>JAUCED010000018.1:0-2400000 GCA_033557995.1 Phytophthora crassamura
ACCCTAAACCCTAAACCCTAAACCCTAAACCCTAAACCCTAAACCCTAAACCCTAAACCCTAAACCCTAAACCCTAAACCCTAAACCCTAAACCCTAAACCCTAAACCCTAAACCCTAAACCCTAAACCCTAAACCCTAAACCCTAAACCCTAAACCCTAAACCCTAAACCCTAAACCCTAAACCCTAAACCCTAAACCCTAAACCCTAAACCCTAAACCCTAAACCCTAAACCCTAAACCCTAAACCCTAAACCCTAAACCCTAAACCCTAAACCCTAAACCCTAAACCCTAAACCCTAAACCCTAAACCCTAAACCCTAAACCCTAAACCCTAAACCCTAAACCCTAAACCCTAAACCCTAAACCCTAAACCCTAAACCCTAAACCCTAAACCCTAAACCCTAAACCCTAAACCCTAAACCCTAAACCCTAAACCCTAAACCCTAAACCCTAAACCCTAAACCCTAAACCCTACTCCACCCCTCATATCACCATTCAACAACAACATCTACTTCCTTCAACACCAACCCTACCATTTCTCTCACCAATTCTATCCTTCTACATCAACCACCACCAACATTTACTTCATCCCACTACTACACTTCATCTACAACTTCTCTTCAACTCACAACAACCACCTTATTCACCATCCACCTCATATTCCCCTACACACACTTCAACTCATACCACCACCAATCTATACTCCACCCCTCATATCACCATTCAACAACAACATCTACTTACTTCAACATCAACCCTACCATTTCTCTCACCAATTCTATCCTTCTACATCAACCACCACCAACATTTACTTCATCCCACTACTACACTTCATCTACAACTTCTCTTCAACTCACAACAACCACCTTATTCACCACCCACCTCATATTCCCCCACACACACTTCAACTCATACCACCACCAATCTATACTCCACCCCTCATATCACCATTCAACAACAACATCTACTTACTTCAACATCAACCCTACCATTTCTCTCACCAATTCTATCCTTCTACATCAACCACCACCAACATTTACTTCATCCCACTACTACACTTCATCTACAACTTCTCTTCAACTCACAACAACCACCTTATTCACCATCCACCTCATATTCCCCTACACACACTTCAACTCATACCACCACCAATCTATACTCCACCCCTCATATCACCATTCAACAACAACATCTACTTACTTCAACATCAACCCTACCATTTCTCTCACCAATTCTATCTTTCTACATCAACCACCAACAACATTTACTTCATCCCACTACTACACTTCATCTACAACTTCTTTTCAACTCACAACAACCACCTTATTCACCATCCACCTCATATTCCCCTACACACACTTCAACTCATACCACCACCAATCTATACTCCACCCCTCATATCACCATTCAACAACAACATCTACTTACTTCAACACCAACCTACCATTTCTCTCACCAATTCTATCCTTCTACATCAACCACCACCAACATTTACTTCATCCCACTACTACACTTCATCTACAACTTCTCTTCAACTCACAACAACCACCTTATTCACCACCCACCTCATATTCCCCCACACACACTTCAACTCATACCACCACCAATCTATACTCCACCCCTCATATCACCATTCAACAACAACATCTACTTACTTCAACACCAACCTACCATTTCTCTCACCAATTCTATCCTTCTACATCAACCACCACCAACATTTACTTCATCCCACTACTACACTTCATCTACAACTTCTCTTCAACTCACAACAACCACCTTATTCACCATCCACCTCATATTCCCCCACACACACTTCAACTCATACCACCACCAATCTATACTCCACCCCTCATATCACCATTCAACAACAACATCTACTTACTTCAACATCAACCCTACCATTTCTCTCACCAATTATATCCTTCTACATCAACCACCACCAACATTTACTTCATCCCACTACTACACTTCATCTACAACTTCTCTTCAACTCACAACAACCACCTTATTCACCATCCACCTCATATTCCCCCACACACACTTCTACTCATACCACCACCAATCTATACTCCACCCCTCATATCACCATTCAACAACAACATCTACTTACTTCAACACCAACCTACCATTTCTCTCACCAATTCTATCCTTCTACATCAACCACCACCAACATTTACTTCATCCCACTACTACACTTCATCTACAACTTCTCTTCAACTCACAACAACCACCTTATTCACCACCCACCTCATATTCCCCCACACACACTTCAACTCATACCACCACCAATCTATACTCCACCCCTCATATCACCATTCAACAACAACATCTACTTACTTCAACATCAACCCTACCATTTCTCTCACCAATTCTATCCTTCTACATCAACCACCACCAACATTTACTTCATCCCACTACTACACTTCATCTCCAACTTCTCTTCAACTCACAACAACCACCTTATTCACCATCCACCTCATATTCCCCCACACACACTTCAACTCATACCACCACCAATCTATACTCCACCCCTCATATCACCATTCAACAACAACATCTACTTCCTTCAACACCAACCCTACCATTTCTCTCACCAATTCTATCCTTCTACATCAACCACCAACAACATTTACTTCATCCCACTACTACACTTCATCTCCAACTTCTCTTCAACTCACAACAACCACCTTATTCACCATCCACCTCATATTCCCCTACACACACTTCTACTCATACCACCACCAATCTATACTCCACCCCTCATATCACCATTCAACAACAACATCTACTTACTTCAACACCAACCTACCATTTCTCTCACCAATTCTATCCTTCTACATCAACCACCACCAACATTTACTTCATCCCACTACTACACTTCATCTACAACTTCTCTTCAACTCACAACAACCACCTTATTCACCACCCACCTCATATTCCCCCACACACACTTCAACTCATACCACCACCAATCTATACTCCACCCCTCATATCACCATTCAACAACAACATCTACTTACTTCAACATCAACCCTACCATTTCTCTCACCAATTCTATCCTTCTACATCAACCACCACCAACATTTACTTCATCCCACTACTACACTTCATCTACAACTTCTCTTCAACTCACAACAACCACCTTATTCACCATCCACCTCATATTCCCCCACACACACTTCAACTCATACCACCACCAATCTATACTCCACCCCTCATATCACCATTCAACAACAACATCTACTTACTTCAACATCAACCCTACCATTTCTCTCACCAATTCTATCCTTCTACATCAACCACCACCAACATTTACTTCATCCCACTACTACACTTCATCTACAACTTCTCTTCAACTCACAACAACCACCTTATTCACCATCCACCTCATATTCCCCCACACACACTTCAACTCATACCACCACCAATCTATACTCCACCCCTCATATCACCATTCAACAACAACATCTACTTCCTTCAACACCAACCCTACCATTTCTCTCACCAATTATATCCTTCTACATCAACCACCAACAACATTTACTTCATCCCACTACTACACTTCATCTCCAACTTCTCTTCAACTCACAACAACCACCTTATTCACCATCCACCTCATATTCCCCTACACACACTTCAACTCATACCACCACCAATCTATACTCCACCCCTCATATCACCATTCAACAACAACATCTACTTCCTTCAACACCAACCCTACCATTTCTCTCACCAATTCTATCCTTCTACATCAACCACCACCAACATTTACTTCATCCCACTACTACACTTCATCTCCAACTTCTCTTCAACTCACAACAACCACCTTATTCACCATCCACCTCATATTCCCCCACACACACTTCAACTCATACCACCACCAATCTATACTCCACCCCTCATATCACCATTCAACAACAACATCTACTTACTTCAACATCAACCCTACCATTTCTCTCACCAATTCTATCCTTCTACATCAACCACCACCAACATTTACTTCATCCCACTACTACACTTCATCTACAACTTCTCTTCAACTCACAACAACCACCTTATTCACCATCCACCTCATATTCCCCCCACACGCACTTCAACTCATACCACCACCAATCTATACTCCACCCCTCATATCACCATTCAACAACAACATCTACTTCCTTCAACACCAACCCTACCATTTCTCTCACCAATTCTATCCTTCTACATCAACCACCACCAACATTTACTTCATCCCACTACTACACTTCATCTACAACTTCTCTTCAACTCACAACAACCACCTTATTCACCACCCACCTCATATTCCCCCACACACACTTCAACTCATACCACCACCAATCTATACTCCACCCCTCATATCACCATTCAACAACAACATCTACTTCCTTCAACACCAACCCTACCATTTCTCTCACCAATTCTATCCTTCTACATCAACCACCAACAACATTTACTTCATCCCACTACTACACTTCATCTCCAACTTCTCTTCAACTCACAACAACCACCTTATTCACCATCCACCTCATATTCCCCTACACACACTTCAACTCATACCACCACCAATCTATACTCCACCCCTCATATCACCATTCAACAACAACATCTACTTCCTTCAACACCAACCCTACCATTTCTCTCACCAATTCTATCCTTCTACATCAACCACCACCAACATTTACTTCATCCCACTACTACACTTCATCTCCAACTTCTCTTCAACTCACAACAACCACCTTATTCACCATCCACCTCATATTCCCCTACACACACTTCAACTCATACCACCACCAATCTATACTCCACCCCTCATATCACCATTCAACAACAACATCTACTTCCTTCAACACCAACCCTACCATTTCTCTCACCAATTCTATCCTTCTACATCAACCACCACCAACATTTACTTCATCCCACTACTACACTTCATCTCCAACTTCTCTTCAACTCACAACAACCACCTTATTCACCATCCACCTCATATTCCCCCACACACACTTCAACTCATACCACCACCAATCTATACTCCACCCCTCATATCACCATTCAACAACAACATCTACTTACTTCAACATCAACCCTACCATTTCTCTCACCAATTCTATCCTTCTACATCAACCACCACCAACATTTACTTCATCCCACTACTACACTTCATCTACAACTTCTCTTCAACTCACAACAACCACCTTATTCACCATCCACCTCATATTCCCCCCACACGCACTTCAACTCATACCACCACCAATCTATACTCCACCCCTCATATCACCATTCAACAACAACATCTACTTCCTTCAACACCAACCCTACCATTTCTCTCACCAATTCTATCCTTCTACATCAACCACCACCAACATTTACTTCATCCCACTACTACACTTCATCTACAACTTCTCTTCAACTCACAACAACCACCTTATTCACCACCCACCTCATATTCCCCCACACACACTTCAACTCATACCACCACCAATCTATACTCCACCCCTCATATCACCATTCAACAACAACATCTACTTCCTTCAACACCAACCCTACCATTTCTCTCACCAATTCTATCCTTCTACATCAACCACCAACAACATTTACTTCATCCCACTACTACACTTCATCTCCAACTTCTCTTCAACTCACAACAACCACCTTATTCACCATCCACCTCATATTCCCCTACACACACTTCAACTCATACCACCACCAATCTATACTCCACCCCTCATATCACCATTCAACAACAACATCTACTTCCTTCAACACCAACCCTACCATTTCTCTCACCAATTCTATCCTTCTACATCAACCACCACCAACATTTACTTCATCCCACTACTACACTTCATCTCCAACTTCTCTTCAACTCACAACAACCACCTTATTCACCATCCACCTCATATTCCCCCACACACACTTCAACTCATACCACCACCAATCTATACTCCACCCCTCATATCACCATTCAACAACAACATCTACTTACTTCAACATCAACCCTACCATTTCTCTCACCAATTCTATCCTTCTACATCAACCACCACCAACATTTACTTCATCCCACTACTACACTTCATCTACAACTTCTCTTCAACTCACAACAACCACCTTATTCACCACCCACCTCATATTCCCCCACACACACTTCAACTCATACCACCACCAATCTATACTCCACCCCTCATATCACCATTCAACAACAACATCTACTTCCTTCAACACCAACCCTACCATTTCTCTCACCAATTCTATCCTTCTACATCAACCACCAACAACATTTACTTCATCCCACTACTACACTTCATCTCCAACTTCTCTTCAACTCACAACAACCACCTTATTCACCATCCACCTCATATTCCCCTACACACACTTCAACTCATACCACCACCAATCTATACTCCACCCCTCATATCACCATTCAACAACAACATCTACTTCCTTCAACACCAACCCTACCATTTCTCTCACCAATTCTATCCTTCTACATCAACCACCACCAACATTTACTTCATCCCACTACTACACTTCATCTCCAACTTCTCTTCAACTCACAACAACCACCTTATTCACCATCCACCTCATATTCCCCCACACACACTTCAACTCATACCACCACCAATCTATACTCCACCCCTCATATCACCATTCAACAACAACATCTACTTACTTCAACATCAACCCTACCATTTCTCTCACCAATTCTATCCTTCTACATCAACCACCACCAACATTTACTTCATCCCACTACTACACTTCATCTACAACTTCTCTTCAACTCACAACAACCACCTTATTCACCATCCACCTCATATTCCCCCCACACGCACTTCAACTCATACCACCACCAATCTATACTCCACCCCTCATATCACCATTCAACAACAACATCTACTTCCTTCAACACCAACCCTACCATTTCTCTCACCAATTCTATCCTTCTACATCAACCACCACCAACATTTACTTCATCCCACTACTACACTTCATCTACAACTTCTCTTCAACTCATCACAACCACCTTATTCACCATCCACCTCATATTCCCCCACACACACTTCAACTCATACCACCACCAATCTATACTCCACCCCTCATATCACCATTCAACAACAACATCTACTTACTTCAACATCAACCCTACCATTTCTCTCACCAATTCTATCCTTCTACATCAACCACCAC
Source organism: Phytophthora crassamura (assembly GCA_033557995.1). Classification (NCBI taxonomy): domain Eukaryota; phylum Oomycota; class Peronosporomycetes; order Peronosporales; family Peronosporaceae; genus Phytophthora; species Phytophthora crassamura. Next base: position 7,187 of record JAUCED010000018.1, read on the forward strand.
CAACATTTACTTCATCCCACTACTACACTTCATCTACAACTTCTCTTCAACTCACAATAACCACCTTATTCACACCACCACCCACCTCATATTCCCCCACACACACTTCAACTCATACCACCACCAATCTATACTCCACCCCTCATATCACCATTCAACAACAACATCTACTTACTTCAACACCAACCTACCATTTCTCTCACCAATTCTATCCTTCTACATCAACCACCACCAACATTTACTTCATCCCACTACTACACTTCATCTCCAACTTCTCTTCAACTCACAACAACCACCTTATTCACCATCCATCTCATATCTATTCCACACTTCAACTTATACCACCACCAATATTGTAACGGGGTTACATCGAATAGTGTGATGCACACAAGCTAGGTGCCACACATAAGTGAGTTCCACACATATGTTACGTGGGTCACCCCAGATAGGAGTGGGTGGCTCACAGCCACTGGATATGCATTAGACTAGGCTCTACTATGATAGATAGTGAGTCCTATACATACAAACAACAGGCGGCTCTGCCGCGATAAACAAAAATACCTTTCAGTTCACATTTGAAGCCTAAGAGTTCACTAGCCTTGTTTAAGGTACTTCTGTCTCTTGGAGTCCTTAATTAGCTATATTAAGGTACTCGTGCAAACTCTCGTATAGAGTTTGCAAGCTATCAATACTACTAGAGACTCTCTGAGTCTGTGTCTTCCTCTGACGCTAAAGCTACGGCAGCCCCGCTGCACTTGGTAGCACTTGTAGTCAATCCGACACCTGAATCTTGCGACTGTCCCTCTGTGAGGATGGAGCAATTTGCCCACTTACCCCCGAACCAACAGGACGGGCTTAAGAAGCTGATGTCCTTGATCGGCCCGGAAGGTGTGGCCCATCTTGCTTCGCAAGGCCCCGACGCGGTGCACGCGCGTCTGGAGGCGTTTTCTCAGTATGAGAATGCTCTGTTGGAGCATGTCCAGCAGAAGATGACTGCGGCCGCGGCGTCTGTGACGCCTAGGCCTGCATCGGACGATGCTCCACGAGCTAAACCGCTCATGGTGAGCGTCAAGACCTTCGAGGGCAAGGAAGGCGAAAGCCTTTTGCTCTGGATCAGAGAGGTCGAAATGGCCATGGCGTCCGCCATGCTCAAGACCGAGCAGCAGCGCGTGGCGCTTGCGATCTCCAAGCTCGGTGGCCGAGCGCGAGAGTGGGCCCTGACGTGTGGTACGTCTGTGGACACTGCGTTCCCTTCTTGGGATCAGCTGAGTGCCCAGCTTTCGCGAGTGTTCTCGCCGCCTAACCAGGCGTATCGCGTGAGGTCACGCTTCCTGTCTACCCGTCAGGGTAAGAAGGAATTGCTGGACTTCGTCCAGGAGTTGAGAACTCTTCTCGCCGGCATGGCGGCGGATCCTCTTCCTGAAGTGGTCGCGGTGACCGTCTTCATGGAAGGCCTTCGCACTGGCGTGGCCAGGACGGAAGTCTTCCGTGTTCACCCGACCTCTTTTGAGGAAGCCGTGAACGTGGCGTTGAACGCCGAGTTCAACTTCAAGTCGTCGCGACTTGGTTGGACGGCTTCCCAAGCCAGCTCTTCCGGAGCTTCTGATGTGTCCAATGGCGCAGTGCCTATGGACCTCGGCTACGCTGAAGATGAGAAAGCCGAGCTTCAGGCTGCTGAGCAGCGTATCGGCATCCGTCGATGCTATGTGTGCGGCAGCACTCAACACCTGCGTCCGGGTTGCCCGCTGCGCAAGCAGCGCCAGGCTCCGTCGAGCCGAACCTCCGCTTCTGAGCAGAAGCCTGGCTCGTGGCGGGGAAACGCCAAGTCCCAGTAGGCGCGGGGCGCCCTGCTGGGGAAGAAGAACTGAATTCTGTTGAGCCTCAGGGAGGAGGTCGGCAGGGCTTAGCCCCAAAGAGCACCGTGCTCTCTAACAACACGGAACGGGTATGCAAGCCGGGCTTGCTGGTCGTGGAAGCGACCGTGAAGGGCTTTGAGAAGCCATGGAAGATCCTTATCGACTCCGGAGCGTCGGGCAACTATGCTCGGCGCTCCACGATGGAAGGAAGTCAGCAGTACGCTGAGGCGCTGAAGGCGCGTTCGAGTGACATCGTCACCGTCCGTCTTGCGACGGGGACCCGTGTCACGGTGCCCAAGGTTCCTGTGAACCTGGGCGTGAAGTTTCTGGACTTCGATAGCGTTGAACGCTGTTTGGTCATCGACCTGGATTCGAGGTACGACCTCATCCTCGGCATGGCATGGCTGGAGCGCCATGAATCATGGATCGACTGGCGGTCGAAGACCTTAGGCGCTACGCGCTTGCCTCCTAGGGGAGCATTGGCGAGTCATGAACCCACCTCTGCTAGGAAGCAAAAGCGCTATTGGCGCGGGCACTGGACCGAGTCGGTCAATGTACTGGACATTGGAGTGTCCGAGCTAATGGACACTGGCGTCGACGACGCGAGTCCCGAGCACTGCTCGTGGGCTGGACGTGGAGTGGCACGTAACCCACTGAGTGAGACTCCGAGTGACTGCGATTCATCACTGCCTGCCGGTAATGGCGGGGTCGACACTGAGTCGAGGCATCCTGGGTGTGGCCCTAGTGATGCGCGTGGAGCGGCACGTAACCCGCTGAGCGATGCTCGTGGCTTGAGCGCAGCATCGCTGCATCGCTGCATGCCGGTAATGGCATGGTCGACAGTTCGTCGAGGCATCTGGGGCATGGCCCTAGTGATGCGCGTGGAGCGGTACGTAACCCGCTGAGCGGTGCTCGTCACGAGAGCGCAGCATCGCTGCATGCCACTGATGGCGTGGTCGGCTGTGAGCAGAAGCATCAAGGGGAGGACCCTGATGATGCGGGTGGAGTGGCACCTAACCCACTGGGCGAGGGCTGTGAGCGTTGCGGCTCCACGCCAGCTCAATCAGAGCAGCAAGAGGTGGCGACACCTGACGAGACTTTCAGTCTGAACACGCTGGCCTCTCCGAGGCGTACAGCTTCCGCGAGGAGGCGGCAGCGACGCCAGATGGCGACTGCGAGACGCAAGGCGTCGGTCCTGGTACAGGACGTGTCCGTCGTGGACGATGATAGCGCGCGGCTATACACACTCGTTGATGGAGTGACTGGTGAAGCCAAGGGCAACGTCAGCCTCGAGGCTATTCCGACGGTGGCTGCTCTGCTAGAGCTGGACGAGATGTCCATTCCCGACTTTGGGGATGCCTTAAAGGCTGGCGCGCTCGCCGAAGTGGTCATGATACGACCGGAGGTGCAGCGGGGCTGCCGTAGCTTTAGCGTCAGAGGAAGACACAGACTCAGAGAGTCTCTAGTAGTATTGATAGCTTGCAAACTCTATACGAGAGTTTGCACGAGTACCTTAATATAGCTAATTAAGGACTCCAAGAGACAGAAGTACCTTAAACAAGGCTAGTGAACTCTTAGGCTTCAAATGTGAACTGAAAGGTATTGTTGTTTATCGCGGCAGAGTCGCCTGTTGTTTGTATGTATAGGACTCACTATCTATCATAGTAGAGCCTAGTCTAATGCATATCCAGTGGCTGTGAGCCACCCACTCCTATCTGGGGTGACCCACGTAACATATGTGTGGAACTCACTTATGTGTGGCACCTAGCTTGTGTGCATCACACTATTCGATGTAACCCCGTTACAGGAGGAGGAATTGATCTCCTCGTCGCTTACGGATGAAGCTGTCCTTGAGGACACGAAGGAGGCACTCAGTGCGCGAAGTGGATCTTCGATCCTGAAGGACCCATCGGATCCGTTCTATCCTTTGGTTAAGGAGCTCCAGGATGTGGTCTCGAATGACCCGCCCACTGGCTTACCTCCGGATCGAGGTGTCCGTCATGAGATTGACTTGGTTCCTGGAACCAAATACTGCGTAACGAGGCAGTGGCCCTTACCGAAGGAGCAGTGCGACGTCATTGACGCGTTCTTCAGTGCCAAGCACGCGGCGGGCATGGTGCGTGAGAGCAAGTATCCGCACCCGACGCCTACGTTCTGTGTCAGAAGCCTAATGGCAAGTGGCGCATCGTTCATGCTTTCAATAAGCTCAACGCTGCCACCATTCCGGCACAGACGCCGACTCCTAGGAAGGATGTTCAGCAGAACAATATGGTTGGCTGCACGATGTACAGTGCGCTCGACTTGGTCGATGGTTATTACCAGTTGCTCATGCGAGCGAGTGACATTCCGCTGACAGCGGTTAGCACTCCGAGCGGTATGCTCTGGGAGTGGCTAGTCATGCCCCAAGGGCTGTCGAACGCGCCTGCGATGTTCAATCGTCTGGTGACGCAGCTCTTCAGGCCCCTGCGGGCGTTTGCTCAAACGTACTTCGACGACATCTTCGTCCACAGTCGTGCGGAGCACGGTCGGTCTGACGTGGAGAACCACATTGACCACTTGCGAGCAGTGCTCGAGTGCATGCGCACCAACAAGCTGTACGCTAACGCATCAAAATGCATCTTCGGCGCTGAAGAAATTCTTTTCTTAGGATGCTTCGTTGGAAAGCGGGGCCTTCGAGCAGATCCTGCTAAGGTTAAGTCCATCGTTGACTGGCCGGTTCCTAAGAACCAAAAGGACTTACGCAAGTGGCTTGGCCTCGCCAACTACTTGCACAAGTACAGCGCGAACTACGCTGAGATGGCTCGGTCATTGTCCAATCTCCTTAAGAAGGATGAGGACTGGTGTTGGAACACCGAACATCAAGGTGCCTTCGAGGCAGTCAAGGAAAGTCTCCTTCATGCACCGATCCTGGCATTGCCAGACCCTGAACGTCCATTCAGTGTCGTCTGTGACGCATCGGACTTTGCCATCGGCTGCGCACTGCTGCAAGCAGACGCCGAAGGGCGTGAACGCGTGATTGCGTTTGAGTCTCGCCAGCTCAAGGCTGCAGAGAAGAACTATCCAGTTCATGACAAAGAGCTACCTGCGATGAAGTATGCTCTCGTCAAGTTCAGGGTTCACCTGCTGGGCTCTAAGCCGTTTGTGATCTTCACTGATCATGCGTCACTACGCACTGCGACCCAGTCGCCTCACCTCTCGCAAAGGATGGCCCGTTGGCTGTCCTTCTTCGCGGAGTACAACTTCGAGGTGAAGTACAAGCCTGGCAGGCAGAATGGTCTTGCAGACGCGTTGTCACGGCGACCGGACGATGAGCTTGCTCATGTCACGAAGGTGACCTCGTCGGTGACGGACTTGATACGCGCTGCGTATGCGCGAGACGACATGTGTGTCGCCCTGCTGCGTGCTCTTGCGAGCAAGGAGTTTGAAAACTCGGACAAGACATTGTCGGCGCGCTTGCGCGCGAGCCTGCACCGTTACTCCGTCGCTGACGGTCTGCTGTACTACAGCACGAGTGCGGAGGACACTCCTCGAGTCGTTGTCCCTCATGACGAGGATTTGAAGTATCGTATCCTCTACGAGGCGCATGATACACCGCTTGGCGGCCACCTCGGTCGCGAGAAGACCTACAGCTCTGTGAGCCGGGCCTATTGGGGGCCCAAGCTGTACAAGTGGACGAGCACGTACGTGCGCACGTGTGAGACGTGTCAGAGGGTGAAGCCCTCACCGCATGCGGCCGCGCCGCTGGCAAGCTTGCCTGTACCCTCTGGGTGTTGGGAGTCCATGAGTTTGGACTTCGTGTTTGGCCTTCTAAAGGACTCGGAAGGTAACACGGGCATCGTGGTCTTCGTTGACCGTCTGAGCAAGATGGCTCATCTAGCGGCTGTGCCGGACACCGTGGACGGTGAAGGGACAGCGAAGCTGTTTCTCGATCGGGTCTTCCGCCAACACGGGCTGCCCGCATCGATTGTCTCTGATCGAGACCCCCGCTTCACTGGGAAGTTTTGGGACGCTGTCTTTAAGGTGCTTGGCACCAAGTTGGACATGTCCACAGCGGACCATCCGCAGACCGACGGTCAGATTGAGCGCGTGAATCGCGTTTTCGAAGACATTCTTCGTAGCATTTGCGCTGAAACGCCGAAGCGTTGGAGCGCTATGCTTCCACTCGTCGAGTTTGCGTTGAACAACGCTGTGCATGCCTCCACGGGCTACACTCCGTTCTACGTGAACGGCCTCACTCACCCGCGCGTCCCGCTGACGCTGCCACTTCGTGGTCCTGGGCTTGGTGGGGGAGAGATAGCCGATCGGCTTGCTGATGTCAGCCCACTCACTGTTCGTAAACAGGTTGACGAGTTCCTGTCAACGCGTCTAAGTCTCCTTCGACACGTACGTGACGCAATGGCTGATAGCCAAGACAAACAGAAAGAACATGCGGATGCTAAAGGCATAGGCAATGTTGAGAGTTGTGAGGTCGGGGACCTAGTGTTGCTTAACGCTAAAAAAACTACCTACACATGCAGTGTCTGCGGTCTTTAAGACCAAGTTGCGCTTGCGCTTCGTGGGACCGTTCACGGTCGTGGCCAAGAAGGGCCTAGCGTATACGCTCAACCTTCCGAAGAAGATGCGCACACACCCCGTGTTTTACGTGGGCTTGCTCAAGCCGTACCGGGACCCGGCCCATGTGGGTTCTCAGGAGCTGGCGCCCAGCGTGGCGGAGCCACAGCGCCCTGCTGAAGTCGCAGCAACAGGTCGACCTGACCTTCCAGCCGCGCGAAACCTTGCTCAAGGCGCGCCAGGCGTTGCGTCGCCGACTCAGCAGCCTCACACCACTGGAGACGTTCCCGGAGATCGCGGATCTCATCCACGGTGGTGTCACACTCCCTCTCGGCTTGATCAAGCCTCTGCCCGTGGCGCCCCAGGGTCTGACGCACGTCGCTCAGCGATCTCTCCAAGCTCTCCAACTCCTCAGGACGCACAGGCTCCTCACCGTGCGAGGACACGGGCGCCGCCGGCGGTGCTCGACGAGCAGGGGAACCGCCACTTTCATGTGGAGCGTATTCTAAAGCGTCGTCGACGCGACGCTCATAACCAATATTTGGTAAAGTGGCGTGGGTACCCGCACTCAGAAAACTCGTGGGAGTTTGAGGTACCCCTCCGGCAAGACTGCCCTGACGTCGTGGACGCTTTTGATCGCCGCGATCGAAGGCGCTCTGCGAGCCCGCGACCGCGAAGTCGGTCGCCTCACGCTTCCCGCCGCTAGGCAGGGGAGCTGAGGGATCATACGCTGAGCTCAAGCGTTGATCCCGGGCTGCTGCAGCCGTCGACTCACCTTGGTGAGTTCCTGCAGCGCTCTTAAGAGCAGATGAGCCGAGTCCGAGGGACTGTAGCGACCTGGAGGCGGCCGCCTGACGCTTCGTCTTCATCTTCGCGAAATCGAAGCGAAGCCGGCGCTCTAAGCGCACATCAGCTTCGTCGAAGCTAGACTGGAGAGCCTCCAGCGAAGAGAGACGGCGGGTTCGATGAACCCAGCTTGTGAATTGAGCGTCGTCCTCGTGGAGGAGCTCTCCCGGACCGAGCACCACCGGAATAGTCCGCATCGCGGGGACTGAAGCCCCACGGGCTTGATCGGACAGGCGAGTCCCATACTCCTGTGGAGTGGTCTGCTGCGGCGTCAGAAGCCTCTCTCGGAGAGCAGTACGAGTAGCGACCTGGTCGCTGGTACTGGCCGCCGGCCCAATTCCCCAATTCTGCAATGGCCCCGAGCCAAACTGCTTCAAGCGCTCCACCGGGTTGAGCGGCACGAAGCCATACTCTCGTCGAGAGCTCACTAGCGGTCGCGCCTCGGGTCGTTGCGAACGAACGAGCATTTGCCCCTCGAGCTGACGCTCTTGAGCCTCGTCGAGGTCGTTAGAGATCTCGTCCGTCTCCAAACCAGACGAAGCACGAAGTGCTGTGGTCTCGCGATCCACGAAAGGGTTGGGAACCCGGCGTTGCTGCTCCGGCGAGCGTGGACGCGCAGGTGGCGGGGAGTCCTCTCGCTGAGGCATCGGCGTGTCGGAGTTGTAGTCCAGCTCCTCGTCCTCCTCCCCCTCCTCGATGCCCTCAAAGAGGTCATCTGCCGCACGGCGGACCATGTTCGCGCTGCTGGGGCTCTCGGAGCTAAGAACACGACGGCGCTGCTGCAGGGCGTGATATTCTCTCACCGAGAGCGTTGACGCGGGGCGCGGGGAGACCTTGCGGTCGGACTTTGTGGCACTAGGTGCCGGGGACGCGGGCGCGCTCTTGTTGTCGAATGACCAAGACGCCTGCGGACTCAGAGCTATGTGCTCGTTGAACTTGGAAAGTTCTGGAGCGGGCTCTCGCGAGGGCAAGCGACTTGGCCGTTGCCGTAGAGATTTCTCAATCGAGACGATGACGAATGCGGACACGTGGTGTCCACAGTCTCGTGGGGGAGGGTGTAACGGGGTTACATCGAATAGTGTGATGCACACAAGCTAGGTGCCACACATAAGTGAGTTCCACACATATGTTACGTGGGTCACCCCAGATAGGAGTGGGTGGCTCACAGCCACTGGATATGCATTAGACTAGGCTCTACTATGATAGATAGTGAGTCCTATACATACAAACAACAGGCGGCTCTGCCGCGATAAACAAAAATACCTTTCAGTTCACATTTGAAGCCTAAGAGTTCACTAGCCTTGTTTAAGGTATTTCTGTCTCTTGGAGTCCTTAATTAGCTATATTAAGGTACTCGTGCAAACTCTCGTATAGAGTTTGCAAGCTATCAACACTACTAGAGACTCTCTGAGTCTGTGTCTTCCTCTGACGCTAAAGCTACGGCAGCCCCGCTGCAAATATATACTTCACCCCTCATATCACTATTCCACATAAATATATACTTACTTCAACACCAACCACCACCATTTTTCTTCACCAATGCTATCCCTTTTCATCAACCACCAACAATATTTACTTCATCCACTACTAAACTTCGTATACAACTTCCCTTCAACTCACAACAACTAACTTATTCACCATCCATCTCATATCTATTCCACACTTCAACTTATACCACCACCAAAATATACTTCACCCCTCATATCACTATTCCACATAAACATATACTTACTTCAACACCAACCACCACCATTTTCTTCACCAATGCTATCCCTCTACATCAACCACCAACAATATTTACTTCATCCCACTACTAAACTTCATTTCCAACTTCCCTTCAACTCACAACAACTAACTTATTTACCAATCACCTCAATTCTTCATCACGTCGACCCATACCACCACCAATCTATACTTCACCCCTCATCTCACCATTCAACATATCACCATTCAACAACAAAATATATTTACCTCAACGCCAACCACTACCATTTCTCTCGACGTTTCTATCCTTTTATATCATCCTCCATCAGTATTTTCTTCATCCCACTACTAAACTTCATCTCCAACATCTCTACAACTCACAACAACCACCTTATTCACCACCAACCTCATATTCTTCATCCACTTCAACTCATACCACCACCAATCTATACTCCACCCTTGATCCCACCATTCAACATATCACCATTCAACAACAAAATATATTTACTTCAACGCCAACCACTACCATTTCTCTCGACATTTCTATCCTTTTACATCATCCTCCATCAATAATTTATTTCATCCCACTACTAAACTTCATCTCCAACATCTCTACAACTCACAACAACCACCTTATTCACCACCAACCTGATATTCTTCATCCACTTCAACTTATTCTCCAATCAATGCATACACCATCTTTATCCCACCTTTCAACACCAACACATATGTATTTCACCATTTTCTTCTCTACCACTTCTATACTTCTGCACCATCCACCAACTTTTTTGTGTCTTCATCCCTTCTACTCACAACAACAACCTTATTCACCATCGACTTCATATTCTCCATCCACTTCAACTCATATACCACCAATCTATACTCCATTCGTCACCCGATTCGTCACCCCACCATTCTACTTAAATTACTATACAGTGGTTTATATCATTAGGCGATTATTCGATTAAACACATTTTTGTAAACCTTATGAAGCGGTTTTCTTCAAAACACATTATCCAGTATTATTGTTTATTTTTGATGTTGACTGCTCTTTTTCTAATAATGACTTGTCCTATACCCACAGTACTAAGTGTGTCTAGTAATCTGTATATATTTCGGTTTGATTAATGATATTATTGATACCCAATTGTACGTGTTCACGTCTTCCCAGTTGCATGCTCAGTCCAAGCTTTTTGCTTTTAACTGTAAACGGTTCCGCTGTTGTGTACTTTGTTAGAAGCTGTGTTTTACTAAATAATTCTATACTGAGACATTTTCCCAACGTTTTAGATATATCGAAAGCTACATTTTATACGTAAAAATCTAGTTTTATATATAATCACGTCGGGTTCTTACCAAAACATTGATAGGATTCGTCCAAAGCACTTCTTTCTTTGATAAATCGGTATTTGACTAGCAAATTGTATATTCTGACATTGCGAAGCCGAGTCGGCCCTTCCGACGAATCCATCCCTCCGTCGACTTCCCACACGTCCGATGCCGGTGCCAATGCGCTGCGGGCCTCGTGTCGGCCGTGGCAGACCACGTGCAAGCCATTGCAGCCGTCTGCGGGCTTCCCAGCAACCCATAGAACCGATACAATCTCCGACCAGAACGAACCAGAATCCGGCGCCTCGTCAGTCCGTCTCTTCGACGATGATACATCGGCATCCGTCACGTTCAGCATGTACAGCACCCTTCCCCAACCGCAGCGAGCACCAGCACACCCGCAATCGAGGTTTCAGCGAGGTACGCCACTGTGGCGGACGGTGAAGCAGGTTGCCGAAGCCGAGTCGGCCCTTCCGACGAATTCCATCCCTCCGTCGACTCCCCACACGTCCGATGCCGGTGCCAATGCGCTGCGGGCCTCGCGTCGGCCGTGGCAGACCACGTGCAAGCCATCGCAGCCGTCTGCGGGCTTCCCAGCAACCCATAGAACCGATACAATCTCCGACCAGAACGGACCAGAATCCGGCGCCTCGTCAGTCCGTCTCTTCGACGATGATACATCGGCATGCGTCGCGTTCAGCATGTACAGCACCCTTCCCCAACCGCAGCGAGCACCAGCACACCCGCAATCGAGGTTGCAGCGAGGTACGCCACTGTGGCGGACGGTGAAGCAGGTTGCCGAAGCCGAGTCGGCCCTTCCGACGAATTCCATCCCTCCGTCGACTCCCCACACGTCCGATGCCGGTGCCAATGCGCTGCGGGCCTCGCGTCGGCCGTGGCAGACCACGTGCAAGCCATCGCAGCCGTCTGCGGGCTTCCCAGCAACCCATAGAACCGATACAATCTCCGACCAGAACGGACCAGAATCCGGCGCCTGGTCAATCCGCCTCTTCGACAACGATACAACGGCATGCGTCGCGTTCAGCATGTACAGCACCCTTCCCCAACCGCAGCGAACACCAGCACACCCGCAATCGAGGTTTCAGCGAGGTACGCCACTGTGGCGGACGGTGAAGCAGGTTGCCGAAGCCGAGTCGGCCCTTCCGACGAATTCCATCCCTCCGTCGACTCCCCACACGTCCGATGCCGGTGCCAATGCGCTGCGGGCCTCGCGTCGGCCGTGGCAGACCACGTGCAAGCCATCGCAGCCGTCTGCGGGCTTCCCAGCAACCCATAGAACCGATACAATCTCCGACCAGAACGGACCAGAATCCGGCGCCTCGTCAGTCCGTCTCTTCGACGATGATACATCGGCATACGTCGCGTTCAGCATGTACAGCACCCTTCCCCAACCGCAGCGAGCACCAGCACACCCGCAATCGAGGTTGCAGCGAGGTACGCCACTGTGGCGGACGGTGAAGCAGGTTGCCGAAGCCGAGTCGGCCCTTCCGACGAATTCCATCCCTTCGTCGAGTCCCCACACGTCCGATGCCGGTGCCAATGCGCTGCGGGCCTCGCGTCGGCCGTGGCAGACCACGTGCAAGCCATTGCAGCCGTCTGCGGGCTTCCCAGCAACCCATAGAACCGATACAATCTCCGACCAGAACGGACCAGAATCCGGCGCCTCGTCAGTCCGTCTCTTCGACGATGATACATCGGCATGCGTCGCGTTCAGCATGTACAGCACCCTTCCCCAACCGCAGCGAGCACCAGCACAGCCGCAATCGAGGTTGCAGCGAGGTACGCCACTGTGGCGGACGGTGAAGCAGGTTGCCGAAGCCGAGTCGGCCCTTCCGACGAATTCCATCCCTTCGTCGACTCCCCACACGTCCGATGCCGGTGCCAATGCGCTGCGGGCCTCGCGTCGGCCGTGGCAGACCACGTGCAAGCCATTGCAGCCGTCTGCGGGCTTCCCAGCAACCCATAGAACCGATACAATCTCTGACCAGAACGAACCAGAATCCGGCGCCTGGTCAGTCCGCCTCTTCGACGACGATACATCGGCATGCGTCGCGTTCAGCATGTACAGCACCCTTCCCCAACCGCAGCGAACACCAGCACACCCGCAATCGAGGTTGCAGCGAGGTACGCCACTGTGGCGGACGGTGAAGCAGGTTGCCGAAGCCGAGTCGGCCCTTCCGACGAATCCATCCCTCCGTCGACTCCCCACACGTCCGATGCCGGTGCCAATGCGCTGCGGGCCTCGCGTCGGCCGTGGCAGACCACGTGCAAGCCATTGCAGCCGTCTGCGGGCTTCCCAGCAACCCATAGAACCGATACAATCTCCGACCAGAACGGACCAGAATCCGGCGCCTGGTCAGTCCGTCTCTTCGACGATGATACATCGGCATGCGTCGCGTTCAGCATGTACAGCACCCTTCCCCAACCGCAGCGAACACCAGCACACCCGCAATCGAGGTTTCAGCGAGGTACGCCACTGTGGCGGACGGTGAAGCAGGTTGCCGAAGCCGAGTCGGCCCTTCCGACGAATTCCATCCCTCCGTCGACCCCCCACACGTCCGATGCCGGTGCCAATGCGCTGCGGGCCTCGCGTCGGCCGTGGCAGACCACGTGCAAGCCATCGCGGCCGTCTGCGGGCTTCCCAGCAACCCATAGAACCGATACAATCTCCGACCAGAACGGACCAGAATCCGACGCCTGGTCAATCCGCCTCTTCGACAACGATTCAACGGCATCCGTCGCGTTCAGCATGTACAGCACCCTTCCCCAACCGCAGCGAGCACCAGCACACCCGCAATCGAGGTTGCAGCGAGGTACGCCACTGTGGCGGACGGTGAAGCAGGTTGCCGAAGCCGAGTCGGCCCTTCCGACGAATTCCATCCCTCCGTCGACTCCCCACACGTCCGATGCCGGTGCCAATGCGCTGCGGGCCTCGCGTCGGCCGTGGCAGACCACGTGCAAGCCATCGCAGCCGTCTGCGGGCTTCCCAGCAACCCATAGAACCGATACAATCTCCGACCAGAACGGACCAGAATCCGGCGCCTCGTCAGTCCGTCTCTTCGACGATGATACATCGGCATGCGTCGCGTTCAGCATGTACAGCACCCTTCCCCAACCGCAGCGAACACCAGCACACCCGCAATCGAGGTTGCAGCGAGGTACGCCACTGTGGCGGACGGTGAAGCAGGTTGCCGAAGCCGAGTCGGCCCTTCCGACGAATTCCATCCCTCCGTCGACTCCCCACACGTCCGATGCCGGTGCCAATGCGCTGCGGGCCTCGCGTCGGCCGTGGCAGACCACGTGCAAGCCATCGCGGCCGTCTGCGGGCTTCCCAGCAACCCATAGAACCGATACAATCTCCGACCAGAACGGACCAGAATCCGGCGCCTGGTCAATCCGCCTCTTCGACAACGATACAACGGCATGCGTCGCGTTCAGCATGTACAGCACCCTTCCCCAACCGCAGCGAGCACCAGCACACCCGCAATCGAGGTTGCAGCGAGGTACGCCACTGTGGCGGACGGTGAAGCAGGTTGCCGAAGCCGAGTCGGCCCTTCCGACGAATTCCATCCCTCCGTCGACTCCCCACACGTCCGATGCCGGTGCCAATGCGCTGCGGGCCTCGCGTCGGCCGTGGCAGACCACGTGCAAGCCATCGCGGCCGTCTGCGGGCTTCCCAGCAACCCATAGAACCGATACAATCTCCGACCAGAACGGACCAGAATCCGGCGCCTGGTCAATCCGCCTCTTCGACAACGATACAACGGCATGCGTCGCGTTCAGCATGTACAGCACCCTTCCCCAACCGCAGCGAGCACCAGCACACCCGCAATCGAGGTTGCAGCGAGGTACGCCACTGTGGCGGACGGTGAAGCAGGTTGCCGAAGCCGAGTCGGCCCTTCCGACGAATTCCATCCCTCCGTCGACTCCCCACACGTCCGATGCCGGTGCCAATGCGCTGCGGGCCTCGCGTCGGCCGTGGCAGACCACGTGCAAGCCATCGCGGCCGTCTGCGGGCTTCCCAGCAACCCATAGAACCGATACAATCTCCGACCAGAACGGACCAGAATCCGGCGCCTGGTCAATCCGCCTCTTCGACAACGATACAACGGCATGCGTCGCGTTCAGCATGTACAGCACCCTTCCCCAACCGCAGCGAGCACCAGCACACCCGCAATCGAGGTTGCAGCGAGGTACGCCACTGTGGCGGACGGTGAAGCAGGTTGCCGAAGCCGAGTCGGCCCTTCCGACGAATTCCATCCTTCCGTCGACTCCCCACACGTCCGATGCCGGTGCCAATGCGCTGCGGGCCTCGCGTCGGCCGTGGCAGACCACGTGCAAGCCATCGCGGCCGTCTGCGGGCTTCCCAGCAACCCATAGAACCGATACAATCTCCGACCAGAACGGACCAGAATCCGGCGCCTGGTCAATCCGCCTCTTCGACAACGATACAACGGCATGCGTCGCGTTCAGCATGTACAGCACCCTTCCCCAACCGCAGCGAACACCAGCACACCCGCAATCGAGGTTTCAGCGAGGTACGCCACTGTGGCGGACGGTGAAGCAGGTTGCCGAAGCCGAGTCGGCCCTTCCGACGAATTCCATCCCTCCGTCGACTCCCCACACGTCCGATGCCGGTGCCAATGCGCTGCGGGCCTCGCGTCGGCCGTGGCAGACCACGTGCAAGCCATCGCAGCCGTCTGCGGGCTTCCCAGCAACCCATAGAACCGATACAATCTCCGACCAGAACGGACCAGAATCCGGCGCCTGGTCAATCCGCCTCTTCGACAACGATACAACGGCATGCGTCGCGTTCAGCATGTACAGCACCCTTCCCCAACCGCAGCGAACACCAGCACACCCGCAATCGAGGTTTCAGCGAGGTACGCCACTGTGGCGGACGGTGAAGCAGGTTGCCGAAGCCGAGTCGGCCCTTCCGACGAATTCCATCCCTCCGTCGACTCCCCACACGTCCGATGCCGGTGCCAATGCGCTGCGGGCCTCGCGTCGGCCGTGGCAGACCACGTGCAAGCCATCGCGGCCGTCTGCGGGCTTCCCAGCAACCCATAGAACCGATACAATCTCCGACCAGAACGGACCAGAATCCGGCGCCTGGTCAATCCGCCTCTTCGACAACGATACAACGGCATGCGTCGCGTTCAGCATGTACAGCACCCTTCCCCAACCGCAGCGAGCACCAGCACACCCGCAATCGAGGTTGCAGCGAGGTACGCCACTGTGGCGGACGGTGAAGCAGGTTGCCGAAGCCGAGTCGGCCCTTCCGACGAATTCCATCCCTCCGTCGACTCCCCACACGTCCGATGCCGGTGCCAATGCGCTGCGGGCCTCGCGTCGGCCGTGGCAGACCACGTGCAAGCCATCGCGGCCGTCTGCGGGCTTCCCAGCAACCCATAGAACCGATACAATCTCCGACCAGAACGGACCAGAATCCGGCGCCTGGTCAATCCGCCTCTTCGACAACGATACAACGGCATGCGTCGCGTTCAGCATGTACAGCACCCTTCCCCAACCGCAGCGAGCACCAGCACACCCGCAATCGAGGTTGCAGCGAGGTACGCCACTGTGGCGGACGGTGAAGCAGGTTGCCGAAGCCGAGTCGGCCCTTCCGACGAATTCCATCCCTCCGTCGACTCCCCACACGTCCGATGCCGGTGCCAATGCGCTGCGGGCCTCGCGTCGGCCGTGGCAGACCACGTGCAAGCCATCGCGGCCGTCTGCGGGCTTCCCAGCAACCCATAGAACCGATACAATCTCCGACCAGAACGGACCAGAATCCGGCGCCTGGTCAATCCGCCTCTTCGACAACGATACAACGGCATGCGTCGCGTTCAGCATGTACAGCACCCTTCCCCAACCGCAGCGAGCACCAGCACACCCGCAATCGAGGTTGCAGCGAGGTACGCCACTGTGGCGGACGGTGAAGCAGGTTGCCGAAGCCGAGTCGGCCCTTCCGACGAATTCCATCCCTCCGTCGACTCCCCACACGTCCGATGCCGGTGCCAATGCGCTGCGGGCCTCGCGTCGGCCGTGGCAGACCACGTGCAAGCCATCGCGGCCGTCTGCGGGCTTCCCAGCAACCCATAGAACCGATACAATCTCCGACCAGAACGGACCAGAATCCGGCGCCTGGTCAATCCGCCTCTTCGACAACGATACAACGGCATGCGTCGCGTTCAGCATGTACAGCACCCTTCCCCAACCGCAGCGAGCACCAGCACACCCGCAATCGAGGTTGCAGCGAGGTACGCCACTGTGGCGGACGGTGAAGCAGGTTGCCGAAGCCGAGTCGGCCCTTCCGACGAATTCCATCCCTCCGTCGACTCCCCACACGTCCGATGCCGGTGCCAATGCGCTGCGGGCCTCGCGTCGGCCGTGGCAGACCACGTGCAAGCAATTGCAGCCGTCTGCGGGCTTCCCAGCAACCCATAGAACCGATACAATCTCCGACCAGAACGGACCAGAATCCGGCGCCTGGTCAGTCCGTCTCTTCGACAACGATACATCGGCATGCGTCGCGTTCAGCATGTACAGCACCCTTCCCCAACCGCAGCGAACACCAGCACACCCGCAATCGAGGTTGCAGCGAGGTACGCCACTGTGGCGGACGGTGAAGCAGGTTGCCGAAGCCGAGTCGGCCCTTCCGACGAATTCCATCCCTCCGTCGACTCCCCACACGTCCGATGCCGGTGCCAATGCGCTGCGGGCCTCGCGTCGGCCGTGGCAGACCACGTGCAAGCAATTGCAGCCGTCTGCGGGCTTCCCAGCAACCCATAGAACCGATACAATCTCCGACCAGAACGGACCAGAATCCGGCGCCTGGTCAATCCGTCTCTTCGACGATGATACATCGGCATGCGTCGCGTTCAGCATGTACAGCACCCTTCCCCAACCGCAGCGAGCACCAGCACAGCCGCAATCGAGGTTGCAGCGAGGTACGCCACTGTGGCGGACGGTGAAGCAGGTTGCCGAAGCCGAGTCGGCCCTTCCGACGAATTCCATCCCTCCGTCGACTCCCCACACGTCCGATGCCGGTGCCAATGCGCTGCGGGCCTCGCGTCGGCCGTGGCAGACCACGTGCAAGCCATCGCGGCCGTCTGCGGGCTTCCCAGCAACCCATAGAACCGATACAATCTCCGACCAGAACGAACCAGAAATTCGGCGCCTAGTCAGTCCGTCTCTTCGACGATGATACATCGGCATGCGTCGCGTTCAGCATGTACAGCACCCTTCCCCAACCGCAGCGAGCACCAGCACAGCCGCAATCGAGGTTGCAGCGAGGTACGCCACTGTGGCGGACGGTGAAGCAGGTTGCCGAAGCCGAGTCGGCCCTTCCGACGAATTCCATCCCTCCGTCGACCCCCCACACGTCCGATGCCGGTGCCAATGCGCTGCGGGCCTCGCGTCGGCCGTGGCAGACCACGTGCAAGCCATCGCGGCCGTCTGCGGGTCTTCCCAGCAACCCATAGAACCGATACAATCTCCGACCAGAACGGACCAGAATCCGGCGCCTGGTCAGTCCGTCTCTTCGACGATGATACATCGGCATGCGTCGCGTTCAGCATGTACAGCACCCTTCCCCAACCGCAGCGAACACCAGCACACCCGCAATCGAGGTTGCAGCGAGGTACGCCACTGTGGCGGACGGTGAAGCAGGTTGCCGAAGCCGAGTCGGCCCTTCCGACGAATTCCATCCCTCCGTCGACTCCCCACACGTCCGATGCCGGTGCCAATGCGCTGCGGGCCTCGCGTCGGCCGTGGCAGACCACGTGCAAGCCATTGCAGCCGTCTGCGGGCTTCCCAGCAACCCATAGAACCGATACAATCTCCGACCAGAACGAACCAGAAATTCGGCGCCTCGTCAGTCCGCCTCTTCGACGATGATACATCGGCATGCGTCGCGTTCAGCATGTACAGCACCCTTCCCCAACCGCAGCGAGCACCAGCACACCCGCAATCGAGGTTGCAGCGAGGTACGCCACTGTGGCGGACGGTGAAGCAGGTTGCCGAAGCCGAGTCGGCCCTTCCGACGAATTCCATCCCTCCGTCGACTCCCCACACGTCCGATGCCGGTGCCAATGCGCTGCGGGCCTCGCGTCGGCCGTGGCAGACCACGTGCAAGCCATCGCGGCCGTCTGCGGGTCTTCCCAGCAACCCATAGAACCGATACAATCTCCGACCAGAACGGACCAGAATCCGGCGCCTGGTCAGTCCGTCTCTTCGACGATGATACATCGGCATGCGTCGCGTTCAGCATGTACAGCACCCTTCCCCAACCGCAGCGAACACCAGCACACCCGCAATCGAGGTTGCAGCGAGGTACGCCACTGTGGCGGACGGTGAAGCAGGTTGCCGAAGCCGAGTCGGCCCTTCCGACGAATTCCATCCCTCCGTCGACTCCCCACACGTCCGATGCCGGTGCCAATGCGCTGCGGGCCTCGCGTCGGCCGTGGCAGACCACGTGCAAGCCATCGCGGCCGTCTGCGGGCTTCCCAGCAACCCATAGAACCGATACAATCTCCGACCAGAACGGACCAGAATCCGGCGCCTAGTCAGTCCGTCTCTTCGACGATGATACATCGGCATGCGTCGCGTTCAGCATGTACAGCACCCTTCCCCAACCGCAGCGAGCACCAGCACAGCCGCAATCGAGGTTGCAGCGAGGTACGCCACTGTGGCGGACGGTGAAGCAGGTTGCCGAAGCCGAGTCGGCCCTTCCGACGAATTCCATCCCTCCGTCGACCCCCCACACGTCCGATGCCGGTGCCAATGCGCTGCGGGCCTCGCGTCGGCCGTGGCAGACCACGTGCAAGCCATCGCGGCCGTCTGCAGGTCTTCCCAGCAACCCATAGAACCGATACAATCTCCGACCAGAACGGACCAGAATCCGGCGCCTGGTCAGTCCGTCTCTTCGACGATGATACATCGGTATCCGTCGCGTTCAGCATGTACAGCACCCTTCCCCAACCGCAGCGAGCACCAGCACACCCGCAATCGAGGTTTCAGCGAGGTACGCCACTGTGGCGGACGGTGAAGCAGGTTGCCGAAGCCGAGTCGGCCCTTCCGACGAATTCCATCCCTCCGTCGACTCCCCACACGTCCGATGCCGGTGCCAATGCGCTGCGGGCCTCGCGTCGGCCGTGGCAGACCACGTGCAAGCCATCGCGGCCGTCTGCGGGTCTTCCCAGCAACCCATAGAACCGATACAATCTCCGACCAGAACGAACCAGAAATTCGGCGCCTCGTCAGTCCGCCTCTTCGACGATGATACATCGGCATGCGTCGCGTTCAGCATGTACAGCACCCTTCCCCAACCGCAGCGAGCACCAGCACACCCGCAATCGAGGTTGCAGCGAGGTACGCCACTGTGGCGGACGGTGAAGCAGGTTGCCGAAGCCGAGTCGGCCCTTCCGACGAATTCCATCCCTCCGTCGACCCCCCACACGTCCGATGCCGGTGCCAATGCGCTGCGGGCCTCGCGTCGGCCGTGGCAGACCACGTGCAAGCCATCGCGGCCGTCTGCAGGTCTTCCCAGCAACCCATAGAACCGATACAATCTCCGACCAGAACGGACCAGAATCCGGCGCCTGGTCAGTCCGTCTCTTCGACGATGATACATCGGTATCCGTCGCGTTCAGCATGTACAGCACCCTTCCCCAACCGCAGCGAGCACCAGCACAGCCGCAATCGAGGTTTCAGCGAGGTACGCCACTGTGGCGGACGGTGAAGCAGGTTGCCGAAGCCGAGTCGGCCCTTCCGACGAATTCCATCCCTCCGTCGACTCCCCACACGTCCGATGCCGGTGCCAATGCGCTGCGGGCCTCGCGTCGGCCGTGGCAGACCACGTGCAAGCCATCGCGGCCGTCTGCGGGTCTTCCCAGCAACCCATAGAACCGATACAATCTCCGACCAGAACGAACCAGAAATTCGGCGCCTCGTCAGTCCGCCTCTTCGACGATGATACATCGGCATGCGTCGCGTTCAGCATGTACAGCACCCTTCCCCAACCGCAGCGAGCACCAGCACACCCGCAATCGAGGTTGCAGCGAGGTACGCCACTGTGGCGGACGGTGAAGCAGGTTGCCGAAGCCGAGTCGGCCCTTCCGACGAATTCCATCCCTCCGTCGACTCCCCACACGTCCGATGCCGGTGCCAATGCGCTGCGGGCCTCGCGTCGGCCGTGGCAGACCACGTGCAAGCCATCGCGGCCGTCTGCGGGCTTCCCAGCAACCCATAGAACCGATACAATCTCCGACCAGAACGGACCAGAATCCGGCGCCTAGTCAGTCCGTCTCTTCGACGATGATACATCGGCATGCGTCGCGTTCAGCATGTACAGCACCCTTCCCCAACCGCAGCGAGCACCAGCACAGCCGCAATCGAGGTTGCAGCGAGGTACGCCACTGTGGCGGACGGTGAAGCAGGTTGCCGAAGCCGAGTCGGCCCTTCCGACGAATTCCATCCCTCCGTCGACCCCCCACACGTCCGATGCCGGTGCCAATGCGCTGCGGGCCTCGCGTCGGCCGTGGCAGACCACGTGCAAGCCATTGCAGCCGTCTGCGGGCTTCCCAGCAACCCATAGAACCGATACAATCTCCGACCAGAACGAACCAGAAATTCGGCGCCTCGTCAGTCCGCCTCTTCGACGATGATACATCGGCATGCGTCGCGTTCAGCATGTACAGCACCCTTCCCCAACCGCAGCGAGCACCAGCACACCCGCAATCGAGGTTGCAGCGAGGTACGCCACTGTGGCGGACGGTGAAGCAGGTTGCCGAAGCCGAGTCGGCCCTTCCGACGAATTCCATCCCTCCGTCGACTCCCCACACGTCCGATGCCGGTGCCAATGCGCTGCGGGCCTCGCGTCGGCCGTGGCAGACCACGTGCAAGCAATTGCAGCCGTCTGCGGGCTTCCCAGCAACCCATAGAACCGATACAATCTCCGACCAGAACGGACCAGAATCCGGCGCCTGGTCAATCCGTCTCTTCGACGATGATACATCGGCATGCGTCGCGTTCAGCATGTACAGCACCCTTCCCCAACCGCAGCGAGCACCAGCACAGCCGCAATCGAGGTTTCAGCGAGGTACGCCACTGTGGCGGACGGTGAAGCAGGTTGCCGAAGCCGAGTCGGCCCTTCCGACGAATTCCATCCCTCCGTCGACTCCCCACACGTCCGATGCCGGTGCCAATGCGCTGCGGGCCTCGCGTCGGCCGTGGCAGACCACGTGCAAGCCATCGCAGCCGTCTGCGGGTCTTCCCAGCAACCCATAGAACCGATACAATCTCCGACCAGAACGGACCAGAATCCGGCGCCTAGTCAGTCCGTCTCTTCGACGATGATACATCGGCATGCGTCGCGTTCAGCATGTACAGCACCCTTCCCCAACCGCAGCGAGCACCAGCACAGCCGCAATCGAGGTTGCAGCGAGGTACGCCACTGTGGCGGACGGTGAAGCAGGTTGCCGAAGCCGAGTCGGCCCTTCCGACGAATTCCATCCCTCCGTCGACTCCCCACACGTCCGATGCCGGTGCCAATGCGCTGCGGGCCTCGCGTCGGCCGTGGCAGACCACGTGCAAGCCATTGCAGCCGTCTGCAGGTCTTCCCAGCAACCCATAGAACCGATACAATCTCCGACCAGAACGGACCAGAATCCGGCGCCTGGTCAGTCCGTCTCTTCGACGATGATACATCGGTATCCGTCGCGTTCAGCATGTACAGCACCCTCCACCAACCACAGCGAAGCTCAACGCACCCGCAATCGAGGTTGCGTCGCCATCGGCAAAGGAAATAGGATCTACAAGATAATTCTGCTACGATGCTGATTGGTATGCATTACGAGATGTTTGTTGTCACTATTTTCCGATCCTCGTATAGCCCTGGTATATGTGCATTGATTAATTACCAGTACGGTAATACACCTGAGATTTGATTGGTCCAAATGTCCAAAAAGGGTGGGCCAGTCAAATATAAACTCATTTCCCACATTAACCACAAGAATCAGTGGAGGGAGTGCTGTGCGACCGTGGCTCAAAGCAGGTAATGCATATCCCTGGGCTACAGTCGAGATCAGGATCATTGAAGTTTTGCTAACGCTATGTTTTTTGTGTAGAGTGTTGTGGTTGGAGTGTACTGCTTTGTGAAGTGGGGATCCTGTGGTTGTCATTTACGTTTCTCACACGAGCTTGCAGTTCACTGGAGGAGGAAAGTTCACGCTGTCCGTCCCACGTATTGGAGCTGCTCGTCGTGGATCTGTCGTAGAGTGGTGTGCCGGTGGTTTCCATTTACGCTCCAGACACGAGCTTTGAGCTCAACGAGAGGGGGCGAAATTCGACGGTGTGTCTCGTATCGGAGCTGGTTTTCGTGGGTTTATCGTGGAGTGAAGTGCCTGTGGTTTTCATTTTTCATCTCTAGTGGGAGCTCGAGCTTGCAGCTAGTAAGTGAGGGCTAGCAGATATCCGGCTGTATCTGAAGTAACGAGAGTAATTGGAGAATACTTAGACAATATGGTCCCAGTTGAATGTGCCGCTTGCCATGTCACCTTCTCGAAAAAAAGCCAACTTGATCAACACAGACAGAATGAGCATCAGATGTGCACGGTGGTGAAATACACGGACGGTAGCATCCGCAATATTGAGCGGGACTCAATCTCGAAGCGTTTTACCTGTGAAAGATGCGAAGCTGCATTTAAACGACCTAAAGCAATTCAGCGTCACGCACTGCGAGACTGTACAGCAAAGTATAAGACTCGACCACCAAAACGGGCGGTTGCAGTATTTCCGGCCAAACCATCTTCATCGGATCTACTGCGTAAACTCGGCTTATCCGTGGACAAAAATGTGAGAGCCGTATTGTGCCTTTCCTGCCAGTACTGCGTCGGACCTAGTTCAAGCCAGATTCGATCTCACATCTTGCGAATTCATGAATGTCGTGGTATAATGATTCCGACGCTCAATGAAATTGAAGACGTTTTGCAGACATTTGATCTCGCATCGGAGCAGGAGCTGTTAGCGTTTGGCAACGTTCGCGATAATTTAGTGGAACCAATACGTGGTTTTCAAGTACACGACGGCGCCATGTGTGAAGAATGTAAGTTCCTATGCTGCTGTATGCGAACAATGAAGAGACACATCAAAATTGAGCATCGAAACGCAGATATCACGAATGTTCAACTGCAAACACTTTTTTCCGGTACAAGAAAACGTTTTTTTCGTGTGCGGGTGGCTGTCAATTGTAGCGATACGGAAAATTCACGTGACAAACTGAGGAAGGAGATGCAGAAATTCAATTCATTTTGCACTACGGCAGGATCTGATGACAATGATGAAATCCTCGTTTCTCCTCTGCTTCGTCAATTGCGTTGGCATAAACGATTGCCACAGTACACGGACCAGACGTGCTCGGAGTTGATGAATTCCTGCAAATTCACGGTGGATTCTGAAGTTGAGCAGAACGTGTATGCAGCGATATCATTTTTCTTTGAAAACGGCATGAAAATGTTCGATGCGATATCGTATCTCACACGGCGATATATTATCGCTGGAGGACTGGACGTTTCAAATGCACACAAAGGTTTTGGACCTGTTGCGGATGCCTCGGGTACATACCAACGTCACATGGCGAAGCTGATCCACATGGTGGCGGTGGGTATTAACATGAGCGACAACCAGACCCCACTGTGGAATTTTACCACAGACAGCGCTACAGAATCATCTGTTAAAAGTCTTCGAGATGTGTGTTCAGTTCCCGGATTTGTTGCCGGGTCTGATGATGTACAACATGAAGTGAACAATGTTCTTGAAGCAATTTTCATCACTGAATCAGATGCGCAAGCTCATCAAGATGACTTCAAGATGTATACGGTGTATCGCTATATCGTTTGCTCGAGCATCATTGGCGGTGAACTACGACGCATAAAGATTCGCGAGCCCAACAACATCACCAGCATTTGCGCTGCTCTTGTGTATTGGGCGCGGTTGTTTGTGCTCGTGTCCGCAGCATCCTTGGGCAGGAGGGCAATATCTGAATTTCTATATTACATTCAAGACGGCGTGCCCACCAGCTTTAACGCACTGCTTGAGGTGATGAAGCTTGGGAAGTGCCTATCAGGTCCCTCAGAAGGTCAAAAACCAAACGTCCACTGGATTAATGATGATATGTCCTCCTTAGTTTGTAAAACAGCTACAGTTACGAAAGAAGGACTTCAAGAAATGGCGTCGTCGCTGATAACTTCTGTCAAAGATTCCCTACGCGTGAAGTTGCTTCGCGGTTTCGACATCAGCAAAATTCGCGCTGAACTTGAATCAAACCATTTGATTGATGACATAAATGCCAGAACGGATGGTGGTTGGTTTATGACAAGACCTGAAAACCAACTAAGTTTAGGCCCGCGTGATCTCCTGGAATTTTTGGGATCAAATAGCTGTATGGAGTCGCTGTGGTCAAATGGAAATCACAACACTTGGGATAACGACCGTGTTAAGATCTGGTTGATGGAGTGTGATGAATTCATGGATGACCTGACAATTCTAGTCCACTTAACATTTGGCCAGCCAGCCCGAGCTTCAGAGCTTGCTACATTTCGTGTTCGCGACAACCACTTGGAGTTTCGCTCGGTTTACGCTATTCGCAATCGTTTTACTCTAATCCAGATGTACCACAAAAGTATGAACGTCACGGCGAAGTTTAAACCAATCGCAAGATTTGCTCCAGCGTCGCTGAATGCAGACATTCTCTTGTATTTCTATCTGATCCGCCCGGTCCAAGCGTTTCTATACAGAGCAATTTTTCCTGGCCGACGGTCACCACATTCCTATCTCGAGTATTTTTTTGTGAAAGATGGAATGATGATGAACGCTGACAGAATTAGGCGAAGCATCGCTAAAGGTTTCGCAAAGTTTAGTGATATGCGATTAGACGTATCGACCTACCGCCATGTATCTGTTGCACTAATCGATCCTCACTTACGCGATCGTCGCGATTCGGTCGATCTGTATGATGAGCAAGCTGGCCACAGCCGTGAGACTGCCTCTACGGTCTACGCTCGAAGTGATAACGATCCGTCTTCGCTCTCGCGAGACCAACTGCACAAGTTTTGGATCGGCTCCCAGAAATGGCAAACCTTTTTAGGGTTAATTAAGGTTCAAGCTGCTGCGCAGGACAAACCCATACACGACTTGGTCCCGATTGAGCCCCAAGCAAAGCGTGCAATTACTGATTTATCGAAGCAACTTGCACAGGTAGCCTCGACGCTTTCGAAAGTGGAGACTCACGTGTCTGGGTTACAAAGTGGACAAATTGTCTGCGGCACAGACCGACTATCTTTCCCTTCAATTTCAGCAGAAGCCTTTGCACGAGCAAAGTATGTTGTAGAGCGATTTACAGGTTCCGCAACTGCATCGTTTCTCAGTGTGGAACAAGGTATTGCTGTGTCGTTACTAGTATCGGATCCATTGGAACATCGCTTAATCATTTTGCCAACGGGCGGAGGCAAGAGCATTCTCTACATGGCGCACTTCCTCGCCAACCCGAAGAGTACTATGACAACGGTAGTGGTTATTCCAACGGCTGCACTTCTCACTGAGTCCATCCTGAAGGCAAAACAACACGCGATTTCAGCTTGCAGATTCTCGCGAGACCTCAAGACTTCAGGCAAAAGATTCAAACTGGTGTTTGCTGCAGTTGAGCACATTGGGCAAGAAGATTTTCGTGACTACGTGGCACTTTTAAAAGCACGAAGAAGTTTGCAGTGTATCTTTGTTGACGAAGCTCACCTCGTTGTGACGGCTCTGTCGTACCGCCCTCAAATGGCGTACATTTCCATGTTGACAAGTGTTGGGGCTCCAATTGTTCTCCTCTCAGCGACCGTACCAGTTAAAATGGAAAGGGACCTTGCGTCTACATTTGGAATTGACTTCAGAATACTTCGATCGACTACTAACCGAGCGAACATTGCTTACAGCGTCACGGAAGTCGACAAGCTCCAAGATGCGGTTATTCTTGCGATGCAAAATCATCAAGTCAAGTATCAGGGAAGTCGCAATCGTGGTCTTACTTATTGTGCTACTCGAAGAGAGGTTGACCGCACGTGGAAATCCTACCAGATAAAGGCTGGGTTCAATGCATCGCGATTTCACGCCGGGATGGACCAACAGGAGCAAGCCAAATGTGTAGCAGAGTGGAAAAACGGAACATGTATATGGATGATAGCAACAAATGCGTTCGGCGTGGGAATCGACTACCCATCCGTGCGCATTGTTCTCCATCTAGGCACAGCATGGTCACTTCTTGACTATGCACAAGAAACTGGTCGGGCTGGGCGCGATGGCGATTCTTGCCTAGCGATGGCACTGACAAACCGCCAATACCAGGACCGTCTTTCGAAGGCGGTAAACGAGCACACTCGCACCGAGTACAGTGACATGACCAAGTACTTGAATGATGCTACGCAGTGTCGACGCCAACGTCTGCAGTTGGTCCTTGATGGAGATGGATTTCCATGTATTTCAGACAGCTCGAACGAACGCTGTGACGTTTGCAATGGCGTTTCACAACCATGTGAACAAGTTGATGGTGTTCTTCGCGGGAGCCTACAGATTCAAAGTGACTCAAGGGCAGCAAACAGCCGAAATGCACGCGACAGAATCATTCACGGGGCCTTGTGTGAGTTTCTGGAACTTCTACCTCCAAATTCTTGTCCAGTGTGCTGGATAGAGAACAAGATTCCGAAGCATGGTGGCCAACCATGCCACTGTTTGCAGGCTGCATGTTACAAGTGTCTTTCCAGTGATCACATATCGTCTTCATGCCCATTCAAGATTTGTTTTCGTCCGGGGACATGCTATTTCTGTGGGCTTCCATGCATGGATCTTGCTGGAGTCGGCAGATCTATTCATCAGGTTGGAGCATCTAACACATGTTCCCATCCAGCGCGGGGTTTCGTTATTGGCGCAGTGTGGGCATCATTTCACAAGAAAGTGCTCGAAGAGGTCCCAACTGACCCGAAGTTGTTTTCAAAGTGGCTGCCACAGCGCGCCGAAAACTCCGTGTTTTCGAACCTGATCGTTCTGTTCTTTCGGCTACTTAGCACCCATGGCTCCGTTGTGGTGTAAGAGCAAAGAGCACTTTGAAGTATCGGATCGGTGAAGCTCAGCAGGGCCAGCTTGAACGTCGGAAGGCTACTGCTGCGACTTCGCTGCGCATGAGGCGCGAGCAGATCTTAGAACTCTACCACTGGTCACGAATGCATCTGGCTCGATGCGTTGCTCGAGGAATGGCGGACATTTGCGGCGACGGAGCGGATGAAGAGGATACAGAAAACCGTCGCGCGTATTTTGCACGAACAGAAGCAACTGAGAAGAAGCTGCAGCGAGTGGAAAGCCGAAGTCGCTGCGATCTATTGCCACCGTCGACAGCTGCAAATCAGCACTGAGTGGCGTCAAGTTCTGCTGCTCTGCTCCTCATTCCGAGCGTGCAAGTCCTGGAGTCAGCCGCACAAAGGCTCAAGACAATCATGCAAGTTTTAACCAACAAGTGTAACGACCGAGCCGCTTTGTGTGACCTCGCAACATGGCTCTTACACGCTGACAAGTCGACTGCGACACCAAGCCTCGTCATTCCTGCGCTTTCGACGGATGCAGAAGGGTATTGTCTTACTAACACGGTTGGTTGGAGAGAAACGGTACTTGCGTACAGTGCGTCAAACGACCCAGCTCTTCCGCTCCGCCCTGTCAGACTACTACGTAGCCCTCGTTTTCTCGCGATGGAGGAAGCTTGTGGCACTTTCATGTAAGACGCGCACATTCCTGTTGCTATCTATACCTTCAGAACAAGCTCCTGTCAGCGGCTGGAACGGAACGGTCTGGTACGTGCAACGGAACCACGCTCGAAAAGCTAATACGTTGGCCGCTGCATTGAGCTGGAAGAACGCTTGCCTTCGCAAAGTCTGGAACGCGGTTGTGTTGTTGGTGCACAACATCGAGAGGCAGCGCCATGCTAGAACGAGTCAAGCCGAGAGTCACTTCCGCGATCGGCGACTGCGTCAAGCGTTGAAGGCATGGCGTCGCTCGAGTAAGGAGAACAGTCAGTTCCGTGCTGTTTGTGGCAACCTGTTGAGTCGGTGGCGCTTGCAGACAGCATACCGATGTTTCTGCGCTCTACGCGACCATGTGGTTCGTAGCACTGCACTACGAACACGTGAAGAGCTTTTTGTGACGAAAGGGCGTAGGAGAACGCTGCTCAGCGCTTGATACGCGTGGCGGAATTTGCTTATCGTCTTGCGACCCGGAGAGCGACAATTGTTGCAGCGTTGCTGGACGTCTTGGATCCGTTCACGCGAGTTCCAAAAGTGCTCCAGGCGTTCCAGAGGCAGATCCAAACGCAGGTCCTACGCAGCATGCATCGTCGCTCCATGGCGCGCTGAAACGAGTTTGTGTGAACGTGTAAGATCGAGAAGACGATGGTGCTGATGTCCACTGCGTTCGCTGGATCGCAACAAGTGAAGCGCGTGTGGCGCTGTTGGCTCAAGTTCGCTGCGAAGATTCGAGCGGTGAAGGCCCAGATGCGAGACGCTCTGGTCCACATGCAGCTTCGGCTTCAGTTCAAAGCTTTTCGAGCTCTTCAAACGCACACAAGACTGCAAAAGTGGGAGACTCGTGCCAGCCTTCGCATGCCCGCGTTCCGATCGCAAAAGCTCAAATCTCGACACTTTTTTGAGTGGAAAGCGGTGGTTGTGGAGCGGAGCCGCCGACGGCTAAAGCTCGTCACTGTCTGAATAGGATGCAGCACTCCGTTCAGGGGAAGAGCTTCGGTGCCTGGCATTCGTTTGTGCCTCAACGTAAGACGCTACGCTTGAAGGTAGCGCAGTCTCTGGCCAAGCGCTCGCAGCTGGGCACTCGCATGGTCTTCCCAGACGTGGACAGCGATCGTGGCGAAGACACAAAGGTGCCGAATCGCTCAGGGCTTCAACGATGCCGATGTCGCCGCTCGCACTGGAAGCAGTACGTCGTAGAGCGAGCGCATGATCGGAGCCAACGAGCTTCGAAATGTGGAGTCGCTTTTCTTGTCTGGCGGAAGGCGGTGGCTGCAACGCACGAGATCTGAGCGCTCCGAGCCAAAGCGGCGAGGAGGCAGTGGCTGGAGATGGTTGGAAGAGTTTTCACGTCCTGAAGCAGAGAAGCGAGACCCACGCCCATTGCAGAAAGCTGCTAGCTTGCATTGCAGTGGGAAGCCACAGGAAGCGCTTAGCATCTCTGCTGGTGGTCGTGGTCAATCCCCCGATAGCTCTGTCGTCTTGAAGCCGGAGACGAGGAAAGTGACGAGAATTCTGTCGTAGTGAACGGAGAGGGGCTTGACACAACGTGCAGCAGCTGCGAAGTCCCCAGTGAGCGCGAATTTGTGTTTTTAGACCAAGCTCTGGCCAAGAAAGCCCGTGATTTGCAGCGGTTCGACGTGACTTGGGACGTTCCCCAGGTGTGCATCGCTGGTGGGGGGTCTTCCACAACCAGCCCTTCTATCGCATGCGTCGACTGCAGCTCGTCTTCGTCTCGTGGCAGGAGTTTGCGCATCCGCAGCGCAGGCTTACTGGCGAAGCACTGACTGGTGTGGAGCCACGACTACCGAAGGATCGCAAGTGAATCACGTCGCGAAACCGTATCGATACCCACGTGCAAGGATTTCACCTGCGCCGTGCCGTTCAGTGTCTAAAGCCCACCAAGACCGATCCAAGCAAGCTCGACTGGTGCTTGAGTACTTCAGCAAACGCCAGTACCACAAGCTGCCGCCTCAATTTTTTCTGCTTGGCGTACGTGGCGTTAGTGTCAGAAGGAAGTCGCTAAGTCGTGGCAAACGAGTCACCAGTGGCAGCGCGTGGTGGTGAACAAGGTACACTCCAAGCGTGGTGAGCAGCGACGTCGTGACGTCCGGATACGATGGAGAAGATATGTGAAAACCCGTGTCGTGAAGGACCTCGCGCTGCAGAAAGCTGCCATCTTCCACGTGTGCTTAAGACTGAAAAAGCGGTGGCTTTGTCATACGTAGCGAGCGATTGAGCTCCGTGAACACACCGAGACTGCACGCGTGCAGCTATGCTCCTTGTGTGGACAGAGCGGTGAGTTGCTGGTGAGAGTTTAGTCGCTCTCGGCGTCTCCGTCGACTGTATCAACGCTTTGTGCTGTGAAAGCACGTGCAGTTCTGGCAGTCGGCAGTCAAGCACGCTGTGGCCACACGCTTTGACGACTTCTTGCTGCGCTCGAAGGCGAAGAAGATGCTGGCTGCATGGCAGCAGCTCGCAGCTAAGCACCACTACTGGCGTAAAATCTGCGCGTCTTTTGTTGCTAAGAAGGAGACGCACATGACTCGACGAGTGCTCGTGCGGTGGCAGCAATTCGTGAACGCGCGGCAAGGCACGATGCTGGCTACGATGCATGCAGCGCAGAGGTCGCTGCGCAATGTGTAGAACTCGCCACAAGCGACCTGGACCTGGTAAACACAACCGCTGCGCACCAGTTTGTGCTTCCTCCAACTGCGTTTCCACCAGTTCCTCTGGGCTCGACGTCAATACGGTCTTTATAAGACGTCATGACTGGCTCAAGACGCTCGACAATCTCTGCAGCAAGCCGATAGCTTCAGGTGTTCTGCCAAGCGGTCGAGCTGAGGTACATCCTAGGCACTAACACGATTCCAAGGAGTCCGTCAAAAAGTTCGGAGTCTCAAGTGCAGCGCGTGCTGGGGAACATTGAACGCCACCTGAATGAAGGGCTAACGAAGTCCCAGCTCAATTACAGCGTCGAAGCGTGTTGCGTTAGCGACCGCATCGAGACTACAAGTTCGAGTTTGACGCAACCAAGGTCTCCAACGCTGACCTCCTGCTCGCCCTCGTTCCCGAAGTGCAGAAGGACGCTCGTCGTGTCGAGCTCATCAAGTCGTCGGGCACATTGCAGCTCGACTACGACCGCTCTGCTCTCTTCCTGTTCGCGCAGGTAGCTGCCCCGCGGCTCAATCGGCGTTGTGTCTATGATCGACGACCAGTAGTTCCACGCCGTGGGGAACTACAACCTCCCGCACGAAGCGCACCACCTCCCACACCACGAAGTGCCCTGAATGCCGAGAAACCGCTCGTGATCAAGAACCCCAGCGGGACATGCGCTTCGCCAAGATGCCGTGCGTGACCGACCTGGGCGTCAAGTTCTACGCCGAGCGGCGAAGTCGTGGGCAACCTCTGCGCGATCGACAGCAGCGCAACCACATCCCCACCAAGGCGTACTCAAGCTCGCCTCCGACCTGGTACAAAAATGTAGCAACTATCCAGGAGAGCAAACAACTGAAATCATCGCATGATGTCGCCACGCACCGCGTCCACAGACGCCATTCCAGTCATCCAGGGCTTGTCACTGCGAATCGAGTAGCGCTCGAAGCACGTCCTTGAGCTTGATGCTCCCCTTCAGGCCAAAAAATATACTGGAAAATAAGCAGCGTGATCGCTTTTCCAGAAGGATGCAGCGGAGCCGGTCATTCATGCCTCGCATCACCAGCATGCACGGTGCTCATCTGTCCTAACTCAAGGTAAAATCGCAATCCCATGAATGCGCACGATATCAATCAAGGAACTTGTGCTTTTGACGTATATGTACAATTTGCCAGTAGTATCGCGAAAGCAGTGTCCTGCTCAATCCAAGCGCCGCCCAAAACTTAATGACCTAACGGCATTCATTTCACCTCACGATTTCTCAATTATTGGCCGATCTGGAAGTGATACGTCACCGTGCATCTTTCCATGTGTCCGTCATAAATAATGTCAGTCCGTGCTCAGAATCGACGGCAGAAGCTCCCAGTTGTCTGGATGAGAAACTCACAGGAGTCCAGAGTCCAACATGCGTCCACATCAAATATCTACTTCTCTACAACTACGGAACCAGTCAAACGCTGCTTTGCGCGAAGGTAAGTAAAGCAATTTCCCATCACGCCGAGATGATAAATCGCCCGCAGCTGAATGCGTTGGCTAGCTGTGTGTCTACTGCCGTATCATTCAACAAACCTCCATTCCGATAGCCCGCGCGTCTCCAAAACGTCCGAGAAATCTGCAGCACATTAATGCCATGCTCTTCTCACCACCACAATCTGCTACCCGCTTTGTCGACAAAGGCGCCCCCTATCTGCTCGTTCAAACGTGGAAATGGCTGGCATTCACTTCTCCGGTCTGAAAATCCACAACGTAAATTTTACGTGGTAGCTCTTCTCCATTGTTATGTTTGCTACCCCAAACAATAACGTATCTCGCGCTGGACTTGCTCCAGGCGAACGTGAGCCTCTGTGGCAGCTCCAGTTCATGACGGACATGGATCGATCCGTCGCAAAACCTTTGTGCATCCACCACCCGCAATGAAGTATCGCCCATTCTCAGCACAACGTTATGCTCCATCATCTGAACTACACAGCCATACCCGGAACTTCTCCCATCCCCTTCTGCATCCACAGAAATCGTTACTGCCGCGCAGTCAACCTGCACTCGGCGCCCTCGTCAGGGTTCGTCAGGGTTACGCTAAAACAGTAACCTCGTAACCTAATAGTTACGTGCCGCTAAAAAGGCAACTCGGTGTCCAAGTAATGGGGGGATCCGACAGCTCCGAGGAAGACGAGCCCATCGCGGCGCCCACGAGCGCCCCCGCGCCGCCTGTAAGCCTTCACATTAAGGGCCAGTGTGTGATCTTTCCTCTGATACCCCTTTCCTCTACTATAAACCCTTGCAGAAGGCGTGGATGGATGAAGATGCCGACGAAGAGGAGGAGACGCCGACCTGAGCCAGTTACAGCGCCAGCGCTCGCCCAAGTTTACGCGTCTGCAGGGCGCCATAACCAAGGACAAGTGGGATACCGACGCGTGGCTGGCGTTCGCAGGAGGCTCATCAGCTGCCCGTAGCCGAGGCGCGCGAGCACTACGAGGCCTCCCTGACCTAGTTCCCGTCATCTGGCCGCTGGCGGAGACGCTACACCGAGGACGAGCTGCAGGAAAAACAGTGCAACCGCGTACAGGAAGAATCAAGAAGTCACTCATGCAGTTACGATGTCCAGACGTAGATGGCGTTTCTACCTGGATTCACGAAGGTCGTCAAGTTGGACGTGTGCGTGGACTCCAAGGACCGACTGGCAACCGCCAAGGCCCGACAGCTCATGGTGGACGCGTTCACCACCACCACTCGCGAGCGGCCGCCTTCCCGGTGCGGCGTGACTCGTCCGATTCGGCTTTCCACGAGGGAGGTAAATGAGACGGCGTCCTACCCAGACGCGGCTGAGCGGCAGATCGCGCTCTTCCTGCTCATCTGGGGCGAGAGCGCCAACCTGCGCTTCATGCCCGAGTGTCTCTGCTTCCTGTACCACAATATGGCGGCTAAGGTGGACGGTGTCGAGAAGCTGCCCAGCGCTCGCGAGGGGACCTTCCTGGGGCGTGTCGTGCGCCCGCTCTACTCGGTGGTGGCCAAGATGCGCGACGTGACTCCGCAGAAGGACGGCGCCGGTGTTGATCACAAGAACGTGACGACGTGAACGAGTTCTTTTGGACTGACAAGTGCCTCAAGTTTGACGAGCTCAATGTGGCCGAAGCTGTCAACGTACGCGACTACAAGACGTTCAAGGAGCGACCCAGCTTCTTCAACCCGATTCTGACCTTCTTCCGGATCTATTTGTTCCTGCTCGTGGTGCTCCACATCCTGGTGGTGATTGCTTACGTGGCGTACCGCTCGGACCCGGACGATACGGACGGATTCATCTTCTACTCGAACTTTTTTACGTCGGGCATATATCTCGGACATCCGCAGCCACGCCTTTTACTCCATCTTTATGTCGATCAGCGGCTTGCTGGCGATCAAGGTGATGCTGGACGTTTGGATTGACGGCACGCGCATCTTCAGCCGCCTCATGTACCGTCTCAGTGCTCATCCGCCTCGTGTGGCACACCGTGTTCTTCAGCTACTTCACGGCTGTGAACGCATCGACGTACAAGGACATCGGCTCAAGTGACTTGCTCACGTTGGCCCCTATCTTCGTCATCGTGTACATGGTGCCGATCGTGCTCGTCTCGATCGTGCAGATATTCTTCCGCGGTGTGATCTGGCGATCGGCCTTCCTCAGTTCCCTGGACGGAACGTGTGACCAGTACATTGGTCGCAATGGGCCAGAGCTGGGGGAACTTCTTGGGCTACGGAGCGTTCTGGACGATTATTTTCGTGTGCAAGTTCTTGTTCAACCTGCAGCTCATGGTGAAGCGCTTATTGGACCCAGCGTCGAAATTTACACGTCTCCACCGCTCAACTAGAGAACGGTATCATTGAATCGGAGCACAACATCGCGTTCCTGGCTGCCATTTGGGCACCCGTGGTTCTCGTGTACATCTACGACTCGCAGATCTGGCTGGCCATCGCATCGTGGGCGCCTGGAGTGGTTTCCGCTTGAAGATTGGCCACTCGGCTCGCATTAACGAGTTTGTGAAGCGCCTTTAGGAAGCGCCCATACTGTTCGACGAGAATATTACGTCAGCTGCTGCCCGCGGCCAGCTTGCCATTAACAACAACCCGCTTTCATCCTGTTCTGTTGCCCCTGAGGCCAACAGCCGACTGCGCTTTTCCGACGTGTGGAATGAAATTATGAGCAGCTTCCGCTTGTCTGACTTGCTCGACGACCGTGAGACAGCAATTCTTCAATACCAGATCTCAGATACTGGAGCTGTCGAAGAGCCCATGTTCTTGATCGCCGGTCAGGCACAAACCGCCGCAGACATTGCCGCCAAGTCAAAGACCAAGCGCATGAGCGACGGGCAGTTGTTCAAAGATCTTAAGAAGGCTGGCGTTCTAGGCTGTGCCAACAATTGCGTGGAAATTCTGTTCCAGATCCTGCGGCAGCTGCTGGGCCCTCAGGACTCGGAACTGGGCGGTGTGTTCCACCGGATCCTGTCAGGAGGCAGATTGAGTGGCGTGGTGAACCGTACGCATATTTCATTGGTGCGCGAGAATGTGGTTGACCTGCTTCCAAACATTTTGGACTTGCCCGAACCGACTGTGGTGCCTGCCGGTGGAACTTTTGGCTTCCCTCACGATCAGGTCCTTGTCGTCCAGCGTGTGGATGCTTTGCTAAAGAGATTTATGCTGGAAGAGGAATGGATGGCGGAAAAGCTGCGCAAGTCTGCGTTCGCGAAGATGACGCCAGACCTTGCTTTTCAAAGGAACTGCTGCAGTCAGTCTTTGCGGACCGCATCAGCCAGCGCGACTCTAAGTCGCCCACGCGCACGACTTCTCCGAGCTCGAACGAGAGCGTCGTGTCGCTATCGACGCGACTCTTTTCTTGCTGACTTTGGATGCTGCCGATGCGCTGCCCCGAGGCCCAGCGTCGCATGAGTTTCTTCTTGAACTCTACACATGCGAATCCGACAATCGGCTCAATTGCTGCCATGAAGTCGTTCTCTGTGGTCACGCCGTACTACAACGAGACAGTGTTGTTCTCGGTCGATGAATTGAACGGGCGTGTGAATTCGAACCCGCTTTCCCGCAAGGTGGAGCAAAAGGGCCGTGATCTCTGTATTCTGAAGTACCTGATTACTTTCCACGACGATGAGTGGGCAACTTCCTTGAGCGTGTCGGTGTGACTTCCATGGATGAGGCGCTAGGTGAGACGCCGACACCGGTGCGGCTCTGGGCATCTATGCGTGGCCAGACGTTGGCACGCACCGTGCACGGTATGATGATATACGAAGATGCTTCGAAGATGCGGCGCTAACTGGAGGTCTGCTCGGACGAGAACCTATCACTTGGAGAAGACTAAGCACATGGATCGTATCGCTGGCCTCACGTTCTCGTACGTGACGAGTTGCTAGATTTACGCCGACCAGCTTGCTGCGGGAAACTCTCGTGCTAGTGACATCGACCAGTTGCTAGATTTACGCCGACCAGCTTGCTGCGGGAAACTCTCGTGCTAGTGACATCGACCATAGTCGACGTCGACACCGTTCGCCCACCCGTGCAGCGGCTCAGATCCTCGTTTTGTCTGTGCACTGATCAAGTATGACAGCGATGAATTTGTCCAGGTTTGTCGTTACGAGCTGCCTGGCAGCCCGCTGGTTGGTGAGGGAGAGCCTGAGAACATAGCATTGGCCTTCCCTTCACGCGTGGAGAGTAAGTCCAGAGCATCGATTTGAACCAGGAGCACAACTTCGAAGATCCCGAACTTCCTGGCAATAGCAACAGAAAATGGCAAGGATGTTGCCGTCATCGGTATGAAGGAACACATTATCACGGGTCGAGCATCGTCGTTGGCGCACTTCAAAAGCTGGCGTTCGTGAGTTTGACACAACGCGTGTTGGCGACCCCCTTCCAAAGTCGCATGCACTACGCTCGCGTCAATGTCTTTGAAAAGGCGTATGTCATGTCCAATGGTGGTGTGCCGAAGGCCAGCAAAGGTATGAATCTGTCTGCGGATGTGTTTGCTGGCTTTAGGCACTTTGTGGTGGACTTGTCACTCACCAAGAATTCATGCAGTGCGGCAAGGGTCATGATATGATCTTAAGTGTTGAATCAGAGCAACGCTTTCGAGGCCAAGCTGTCGAACGGTAGCGCTGAAAGTTTATTCTGCTGCGACTCGCACCGGATGGGTGCTGGGATGGATTTCTTCCGGCTGACCTCGATGTTATACGGCCACATGGGCGTCTACATCTGTAACGCGCTGGTGGTGCTGTGTGTGTTTGCTTACGCTTACGGCAACGTGCACACCGTGCTGCACCAAGAGATCGAGGAGTCTGAGGAGTCTGCTATTATCACGACGAACTACCTGGATGATCTCGCTGAGGCCTCGCTGGGCCTCGGAATGGGCTTGCGAACAAGGCTCGCGTTCCGCGTGGTGTTCTGTCCGTGCTGATGGTGGTGATAATCATTGGCATGGCGCCGTTCGTCATGGGCTTCATGGAGGATTAGGACACAACCAAGTCGTTGTCCCTGACGGTGTTCATTTTCACTGGCATATTTCCGCTTCTTCACTACTTGCAGCTCCTGCACGGAATTTTCGGTTGCCTTTGCAAAGTGGGGCTCGTTCGCGAACATGCATTCTTCTTTGATGTAATTTTTTATTGGAATGTTTGTGGCAGTTCCGCTGCTGGTGCTGTCGGCCTTCCCGTTTGTGAAGGCGATCCAGACGCGTATGATGTATAACGGCGGCATCTCACGTGTCCTGAGCTCTGCAGTTAGTTTGCTGCCTAGTTGAGCGTGATCTTGAGTGGCCTCGGTGGCTGGACTTACGACTGGTTGACGTGCCTCATCTTCTCGCTGGACTACGTCAACTCCTCATCGGACAACTTTGTGAGCGAGTCGTTGATTTACTTTAACAACGAGACGCTTGACGGCGCATTGGATTTGAAGACGATCAAGGTGTACGCCGCTGCTGCCGTTGCTGTTGGCGTCATCTTAAGTGGCGGCCTTTCACATGTGATCGGACGCGGACGATTGAGGTTTCGTGTTGGGTGACCTTCGCTGGTTGTGGTCTGGTGTGGTTGGAGTTGAGATCGATGGTGCGGATTGGCATCTGCTTGGCGTCGGCGGGTATCGCCATGCTCTCGCTCGTGTGCCCTCTGTACAACTTCGAGATCTGTATGCAGGGCTGGAAGGGCAATGGTGTGCTCATGTTCCTTACGAGTGCTGCCCCTGGGCTACCTGATCGAGGCGGTGTTGATCAACAACATCAACGCCACCATCATGTCGGAGAACTGGGGCAACTCGCCGTATCATGACTGGCAGTGGCAGCTTGGGTCGGCATCATCCCGCTAGTGCTGCTCGTGCCAAGCATGTTCTTCCTTCTGGAAAGCCACTACTGGGATAACGTCGTAATAACGACATCAAGGCGGCTGAAGCAGCGCTGGCACGCCTGCGTCAGCGCCACGATATGACGGAAGAAGTAAACGAGCTGAAGGACCTGTTCGTGGTTAAGAACGGCCGCGTGTATGTACCGTTCCGTATTCCGGCGGTGGTGCTGCTGCAGGCAACATTCGGTCTGTTTACATCTGGTGCGTTGCTGAACCGTAAACTCGTCCAGCCGTCTCGCCAGACGAACGGGCGCTCAGACATCCAAGTGGAAGATGTACTACGGCGTCATGACGTTTGTGGGCGCTGTGATGAGTCTGCTCACGGTGGAAAACATGCGGCGAAAAACGATTTTCAAAGACGTGCTTCCGTCCGTGGCGGCTCTTTCGGTTGCGTGTGGTGCTCTGAGTCTCGCCGATCAGGAAAACAGTGTGATCACCCAGATCATGGAGTTTGTGGTGTTTACCAGCGGCGCGTTGAGTCTCACGTGCGGCACGTGGCTCACTGCGATCGAGGTGTTCACTCCGTACCGAACGGAAGATACATCATATTGTATTTCGTGTACTACGCTGTCCAGGCTGCGGTCTACGTGGCCGACCCGTCGTTCGCCATCAGCCACTTGATCTTCGCCAGCCTGTGTCTGCTCATCATGGTCTTCATGTTCGTGGTGTGCGCCAGCTCCAAGCACGGCGCCATCGAGCTCAAAACGGAGAAGAAGGTGCGCAAGGACGCTGAGGCCGCGCGCAACACGCCGTCCTTCGTGGCGCGCGTGTCTCGCTCGCAGATCTTCCTGCGCTCGCGCTCGCAGGTGCGACGCTCATCATCGCGCTAATCGGCGGAGACGCTGACCTCGCAGGAGGGCAGCTACGCGAACTTCGAGTCGCCCGCCGGTCTCAACGTCAACGGCGGTCCTCGGCGAACACGCAACGGCTCCCAAGCGCTGAGAGGTGCCGTTAGCCAAGCCTTTATCGTCCCCAGCACAAACTCAAGGGAAGCTAAGCGACGAGAGCAACAAAACACGAAGAGAAAGAGGAAGTAATTAAGCTTTATAAATGGGATTCACATTGTTTTGGCAGCTTTGCAACATTGCACCTTTGTTGCATACAAGTTGAAGTTATTGCTAAACTCGTCTCTCATTGGTCCACCTTTTCCACCAATCGCAGCGAGGCATATCTTTCTGAGAACGATGGAGTGGAGGAGCTGCCGCTGCCGCGCCCGGACGACGCCGTGGAGAGCTCTGGCGCTGACACTAGCGACTTTCCACCAAGTGAAGAAGCCTTTGCATCTCCCAGTTAAGTTCAGCGCAAGATCAGCCTCCGCGGCCGAGGCAGAGGCCTGGGGAACAGGCGATGACGAAGACGGCTGGATGCCCAAGCCCGCGCATCTGCACTCGGCAGTCAGCTGCATGCCAATGTGCTCCAAGCCGCTTTTGCGTCGTCTTTACTATGTGGAGAAATGGCGGGAGGCGACCTGCCCACGGAGCACAAAACGGACAAGAACCGCAAGCTCAACCGTTGCCAGAGTGTTGCGGACTACGGCAGCACGACGAGAGCCGGTGTGGTGGACCGCTCTGGGATGGAGAAATGATCTATTCGAACTTTGAAGGAGATGCTCATTCAAGCTCTGTCTACTCAGTGTCCACCGCACGTGCTGGATAGAAGTTTGGAAGGCACACTCGGGTGGCACGGACTACGGAATTGTGTTCACAGATCTTGCAGGTCACAAAGTGCATCATGCTGTATCTTTCGACGGGTCAGGGAAAGTGATCACGTTCCTTGGAGTCGATTGTAGCAGCTCGCGACTCGTTGGCCAAATTGTGTGCACCAAACCAGTTTTTTTTTCGATGGACGTGATGGAAGCTGAAGATACGACAAAAAGGTCGCCTGAGACTTTGGTCTCTAAGGGCGACGGCAGCACCCTGCAGTACAGCAGGAACCGACCAGTAGGTACATATGACGATACGCCTGACGCAACAACTCGGACCGGCGATGCCAACGACTGCCTGGTCCAGTACGGTGCGCTGGTCTCGTCTGTTCTGTCGATTGGTACGCACCTTTCGCAATTGTTAGTGCCTGTTTTGACAAGAGCCAAACAGAGAAATGCACGAGTAGCGAGCTCATGCTACAAGAGCTTCGTGATGGATTAATATGAAGACCATGTATACAGATTCTGATCTGCGTATATCCGTCAAGAGGTATGGATTTGAGGAGTTTGTGCAACCTATCTCCGGAGCCGTGAAGAACGCTGTTGAGGTCGTGGAAGACTCTTGAAAGAAGCGAAGACATCTGGAAGCTAAAGACCAGGTCCGATGGGAATTCCAAGAGGGAGAACCAGAGTACTGGAGCGCAGATTCTAGAGGCCCAAGAAGAGATAGCCGACCTCGAAGCCACAACAGCACTTTATCGCTCCTTCGCTAATATCGAAAAGGTTTGCATATGGGTGAGAGCGATACGATCAGCATCTGCATGGCCTTGTTGGCAACTGAGGGTTCTCCTCCTGTCGGAATTCTCCTTGGTTGCGCCATCTACTGCGGCAAGAGTCGACGTGTAAGTAAGTTCGAGGGCAACCTGACCGTTTTCTTTAGGAAGGGCTCGAAGAAATATTAAGACGAATGCTCAATAAGGCTCTTCAAGCGTCTCCGGTACGAAGCGTGGTGCCGCTCAGTTGCAAGTGCACGAGTTGGTATGTGCTTATGATTTGACTCCTCTTATGAAGTTGCAGCGTCAAAAAGATCGGCCAACGTAGTCGATAAACGATAATACACGAACGTCGTGCGGTGAGTTACCTGGTGGCTCTGGTACCCACCGACCATCAACGCCTACTCTTACCTCAGCCACATCGTAAAATACCCTTTTTGAGCTCATGTTCTCTTGGAGTATTTGGCTCTTTCGGAAATCAGACCGACTCACTCTGACGCTTCTTCGATTTCCACGCAATCCGACCGAAAGAAGGTAAGGATCCACAAAATAGGCTCAATATGTTGCTTAGAGGCCGACAAATTCTTGTTGTGCTTCGTTGTCAGGCTCTCTGTTGTCTAAGCGGATACGAAGTCCAAGGATAACTATCAGCGCGAGTTGACCACCTATCACCTCGATGCGAACCCTGGTAATAAGTTTCAATCTTGAATTACTTCGAAGTGTCTCCTCATGCCGCTAAATGTTGGATCAACAGATATCGCCGCCAACGTTTGCGAGGTCCCTCTTGAGCTTTGAATGCCACAGTTGCACGCAGAATTCTCCCAATTTGCGCATGGAATTCAACTGAACCACCACACATATGACAGACGCTATGGATGAGACGAAAGCACGTTAAACGATTGTCGA
The DNA here is from genome assembly GCA_033557995.1 of Phytophthora crassamura. Lineage (NCBI taxonomy): Eukaryota > Oomycota > Peronosporomycetes > Peronosporales > Peronosporaceae > Phytophthora > Phytophthora crassamura. The sequence goes on from JAUCED010000018.1 coordinate 48,665, forward strand.
ACGAGGTTGGAACAGCCTGGGGACTCCACACCCTCGTTGGGTGTGAGCGGCGAGATTTACACTATTGGGGCCGGTGTGTAACGGCGATATCGAGTGGGTGTTGACCAAGAAAGCAATTACGCTTCCCAATTTTTGGTGGAAGTGATCGCTACGGAGGTGGGGACGGTGATTTACAGAGATGATGTAGACGATTAGGCACAAAGCCAGCACGTTTCCGACGTGGGGCAGCGAGCGCGCCACCGCGTTGAGAATCACTTTCACATCGTGGATGTGGTTCAACATGCGCAGTGGACGCAGCATTCGACCCGCTCGAAAGACGCTCGACAACGTCACCGTCAGATCAATGGTCGTGATGATCTCGTCGGCAACAGCGAGCAGCAGGATCGCTAGGTCCAGTTAATTCCACTTGTTCTCCATGTACGTTTGTCTGCGTACGTAGCCCAGCACCTCGTCACTGTGAAAAATGGCCACGCGCACGTACTCAAAGCCGAAGCCGGAGGCGCTGACCTTGAAGATGAACTCGATGAAGAGCACGAACAAAGCGATGCGGTTCGTCGAGCACCCGACAGATGCATTCCTCGCGGTGCTACAAGTCACTACGGGCGATCAATGGTCCAGCATCGCGTACGACGCCGTCGACTCCGCGAATCCACACTGGCTGGTGGTGCCTTTCCTCATCCTCAACTTCATCATCGGCCAACGCTCTCTTGAATCTATTCATCGCTGTCATCCTCTAGAAATTCTCCATCTCGGAAAAAGAGGCTTATCAGATGCAGCTTGCGCAGATCATCGCTATACCCAAAGGAACTCGACATCTACGAGAAGATCGAGGAGGTTGGCGTGCGTGCTTTCGGGGAGATGTATCAGATGGAGAACGTCAGCAACGTCAAGCTGCGCATGTTCCTCGGCCTAGATGACAAGAAGGGGGCCGACGCGCATCAAGAAGGCGCAGATAACGATCACGCTCAGGGCAGTGGTAACAGCCCTCGAAGCGGCTTCACTATGACTCAAGCAGTCAACCAGGCCAAAACGATGAGCTCACAACGAGTCTCGGCCTGGAAAAGCTTGTGTCAAAGTTCCAGCGCGGCGTCTCGCCATCCTTTCCAACGAGGTGAGAGCCGCCAAAGAGCTGCATGCCGATGATACTGTTGACGACCTGAAATACGAGCATGAATACGACGACGTCCATCACGCCACGCGAGGACTTGACGACCGACTGGATAAGCTTCCGTGTGCCTTCGTACTTCATCATCAAGTGCGTCACACTCGCTGTTCAAGCCACTGAAACTCGTCTCCAAGTTGTTGAGCACGAGGTTACGGGAAGTGCAAAAGACAACGACCACGTCAAAGATAAGCTCCGTGCTGCTGAGGTACAGACTCAATCCTCACATGGCCACCACGCGCATGATCATTTCTATCAAGAAGACGACGCCGAAGAAGTATTCCGTCACGGACAACACTTTCTTCAATTCCGAGGGCATATTTGGGTACTCCACGAGAAGGAAGAGCGTGTTCGAGAGGATGCAAACCGTGACGAAGTCGTCGAACTTCTTGGACAACACGAACTGCTGGAACGTCACTAAATACGGACTTGTCGACGCCGAATTCCGCATCACCAACGCGTGCGTGGACGACGAGAAGTGCAGCTTGTTGAGATGGGGAATCACCTCCATCGTCAAGGTCTATTTACGAGGAAGGGGTGTAGTTGCTGGAGTGAGCGCTGCGTCAGCTAGCAGCTCAATGACGTCTTCACTGGCGTTCTGCAGGGAACGCGTGAGCGCCCCCATCAGCTCCTCCATCAGTACACCATTTTGGATCAGCTGCATCGTCGTCCCGACTGTGAGATTGTGTAGGGTTTGCCACTGGTGCATTTTGGCCAGTAGACTCAGATAGTCCTCCTTGCAGTGCACTGTTTTGTTGTAGGCCTGAGCACTCGCAAGCCTCCGTTTGCGAGGAAACGATACCAACTCTTCGACTGTGGCCGGTATAGTCGAAGCCACACTCAATCTGGAGCAGGAGGATTCTCGAGCGACAAATATCTTCTTCTTGTTGTCGTTGCTCTCCTCGTATTCGAAGACTGGCACCCCGACGGCATACTGCGTCGTCTCTGTCGATCTCCGCGGAGACAGCGCACCAGAACTCCCACACGACAAGCGATCAGCAGCAAAATCTGCGCGCGACAGAGGAATGGCCACCCGGTTCCTGCGAAGAGCTTTCCACTCACGCGAAGGTCCACCCAGGCGAAAGGAAGACAACTGCCATCGCAAGCTTGCGATGGCGGCAACCTCAGGGATGATAGGTGCTTGTAAACGGCGTCAAACGCAGCGGATTGAGTCATCAACTCACTGGCACTTCGCAACTCGACGCTCAGAGGGGGTCGGCTAACGTAGAGCAACGCTCAACGCGAGCCTCAACTGTCCTGGTCACTATTTGTTTGATCCGGAACGAGCCCAGAAACGACGGATCATTAGGTTGCTCGATTCAAAAGCTTACGCAACCCAGAGTAGATGGATGACGAGGGGCAGAAATGGAAGTATCGATATACCGCCACAACTGTTGAGTGAGTAGGAGGTCGAGCTTCTGCTCGAGTGCAGCGAGTTGAGCTGCCATCTTCTGCAGCTTCGTATGATCCGAGGAGGCTAGACTCAAATGGGTTACCGTATTTCCGTCTGCTGCTGTTGTCTTCATCCTGTTGAGCTGCATGTTGGTTGCTCTTCTCGATATTTGTCTCGCTTGAGCTAGCAAAGCTGGCTACAATATGCTGAAGTGTAGGGCGTGCTTCGCTTTCCTGAACGCTCGATAAAAGAACACCCCGTTAGTATTTGTGGGGTTACCAACTTGCATTGGTTTGCTTCGTCTTGCTCCAGCATAATGGTCATGCTTCGCTCGAGGACACGTGGGCGAATTCGACCGAGGAAGTCCACATCGGCCCGCGTCAACTCACTGTAGCTGGGACTAGTCGTCCGGTTAATACGCGTCGCAGGCTTGGCGGATAACTCACTTGTTGTGAAGGCATCTGCATCTGCATCGCGCAACATCGTCGTCCCGCCACAGCATGAAGCTTCTGTAGCATATTATTGGCAATCCGAGAGAGCGCCATGTTGTTTGGGGTCTTGTAGCTCTCGCTGCTCACCTCTGCGTAAGTATCTAAGACGATGGAGAACGTCATGTTCAGCAGCACGAGACTCACCGATAGCTCAACAGACGGGAGCGTAGAGCCTATGAAAGCAGTCGAAGTTCCCAAAGCGCATGTTAATGCAGGTCGCCATCGTAGCCTGAAGGGAAGATAGCTCCTCGCGCTCTCGTACGCAGAGGATGGTGCCAATATGGCGAATGTTGCGAAGAAGACGATGAACACCATGAAGAAGGCAGCAAACTGGTGCAGCGCACTCGCCACTCTGCTGGTGAAAATGCTCATGTGATATCGCAACCGGAACATTTTCAGGTTCGCAGGCTGAGCGGGAGCATTCCGAGGATGGCGATCCGACGCAGTACCACCGAGAACTTGGCCAAGGACTTGAGCATGTCGATTAAAGTAGATATATGTTCAAGCCTCCGCGTGGGAGGCCCAGTCCTTGCCGCCAACGGTGATTGCCGCCAACCGCGGAAGTGCTTCTGAAGTGCTTCTGGAACGCGAGCAGGACTCTGAGAGCACAGAAGTGGATAAGTTGCACGGGGGTCCACCACAAGTCGAAGGCGATGTTGCGGTTGTGCGCCAGCGTGTCGTACGCGGTCTGCAGAGAGATCTGCAGTCGACGTGCACATGTTTCATTCCAGCTTGGCATCTATCGCTGCCATCATATACATAAGCGGTTCGCGTGCGCAGTGCTCCACGAACGATCTGGGCCAAGTAGTGACCACGTCCCAGCGTTGAAAATTCCTTCTGCACGGGCTTGCTTCTTGAGGGCAGCTAGCGCTGAAAACGTAATCTCGGCGGGCGACACCTACTTGTTCTGGAGCTGCAGCTGCAACTCCTTGTGCGGTTTGTAGTCGAGCAGACAACGCTCTGGACGCAGGCGGGCAGCTTGGCATCGGGTTCCGACCTGGTTGGCCTCGGGCTGCTTGTGTTTCTGCTGGTTTTTCTTCTTCTGATCCTGCAGGCGCCTCGGTCTCCTCCTCCTGTGCAGTGCGGGCGGCGCCCAAGAAGTTGTAGAACTCAGCCAGCGCGGGCTTCACGGGAACATCGACGCGCTCGAGCTTGTGATGATACGCGTGGCGTCGGTGGCGTAACCGACGGTCTGGAACTCGAGTTCGTCCCGGCCGTAATTACTTGGTTGCCAGTGACCTTGGAGCTCTTCATGTACGCAAAGCGTTCTTGCTCGCTGCATTCAATCCATTCGCGGCTCTCCGACTCGATCCACCAGCGAACAGCTCGTACTTCTTCAGCTCGTCGAATACTGTCGCGAATCGGAGCCTGCCACACCCAGTCTTTCTTTTCAGCTTCGGCGACTTGCGGTGGCCCTGGAGACCCCCTGACGCTCCTGGAACACCTCCGTATTGAGGATTCACATACTTCATCTTCAGACACGCTACTACTGTTGAAAAAGTAGGACTTCAGGCGCTGCTGGGTCTCTTCCCAAGAGAGTTTGGCCAGCGGTTCGCTGTTACCAGCTTCTCCCTCCACAGCGGTGGACTCCGGTTCCCCGTCTTGTGGGTGCACCAGCTCTCCATCTTCGAGGTCGTGCTCCGACTCCTCCAGCGACTCCATGAGCAGCTCGCCTGGCCGTTTATTGTGCTGCCAGAGACTGCGTCGCTGGCGGACCTCGCGCAGGATCTGCTGCTTGCGCTGCTGCACCACCGTCTCGGTGCTCCAGGGGTCGGCAGCTGCAAACTCCACGAGTCCACCGATGTCGTACAGACCTTCGTGCAAGGGTCGTGCAAGTTGGTTTGCACGACCCGCAGATCCTTCAAGTCTCAGTAGAGCCGCTCCACGTGCTTCCGGGCCTGCTCGGTGTCCGTGACAGCAGCTGTGTCCCCATCCAGTCCGCTCTTGGCCAGCAGCTCCACGTAGTGGGTCTCCAGTTTCCGCTCGTCGTTTGGTGAGCTCGCCCAGCTTGAATAGCCCTAGCGTCTAGACATCCGCAGCTCTTTCATAGTTGGTCGACGGGCACCGTCTGCCTCTTAGCGCCTTCTTCAACGTGCAGCACACCGACCACGGTATGCGGCCTCATGGCCCAGTCGACCTTCAGCGTCTTGTCCAGCATTGTGCACGAAGAGCAGCACGCCCAGCTATCGAAAGTCGGTCACGACGCTACCCCCGTGACTGTGTGGGCCAGACATTGCGTTTTGCCCACACAGCCGCTTGGCGTGTTGCAGGCGCCACATACGACCACGAATACGTTTCCGAGTGAAACGTGGCGGTAGCGGGGCAGCCGAGCATGTGGTGACGAACTGGTGGGCTGCAGGGCAATGGGCATCGCGTGCTGCTGTGCGGCTGCGTGGCAGGTCGCCGCGCACGCAGTGCTCCACGACCTCGGTCAATTTACATGTCGCTACGCACCGCCTTCCAGGGCAGTTGGTGGATGAGCTTGCACACCTTGCCTGACGATAGCTCTTCAGTCTCCAGCTGCAGCTGCGCCAGCTCCTTGTCCGCGATTGGCAAGCCGTGGCAGCACACGCGAGTTCGTCCGGCGATGCAGGTGCCTCCCTGCCTGCCCGAAAAAGCGCTATTGTGCTTGATAACTGTTTTCTACCTATCACCGCTATACCCTAGAATATTTTAGCGAATCAGAATCATGTACTCCACTGCATTTGGGGGGAGGCCTCCCCTGGACTACAGGTCGAAAAATGCTCTTTATCTGCGATTTGCCTCCCCCGCCTCCCCCGGATTCCACTGTAATCCCGCGCATCATGAGTGCAGCTTCCCTTCAACTCAACACAACCACCTCATTCACCATCCACCTCATATCCCTCCCCACTTCAACTTATACAACCACCAATATATTAACCCCTCATTTCACTATTCCACATAAACATATACTTACTTCAACACCAACCACCTCCATTTTTCTTCACCAATTCCATCCCTCTACATCAAACCAGCAACAATATTTACTTCATCCCACTACTAAACTTCATCTCAAACTTCCCTTCAACTCAACACAACCACCTCATTCACCATCCACCTCATATCCCTCCCCACTTCAACTTATACAACCACCAATATATTAACCCCTCATTTCACTATTCCACATAAACATATACTTACTTCAACACCAACCACCTCCATTTTTCTTCACCAATTCCATCCCTCTACATCAAACCAGCAACAATATTTACTTCATCCCACTACTAAACTTCATCTCAAACTTACCTTCAACTCACCACAACCACCTTATTCACCATCCACCTCATATCCCTCCCCACATCAACTAATACAACCACCAATCTATACTTCAACTCACACCACCACCAATCTAAACTTCATCCCTCATCTCACTATTCAACATCAAAATATACTTACTTCATCACCAACCTCTACCATTTCTCGCACCAATTCTACCCATCTACATCAACACCAACAACATTTCTTCATCCCACTACTAAACTTCATCTATTTCGCCGAGGCTGGCTGGCAGTGGCTATCCGATCTTACTCGCACAGCAATGGCAAGTACTAACTTAAAGTACACGGTGGCTGAAAACCGAGCCAGAACCCGCTCGGCGTGCGTGTTTGACGCCCGTGCACCCACGTCAGCGCCTCCCTACCGACAAAATGTATCATGTGACCTTCGCCGAGGCTGGCTGGCAGTGGCTATCCGATCTTACTCGCACAGCAATGGCAAGTACTAACTTAAAGTACACGGATGGCTGAAAACCGAGCCAGAACCCGCTCGGCGTGCGTGTTTGACGCCCGTGCACCCACGTCAGCGCCTCCCTACCGACAAAATGTATCGTACGACCTTCGCCGAGGCTGGCTGGCAGTGGCTATCCGATCTTACTCGCACAGCAATGGCAAGTACTAACTTAAAGTACACGGATGGCTGAAAACCGAGTCAGAACCCGCTCGGCGTGCGTGTTTGACGCCCGTGCACCCACGTCAGCGCCTCCCTACCGACAAAACGTATCATGTGACCTTCGCCGAGGCTGGCTGGCAGTGGCTATCCGATCTTACTCGCACAGCAATGGCAAGTACTAACTTAAAGTACACGGTGGCTGAAAACCGAGCCAGAACCCGCTCAGCGTGCGTGTTTGACGCCCGTGCACCCACGTCAGCGCCTCCCTACCGACAAAACGTATCATGTGACCTTCGCCGAGGCTGGCTGGCAGTGGCTATCCGATCTTACTCGCACAGCAATGGCAAGTACTAACTTAAAGTACACGGATGGCTGAAAACCGAGTCAGAACCCGCTCGGCGTGCGTGTTTGACGCCCGTGCACCCACGTCAGCGCCTCCCTACCGACAAAATGTATCGTACGACCTTCGCCGAGGCTGGCTGGCAGTGGCTATCCGATCTTACTCGCACAGCAATGGCAAGTACTAACTTAAAGTACACGGTGGCTGAAAACCGAGCCAGAACCCGCTCAGCGTGCGTGTTTGACGCCCGTGCACCCACGTCAGCGCCTCCCTACCGACAAAATGTATCATGTGACCTTCGCCGAGGCTGGCTGGCAGTGGCTATCCGATCTTACTCGCACAGCAATGGCAAGTACTAACTTAAAGTACACGGATGGCTGAAAACCGAGTCAGAACCCGCTCGGCGTGCGTGTTTGACGCCCGTGCACCCACGTCAGCGCCTCCCTACCGACAAAACGTATCATGTGACCTTCGCCGAGGCTGGCTGGCAGTGGCTATCCGATCTTACTCGCACAGCAATGGCAAGTACTAACTTAAAGTACACGGATGGCTGAAAACCGAGCCAGAACCCGCTCGGCGTGCGTGTTTGACGCCCGTGCACCCACGTCAGCGCCTCCCTACCGACAAAATGTATCGTACGACCTTCGCCGAGGCTGGCTGGCAGTGGCTATCCGATCTTACTCGCACAGCAATGGCAAGTACTAACTTAAAGTACACGGATGGCTGAAAACCGAGTCAGAACCCGCTCGGCGTGCGTGTTTGACGCCCGTGCACCCACGTCAGCGCCTCCCTACCGACAAAACGTATCATGTGACCTTCGCCGAGGCTGGCTGGCAGTGGCTATCCGATCTTACTCGCACAGCAATGGCAAGTACTAACTTAAAGTACACGGTGGCTGAAAACCGAGCCAGAACCCGCTCAGCGTGCGTGTTTGACGCCCGTGCACCCACGTCAGCGCCTCCCTACCGACAAAACGTATCATGTGACCTTCGCCGAGGCTGGCTGGCAGTGGCTATCCGATCTTACTCGCACAGCAATGGCAAGTACTAACTTAAAGTACACGGATGGCTGAAAACCGAGTCAGAACCCGCTCGGCGTGCGTGTTTGACGCCCGTGCACCCACGTCAGCGCCTCCCTACCGACAAAATGTATCGTACGACCTTCGCCGAGGCTGGCTGGCAGTGGCTATCCGATCTTACTCGCACAGCAATGGCAAGTACTAACTTAAAGTACACGGTGGCTGAAAACCGAGCCAGAACCCGCTCAGCGTGCGTGTTTGACGCCCGTGCACCCACGTCAGCGCCTCCCTACCGACAAAATGTATCATGTGACCTTCGCCGAGGCTGGCTGGCAGTGGCTATCCGATCTTACTCGCACAGCAATGGCAAGTACTAACTTAAAGTACACGGATGGCTGAAAACCGAGTCAGAACCCGCTCGGCGTGCGTGTTTGACGCCCGTGCACCCACGTCAGCGCCTCCCTACCGACAAAACGTATCATGTGACCTTCGCCGAGGCTGGCTGGCAGTGGCTATCCGATCTTACTCGCACAGCAATGGCAAGTACTAACTTAAAGTACACGGATGGCTGAAAACCGAGCCAGAACCCGCTCGGCGTGCGTGTTTGACGCCCGTGCACCCACGTCAGCGCCTCCCTACCGACAAAATGTATCGTACGACCTTCGCCGAGGCTGGCTGGCAGTGGCTATCCGATCTTACTCGCACAGCAATGGCAAGTACTAACTTAAAGTACACGGATGGCTGAAAACCGAGTCAGAACCCGCTCGGCGTGCGTGTTTGACGCCCGTGCACCCACGTCAGCGCCTCCCTACCGACAAAACGTATCATGTGACCTTCGCCGAGGCTGGCTGGCAGTGGCTATCCGATCTTACTCGCACAGCAATGGCAAGTACTAACTTAAAGTACACGGTGGCTGAAAACCGAGCCAGAACCCGCTCAGCGTGCGTGTTTGACGCCCGTGCACCCACGTCAGCGCCTCCCTACCGACAAAACGTATCATGTGACCTTCGCCGAGGCTGGCTGGCAGTGGCTATCCGATCTTACTCGCACAGCAATGGCAAGTACTAACTTAAAGTACACGGTGGCTGAAAACCGAGCCAGAACCCGCTCGGCGTGCGTGTTTGACGCCCGTGCACCCACGTCAGCGCCTCCCTACCGACAAAACGTATCATGTGACCTTCGCCGAGGCTGGCTGGCAGTGGCTATCCGATCTTACTCGCACAGCAATGGCAAGTACTAACTTAAAGTACACGGTGGCTGAAAACCGAGCCAGAACCCGCTCAGCGTGCGTGTTTGACGCCCGTGCACCCACGTCAGCGCCTCCCTACCGACAAAATGTATCATGTGACCTTCGCCGAGGCTGGCTGGCAGTGGCTATCCGATCTTACTCGCACAGCAATAAAAAAAATGGCAAGTACTAACTTAAAGTACACGGTGGCTGAAAACCGAGCCAGAACCCGCTCGGCGTGCGTGTTTGACGCCCGTGCACCCACGTCAGCGCCTCCCTACCGACAAAACGTATCATGTGACCTTCGCCGAGGCTGGCTGGCAGTGGCTATCCGATCTTACTCGCACAGCAATGGCAAGTACTAACTTAAAGTACACGGTGGCTGAAAACCGAGCCAGAACCCGCTCGGCGTGCGTGTTTGACGCCCGTGCACCCACGTCAGCGCCTCCCTACCGACAAAACGTATCATGTGACCTTCGCCGAGGCTGGCTGGCAGTGGCTATCCGATCTTACTCGCACAGCAATGGCAAGTACTAACTTAAAGTACACGGTGGCTGAAAACCGAGCCAGAACCCGCTCAGCGTGCGTGTTTGACGCCCGTGCACCCACGTCAGCGCCTCCCTACCGACAAAATGTATCATGTGACCTTCGCCGAGGCTGGCTGGCAGTGGCTATCCGATCTTACTCGCACAGCAATGGCAAGTACTAACTTAAAGTACACGGTGGCTGAAAACCGAGCCAGAACCCGCTCGGCGTGCGTGTTTGACGCCCGTGCACCCACGTCAGCGCCTCCCTACCGACAAAACGTATCATGTGACCTTCGCCGAGGCTGGCTGGCAGTGGCTATCCGATCTTACTCGCACAGCAATAAAAAAAAATGGCAAGTACTAACTTAAAGTACACGGTGGCTGAAAACCGAGCCAGAACCCGCTCGGCGTGCGTGTTTGACGCCCGTGCACCCACGTCAGCGCCTCCCTACCGACAAAACGTATCATGTGACCTTCGCCGAGGCTGGCTGGCAGTGGCTATCCGATCTTACTCGCACAACAATGGCAAGTACTAACTTAAAGTACACGGTGGCTGAAAACCGAGCCAGAACCCGCTCGGCGTGCGTGTTTGACGCCCGTGCACCCACGTCAGCGCCTCCCTACCGACAAAACGTATCATGTGACCTTCGCCGAGGCTGGCTGGCAGTGGCTATCCGATCTTACTCGCACAACAATGGCAAGTACTAACTTAAAGTACACGGTGGCTGAAAACCGAGCCAGAACCCGCTCGGCGTGCGTGTTTGACGCCCGTGCACCCACGTCAGCGCCTCCCTACCGACAAAACGTATCATGTGACCTTCGCCGAGGCTGGCTGGCAGTGGCTATCCGATCTTACTCGCACAGCAATAAAAAAAAATGGCAAGTACTAACTTAAAGTACACGGTGGCTGAAAACCGAGCCAGAACCCGCTCGGCGTGCGTGTTTGACGCCCGTGCACCCACGTCAGCGCCTCCCTACCGACAAAACGTATCATGTGACCTTCGCCGAGGCTGGCTGGCAGTGGCTATCCGATCTTACTCGCACAACAATGGCAAGTACTAACTTAAAGTACACGGTGGCTGAAAACCGAGCCAGAACCCGCTCGGCGTGCGTGTTTGACGCCCGTGCACCCACGTCAGCGCCTCCCTACCGACAAAACGTATCATGTGACCTTCGCCGAGGCTGGCTGGCAGTGGCTATCCGATCTTACTCGCACAACAATGGCAAGTACTAACTTAAAGTACACGGTGGCTGAAAACCGAGCCAGAACCCGCTCGGCGTGCGTGTTTGACGCCCGTGCACCCACGTCAGCGCCTCCCTACCGACAAAACGTATCATGTGACCTTCGCCGAGGCTGGCTGGCAGTGGCTATCCGATCTTACTCGCACAGCAATGGCAAGTACTAACTTAAAGTACACGGTGGCTGAAAACCGAGCCAGAACCCGCTCAGCGTGCGTGTTTGACGCCCGTGCACCCACGTCAGCGCCTCCCTACCGACAAAATGTATCATGTGACCTTCGCCGAGGCTGGCTGGCAGTGGCTATCCGATCTTACTCGCACAGCAATGGCAAGTACTAACTTAAAGTACACGGATGGCTGAAAACCGAGCCAGAACCCGCTCAGCGTGCGTGTTTGACGCCCGTGCACCCACGTCAGCGCCTCCCTACCGACAAAATGTATCGTACGACCTTCGCCGAGGCTGGCTGGCAGTGGCTATCCGATCTTACTCGCACAGCAATGGCAAGTACTAACTTAAGGTACACGGTGGCTGAAAACCGAGCCAGAACCCGCTCGGCGTGCGTGTTTGACGCCCGTGCACCCACGTCAGCGCCTCCCTACCGACAAAACGTATCATGTGACCTTCGCCGAGGCTGGCTGGCAGTGGCTATCCGATCTTACTCGCACAGCAATGGCAAGTACTAACTTAAAGTACACGGTGGCTGAAAACCGAGCCAGAACCCGCTCGGCGTGCGTGTTTGACGCCCGTGCACCCACGTCAGCGCCTCCCTACCGACAAAACGTATCATGTGACCTTCGCCGAGGCTGGCTGGCAGTGGCTATCCGATCTTACTCGCACAGCAATGGCAAGTACAAACTTAAAGTACACGGATGGCTGAAAACCGAGCCAGAACCCGCTCGGCGTGCGTGTTTGACGCCCGTGCACCCACGTCAGCGCCTCCCTACCGACAAAATGTATCGTACGACCTTCGCCGAGGCTGGCTGGCAGTGGCTATCCGATCTTACTCGCACAGCAATGGCAAGTACTAACTTAAAGTACACGGATGGCTGAAAACCGAGCCAGAACCCGCTCGGCGTGCGTGTTTGACGCCCGTGCACCCACGTCAGCGCCTCCCTACCGACAAAATGTATCATGTGACCTTCGCCGAGGCTGGCTGGCAGTGGCTATCCGATCTTACTCGCACAGCAATGGCAAGTACTAACTTAAAGTACACGGTGGCTGAAAACCGAGCCAGAACCCGCTCGGCGTGCGTGTTTGACGCCAGTGCACCCACGTCAGCGCCTCCCTACCGACAAAATGTATCGTACGACCTTCGCCGAGGCTGGCTGGCAGTGGCTATCCGATCTTACTCGCACAGCAATGGCAAGTACTAACTTAAAGTACACGGTGGCTGAAAACCGAGCCAGAACCCGCTCAGCGTGCGTGTTTGACGCCCGTGCACCCACGTCAGCGCCTCCCTACCGACAAAATATATCATGTGACCTTCGCCGAGGCTGGCTGGCAGTGGCTATCCGATCTTACTCGCACAGCAATGGCAAGTACTAACTTAAAGTACACGGTGGCTGAAAACCGAGCCAGAACCCGCTCAGCGTGCGTGTTTGACGCCCGTGCACCCACGTCAGCGCCTCCCTACCGACAAAATATATCATGTGACCTTCGCCGAGGCTGGCTGGCAGTGGCTATCCGATCTTACTCGCACAGCAATGGCAAGTACTAACTTAAAGTACACGGATGGCTGAAAACCGAGCCAGAACCCGCTCAGCGTGCGTGTTTGACGCCCGTGCACCCACGTCAGCGCCTCCCTACCGACAAAATGTATCGTACGACCTTCGCCGAGGCTGGCTGGCAGTGGCTATCCGATCTTACTCGCACAGCAATGGCAAGTACTAACTTAAGGTACACGGTGGCTGAAAACCGAGCCAGAACCCGCTCGGCGTGCGTGTTTGACGCCCGTGCACCCACGTCAGCGCCTCCCTACCGACAAAACGTATCATGTGACCTTCGCCGAGGCTGGCTGGCAGTGGCTATCCGATCTTACTCGCACAGCAATGGCAAGTACTAACTTAAAGTACACGGTGGCTGAAAACCGAGCCAGAACCCGCTCGGCGTGCGTGTTTGACGCCCGTGCACCCACGTCAGCGCCTCCCTACCGACAAAACGTATCATGTGACCTTCGCCGAGGCTGGCTGGCAGTGGCTATCCGATCTTACTCGCACAGCAATGGCAAGTACAAACTTAAAGTACACGGATGGCTGAAAACCGAGCCAGAACCCGCTCGGCGTGCGTGTTTGACGCCCGTGCACCCACGTCAGCGCCTCCCTACCGACAAAACGTATCATGTGACCTTCGCCGAGGCTGGCTGGCAGTGGCTATCCGATCTTACTCGCACAGCAATGGCAAGTACTAACTTAAAGTACACGGTGGCTGAAAACCGAGCCAGAACCCGCTCGGCGTGCGTGTTTGACGCCCGTGCACCCACGTCAGCGCCTCCCTACCGACAAAATATATCATGTGACCTTCGCCGAGGCTGGCTGGCAGTGGCTATCCGATCTTACTCGCACAGCAATGGCAAGTACTAACTTAAAGTACACGGATGGCTGAAAACCGAGCCAGAACCCGCTCGGCGTGCGTGTTTGACGCCAGTGCACCCACGTCAGCGCCTCCCTACCGACAAAATGTATCATGTGACCTTCGCCGAGGCTGGCTGGCAGTGGCTATCCGATCTTACTCGCACAGCAATGGCAAGTACTAACTTAAAGTACACGGTGGCTGAAAACCGAGCCAGAACCCGCTCAGCGTGCGTGTTTGACGCCCGTGCACCCACGTCAGCGCCTCCCTACCGACAAAATGTATCATGTGACCTTCGCCGAGGCTGGCTGGCAGTGGCTATCCGATCTTACTCGCACAGCAATGGCAAGTACTAACTTAAAGTACACGGATGGCTGAAAACCGAGCCAGAACCCGCTCAGCGTGCGTGTTTGACGCCCGTGCACCCACGTCAGCGCCTCCCTACCGACAAAACGTATCATGTGACCTTCGCCGAGGCTGGCTGGCAGTGGCTATCCGATCTTACTCGCACAGCAATGGCAAGTACTAACTTAAGGTACACGGTGGCTGAAAACCGAGCCAGAACCCGCTCGGCGTGCGTGTTTGACGCCCGTGCACCCACGTCAGCGCCTCCCTACCGACAAAATATATCATGTGACCTTCGCCGAGGCTGGCTGGCAGTGGCTATCCGATCTTACTCGCACAGCAATGGCAAGTACTAACTTAAAGTACACGGATGGCTGAAAACCGAGCCAGAACCCGCTCGGCGTGCGTGTTTGACGCCAGTGCACCCACGTCAGCGCCTCCCTACCGACAAAATGTATCATGTGACCTTCGCCGAGGCTGGCTGGCAGTGGCTATCCGATCTTACTCGCACAGCAATGGCAAGTACTAACTTAAAGTACACGGTGGCTGAAAACCGAGCCAGAACCCGCTCAGCGTGCGTGTTTGACGCCCGTGCACCCACGTCAGCGCCTCCCTACCGACAAAATGTATCATGTGACCTTCGCCGAGGCTGGCTGGCAGTGGCTATCCGATCTTACTCGCACAGCAATGGCAAGTACTAACTTAAAGTACACGGATGGCTGAAAACCGAGCCAGAACCCGCTCAGCGTGCGTGTTTGACGCCCGTGCACCCACGTCAGCGCCTCCCTACCGACAAAATGTATCGTACGACCTTCGCCGAGGCTGGCTGGCAGTGGCTATCCGATCTTACTCGCACAGCAATGGCAAGTACTAACTTAAGGTACACGGTGGCTGAAAACCGAGCCAGAACCCGCTCGGCGTGCGTGTTTGACGCCCGTGCACCCACGTCAGCGCCTCCCTACCGACAAAACGTATCATGTGACCTTCGCCGAGGCTCGCTGGCAGTGGCTATCCGATCTTACTCGCACAGCAATGGCAAGTACTAACTTAAAGTACACGGTGGCTGAAAACCGAGCCAGAACCCGCTCGGCGTGCGTGTTTGACGCCCGTGCACCCACGTCAGCGCCTCCCTACCGACAAAACGTATCATGTGACCTTCGCCGAGGCTGGCTGGCAGTGGCTATCCGATCTTACTCGCACAGCAATGGCAAGTACAAACTTAAAGTACACGGATGGCTGAAAACCGAGCCAGAACCCGCTCGGCGTGCGTGTTTGACGCCCGTGCACCCACGTCAGCGCCTCCCTACCGACAAAATGTATCGTACGACCTTCGCCGAGGCTGGCTGGCAGTGGCTATCCGATCTTACTCGCACAGCAATGGCAAGTACTAACTTAAAGTACACGGTGGCTGAAAATCGAGCCAGAACCCGCTCGGCGTGCGTGTTTGACGCCCGTGCACCCACGTCAGCGCCTCCCTACCGACAAAATGTATCATGTGACCTTCGCCGAGGCTGGCTGGCAGTGGCTATCCGATCTTACTCGCACAGCAATGGCAAGTACTAACTTAAAGTACACGGATGGCTGAAAACCGAGCCAGAACCCGCTCGGCGTGCGTGTTTGACGCCAGTGCACCCACGTCAGCGCCTCCCTACCGACAAAATGTATCGTACGACCTTCGCCGAGGCTGGCTGGCAGTGGCTATCCGATCTTACTCGCACAGCAATGGCAAGTACTAACTTAAAGTACACGGTGGCTGAAAACCGAGCCAGAACCCGCTCAGCGTGCGTGTTTGACGCCCGTGCACCCACGTCAGCGCCTCCCTACCGACAAAATATATCATGTGACCTTCGCCGAGGCTGGCTGGCAGTGGCTATCCGATCTTACTCGCACAGCAATGGCAAGTACTAACTTAAAGTACACGGATGGCTGAAAACCGAGCCAGAACCCGCTCGGCGTGCGTGTTTGACGCCAGTGCACCCACGTCAGCGCCTCCCTACCGACAAAATGTATCATGTGACCTTCGCCGAGGCTGGCTGGCAGTGGCTATCCGATCTTACTCGCACAGCAATGGCAAGTACTAACTTAAAGTACACGGATGGCCGAAAACCGAGTCAGAACCCGCTCAGCGTGCGTGTTTGACGCCCGTGCACCCACGTCAGCGCCTCCCTACCGACAAAATGTATCGTACGACCTTCGCCGAGGCTGGCTGGCAGTGGCTATCCGATCTTACTCGCACAGCAATGGCAAGTACTAACTTAAAGTACACGGATGGCTGAAAACCGAGCCAGAACCCGCTCGGCGTGCGTGTTTGACGCCCGTGCACCCACGTCAGCGCCTCCCTACCGACAAAACGTATCGTACGACCTTCGCCGAGGCTGGCTGGCAGTGGCTATCCGATCTTACTCGCACAGCAATGGCAAGTACTAACTTAAAGTACACGGTGGCTGAAAACCGAGCCAGAACCCGCTCGGCGTGCGTGTTTGACGCCCGTGCACCCACGTCAGCGCCTCCCTACCGACAAAACGTATCATGTGACCTTCGCCGAGGCTGGCTGGCAGTGGCTATCCGATCTTACTCGCACAGCAATGGCAAGTACTAACTTAAAGTACACGGTGGCTGAAAACCGAGCCAGAACCCGCTCGGCGTGCGTGTTTGACGCCCGTGCACCCACGTCAGCGCCTCCCTACCGACAAAACGTATCATGTGACCTTCGCCGAGGCTGGCTGGCAGTGGCTATCCGATCTTACTCGCACAGCAATGGCAAGTACTAACTTAAAGTACACGGATGGCTGAAAACCGAGCCAGAACCCGCTCGGCGTGCGTGTTTGACGCCCGTGCACCCACGTCAGCGCCTCCCTACCGACAAAACGTATCATGTGACCTTCGCCGAGGCTGGCTGGCAGTGGCTATCCGATCTTACTCGCACAGCAATGGCAAGTACTAACTTAAAGTACACGGATGGCTGAAAACCGAGCCAGAACCCGCTCGGCGTGCGTGTTTGACGCCAGTGCACCCACGTCAGCGCCTCCCTACCGACAAAATGTATCATGTGACCTTCGCCGAGGCTGGCTGGCAGTGGCTATCCGATCTTACTCGCACAGCAATGGCAAGTACTAACTTAAAGTACACGGATGGCCGAAAACCGAGTCAGAACCCGCTCAGCGTGCGTGTTTGACGCCCGTGCACCCACGTCAGCGCCTCCCTACCGACAAAATGTATCGTACGACCTTCGCCGAGGCTGGCTGGCAGTGGCTATCCGATCTTACTCGCACAACAATGGCAAGTACTAACTTAAAGTACACGGTGGCTGAAAACCGAGCCAGAACCCGCTCGGCGTGCGTGTTTGACGCCCGTGCACCCACGTCAGCGCCTCCCTACCGACAAAACGTATCATGTGACCTTCGCCGAGGCTGGCTGGCAGTGGCTATCCGATCTTACTCGCACAGCAATGGCAAGTACTAACTTAAAGTACACGGTGGCTGAAAACCGAGCCAGAACCCGCTCAGCGTGCGTGTTTGACGCCCGTGCACCCACGTCAGCGCCTCCCTACCGACAAAATGTATCATGTGACCTTCGCCGAGGCTGGCTGGCAGTGGCTATCCGATCTTACTCGCACAGCAATGGCAAGTACTAACTTAAAGTACACGGATGGCTGAAAACCGAGCCAGAACCCGCTCAGCGTGCGTGTTTGACGCCCGTGCACCCACGTCAGCGCCTCCCTACCGACAAAATGTATCGTACGACCTTCGCCGAGGCTGGCTGGCAGTGGCTATCCGATCTTACTCGCACAGCAATGGCAAGTACTAACTTAAAGTACACGGATGGCTGAAAACCGAGCCAGAACCCGCTCGGCGTGCGTGTTTGACGCCCGTGCACCCACGTCAGCGCCTCCCTACCGACAAAATGTATCATGTGACCTTCGCCGAGGCTGGCTGGCAGTGGCTATCCGATCTTACTCGCACAGCAATGGCAAGTACTAACTTAAAGTACACGGTGGCTGAAAACCGAGCCAGAACCCGCTCAGCGTGCGTGTTTGACGCCCGTGCACCCACGTCAGCGCCTCCCTACCGACAAAATGTATCATGTGACCTTCGCCGAGGCTGGCTGGCAGTGGCTATCCGATCTTACTCGCACAGCAATGGCAAGTACTAACTTAAAGTACACGGATGGCCGAAAACCGAGTCAGAACCCGCTCAGCGTGCGTGTTTGACGCCCGTGCACCCACGTCAGCGCCTCCCTACCGACAAAATGTATCGTACGACCTTCGCCGAGGCTGGCTGGCAGTGGCTATCCGATCTTACTCGCACAGCAATGGCAAGTACTAACTTAAAGTACACGGTGGCTGAAAACCGAGCCAGAACCCGCTCGGCGTGCGTGTTTGACGCCCGTGCACCCACGTCAGCGCCTCCCTACCGACAAAACGTATCATGTGACCTTCGCCGAGGCTGGCTGGCAGTGGCTATCCGATCTTACTCGCACAGCAATGGCAAGTACTAACTTAAAGTACACGGATGGCTGAAAACCGAGCCAGAACCCGCTCGGCGTGCGTGTTTGACGCCCGTGCACCCACGTCAGCGCCTCCCTACCGACAAAACGTATCATGTGACCTTCGCCGAGGCTGGCTGGCAGTGGCTATCCGATCTTACTCGCACAGCAATGGCAAGTACTAACTTAAAGTACACGGTGGCTGAAAACCGAGCCAGAACCCGCTCAGCGTGCGTGTTTGACGCCCGTGCACCCACGTCAGCGCCTCCCTACCGACAAAATATATCATGTGACCTTCGCCGAGGCTGGCTGGCAGTGGCTATCCGATCTTACTCGCACAGCAATGGCAAGTACTAACTTAAAGTACACGGATGGCTGAAAACCGAGCCAGAACCCGCTCAGCGTGCGTGTTTGACGCCCGTGCACCCACGTCAGCGCCTCCCTACCGACAAAATGTATCGTACGACCTTCGCCGAGGCTGGCTGGCAGTGGCTATCCGATCTTACTCGCACAGCAATGGCAAGTACTAACTTAAAGTACACGGATGGCTGAAAACCGAGCCAGAACCCGCTCGGCGTGCGTGTTTGACGCCCGTGCACCCACGTCAGCGCCTCCCTACCGACAAAATGTATCATGTGACCTTCGCCGAGGCTGGCTGGCAGTGGCTATCCGATCTTACTCGCACAGCAATGGCAAGTACTAACTTAAAGTACACGGTGGCTGAAAACCGAGCCAGAACCCGCTCGGCGTGCGTGTTTGACGCCCGTGCACCCACGTCAGCGCCTCCCTACCGACAAAACGTATCGTACGACCTTCGCCGAGGCTGGCTGGCAGTGGCTATCCGATCTTACTCGCACAGCAATGGCAAGTACTAACTTAAAGTACACGGATGGCTGAAAACCGAGCCAGAACCCGCTCGGCGTGCGTGTTTGACGCCAGTGCACCCACGTCAGCGCCTCCCTACCGACAAAATGTATCATGTGACCTTCGCCGAGGCTGGCTGGCAGTGGCTATCCGATCTTACTCGCACAGCAATGGCAAGTACTAACTTAAAGTACACGGATGGCTGAAAACCGAGCCAGAACCCGCTCGGCGTGCGTGTTGACGCCCGTGCACCCACGTCAGCGCCTCCCTACCGACAAAACGTATCATGTGACCTTCGCCGAGGCTGGCTGGCAGTGGCTATCCGATCTTACTCGCACAGCAATGGCAAGTACTAACTTAAAGTACACGGTGGCTGAAAACCGAGCCAGAACCCGCTCGGCGTGCGTGTTTGACGCCCGTGCACCCACGTCAGCGCCTCCCTACCGACAAAACGTATCATGTGACCTTCGCCGAGGCTGGCTGGCAGTGGCTATCCGATCTTACTCGCACAGCAATGGCAAGTACTAACTTAAAGTACACGGTGGCTGAAAACCGAGCCAGAACCCGCTCAGCGTGCGTGTTTGACGCCCGTGCACCCACGTCAGCGCCTCCCTACCGACAAAATGTATCATGTGACCTTCGCCGAGGCTGGCTGGCAGTGGCTATCCGATCTTACTCGCACAGCAATAAAAAAAAAAAATGGCAAGTACAAACTTAAAGTACACGGTGGCTGAAAACCGAGCCAGAACCCGCTCGGCGTGCGTGTTTGACGCCCGTGCACCCACGTCAGCGCCTCCCTACCGACAAAATGTATCATGTGACCTTCGCCGAGGCTGGCTGGCAGTGGCTATCCGATCTTACTCGCACAGCAATGGCAAGTACTAACTTAAAGTACACGGATGGCTGAAAACCGAGCCAGAACCCGCTCAGCGTGCGTGTTTGACGCCCGTGCACCCACGTCAGCGCCTCCCTACCGACAAAATGTATCACGTAACCTTCGCCGAGGCTGGCTGGCAGTGGCTATCCGATCTTACTCGCACAGCAATGGCAAGTACTAACTTAAAGTACACGGATGGCTGAAAACCGAGCCAGAACCCGCTCGGCGTGCGTGTTTGACGCCCGTGCACCCACGTCAGCGCCTCCCTACCGACAAAACGTATCATGTGACCTTCGCCGAGGCTGGCTGGCAGTGGCTATCCGATCTTACTCGCACAGCAATGGCAAGTACTAACTTAAAGTACACGGTGGCTGAAAACCGAGCCAGAACCCGCTCAGCGTGCGTGTTTGACGCCCGTGCACCCACGTCAGCGCCTCCCTACCGACAAAATGTATCGTACGACCTTCGCCGAGGCTGGCTGGCAGTGGCTATCCGATCTTACTCGCACAGCAATGGCAAGTACTAACTTAAAGTACACGGATGGCTGAAAACCGAGCCAGAACCCGCTCGGCGTGCGTGTTTGACGCCCGTGCACCCACGTCAGCGCCTCCCTACCGACAAAACGTATCATGTGACCTTCGCCGAGGCTGGCTGGCAGTGGCTATCCGATCTTACTCGCACAGCAATGGCAAGTACTAACTTAAAGTACACGGTGGCTGAAAACCGAGCCAGAACCCGCTCGGCGTGCGTGTTTGACGCCCGTGCACCCACGTCAGCGCCTCCCTACCGACAAAACGTATCATGTGACCTTCGCCGAGGCTGGCTGGCAGTGGCTATCCGATCTTACTCGCACAGCAATGGCAAGTACTAACTTAAAGTACACGGATGGCTGAAAACCGAGCCAGAACCCGCTCAGCGTGCGTGTTTGACGCCCGTGCACCCACGTCAGCGCCTCCCTACCGACAAAACGTATCATGTGACCTTCGCCGAGGCTGGCTGGCAGTGGCTATCCGATCTTACTCGCACAGCAATGGCAAGTACTAACTTAAAGTACACGGTGGCTGAAAACCGAGCCAGAACCCGCTCAGCGTGCGTGTTTGACGCCCGTGCACCCACGTCAGCGCCTCCCTACCGACAAAATGTATCATGTGACCTTCGCCGAGGCTGGCTGGCAGTGGCTATCCGATCTTACTCGCACAGCAATAAAAAAAAAATGGCAAGTACAAACTTAAAGTACACGGATGGCTGAAAACCGAGTCAGAACCCGCTCGGCGTGCGTGTTTGACGCCCGTGCACCCACGTCAGCGCCTCCCTACCGACAAAATGTATCGTACGACCTTCGCCGAGGCTGGCTGGCAGTGGCTATCCGATCTTACTCGCACAGCAATGGCAAGTACTAACTTAAAGTACACGGTGGCTGAAAATCGAGCCAGAACCCGCTCGGCGTGCGTGTTTGACGCCCGTGCACCCACGTCAGCGCCTCCCTACCGACAAAACGTATCATGTGACCTTCGCCGAGGCTGGCTGGCAGTGGCTATCCGATCTTACTCGCACAGCAATGGCAAGTACTAACTTAAAGTACACGGTGGCTGAAAACCGAGCCAGAACCCGCTCAGCGTGCGTGTTTGACGCCCGTGCACCCACGTCAGCGCCTCCCTACCGACAAAATGTATCGTACGACCTTCGCCGAGGCTGGCTGGCAGTGGCTATCCGATCTTACTCGCACAACAATGGCAAGTACTAACTTAAAGTACACGGTGGCTGAAAACCGAGCCAGAACCCGCTCGACGTGCGTGTTTGACGCCCGTGCACCCACGTCAGCGCCTCCCTACCGACAAAACGTATCATGTGACCTTCGCCGAGGCTGGCTGGCAGTGGCTATCCGATCTTACTCGCACAGCAATGGCAAGTACTAACTTAAAGTACACGGTGGCTGAAAACCGAGCCAGAACCCGCTCAGCGTGCGTGTTTGACGCCCGTGCACCCACGTCAGCGCCTCCCTACCGACAAAATATATCATGTGACCTTCGCCGAGGCTGGCTGGCAGTGGCTATCCGATCTTACTCGCACAGCAATGGCAAGTACTAACTTAAAGTACACGGATGGCTGAAAACCGAGCCAGAACCCGCTCAGCGTGCGTGTTTGACGCCCGTGCACCCACGTCAGCGCCTCCCTACCGACAAAATGTATCGTACGACCTTCGCCGAGGCTGGCTGGCAGTGGCTATCCGATCTTACTCGCACAGCAATGGCAAGTACTAACTTAAAGTACACGGATGGCTGAAAACCGAGCCAGAACCCGCTCGGCGTGCGTGTTTGACGCCCGTGCACCCACGTCAGCGCCTCCCTACCGACAAAACGTATCATGTGACCTTCGCCGAGGCTGGCTGGCAGTGGCTATCCGATCTTACTCGCACAGCAATGGCAAGTACTAACTTAAAGTACACGGATGGCTGAAAACCGAGCCAGAACCCGCTCGGCGTGCGTGTTTGACGCCCGTGCACCCACGTCAGCGCCTCCCTACCGACAAAATGTATCATGTGACCTTCGCCGAGGCTGGCTGGCAGTGGCTATCCGATCTTACTCGCACAGCAATGGCAAGTACTAACTTAAAGTACACGGTGGCTGAAAACCGAGCCAGAACCCGCTCGGCGTGCGTGTTTGACGCCCGTGCACCCACGTCAGCGCCTCCCTACCGACAAAACGTATCATGTGACCTTCGCCGAGGCTGGCTGGCAGTGGCTATCCGATCTTACTCGCACAGCAATGGCAAGTACTAACTTAAAGTACACGGATGGCTGAAAACCGAGCCAGAACCCGCTCGGCGTGCGTGTTTGACGCCCGTGCACCCACGTCAGCGCCTCCCTACCGACAAAATGTATCATGTGACCTTCGCCGAGGCTGGCTGGCAGTGGCTATCCGATCTTACTCGCACAGCAATGGCAAGTACTAACTTAAAGTACACGGTGGCTGAAAACCGAGCCAGAACCCGCTCAGCGTGCGTGTTTGACGCCCGTGCACCCACGTCAGCGCCTCCCTACCGACAAAATATATCATGTGACCTTCGCCGAGGCTGGCTGGCAGTGGCTATCCGATCTTACTCGCACAGCAATGGCAAGTACTAACTTAAAGTACACGGATGGCTGAAAACCGAGCCAGAACCCGCTCAGCGTGCGTGTTTGACGCCCGTGCACCCACGTCAGCGCCTCCCTACCGACAAAATGTATCGTACGACCTTCGCCGAGGCTGGCTGGCAGTGGCTATCCGATCTTACTCGCACAGCAATGGCAAGTACTAACTTAAAGTACACGGTGGCTGAAAACCGAGCCAGAACCCGCTCGGCGTGCGTGTTTGATGCCCGTGCACCCACGTCAGCGCCTCCCTACCGACAAAACGTATCATGTGACCTTCGCCGAGGCTGGCTGGCAGTGGCTATCCGATCTTACTCGCACAGCAATGGCAAGTACTAACTTAAAGTACACGGTGGCTGAAAACCGAGCCAGAACCCGCTCAGCGTGCGTGTTTGACGCCCGTGCACCCACGTCAGCGCCTCCCTACCGACAAAATGTATCACGTAACCTTCGCCGAAGCTGGCTGGCAGTGGCTATCCGATCTTACTCGCACAGCAATGGCAAGTACTAACTTAAAGTACACGGTGGCTGAAAACCGAGCCAGAACCCGCTCGGCGTGCGTGTTTGACGCCCGTGCACCCACGTCAGCGCCTCCCTACCGACAAAATGTATCATGTGACCTTCGCCGAGGCTGGCTGGCAGTGGCTATCCGATCTTACTCGCACAGCAATGGCAAGTACTAACTTAAAGTACACGGTGGCTGAAAACCGAGCCAGAACCCGCTCGGCGTGCGTGTTTGATGCCCGTGCACCCACGTCAGCGCCTCCCTACCGACAAAACGTATCATGTGACCTTCGCCGAGGCTGGCTGGCAGTGGCTATCCGATCTTACTCGCACAGCAATGGCAAGTACTAACTTAAAGTACACGGTGGCTGAAAACCGAGCCAGAACCCGCTCAGCGTGCGTGTTTGACGCCCGTGCACCCACGTCAGCGCCTCCCTACCGACAAAATGTATCATGTGACCTTCGCCGAGGCTGGGTGGCAGTGGCTATCCGATCTTACTCGCACAGCAATGGCAAGTACTAACTTAAAGTACACGGATGGCTGAAAACCGAGCCAGAACCCGCTCAGCGTGCGTGTTTGACGCCCGTGCACCCACGTCAGCGCCTCCCTACCGACAAAATGTATCATGTGACCTTCGCCGAGGCTGGCTGGCAGTGGCTATCCGATCTTACTCGCACAGCAATGGCAAGTACTAACTTAAAGTACACGGATGGCTGAAAACCGAGCCAGAACCCGCTCGGCGTGCGTGTTTGACGCCCGTGCACCCACGTCAGCGCCTCCCTACCGACAAAATGTATCATGTGACCTTCGCCGAGGCTGGCTGGCAGTGGCTATCCGATCTTACTCGCACAGCAATGGCAAGTACTAACTTAAAGTACACGGTGGCTGAAAACCGAGCCAGAACCCGCTCGGCGTGCGTGTTTGACGCCCGTGCACCCACGTCAGCGCCTCCCTACCGACAAAATGTATCATGTGACCTTCGCCGAGGCTGGCTGGCAGTGGCTATCCGATCTTACTCGCACAGCAATGGCAAGTACTAACTTAAAGTACACGGATGGCTGAATACCGAGCCAGAACCCGCTCGGCGTGCGTGTTTGACGCCCGTGCACCCACGTCAGCGCCTCCCTACCGACAAAATGTATCATGTGACCTTCGCCGAGGCTGGCTGGCAGTGGCTATCCGATCTTACTCGCACAGCAATGGCAAGTACTAACTTAAAGTACACGGATGGCTGAAAACCGAGCCAGAACCCGCTCAGCGTGCGTGTTTGACGCCCGTGCACCCACGTCAGCGCCTCCCTACCGACAAAATGTATCATGTGACCTTCGCCGAGGCTGGCTGGCAGTGGCTATCCGATCTTACTCGCACAGCAATGGCAAGTACTAACTTAAAGTACACGGATGGCTGAAAACCGAGCCAGAACCCGCTCGGCGTGCGTGTTTGACGCCCGTGCACCCACGTCAGCGCCTCCCTACCGACAAAATGTATCATGTGACCTTCGCCGAGGCTGGCTGGCAGTGGCTATCCGATCTTACTCGCACAGCAATGGCAAGTACTAACTTAAAGTACACGGATGGCTGAAAACCGAGTCAGAACCCGCTCGGCGTGCGTGTTTGACGCCCGTGCACCCACGTCAGCGCCTCCCTACCGACAAAATGTATCGTACGACCTTCGCCGAGGCTGGCTGGCAGTGGCTATCCGATCTTACTCGCACAGCAATGGCAAGTACTAACTTAAAGTACACGGTGGCTGAAAACCGAGTCAGAACCCGCTCGGCGTGCGTGTTTGACGCCCGTGCACCCACGTCAGCGCCTCCCTACCGACAAAATGTATCATGTGACCTTCGCCGAGGCTGGCTGGCAGTGGCTATCCGATCTTACTCGCACAGCAATGGCAAGTACTAACTTAAAGTACACGGATGGCCGAAAACCGAGTCAGAACCCGCTCAGCGTGCGTGTTTGACGCCCGTGCACCCACGTCAGCGCCTCCCTACCGACAAAATGTATCATGTGACCTTCGCCGAGGCTGGCTGGCAGTGGCTATCCGATCTTACTCGCACAGCAATGGCAAGTACTAACTTAAAGTACACGGATGGCTGAAAACCGAGCCAGAACCCGCTCAGCGTGCGTGTTTGACGCCCGTGCACCCACGTCAGCGCCTCCCTACCGACAAAATGTATCGTACGACCTTCGCCGAGGCTGGCTGGCAGTGGCTATCCGATCTTACTCGCACAGCAATGGCAAGTACTAACTTAAAGTACACGGATGGCTGAAAACCGAGCCAGAACCCGCTCGGCGTGCGTGTTTGACGCCCGTGCACCCACGTCAGCGCCTCCCTACCGACAAAACGTATCATGTGACCTTCGCCGAGGCTGGCTGGCAGTGGCTATCCGATCTTACTCGCACAGCAATGGCAAGTACTAACTTAAAGTACACGGATGGCTGAAAACCGAGCCAGAACCCGCTCGGCGTGCGTGTTTGACGCCCGTGCACCCACGTCAGCGCCTCCCTACCGACAAAATGTATCATGTGACCTTCGCCGAGGCTGGCTGGCAGTGGCTATCCGATCTTACTCGCACAGCAATGGCAAGTACTAACTTAAAGTACACGGTGGCTGAAAACCGAGCCAGAACCCGCTCAGCGTGCGTGTTTGACGCCCGTGCACCCACGTCAGCGCCTCCCTACCGACAAAATATATCATGTGACCTTCGCCGAGGCTGGCTGGCAGTGGCTATCCGATCTTACTCGCACAGCAATGGCAAGTACTAACTTAAAGTACACGGATGGCTGAAAACCGAGCCAGAACCCGCTCAGCGTGCGTGTTTGACGCCCGTGCACCCACGTCAGCGCCTCCCTACCGACAAAATGTATCGTACGACCTTCGCCGAGGCTGGCTGGCAGTGGCTATCCGATCTTACTCGCACAGCAATGGCAAGTACTAACTTAAAGTACACGGATGGCTGAAAACCGAGCCAGAACCCGCTCGGCGTGCGTGTTTGACGCCCGTGCACCCACGTCAGCGCCTCCCTACCGACAAAACGTATCATGTGACCTTCGCCGAGGCTGGCTGGCAGTGGCTATCCGATCTTACTCGCACAGCAATGGCAAGTACTAACTTAAAGTACACGGATGGCTGAAAACCGAGCCAGAACCCGCTCGGCGTGCGTGTTTGACGCCCGTGCACCCACGTCAGCGCCTCCCTACCGACAAAATGTATCATGTGACCTTCGCCGAGGCTGGCTGGCAGTGGCTATCCGATCTTACTCGCACAGCAATGGCAAGTACTAACTTAAAGTACACGGTGGCTGAAAACCGAGCCAGAACCCGCTCAGCGTGCGTGTTTGACGCCCGTGCACCCACGTCAGCGCCTCCCTACCGACAAAATATATCATGTGACCTTCGCCGAGGCTGGCTGGCAGTGGCTATCCGATCTTACTCGCACAGCAATGGCAAGTACTAACTTAAAGTACACGGATGGCTGAAAACCGAGCCAGAACCCGCTCAGCGTGCGTGTTTGACGCCCGTGCACCCACGTCAGCGCCTCCCTACCGACAAAATGTATCGTACGACCTTCGCCGAGGCTGGCTGGCAGTGGCTATCCGATCTTACTCGCACAGCAATGGCAAGTACTAACTTAAAGTACACGGATGGCTGAAAACCGAGCCAGAACCCGCTCGGCGTGCGTGTTTGACGCCCGTGCACCCACGTCAGCGCCTCCCTACCGACAAAACGTATCGTACGACCTTCGCCGAGGCTGGCTGGCAGTGGCTATCCGATCTTACTCGCACAGCAATGGCAAGTACTAACTTAAAGTACACGGTGGCTGAAAACCGAGCCAGAACCCGCTCGGCGTGCGTGTTTGACGCCCGTGCACCCACGTCAGCGCCTCCCTACCGACAAAATGTATCATGTGACCTTCGCCGAGGCTGGCTGGCAGTGGCTATCCGATCTTACTCGCACAGCAATAAAAAAAAAATGGCAAGTACTAGCTTAAAGTACACGGTTGGCTGAAAACCGAGCCAGAACCCGCTCGGCGTGCGTGTTTGACGCCCGTGCACCCACGTCAGCGCCTCCCTACCGACAAAACGTATCATGTGACCTTCGCCGAGGCTGGCTGGCAGTGGCTATCCGATCTTACTCGCACAGCAATGGCAAGTACTAACTTAAAGTACACGGATGGCTGAAAACCGAGCCAGAACCCGCTCGGCGTGCGTGTTTGACGCCCGTGCACCCACGTCAGCGCCTCCCTACCGACAAAATGTATCATGTGACCTTCGCCGAGGCTGGCTGGCAGTGGCTATCCGATCTTACTCGCACAGCAATGGCAAGTACTAACTTAAAGTACACGGATGGCTGAAAACCGAGCCAGAACCCGCTCAGCGTGCGTGTTTGACGCCCGTGCACCCACGTCAGCGCCTCCCTACCGACAAAATGTATCGTACGACCTTCGCCGAGGCTGGCTGGCAGTGGCTATCCGATCTTACTCGCACAGCAATGGCAAGTACTAACTTAAGGTACACGGTGGCTGAAAACCGAGCCAGAACCCGCTCGGCGTGCGTGTTTGACGCCCGTGCACCCACGTCAGCGCCTCCCTACCGACAAAACGTATCATGTGACCTTTGCCGAGGCTGGCTGGCAGTGGCTATCCGATCTTACTCGCACAGCAATGGCAAGTACTAACTTAAAGTACACGGATGGCTGAAAACCGAGTCAGAACCCGCTCGGCGTGCGTGTTTGACGCCCGTGCACCCACGTCAGCGCCTCCCTACCGACAAAATGTATCGTACGACCTTCGCCGAGGCTGGCTGGCAGTGGCTATCCGATCTTACTCGCACAGCAATGGCAAGTACTAACTTAAAGTACACGGTGGCTGAAAACCGAGCCAGAACCCGCTCGGCGTGCGTGTTTGACGCCCGTGCACCCACGTCAGCGCCCCCCTACCGACAAAATGTATCATGTGACCTTCGCCGAGGCTGGCTGGCAGTGGCTATCCGATCTTACTCGCACAGCAATGGCAAGTACTAACTTAAAGTACACGGTGGCTGAAAATCGAGCCAGAACCCGCTCGGCGTGCGTGTTTGACGCCCGTGCACCCACGTCAGCGCCTCCCTACCGACAAAATGTATCATGTGACCTTCGCCGAGGCTGGCTGGCAGTGGCTATCCGATCTTACTCGCACAGCAATGGCAAGTACTAACTTAAAGTACACGGTGGCTGAAAACCGAGCCAGAACCCGCTCAGCGTGCGTGTTTGACGCCCGTGCACCCACGTCAGCGCCTCCCTACCGACAAAATGTATCATGTGACCTTCGCCGAGGCTGGGTGGCAGTGGCTATCCGATCTTACTCGCACAGCAATGGCAAGTACTAACTTAAAGTACACGGTGGCTGAAAACCGAGCCAGAACCCGCTCGGCGTGCGTGTTTGACGCCCGTGCACCCACGTCAGCGCCTCCCTACCGACAAAATGTATCATGTGACCTTCGCCGAGGCTGGCTGGCAGTGGCTATCCGATCTTACTCGCACAGCAATGGCAAGTACTAACTTAAAGTACACGGATGGCTGAAAACCGAGCCAGAACCCGCTCGGCGTGCGTGTTTGACGCCCGTGCACCCACGTCAGCGCCTCCCTACCGACAAAATGTATCATGTGACCTTCGCCGAGGCTGGCTGGCAGTGGCTATCCGATCTTACTCGCACAGCAATGGCAAGTACTAACTTAAAGTACACGGATGGCTGAAAACCGAGTCAGAACCCGCTCGGCGTGCGTGTTTGACGCCCGTGCACCCACGTCAGCGCCTCCCTACCGACAAAATGTATCGTACGACCTTCGCCGAGGCTGGCTGGCAGTGGCTATCCGATCTTACTCGCACAGCAATGGCAAGTACTAACTTAAAGTACACGGTGGCTGAAAACCGAGCCAGAACCCGCTCGGCGTGCGTGTTTGACGCCCGTGCACCCACGTCAGCGCCCCCCTACCGACAAAATGTATCATGTGACCTTCGCCGAGGCTGGCTGGCAGTGGCTATCCGATCTTACTCGCACAGCAATGGCAAGTACTAACTTAAAGTACACCGATGGCTGAAAACCGAGCCAGAACCCGCTCGGCGTGCGTGTTTGACGCCGTGCACCCACGTCAGCGCCTCCCTACCGACAAAATATATCATGTGACCTTCGCCGAGGCTGGCTGGCAGTGGCTATCCGATCTTACTCGCACAGCAATGGCAAGTACTAACTTAAAGTACACGGTGGCTGAAAATCGAGCCAGAACCCGCTCGGCGTGCGTGTTTGACGCCCGTGCACCCACGTCAGCGCCTCCCTACCGACAAAATGTATCATGTGACCTTCGCCGAGGCTGGCTGGCAGTGGCTATCCGATCTTACTCGCACAGCAATGGCAAGTACTAACTTAAAGTACACGGATGGCTGAAAACCGAGCCAGAACCCGCTCAGCGTGCGTGTTTGACGCCCGTGCACCCACGTCAGCGCCTCCCTACCGACAAAATGTATCATGTGACCTTCGCCGAGGCTGGCTGGCAGTGGCTATCCGATCTTACTCGCACAGCAATGGCAAGTACTAACTTAAAGTACACGGTGGCTGAAAACCGAGCCAGAACCCGCTCGGCGTGCGTGTTTGACGCCCGTGCACCCACGTCAGCGCCTCCCTACCGACAAAATGTATCATGTGACCTTCGCCGAGGCTGGCTGGCAGTGGCTATCCGATCTTACTCGCACAGCAATGGCAAGTACTAACTTAAAGTACACGGTGGCTGAAAACCGAGCCAGAACCCGCTCGGCGTGCGTGTTTGACGCCCGTGCACCCACGTCAGCGCCTCCCTACCGACAAAACGTATCATGTGACCTTCGCCGAGGCTGGCTGGCAGTGGCTATCCGATCTTACTCGCACAGCAATGGCAAGTACTAACTTAAAGTACACGGATGGCTGAAAACCGAGCCAGAACCCGCTCGGCGTGCGTGTTTGACGCCCGTGCACCCACGTCAGCGCCTCCCTACCGACAAAACGTATCATGTGACCTTCGCCGAGGCTGGCTGGCAGTGGCTATCCGATCTTACTCGCACAGCAATGGCAAGTACTAACTTAAAGTACACGGATGGCTGAAAACCGAGCCAGAACCCGCTCGGCGTGCGTGTTTGACGCCCGTGCACCCACGTCAGCGCCTCCCTACCGACAAAACGTATCATGTGACCTTCGCCGAGGCTGGCTGGCAGTGGCTATCCGATCTTACTCGCACAGCAATGGCAAGTACTAACTTAAAGTACACGGTGGCTGAAAACCGAGCCAGAACCCGCTCGGCGTGCGTGTTTGACGCCCGTGCACCCACGTCAGCGCCTCCCTACCGACAAAACGTATCATGTGACCTTCGCCGAGGCTGGCTGGCAGTGGCTATCCGATCTTACTCGCACAGCAATGGCAAGTACTAACTTAAAGTACACGGTGGCTGAAAACCGAGCCAGAACCCGCTCGGCGTGCGTGTTTGACGCCCGTGCACCCACGTCAGCGCCTCCCTACCGACAAAATGTATCATGTGACCTTCGCCGAGGCTGGCTGGCAGTGGCTATCCGATCTTACTCGCACAGCAATGGCAAGTACTAACTTAAAGTACACGGATGGCTGAAAACCGAGCCAGAACCCGCTCAGCGTGCGTGTTTGACGCCCGTGCACCCACGTCAGCGCCTCCCTACCGACAAAATGTATCATGTGACCTTCGCCGAGGCTGGCTGGCAGTGGCTATCCGATCTTACTCGCACAGCAATGGCAAGTACTAACTTAAAGTACACGGTGGCTGAAAACCGAGCCAGAACCCGCTCGGCGTGCGTGTTTGACGCCCGTGCACCCACGTCAGCGCCTCCCTACCGACAAAATGTATCATGTGACCTTCGCCGAGGCTGGCTGGCAGTGGCTATCCGATCTTACTCGCACAGCAATGGCAAGTACTAACTTAAAGTACACGGTGGCTGAAAACCGAGCCAGAACCCGCTCGGCGTGCGTGTTTGACGCCCGTGCACCCACGTCAGCGCCTCCCTACCGACAAAACGTATCATGTGACCTTCGCCGAGGCTGGCTGGCAGTGGCTATCCGATCTTACTCGCACAGCAATGGCAAGTACTAACTTAAAGTACACGGTGGCTGAAAACCGAGCCAGAACCCGCTCGGCGTGCGTGTTTGACGCCCGTGCACCCACGTCAGCGCCTCCCTACCGACAAAATGTATCATGTGACCTTCGCCGAGGCTGGCTGGCAGTGGCTATCCGATCTTACTCGCACAGCAATGGCAAGTACTAACTTAAAGTACACGGTGGCTGAAAACCGAGCCAGAACCCGCTCGGCGTGCGTGTTTGACGCCCGTGCACCCACGTCAGCGCCTCCCTACCGACAAAACGTATCATGTGACCTTCGCCGAGGCTGGCTGGCAGTGGCTATCCGATCTTACTCGCACAGCAATGGCAAGTACTAACTTAAAGTACACGGTGGCTGAAAACCGAGCCAGAACCCGCTCAGCGTGCGTGTTTGACGCCCGTGCACCCACGTCAGCGCCTCCCTACCGACAAAATGTATCATGTGACCTTCGCCGAGGCTGGCTGGCAGTGGCTATCCGATCTTACTCGCACAGCAATGGCAAGTACTAACTTAAAGTACACGGTGGCTGAAAACCGAGCCAGAACCCGCTCGGCGTGCGTGTTTGACGCCCGTGCACCCACGTCAGCGCCTCCCTACCGACAAAACGTATCATGTGACCTTCGCCGAGGCTGGCTGGCAGTGGCTATCCGATCTTACTCGCACAGCAATGGCAAGTACTAACTTAAAGTACACGATGGCTGAAAACCGAGCCAGAACCCGCTCGGCGTGCGTGTTTGACGCCCGTGCACCCACGTCAGCGCCTCCCTACCGACAAAATGTATCGTACGACCTTCGCCGAGGCTGGCTGGCAGTGGCTATCCGATCTTACTCGCACAGCAATGGCAAGTACTAACTTAAAGTACACGGTGGCTGAAAACCGAGCCAGAACCCGCTCGGCGTGCGTGTTTGACGCCCGTGCACCCACGTCAGCGCCTCCCTACCGACAAAACGTATCATGTGACCTTCGCCGAGGCTGGCTGGCAGTGGCTATCCGATCTTACTCGCACAGCAATGGCAAGTACTAACTTAAAGTACACGGTGGCTGAAAACCGAGTCAGAACCCGCTCGGCGTGCGTGTTTGACGCCCGTGCACCCACGTCAGCGCCTCCCTACCGACAAAACGTATCATGTGACCTTCGCCGAGGCTGGCTGGCAGTGGCTATCCGATCTTACTCGCACAGCAATAAAAAAAATAAAATGGCAAGTACTAACTTAAAGTACACGGTGGCTGAAAACCGAGTCAGAACCCGCTCGGCGTGCGTGTTTGACGCCCGTGCACCCACGTCAGCGCCTCCCTACCGACAAAATGTATCATGTGACCTTCGCCGAGGCTGGCTGGCAGTGGCTATCCGATCTTACTCGCACAGCAATGGCAAGTACTAACTTAAAGTACACGGATGGCTGAAAACCGAGCCAGAACCCGCTCGGCGTGCGTGTTTGACGCCCGTGCACCCACGTCAGCGCCTCCCTACCGACAAAATGTATCGTACGACCTTCGCCGAGGCTGGCTGGCAGTGGCTATCCGATCTTACTCGCACAGCAATGGCAAGTACTAACTTAAAGTACACGGTGGCTGAAAACCGAGCCAGAACCCGCTCGGCGTGCGTGTTTGACGCCCGTGCACCCACGTCAGTGCCTCCCTACCGACAAAATGTATCGTACGACCTTCGCCGAGGCTGGCTGGCAGTGGCTATCCGATCTTACTCGCACAGCAATGGCAAGTACTAACTTAAAGTACACGGTGGCTGAAAACCGAGCCAGTACCCGCTCAGCGTGCGTGTTTGACGCCCGTGCACCCACGTCAGCGCCTCCCTACCGACAAAATGTATCATGTGACCTTCGCCGAGGCTGGCTGGCAGTGGCTATCCGATCTTACTCGCACAGCAATGGCAAGTACTAACTTAAAGTACACGGATGGCTGAAAACCGAGCCAGAACCCGCTCAGCGTGCGTGTTTGACGCCCGTGCACCCACGTCAGCGCCTCCCTACCGACAAAATGTATCATGTGACCTTCGCCGAGGCTGGCTGGCAGTGGCTATCCGATCTTACTCGCACAGCAATGGCAAGTACTAACTTAAAGTACACGGTGGCTGAAAACCGAGCCAGAACCCGCTCAGCGTGCGTGTTTGACGCCCGTGCACCCACGTCAGCGCCTCCCTACCGACAAAATGTATCATGTGACCTTCGCCGAGGCTGGCTGGCAGTGGCTATCCGATCTTACTCGCACAGCAATGGCAAGTACTAACTTAAAGTACACGGATGGCTGAAAACCGAGCCAGAACCCGCTCGGCGTGCGTGTTTGACGCCCGTGCACCCACGTCAGCGCCTCCCTACCGACAAAATGTATCATGTGACCTTCGCCGAGGCTGGCTGGCAGTGGCTATCCGATCTTACTCGCACAGCAATGGCAAGTACTAACTTAAAGTACACGGATGGCTGAAAACCGAGCCAGAACCCGCTCGGCGTGCGTGTTTGACGCCCGTGCACCCACGTCAGCGCCTCCCTACCGACAAAACGTATCATGTGACCTTCGCCGAGGCTGGCTGGCAGTGGCTATCCGATCTTACTCGCACAGCAATGGCAAGTACTAACTTAAAGTACACGGTGGCTGAAAACCGAGCCAGAACCCGCTCGGCGTGCGTGTTTGACGCCCGTGCACCCACGTCAGCGCCTCCCTACCGACAAAACGTATCATGTGACCTTCGCCGAGGCTGGCTGGCAGTGGCTATCCGATCTTACTCGCACAGCAATGGCAAGTACTAACTTAAAGTACACGGTGGCTGAAAACCGAGCCAGAACCCGCTCGGCGTGCGTGTTTGACGCCCGTGCACCCACGTCAGCGCCTCCCTACCGACAAAATGTATCATGTGACCTTCGCCGAGGCTGGCTGGCAGTGGCTATCCGATCTTACTCGCACAGCAATGGCAAGTACTAACTTAAAGTACACGGATGGCTGAAAACCGAGTCAGAACCCGCTCGGCGTGCGTGTTTGACGCCCGTGCACCCACGTCAGCGCCTCCCTACCGACAAAATGTATCGTACGACCTTCGCCGAGGCTGGCTGGCAGTGGCTATCCGATCTTACTCGCACAGCAATGGCAAGTACTAACTTAAAGTACACGGTGGCTGAAAACCGAGCCAGAACCCGCTCGGCGTGCGTGTTTGACGCCCGTGCACCCACGTCAGCGCCTCCCTACCGACAAAACGTATCATGTGACCTTCGCCGAGGTTGGCTGGCAGTGGCTATCCGATCTTACTCGCACAGCAATAAAAAAAAAAAAAATGGCAAGTACTAACTTAAAGTACACGGATGGCTGAATACCGAGCCAGAAACCGCTCGGCGTGCGTGTTTGACGCCCGTGCACCCACGTCAGCGCCTCCCTACCGACAAAACGTATCATGTGACCTTCGCCGAGGCTGGCTGGCAGTGGCTATCCGATCTTACTCGCACAGCAATGGCAAGTACTAACTTAAAGTACACGGTGGCTGAAAACCGAGCCAGAACCCGCTCGGCGTGCGTGTTTGACGCCCGTGCACCCACGTCAGCGCCTCCCTACCGACAAAATGTATCATGTGACCTTCGCCGAGGCTGGCTGGCAGTGGCTATCCGATCTTACTCGCACAGCAATGGCAAGTACTAACTTAAAGTACACGGATGGCTGAAAACCGAGCCAGAACCCGCTCAGCGTGCGTGTTTGACGCCCGTGCACCCACGTCAGCGCCTCCCTACCGACAAAATGTATCATGTGACCTTCGCCGAGGCTGGCTGGCAGTGGCTATCCGATCTTACTCGCACAGCAATGGCAAGTACTAACTTAAAGTACACGGATGGCTGAAAACCGAGTCAGAACCCGCTCGGCGTGCGTGTTTGACGCCCGTGCACCCACGTCAGCGCCTCCCTACCGACAAAATGTATCGTACGACCTTCGCCGAGGCTGGCTGGCAGTGGCTATCCGATCTTACTCGCACAGCAATGGCAAGTACTAACTTAAAGTACACGGTGGCTGAAAACCGAGCCAGAACCCGCTCGGCGTGCGTGTTTGACGCCCGTGCACCCACGTCAGCGCCTCCCTACCGACAAAATGTATCATGTGACCTTCGCCGAGGCTGGCTGGCAGTGGCTATCCGATCTTACTCGCACAGCAATGGCAAGTACTAACTTAAAGTACACGGATGGCTGAAAACCGAGTCAGAACCCGCTCGGCGTGCGTGTTTGACGCCCGTGCACCCACGTCAGCGCCTCCCTACCGACAAAATGTATCATGTGAGGTCATCACTGAATGGCGATCAAAGAACGCATTCGCAAATAAGAAAGAACAACCTTATATTTTGGTTTCACGCGTCACTGCGAGAGAAGCGTTTACTTCACTTCAGGAACTGACTGAGGATGTAATCGCTTGGGCTCATCCATCTCAAGCCGCTTTAGACGAAGCAGAAAGGTTAAATAGACTTAGCGATGCAACAATTGCTAAACTAACATCAACTCCAAGAACAGCATAATGAAAGAGAATTGATTTTGCTTTAAGAGCTTTCGTCCTTATCAACTTGCAATTCAGCAGCAGCCTGCGTTCTAGCAGAAGAGTAGATTGCGTCGGTGACGGAATCATAAAAAGCTGCGATCTGGTAGTCACTGGCTCATCCGACTCGAATATCGCTATGTGTCCTCAAAAACAGCATCGGTTCGTCGGTTTTGACCATCTCTGCAGCGCCGACGTATGGCTTCGATGCGTTGCAGTTCATCCCTGAGGTTTTGAGGCATCACTCCAATATCAGACATGATAAATACAGCGTACGCTTCATCTTCTCTATCTGCTTCCCGACATGCTGTCTCCCAACGCGCGTTTATTTCTTCCATGTCGTCCCGAGTTCCCGTGAAACGTCCAAGGCGAAAATTCCGCAGCGCTTCTAGTAGATTTTCAAATGCAGCACATTCCTCTTCAATCGCACGTCTCCGGGCTCCTGGCTCATCCATCGCAGGTGGAAAAGCGATGTCCTCTTCTTCCGCTCGTTCGTCTGGAATGATGTCTTGGACATGATTCTGCTCTTCCACGCGGCGATCTCTTCCATGGTTTATGTCGTTACCATTAACGCGACGATACGCAGCATCCACCTTGCGCTGTGCCGTTAGCCAACGGGCACGAGCACGTATCATGTCTGCGATAGCTCGTCGTCGAGTAATATCGGTTGCAGGATATAATCGCAGGCGGCGAGCGTTGCATACAGCTTCTTGCAAACTCAGACAGGTAGCAATCTCCAGGTCGATCGCCTGTGAGAGAAGTATATCTTCTTCCTCCATCGTTTGCCCCACGTAGAAACCTTGAATGTTCTTTCACCGCTGCTGGTGTTACTTGCCCGAGGAAATTCTCTTTTTTAAACGTGAAAGTTCTTCATCAATTTATTGAGAAAGTCCAACAATGAAGTCTGAGAACAGGAAAGTTTCACTGCACACAGCATCTTCATTTTCATGTCATGCAACTGAGAATTGCAGTGAGGCATGGACTCAAGAGACAAAAAGAGATGAAAAATCAAATGCTATTAGTGTACTTGGGAAAACACTTCATCTGCTTCTGAACGACGACTGCGTCCAACTCTGAATATGGTCGTCGACTATGGGGGGGGCATGAAGTGTTGAAGAGGGATGATCCAAGTGTTCCGCGGGTCGGTATAGTTCTGCTCCCAGATGTTGCGCCACATCGTCCAGGTGTGATCCGGTATCATGTGCCCCAAAGCATGGGCCCGGTTGAGCAACGTCCTCGCATCTTGGTCATTGTGTGCGCACTCAAACGAAACAACTTCCAACCAGTTGGGATCACGGGGAAGATTGGCGTACTCTTCGAAATCTTGAGTCCGCAGATTCGTGTTGTCGATGATGATGATGTCCGGGCCTTGGTCCCTTAGTTGACTCAGTCCATTCAGGCATCGACGGTAGCAGTCATCATGCGCAAGGCGATGGTCGGCCCCATTGAACTGAACACTCCGTCGTGCATGAAGAAATGGTCCGCCGAACAACATCGTCTCCGCGCCCACTTCGCGAGCGTATTCAGCAATCGTGTCCGCTAGCGTCGTCTTGCCAGATCCGGGAAGCCCTCTCATCACAACGAGCAGCCGAGGCACATCGCTCAGATCGCGCCCCCATCGTCAACCAACGGCATCCCAGAAGTGATCAACGATCCCGCGCGCAATGTTGTTGTAGTGCTCCATGCCCTCGGCCGAAAAATGAGAAATGAACGAAATTGACCACGAATGACAAATGACGGACGTGCACACAAAACGCAAACACAGAAGCTGTCAAGAAGATGAACGCACCTTTATTGGTCAATATTCAACATTTTGATGTTCATATCTTCGACATGAGCTCTGCACAGAAGCTGTCTGTCTAGAAGATGAACGCGCTTTGATTGGTCAATATTAATGCTTGTCATTGGTTGTGTTGAAATGCGAGTGACGTGAAGTACTTTGCTGTCCAGGTGCCGGCTATCACTTGGACGAACAAGACGATGTGCTGTCCACTATTACATTCCAAGAAATAAACTGAGGTAATATAAAGTAGCGTCAAACAGAATGCAGTGGTTCATTGCTCACAATTAAGTCACCTATGCTGACAGAAAGCTACACACATGAACGGAAATATGTAGCGGTAACTTAAGGCGTTGCTTTCGGGCAACTAGGTCGCCACTAAGCGTGGCACGTGCTGGGGGCGGGCTCGGCGTACCACGCGCCGAAAGTGGATCCCGTGAAACCGATGCATGTGACGGAGAATGGCCACTGCACTCCCCTGGAACGTGCAATTCCAGACAAAGCAGAATGGATCATCGGTAATCCTCCTCGTGTCATCGATCTCTCTCATAAGTCGGGGGTGGTGATCGTGAGGGCGTTCCGACAAAGGCGAGTCCAAATACGCGTGTAGACAGATGTGGTTGGTGTCGTAGCCGACCGGCGCAATGATGAAGTCCCCGCGAATGAGAAGAATGTCACCCTTGTTCAATTCAAGCAGTCGGCGATTGGAGCGAAGCGCGGTGTGGTGGTTCCAGCCGTACGCGTAGAAGCACGTGTCGTTGTCAGCAGCGACGAAATGGAGCCAGCCAGAGCACTAGTGTCCATAATGTCGAATCCAACCGGCACGGCCGCGAACTCGCGTCGAGCAGGCAGGTCATTTGTTCCAGCTGGAGTCTTCTGGAATTCCCAGTCGTGAGCGCGAGCGGTAGGAACAAACGTCCTGTAGAATCGCGTCAGCATGCGAGACAGACGACGAGCAAGTTGATCGGGACTGACAGTCTTGACGCGGCCTTCATCGTTGATCAGATCGTGGTCCTCCCCACTGCGTCTTCGTTCTCGGGTAGGTCGTGCACGACATCGGTGAACCAGTCCTCGGTTTGGGTTTGACGCGCTGATGCTCGCCACTCGTTGATAGTGTCTTCGAGCACAGCATCATATAATATGATGTAGCCTTCTCTTGTGAATGTTTCGCGCACTTGCATGGCTTGGAGGTGGTGGTGTGTGTCGGAAGCGGAGAGTAGAGTGGGTGGGGTGGGGTGGTGAGCAATGCACAGCAAATTGGGAAATGGAAAATAAGCACGGAGGTGCATATCGCTTTTATCCACAAGATAGCAAGGGGTGCCTTGTGAGGCTTGCCATCGTATAGCTGCATGAAAGAACGCCATATTGGCTAATTAGAGTAATTTGAAACGTCAAGATACTAGGTGCGTGCCGAACGAACGATGCGTTCCTGGCGTGGATATTGCTGCATGACAATTGTCGCCTGCCACGCGCGGATCCCCGGCGATCATAGCAACCCATATTGAGTATAACGGAAATGAGAGTTTGCTCTACGCAGCGTCCGGTGCAAGTATCTGCCAACGCACGTACATATCGTATCCCTTTTTACCAACACCGGCGTCTGAGTCACGGCATCCGCATCGCAGCGTACACGCCGTGATGCAGATGCCGTGCCTCAAACGCCAAATGAAGACGTACTGCATTCGATGCGCTAGTTGAGTTTGGTTTGAGATTCTTAAGAGTTCGATTCCATGTTTTGCAATGTGGCTAGATGGTCCGATCCAAATTAAACGGACCAATGCAGTACGCAGTGAGATGTTTGGCGCTGGTTGAAGTTGTTAGATCTCGAAGATTTAAACCAAACGGACCCAGCCCTTGTACGATGCGGAGCAAGCAGTTCTAAGTGAGAGGTACGAGCTCAGCGCACACCAGACAATGCAAATCGATGTGTGTCAGCGATGATGAATATGTAGCAGAGACACCAATGCGTGTTGGTGCCGTACGTATAGTAAGCACAACGCTCACGAGGTTCCTTTGGAGACGCCAGCATTCTGACGAAAGCACCTATATGCTCGCTCACATAAATCTCGATCTTCAAGTAGCCGTTGAAACGCCAAGATACCAAGCACGCAACTGAATGATGCATCGGTTGCGGCGTATTGAGCTATCTGCGGAAATGGTAAGGCTATAGTGTTCGTTTTGCACAGCGTGTCGCTGATTAAAGTTGTTAGCGTTCTGGTTTCCATCCTTTCCAATGTGGCTAGATGGTCCGATCTAAACCAAACTGACCAAACAGCCAGCCTTCTGATGTGTGTAGCCTTCGTCGCCTTCGTCGATAAGCAAGACCTGTGCATATTGGCAAGAGATGAAACATGGCGTATCTGTCATTAACCAATTGAAACCATGGTTGGGAAGTCCCGTGAGCCTGCGAAGCTGGCAATGAAATCGGTGAAGGTCGCTCCTAAGACTGTCATTCGAGCGGCAGCTGCTTCTGACCCACACCCCGACGACGAGAATGGCATCCGAGCGGCAGCAGTCGTTCCTGCCGTCCAGCGAAACAACGAGAATGCTACGTCGGACCCAGCGACACTGACTCCATACAAGCGTACGAAAAAGCTGCTTGCTGCGAAAGATGACCGCACAGACACCGTCGTCATGGACACCGTGGAAGGTATGCGTTGTTCATGCTCAATATTATCGATGTAGCGGTCGCTGATA
The DNA here is from genome assembly GCA_033557995.1 of Phytophthora crassamura. NCBI lineage: Eukaryota > Oomycota > Peronosporomycetes > Peronosporales > Peronosporaceae > Phytophthora > Phytophthora crassamura. Next base: position 89,873 of record JAUCED010000018.1, read on the forward strand.
ACGCTTGTTATTTTTGCTAGGATTGAAAGCCCGTCTACTAGAACAGGATGAAAGCGGCTCTGGTGTGGTTAGTGGTGTGATTCGAATGAGACTCCTCTGGGTTTCGGATCACACGTACAAGCAGTGGAATATCGTTCGACTTCATCTTGTGGATGCCAATGCGCCTGAAAGTCTCGAGAATCAACTGAAGCTGCGTTTAAAGATCCATTGGGTTTTGCACAGCTAACTTTACGCGTTGTTTTGTAGGTTTTTCGCGACCCGTACGAAGAGAGCCGCACGTACATTGACTCTCTTTTGCTGAGTGTAACACTGTGGAACGTGGAGAGCGGCTCTGAGCTTCTTCCACCCCCTGGCTGCATCATTGACATCAAGGAGTACGGCAACCTACAACTGTACGGCAAAACGCAATGCCAACTGACAGCACGACTGAGCCAGATAAGCTGGACTAGCCAGAAACTGTAGTGTATGAATGAGAAGTTGTGTTGCATGTGTCTATCAATTTGAAGAGCGGTTTAATCGAGGTCCGAATTAGCTAAATCGTTGCCATTTAGAATGGATACTAACTTGCGATCGTTCAGCAGCTCCCAACTCATTCCCCAAGTTGCACCGTCGAAGGCAAGTACGTGCTATCCTGCTGTGTTGTCTAAATGCGGCTCGTGTGATCCGTGTATTAATGCAACGTGTGCAGATGACCAAACTGTCGTAGAGCTCCCAGCGCGCCAACTCGGTCTGGATGCCCTCGCGGGCGCTTACCGTGTTCCTCTCCGTCGCCATCTCCGTTGCTTGCGCGTCGCGAGGCCGATTGTGTTGTGAGGCCTCGCTCGCGTCGAAGGCTCTCGTCGCTGTGAGAACGTGCGCGCGCGCACGTTCGAGAAATCGTTGCTGCCGACGTTCAGCCATCACTGCGCCCGTGTCTCCGTCGTCTCGTCCCGGATAGTCGTAGCCGTAGTCTCGTCTTGGCTTTCTTTGCCTTTGCGTGCTCTCTTTAGCAGACGGGTGTATGCTACCTCAAGTGGGGGGAGGTGATGTAACGGGACGATCCCCCGTTACAAAAGTAGGTAGAAGTCACGCTCCAAACAGGCTGTGACTTGGCACTTTGTCATTGGACAGAAGTCGCCCTTTAGTATGTATATTTAGCCAGTTAGCGTGCAGCACCCCAACCGGTGGCTAGCAGCTAAGCTCGGCTTAAATACGATTTTGCGACCGTACTTTAATATCACCCAGAGTCAATTTTGCTTATAATTTCACGTGTCTTGGCCTAACGCCCAAGACATTGCTTCCTCACAACAACAGCGAAAGTTACGGATCGGTAACATTTGGCCCCATTACACGTCATCCATGGCGGTGGTCTAAACCGAAAATAGTCAGGTGTTCCTTCCGGATACTGAGCAGTACAAACAAGTACTATCGGAGCGTCAAAGTGAACTTCTGTTTTCTGGCAAACCAATTGCGTAAACTACTTTCGACCGTAGTAATAGTACTGCTACTACAATATCTCTGTAACGAGTTTGTGTTGAACAATTTTTCAAAACACGTTGTCGCCTGTTTTTAATGGCTTACTACTTGCAGTTATCAAAACATATTTTGAGAAATCATAGGTTTGCAGCGAACTTTGTAGTTGACTGTGTACGTTTTCTGTGCTGACCCGCGCCAAGTGTGTGCACTCAAAGTTCGTTGACACGACAAAGTGAAGGCCTGCACATGTCGCTTAAGAGGGAATTTGCGGCTTGCAGCGACAGCGCCAAAGGTACAGAATGCTGCGCAGCTTCACCGCTGATGATATCACCGTCGATGGCCGCCCTCTTGGGAGGGAGCTGCGGGCAAAGGCGCGTATGCAGTGGCTTCTGGAGGTCGTCTCTCCTACAGCAGCCGTACTCAGCGCTCTGCAGTGGAAAGGAGCCGACCGAGTGATTCGCGCTGAAGATGCATCGTCATTTTCTCTTCTTGTGCGAGCGCGTTGGGACCGCTGCAGCATTGCGACTGCTTTCGAGGCTGGTTTCTTCTGTCATCTGGATGTCACGTTACTTCCCGGAATTTCATTCGATCTCAATGGCATGTCTGACATCGATTGCCGCAAGCGCTTTCGATTCGACTATGCCGGTTTAAATAAGCTTGTGGCGCTGCTCGCAATGCCAGACGTCTTCATCACCCCAGTTCACGGAGATAGGGTCTCGGCTATCGAGGCTGTCTGCCTCACGCTATACCGCATGACATTCCCCAGGAAATGGGACGATCTCACCCAGCGCTACGATCGCCATCCATCAGCTCTCAGCCGGATGTTCAACTACATGCTGCATCGAATTCTCAGTGCTACCAAGCGGCAAATCATTTTTCGTCTACAACACCATTGCGCCTCCGGAGGTACGCAGAGTCGTTCTGGCGTCACGGCGTTCCACACGAAATGCACATATGAAACCGCGTCAAACAAAAATACGCTAAGCCACCATTTGGTTTTATCGAGAAGAACGCCTCCAAAGATTGGCCAGCAAAACCAGTACTTAACTGCGTTTTCTCTCAAGGGCCCTTTTTCTCAAAGTTTAAATTTAGAGGAGGTGTATCGACCAGCAGTATCTTTCACCCCCGAAGGATCATGAGCACCGCAACCCCCACTGAGAGCCAAGTGATCGCCGATGCGCCTGACGGCAGCCCGCCCCGTGCTGACACCTCCGTCGCGGATGCACGTGCGTCCGACCCAGCAGGAGAGCAGTCCAGCGACAGCGTGGTCCAATCTGCGAGCGTGGAGACGACGCGAAGCGAGCAGCAACAGGAGACTCCAGAACCAGCCACCGGCGAACGTCGAAGCACTGGGAGCAGACGTCTGCTCGGATCCCTGCGTGATGCACCTGACGACAGCGACGCTGAATCTTCTGACGAGAGCGCTTGGGAACCATTGTCCGAGGACGAGAGCGACGTGTCCTCTGTCGAAGCTATCGAGGCTGCTGAGGATGATGGCTATGCTTCAAGCGAAGAATCCGGTCCGGACGAGAGCGTCTTTTCATTAGACGATGATCTTCGAGCTCGAGTCACGAGTTTGATTCAAGCGGACGCGTGTGATGATCACTGCTTTCGCGGAAAGGCATCGGATCTAGAGAACTTCCTGACGTCCATCGACCGTATGAGCTCGAAGGAGAAGAAGCAGACCGTTCTCACAGCACTAGCGCTGCTGATGAAGACCGACACAGCTGTGCGCCGACGTGGAACCGGAGCTCGTCTGACTTTCACGTACTATTTGCGTTTGGTTGGCCGTGTCTGTCGCGACGCTTGTGTTCGCTATACGGCGTGTTAACAGCGACAATCACACGCTACAGGCGACAGCCCCAGGCCGGTGTGTTCTCCGTGGAGGTGCACAGCGGCAAGATGAATCTGAACGCAAACAAGACCCAATTTCGTTGGCTCGCACAGTGGTTTCGAGGCTTCGCGGCAACGCTTGGAGACGTGGTTCATGTGCGCGTGCGCTCTCAGGAGACTGTTGATGGGGTAGTAAAGAAACGATACCCGGCGGAGGAGTACACGTTACTGCCAGCGTTCTTCACCTGGTATCAGCTATACACAGAGATGGAGAACTACGTGGCTGAAAACGCGATGGACGTTCGAGCGCCACAGCCATCTACCTTTCGGGAGCTGTTGCAATCGTGTTGCCCAACTATTCGGATTCGCTCGCCCCGGAGCAACGTCTGTGACGTGTGTTCCATTGTCTACTCCCGTATGAAGTCCGGTGTCACTGCAGAGCTGACGGAGGAGCTTGGAGTCCACACCACAGCAGCTAAAACTATGAGTTACGCTGCTTGGTCACAAGCATCATTTTGATATGGCTCTGGATACTAAGATCATTTTGATTTATTGTGAACATTTGCTAACAGGAATGAGTACCAGAGCGATCTCGATGCAGCCTCAGACGAGCACGCTGTTATAGTGATGGACTTCAGCCAGAATCTCACGCTGCCCAGCGTGAGCGCTACGCCGTCCCAATGGTACTTTCTGTCACTGGTGAACGTGTATCTCTTCGGCATCTACTACGCCAACAAGAACATCCAGTACAATTACGTCTACGAGGAGTCCGTGGCTGGCAAGGGAACGGATGAGGTGAACAGCTTTCTTTTTCACTTCATTCAGAAGATCGTAGTAGCCAACGGCCACCGAAGCTCACTATCTACGCAGACAATTGCGGGGTGCAGAACAAAAACAACTTCGTCGTGAAGATGCTGCTTGGGCTTGCCCAAATGGGGGACTTGGAGACGATCGACCTGAAGTTTTCATCAAGGAGCATACCAAGAATGCAGTAGACCGTGGGCTTGGCCACATCCGAAAGAAGTTTGCGCGGGGGGACGTGTGGACGATGGATCAATTACTCGAGGCAGTGAACGCAGCGTCCAGCTCCGCGCAAGTGCATGTCCCCAAGGAGAACTCTGTCATGAGGGTGTACCGCACGGCTGTGCAGGAAGCCTACAAGGACATGAAGAGCATGCAGAGCTTCCAGCTCTTTGGAATGGCAGCCAACAATCCGGGCGTTGTGTCGTGCAGGATGGCTCCTGATAGCGAGGTGGTGGCGCAAGATTTACGTCGTTCGTTTGATGGCATTCTTACGTCTGAGGAAAAAGTGCACGGGCTCTTCGAGAGCCACATGGACCCGCTGCAGCCGCCAGCGTCCAACTTCGAGAAGAAACAGCAAATGTTCAGCAAGGTGCGTCCGTACGTCCCAATGGAATTCTGTTCAGATCCAATCTACGACGCGCCGAACGACGAGGAAGAGCACTTGGCGAACGAGGCGAAGAAAGTGCGCCGTAAGGCCTCAGTGAAAAGGAAGAAAGTGGTACTGCCGAAGCTGAAGCCAAAGAAACAGCACCGGCGCCAGAAGGAGTAGAGGCAGTAGCTCTCGCAGGAGAGAGAGAGCGAAGCTGCAGACCCGAAGGCTGGCAAACAACACCAACAGCGAGGGAGGAAGGATAAGTAGGCAGCCCGAGAATCTCAGCAGTGTCTTGGAATGATGCTTCGGTGCATTTTCCAAAATTCGACATTTTGGCCAACTTAAACACCTGGCATTATGAGGTCGCAACGCAAAACCCAGAAGTTGAGCAGAAAGGACGACGAATCAGCGCGCGGGAATGGACCCAATCGATTCAGAATGAAAAACTAAACAAGGGCAAGCCAACACATTTTTTTGAAAAATGTCGTTTTTAAGGGCAATATGTTTTTAGACGATCGGTGCTTCGCGAGTTCGGAACTTTTCCGAGCTCCGAAGGCACCAGAAGAAAGAGGAGACGCTCCGCTTTACAGTGGTGTGCTCAAATCGCGATTCGTACTTCGTAAGTATACTTTCGTTTGACGCGGTCTCATATGGAGCATCATCGACGTGAAGAAGGTGAAAACTGCCGCCCCACGCATGACCAACGCGCTCAATACACCGGCCACACAAAGTATAACTGTTTTAAGTACCGAACACTTGAGACGCCTGACGGTAAGCACTTCTTATTTGATACCGCTGACTAGCATGAAAGCTAATACTATGTGCTGTAGGTTTAATTGTGCACTGCTTCAGGGTTTCCGACGGCCGTCGTGGAGATGGTTATATACTCCAAGCTTCCAACCTGCTGGAGTTTCTGCGAAGCCGTTCGGACAATATATATGGAGGATACGTCGTCTTCGGGGACTCCGTCTACCCCAATAGCGACGTGATCATCTCAACGTTTCGCGGCCGATCATTGCCTCCGTGGGCGACAGCGTTTAGTGATACGCTCGTTAAAGTTCGGATATCGGTTGAGTGGGGATACTCGCAAGTTTGCAGTCATTTTGCATTTGTCGACTGGGGACGACAACTAAAGATCGAATAGATGGCAGTGGAGGCAATTTGGAAGGTGGGTGTCTTTCTGACGAATTGTCTTACTTCCTACTGGGGACACACGAGATTTCAGATTACTTTCACTGCCCCCTGCCCAAACTGGAAGAGTATCTCGCTGGCTGTAAGTCTTAAGCTGCTTGCACTACAACTACTCCTTCAGGTCTGCATATTCTTCTGAGCCAGTAATTCTAGTTTTTTCATCCGCAACTCCATTTCCATCTTGAACTCCATCATGTGGCGTTCATTTTCCTTCTGTTGCATTTCAAGCTTCAGCTTCTCCATTTCAAAGGATTGATTTTGCTGGTTACGTCGTTCATCGAGCTCGTCACGTCGAAGTTTCATCTCTGCTTTAATCCGCTCCTTTTCAAACGCGAGGCGAGCAGCTTCGTTTTCAGCTTTGTCCACCCTTTCATCACGAAGAAGCTTCCCAATCGCTTCTTGGTGGCGCGGATGTCGCCGTTGACGTTTTGTTACTACACCAGCGTTAGCATCGTGGTCTGGGTCCCGCTGAACCGCTCCGTCCGAACCTAGGGTAACAGCAGCTCCTCCGATTTCGGTGACGAGCCCGTCGATAAGCGATCGTGCTGCATTCTCGCGGTGGCGAACACCAGCCTCTGGAAGCTCGTCTTCACGTCGCTGTTTATCAGCGCCGTTCTCTGCATGCGAAAGAAAATCTCTGCGGCTCATAACCATTTCATCTAGCTTAGCACGAATACGATCCTGTACAACCAGATCAAATATTCAGTTGGGAGTCTTCGCAAACCAAACAAAAAAATATAATTCTGCAAACACTTACCTCAATATTGGAGCGATCATATTCACGACTGTCTCGTTGTCAAGCTGGGGGTTTTCGTGGACTTGGTGAGCCTCCATCAAATCGGTTACACACTTGACCAGCGTTCGTCCGTTGACTGCGTATCCGTAGGAAACACCGAGGTGGTGAACGGCTTGCTTGATTCGCTTGCCTATATGTCCGTACCGTGCAATATGAGCGTCGAACAAAGCGAAAGACTCGACTACAGCCTCCTGAGCGTCCAAGTTGTGGGCGAAGTCATTGATCTTTCTGAGGCGATGGGAGTTAGGGGGCTGTCCAAAACACCCGCGCGCTGCTGCACAACAGCGTCACCGCCGTTGCTACCGCCAGCAGTCTCATTGTCCGCCGTGCCACCACCCCCACAACTCTGGCGATGGTCGGAGAGACGGGTTCTTGAGGGTCTACCTCGCGTTGTGCGTCTTCATTGTGACTTTCACCTGAGAGATTCTCAGGGAGACTAATACTGTCAAGAGTGTTGCCTTGGTCCGACAGATAGCTTGCGCGCGATGATACGACCTCGTGCTGGGTATCGCTCTCGGAGGCCAAACCGTCGTCATCGCTGGATGACGTCGGGGTGGAGCTGAGTAACGGACGACGGCGGAGGCCAGCACTTCGAGGCCCCATGCTTCACTCCTTGACGGGCGGAGGGGGGATTGATGACGCGCAGGTAAGTTGGCGTTTACTCGACCCAAGCTACAAAGCCGGCTACAATCGCAGAAATCCTTGCAGGAATGTCGCCATCATTTCTACACGGATTCCAAACAATGTGAGCTGCAAAGTCAGCTTTGCAGCATCGTTAAGTTCGCAGCATGTTTTATGTCCAGAATTCGTGCAAACTGCAAACCTGCTCTTAGTCGGAGTAGTCTAGCAACAGAACTCACACAGCACAAAAACGATATTTTCGGTTTCGTTTGCTTCATTCGGTTAATATTCGGTGACCTAGGGAAATCTAAACCGGGTGTATAAAAAGGAGAGAAGGGGGTGATGTGGAACTCGCAAAAGCTGGCCAAATAATGTTTCGATTCCTCAGACCACGCCACTTCCCCATTCTTTCAGCCCCCTCAGGTGGTTCGTAGTTCATTGAGCTTTCTGCCGAGGTCCTTCACGCCTCAATTGGACTTGTTTTGACGACGAGAGAGGTTTTGAAACTCCAAGCACCCCCGACTTTCAGGATTTGAGCGCCATGCCATCCATCCTCCTCGTACCGTCGAATGTCAAATAATGTCCTTTTAAGTTCTGTTGCTCTAGCACGATCCCTCTTAATCTCCCTACCGCATAACAGAACTCATAGTTCGCAGATATCTCATAGTTCACACCTCTTACTAACCAATCAACAGCTAACACACTTATATATAAAACGTTAAATGTTAACTTTAATTGCAGGTATAGTTCATAGCACTCCGAAACCAGTCATCCAGGCTGGAGACTTCAGCCGTGGCCGCGCCAAATGCTGCTCAAGAATTCAATTTCGCGCCAAGACTTCACCAACGCACTAGTATCCAAGCCCTGCACCATGCCACGCACGGGACGCAAGAGAACAACGAGAAATGGCTCCGAACCGAAAACCTACAAACGAGTCGCGGTGTCCTACCGCTTTAAGCTGCGTGTACTACGGTTTCTTGACTGTCACAGCATGGAAGAGACTATTGGGCGCTTCTATCCTGGCCTAGTGCGCGCCCATGTGCGCTCTAAAAAGCGCCTTTGCTACTCGTGGAAGGCCTATCGCGTCCTGATCGAGGCCAAGTGCGCGACGGGAATGGGTAGCCATCACCGCCACAGGGCTCGGGGAATGGGTTCCACCCTAACTGACGTGGCCGAGGAGCAGCTTGTGAGGTGGATAATGCCCTCCGAGCTGATGGTGTGCCCGTGACAGGGCTGATGTTGAAGCTGCAAGCGCGTGACCTCTACGCTGCTTCGGGGCTTCCTCGTGGCGCTTTCACTGCGTCGTGGTCATGGCGCAAGCACTTCCTGCGCCGACACAAGCTGGCAATTCGCCGTAGAACAAGGGAGGGGCAGACAACGACTGAAGACGAGCTAGAGAAGCTGGAAGAGCTCAGTCGTCAAGTGCAGGCCAAAATGGAGGAGCTCAGCATCACGAAGGTCTACAACGCTGACCAGACAGGTGCGATATACTATTCTTTGAGTTATTTTATGAGTTCTTACGCGTTTTATCTAGGTGTGAACTACGAATATGTGCCGACAGCCACGATCAACACAAGAGGGGCGAAGACAGTGTGGGTGAATGCGCCGGTAAACGGGTGACTGCAATGCTGCTGGGTGATAGCGATGGCAACAAGGTTGATCCTTTCCTTGTTTTCAAGACACGACCATCCAAGATTGCCGAAACAGCGCGAGACAACACTGTCCTTCGCCACGGGTTTGGTCGCCAGCTCTGGAACGAGCTGGAAGAGGAGCAGGTAGGCGTCCAAATCTACGGCAATGGGGCTGGATGGTGAAACAGCGAGCTGTCCATCGAGTTTCTCTCTTACCATTTTGGTCACAGGGAGAACATGCATGAGCCCGTGCTGCTTTTGTAAGATGACTTTCGGGGCATTGGCGCTACGATGTACTGGTCTGTGCTAGGCTGCTGAATGTGGAGCTCACGAAGGTCTCTCCAGGCTACACGTACGTGTGCCAACCAGCCGACGTGGCCTGGAATCACCCGCTCAAGGAGCACCTACGCAAGCAGTGGATCGAGTTTCTTCTAGCCCAAGTTCGGTCCTCAAACCGCGCGTCTCCGTTCAAGATGACGCCGCCCTCAAGACCCGACGTCATCATGTGGATCATGAAAGCTTGGCTATCGCTTCGACCTCTACTATTGTTGGTGGGTTCAAGAAGGCACGACTGCTTCAAGTGCCACCACCGGATCGCGTTGAAGAACAAATCCCCGAGCCAAATTGGGGCGAACTAATTCGCATCTTGCAGCAACAGCGCGTGCCCCTACAACCAGTAGACCCGCTGAAAGACATTGCAGAGCGTGAAGAAAAAGAAGAGGATGTAGGAACAGAGTGGCAGTTTTGAACAGAACAGTGTTACCCTCTTAATAGACGACTTTTCGGATCACGCTATGCGACCCTTGGTACCACAACCTTTCGCGACCTTTATCTTTCGTCCACGCACGCGCCTTTTCAGCAAACCGCAGTTGGATCAGACCACTGGAGGGAATCGAACCCCCGTCCATCCGTAGATGCTTTCCCATTAAGCTACAGTGGTAGGCCGTCGAATTGACCTGTCCAAATCAACCAGCACAATAAGTTAGAGTAGCAATAGCACCAGTAGGACAGTAGCAAGAACGCAGCGCTCACCTTCTCGTGTTGGATGGGGAGTTAACCTTAGGAAAGGCGACAACCCTGCTAGGACACCCAGTCCCCCCCCCTCAATTCGCAAACGCGGTCAATCCAACACTGAGCTCGAGTGAGCCGCCGGCGCAAACTGCTTTCCGGAACGCCAGTCATTTTAATCTTAGCCCGCTATTCGGTTGCCAGGTGCAAGCTAATTTTTAGCTGCTCTTTTTCTGCGACGTCAAACAGACGATTTCTGTGCAGGTGGGGTGCGAACTATGAGTTCTGTTATGCGGTATTACCTAGCTTGCCATGGTTCCGCTGCTCAATTGATTAGATTACGTTGGACATCCTAGCGGGAAGTGGTACCCTTCGACCCCAAAGCCTAAATACCCCTTCAAAGTCGGTATTACCCTCTCACGTCCGCTCATTTGTGGAGAAATGCGAGCCGGCCAAGTGCGTGGCCGTGGAGTTCGTGTTTGGAACTGCAGAATGTGCTCCAGCTCGGGCTCCGGGTAAATGTCCGCCGACGCGTTCATGATGACGTCGCTCATGGCCAGCAGCCGGTCCATCGTCGTTGGCGCTTTGGCGCTATCCTATAGGTGATTTTGAAGAACCGGTCGTTTTTGATTCGAATTTCATATGTTTTTTTGTGTTGTGTCAATGCAAAAATGTCCCGACTGCACTTGCAGCCCGCTCTGGCAACTAACTCAAGATGAGATCAACATGGCCAACAAATTTATCGGCTTGGAGTATTGCTGTGTTCGCACTCGATCATTCCATTGTATGTTCAGCATTTAGACAGCGCTATAATTTTCACTTCCTGAGAGTTTTTACCGGAATACTTCATTCTCTGTCTGCCACCAAATCACCGTTTTTATGATTCAGAATTAGGGGCTTGTTAATGGGATACGCAAAGCCGAGAAGATCTGCTGCCACGTCAAGCATTACTGCTAGATCTACCAAGAAATGCACACCACATACAGTGCCCGATGTGGAGTAACGAGCTAGCTATCGCTATCGACTAGCCACCAACTTACTGGCAATGTCCTTCTGCTTATCGAAAAGATTTGTGATCTGTGGAGCTGTGGATCTTCCCACATTAATACGCATGCCAAGGCGCCACACTCGTCCGCTATTGTTATACTAGTATGTTTTTGTATGTTTTGTCTAGTGGGCCACTAGTAGTGGCTATACACAGCACGTTGAGCGTTACTGTGCGGCATGATCGTGCCTGTGCCCCCAATTCACGCTGAATTTTGGACGAAGTGCCACGACAAGAAACATAAGACGATACATTTTAGAGGTGTACTTCCTCCGAACGAAAATGATTGGGATAATTAGTTTCTGTAGGTGGTAGAAATGATTGGTACATTTGAACTGCACAATTATTAGCTACTACAGGTTCTCGCTTCAATGAAGGGATCGCCACCTATGAACTCGCAAGCTCTGTCGAAGACGTCTTCGGGACATGTCAGCACTTCTGGCAGCTCACCTAAGCGACGAAGCCTCTTCTTCCCCATGTATGGAAGCGTGTACTCGTTGCAGATACCTTGGCACGTTAGCTTACGCAAGACACATAATCATAAAATTATAGAGGTTACCGTGGTCGTGCGACTGCTGCGAGAAACATAGTCTCGGGATGAACCGCTTGCTTCGACGAAGCCGCTGCGGTGCTTCCTCGTCGGGAAAAAGCAGGTATGTGCGGCCGTCGACGTCCTCGCTGAACCACTTCTCATCAATATGTACCACATCGTACATTTACTCGAACTGACAGGTGCTCTAGTCAATAAACGAGAGCACATGACGCACGCACTTCAGCTTCTGTTTGTCGGTCAGCAGGGGCTTGATGCGCCCGGATCGACGTGCAAGACACCTTGTACTATCGGAGAGGTTCCCCATGGGCGCTGTTTTCAGCAGCAGAAGTGCGATGCGGGCCGTCAGCGGGTGATTCTAAACTGATGATTCCGAGACAGCTCACGCCAACTGACACTCCTCAGCCAATTTTGCTCAAACGAACCTGAACAAAGTATGTGAATGTAGCGCTGATCGTGTGCTACCGACACATCCAATCAGCAGCCGAAGAGGCTCAATATTGACGGATTGATGCTAATTTTCGTCCAATTATCCCAATCATTTTCGTTCGGAGGAAGTACGTGATATTACGGTCGTAGATCTGAATTTATACATTCTAGCTGAAGGCGAGCCATGACGCTGGCTGCCCCAATCAGTTCGCCGCCGTACTATTCCTTACGTAATACGGCTCGTCCTGGTACTCAGCGGAGCAGTACGGGAACGTGGTGCTGTCGTCGTCCGGGTTGAACAGGTTCTTACCGGCGTAGATCATAACGTAGAAGCCAACGACTCCACAGACAGTGGCGATCGTGATGCAGACAGCCTTCTCCCATAGCGGAATCTTCCTCCAGAAGACCTTCACGTAAAAGATCAACGGTAGGATAAGACTGCACACTGTAATGGCAGTGGCGCCCGTGAAGTCCACCAGGTCGAGGAAGTGGTCGCGGAGCAGAATAGAGGCCACAGCCAGAATCGCAATCAAAGCGATACGCACGAGGACGTAGCGAATAACGTTAACCCCGCCCTTGTACTCCGAGAGGTCATCTTCACTCTTGGTCGACAAGCGCGTCGAGCACTGCTCCTGAGCCGTGCGGTCGTTGCTCTCCAGGTCGGGAATGGCAGGTGCGGGCGACGACGCAGCGAGGTACGACATCTTCTCCTCAAGCTCACGCTCCTCACTGTCGGTGGCCAGCGGGTCAACCTTGTGCATTCCCAGCACGAGGCGCTCCGCCATGTAGAACGCTGGGTGCAGGATCGTTGAGAAGGCGATCGACAGGTGAAGTTGCATGAACAGGTACGACATGACCACAGCGCCACGGTCGGCAGTAAAACCCAGCGTCGTCGTGCTGTACGGGTTGGAGGTGTTCACAATGGAGAAGAGCAAGTTGCCCGACAGCTGGCAGCCACCCGCAAGGTAGCCGGTGATAGCGATGGCCAGGAAGAAAGCCGACGCAAGGCCGAGACTGACAATGATGACACGGGGCATGCGTTCGGGCTGCGAGTGCTGGCGCTGCAGGTCGGGGATCACGATAGCAGCGGCGTACGCGAGTGACAGGTTGCCGAACGTGGTCAGCACCTGGTGGAAAGTCACATCGGGAGTCGGGGGAGTCGGGTGTCCGCGTTCCTCGTGTAACAGAATCGAAACGCCGATGATGTCAGCGATGATCGTGCCGAGGCATCCAGCCACAGCCATGCTCGCGCTCTCCTTCAGCGTCGGGATCAGTGCGACAGGGACGACCAACGCTGCCATGAAAATGATCCACACGGTCTGGCTGAACGAGTCAGGAAACAGCACGTCCAGCAGCGTGCCGCCGAGAACGAGGAATGCGCATGGGGCGAGCAGGCACACGGCCATGTGGGAGACCACCACGAAGTAGCGGCCCCACTTGCCAGCGACCCACTCGCCGAGGTCGCCGTAAGTCCTCACCGAAGCCGGTGCCACGAGAAGCACCTTGGACAGTAGCACCGTCGCGTAGATGTTGGAGAACGCCATGAAGAGCAATGCAATGGTCGCGTAGCCCCAGCCGGCGCGGGCGTAGTTGGACGGCATGCCGAGCGAGCCGATCCCGCAGATGCAGCAGAAGATGTTGAACGCGATCTTGGCGTCCTCGACCGTGAAGAAGGCGGAGCGCGCCGCCGAAGAAGAGGTTGCCATTTGTGGTTGTTGCTAAGACAGTAAAATGGGCAATGAGGTTGCTGCGGAGGGACAGCCGTGCCGGCGTCGATGCTATGACTGGAGAGCGAGCTCAAAAACCAGCAGCATTTTCCTTTGTTTGCGCATGGTTGGACGTGTATGTCACACTGCACCGGCGAGCATGAATGCAACTGCAGAGCCCGGCGTTGTCGGTTCTACGCCCGCAGCTCGTAGACGTAGACCAGCGAAAGTGATCGCGCAATGGGTCAGCCCCCTTCCGATCTCTGAAGGGCAGTCGTTAAACCGCGCGTCGGTGAAGCTGTCCGTGGCGCGGCTTCGAGCACGCTTCGAGCTGTGGCGTTGGGGCCAGTCGTTCGGTTAAAATGTGACGGATCATTACTTCAGATCCGTCACATTTGGGCGCATCCCGGAGCATCTCGTGTAGTACAGTGTACAGTAATAGATGTCGCCGAATGAAAAGCTACATACATCCGGAGCATCGCACAATCATGGAAGATCGGACACGGATATAAACGAGACGAAGCTAGGGCACCGGAAATCTGGATGTTTCTGCTTGGGATGACATGGCTGTGCCAAAGTTGGTCAACCAACGCAGAGGCAATAGGAAAACTACAGTGCGGCATGCAGATCCTCATCCGCCCTCGGCCGCTGCTCAGGTGGTTTCCGAGGTGCAAGTGTATAGCGCGAAGAGTTCCAACTTGGCTGCTCGCAGTACACTTCGGCGCTTGCAACGTCACAACGCGTTAAGCTACATTTCGGATCAGTTTGAACGATTCTCCGTTTCAGCACGAAGCATCCGTGGCGAAGCACCACGGGCAATGTACCTGTACTTCGCGCAGGGCATATGTGATGCCTGAATAAGCTGCGTATCGAAGAGGCGTCGATCCGTGCTACCTCATTGCCAACCAAGCTGTGTTGCCTGTGGTTTCGAAGCAGGATATTTACTATCCTCATCTGGCAGATTAAGAGACTCTTTGTCTGAAAAGGTTGGGTAGGGAGCTCGCCCACCACTTGTCGTGTAAGGGGGGTTAGCTTTTTCATCATTATCGACAAGCCCCGCGAATTACAGTTCTATAACTTTGCATTTCACTATTTCCAAACAATTCATGAATCATGAAGTAGTATCATAGTTATCATTTCACAGTCACTAACTAATAACCAATGAACGAAGGATATCGCAACCAACTTCAGCAGTCTCAAATGCCGCTACGCAAGTTTCAAACACGAACGTAATTCATTCACAGTCGCCGCCGATTGGCGAACACTTTACTGTCTACCATAGCCTACAGCTCGTGCTCGGCGGTGTAGTTGTAGTACACGGTGTTTTCGAACTCCGGAGCGCAGAACGGGAAGTCCGCGTCGTCGTCACTGGGAGCGAACAGGTTCTTGCCCGACGTGTACGTCACGTAGCAGCCAAGGCAGAAGCACACGACGACCACGGTAAGTGCGGGGACCTATTCCCACATTGGGAGACCACTCCACTTCTTCTTCAGCAGGAACACGATGGGCAGGATGATCGAGCTCACAGTAATGCACGACGCGCCGGCAAAGTCGGCCAAGTCGTGGAAGTGGTCCTTCAGGAGCACTGACGCGATGACCAGGATGACGATAATAATAATGCGCAGGACCACATACTTGATGACGTTCGCGCCGCGGTACTCGGCAGCCTCTGCCTCCGGGTCGCCAAGGTGCACGTTCTCGTTGTCAGCGACCGAGATGAACGAGCGACGCTTTGAGGCGCGCGACGTGTGCGACTGCTTCTCCGATCGCTCGACAGCGTCGTCAGCCGGCGTGGACACGTCCGCGTAGTTCAGCAGGTTGTTCTCGACGTCAGCGACGGGCGTATTGTGCATTCCCAGTACAATACGCTCGGCGATGTAGAAGGCCGGGTTCAGGATGACGGAGAAGGCGATCGTGATGTGGAGCTGCATGAGGAGGTAGGCGAGGACGACGGCGCCCCAGTCGGAGCGGAAGCCCAGCGTGGTGAGGCCGGTTTCCGAGTCCAGGTAGATGGCTTACCCGAGATCTGGCACCCGACCGAAGAGTACGCTGTGCTGGCCAAAACGAGGAAGAGGACCGAGATAAACGTCATCGTGACGCCAACAACCCGAGGCATGCGCGTGGGGTCGCTGTGCTGGCGTTGCAGCGCCGGAATGACGATACCGGCGGCCGTAGGCGAGGGCAAGGTTGCCAAAAGCACCGGCGACTTGCTTGAAGTTGAGGTCGGGGCTTCGGGACAGCGCTTGGTGAAAATAATATAATAAACAATATACTGTGTATTAAATTTATTGAATAATTATTATTGGATTTTTCCGAGTCCAGTTATATTCCAATACGAGCCAATTATTATTGTATTTTTCCTCTACCACCCGTCAGATGGATGGTCCTCGAGCCCATCGTCTGCGAGCCACTAATTCCTCGCGCTGCCACGAGAGCTTGGCCGCAAAGTGCTCTTACTATCCTTTTGGACCAACAACAGCCATGACGACCCGCCAGCTCTGCGCCTTCTACTTCGCCGACCTCGGCAACACCAGCTACAAGTGCAACAAGTGCGGTACCAACCGCAAGCAGGCAAAAGAGTCGGGCTACAGCAACCTTGTCAGCCATCTCATCGCCAAGCACCCTGCGTATGTAGCCGAGTTCGAAGAGTTCCAGCGCAGCCATACACCCACGATGGACGGCTTTGGCTTCGTCGACGAGCGGATTGTTCATCTCTTCAAGTGGATGGACTGGGTCGTCGACCGCAACCTCCCACTCTCAGAGGTTGAGAACGCTAAGACCCGCTCGATGGTCTCTATCGAGCCAACAACAGCTAGAACGCTCAAGAAGTACATGCGGCATGTGTCCGCCAAGGTCGGTGCCTTCATCGGTGGAGAGATGGGAGAATCGTTCGGACTCATGCTGGACGGGTGGACTAGTCACTTGTTTCACTTCCTCGGTGTCTACGCTGTCTACATGGTCGGTGACGAACGTCATCAGCGCCTCCTCGCGTTGTCGCCGATGGATGATGGGCAATCAGCGGATGCGCATGTCGCCCACCTGGCTCAGGTTCTTGGTGTTTACAACAAGACGCTTGCAATGGTGCGGTTTATTGTCGGAGACAACTGTTCGACAAATCAGAGTATGGCTACAAAGCTCAAGATCCCACTGGTCGGTTGTGCCAGTCACCGGTTTAACCTCGCGGTTAACCGTTTTTTGGAGGAGTACAAAGATCTGATTGATCAGATCCAGACTCTCATGATTACCCTGCGACATGTGAGCAACGCCACGGAGCTCGATAAGGCAACTGAATTGAAGCCTATCAAGAGCAATGCTACTCGCTGGTCGTCCGTCTTCAAGATGCTCAAGCGCTACCTGGAGATCCGCGACGTGGTGCAGACGATTGGAGCTGTAGAGGATTTTGTTCCTCGTGGTGCAGCACACCGCCGCATCGTCGTCCTGGTCGAGAAGCTGACTGAGCTTGACAGTGTGTGTGTGAAGCTCCAAGCTGAAACGCGCACGCTGGCTGAGGTTCGACTGCTATTCGATGCCTGCATCGCAAAGTACCCGATAATGGCAAGCCATCTTGCCGCTAGTGCCAACATCGTGCACAGCACAGCGTTCGAGTCGGCGGTCGTTAAGTTGCAGAACGACCTGCCGCTTGTCGCCGCCGAGCAAAAGAGTCTGGAGTCGTTCATTCTTCCGCCGAGTGCCGCTACGAGCATCGTCTCGGCTCGCAAGGTCGACTTCGCCACCACCATCCTGCGCAAGGCGAAGAAACCACGACGTTCGGAGCGAATGGCCGTGCAGTACGACAAGTTGGCGGCGCAAGTTCCCCCAACGAGCAACAGATGTGAAAGGCTGTTCTCCGCTTGCAAGCTTGTGCTCACGGACTTGCGCGGCTCGCTCTTACCAGCGAACTTCGAGATGATAATGTTCTTGCGTGCTAACCGTGAGCTCTGGAACGAAGCTTCCCTTCTCGGGGTTATTGCAGACGAGTAGTAGACACTGGGTCAATCCGGCGTTAAGCTGGTGAGCTCTTGCAATATACTGGTATTACGGCAATTATTATTATTGTCTGTCTTGGTATTGCCGTTATTACTACTGGTGATCGCTGGGTTCCAATATGATTGACTATTTTATTCGCCGAGCGCTGCTTCGGGATGCTGGGGTGGCCGCGCATGCCGTGCATCACGACGGCAACGCCGATGACATCCGTGATGATGGTGCCCATGCAACCGGCGAAAGCGGCACCAGCTCCTTCCTTGAGAGTCGGCACCAGACACACAGGCAGACATGTGACCGCCATCAGAATGATCCAGTCGTCGCGCTGAAGGCTTCTGGGAAGAGGCCGTCGAGCAGAGTGCCACCGAGCACGAGGAACACACACGGCACTAGCAGGCAGTTGGCCATCTGAGAGACGACCGAGAGGTACCGGCCGGGCTTGCCCATGGCCCATTCACCGAGGTCGCCGTACGTCTTGACGGACGTGGGGGCAAGAAGCATGACACGGCAGATGGCCACTGCGCCGTAGACGTTGGCGAAAGCCATGAAGGCCATGGCGATGATCGCGATCACGGGGCCGGCGCGCGAGAAGTTGCCGGGCATACCAAGCGTTCCAATGCCGTAGACGCAACAGAAGAGGTTGAAGGCAGCCTTGGCATCCTCCATGGTGAAGAATGCCGTGCGTGGCATGTTGAGATTGGTGGGGCTGCGGGCGGAGAGGCTGTCGGGTGTTGCGGCGGTGGCGGTGGCGTCGGCGTTGGTGGACTTGAGCGGAAGCTGGAATCCGGGAGTGAGGTAGTGGAAGTTGCGGTGCGGTGACGGCGACACTGCGTCGACCGCACAGTGGGGTCACGTCCTGTCGAAGTCTCCCGTAGTGACCACGTTGAAGTGGATGATTTTAATCGCGGTGTCCGTGTCCGTTTGACAAGACTTGCCGAAATGAAAAGAGAGTCGGAAGCCTTCTATCAGCTGCGCGTCAGGAGGAAGCTGCCCTATTAGACTGCAACATGCCACTCAAATGCACTTTCCGGTGCAGCGCTGGTGTTGTTTCAGGGTTGTATTGCTGCGAGCCGCCTGGATTTTGTGTACAACTTGACCTGAGGCTAGAGCAGATCAAGATCGTCTCGGTTGCAAGGAATGTGAGATTTCAAGTGCAGCTACAGCGTACCGGTGCATCACCTGCCTTTGCTTGGCGTTCCATCGACTCGGAACCGAATACTTGCGAGCATCACTTGTCACTAAGATCCAAAGACACCTCAAGCTGCCAGTGAAACTCTCAGGTTCACAAATGCGTGTTCATACATTATCAGTTGTTAACTTCACGACTCCGCACAACTAAGGTAGAAGCGCTTCGTGTCGAGATGTCACGGTCTCAGCATATCCGGCGTACAGCTTGACAGGAAACATGCGAAGCTTTGAACCACTTGAACCCATCTTCCACATCCGTCGCTGCTGTTCAAGATCGTCTCCGATTAAAATGTTAATCGAGGAGATGTACGACGCCAGCGCTGTGCAGAAGGTTGCCCCGTACTGTGCCGAGGAGTCATAGTTTAATCAAGTCGATACTCTAAGTACGAGTTTTATCCTGGATGCGTAAACGGATGTCATCTTGCTCCGCTTCGCGTCGCAAACGCAGTCGCTGCGCTCCTGCGGGTAAAAAGATTCTAAGATCTGTACAGTATAATGCTCGGCTCGCTGTTGAGCTCGGCGCTGGGCCCGCCTCCGCAAATACCGCGCGGGTTTGCTATGGCTACGCGACCTCGCACACGCTCACCTCCGTTGGTCTTTTCTACATCACATTTACCCCTCCTTTCTGGAACGGGGCAAGCAGCCACAGTCCTGTGCAGAAGTCCAAGTGTAGCCGTGTGATAGGATAATGGTCGACTGACGCGCTACTTTTGACCTGTATCTTGCATCCCAGCAGGTGTCCGTCTCTTTAGCAGCAGACTTGCAGAGTGAAAAACCTTTGGATGTCTACCCCAACTATTTATCGTGGTAACTTCAACGCATTTCACACCCTCCCAAGGTGCGCTCCCCACTAGGAGACTTCGACAGGACGTGACCCCACTGTGCGGTCGACGCAGTGTCGCGCCTCGACTCGCCGTCACCGCACCGCAACTTCCACTACCTCACTCCCGGATTTGCCAGCTTCCGCTCAAGTCCACCAACGCCGACGCCACCGCCACCGCCGCAACACCCGACCAGCCTCTCCGCTCGCAGCCCCACCACTCTCAACATGCCACGCACGCCTTTCTTCACCATGGAGGATGCCAAGGCTGCCTTCAACCTGGCGGCGAAGATGCTGCCCACCAAGACCCTGCAGCAGTGGGGGGCTCTCGAGGTTTATGATGCGAGGGTGGAGATGCTCCGTGCAGTCATGCATGATCCGACCTCGAGTGCTGTGGCTGCTGAGCATTGCCGAGCCTGGCTAGCAGCATGCACGATCAGAGACGGAGATCAACAGGACAGAACGGTGGCAGGGGAGCAGCACAGATGGGCGCGGCTACTACAGCTCAATCCTAAGTCCAGAGGCTGCTCGAGACCCGAGCACCTGCCGATGACGTACTAGCACATTCTACACACGCTGCCGTTTACAGTGTGGGCCTGGAAGGCCACTCCGCTGGGGTCCGTCCCGCGAGCTCACTTGGCTTTCATTACTCTAGTCAACCGCGGTCCAAAATCTCTGCGAGCTGGTGGATGAGAGGGCTAACTGTGGATGAGAGGGCTAACTGGGGAGCGGCTGTGGTGACGCCTAGCGGCCTCACATGGGACGACCGTCTCGCTTCTATGGAGGCGGGCGTGTCGGCTCAGCCAAGCGATTAAGGGCCTGCTGGCCACACAGTGACTCCACGCCGGAGAAATACGGCGGAGTCACGAGGCCGGTCTGATGATCGGCCATCCCCGGCCAAGCGTCGGGCGAGGCGAGGCTGCGGACTCACGGGGCGGCAGCCGAGGCAGCGCACGCTTGGAGATTTCTTCCCCACCATTGATGAGAGCGCAAGGGAGCGCCAGGTGAGGGGAGATTTTACAACAGCCAGGAAACAGAGAATTTCCAAGAACAAGGAGGAGGAAGCGCAGGAGGACCGAAGGACACAGCGCGCATCGGTCGCTCTCCACCCTGAGGAACGCACTTTCAGCTGTGTGACACAGAACGTGAACGGCTTCGGAGCGGACGATGCTCATCGCGACGAGTGGCTAAGGGCGGTGAAGAGAGATAATTCTCACGGCCGACGTGATGTGGTTTTTCTCCAAGAAACTCACGTGGAGCCCGGGGATGTGGACTATTTCAAGGGACTCCACGCCAAAACGTGGGGATTTCGAGTGGGGAGGGTTGTCCGACCCTATCTTTCTGGTCGCCGTCTGAAGACAAGAAGGTTGGCGTCGCGATTCTGGCTGACCCCTACGGCAGGCTTAAGGATGCAAAACCAGTGATGCAAGAGAAATGGTCTCCACACTTCATGGCAGTGACGGGCAGACAAGACAACGAGATGGTGCTGTACGTATGCGTTTACGCGCCGCACCAAAAGGGTCCGAGGAAGGCCTTTTACTGGGGCTTGGCCGACGTTGCCTTACCAACCTGCACACGGATTCTGCTGGAGGTGATTTCAATTGCACATTGGATTCCCGACTTGACCGCAGCCATTACCGGCAGCAGTCGGATCATGCATCACCCGGTCTGGAGGCTCTATTGATGCGCTTGGATTGGGGAACGCTGTCACCTCGCCGCTGGACGTGGATGGAACCACACTGTCGGAGTTCCATACGCAGACGCACACATACCGGTACACTCTCCCGTCCGGGGAGCCAACGACGGCACGACTAGATCGATGGTACACGTCGGCGGAGCTGGCTGACTGGGTGGCGCAGATCGAAGCCTGCCACCCTGGGGCGCGCGCGGATCATCAAGCAGTCCGCCTGCATCTGGTCAACCCGCAGGATCCGCATTCGGAAACCGGCTCGGGTCTACCCGCCTCCGCCGGTGGCTGAAGCACAAGTCAAAACTGCCATGATTGCGAGACTGACGGAGTTATATGAACGACTGCAGGCGGCTCCGATCTCGGCGGGCACGCTGGTGCAGGAATGGGAAGACGCCAAAACGGCCATACGCATCGAAGCGTTAAAGATCGTTAAACAAAGGCGGAAGACGGCTCGTGCGTCATTTAAGCAAAAGTGCAGGAGACTTTTGCGGCAGGAGAGACGGATCCTCGACGCCATGGCGGGTGCCGCTCACACTGTGGAATCGATTTCGGACGGGTTGGCTGTTCTGACGCTGGACGAGGGAGAGGGGATACCCCGCTTGAAAGGGTTCGGAATGCCATCACAGATTGCAAGAGGCGGAGGCTCGCGCTGCGACAACAGAGGCTCTTTCGCCAAAACGGCTTTCGCCCCGGGACAACCACCAAACAGTTCTTCCGCAGATATGGCGACAATGTCATCCACAGACTGGATGCAGCGCAGGGACATTCGGAGAGAGGGGTGCATGGGCAGCCCGACACGATGGCTGACGCCTGGACTTCCATATTCCAGCAGGTGCCAGGCTCGGAGGAAGAGCGGCAGCGGGTGCTTCGATGGCTTGGCGATCCTGGCCAGTATGCGCTGCACCTGGCCGACATTATCGAGCCGATCTCGGAAATGGAGGTTGCGGCAGCAATTGGGGCATCGAAACTCGGGAAGGCGTGTGGCCCTGATCGTTTGGGCAACGACTGGTACCGTGACTTCGCGAAGCTGCTGATCCCGGTGCTGACCATTCTCTTCAATAGCTGGTATTCCGAGGGTGTGGTGCCTCCCTCCTTTCTAGAGGCAGACATTTTCTGCCTGAAGAAGGGTGGTACATCGCGGAATCCGCTCAACTTCAGACCTCTATCTCTAATGAACACTGATTACAATATACTCACGCGTATCCTGACGACGAGAGCAAGCCGGAAGTTATGCCGGATCATACACCCGAACCAGAATGGGTTTGTACCCCAGCGCTCGATTCATGCCACACTCGATCTATTTGCGGCGGCGCAACAGGAGGCGAGGAGGAACCCAGAATTTGCGGCGGCCTTGGCGCTATTGCTGGACTTTTGCAAGGCTTACGATTCTGTGGATAGGGAGTTCCTATATGCAGTATTCCTTTGGCTTGGTTTCCCGCCGGAGTTTGTAGCGGTGATAAGAGCGCTGCATGAGGGAACACGAGTGAGGTTCCTGGCAAATGGCTTTCGGTCGCGATGGGTCGATGTGACTTGCGGCATCCGGCAGGGCTGCCCGCTGACCCCGCTTCTCTTTTTGTTAGTGCTGGAAGCTCTATATCGGAGGATTGACAACCATCCCGACCTCACGGGCATCGTACTAAGGAGTAAAGCGGGAGCGTTGCCTCTTAAGGTGGGCGGTTACGCAGACGACACAGCGAGCTACGTCAAATCGGCGGGGGAAGTTTATATTGTGATGGCGATCACAAGAAACTTTGCGATGGCTTCGGGGCTCAAGCTCAATGAGGGGAAGACACTGGTGATTGCTCTCAATCCCGGGCTTCTGCAGGAAGCGGTCCTCCTCCCGGCTCCGCTTCGTCTCCAAGCCGTGGATGAACTATCAAGATATCTGGGGATCCAGGTCGGCAGCTGTCCTGATACTGAATACTCGTGGAAGCTGGCTTACCAACAATTGCTTACAAGGCTGGCCGTCGCTGTGCAGAAGACGACAACAGTTGACCAACGGAGTCTCGTGGTGGCGGCCGTCGTGATCCCAAAGTTGCTGTACATCGGCCGTCACCAGTGGCCCACCACGGCAATTGTCGAGCGCTTCCAAAACTGTATTCACAATTACATTTGGCACGCTCAATTCACGTTCTTGCGCATTAGCGGGAAGGCCTGGCTGAACGCCACAGTGGCGGCACTTCCTCGGGCTGATGGTGGGATTGCGGCACCATCACTCAAAATGGAGCTTCTGGCGATGGCAGCGAGCACGGTGGCAAGCTGGGCGCAGTGGTCAACTCCGGAGCAGCTGATTGTCGGCGACGTGCTAGGAGCTCCTACCGGTGCGGCCTGGGACAACTATCTCATGGTGGCACCGAGCCTAATACACCCTCGACGGTCGGGGATACGGTGGGGTATCTCGCTCTGGGATACTGGCGTCACAGTGTGTAGTGTCCATGGAGGCATGGAGACGGACGACGACAAGACTCACATGGTTGTAGGGCTAAACTGCTTAACCTACTTTGGAGATGGCAGTGATCTCGTGTGGGCTGGGAGGACAGCAATTCTGGAGGTCACGGCGCTCGTGGGCTCTCTCAGCCAGCGCCGCGTGGCAGTGGAGGCCAAACGACATGGGACTTTTTGTGGAGAATGGGTGCCCTACTTAGTGCTACGGAATCTACGCTTGCACGGCCCGGCAGGCAACGTCGTGAACCCGAACACACAATATCGATTGCTCTGTCAACATGGCTATCTCATCAAAGACGTTATGCACTGGTCGTAGACCCAGACAGGGGATATCAAGGTCACGGCGCTCCCTGAGCGGATTACGGCGGGAATCCGGCGGCAAATCGGCCACTTCATGCGAATGTTGGTGTTGAATTTTCCTCAGCTATTGCGGAGAGGGCGTCACGACGGATTGGTACGATACCACACGAACGCCGCGGACCACCGCCACATTCAGCGGACCCTCACGCATGACGGCCGACTGGAGCACCCTCAAGTCTCGGCGCCGACGCTAACGGCGGACAGGGGAGTTCGCACCCACAGAGCTGGAGCTGAGTATGCAGAGCGAGGTTGGGGAGACACCGTTGGTGACCCTCACCCGCGGTTGGCAAGAATGGTGTGCCTCTGGGCTGGTCGGCGACGCGCGGCATCCTGCAGACAATATTTCAAGAAAAGCTGCACAAGAAGGCCAGCGAGCGGGGCAAACAGCTACGTGACCGGGCTACGAGCAAATGGGTTGGTCACAGCGCCGAGGCGGCGTCGGGCCTGGAGCTGCTCCACTGGCGCTCTATACGCCGAGGGTGGGCCTCACTCCATGGGGGGTACAAGTCCTCTATCGACTGAAGCACCATGGCTTGTCTACTTATGATCCGGTCTCGGCGGGACTGCATTGTCCTCACCCACAATGTGTTAGGGCGGGACGAGTGAATTTACGGCATGTCTTCTGGGAGTGTCCTGCGGCGGATATCCTACGGTCCCTGTTCCTGGCCAGATGGGCCTCTGCGGGCCTACATTTAGCCCATGCGGAGCAGGCGATATTTTCGTTGTCTTTGGAGAAGCTACCCTCAAACTTACTGGCGGCCACCGGACGAAGCATAGCGGAGTGTCTCGATGGAACTATTGGCCACCTACATGCGGTGGAGAGGATCATCACTCAATACTGGGGACTTGGGGCAGCTCTATACTTCCACTGCGTGTGGAGATGGAGGGTCGCCCATTTTGACCAGCACAACGACGTCTCCAGGGAGTATCACGAGGCGAGCTTCGCGGCGAGGCTGCGCAGTGGTCATTCGGCCATCATCGGGGCACACTCCATGGGCCGAGATGGGGTGGCGATGGCGAAGGCTGGCCGGATCATCGGCGCCATGCTTGGCGGCAACTGGACAGGCACGCCGGATGCAGCTACTCCTGGGGCTCGTGTCTATATAGTATTTCATGCTGGCCGGACATGTGTGCTTTCGGGAAGTGGGGTCAGCGGCACTATGGTGGTCAGGACACACACCCTTACTGGGGCTTTCCAGGTGCTTTACATGGGAGGCACCCAGTACAACGGGAATGGAAGGCGGGCACAAGGCGAATCACCTGGGGCTGCTGAAAGGACTGCGGGAATGCCAGCAGAATGCCTGGTACCCCGCGCACGTGGTTGGCGACAACAAGGTGGTGATCAGACAATTCGAATCCAGGACGCCACCACGGAAGGCGGCGCTTAAATCGACTTACTGGACAGCTCGACGAACGGCGGATGCCGTTGGGGTGCATGGCTGGCACGCGCATCCGAGAGAGAAAAACCGGACGGTGCACGAGATCATACAGGTGGTGCTGACGACACAGCAAGGGATGCACTGGAATGCCAGTGCTGACAGGAACGGAGGCGCCCGTTGGGCGGCGGTGATGGCATTCGCGTCTACCGACGTGAGGTTCTGGTCGACTGAGACCGAGAAGTCGAACCCGGTGGGGCTCGCAGAGGGCGCGGAGTAGACATACGGAGGGCGGATCTCGCCGGTGCCTTGCACGAATGAGACCGCATAGCTTGCTGATCGCTGATATGGCATGGGCAAGATGTTGAGATGAATGGAATTGAGGAAGTGAGATTCATAGAGCGCCACGCATGGCCGAGCACATGC
Source organism: Phytophthora crassamura (assembly GCA_033557995.1). Taxonomy (NCBI): domain Eukaryota; phylum Oomycota; class Peronosporomycetes; order Peronosporales; family Peronosporaceae; genus Phytophthora; species Phytophthora crassamura. The sequence continues at coordinate 115,823 of JAUCED010000018.1, forward strand.
ACCCGTAGGTTTCGTAACCACTACCGAGTCCTGGAGGAAAAACCCCTCACCTGGGTCCAAACAACCTCCAGCTCATCTATCTATAAGTCACACTGCGCGACCAATTTCAACACTCCCCCGTGGTCTGCAGTGTCCACCTTGATTGACTGTGTCACCACTCCCCCGCGCTCACTAAAACCACAGTGAGTCTCGGGTTCGTGTAGAGCGTCCTCCGTCTTCTCAATCGTTCGTCTTGGCCGGCCAGCACCCCGCGTATCCTTCCGAAAGCGCCGTGCTCCGTCACCAACGCTCATGCAGCCGCCCATGCCCAGCTTATTCATGCCCCGCATACGTCACTGCGTACACCATGTCATGCCGAGTCTCCGAAGCCCCGCAAACCGACGCTGATCCGCGATCCAGCCCATGACCAGTCCGTCGAAGAACCCCGCATGCTGTCGATCGTCCAAAAGTTCGGTGCAGCGACCTTCGAGACCCGCACTTCGTTCTCCAATACTCCTGCAGCCAGCCCATGTCCAGTTCCATAAACTCCGCATGCTGTCGCTGCGCATTCGTGTCAAGCCAGCCCATACCCGGCTCGTCCAAGAGCCCCGTATGCTGTCGCTCGCGCCTTAGTGTCAAGCCAGCCCATACCCAGCTCGTCCAAGAGCCCCGTATGCTGTCGCTCGCGCCTTAGTGTCAAGCCAGCCCATACCCAGCTCGTCCAAGAGCCCCGTATGCTGTCGCTTGCGCCTCAACCTCGACATCGCTTTCCCCGTGTCTGCTGGTCCGGTTCAGCTCGCACTTCTCGAACTCCAAGTCGTCCTCTCAATGCAGTCAGCACGTCTGCAGCCACAGCTCTGGTTAGTAAATCTGCAACATTGTCTTTGGTACTCACATATTCAATGGCTGCGTCTCCCATTTCGATGCGTTCTCGCACGAAGTGATATCTTGAGTGAATGTGTTTAGTGCGCTGATGATGAACAGGATTGTTGGCCATCGCGATTGCAGACTGGTTGTCCACGTTGACTACGGTTGGATCCTGCGGCATGCCCAGTTCTTCGAGAAGCTCGCGCAGAATATAAGCTCCTTGACTCCATGGGCCAGCGACATATACTCGGCTTCTGTGGACGACAGAGCTACGGTTCGTTGGCTCTTGCACGAGTACGTTATCGCGCAGTCACCTAGCTGCATGACGTAGCCGGATACCGATCTCCGCGTGTCGATATCTTTCGCGTAGTCTGAATCCACGTAAGCTGTTAGTTGTACACCATGACCACTGCGGCCGTCGATAACAAGTCCATGTCCGATGGTCCCCTTAACGTAGCGAAGAATTCGTTTGGCAGCATTCCAGTGAGCAATACGACGATTGTTCAGGTACTTGCTCACGCACTGGATGCCGAAGGCGATGTCGGGTCTGCTTCCTGTCATGAGGTACATCAGTGAGCCGACTAAACCTCTGTAGTCCTTGTTCTTCATCTGCTCACGCTCATCGTCGTTCTTAGGGCTGTCTTCTTTCGAGAGAACTGATCCTGGATCACAAGGAGTTCTGCAGGGATTCAACTGCAGCAGGTTGAATTTCTCCAGGACACTTTTGGCGTAGGTTGTTTGATCAATCGAGAGAGTCCTTGAAGCGCGATCGCGTCGAACACGAAGCCCGAGAATGTGATGAACTTCACCCATATCCTTGCACTTGAAGCCAGATGACAGCATGTTCTTAATCGCTTGGACGCCACTCGTAGTATCTGCAATGAGGAGCAGGTCATCGACGTAGATACCAACGATTGCTACTCCCCCAGCACCTACACGCACGTAAATGCAGGCATCGCTGTTGAGCTTCACGTATCCCTGGCTCTTCAGAAAATCTGTCAACTTCTTGTGCCAGGCTCGTGGCGCCTGCTTCAAACCATACAATGACTTCAGGAGTCTGCACACGAGCTGCTCCTGTCCTGCTTGTACTAGTCCCTCAGGTTGAAGCATGTAGACTTCTTCATCCATATCACCGTTCAAGAAGGCAGTATCGACGTCGGTCAGGTGGCACTCCCAATCATTAATCGCGACCACAGCGAGCAGCATTCGCAGAGACTCTAGTCGAATGACGGGAGCGAAGATCTCATCATAGTCGACATACCTAACTTGCTCATACCCGCGGATGACAAGCCTAGCTTTGTATCGCTCGATCTTGCCTTGTGCATCATACTTGATCTTGAAGATCCACTTCGACGTCAGTGCTCGCTTGCCCTTTGGTAACGGAACGAGCTTCCAGGTGCCGTGTGCAACGAGTGATTGACCTTCCTTATCGATGGCTTTCCGCCAATGCAGCGCGTCAAGACCGTTTATTGCTTCGGCGTGGGTTTTTGGCTCGACTCGGATTGCAGACTCGCTGATCTTGCTGCTCGTGGTCTTGCACGCGACGTTTTCGGTAGCAACAAGATATTCCGCTCCTCGTTGCTTATCCGAGAGACGATCACCAACACAAATGGTAAGCGCTTCTGGTTTGCTTCCAACGGATCGTCGATTTACTACTGCTGAGAGCGCGTTGCCGAGATGCCGACCTATGTAGCAGCCCACATCAGGAAGTTCGCCGCTCTCGTCCCGCAGTTCATCAATCTTGAAGTCGTCAATAAATTTGTCGAGCTGCTGCATCTCAAGATCAAGTTCATTAGTGTCTTCAATCACTGGTTCCGCGTAGAAAACCAAGTCGCAGATTGAATTCGCGAGCCGCGATGGCTGAATAAGATCGAGATGGTGCAGCTTTTTAAGTCGCCGGAGCTCTAGCAGCTTGAGCTCCGTTGCCGCGGGCGAGCCAGATTCATCGAACGTAGCGTGACAAGTTGTCACTATTCGACTTGTTCCGCAGTGTAGAACCCGCCAAGCTTTCTGACCTTCAGCGTAGCCAACAAAGATGCCTCTGATGCCTCGATTGTCGAGGGTCTTCCGCTTTCCTGGCACTGCAGTCAGCTCGAGTCGTTTGGGGTGCGTCGGAGTCACGTAGGTGTATGCTAGTGAGCCAAACACACGCAGATTGCTGTAGTCCGCTTCCTTTCCGTGCCAGCGTTCGTAGGGTGTGACATCAGCTCGTCGAAGCGGGCTGATGTTGTTGAGCAGAGTCGCCGTAAGAAGCGCCTCACCCCAGAATTGTTTAGGGAGCTGAGCGCCGATGAGGAGTGTCCGCACCTTCCTGAACAGAACTCGAAATCGTACTTCTGCACTTCCATTCTGTTCGGGCGTGTAAGTTGTGGTTCCACGGCAGTGAATGCCTTTTGACTTGCAGTAAGTTGTCCAGTCAGGTGATATGAATTCTCCGCCATTGTCAGAGTTTACGCCCCGCACAGGGAGGTTGTGCTTGGTTTCAGCTGACACCACATACTCCTTAAACCGCATCAAGGCTTCCGACTTGTGCGCCAACAGGTAGGTAGTGACGAAACCGGAAAAATCATCGACGAAGACCAAGACGTAGCGCTTACCGCTGAACGTTGGTACTTCAATTGGACCCTTGATGTCAGTGTACACAAGCTCGTTCGGTTGGGTCGCGTGCTGTGTATGGGTTCTCTTGAACGAGGCTCGCTGCAAGTTTGAGCGCTCGCATACGTCACAGACGGGGAAGTCAACGAGGTCACCTTTAGTCACTCGAAGCCCATGTGCACGACCCCTAGAGACCAGTTTGGCGATGTTCTGGTAACTCAAATGTCCACATCTTGAGTGCCACAGCTGCATAGATTGACTCCCAACTCCAATGTACGCAGATTCAGCCGGTGTATTAATCGTGTTGGTCTTAAACACGTACAACTTGTTGAGAGTGTTCTCCTCCGACTTGATGCGCATTCGGTCCTTGTGGATGACAGCCCGGTCCACGTAGGTACCGAAGTCGGAGAGTACCCCCTTTTCGCGAAGGCAGCGCACACTTAGGAGATTGCGAGTCATTGCTGGAAGATAGAAGCACTTCGAGATCGTCAACTTCACGTTCTTGCCGTCTTCACCCGTGAAATTCAGCACTGCAGCACCAATGCCTTCGACATCGACGAACTTGTTGTTGCCCAGGTACACCTTTTTGTTGATAGGCTTGATGTCCAAGAAGTAGACCTGTCGAAGCACATGTGATGCGTGCAGCCGGAGTCAAGAACCCATACGTGCTGGACATTGTTGGGCCCTCTGTCGTTGAGGCTTGCAGCGCCGTTTCGTGCTACTGCTCATTGACTCCATCGATACGGCAATGGCTAGCACATCGTAGTTGTCCACGGCGTCTTCATCATCTTTGTCGAGTTTGAGTGTCGCGTTACCAGCAAAGGCTGGCTGAGATGAGAACCCGCGTTCACGATCATGTCTAGCTTTCAGTGTGCACACTTTGATGAAGTGGCCAGGCTTTCCACAGTAGTTGCAGGACTTGTTCGTGTCATTCCGCTGGTAGGGATGGTCACGCGAAACCTTCTGCTGGCTATGAAATGGCATGCGACCACTAAACGAACGACCCGATCCTTGGCCGAAGTGTGCACTTTCACTGCTGTGTTCACTACAGCGGAGGCACGGCTGCTCGGACTGTTGCAGATTTGAAGCCAAGTGTGCTTGCATGTCCGTCGAAGTACTGTCGTGTTTGCGAGTATCCATTTCCAGTAGGAGCTTCGTCTGGAGATCGCGCCAGCGCAGCTCTTTTTGATTTTGGCAGACCATCACCAAATTTTTCCAGGATGTTGGCAAGGTTCCAAGCATGTGCATCACCTTCTCTTCGTCATCGATCGGGCGTCCCAGACGTGCCAGCGTTTCAGCTTTTTCTTCGAGATCATTGATGTGAGACTGCATATCGTCTCCATCCTGATACTTGAGATTATGAAAGCTGGCTCTGGCGTGGTAGATGCTCACTGTGTCCTTCGAAGCGTATACCCGCTCCATATGCTCGTACACAGACCACGAGTACTGGTACTTGCCAACAGCCTTCACTGTCGCGTCATCTAGCGAGCTGATGAGTAGCTGGAACGCTTTCTTGTCTCGCGCAACGAAATCTTGGCGGCGCGGGTAGTCCCAGCGCTGGTTGTACTGGCGAGTCTTGTTCACTATCTCCCAGACATCCTCTGCCTCGAGTAGGGCCCGAATTCGAATCTGCCATGCCGTGAAGTCGGGCTTGCGCGAGTTGAAGTTCCCAGCAGTCCTTCCAGTTCGCGCGCGCCATGGTGTTGCCGGCACGAAACTGAGCTCTTCAAGTCTTGATTCTTCTTGCGTAGTTGGGCTGATAACCTGTTGAGATGAATGGAATTGAGGAAGTGAGATTCATAGAGCGCCACGCATGGCCGAGCACATGCACCCGTAGGTTTCGTAACCACTACCGAGTCCTGGAGGAAAAACCCCTCACCTGGGTCCAAACAACCTCCAGCTCATCTATCTATACGTCACATGCTCGACCAATTTCAACACAAGACACGGACCTTAGGTGGCGTTAGCCCCAGCTAAATGACACTAATGTACCACACTTCAAAACAAACCAAAAGGCTGCCTTCAACCTCTTCTGTTGCGTCTACGGCATTGGAACGCTTGGTATGCCCGGCAACTTCTCGCGCGCCGGCCCCGTGATCGCGATCATCGTCATGGCCTTCATGGCTTTCGCCAACGTCTACGGCGCAGTGGCAATTTGCCGTGTCATGCTTCTTGCCCCCACGTCCGTCAAGACGTACGGCGACCTCGGTGAATGGGCCATGGGCAAGCCCGGCCGGTACCTCTCGGTCGTCTCTCAGATGGCCAACTGCCTGCTGGTGCCGTGTGTGTTCCTCGTGCTCGGTGGCACTCTGCTCGACGGCCTCTTCCCAGAAGCCTTCAGCGCGACGACTGGATCATTCTGATGGCGGTCACATGTCTGCCTGTGTGTCTGGTGCCGACTCTCAAGGAAGGAGCTGGTGCCGCTTTCGCCGGTTGCATGGGCACCACCATCACGGATGTCATCGGCGTTGCCGTCGTGATGCACGGCATGCGCGGCCACCCCAGCATCCCGAAGCCCCGACCTCAACTTCAAGCAAGTCGCCGGTGCTTTTGGCAACCTTGCCCTCGCCTACGGCCGCCGGTATCGTCATTCCGGCGCTGCAACGCCAGCACAGCGACCCCACGCGCATGCCTCGGGTTGTTAGCGTCACGATGACGTTTATCTCGGTCCCCTTCCTCGTTCTGGCCAGCACAGCGTACTCGGCTGTCGGCTGTCAGATCTCGGGTAACCTCCTGTGGTCCATTTATCCGAGCTCCGAGAGTGGTCTGACCACGCTGGGTTTCCGCTCCGACTGGGGCGCCGTCGTCCTCGCCTACCTCTTCATGCAGCTCCACATCACGATCGCCTTCTCCGTCATCCTGAACCCGGCCTTCTACATCACCGAGCGTATCGTGCTGGGAATGCACAAGGCTCCTGTGGCTGATGTCGAGAACAACCTGCAGAGCTACGCCGATGCTGCTACTCCTGCTGAGACTGGCGAGCTCTCCGAGAAGGAGTCGCGCGTCTCAAAGCGCCGCTCGTTCATCTCGGTCGCTGACAACGAGAACGTGCACCTTGGTGAAGCGAACCAGTCAACTTGCGGCTGAATGCTGCATTAGGGGGAGTCAAACCTTACATCTGCTTGTAAAATAACAAGCAGGATTCTGAAAAAATATGAGCGGAAGCTGGAAATATAACCAGCCCGTCCCAAACCTCACTAACCCCGCTTGTTATTTCAATTATCAGTTATCTTTATTCCGTGTTTCGATGTGCTACCTCTAGACTAATTCAGCGCAAGATCTGACCCGGTGAAGGCGTGCTCATGAGTGTGCCCCTGCGCGTGCGCGCCGTGCGTAATTTACTTGCAGTGTGCAAAGTCATTCGTGATTGCTCTTGACAGCAGCTACCGGTAGCATCGCATAGCCAGTTGTGCTGCTCTACCAGATCTGCAAGCAAGCAACTCAAAATCACGGCAGTGGTGGCGAAAAGTGAGTTGCCAATAGCTACCTGACGGCATGAAATCGCCTCGACGCTCTGGCGATCCTCGATCAGCCTTTGACGCATATCGCCACTGACTTGCTGCATGTATACCTGATCTAAGAGCGCTCGATGCGCTCGAAACACTTGGGTCTCGCCAGTGGCTGCGTACTTTTCTAGCCTGAGGACTTGCATGTGTATACATAGACTGCACATATGTAGATGGAGACCATGAGTATTGTTTGTCTACGTGGTCGTCCTCCTTCGGGTGCCGTCGTGTCACCAAGTAGTGCTATGCTTGGCGATCACGCTACCGGCTTCTTCCACCTGCTACTAGCGTCTGCGCTACCCGCAGCATCGCGCTGCTCTCCACGACCTCCTCCAACGCCACCACCGGCTGGAAAGCCCACCGACTGGAACGGCTTCATCGCCGCGAAGGAGTCGTTCTGCGGCATATACGCTGCGGGCGTGTGTAGGCTGCCGAAAGGAAACTTGCTCGTAATTTGCCGCTCAAAGATGCCTAAAATGAGCAAAACGCAGTACCGTGATGCTCATCTCCAAAATAAGCCACCTCTTGTTTTAAAAATAAACAAGCAGGCTCCGAGAAATATACAAGCGCTTTTCCGAAAATACAAGCAGCTTTTTGGGCAGGTTTGACTCCCCCTATTGCGACCTTTGCAGTAGTTTGGTCTCCTCTCCGACAAATCGGGCATAATGACCAAGAAGTGTTCGTTTCTGTGACTGAAAAAAGATCATCAGAAGGTAAACGATGTTGTACTGGTATATTGATAGTTTTTTGCTTCACATGACTGCGCCGTAGAACAAGTGACGCTCAGCATGGACGCGTTGGCATCTAGTTCTCGTGAACAGCCGTGTAGTTGTAGTACACGGTGTTTTCGAACTCCGGAGCGCAGAACGGGAAGTCCGCGTCGTCGTCACTGGGAGCGAACAGGTTCTTGCCCGACGTGTACGTCACGTAGCAGCCAAGGCAGAAGCACACGACGACCACCGTAAGCGCGGGGACCTTTTCCCACATTGGGAGACCACTCCACTTCTTCTTCAGCAGGAACACGATGGGCAGGATGATCGAGTTCACAGTAATGCACGACGCGCCAACGAAGTCCGACAGATCCGAAAAGTGGTCCTTCAGGAGCACCGACGCGATGACCAGGATGACGATAATAATAATGCGCAGAATGACATACTTGATGGCGTTCGCGCCGCGATACTCAGCAGCCTCGGATTCAGGCTCACCAAGGTGCACGTTCTCGTTGTCAGCGACCGAGATGAACGAGCGGCGCTTTGAGACGCGCGACTCCTTCTCGGAGAGCTCGCCAGTCTCAGCAGGAGTAGCAGCATCGGCGTAGCTCTGCAGGTTGTTCTCGACATCAGCCACAGGAGCCTTGTGCATTCCCAGCACGATACGCTCGGTGATGTAGAAGGCCGGGTTCAGGATGACGGAGAAGGCGATCGTGATGTGGAGCTGCATGAAGAGGTAGGCGAGGACGACGGCGCCCCAGTCGGAGCGGAAACCCAGCGTGGTCAGACCACTCTCGGAGCTCGGATAAATGGACCACAGGAGGTTACCCGAGATCTGACAGCCGACAGCCGAGTAAGCTGTGCTGGCAAGAACCAGGAAGCAGCACGAAATGAATGCGATGGTTACGCCCACCACCCGAGGCATCCGCGTGGGGTCACTGTGCTGGCGCTGCAGCGCCGGAATGACGATACCGGCGCCGTAGGCGAGGGCAAGGTTGCCGAAAGCACCGGCGACTTGCTTGAAGTTGAGGTCAGGTGTCGGGACACTCGTGTGGCCGCGCATGCCGTACATCACGACGGCAACACCGATAATATCGGCGATAAGCGTGCCCATGCATCCAGCGAAAGCGGCACCAGCTCCTTCCTTGAGAGTCGGCACCAGACACACAGGCAGACATGTGACCGCCATCAGAATGATCCACGTCGAGGCGCTGAAGGCTTCTGGGAAGAGGCCGTCGAGCAGAGTGCCACCGAGCACGAGGAACACACACGGCACCAGCAGGCAGTTGGCCATCTGAGAGACGACTGAGAGGTACCGGCCGGGCTTGCCCATGCACCATTCGCCGAGGTCACCGTAAGTCTTGACCGATCGAGGAGCGAGAAGCATGACACGGCAGATTGCCACCGAGGAGTACGTGTTGGCGAAGGCCATGAAGGCCATGGCGAAGATCGCGATCACAGGGCCGGCACGCGAGAAGTTGCCGGGCATACCAAGCGTTCCAATGCCGTAGACGCAACAGAAGAGGTTGAAGGCAGCCTTGGCATCCTCCATGGTGAAGAAAGCCTTGCGTGCCATGGTCGAGTTGGTTGGGTCGGTCGCTTGAGTGGCAGGCGGAAAATTGGGGACTGAGCTCTAGTGAGGTGGGCGGGGACGCCTTCGCGGCCCTGCTCAATGCTGCATCGGAGCGGAATGCGCAAGCTCGCTGCAAGCGGTTGCAGCACGGGCCTTCGAGAGCGAGAGCGCTGCCACTGTATCAGCCCTCGGGACGACGTCAGCTTGCAGTGGCCAATGAGACCCGCTCAAATCCCTGTCCCGCACTTTCTGGTGCCTCGTTAAACGCCAGCGCACCGGCACTCGCACCACAACGCCGGACTTTGTTCGAGTCCAGCAAATCACCACCACAACACCGACTTGTTCGAGTCGCAGCAAATCACCACTTCCCTCACCTGGTGAGGCTCACCATGACCGATTTTGAGCGCACTTGCTGACGGCGACACGGTATTTACTCCATCAAGTTCCTTGCCAACTCGCTGCCAAGCAGCCTCTCTCGTTGAATCCCAATGTAGCGTCAGCAGAACATGTACATGTAGCAGGCTAACTGCTGAGCTCTTGCTTGTTTGAGAGCTCAAAGTAATGATGAATGCGATGCATCTGCTCCCAGAGAGTGTAGTATCCGGAAATTTGGCTTGCTTCCGGGGATCGACGCGAGTGTCGATGGACTCGGTAAGCAGGAAAATAAGTGCAATACTGTAGTGTTGTGCACTGCAGTGCAGTGGTTCAGGCGGTGAACACGCCAAACTCACTTAAACTCTAGCTCACGTATCGGCAGTGGAGACTGTCGTCTGGGCCCCGCTGGTGACAAGCTGCGTCGTGGCGGGCGATGATTGGTGTCCTGCAGAGAGCGTTCCCGCTCGGCTGCTGAGTCGGCAACAGCCGCGCGAGCCCATCAACACATGCACCAAAACAGAGCTCGAACCGGATCTCGACGTTGACTTCCACAACAGCCGCGCATCACCTTGAAGTTTTTTCTGCTGGCTCCTCCTCATGCCCATCGCTCGGCCCGACACCGGACGCGAGACATACACCCACGCCATCGCACCAGAACGCGATGCGCCAACTTCAGCTTTAGGAAACGTAGTTATCCCAGCCGTTCTGGTGCTACGCGCGAAGCAGCTTGCCTCGAGGTGCGAAGGTGACGGAGCTGGAGTCATGTTGAACGACGGTCTCCATAGCACGCACAGCAGCAGGAAAGTCCTAGAGATACGGAGTCTTCTTCACTTTTCAACTCATGATAGCGAACCGGCTATGCCGACCGTCGAGCCATGGATCCTGAGAGGATGCGCCGATTGCCAGCGTCGACTGCCGGTCCCGGAAGAAGATCCGCTGCACTGCTGGCTGCTCTGAGCATGTACTGTAGCATTGAAGTTTGCACACGTCCAGGCGTCCCGGTAAAAAAGGACATTCCCTGGGAATTTGTCAACCCTGGTCCAGCGCGGCCCGACGGAACCCACGCTGCGTGGGTTCCGGTGGGCAAAGCGCCCGTTGTGCTCAACCGAAAGTTGAGCCGAAACTCGCTCAGGTTGCGCGACAGACGTCAGCTGCCGGCGGTGATTCAGCATGTTGCTGAGGTTGGGCTGGGCTGTAGGTCTCGAACACCGCATCGAAAGCGTCACCTGCAAGCCTGCCTACCCAGTTCCTCGCATGGCATTTCGCGTCACCTGCCACTAGCAGTTGGGGCGCTATGTGCCTGCTAGCAAAGCCCGTCGCTGTATGACTTCGAGCACCTCCTCACCTAGCGAAACGAGACGATCTCGCGTACGATACCACCGCGAAAGACCGTTATCGGTTTGGCATCGGCTACCTGACAACTGACAACCGGCTCGACTCATTCAACATGGCCCGCAACGCGTTCTTCACGAAGGAGTTCAACCTCTTATGTTGCGTATACGGAATGGAACTCTGGGCATGCCAGGTAACTTCTCCCGTGCTGGGCCAACGATCTCCATCGTGGCCCTGCTCTTCATGGCCTTCGCCAACGATCTCCAAGGTGCTGCTGCTTGCGCCAAGCTCCGTTCGCACCTGCGGCGACCTCGGCGAGTGGTGCATGGGCAAGGGTGAACGTACGTGGTCTTGGTTTCGCAGATGGGCGTTTGTCTGCTCGTACCATGTGTGTTCCTCGTGCTCGGCGGCTCGATGCTCGACGGGCCCTTCTCGGGTGCGTTCGACCAGAACGTCTAGATTGTGGTATGGCGCTCATGGTACTCCCAGTTTGCCTCATCTCGACACTGAATTAAGGAGCTGGTGCAGCCTTTGCAGGTTGTTCAGGCACCATTATCACCGTCGCCGTCGTCTGTTTTGTGCTGGGTTGCTACGTTACCTATCTGTCCGGCAAGGATCTTTTGCGCCGTCCGAAAGCGAGGTCAAGTTGCCGTTCTGTGCCCCTGAGTACCACGAAGAGGTCAATTGCAACTACACGGCCGAACACGAGGAGTAAGCTCGGCAACGAAAGCACGAAAACGTTGCTGTATGGTAGTCTCTTGGCAGGTATCAGTTCATTCATACGTAAGTAAGTGTACCCGGATAATTGTAAATCTTTTCGATAGAAGCTGCTACACATGAGCGAAGTTCTTGTCGAGTGTGAGCGTTGCCACATCTAGGTGCTGAGCACTTTCAAGATGAAAGAGTTCACATAGCGTTCGAGAGCTCATTCCTTGAAATTTGCTGTCTTTCCGGTTGAGATGAGGTCGCTCAGGTAGGAACGGCACATTGGAGTCTCGAGTCGTATCAGCTACGTTACTTTGGACCGCTTCAGTGAACAACGTCGAGGGGGCTAGTAAATGGCGTGGAGGTAGATATGAATTATCGTGCGTGATGCTAAAGCCCTGCTCCTCCACCTCATTCAACACACTTTGCAGAAGAAGCGGGTGACGATGCGCCAACATGGCGTGCTCAGTGTCTTGACTTTCAGATAACACCTCGGTCTGCGCTAGAGCAACCAGCTTCAGCAACTGGACGTACTCGATTTGCATCTCCTTCAGCTCAAATAACAGCCTGGCGACGCTGTTGAATCGAAAAGTTGACAGGTGCAAGCCAAAGGCTCGCAGCACCACTCGCACCTTTTCAACATCAAGGGTTCCTGACCGACTCTGATCATGCGCCTCAAGTTTCTGCCGAAGGTCTCCAATTGACAACCTCTTCGCTTGCATACTGCCCCACAATAACGCAGCGAACTCAGCGCGTAGCTCCACAATCTCACGGAAATGGTTCACAACTTCACTTAGAGTGCTTCCGTCCACTTGATAAATGCTGCTCACCAGGACGAAGTTCCGAAATATCTGCGGCTGCAATACGATCGTATTCAGAGCGAGAGGCAGCGGAATCGCAAGCACCTCAAGTAGTCCCAAGTTAGAGTAGACGATTCCAAACTGGTAGGCCACGCACTGCACTACCAGCGCAAGGTAGAACCCGTTGAGCATCAGCAACATCATCACCGTGAAGTGCCATGATTTTCGTGAAAACCAGCGAATCTCGCTTGCTGCAGCCGTCTCAGACTTCCCACTGAACTTGATTTCGCTATGGTGATGCTTGCTTTGCATCGGAATTTCGAATGCTTCTTGAACTTTCTGCATGATCACAAGCGCTCTGCCTGCGTCTTCTTGTGTCCACGCCCGTGCTTCCTCGCACGCAATGGATCTGAGATGGCTCTCCAACGTGGCTGGGGTTGTTGACATCCCAGCGGCTTTTAGTAAGCGATGAACGCACGAACGGAAGTAAACGAAGACGACAATGTGGAGTGTCAGCAGTGCCCAGGAGAATCCAATCAGCACAAACACGAGACACCGACGCTTTGTCAATGCCAGCCCGCCGTAATTTAGAGCTCTAGTGATTCCCTCTAAGCCCCAAGCCACGACGAGCAACAATGCCCACATCGGCGCACTCACGTCGGTCATGTGGGTGATCTGGTTGTTCTGAGCTTGACGAAGATACTTGGCGAACGGAAAGAGCTGTGGTAGCTCGAAGCGACTGAGGAACAAGTGGCGCAGCAAGCGCAAATGAACCAGCTCCCGCGTATCTTGTGCCCGATTGAAAACTGGGGAGGCCACAATATCCGCCAAGTCTTCGGTGAGTAGCAGCTCAGTGCGATCCGCTTGGACGTTGTATTTGCGCAGCACGAGGAAGATACAGACTGCCTGCACGATGAGCGCCAGCGCGAGGATGAAGATTGTCAGGTCTGCGACCTGGAACGCAGTCATGGTAGCGCTGTTACCGTCTACGCTTGGAGCTTCCTTGGCTAGTTTGAGGCCGAGGCCGATGAGACCGAGGATCATGAGTTCGCGGTACGCCTTGCTCAGCAACTGCTGATACTTAGCGGATACGGCGGCGCGCCGCTCCAAGTGGTGCAGCGCGCGCTCGAACAGCAGCAGACACACCACTAGGATGCTCAGATGTAGCAGCACACGCCACAACTCGACGGCGTCGCCCACACGGAAGAGCGACGTGCCACCCATGCTGTCGGCAGCGACTCCAGGAATGACAATTCGAAAATAATCGCTAGGACCAAAGTTAGCACAGCAGGCTCGATCGCAGGTCTTGCTTACTGTATGGCCCGACTGGTAGTTGCAGGCCGAATCTACTGCAGTGTGCTACTGGAAGATACAAAACGTAATACTGCCGTACTGCTGTAGTAGACACCGGAAGCAATTAAAGTGATCACTCAAGATATTCACATTCATTACTTTTCACGTTGTTGAAGTTGTTCACAGAAAAAAGCCTAGGACTCGTGCTCGGCCGTGTAGCTGTAGTAAACCTGGTTCTCGTACTCGGAATCGCAGTAGGGGAAATCCGTGTCGTCATCCGTCGGGGTGAAGAGGCTCTTGCCAGTTGTGTACGTCATGTAGCACCCAAGCACAGTACACACCACGACCACGACGATAGCAGCGGTTTCTCGTACACGGGAACGCTTCTCCACGCCTTCATGAGGTAAAAGATAATCGGCAGCAGGATGCAGTTCGTCGTGATGCACGACGCGCCAATGAAATCGGAGAAGTCGGAAAAGTGGTCCTGGAAATGATCGAGAGCACGACCAAGATCACCACGATGACGACGCGCAGTACGATGTACTTCATGGTGTTCACTCCACCTCGGTACTCTGCTGCGTCAGCCTCGGCGTCGTCCTTGAACTCGCGCTCATTGTCGACAGCAGACACATAGGACATCTTGGAGCTGCGGCGAGACTCTGTCTGAACAATCCCGGGCGTGACGGACTCGGCGTAGCTGAGACCGGCCTCCATGTCCGGGGTCACCTTCTTGTGCATGCCCAGGGCCACGCGCTCCGAGATGTAGAACGCTGGGTTGATCAACACGGAGAACGCAACCGTAATGTGCGAGATCTGGCAGCCCACGGCCGAGTACGCCGTACTAGTCAGGAACAGGCACGAGATGAAGCTCACCGTGACCAGAACGATGCGAGGCATGCGGGTCGGGTCACTGTGCTGGCGCTGCAGGTCAGGAATGACGATACCAGCTCCGTATGCCAACGCCAGGTTGCCGAAGCAGCCAATAACTCTTTTGAGATCGGGCGACAACACACTTAGGTAGCCGCGCATGCCGTGCATTACTACAGCCACGCCGATCACGTCCGCGATAATAGTTCCCAGGCAACCGGCGAAGGCGGCTCCAGCTCCCTCCTTGAGAGTAGAGGCACACGGGCAGCACCATTAGTGCCATGAGGATGATCCACACCGTGGCGCTGAACGCGTCCGGGAAGAGGCCGTCGAGTAGCGATCCGCCGAGCACCAGGAAGACGCACGGGATGAGGAGACACGAGCCCATTTGAGAGACGACAGAGAGGCAGCGGCTGGTCTTGCCCATACTCCACTCGCACTCGCCCAGGTCTCCGAAGGTCTTGACAGACTTGGGGGCGAGCAGCATCACTTGTGACATCTTGACGGACGCGTAGATGTTGGCGAAGGCCATGAAGGCCATGGCGACGACGGCGATGACGGGGCCGGAGCGCGAGAAGTTGCCGGGCATTCCGAGCGTTCCTATCTAAATCATGGGTCAGTTCTTACTCTTACGGCACCAGGCTTGAAAAACAGATATTTTTTACCCCGTACATCCCACAGAATAGGCTGAAGGACGTATTAGCGTCTTCGAGCGTGTAGAACGGCATCTTGGGGACTTGAGCAGAAGGCGATCTGAGCAGGATGAGGCCAAGAGCGGAATGGCAGATCAAAGGAGTGACTTGAGCCGGACGATGAGAAAAGCGGAGCGGAATTGCAGATGAAGGCCGGATCATGGAAGCCCACACCCAGCGATCGCGGACGGTGCCGGCTCGCAAGGTGAGGTCCGGTCTCAGCATGCCGGACGATTTCATGGGTGCATCTTTTTCGATGCACGGAGCCAGAAAGCTAGGCCGAGTTCTTCAGCATTGGGATGTCCCAAACGGCGACCTCAATAGTGCTGGCACCGTACACGTGCACTTCAGGTTGCCAGCTCCAAAGGAGAGAAGCCGCGCGCGTCCATAGCGTCTTGCGAAGTCAACTGAGCTCTGCTCGCAATAGCAGCCCTGCCTGAGCCGGGTCTCCGTCCGGGTCTGAACTTGAAGCGGTGTTGCGTTTTCAAGTTATTGAATGCTGATTATGCATGCTGGTTGGCCCCGCCCGTGATGACCCCGCGTCATGTCTTTTATCGATCCCGCATTCTGAAGTCTGTAGTTCCGGGCGAGTATCGGTCGTAGCTGCTTCTCGCGCCACCCCGCACCTCTTCCTCCTCTTTCTCCGTTTCCTTCTCACAGGACGACGTCACTGGTTAGCGGCAGTACATGTACACTGTGCGACCATTTGGCGGACGGTATCATGCAGGCACGATACCTGAATTTTTTGTGCATATAATATATCCTTAACTATATGGTTTTTTTAAAAATTGTATTTTCAATATCTGTCAAAGATTGTGAATTTACCCCTAGAAACGGTAATACATTTAATAAACAGCAATATAATAAAACCTTACATTGGACGTGAAATACGTTGTTGAATAATTGTTTTTATGAGTTTTACTTTACCATTTACTAATTCATCTGAAATTAGAAGTAACAATTATTTTTCTATAATTCATTTTGTTTTGTTAAACACCAGGTCAATATTCTTTTGATGCTAAGTTACGTAATTGGATTCTTGAAAATTCCGATAGAATCTTCGATTTTCGAAAAGTAAAAAAGGAGTATATATTTTATTCAAATTAAACAGATTTTCCATAATTTATTGTTATATAAAATTTATGAATCTCTTTTATCACATATAGTGCTACAAAATCGTTTTCGACACGGCATTGGCGAGCTGCCCCGTGAACTCAGCTGTAGTGGAAATACACGCACTCACTTTGAATACCATTGTGCTGTACGAGCAGTGCTTTTGTGCTCTATCAGTCAAAGCATGCTGTGAAAAAGCAATGCGTCGTTACCATCGGAAGTCCGCTGGCGCCGGCACTGGTGATGTAAATGTACAGGTAGTCCGGCGATTGCTGTCGGGTGATGGCTCAGCATGATGCAGACACTTTCGTCTAATCAGTCTGGCCCAAACTCAACATCGACCCGTACACGCCGAGAGCAGCGAAAGAGAGCTCCAACGATAAATACTACTAATAGTAGTAGTGCAGATCGCTCGCTGACGGCAAGGACTCACATACATGTAGCCTGCATCGAATCGGCTGTAGCGCGACTATCGCAGTTCACCGCCGCGTCTCGGTTCCGGTGCTGCGTTGAGGAAGATGAGGCCACTACTGAACGTAAATGCTATCCACGCCAAGTCACGTCTGAAAACAAGTGCAGCGTGCACGTTGTCCGGAGCGACGGAGCTCAATGCGGATACAAATTCGAATTCGGTTCTTGTATTACCAAGCACGTTCACTACCAGCTACTTTCACTGAGCAGAACATCAAACAAAGCGCTCCATCTACAGTATATAATACTACGTAGTACCTAGTTCGCGGCGCTGACGTTGAAGTATACCGTGTGCTCGAACTCGGGCGCGCAGTACGGGAACTCCAGCCCGTCATCCGACGGAGAAAAGAGCTCCTTGCCTGTCGTGTAGGTCACATAGCAGCCCAGCACGAAGCAGATCGCCACCACGATGATGCCCGAGACCTTCTCCCAGACAGCCACCTCGTTCCACGACTTCTTCAGGTAGAAGACGATGGGCAGCAAAATGCAGTTCACCGTGATGCACGAAGCGCCGACGAAATCCGCAAGCGAGCTGAAGTCGTCCTTGAGCGCAATCGAGATGATCACCAAGACCACCACAATGGCGATGCGCATGACCACATACTTGATAGCGTTTGCTCCGCGGTACTCCAGCGCCTCCTGCTCAGCGTTGTCCTTGTGTACGTTCTCGGCGTCGGCCACTGACACGTACGACATCTTGGAGCTACGGACGGAATCCTTCACTGCCAGGTCGGCCGGGGTGGGGGCCTGCAGGTAGCTGGTGGCGTTCTCCAGGTCGTCCTGCACCTCCTTGTGCATGCCGAGGAACAGGCGCTCCGCAATGTAGAACGCCGGGTTGATCAACACCGAGAACGCGATCGTGATATGCAGCTGCATGAACAGGTAGGCGAGCACGATGGTGCCCCAGTTCGGCGCGAAGCCCAGGTTGGTGAGGCCAGTCTCCGCGTCGGGGTAGATCGTGAAAAGCAGGTTGCCCGAGATCTGGCAGCCCACGGCTGAGTATGCCGTGCTGGCAAGGACCAGGAACAGGATGGAGATAATGCCGACGGTGACTCCCACGACGCGAGGCATGCGCTTGGGGTCGCTGTGCTGGCGCTGAATGTCGGGAATTACGATGCCGGCGCCGTAGGCAAGCGACAGGTTGCCGAAGCAGCCGGCAACCTGCGAGAACGAGAGGTCGGGCGACGGCACACTGGAGTGGCCGCGCATGCCATGCATGACCACAGCCACGCCGATGATATCGGCAAGGATAGTGCCCAAGCACCCGGCGAAGGCGGCCGCAGCTCCTTCCTTGAGAGTGGGGACCAAACATACCGGCATCACCATGAGCGCCATGAAGATGATCCACGTGGTCTGGCTAAAGG
The DNA here is from genome assembly GCA_033557995.1 of Phytophthora crassamura. NCBI lineage: Eukaryota > Oomycota > Peronosporomycetes > Peronosporales > Peronosporaceae > Phytophthora > Phytophthora crassamura. Next base: position 134,065 of record JAUCED010000018.1, read on the forward strand.
CTGCCGGGAAGAGACCGTCGAGGAGCGAGCCACCGAGCACCAGGAAGACGCACGGGATGAGGAGACACGAGCCCATTTGGGAGATAACACACAGCCAGCGGCCGGTCTGCCCCATGCACCATTCGCCTAGATCCCCGAAGGTCTTGACGGACTTGGGGGCGAGCAGCATGACCTTGGACATGGTGATCGACGAGTAGATGTTGGCGAAGGCCATGAAGGCCATGGCGGTGACAGCGAGGTACGGCCCGGCGCGCGAGAAGTTTCCGGGCATACCGAGCGTGCCGACTCCGTAGATGCAACAAAAGAGGTTGAAGGCCGACTTGGCGTCCTCCGCGGTGAAGAAGGGTCCCTTCGCCATCGTCGTGGAGTGTGAGTGAGAGGAGCGGGGTGGGCCGGAAGTCGAGAGCGCTGTTGACCGGAAGGTGTGAGCGGGAGGCAGCAGAATTGGGAATGAGTGAAATGGGGGCGGAGCTGCCGGTTGCCGTCGTCTGCCGTCGTGCCAATACCCTCCTGTAGCTCTTTAGCAGCAGTATGCTGATGTGCCGCAGCTCGCGGCAGCTGTGCTCGCTCGTAACAGAAGACCAAGACGGTGCGGGAAAGGATGCGGGTCAAGTAAGATACGGGCTCCCCTGATTAACGTATTAATCCCGCAGATCGAGGGCCTCACGTCAACATGGGAGCGTACGCATCAACATCCTGACTGTTCCAGAGGCTCTGTCTTGCCGAAGAGCGTGCTCCTGCAGGCCGGGAGATCGGGCCCGGCGTGAGAACTTCCGTGCAAACACACGTAGATCACCGGTAAGAAGACGTCGGAGGGCCGTGGTCACAGGAATCCTCGCTGAGTGCATGCTTCGGTTCTCCAGGTGGCCGAACTTCGCCGCGAAGCGCATTGCGTCTTTTGGAAGTTGATGTGTAGCTATAATATCCTTTGTATGTACGGTTCGCATCAGGTTCGATTGTGAGCTCTCTCTCGTAGTCAAGAGAGACGGCGGGCGTACAAGAGCGGACCGGGGCCAGTGTTTGACGGCCGGTGATTGGCGTCCTTGTTGGCGATGCCAAGTCTGTCAATGCGCCGTCGAGCGACACCGTTGCCTTGGCGTTGGCGAGGGCGACGGCCGAACTCAAGGTAGCGGTGGTGGTGGTTGAGTCCTACATGTAGGCCTAGGCTTTGTCGTTGTTGCGCAGCTTACAGCACTGGCCATTGGACACCGGAATCCAGCACCTTTTGTATTGAATTGAACGTTGACTTCCTCTCAAGAACCCAGAACTAATGCCACGAGAAAACCTAGGCCTACATGTTAACCACCACCACCGCTACCTCGAGTTCGGCCGTCGCCCTCGCCAACGCCAAGGCAACGGTGTCGCTCGACGGCGCAATGACAGACTTGGCATCGCCAACAAGGACGCCAATCACCGGCCGTCAAACACTGGCCCCGGTCCGCTCTTGTACGCCCGCCGTCTCTCTTGACTACGAGAGAGAGCTCACAATCGAACCTGATGCGAACCGTACATACAAAGGATATTATAGCTACACATCAACTTCCAAAAGACGCAATGCGCTTCGCGGCGAAGTTCGGCCACCTGGAGAACCGAAGCATGCACTCAGCGAGGATTCCTGTGACCACGGCCCTCCGACGTCTTCTTACCGGTGATCTACGTGTGTTTGCACGGAAGTTCTCACGCCGGGCCCGATCTCCCGGCCTGCAGGAGCACGCTCTTCGGCAAGACAGAGCCTCTGGAACAGTCAGGATGTTGATGCGTACGCTCCCATGTTGACGTGAGGCCCTCGATCTGCGGGATTAATACGTTAATCAGGGGAGCCCGTATCTTACTTGACCCGCATCCTTTCCCGCACCGTCTTGGTCTTCTGTTACGAGCGAGCACAGCTGCCGCGAGCTGCGGCACATCAGCATACTGCTGCTAAAGAGCTACAGGAGGGTATTGGCACGACGGCAGACGACGGCAACCGGCAGCTCCGCCCCCATTTCACTCATTCCCAATTCTGCTGCCTCCCGCTCACACCTTCCGGTCAACAGCGCTCTCGACTTCCGGCCCACCCCGCTCCTCTCACTCACACTCCACGACGATGGCGAAGGGACCCTTCTTCACCGCGGAGGACGCCAAGTCGGCCTTCAACCTCTTTTGTTGCATCTACGGAGTCGGCACGCTCGGTATGCCCGGAAACTTCTCGCGCGCCGGGCCGTACCTCGCTGTCACCGCCATGGCCTTCATGGCCTTCGCCAACATCTACTCGTCGATCACCATGTCCAAGGTCATGCTGCTCGCCCCCAAGTCCGTCAAGACCTTCGGGGATCTAGGCGAATGGTGCATGGGGCAGACCGGCCGCTGGCTGTGTGTTATCTCCCAAATGGGCTCGTGTCTCCTCATCCCGTGCGTCTTCCTGGTGCTCGGTGGCTCGCTCCTCGACGGTCTCTTCCCGGCAGCCTTTAGCCAGACCACGTGGATCATCTTCATGGCGCTCATGGTGATGCCGGTATGTTTGGTCCCCACTCTCAAGGAAGGAGCTGCGGCCGCCTTCGCCGGGTGCTTGGGCACTATCCTTGCCGATATCATCGGCGTGGCTGTGGTCATGCATGGCATGCGCGGCCACTCCAGTGTGCCGTCGCCCGACCTCTCGTTCTCGCAGGTTGCCGGCTGCTTCGGCAACCTGTCGCTTGCCTACGGCGCCGGCATCGTAATTCCCGACATTCAGCGCCAGCACAGCGACCCCAAGCGCATGCCTCGCGTCGTGGGAGTCACCGTCGGCATTATCTCCATCCTGTTCCTGGTCCTTGCCAGCACGGCATACTCAGCCGTGGGCTGCCAGATCTCGGGCAACCTGCTTTTCACGATCTACCCCGACGCGGAGACTGGCCTCACCAACCTGGGCTTCGCGCCGAACTGGGGCACCATCGTGCTCGCCTACCTGTTCATGCAGCTGCATATCACGATCGCGTTCTCGGTGTTGATCAACCCGGCGTTCTACATTGCGGAGCGCCTGTTCCTCGGCATGCACAAGGAGGTGCAGGACGACCTGGAGAACGCCACCAGCTACCTGCAGGCCCCCACCCCGGCCGACCTGGCAGTGAAGGATTCCGTCCGTAGCTCCAAGATGTCGTACGTGTCAGTGGCCGACGCCGAGAACGTACACAAGGACAACGCTGAGCAGGAGGCGCTGGAGTACCGCGGAGCAAACGCTATCAAGTATGTGGTCATGCGCATCGCCATTGTGGTGGTCTTGGTGATCATCTCGATTGCGCTCAAGGACGACTTCAGCTCGCTTGCGGATTTCGTCGGCGCTTCGTGCATCACGGTGAACTGCATTTTGCTGCCCATCGTCTTCTACCTGAAGAAGTCGTGGAACGAGGTGGCTGTCTGGGAGAAGGTCTCGGGCATCATCGTGGTGGCGATCTGCTTCGTGCTGGGCTGCTATGTGACCTACACGACAGGCAAGGAGCTCTTTTCTCCGTCGGATGACGGGCTGGAGTTCCCGTACTGCGCGCCCGAGTTCGAGCACACGGTATACTTCAACGTCAGCGCCGCGAACTAGGTACTACGTAGTATTATATACTGTAGATGGAGCGCTTTGTTTGATGTTCTGCTCAGTGAAAGTAGCTGGTAGTGAACGTGCTTGGTAATACAAGAACCGAATTCGAATTTGTATCCGCATTGAGCTCCGTCGCTCCGGACAACGTGCACGCTGCACTTGTTTTCAGACGTGACTTGGCGTGGATAGCATTTACGTTCAGTAGTGGCCTCATCTTCCTCAACGCAGCACCGGAACCGAGACGCGGCGGTGAACTGCGATAGTCGCGCTACAGCCGATTCGATGCAGGCTACATGTATGTGAGTCCTTGCCGTCAGCGAGCGATCTGCACTACTACTATTAGTAGTATTTATCGTTGGAGCTCTCTTTCGCTGCTCTCGGCGTGTACGGGTCGATGTTGAGTTTGGGCCAGACTGATTAGACGAAAGTGTCTGCATCATGCTGAGCCATCACCCGACAGCAATCGCCGGACTACCTGTACATTTACATCACCAGTGCCGGCGCCAGCGGACTTCCGATGGTAACGACGCATTGCTTTTTCACAGCATGCTTTGACTGATAGAGCACAAAAGCACTGCTCGTACAGCACAATGGTATTCAAAGTGAGTGCGTGTATTTCCACTACAGCTGAGTTCACGGGGCAGCTCGCCAATGCCGTGTCGAAAACGATTTTGTAGCACTATATGTGATAAAAGAGATTCATAAATTTTATATAACAATAAATTATGGAAAATCTGTTTAATTTGAATAAAATATATACTCCTTTTTTACTTTTCGAAAATCGAAGATTCTATCGGAATTTTCAAGAATCCAATTACGTAACTTAGCATCAAAAGAATATTGACCTGGTGTTTAACAAAACAAAATGAATTATAGAAAAATAATTGTTACTTCTAATTTCAGATGAATTAGTAAATGGTAAAGTAAAACTCATAAAAACAATTATTCAACAACGTATTTCACGTCCAATGTAAGGTTTTATTATATTGCTGTTTATTAAATGTATTACCGTTTCTAGGGGTAAATTCACAATCTTTGACAGATATTGAAAATACAATTTTTAAAAAAACCATATAGTTAAGGATATATTATATGCACAAAAAATTCAGGTATCGTGCCTGCATGATACCGTCCGCCAAATGGTCGCACAGTGTACATGTACTGCCGCTAACCAGTGACGTCGTCCTGTGAGAAGGAAACGGAGAAAGAGGAGGAAGAGGTGCGGGGTGGCGCGAGAAGCAGCTACGACCGATACTCGCCCGGAACTACAGACTTCAGAATGCGGGATCGATAAAAGACATGACGCGGGGTCATCACGGGCGGGGCCAACCAGCATGCATAATCAGCATTCAATAACTTGAAAACGCAACACCGCTTCAAGTTCAGACCCGGACGGAGACCCGGCTCAGGCAGGGCTGCTATTGCGAGCAGAGCTCAGTTGACTTCGCAAGACGCTATGGACGCGCGCGGCTTCTCTCCTTTGGAGCTGGCAACCTGAAGTGCACGTGTACGGTGCCAGCACTATTGAGGTCGCCGTTTGGGACATCCCAATGCTGAAGAACTCGGCCTAGCTTTCTGGCTCCGTGCATCGAAAAAGATGCACCCATGAAATCGTCCGGCATGCTGAGACCGGACCTCACCTTGCGAGCCGGCACCGTCCGCGATCGCTGGGTGTGGGCTTCCATGATCCGGCCTTCATCTGCAATTCCGCTCCGCTTTTCTCATCGTCCGGCTCAAGTCACTCCTTTGATCTGCCATTCCGCTCTTGGCCTCATCCTGCTCAGATCGCCTTCTGCTCAAGTCCCCAAGATGCCGTTCTACACGCTCGAAGACGCTAATACGTCCTTCAGCCTATTCTGTGGGATGTACGGGGTAAAAAATATCTGTTTTTCAAGCCTGGTGCCGTAAGAGTAAGAACTGACCCATGATTTAGATAGGAACGCTCGGAATGCCCGGCAACTTCTCGCGCTCCGGCCCCGTCATCACCGTCGTCGCCATGGCCTTCATGGCCTTCGCCAACATCTACGCGTCCGTCAAGATGTCACAAGTGATGCTGCTCGCCCCCAAGTCTGTCAAGACCTTCGGAGACCTGGGCGAGTGCGAGTGAAGTATGGGCAAGACCGGCCGCTGCCTCTCTGTCGTCTCTCAAATGGGCTCGTGTCTCCTCATCCCGTGCGTCTTCCTGGTGCTCGGCGGATCGCTACTCGACGGCCTCTTCCCGGACGCGTTCAGCGCCACGGTGTGGATCATCCTCATGGCACTAATGGTGCTGCCCGTGTGCCTCTACTCTCAAGGAGGGAGCTGGAGCCGCCTTCGCCGGTTGCCTGGGAACTATTATCGCGGACGTGATCGGCGTGGCTGTAGTAATGCACGGCATGCGCGGCTACCCAAGTGTGTTGTCGCCCGATCTCAAAAGAGTTCTTGGCTGCTTCGGCAACCTGGCGTTGGCATACGTAGCCGGTGTCGCCATCCCCGACCTCTAGTCGAGGGGCCAGTTCTCCTTCAACTCGGATAATGTGGCGTCCTTCGGGTTCTACACCATCGAGCAGACCAACTCGTTCTACGTGACAGGCTGTTCAGCTTCAGAAGATGACGAGCCTCATCGAGCGGCTCTCCCAGAGGCTTTAGACACTCCGTGAGCTCCTTTAAGTTGTTCACGTGCTTGGCCATGATCTCGTCGTCCTCCATCTTGAACACGGATGGACATCGTCACCAGAGTGTGCATGGTAGTGTGGTTGTAGAAGTCGCTAGCATGTTCCCGACCATGATAACCTACGTCGCCGACCCGATGTTCGTTTCGTGCTATACAGTGACTAATTCGTTGCGTTCTGAGGATCCGCTCTAACTAAACGAGCTGCGTGACCGTCACACATGATCAGTGGACGAAGTGATCAAATGACAGCGATCCCCCACGCAAGTGGTTGAAGGCGACTGTGGCGTAGGAATACACCAAAATTCTCACGACCTACGGGTATGAGTCCCAACCAATAACAAACGCTTCCCCGCAAATGTTAGCACTGTTGGATCAACCTGAAGACCAGGAACGATCCATTACACCGGATCGGTTGCAAACCTCTGTGTATAAAGTTATATAGAGTATAGAGTTGTTGTCGGTCTCACCCAGAACGCACCCACTAGCCACGAACGAAGGCTAGAATCCGATATCTCGCTTTCGCGCTAAACTCCCGCAGTCCCTCAGTAGGAAAGGTACCGGCCGTTCCAGACCTAATACGGGAGCACCGAGTGCAACCCTTGGCAAACACACAAATACACGCAGGAACTCTCGGGTCCCACGAATATATATAGAACGGTTTTTTAAAGCCGCCTGAACACTCTCGACCACTCCACTTCCTCCATTGGCCAAGGCGAACTCTCGGTCAATGAACCTTAAACACACCTACAGCTATCCATCTCAGCCGAGCGAGTCCAGGCACTAGAATAAGCTAGAAAGACTTACCGAAGTCGGACTTGACCCTTAGAAGCTTGGAAGGAAGATTGCTGATTTATTTCTGTGAACCCAGGGCCAGAGAGCCTCTGTAGGTTCTTTTATAGCTAGTCCATATCTGTATACACATATTAAGTGCGAAACGATCTTCGAGGAGCGGTACGTAGGGACGACCGAGGAGTCGACCGGACCTTCGCTAGGTATGCACTAACTTGACTCGGCCGGGTTCTATTATGACCGGCCAGAATATCTGTTACTAAGTCACTCTATCGCGGGGAATATGTTCAGCCAACTACTGACGCCCAAAACACTGAAATGTTCGGCCTCGGTGGCAGCGGCAAGGAGGGATGTTGGGCGCTGGCAAAACCCAAATCCACACGACCGAGAAGTGTATGCTCCAGAAAATGTCGTGCCACTGACACTTCCCATGAGAACGTGCTAACTTGCACGGCGGCGATGAGCAGTCCAAAAGACGATAAAGCATTGTGTGTGGGTCGGCAGAGAGACACACAGTGCAATCAGCGATGAGACCGATGACCTTCATGTAGTCCAGCAACCGTGCATCCAGCATCTCCGACGGGTGCTTCGCCGTCTTCACGTGCACTGACAGACCCATCCTTTCCAACGGTATTCGCATGGCAAATTTCCAATGGAAATAATTGTCACTTCTGACAATGTGTAGTGCAACTTGGTCTCCAATCCAAGCTGCTTCTGGACCTTGACGATGTGGGTGTGTGGTAATGCGTTTGTGGAGAAACCGGGATTGGGCGATCTGAACGAAGAAGTTCTCCGATGAATCGGTGATGATGGATCGGGGCCCAACCATCAACCATTGGACTCCGATGATTGCGTAATCACTCCATCTGAATGCGAATCCGACAAAGTACGGCCTCAACCATTCCTGATGGCAATCGTTTCGGATCAAATCAAAATTATTAAGAGCCCGGCTTGAAGAGAGAGGGGCAACGCGGACGGTGAGTGGCTGACGCGTGCCGCAACCGTCTGATGAGCAAGCAGATAATGAGAGTTTTTTAGCTTATAGTGAATAACAGAGACAGACTTTTCTTGCAAGACACCAGTGCTTCCACATTCCAGGCCGGGGGGGAAATTATATCGGCCCTCCTGACGACGGAAAGAAGCACCTCGTGACAGACCAGGGCAACTGGATTGCTTGGCCTGCAGCCGATCTCTATTCACTCCCTCGAGAAGATCCCGCTAATAGAAGGCGGCAAGCACGACAAGGACAAGGACATACCACACGCGGAAAACCTCGCGCGCTGCAGATTGATCGATTCGACTGTCGAGCCGCTAGCGCACCCCTACTCAACGGCTGAGTGTAGAAGTATTGTAGAAGTACCCACGCAGTTGTCAACAATTCCAAGTGCCGTCTGCACGGCCCAACGACGGGTGGCAGCGATCAAAACGCCTTACTGGGCTACAAGAAGGACGGCTGATGTTGTTGGAGTGGAAAGTTGGGTGGCTCACCCTCGCGAATGCAACAGGACGGTGCACACGGCAATGCAAGCGGTACTGTCTACCCAGCAAGGTCGTAATTGGTGACCAGAAAAGATGACCGAGGAGGTTCACGATGGGTCGGCTTACTGGCATTTGAAGCGAATGGCGGGGCCCCGGGGTCCCATCCGGACCCCGGTGCTCTCACCACAAACCGGTATTCATATCAAAAAGCATATTTTTATATTTTCTATGACTGTTATTAGCATCTCTGTCTTAGTTACTTGATGTAGTTACGATGAAGAAGTCCAGTATTGATGATTGCTTGCAGCACGATATTCATACGAAGCCCACTCACGCCGACAATTTCGCAATGCTCTCCTCGCCTAGGAGCTCAACTGATCTGAAATAGATCGTACCCTGACTATAAAGTCACTTCTACGCCTACATGGAGGAATTGTTGAATGAGATCATACCACAACTTGAGGCGTCATGCTTTACGCTGGGACGATGTATCCAAACTGGGGTGAAGGTGACCTGCCTCATAAATAAATAAATAATTGCTCAAGTTAGCGGTAGTTTATGTGGGACCCCGGGATCCCTCCATTTCATTTGCTGCCAACGATACGAGACACTGGACGACCGAGCACGAGGAGACGATCACGGACACGATCTCGGAAGGCACGGTGTAACCATATGGAGGGCGGATCTCGCCGGTGCCTTGCAAGAATGAGACCGCACACTTGCTGATGGCATCACTGGCATGAGCAAGGTAAGGACGATAGGTGGTGTTAGCACAGGCTAAATGTACCTCACTTCAGACAATACACACGGCTCAACGAGATCGATCACACGTTCTCGGAGCATCAAGAGACCGTAACCCTCCATGCCGACGGGTATACAAGATGAGAAGATCAGCGACTCCACGGGCGATCGGAGTAACCCTCCGAAAGTCGGCAGTCCGGGCAACCGATGGCTACGCTGGAGCCGCGGCAGAAATTTCGCGATTCCCGCTTTTCCACAACGGTGATGTTGAACGCCGTCGGCAAGAAGGCCATGCCTGTTGTCGTGTGTCAGAACGAGTCGAGCATCTGCGCGTCGTCTAGTTTCTAGTATAGCAGGTCATGGTAGTCCTGACGCTTGGTATTGAGCTTGGTGCGGCTGTTATCCTACTGAGTTCGAAGTGTTGCTTGGAAGGTAAAACCCAAAGTGGGCTCTGTTGACTTTTTAACCCTTTACACTAGTCTGCTTCCAGCTTCTGCTCTCACCTAGTACATTTCATCGGCTGATCGGAATATCGTCCGATCCAATTAGCCACGTCTCCTGAATTGCCCCTCTACTTGATCGACAACCATTCATCGCCATACCGGCATTGTGTCCGTGTGTCCGGGTGCCACAGCATCTGGGCCGCATGCATTGCGTCGTCGCTGCGTCTGATACGCTCGTACACGTGTAGTCACTGTGTGCGGCTCGTAAGTATCGTATCATCACTGCGCGCGGGGATGACGCCGCTGCTCGCGTGCACGGCGTACCAGATCAGCAGCTCGGAAAACAAGCTGATCCGCTTTAATTAGAGCATCTCCCTGCCCCACTGCAACCGTTCGCTCGCTTGTGTAGCGACTTCCTTTTATTTTGGTTTGGATATTTCATATTTTTGAATGTTTTCCTTCCATCAGCGAGGGTTCAGACAACGAGTGTGGTTAAGTACTCGATGTCGGAATGCTTGCCAATTAGAGCAAAATGTTCAAAGGTTCTCATATGACCATGCTGAAGCATAGGGCGACGAGTGGAATGGGTGCTCAAGCGAGTGGGTCGGTGAGTCAAGCGATCACAGAGGTATTTTGATGGTTCTGGCACTAGATATCTACGTTGTTTAGGATGCGTGCGTGATGGCCCGAGGTACTGAAAAGTACCCAAGCGTGGGGTCCACGAATGCCATTGGGCACTATAACTCACTACCTGTCGGTTTGTGTTTGCTTACGTAATGGGGCCGCGGTGCAAGCGGTCGGGGTTATTGTTTAGCGATGCTCGCCCAGAGCGCTACCAGCGTTTACCAAAAAACGATGGCGAAATTCAGGGGAAAAATGAACCACCGCATTTTTGACAAACATAATATGTTTAAAAATATTGGCTGTTGATGCTGCCCATGTATTCTAGCATAGTTAAATCAAGTGAAAATCTAGCCTCTATTCATTTGATTTAACTATATGCTCAGGCGAAGCGTACTTATCCGAATTCATAAGGTAACTCGATGAGGATGGATGTCATGGGCTTCAAATACTGCCACGCCAAAAAACCTTAGCGGCTCGCTAGCGCTCGCTTGGCGACAGAACCCTAAGCTCGCTGCGGCGCGCAAGCGCACCTACGCTTGGTAGAACAAAAGTGCTAGGTTCTGGGTTTAACATCCGTGTGCTATCGCACACGGATGTTAAACCGCAGGCATCGTGTCGGCTTGGACCTCCAAGTGATTTCACCCATACATTTGACCACTTTTGATAAATACTCACTTGTCGAAAATGTAACTGTCGAAAATTGTCACGTGTCGAAAATGTTCTTGACGCTATTGTGTGGTCCACCAGTTTCAATGAAAGCCATCCAGAAAATGATTCGCGACACGGCAGTCCACGCGAAATATTATCAAGATGATCCGTGCTCAGCACCACACGCTGCTTCGTGCAGTGCGACAGCAATGCTTCAGACTGCCGGACACGCGTTGTGGTTGCAATGGACCACGCATTGATATCACTTGTGGGGGGAATTATATGATAAATGGGATAAGCGGTGCCTGTCCGCACCGCACATCCTTGTATTGATCGACGTAGATTGCACAACCCGAGCTGGGAACTGTGTTCTGCTTGAACTGTCAGCTTCAGCATGTCACCACTGTCTACATCCACGCATACGGAATACTACTACGTAGTACTACCCATTTGCAGATACTACTACAACACGAGACACTATATTTTGGTGCTCTTAGAACTTGTCGGGCACGATAAACCTCTACCCCACCACTCTATGGTATATCATCACAAACCGCGCTGCTTCCTACGCTGCGGCGGCTCGGCTTAGTTGGTACTGTTGTTGCGGATGTAGTACGGCTCGTCCTGGAACTCCGCCTCGCAGTATGAGAACAGCGTGTCGTCGTCGGACGGCGTGAAGAGCTGCTTACCGGCGTGGATCATCACGTAACAACCCGTGACAGCGCACACCGCAATCACCAGCATGGACGCGCCCTTGTCCAGGAACGACATGCTCTTCCAGAACACGCGCAGGTAGATGATCAACGGCATCAGCAGACAGCTCGTCGTGTGGGCCGTGGCGCCCGTAAAGTCCTCCAGGTCGAGGAAACGTTTGCGCGCCAGCACAGCGATGACCACTAGGATCGCGATGATGCAAATGCGCAGAGCGATGTAGCGCAGCGTGTTGCTGCGGTACGGCGCGTGCAGCTGCTCCTCCGTGATCTCCTCGCCAAACTCGAGCGCCACGCGCAGGTGCGACATCCGGCCCTCCGACTTCTCGATCATGCTCGAGGCAGACACCTGGCGGATGCCGGCGGCGTCCACGGGCGTCGAACTCTGGATGTACGAGCGTTTCTCGTGGATCTCCATGTCGAGGTCCACCGCCGCCTGGTCCGCTTCGCCGTTGAAACGAACGATCTCGGGACCCTGGTGCATGCCGAGGATCAGACGCTCCGCCATGAAGAACGGAGGCATCATCAGCGTCGAGAACGCGATCGAAATGTGCACCTGCATGAACAGGTACGCCATCACCACGGCGCCGCGGTCAGCGGAGAAGCCCAGCGGGGCCAGGCCGAGAGGGTCCGACGTGCTCACGATCGAGTACAGGATGTTGCCCGACAATTGGCAGCCGCCAGCCGTGTAGCCTGCCAGAGCAACTGCAAGGAAGAAGGCCGAGATGAACAGGATCGTCACCACCACCACACGCGGAATGCGCTGCGGCTGCGAGTGCTCACGCGTCAGGTCGGGCACCACAACAGCAGCGCCGTAGGCCAGAGCCAGGTTACCGAAGCACGTGAGCACCTGGTGGAGCGATACATCGGGCGAAGGGATCGAGTCGTGGCCGCGCATGTTCCATTGCAGCACCGACACGGCGATGATGTCGGCGATGACCGTGCCCATGCATCCGGCGAACGCCATGCCGGCACTCTCCTTCAGCGTCGGGATCAGGCACACCGGGATGACCATGAGCGCCATGAAGATGATCCAGAACGTCTGGCTGAACGAGTCCGGGAACAGCACGTCCAGCAGGGTGCTGCCCAGCACCAGGAAGGCGCACGGCACCAGCAGACATACGCCCATCTGAGAGACGACCGTGAAGAAGCGGCCCCACCTGCCCAGGGCCCATTCACCCAGGTCACCGTACGTCTTGACGGAGGACGGCGCCACGAGCATCACCTTGGCCAGCTTGAGCGTGGCGTACGTGTTGGCGAAGATCATGAACCCCAGTGCGATGGAGGCGAACACCGGGCCAGCACGCGCGTAGTTGGACGGCATGGCGAGCGAACCTGTTCCCAAAGCATGCGCACATGAGTCAACTGTACAAAGGCTAAAAGTAAAGACACAAAATTTTACCTATGCCGCACACGCAGCAGAAGAGGTTGAAGGACGCCTTGGCGTCCTCCACCGTGAAGAAGGCACCCTTGCCATTAGCGGACGACATCGTGGATCGCTGCTGCTTGCTGGAGTTCTCCCCGATAAGAGGAATTGCGAAGTGAGCGAGTTAAAGCAGCTCGCACTCGCTCATGTCATCTCGTTCTTCGGGTCGCCGCTGCAGATTTGCACACCCAACGCAAATCCACACTATGCATGCTCACTGAGCGCGGCGGTCGAACAGAGCCGATGCGCTGGACGGCTCTTTCGCCGGATTTGTGCCAGGGATTAGACGTGGCCGGCTTTGTGAGCTCATGTCCCTGCTTGCAACAAGTTGCCGTTGCAGCGGAAACTACATCGAGCGAGATACGGAGCACCACATGAAGGCAAGGCGCTTGAAGGCGAACCTCTGTTTAAGGGATGCGCCCCTCGACCGTCTCAGCGGCGGGATGCGCTTTCGCCAATCTCAGCGACTGTCACATTAACCCCATGTGGACAATAGCAGCAACTGTGGCACTCTCTGGCATGTATTAATATCTATCGACTCGCGGAGGTGGTGGGTCGGCCATTGTGCTGTTTGGAGCAAGCATTTTTGCCATGTATTCTCACCGACGATCGAGGCTGAGGGGCTTGGAACAGCGCTGCTGCGGCAGCCCATCCTCCGGATAACTCGCTTTGGACCGTATCGCGAGGGCGCCAGTCGATCCCACACCGGGGCCTTTCCGGTGCAAGACGACCGCTCTCTTCCCGCGAGCGCTCGCCGCTTGCAAGGATCAATGATCGCAGCTGCTCGCGCGCTCCGTATTTCCCGGCCAACGCGATCCCAACGGCACCCGCACCGGGATGCCCGAAGGCTCGACTGGGATACCGACCGGCAGAAAAAGCGCCCACTACTGGAGCTGTGTGCAAGACAGAACATGGCGGCGGCAGCGCTGGGGCAAATCCAGCTCCGCCCGCCAAGCGGCGCAATGGCACGTTGAAGGCGCAGGTATCTTCAAGCTGAGAGCTGTCGGGCGTTGTCCTCCATGGCAATGGATCTTGCTCGCAGGTTATTAACAGATGAAGGGAGGATGCGCCGGCCCTGAAGCGGACGCCCAGCCACCCGTCGTCACCCGAGACGGAGCGCAGTCTGTCTGCTCCTCTCAGCCCATCACTTGCTTCCTGCATTTCCGGTGCATGAGCTCGTCGGCGTGGGGGGGTCTCTATCGAAAGCATCCCCGTATTCGGTTTTGCGCGTGTCTAAATTTCATCAGCAAAGAGTAAGGCGGCCCGAGGCAGCTCTGCTCCCTCTTGATTCAAGTCTTGAAGGGGCCAGGGCTCTCCTCGATCCGAAAGATCATGAACAGCAGTTCGTGTCCTGGTGACCAGCAGCGCGTCACGGCCAAGCGAGACATCCAGCTCTGCTGCCTGCCAGCACGACGTGACTTCGAACGTTAAAAGGACAGCGGGGGAACCTATGTCTCGCTCTATGCGCGCAGGCAGCGAAAGTACAAGGAGCTGCAGCACCGGGGATCGTTACCAAGCGATGTGCGAACGAGGCGACGAAAGTCCAGTGCTTCAGCTCCTTCACAGCCCAGCTTCAAGCTGAGCCAGCGGTCAAGCGCGAGCCCAAGCCAGGATCCAAACTGGATCAGAGTTTGAGGCGGCGCGTTCTGGCCTCTGCAGGGTCGGCCGGTGTCGGCCGGCACGGCAGCCACTTTGACTACCTTACCTACCACTCTCGATGCTGAACGGCGTGCTTCTCTGCAAAACAGACGTGGCCATTCAAACGATAGGATTACATGTACCTGGCCGCCTGCGAAGGGCTCCAGGAGTTCTGCGCGCGCTCTGAAAGCTATCCACCCGGATACACGGCACGAAAACAGGTACACTGCCGCGGGTACTGTAAGAAAAGGTTTGCAGCGTTATCAACGCTGCAGTGACGATGTGATCGTTGTACCAGGTGGGTGCAGCGTACGCTACGAGCAAGGCAGAAGGCTCGGTTGAAGTAGGACACTTTGAACAGCACTGCGGACACCTCCACGAAAGGTCGCGTCAGTTTCGATCAGCGAAATGGCAGAGGAAGACAGTTTGCTGGCAAACAAACTGAAGAACGTTTACGTTCGTTGTTGTTTTTGCTAACTATACTATCCGTGCGCGCACAGTTCCGGACCACTTTCTCGATACCAAACTGAAATGATAGAGACGAGTAAGAGTGGCGCGGAGCACACCATTATGAAGAGGAGGACGAGACGAGTAGATTGGATCCCCCACTGGAGCTGCTAGAGCTAAAGACAACCGTTAAATTCGCACCACTATTTTTTGTGCACGGTTCCGGACCACCTGTGCCTGAAGGGACAAATACGTCTGTAGCTGCTTCTTAGAAGGCATACACTACCATCAACGCAATGATATTATGTTAGAAACCCTTCCGGGCTAGTACTTAAGCATTTACTTGCAGTTTCTGCGGAGGAAAGGGTCTCCACAACAACTCCCAACCTCGGAAATTTGGCAGTTTTTGAGCATCATATATGTCAATTTATAAGATTAACGACGCAAGATTTACGACCGCGACTCTGTATATCATGGAGATACTTTGCACCAACGGCTTGGCTATCGAGAGTGTCGTCAGAGCGCTGTGAGTTTCCAGAGCGTACGTTGAGCGCAGGAACCGATGACCACTTTTGTATGGGGCCAGCCATAAACCTCATCAGTCTCATATGCCATATTATAGTTTTCACGCAAAATGGAGCTGATCACAGCAAAATGGCAACAACACGTCCAAAGCCGGTGCGGTTGGTGCCATTAGGGGGGGGGTCAGAATTAGGAAATGGTGCAAAAAATATCACCACTTGAGCGCCCGCAAAATGAACAGCTATCTGTCAAAATATCACCCCGGTCAAGGTTGAATGGTTTGGTGATTTTATTAACGTCAAAATCGATGCATGTGTAGATGACTGCAGCTTGCTGCATGAGCCCACGCAGCAAGCTGCAGCCGGGTAGAAGCGCTAGCAATAACAGCGCGACGTAGAAGGCTACAATGAGAAAGAGAACAGCACGTTAGCGCTTTGATCTGGCTCACGCGCTATAGTACAGCGTGGCGGGCCCACCTTGCCTTACGCCACGCTGCTCATGCTGGCGGGGCGGGTGAACCCAGCTCAGTGCCTTACAGCATCAATCCTACGAGCTACATGCGCGGAAGAGCAACCGCCACCTCCTTACCATGCTCCAAGAAGCTCTACTTGTCGTTCCTCAGGCCAAAAGCGCGCCAGCACCGACCGATCTGCTTGCCGCAGCGTCGGACGGGCCTTCAACTTAATGGGTTGAAGTGCATACAAAAATCAAGATAAAAATAGTGATGGTCGACCATCATTGGCGAAATGGTCAACCATTTCAGAAATGGTTGGTCATTTTCGAAATGGTAGCCGAACCATTTCGCGAAATGTTATGATCACTGGTGATAAAAAATATGTTTGTCATTTCGGCCGGAAAATCACCACGAAAAAGCTAATTCTGACCCCCCCCATTCGCTTCCTTTGATGTGGAGCTCTCACGTGGTCGTTTTTGAGTCTCCAGATGACAAAATTCCAGTCACCACACCGAAATACGCAAAACCTTCTTTATATAGGATTTGTATGGAAAGGGGGTGGTCCGGAACTGTGCGCGCACGGATATATATAATACTGTCGCGGTCCTTCTTCGTCGGAGTCGTGTGTACCTTCGACCGACGAGTCACAGCGCGCGATGCTTACTAGTGTAGAGTGCCTTGCGAAGAAGGCGAAACCAAAACTCCTAAGAAAGACGCAAAAAGTGTTCTTGCTTGCTTCCTACGAAGAAAAATGTCACGACTGAACATGGGGCGCTACCCGCCGACCAGCTCTTCCTACTTCTCACTTCCGTTCCTCACTCAATAGTCCCACGACTCAGATTTTGGTCTAGAGTCATTTCCGTATCCCACTGTGCCACTTCAAGCCTGGAACGCCTGATCGCGCCGCCCTTGATGGGATTGGTCTTGGCGACGAAGCTCTTCTTCCAAGCGGACCTCGTTCACCGCCTGCAGCAGGCAAGTCAGCCGGATGGCAGAACAGGGTCCGTGACAATTCCCCCCGACTGAGTGTTGCCGTCCTCGGCTAACACCTTCGTCGCCAACCGGGTCTCTGTCGTCGACTCTCGCCGGCGTCTCAAAGGTCGGCGCGGGTTCAGGCTCTTGGCGCGTTCCTTGATCTCCGAGTCCACTTTCCGTTGTCTTTGACAAGCCTCTGAGTTGGCTAATGCAAGCGTTCTCCGCACGCTCACGCTCAGCACGACGCCCCTTCAGCCGGTCGAGACCCGTACGCATCACACGCTTGGGCGGAGACGTCACTAGGATCGGCTGGACGACGCATTTGATGGCTATAGAGCCCGCTCGCGAGCACCACCGCGCTCACTCTCGTCGCGAAAGGAGAGAATCCATACCACGCGTTCCAGAACTCGAGACCCGCGCAGCAAACCTTCCAATACGTCGTACACGATCTTGGGGGCGTACACGGTGACAGACATCACCAGCACAACACACAGATACACCAGGCAGAGTCCTTCGTACACCCGCCCCAAGATGGCCAACGAAGCGAGGCCATAGGCCCGAGTGTATCTCCACGCCGACAGCCACGCCATCTGCACAGCGTCAGGGACGAAGAGGAACAGCGTGTGGTGGAAGGCCACGCACTAGGTCCTCCAGGCGGCGCCAAAGATCCCAAACCGAGCCTCGTGGTCCTTGAGGACGGCGATCGGCACCACCATCAATAGCGAGAGAGCCGACCAGGCGTACTCTGTCGACTCGAGGTTCAGCATCTTGGGGCTCTGCATGACGAGCAGATAGCGATTGATACAGGTGTATCCGAAGAACCCGAACGCCTTCCCCGTTTCATACGTGACCCAGGTGAACACCATCGCCACGTCGAACATCGGACGCAACAGTAAAAAAGTCAACACTCCCCCCATCGCCCACAACAACGGACGGGCCCAGTCCTCGAAGCTGCTGCTCAAATCTCCAGTCGCGTAAGGTTTCAACAGCCACCACCCGGGCACAGCCATGCCGTTCATCTTCGGGCGATGATCGCCGAATGTGGCCGTTAACATGACTTCAGAGGTAATGAGTCCCTTTCCGTCAGTAGCTTTCCTGGAACGGCTCGATAGCCCCTTCCCATCGTTCTTCGAGAACCCATCAATTTCCGGCAGCCAAAACGAGAGAAAATTGGGGGCCTTCACAAAGCCTCATTCTCTCTTTCCGCGAGTCCGCCACACATCTCTAACATGGTCAAGCTCTTCAGTCCCCCCCCCGAGCGGCAAGAGGTCAAGGAGAACATCAACGCCTTGCTGGATGGCACGGAGATCGTTGACGCCTTGGCCGTCGAAGCTGCCTTCTGGGGACGGCTGCGTCCTCTCCTCGCCGTTAACGACCAGTCTCAGGGCTTCCAGCATCTAGATGCCCTCGTACAGGCGGTTCTGGGCGGGCAGCCGAACGTCGAGTTCAGCGGACCCGTGTTCCTCCTGCCACCAGTAGCGAGCGCCACGCTGTCGAACAAGTCATCGCCGTCCCCAACCAAGGGCAAGACCAGGGCTAAGACGCCCGCCCGCCGCAGTTCGAAGCGCACATCGGTCGTCGAGAAGGGTCCAGCCACCAAAAGGTCCCGTACAGCTCCACCTCCTTCCTCGCCACGCAAGACTCCAGCCAACAGCCTTCTCGAACTGAGCCGCAACATTCCCAAGGACGTGCGCGTAGCCGTCGAGAACATCCTCTCCAAGGCCAAGGCCCAGGACAAGAGACCCTGGCGCCTCGCCTACCCATGGTCCGGTCGACACCTTTGGTATGACCCCACGGAGTTCGACGCCGTCTACCGAGAGCACTGGCGCTTCTACATGGCGTTCCGGATGTTGGTCTGGCGTTGGGCGCTGCACGCGCGTCTGCAAAAGGCAGGATCTGATCTTCGCCGCAAGCTCAAGTTAAACGCCATACAGGCGCGCCTCCGGTTCATCAGCTTCTGTATCGAGACGTGGGGATACTACGGCTTCCTGAAGCGCTTGGAAGGTCATGACGAGTTGATCTGGTACGGAGGGCAACCAGGAAAGTGCGCGAACGGCGTCCAGCCCGAAGGAGGAGTTCTCGCCGACGACCTGGCCTCCCTGTACCGCACCGACGCCGTCCAATACCAGTTTATCATCGACTACGCGCTCGTATCCCGACCACGTCGACGACTACGGTTATCACTCGCTCTGCGAGCTCCTAGAGTACAGCGGGGCCCTCGACTTCACGGCCAAGCCCACCTTCCGCCTTTCCCATGAAGCCCTCGCCCGAGTACGTAAAGACGTCGTGTCCAGTCGCTCCGTCAAGTCTTCCTGGGTCGGGGACATGACCGTCGACCCGTGGAAGAAGTTGAAGAACAGCTACGAGGTTAAGCAGGTTCAGGACGCGCTGTACCGCAAGATCAACGACGGCTCCTACAAGCTCCCCACGTCGCCCAACGTGACTCCAAAAGAGCTCGAAGCCGACGACGTGTCCGACGTCGAAGATGATGGTGTCCCCAGCGCTCTGGCACCCGTCCCGGAAGCTGACGACGAGGCCGAAGAGGACGCCACCGACGAGACCGAAGATAACGGCTCAAACCCCGAAGAGGGCGTAGTCGCCGTCTAGTCTTTCTCGTTGGTCCATCGTTCGTGAGTCCCGGGAAGAATCGCCCCTCTTAATCTGCGCCTGAAGGCGTTTTTCTTGTTTTCCTCCAGAGGCGTTCAAACTCGGTCGTCGTAATTCAAAATTAAAATTAAAAATTCACTCGTGCTCCGAGGCACATTGCCTCGGACATAGCACGTTACACTCCTCTCCTCTCCATAGCGTACGTAGGAAATTCCCACCGCACCCTAGAAGAGAATTTCGTCTTCGTCGACGACAGCGTTGGCCACCACAAGTCGCGTGCTGCGCCTCAACTCGGGGGGACCCTTTTTCGTTCGTTCAGCGTTCTCGAACGCCTGGATCAGGACGCTGTATCCGGGTGACAGCGCCGCTCGCGACAGCCAGAACGTCTCGTACGTAGCCGTCAGGGCCAGGTACTCCACCTGGCGCTTCTCCACTCACCGGTGAACTCACGTTCGTGAAAGCTGTCACTTCTCCGCCGATAGTGATGCGTTCCACGAAACTGGACTCAGGCAAGTCGGCCTCCTCGAGAGGACCCTCTTCCTCGGGTTCCAGTGCGCCGTCGCCGGTGGTCGAACCGGTTGTCTCCACATGGGCCGAATCACTGAGTCCCTCGGGAACCTCACCGGCGTACGGGCGGCTCCACCGGCCCCTAAAGCGCTTCAATGATTAACGTTCACGGTCACGACTTTATCGGGGTGGTGCGGGATGTCGATGCGGTAGGCGTTCTCCCCGACTTGGCCCAGAACACGGTAGGGTCTATGCCAGGAGAACGCCAACTCCTTCGTCTTCCTCTCGCCTCGTTTTGCTCGGAAGATCTGGTACACCATACCGCGTCGCCGACGGCGTACTCCACGCGTATTTGGTTATTCAGACGCCGTTCGTGGCGATTGTGAGCCTTAACCAGCTGACGTTCCACCATGCGTCGCGAGTCATGCAGAGATTGATACAACTTTCGGCGGTACGTCGCGACCTCACTTGACTTCCAATCCATCCCAGTATTCAGGAACGCCAGATCTAGCGTCAGCACCGGGTCTCTGTCATAGAGACTAAAGAACGGTGAGTCTCCCAGCGCCTCGTGATGAGCCGTTCGATTCGCGAACAACACTCTCGGTAGATAGAGGTCCCAATCGGAATGGGACTCATGCACATACATCTTCAGTATGTTCACCAGCGTGCCGTTGAAGCGCTCCACCAGGCCCTGTGTTTGGGGATGATAGGCCGCTCCAAAGAGCTTCTTAATTCCGAGCGTCTCATACAGAGACCTCGCGAGCTCAGCCGTAAAGTTCGTACCGCGGTCGCTGAGAAGCCGTTCAGGGACCCCGTGGCGACAGATGACACCGTCTACCATCACATTCACAAAAGTGACAGAGTCCAGAGCTTCCACTGCGAACGCCTTCACCCACCTCGTGAAATAGTCCACAAATGCTAGGATAAACTTGTTTCCGCGGTCGGTAGTCGGCAGGGGCCCAATAGCGTCCACCACGACCAACGAGAAGGGGCCAGACAGGTCCATCACCGGCATCCGCTGCATCCTCCCCGCTCTCCACGGCCTCGATCCCTTTCCACCGCTACAGATGGCGCAGCAGCGAACGTACTCAGCGACGTCCTTCTTCCACCCCGGCCAATAGGCATACCGTCGGACCTTGTCAGCCGTCTTGGTCCGTCCGAGGTGGGCCGAGAAGATATCCGAGTGAGAGACGTGTAAAACCGTCTCGATGAACGGCAACGGGATAGTAGGCACCGTAATCGTGCTTGCAGGACCCGCCCGAGCTCGCAAGTGCACGCGACGCATCAGCACTCTGTTCTTCATGACAAAGTTGGGTGCCATCCTGAGGATCAGGACCCGCAGTTGCGTGTCAACAGGCAAGCACCACTCTCTAGGAACGCCTTCATGGCCACCATCCAGGGTGTCCGCGACTGTTCTTCCAGGAACTTTTCGCTGTCCAGTCCAAAGGCGTCGATAGGAGAGCGTTCGACGTCAGGTCTCTCGTTATCGTCCTCTTCTTGCTCTTCTTGAGTGAGTAATCTCTCCACCGCCATGGCATTCTCGTTCGAATCCGTCCGAGGTTCCGCCGTTCCTCCTTCAAGGGGGGGCTCCCCGACTTCGACTTCGGCACGGGCGTCGTCGCAAGTCGAAGCTGGGGGCACTCCCTCCCGTTCCACAGGTAGCCTCTCAGTAGGGTCCTCTTAACGGCTTCCAGGCGGATGCAGTAAGTCTCTCATCGTTTCGGCCGCTACCATTGGCAGCTGACGAAGCCTCGAGAGTCCGTCGGCGTGGCCCATTAACGTCCCGGCCCGGTGGAACACCTTAAACCGCAATTGGGACAGCTCTAGGGCCCAGCGGGCCAACTTCGCGTTTGTCGTACACATGGTTTCTCCAAAGATCCAGGTCAGCGCCTTGTGGTCCGTGTACAGGTCGAACTCGGCATTGTCCAACTAACACCGGAACTTGCGCGTAGCCCGCACCACGCCCCAACACTCGATCTCCGTGGTCCCATCGGTCTTATTGATCCAATTCCTTTGTGATCCCACGAGCATCTTGCTGGCATATGCGATGGCTCGGTCTCGACCGTCCACCTCCTGCATCAGACATGCGCCCACCGCTAGGTGCGAGGAATCCACGTAGGGCTTGAACCTCTTCTTGAAGTCCGGGTAGGCTAAGATCGGAGGGCGTACTAGGCAGCTTTGCAGCTGTCGGAAAGCCACACCACAGTCTTCGCTCCAGTTGAACGTCACTCCCTTCTGTTTGAGTTGTTCCAACGGGGCGGCGATGGCAGCATATCCAGGTATGTATCGGCGGAAGTAGCTCGTCAGTCCCAGAAACGCCCGCAACCTGTGCAAGTCGTGCGGCTTGGCGACATCCATCACGGCTTTTACTTTTTCAGGATTCGGAAGGATACCGGAAGGGAACAATATGTCCCAGGAACGCCACTTGGTCACGACCCCAATGGCACTTCTTCATCTTCAATTTGAAGCCCGCCGCTCGGAACCGTTCTAACACTTGGCGCACTCGCACCAGGTGACTCGCGAAGTCGTCACTAAATACCACGCAGTCATCCAGGTAGACGATACACGTTCTCCACTTGAGATCCACCAGAACGTTCTCCATGAGTCGTTCGAAAGCCGGCACCGCGTTGCACCGAACGGCATAATTAGCCACTCGTACAGGCCAAACTTACTCGTGAACGCTGTCTTTTCGATGCTGTCGGGGTCCATGGGCACGTTCCAATACCCGGACGCAATGTCCATCGTCGAGAACAGCTTAGCATTTCCCAGCACGTCCAGAATGTCGTCGATGAACGGCATAGGGTAGCAGTCTTTCACCGCCAAGGCGTTCAGCTTTCGATAGTCGATACAGAAACCAATGCCCCCGTCTGGCTTCCGGATCATCAATACTGGACTCGCCCACGGACTAGTAGATGGCTGGATCAGGCCAAGCCCGAGGTTTTGTTCCAGTTCGGCCTCCATAACATCGCCCTCGGCTTTAGACACGCGGTACGGTTGCTGTTTAACCGGTGCATGCGTCCCCGTGTCGATGCGGAACTTCAGCAGGTCCGTGCTGCCGGGCCGTTTGGACGAATCCACAAACATGTCCTTAAAGTCGCCCAACATGGCCGCGAATAGCTCCCTCTGCTCCGAGTTGAGTGCAGAGTCGCTGAAGTCCGCCTTCAGGTCATCGACTGCGGCTTTGGCTAGCTCCGAGTCCATCTGGGTGACGCCAGCATCCGCGGACTGGGGCTTCTCCCTAGCCACGGCCCCAATGACCTCGCTCACCTCCCTCGAATCGGAGGACGGCATATTCTCGAAGTCAAAAGCTGTATCGGGTACAACCGACGCCACCGCTACTACCACGCCCTCGTTGACGATCAGCTCTTCGGTGGAGGCATTGCACACCTCCACTAGGACCTGGTTCTCGTGGACGGTACAAAGCGTTCGCGCTACACGGGCAGCAGCATCCCTTCCCGGAATGCCTTCCACCAAGACTATCGAGCCCGGTTGGGCCACGCCCTGCAGTCGAGAACACACGAGAGCCTGTTCTCCAGGCGCGAGTTTCACCGTAGCAACGGCTCCCGCGGATAATGCTTCTTCGACTCGCGTATCTCCCAAAGCGATCACTTCTCCCGTGTCCTTCAGTGTCATAGTCAGCGCCTCCATGTCGATCACGGCTCGGAATGCTCGAAGATTGTCTGTCCCGAGGATCGAGTCTGCGCGGAGACGGCTGACCACCACGAAAGGCTGCACCTTCTCCACCGAACCGAGTGTCACCGGGAAGTCGATGACTCCGCAGACTTGAACCTCATGCCCCGTGACACTATCCAGAGCCCCCGAGTACGGTCGCAATGGCGTGGAAGCTTTGCCCAACCGTCTTAGGACCTTCTTGTCTACCAGGCTCGCGATGGCTCCCGTATCAGCCCACATTCGAGCCGGAAATCTAGCAAGCCAATAGTCAACGCTTCAACCCTCCGACACTGCCGATCACCCGCTTTCGTCGGTCACGACCCGATCTTCATCATCCGGTTCGTCACCCACCGGACGGAGCCCTCGTCGTCTCCTCGGACGCCGTTCCTCGCCCTCGAAGGTGTGCGTGCAGTGAGTTACTTCTTCCTCCTTAACCTTGTCGCGCTCAGGCGGTCCCACCACCGGGCTCACCACACTCGCCGCGCCGAATCGCACGCCTTTTACGGGTAGTTCTTTGGCGTCTCTCGAAGGGTCGTCGATCGTGATCGGTTTCGAATTCCTACGCGACCGCAACTTCTCAGACACAGCGGACGCCTCGTGTGCGTAGTAGTCGTCGGCGCACTCAACCATGCCTAAGAGTTGAGTCTCATCCTCGGTATTGAAAAGACTTTGTAGGCGTTCGCGAACCCACTCCTTCTCGTTCAAGGTCATCCTTGGTTTGTCACGAGTAGGGGGAACGTCCGCGAAGACGCCCTCCCCAGCACAACGCGACTTCAGCCCTTCGTAAATTAGGCGTCGCACCTTAGAGCGCACTCGAAAAGGCGCCGAACGGTATCTCCGGTACCCCTGTTCGAGAGTGTCGGGGTCTACGTCTCGACCTTCTTTCGAAAAGATCAGGCAAGCGCTCCCCTTGGTCTCGAGGCCCGCCTCTGGTAGAGGGTTCCTGGGCTCATCCGCTGCTTTTTCCGTCGTCAGCGTCGCGCTGTCGCGTCGAGGCGTCAGCGACTCAAGCGTCTCCTCCGCTCCTTCTTTCGTTTCTATAGCTCCGTCTGCGACAGACACTACAGAAGCTGTCAGCTCCCTCTTTTCGTCTTCTAGAGGGGGCTACTTCTTGAAGTCCCTGTTGGCACGCTTAGCCTCGTCAGCCACAGCGAGCTTCTCCTCGTACCACTTGGACCAGTACTCAGGCGTCGAAAGGACGCCCCGCGACACCTCCTTGGTTCGCTCCAGAGTCTCCACTGGGATCCCCGGTGTGACGGGAGTCACACGCACCTTTGCTTTGAGGAAGCGTAACGCACTAACCACAACAGACGCCCGGCGTCTCTGCTGTCTTAGTTCGAGGCCCTGCCTTCGTAGTCGTTTGCTGGTACCAAACGACTTGCAAACTTCTAGGTTAGATTTAAACTGAACGTCTATTACTTTTGCTCACCAAGTCCTACTTACTATAAACTGTCTAATTAATGCACCTTCGAAGTAACCTGTTTCCAAATGGTTTGCTCTCAAGCCATGTCGACCTTGCTAAGTACAAACCGTACCTATGGGTTCTCTTAGGTACGCACCGCACTTAAGGGCCAGTGTACGAAACACCACATGTGAGTGTGGCACATCACTATGTGACAACTCCATGTGTGTACGACACACTAACGGGTTGGGTGCCATTAATAAGGGCCACGCCCCGTTACACCCTCCCACACCCAAACGGAAAGCACCGTCCGACGGATAAGGATCGGAAAGGGGGGAATCCAGCCATCAAACGCCACGTGCGCACCCCGAGGCCGAGCCTCATTCTTCAACGAGCCGCCGACCGCACAAGCCCCAGCCCACAGGGCATCGCGAAGTCCTGCCACGCCTGCTGCTCACTGAGCCCGCACGCGACGCACGCCGTAGCTCCTTGAGCATCACGTCCACGCCACGACGGCTCCGTCGACAGCACACGCCTCGCGTCCCCCACTCGCACGCTAGCTTGGCAACACCGAGGAAGTCGAAGCGCAAGGGACCCAAGCGCCCGAAAACCCCGGCCCGTAGGGCAGCTATCGCCGCGGCGCGACGCCGCAAACGGCACGCAGTGACCTGGCCAGGTCCGACTCACGATCTCAGTGACTCCGAGAGTGGCAGCGAAGGGTTCCATATTGAGCTCATCACTGGGGAGGAGAGCGACCGCGAGGGTCACATGTCCAACCCGTCCGAGACAACGTCTCCTGCGCCGGCGACGACACCGCCCAAGGCCGCCGCGGCCCAGCCGCCAAGCGGCAACTCACCGCACCAGAGCGACGTGGAGATGCACGACGTGCCGGAGGATTCGGCCTCAGAGGCCTCTGCCTCGTCGGAAAATTGTTCGATACCCGTCGACTACGATGAATCGGATGAGGAGAAGACTCCGTCGTCCCTACAGCTCACTGAGCAACAGCGTGCGCTGCACCCTGGAAGCCCGGCCACTCCACGCAGCCTTGCTGCCGTGGCCCGTGCCAAGAAGGCTGCCGAGGACAGCGTCCCGCCTGCTGCTCCAGCTTCGTCGACGAAGCCGCCAGAAAAGCCTGCGGCTGCTTCAGCCGCGTCTGATGTTCCGCCCCGAGAGCCTCCGGTCATCACCAATGTCGGCGAAGAGGAGGGGTGGACCCTGCTTCTTTGCTGCCCGCGAACCGCAAACACCTACAAGAGCGCGCAGCCGCCCGGCGCACTGCTGCTGAGGTTGCCCAGCAGAAGCGTGAGCTTGAGCCTCCGGCTCCGCGTAACCGAGAGCAGCGAGTCTGGACTCCCGAGGAGTATGCTGCGGGCATTCGGCAAAGCCGACAGCGGTGTGTGCCTGTGGCCAACAACGACGAGTGTCCCATCGTCCTACGGACCAACACCGCCTTGGCTCGCCAAACCAATGAGGTTGAGTTCGAAACCTGGCTCCGCCATCTTGGCTATTCGATACCGGAGTTGTTGAGCTCGCCGCATCGGCTGGATTGGCTCGCCCTTCGGCGTTTGCGATTTCGCATGGCGAAGATGAAAGCTGATGATGACTGGGATCGACATCGGTGGGATCCGCGATATGCGGCCCTGCCGCATGATATCGTCGAAGAGGTGGTCTCCAAGGTGGCAAAGGGGCGACAGTCTTAGCCCGTAGAACCTGTGAGCGTTCTCGGGCCTGTTAGCGCCGACCGGCTCCGCGGAAGCGCTCATAAGTGTCCACGGTATCGGCGCAGTCCTCCTCGAGGAGACGACCGTCTTCCCAGGTACTCTGATCCTCGGGATAACCGCGCCACTTCACCAGATACTGGTAGTAGCCCTTACGCCCACGGCGCTTCAGGAGCTTCTTCACGTGGAAGTAGCGATCACCGTCGTTTCCGATCAACGGAGGCGGAGGTCGTAACGGACGACTCATCGTACCGGAACGCTCCGCGTCGTACGTTGGCGACTCAAGCCTCTGCCTCGGCCCGGGAGCCTCTTCTGGACGCGGTGGAGGGATGTCAGCGTCTCCTCGAGACCCAGCGACTGGACTTGACCTCCTTGCGTGGCCGCCTGCAAACCGTCGAGGCGCCTGGGGCCGCTTTTCGCCGTTCTCGGCAAGAGGAAGAGGGACTAGAACGTCGGGTGCAGGAGCTGCGGGAAGAACTCGGCCGGCAGGCTTGTGACATGCGTCATCTCTACGACCGCATCGCGGATCTTGAGCGTGCTCATGCGAGCGAACGTCACGATCAGCACGATCATCTGGAGTGGATTCGCCACCTCTACACGCGCGTAAGCGACTTAGAGGCTCGGCCTGCTCCGGCTGTTGCAACTGCGCCCGCTGCGCCTGCTGCAGCGGGGCTGCTGTAGCTTTAGCGTCAGAGGAAGACACAGACTCAGAGAGTCTCTAGTAATATTGATAGCTTGCAAACTCTATACGAGAGTTTGCACGAGTACCTTAATATAGCTAATTAAGGACTCCAAGAGACAGAAATACCTTAAACAAGGCTAGTGAACTCTTAGGCTTCAAATGTGAACTGAATGTATTGTTGTTTATCGCGGCAGAGCCGCCTGTTGTTTGTATGTATAGGACTCACTATCTATCATAGTAGAGCCTAGTCAAATGCATATCCAGTGGCTGTGAGCCACCCACTCCTATCTGGGGTGACCCACGTAACATATGTGTGGAAGCCACTTATGTGTGGCACCTAGCTTGTGTGCATCACACTATTCAATGTAACCCCGTTACACCCTCCCCCACCAGACTGTGGACACCACGTGTACGCACTCGTCATCGTCTCGATTGAGAAGTCTCGACGGCAACGGCCAAGTCGCTTGCCCTCACGAGAGCCCGCACCAGAACTTTCCAAGTTCAACGAGCACATGGCTCGGAGTCCGCAGGCGTCTTGGTCACTCGACAACAAGAGCGCGCCCGCGTCCCCGGCACCTAGTGCCCCAACGTCCGACCGTAAGGTCTCACCGCGCCCCGCGTCAACGCTCTCGGTGAGAGAGTATCACGCCCTGCAGCAGAGCCGTCTTGCGCTTAGCTCCGAGAGCCCCAGCAGCGCGAACATGGCCCGCCGTGCGGCAGATGACCTCTTTGAGGGCCTCGAGGAGGGGGAGGAGGACGAGGGGCTGGACTACAACTCCGACACGCCGATGCCTCAGCGAGAGGACTCCCCGCCACCTGCGCGTCCACGCTCGCCGGAGCAGCAACGCCGGGTTCCCAACCCTTTCGTGGATCGCGAGACCACAGCACTTCGTGCTTCGTCTGGTTTGGAGACCAACGAGATCTCCAACGACCTCGACGAGGCTCAAGAGCGTCAGCTCGAGGGGCAAACTGCCGTTCGTTCGCAACGACCTGAGGCGCGACCGCTAGTGAGCTCTCGACGAGAGTATGGCTTCGTGCCGTTCAACCCGGTGGAGCGCTTGAAGCAGTTTGGCTCGGGGCCATTGCAGAGTTGGCGAATCGGGCCGGCGGCCAGTACCAGCGACCAGGTCGCTACTCGTACTGCTCTCCGAGAGAGGCTTCTGACGCCGCAGCAGACCACTCCGCAGGAGTATGGGACTCGCCTGTCCGATCAAGCCCGTGGGGCTTCGGTCCCCGCGATGCGGACTATTCCGGTGGTGCTCGGTCCGGGAGAGCTCCTCCACGAGGACGACGCCCAATTCACGGACTGGGTTCATCGAACCCGCCGTCTCTCTTCGTTGGAGGCTCTCCGATCTAGCTTCGACGAAGCTGATGTGCGCTTAGAGCGCCGGCTTCGCTTCGATTTTGCGAAGTTGAAGACGAAACGTCAGGCGGCCGCCTCCAAGTCGCTACAGTCCCTCGGACTCGGCTCATCTGCTCTTAAGAGCGCTGCAGGAACTCACCAAGGTGAGTCGACGGCTGCAGCAGCCCGGGATCAACGCTTGAGCTCAGCGTATGATCCCTCAGCTCCCCTGCCTAGCGGCGGGAAGCGTGAGGCGACCGACTTCGCGGTCGCGGGCTCGCAGAGCGCCTTCGATCGCGGCGATCAAAAGCGTCCACGACGTCAGGGCAGTCTTGCCGGAGGGGTACCTCAAACTCCCACGAGTTTTCTGAGTGCGGGTACCCACGCCACTTTACCAAATATTGGTTATGAGCGTCGCGTCGACGACGCTTTAGAATACGCTCCACATGAAAGTGGCGGTTCCCCTGCTCGTCGAGCAGCGCCGGCGGCGCCCGTGTCCTCGCACGGTGAGGAGCCTGTCCGGCCTGAGGAGCTGGAGAGCTTGGAGAGATCGCTGAGCGACGTGCGTCAGATCCTGGAGCGCCATGGTCGGAGGCTTGATCAAGCCGAGAGGGAGTCTGACACCACCGTGAATGAGATCCGCGATCTCCGGGAACGTCTCCAGTGGTGTGAGGCTGCTGAGTCGGCGACTCAACGCCTGGCGCGCCTTGAACAAGGTTTCGCGCGGCTGGGAGGTCAGGTCGACCTGTTGCTGCGACTTCAGCAGGGCGCTGTGGCTCCGCCACGTTGGGCGCCAGCTCCTGAGAACCCACATGGGCCGGGTCCCGGTACGGCTTGAGCAAGCCAACGTAGAACACGGGGTGCGTACGCATCTTCTTCGGAAGATTGAGCGTGTACGCCAGGCCCTTCTTGGCCACGACCGTGAACGGTCCCACGAAGCGCGGGCGCAACTTGTTCTTGAAGACCGCAGACACTGCATGTGTAGGTAGGTTTTTAGCGTTAAGCAACACTAGGTCCCCGACCTCATAACTCTCAACATTGCCTCTGCCTTTAGCATCCGCTTGTTCTTTCTGTTTGTCTTGGCTATCAGCCATTGCGTCACGTACGTGTCGAAGGACACTTAGACGCGTTGACAGGAACTCGTCAACCTGTTTACGAACAGTGAGTGGGCTGACATCAGCAAGCCGATCGGCTATCTCTCCCCCACCAAGCCCAGGACCACAGAGTGGCAGCGTCAGCGGGACGCGCGGGTGGGTGAGGCCGTTCACGTAGAACGGAGTGTAGCCCGTGGAGGCATGCACAGCGTTGTTCAACGCAAACTCGACGAGTGGAAGCATAGCGCTCCAACGCTTCGGCGTTTCAGCGCAAATGCTACGGAGAATGTCTTCGACAACGCGATTCACGCGCTTAGTCTGACCGTCGGTCTGCGGATGGTCCGCTGTGGACATGTCCAACTTGGTGCCAAGCACCTTAAATACAGCGTCCCAAAACTTCCCAGTGAAGCGGGGGTCTCGATCAGAGACAATCGATGCGGGCAGCCCGTGTTGGCGGAAGACCCGATCGAGAAACAGCTTCGCTGTCCCTTCACCGTCCACGGTGTCCGGCACAGCCGCTAGATGAGCCATCTTGCTCAGACGGTCAACGAAGACCACGATGCCCGTGTTACCTTCCGAGTCCTTTGGAAGGCCAAACACGAAGTCCAAACTCATGGACTCCCAACACCTAGAGGGTACAGGCAAGCTTGCCAGCGGCGCGGCCGCATGCGGTGAGGGCTTCACCCCGCTGACGCGTCTCACACGTGCGCACGTACGTGCTCGTCCACTTGTACAGCTTGGGCCACCAATAGGTCCGGCTCACAGAGCTGTAGGTCTTCTC
Organism: Phytophthora crassamura; assembly: GCA_033557995.1. Lineage (NCBI taxonomy): Eukaryota > Oomycota > Peronosporomycetes > Peronosporales > Peronosporaceae > Phytophthora > Phytophthora crassamura. The sequence goes on from JAUCED010000018.1 coordinate 164,966, forward strand.
GCGACCGAGGTGGCCGCCAAGCGGTGTATCATGCGCTTCGTAGAGGATACGATACTTCAAATCCTCGTCATGACGGACCACGACTCGAGGAGTGTCCTCCGCACTCGTGCTGTAGTACAGCAGACCGTCAGCGACGGAGTAACGGTGCAGGCTCGCGCGCAAGCGCGCCGACAATGTCTTGTCCGAGTTTTCAAACTCCTTGCTCCCAAGAGCACGCAGCAGGGCGACACACATGTCGTCTCGCGCATACGCAGCGCGTATCAAGTCCGTCACCGACGAGGTCACCATCGTGACATGAGCAAGCTCATAGTCCGGTCGCCGTGACAACTCGTCTGCAAGACCATTCTGCCTGCCAGGCTTGTACTTCACCTCGAAGTTGTACTCCGCGAAGAAGGACAGCCAACGGGCCATCCTTTGCGAGAGGTGAGGCGACTGGGTCGCAGTGCGTAGTGACGCATGATCAGTGAAGATCACAAACGGCTTAGAGCCCAGCAGGTGAACCCTGAACTTGACGAGAGCATACTTCATCGCAAGTAGCTCTTTGTCATGAACTGGATAGTTCTTCTCTGCAGCCTTAAGCTGGCGAGACTCAAACGCTATCACGCGTTCACGTCCTTCGGCGTCTGCTTGGAGCAGAGCACTGCCGATGGCGAAGTCCGATGCGTCACAGACGACACTGAATGGACGTTCAGGGTCTGGCAACGCCAGGATCGGGGCATGAAGGAGACTCTCCTTGACTGCTTCGAAAGCATCTTGATGCTCGGTGTTCCAACACCAGTCCTCATCCTTCTTAAGGAGATTGGACAATGGCCGAGCCATCTCAGCGTAGTTCGCGCTGTACTTGTGCAAGTAGTTGGCGAGGCCAAGCCACTTGCGTAAGTCCTTCTGGTTCTTGGGAACCGGCCAGTCAACGATGGCCTTAACCTTAGCAGGATCTGCTCGAAGGCCGCGCTTCCCAATGAAGCATCCTAAGAAAGGAATTTCTTCAGCGCCGAAGATGCATTTTGATGCGTTAGCGTACAGCTTGTTGGTGCGCATGCACTCGAGCACTGCTCGCAAGTGGTCAATGTGGTTCTCCACGTCAGACCGACCTTGCTCCGCACGACTGTGGACGAAGATGTCGTCGAAGTACGTTTGAGCAAACGCCCGCAGGGGCCTGAAGAGCTGCGTCACCAGACGATTGAACGTCGCAGGCGCGTTCGACAGCCCTTGGGGCATGACTAGCCACTCCCAGAGCATACCGCTCGGAGTGCTAACCGCTGTCAGCGGAATGTCACTCGCTCGCATGAGCAACTGGTAATATCCATCGACCAAGTCGAGCGCACTGTACATCGTGCAGCCAACCATATTGTTCTGCAGAACATCCTTCCTAGGAATCGGCGTCTGTGCCGGAATGGTGGCAGCGTTGAGCTTATTGAAAGCATGAACGATGCGCCACTTGCCATTAGGCTTTCTGACACAGAACGTAGGCGTCGAGTGCGGAGACTTGCTCTCACGCACCATGCCCGCCGCGTGCTTGGCACTGAAGAACGCGTCAATGACGTCGCACTGCTCCTTCGGTAAGGGCCACTGCCTCGTTACGCAGTATTTGGTTCCAGGAACCAAGTCAATCTCATGACGGACACCTCGATCCGGAGGTAAGCCAGTGGGCGGGTCATTCGAGACCACATCCTGGAACTCCTTAACCAAAGGATAGAACGGATCCGATGGGTCCTTCAGGATCGAAGATCCACTTCGCGCACTGAGTGCCTCCTTCGTGTCCTCAAGGACAGCTTCATCCATAAGCGACGAGGAGTTCAATTCCTCCTCCGGTCGTATCATGACCACTTCGGCGAGCGCGCCAGCCTTTAAGGCAATCCCAAAGTCGAGAATGGACATCTCGTCCAGCCCTAGCAGAGCAGCCACCGTCGGAATAGCCTCGAGGCTGACGTTGCCCTCGGCTTCACCAGTCACTCCATCAACGAGTGTGTATAGCTGCTCGCTATCATCGTCCACGACGGACACGTCCTGCCGGTAATGGCATGGTCGACAGTTCGTCGAGGCATCTGGGGCATGGCCCTAGTGATGCGCGTGGAGCGGCACGTAACCCGCTGAGCGATGCTCGTCACGAGAGCACAGCATCGCTGCATGCCACTGATGGCGTGGTCGGCTGTGAGCCGAGGCATCGCGGGGAGGACCCTGACGATGCGGGTGGAGTGGCACCTAATCCACTGGGCGAGGGCTGTGAGCGTTGCGGCTCCACGCCGGCTCAATCAGAGCAACAAGAGGTGGCGACACCTGACGAGACTTTCAGTCTGAACACGCTGGCCTCTCCGAGGCGTACAGCTTCCGCGAGGAGGCGGCAGCGACGCCAGATGGCGACTGCGAGACGCAAGGCGTTGCAGCGATGCTGCGCTCAAGCTACGAGCATCGCTCAGCGGGTTACGTGCCGCTCCACGCGCATCACTAAAGCCACGCCCAAGATACCTCGACTCAGTGTCGACCCCGCCATTACCGGCAGGCAGTGATGACTCACAGTAACTCGGAGTCTCACTCAGTGGGTTACGTGCCACTCCACGTCCAGCCCACGAGCAGTGCTCGGGACTCGCGTCTTCGACGCCAGTGTCCATTAACTCGGACACTCCAATGTCCAGCACATTGACCGACTCGGTCCAGTGCCCGCGCCAATAGCGCTTTTGCTTCCTAGCAAAGGTGGGTTCATTACTCGCCAACGCTCCCCTAGGAGGCAAGCGCGTAGCGCCTAAGGTCTTCGACCGCCAGTCGATCCATGGTTCATGGCACTCCAGCCATGCCATGCCGAGGATGAGGTCGTACCTCGAATCCAGGTCGATGACCAAACAGCGTTCAACGCTATCGAAGTCCAGAAACTTCACGCCCAGGTTCACAGGAACCTTGGGCACCGTGACACGGGTCCCCGTCGCAAGACGGACGGTGACGATGTCACTCGAACGCGCCTTCAGCGCCTCAGCGTACTGCTGACTTCCTTCCATCGTGGAGCGCCGAGCATAGTTGCCCGACGCTCCGGAGTCGATAAGGATCTTCCATGGCTTCTCAAAGCCCTTCACGGTCGCTTCCACGACCAGCAAGCCCGGCTTGCATACACGTCCCGTGTTGTTAGAGAGCACGGTGCTCTTTGGGGCTAAGCCCTGCCGACCTCCTCCCTGAGGCTCAACAGAACTCAGTTCTTCTTCCCCAGCAGGGCGCCCCGCACCTACTGGGACTTGGCGTTTCCCCGCCCCGAGCCAGGCTTCTGCTCAGAAGCGGAGATTCGGCTCGACGGAGCCTGGCGCTGCTTGCGCAGCGGGCAACCCGGACGCAGGTGTTGCGTGCTGCCGCACACGTAGCATCGACGGATGCCGATACGCTGCTCAGGAGCCTGAAGCTCGGCTTCCTCATCTTCAGCGTAGCTGAGGTCCATAGGCACTGCGCCATTGGACACATCAGAAGCTCCGGAAGAGCTGGCTTGGGAAGCCGTCCAACCAAGTCGCGACGACTTGAAGTTGAACTCGGGGTTCAACGCCACGTTCACGGCTTCCTCAAAAGAGGTCGGGTGAACACGGAAGACTTCCGTCCTGACCACGCCAGTGCGAAGGCCTTCCACGAAGACGGTCACCGCGACCACTTCAGGAAGAGGATCCGCCGCCATGCCGGCGAGAAGAGTTCTCAACTCCTGGACGAAGTCCAACAATTCCTTCTTACCCTGACGGGTAGACAGGAAGCGTGACCTCACGCGATACGCCTGGTTAGGCGGCGAGAACACTCGCGAAAGCTGGGCCTTCAGCTGATCCCAAGAAGGGAACGCAGTGTCCACAGACGTGCCACACGTCAGGGCCCACTCTCGCGCTCGGCCACCGAGCTTGGAGATCGCAAGCGCCACGCGCTGCTGCTCGGTCTTGAGCATGGCGGACGCCATGGCCATTTCGACCTCTCTGATCCAGAGCAAAAGGCTTTCGCCTTCCTTGCCCTCGAAGGTCTTGACGCTCACCATGAGCGGTTTAGCTCGTGGAGCATCGTCCGATGCAGGCCTAGGCGTCACAGACGCCGCGGCCGCAGTCATCTTCTGCTGGACGTGCTCCAACAGAGCATTCTCATACTGAGAAAACGCCTCCAGACGCGCGTTCACCGCGTCGGGGCCTTGCGAAGCAAGATGGGCCACACCTTCCGGGCCGATCAAGGGCATCAGCTTATTAAGCCCGTCCTGTTGGTTCGGGGGTAAGTGGGCAAATTGCTCCATCCTCACAGAGGGACAGTCGTAAGACTCAGGTGTCGGATTGACTACAAGTGATACCAAGTGCAGCGGGGCTGCTGTAGCTTTAGCGTCAGAGGAAGACAGACTCAGAGAGTCTCTAGTAATATTGATAGCTTGCAAACTCTATACGAGAGTTTGCACGAGTACCTTAATATAGCTAATTAAGGACTCCAAGAGACAGAAATACCTTAAACAAGGCTAGTGAACTCTTAGGCTTCAAATGTGAACTGAATGTATTGTTGTTTATCGCGGCAGAGCCGCCTGTTGTTTGTATGTATAGGACTCACTATCTATCATAGTAGAGCCTAGTCAAATGCATATCCAGTGGCTGTGAGCCACCCACTCCTATCTGGGGTGACCCACGTAACATATGTGTGGAAGCCACTTATGTGTGGCACCTAGCTTGTGTGCATCACACTATTCAATGTAACCCCGTTACACCTGCCGCTCCGGCTGCCCCAGTCCTAAGTCAGGCCGACTTGGCGCGCGCGATGGCTCAGGCCCTGCATCAGATGTCTCGCTCGTCGAACTCTCAGAGTCAGCCACCTCCGACGGATGGTACGGCTTGAGCATGCCGACGTAAAACGTTGGGTGCGTGGTCGTTTACGACAACTCCTCCCTAACCCAACTCAGAAGCCGGGGGCAACGACAGCGGCGTACGTGGATGCCGCAGGCCGTTGACGTAGAACGGCGTAAAGCCTGTCGACGCATGCACTGCATTGTTAAGCGCGAACTCCACTTGCGCAAGCTGCGTACTCCACTTCGTGGGCTCCGCAACGAAGACACTGCGCAAGACGTCCTCCAGGACACGGTTAACGCGCTCCGTTTGACCGTCGGTCTGTGGATGGTCCGCCGTGGACATGGCCAGCTTCGTCCCGAGAAGCCGGAAGAGGTGTTGCCAGAAGTGAGAGATGAACCGAGGGTCTCTGTCGCTGACGAACGCCTCCGGGATGCCGTGATGCCGGAAGACATTGTCGACGAAGAGTTGAGCCGCCTGCGGCGCTGTCACACTCTTCTTCACGGGCACCAGCCTCACCATCTTGCTCAAGCGGCACACAAAGACCAGGATGCCAGTATGGCCGTGCCTATCGGGCGGCAACTCGAAGATGAAGTCCATGCTCACGGAGCGCCAGCAATCTGCCGGGACCGGCAAGCTCATCAGTGGTGCCGCCGCGGCCGGAGAGGGTTTGACCCGTTGGCACGTCTCGCAAGGCTTAACGTAAGACCGCACCCACTTGTACATGTGGGCCCACCAGAAGTCCCGCGCCACTGACGTATACGTCTTCTCGCGACCCAGGTGCCCGCTGAGCGCCGTGTCATGTGCCTCAAAGAGAATTCGATGACGAAGGTCCTCGTCGTTGGGAACAACCAACCGCGAGCTGGGCTCGCTGACGAGCCGAGAGTACCGAGCTGTCCGATTTCGTGCGCAGCACTTCGACCAGATCTCGAAGATCGTCATCGCCTGCATAGACCTCGCGGATGAGCTCATGGAGCGGCGACTCAAGGAACACCGCGTGTGCCAGCTCATAGTCCGGTCTCCGGGAGAGAGCGTCCGCAAGGACATTCTGTTCCCCCGGCTTGTAAGCTACGGTGAATTTGTATTCTGCGAAGAATGACAACCAACCCGCCATGCGCTGGGAGAGATGAGGTGATGAGGTCGCTGTCCTCAACGAGGCATGATCTGTGTAGATGACAAAGGGTTTACTACCTAGCAGATGAACCCGGAACTTCACCAGCGCGTACTTCATCGCGAGGAGCTCCTTGTCGTGGACGGGGTAGTTCTTTTCCGCGGCTTTCAACTGCCGGGACTGGAAAGACGCCACCCTTTCCCTGCCTTCGGCATCAACCTGCAGCAGGGCGCAGCCGATGGCAAAGTCGGAGGCGTCGCACACGACACTAAAAGGACGATCCTCGTCAGGCAGCGCCAGGATAGGGGCGCTCTGTAAACTCTGCTTGATCGCCTCAAAGGCTCGCTGAGCCTCCGCACGCCAGGACCAGTCTGTATCCTTCTTCAAAAGGGTCGTTAGTGGCCTGGCCAACTCAGCGTAGTTCTCGCTGTACTTGTGCAAGTAGTTGGCGAGGCCGAGCCACTTGCGCAGATCCCGCTGGGAGGTAGGCACCGGCCACTGCGAGATCGCTTCGATCTTTTCGGGATCAGCGCGGACGCCATCCTTTCCAAGGAAGCATCCCAGGAACGGGATTTCCTCAGCACCAAAGATGCATTTGTTGATGTTTGCATACAAATGGTTCTCCCGCATGGAGATCAAGACCTCACGGAGGTGCGCAAGATGCATCTCGACGTCTGTCTTCCCATCTTCAGCGTGGCTGTGAACGAAAATGCCGTCAAAGTACGTCTGTACGAAGTGCGGCAGCGGCCGGAAGAGCTGTGTCACCAAGCGATTAAGCGTTGCTGGTGCGTTGGATAGCCCTTGGGGCATCACCAACCATTCCCACAGCATCCCGCTGGGAGTGCTCACAGCTGTGAGAGGGATGTCAGACTCCCGCATCAGGAGCTGATAGTAGCCATCGACCATGTCGAGCGCGCTAAACACCGTGCAGCCCGCCATGTTGTTCTGCATCACATCCTTTCGAGGAATGGGCGTCGATGCGGGGATGGTGGCTGCGTTCAGCTTGTTGAAAGCATGTACCATGCGCCATTTCCCATTGGGTTTGTGTACGCAAAACGTCGGTGATGAATGAGGCGACTTCGACTCGCGCACCATGCCCGCGGCGTGCTTCGCTGCGAAGAAAGCGTCGATGACGTCGACTTGTTCTTTCGGAAGCGGCCACTGGCGCGTGGTGCAGTACTTCGTACCCGGCTCGAGATCGATCTCGTGGCGCACACCCCGATCCGGGGGTAACACAGAAGGAGGGTCCTCCGATACCACGTCCGAAAATTCCTTCAACAGAGGATAATAGGGATCCGAGGGGTCCTTCAGAATGGCTGCGCCATATCGTTGTTGTCTCTTCGAGACCCCCCCCTTCTTCTAACACGTCAGGGTCCATGACCGAGGAGCTGTTCAGTTCGAGAGGCTCTTGTTCGCGGCGGATAAGGACTAGATCCTCCAGTTTCCCCGCCTTAAGCGATTCGAGGAACTCGACATAGGAAAGCTCTTCGAGCTCAAGGAGCTCCGACAACGTCGGTACTGGGGTCAGATCTCTCGCGTTGCGATCACCCGTGATCGCGTCAACAACCACCGTTGCGCTGCGAACTCCATCAGCGACGTTTCCTTCTTCGGCGACGGCTGAACCAGCCCGAACGCCTTGCGTGGTGAGAGCCCCTGCTCGACCACCCTTGTTGGAAACACACACTTGTTCGGCCGAGCCGGCAAAGTGTCGTTCCCCGCGTGGCACCCGGTGCTCGTGCACGAACCCGTCGCGGGATGAGGAGGGGACATGACCCGCCAAAGCTCGATCCACTAAGTGTTGGTGACTTGCACCTATGGTGCGACTCCGCCAGTCGATCCACGGCTCGTGCTTCACAAGCCAGGGCATGCCGAGGATCAGATCGTATCGATCATTCATGTCAAGGACAATGAACGGTTCGACCGAATTAAAGTCGTCAAATTTGACCGTCAAGGGGAGAAGGACCTTCCGCGTCGATACGATCGACCCAGTCACTAGGCGAACAGATACGTTGCTATTACTCTTTTTAGTGTCTTCTAAAGCTTGAGCATACAGTATGCTGTTCCTAGCCACACTGGCCTTCGTTGTGGTTATACGACGCACCCGAATCAATCAGGATGGTCATTGGTTCTTCGTATCCCTTGACGCTGGCGATGACAACCACGAGGTTAGACCGCGCGGCGGCCACCGAGAGACACAACAGTGTCGTCCCTGGGACTTGCTCTCCTGGGCGGGGAGGTGACGAAGCCACCGCCGTCCGGGAAGAGCGAAGCCTCCCAGCAGGGCGTCCCGCGCCTACTGGGAGTCGCCGTTTTCCGACGCCGCGGACTCAATCATATTGAGTGACGACGACGCCGAAGTGGCTTTGCCACGAGCCGTTCTCCATGGGTTGGTCGGGCAGTTCCGACGGAAATGGCCCAACTCGTTGCACCCAAAGCAGCGACCACTCGCACGAAGCTTTTTCGCGCCGGCCCGAACAGACTCAGCCGCCGAGATCTCCATGGGAGTGGGGCCTTCTGACGTGTCGGTCGGACCAGCGTGTCCCTGCGCGGATCGCACACAGTGATCCTCGAGTAGCGCGAGATGCACTGCATCGTTGAAGGTCTTCGGCTGACGGCGGAAGAGCTCGGTCCGCACTGGACCAGTACGGACGCCGTCCATGAATACCGTGACCTTCACGTCCTCTGAGAGAGGAGCTCCGGCCATGGCTGCTTCCAGGTTCTGCAGCTCCATGACATAGTCTTGAAGCGAGCGCTTCCCTTGCTTGCAACGCAAGAAGAGGGAGCGATGGCGGTACGCCACATTGGCGAGCGAGAAGTTCTTGCGCAGCTCTTGTTCCATGAACGACCACGTGGTGAAGAAGCCTGGAGACGACGTCTCACGAGCCATGGCCCAAGCCCGAGCCCGACCTCCGAGGTTGGACAGGGCGAAGGCGACCTGGGATCTCGGATCATAGATCTGTCCCGCGCTCAGCGCGATCTCGATCTCACGGATCCAGAAGACCAGGCTGTCCGACGCCTTCCCATCAAACTTGGGAACCGTCATCTTGACTGCCTTGGTCGATCCTTGTCGCGATGCGAAGGTACCCGACTCGCGCGCTGCTGACTGTGCCGCACTCTGTGCTTCAACACGCATCGCAGAGCGAGCGTCATCTGCGCGGCAGCGCTCACGTGGGCGATCAACGACGACTCGTACTTGTCGAAGCGTTCCACGAGTGCCCTTTGCTGCTCCACAGGAAGCGAGGGGAATCCAGCGAAAGCTGTCTCGCCCAGGAGGCTCACCATCTTCTCCAGCGTTGCCCAGTGGGCGTCCGAGAGATGAGGGAAGTCCTGCCGAGACGGCAACATGCTCCCTGAGTCATCCATGCTCAGAGAGACCTTGATGGTAGACAACCGCGCCGGTCGCGGATTGACTACAAGTGCTACCAGGTGTGACGGAAGTCACACGCACCTTTGCTTTGAGGAAGCGTAACGCGCTAACCACAACAGACGCCCGGCGTCTCTGCTGTCTTAGTTCGAGGCCCTGCCTTCGTAGTCGTTTGCTGGTACCAAACGACTTGCAAACTTCTAGGTTAGATTTAAACTGAACGTCTATTACTTTTGCTCACCAAGTCCTACTTACTATAAACTGTCTAATTAATGCACCTTCGAAGTAACCTGTTTCCAAATGGTTTGCTCTCAAGCCATGTCGACCTTGCTAAGTACAAACCGTACCTATGGGTTCTCTTAGGTACGCACCGCACTTAAGGGCCAGTGTACGAAACACCACATGTGAGTGTGGCACATCACTATGTGACAACTCCATGTGTGTACGACACACTAACGGGTTGGGTGCCATTAATAAAGGCCACGCCCCGTACCTTGCTCGTTTCTTCGATGCTCTCCTTCTCTTGCCTCGCAGCGTTCTGTTTCATCAATCGCCGAAGCTCCACTTTATCGCGCGGGAACAGCCGTTCCTCTAACTCCTTGGTGTACTCCTCGGGTTCGTCCCTCGCCAGCTTGTACTCACCCTGCTCTAGCATTTCTAGCTCTGAGTCGGTGAACAAGCGTCCGTGGGGGGCAGTGGACGGCACTCCCTTAGTACTCAAAAAGGGCTCCTCGCGTTTCCCTTCCTCTTCCTTGTCGCGGTCACAAGTCTCCGACTTGTCCGCTGTAGTTGACCGAGCCACTGTAGAAAGCCGTTCTACCGTTGCGCACTCGGCATCCTCTGTCCAGTCTTACAGCGGGTCCTCGCCAGCGACAGCCTCCTTGGCTCCTTCGCCCGAGTCACCACTCGAAATCTCGTCCTTCTGGTCGAGACGCTCCATTACGTCTCGGTCGTTCACTCTCTCTTGTTCAGCCGTGAGCGCCAGCGCACTCTCCTTTTCACTGTTTTCTCGCGTAACGCCTTCATTCGCGTTCTGCACTTGTCTGTTCATCGTCTTATCACCCCCAGCAGGAACGCCGTCGATATCATCGTACGCCGCACTGCCTTCGTCCCGGGGAGCCGTTCTCCGTTCACCAATCTGTCCTACTGGTGCTACGTCGCGCTCCCTTGTGTCGCCCGTTAGGCAAGAGGAAGGAGCGACACTCCTTCCCCTTCCTCCTGCCCCCTCCATTGCTGGGACGTCTGGGTCGTAGCCGGCGTCGCTGCGCTCTGCACCAACCCCTTTAGGACAACTAGCATCGGGCATTTCGCCATCACATGCTCCTTCGAGTCGCAGAGGGCGCAAGTTAGCGTCCTCCCTCCTTGGTAGCGACCTCCACCGTTCCGATACCCCCCACTCGACGGTGGGCGCGCTCGGTCGCACTCCATGGAATAGTGACCTGGATCCCCACAGATGTTGCACGTACCCTTCGCTCTAGGCAACGTCAGTCGACTACAGTTCCGGCGTTCGCAGCGGCCAAACATAGTCTCGCCTTGTTGGGTTCGAGTGTCGGGTCCCATCTTGATGTTCAGCTGCCGCGTGCCCGTTCCTGGGTTAGCCGGAGCACTCGTCACCATCGTCGAAGGCCCGGGAGCGGCGACATTCACCGTTGAACGCCTCGGAGAGCGTGGCACCCCCTGACTGCTGTGCTGAGCCGTCGAGTCCATCCTAGGTTGCTGCTGTTGTTGCATCAAGAGCAAGTTCATCTGCTGCATCTGCTCAAGAACCTTTAGCTGCGTTGACGCCTCCACACTCGGACTCTTGGCTTCCCCAGCAAACTCGTCGTCTTCTTCTACGGGCCGGTTCAGGCCCTTGAAAAGGAGCAGAGCACACGCGTCGCGAATCGTGGTGACTATGCTCGAGTTCAGCATGGACCGCAACTGCTTGTTCTTGATCCCTTCGAGGGAGAACTCGTACCGCATGCGGGGCTCGTTATAGTTGGACGCCTCGTGGCCGATCGCAGTTGATTCCACAACTGGGACGGAGTCTTGCCGATGAAATCGGTTGTAGAAGCGAATGCGCAGCGTAGCAAAGTCGTAGATACGTGAGTTGTACCACCAGCCTTGGCCGGTCTTGTCCTTGAGGCACTGCTCGAAGGCAGTGAGTCGCAGCGAGTCTTCCATGCCTTCCGTACAGCGTTCAAACGACCTCCAGAAAGAGGCTGCTCGCTCACTCGAAGCCGAGTCCGAGAGGAACGGCACGATCACCTTGACCGCGTTTCTCAACTCATTCGGAATGCCTCCGTGCGAGAAACTACCCGTAGCCATCCCACCCCGTTCCAGGACCGTACCCGGGATACGTCATCGTCGTAGTCTGAGGAAACGAGGGTATGTCTGCCCATACGCATTTCCTTGTCCCATGCTGGGTGTTCCGCCCGACATGGCCGGTCCTCCAGCTTGCAAGTTCGGCTAGAACCCAGCCGTCCCGGCACTTCCAATACCCTTGTCCACCCGGGGTCATACCCACCGGTAGCGTTGACGTCCCTGGAGCCGCTTGAGAGGGGATAGGAACACTCGCAGAATTCCCCGCCGGCCAAGTCGACGCTTGCGTCCAGGAAGTTGGCGCCGCCGGCGCAGACGACAGCCCTGGTGCAGGGAGTGTTGACCCCCCACCCCCATAGAGCGCTTGTCCTAGAGGCAGGCCCCCTTGAGGAGGAGGAAACTGCATCGGTTGAGGAGCCGGGATAGGAGTAGGGGCCACTGGCGGAGTCGACCGAGCCATCATCGTCCTGGCAGGGGTGGCCGCTCCCGCATACGCAGCAGACACTGTTGGGATCGGAGCCGTCACGGGCACGGGCCCTCCAGATTGTTGCTGTAACGCTTGACGCACGACTTCAGTCAAGTCCGCCTCCACCGCGGGGTCCATACCCGTTCCAGACGGCAGTCGGGCCGTCGCGTTAGGGCTCACAGCTCCTCGGGCAAGCCCCAAACCCCCAGTCGAGGCGGCCGAGGGCCCACTCTGCTGGTTTCCCGAGAGCCTCAAGAAGCGGTCCAATACCTGGGCGAGCAAGTCTGCGTCGAAGTCGGTTGAGACGCCGGAGCGTTCGCGCTCACCGAGGCTGTGCCGCCGCTAGACGTTCCCGCCGGGACTCTCTGAGGTCCAATCCCTCCTAGGGCATGAGTTGGTGCCGAAGCCACTGGTCGTCGGGACCGAGTACGTCGGACGAGCAGAGGCCGTTGGCACCGTGCTCATTGAAAACGAACGCGCCGGGCGAGCAGGAATCGTCGTCGCCGGGTTGGCTGCTGGTTGAGTAGGAGCCGTCGCTTCCCAGTTGAGAGGAAACATGAACCGAGGACGTGCAGGAGCAGGAATCGACGCGTCCACTCCTGGTGTCAGCCGATCGGGAGGTGCAGGCGTCCTCGCAGGCGCAGGAGCCGGAGCCGCGATCGAAGCTCCGGATGACGCCGTCCGGCGCGGGGTCACTGCGCTCGGAGGGGTCGGCACGCTCGAGGTCACCCACCCTTGGCCGATGGGAAGAGGCGATCCCCCTCCTTGCATGGCCAACTCGACGTCGGGTCAGGCAGCACAGTGCTGCCTTCGGCGGGCGGTCCGCGTGGCGTCGGAGTCACGTTAGTCGCCGGTGCGGTCGCCACGAAGCCTGATTCTCGCCCTTCGTCCGCAGCCGTCTCTTGGGTGAGGAACTGGAGGAAGTAATCCAGTGTCCGTCGACCTCCTGGCGTCTCCAGCAGGCTCGGGCGTTGCTCTGGCCCGCCCACCGGAGCCGCAGCACTCGAGGTTCCCTCCTGCCGCTGTAGTCCGCTGGTTCCTTGCGACGCAGCCCCCTCGCCGGGGCTCTCAGCGATTGTCTCCAAGCGTACGGTGCTTGGAACCGTCTCTTCCTCCTCCTCACCTTCAGGGAATATTTCCAGTCCCCGACCTCCGAGAGGCGTTCGTCCCTCGAACCCTCTTCTCGCCCATCACCGGGCATCCTTGAGGAGCTCATAATGCTCCCCACGCCTTCTTCGCTTGACACGCCTTAACCTAGGCGCCGTCCCACGTCAGTGAGAAGATACCCTGCTTCTCCACCAACTTGTCCCGGTCGTTCTTCGTCGTAGTCGTGTGTACCTTCGACCGACGAGTCACAGCGCGCGATGCTTACTAGTGTAGAGTGCCTTGCGAAGAAGGCTAAACCAAAACTCCAAAGAAAGATGCAAAAAGTGTTCTTGCTTGCTTCCTACGAAGAAAAATGTCACGACTGAACATGGGGCGCTACCCGCCGACCAGCTCTTCCTACTTCTCACTTCCGTTCCTCACTCAATAGTCCCACGACTCAGATTCTGGTCTAACGTCATTTTCGTATCCCACTGTGCCACTTCAAGCCTGGAACGCCTGATCGCGCCGCTCTTGATGGGATTGGTCTTGGCGACGAAGCTCTTCTTCCAAGAGGACCCCGTTCACCGCCTGCAGCAGGTAAGTCAGCCGGCTGGCAGAACAGGGTCCGTGACAATAATAGTAGGATGTCCCCATCAACTGAACTCGTGCACCTACAAAAGGGATGCTCCAACCGTGCATGCCTGTTACTGGATCGGGTTGCAGCGAAATGCTAGGGCAATTTCAAGTCCAGGTATGGGTGCTCACCCGTTTTTGGTTTGGGAAGGCCGTACTGTTGGGTGTCAGTCACTGGTTCTCCTTGTTTGCCAGCAAACTGTCTTCCTCTGCCATTTCGCTGATCGAACTGACGCGACCTTTCGTGGAGGTGTCCGCAGTGCTGTTCAAAGTGTCCTACTTCAACCGAGCCTTCTGCCTTGCTCGTAGCGTACGCTGCACCCACCTGGTACAACGATCACATCGTCACTGCAGCGTTGATAACGCTGCAAACCTTTTCTTACAGTACCCGCGGCAGTGTACCTGTTTTCGTGCCGTGTATCCGGGTGGATAGCTTTCAGAGCGCGCGCAGAACTCCTGGAGCCCTTCGCAGGCGGCCAGGTACATGTAATCCTATCGTTTGAATGGCCACGTCTGTTTTGCAGAGAAGCACGCCGTTCAGCATCGAGAGTGGTAGGTAAGGTAGTCAAAGTGGCTGCCGTGCCGGCCGACACCGGCCGACCCTGCAGAGGCCAGAACGCGCCGCCTCAAACTCTGATCCAGTTTGGATCCTGGCTTGGGCTCGCGCTTGACCGCTGGCTCAGCTTGAAGCTGGGCTGTGAAGGAGCTGAAGCACTGGACTTTCGTCGCCTCGTTCGCACATCGCTTGGTAACGATCCCCGGTGCTGCAGCTCCTTGTACTTTCGCTGCCTGCGCGCATAGAGCGAGACATAGGTTCCCCCGCTGTCCTTTTAACGTTCGAAGTCACGTCGTGCTGGCAGGCAGCAGAGCTGGATGTCTCGCTTGGCCGTGACGCGCTGCTGGTCACCAGGACACGAACTGCTGTTCATGATCTTTCGGATCGAGGAGAGCCCTGGCCCCTTCAAGACTTGAATCAAGAGGGAGCAGAGCTGCCTCGGGCCGCCTTACTCTTTGCTGATGAAATTTAGACACGCGCAAAACCGAATACGGGGATGCTTTCGATAGAGACCCCCCACGCCGACGAGCTCATGCACCGGAAATGCAGGAAGCAAGTGATGGGCTGAGAGGAGCAGACAGACTGCGCTCCGTCTCGGGTGACGACGGGTGGCTGGCGTCCGCTTCAGGGCCGGCGCATCCTCCCTTCATCTGTTAATAACCTGCGAGCAAGATCCATTGCCATGGAGGACAACGCCCGACAGCTCTCAGCTTGAAGATACCTGCGCCTTCAACGTGCCATTGCGCCGCTTGGCGGGCGGAGCTGGATTTGCCCCAGCGCTGCCGCCGCCATGTTCTGTCTTGCACACAGCTCCAGTAGTGGGCGCTTTTTCTGCCGGTCGGTATCCCAGTCGAGCCTTCGGGCATCCCGGTGCGGGTGCCGTCTTGGGATCGCGTTGGCCGGGAAATACGGAGCGCGCGAGCAGCTGCGATCATTGATCCTTGCAAGCGGCGAGCGCTCGCGGGAAGAGAGCGGTCGTCTTGCACCGGAAAGGCCCCGGTGTGGGATCGACTGGCGCCCTCGCGATACGGTCCAAAGCGAGTTATCCGGAGGATGGGCTGCCGCAGCAGCGCTGTTCCAAGCCCCTCAGCCTCGATCGTCGGTGAGAATACATGGCAAAAATGCTTGCTCCAAACAGCACAATGGCCGACCCACCACCTCCGCGAGTCGATAGATATTAATACATGCCAGAGAGTGCCACAGTTGCTGCTATTGTCCACATGGGGTTAATGTGACAGTCGCTGAGATTGGCGAAAGCGCATCCCGCCGCTGAGACGGTCGAGGGGCGCATCCCTTAAACAGAGGTTCGCCTTCAAGCGCCTTGCCTTCATGTGGTGCTCCGTATCTCGCTCGATGTAGTTTCCGCTGCAACGGCAACTTGTTGCAAGCAGGGACATGAGCTCACAAAGCCGGCCACGTCTAATCCCTGACACTGATCCGGCGAAAGAGCCGTCCAGCGCATCGGCTCTGTTCGACCGCCGCGCTCAGTGAGCATGCATAGTGTGGATTTGCGTTGGGTGTGCAAATCTGCAGCGGCGACCCGAAGAACGAGATGACATGAGCGAGTGCGAGCTGCTTTAACTCGCTCACTTCGCAATTCCTCTTATCGGGGAGAACTCCAGCAAGCAGCAGCGATCCACGATGTCGTCCGCTAATGGCAAGGGTGCCTTCTTCACGGTGGAGGACGCCAAGGCGTCCTTCAACCTCTTCTGCTGCGTGTGCGGCATAGGTAAAATTTTGTGTCTTTACTTTTAGCCTTTGTACAGTTGACTCATGTGCGCATGCTTTGGGAACAGGTTCGCTCGCCATGCCGTCCAACTACGCGCGTGCTGGCCCGGTGTTCGCCTCCATCGCACTGGGGTTCATGATCTTCGCCAACACGTACGCCACGCTCAAGCTGGCCAAGGTGATGCTCGTGGCGCCGTCCTCCGTCAAGACGTACGGTGACCTGGGTGAATGGGCCCTGGGCAGGTGGGGCCGCTTCTTCACGGTCGTCTCTCAGATGGGCGTATGTCTGCTGGTGCCGTGCGCCTTCCTGGTGCTGGGCAGCACCCTGCTGGACGTGCTGTTCCCGGACTCGTTCAGCCAGACGTTCTGGATCATCTTCATGGCGCTCATGGTCATCCCGGTGTGCCTGATCCCGACGCTGAAGGAGAGTGCCGGCATGGCGTTCGCCGGATGCATGGGCACGGTCATCGCCGACATCATCGCCGTGTCGGTGCTGCAATGGAACATGCGCGGCCACGACTCGATCCCTTCGCCCGATGTATCGCTCCACCAGGTGCTCACGTGCTTCGGTAACCTGGCTCTGGCCTACGGCGCTGCTGTTGTGGTGCCCGACCTGACGCGTGAGCACTCGCAGCCGCAGCGCATTCCGCGTGTGGTGGTGGTGACGATCCTGTTCATCTCGGCCTTCTTCCTTGCAGTTGCTCTGGCAGGCTACACGGCTGGCGGCTGCCAATTGTCGGGCAACATCCTGTACTCGATCGTGAGCACGTCGGACCCTCTCGGCCTGGCCCCGCTGGGCTTCTCCGCTGACCGCGGCGCCGTGGTGATGGCGTACCTGTTCATGCAGGTGCACATTTCGATCGCGTTCTCGACGCTGATGATGCCTCCGTTCTTCATGGCGGAGCGTCTGATCCTCGGCATGCACCAGGGTCCCGAGATCGTTCGTTTCAACGGCGAAGCGGACCAGGCGGCGGTGGACCTCGACATGGAGATCCACGAGAAACGCTCGTACATCCAGAGTTCGACGCCCGTGGACGCCGCCGGCATCCGCCAGGTGTCTGCCTCGAGCATGATCGAGAAGTCGGAGGGCCGGATGTCGCACCTGCGCGTGGCGCTCGAGTTTGGCGAGGAGATCACGGAGGAGCAGCTGCACGCGCCGTACCGCAGCAACACGCTGCGCTACATCGCTCTGCGCATTTGCATCATCGCGATCCTAGTGGTCATCGCTGTGCTGGCGCGCAAACGTTTCCTCGACCTGGAGGACTTTACGGGCGCCACGGCCCACACGACGAGCTGTCTGCTGATGCCGTTGATCATCTACCTGCGCGTGTTCTGGAAGAGCATGTCGTTCCTGGACAAGGGCGCGTCCATGCTGGTGATTGCGGTGTGCGCTGTCACGGGTTGTTACGTGATGATCCACGCCGGTAAGCAGCTCTTCACGCCGTCCGACGACGACACGCTGTTCTCATACTGCGAGGCGGAGTTCCAGGACGAGCCGTACTACATCCGCAACAACAGTACCAACTAAGCCGAGCCGCCGCAGCGTAGGAAGCAGCGCGGTTTGTGATGATATACCATAGAGTGGTGGGGTAGAGGTTTATCGTGCCCGACAAGTTCTAAGAGCACCAAAATATAGTGTCTCGTGTTGTAGTAGTATCTGCAAATGGGTAGTACTACGTAGTAGTATTCCGTATGCGTGGATGTAGACAGTGGTGACATGCTGAAGCTGACAGTTCAAGCAGAACACAGTTCCCAGCTCGGGTTGTGCAATCTACGTCGATCAATACAAGTGTGTGCGGTGCGGACAGGCACCGCTTATCCCATTTATCATATAATTCCCCCCATAAGTGATATCAATGCGTGGTCCATTGCAACCACAACGCGTGTCCGGCAGTCTGAAGCATTGCTGTCGCACTGCACGAAGCAGCGTGTGGTGCTGAGCACGGATCATCTTGATAATATTTCGCGTGGACTGCCGTGTCGCGAATCATTTTCTGGATGGCTTTCATTGAAACTGGTGGACCACACAATAGCGTCAAGAACATTTTCGACACGTGACAATTTTCGACAGTTACATTTTCGACAAGTGGGTATTTATCAAAAGTGGTCATATAATATGTATGGGTGAAATCACTTGGAGGTCCAAGCCGACACGATGCCTGCGGTTTAACATCCGTGTGCGATAGCACACGGATGTTAAACCCAGAACCTAGCACTTTTGTTCTACCAAGCGTAGGTGCGCTTGCGCGCCGCAGCGAGCTTAGGGTTCTGTCGCCAAGCGAGCGCTAGCGAGCCGCTAAGGTTTTTTGGCCGTGGCAGTATTTGAAGCCCATGACATCCATCCTCATCGAGTTACCTTATGAATTCGAATAAGTACGCTTCGCCTGAGCATATAGTTAAATCAAGTGAGTAGAGGCTAGATTTTCACTTGATTTAACTATGCTAGAATACATGGGCAGCATCAACAGCCAATATTTTTAAACATATTATGTTTGTCAAAAATGCGGTGGTTCACTTTTTTTCCCCTGAATTTCGCCATCGTTTTTTGGTAAACGCTGGTAGCGCTCTGGGCGAGCATCGCTAAACAATAAACCCGACCGCTTGCACCGCGGCCCCATTACGTAAGCAAACACAAACCGACAGGTAGTGAGTTATAGTGCCCAATGGCATTCGTGGACCCCACGCTTGGGTACTTTTCAGTACCTCGGGCCATCACGCACGCATCCTAAACAACGTAGATATCTAGTGCCAGAACCATCAAAATACCTCTGTGATCGCTTGACTCACCGACCCACTCGCTTGAGCACCCATTCCACTCGTCGCCCTATGCTTCAGCATGGTCATATGAGAACCCACGAACATTTTGCTCTAATTGGCGAGCATTCCGACATCGAGTACTTAACCACACTCGTTGTCTGAACCCTCGCTGATGGAAGGAAAACATTCATATGTAGTACGAATTTGTTGGACCGCTGTTGGATCGTATTGAAGAGGATACAAACTGTACATATAATTCAAGAGAGGGGAAAACGTATTGGAGATCACGATTGGAGATCGCACACTACGCAGTCGTAGATGGAGTATTCGGCCGAAGAACATTCGACTGAGGAAGTTGCAGCGGCGGAGTGTTTTGCTGAAGAAGACGTAGGCATGCAGTGTTGGAGTAGGATGCCCATGAAGTGTTCGACAACTACGTGTACCGATAAGTTCGGTGACAATGTGTACACGGATGCCGTGTACACAGCACAGTACATGGGTCTCGACAAGTCGTCGTCGCTGTGGCCCGCCTGGTCGTATTGGCCACCAAGTCGTTCGCCTACGTGCGCCGTGAGTGCGACGTGTGAACACTTGGGGTTTGTATGCTCTTGGTCACACAGGCCTTTGTACAGGCTGCTCGGTCTGCTTGGACAAGTTGAAGACCGAGGAAAACGAGACTCTGAACGCCGGAACGCTTTGGCAGAATGCCTAGCAGGGACTTGGAGGCTGACGAGGGGGATTGTGCCGCAGGCAGTGAATGTTGGAATGAAAGAAACCCTCCTCCTTTCCTTAACCCATTGTACTAGCAGTTACCGTGCGCCGCAGGCAGCACAGGATGAACAGCACGCAGGCCGTCTAGAGATGCGATTGTGGGCTGTAACCACTCTGTATGCTCTCATGGGTTTCGGCTAGCGGCGCAGCCTAACTCCCGTACAGATAACGAAGCCGTTATCTCATACTCCCACTCGTTCGCAACACGAACACAGCCGTTTCAGGCGGCGCTGGGCTTGGCCATGCGTATCAAAGATGTTGAGTGGTGCGAGCGCAAGCAGATGGATGCTTAGCTTGAAGTTGTAGCCTTCTCGACGATACCGGATGTCGTCGTACCAATGGGCAGCACCTTCATGTGCTCACGAAAGCGAGTGAACTTGGCGTTACCCAGCGCTTTGGTCATGATATCGGCCGTGTTGTCATTGGTTGTCACGTGCTTGGTGCGCAACTCGCCAGCTTCCACGAGATGCCGCACCAAATGAAACTTGTTGGCGATGTGCTTGGTGCGGTCGTGCTTACCAGGTTTGCGAGTTAGGTACAGCGCAGCTCGGTTGTCGCCGCGCAGCAAAGGCGTATTGCGCCTCCATCCCAATTCCTCACAGAGACCGACAACCACAGCACATCGCGCACACCTTCTTCATGGTGATGTACTCAGCCTCCGTGCTGGACTGGGCGTTGATGCCCTGCTTCCGGGAGCCGTACGATGCCACGTTGCCATCCAGGTACGTCACGTAACCGGACACCGACTTGGAGTCGGCAGGGTCGTTGGCGTAGTCGGCGTCCGTGAACACGGTAATGCACACATCATCCCCTGGCACCACATCCATGTGTAGCGCGTAGTGCTTTGTTTACAGCAGGTAACGGAGGACCCGTTGGGCCTGGACGTAGTGGTGCGGTGTGAAGTCCGCCAAGAACTTGCCCAAATGGCGAACAGCATGGGCAATGTCGGGCCGTGAACCCGACACAAGATATTGCAGAGCCCCCACCAATTCACGATACGGAAGATAAGCGTCCCTGGCCAACTTCTTCTCTGCTGCTTGCGACTCACTGGTCACTTGAGGAGTCCAACAGCCATTTGCGTTCTCCATGTGGAATACCTTCAGCTTCGCCTCAATGTTCGCTTGCTGACTGTAGACGATCTGGTTGTTGACGCTGTCCAAGGTGATCTCTATTCCCAGGAGAAATTTCACCTCGCCCATGCTAGTGAGAGTAAACTTCTCCTTCAGTCGAGAGCCACTTCATCGCACAGCTCCGCGGGGCCCATCAACAGCAAGTCGTCAACGTAGACGGTCAGTAGCATGACGACGTCGCCGTCCTTGTACATTGCATACAAACCATAGTCGCTGTCGAGACGCGTGAACCCAATCGTCATCAGGAACTCGTGCAGGGTTTTGTCCAGACTGCTGGTGCTTGCTTAAGGCCGTACAGGGACTTGACAAGCTGACACACCAGGTTACCACCAGGTTCAGCTTCATCTGAGCCCGTTGGTATCTCCATGAAGATCAGTTCTTCTAGCAACCCATAGAGAAACGCGGTTTTGACATCGTATTGTAGAACGAGCCAGCCACGCTTTGGAGCAAACATGATCGCCGCCCTGATCGTCTCAAATCGAATCACGGGCGCGTATGTTTCCACATAGTCCACACCAAACCTCTGCTTGAAGCCGTGGATCACGAGGCGAGCTTTAAAGCGTTCGATTCGTCCCTTATCATCACGCTTCACAGCGTACACCCAACGATTCGTGATCACCGTTTGATGTTTGGCTTTCACTCGTGCTACCAGCTTCCACGTCCCGTGTTCTCGCAACGATACCAGTTCTTCTTCCATAGCCAACTGCCATTGAGGCCATTGCTCGCTTGCTTTTGCTTGTTTGTACGAGTTGGGGACCTTGATAGCTGCCGTTGTGTTCATGACCGAGCCAACCACGTACTCCTTCAGGTGAGCAGGTGGCTTTTGAGTACGCAGTGCCGTAGCACCGCGGTTTTTGTTTGCGACTGCCACCTTTCTCGGCGGCTCGTAGTCATCATCAATCGTGCAATCATCACGGGGAGTCCGCCGCTTCCGTTTGCCATGCTTCACCGATGTTTGCTTTGGTGACGGACTTGGCGAGCGGGACGCACGGGATCCTTGCTGTTGTAGAACAGGTCGTGGTACATCACGCGTGTGGACTCCCACGGCTCAGCAATAACACGCAATTGTGGCTCGCGTTGCATCTCGAGAGGCGTTCGTGCTGCTGGCACACTTCCAGCTTCAGAAAACAATCGTGCTTGGAACGACGAAGCAATTGGCACAATCGGGATCTCTTCAGGAAGTTGGTAATCACCGTGTTGGAAGGTATTCTTAAGCAGTTGACGCATGTAGGTCTGAGCCACAGTGAACTTCTCGTGACCGTACACATTCCCACTTCTCCTCGTGAAAACAGCCCCAGTGCGCAAGTTCATCAGCTTGTAGCCCTTCGTTTTGTGACTGTAGCCGAGCATCGAGCTGAGATCAGCACGTGGTTCAAGCTTCGACTTCGTCGCTCGTGTCTCGGGAGGTACATGTGCATGCACCAGACATCCCCAAGTGCGGAGGTCGCGCAGCTTCGGTGGCTTACCGAAAAGTGCCTCGTGGGGAGATTTACCATGCAATGGCTTCGTGGGCAGCTGATTGACTGTATGAACCACATGCAGCGCTGCTTCACCCCAAAGAAAGTTGGTTTGGTTCGTTGCATGCAGCAGGGCCCGCAGTCTTGGCAGTACCGTACCGTTGGCACGCTCGACAATTGCGTTCTCCTCTGGAGAGTAGGAATTGGTTGATGATTGCGAAATGCCACGCCGGTCACAGAAAGCCTTGAGTTCGGCTCCCAGGAATTCACCTCCCTTGTCTGAGTGCAAGTGCACAGCACCAAGACCATTGCTCTTGAACTCCGTAGTCAGGCGACGAATCAGATTCATCAGCAACGACTCTGCCTCATCCTTCCACGTCAGCAAATAGCACCACTTGTAGCGGGTTGCTTCATCGACAACTAACATGAACATCTTTGTCACCCGTTGCAGTGTTTTGCTCAAGGGAGCAGAGATCCACAACTTCTCCAGCGGCCGACGCTTCCCATCCGGATCACGCTTGTACGTTGTACGCTTCAGTTTGGCCGTGATACAGGGAAAGCATTCGTAGGGAGAAGGGTCCTTCTTGCTGAATTTCAACCCAAAGTCTGCTTTGCTGCTGGCAAGCTTCTCTATCAGATCCATGCCGGCATGGTCTAGGCGGTTGTGCAGGCGTTCCATGGTATCAGTTCGTTCCGCCACCGCGGCTACCAGTCGTAGCGAGCGGCGACAGCGTAGGCGATAAAGCATGTCGTGCTTGACAAACTTGAGTTTCAGATCGCCATTGACGAGCCACGCTGTGTCTTGCCCATCATTGAACTCAACCTTGAACCCGAGCGATTGCATGTATCCCAAGCTGATCAGATTGACATGTGCGTTGGCCGAGTAGTGGACGTCATCCAAGCGGCGTGGCTCCCACTTACTCGTGGCTTCATTATGAACACGGATTGCCACACTACATGTAGCCTTCAATGCCTCTGTATGCCCAAAGCCATCTTCAGTTCACCGGTCACATCACGGTCACGTACAAGAACAGCGAGATGTCTCCGCAGAGATTCACTTGGGATCCACTGTCCAGCACCCATTCCACTTCATCAGGCTTAAGTGCTGGCATGGGTCGGTCTTATACGGCCAGTACCATTTCGACATGGCGGCCAATCCCATCGTCGTCACTTTCTTCAGCCGCGCTGCTTTCTTCATCTGAACCCGAAGTCGCCGTGCTACACTGCATGCCTTGATGCCCTGGGCCAGTGGAAGGAGCTGAGGGCGATGATGAAGCAAATCGATCGCGTAGTTGGTCAGCTGCTTTTATTTCCAAGACGTCGCGTATCAGTTCCATCATAAGTACAGGATGGCCACTGGTCTGAGCTCGTTGATGGTCTCCTGCTGCATCCCGATTCTTCACAGCGCGAAATACAGCCCCAGCCGACATAGATCGCATGCCGCGATCATCGCTCACAGGTTCCAAAGCTTCTTCGCGCTCAGCCTTGCATTCAGCATCAATGCTGAATGCAAGGCCTTCTTCCAGTGCCGTACTCACCACACGCTTTCATTTGGAGCTCTTCTTTTTCTGAGCGATGATCTGCTCACGTGACGCCAGAGTGATCGACTGGTTTGCACTCGAACGCTTGGTTCCCGAGCCCCCTTTGTACTTCCCTTTCCCTTTACTAGCCCGGTTGCGGTCTACAGCGTACGTCTGACGAGCTGTGCTCAGACCTGCACCATTGTCGTTGCTGCGAGAGCTGAAGGCATAGTGGTCACGACGCTCGGTTTGTTCTGCATTCTCAATGCGCCAGCGCGCATCAGCTACAGTAAGCCGTGTCGATGGCCAGTTGTAAAGCTGATTCTGCATGTCCGATGCGACGCGCGGGTACACATCTGACACGTTGTTCATCAGCACCTTTGCGATCTCGTGCTCCTCAAGTCCGTCATTCGCTTGGATCAATTGGCGCTGAAGGGCAATAATGTCTTCGACATAAGCAGCTACTTGCTCTTGCTCTTGCCGGCCCAATATGCGGCCATAAATCCGCGAACGAATCACCACAGTGTTTACCGCTGGGCCACGACCGTAGTCGTTGTAGAGAACATGCCACAACTTGACGGGATCTGCTTCATCAATCAGCGAAGCGTATCGCTCGATAACTGCATCCGAAAGAGCCGAGATGATAATGTTGTTCGCGCTCGCTCCGAGCAATCCACTGGTTCTGCAGATGCCCAGTCATGGCAGCTTCGAAGGGCTCTCGACCGGTCACTAGTCGAGCCATGTTCGATACATTCAGGGCCGCTAGTACACGAGCGCGCCACGCGACGTACTGCTGCGGCTTGGAGAGCTTCTCTTCGACGTCTACTTTGACGGCATGCTGAACTTGCTCACACGTGATGAACCAGCGGTGTCATCTGGACTACCGTCAAGCTGCAACTCGCGGGCTCCATAGCGCGGTGTTCGGCTCTGCGAGAGATCCTGCTGGGGTGGAGGCCTTCCGAATGGCGAGAAGATAGGCACAGGTGGACTCGATAGCCCCCTGGTCAGAGTCCGTTGGACTGGTGGAGTGCCTTCTTGAATCTGCGGGGACGAGGCTTCATGATGGCGCTGTCCATCTGCCAGCGGAGAGGATGGCGACGTCTCAGAGCTTGGGCTCATATCCTGCGACGTGTGAACACTTGGGGTTTGTATGCTCTTGGTCACACAGATCTTTGTACAGGCTGCTCGGTCTGCTTGGACAAATTGAAGACCGAGGGAAACGAGACTCTGAACGCCGGAATAGCTTTGGCAGAATGCCTAGCAGGGACTTGGAGGCTGACGAGGGGTTTTGTGCCGCAGGCAGTGAATGTTGGAATGAAAGAAACCCTCCTCCTTTCCTTAACCCATTGTACTAGCAGTTACCGTGCGCCGCAGGCAGCACAGGATGTACAGCACGCAGGCCGTCTAGAGATGCGATTGTGGGCTGTAACCACTCTGTATGCTCTCATGGGTTTCGGCTAGCGGCGCAGCCTAACTCCCGTACAGATAACGGAGCCGTTATCTCACACAGAGTTCTCGTAGGTCTTCAACGTCTTCAACGTCATCGTGACCGGCTCATCGCGCGAGGAGGCCGTCGCGTGCAGGCTGTGATCGCCAAGGCCCTCACCTTCATCTCTGGCCGCTAAGGGCGCGAAGGTGACGATGGATCTGCGCAACCGCGTGGTGAGCGTCAAGGACCACCAGGTGGCCTACTCGCGGTCACGCAGCTCAAAGAGGCGTTCTTGAACGCCCATTGCCTCAGGCGGTGTCGGCTGCGGCGAGGCAGCCGATATCCCATCCTGGTAATAGACTCGCGTAGGTAGGTGCTCAAATCGATACTTAAAGACTACTATTCGGATACGTGTGATACTTCTCACTCTTCAACTACGATTGTGGTCGTGACTCCTTCTGAAAAACACTAGCCGAGCGCCGCCGCTACGCGGCGGTAGAGTAATGCTTGGTGTCCCCAGGGTTGCTACGCCCCCTCTTCCGATTGATGAACTGTTTGTACTTCCGCCTCGACGGTTTCCACCTTCGGTGTCCCGACCATAGCGGCCGCATCCTTGTGATCCAAGGGTGTGGAATAACCCGCACCGCCGCATCTTCCATTTCCAGTTGTCGAGCCACCGCTGCCTCGGCGGGTTCCTCGTTAACACGCCATTGTACAACTGTTTCCTGCGTTCTCCATGTGTGAGTGATCTCTGGGTCCGCTTTACCTCCTACTTCGAAGACATGGTGGGGACCCTCTCCTGTGTGTTCCACTTGCAGCACATTTTCCGCCGCGTGGGCTCCTATGAGGCCCGGGAAGTTCGCCACTATTTTCAAGCACACTTCGCGCAAACAATGCACTACTCCACTCTGCATGGGAAGCGCATGTGTGAGTGGCATGAAACACACTGCGCCTCCTTCCTCGTGCGTGATGCTCAGGACTTGCCCGACAGTTCGGCTCGCCGTCGCTTTGTATAGCTGGTGGAAGTGCTTCCAGGTGACCTCTTCACGTTGCGCATTCCCCACCCATAGTTGCCCAAGTCCAAGAGCATGAATGGTTTCCACTGAAAGTGTTCCGTGCTCCTGTGTCTGTTTCAGTTTGCACGAATTCAACCTCGCTCTTGCTCTGCCTTCGCATGATATCACAAAACTTGCTCGCGTCCATCTTGTAGTCGTTCCATTGCTAAGTCTAAGCTCGACTCTCAGATCCGATATTTCTTGCTATCCCCTCGCCGTACCCCCGTCAGCTCCGAAAACAGGAGTTCTGTCCACGGTCGCCCCGTTCCCCACAAAGTTTTCCCAAGCGCTTTAGCAGGTCTGCTACGATGCGGCACGAGGTGGCTGGCGTCTCCTCTGTCCCGTGTCTGCAAAATGTCCCCTATTATCTGCATCTGCGGTCCTAGTCGCCAAGGTCCATTCCCCCCACCACCATTGCACTTAGGGACTTCGGCTCCGTAACGATGTTGGGCACCCCAAGCCCCCCTTGAAAGCGGGGTAGCTCCGCCAAGTGACTTTGAATTCAACCCGCCTTTGGTCTATCCGGCACTCTAAAGGCTGAATTCCACACGTAGTTTCGTATAGAACGATCCGCTCTCTTGACAATCTCGGACGTAGGCCACGCGTGCCGAGCAACATACGTCAGTTTATGAACGATGATGGCTGCAGCAATTTCCGCTCTTTGTTGGACCGTGTTTGTTTTGATCTCTGCCAATGTCACCGTCACTCTCAGGGTCTCGAAGGCTTTGTCCCATGCAGCGATGACCGTGTTGCCCGTTCCCGCGATGTGCCCCAGGTACCGTATGCTGTCCGTCACCTCCACCGCAGCTACTGCAGTGTGTTCACAGCTATAGGCTTGGGTGCCTGGTTCAGACTTATCTGCCTCCTCGCTGATTTTACTCTCGACAAGGTTCAAATCCGCCGATTTCCCCACATTCAGTTTCAGTCCCGATACCGCTGAGAATCGTTGCACCGCCCTGATAGCCGCTGTTTGCATGCCTTGCTCCGTGATGTAGATCGCGGTATCGTAGCCACCTTTAGCTGCCGCACTCTTTCATCCGATCCGAGGTTTATGCCCTCTAACCTGGGGTCCTCCTCGATCTCGTCATACAAGAGATCTACCGCAATGACAAATAGCAGCGGTGCTAATGGACACCCCTGTCTAATGCCGCTCGTAACTTTCATGCTCTTCGATATGTAGCCGTTCGCCATGAAGCGCGCCGTCGTGTTCTCATGGATCGCCCGTATGATTGCTAGTATCTTGGGCGGGAAGCCCTTTGCCTTCAAAACCGCCAGCAAGAAATCTCGATCCAACGAGTCGTAGGCCTTGGCAAAGTCCAACAACAACACCTGCGCACGCGATAGGGCCCCGTTGTGCCTACATATTTCTTTGGCCGCTTCCAATAGATCTATAACTTCATGTATTGTCCGGCCCGGCACGAATCCACATTGGTGATGGTTTACTAATCGATCCACAAACTTCCGCACTCTCCATGCCAGTGTACGTGTAAAGATTTTGTAATCTGTGTTCAACAACGCAATAGGCCGATAGTTGAGCGGGTTCGTGTGGTCTCCTCCTTTTCCAATGCTGAATATATACGCTTCCAGGAAACTCGACGGCGTATTCCCTTCCTCCATGCAATTGTTGAAGAGCTTTGTTAATACTGGCACCAACTGCTCGCTATGCTCTCGATACCAGGCATTCCCTAAGTCATCTGGTCCACACGCTTTCCCCGGCTTACAAGCGGCAATTGCGGCTTGCACCTCCTCCTCTGTGATCGCGTTGTTCAGCTCTGTCATATCCACGCCAGCCCATCTTCTGCTGCACCTTGCTATAAACTCCTCTCTGGACGCCGGGTCATCTGCATCCCCATTCAGAATTTCTTCCCAGCAGTCCTCAAAATGTTGGCCTTATCATCGTCGCACCTGCGTGAAGTCCCCGTTCTCGGTATCAACTTCTTGATGGTGCTGTCTCCAAATTTTGTGCATATTCTCCTATAGAAGTTTTTAGTTGTGGCCTTCGCGCTCCACTCCGTTTTGACCAATAGTACTCTGCGTTTCAGTGTTCTCCCGGATTCCTGCAATTGTTGGAGGGCCTCAAGCAGTTCCTGTCGCTGCGAGCCTGCACCACCTACCGATTGCTGCTGTTGAAGCCTGTTCTTGATTCTCTTTATCTTCTGCCTGAATCCGTTCGTCATGCGTTCTCTTATATGCTTTCTTTAGTGTTATCATCTGTGATTTGATCCGCACCTTGAAGCTCTGCCACACCAGCAAAGTTTCTGGCGCTGAGGCGTCCCCCACGACCGCCGTTAGTTGCTCGAGTTCCCGTTGATTTAGACTGCGCGTGGCTGCCTGTACGTAGGCAGGTGGGGGATATATCCGCGGTGTAACGGGGTTACATCAAATAAGTGTGTGTCACACGAGTTATGTGTTGCACACACCCCTTTAGTTCATATTAGATCAGTAGGTGACTTGAGAGCCACCCATATGCATTAGACTAGGCTCTACTATGATAGATAGTGAGTCCTATACATTCAGACAACAGGTGGCTCTGCCGCGACTAACAACAATACCTGCAGTTCACATTTTGAAGCCTAGAGTTCATTTGCCTTGTTTAAGGTATTACATTTCTCTGGAGTCCTTAGTTAGCTATATTAAGGTACTCGTGCAAACTCTCGTATAGAGTTTGCAAGCTATCAATATTACTAGAGACTCTCTGAGTCTGTGTCTTCCTCTGACGCTAAAGCTACGGCAGCCCCGCTGCACTTGGTAGCACTTGTAGTCAATCCGACACCTGAGTCTTACGACTGTCCCTCTGTGAGGATGGAGCAATTTGCCCACTTACCCCCGAACCAACAGGACGGGCTTAAGAAGCTGATGTCCTTGATCGGCCCGGAAGGTGTGGCCCATCTTGCTTAGCAAGGCCCCGACGCGGTGAACGCGCGTCTGGAGGCGTTTTCTCAGTATGAGAATGCTCTGTTGGAGCACGTCCAGCAGAAGATGACTGCGGCCGCGGCGTCTGTGACGCCTAGGCCTGCATCGGACGATGCTCCACGAGCTAAACCGCTCATGGTGAGCGTCAAGACCTTCGAGGGCAAGGAAGGCGAAAGCCTTTTGCTCTGGATCAGAGAGGTCGAAATGGCCATGGCGTCCGCCATGCTCAAGACCGAGCAGCAGCGCGTGGCGCTTGCGATCTCCAAGCTCGGTGGCCGAGCGCGAGAATGGGCCCTGACGTGTGGCACGTCTATGGACACTGCGTTCCCTTCTTGGGATCAGCTGAAGGCCCAGCTTTCGCGAGTGTTCTCGCCGCCTAACCAGGCGTATCGCGTGAGGTCACGCTTCCTGTCTACCCTTCAGGGTAAGAAGGAATTGTTGGACTTCGTCCAGGAGTTGAGAACTCTTCTCGCCGGCATGGCGGTGGATCCTTTCCTGAAGTGGTCGCGGTGACCGTCTTCATGGAAGGCCTTCGCACTGGCGTGGCCAGGACGGAAGTCTTCCGTGTTCACCCGACCTCTTTTGAGGAAGCCGTGAACGTGGCGTTGAACGCCGAGTTCAACTTCAAGTCGGCGCGACTTGGTTGGACGGCTTCCCAAGCCAGCTCTTCCGGAGCTTCTGATGCGTCCAATGGCGCAGTGCCTATGGACCTCAGCTACGCTGAAGATGAGGAAGCCGAGCTTCAGGCTGCTGAGCAGCGTATCGGCATCCGTCGAGGCTATGTGTGCGGCAGCACGCAACACCTGCGTCCGGGTTGCCCGCTGCGCAAGCAGCGCCAGGCTCCGTCGAGCCGAACCTCTGCTTCTGAGCAGAAGCCTGGCTCGTGGCGGGGAAACGCCAAGTCCCAGTAGGCGCGGGGCGCCCTGCTGGGGAAGAAGAACTGAGTTCTGTTGAGCCTCAGGGAGGAGGTCGGCAGGGCTTAGCCCCAAAGAGCACCGTGCTCTCTAACAACACGGAACGTGTATGCAAGCCGGGCTTGCTGGTCGTGGAAGCGACCGTGAAGGGCTTTGAGAAGCCATGGAAGATCCTTATCGACTCCAGAGCGTCGGGCAACTATGCTCGGCGCTCTACGATGGAAGGAAGTCAGCAGTACGCTGAGGCGCTGAAGGCGCGTTCGAGTGACATCGTCACCGTCCGTCTTGCGACGGGGACCCGTGTCACGGTGCCCAAGGTTCCTGTGAACCTGGGCGTTAAGTTTCTGGACTTCGATAGCGTTGAACGCTGTTTGGTCATCGACCTGAATTCGAGGTACGACCTCATCCTCGGCATGACATGGCTGGAGCGCCATGAACCATGGATCGACTGGCGGTCGAAGACCTTAGGCGCTACGCGCTTGCCTCCTGGGGGAGCATTGGCGAGTCATGAACCCACCTCTGCTAGGAAGCAAAAGCGCTATTAGCGCGGGCACTGGACCGAGTCGGTCAATGTGCTGGACATTGGAGTCTCCGAGTTAATGGACACTGGCGTCGAAGACGCGAGTCCCGAGCACTGCTCGTGGGCTGGACGTGGAGTGGCACGTAACCCACTGAGTGAGACTCCGAGTGACTGCGAGTCATCACTGCCTGCCGGTAATGGCGGGGTCGACACTGAGTCGAGGCATCTTGGGCGTGGCCCTAGTGATGCGCGTGGAGCGGCACGTAACCCGCTGAGCGATGCTCGTGGCTGAGCGCAGCATCGCTGCATGCCGACGATGGCGTGGTCGGCTGTGAGCCGAGGCATCAAGGGGGGACCCTGACGACGCGGGTGGAGTGGCACCGAATCCACTGGGCGAGGGCTGTGAGCGTTGCGGCTCCACGCCGGCTCAATCAGAGCAGCAAAAGGTGGCGACACCTGACGAGACTTTCAGTCTGAACACGCTGGCCTCTCCGAGGCGTACAGCTTCCGCGAGGAGGCGGCAGCGACGCCAGATGGCGACTGCGAGACGCAAGGCGTCGGTCCTGGTAGAGGACGTGTCCGTCGTGGACGATGATAGCGAGCAGCTATACACACTCGTTGATGGAGTGACTGGTGAAGCCGAGGGCAACGTCAGCCTCGAGGCTATTCCGACGGTGGCTGCTCTGCTAGGGCTGGACGAGATGTCCATTCCCGACTTTGGGATTGCCTTAAAGGCTGGCGCGCTCGCCGAAGTGGTCATGATACGACCGGAGGAGGAATTGAACTCCTCGTCGCTTATGGATGAAGCTGTCCTTGAGGACACGAAGGAGGCACTCAGTGCGCGAAGTGGATCTTCGATCCTGAAGGACCCATCGGATCCGTTCTATCCTTTGGTTAAGGAGTTCCAGGATGTGGTCTCGAATGACCCGCCCACTGGCTTACCTCCGGATCGAGGTGTCCGTCATGAGATTGACTTGGTTCCTGGAACCAAATACTGCGTAACGAGGCAATGGCCCTTACCGAAGGAGCAGTGCGACGTCATTGACGCGTTCTTCAGTGCCTTGCGCGGCGGGCATGGTGCGTGAGAGCAAGTCTCCGCACTCGACGCCTACGTTCTGTGTCAGAAAGCCTAATGGCAAGTGGCGCATCGTTCATGCTTTCAATAAGCTCAACGCTGCCACCATTCCGGCACAGACGCCGATTCCTAGGAAGGATGTTCTGCAGAACAATATGGTTGGCTGCACGATGTACAGTGCGCTCGACTTGGTCGATGGTTATTACCAGTTGCTCATGCGAGCGAGTGACATTCCGCTGACAGCGGTTAGCACTCCGAGCGGTATGCTCTGGGAGTGGCTGGTCATGCCCCAAGGGCTGTCGAACGCGCCTGCGACGTTCAATCGTCTGGTGACGCAGCTCTTCAGGCCCCTGCGGGCGTTTGCTCAAACGTACTTCGACGACATCTTCGTCCACAGTCGTGCGGAGCACGGTCGGTCTGACGTGGAGAACCACATTGACCACTTGCGAGCAGTGCTCGAGTGCATGCGCACCAACGAGCTGTACGCTAACGCATTAAAATGCATCTTCGGCGCTGAAGAAATTCCTTTCTTAGGATGCTTCGTTGGGAAGCGCGGCCTTCGAGCAGATCCTGCTAAGGTTAAGGCCATCGTTGACTGGCCGGTTCCCAAGAACCAAAAGGACTTACGCAAGTGGCTTGGCCTCGCCAACTACTTGCACAAGTACAGCGCGAACTACGCTGAGATGGCTCGGCCATTGTCCAATCTCCTTAAGAAGGATGAGGACTGGTGTTGGAACACCGAGCATCAAGGTGCCTTCGAGGCAGTCAAGGAAAGTCTCCTTCATGCACCGATCCTGGCATTGCCAGACCCTGAACGTCCATTCAGTGTCGTCTGTGACGCATCGGACTTTGCCATCGGCAGTGCTCTGCTCCAAGCAGACGCCGAAGGGCGTGAACGCGTGATTGCGTTTGAGTCTCGCCAGCTCAAGGCTGCAGAGAAGAACTATCCAGTTCATGACAAAGAGCTACTTGCGATGAAGTATGCTCTCGTCAAGTTCAGGGTCACCTGCTGGGCTCTAAGCCGTTTGTGATCTTCACTGATCATGCGTCACTACGCACTGCGACCCAGTCGCCTCACCTCTCGCAAAGGATGGCCTGTTGGCTGTCCTTCTTCGCGGAGTACAACTTCGAGGAGAAGTACAAGCCTGGCAGGCAGAATGGTCTTGCAGACGCGTTGTCACGGCGACCGGACTATGAGCTTGCTCATGTCACGATGGTGACCTCGTCGGTGACGGACTTGATACGCGCTGCGTATGCGCGAGACGACATGTGTGTCGCCCTGCTGCGTGCTCTTGGGAGCAAGGAGTTTGAAAACTCGGACAAGACATTGTCGGCGCGCTTGCGCGCGAGCCTGCACCGTTACTCCGTCGCTGACGGTCTGCTGTACTACAGCACGAGTGCGGAGGACACTCCTCGAGTCGTGGTCCCTCACGACGAGGATTTGAAGTATCGTATCCTCTACGAGGCGCATGATACACCGCTTGGCGGCCACCTCGGTCGCGAGAAGACCTACAGCTCGGTGAGCCGGGCCTATTGGTGGCCCAAGCTGTACAAGTGGACGAGCACGTACGTGCGCACGTGTGAGACGTGTCAGAGGGTGAAGCCCTCACCGCATGCGGCCGCGCCGCTGGCAAGCTTGCCTGTACCCTCTGGGTGTTGGGAGTCCATGAGTTTGGACTTTGTGTTTGGCCTTCCAAAGGACTCGGAAGGTAACACGGGCATCGTGGTCTTCGTTGACCGTCTGAGCAAGATGGCTCATCTAGCGGCTGTGCCGGACACCGTGGACGGTGAAGGGACAGCGAAGCTGTTTCTCGATCGGGTCTTCCGCCAACACGGGCTGCCCGCATCGATTGTCTCTGATCGAGACCCCCGCTTCACTGGGAAGTTTTGGGACGCTGTCTTTAAGGTGCTTGGCACCAAGTTGGACATGTCCACAGCGGACCATCCGCAGACCGGCGGTCAGACTGAGCGCGTGAATCGCGTTGTCGAAGACATTCTCCGTAGCATTTGCGCTGAAACGCCGAAGCGTTGGAGCGCTATGCTTCCACTCGCCGAGTTTGCGTTGAACAGCGCTGTGCATGCCTCCACGGGCTACACTCCGTTCTACGTGAACGGCCTCACTCACCCGCGCGTCCCGCTGACGCTGCCACTCCGTGGTCCTGGGCTTGGTGGGGGAGAGATAGCCGATCGGCTTGCTGATGTCAGCCCACTCACTGTTCGTAAACAGGTTGACGAGTTCCTGTCAAACGCATCTAAGTGTCCTTCGACACGTGCGTGACACTATGGCTGAAAGCCAAGACAAGCAAAAGGAACAAGCGGATGCTAAAGGCAGAGGCAATGTTGAAAGTTATGAGGTCGGGGACCTAGTGTTGCTTAACGCTAAAAACCTACCTACACATGCAGTGTCCGGGGTCTTCAAGACCAAACTGAGGCCACGCTTCGTGGGACCGTTCAAGGTCGTGGCCAAGAAGGGCCTGGCGTACACGCTCAATCTTCCGAAGAAGATGCGTACGCACCCCGTGTTCTACGTTGGCTTGCTCAAGCCGTACCGGGACCCGGCTCAAGTGGGTTCCCAGGCGCTGGCGCCTGCGGTGGCTGCACCAATCCGGGCTGTTGCAGCCGAACTAGCAGATCAAGCTGACCACCCAGTCGGGCCAACCCTTGCTCAAGGCGAGCAAAGCCTTGTTCGAGGCGATCCAGCCGCTGAGTCGCAGACTGAGGACCCTCGATCCAAGCCACACGCTCTTGGAGCTCGCGAATCTCATTCGCTTGATGGTCGTAGTCGCCTCCAGCTCGTTCGAGCATCCGCTGATGACGACCAACGTCATCGCGCGAGGTGCTCACCGAGTCCCGGACTTGCTCAAACTCCTGGAGCCGGACCGGCCCCTCCTCCACAGGCAGCGGCTCGGCCACCTCCGGCATTGCTCGACGAGCAGGGGAACCGCCACTTTCATGTGGAACGTATTCTAAAGCGTCGTCGACGCGGCGCTCATAACCAATATTTGGTGAAGTGGCGTGGGTACCCGCACTCAGAAAACTCGTGCGAGTTTGAGGTACCCCTCCGGCAAGACTGCCCTGACGTCGTGGACGCTTTTGATCGCCGCGATCGAAGGCGCTCTGCGAGCCCGCGACCGCGAAGTCGGTCGCCTCACGCTTCCCGCCGCTAGGCAGGGGAGCTGAGGGATCATACGCTGAGCTCAAGCGTTGATCCCGGGCTGCTGCAGCCGTCGACTTACCTTGGTGAGTTCCTGCAGCGCTCTTAAGAGGAGATGAGCCGAGTCCGAGGGACTGTAGCGACTTGGAGGCGGCCGCCTGACGTTTCGTCTTCAACTTCGCAAAATCGAAGCGAAGCCGGCGCTCTAAGCGCACATCAGCTTCGTCGAAGCTAGATCGGAGAGCCTCCAACGAAGAGAGACGGCGGGTTCGATGAACCCAGTCCGTGAATTGGGCGTCGTCCTCGTGGAGGAGCTCTCCCGGACCGAGCACCACCGGAATAGTCCGCATCGCGGGGACCGAAGCCCCACGGGCTTGATCGGACAGGCGAGTCCCATACTCCTGCGGAGTGGTCTGCTGCGGCGTCAGAAGCCTCTCTCGGAGAGCAGTACGAGTAGCGACCTGGTCGCTGGTACTGGCCGCCGGCCCGATTCGCCAACTCTGCAATGGCCCCGAGCCAAACTGCTTCAAGCGCTCCACCGGGTTGAACGGCACGAAGCCATACTCTCGTCGAGAGCTCACTAGCGGTCGCGCCTCGGGTCGTTGCGAACGAACGGGCATTTGCCCCTCGAGCTGACGCTCTTGAGCCTCGTCGAGGTCGTTAGAGATCTCGTCCGTCTCCAAACCAGACGAAGCACGAAGTGCCGTGGTCTCGCGATCCACGAAAGGGTTGGGAACCCGGCGTTGCTGCTCCGGCGAGCGTGGACGCGCAGGTGGCGGGGAGTCCTCTCGCTGAGGCATCGGCGTGTCGGAGTTGTAGTCCAGCCCCTCGTCCTCCTCCCCCTCCTCGAGGCCCTCAAAGAGGT
This sequence comes from Phytophthora crassamura, assembly GCA_033557995.1. Classification (NCBI taxonomy): domain Eukaryota; phylum Oomycota; class Peronosporomycetes; order Peronosporales; family Peronosporaceae; genus Phytophthora; species Phytophthora crassamura. The sequence goes on from JAUCED010000018.1 coordinate 200,537, forward strand.
CATCTGCCGCACGGCGGACCATGTTCGCGCTGCTGGGGCTCTCGGAGCTAGGAGCACGACGGCGCTGCTGCAGGGCGTGATACTCTCTCACCGAGAGCGTTGACGCGGGGCGCGGCGAGATCTTACGGTCGGACGTTGTGGCACTAGGTGCCGGGGACGCGGGCGCGCTCTTGTTGTCGAATGACCAAGACGCCTGCGGACTCCGAGCCATGTGCTCGTTGAACTTGGAAAGTTCTGGAGCGGGCTCTCGCGAGGGCAAGCGACTTGGCCGTTGCCGTAGAGATTTCTCAATCGAGACGATGACGAGTGCGGACACGTGGTGTCCACAGTCTGGTGGGGGAAGGTGTAACGGGGTTACATCAAATAAGTGTGTGTCACACGAGTTATGTGTTGCACACACCCCTTTAGTTCATATTAGATCAGTAGGTGACTTGAGAGCCACCCATATGCATTAGACTAGGCTCTACTATGATAGATAGTGAGTCCTATACATTCAGACAACAGGTGGCTCTGCCGCGACTAACAACAATACCTGCAGTTCACATTTTGAAGCCTAGAGTTCATTTGCCTTGTTTAAGGTATTACATTTCTCTGGAGTCCTTAGTTAGCTATATTAAGGTACTCGTGCAAACTCTCGTATAGAGTTTGCAAGCTATCAATATTACTAGAGACTCTCTGAGTCTGTGTCTTCCTCTGACGCTAAAGCTACGGCAGCCCCGCTGCACGCGGCTCTCTCTGAGTCGAACCAGCCCTTCCGGTGGGTGCAATTCCAACAAGACCGCTCGATGATCTGTCCTACACAATGGCTCCTCTGTTTCCACCCCTCGGACGAATTTCCTCACTCCGATCCCGACGTAGAACCGATCCAGCCTAGATTATCCCCTCTGCCCTCCCCCCGCTGAATGAAAATGCGTATGACATTCTGCAGCGTAACTATCCAGGGACTCACCCCCTTTGCGTTTGGCTTCAGAGACTTCCCGGGGTCTACCAGCCCCAACTTCTCTATGAAGTTCCGTAGCTCGCGCGCCCCCAAATCCCTGTTTCGTTGTGCTCCACTCCGATCCACATTTCCATCCAAGGCACAATTAAAGTCACCACCACATATGGCATCCATGTTAGCAGGAAACTCCATCCCTGTCAGCCTCGAAAAAAATTCATTCGCGATGCTCCGTGCGTGGGCACATAGATGTTGATGAAAAACACCTCTCGCCCTTCCAGTTCGCTGATGGTCATAATTAGGTGCTCTGTCCATTTCCTCCTCTCGCCAGCCACGCATCTTCCTCACAGCCCCGTATGGATTGACGAGGATGGCGACTCCCGGTTTCCTGCTTTCCCCTGACGCCCAAAAGGAGAATTGATTCGCCTCTGTGTGCTTAAAGCCCCACATGGCTACGTACTGGCGAGCTGCTCTCTCATGTTCCTCCGGATTCAGGTGTGTTTCCTGCACCAGGACTACATCCCTGTTGCCTCGCATGTGCTGCTCCTTGAATACCTGTAACTTTAGTCCCAAGGTCGTCATGTGGGAGGCCAATCCTCGTACATTCTGGGTCGTTATTCCAAAGGTCCTATCCCGCTTATGTTGGCGACTGTCTGGGGCTGCATGTCCCGCCTGCCTCTGTCTTCTCCTTCGCTTCACTCTTCTCTCCTGCGCTCGATAATCTCTGCGCTCTCTTTCGTCCTTCTCTTCTCGTGTCACCGTCGGAAAGTACCGGTGCAGTGTCTGCTGCTCACTGTCCCTGCCTCTGGTTCTCTCTCCTCCGCCTCCCTCCCACCTTCTGAGCTCGTGAGACTGCTGACCATGCTATATCTGGTCTCCCTGAACTTGAGGTTCCTCGCCAGTCTCCGTCGTCGAGTCTCCCCTATCAACCGGGCCCCATTCGTCTACCTCTATTTTCGGTCGCTTGTCAGTTCGCTTCTGTTGACTGCATCTCTCTTCCGGGGTGGGTACTCCAATCGCCGCTCGTGTGCCCGGATCACATGGGCAACGAATTTACCCTCGTCGTTTTCTTCCCCTGTCGCTCGTTGCGCCACCGCAATTCCAACTCTTTCCTGTGTACTGGTCGCTGCGGCCACTGCTTCTCCGTTCTCGCTATCCTTCTGCACGTTAGAGATGAGGATCTCTGCCGTCCGTGTGTCCTTGGTTTCCGCAATCTGTACCTCTTTGGCCCGTCGACGGCTGCTGGACAAAGCTGCAGCTCCTGCTTTAGAAGTTTTGGCTGCATCATATTCAATGCTATCCATTGCTTCCCACCCATGTTCAGCGAGAATACGATATCTCACAGGTGCGAATGACGCTATGTTCTTCGCGTAGGTGGCATGCTCCTCGGTGGGATAGTGGACTGCTCTGAAGTGGTTGCCTGCAGGGCTCCACCTCCAGATCATCACCGGAGGTCTTATCCCTGCTGCCACCAGGTCTTTTAAGAGCGCCATAGCTTGTACCGTAGGCACCGGACACACTGTGCCTGTCTCAACCCATTCACCAGTCGCGTCCTTTATGTCATGGTAGGCGTATGCCTGCATCCATGCCGGTCCTTCTTCGTGAGCGTCCAACACGTAAATCGTTTCCCGAGCATGGATCGCCATAGCTTTGAGGTGCATCGGCCTCACCCAATAGTGCATTGGGACTGCCGCCCTCACCGTTTTGGCCCTCTGGTCAGCCAAATGATTCATCACTGTGTCACTCGCTGTGTATCGGTCATGGAATCTCCGTTTTTACATCCACACGCTTCCGCCACCGAACGTACCTCATCAGGATGGAGCTGTGCCTCATCGCTCAAATTGGCAATCGTCTCGTTCAGCACTCTCTTCTTGAGTAGATTGACATTGGCCACTACCTCCGCAGATGGCCCGCCCACCCCGTCCTCTTTGTTGTACAGCGCCGCATAGAACGCGATCCATCCACAGTGTCCGTTAGCCGCCACGTCTACCTCACTTGCTCGGAGAGTCGACAACCATTCGGATAAGGGGGCTCCGGCGTCTCTCGGTGAAGTGACTTTCATGAACGTAAAGCCCTTCTCCTCCTCCGCCTCCGTCCAGCCCTGACCCGAGGAGGCCGGTTCGACCTCGGGTATCATCACGTCCTCTACTTGGAGGGCCTCCCTTGCCGAGTCGCTGTCTTCCATTGCATGCCTCTCCGATGCGAGACGACTCATGTCCTCATCTGTTGTACCCGTGCTGGCTGTCAGGTAATGGTACATAAATTTCTGCATCGTGGGCTGTCCCCCATTCCTTGACGCTTCAGTACTCCTTCGCTTCGGCGACATGGAGCGTGCTTTAAGTAAGGCCGTGATGGAGTGTGCTTCAGGCCCGCCCAAAGACAGTTCCTCCGCTTCCCGCCCCGTTGGCCATTGTTGATCAGCTCTCCGCTTTGGCGAATGCGCCCTCCGCTCGTCGGACCATTTTCGGCTAGTCCCGCTACTTTGTTCGCCCTTCGCGTGCGCTCGCTCTTTTCTTCACTTCTCTTGTCTGCATCATCGTTTTGAACTCCGTGCTACGGTTCTGGTGGTCCGCTTTGCTAGGGCTCCTAGTCTTCCAACCTCCGCAGCTCTCCTTGCGGATGACCGTCCTCTTCCAGGTGGGTTCAACTTGCTGGGCCCCTCTCGCTGTTTCTGTTTGGTCACTTTCACCGCGTCCGCGAAGGCTAATGGAATAGGCCTTTTCTCCTCCATGTCATCCATTTCGAGATCGTCCTCGCCTGTGCCAAACTCTGTCTGAGGACAGTTTACCTGATCGCCTCTCATCTCATCAGACCTCACAATGTGCGTCTTCATGTTGACCTCCTGGGAGTCCACCGTCATCTGCATTGCAGAGTCCGTCTGAATCTGCAGTGAACTCTTGCGCACTCGGGGAAAGTTGGCTTGGGCGCCTCCCCTATCGCATCCACCATGCCCTCCTTACACGCTGCATCCTTTGGGTGTGCTTGTCTGGCTTGCGGCCAACCTGGAGGCAATGAAAGCCTCACAGTTGATTGCGTCTGCCCCACCTTGCGTGGAGTCACCACGTCCGCTCTCGATTTCGGAGTCTGCGGTCTGGTGAGCTTTTGGTCCGCTGAAACACCACCTCCTTCTTTCCGTAGCGCCTTTTCCATCAAGGCCATAGCACTTGGGTGACCTTGCTGATTTCTGCCGCGGTTGCCGACTTCTCGTTGAACCTGCCGAATATTTTCCACCATGCACGTGAATTGCTTTCTCTCGCTCTCCGCAACGCCCTCCGTCACCGTACAAAATCTCGTCGGGTGTTCCGGGGACAAGCACGTTCTGCATGGCCAGTTAACATGGATTGAGGAGTGGTGGTTCACTATCTGTGTGTCCCACCACAATGTATCCTTTGTTGAGGATCACCGGTGGGCATGCTGGTGCTTGTACTCTCACCTTCCACTGACGCTCTTGTAAGCCCGACGTCGGCGATACCGAATGCTCCATCTCATGTACCTTCAGTCCGATCCCCTCCGTCAATAGCTGGTACATGTCCCTCGATGTCATCTCTCCCTTGCGCACCTCCACTTCGAAGGAATAGTAGTCCATCATGACCAGTTCATGGGTCTGCTTGACACGCTCCCTTATCATCTCGTAGTCCACGAGTGTGAGATTTCTGTTCGCTAACGGCACCTGCCATCCCGTCCAATTAGCAGCCGCAGCTCTGCCTTTGAAAGTCACCTTGAGCGTTCTCGTCTGCATGTCCAACGTTATTCTGGACAACTCCCGCTTGAACTCCTCAATTTTTCTTTTGTGTGCGTGTGCCGCCTCCGGGCACCCGAAATCTGCGCCAGAAGCGCGCTCTTGGGTAGGTTGTCGTAAAACCTCTGACACGGTGCAATATGCGCGTAGAGTGGGTATTCCAGACCCATGAATATGTCCTTGACAATTGCCAACTCTCCGTGCGTCATGGACTGCTTGAGGAAAGGAGGAACCTTTGGCACTTCGATCACGTGGTTGAGTATCATCACGATCGCTTTCGACTCATCCTCAGTTCTCGGCCTCAATTTGGTGGTAGGCACTACCGACTGCATACACAGCGTTCTGAGCCTCTCGCTTTCGCCCGTTAACCCTGTCGACCTCGCACCATCTTCGGACCGAACAGCCTCCAGATAGGATCCGTGCTTCCCATTGTCCATGTTCTCCTCTTCTTTCTCACTTTTAGCAGAGATCCCTTCATCTTCATCCACGTTGTCGAAGTGGAGGAAACGCAGTCTGTCTTCAATCTCCATTTGTTTCCCCTTGTCACGAATGATCCACTGGTGCATCAGTTGAGCCAACCGAATCTGCTGCTCCCTCGCAGTCGAGTCCCACACACCCGTTAGCCCTTCATTCTTTTCTCTGAGCCTGTAGGGGATGGCGTCCTTCCACTGCGCCCGCAGTACTGGCACCTCAGTTCCTTGCGCTGTGAGGCCGGCAACATTTTCACGTAAGCCTGAAACCTCCGCTCACGAGCCAAGTAGATCAACTTCAACATCGTTTGCTGAACGTTCTCCGCCGGGGCTTCGTTGCTCAGATATTGACGAAGTTTGTCGAATACAGCGCGTCCATCGCCGGTATCTTTGCCCCGTCCTGCGTCGCCTTTCCTCCCATTTCTCTTCTCCTTGCTTAGAAGTTCTCTTCCATTGGTCTTCGTCGGCGACACCTTCTTCCCTTGCTGAACTCCTGTTGAATACTCCCCAGGTACTAGGATTCTTGACACCATCGTTCTTCCTACTACTTTGCGCGCGCTCTGTTTCCCCACCGAGATCCACTCACCACTGTCGCGTCTCGCCGTTGCCCCCTGGTCACACTCTGTCTTTCGAGCCTCCTCGATCGTCATGGGCTTCAGCTTCGCCCTCTTCGTTGCAGCAGCAGCAGCAGCTAGATCGATCTTCTGTACTCGTGCAGGTTGGTTTCGTTCTCCCTCGCGTGCCCTTTCACTTAATCTTGCCTGTTGTATGCCGGGGTTTCAGCGACCTTTCAAGCGCCCCCCCCGGATGAAGATCTGCCCGTCGTCTGCTGAAGCCTGAAGAGTCTTGAGCAGCCGCCGGTCAAATGAAAAGTAAGAGCAGAACATCTAGAGCAACCACACAGATATACAGCACAGCATAATCGATGTTTTAAACAAATAAAAACACTACCGAGCCTACGAAACAACGGAAGTCAGCCGTTTTGGGTCCGCACAAGGAGATCAGCCTTTTCACACAACATTTACACAGCCGTGCTCTGGCCCGGAACAGCTCTGGATTTTATGTTAGGCACTCATTATATAGCCCGACTAGCCCTGGGGTTAAACTTAATTTTGTATAGAATGCTACAGCAGTCTGTTTGATGTGCAAGTTACAGGGTGTTCAACACCCGAGGACGGGTGTCATCTTTGCTCCGCTGCGCGTCGAAAAGTATTATTTCTAATAGGGTTGTTGGCTTCATATTCACCGGATGGGTCAACCTTCACAAATGAGACCGCGCAAAACAAAATCGTAATTTTTAATATTATTACAGTGGAAATATCGCCACTTGTTCTCACGTGAAGGGAAATTCGCACTTAAACGAACTTTCGAGAAATCGCGTTTAGAACATTCGAGGGTTGACCTTTTCCCTCTTTCACAAACCAAAACCACAGCGGCCGAGATGGAGCACGACGCGAGCGCCCCCGTAGACGCCGAAGAAGAGCACAACGGGTCGACTGCGAGCTCGGGGGAGAGCGTAGAGGATCTGACGCGCATGTTGAGCTCGACGACGCAGTAGCTGAGCATATTGACACGGTGCTGGGTGTCCAGTGCTGTGATAAGCGCTGTATCGAGAACCGAGCAGAGGCGACAACAACTTTCCTCACCGGTTACATGAAGATGACCAAGGACTGCCAGCGCACCAGCTTGATCACAGCGCTAGCAACGTGCTCAGGGCTCTCAGAGGAAGGCCAACGACACCGATCTACAGGCGCTAGAACACGATATTCGTACGTCCTGCCTCTCGTTGGCTCCGTCTGTCGTACGGCTTTCCAGACCGTGTTCAACGTTAGCTACGACACCACCACACGGTACGGCGTTAAGATTGTTTTTGTTTTACCAAAGGCAATAAGACTGAGATTGAATTGTTTTCAGGTATCGTAACCAAGTGAAGAGAGGAGAGTTTTCGCTGCCTGCACACGGCAATGCTGGTAACAAGCATGCACAGTTTGTGGATGAAGAAGCTATGAAAGCGTTCTTCATGAGGCTGGCCGAGACGCATGCAGACGTTGTTCCTGTGCGATTCCGGTACCAGAAGTCGGAGAATGGAACGACGAGTCGTCAGCACACTACCAAGGAGTATCAGTTGCTGCCTGCGTACTTCACCTGGGCCATGATGCTTGGTTGGTACGTTGAATGGGCACAAGACGCACGTGTACGCTTCAAGGAGCCTTCGCTGACGTCCTTCAGGACAATTCTAGAGCGCACCTGCCCCAACATCCGCATCCGCTCGACTCGAGACAATGTATGCGACGCCTGTGTCATCTATCGAAACGCGATGGGGCCTGAGCCGTCCGTGGAGGACACTGAAACCATTGCAGCTCATGTGAACGATGCAAAAGCGATGAGACGTCAATACGTAGCTGATTGCAATGCAGCTACGACAGATGAACTGGTGACCACTATCGACTTCGCGCAGAACATTGCGCTGCCCCACTCCGCCCAGACACCATCGATGTGGTACTTTCTTAGCCTCATTTCGGTGTCCGTGTTTGGAATTCACACGCACCCGGACAAGTTGCAGTGGAATTTAATCTATTCCGAGCGTAAAGCTAAGAAGGGCAGCACGGAGGTGATCTCGATGCTCGACACGTATGCAAGGATGCGCAATATCTACAGCAAAGGAAAAGGAGCAAAACGTTGGCACGTCTACGCCGATAACTGCGGCGGCAGGTCAAGAACAGCCATGTGCTTCAGTTCTTGCTGTTCCTCGTGCACACGGGCTCGTTGCAGAGCGCCAAACTGAGCTTTTTGGTCAAAGGGCACACAAAAAATCACTGCGACCGACACTTCGGCTACATCAAGCGCTACTACGCCAAGCGAGACCTGTGGATTCTCGATGATGTTGAGCGGGCTGTGAGGGAGTCATCGCCTGATAATCGCTGCATCAACTTGGAAGCCTCTGATCACTCCTTTCGAGAGTTCAAAGGCACGCTTGACGGGCTCTACCGGAAGCTGGACAAAATCCAGAGCTACCAGCTATTTGAGATGCGCGCGGAGGAGCCTGGCCGGGTGCGATGCCGTAAGCGTCCAAGTGGTGATGCAGTCATTCAGGACCTGCTGAAGCGGGGTGTTGCAAAGTCTCTCAGTGTTGAGGAAACTGCCGAGCTGTGGACAAGCTTCAAGAAGCTGGATCCCCCTCCACCAAACAAAGAGAAGATCCACGACATCCACAAAAAGGTGTTGCAGTATGTTCCACCCGATCTGCGCACTGACCCGCTTTACATTGTTCCCGATGACCTGGATGAAGAAGAAGTTGCAGCTACGAAACGATCTCGGCGACAGAAAGCTTCGCAGGGTAAGAAGCGTGCTGCAACGACGACGACAGAACGTCACAAGAGGCAAACCACGACACGCGAGCAGCAATAGCGCGTCAGTAAAATCTAGCAGCAAATCAATATCAGTCTTAACGCCGATTTCATCTGAGCTCGCTAATTATCAGGTGGTACACATAAATGTTTTTATTCGATTTTTTCCAACGTATAATCCTCGTTTTGAGGGTGTTAGAGCGCGTTTTAAGGGAAACGGAGTGCATTAACGACTTCTACGCCTCAAACTACATCTTAAAACACGAAGAAGAAAAAAACACTTTTTCAAATTTGACTTCACCTGCTTCGCGCAAGCTTTCGTCCTGCGCGATCCAAGTGTCATATCAAGCCGTACGATAGCTTAAAATGAAGCTAATATACCCAACTACGTCATAGACTTTAAAACGCGAATCGCGCACTTAGGCGTTAAGACCGAAAATGTTTTGCGCGGTCTCAAATAATATCACTATTATGGAGGATATTATTTGTATAACTGATGTTATGTTCGTTTGTGATTTTTCGTAATCGGATTGGCAGGGGTATACTATTTAAGTAGAGTTCAGACCTCTGGTAGGACTCTGGATATAAAATCCAGAGAATAGTAGATTTTAAAATAAAGTTCGATGTGAGGAGTACAGTACCACGCAACGATGCTACGTGAGCGGCGGACGACATCCCGCGCGAGCAGCATGTCGTGCTTCTAACAGTGCCAAGAAGTGTTCTGCTCGGAAAGGGCTTGCAACGGGACTACAATGGTGCAGCAGATCGATCGAGTGCGTGCGGGAGGCCGTATCATGCTCGAAAGAGTTGCGGTGGACTGTATTTGCGAAATGTTGTGTACTAAAACTGCCCACACAGCAAATATGTAACCGAGTGTTTGTCGTCGAACTTGAGCAAGCCAGGTATCGGACCCCAGGCTATCGAATTTGGAGAGAACATTTGAGCAAGCAGGGTATCGATGGAGACTAAACATCATAATGGGGGAAATACAACCTCGGCGCTCAGAAAGAAGTGCTTCCTTTCGGAGACATTTGCTCTCAAACACATACATGGATTAAATGTTTTGGGCAATCGATCTGCTGCACCCTGCTGCACCCTCGTAATGCTTCCCGTTGGAGACCGCCCATGCTGCGCCCCAAAATTAATTAATAAGCTGGGGCAGAAACCAGGGTGACGCTCCTGCAACTTGCAACTTGCTCAGCGGCGGCGGGTCCTGTCATTTAGAGACCGGATATGGGGATGCTTCTCTCTCCGGAAAAGGATGGGGCCGTGGCCGTGCACCAGAATCCTTGTGTCATGCACCGGAATCGAAGCGAGTTGCTGCACGGAGGGCTGGGTGAGGAGAGGACTCGCCGCCCGTCTCGGTTGACGGATGGTCGCGCGACCGCCTCGGTGCGGCGCATCCTTCAGTCAAGCCTGCGAGGAGGCAAGCCCATCCGCCGCGCCGGAAGTGCCCATCGCCGCCTTCATGTGTACGGGCAGCTTTCGGCATACAGCTTGAAGATCGCCTTCACCTCTAGGGCGGCCTCGCCTCGCGAACTCCACCGTGAAGTGTGAAGCCTGCGAACGCCCGTGCTTTACCTTCATGTGGTGCTCCGTATCTTGGTTGGCAAGGCTCTGCTGCAACGGCAACTTGTTGCACCTGCTTGTCAGCAGGGACATGAGCTCACAAAGCGCAGCCTTCGTCTAATCTATGGCACCGATGCAGCCAAGATGGATCGAGCGCGAGAAGTCTGCTTTGCGTCGATAACAACGCTTCAGTATGCAAGGCTGGCCCACGACAAAAGAGCCGTCGAGCGCATTGGCTCTGTTCGAGCAAGTGAGCTCAATGCCCCGGCGCGAGAAAGGCAAGTCTGCAGCAGCGGGCCCGAGGAGGCAGACGGCGACGGAGTCGAGGGCTCGACCCGCGAGCTGCTTTAACGAGCTTACTTTGGATTTTTCCTCTCACCGAGAAGCCCCACCAAGCACTCGCGACAGCAAAGCGCATCGTCGGTCGACCGCCTTCCGTTCCTCTCTCCGCCATGACGTCCACCAACGGCAAGTCGTCTTTCTTCACGATGGAGGACGCTAAGGCGTCCTTCAACCTCTTCTGCTGCGTGTGCGGCATAGGTAAAATTTTGTGTCTTTACTTTTAGCCTTTGTACAGTTGACTCATGTGCGCATGCTTTGGGAACAGGTTCGCTCGCCATGCCGTCCAACTACGCGCGCGCCGGCCCGTTCTACGCGTCCACCGCCCTGGCGTTCATGATCTTCGCCAACACGTACGCCACGCTCAAGCTGTCCAAGGTGATGCTGGTGGCGCCGTCGTCCGTGAGAACCTATGGTGACCTGGGCGAGTGGGCCCTGGGCAAGTGGGGCCGCTTCTTCACGGTCGTCTCTCAGATGGGCGTGTGTTTGCTGGTGCCGATTGCCTTCCTGGTGCTGGGCAGCACTCTGCTCGACGTGCTGTTCCCGGACTCGTTCAGCCAGACGTTCTGGATCATCTTCATGGCGCTCATGGTCGTCCCTGTGTGCCTCATCCCGACACTGAAGGAAGGCGCCGGCATGGCGTTCGCCGGGTGCATGGGAACGATCATCGCCGACATCATTGCCGTGATCGTGCTGCAGTGGAACATGCGCGGCCATCCCTCGATCCCGTCGCCCGAGATTTCGGCGCACCAGGTGCTCACGTGCTTCGGTAACCTGGCTTTGGCCTACGGCGCCGCTATCGTGGTGCCCGACCTGCAGCGCGAGCACTCGCAGCCGCAGCGCATGCCTCGCGTCGTGGTGATCACGATCCTGTTCATCTCGGCGTTCTTCGTTGCGATAGCCCTGCTCGGCTACACGGCTGGCGGCTGCCAGTTGTCGGGCAACATCCTGTACTCGATTGTGAGCACGTCGGACCCTCTCGGCTTGGCCCCACTGGGCTTCTCCGCTGACCGCGGCGCCGTGGTGATGGCGTACCTGTTCATGCAGGTGCACATTTCGATCGCGTTTTCGACGCTGATGATGCCTCCGTTCTTCATGGCGGAGCGTCTGATCCTCGGCATGCACCAGGGCCCCGAGATCGTTCGTTTCAACGGCGAAGCGGACCAGGCAGCGGTGGACCTCGACATGGAGATCCACGAGAAGCGCTCGTACATGCAGAGCTCGACGCCCCTGGACGCCGCCGGCAATCGCCAGGTGTCTGCCTCGAGCATGATCGAGAAGTCCGAGGGCCGGATGTCGCACCTGCGCGTGGCGCTCGAGTTCGGCGAGGAGATCACGGAAGAGCAGCTGCACGCGCCGTACCGCAACAACACGCTGCGCTACATCGCTCTGCGCATTTGCATCATCGCGGTCCTAGTGGTCATCGCTGTGCTGGCGCGCAAACGTTTCATCGACCTGCAAGACTTCACGGGCGCCACGGCCCACACGACGAGCTGCCTGCTGATGCCCTTGATCATCTACATGCGCGTGTCGTGGAAGGGCATGTCGTTCCTGGACAAGGGCGCATCGATGCTGGTGATTGTCGTGTGCACCTTCACGGGTTTCTACGTGATGATCCACGCCGGCGAGCACCTCTTCGCGCCATCAGATGACGACACGCTGTTCCCCTACTGCGAGGACAAGTTCATGAACGAGCCGTACTACATCCGCAACAACAGCACCAACTAGGGCGAGCCGCAGGAAGCAGCGCGACTTGGTGACGATATACCATAGAGTGGTAGGATAAATTTTGTATCCGTGCCCGACAAGTTCTAAGAACATCAACAAATGCAGTGGTGTCTCGTGTTGTATTCGCCACGCTGGCGCCTACGTCGCCTGTTGCACAAAGCCTGCATTGCAGACACGTTCTGTCACTCCGCGTGCCATCCTTGCGAGTGGTGCTTGTCGACCGGAGTGCTGAGCTATACGGTGAGCAGCTTCTAGAAGCGTGATTTTTTAGTTGTTTTTAAACGGGTCAACCTCGGAGATCGCTCTGGGGTAGTTTTAGCTGCAGTTTAGTTGCAATAGTAGGTGCAACGAACTTCCATTAGGCCGGTTTTCTTATGGAAATCTGCCAGCAACCTTTCCGAGGGTAGATTTTTATCCCGGGTCGTATTCGGGTCGGCTCGTGGATTGGGTCGGTTTTCCATTCAATCCTCAAGTGTTTTTATGATGTGCAAAAGAGGCCTCTGAGAGACCGTTTGCAACCGAAGCGAAGCGGAGGTCTGCAATGGTCGGCGCGTGGGCCGGAGTAGTTGCCTTAACAAGGGAGTTAATTTCTAATTACCGACGCCTTGCCCGCCATGAGCGAAGCGAAATTGGCGGTGCAACGAGGAGCTCACATGTCAGCATCTAACCTAAAAAGCCCCGACCCAAACACCCGACCCCACCAGAATACGACCCGGGAAAAAGGCTACCTTTCCGAGCTCTAGTGCGATGGCGACCGCAATGCCATTCTTGCAGTTGCATAGGAGCTAGGTGTGCTGGCACCGAACGACGCTTGATCGTGGCGAATTCTCTAGTAAAACCTCGCCAGTTATCGAGCATATCATGCATCACGACGAACACAGCTTGCTTGTTATCGGAGCCTGTCGAAAAGCACCGTCCATGCAGACCCGCACGCGGGTCAGTCGCCTAGCAGCAACACAATATCTAGTCGTTGAGTGTGTGCACAGATTGCAGATTCAGCCCAATTGCTGCTGTGCAATGCTATTGTAAGAGGCCGTCATCGCTGGGTATGACAACGGTGGTGTTGCAGCATGCAGTGTTTGTCACAAAGTGCACTTTCGGATTTTCATACTTTATATTACAATGTTTAAATGGGTTTTATTACTATTTTAAAAATAATTGATACGTTTTGAAGTATTTTAAAAATATAAATTATTATGGCTAAAAGGAATTCAGCTCTTGTCAAAAATGCAAGCTCACCAAATTGCCTTCGGCTCCACTTTCACAAATCCAACTGAGTAGCTTCGCTCGTCAACCGACGCGACTCTGTCGTCCTATTACCACATTCTCTTTGGTTCTGTAAATCGTTGTGAGCAAATAACATTGTCGCGGATTGCACTCTGCTCATGACGGCGGGGTAATTTCCCCATACATACTTACACCACACTACGATAACGAAGGTGATGCCAAGTAAATCGCGTTCCCGAAATCGCATCCCACTCCTCCAGTTTGTGTGGGAGGTCGATAAGTACGACGTCCTCTTGCTGACGGCATTTTTCGACTGTACGTGAAACTACAGTTTACCACTGCCATCTCAGTGAGCTGGACAGTCCTCCAACTACTGTAGAGCATATCGGGTTGCAAAGCCTGTTCCCCCGCTTCAACCGTTCCGGTGCTCGCATTATAATACTGCAGTGACTCACATACACGGCGTCGAAGTTCCCACTCGTTGTCTGAACGTGCGCTGACCGAAGAAAACCAGTTCACGGGTGCTCGTTTTCGACCCTGCTGAAGCACACGGTGGCCACAACCAGCGACGAGTGCACGCGCGAGTAGGTCGGCGAGTCAAGCGATCACACTGAGGCATTTCGGTGGTTAGTGTTCAGGACGCGTGCACGATGGATGTAGATACCCGCTAGACCGTCGGGCTGACGAAGCCCGCCACCGTGGCGCTAGAACTCATCCGCCTGACAGTTGCCTCGAAGTTTACGTTTTGAGCCGCAATGCGAGTGCTTGGAAGTTTTAGTTCCTTTTATGATCTTGTTTATCCAAACGAACGAAATACATGCGGACTCGAGCAGGGGCCATTATTAAAATACTCATCCTCCGATTGAAAGCCACTGGCAGTGGGCTGAAGCATTTACAGATACCAAACATGAAGTTCGTACTCCATTTGTGTGCTGTCGCTCGATGGTGTCATCATGACTTCCATCCGGTCGACAAAAGGATCGACCTGAAGTATCATACCTGCCTCGTCGCGTGTATCCGTCTACAGCACACAAAAAACATGTGGTTTCCCTTGCATAGTTTCCTCCATACATGAACACCGCTCGGCGCCCCGCAGGTTCTTGTGGTGTTCAGGCCGTCGTTGCTGACATTCAGCCGCGCAGAGTGCCGGCGCTCTAGCATTAATTCGGTGCTCTTGCACGCGGGTCCTGGCTGGGCTACACGCTGACTCGAAGGTCTCCCCTAAGCAACGCAGACATGCAGCCGGGGTCAAGCTCTGTTGTTGTCTGTTGTTGCCTCACTCTCGAATTTCCATTCTATCACGGAGGCCAGCAGCAGCAGGAACTACAGGAACCAGTCAGCCGCGACATCAATCAACCATGGCACCGTCCAACGCCTCCAAATCGGTTTTCTTCACGATGGAAGACGCCAAGGCGTCCTTCAACCTCTTCTGTTCGGTGCTAGGCATGGGCTCCCTCACAATGCCTGCCAACTACGCGCGTGCCGGACCCGTGTACGCGTCCATCGCCCTGGCGTTCATGATCTTCGCCAACACGTACGCCACGCTCAAGCTTTCACGAGTGTTGCTAGTGTCGCCGTCTTCCGTCAAGACGTACGGTGACTTGGGCGAGTGGGCTCTGGGCAAGTGGGGCCGCTTCTTCACCGTGCTTTCGCAGATGGGCGTGTGCCTCCTGTCCCCTTGCGCCTTCCTGGTGCTGGGTAGCACCTTGCTGGACGTGCTGTTCCCGGATTCATTCAGTCAGACGTTCTGGATCATCTTCATGGCGCTCATGGTCATCCCTGTGTGCCTCATCCCGACGCTGAAGGAGAGCGCCGGCATGGCGTTCGCCGCCACCCTGGGAACGGTTATCGCCGACGTCATCGCCGTCGTTGTGCTGCAGTGGAACTTGCGCGGCCACCCCGCGATCCCATCGCCGGACATTTCGGTTCACCAAGTTTTAATGTGCTTCGGTAACTTGGCTCTGGCCTACGGCGCCGCTATTGTCGTCCCGGATCTCCACCGTGAACACTCGCAGCCGCAGCGCATGCCTCGCGTGGTGGTGATCACGATCCTCTTTATCTCGGCCTTCTTCATCATGATGGCACTTGTTGGCTACACGGCTGGCGGCTGCCAGTTGTCGGGCAACATCCTGTACTCGATCGTGAGCACGTCGGACCCGCTCGGGCTGGCCCCGATGGGTTTCACCACCGACCGCGGTGCCGTGGTCATGGCCTACCTGTTCATGCAGGTGCACATCACGATCGCGTTCTCGACGCTGATGATGCCTCCGTTCTTCATGGCGGAGCGTCTGATCCTCGGTATGCACAAGGGCCCCAAGGTCGTGCGTTTCAACGATGAGGAGGACCGCGCCAACGTCGAGCAGGACCTGGAGTTGCAGGGGTCGTACGTGCGTAGCTCGACGCCCAACGACATGTCGGGGGGCCGACAGGCGTCGACGTCGAGCATGATCGAGAAGTCGGAGGGCCGGATGTCCCAGCTGCGCGTGGCGCTCGAGTTCGGCGAGGAGATCACCGAGGAGCAGCTGCATGCGCCGTACCGCGGCGCCCGCAACGCGCTGCGCTACATCACTCTGCGTATCTGCATGATCGCCATCTTAGTGGTGTGCGCCGTGCTGGCTCGCAAGCGGTTCCTGGATTTGGTGGACTTCACGGGCGCCACGGCCCATACGACGAGCTGCCTGCTCATGCCGCTGCTCATCTACCTGCGTGTGTTCTGGCGGAAAATGAACTTTTTGGACAAGGGCGCGTCCATCATCGTGATCATCGTGTGCGCCGCTGCCGGCTGCTATGTCATGATCTACGCCGGCAAGGAGCTCTTCACGCCCTCGGACGACGACACACTGTTCCCGTACTGCGAGGCCGAGTTCCAGAACGAGCCGTACTACATCCGCACCAACAGCACCAACTAAGCCGCGCCTTGGCCGTATACCATACCATAGTTATGGACTTTGGATATCCATACCGTCAAGTTCTAAGACGAAATACACTTTGCTTCATACAAACAAAATTCAAACAAAATTCGAAGTTACCAAACAGAAGTTGAAGTACCAAAACCAAAAGTTGTGTACGTTTTTGTGCATTTTGGGAGAAGAGTCGTAAAACTAAGACAAGCAATCCTTGATGAGCGCCGTCGTGTCAGCCGCCGGAGCGCTGCTCTGGATGACGCACACGCTGCTACAGGAACACGGATGGGCAGTGCAGGACTCAGTGAGAGAGGTGGCGCGTCTCGAGGGCTTCGCGGGGGACGTGAACCTACTGCCGGCGCAGTGCTACAAGCTGTCGAAAATGTCAAAAATGGCCGGAGAAGATGCGGATGTGCACGTACGGGCGCTGCTGGTGGGCAGCAAACTGTTCGTCCACTTGGTCTCGAGCCGAAAGAGTGTCCAGCTGAGCCTCAAGTGCGTGCAGCTCCTCGGTTGGGCCGATGGGGTCGACGGAATCAGGTAGCAGTTTTTGACATTTTGGACACTTTTTGGTACCAGGATTTCCGAGTTTGTCAAGCCCCGCGGACGAACGGAGTGGGATGATACGAATCAGGGTCGTGTGATCTACACTGACGAGTGGCGCTGCAACCTGGAGATCCTCCGCTGGAGGTGGGCTGCCGCACAAAACGCAGAATGTAGGAATCTGTTTTCAGTTGCTAATTGAGGTTTTGCTGTCTCACAGACTGGAGCGCAACTTGTTCCCCGAGTTCTCGAGCGGATCCAGCGTGGTGGCGTCGGACGCAGAGCTCAGTCGCCTACCTGAGCCGCTTCTCGCGCGGGTGGGAGGGTTTCTGAGTGTGCCGGACTTCTGTCGAGTCACCCGGACGAACAAGGTGCGGGTTGTCCTGCCACGATCTTCATCTTGCAGCTCCTTGACTTGTTGTGTGTTTAGTACTTGCATCAACTGCAGGACTCGTCGGAGTTGTGGCAGCAGTTCCTCTTACGCGGTGCGTTCATGTGACAGTATCAACCGACCGCGTCGTTGTACTAACCTCTGCAGTCTCACTTGCAGATTACCCCATGCTTCGCTCTGACGGCTACCCAAAAGCCCTGTACATCGCGCACTGGAGCTACCAGAAGCGGATGGAAGCGTGGAACCAGCATGACCAGGAGCGCCGACTCCGTGAGCACATGCTTCATCAGCAAAGACACTGGCGGTGGCGCAGTGGTGGGCGACTGCCGGCACCCCCGCTAAACCTCCCGATGCCTCCCCCCTTCTTGCCTCTAGGGGACGAGCCGTGGTCTCTGCGACCGCCGCACCGCCCAGGGCTCGTTGGCGATGAGGATGTCGATTTGCTGCGGAACCCGTTCGAGTTCTACCTCGACCCTCTGTACCCGTACTTCTACTGAGGAAAAGCGCCGAGTTAGCGTTGCCCACTTTTGGGATAATGAAGGTATTTCTGTAAGGCAAGAACTAACCCCGCGCGGCAGCTCTTTCCACCACAAGTTTAGCTCAAAATTCTGCCCATGCGGTGGGGGAGCGATGGCAACGGCGGTGGCGGAGCTTCAGCGTACACGCTATCCTGTCGTGACGAGAATGCCAGCTACTACTACTACCAAGAGCCAGCCGTTCCATCGACCTCCTCTGCAGGTGTTTGCAGGCCTGGTCAAGCTCGTGGGAATTTCCACGTCAAGAAGCCGCCTGATAAACGGCAGGCAAGGCAATGCACAGGAAGCCACGCTCGACCGTTGCGTCCGCGTTGCGAGTTGAAGGACGCGTCCTGTTTTACTGAGGACGTCGCTGCGGATAGACCCGAGGAGGCAGCAGGCGAGCCGGAGGCGACAAGACGCCCACCATTGATCATGTGCGCCGGAAGGAGCGTTTACGGGCGTAACAGCGATGTGGGAGGCTTTAACAGCCGCACCAACCAGCACAGTATCGAGTCCTTGGGTCAAACACAGGAACATATAGACAGCAACGACGACGGCGTCAAGTATACCAACCGATCGGCGATGCGGCCTGTGAGTGCTGCAAGGCTGAAGCGGGCAAGCGAGCCAAGTTCTCCCTCACTGTACCGGACGGACGAGGAGCTGGAGCAAATTATTCGCGACCTACGAGATCAAGTTTTCCATAACCAGCAGAAGCAAGAGCTTGTACGTCAAGAGAAGTCAACGCCCGCTACGAGTACAAATCAAGGGAATGAGACTCAGAAACACCAACGAAAGCATCTGAAGAATCCTGTGGAGAAGATGGAAGGAGCAGCCGCTCATGTGCCCGTCGGAGCAAGTTTCTCAGCAGGCAACGGGTCGATTCTGCAGCGTCCACTTTCAAGCAGTTTCCTCAGTCGACTCGTGACCGAAAGCACCATCCAAATGGTCGTCCCAGCGATCATCAATGAAGCCCCTGCAGCCACAAATCGAGGAGGCAGTAGGACAAGCTGCCATCAGGCCGAACTCGATTTCAGATCCTTATCCACCGCCGTCCCGCGATCCCGGCCCAGCTCCAGCTCTAGTTATCGTCCAGGAGAACGGCCGTCCACACAAGTTGCTGTCTTGAATCCGCGATCAAAGAAGCTGTCTGGGAAATCGCGCCTACGTCGCGAGATGCAGCTCGAAAGACCGCAGCCCAGCGAGCGTTTCCAGGATCGACACGAGAGTTTGAGCTACAGCGACAGTTTTCTCTACTTGGTTGACGTTGACGATAGTGAAGACGACCCGGCATCTCTCTCGCTCTCACCTGTGGGGCCCTGGGTCGTTGACGAGTTCCCGACAGCCAGAGTGGCGACCTCGACCTCCACGCCTCGATCACCGTCGGCGTCGACGTGCTACTCGCTCTCAAGCTTCGGCAGTGACGATTTCGATTCTGGTGAAGGAGAATCGAGTTACAGCGAATTAGCAGCGCTTTCTCCTCGTAGCCGGTTGCTCTCTATCTCTGGGTACGGCGAAGTGGCGAGAGCCAGGTTCCCACAGCTGCATCATGGAACCTTTCGTCGCTCCGCTACGTGCGGAAGTGGCCTCATCGCGAGCACAAAGCTTGAAGCTCGAGCTGCGAAGCCCAAACGCTGTTCCTCGGCCAAGGTCACTACACGGTCAGCTGCCTCAGGGTCGAAACAGAGAGCTGCTACTCGAGTGAATCGAACACGCAAGCGCCCACAAAGCGGCGGGGCTGCCAGAACCAACAATACCAGCTAATACAATCGCAATGTGATTCTTCGTCGCCTAAGCTCTCACGCCTCGCGAGCGTTGGTGTGTGTGACGTCTAGGTCTATTCGAAGCAGCGTCGAGAGCTCCTCGCGGGCTCGGTGCGGCTTCCAGTCTGGCTTCGGGTCCTCTACTTCTTCGTGTTCCGGTCCGACTTCATCCGTGGCGCTCTTTCCCAGCCACCGACTGCGGCCAGCCTTGTGCTTGGTGGACTCGTGTTGATTCTCCTTTTCTTGGTCGAGCGCTTCCAGCAGCACGTCTTCCGCGGCAATTGGCGAGGTCGGCACTTGCTGCGCCTGTTCCTGACTGCTATGAGCTGCATCTTCTGCACAAAACGCAGGAACGGGCACCCCGAAGGCCGTCTCGATCTCTCTGAAGAGCGTCTCAACTTCAGTTCTCTGCGTTGACGGAGCTTCCTCTGACCCAGGAGTGCTCAGTTGAGAGCGCACTGCACCACTCGAGTCAAGATGGTCCACTAACCAGCCAGGGATCCAACCCACGTGGCTGCAGAACTGTGGGTGGCTCCTGAAAAGCTCTTGCAGAACCAACGAACTGGCAGCACGATGCACCATAAACTCGAGGAGCAAGAGCGTGTAGATGCTCGATCCGTGGTGGTCTCGGTGGTAGACGACGCTCTCCAAAAGCCCGCGCGACGGCGAGAAAACGTGGTGATACGCACTCCACGACGGCTCCTCTCCTTCCTCTGCAGCCTCGATTCGCACGTCTTCAGCATCCAGAATGCCCGCAATGAGAGCCAAGACCTTGTCCGCGTGCGTGTCCTTCACCTCTTCCAGCACCCCAATGAGCAGAGCCACGAGTCGAACACACTTTGACGATGGAGACTCGCAGTCAAACACAGCACGAGTCAGCATCGGCACCGCGACATCCTTCAAGTCCAGAAGCACCATGTTCTTCAGTGCAGCGTGATTCAGAACGAGCGTGGCGTCCATAGGTGGAAGAACTGGGTCGTTGTAGCACTCCAGCAAATGCCTTAGCAGCTTCGTCTCCAGTTGAAACGTGCCCACCCGAAGACTTTGGTCCCGAGTGTGGGTAGACGCTATGACCTCAATAGCCAGAGGCGCAATTCCACGAGCAGATATCTGCTTGGCTGCAGCTAACGCGATATTATCCGAAGGCTCGAAGGGATTTTGCAGCGTATGTAGAAACCGATTCAGGAACTGCAGATGGACCAGAAACACACGACGGATCACGGATCTCTCTGCAGTCGCGCCAATGGATTTACTGACGCACTTCTCGAAGAACTCTCCAAGCAGCTTGTTCGCTTCGACGCGCGCACCCGTCGACAGCGTCAAGACGCAGCCAGAGGCAGGATCCGACACCTCGATCGTCCCCTCTCGTAGGTAGAACATGTTCAGCAGTTCACGGACGAACGCCGTGAGAGACTCCACTGCGTCAGTGTCATCAGCTGCCGCTTCGCTCTCGAGGATGGAGACAGCATACAAGAGTACCTCAAAGCAGCTTTCTGCAAGCGCAGAGCTCTCCGAACTGAGAAACAGAACGTCAAACAGCCACGTGCGCTGACTTTCAACCACCGAAGCTGCTGCTACCGTCGGTGAAGCGACCACCTCCGCTAGAATCCATTGGGCGAACTGCCTCCGCTCATCGTTAGCCTCACTGCCGGGGCTCTTGTCGTATTCCGACAGCCACGAAGACACCAGAGCGCTGATCTTGCAGCGACTCGAGCCCTTTTCTGACGCTTCTACCGGTGAACACGTCAAGGAGGCAGACGCTCTACAACGCAGTGAACTGATCCCGAACACGAACTGGCAGCTAAGTTGATACGCTTGTCGAACGGTTGCTGGGTCG
This sequence comes from Phytophthora crassamura, assembly GCA_033557995.1. Lineage (NCBI taxonomy): Eukaryota > Oomycota > Peronosporomycetes > Peronosporales > Peronosporaceae > Phytophthora > Phytophthora crassamura. The sequence continues at coordinate 221,845 of JAUCED010000018.1, forward strand.
CCATCTACAGGTAGATGGGCCACGTCTTCCACCAAGTCGCCGATAAATCGCTCGTAGCTGGAGTCGAAGGCGTTCACAACTCCTTCATACCGCGCGTTTTCCTGCATAATTTGCGTCGCGAGTGACTTTACCTCGCCACTGAGCGTAAATGCCACTCCGGTTTCGGATAAAAGCGCCTTCTCTGCCAGCGTTCGTCTCTCGTAGATCAACATGTAGGCGCTTCTCCTCTTCATCTGCACGACAGAAGAGTACGTGCCTTGACTGGGATCCCATTTCTGAGCCACTTCCTCTCCACCGAAGCACTCGTCGCCCATCGTGTCGACGTCAAACGCGCGCACTACCTCGTCATTCAGCTCCAACCACCGCTGGCTTTTGGGCTCGTGTCTGTCCTTGATAAACGAGTAATAATGCCCCGTATCCGATGTCCCCGAGTGCACCACGACGCCCACAAGATCGTACAGAATCGACTTGTCGTTCGCATCCACTGCTGCGAGCGCCTCGCTCGTGTACGGGAACATGTCCAGCTCCATGGGGAATTCCAGGAAGTCGTTGATCTTGAGCTTCTCCATCGTATCGTAGTCAAACTCGAACCTCTTGAGGTGGCAAACCAACGTTTGCGGCAGCTTTTTGATGCAAACTCGCTTCGTGGCCGACACTTTGCGCTGCTCCCGCTCGCAGAAGTAGGCGTTTTCTCCCTCCAGAGACTCGCCCTGTACGTACAGCTCGAGGGATTCCGCTAGATGCCGCTTCTTGGACACCTCGAGGCTCAGCGCAAAGAACTTCTCCTCCCGTTCGGACAGATTGCCCTGCTGCGTCAGGATTTGGTTCACTAACACGCCGTCAAAGCAGCGAGCCATGAAATCTCTCGGACCTTCAGACGCGACACTAAGAGTCGACGTCGGGCGGATAACCATCTCCAGCCTGTCCAGAAGCAGGCAGAAGAACTCGTCCGCGTCCATTTGGACATGAACGTCCGTCGAGTTCCCGTCCATGTCCTTGTGAGAACGAGCGAACGCCGTGGGGTCGCAGGATCGGGAGTTCGTCAAGGCCAGAGACACGAACAGCTTCTGCAGTTGCTCGACTTCCTCTTTCCAGGCCGATAAGGACTCGTTAGCTTCAATCCGAGAGCAATCGAACGCCAGTAACCCCTCGGAGAAACTCGGCGTCATGAAAAGCTGCTGAACCAGAGCATTCATGTAGCAAATGCAGCCAGGGTTCACCAGGCCAGCGTGCTTGTCCGTTTCTAGGAAGGAATCCGCTGGCGAGTAGTTCCACTGCCGCCCTCCCCGATTGACGCTCTCCAATACGCGTCCTTGATACCCACGGAGGCTGCCCAACAGAGTCCGTACGTCCTGGTTCAGATGGCCCAGATCTTCTACTCTCGATCGGGGAAACACTAAACTCAACAGGAATTGATAGGCCACGTTACGGGTTGAGCTCGTCTTGCAGACTGGAGCGCGTGGCAAGTCGAGATCGATGAATCCTTCCCCAAGCAGAAGTCGGTCATGAACGAATCGAATCATCTGTTCGTTGTCGACTGATGCCTCGTTGCTTGAACCTTCCGGGCTAAGAAGGATCGCCTTACGCAGCTTCTCTGACGTATTGGCAAGCAGGGCCAAGAGCTGCAGGTAGCCGCTTAGAAGGCCTTCTTCTTGGTTTTGAGACGCCCTGGTACTCGTTGGGTTTGAGGAATCTTGGCGGTTCGAGACAAGTCGGCGAAGGTGGCCGACAAGGCGACTAGGAATGCACTTCCTTACGAGTGCTGCTGATAAAGTCTCCGTGGCTTCGCTGTTGTCTTCGGGGCCAATTGCTTTGTGTGTGCGTACGTGTCCACTGCATCGTAGAAGCACTCGACAGAATGCGAAAAGCTCCTCCAAAGCGACGTCGGTGTACGTGCCGCTTAAGTCGCCCGAGATGAGATCGCAGGCCGATACTACGAGTGGATCGAAGAGTTTCATCGCAGGGCTACAGCCGTCCATGACACCAAACGCCATCGCCATCTCCGACAGAACGCCAAGAACTTGCGCGCGTGTTGATTTGGACGAGCACTCAACCAGCAGCGCCTTGAGCCACCCAGCCATCGTCATGCGAGACAAGGATTCGCCACGTTCCTCCTCTGTAAACACCATCGCAGTGAGGTGCGGCGAGAAGCGCATTAGGGAGCAGCACATCTGCACTCCGCAGTACACACCCTCTGCTGATTCCTCAGAGAACGAGTCATCGCAGCCGGGGTTTCCAGTACAAAGTCTTGCTGTCAGCTGGACCGCAACTTGGAGCATTGCCGACAGCTCAATGGAGTTGATGAACGCGGGCAACGTCGAGCTCTGCAAGCGAAGATCAAACGGCGACAGCATCTTCTCCTTCTGCGTTGAGATCAATCGATTCCAGTGGAAAAAGTAGTCAAGAACGCGCATCACGGCTGCTAGACACGTACTCCGTAGGTTCTGCGCGTACTGAGAGACGATCGAGTCTCCATCGCGCAAGGCTTCAGCCGGCAGTGAATGCTCCTGTGGCCACTTCAAGAGCGTTTCGTACAGATGTCTGGCCCCGCCCAGCCGTACAAAGCGCTCTCTCCACTGCCGCCGTCCGGAATCCAACGCCGCGTTGCCCTTTTCTGCCGTCTCGACTGGGATCAAGAGCGCTTCCACCAGTCGAAGCGCGTACAGCAGGCGCTGAATACTCGACCCGTCCAGCAAGTCGGACCAGTCCACACTGCCGTCCTGTTCCGCACAACGCAACCGGATCATCTTGAACAGCAGCTCGTTGTTCGTCGGCAAGCGACAGAGCAAGTCCCAAGTCCTCTGCGACGTCGACTCGTCCCAGTCCACGAGCTCCAGTAGAACGTCGAAGTGGGGGCCTTGGTTTGCCAGAATCTGGCTCATGATGCCGTACCTGGCCTTGGGCTTAGACGACTCGGTTGACGTCTCCTCAGCCACGTCATTCAGTGCTTGATTGACGTCCTCGGGTCTTAAGTCGGGCCCTCGCTGGGGGGACGGAGCTTGGGGCCAGCGTACACTTGCTCGGGCGTAAGGAGACCGCATGCTCGACTGGATCGGACTCCCCATTTTCAAGAGATCCGCTCTTAGGTCGGTCTTCAGTGGGGAACAGTCCGAGTCCGAATGACGACTCGTCGGGCTGTCCAAGCTGCGGCGTAGCAGCTCTTGATCTCTGCGAGATGCCACCAGTTCGGTAGGATTCACATCGTCAGCCTCGACTTCTTCGTTCGTATCGACAATGACGTCCAGGAGAGCGTGCTGCTGACGGAACGTCCAGCTTGGGCGACGCCCCGTACGATATCCCAGCTTGGTCCCATCGTTCTGCATGTCTTTCAGTGGCGAAGGGTAAATCTCCAGGAAAGGCAGACGCTCTTCCAGGTGATCGATACGGAACGCCCGCTTCGAGACTTTGCTTACGCCTGTGTAGAGGACGATCGCTTTGGTTTCCTGCTTCTCCGTCGTCGCTTCTTCGCTGTCTTTCTCGGCCGAGTCCTCGCCAATCTTGCAGGCCTCCAAAAAGTACCGCAGCAAGTCAACGCAGCGGTTGACAACCGCTTCGTTGGAGTCGAGTTCAGCAGCCTCTTGGACTGGACAAGTTGATGCTCGAATCCTCTCAACGTCCGCCTTAGCGGTCGAGATGAAGGCCATGCACGTGTCCACAAAGCGCATCTTACACTGGAAAGGGAGTTCCGTGGGTCGGACGCGCGGGGCAAACGCCAGGTGGAAGCTCGCAAGCAGCGTGATCGCTTCCTCCGCTACGGCCGAATCTGTTGCACGAACAGCCAGTTGCCACAGCTCGTCCAGCCCCACCAGAGGCTGACCTGTCATGAGCTCCACGAACTCTTCTTTGCCGTCGTCCGAGCTGCTTCCGCTTCGTGCTTCGCTGGTGGCAAAGACCTCGAGGCCGCCATTGACGAGGTTAATGCGACAGAAGACACTGTGGAAGCAGCCAAGCGTCGACAGAGCGATGCGATCTCCAGACAGTGTGGAGAACTTGGCAGTGAGCAGATACTCCGCCATCTCGAGCGGCATGAGACCTCGAGCAGAACACGCAGTCTCGGTGCCCATTCGGCTTTGCAGCGGCGTGTTCATGCAGAGCTCAATCCACTGGAAACAGAGCGCTGCCTCGTCCGGCACGAACGAGTCGACGATCAGGAGTTGCCACACGGAATTCAGCTGCGCTTCGGACAAGGACGGCTCCAGTACGCCGCCGCACTCGTCCAAAACCCACGCGGCTCGAAGCGCTAGCAGTCGGTTCTTGATTTCACCCACGTGGTCCTTGAGGACGACCAGCTTGACGCGCGCGTCGTCCTCCATGTTCGCCCAGTCGGAGTCGTGCAGAACTTCACGCACTTGATCCTTATACTTGACAGTCTCATCCAGGACAATGCGGACGTACGACTTGTCCATTAGGCTTGTGGACACCACTGTTCCCATCTCTGCGACTAGCGACGACAACTGGGTGAACAGCTTCAGAGAGATCGTCAGGCTTTCACGTCGGTGAATGTTGGTCAAACACGAACGAAGCAGCTCGTCCACCATCGCGCAGCTCCTGCCCAACACACGCTCTTCGCTCTTCTCTCCGGTCACTTCCAACCGCAGCATCTCGTGCATACGCAGCAGCACTTCATCTCGAAAGTCGTCGCAGTTGACGGACGGAAGCACAACGAGCCACAGATGCAGCAGAATCCGCTGCCGGAGCGAGGGCAGCGAAGGTTCATCGGTGAGAAGCCTGCGAGCTGCAATCGCCGCGAGCAGACCGAGCTGATTCGTGTCCAGCTTGGCCTTCACGACTTCAATACGGCCCACCAAGTGCGTCAGCGACGGCAGCTCCAAGAACGTCACCATTTCCAGTAGCAAGTCGTGGATCGTTGAGCGGAAAGCTTCGTGACGTCGCTGAACCGGCCGAGCCTCCTGTTCATCACCGACCGCGTCGCCCGCGTCTGCGTGGTAGCAGCTCCACACGAGATCGATCCACTCGGTCGGCAGGCACTCGAGCTCGGACGCAAACTGGAAGAGCGACGTCGACCTCTTGATCAGCTCCACGTGCATCTTGTCGCCTAGAAGCTCCTGCATCAGCTGCTTGTCGCCCATCCAGTCGACGAGATAGCTCAGGACAGCGTAGAGCGATGCGGCCGTGGGTTCCGCTTGCTCCTGGATCTGGTCGTTGTACAGGCGCGTAACGATCACCACGATCTCCGTGAGACCGTAAATACGCTTCTCCAGGGAGCTGCTCTGGAAGAACCGAAGCGAAAGCTCCAGACGGAGAAGCTGCACTCGCTGCTCACATCCTTCGCGTACTCGACGCGCGTCGCTGTCGCTTTCTTCGGCGCCCGAGTCGTCGGCTTTGACGACTGGTTCGGTGACGTCGGCATCGTGTTGAATCTTGACGAGGAGCAGCTCCATGACCTGTACGACCTCCAGCAGAGAGTCCCGAGACAACGAATAGAGCTCGGCCGACTCCAGCGTCACGACGAACGTGCGCACTGCGTCCGCCAACTTTGGGAAGTACTGAGCGATAAACTTGGGGGCCACGTGGTCTTTCACGTCGTAGAGCGTGCGTAGGATGCACTGCAGCACTTCAAACGACGCGTTTCCCGCGCTCAACACGTCGAGAAGCAGCGAGAAGCCGCCCAGCTTGCCCCAAAACTCGAGGTTGCGCAGGAAGTACCGCGACGTGTACTGGGACTTGTCTCGGACAGTGAACCGAAGCTCCGACTGGTTATCGTCCTGCTCACTGCCTCCCGCGTCGTCCTCTTGGTTGGCTTCGTTGCTCGTGCCGTGGTAGAGGTAGAACCGCCGATGGGCGTCCAGCACCCGAGCGAGGCACGACAGTCGGCAGACGTCGCCCCGCCGGAAGCATCCGCCGATGTCGACGAGTGTCCACTGCAAGAACGCGTTCACGCGCTCGACGGCGCTGAGGTCGAACGACTTGCCGAGCAGGAGCTGCACCACCTGCGGCATCAAGTCGGTCTCCAGACGCTCCGACAGCTCGGCCGGCAGACCGACAGCTTCGCTGCCGACGGCCGTCAGCACGTCGAGCCAATGCGTCGGGTCGTCGCTGTCTACCAGGTCTCTCGTGATCGCCTCGCTAGTGAGTTCGAAGTCGCGTTGCAGCTCCGCCGCCACCTGCGCAACGTCCTCCGCGTCAATGCAGAGCTCGATCGCCATCTCCATGGGAAGCACTGTGGACTCTCCGACGCCGTTCCCGATATGCGCCGCCGCTTCAAGCAGTCGCGCAGTCGCGAAAGCGACGGCACGAAACGGCCGATCTTCCGACAGGCTGGCGGCAACTGCAAGCAAGTCGTACGTGACGCAGGTGACAGCCCCCATGTATTCAACCTGGCAGCTAGTGCATCATGCCGTTGTCTTCAACGTAACTGTTCACCCTGTTCCTACTTGGTCGGCACGATCTGCTCCAACGTGGGAATGACGTCGGCCGCCTCCACGTCCGTCGGCGGCGATTGGCTCGAGCTCCTCCACAGCAACAAAGCCTGCGCTCCAATGTCTTTGGCCGCCTTGAAGTCCCTGGACGGGTGGTCCCCCACGTGCAGGAAGCTGCTCGCATCGACCTCTCCGTCCTCGCGCTGCAGCTGCGCGAACGTCGAGTGGAAGATGGACGCGTGCGGCTTCATCTGAGACTGGCCGAACGACGTGGTGACCACCTCGAAGTACTCGCGCAGCTCCAGCCCCACCAGCAGCGCGTGAAGCCTCTCGTCGAAGTTGGAGATGACGCCCATCGGAACCTCATGCCGACGCAGCGCGTCCAGCGTCGGCCGGACGTCGGCGAACACCGTCCACGCCTCCGGCCGAGCGAAGTGCGCGTACAGCTCGCGCGCGAACCGCTCGCCCTGCTCCTCGTTGTGCCGCAGACAGTCAGCCACCTCGGCGCGCTTCATCACGTTGAGCACGAGCTGTCGCCACCACGGGAACGCGCTGTCCGACACGCCGTCAGATCCGAAGTTGGGGCTGCGGCGCGACATCCGATTGAACTCCCCCGGGAAGTGCGCCGTGAGTGCGGCGGAGGCCGCTGCGCGTCGAGAAGAGGAGAAGGGGTTACCCGACGCCGCCTCCCAGAAGCGCAGGTACGTCTCGCCCGGAGGTTCCGCTGGCTTGAGCAGCGTGCCGGTTGCGTCGAGCGTCACGTAGCGCCAAGCGCGTCGGCCCGCCATGTTCGGTTTGGATCGGACAGATTTGAGACTGCGTATCAGATTAGCGGAGACCGTCACCGGAACCGGTGAGGTCGAAGCCTGCTCAAGCACAAGTTAGGCACCGGGTAGAGCGATAAACGGACTCACGGTGCGGTCACTGCGCCGTTCATGGAGTATTCTGAATCAGGGGTTCCGAAAAGAATATTTCTAGTACTACAGTAGTATTTTTCGAAAGGCTTGCCAGACAGCAGAATAAAGGGAGAGCGGTGCAGCAGCCAATAAATTATTTTTAGGGAAATGATGTTGCAATCAATTATTGCGCTACAAAAGCATGTGAGTGTTCGGTAAACCTTGGTTAGAGCTTCGACACTGAAGATGCGCTATTATAACAAGAGCATTATATTCCCTGTTTAATACTAAATGAACCTGTCAACGACAAGAGCGCCCCGTAACACTCTAAAAGAGCACTTGTCGCTCCGAAATTTCTGAAAAAATACCGAGGGATTTTGGTCAGCTTCATAAATAATTTAGCGCTTTTTAAGAGTGTGCGCAATAAATTATTTCTTTTTTACGCTGCGCTATATTTTTCGGAGCCTGTTTCTGATAGTGCCGCCCCGGCCTGGCAATTGTTACCGGCTCCAGCTGGGCTCGACACGCCAGATGAAGGAGTTCGCACGGGCTCACAGAGAGTGGTTCTACGACGGCGTAATGCTGCATACGCTGAAGCCGCTGCATCAGGTGACATGGTGATGCAGATGCCGCACGGACTGCCACACCGCGACTTCTGCTTTTTGGAGTGTCAGGACAAGTTCATTGATGCGAGGAGCGCCCCGGACATGTGCGGCGATTGATTACTGAATTAAAGGAGCCCGTGAGCTTGTTGCGAGTGGTCACAGTACTGGAAGCAGTACAACCAGCAGCTTCCAGGGTACTATCCAATGTGTCACGAGTGCACACCACGAGCACTGCCCCGGGGTGGGTATCTGCCAGGCGACTTACAGCCCGGGTCTACACAGCCCCTGCAATGAATTCCATCCCGGTGAAAACTATACAGCAAGACAGTGTGTTGAGGAAGCAACATGTCGAAGTTCATCACCCTCCAGCTCTCGTGCTCCAAAGAACGCTGAGATCTTGTTTCAGGTCCGAGTGCGTCGTGGTTACCGAGTATGTGGAGTCGTTCATCCCCATCTTCTACGCCAACTTCATCTGCGTCATGGTGCTACTTCCGAGCGCCAAGTATCACGGAGAACTGGAGGGTATCACTCGGGACAACGTCCAGATCACCGTGCAGTCTGTCTTCCTGTACGGACTGCTGGAGTGCACATCGTAGACGCACATGTCGCTCGTCCAGAGCAAACTGGTCGTCTGGATAGTGCTGAGATTTACTGCGTCTCCTGGTCTGGAACTTCGACGTATGGTTCTCGACGTTTCAAGCCACAGCTTTAGCGCTGTCTACTGGATCTGCTACATGGCATGCTTCGTCAAGCCTTGTAGTTCTCTCTTGGTGGCTTTGGTTCCTTTGGATTCTCATTCTTGACGCCATTACACCCTGTGTCGTCGATCGACTGCGACTTTCCATAGCTCTTCCTGTCATTCTTCTCATTCTGGGCATCGTCTCGGCCTGCGCAGCGCTCCTTCTCACAGATGATGGCTCAACATTCATGCCCCATGTCCTTTTCAGCGCAAAGTTACCGGATTTCGGGTCCTACGAGGAACGCACTGACGACCTCGCTGTTCAGCGTATTGTGGCTATCTCGGGTGTAATACGCGGCTCCTCTTCGAGCTCGCACCAACTGCTCTTCATCCGCAGGAAATCGAGTACCCCAGTCTTTCCCCACGTTCACCGAGCCGCTACCAGCAGGGCAGCAACCGAAGTCCATCCAATCGAAGAAGTGGAGGCTACTGTCGTCCCCGACACTAACGCAATGCGTATATTTAACCTTGGAAGCTGCCACGTCGTCCAAAGGCAAGCAAATCTTACCCGACCGACTTCAACATCCCCGATTAAATGTGGATTACGACGGCACATCCAGGACATCTGAGCACACGGGACTGCATACTTGAAGCTGCAGCTAAGGCGAGGTCCCTATTAATATGCCGTTGATGATGGGGTTAACGCGTAATCGGCTTGTAGTCGTGCATCTCGTCAAAAGAGACTTGCATGGCGGACGCAGGCGGTTTGAACCGACAATAAGGCATTCACGTCGATTGCTGGAAGGCTCTTGACGCTCCACTTGAAATGAACTTTTGGGGGGACAGTCTGCAGGCCTTGTGGACTATCAACGCACAGCAAGCGGAGGCTACGGCTGAAGACACTGAAGCCCAGCATCAAGGACCTTCAGCAGACATGGCGCACAACGGGGAGAGAGGAGACACGGGTGGTCAAACCGGCGCAACAGGATGGCTGTACGAGCTGCAGTTGGCCCATCCGTTGCCTATCATCGACATCTCCAGAACTCTGCTGTCCTCTCTCCTCCCGCCATCGATGTACGCCCAAGCAGTGCGAGGGATGCACAGAACGGTCTCGGTCCTCGTGTGGCTCAACCGCTTGGGCGTGCTGGTTTTCGGCTGCATCCTCTTTTCACCAGCCGATACAATGCGTGCGTGGATGCCGCTCATTGGTCTGGTCTCCCTCGTTCCGCCCCTGTGCTTCGTCATGTTCATGTCACTCGAGGTGCTCGCTCTCCTGCGACGAAACTACGAGTACTGGTTCATCTCGGTTCTCAGCACAATGACCTGGATCGGGCTCAGTCGTATCTTCGGAGACTCTCGTGCGGCGGCCTGCGTGAGCCTCTGGTTCAGCTCGTTCATTGTCGTCTCGATCGACGCAAACTACCGCACGAGTACGGTCAAGTCCATCGTGTTGGGGGGACCCTCAATCATGTTAGTCGTCGTGTGCTGCGCCTACAAGCTCATCCCTGATGCCAGCTTCCCCACCGAATCAATCGGTTCGCTGACGTTGCAGTCTCGCCAAGTTGTCATTTTCACGGCATCGACGCTCGTTATCTTCATGTACAAGAAGGCCTATCTTCGAGTTCGCCGCCAACGAGCGCGAACACGCAACCAGACGCAACCCAACGTGACTGGGGACCACCATACCATCTCGTGCGTCGTGCTGCAGGCTCGAATGCGACTGACACCGGTTCTCATCAAGCAGCGACTGCGGCTCTGCACTTTCGCCAGGAATCAACCGGCAATAGCGCTAAACATGCAGCAACTTCGACTCGCTCATCACGGGTCGGTTACCGTCGATGCCAGGCGAATCTTGCTGTCAGAAAGGTGCTTTGAGCGCTGCACTGGGCCTCGAATGCAGGCCGCCTTATACAGCGTAGCGACGGTAGGCCTCGCATCCACTGCCATCACTTGGATACTTGTTCTCTATCACGTAGAGCAGCAGGCTCTGATGATCGGAGCGATCGCTGCCGCATCCTCGCTGCTCTTCGTGCTGTCAACGGTTGTCCTTGCTCAGCGAGATTTACTGCGTCTTCTCCTCTGGAACTTCGACGTGCTGTTCTCAACCTTCCAGGCAACCATGCTAGCTCTCTGCTTGCTCGACTTGCTGCGTTGGGACATCTCGTCCAGTCTTGCTGTCGTCGCCTGGTGGGTCTGGTTCCACTGGATCCTCATGCTCGACGCGCTCACTCCGAGTATCACAAGCCAGCTGCAGCTCCGGAAGCTCGCTCTCCCTGTCCTTCTCTTGGTGTTGCCGATTGCTGCTATCTGCGCAGTGGAGATCCTCACGGGCGACGGCACAATATTCACGTCGCGCTTGCTACTGAGCATTCGCGTGCCCAGAATCGGCACCTTCGACGTGGACACCGACACTCTCACTGTTCAACGGATCGTTACGATCATCGGGTGGAACGCACGACTCGTTCTTGAGCTTGCGTTGTGTGATCCAGCCCAGCTTCTCTTCATTCGGAGACCGGTAGAGTACACGAGTCCATTCCTCACATTTGCAGAACCGCTGCCCACTGAAGGAAAGCGGAAGCGGAGAGGAACCAAGCGGTGGGATTGGAGACTTCCTCGCTCCATTGCTGTCGTCCCCGTAAGCGTTGAATACCCAGCAGTTGTAGTCCCATTTCCCAAGTAGATCATCCCAGTACATGTGTACGAAGCGTTTCACTGTAAATATTCGTGCTTTATCAAAACGATAATATCGTTTGAGCACGATATTATAGTCCTCATACCACGTCCATCTGACATCTAAGTTTGCTAGCGACCACCAAAGCTATAAAAGGCCTTCATCACCACAACGTTTTTGGCGCCAGCGCGGGTCATCAGTCCATCGTGAGCGTGAATGCACCGCACGCGACATTGCTGAAGCAATTAATTCCTCGGGATGGCTGTGAGCCGTGTCGTTCCGATCCCACGACGACACACGACGCCGGACGAGCAACTCGGCAAACCAAGACGACGGTCCGAAGGTGGTGAAAATGCCGCTTATCTGTACAAGTTCGAGGCCACTCGGTCCCTGTCCGTCGTGGATCTACGTCGCACCTTGTCGCGTTGGTGTCTCGGTCCGCAGCGCAACGTGCAGTTTCTGTGGTGGATGAAGAAGAACTTTGGCCTCTTGCACCTCGGCCACGTGCTTGGGACGTTGCTGACGCTGGTCGTGGTGGCCGTTCCTCGAGAGGTTGGCCAAGTCCTGGGGCCCATAGCAGCTTTATTGTCACTGCTCTCCGTCTCGAGTACCGTGGCCACTGCAAGTCTCGACGCGATGCGCCTGCTTGCACGGTACTACGAGTTTTGGTTCTTCTCGGTCGCCAACCTCCTCACGTGGTCGCTGCTTGCGTTCTTCTTGAGGGATCCCCTCCGAGTCGTCAGCTTGGCTCCGCTCTGGCTCAACTTGCAGCTCACCATCTCGCTGGATGCCAACTTCCGCACTTTTGTGGTGGCTGTACGCAGCAACTTGCTGCTGCTGGTTGTACTGATGGTCATCGGCGCTCTCGTCTTCGTCCAAGTCATCGACGCAGACGAAACGCGCCTTGAGGCCGTCCTCTCAATGCCGTACGCGATCGACGTCTCGATGCCGCTGGTTGGGCTCTTTGAAAACGCATTGGCCACGCTCATCCCGCTGCTCATGCGCGTCATCTACACGAAGCGAAAGCTGTTCGCTGCTCGAAGCGCAGGCTCGAAGCTCGTGCGCTGCGTGCTCTACCGAGCGCCACTCGTGCTGCGTCCCGTACGCTACTCCCGCACCGCCAGCTTAGGCGTTGACTTCAGCAATCGAAGCCACGTCCTGCACAAACAGCTCGGCATCTCAGCGCCAGAGATGTCCATCGCCAGCGCCAACGACACCGCGCAGTATCACCAGCAAATAACGCTCGTAGCCCTACGACTCAGTGCGATCGACGCACGAAACCTAGTGTCCCGTTCGTGGCCATTACAGACTCTACCGAGGTTGGGCGTCTTGCCGTTGCTGGCGATCTACGCCACTGGATCCGCCGGACTCGCACTCACCGTCGCTACGCTCGCACTCCCACCGGGTGGCGCAGAGTCCTCCTCAGCGTACGCCGTTCCTGTCGTAGGTTTCCTGCTGACTGTGGCCTTCTGCGCCGTGTTCGCCTGTGCGAGCCAGCGGGACGTACTGCGCGCTCTGCTGCTGCACAACTTTGGGTTCCTCTTCTCGATGGTCCACTGCTCCGTGGCTTGCTTGTGCGCCGCCATTACGATGCGTTGGGACTACCGATGCTGGGCCGTGGCCAGCACCTTCCTCTGGTTCGTCTGGGTGCAGCTGCTGGACGCTGTGACTCCACTGGTGAGACAGCAGCTCGTGTTCTCCAAGCTGCAAGTTGTTCCCGTGTTGCTCTTGCTGTGGACGGTGATGTTCACCGTGGCGTACGCCAGCGTCTTCGTTCCTGTCGAGCGTAGCGGGCTACGCGGACGAGATCTGCTTTACGTCCGCGTGGGCCACAACGTGACTGTCCTCAACACTAAGACCGTGCTGCTCAATCGCCTCTTCATCATGTTCTTCTGGATGCAGCGGCATGCGTGGAACGTCTTCAGAGGAGCTTTCATACGCTGCTGGCGAGTTCTTCGCCCCTCGAGAACTCCGCAAGGCGAGGGCGAAGAACCTGTGAACCTGGATGAGGAGGAGTTGAGCACCTTGCGTGGCTCTCTCGAGTACTTCTGCCCGTTCGACACGTTCCCGGGCGTTAGACGCAGGCTCAGTGGTCTGCGGATGCCTTCCAGCAGCCTCAACAGCCTTCGCAGGAACTCACTGACCGGACGGCATCGCTTTCGACGGATCAGCTCGACCGTCTTGCTTTCTGGGGCGATAGTTCCAAACGCAACGCTACTGAGGAAAGCTGCCAGGCGTGGGGCATTTGGCCAGCGATCGTGTGCTTCACAGAGTGATAGCGAAACCCACCGGAATCTTGCGGTCCGCGAGAAAGCAAAACAAACTGTCGGTGTCATCCCCGGCACAGTCGACGACGAGTAATCACGAGCAGTACAGCAAACGTAACCATGCCATTGCAGCCTCTCCGTTTACGCCGTCTCGTTGTTCTTCTGCTCGTCTTGACAAGAGCGAGTCACGGCCGCTGTCTTTCGAATCCGAGCGATAAACAGCCCGCTCGTGTTTTGCGAGGGAGTGAAGCGTATAGTTCCTGCGAGTTTCCCCTCCTGCGTACAAGTTCTCGTCAGTTTTCTTACCAGAGTCGAGAGTGCATGCCCCAAGTGCAAGCGTTACCTGACACGGGACGTCTTCGTCACAGACAATTGTGTCTAGTGTGGCAAGCGGCTCATCCCGAAGGAAACTCGATACGACGTCTTCATTCTGCTTGACGGATAGACTGCAAGTACTGTAGATCATGGTGCCTCCACATCGCAGCAAGCTGAAGCCGTTCCGGATGAGTCCGTGCTGCAGCTTCAGGATGCGCTCAACTTCGCTCGCGTTCAGATGCTCGCGAACATATTCCCCCCACTTGGCTGCCGTATTCAGCCGCTGCAGATGACGAATGGATCCGTCGTGCGTGCACTCGGCATCTACCAGCACCTTGTCGTACAGCATCGAGTCGACCACCAGCAGCTTCTGGCGCTTGGCGTCTCGCGCTCGGGCGCTTTTGTTCTTGCGCTTCCGCATCCGATCTCTTGGCGCCCTCGACGCGATCTCCTGGGTGTCTAACAGGACTTCCATCCCATCAATATGCGCACACTCCGTCTTGGGACCGATGTTGAAGGTCCTCCCATCGGCGTGGAACAACCGGCATCTCCACTTGGCGTCGTGGGCCTCACTCTGCGGCTGGAAGAGGTGATACTTGTGCACTAGTTGGCGGCACGCGCCCAGCCGCGAACGAGAGAAGTCGACGCCCGTCACGCTGCCCTGTAGCTGCAGCAAGTCGGCGATCATCGTGAGCTTGGCTCCTGGCGCGCAACACAAGTCCAGCACGTGCTCTCCCGGCCGGATGTCCAGCAGCGAAACGGCGTAACCCGACGATATATCGATGCCATAGAGCTGGCCTTCGCGATAGAGATCCACGCGCGCCAATGGGGCGGACACTGGCAGCGAGTAGAAGCCTGGCAGCCACGGAACAGCCTTAGGATGGACGTCTGCGTCGCCTTCCGCTGCTTCTCGGGATAAACTAGCAGCAATCGACAGTATTCGCGAGTCCTCCTTCTCTTCACCACCATTATCAGTATGCTGCTTGAGTCTGGAACGAGTTTGCCGCGTCAAAACGAGCGAAAAGGTGAGTTCGCTGACAGGAATGATACACAACTTTGAGGCACAGTAGCTCAGCACCTGAAGAAGCGCAGCGACTCGCCATTGCACGAGGGAGTCAACAGGTCCCTGGAGTCGACGTGATGCTGCTCTAGGAAGCGAAGGAAGCCCGATTCCGCCCACACGGCCTCGTCGTCCCAAGCCGTCGTCGCATTCGCCATGATTGACAGACGCACTTGTGCCCACCAAAAACTGTAGCCATAATGTGTCAAAAGCGGTATATAGTTCCTGATCCACTGTACTCCGTTTCTGGTAGTGCGTCGCGATCTTGGGATGCGCCCTCTCATCATTGGGATTAGCGCCTGACGTCGGCAAAGCCGCAAGAACTCGCAAGTTTAACGGCCGACGCTACGTATCCGGATAAGCTCATTACTCAATCTCAAGCCTAAGACAGAAATGACGGACGCACCGAAGGAAGCCAAGAAGCTCTGGGGCGGGCGCTTCCGCGGCAACGTGGACCCCATCATGAACAAGTTCAACGAGTCTCTGAGCGTGGACCAGCGCATGTGGCGCGTGGATCTGGACGGCAGCCAGGCCTACGCTCGCGCTCTGCAGAAGAGCGGCGTCTTGACGGAGGCCGAAGCCGACGCCATTGTGGCTGGTCTGGACGCTGTGGGCCAGGAGTGGGCCAACGGGACCTTCGAGCGCAAGGACGGCGACGAGGACATCCACACGGCCAACGAGCGCCGCCTCACGGAGCTCATCGGCGCCGTGGGAGGCAAGCTTCACACGGGCCGCAGTCGTAACGACCAGGTGGCCACGGACGTGCGGCTCTACCTGAAGCGCACCATTGTGGGGCTGCAGGAGCGTCTTAAGGAACTCATCGGCACGGCCAATCAGCTGGCCGAGCACCACATCGACCTGCTCATGCCTGGCTTCACGCACCTGCAGCCGGCCCAGCCGCTGCGCTTCTCGCAGTGGGTTTTGAGCCACGGCGCCGCCATGCTGAGGGATGCCGACCGCCTCACGGACCTGACCAAGCGGGTGGACTACATGCCGCTGGGCAACGGCGCGCTGGCCGGCAACTCGTTCGGCCTGGACCGCGAGGCGCTGGCCAAGTCCCTGGGCTTCGCGCACGTGACGCCCAACAGTCTGGACGGCGTGTGCGACCGCGACTTCATCGCCGAGTTCCTCTTCTGGGCCAGTCTGCTCATGGTGCACCTGTCGCAGATGTCCGAGGACCTCATCATCTACAACACGCTCAAGTTCGTCACCATGGCCGACGCCTACGCCACGGGCAGCTCGCTCATGCCGCAGAAGAAGAACCCGGACGCGCTCGAGCTGCTGCGCGGCAAGACGGGCACCGTCATCGGCCGCCTCAACGGCTTCCTCGTCACGCTCAAGGGCCTGCCGCGCTCGTACAACAAGGACTTGCAGGAGGACAAGACGGCGCTCTTCGACGTGGTCGACACCATGGACGACTGTCTGCAGATCGCCACGGGCGTGCTGGCCACCATGACGCCCCACGGCGACAAGATGCGCGGCTTCCTCGTCACGGAGATGCTGGCCACCGACCTGGCCGAGTACCTCGTGCGCAAGGGCGTCCCCTTCCGTGAGACCCACCACGTCGCGGGCGCCGCCGTGCGCCTCGCCGAGGACAAGAACAAGTCGATGAGCGAGCTCACGTTCGAGGAGCTGGCGACGCTGCACCCAAAGTTCGAGCAGGACGTGCTGGCGGTCTGGGACTTCGACGTCAGCGTCGAGCGCAAGAACGTCACGGGCGGCACCAGCAAGAGCGCCGTGGAGAAGCAGATCGCCAACATCAAGGCCTGGCTCGCCTAGATCGATTGCAGTTCCAAGAGCTTGAGCAGCCTACGCAGGCGCTCGCCTACATGCTGTTGGCCAACGTCGTTTATAATCCCTTCCTAATGAAGAAGGAACCTTTGACTCTTCTCTCCTCTCTGCGTCCTGTTCAGTCATGTAGTACCACGTTCACAGCGAAACACTCAACGATCTCGCGCTTCTAAGCAGCGTTCACTATATTCCGAGCAGCTCCTCGTCCTCTGTCGTTAAGTCTTCAGGTATTAGGACAGGGCTTCCGTCTCGATCTCCAGTCTAGTGACCCCTGCACAGCCACAGAAAACAACAACCAAGACAGTCAGCATAGGGGAATTGACACATTGCCTCTTCAGGTAGGACGGGACGCACGATTTCTTGCGGCGCAGGATGAAGTCGATCATCGAGCCCACGCGGCGGTTGGCGCGGCGGATGTTCTGCTCCTCGGCTTTGCGTTTGCGCTTCTGCCACTTCTTCTCGTGGAAGCGCTTGAGCGCCAGCGTCTTGAGCGTGCCGTCCCCGGCCAGGATCGTCTGCATGCGGGAGGCCACGCGGTTGGGGTCCTGACCGTCCTGCACCTTGGCCCACAGCGAGCGCGTCTGCATGTTCAGAAGGGCCGTCGGGCGGCGCACAGCGGAGCGCAGCAGAGCCGACATCATAATGGTTCCTTGGGGTTGTGAGCCCCAGCCTGTGGCAGGCATTAATTGGTGTGCACCACACAAAGGAGGGCATTGGGAAGGCGAGCCCAATATCGATCATGGCGGAGGAGATGGATGTGCCCGAGGCGAGTCTGCGCAACCTGGTGGCGCAGCAGTCGCTGCAGTGGATCTTCGTAGGCGGCAAGGGCGGCGTGGGCAAGACCACCACGTCCTGCTGCCTGGCCATCCAGCTGGCGGCGCAGCGCGAGAAGGTGCTCATCGTGTCCACGGACCCGGCGCACAACCTTAGGTGGGGCTGCTTTACCGTTCTACCCTGACGAGAGTGTTACACCTTATACTTACCTATTCGTTCTAACGTTTGCAGTGACGCGTTCGGCCAGAAGTTCACGCGTGAGCCCACGCCCGTCAACGGCTTCGACAACCTCGCGGTCATGGAGATCGACCCCAATGTGGACGTGCGTTCTACTGCTGATCTACCTGGGCTCTACCTTGTTTTACTGACTAATTATTTGGTGGGACTCTACCGCAGCTGGAGGAGATGAACGGCGACGGCGTGCAGGACAACTCGGGCATGGCCTCGTTCATGAAGGACCTGACCAACTCCATCCCCGGCATCGACGAGGCCATGAGCTTCGCGGAGCTCATGAAGCAGGTGCAGAACATGGACTACTCGGTCATCGTGTTCGACACGGCCCCCACGGGTCACACGCTGCGGCTGCTGAGCTTCCCCACGGCGCTGGACAAGGCCTTCGACAAGATCCTGTCGCTTAAGAACCAGTTCTCGGGCATGTTCTCGCAGGTGTCGGCGCTGCTGGGCGGCGCGCTGCCGTCGCAGGAGATGCTGCTGGGCAAGCTGGAGCAGACGCGCGAGGTCATCCAGAAGGTGAACGCGCAGTTCAAGGACCCGGAGCGCACCACCTTCGTGTGCGTGTGCATCCCCGAGTTCTTGTCGCTCTACGAGACGGAGCGGCTCGTGCAGGAGCTCACCAAGTACGAGATCGACGTGCACAACGTCGTGGTCAACCAGGTGCTGTACCCGGAGGAGGGATCCACGTGCAAGAGCTGCAACGCGCGCCAGAAGATGCAACAGAAGTACATCGATCAGATTTATGATCTCTATGAGGACTTTCACGTGGTGGAGATGCCGCTGCTGAACGAGGAAGTGCGCGGCGTGCCGTCACTCAAGGCCTTCTCGGAGAACCTGCTGGCACCGTACGAGCCCAACCAGTAACAAGAAGAAGAGCAGCCTTTGGCGAGCGAATTCTACAGTAGATCCTCTTTCTATTCGTCGCTGCTGTCGCTGTATTCCGCCACCAAGCTCGTTACTGGTGTCTTGGCCTTAGCTTTCTTTTTCTTCTTGGCAACCACCGTCGTCTTCTTCTTGATGGTCACCGCCAGCTTCAATGGCGCTGCTGTCGGCTCTGGTTTACTAACACCAGTCGAAGTTGTAGCACTCGGCTTACTGTCCTCGCTAGCATCAGCCACTGGCCGTTTGAGCTTCTGTTGCTGCTTCTGCCTCTGCTTGAAGACTCTATGCGCCTCTTGTCTGTCCTCCTCCAGCTGTCGCTGCTGCTCCTCCTTGCTGAGCTGTCCATCGTCCGCGTGTTGCTGCAGTAGCTTGTCCGTGTCCACCTTGGCGTGGCGTTGGTTGATGGCCTTGATCTCATCCAGAGCGTCCAGGATGTCCATCTCGCGCTTGGAGTCCAGCGTGCGGTTCTCGAGCGCCTTCATGGCGTCTCCTTTCTCCTCCTCTTGGCGCTGGGCCAGTGCTGCTTCCTCTTCGCCCTCCGTCTCTCGCCAAGGCTCGAAGTTGCGCTGGCAGCCGTGCTCAGCCACGTAGTCGCCACGTTTGGGGTCCGTTTTGAAGGTGATCTCGGACGAGCACGTGATGCACTTGATGTAGAAGCGGTAGATGCGGATGCCGTGGTAGGTCTCCTCCAGTACTTCTTCTTTGCGCGAGTTGAACTTCTTACCGCGGTACATATACTCGCCGCACGTAGCGCACTGGATGGAGAAGGGCAGCATCATGCGCACCTCCACCTGCTCATTCTTGGGCTTCTTGCGTCGCGGCACCAGCGACGGATCGAAGTCCGGCGGGAAATACTTGTTCAGCACCTTGCGCTCGCCCATGACGGTGCCGCGGAAGTATTAAATGGCGGAGGTCACGACGGCCAAATGCAGTTTCACAAGTACCTATCGAATAAAGTATCCTTTTCAAGGGCATGGAAGATGCGCTTGAATAGGGCTAAGTCTATTCGACGGGATCCGGTGGTGCAGATTGAGATCCAAGCAGCGTGCTGAATCGCTGCCAGCGAAGGCCAGTTTGCGTTGCGATCGAGTGGTGGAGGGCGGCCGAGCGAGGCGGAGGATCTATGCGTTTGCGTAGAGGTTTCAGTGCGGGCGCGCGGGCAATTGGCGTGGCGCGCACCAGTGAGCGGTGGCGATTTGCGAACGAGGTCTGCGAGGCGAGGCGAGGCACGCGGGCTTTGAGCGGGGCGCGGTGCTTCAAACGGCAAACTGAGCTCTCGTCCGGATCCGCTTCAGACGCGGCTTGGGCGGCGGGGATCATTTGTGCTTGATGGATGAGCGTGGGGTCACAGGGTGGAGCAGACCTCAAAGCGGTCTGCTTGGCGGTCTGCTCTCTAGGGGCCGCATCCACCGGATTGCTGCGCAGCGTCCGATCGATTGCTCGGCTCTACAATCTCGTAGAACCTCGTCGCGTTGGACTGGTTTATCTTATCCTTAGACACTGTACACCCACAACCTTCGTGCATCCTCTAGCTTTTCATGCGCCTCAAAAGCGCAATCCAGGCGTTTACTTTGTGCGGCAGGGCCCGATCACGCGACGCAACACCAAAACGTTGAATCTTTCGGCATTGCACAGGGTGGCAGCGCAAAGGCGGCCTGCACCTCCGGAACCTTTATCCTCACAGTCTGCTCGCGCGCCAGCTGTAGAAGCCACGCCAGCGCTCGGCATCGGCAGAGATGCAAACTTTGTGTCAAACTCATCGGCAGCGGCACGCGCCGTGCAACAAGTTTCGTTTAGAATCCCGACGGTGCGGCCTTCAGATGCAGCTAAAAATGCAAAAGGCGGTTGGTTAGTACATGTAGCTATGCTGCGGCACCACGAACAACGAAGCTGGTCTCGCCGCGACTGCAAGCTCGACCAGAGCTTTTACGACTCGCATCCTATCGAGCGTTCGCCGGGTGCATCTGGACCCGGCCCGCTTCGATCGGTGAAAGGTGCCGGGGTGGCGGACAACGTAAGCAACGTGGGGCTGTTGCCGTCGATCGTGACGCAAGTTATGATCAGTCCGGCTGGTCGGGCAAGTCTATCCAGCTGGGATGTGCGCGTTTCTGAGGGGCAAAAGGTTTTCCCCTCCTGGTGATTTTGTTGGTCCAGGCCGTTGTGCTGAGCAAATATATAGGGCAATGTAAGCTTCGACCCGGCTCTGGCGCGATCTCGGGAGGGACGACGCGTCGAAACGGACTACCCTCGGCCGTCCACCCTTTAGCCTGACCACACGTTTGAGGATCGTAGAACTCGATACGTGTCTATCTTAATCTGTCTACAACCTGTTAGATGGAGGTTAGCTGCTGATTCGTATCAAACAACGCAATGCCTGTAAGTTACTTCATATAACGATATCATTGCTATATCACATATTATTAGTTGCTACAATTTCGTAATTTCAGCCAATAGGCGGACGACTTTGTCCGGGTGGTCTGTCGTCCCCCCCACTCGCGAGTCTTGCCTGGTGCAGGGTCATTTTGGAACTGGTCACCACCAGCACAAGCCACCTTCGTTCTCCTTCTCCTCGTCGATGGCTCTCACCCGCGCATCTGTCGCCGCCGGGCGCATGCAGGCCGCCTCCCGCTGCCCATTCATGCACGCGCTGCCCACCGCGCGCGCCGCGCTGCTGCCCAACATCTCGCAGCTGGCCAAGATGTGCCCGCACATGTCCAGCGTCATGGGCGCCGCGGCCGCCGGCGGAAGCAACGGCTCGCAGGCGCACTCCACGTCCACCACGTCGGACGCCACGCTCAAGCGCATCGCGGAGCTCAAGAAGAAGGCGCAGCACCAGAAGGCCACGCAGCTCGGCGGCCCCAAGCCCTACTCTTCCGCTGTGGCTCGCTTCCCCACGGCCCCCACGCGCCAGACGCGTCTGGGCGGCCTCTCGTCTTCCCAGTACGAGAAGGGATTCGCGCAGACGATCGATACCATTAAGCGCGAGGGCCGCTACCGCATGTTCGCTGACCTGGAGCGCAAGCGCGGCAAGTTCCCCCGTGCCACTCACCACGAAGAGACGGGCAAGACCAAGGAGGTCGTGGCCTGGTGCAGCAACGATTACCTGAGTATGGGCCAGAACCCCAAGGTGATCGCCGCCATGCAGGAGTATCTGATGAAGTCGGGCGCTGGCTCGGGCGGCACCCGCAACATCTCGGGCACCAACCACAACCACGTGCTGCTGGAGCGCGACCTGGCCGACCTGCACCAGCAGGAGGCGGCGCTGCTCTTCACGTCGTGCTACGTGGCCAACGACAGCGTCATCTCGACGCTCACCAAGATCTTCCCGGACCTCATCATGTTCTCGGACAGCCTGAACCACGCGTCGATGATCCAGGGCATCCGACACAGCGGCGCCAAGAAGTTCATTTACAAGCACAACGACACAAAGGACCTCGAGGAGAAGCTCAAAATGGCCGACCCCAACGCGCCCAAGCTCATTCTCTTCGAGAGCGTCAACTCCATGGAGGGCACGGTCGCCCCCCTGCACGAGATCTGCGACCTGGCTGACAAGTACGGCGCCATGACGTTCAACGATGAGGTGCACGCCGTCGGCTTGTACGGCAACCGCGGCGCCGGCGTGGCCGAGCGTGACCACTGCTTGGACCGCATCACGATGGTGACCGGCACCCTGGCCAAGGGCTTCGGCATCATGGGCGGCTACGTGGCCGGCAACGCCGCGCTGGTGGACGCCATGCGCTCGTGCGCCTCTGGCTTTATCTTCAGCTCGTCCATGCCCCCTATGCTCGCTGCGGGAGCCCGTGCCTCGGTGAACTACCTGAAGGAGAGCCAGGTGGAGCGTGCTACAATGCACGCCCGCTCGCAGGAGCTCAAGAACAAGCTGGTGGACGCCGGCTTTCCCCTGCTGCCGAGCGTGAGTCACATCATCCCGCTGATGGTGGCTGACGCCGTCAAGGTGAAAGAGGCCTCGCGCATTCTCATGGAGAAGCACCGCATCTATGTGCAGCCCATCAACTTCCCGACTGTGCCCCGTGGCGAGGAGCGTCTGCGTCTGACGCCGCTGCCCACGCACACCGACGCCATGGTGGAGGACCTGATGACGGCTCTGGAGGACGTCTGGACCACGCTTGACCTGCCGCGCCACTTCGTGCCCAAGGGCGAGTACCTGCCCAAGGTGGAGTGGGCCAACTCGCCGCTGGAGATTGCCGGTGAGTTCGTGGTCGAGTCGGCCGAGGAGGCTGCCTGCGCCGCCTAAGTGGAGAGCGGCGTTCCTCGCACTTTAATACCGGAAAAGCCCGAGGACAATGGCCGCCTACCAGAACCAAACAACTACCGTCGTATGCGTAAGAAGAAGGATGCGAAGTGAGATGAAAAGGCAAGAAGAGCACAAGTCTCGGTTAATGAAATCCTCGTGTCCTGCTTTCTCCAAAGGTGAGAAGCAGGCCAGGGACCTTCCATCCATCAATCCTCTCGGCTTGCAAGTTTCACGTTGATCCCTTCTGGTATCCTTCTTTGTTTATGGTTTTGTAGGTCCCCATGACGATGGCCAGCATCATGTTGAGCAGAATGAGACTCACAATGACCACGTAGCCCCAGAAGAACCAGCCCGAGCCGCGGATGTTGTAGATGGAAGCAAAGTCGAACGTGCCAAACAGGATGTTCATGCACGAGTCTCTCGAGAGCGCGGCCGTCGAGAACTCGCGCACGCGATCGCCGAACAGGAGGTTCCCCATGAACGAGAAGGCGATGAAGATGATAAATGAAGACCAAGAAGAAGGCGCGAAACTGGTACAGCGAATGCCGCACCATGCGCGCGAAGATGTTAAGTTGCGGGTGGAAGCTCAGCTGCCGAATGGTGTACAGTCCGAGCTGCAGAACGGCGATAGCACCGGCGATGCTAAGTGCGTTGGTCCAGGCTGCCACATTATCGAGCGCATCGATCACAGCAACAATGTCGCGGTACTCCTAATCGAGGGACTTTGGCGTGGACAACTCCAGGAGCTTGTCATCAAAGTCCAACGAGATCGTGACAGTCCACAGCACTGCGAAAGTGGGAAGGGCCCCAAACTTGATGCAGAACTCGCCAGCGGTAGACACATACCTTGCGACGTTCAACCGAGTTGTTCGGCTCCTTTGCTGGGCCCCTTTTGGGCCTTGCATTCTCGAGGCGACATAAGGCCAGGCCGAAAAAGATGTAGGCTGCAACAACGGGGACAATGGTCACCCATGTGCGGCCTCTGTAGTCTGGGATGGATTCTGTTGTTGCGTCTATCGAGATGAGACCCGTCTGGAGGAAGTGCACCTTTAAACGGGATACTGTGAACACGCTGACTTCCCCACTGTAGGTAGCGATCGTGACGGCGAGCTCTTTCGAGTGGTAGTTCACCCAGGTGCCGCTCGTCCTCAGACCCTCGACGATGGCCTTGCTTGGGCAGCATCGAGGTTAACGTCCAAGAAGACCATCGTCTGCGCTGCCTCATCGACGTAGGTGCAGTTTGGATACAGCTCCAACAGCACAAACTCCGAGTCGCACGCCTTGTATTCCCTTGGGGTCGTCTGCAGAATGACACCGCCCAGCACAAGGTTGGCCAGATCCAAATGCCCCAGTTGATAGTCCGGCAAAACCTCGCCCTTGTGGTCCGTTGTGATGAACACCGAAGGAGTGAACGTGACTGTGAGCCAGTCGTAGACGTCGTCAACAAAGTCAATGCCGTAAAACTGGACGGTCGTGTCGCTGTTGGAAATGCTGCCACGCCCAGGCGCGAGAGCGAGGGCCACCGCGTTGGACTGCGTGTACATCTTCTCGTTGGGTGTGCCGGAGTTCAGCAGGTCAGCGAAGATGACGCAAAATCCGACCGTCATGAACAGGCGGAACAGAGCCACGCCGAGGACGTAGTAGTCGAATCGAGAGCCGTGATGGCGTCTCCAATCGACATCTCCAGCTTCTCGACGGCGTCTCGAGTTGGGTTGTCCAGCATTTTTGCGTTAATGCTAGCGTCCTTTCGAATCTTCTGATCAACGACATCGCACCATCGACGGCGTATCGGTAGTGTCTTCAGTGTTGCATTGGGTTGGCTTGGCACAGCTTCGGCAGCGACACTAATCGAGGTGACTGGATCGCTCGCATCGTCCTGAACGTCGTCGAGTGGAGCGTTCGGTTGGCTTGACTCTTCGTCAGCAACGACACTATCCGAGGTGACTGGATCGCCCGTATCATCCTGAATTTGCACTCTGCATGCATCGGTTGTGGAGGGCTCATGCATTCTTCAAGGCACACGGCCGCTGGTTGGAAGCAGTGGGCGAAATCTGGGCATTTATGGACTCGCATCACCGGCATGGTTATCCCAGATTTTCCTGCCAAGGTCCACTGACACGAACTATCTTCGTCAACAGCGCTGCGATGCTGCTGCAACCCAACGTCTCCAACAACGTTCCACTAACGGATGAAGTTGTCCGTTTCGGTGGTTAAATTGACCTTTTGGGTTATGTTTGTCTTCGAAACAATGTCTTGTGACCGGGACGTGGGTTGCATCCATAGCAGAGAATGCATCGTCTCAGCTCAACTCAAGCGCATGAACGCTGGTAATGATAGAAGAACGCACAAAACCTTCCTTTGCATTCTACCAAAGTAAATAATTATGAATGTAAATTTGTGAATGCACAGCAAAATTAGCGGGTCTCTCTCTTTTATCATTGGTACAGGAAATCGTACACAACCGTTCACAACCTCTGTCCAACCTTGAGCATTGCTCGGGGAGGCTTTTAGATGGTAAACGATGATCGACGGGATGGTGGTTGTCAGTGTGTCTGCCTTGAAGGATGAGCCGCTGGGCTTTTGTGATAGCCCAATTAACAGCGGGAAGACTATGTACTTGTAAACAAAAAAGGAAGGAAAATATATTGATGAACAGTTGAAGTGAAAGCGACCTTCAATCTGTTGGGAAGCATACTTGGTCGGTGAATATTGCCGCGCGAGGACGGCTTCCAGCAGTTTGTCGAGCTTTTGGCCACACGGTCAGGCAACGCAGCAAACTCGTCCGGAAGTTAAGTTTTTAGCGGTTCTTGGGGCATCTTGAGGCTTGACGGCGGCTCCAGCTTACCAGGCTCACTGCTGTGTTGGATCTGCTATGCTTTTCCGCTTGGCAATATCTACGAGAAGAATAAACCCTTCATGCAGGTGATTGAACGTAGCAGACAGCTCTTCGTCGGAAAGGAGAGCAGCCGGGAACAAAGCTCTTATCATTGACGGAGTGACCACGGAAGACGACCTCGCCGGAGTCTCGTCATCTTGAAGCTCTTGCTCCCTCACAAGCTTCAGTACGAGTACCCGCCGCAAAAAGCTGGGTAGAATTTTATCAGATTGGACCAAGTCGTCGCGAGTCAGTTTCCGGACGTCAAAACCCCACGCCTCAAAATCCGTCAATGCTTCTTGCTCGTCATCGCTTGGCTTGGTCATGTACGCCTTATTCTTCCGCAAAGAATAAGACGTACATGACCGCATCGATTGAAGGTGCGGAAAAAATTGGAAGACGAGGTCGCGACCATATTGTGTGATTTGGCTGACAAGCAGTACGTTGATTCTCCCGTCGTAAGTTTCCTTGCTCATGTCGTCGTAAGCTCCCATGACGATGGCCAACATCATATTGAGGAGGATGATACTCACGATGATGAGGTACGACCAGTAGTACAGACCGGATGCGCGAATCTTGATATGGGCGTAGTCAAAGTCCCCAAAAACCATATTTACGCACGACTCGAGCGACTTTTTCCCCGTTGAAAACTGCAGAACGCGTCCGCCAACGAGAACATTACCCGCAAAGGCGTACGTCAGGAAGACGATCCCGAAAATGACGACGAAGGCTCAGAATTGACGCAACGCGCGAATACCAGTGAGTGCAAACAGATTCAGCTGCGGGTGGAAACGCAGTTGGTGGAGAATGGAAAGTCCCTGCTGGACGACAACACCGCCACCAATGATGCTGAAGAGATTATTCCAGAACGCGGCAGTGCCGATAACATCAACGGCGGCAACAACATCTCGATACATCTCTTGTGGAGTTTTGGTGCTATTGTCAGCAAGTGCAAGCAGCTCATCTCGAACGCTGAAAGAAAAGAACGTGACGTACGGACCGACAAAGGCTATGGAGTGTACGCGGCCGCGGTGCTGCCGCCTACACTCCATATTCGCGTCAGCGGGTGTGACTTTGAGACGCGCGTCCTTGTTAGTAAGGATCGTCAACCGAGCGAGCCACGCCGACGGACGATCTGCTCGATCGTACCTTCAGCTAAATGGTTAAAGTATCCGGATATGGTTGGATATGGTTGCTGAGCTTCGTTTGGACGCGCATTTTAGTTTGGTGCCGATGTGCGTACCCGGTGCGCAACTGAGGGACGTTGGTCCATTTGTAGGGGATCACGATGGAACATTCCTCCTTTTGTGAGCTGGGGCGATCGCTTACTCTCTCATTTCATCTTTTGCAAGATGAGCCGCAAGCGCAAGAAGGACGACATCTACCCCGACGACTGGGTTATGGAAGAGGAGACCCAGGACCCTGACGCCGTACCGCCGTTCGAGTTCGTAGCGGAGACCAAGGAACCCGACGCCGTACCGCCGTTTGAGTTCGTAGCAGAGACCCAGGACCCCGACGCCGTACCGCCGGCGTTCGAGCCGACTCGGGACTCTGGCGTGAGTGCTCCCCCGGACGCGCTATCGCTGCAACCTCATTCCGAGGTGTCGGACCCCGTCTACCGCCTCAAGCGCTCAACTGCGAATGTCCACTCGAGTGTGATCTGCAAGCTCACGCGAATCCTCCGACTACCGGAACTGCTGCCGGAGATCGAGCGCATGTGCGTGGTCATGAAGCAGGTTCAGTTGGAGGGGTGGCACCTTGCCAACCTCCACGTTCTGCGCTGTCTGAAGGAGAATAAGGAACTGCCCAAGATCGAGCAGATGCTCTTCTACCGTTGCTGTGTGGCGACACTTAGCAACACTGAAACTCGGGACAGGGATGCGACCGAGCCGGAGTACCCGAGTTTACACGAAACATTCTCGCGGTACTGGGCGGGAAGAGGACATGTGCAGACGTACGATTCATAGCGTGTCATGAATGGCACACAAATGGTGAACGAGATGGCTCAACTCATGTCGACCAACGTGCTGAACATGATAGCTCTGCACTTCCGTCGTCGGCTGCACCAATACGTCCGCTTCCGATACGCCCCGGAGGGCAAGATCAAACTGAAGAACCGAGATACCAAGCGTCTCGTCGACAGCTGCTTCCGCGTCAAGTCCGTGCCGGAGGTGGGCGAAGACGGAGCCCCGACAGGCCGGACGGTCAAAGAGTGGACTGAGTGGGACGCGACCAATGATGAAACGGAGCTCGAGTTGCGCAACTGGCTGGGGAAGGTCCCGTGGCAGGGGTAAATACGAGCTAACAGTGCTCACTTCCTGCGTCGGCTGTTCGACATGCTCACGTTCATGGAGGAGTTTGTGAAGGAATACCCGAAGCAGAAGGGGGCTCGACTGTACTCACTGTTACCCGTGGCGACTTCGTACGAGGCTATCTACGTCAAGCCCAACGCGAGCACTTTGTACGGGCTGTTCTCGCGGACCATCGCCGACCCGAAGGTGAAGGCGTTCCTGAAGGAGGAGTTGAACGTGGTTCCTCGCAAGGAAATGACGGGCTTCGAACTCCCTTTCTGTAACGGGGTTACATTGAATAGTGTGATGCACACAAGCTAGGTGCCACACATAAGTGGCTTCCACACATATGTTACGTGGGTCACCCCAGATAGGAGTGGGTGGCTCACAGCCACTGGATATGCATTTGACTAGGCTCTACTATGATAGATAGTGAGTCCTATACATACAAACAACAGGCGGCTCTGCCGCGATAAACAACAATACATTCAGTTCACATTTGAAGCCTAAGAGTTCACTAGCCTTGTTTAAGGTATTTCTGTCTCTTGGAGTCCATAATTAGCTATATTAAGGTACTCGTGCAAACTCTCGTATAGAGTTTGCAAGCTATCAATATTACTAGAGACTCTCTGAGTCTGTGTCTTCCTCTGACGCTAAAGCTACAGCAGCCCCGCTGCACTTGGTAGCACTTGTAGTCAATCCGACACCTGAGTCTTACGACTGTCCCTCTGTGAGGATGGAGCAATTTGCCCACTTACCCCCGAACCAACAGGACGGGCTTAATAAGCTGATGTCCTTGATCGGCCCGGAAGGTGTGGCCCATCTTGCTTCGCAAGGCCCGACGCGGTGAACGCGCGTCTGGAGGCGTTTTCTCAGTATGAGAATGCTCTGTTGGAGCACGTCCAGCAGAAGATGACTGCGGCCGCAGCGTCTGTGACGCCTAGGCCTGCATCGGACGATGCTCCACGAGCTAAACCGCTCATGGTGAGCGTCAAGACCTTTGAGGGCAAGGAAGGCGAAAGCCTTTTGCTCTGGATCAGAGAGGTCGAAATGGCCATGGCGTCCGCCATGCTCAAGACCGAGCAGCAGCGCGTGGCGCTTGCGATCTCCAAGCTCGGTGGCCGAGCGCGAGAGTGGGCCCTGACGTGTGGCACGTCTGTGGACACTGCGTTCCCTTCTTGGGATCAGCTGAAGGCCCAGCTTTCGCGAGTGTTCTCGCCGCCTAACCAGGCGTATCGCGTGAGGTCACGCTTCCTGTCTACCCGTCAGGGTAAGAAGGAATTGTTGGACTTCGTCCAGGAGTTGAGAACTCTTCTCGCCGGCATGGCGGCGGATCCTCTTCCTGAAGTGGTCGCGGTGACCGTCTTCATGGAAGGCCTTCGCACTGGCGTGGCCAGGACGGAAGTCTTCCGTGTTCACCCGACCTCTTTTGAGGAAGCCGTGAACGTGGCGTTGAACGCCGAGTTCAACTTCAAGTCGTCGCGACTTGGTTGGACGGCTTCCCAAGCCAGCTCTTCCGGAGCTTCTGATGTGTCCAATGGCGCAATGCCTATGGACCTCAGCTACGCTGAAGATGAGGAAGCCGAGCTTCAGGCTGCTGAGCAGCGTATCGGCATCCGTCGATGCTATGTGTGCGGCAGCACGCAACACCTGCGTCCGGGTTGCCCGCTGCGCAAGCAGCGCCAGGCTCCGTCGAGCCGAATCTCCGCTTCTGAGCAGAAGCCTGGCTCGGGGCGGGGAAACGCCAAGTCCCAGTAGGCGCGGGGCGCCCTGCTGGGGAAGAAGAACTGAGTTCTGTTGAGCCTCAGGGAGGAGGTCGGCAGGGCTTAGCCCCAAAGAGCACCGTGCTCTCTAACAACACGGGACGTGTATGCAAGCCGGGCTTGCTGGTCGTGGAAGCGACCGTGAAGGGCTTTGAGAAGCCATGGAAGATCCTTATCGACTCCGGAGCGTCGGGCAACTATGCTCGGCGCTCCACGATGGAAGGAAGTCAGCAGTACGCTGAGGCGCTGAAGGCGCGTTCGAGTGACATCGTCACCGTCCGTCTTGCGACGGGGACCCGTGTCACGGTGCCCAAGGTTCCTGTGAACCTGGGCGTGAAGTTTCTGGACTTCGATAGCGTTGAACGCTGTTTGGTCATCGACCTGGATTCGAGGTACGACCTCATCCTCGGCATGGCATGGCTGGAGTGCCATGAACCATGGATCGACTGGCGGTCGAAGACCTTAGGCGCTACGCGCTTGCCTCCTAGGGGAGCATTGGCGAGTCATGAACCCACCTCTGCTAGGAAGCAAAAGCGCTATTGGCGCGGGCACTGGACCGAGTCGGTCAATGTGCTGGACATTGGAGTGTCCGAGTTAATGGACACTGGCGTCGAAGACGCGAGTCCCGAGCACTGCTCGTGGGCTGGACGTGGAGTGGCACGTAACCCACTGAGTGAGACTCCGAGTTACTGTGAGTCATCACTGCCTGCCGGTAATGGCGGGGTCGACACTGAGTCGAGGCATCTTGGGCGTGGCCCTAGTGATGCGCGTGGAGCGGCACGTAACCCGCTGAGCGATGCTCGTGGCTTGAGCGCAGCATCGCTGCATGCCGGTAATGGCATGGTCGGCTGTGAGCCGAGGCATCTTGGGCATGGCCCTAGTGATGCGCGTGGAGCGGCACGTAACCCGCTGAGCGATGCTCGTCACGAGAGCACAGCATCGCTGCATGCCACTGATGGCGTGGTCGGCTGTGAGCCGAGGCATCAAGGGGAGGACCCTGACGATGCGGGTGGAGTGGCACCTAATCCACTGGGCGAGGGCTGTGAGCGTTGCGGCTCCACGCCGGCTCAATCAGAGCAGCAAGAGGTGGCAACACCTGACGAGACTTTCAGTCTGAATACGCTGGCCTCTCCGAGGCGTACAGCTTCCGCGAGGAGGCGGCAGCGACGCCAGATGGCGACTGCGAGACGCAAGGCGTCGGTCCTGGTACAGGACGTGTCCGTCGTGGACGATGATAGCGAGCAGCTATACACACTCGTTGATGGAGTGACTGGTGAAGCCGAGGGCAACGTCAGCCTCGAGGCTATTCCGACGGTGGCTGCTCTGCTAGAGCTGGACGAGATGTCCATTCCCGACTTTGGGGATGCCTTAAAGGCTGGCGCGCTCGCCGAAGTGGTCATGATACGACCGGAGGAGGAATTGAACTCCTCGTCGCTTATGGATGAAGCTGTCCTTGAGGACACGAAGGAGGCACTCAGTGCGCGAAGTGGATCTTCGATCCTGAAGGATCCATCGGATCCGTTCTATCCTTTGGTTAAGGAGTTCCAGGATGTGGTCTCGAATGACCCGCCCACTGGCTTACCTCCGGATCGAGGTGTCCGTCATGAGATTGACTTGGTTCCTGGAACCAAATACTGCGTAACGAGGCAGTGGCCCTTACCGAAGGAGCAGTGCGACGTCATTGACGCGTTCTTCAGTGCCAAGCACGCGGCGGGCATGGTGCGTGAGAGCAAGTCTCCGCACTCGACGCCTACGTTCTGTGTCAGAAAGCCTAATGGCAAGTGGCGTATCGTTCATGCTTTCAATAAGCTCAACGCTGCCACCATTCCGGCACAGACGCCGATTCCTAGGAAGGATGTTCTGCAGAACAATATGGTTGGCTGCACGATGTACAGTGCGCTCGACTTGGTCGATGGTTACTACCAGTTGCTCATGCGAGCGAGTGACATTCCGCTGACAGCGGTTAGCACTCCGAGCGGTATGCTCTGGGAGTGGCTAGTCATGCCCCAAGGGCTGTCGAACGCGCCTGCGACGTTTAATCGTCTGGTGACGCAGCTCTTCAGGCCCCTGCGGGCGTTTGCTCAAACGTACTTCGACGACATCTTCGTCCACAGTCGTGCGGAGCACGGTCGGTCTGACGTGGAGAACCACATTGACCACCTGCGAGCAGTGCTCGAGTGCATGCGCACCAACAAGCTGTATGCTAACGCATCAAAATGCATCTTCGGCGCTGAAGAAATTCCTTTCTTAGGATGCTTCGTTGGGAAGCGCGGCCTTCGAGCAGATCCTGCTAAGGTTAAGGCCATCGTTGACTGGCCGGTTCCCAAGAACCAGAAGGACTTACGCAAGTGGCTTGGCCTCGCCAACTACTTGCACAAGTACAGCGCGAACTACGCTGAGATGGCTCGGCCATTGTCCAATCTCCTTAAGAAGGAGGAGGACTGGTGTTGGAACACCGAGCATCAAGATGCTTTCGAAGCAGTCAAGGAGAGTCTCCTTCATGCCCCAATCCTGGCGTTGCCAGACCCTGAACGTCCTTTCAGTGTCGTCTGTGACGCATCGGACTTTGCCATAGGCAGTGCGCTGCTTCAAGCAGACGCCGAAGGGCGTGAACGCGTGATAGCGTTTGAGTCTCGCCAGCTTAAGGCTGCAGAGAAGAACTATCCAGTTCATGACAAAGAGCTACTTGCGATGAAGTATGCTCTCGTCAAGTTCAGGGTTCACCTGCTGGGCTCTAAGCCGTTTGTGATCTTCACTGATCATGCGTCACTACGCACTGCGACCCAGTCGCCTCACCTCTCGCAAAGGATGGCCCGTTGGCTGTCCTTCTTCGCGGAGTACAACTTCGAGGTGAAGTACAAGCCTGGCAGGCAGAATGGTCTTGCAGACGCGTTGTCACGGCGACCGGACTATGAGCTTGCTCATGTCACGATGGTGACCTCGTCGGTGACGGACTTGATACGCGCTGCGTATGCGCGAGACGACATGTGTGTCGCCCTGCTGCGTGCTCTTGGGAGCAAGGAGTTTGAAAACTCGGACAAGACATTGTCGGCGCGCTTGCGCGCGAGCCTGCACCGTTACTCCGTCGCTGACGGTCTGCTGTACTACAGCACGAGTGCGGAGGACACTCCTCGAGTCGTGGTCCCTCATGACGAGGATTTGAAGTATCGTATCCTCTACGAGGCACATGATACACCGCTTGGCGGCCACCTCGGTCGCGAGAAGACCTACAGCTCTGTGAGCCGGACCTATTGGTGGCCCAAGCTGTACAAGTGGACGAGCACGTACGTGCGCACGTGTGAGACGTGTCAGCGGGTGAAGCCCTCACCGCATGCGGCCGCGCCGCTGGCAAGCTTGCCTGTACCCTCTGGGTGTTGGGAGTCCATGAGTTTGGACTTCGTGTTTGGCCTTCCAAAGGACTCGGAAGGCAACACGGGCATCGTGGTCTTCGTTGACCGTCTGAGCAAGATGGCTCATCTAGCGGCTGTGCCGGACACCGTGGACGGTGAAGGGACAGCGAAGCTGTTTCTCGATCGGGTCTTCCGCCAACACGGGCTGCCCGCATCGATTGTCTCTGATCGAGACCCCCACTTCACTGGGAAGTTTTGGGACGCTGTCTTTAAGGTGCTTGGCACCAAGTTGGACATGTCCACAGCGGACCATCCGCAGACCGACGGTCAGACTGAGCGCGTGAATCGCGTTGTCGAAGACATTCTTCGTAGCATTTGCGCTGAAACGCCGAAGCGTTGGAGCGCTATGCTTCCACTCGTCGAGTTTGCGTTGAACAACGCCGTGCATGCCTCCACGGGCTACACTCCGTTCTACGTGAACGGCCTCACCCACCCGCGCGTCCCGCTGACGCTGCCACCCCGTGGTCCTGGGCTTGGTGGGGGAGAGATAGCCGATCGGCTTGCTGATGTCAGCCCACTCACTGTTCGTAAACAGGTTGACGAGTTCCTGTCAACGCGTCTAAGTGTCCTTCGACACGTACGTGACGCAATGGCTGATAGCCAAGACAAACAGAAAGAACATGCGGATGCTAAAGGCAGAGGCAATGTTGAGAGTTATGAGGTCGGGGACCTAGTGTTGCTTAACGCTAAAAACCTACCTACACATGCAGTGTCTGCGGTCTTCAAGACCAAGTTGCGCCCGCGCTTCGTGGGACCGTTCACGGTCGTGGCTAAGAAGGGCCTGGCGTACACGCTCAATCTTCCGAAGAAGATGCGTACGCACCCCGTGTTCTACGTTGGCTTGCTCAAGCCGTACCGGGACCCGGCCCATGTGGGTTCTCAGGAGCTGGCGCCCAACGTGGCGGAGCCACGGCGCCCTGCTGAAGTCGCAGCAACAGGTCGACCTGACCTTCCAGCCGCGCGAAACCTTGTTCAAGGCACGCCAGGCGTTGAGTCGCCGACTCAGCAGCCTCACACCACTGGAGACGTTCCCGGAGATCGCGGATCTCATTCACGGTGGTGTCAGACTCCCTCTCGGCTTGATCAAGCCTCCGCCCATGGCGCTCCAGGATCTGACGCACGTCGCTCAGCGATCTCTCCAAGCTCTCCAGCTCCTCAGGCCGGACAGGCTCCTCACCGTGCGAGGACACGGGCGCCGCCGGCGCTGCTCGACGAGCAGGGGAACCGCCACTTTCATGTGGAGCGTATCCTAAAGCGTCGTCGACGCGACGCTCATAACCAATATTTGGTAAAGTGGCGTGGGTACCCGCACTCAGAAAACTCGTGGGAGTTTGAGGTACCCCTCCGGCAAGACTGCCCTGACGTCGTGGACGCTTTTGATCGCCGCGATCGAAGGCGCTCTGCGAGCCCGCGACCGCGAAGTCGGTCGCCTCACGCTTCCCGCCGCTAGGCAGGGGAGCTGAGGGATCATACGCTGAGCTCAAGCGTTGATCCCGGGCTGCTGCAGCCGTCGACTCACCTTGGTGAGTTCCTGCAGCGCTCTTAAGAGCAGAGGAGCCGAGTCCGAGGGACTGTAGCGACCTGGAGGCGGCCGCCTGACGCTTCGTCTTCATCTTCGCGAAATCGAAGCGAAGCCGGCGCTCTAAGCGCACATCAGCTTCGTCGAAGCTAGACTGGAGAGCCTCCAGCGAAGAGAGACGGCGGGTTCGATGAACCCAGCTCGTGAATTGAGCGTCGTCCTCGTGGAGGAGCTCTCCCGGACCGAGCACCACCGGAATAGTCCGCATCGCGGGGACTGAAGCCCCACGGGCTTGATCGGACAGGCGAGTCCCATACTCCTCCGGAGTGGTCTGCTGCGGCGTCAAAAGCCTCTCTCGGAGAGCAGTACGAGTAGCGACCTGGTCGCTGGTACTGGCCGCCGGCCCGATTCGCCAATTCTGCAATGGCCCCGAGCCAAACTGCTTCAAGCGCTCCACCGGGTTGAGCGGCACGAAGCCATACTCTCGTCGAGAGTTCACTAGCGGTCGCGCCTCAGGTCGTTGCGAACGAACGGCAGTTTGCCCCTCGAGCTGACGCTCTTGAGCCTCGTCGAGGTCGTTGGAGATCTCGTTTGTCTCCAGACCAGACGAAGCACGAAGTGCTGTGGTCTCGCGATCCACGAAAGGGTTGGGAACCCGGCGTTGCTGCTCCGGCGAGCGTGGACGCGCAGGTGGCGGGGAGTCCTCTCGCTGAGGCATCGGCGTGTCGGAGCTGTAGTCCAGCTCCTCGTCCTCCTCCCCCTCCTCGAGGCCCTCAAAGAGGTCATCTGCCGCACGGCGGGCCATGTTCGCGCTGCTGGGGCTCTCGGAGCTAAGCGCAAGACGGCTCTGCTGCAGGGCGTGATACTCTCTCACCGAGAGCGTTGACGCGGGGCGCGGTGAGACCTTACGGTCGGACGTTGGGGCACTAGGTGCCGGGGACGCGAGCGCGCTCTTGTTGTCGAGTGACCAAGACGCCTGCGGACTCCGAGCCATGTGCTCGTTGAACTTGGAAAGTTCTGGAGCGGGCTCTCGTGAGGGCAAGCGACTTGGCCGTTGCCGTCGAGACTTCTCAATCGAGATGATGACGAGTGCGTACACGTGGTGTCCACAGTCTGGTGGGGGAGGGTGTAACGGGGTTACATTGAATAGTGTGATGCACACAAGCTAGGTGCCACACATAAGTGGCTTCCACACATATGTTACGTGGGTCACCCCAGATAGGAGTGGGTGGCTCACAGCCACTGGATATGCATTTGACTAGGCTCTACTATGATAGATAGTGAGTCCTATACATACAAACAACAGGCGGCTCTGCCGCGATAAACAACAATACATTCAGTTCACATTTGAAGCCTAAGAGTTCACTAGCCTTGTTTAAGGTATTTCTGTCTCTTGGAGTCCTTAATTAGCTATATTAAGGTACTCGTGCAAACTCTCGTATAGAGTTTGCTAGCTATCAATACTACTAGAGACTCTCTGAGTCTGTGTCTTCCTCTGACGCTAAAGCTACAGCAACCCCGCTGCACTTTCAACTTGGGAACGTTTTAGCAGAACAAGGCGGATGTCATGCGGGCGGTGTTCGACGTGGACCAGTTCGAGACCGAAAACTGCAATTTCGTGGACAAGGTCAAGACGAACAGCCACGTGGCCTCGGTGACCATGACGCGCCCGATGACCACGACGTCCGTGGTCGTGGTAGAGCAGACCACCTCGCACAAGAAGAGGAAGAAGAACGACGGCTCAGCGGAGCAGACGACAACTGCTAAGAAATAGACGGAGAGCCCGGAGGAGCTTGCAGGTGGAGACGATTTCAGCAAGGAGCTGTTCAAGCTCGGTCCTAGGTACTGCCCCGACGTTCTCATCGGCATCGATCCGGGAATGCGATCTCTCGTGACGGCGGTGTCGGTCGGTCGTCTCCGCCGTCACAGACGCCGCAGCGGACGGAGACAATCTCGACGAGCGCGGTGCCGGCGCAGACTGAGACGCCAACTGCAAGAGAGGGTTACCGAGATCACGCTCGCGAGTACCGGCACTTGGCGAGGATGAACGACTTTCGCCACTACAACGAGAAGCTGAAGCAGCGGGAGCCGTGGTACGCTGGGGTCATCCGTGCTATGCCGTCGTTCAAGACCTGCAGCTACGATGAGTACCTGCAGCGCCTGCAATACTTCTGGATGCACCTGCGCTTCCTGCTGGCGTTCTCTGCCGAGCAGGCCTTCCTCCGCTGGCGGTTTACGCGAGACCGCGCGAAGATGAAGGCGATCGATGCGCTCGCCAAGCGGCTCGTGCCGAGAGCCAGCAAGCAGGTCTGCATAGCGTACGGCGACTGGAGTCGGCGAGACGGCATTAAAGGCCACGCCACGGGGCCGGTCAAGGGGTTCGTCAAGGCGTTGAAGAAGAGAGCGGCCGTGCTCCCGATGGACGAGTATCGTACTAGCATCACGTGCTCCTGCTGTCACCAGCGACTCCAGCAAGCTCGACTGTTTACCAAGGTGAAGAGGAAGGACGACGAAGAGGACATTCGGGTGAAACGGCAGCCGTCCAAGAAGGAAGCGAAGGAAATTGCCGAGATGCAGAAGTTCGTGAGCCCAAAGCTGGCGGACAAAAAGATTGTTCTCAAGAGCACCCGAAACGTATTGCGCTGTCCCAACAGCTGCTGCAATGCCAACTTCTGGAATCGAGACGCCAACGTTGCCCGAAACATGCTGGAACTGCTCCGGAGCGGGCTCAAGGGAAAGCGCGGGGCGAGCAGACTGCGGTGATTCCGGCGAGGACAGCAGTTGGCGTGAGCATGACAACAGACTCGTGGTCGGAAAGACTCGTAGCGTACGCGGTACGGGGTCACGTAGCCGGCCACAACCAATATATTCGTCGCACAGGACGATGCCGCAGCATAGTCCCAGAGACACCAGTAGGATTCTCAGTGTCAATCAGAAATAATAGCTTTTCATCAATAGATCTCCTTCACTGGCGACTGGATGATCGCAACTCCAAAACCAATCGCCCACTTGTCGTCGACCGTGAATGCGGGGAAGTCATATCGACGTGCAGCCACTTGCCCGTCTGCTCGTACTCACCCATACGGTTGGCGAGGAATTGTCTGGCACGCAACACTAGTGATCGTCGGCCGAGTTTTGACGGTAGCGCTGTGCAGCTAACGTGAAAGCATACATTGTGCATTATTATTTGTCAAATTGTGTTATCACTTGACCGCATACAGTAGAACAATTCCAAATCCTTCAACCTTCCTGATGGCGTCGTGGTTCTCGGAGGAGGCCCTGCGGCTCGTGGAGGCGCGCAACCAGCGCGAAGTGGCGGCCTTCAGCGACCTGATCGCGTCGCACCAGCAGCTTCTGTTCCGCTCAGCTCTGAGCGCGAGTTCCTCGTCTCTAGGCGCGTCCCTGCGTCTCCCACCCGCCTCGGCTTCCCAGTCTCAAGATCAAGACGACGCGGCGCAGCGCTACCTGGAAGCCATTCAGCGGTTGGAGCGCGAGCTGGCGGACAAGAACGCAGCGCTGGCCAATTACGCGGGGCAGCAATTGGCCTTAGTAAGCGAGAGCAAGACGCTGCTGCAGGAGCGCGAGAAGTGGGAGGCGCAGCTGCTGCTGGTAACCAAGCGGCTGGACGAGGAGACGGTGCTGGGCAGGGAGAAGGACAAGGCGCTACGAGAGCTGCAAGATGCACTGCTATTGACCAGAGAGGAGCTGAGCAGACACCGCTCGCTGCTGGAGAACAGCGAGTCCGAGGCCAACAAGTTGAGGAAGAGGAACGTGGAGCTGGAGACGCAGCTGCAGGAGAAGAGCGCGCTGCTGCACGAGTGGATCCAAGCCACAAGTGGAGACCATGGGGGAGATCATCTGTCGCCCGCACTGTCGGCTATGGTCACCCAGGAGGCGGCGGATAGCATGAGCCACTTACTACTCAATGAGGAGGAAGGCGCGGCCGGTTCTGGCCCGGAAGCCAAGCTGGTGACGCACGTGACGCACTCGATCCGCGCGCACGCGACCGAAGTGAACTCGGTCTGCTTCAATACGTCGGGAAAGATCTTGTTCAGTGGCAGTAGTGACGGAACAGTGAGAGCCTGGGAGGCCGAGGCCGCGTCGACGTCCCCGCCCAGAGCGCTGGGCGAGTACCGAGGAGTCGGCACAGCACACCCACTGCTCTGTGTGCGCGCGTCGGAGGACGGAGCGCTGGTTCTAGGCACCGGGTGCGACCGCAAGTGCTTCGTGTGGCGAGTGGGCACTGGGCGCGTCATGCAGACGCTCACCGGACACAAGGGGAAAGTGCTGGCGGCCGAGTTCTCGCCGGTCGTGCCGCACGAGGTGATCACGGGCTCCTCGGACCGCAGTCTGCGCGTGTGGGACGTGATGCGCGGCGTGCGCCTGCAGACCGTGAGCTGCGTGTCGAGCTGCAACGACATCGCGGCGCCTTCGGGGGCGGACGCCGGGTTCGTGCAGTTCGCGAGCGCGCACCAAGACGGCGCCGTGCGCTTCTGGGACACGAGGACAAGACGCTGCGTGCAGGAGATGCGCGGGCTTCACACGGAGCAGACGACGTCCGTAAGCTTCGGCGGCAACGAGCTGCTCACCAACTCCCGCGACCACTCGTTGCGCATCATCGACCCGCGCACTTACGGCGTGCTGCGCGAGCTGCGGCACAAGGACTACCAGTGCGGCTTCGACTGGGGCCAGGCGTCGCTCAGTCCGGACGGGCGGTACGCGCTCGCGGGCGGCGCATCGGGCGTGCTCTTCATCTGGAACGCACGCACCGGCAAGCTTGAGAAGCAGTTGAAACCCGGTCCTACGGGACACCACGGCGCCGTCGCGTGCTGCGTGTGGCGTCCAGACGGCCAAGGCGTGGCCTCCTGCGACAAGAACGGCGTGGTCGTGCTGTGGGAGTAAGGCAAACAGGAAGGAGAGTCTGGGGGAGATGTATTAGACCGGAAAGCTCTAGTCCTTGAGGTCGAAGGACGTGCCGCAGCCGCAGCCGCTCACGGCGTTGGGGTTGTTGATCACTGCGAAGGCGGAACGGATGAGCTCCTGCTCGAAGTCCACGGTACTGCCGCGGATGAGCTCCAGCGACTCCTTGTCCACCACCACTTTGCCGCCGTGCTGCTCGAAGACCACGTCCTCGTCCGCGTCGGGCGCCGCGTCCCTCTCAAACTCGATCACGTACTTGAAGCCCGAGCAGCCGCCGCCTTCCACAGCCACACGCAGCATCAGGTTCTTCGCTTTCTGCCTCTCCGCTGTCTCGATCAGTTTCTACAATGTAGACGACAGTCAGAAGAACGAGTTTTTATTGAAATATTATTTGGCTGTGAAGACGCACCTGAGCAGCCACGGGAGTGATGATGAGATCGGGGAGCCCGTCGTCGCGTGTCACCTGCACGGTGGACGCCCAGCGAGGCTGCAAGGGCCGCAGCGCGCGCCGCAGAGGCCGCGAGATTGCCGACCGCAGGTTCAGCATGGTCGGGTCTGTTTCGAGAATAAGCGGTCACCCATCACGTCGAAGTGGAAATGTGTGGTCCACTCCATTCGAGGTTGATGCATCAAGTGTATTATGCGAGCCTAGTAAGTTGGAGAATCTGAACAAAGTGAAGAAAGAGAACTAACGATTTGAAGCAGTCACGTCTGAGTCGATGGCTCTGGCATAAGTATCCATATATATATGCGAGTCATTTCGAGTTGAAATGAAGAAGTAAAATGCAACGTTGGCGCGAAGATAGTCGAATTCGTGTCGTGCATAAAAGTTTAATCACGCTGAATTGTTTGGTGAGACCACTTTTTGGTCGGATCAAACAATTCTAATTCGACTTAAGCGGCAACCCGATTAAACCCTTGACTGAGCTACACTATATCCCAAGGTTGCATTCCAGCAACCTGTTTGGTGCGCATTAAACGCATCCGTAAAATAAATAAAATACCGATTTTAAACTTGACCAAAATGTTTTATATGGGTTTTGGAAGGCGCCCGTTGCACGTTCTTCGATGTCAGGCAGCATTTTATTAAAATAGAAAACTGGTGGGTGATGTGGTAACTATTGTCACTTCGACCGTCGAGATGCGCATCGTGTCATTGCCTCGCGACGCAAACCATTCGCAAGAACGCGAGGCCACCGCTACAGACAACCGAAGTCGAGATAATGCAAGTGATCAACTGTACGAGCTGGAGCTGGCCCAGCAACTCCCAACCTTCGATTTGTCCAAGACGCTCGAGTCGAAGCTGCTACCGTCGAAAGCTCATACCCGCCTCACACTGGTCATGCACCGATTCCTCAACTTGCTCCTGGTGCGGCTCTTTCGTGTAAGTTTGCTCTGTTTCGGCTGCCTGCTCGGGCATTCCCGTAATGGTCGCCGCTATCTTACTTCCGCCTGTCGTCTTCGTCACCTTCTTCTCACTTGATGTGCTGGTTCTACTGGCCCGACAATACGAGTTCTGGTTCATCACAGCACTCCACGCTAAACTGGGCGGCATTGGGCGTCATCTTCGGCGACTTGCGCGCTGTCTCGTGCATCGGACTCTGGCTCAGCTCGCAGAGCGTCGAGCTCATCGACTGCAACTACCGCGCGTTCCTGATTGCCGTCAAGTCCATTACCAGTGGTCCCTTCCTAATCCTGCTAGTCGTTTGCTGCTCGTATAACCTTGTAGCCGACGCGAGCTACCCGGCCATCTCTATCGGGAAATTCACACTGCAGTCAAGACAAGTCGTCGTCTTCACAGCTTGCACACTGTCGGTGTTTGTTGTAAAGAAGGCGTACACCAAGAACCGACGTCTACGTACTCGCCTTCGCGATCGAGAGAATGACCCCGACGCAGTTCAAGGTCTACACACCATCCCGTGTGTAGGTCTGCAAGCTCGACTCAAGTTAAGCCATCGCGGCGCGAAAAGAAGTATCGGAACGTTCCAGTTTGGTGCATCTGTCCTGAGAAACCTCACGCGCTTGAGACCAGACCAACAGAACAACTTTTTGACGTGTTGAGTGTCTAACAGCTGAAGCTTGCTCCGTACGACCCTCTCACTGTGGACGGAAGGAACGTGGTGCTTCCAGGTAAACTGTTGGTGTGAATGGAGGCCCCGTACGCTCAATCAGCCGTGTATTTCATCGGCGTCGTGGGCCTCAGTGCAACTACGATCACGTGGCTGATGGTCTTTTATGGCCACGAACAGAACTCAAGTGATCGTCTCAAACTGGGCGTCGCTGCCTCCGCGGCCGTGTGCTCACTCGTGTTCATGTTTGTGTCTGTCGCACTCGCTCAACGAGATCTCTTGCGCTTGGTTGCCTGGAACTTCGACGTATTATTCTCCACTTTCCAGGGCACTGCGCTCGCTCTGTGTCTACTAGACTTGCTCAGCTGGAGACTCTCGTCCTGCCTCGCTGTCCTTGCGTGGTGGCTCTGGTTCCACTGCCTGCTAGTGCTCGACGCGCTGACGCCGAGTCTCACACGCCAACTGCACTTTCGTAAGCACTTCGGCCTGCCTGCAGTGATCGTGATGCTCGCTGTTGCTGTGGGCTGTGTACTGGAGCTTATTACCGGAGAGGACGACCGAGTCTTCTCGTCTCGCTTGCTCTGGAGTGTACGCGTAGGAAGCAGCACTGGCTTCGACCTGCACACCTCCGCGCTGGCAATCCAACGCACCATAACGATCGTGGGCTGGTTCCCTCGCTTACTGGTGGAACTTGCCACTGGAAGTCCCGACCAACTGCTGTTCATCTATCGGCAAGTAGAGTACTTCAGCCCATCCGCGACGTTCTCAGACCCGGCACCATGAGCACTTGTGGGGACGAGCAATACAAGCACAGCTTCTTTGAATTCATACACTACATGGTGAGTATTTTGCCAGTATAAATGCTTGTTCTCTGGATTTTAAGCCAGAGTCCATCCCACGATTGCAACGAGGGTCAGAATACGTTCATAATGTATACCCTGCTGAATTCGGCAGCATCGTCTTATGAAAACTACCAGAAGAACTCTCTATACTACATAGCCGTACAAAACTAATTTCTGTACCTAAATGTTGACCCATCCAGAAAACAATAGCATTAAAAACCTATAGCAAATAGTAGACGCGAATATCCTATATTGTCTGTGAGAAATAATTCATTCCCGAAATATTACTGATCATATCTGTACTCGCGCAACAGTTTAGATTTTATCTGCCTTCAAACAACATGCAGCTCTGGGTGGAACTTCAAGAGGCGGTCAACGGAATGCTACATGTGCCATCATTAACGTGCTGCAGAATATGGAGATTACCATTATGGGGTTGGCATTCGAACATACCGTGCAGATGCTGTGGCTGCCAAGCAGGCGAAGCAGATGCACCGCAAGTCTTTACAGTATATTTGTTGCTTTTTGCTTTAACTTTGGACTTAACCAGTTGTTCTTGTGCTCTTCTACCCTGTGCTTTGCTACAGTATTTGTATATTCTTAACAGACGTATCTAAGCCTCCGTGCTGTCTTTGCTTTGCTGCTTGACTATTTGGGGCTAGCTTCACGAAACAAATCGAAGAAGTAATATTTCCAGCAAAATGCCAACCTTTCAACCACGAAGATTCACAACACCAGCAGCTTTAGGATCACACCGTTAGTGATTAACGTAAAATCCTGAGCTGTTCCGCGTGAAGTCGCGGCTTTGTTTTTCTATAAGTAACTTTAGTATTTTTTGGTAATGTCAGTTTCCACCAGGTCTGCGAAGAATCAAGTCTTGCTACAGGTAAATTAAGTGTTGAGCAAAGAATACTACTTGTAAAGTTGCGAGATACTGGTCTTTGATTTGTCCTATGGCATAGGTATGATACTCTTCGAAGTATGAACTTGCAGGATCCTGCAAAGATTAATACTCACGGATCCAGAAAAAAAAGTTGATTGATATTGACCTATTCGGAAACAAGTGAATTGCAGTCTAAGTCTACGTCATTCTCCAAGTCGACGCAAAAAAGCAGAAGCAATGGAGCGGGAAGTGTGGTTCCAGTTAGTGGAGAAAGACACTGGGCGCGCGTTCGAAGGAAGCAGGGTGACGTCGATCCGACCAGCCGATGATACGGAGGACGTTGATGACCTTTGCTACCAGATCCAAACCACGGCAGAACGAGGCTCGCTCGCGTATGTTGCGCCGAGTCAGCTCCACATCTACGCCGACAGAACAGCATTCGACGGCGGGCAGCCACTAGGATCATCGATACCAGTGCGTAACCTTGGATAAAACGAAGACGATCCGATCATCGTGGCAGCGCCGATGCGACCTTGCAAAATGCAGAAAACAACCGTCACGTGGGCATCAACGAGGTTGGACTTATCGACTTCAACACTGCCGCTAGGCGACAGCCTCGTGCTACCGACTTGGGAGCTTGACGCCGCCACTATCTCTGGATTCGGTGTCCATCAAGAGGATGAGAACCTCGTTCTCTTCCATCGCGAGGGTGTTGCCAAGTTATTTGCCTTTTTGCGAGATGATGTTGTACGCGATGGTCGATGCGGATACGTACTAGGGCCGCCTGGGTCGGGAAAGTAAGAACTGCTGCTGCCTTCGCGTTGACTCTTGCTGACACTGATGGGTGGGTGATCACGTGGATTGGACTGAACTGTTTCTTCCCATCGGATTTCGTACGCTTGGACGGGAATGCGAAGCAAACCGCCTCTGAGTATGACCTTACGGCTGATAAGCCATACAACAATTTGAAAGGCGTTGACGATGCGAAGAAGCACATCGTGTTTCTTGATGGGGTGACGGCAGATGATAGAAACAAAGTGGCGCCTTGCGTTTTCTGGCTCAAGGAAAATCGAGCGAACGCCGACTGGTTTTCGTGACTTCAATGTCGTCCCGCAACAACGTCGACGATATGGGGGAACTGGATTTGGGCGTTCGAGAGCATGTTCTATCATCGTGGACGTTGGATGAATATT
The DNA here is from genome assembly GCA_033557995.1 of Phytophthora crassamura. Classification (NCBI taxonomy): domain Eukaryota; phylum Oomycota; class Peronosporomycetes; order Peronosporales; family Peronosporaceae; genus Phytophthora; species Phytophthora crassamura. Next base: position 266,419 of record JAUCED010000018.1, read on the forward strand.
TGGAAGCGGTGAAGGTCGACGAGCTGTTCGAAAACGTCCGTGCTCAGTTGGATTCATCCGATGACGTTGAGCCTGATGAGACTTGTTTGATCCCTACATGGCGCCAGACGCTTGTGCGATCGAAATACTACTTCGCGGGTGGAAACGCTCGGTACATGTTTGACCGGTCGACAGCACACGTGGTGAAGTCACTCCATCGAGCCGTTTGGAACTTTGAGCAGGCTGCAGCTGGTATCGTGGTTGTTCCCTCAGACAATACGATCAAGCTGCTCTTTTGCCGCTTTGGGAATGGCAAATCTAGGGTTGTCAGTCGCTACGCTGGGTCCGCCATGGCGATGGTTGCTGGGCCTTCACTGATCAAAAGTCTATCCTTTGTTCTCCCACAAGACTCAAACTGGGTTCTGGAAATATCCTTCTTTGCGCGACTACGCAAGGGCGGAGTGACTCTGTACGAAGGCGAAAACACGACTTCGTGGCTGGAAGACAGTGTCCAAGTCGTCGACCTAGAGAACCTGCCAGCTCTCCCAAGAACTGGCTGGCTGAAGCCGCACAAGTACAACCAAGAGGCTACGATGCCGTCTACATTGATATGGAGCACAAACTTCTTCGTTTCGTCCAAGTGACGCGCGCGAACACTCACACGTTCCATATCGGCTACTTCCGAAGTTTCCTGAATTCGTTACAAGCTTCAGCCTCGTCGTTTGAGATCGAAACGCTCGAGATTTTCTTTATCATTGAACTCAAAGCGCTGCCCGAGTTCACCTTCTCCACAGTCACGGGTGAGGGTCTGTTGGCGTCGTTTCCTGGCTGGCAAAAGAACGAAGAATGCAAGAATGCTCGCCTTGTTGGTATCGACGGCGTTGCTAGCCGGGACGATTTCGACTGGTGAATGGAAAGTTTATTTGGTGCCATCATTTGTGGCTGTGCCAGTGAAAGACTCAAACAGCGCTCGAAACCGCATCATGTGTTGAGGTTGCTATGCCACACACCCCGGCACCCTCGTAGCCTACCCGAGAGCACGTAATAGGTATCAGCCATTGCTGGTTGTCGAGATGTAGTGGGCGTATGAGTGTAACGCCTCAATTTGTTATTTGCGTTGAGCTGGCGATCAATACGAACATAACGAACTGGTTTGCATTGATCAAGCGCTGTGCGAGTTGAGGTGGCTGTCGGAGAAAGTGTTTAAAAAGACAATTTTTAAGCCAGGTTTCTAAAGGATTGCATGCTTGAGCATGTGAAGCCTATCGCCGAAGCTTGGAGTTGAAACTGCCATCGTGCAGATCCCACACATCGTTCGAGAACGAGAACTATTTTGACGAAGTGATTGAAGCCTGGGCGAAGGCGCACTTGGCTTCATGTGTCTTTACAACGTTTTGCCTGGACAACGTCAGCGACACTCTCGATATGGTGCTCGAGTAAGGCCAAGATCTCCCGAAGCGTGCGCATTGTGCCTGTTTCAGTTGGAAGCGACCCACAGGGCCCAAACGCTGCTCTTGGAGTTGTCACGGGTCTCGGTCCTGCCATCAAGAAACCTAGAAGTGATGAGGAAGGCAACGGCACCGAGGCCCTGTGGCTGTACGAGTTGCAACTAGCCCAGCTATTACCAATCGTAAACATTTTCAGGACTCCAGCATCGACACTCCTCCCGACGAAAGCGAACAAGCAGTTTGAGCGTGCCGTGCGCATACCCAACTTCGTCTTGTAGACGATTTTTCGGATTAGTCTCGTAGCCTTCGCTGGTTGTGCCTACCAACATGCTCAGGCCACGGATCCTCCTCACCTTCGTGATTTCCTCGCTTCCACCGCTGCTATTTTCCTCCTTTTACTCACTCGAAGTGCTGGCTTTGCTGCCTCGATACTACGAATTCTGGTTCATCTCGACGCTGAGTGCGCTCGCGTGGATTGGACTGGGCGTGATCTTTGCGCTCGTTGTATGTTGCGCCTACAGTCCGTCGTCGATTCCAGCTTCCCGACACTTCACATCGGAGCGATGCCGTTCCAGTCGTGCCAAGTTGTCGTCTTTTCGGCCCCCACCATTGCCATTTTCATGTCAAGAAGGCCTAGAGACAGAGGCGGACAGTCTGAGCAATGCCGGAGCAGCACCCGCAAGATCTGGCCCTCAAACTCAGCCAACTTCTCAGCAACTTCAACTCGCTCCGACCAAACTCTTGTCGTTGACGCTAGGAAAACGATACTGTCCAGACGTCTCGTACTTTGTTCGTCGTCGAGACATGCTCTGACAGCTTTGCATGTTACTAGCGCCATCTTCACGACAGCGCGGAGACGACCAAGGTTTTGATAATTCCTAACACTTAAAAAGTATACTGTACTTCGAAGTATTTCTTAGTATTATTTAGTAGATATCTGCCTGCTTTTACTTGTTCTGCACCTGGCACTTCTCACGAAGGCTGGTGGCAAGACCGACAGCCTGAACCTTTGCGTCATGGAGCACTTCATTGATGTCTTCCGGCGCCTCCGAGTGAATATCCAGATTGAATCTGGCGATCGGAGGAGCGTCTCCAGCGCCGTGCAGAGCCACCAGCAAACTCCAGACCATCGGCGTGACGAAGCGGAAGTCCTTCATGATCTCCAGTCCCGGACGAACGAACGCCGCGCGATTCGGATCTTCACCAGGTGCAAACCCAGGCGCGAGAAGCTCGTGGTTCGTGATAGGACCTGGTTCAGACCCTCCTTTACCTACAAAAAGCGCCCAGCGGTTCATCCACTCGGTGTGTACGGCAAACCAGCTCTCTTTGAACTTGAGCTCCTTCCGGTCATAACTCATGACAATCTTAAGCTCCAGACGGCGACGACGTTCCAAGTCTTCCGAGTACGTCGGTAGTGATGCTGTGACTTGACTCATGCGCTCCAAGCTGAGAGCAGAGATCCTCCGGTTTGGTGGCGACGTCGCTGGTGCTGATGAAGCTACTGGAGACGTTGAAGGCTCTGCCATCGGCTGAACGGTCAGCTTGATCGGAGTTGGTAGACGAAAGCTCAGACGTCGAGGTTCTCCACTCGTACGACCAAGACGCTCACGGATGCCTGCCAGCGATTCCTGAGAGACGTCTTCGCCATTGATCTCCACGATCTCCGCCCCTGATGTGACGCTACCAGTGCGTTCGAGTGCACCGCGAGATCCATTGGGTAGAGGGGCAAAGCCCAGCACCACGGCTCGAGTTGCAACGCTGCCGTCGAGATTGAGGCCGAGAGATCCCGGTGGCACCTCCACGCTCACGACTTTATCGGATGCGCTTGGTACAAACGGATGCTTGTCGGATTCCAGCGGACGGTCCTCCAAGCCCGTGACCCGCACGAACGAAGGTGGTCTTCCGGTTGGTCTGACAACTGGAGGCACCATTTGAACCGGATCAGACGTTGACTGAGCAGATGGAACCTCGGGGCTCGATGTACCAGGAATTGAAGTGGCTAGCGTGGTTGCAGCGCGAAGACCGTTCCACAAGAAGTTGGACCATTCCCCTCCTGTCTTACCGCTTTCCGAGCCTTCCAGAACGTCCGTCGAACTGCTGGTGGGTCCCTTGATGAGCTTCGACTTGTCGTTATCTTGAACGGCTGCTGGATCCGCTTTGTGGTAGTTTTGAGGCGGCACGAGGAATCTCAATTGGCGCTTGAGGTGCGCAGCATCTCGCAGGATAATGCCGATCTCAGCCAGAGTCTTTCTAGTAGGGCGCATGAAGTCGAACTTGTCCATGCCGACCAACACACTGCCCTGAGGGAATTTACCGCTTGCCTCGACGGCACCAGGTGAGCCTTCCCTCGTCACTGGAGCGAAGTCGTCCAGCAGAGCTGCATCGGTGCAACTTCCATCAAGTAGGATGCCGAGTGGACCAGCAGGAACGGAGATCTCCACGACGGACCACGAGGTAATGTCCGTGCCAGCCACGATGATGCTCGTCGGCTTGACTACCGACTGCAGCCCACTTGAGATCTTCGTGAAGTCCCCCGTGGGGGTCACGGGCGACTCGTGCATCCGATCGCTCTCTGGAGATGCCGGCTTCATGACCGAGAACAGAGCCAACATGATGGTGGAGTTGGGGGCTGGCAATGGACCAGACGACTTGATCGAGAGCTGGAGACTCGCACACTGAGCTCGACAAGGAGAAGCGGCGAATGGGCTCAACGCAGCAGAGTGAACCCACCATTGATGATCCTGGAACCTTATCTTCCCTCGTCCTCACACCGATACGACCTATTTCCAGTGGAGCTCCTTCTTGCTCATTGTTTAGCCTATTCAGTAACTTCATTTTACGTTATCCTCAACTTCAAGATACAATTTTTCATTTCGCAACATATCTGCAGGTTTTGCTTGCAACTTCGCCAGCTATCGACCTGTTTCCAGCTCTTTTGGGCATCAGATTGCTACAGCACACTTCAAACCACTCCCACTTCACCATCTCCATATTCGCGCACTCGCCCTCTCCTCGACAACCGTATTGAGCCCCGCTCTGTCCTGCAGCTGCTGCTTCTCTAACGCCTCCACATAGCGTTGGTGCAGCAGCACGTGCACCGCCCCGTCGTGGTTCCTGTGTCTTCCCTTCTTGCTCTTCTCGTCGTGCTTCTCGTCCTGCATTTCAGCGTCTCCTCCATGAACCTGCAGCTTGGTGCCCACCACCCGATGATCATGAGCCTCGAAGACTCGTTGCAGACGTCGCAGCTCCTGACTGCAGAGCACTTGGCTCCTTTGGAGCTCGTGCAGCGCGGCGTCGACCTGCGACTTCTGTTTCTTGTCCCTTTTACGTCGCCGGGCCTGCTCCTCGATCTTAATTTCTAGGATCTTAAATTGGCGCTCGGCCTTGGCCCAACTCTCTTCGCACGACGCCGCCTGCTGCGTCTGCGTATCGGCTGCGGCTTGGGCGGTGGCGGCTACTTCTCCCCATAAGTCCGAGAGCTTCTGCTTGGCCCTAACATGGCGTTCGTTGGCCTGGCGTTGGGAATCCTGAACCTGCGCGCGCAGCTGCGCCACTTCGTCCTGCAGGGTTAGGAAACCGGTATTTTTGGTCTCGGACTCACGTTGAAGCGCAGGATCCTGTCGATTTGCCAGCACCAAGCGATGCAGACGCCACAGCTCCTTGGCAATGAGCATCAACGAGCTGCGCACCACCTCAGGCACGTCACGCCACCCGGCCTGGCCTTCCTCGAGGAGCGGCCCAAACGCCATCCCCAGCAGCTGCATCCTCGCGCCTTCCAGGTCCATTTTGGACAGTGTTTGCTGAAGTGGCAACAACGCTTCCATATTGAGAAGTGTTGCTTAAGTAGTTTTAAAAAGTCACTTTTCGAAACCAACATTCTGTAGTCACGCGAGTATGGCCGACATGGAGGGCTCCAACACGGGTACGTTGCACTGCGTCCTGCTGCCTCCAGTGCATTTCAGTAGATACAACTAGTTCGTCCTTATGCGCCAGCGTCTTGGCTACGATTTCGTACCAGTTGCGCTCTCTCCTTCCGCTAACGGACGGCGCAGTGTCCGATCTAGTGAATGTATCAGCCCCCTCACCAACTAGCACTGCTGTATCCCTCGCTCCTACAGGCGGCACCAAGCGCAAACACAAGGAAAATGCCTTCACCGCCAAGGCTGAGACAGGGACGCTCAAGGTCAAGATCCTGCGACGCGAGCAGAAGTTTGGGGGCCTCGATCTGCCCGCCTCAGCGTCGGCGACTACCAAGAGGAACCGTCGAGCTGCCATGCCGCCGCCGCTGGACTCGCCGCCCAAGCCCCGACCAAACAGGAAGCACGTGCCTATATTCTACGATGCGCAATTCCGCCAGCCTATCAAGAGGGAGGGCAGTCACAGCAGCTCCACTGATGAGTCTGGAAACCACTCCACGTCGTCTACTGGAGTGCCGGGGCTGCACTCTTCGGACGGCTCAGCTGCTAGCACGACTGCGGCGTCAATGTCTTCGCCCACTGGCAGCTTTGTGGTGCAGCTATCGGATGTGAGGCTGAACTCGGCCAGTACAAGTGGAGGGGACGTTGGCCCACCTCCACGAGCGAACCCGCTGTTCGCCCGCAACGACAGTGACGGATTGGGCACGCTTGGGGAGCTGCTGCGGCCGTATTTCCCGTCCCAATCACGTGGACTGCAGGCCAGTTTCCCGCTAGCTGGAGCACCGCCGACAGGAACGACGTCGTCGGCTGGACTGCTGGTGGACCAGACAGGACTGACGTCGGCACTGCACCAACTCGCATCGTCTTCAGCGTCGTATCGCTCGGCGCTGAACGAACTGAAGACATCAGCACAGGGGCCCGCCACTTCCTCCTCTGCCGAGTTGTACACTGCTAGCAGTATGGCGACTGCCCCTGCCACAGCCTCGACCACCACGGCGAGTACATCGGACAATGGAACGGACGAAGGACTCAAGCACTACCGGTTTGATCCCTTGGAGGCATTGCAGACAGCGATCAATCACGCTCAGCGCACGTCATCCACGAATGGATTGACTAGTCAACACAGTGACGAGCATCGTGAAATCGGCAGCCCCTCTAGCAACGCTCGGTTTTTCCGTCTTGAGCCTTCAAGTTCGAGTGAAGCAAACGTCCACAACGAGAACTCTTCAGCCGCGACCAGTTTGGGTCCTGCGCCTGAACTCCCGCCGGCGTTTACACTGCAAAACTCGCTCATAGGCGGAGGCATTCATGGATTGACGCTTTTAAAGCAATCTTCAGAGGAACATGTCAACGACAACGCCAAGCGGTCGCTTTCGAGTGATACAAGCAACGGCAAGGACGCAGCGGCCATGCTGGGACCTCCACCGGATACACTGCCTTCGTTCCTGCTGCAGAATTCGCTGACGGGCGGTGGCATCTCCATTCTGAACCTGCCCAAGTCATATCCGAGCCTGGACAGACTCGGCTCGTTGACGAATCTGATCGGCATGGGAAGTGACGCTACAAAAGAGGCGAATAGCTCGCTGGCATCACCGCCGAAGAATCCTCTCAGCTTGGACAGGTTAGCTTCCTTGTCGAGCGTCACTAGTGAGGACTGCGGGGCGGTGAAAAGCGAGACTGCTTCTCACTTGGAGCCAGACGCAGCCTCGGAGGGCGACGACGAACTGGGGCCGCCACCCAGTGGTCCTCCAGCGTTCACCATTGGCAACTCGCTCATGGGCGGAGGCATCGAGCTGCAGCCTGCAGCCGCCACCGTCAACACACACAACTTCGACTGGAAGCTACACAGGACCGGATCGACCAGTGGCAGCGACGCGAGAGATCTCCGCCACGGTTTGCGAGCACGTCTCGAGCGCTCGCTGGCATCTGCGCAGAATGGCTCGGACAAGGCATAGCCCCTTGGTCCAGCAAGGCCGACGTTGAAGCAACTTATACGCGTAAAAATGGTTTTGAGTGCACGTGGTATTGCAGCAGCCGTCACTACATTCCTCCTCGCAGGCTCGGCAGCGCTACCGTTTGATTCCCTGTCTAATCGATGTTGGGGCAGGTCCACAGGTCGTCGCCGAGGAAGTGCACCATCTCGATGGCCACGCCCTTGTTCTTGTTTCGGCTGCACAACCATCAAGTCAGCAACTACTTCTCCACCAACCAGCCGCTCAAGGTCAACGTACATGTCGTCGGTGGACATGGTGAGGATGCCGATCGCCATGGCGTGCTCCTTGCCCTCCGCCATGATGGCCTGTAGTCAACCAACAGCCAGCTCAAACGTCAGCTCTCTCCACACAATGCACCAAGCAATAACCCACTTACCACGGGGGTTCCAGCTTCCAGAGGCTCGGGCATGTCGCCACCGGCCGACGTGAGGCCGGGACACATGACGTTGGCGCCCGAGAGCACGAAGGGGATGGCGCCCTTGTCGGCGCGCACCTGCTTCATGACGTGCGGCACCTTGTGCAGTAGCTTGAGCGTGGGCATGAAGGGGCCGTCGCGCTGGTTGAAGAAGACGGGCTCGCCCTCGTGCAGCACGATCTGGATGTGGTTGTGGCACTTGGCCACGACCATCGGCGCCTTCTTGGGCATAAGCATCTCGGCATATTCCTCCAGATCCGGATACTGCTCCAGCACTTTGGAGCGGATGCTGCGCTGCTGCGAGGACTTGACCTTGCTGCTGGTGCTCACGTGCTCCTCCACGCTGAAGCGCTTGAACATGGCGACGCAATGGGGAGATCGAGCCGAAGGTGCTGGTGATTGAATGGGCAGGCTGAAGGCGAATAGGCTATTGTACAGGGTGAGTAGGCTGTTAGAGAGGATTATCCTCCGTACAAGCGAAAACACGGTGGACGTTCCTTATAGAGAAAATGGGCATCAAGCGGCACTATCCACGCCGCTGCACCAGCGCCTGTATCAATTGCAACGTCACGTCGGCCAGTACCTGGTGCAACCGGGCCAACTTGTCGAGATGCTGCGAGCGCGTCTCCAGCGCCTGCATGATCTCGTTCTGCCTCGGGAACTCCTTGTCTTCAACTTGCTCTACGTCCACAACTTCCGCTACAGTCGGCAGCAGTTCATCTTGAATCACTTGCGGAAACACCGGCGCTACCTCCGCTACCTCCGTTTCTACAGCCGCAGCAGTCTCAGCCACCGACAGTGGCTCCTCCTCAACTTCAGCCTGCACCTCCAATGGAGGCTCCACCGTCTCCTCGGCTTCTGTCTGCACGCCCTCCGTCTTCTTTCTCTTGGAAGCCACTGCTCCACCATCGCCACCTCCATCACCTGCAGCATGGACTCCTCCATCGCTCGGTTGAAATTGTATCTTGCCGGCTGGGGAACCTCCGGCTGTGGAGCTGCACAAGTCGAAGTGGCGCTCCGACTGAAGCACTCGGCCATCATGACGTGCAGCTGGGCTGTGTCGCTCTCTTGCCACTGCTGCCGCAGCCTCGTCAACTGGTCGCTGCACTTGACCGCGTCCACCTGCATATGCAGCCTCTCGTCGTCATTGAGTCTACAGGCCACGACCCCCAGGCCTCGCACGTCCGCCACCGTCTGCGCGTCGTCAAAAAGCGCTCTCAACTGCCTAAACCTCAGCCTCAGCAGCTCCTGGCTCGCCTGCGCACTCCACTCCTCCCTAACGCGCTTCTGGCGGTGGATATTATCGCTCGACGACATCGGAACTCGTCCAATAGACAAGACAAAATGCCACTCGTGTTTTGGTCCGACACTGAATTTTGCATGGATACTCCAAGCAACAACAAAAAACGGCCAGCGCGCACAAAAATACCACTTCTTCCCATTATGCTCCCGCTTAAGTCCGCCTCCGCTATTCCCATCCTGCGTTTCATTATTGCTCTTCCTGTCAAGATGGCTCGCCCCGACCGCTCGCAATGGAAGCGCGTGGACGTCGTGGTGCCCGCCGGGCCCTTGGGTCTCATCGTCAGCAAGTGTCCAACCGGTGAGGGCCACGTCGTCGTCGACGGCTTCCGTCCCGTGGGTCCTTCGGCCGAGCCAGGAGCTCTTGAAAACCAGGGCGGGATCGGTCCGATGTCTCTCCTTTTAGGCGTCAACGAGCACGACTTCACGGACGCAGCGGCCGCCTGGAGCTTCGAGAAGATCCGCGAGATCCTCGTGTCCACCAGCAACGCCGAGCGCGTCGTGCGCTTCCTGGTGCCGCCGCCGCCGCCTACGGTTCAGTTCGAGGAACTGGCAGCGCACGACACGCAAAGCCGCTTTGCCGACGAGTATTCACTGGGGAAGGAACTAGGCGCAGGCACGTTCTCGGTCGTTAGGGAAGCGACTCACAAGGCGACGGGGGAGCGGTTCGCCATCAAGTGCATCAAGAGGGCGCGACTGTCCAGTGAGGACCTGACGGCGCTGGTGGCCGAGGTCAAGATCCTGAGGGAGATGCAGCACCCGCACATTGTCAAGCTCTACGACGTCTTCCAGGAGGAGAAATACTTCTTCTTGGTGACGGAGTACATGCCTGGCGGAGAACTCTTCGAGAGGATCGTCAAGAAGAACTTTTACTCGGAGAGAGAGGCCCGCGATCTCGTCAAAGTGCTGCTGGACACCATCGCCTTCTGCCATGACGCTGACGTCGTCCACCGAGACTTGAAGCCGGAGAACTTGCTCTTGAGCAGTATGGAGGACGACGCCGACATCAAGCTCGCGGACTTTGGGTTCGCCAAGAAGTCGGCCATCCAGAACGGAGACGCGGGCCTGGTCACGGCGTGCGGCACGCCGGGCTACGTGGCGCCCGAGATCTTGGCGTCCAAGCCCTACGGCAAGGAGGTGGACATCTGGAGCATCGGAGTCATCACGTACATCCTGCTCTGCGGCTACCCGCCCTTCCACCACGACAACCAGAGCGTGCTCTTCCGCCTCATCAAGGCCGGCCGCTTCGAGTTCGACTCGCCCTACTGGGACGACGTGTCGGCCGAGGCCAAGGACCTCATCCGCAAGATGCTCGTGCTCCAACCCGCCGAGCGCTGGACGGCGCGCCAACTGCTGGCCCATCCGTGGATCGCGGCCGACGCCGTCAAGGACGTGCAGCTCACGACGGCGCTGGCGGAACTGCGCAAGTTCAACGCGCGCCGGAAATTCCGCGCCGCAGTGAGCACTGTCAAGGCCACGATCTCACTCACCAAGGCGCTGACGCTAGGCGGCAGCCCGCGCAGTACCAAGAGCAGCGGCGATGAGGGAGACAAGCACACGCCGGCCGTCGTGAATGCGTCGGCACAGGCCTCCGTGGCGCCTCCCCCGGCGCCCACGGCTGCCCAGTAGATAGGATCCAGGGACCGCTTCAGCTTTAGAGCTCTACGCTGGCGACACGTTGTGGTCGAATACATACTACGTAGTACTTCTTCAAGAACGAGTCTTTGTCTATCTCTCCGAGGCTAGAAACTGCAGGCGGCGACGCAGGGCTTCGCTTTGGTTCAGTTCTTGGGTTGGGATCGCCTGCGTCACGAGCTCAAGCGCAGTCTGCAGTGGTTTAACCTCCGCCAGCTCGAAGACGCGGAGACGCACAGCTTGCCACACCAGCTCCGCCGCCTTGGAATCGGGGACAGAAGCGTCGGCTCGCTGCTGCTGCTGGAACGCGTTGACGCCGCACGTGAGAGCGACAAGCCAGCGGTTCAACACGTCAGCGCGCGAGGCAATGACGACGTCGGTGCCTTTCAAGCTTGGAGCGTCGTTGACGTTGTTGTCGTCACTACTGGTTCGACCAAGGTGAAGCGAAAAACTCCGCGGTGGCGACGAATGAAGCGTTATCCCCGTGATATCGAGCAACGGGATGGACATTGTCTCCGTGTCCGCAACAGCTTGGAGCGTTGAGCCGTCCTTGGCAAGTTGCAGCGTCATGGCGTCAATCTCGACGTGCGGGTTGGAGCTCGTCGCCGCTCGAAGGCGCAGGAAGCGAGTCCCGCGCTTGGCGACTTGGATGCCGCTCAGGTTGAGTCTCTGCAAGGACGACATGAGCATCGACCGACGCCTTGCTGCACAAAGCGTTCATTACTTGCCTGGAGATCGAGCAGACGCTGCGACAGAGACTTGGTCGAGACTTCCGGCGTGGATTCCGAGGCCGTGAGCAGAACTTCCTGTCGGGTAGTCAAAGTCAGCGACGGTGGGGAGAACCAAACACTTGGCGTCGACTACCAACCTGGAAGAGTTGCTGAGCTCGACGAGGGTGCAGCGGCAGTGGCAGCGACGTCTCCTCCATCTTGTCTAGTGAACCGACGCGTCCGGATTAGCGTAAAGATCGTCAACGATGGAGCTAGAGGAGAAGCGTTTGCCGCTCTTTCGGTTCGACTCGGACGTGCTACAGGAGCTTCAAGCCGCCATCCCGACGGATCTGCAGTTGCTACGTCTACGGCTTCGATTCGGAGTGCCGAATACCGTGCAAGTTGACCAAAGGTTTCGTGTGGCCGTCGACTTGGTGGATGAAATGGGGCAACCTGTACCGGAGAGCTTTGGACTCCCTGAAGGACTCGACATCCACGTGGCTTGCAGTCACGTGGAGAGTACCGGTAGCTTCTTGGATGATACCGAACTCGTTCTGAAGACTGAGGAGAAGCTCACGGCTGCGAGCTCCAAGCGGACCAAGTGGGTTTACTACGCCACGTTGGCTTCCCGTCAAGGCTGTTTACTCCCTGCCAGTGATGTTCCTGTTCTTCTAACGATCCAGATGAAGCAGACAGTGCAAGAATCGAGCGCAACTCACGACTACCGGCACCTATTGCAGGACTTCTGTGCTGGTAGTGCGTGGCTGAATGAACAAGCTCTCGTCCTGCCACTACAAGTGGAGCTTCACGTCACAAGAGCCAGCCGAGAACCCGACCAAGTCGTCACCAGTACAGCCTGCACGCGCCTCTTTCGTCCGGCCAACGACAGTCTGATCGTGATTGAGGAGGACTATGGCGATGCCATGGGCTCCCATGTCTGGGATGCCTCCGTCGTCTTGAGCTTTCTCGTTCAACAAGCAAGGACGACCGATCCTGTCTCCTCACACGAGAACGAGCTGGCCATACTGGAACTTGGCGCTGGCTGTGGCCTGTTTGCCACCACCGTACTGGCCAAACGCCAGAGCCCAAACACAACAACAATATTCACAGAGAAGGCCGAATGCACCGAGAGGCTGCAACGCAATCTCCTCCGAAATGACGCGTCAACGGCTGCACTGGTCCTGCCTTATGAATGGGGTGCGCCGCTGCCCAGCGCGCTCGGTAACGCCGGCGTCAACGTCGTTTTTGCAGCTGACGTCCTCTACAACTGGGCAGCACACGAAGCCTTTCTTGCGACGCTGGACGCGTTGGCCCAAGCACAGGAGCCATCGACTACGTTTGACGTCTTCCTGGCCCACAAACGCCGCGGCAAAGCGTCTGCAGCAAACCTCGACGCTCTGGCAACTGGAACGTTTGATCCTGCACTACTTTGTGAGGCCTCAAGAGGAGAATCGGCCTGTCGATGGCGGCAATGGCACGTCCAGAAGCTGTCGTCTCTCGGTCGTGTCGATCTCTTCCGCCTCACAGTCAAGAGACGATAAGTAGCTTTAACACAAGAGCAGGCAGACTCCTCCTTTGCAAGGCGTTCACTTCTTGTCCTTGTCCTTTCGGCGGGACGCCCTCGTCTGCAGGAAGAAGCGGATGAAGTTGACGGCGCCCTGCATCTCCGTCACGAGCTCGTCGAACTCGGTCTGGAAAGTCGTAAAGTCGCCAACGTCACTGGCCGCCACTGCGTGCAGCAATTTGGCCACGCCGACCTGCACTCGACGCGCGCACACAAACTCGGACGCGCGCGCCACAAAGTCCAGCGTCTCGACCAATGCGCCTCGATCGCGCGTACTGAGCGACGCCTGGAGCGTCGTGATCATCTGCGTGTCCGCCAGGTCCGCGTAGCCGTCCAGCATCTCGGCCATTGCAGTGCGGTTCTGTACGTACAAGACCAAGGCCGCCTTGGTGTCGATCGGCGTGAGTTGCGCCAGCTCTTGGGCACTGGGGAACCGCCGCTCGACGTCCAGTAGAATGCTCTCCTCGCTCTCGTTTCTCGCTTCAAGAGGGTCAACAGCGAGCGGTTGTTCGTGTTGCTCTTCGACGGAGCCTTGCGAGTCCTCGTAGTCGTCCTCGTCATCGTCCGAGTCGTCCTCAACACTCTCGACGGCTCGGCTTTTCCCACCCGAGTAGAGATCGGCGTGAAGCTTATTGTAGTGGCCACTGATCCCGTCCTGCTGGGCTTGTTGCTGCTGTCTGTGCATCTGCATGAAGAGCCCCACGTGCTTGAAGCGGTCTCGGAAGTGAGCAGCCACGGGCGAAAGAGCAGCCCGTGCTTGGGTCTCGGCGTACAACGCACGATCTTCCTCCTTCTCCTTGTACTTGATGAGCCCCACCATGGCGGCGTCTTCCTTCACGAACAGCTGCAGGATTCGATCGCTGAGAGGAAGAACGTTGGGGCTCGCGTTGTGAGCTGTCAAGGGCGTGGCGCTTCTAGCCTCGGGCGTTGCTTCAGCTCCACCATAACGCGTTGTTTCCATCGACTCATCCGGTCTGGCACTGCGCCCTGCTCGACTCCGCGCTGTCCTTCTGGTCACCGCAGCCTCACCAGAGCTTTGCGGAGTTGAACTGCTGCGTTGAATCCCTTCGTTCTCGTTTCCAACGCCCCCAGTGAGCCGCTCCTGCTCCAGCAATTGTACAACTTGGCGGAATTGGCAGCAGAGGTTGTACCCGATCGAAGACGAATGGCACAGCGCACAGCTTGACGCAGTGGGCAGCGACGAAGTCGACCGGGATGACGCAGCTTTAACGTCGCTGCTCTCTGCTTCATTCTTGTCCGAGCTTGGAAGCGAAACACTCGATCGGTTTCTGCTTGACCCGACAGTATCCACAGACGAAGCGCGGCGCAACGAGCTCTTCCGCTGCTCTGCCTGTTCAGGGCACTCCAACCCGAGCGCGACGTTCATACTGCGAGCCTTGTCGCTCATGTGGCGGTCGATGCGCTTCAGTCGCCACTCCTGGCGATCGACATAGCGACTTTCCGTCTGCCGCGTTGAAGCCGCCACGTGGGCTCGAAGCTGGGCGGTGAAGCCCGTGCCTCCGCGTAGATTCGGGCCGTAGACTTTGGTCTGCCCCGCTCGCATGCGCTGCGACTGCTTGAGCTGCACCTTCGCTCGCAGCAGCAGCCGCTCCATCTGCTGCTGCGCCAGTGACAGCCCCGCACTCCCGCTGCTTGAATCCAACAGGCGAAGCTTCCAGGCTCCTCGACGCTCGACCACGTACTCGCCTGGCTTGATATCCTTCCCAGCAACAACCGGTGGTAGTTGGCGAAGCACAGCGACGCCAGCGTCCGAGTCCGCGCCCAGGTAGAACCAATCCTGCTCCAAGTACACCTCGTCGGTGTTGTAGACAAAGTTCTACGCGAAAGACACGGGAAAACGCTTAGGATCTCCATCTCTTTTAGATATGGATCTCCATATCTTTGGGATATGGAAGTTTGAGCGATGACGTACGTCTTTCTGCTTGCGACGCTGACAGACCGCGGACCGGATGATCCACTTGCCCAGCATCCTGGCGCTCTTGTTACGCAGACGCGACTGGATCTCGTCCACCTGCATGTCGCCGTCATCTCGACTCTGTAAGGTCGTTGCAGTTCAACAACGTCAGTCTCTCAATTGCCTCGCATTCACAGGCTGGGCACTCAAACCTTGGGGAGGTACGCGGTGACGGGAATCGGGTAGCCCACAGCCGCTGGCGCTTGGACATCGTTACGGATGGCGTCGTCGTCCAGCAAGCCAAGAGCTTTGAGTTGCGGGGCTTCGCGGACTTTGGCTCCGAGCACGCCTCCTTGCTCCCACGAGACTTCACCTGGGCCCACGCTGAGTTGCAGCCACACAGAGTCGCCGTAACGAATGGAGCCTGCACTGCGGACGTCTGCGAGGTCCAGCAACGTGAAGATGGCGCGGTCCTTGAAGCCTTTAATCTGCGGCGTTTGCAGCTTCTCCAGCGACTGAACGCGCACTTGGCCGTCTGGACTGCCCACCATCATCAGGTGCCCATTGAACAGCTCCAGCGCCACACTGCAGCCGTAGGAAAGTCGGGTTGCTTGCGAGTTAAAAGCGTTGCGAAGCTTCTCGGCGTCCGACACAGGAACGACGTTCCCTGCAGCCCCCAGAGCTGACGTTGTGGTGTTTGCTGCTGCTCCTACTGCGCCTGGAGTAGCGAGTGCCATCGGACTTGCTGTTGCTAGCGTTAGTCCACTTGCTTGGCCCATTGGAAGCGCGTTTTGACCCGGATTCAGGCCGCTCGTGGCGCTTTCGTGGCCGTTGTTGGCAGGAGAGACAGGGGCGAGCAACGGCGTCGACGACGACGTCCCGAGTGCGTGGAGTCTTTTCATGATCTCGGCCGAGTTAAAGCTCGAGCCTCCCATCACTCGAAGCCCCGCGTTCACCAGCGATGGCGACGAGATCGCCAGTGTTTTCCTGCTGCCGTGCTGCTCCCGTAGTCTCCCGAGATGATGAAGCTCCGGTAAACTCGGCGGAAGTGCAGACAAACTCTTGTGCGTTCGGCTGTGTCGCTTGATGCCTTCGCCGTCTGCGATGGACGCCTTGGATCCTCTTGGACCGACAGCTTTCGCGTCGTGAGTGGCGTGAGCGCCTTCTCTTGCCTGCTCGCCGCTAGCATTTGACGCCTGCAGCTCGTCATCTTCGCTTTCTTCGCCGTCTGTGGACTCGGAGAAGGCGGAGAGAGTCGGGCCATCTGGTGGAGTCTGGCGATCATGCACGAGGTCTAAGTACTGCCACACGTTCGAGGAGCGCCCGAACGTATGCGGTCGCGAGCCCGGCGGTGTCTTCGTCGCGACTGGAATCATGTTTTTCTCGGCTTTGAAGCCGACACACGCGCGCATGAATGCCTTGCTAAATGAGGCTGGCGTGACACCATCCCATCAGCTAAAAGCGATCGAGATCTTCCGGCAAAGGGTCGGTCAGGTCAAGTTTAGGCCTCGGCGGGTGCATTTCTCCTTCGTGCAATGGATGAGCAGCGAACCCAAGCGCTCCAGTCTCTTCGGGATCGGATTCGGTGAGTGCGTTGCGCCCAAACTCAACAGAAACAACTGGTAGCTGACCTCCATCGGTTCTGTGTAGAGCGGTCTGCGTCCACGACCAAGCGCACTGGGACGTCACGTGGAAGGTATTCGCTTGTCCTTGTCTTCTTCCAGCTCGAGTCGACTCGTTAACTCCAGCTTAGGAAGTGCGTGGTGACTTGAACAGCAACCGCCGCGGCCTCATACCGCCGAGTGTTTTCTTCCAAGTGCTCGCGGCCAACAGCGTCGTGCTCGTTCGCTCCGAAGTGCGTCTGTTGCTGTGGCAGTTCCAGGAACCGAATGGCGCAGTTGCAGCAAGCCAATTCCTCCGCTGGATGGCGTTGAACGCGCCTGGCGATCACGTGGACCCCGACTTGACGTTCCCCCAGCTTCCTCAGCCTTTCCGCCGCATCAAAACGGTTCTGGATCATGACATCTTTGACGCCGCGTGGAACATCATCACGACGGAAAGCGCTCGGTTCAAAGAAGACTTCGCTGGGGATGGCGGGATGAGCTCTTCCAGATCCAACCGCGATGCCGGCAAGAGCCCGAATCAGCCGCGAAACGACTTTGATACCGCCAAGAGACGGTCTTGTGAGCCAACGTGGCGGATTCCTCTCGACAGCGCACAACGCGTTGCTGGGTTGGCATCTCACTGTCTGCTTCCCGTTGTGGTCGCTGCGGTAAATACTGAAGCAGCAGACTCTCGACCGCTTCTGCGTCTTGTAAGCACAGCCGAAGCCAAAGCCAAGACTCTGGGCGATTTGCCAGTCTCATTTCCACTTGAAACTCAAGTTCCTGCTGGGGATACAGAAGCCGTGACCAACATCCACGTGTCGATCAAGAACATCAGTGCGTTGCAGCTTGGACCCGACGGCAGTTGCTGCCTCGCTGTGCACCTGGAAGAGACGACAAGCGTCGAAGCCTCTGAGCTGGACGCAGACGCTGACGTCCAAGCGCCAGCTCCAACAACTCGCGAGTGTGTGGGCGTTTATTCCGTGAGACTGGAGACTCCAGACGCTTCAGACAACGACGACGACGTCAGCCAACTGATTGCTGTGATAAGCCCACCGCCAGCCTCGTGGATCTCCTCCGTCGTGCTTTCCCAAGACTCGAACTTCCTTTCAGTCACCTCCAAGACGACCATCGCCTTGTACAGCCTTCGCCACGAAGAAAACGACCACGAGAGTCAGCAGCCACTGCTCCTGTCTTCCCCAGCCTTTCAAGTGGATCTCGAAGCAACACGATCGCCCTTCTTGGAAGACGAGAGTGCACCGACTCTGCATTTTCTGGTAGCGCCACGTTCACGCCGTGCTCCGTACCCTGCAGCGTCACCAGCCGCACCCACAACGTACGCGTTTGCGCTCTGCTCCGGGCTCAAAGTGCTGAAGTATGTGCTTCCATCCGTCACTAGCAGCACGTCGTCGCCTACGCTTTTGACTCCGGCCAAGTCCTGGGAACACTTGACACGCATCACGGCGTCAGCGCAGGATCTCACGACGCAGTTCCTGGTCGCAGGGTGCCACGACGGGACGCTTGTGGTGTGGGACGTGCTGCAAGATATCGACTACGCGTTCCTCTCCCCAGAGCGAGAGCAGCCAAAGTCGACGACGTCTTCCTCTGAGATCAGCAGCGTCATGTTCTGCCAAGCTGGGTACGTCGTCGCGCTGTCCCAATCGCAACAGCGTCTCTACTTCTTCGATGTCCGGAGCCGTGGCAAGCCAGCACTGGTGCGAGTGGCGTCTCCGCCCTCTGGCCTCTCCATGACGAGCCTCGCAGAATGCACAGCAGCAGCACGTCTTCCGGTGGCGCTGGTCGCGTTCTCCAACGGAATGGTCCTCCTGTACGATGTTCGAGTCGTCGAGGCGATTGGCAGCCTCCGCACGGCAGCTTCTGGTCTCGTTACCAGCTCTTCTTCAGTCGAGACGACGAGGATCGTCGGTAACCAGGAGACTCTAGCCGTCGCTGAGAGTCTGTATAGCTGGCGTGACGTCTTGCTGGCAAGCGTCCCGTCCATCTCCAGAACGCTCGAACAGCGGCAAGAAGAGCTGGTACGTCGGTACAGTATCCATCGTCCTCCCTTTCTCGCTCAACGTCGCTCACCTTTTCGTGTTGTAGACCTGGTCGAACATCAAGCAGCTGTTCTCTTCAAGCGACGAAGCAGCAGCCCCCGTTGCGCCCCCGCCATCAACCATCACTGCTCCAAGCGCCTCAGTCGATCAGCTTGAAACCATGTTCTTGAGACTAGCAGGGCAACTGCCGCCGTCTCCTCAGCGAGCGAAGAAAGCGGTCAACACTGCATCTCATCTGAAGTCGCCGATCAACCGGAGCTCCGTGTTCAACGCCAGTGGCCTGACGCTTCCGAGTCAACTGGGCCAACAGCCAAGTGTGGAGCTCCCAGTATTGAGCCTGGAGCCCATCGTCCCCGACCTCGCAGCTTTCTTCAAGCAGTACTGCCTCGAGTGTCTTGATCCCGTGGAGATCGCCGACAAACAAGCCAAACTGCACCGTAAACGCCGAGAGCTGCTGAAGACCATGTCCGCTGGAGGTGCCTGGTAAAATACACAGCAACAAGCACAGCCACACACCGAGAAAATAATGCACTTACATACCATTCGTAGTTAGTCCTCCCGTGGACGCCGGGAATCTCTACGCGCTTGGTCTTACGAGTCCTTGACCGGCGAGAGAGCCACGATGTTGGTGCCAAACTTCCAGCACTTGGACGCTTTCAGAGGCCGCGACGGCACCTTGCGGTAGTGGGTGGGGACGGGGAACGCGCCACTGAAGACTGACTCGGTTTTCCTCCGCTTTCGTGCCGGCTCGTCGTCCTCGCTGTCGTCGGATAACTCGCTCACTTTCTCCACCAAGCCACGGTGCTCTAGCTGCCCCAAGGCAGCGGTAACCACCGCCAGCGACGCCAGCCCCGTCGACTCCGGTTCAGCTCCTCCTTCTGCCGCGTTGACAGCATCGAAGAGCTCCGAGACACTGCGACGGCGGCGGAGATCCATGCTTTTAAGCACCAGGGCAGCCACACGATCCACGCCGGCCTGTGCCTGAGGAGGGACCGCAGTCCCAAGCGCATCCACCTTCGAGCCGTTGCTGGCTGCTGCTGCCGCCTTGCAGCTTGTCTCTCGGTTCACGCGGTCGCTTCCACTCCACCCGGCCATCGTGGCTGCCGCAGCCATCGCCGCCGGGGACACATACATACTGCTGTGCTTATACTGGTCATCGCGGTAGTACGTGGTGCCTTCGTACTCGAACGACAACGTGGAGGACTCGGGTGTGTACGCCTTCCGCAGTTGTCCAGTGCTGCCGTACAGAAGCTCCGAGTAGCTGAGCTTGCCGCGCCTTGGACGAGGGCCTTTGTGTCCTCCCTTGTGCCACTGCGAACCAGGGTGAGGCGGCAAAGGCAGCGGCTCTTGATCGGCTTCCTCGGGGACGCTGCACTTGGCGTGCGAAGGGTCCCAGTGGTTCATCGAGCAGTACCATTTATCGGGCAGCGTCGAGGATTTGATGTGCTGGGGCAGCTTGCGCCACTTGTTGCACTTCTCACACTGCGCCCACTCCAGCACCGTCTTCTTGATGCCGCTTGTCGTCGTCCCGCTCGCGTTCTGTCCTCGCCCTCGACTTCCTTTGGAAGACTGGCTAGGATTGCCGCTGTCTGTGCTGGTGCCGTTGCTGTTGTTCGCTGCGTCCCCGTCACCAGTGGTTGACGGGCCGTTCCCCGTCCCAGATCCCGTTGGCTTTGAGCCTTTGCTGTGCTTTGCCTGGTTCGCTTTGCTTAGCGCGACCAGGTCCGTGGCAGAAGACGTCGGCGTCATGCCGCTACCAGAAGCAACAGACACCGAGACGGCAGGTGCGGCGTCGACAGTGGAAGAGGCAGACCGTGCCTTCTTGGACGGACGAGCGGAGCCTTCCTTCTTGGCCTGCTTGAGCAAGAATGCGTCCACTTCCGGCGGGTTTGGCGCACTGCACTTGGCCAGCTCCGGAGCCCACGTGTTGAGGTGACAGTACCAAACTGCTGGCAGCCGATCGAAGTTGATGCATGCGGGGACGACGCGCCACTTACCGCACTGAGTGCTCTCACACTGCACCCACTTGAGCTCGCGGTATTTCTCCTTGAGGTGCTTGGTGATCTTGCGCTTCTTGGACGCCTTTTCCTTGCTCTTGAACGCCCGCGAGCCTTTCTCCTTGTCGTCCAGCGCCGTCATGTCCGTGACAGAGCCCTTCAGAGACCCGCCAGACCTCTTCAAAGGCCCTGACCCAGAAGAAGAAGAGTAGTCGCCGTCGTCCCCCGTGTTGGACACCGTCGACTTGGATCTGGACTTGAGCTTGCTCTTTCGCTTCTCGGCCTGCGGGGACGGATTGGTCTTCAGCACTTCCTCAGCGACAGCACACGACGCGAACCGGATGTCCCACGTGTTCATGTTGCAGTACCAGTGCTTGGGCATCGCGTCCAGATTGAAATCCCTCGGCACCGTGCGCCACTTCTTGCAGCTGTCACACTGGACCCACTTGGCCTCGTTGCCCTCTTCTTCCTCCTCCTCGCTCGTCTCTCTCTTGAGCGCCCGCTTCGACTTGTTCTTCCTCTTCTTCTTGCCTCGACCTCCTCGCGGAGTTCTCGGAGTTGTATCCGCGTTTGGGGTCGTTCCTTCCTCCTCTTCCTCCTCGTCACCATCGCTCGGCACATGTTTCAGCGTCAATCCTGGTCGGGAAGCACTGGAAGACGAAGGCATCAACGCGCCTGCGGATGGGGACGTCGGGATCTCCAGCTTCAGGGGCCCTTCAGCCGATTCTGGAGGCTCGCGTTGGCCAGAGCGGTCGGTGCTTGGACCGTCCCGGCGCTCCTTCTTCTGCTCGGGCTTCGACGCAGCGCCTTCCTCCTCTGCGGATGATTGAGCTTCTATCGAGTCCTTATCAACCACAGGACTGCTAGGAACGGGAGATGAGGGCACGGGCGACTTGGTAGCTGGCTGTGCCTGGACGGCCTTAGACGTTGAGCCTTCGGCGCGCTCTTGCTTCACAGCCCAGTCCGATTTCTGGGAGACGCCACCTGCAACTGAAGCAATGCCACCATCTGAGCTGCCGAGTTGGCTGCTCGAGCGCTTCTTTACCAGCGGAGAACTGGCGGTCGAGACGTCCGAGTCCTCGTCGTCGTCACTCTGGCCCAAGGCTTCTACCAGACGCTCTTGTATCCTCTTGGACGCCGTCGCAGGGCTCTCGAACAACGCCAACGTCGACGCTGGCGAGCGAGACGCTCCCGCATCAGTGGAGCCTGCTGCAGGAGACGACAGCGTCGATGGTTTCGCCTCGGTACGCTTGGCGGACGGAGTCGACGGGCTAGCCTTCTCAACGCGTAGCCCAGCTGCATCCTTCGCTTCCAGCGACTCACGCTTGCTGCGCTTGCGCTTCTTCCCGCCGCTCTCGTCGTCCTTGCGCTCGTCGTCCTCGCCCAAGCTCTCCCGTTTGTGCTTGTCCTTCCGTTTCTTCTTTTTCTTCTTCTTCTTGTCGCGCTTGTCTCGTTTCTCGCGCTTCTCCTTCCTCCTGGCGCTACTCGCGCTCACCGCGGACGCTTCCGACATGACTTCGTCCTCGTTCTCCGCCTCCTGAGCCTGAACGTCCGCCAGCTGCTTCAGCGCTGGTTTCTCCTCCTGCGTCGTCTCGTTCCGCTTGTCCGCCGCGTGCTTGGGGCAGATAATGAGCTTGGACGAGATCTGCACGCAATGGGGCGGCAGACAGCGCGCGTGGTACGCCACAGGGCAGCGCATGCAGCGCACGGCCTCCTGCTGCGCGCCCGATTGATTGCAGCCCGCGCACGTGTGCAGCGGACAGATGAAGTGCGTGTTGATGGCGATCCGAGCCAACGGGAACTGCGTGATGCAGTCCTGGTGGTAGAACTTGCCGCACGAGAGCGCGCGGCACTTGCGCACGGGTTTTCGACCCGCATCGGCGCTGGGAGCGGCCATCGCGTCATCCGCCAGGGTCTCCCGGCCCCGCTGTTTGCAGTGGAAGCACGCGTGGGTCTTGGTCTTGCAGCTGGGGCACAGCCAGTGCTCGCTATGGGCCGAAGCGCCACTGTCAGGCGGCAAACAGGAAGCGTGGAAGGCGGAGATGCAGGGCCCGGCGCAGACCACGAGGTCGTCGCCTTCCTGTTCGCAGACAACGCAGATATGCTCGCCCTAACGGATATGATAGCAAGTAAGGTTAAATAAGAGGAGGGTTAATAGCAGGGGAGATGGGTTTTTTACCTTGCTTCGGTCGAGTTCAGGCTCGGGTTTGGGCGTCAAGAGCGACTGCTGCCGCCGCTGGTCCTCCTGCAGCTGCGCGCGCAGCTTCTTGCGCCGCTTCTGGTCCAGCGGCACGCGGATGAGCACCGAGTCGGAGCTGGAGCTGCTGCTGGAGCCAGAGCTCGCGTCCGAGTCCGCCATGGCCGACGCCTAGGGGGTTGGTTTCCTTGCTGCTGCTTTAGACTGGTGGGGCGCAATAAAGCTGCTGCGAATTTCAGCCAATAGCGTCGGCAGACGAGACGGGATTGGCCGAAAAGGAGGAACACCCAAGTTGACGTGCGCCACACCATAGCCACTGCAACTTGCCTATTGATAGTCGAAGTGATGAAGTGCCATCGCGGCACTCTGCTTTATCGCTCCACTATGGTGCTGAATTGGCTGTGGCCGCAAAAGTCGGTGAGTGGGCAGGTGGTGCTGGTCACGGGCGGCGCCATGGGTCTCGGTCGCATGATCGCTCTCCGCTTTGCTGCTCTAGGCGCAGTTGTGCTCGTCTGGGACGTGGACATCACCAATGGGCTGCAAGTGGTACAGCAGATCTCATCCATGAGCGGCGATGGAGAAGCACACTTCTTCGAGGTGGATGTGGGCGACCGTGAAGCCGTGTACCGCGCTGGACGGCAGGTGCTGGAGCAGTTCGGGGCTGTGGACATATTGGTCAACAACGCCGGCGTCGTGTGCGGCAAGACGCTGCTAAGCACGCCGGACGCCGCCATCGAGCGCACCTTTGCGGTCAACACGCTCGCGCACTTCTGGACCGTGCGCGCCTTCCTGCCAGACATGCTGCAACGCAACCGCGGCCACATCGTGTGCATCGGCAGCACCGGCTCGCTCTTCGGCTTCCCCAACATGGTGGACTACGGCGCCACCAAGTTCGCGTCGTACGGGTTCATGTGCCACCTGCGGCAGGAACTGCGCTCTCTAGACAAGCGCGGCATCCATCTGACCGTCGTCTGCCCGTCCTTCATCGAGACGGGCATGTTTGAAGGCGTGAGGATGCCCATGCTCACGACGTGGCTCAGTCCGGCCTACGCGGCCGACGAGGTGGTGAAGGCCGTACGCAGGAACCAGTGGCGGCTTCTCATGCCGTCTATCGTGTGGCTACTGGCGCTGATGGTGGCCCTCATGCCCATCGGCTTCTACGACTTGGTCATGCGCATCACGGGCGCACTCAACGCTATGAAGAGGTTCCGCCAGACGCGCGTGCATCCGGGCTTTGGCACCAGCGGGGGTCGCGGCCACTTCAGCGTGGATGAGGGAAAACCCTTTGCAGAGATGCACCAAGACAGCATGGCGTTAAACCGCAAGCATACCAAACCCAGCGTCGTCGTGGCCGTCAATGAGAACGAGGCATTCAGTGACTTGCACGTTGAAGCAGGCCACGGCACAACGGTCGAGGCGTAATTATCAAGGCTACGTTGCGAATAAAGATTTTGTACTGATAATACAGCACTTCAATTGACTATTGCGAAATCTAGAACTACAAATATAGCCCATTAAATGAACGTCTCACGTCAAAAAAAAAACTCGCCCGATCAGATTTGAATTACGGCAGCATCCGTTATAGGCTCAGAGCCATCATCAATACATTTCGCAAGTCAAGGCGCTGACGGACAGCTTCAATTTGCTGCATCATTCTCCTTTTTGCATCGTCGCTCATGTTCAGCTGGATCTGGCCGCAGAAGTCCGTCAAGGGCGACGTCGTGGTCATCACGGGCGGCGCCATGGGGCTGGGTCGTCTGCTGGCGCTGCGCTTCGCCGCTCTGGGCGCCGTCGTGCTGGTCTGGGACCTTCACGAGGATCTGGGGCGCGAGCTTGTGCAGGAGATTGAGTCTTCGGGTGGTCAGGCGCGCTTCTACCACGTGGACGTGACCGATAGAGATCGCGTGTACGACGCCGGCGAGCAGGTCCTCAAGCAATTTGAGGCCGTGGACATCCTGATCAACAACGCCGGCATTGTCGGCGGCCGCCCCGTGCTCGAGTCCTCGGACGACATGATCGAGCGCACCATGGCCGTGAACGCCACGTCGCACTTCTGGACCATCAAGGCCTTCCTGCCCAGGATGGCCAAGCGCAACAAGGGCCACATCGTGTCGGTGGCCAGTGCTGCCGGCATCTTCGGTTCCCCTGGGATGGTGGACTACGGGGCCAGCAAGTTCGCGGCCATCGGGCTCATGTTGAGTTTGCGCCAGGAGCTGCAGGCCTCGGGGCTCTCGGGCGTGCACACGACCGTCGTGTGTCCAGGCTTCATCAAGACGGGCATGTTCGAGGGCGTCAAGCCGCCGCCTTACACCAGGTGGCTCACGCCCGAGTTCGTGGCCGACCAGATCGTCAAGGCCGTGCGCAGGAACCAGTGGCGCGTGCTGGTGCCGTCCATCCTCAGCGTTATGGAGTTCGTGGCCACCGTCATGCCCATGTGGTTCGTGGACTGGTTCATCCGCATCACGAAGACGTCGAGCGCCATGAAGAACTTCACGCAGACGCGCAAACACACACTCAAGCAGGAGTAACCCGCTGTCATGTAAGTGGAAACAAGGAGAGGAGTCCTTCTAGTCAACACACACTCACAGTTAATAAGATCCTCATTTCTCCTCAAGAAAAAGCACTTCCGTCCCTCGATGGAGCTCCCCTTCAATATATGTAGCATGTCACTATCTTGAATTATTTTGTATTTGTATTTTGTGAATCTATTTTTAAATACAATTAAAATTGTGAATCAGAAGGTCGGAACACCGAGAGCAGTACACAGTTGTAGTCAGTCAATGGCGTCCAACCTCAGCGCTCGCTGGCTCTTGGGCGGCGGCCACCACGCCGTCGTCGAGGTGCAGGTTCCTCCCGGTCCGCTGGGCATCCTGCTGGACGGTGACGACCTGGACCGCCCTGTTCTCGAGGGCTTCGCGCAGGTATCGCCGTCGGACCCACAGCAACGCGGAGCCGTGGAGACCAGCGGCCGCGTGGCCATTGGCAGCCTCCTGGTGGGTGTCAACAAGTACGACTTCATTCAGGAGGACTTGAGCTTCGATGAGGTGGGCGTCGTGCTGCGTGAGACGAGTCAGTTGCCTCGCACTCTCAAGTTCCACGTGCCAACAGAGGCAGAGGAGGAGAGCACCGTGCCGAAGAGTCAGCAGTTCGCGCCTCGGAGGGGGCCCCCACCAAGAGAAGAAGACGAGGAAGAGAGCGAGGAGGAAGAAGAGGAGGGAGAAGAAATCCATTTACCGGTGAAGCACGTGACTGAGCAGCAGAGTAGAAGTAACTTGCCGCTGAATGAGCAGTTTGCGCCGAGGAGAGGACCCCCGCCGAGAGAAGAGGAAGAAGAAGCGAGTGGGAGTGAGGAGGGGGACCCTACGGACAATGTGCTGTTTGAGAGCGGGTCCTCGGCTGGGGAATCGTTCCAGGAGATTCACGCGGCCGAAGCTGCGGTGGCGGAGGAGGTCGTTCGAGCATCAGTCGTTCGTGCGGTGGACGATCAAGGCAGCGATGGGAGCGCGAGTTGGACATTGACAGGCTCAAACCTGGGTGGGTCGGCGGCAGGTAGTACGCCACTGGCGAGTAGTGTGAGCTCCGCGTCGCCCGAGAAACTGCAGCCGCCGTCAATTGAGGACTCGAGGCAACTTTCGCCCCAGCCGATGCAGCAGCCGTTGACGGAGACGCCGCAACAGATGCCTCCTGGGTCAGTAAAAGCTCTCTCGATAGAGATTGTGGAGCCGCCCCCGTCGATGCCCACGGAGTTGTCTTTTGGTACGATGGCTGCATTAGCGGAGACTCGTCATTTTGACAGCGACGACTCGAGTGATGCCGATAGCGACGAAGACCTGGATGCGGCTGGCCAAACGAGCAGCAGAGGGGTAAGCTGGAAGCCTGTTGAGGCGAAACAAGAGCCTGAGGAACTGTCACCGCTGAAACCACATCCACCATCGCCGGTGCCTCTGTCAATGGCGTCCAACGTGTCGTCTGGTACAATTGCTTCGTCGCTCATGTCCCAGACAAACCAATTCGACCGAGATGACTCGGTTGAAGACGACGATGACGCCGAGTACGCGACTGTCGTGGCTCCTCCTGGTCCGTTGGGGCTCAATCTCGATGGCGGCGTGCTGGACTGTGCGGTTGTGATGGGGTTCGCCCAGTTACGTGATGGATCGAAAGGCGCGCTGGAGCGCAACGGAGATATCGTGCCAGGCTCGGTGTTAGTACGTATCAATGGCGATGATTTCTCACGCTCGACGCTGAGTGAAGTAAGTGCGAGACTGGGTGATCTGTGCCAACAGCCTCGTATGTTGGTCTTCCGGTTACCACCCAGGGTCCAACAAGAGGAGCAGAACTCGAGCTTGTTACACCCAAGCACCATTCGCCGTGCCCCCACACTGCCTCCTTTTGAAGAAGGTTTCGATAAGCGCCGCAAGTTCGAGCTCGCATTGATCATGCACTACGACAAGGCGGTCCTCGCCCGACGCGAGTGCTGGTTCTGTATTGACTCGAAGTGGATGGCCCGGTGGGTAGCCTTCGTTGCTCGAGGTGGTCCTGAACCCGGTCCCATTTCCAACGAGACGTTGCTGCACGAGAACTGGCGCAAGATGCTGGCGACCGACGCCCCTGGCCGACCAGACACAGCCAGGGACGGATTGGTTTTGATGCAAGACTACCGCGTGGTGGCACCAATGGTTTGGTGCTTATTCGCTGAGCTGCATGATCTGGGCCAGGCGCCGCCGCTCGCTCGATATCTCATGGACATCTACGCGGAAGCGCTGAGTGACGGAGAGATCCGCAACGTCCTCGAAGTTCCGCGACCGAAAGCGACTGTGCTGGCGAATAGTTTGCGCGACAAATGTCTTGTTCGTCCTAGCAAAGCCCAGTAAGATCAGTACCAGAACCCCCTTTGTCCAGATTATTGTACATTGCAAGCGGCCGTCAGCCATCATTTCGGAGTTGGTCAATTTTTTACACGTGGCCAAGACGGGTCAGCTGAACGATGACAAGACCATATAGCAATTGAGGTCCCCCTAGTGGTGTCGCCTTGCTTTGACTGTCAGTAGTGCAAAGGGGGGGGCTCTTGGACAATCTGCAGAGCGATGTAGTCGCAGGTCTAGCCGAGTGGGATTCACGACGTTTTGAATAGTATTGTTGATATTCCACCCATCGGATATGAGGCATAAGATCGTACGTCAAGTGCTTGCAACAAGTAGCACATCCACTTTTTTCGCGATGATTTTGATGCTTGGTAAGCACGATGTCGAACTGTTGTTTGGACTAATGAAGATATGCAATACGCTGTACCCGGAAGATACTTGCATACACTATCTGACAGACCAACACCAGAATGTAGCTGTTGAAAAGCGGGATCTCGCCTTAGAATTCGTCCAGCAGAGCAAAAAACATCAAGTTCATTGACAAGGGTAGATAGCAATGGGAAACCGCTGACGCTAGCCATCCAACCATACGCTTATATGCGATGGTGCCTGCGTTGGAGAAGATTGGCAATAAATTGTTTGCGGCCGACAGGTAAACGTGGCGCTACTGTACGAAAATGCAATTATCTCATCGTTACCACTTGCGCCTTGCGTGCGTTAATAAATCTCGCGTGACCGTGTCGGGGACCAGTGGTCCCGGACCGCGGCACCCCATGACACGCAAAACCCGACCATACGTTGGTTGAGCGCCGCGATCAATGCCTGACTGACTGGTCTCGTGTCTTCAATCTGCCAGGCACCCCGTTGACAACATAAATGCACATACATGTACTGAACGAACTATAATACTTCGAAGTAATAAACACTTTTCGTCATTTCTTTCAGTTGTTGGAGCTGTATGACCGAAGTTTCAGGAAGATCGATTTCCTGCGTAAAGGAGCTCTGAAGCAAACGGCGAGGCCAGTGCACTGTCTAAGGTCCGTTCGTACCGTCGGCCGAGCATGCTCGGTCCTTGTCTGTATTTTCCGGGAACCACGTTGAAGTTCCTTCGATTTGAAAGTTCGCTTTCGTGTGTGTAGCGGAGACGCCGGTACAGACAATAGAGAGCGTAGTTACTACGCCGTAGTAGGCTACTCCAAACATCACCACGAAGTTATTGGAGACTCTGCAGCGGTCGGACGTGGGGCTTATCAAGCAGCTGGCAACGTGCAACCACTGTGTTAAATTCACGACGCTGCCACCGCCTCATGACCGCCAGCGAGCCGTAGCACCAGCAGCCCCCCACAGTCCGTGTCCTGCTAGAAGCCTCACTTTCGATCTTGCCACCAACGCACCACATCCACACCAACATCAACACCTCTTCAACATCAACCATGAAGATCTTCGCCATCACCATTGCCGCCACTTTCCTCACCTCCGCCAACGTCGCCGCCGACGGAGACGAGGGCACTCCGTGGGGGTACAAAACCGACGACACGACCCGCGCCGCACCGAATCAATGGGCCGAGCACTACCCAACGTGCGGCGGCCAACGCCAGTCGCCCATCGACATTGAGACGACGGCCGGTTGCATCTCTGAGAAGCGCTCACTGACCTTCAGCGGCTCGTGCGCTGACTTCAACGTGTCCCAGTCGGACGAGTCGTTCCTGGCCAGTGTGAACGGCGGCTCATGCGCGGTGTCGGCCAACGGGGCGTCGTACAGCATGCTGCAGTTCCACATGCACGTGCCGTCGGAGCACACCCTGAACGGAGAGCACCTGGGCGGCGAGGTGCACTTTGTGCACAGCAATGCCGATAGCTCGGCGCTGCTGGTGACGGGTGTTTTCTTCAAGGCCGTCAAGGGCGAGAGCGACCCGTGGGTGGTCTCCGTACTGCATGCGCTGGACCACGTGAGCACCAATGCGACGGCGGCGGCGTCTCTGGTGTCGTACGCCGACCTCGTGAACAAGGCGGCGGACGCGCAGGGCGTGTTCAACTACGCCGGCAGCCTCACAACGCCTGGGTGCAGCGAGATCGTGGACTGGTGGGTCGTCAAGAAACCTGTGGACGTGTCGACGGGCGACCTGGAGCGTCTGCAGGCGCAGCTGCGCGAGCTGGAGCTCACGGACGACGGCAAGAACGCGCGTCCGGTGCAGGCGCTGAACGGCCGCGTTGTGACGGCTCTGCTGTAGACGGCCCCGCTGTATTAGTGGGGCTTGTAGATATCACCGACTATGCTAGAGCAGCTAGCGGGCGATCTACTGTTTTACAAACGTAGCGATGTATACAAGCTTTTGAGTTTTGAATTTGGTGATCCTTTTTGCGTGTATGGTAGAATAGCACCAAAGTTCGGACACACCACAATTCTCTCTAAAATATCTCAATAGCAGGTTCCCAATAGGAGTGCTCGACTCGGTAATCATGATCCGTTTTGACCAATAAGAGTGCTCCAAATTTCATCGTTGTTTATAAAAAAAAAACATTCGGACAATTCGGACATATTTTGTCCGAAGATTTTGTAAATATTAAATATGAGTATAGTGAACGCAAGCAATATGAATATTTTAAAAATACCGTTCCCGTTCGGACAACTATCACTTTAGACGGGATATATATGAATGGTGTCCTGACAAACGAGACACCGCCAGCAGTTCTGAGCCGGCAATATCGACCAAAGCACTGATTCCGGGGAACTCACAGCGTGCGCGCTTGACGGCACTGAACGCTTTTGATAGGTTTGCTGTGTCGGAGAAGATGACAGTGAAACAGGTATGCTCGTTTGTCGAGGCGGACAAGTCTGGTGATGCTTTGTATATGATTCTCGACAAATTTGGAATGTACTTAGCTTTTCAGGAGACCTCCAGCGGCTCTTTGCTGTCGAAGAACTCTGTGGCCAGTTACTTCGGTAATGTCAAAAACCATCTCCTAGAGCTATATCCTGCTCTGCATCAAGCGACAAGCCGCCGCTTGCAGAAGATCGCCTCTATTCTCGACAAACACTGCGCGAAACGAGGAACCGAGTTCACCCACCAGGCGCCACCATGCAAGAAAGCAGACCTGCTAGCCCTAGTTACAGCTATATACAAGGGCGCGGCAACGGCGGACGACTACAAGGACGCAGGACTGCTCAACTTGCTTTGGTACTTGTTGGGACGTTCGTCCGACACGTCGTGTCTGATGAAGAGCCAGCTAGCTGTTTACCCGGGTACGACTAGAAGCTAAGCACCCGAGTAATTCTTGTCGTTTGAACTAATTTTTGATTTTGTTTTCCTAGGCGGTTGTCTCTTCATTCAATTCAAGCGCATGAAGTCAGCTTCATATCAAGGCGCGTCGTTATTTTACGACCTCGGAAACTGTGCTACTTGCCCTGTACATGCTCTGGCTGTGGCGAAAATAATGCAGACTGTACCGAGTCAGTTTCTCCTCGACCAACTTCCACGTGATGCTGACCCAATCGAAGTCTCCCGTGTTGAAGGTCGACCTCTGGTGGAGCTGCTGGAGGCAAGAAAAGAAGGTGCCACTGTTACGGAGACGACGAGCATCAAGTCGAAATCGGCAGCACCTGTCCCGGGCATGCAAGCCTACGTGAACCGGCTTTTGAAGAAGTGGAGTAAGGTGTGCTCTGTAGCTGGCACCGAACTCACGCAGGGGATATCCTCTCACTCATTTCGTCGTGGGGCAGCTCAGAGTGCAAACAGCGATACCAGCGTGAACACGCCCTGGATAATGGACCGTGGAGGCTGGAGCATGACATCGGTCAGCAAGGCATTCAATTACATCGTTAGTACAACTCAAGACGACCAGCAGCTGGGCAAGATACTATCTGGTTGGGGTCCCAAGGCGAAGCCTCACTTACCGACACTTCAGAGCTTTGATCGCGTCGTATTGCGCAAGATAAGGCAGCTGCAAGACACGCTGTTCGAAACTCATATGAATTTCCCGATCAGATGAATCTTCGTGACGATGTCCTCGAAGTTATGATGGCTGTTGTTGTGCTGCACTATGGCGACATGCTGAAGCTGTCGTCGGACAGTCCCTACATCGAGCGAATGAAACAAGCACAAGGTCAGCATGGCATCACAGAAGCTGAGATTGCAAGCTGGGCACTTACGATTCAAGAAGAAGTAATTGAGCGCCGTCGGTCGCCTGTCCCACTGGATCCTGCACCTGCTCCGTCGGTTGACGACGTTGTCGAGAAGCAAAGCGCCCTCATCCAGCAGCAGATGGATTTAATCGGGCGCTTGTCTTCGCAAGTTCAGCATTTGGCAGTGCGCGTCACGACTCAAGAAGATCCTGGAGCACATGCAGAGAAAGAGTCAGCTACCACATCGCCTTCGCAGTTGATGTCTGCTACTCGCACCCCAAACGCAGCTCCTCGACGACGCTCCCACGCCAAGTCCCTCTCCGCCATGTGGTACGAGTGGTTTACGAGTCTGCCGTGGACGCAAAAGTCAAATCGGAGGCGTTACCATGAGGTCAAAGTGACAATAGCATTCATGCGCATCTTCTTACCGGAAGGATACGACATCACTGGGAGCGACAGTGCAGCGAGAGCACGCATCTTAAAGGCTGGCCAAGACACCGAAAAGTCCGTTCCGCAGTTTCTGAAAGAGCGACACGAAAAAAAGCAAAGCATACGGCACAGTCGTTAAATGCCTGAAGCGGTTGTATGCGAATGGTGAGCTGAATGAGCTCATAGTTCAGTACCAAGCTCGCCGGCTAACTGGCAGCTTCACGGACGACAGTCCGTGTAACGGAGTTACATCGAATAGTGTGATGCACACAAGCTAGGTGCCACACATAAGTGAGTTCCACACATATGTTACGTGGGTCACCCCAGATAGGAGTGGGTGGCTCACAGCCACTGGATATGCATTAGACTAGGCTCTACTATGATAGATAGTGAGTCCTATACATACAAACAACAGGCGGCTCTGCCGCGATAAACAACAATACATTCAGTTCACATTTGAAGCCTAAGAGTTCACTAGCCTTGTTTAAGGTACTTCTGTCTCTTGGAGTCCGTAAATAGTTATCTTACGGTACTCGGTATAGCTCTTGTATAGAGCGTAAGGTTACCAATAGTACTAGAGACTCTCTGAGTCTGTGTCTTCCTCTACGCTAAAGCAATTGCAGCCCCGCTGCACTTGGTAGCACTTGTAGTCAATCCGACACCTGAGTCTTACGACTGTCCCTCTGTGAGGATGGAGCAATTTGCCCACTTACCCCCGAACCAACAGGACGGGCTTAAGAAGCTGATGTCCTTGATCGGCCCGGAAGGTGTGGCCCATCTTGCTTCGCAAGGCCCCGACGCGGTGAACGCGCGTCTGGAGGCGTTTTCTCAGTATGAGAATGCTCTGTTGGAGCACGTTCAGCAGAAGATGACTGCGGCCGCGGCGTCTGTGACGCCTAGGCCTGCATCGGACGATGCTCCACGAGCTAAACCGCTCATGGTGAGCGTCAAGACCTTCGAGGGCAAGGAAGGCGAAAGCCTTTTGCTCTGGATCAGAGAGGTCGAAATGGCCATGGCGTCCGCCATGCTCAAGACCGAGCAGCAGCGCGTGGCGCTTGCGATCTCCAAGCTCGGTGGCCGAGCGCGAGAGTGGGCCCTGACGTGTGGCACGTCTGTGGACACTGCGTCCCCTTCTTGGGATCAGCTGAAGGCCCAGCTTTAGCGAGTGTTCTCACCGCCTAACCAGGCGTATCGCGTGAGGTCACGCTTCCTGTCTACCCGTCAGGGTAAGAAGCAATTGTTGGACTTCGTCCAGGAGTTGAGAACTCTTCTCGCCGGCATGGCGGCGGATCCTCTTCCTGAAGTGGTCGCGGTGACCGTCTTCATGGAAGGCCTTCGCACTGGCGTGGCCAGGACGGAAGTCTTCTGTGTTCACCCGACCTCTTTTGAGGAAGCCGTGAACGTGGCGTTGAACGCCGAGTTCAACTTCAAGTCGGCGCGACTTGGTTGGACGGCTTCCCAAGCCAGCTCTTCCGAAGCTTCTGATGCGTCCAATGGCGCTGCCCCGATGGACCTCAGCGACGCTGAAGATGAAGAAGCTGAGCTTCAGGCTGCGGAGCAGCGCACGGACATCCGTCGATGCTATGTGTGCGGCAGCACGCAACACCTGCGTCCGGGTTGCCCGCTGCGCAAGCAGCGCCAGGCTCCGTCGAGCCGAACCTCCGCTTCTGAGCAGAAACCTGGCTCGTGGCGGGGAAACGCCAAGTCCCAGTAGGCGCGGGGCGCCCTGCTGGGGAAGGAGAACTGAGTTCTGTTGAGCCTCAGGGAGGAGGTCGGCAGGGCTTAGCCCCAAAGAGCACCGTGCTCTCTAACAACACGGAACGTGTATGCAAGCCGGGCTTGCTGGTCGTGGAAGCGACCGTGAAGGGCTTTGAGAAGCCATGGAAGATCCTTATCGACTCCGGAGCGTCGGGCAACTATGCTCGGCGCTCCACGATGGAAGGAAGTCAGCAGTACGCTGAGGCGCTGAAGGCGCGTTCGAGTGACATCGTCACCGTCCGTCTTGCGACGGGGACCCGTGTCACGGTGCCCAAGGTTCCTGTGAACCTGGGCGTGAAGTTTCTGGACTTCGATAGCGTTGAACGCTGTTTGGTCATCGACCTGGATTCGAGATACGACCTCATTCTCGGCATGGCATGGCTGGAGCGCCATGAACCATGGACCGACTGGCGGTCGAAGACCTTAGGCGCTACGCGCTTGTCTCCTAGGGGAGCACTGGCGAGTCATGAACCCACCTCTGCTAGGAAGCAAAAACGCTATTGGCGCGGGCACTGGACCGAGTCGGTCAATGTGCTGGACATTGGAGTGTCCGAGTTAATGGACACTGGCGTCGAAGAACGCAAGTCCCGAGCACTGCTCGTGGGCTGGACGTGGAGTGGCACGTAACCCACTGAGTGAGACTCCGTGTGACTGCGAGTCATCGCTGCATGCCG
Source organism: Phytophthora crassamura (assembly GCA_033557995.1). Lineage (NCBI taxonomy): Eukaryota > Oomycota > Peronosporomycetes > Peronosporales > Peronosporaceae > Phytophthora > Phytophthora crassamura. Next base: position 300,996 of record JAUCED010000018.1, read on the forward strand.
GTCATGGCATGGTCGACAGTTCGTCGAGGCATCTTGGGCATGGCCCTAGTGATGCGCGTGGAGCGGCATGTAACCCGCTGAGCGGTGCTAGTCACGAGAGCGCAGCATCGCTGCATGCCACTGATGGCGTGGTCGGCTGTGAGCCGAGGCATCAAGGGGAGGACCCTGACGATGCGGGTGGAGTGGCACCGAATCCACTGGGCGAGGGCTGTGAGCGTTGCGGCTCCACGCCGGCTCAATCAGAGCAGCAAGAGGTGGCGGTACCTGACAAGACTTTCAGTCTGAACACGCTGGCCTCTCCGAGGCGTACAGCTTCCGCGAGGAGGCGGCAGCGACGCCAGATGGCGACTGCGAGACGCAAGGCGTCGGTCCTGGTACAGGACGTGTCCGTCGTGGACGATGATAGCGAGCAGCTATACACACTCGTTGATGGAGTGACTGGTGAAGCCGAGGGCAACGTCAGCCTCGAGGCTATTCCGATGGTGGCTGCTCTGCTAGAGCTGGACGAGATGTCCATTCCCGACTTTGGGGATGCCTTAAAGGCTGGCGCGCTCGCCGAAGTGGTCATGATACGACCGGAGGAGGAATTGAACTCCTCGTCGCTTATGGATGAAGCTGTCCTTGAGGACACGAAGGAGGCACTCAGTGCGCGAAGTGGATCTTCGATCCTGAAGGACCCATCGGATCCGTTCTATCCTTTGGTTAAGGAGTTCCAGGATGTGGTCTCGAATGACCCGCCCACTGGCTTACCTCCGGATCGAGGTGTCCGTCATGAGATTGACTTGGTTCCTGGAACCAAATACTGCGTAACGAGGCAGTGGCCCTTACCGAAGGAGCAGTGCGACGTCATTGACGCGTTCTTCAGTGCCAAGCACGCGGCGGGCATGGTGCGTGAGAGCAAGTCTCAGCACTTGACGCCTACGTTCTGTGTCAGAAAGCCTAATGGCAAGTGGCGCATCGTTCATGCTTTCAATAAGCTCAACGCTGCCACCATTCCGGCACAGACGCCGATTCCTAGGAAGGATGTTATGCAGAATAACATGGTCGGCTGTACCATGTACAGCGCGCTTGACCTTGTCGATGGTTATTACCAACTGCTCATGCGAGCGAGTGACATTCCGCTGACAGCGGTTAGCACTCCGAGCGGTATGCTCTGGGAGTGGCTAGTCATGCCCCAAGGGCTGTCGAACGCGCCTGCGACGTTTAATCGTCTGGTGACGCAGCTCTTCAGGCCCCTGCGGGCGTTTGCTCAAACGTACTTCGACGACATCTTCGTCCACAGTCGTGCGGAGCACGGTCGGTCTGACGTGGAGAACCACATTGACCACCTGCGAGCAGTGCTCGAGTGCGTGCGCACCAACAAGCTGTATGCTAACGCATCAAAATGCATCTTCGGCGCTGAAGAAATTCCTTTCTTAGGATGCTTCGTTGGGAAGCGCGGCCTTCGAGCAGATCCTGCTAAGGTTAAGGCCATCGTTGACTGGCCGGTTCCCAAGAACCAGAAGGACTTACGCAAGTGGCTTGGCCTCGCCAACTACTTGCACAAGTACAGCGCGAACTACGCTGAGATGGCTCGGCCATTGTCCAATCTCCTTAAGAAGGAGGAGGACTGGTGTTGGAACACCGAGCATCAAGATGCTTTCGAAGCAGTCAAGGAGAGTCTCCTTCATGCACCGATCCTGGCATTGCCAGACCCTGAACGTCCATTCAGTGTCGTCTGTGACGCGTCGGACTTTGCCATCGGCTGCGCACTGCTGCAAGCAGACGCCGAAGGGCGTGAACGCGTGATTGCGTTTGAGTCTCGCCAGCTCAAGGCTGCAGAGAAGAACTATCCAGTTCATGACAAAGAGCTACTTGCGATGAAGTATGCTCTCGTCAAGTTCAGGGTTCACCTGCTGGGCTCTAAGCCGTTTGGGATCTTCACTGATCATGCGTCACTACGCACTGCGACCCAGTCGCCTCACCTCTCGCAAAGGATGGCCCGTTGGCTGTCCTTCTTCGCGGAGTACAACTTCGAGGTGAAGTACAAGCCTGGCAGGCAGAATGGTCTTGCAGACGCGTTGTCACGGCGACCGGACTATGAGCTTGCTCATGTCACGATGGTGATCTCGTCGGTGACGGACTTGATACGCGCTGCGTATGCGCGAGACGACATGTGTGTCGCCCTGCTGCGTACTCTTGGGAGCAAGGAGTTTGAAAACTCGGACAAGACATTTCGGCGCGCTTGCGCGCGAGCCTGCACCGTTACTCCGTCGCTGACGGTCTGCTGTACTACAGCACGAGTGCGCACACTCCTCGAGTCGTGGTCCCTCATGACGAGGATTTGAAGTATCGTATCCTCTACGAGGCGCATGATACACCGCTTGGCGGCCACCTCGGTCGCGAGAAGACCTACAGCTCTGTGAGCCGGACCTATTGGTGGCCCAAGCTGTACAAGTGGACGAGCACGTACGTGCGCACGTGTGAGACGTGTCAGAGGGTGAAGCCCTCACCGCATGCGGCCGCGCCGCTGGCAAGCTTGCCTGTACCCTCTGGGTGTTGGGAGTCCATGAGTTTGGACTTTGTGTTTGGCCTTCCAAAGGACTCGGAAGGTAACACGGGCATCGTGGTCTTCGTTGACCGTCTGAGCAAGATGGCTCATCTAGCGGCTGTGCCGGACACCGTGGACGGTGAAGGAACAGCGAAGCTGTTTCTCGATCGGGTCTTCCGTCAACACGGGCTGCCCGCATCGATTGTCTCTGATCGAGCCCCCGCTTCACTGGGAAGGTTTGGGACGCTGTCTTTAAGGTTCTTGGCACCAAGTTGGACATGTCCACAGCGGACCATCCGCAGACCGACGGTCAGACTGAGCGCGTGAATCGCGTTGTCGAAGACATTCTTCGTAGCATTTGCGCTGAAACGCCGAAGCGTTGGAGCGCTATGCTTCCACTCGTCGAGTTTGCGTTGAACAACGCTGTGCATGCCTCCACGGGCTACACTCCGTTCTACATGAACGGCCTCGCTCACCCGCGCGTCCCGCTGACGCTGCCACTCCGTGGTCCTGGGCTTGGTGGGGGAGAGATAGTCGATCGGCTTGCTGATGTCAGCCCACTCACTGTTCGTAAACAGGTTAACGAGTTCCTGTCAACGCGTCTAAGTGTCCTTCGACACGTGCGTGACACTATGGCTGAAAGCCAAGACAAGCAAAAGGAACAAGCGGATACCAAAGGCAGAGGCAATGTTGAAAGTTATGAGGTCGGGGACCTAGTGTTGCTTAACGCTAAAAACCTACCTACACATGCAGTGTCTGCGGTCTTCAAGACCAAGTTGCGCCCGCGCTTCGTGGGACCGTTCACGGTCGTGGCCAAGAAGGGCCTAGCGTATACGCTCAATCTTCCGAAGAAGATGCGCACACACCCCGTGTTTTAATTGGGCTTGCTCAAGCCGTACCGGGACCCGGCGCATGTGGGTTCTCAGGAGCTGGCGCCCAGCGTGGCGGAGCCACAGCGCCCTGCTGAAGTCGCAGCAACAGGTCGACCTGACCTTCCAGCCGCGCGAAACCTTGCTCAAGGCGCGCCAGGCGTTGAGTCGCCGACTCAGCAGCCTCACACCACTGGAGACGTTCCCGGAGATCGCGGATCTCATTCACGGTGGTGTCAGACTCCCTCTCGGCTTGATCAAGCCTCCGCCCGTGGCGCTCCAGGATCTGACGCACGTCGCTCAGCGATCTCTCCAAGCTCTCCAACTCATCAGGCCGGACAGGTTCCTCACCGTGCGAGGACACGGGCGCCGCCGGCGCTGCTCGACGAGCAGGGGAACCGCCACTTTCATGTGGAGCGTATTCTAAAGCGTCGTCGACGCGGCGCTCATAACCAATATTTGGTAAAGTGGCGTGGGTACCCGCACTCAGAAAACTCGTGGGAGTTTGAGGTACCCCTCCGGCAAGACTGCCCTGACGTCGTAGACGCTTTTGATCGCCGCGATCGAAGGCGCTCTGCGAGCCCGCGACCGCGAAGTCGGTCGCCTCACGCTTCCCGCCGCTAGGCAGGGTAGCTGAGGGATCATACGCTGGGCTCAAGCGTTGATCCCGGGCTGCTGCAGCCGTCGACTCACCTTGGTGAGTTCCTGCAGCGCTCTTAAGAGCAAATGAGCCGAGTCCGAGGGACTGTAGCGACTTGGAGGCGGCCGCCTGACGTTTCGTCTTCAGCTTCGCAAATCGAAGCGAAGCCGGCGCTCTAAGCGCACATCAGCTTCGTCGAAGCTAGATCGGAGAGCCTCCAGCGAAGAGAGACGGCGGGTTCGATGAACCCAGTTCGTGAATTGGGCGTCGTCCTCGTGGAGGAGCTCTCCCGGACCGAGCACCACCGGAATAGTCCGCATCGCGGGGACTGAAGCTCCACGGGCTTGATCGGACAGGCGAGTCCCATACTCCTGTGGAGTGGTCTGCTGCGGCGTCTGAAGCCTCTCTCGGAGAGCAGTACGAGTAGCGACCTGGTCGCTGGTACTGGCCGCCGGCCCGATTCGCCAATTCTGCAATGGCTTCGAGCCAAACTGCTTCAAGCGCTCCACCGGGTTGAGCGGCACGAAGCCATACTCTCGTCGAGAGCTCACTAGCAGTCGCGCCTCGGGTCGTTGCGAACGAACGAGCATTTGCCCCTCGAGCTGACGCTCTTGAGCCTCGTCGAGGTCGTTAGAGATCTCGTCCGTCTCCAAACCAGACGAAGCACGAAGTGCTGTGGTCTCGCGATCCACTAAAGGGTTAGGAACCCGGTGTTGCTGCTCCGGCGAGCGTGGACGCGCAGGTGGCGGGGAGTCCTCTCGCTGAGGCATCGGCGTGTCGGAGTTGTAGTCCAGCTCCTCGTCCTCCTCCCCCTCCTCGAGGCCCTCAAAGAGGTCATCTGCCGCACGGCGGACCATGTTCGCGCAGCTGGGGCTCTCGGAGCTAGGAGCACGACGGCGCTGCTGCAGGACGTGATACTCTCTCACCGAGAGCGTTGACGCGGGGCGAGGCGAGACCTTACGGTCGGACGTTGTGGCACTAGGTGCCGGGGACGCGGGCGCGCTCTCGTTGTCGAATGACCCCGACGCCTGCGGGCTCCGAGCCATGTGCTCGTTGAACTTGGAAAGTTCTTGAGCGAGGTCTTGTGATGGCTAGCGACTAGCGACGCGCGTGTTCCGTTGAACAATACCTCAACCGAGGCGATGACGAGTGAGAACATGTGTCCTCAGTCTGGTGGGGGAGGGTGTAACGGGGTTACATCGAATAGTGTGATGCACACAAGCTAGGTGCCACACATAAGTGAGTTCCACACATATGTTACGTGGGTCACCCCAGATAGGAGTGGGTGGCTCACAGCCACTGGATATGCATTAGACTAGGCTCTACTATGATAGATAGTGAGTCCTATACATACAAACAACAGGCGGCTCTGCCGCGATAAACAACAATACATTCAGTTCACATTTGAAGCCTAAGAGTTCACTAGCCTTGTTTAAGGTACTTCTGTCTCTTGGAGTCCGTAAAATAGTTATCTTACGGTACTCGGTATAGCTCTTGTATAGAGCGTAAGGTTATCAATAGTACTAGAGACTCTCTGAGTCTGTGTCTTCCTCTACGCTAAAGCAATTGCAGCCCCGCTGCAGTCCGGCTGCCTCAATGCACGACCTGCAGCCCCAAAGACAACTCTGAGTGAGCTCAGAAAGCGAATCTCCTTAGAAGGCTTTTGAGCCGTACACCAAGCTACTCAGCAGCTACACTTTCATAGTCAACAGCAATACGTTAGATCGTACTTACATCACAAACCATTTAGCCCAATAATGATGCACCTCACCTTCGCCATCACCGCGCTACTGGCACCTCCCACTTCTGGCCGCCCTCGTCGTGCGCATCGTACTCGTCGTGCTGGTGCTGCTGGCGACGACCCGGGCCATCACGTCCCTACGTCCCTCTTGTGGCCGCCGCGCTCGTCGTGCTGGAGTCCTTGGCTTCTCCCTGATCACTGTGCCGCCTTTCCGAAAATCCTACGTGGGCCACATTTGAGGGTACGTGAAACAGCATATATTGAAATTGAGAGGTTGTCCGAATTGTCCAAAGCAGCCCCATTTGTCCGAACCTGCACGGCATGGTGGTGGGGTTGTAAGCATAGCACTGTGCGGTACCAGCGTTGTGCCAATTTACATTGCTTAATACTGGGATAGCAGATGGCCTGAAGGGCGCTGCTGCACAGCCCAAATCAGGTTAATTCGCGCCACGGTAACTGAAACCGGTACTGAAGCCGGTAACTGAAGCCGATAACTGAAGCCGGTAACTGGAGCCGGTAACTGAAGCTGGTAGCTGAAGCCTGTTTTGAAGCTTCTAAAGCACTACCGGTATATGCGGTATACTGAACAGGAGACCGGTGTCGAATGACGGCCGTTGGCTACAGTTGGCTACAGCAAGTGTGCTATGTATTGTGAATTCCGTCTATATTTAGAGATCTTGGCCAATTGCATCAATCACCCATTTACAATCCCCAAGATATTTTTGTCAATCGCGCAAGGAGGTCCATAGGAGGTCCATAGTCGTACTTAAAAACGGGAGAATAGTCGCGATTCAACTGATGGCCCAAGAATGTTTTTGAGTAGAACCCACAATATCAACAATATAAATAACGCAAACATCAAAAACGTCACTTTGTTGCGAGTGCCGTGCGAAGGCTGGGATAGGAACTAATAGCATACACGTCGCGAACTTTAGATTTATACTTTCAACCAACATCGAGCTAGGCTTTTGGGGCGCAGATGCTGCGGCTGCGAAGCAGGCGCAGTAGATGCGTCTTAGAACTCGAAAACAAAATCATGAATACAGGTCGGCAAAGTGCAGAAATTGAAACTTTCATAAAGACAAAAAAAGCCACACGGTTAGCTATCCCAGCCTAAGCATAGCCCTAGTTAATTGAGAAGGGCAGTTTCGACTCCCATACACCAGAAACAGCGCTTCTCACCAAAATGTATCGTGCGACTTTCACCGGGGCTAGCTGGGTGCGGCTAGCCAGCTCTTACTCGCACATCAATGGCAAAGACTAATACAGAGTACATGAAACCGAGCCAGGACGCGCTCAGAGTCCGATTCCGACGCCAATGTTAATTGTTCAATGGTAGACATTGTATTGTAGCTGGGGTCACTTTTGATGCGTGAAATGCCTTTGCATGCATTAATTGTCTGTCTGGGGAAAAGCTTGTTTTGCTGGCGCTGATTTCAGAGCAGATGATCAAAAATGAATGAAGTAGTGTTGATATAGACTTCGATTGGTCCTGCGACGCAGAACGAAAGCTTCTTTAGCGACATCACCAGAAGATTGCAGCGCTGCCTCCTAAATACTAATGCATGATGGATTAACACTCAATGCAACATCACGATCGTCTACAGTATTATAATATGATTAGTTCCTCTCTACTGGTTCGAGCATATACCGCTCTACTGGTTGGAGCGGTTAGAGGTGCTGTCATAGCTAGGTTGGACTCAAAATGCGCTCTAAGTGCCGTGGGTGTTCTTGAACTCGTCGAACGCTGTCCGCTGCACTCTGCATCACCGAAATAGTCGCTGTTGCTATGTTAACTATGCTCGCTGGGGTCAACCAACTCAATTATCACATTGAGGAGCAATTAATAATTGTAATTGAATCAGACAATTTTGGCAATTATTTTATTGATATTATAGTTTGCACAACGCTGTGCGGTACATTGTTACAATCGATCTCCAGTACCGTATTTCGCATGTAGCGATACACTCATGTTTTAAAGGGTAGGTAACCCCTTAAAAACGATGTTTAGAGATTGGTGAAAATTCAAAAACAAAATTTCTATTTTTAGACAAGTGCTTCCTCGATGATGAACTCGAAGTCGCTGCTTTCGTCTACAAATTGTCCTTCTAGCAGTGAGAGTTTCTCTAGTTGCGCGATCAGCTCGCTCGACGCAACACAGCTCGCACTTGGTTTGAGCTTGCTTCCTCTAAATCCATTGGAAATAGTCGTGGCAGACAGAGAGTTCCAGGCACCTTGAATCCAGCCGCATATCGTGGCCCTATCCGGTGCTTCAACTTGAACTTATTGCCGGGAACTCGAGGCCTCGTGATCTGGCTTTGCATGTCGTCATGCCAAAGCTGACGCAGACGTGCCTTTAATGGAAAGTTCCAAGCAACGTCCGCTGGCTGGGAGACGGATGTGGCGCTATTGGGGACTTTCATGAGCACTGCGTTGATCGATGTAGCGTAGTCAACGACTTGTTGGGTCCAATGACCGCTAAAATCGTCCTACAGCAGCAAAATAGGCTCGTTGAGCGGGGATCTGTGTCCAAAGTGGCGTTCTAAAAAGACAACAGACAGATCTTGATTCCACCACCCTGAAAAAGCAGCAAAATACATCGTGGTAAGTCACTAAATAAAGCAAGCCTTCAAGCGCATCGTACCTTTGCTATTGCCGTAAACTTCCAGATCGTTGTTCTCTAAAATGACTTTGATGTCCTTCCAAATACGAACGCCGAACCCATTCCGTTCCTCAATATTTTTTTCTTGGGTTACTTTGTTTTTTGAGGGTTTCGCTTTCATCACAACGAAAGGGGTGTACTTATTCCCGTCACTGTCACCCAGCAGCATTGTCGTGACGCGTTCCTTAGACGCTCCGCTGCATCGCACCCAGACAGTCTTCTCCCCGCGCTTGGCAATGGTCTTCTTGGCTACATACTCGAAAAATACCGCTGTAGCAAGCAGTGTTAGAGCGCGTTAAACATTGTGTAAAATTAGTAAGTTTGGTAAAATCAACGCTAAAATCTCGTTACCAGTCTGATCGGCGTTGTAGACGCGCTTGATACCAAGGTCTTGCATGGTAGCAGCAACACGGGCTGAAAATTCAGCTGCAATCGCGGCGAGGTCAGGTGGACAGACTTGGCCCTGGCGGGTTGGAGCCCGTAAGCTGAAACGGTGGCGTTTTTTGAAGCCGACAACCATTTGTCCGAAGCTTCGAAATCCTTGATGTTGGCCGCATCAGCGAGCTCGCGGGCCTTCATAGTCAGCATTTGTATCGAGACTGGAACTCCTTCGTCTCGAAGTTCGTTGACCCACACAACAATGCCGTCCTCTGTTTCCTTAGATAGAATTGTAGACATCCCTACCTCTCGAAGCTTCATGTGGGCTCCCTTGTGAGCACGAGCAGCTTCGTCCAGCTTCGGTTGCTCAGGTCGCCAGCACAGAATCTGAACCCGCTTGCTTTGATACGACTTGGCTGCCAAGTTAGGATAGAAATGGGCAACCGTGGCCTTCATATCCCCCGAGCGCTGAAGTCTTCCCAGAACCGCCAGCTTCTTGTCGATCGATTCGGCATGAAGCTTGTACTGCTGTACGTGGCGGCCGCATCCTCCGCGCCGGGGCCGCCCTTTTGGCTTGACACGAGCCATTCACTTCTGGCGGTTAATTTTCTAAAAACTTGTGTCACTATTTTCACTTTAGTGTCCTGTGTCGCTCTACATGCGATTTTCTGGGATTTCTGTTCTAAGCAACGATTGGCTGGAGGAAGGGTGTATCGCTCTACATGCGGTATCGCTCTACATGCGAAATACGGTACAGTGTCCTTCCTCCCTGCAAGATGTAGTCACGTGGCGGTCGATTTGCTTCGAGGTGTCCACTTATCCTATCGGTCAAGCTGCTTTCACGAATCTAGAAATCCCGAGATAGCAATGTACATGTACTACGGTAATACAAGTAATTGATTCACACATCAAGGTACGTGCACCCCGGTTGGGTCAGCCGAGCTACATGTAGTGCCTTGATCTCAGCAGGTGAACTTCTTTCCGATCGTGTTCTTTCCCAGAAGCAGAAGTCGAAGGCCAAAGAGTAGATACACACCATACCGCACTGGCAGCCCACATTGTCCGTCCACCACTGCCCTGGAAGATCGTCGTGCTTCCTGAGCTATAATAGTCCGTTGGCCCTGCGATTTCAGCGCCGTGACCGCTTTCCTTGGCCCTTCTCTTTCGAACACAAGCTCGCTCCGACTCGGAGTCCGAGCTGCCCGACGTGTCATGCAGGTGTCGCTGGTAAAACGAGCATCCGCACGATAAAGTGGAAGTGTGAGCAAAACCCAAGAGTTCCATAATCCATAATGTACAATGCGGCCGCACCTAAACGCAAAAATGGCCATCAAAACTCAAAAGCTTGTATACATCGCCACGTTTGTAAAACAGTAGATCGCCCGCTAGCTGCTCTAGCATAGTCGGTGATATCTACAAGCCCCACTAATACAGCGGGGCCGTCTACAGCAGAGCCGTCACAACGCGGCCGTTCAGCGCCTGCACCGGACGCGCGTTCTTGCCGTCGTCCGTGAGCTCCAGCTCGCGCAGCTGCGCCTGCAGACGCTCCAGGTCGCCCGTCGACACGTCCACAGGTTTCTTGACGACCCACCAGTCCACGATCTCGCTGCACCCAGGCGTTGTGAGGCTGCCGGCGTAGTTGAACATGCCCTGCGCGTCCACTGTGCGCATGGAAATCTTGTCTTCGGAGACAGCAATCGAAGGCTTCAGCCGACGTCTTTCCAACGCCTCAAGCGCGTACAAGCAAGTAGCGAGTTTTTCACGGGACTCGGCGGTTCCAATACTGGCGAAAATAGCGTGCGGCCAGGCGGCGAGCGGCTGTCGGCCAGCTTCAAGTTGGTGCCGAAGATACGCCGAACCAGCGCTACATGTAGCAACCACCTCAGTCGGATTTCCGCCTACAAGAGAGATGTCTTCCTCCGCTTCACCCGTTGACCCCATCCCCGTGCTGACTGCCGCGCGCGTCGTGTGCCGCGAGTGCCTGGCGTTGCGCGGACTCGGCGAGCTCCCCCACGTCGTGCTGCGTGTCGACGCGTTCCTGGACGAGTTTTCCGGTCCGGACGCGGTTGCGCGGGCCTGCGAGCGCGGCAGCTCGCTGCGGCTGCTGTCGTACCTCGCTGCACGCGACACCAAATCGTCCTGGGGCATGGTGGCCGTGTACGCCGCAAGACACGGCTACGTGTACATCCTGCAATGGCTGTCGGACTTCCACGCGGACCGCTGCGAATGGGGCGTCGACGTGCTGGACAGCGCGGCCGGACTCGGCCACTTCTCGGCTGTGCAATGGCTGCACACGCACCGCTTGGACGGCTGCACGACGCGAGCCATGGACTACGCTGCAGGACGGGGCTACTTGCCCATGGTGAAATGGCTCCACGCGAACCGCAGGGAAGGCTGCACGACCAAGGCGATGAACGCCGCGGCGCTCAACGGAGACCTGCAAATGATACAATGGCTGCATCAGAATCGAAGCGAAGGCTGCACGGCGGACGCCATGGACTTTGCCGCGGAAATGGGGCACCTCGAGGTCGTCAAATGGCTGCACCAGAACCGAACGGAAGGATGCACAGCCGCTGCCATGACGTACGCGGCTGAGAGCGGTTACCTGGACGTCGTTCAATGGCTGCATGAGAACAGAAGCGAGGGCTGCACCGAGTACGCGTTCGGCCTCGCGGCTGGAAAAGGGCACCTCGAGGTAGTGACGTGGCTGGACGCGAACCAGCACAAGGGCAGCGTGGGCCACGCGCTGCGAACGGCGACGATGAACGGCCATATCCCCGTTATCAACTGGCTGCTGGCGTCGATCGAGGGAGGGAGGCAGCACGAGATCTTCCTGCGTCTAGCGTTCAAGCTAGCCAACAAGAGCAACCAGTGGCGCGTCATACGCTGGCTGGAGCCTCAGGTTGAGCCGGATCCAGCCAAGCGCCAGCGTCTGCTGTAAATGAACAACATTATTGGCTTTCCAGGTGTTATATTACCAAGGCGCTGGGCGACAGCGCTTCAATCAGTCGCTCTTCTTCTCGTCGCTATCAGAGCTGCCGTAGATCCGGGCGTAACGCTGACGCAGCTCCTCCCGACGACGCTCAGCGTCGGTCGTCGGTGCTGGGGGGATCTGCGACTCGACCGGAAGCGAAGCTAAAGGCTCACTAGCTGACGGAGTCGGACGTTTCTCCTCTAGATCCTCCTCCGACGCTGCAGTTGAAGCGGCCGCATCCACCGCTGGCGACGGCACAGGCTCAACAGCAGGAACAGTTGTCGGGACTGTGAAAGCCGCAGCTGGGGCAGACACTGGAGCTGGGGCGGCCTGGGCCGGCTGAGCTTGTGCCACTGGGGCGGAGGCAGGAGGCTGCGGTACACTCGGAGCCTGCTGAGGAGCGCCAAACTGTGCTGCTGACGCTTGAAGCACTGCAAGCTGAGCGTGCAGGAGGTCGATCTGGCGCTGGATACTGTCGGGGTCCATCGCCGCCTGCCCCTGGGGTTGCATGTGGCCGAGCGGCGGCATGCCAAAAGGCGGCATCATGCCGTACGCACCGGGCATGCCAAAGCCAAACGGAGCGCCCATGCCCGGCCCGAACATCATCGGCGACATGTACGGGTTCGGATACCCTGGAGCGAACTGGTGGCCTGGTGCAGCGGCAGGAACGCCGCTAGAAGCTGGTGGTGTTGCGGGTTGACCTGTTCCCGCGGGGCCGGCAGCCCCAGCTTGGTTCACGGGAGGAACAACTCGTCCAAAAGCTATCCCGAACCGGAAGCGAGGAGCTCCTGCTTCCCCACGCGGCTGCGCATCGGCTGCTGGTGCTTGAGCTGCATTGTTGTCCGCAGCGGGTCTTTGAGCGCGGGCTCGTGGTCCCTCCGGAACGGCCGCCGGACGACGCGGACCGGTTGGAATGGTCGAGCGACAGGTGGGGCACGTTTGCTGACGCTGGACCCACATCTTGAGGCAGTCGACGTGGAAAATGTGCGAGCACGGCAGCTTCTTGCAGACGTCCGGGGTCATCTCCTCCCGACAGATAATACACGTCCGGTCCGTCTCCTGCAGTTCCTGCTCGGTCGGATTCGGGAAGCGCTCGTTCAAATGGGCCGTGATTTTCCTGTATCGGAAGTAGGACGCGATGCGGCGCTGCAAATTCTTGATGGAGATCCACAGATCGCGCACAATGTGCAGCGGCATGCCATAGTACGTGAAGATCAGCATGAAAAAGACCTGCAAAAAATATATACAAAATCCAACTTCAGTTCTCCAAAAAATAAAATAAAATCTCAACAAAAATGCAATTTTTCCGTACCAGGTACACGACCAACTTTGTGACTTCCGACACGAGTTCCAGATAGAAGAGATACGTGAACTTGTTCGTCCAGGCTCCGTCCATCCTCGAGTCCACGACATAGAGCACATATCTCAAGAACGTAGCCACGATAGTCACCAGCAAGATCAGGAACTCGAATCCGAAGAGGATGAACACCGACGGCCCCATCTCCATGACCCGCAGCGTGCACAGCACCACGAAGCCCGTATCCACGGCCGCCAGCAACGTCATGAGCGTCACCAGCCGCACGTGTGTGAGGCGAGAGATGACATCCGTCTGCTCAATAAACTCGATACGGGCCTGGGCCAGCCAGTGGAAGATCTTGAGGAACACGAGGGCCGTGAACAGCGCCATGACGTGGAACGAGATCTCGTCCCGGAAGATCGTGAGCGCCAGACACGTCTCCGTCACGGCGTAGCGCACGTTTTCGTGCAGCAGTTCCACCTCGGCGTCCCTCAAAGAGCCGAAAAAGAGGGACTTTAAGGCTCTTCCCAAGAGCGTCGTGAGCACCAAGCCGGCGTTGCCCAGCACTAGAACGCTCACCTTGGACGTCACCAGGTAGATGACCGACGGGTAGAACTGCTGCCGCGTCGCGTACGTGTACCAGAGCAGCCCCATGCAGGCCGCCAGGCTCGCGCTCGAGTAGAGCCAGAACTTCATACTTGGCGTCGACGTGGCAAAAAGGATTGTGTCTAAAAAAATGGGAAATGGATAAAGTACAATCACTCCTCTATACAAAGAACACTCAAGTTTTGGGTGAATAAGTTAGTTTGGCAAAATTTCCACTAGAAGTGGAAATCTGCGACTACCGGGTAGTGGTCGGACAAGTCCACGAGGATTTCATCCGCCACGCCTCGAGGAGGAGCCCAATGTCTTGTGGCTTTGAGTTGAACGATTTCAGTTGAAGCCTCAAGAGGCTGGCGATGGCTGCGTTCCATCATGACGTAGTCCAGACGCTCGGTCACACCTCCAGAACTCGGGCCGTCAACTGCGAGGCTGTTTGTGTTGGGGTCGAAGCTGTACATGGGCGAGTCGCCGTGTAGCTCCGGCTCACGGACACCCAACAGATCCAGCATGGCCGAGTACTCGCCATCGGCCGATTGTGCGCCAACCGCGTGTTTGTTGACGTTCAAGTCGCCTGCAAAGATGACCGGCTCGTGCTTCGGCAGACGAAGAGAATCCACGAACTCACGCATCAGCACGAGCTGGCAATTCCGCGTGGCGACGGCGATCGGCGTCTCCCAAGCCTGGAGATGCGTCCCAACAACATGCACGGTTTGGGTCGTCTCGGAGCCTGAGCTGCATTTCACGGGCACTCGCACTTGGAAGTACGTCGCACCTTTGTCCGCGTACCGATCTCCGCCCGATGCAACATTGCCGAACATGACCTCCTCGCAGTTAGAGAGAGGATACTTGCTCATGGCAAAACAGCCGCCGTCAAGCGCCTTTTTCGACCCGAGAAGAGAAACGTCGCCCACAACCTTCGTCTCGTAGATGAAGCCCTGCGACTTCATGCCCGACACGAGCTTTTCGCGTGCCGAGCTGCAAAAAGCTTCGCAGAAGATCACAACGTCTACATTCAGTGGTCCCAAGCAGCGCGGAATGGCTGACGCGCGCTGCGTAGCCCAGGGCGAGATCTTCTCGTTAAAGGAGGACACGATGCCCGGAAGAAGCCACACGTTGTACACCATGACGCGCAGCTTGAACGAACTCGCAGTCTTGGGGGCTAACGGAGGGAATGATGGCCGCTGTACCTGAGCTGGTTGCTGTTCCGGTTTCAATGCTGCCTCGGGGCAATCGGCAACGTCATGTCGGTCGTTGATGGCCCCCAACCGAAACACCGCCGGTGAGTACTTCGTGGCCGTGATAAACTCACCTTGAATGCCAAGGAGCTGCCCAGCCCACTCGCCGTCAACGAGCTCGATGAAGACTTGGCTGCCACATCGAAGTGGCCCTGTATGTCCGTACGGCGACACGAGCCTCAAGGTCGTCTTGCACGAGTCCGCCCCCGCCGCCATAGCGTGGCCTCGTTTCGAGTCGGGCGGTGCCACAACACGCACCGACTTGCGCACGTTGTGGCAGTACAAGTGGATGGCGTCTCCGAACCTCGCGGCGCGTCGTGGGCCGGAGAACTGCTCGGCGTTCTCCACGACGAACTCAATCCCCGTGTCTTCGTCAGCGTGCATCGGTTTACAGACACTCAGGTACGACGCCTTGTTCAGTTGGTACTTGCCCACGCCTCCTCCAAGCGCACTGAGTGCGAAGACTGCAGACAAGGGGCCAGTCAGAGCCACGCCCGCCACCCCCGCCACCACCGCCGCCGCCTTCTGTGAACCAGACAGCGCGCTGCGCTTCGTCAACCCGACCGAAAGCCCTCCTAGTGCCGTCAACGCGATCGTGCCGCCGAAATGCACCAGCTCGTCACACTTGGACGGCGCCATGACGGGCGGCGGCACTCGCCACGGAAACGGCGCCGGCAGCTCGAGCAGCACGCCGTCCACGCTGTCCCTAGAGCTGAGCGTGGTGCTGGTGCTGGCTGAGCTGCTGGACCGCGCAACGCGTCGTAGCAGCTTGTCGTCCTCCATCTCCTGGACAATTTCACTGTCGTCCGACTCCGGCCGTGGCGTCACGAAGGCCCGGAACGCGTCCGACGCGTGCACGCTCTCGATCTCCAGCAGCTTGTGCAGGTAGCTGTTGAGCTGCTTGCGGAGCTTGTCGGCCGCCGCGGCGCGCGCGGACTGCGCCCAGACCAGCCGCGACGGCTTGGGCAGCTGGACGCGGCGAGCGTGCAGCACCCCGTGGAACGCGCCGTCGATGGCCGCGTGGAAGCGCTGGAAGTCGGCGTACGAGCGCTGCACGAGCCACAACGTGTGCGCCTGCGGGAAGCGCAGCGAGATCTCGTAGCGCCAGTGCTCGTCGCTAGCGGACACGCGCGTGATGCCCACGTCGGCGTCGGCCGCGAGCCACGGACGTGACGGACTCTGGAGCGACGCGGCGTTGGACTCATAGCGAGGCTTCCTGCGCCACGCCTTCATGCCGAGCTGAGACGAAGAGACGAGACGTCGACCTGGCCTGCCGGACAATGAGCTCGCCGCTAGCATCGCGGGCGTCCGAGTGACAGAGGAGAGAGTCGGAGCGACAACTAACAGGCGGCGGCGCAAATCGTGAATGTGCGGGCGGAACTAAACGGATGCCACGCTAAAGTCGGCGGTGAACACGACGAGGGAGAGCACGGCAAGATGACCACCGCAAAGCGGCATGAAGGTGGCTGCACTCCAAGCAATGCACGGCATGTGCGCAGTCAATCTTCAGTCTTGTGGTGCGAAGCGCTGGTGCGGTAAGCTTCATGCGCTTATGAATGGAAGGTGCAGTGCTGGAAGGTGCAGTGCTGACAGCCACTACAGGGATATCTTACGGCATTGCAGCCTACGTGAACAAGAGGAACTTGACGGACGGACTTCAAGGACGACGAACTCGTCGGTTAGCAGATCACATTACTCGACATATATTTTGTCTGCCTGACGGCTCCTTTGCCTACCCCAGCAAGCTGCTCAGTCGGAAGACGTACGAGTTCTCGCTCAACAACGCGTGCTGCTGCGGCGTGAGTCCGCGCTTGCAGACCGCCGCTTGCTTTTTTTCTCCGTCGCGAGGATAGCGCCCTGCAGACTGCGCCACTTTTTTTATGAGTGGACTTGACTGCAGGCGTTCGCGACCTTCGCCAGCGCCAACGTCACGTGTCCTCCAAGCAGGAGAACGAACTCCAGCGTGTGGTGCTGACCCAGCATCAGCAGTCCGAGCAGCAGCGTCATCGCGACGACAGTCCAGAGGACAGTCGGCCGATCCAGCACCGCTACGACGACCGCCACCAGCTTCCTCACAAGCAGCTCGTACCGAATGAAGCTGCTCGTGACGGCCTCCTCCGAGAGTAGCAGCAGCTCCGCAGCCTTCAGCACCGCGTTTTCAACCGAGCGGTAGCCCGCCACCTGCCCAATGACGGTTTTCCACTCGCCGTCGAACTCGGCAGCTTTCGTCGGCACCACAATGCTCTCCAACCCCGGCAGACCTTCACGCTTACACCAGGACAGTGCGTCCTCGTAGCCCAAGTCGTACAGCCACTGCATCTCTCGCGGCGACGGAGGGTACATGGACCACCACGGCGGCACGTAGCGCGACGGCCGGATGTCGGCCGCGAACCGAAGACGTTCGGAGTGACGGTGATCGTTCGGACGTCGTCGCCGAACAGCGGTTGGTTGTCCAACAAGCCGCCGTCGATGACGTACTCGCCCTGGTGCTCGAACGGCATTCCCACGAGCGGCGTGGCGCAGCACGACGCCACCATGGTCTGCAGCAGATGCACCGGGTTCTTGAAGTGCGAGACGCGGCGCGTGACCCACGCCGACAGCGACGTGTACACGACGGTGACCTTGCCGTGCAGCTTGTCCAGGTTGTCGATCTTGCCGTGGCGCGTGATGGCGTCGACGAGGTAGTCGCGCATCCGGAACGGCCCGCTCCAGCTCGAGCGTGCGGCAGGCACGTAGTCGTTGACGACCGAGTCGGTGATCTCGTCGAAGTCGGAGCCCAGCACCAGCGACACGATGGACAGGCAGCCGCCGACGTGCCGATGAACCGGGCGTTCTCGTCCACCTTTTGCTCTCGCAGGGCCTTGCACACGCCGTACATGTAGACCATGAGCCAGCCACCGCCGGAGAACGAGACGTGCAGCGGCGTGGCCTCCGCGTCAGCGCTTGGACGGTGGACGTCGGCGTCAGGTGCTTTGGCAATGGAGTGACACCGACGCGACTCGATCAGCAGACTGTGGCGATCCAGCGACAACTTCTTCAGTAGATCGCGCTCCGTGCGTCTCCAGCGCAGGATCGAGCGACGGCCGCGAGTCGGAGGACGCAGCAGCTTCCGCAGGCGCTTGAGTTCCTTGCGTTGGTGGTGTTTGGTCTTGAGTCGGTCGACGATCTCGAGGTTGAAGACGCCGCGCTGCGTCATGGTATGGTACGTCGCTGCGAAGTCTGTACAGCTGCAATGCTGTCGCTGGCTTGTCGATGCCGATGCAAATTGGCAAGTGGGGCGTTCTCATCCCGCCAAGCGAAGCGCCTTACGCCCAAGTACACTGGGTAGCGTGTGGCCGGCCTGTGATGGTCCACAGGTTCCCGTCGATAGCGTCTCAAGGGGACAATGCGGATGGCCACGAATGCACTGGCATCGACCACGATACGCTCGACCGCGGCTTGCAGACCCACAGCCCACGCATTTGGGTCACCTCGAGTCATCACGAGGAAGAGTCATCTGTTAAGGTAAGGCAGCAGAGGGCCACCTCTGCTGTCGCCACCTTGTTAAACGAGCAGCAACCTGTAGACGAACAACAACGGGCAAGGCTCCCTGTGCTGTACATTTTCGATGGCTTCCTGGTCTCAAAACTTGTGATCTGTCCAGAGACAGTTGTAGTCGTCTGGGTGCCAGATCGAGTAGAGCCTTGGGAAGTTGGTCGCGTCGCGCAGAGGTTTGCAGTCAACGGCTTCGGGGATCCAGATGGCTTGCAGCTCCAGCAGCTTGGGGACGCCTTCCACCGTCGTCAGAGGCGTGAGGCCCAGATCCAGCATCTCCAAGCGCGTTAGCGAAGCCAGCGGCGTCGCATCGTCCACCTTGGTGGCGTTGAGCCACAGCCGACGCATCTTGTGCATCCCCGACAGCAACGACGCATTCTTAAAGTCCACGCGGCCCACCAGCGACAGCTCTTCCAGCTTTGTGAGCTGCGTCAAGAACTCAAACGTCGTCTGGTGGTCCTTGTGACGACGCGCGAGCTGCCGCTTGCCCCGATCAGGCAGCGACAGCACCAGCTTCTCCAAGTTGACGAGCGCCCCAAGCGGCGACAAGTCTTCGAAGAGAACGTCGAGCAACTCGAGCTGCTTGAGCTGACCGTAGCCCTCAAGAGGCAGCAGATCCATGACTTGTGCGGTGGGCGGAAGCGACATGGAGAGTCTAGTTAGCGCAGGGAGCTCTCCCAGCGCCAGGATCTGCGCCAGGTCTTCGCTGCACCATTGCTGCAGGCGCAGATGGCGCAGCGTCGTCGACATCAACGTCAGCGGCGCGTAGTCGGTCAGCGGCGGCAGCTCCAGCGACGTCAGAGCGCCCTCTGTGCTCACATGTCGGAGGAACGAGCTCGGCACTCGGTGCGCCAAGGGGATCGTCAGCCCTCCAGTGGCCACGACGGTGGCTCCTTGCTCGACCACGTCTTCTCTCAGCACGTCGGCGATGTCGTCCTGGTAGTTGTGTTTGTACATCCGCAGCTTCTTGAGGTTGTGCAGACTGCGCAACCAGTCGTAGGTCACCGCAGGCGCTGGCACTCGGTCTTCGATCTCGTCACCAAGAGGAGCTCCTCGCTCTCGTGTGTCCATCAGCAGCTGCTCCAGCGCCTCGAGCGCCGCCAGCGGGCGTCGGTCGCCCACATGCGTCCATCGGATGTCCAAGAAGGTCAGATTCGGCAGCGCCGTCGCAAACTCGAGATCCGTGAGCCTCGTGTTCTGCAGATGCAACATCTCCAGCTCGGGGCAGTGGAGTCTCAGCTCGAGCGCGTCCGACGCGCCAATGTTCGTGGCCTTGAGCGAGCGCAACGCAGGCAGGTGCTGCAGCACGCCCAGATCGGTCGTCACCCAGTTCTTGCTCATGTCGAGCGTCTCGAGCTGCTGCAGCGCTCGCAGCGCGCCAAACTCGACGACGCGCGTCTCAGACACGTCCAGCACGTGCAGCTTCGGTAGCGCCTCCAGCACGGCCAGATTGGCCACGTTAGTGCGTCGTACACTGAGCGACTGCAGCTGCGGCAGCACCACGAGCGGCGTCAGATCCACCACGTCCGTCTCGCCCAAGTCCAGTGCACGCAGCTGCGTCACTCCGTGCTCCTGAGGAACGTCCAGCAGCTCGGCCAGCGTGACGTCGGCGTCTGATACATTGAGATCCTGCAGATAGGGGAGCAGCTGCAGCACGGCGGCCACGTTGATGGCAGGCTCCTCGTCCTCCACCGCGTCCTCCTCGGGCGTCCAGTACGGATAATCCCAGAAGCGCAGCGAGTGCAGGGCCGGCAGAGCGCGCAGCAGACTGAGCAGGTGCATTCCTGTACGTGGCACCTTGACGGTCGTAATGCAGCGAAGCATCTCGGGGCTCATGTGGCGCAGAAAGCTGTCGGCGTAGTAGGAAGCGGCCGGGAGTTTGGCATTGTCGGCGGTCAGAGGCGGTGGTGGCACGCGCAGAACCCCCTGGGAGAAGACGAAGCGCCGCAGATCCGACGCGGCCAATGCGCGGCTGCAGGACGACAGCGCCTGCCAGTCGCGGAAGCGCAGGAAGCCCACGATCCAGCGCAGAACGTCCTCCTTGCCATCCAGGTCGCCCAGCACATGCTCCATCTTGGTGATTGGCGGAAAAGCATGCAATTTGAGGAAGGAACCTGTTGAAGGGAATATGATAGGTTGTTTGAAAGGGAAGCACTTCAACTTGCAGGTTGAAGCCTTCAGTAGAGGGGACAGGCCGCAGCAAGACGGTTGGCGACAGGGTACGGGAGCAACTTGCACTGCAAGTGCCACCCGCTGATCATCGACTCGATAGTATCATCAGCAACTGCTTAATCGCCGACGTGCACTGGCCGTTGTGGGAGGTCCTCCAGTGTGGCTCTCGAGTGGTCCTGAGGTTTTCCTCCTTCGAATATCGCATTGCGATAATGACGCTCAGTATCCTGGTGACGATAACGCTCCCTGCGACTAGAACTAGCGGTGAACTACACACTGGGTCGTGTTGCAACTTTGCAGAGCTTTTTGAGTGAACATTGGCGCAGTTTTGATAGCAGCCTGTTCGGAATTCGCCAAGGCTATTCCTTCGTGGTGCCTCGGCCCCTGTCGTCAGCCACTAGCGAACATGTGACACGGAGTGCGAGCCTGTCGGTTTTGAACCCGATGCAGGCACATTTTCCTGGTGCCTGCTAGCGCTAGTCAGAGCGAAAGCCGGCGCGTTTCGGGGGCGATTGGTGCGTGAAGCGGCACTCGCCGTGAAAACGGGCGGAAGTATCGCCCAACGTACATGAATGCTTTGAAACGGATGCAACCGACGACAGTCTGCGTTGTATTGCAAGGCAGGGCGGCGTTACCGAAGAAGCGCGCAGTTCTGTTCGGCCGTTTCTCACTGGCGTCGAGCGCCGCGCCAGCAAGTCGCTGCTCTCTCATTCTCCAATTCGCCTGCTTCTGCAAAGCGCGACTTACCCAGCCTCCAAGCTACTGTTTATCTGAGCAACCATGGTCAAGTTCAACGTCTCCCTCATCCTGGCCGCGATCGCCGTGGCGCCCGTTCTTGCCGGCTACGGCAGCGGCGTCGACGAGTCCGCCGCGTACCCTACCCAGTCTAGCGCGGGCTCCAGCACCAGTGGAAGTGCCAGCACCCCAGCCCCGACGACGACCATCTCGAGTTCTAGCGACTCGATAGAGTTGACCACCGTCACGACTACCAAAGACGCGACCTGTGAGCAGGACGGTGAGATGCCCGACGAATGCGACGGCCGCGACGGCTGGTTCCCCGTGTCCGTGGTCGGGCAGGACGGCTACTACTGCTCCAAGGGCCCGATCTGCTCCGGCCAGAGCGGAAGCTGCCCGGGTGCGCACGGAGACCTCGTCTTCGGATCCAGCTGTGTCTACGTGAGCGAGGGCACCTACGGCTGCGTGGCTAACACGGAGTGCCCGACGGCACTGGGGACGGCCGAGTCCACCGAGGCGGAAGTCGTGACGGACACGCCCGTCGTCAAGGACACCCCGATCGTCTCGACCTCCAACGGTTGTGAGGTTGCCCCCGACACGCCTGCGACGCCAGCCGAGGAATCGACGCCTTACACACCCGAGACTGAGGCGCCCACCCCAGCTCCGACGGAGACCGTCACTGAGACGCCGACGTACACTCAGACAAAGACTACGACGGCTCCGCCTTACACCCCACCGGCGGAGTCTACGACTGTCCCGCCTACGGAGACCACGCCTGGCACGACCGAGGAAACGCCGTACGTTCCTCCGGCCAAGTCGACGACGGCTCCGCCGGCGGTGGATACCACTACTGCTCCTCCGGTTTACACCTCCGAGACGGCAACGACAGCTCCGCCTGCCACATACACACAGTCCACGGAGGCGACCCCATACCAGCCAGAGGCAACCGACGCTGTCACGTATTTCCCTCCTCTCTCAATTGAGACCGACACTCCAGAGACCGAAGCTCCGGTGTACACCGATACCGAGGCCCCTACGACCGCCACGACGTACACTACCGAAGCACCGACCGAAGCTCCTACTACGGTGACGACGTACACGACCACTGCACCTGTGGTGATTCCAGAGACTGAAGAGACTGCCACGGAGCCCCCTACCTACGAGACCAAGGCTCCGTACCAGCCCAGCGAGGACGCCTCGGCTGCGACGGAAGCTCCATGCGACGAGACCGAGCAGGCGACGGAAGAAACCCCGGCTCAGACAGAGGCAACGACGTACGAGACCGAAGTTCCTGTTGAGGAGACCCCTGCTGGCACCAAGGGCCCGTACGAGACCGAAGCTCCTGAGCAGGAGACGGAAGAAACTCCAGCTGAGACTGAGGCTTCCGAGGAGACTGAAGCTCCTTGTGATGAGGAGACGGAAGCTCCTGACCAGGAGACGGAAGAAACCCCGGCACAGACAGAGGCAACGACGTACGAGACCGAAGTTCCTGTTGAGGAGACCCCTGCTGGCACCAAGGGCCCGTACCAGACGGAAGCCCCTGACCAGGAGACGGAAGAAACTCCAGCTGAGACTGAGGCTCCCGAGGAGACTGAAGCTCCTTGTGATGAGGAGACGGAAGCTCCTGACCAGGAAACGGAAGAAACCCCGGCACAGACAGAGGCAACGACGTACGAGACCGAAGTTCCTGTTGAGGAGACCCCTGCTGGCACCAAGGGCCCGTACCAGACGGAAGCCCCTGACCAGGAGACGGAAGAAACCCCGGCACAGACAGAGGCAACGACGTACGAGACCGAAGTTCCTGTTGAGGAGACCCCTGCTGGCACCAAGGGCCCGTACGAGACCGAAGCTCCTGAGCAGGAGACGGAAGAAACTCCAGCTGAGACTGAGGCTTCCGAGGAGACTGAAGCTCCTTGTGATGAGGAGACGGAAGCTCCTGACCAGGAGACGGAAGAAACCCCGGCACAGACAGAGGCAACGACGTACGAGACCGAAGTTCCTGTTGAGGAGACCCCTGCTGGCACCAAGGGCCCGTACCAGACGGAAGCCCCTGACCAGGAGACGGAAGAAACTCCAGCTGAGACTGAGGCTCCCGAGGAGACTGAAGCTCCTTGTGATGAGGAGACGGAAGCTCCTGACCAGGAAACGGAAGAAACCCCGGCACAGACAGAGGCAACGACGTACGAGACCGAAGTTCCTGTTGAGGAGACCCCTGCTGGCACCAAGGGCCCGTACGAGACCGAAGCTCCTGAGCAGGAGACGGAAGAAACTCCAGCTGAGACTGAGGCTCCCGAGGAGACTGAAGCTCCTTGTGATGAGGAGACGGAAGCTCCTGACCAGGAGACGGAAGAAACCCCGGCTCAGACAGAGGCAATGACGTACGAGACCGAAGTTCCTGTTGAGGAGACCCCTGCTGGCACCAAGGGCCCGTACGAGACCGAAGCTCCTGAGCAGGAGACGGAAGAAACTCCAGCTGAGACTGAGGCTCCCGAGGAGACTGAAGCTCCTTGTGATGAGGAGACGGAAGCCCCTGAGCAGGAGACGGAAGAAACCCTCGCTCAGACAGAGGGACTGACGTTGGAGACCGAAGTTCCTGTTGAGGAGACTCCTGCTGGCACCAAGGGCCCGTACCAGACGGAAGCCCCTGACCAGGAGACGGAACAAACCCTCGCTCAGACAGAGGCACTGACGTTGGAGACCGAAGTTCCTGTTGAGGAGACTCCTGCTGGCACCAAGGGCCCGTACGAGACAGAAGCCCCTGAGGAGGAGACTGAAGAAACTTCTGCTGAGACCGAGCAGGAGACCTCAACGAAGGACTCCCCGTACGGCGACCGCCGCAACCTGCGCCACAACTAAACAATTGCTGGCGGCATGAACCGCGCGTCGCGGATAGTTTCACCATAGTGTTTCGTGTTCTTTCATTTCACCCTCAGCTCCGTTATGTCATCTAGACTCGAAGCTCTTCACGGATAATACATACACATCGCTTTTCTTCATTTTCCAACATTAACGAATGAGGTCCTACAGTCTAAGGAGTGAGATAGAGCTGGTCCTATCTGATAAACACTGAGAATCCTACTGGTGTCTCTGGGACTATGCTGCGGCATCGTCCTGTGCTACGAATATATGGTTGTGGCCGGCTACGTGACCCCGTACCGCGTACACTACGAGTCTTTCCGACCACGAGTCTTTTGTCATGCTCACGCCAACGGCTGTCCTCGCCGGAATGCCCGCAGTCTGCTCGCCCCGCGCTTCCCCTTGAGCCCGCTCCGGAGCAGTTCCAGCATGTTTCGGGCAGCGTTGACGTCTCGATTCCAGAAGTTGGCCTTGCATCGGCTGTTGGTACAGCGCAAGACGTTTCGGGTGCATTTGAGAACAATCTTCTTGTCCGCCAGTTTCGGGTCTGCGAACTTCTGCATCTCGGCGATTTCCTTCGCTTCCTTCTTGGACGGCTGCCGTTTCACCCGAATGTCCTCTTCGTCGTCCTTCCTCTTCACCTTGGTGAACAGTCGAGCTTGCTGGAGTCGCTGGTGACAGCAGGAGCACGTGATGCTAGTACGATACTCGTCCATCGGGAGCACGGTCGCTCTCTTCTTCAGCGCCTTGACGAACCCCTTGGCCGGCCCCGTGGCGTGGCCTTTAATGCCGTCTCGCCGACTCCAGTCGCCGTACGCTATGCAGACCTGCTTGCTGGCTCTCGGCACGAGCCGCTTGGCGAGCGCATCAATCGCCTTCATCTTCGCGCGGTCTCGCGTAAACCGCCAGCGGAGGAAGGCCTGCTCGGCAGAGAACGCCAGCAGGAAGCGCAGGTGCATCCAGAAGAATTGCAGGCGCTGCAGGTACTCATCGTAGCTGCAGGTCTTGAACGACGGCATAGCACGGATGACCCCAGCGTACCACGGCTCCCGCTGCTTCAGCTTCTCGTTGTAGTGGCGAAAGTCGTTCATCCTCGCCAAGTGCCGGTACTCGCGAGTCGTGATCTCCGTAACCCTCTCTTGCAGTTGGCGTCTCAGTCTGCGCCGGCGCCGCGCTCGTCGAGATTGTCTCCGTCCTCTGCGGCGTCTGCGACGGCGGAGACGACCGACCGACACCGCCGTCACGAGAGATCGCATTCCCGGATCGATGCCGATGAGAACGTCGGGGCAGTACCTAGGACCGAGCTTGAACAGCTCCTTGCTGAAATCGTCTCCACCTGCAAGCTCCTCCGGGCTCTTCGTCTTTTTCTTAGCAGTTATCGTCTGCTCCGCTGAGCCGTCGTTCTTCTTCCTCTTCTTGTGCGAGGTGGTCTGCTCTACCACGACCACGGACGTCGTGGTCACCGGGCGCGTCATGGTCACCGAGGCCGCGTAGCTGTTCGTCTTGACCTCGTCCACGAACTTGCGGTTTTCGGTCTCGAACTGGTCCACGTCGAACACCGCCCGCATGACATCCGCCTTGTTCTGCTGAAATGTTCTCAAGTTGAAAGGGAGTTCAAAGCCCGTCATTTCCTTGCGAGGAACCACGTTCAACTCCTCCTTCAGGAACGCCTTCACCTTCGGGTCGTCGATGGTCCGCGAGAACAGCCCGTACAAAGTGCTCGCGTTGAGCTTGACGTAGATAGCCTCGTACGAAGTCGCCACGGGTAACAGTGAGTACAGTCGAGCCCCCTTCTGCTTCGGGTGTTCCTTCACAAACTCCTCCATGAACGTGAGCATGTCGAACAGCCGACGCAGGAAGTGAGCACTGTTAGCTCGTATCTGCCCCTGCCACGGGACCTTCCCCAGCCAGTTGCGCAACTCGAGCTCCGTTTCATCATTGGTCGCGTCCCACTCAGTCCACGCTTTGACCGTCCGGCCTGTCGGGGCTCCGTCTTCGCCCACCTCCGGCACGGAGTTGACGCGGAAGCAGCTGTCGACGAGACGCTTGGTATCTCGGTTCTTCAGTTCGATCTTGCCCTCCGGGGCGTACCGGAAGCGGACGTATTGGTGCAGCCGACGACGGAAGTGCAGAGCTATCATGTTCAGCGCGTTGGTCGACATGAGTTGAGCCATCTCGTTCACCATTTGTGTGCCATTCATGACACGCTCTGAATCGTACGTCTGCACATGTCCTCTTCCCGCCCAGTACCGCGAGAATGTTTCATGTAAACTCGGGTACTCCGGCTCGGTCGCATCCCTGTCACGAGTTTCAGTGTTGCTAAGTGTAGCCACACAGCAACGGTAGAAGAGCATCTGCTCGATCTTGGGCAGTTCCTTATTCTCCTTCAGACAGCGCAGAACGAGGAGGTTGGCGAGGTGCCACCCCTCCAACTGAACCTGCTTCATGACCACGCACATGCGCTCGATCTCCGGCAGCAGTTCCGGTAGTCGGAGGATTCGCGTGAGCTTGCAGATCACACTCGAGTGGACATTCGCAGTTGAGCGCTTGAGGCGGTAGACGGGGTCCGACACCTCGGAATGAGGTTGCAGCGATAGCGCGTCCGGGGGAGCACTCACGCCAGAGTCCCGAGTCGGCTCGAACGCCGGCGGTACGGCGTCGGGGTCCTGGGTCTCTGCTATGAACTCAAACGGCGGTACGGCGTCGGGTTCCTTGGTCTCCGCTACGAACTCGAACGGCGGTACGGCGTCAGGGTCCTGGGTCTCCGCCACGAGCTCGAACGGCGGCGGTACGGTGTCGGGGTCCTGGGTCTCCTCTTCCATATCCCAGTCGTCGGGGTAGACGTCGTCCTTCTTGCGCTTGCGGCTCATCTTGCAAAAGATGAAATGAGAGAGAAAGCGATCGCCCCAGCTCACAAAAGGAGGAATGTTCCATCGTGATCTCCTACAAATGGACCAACGTTTCCTCAGTTGCGCACCGGGTACGCACGTCGGCACCAAACTAAACTGCGCGTCCAAACGAAGCTCAGCAACCATATCCAACCATATCCGGATACTTTGACCATTTAGCGGAAGGTACGATCGAGCAGATCGTCCGTCGGCTTGGCTCGCTCGGTTGACGATCCTTACTAACAGGGACGCGCGTCTCAAAGTCACACCCGCTGACGCGAATATGGAGTGTAGGCGGCAGCACCGCGGCTGCCTAAACTCCATAGCCTTTGTCGGTCCGTACGTCACGTTTTTTTCTTTCAGCGTTCGAGATGAGCTGCTTGCACTTGCTGACAACAGCACCAAAACTCCACAAGAGATGTATCGAGATGTAGTTGCCGCCGTTGACGTTATCGGCACTGCCGCGTTCTGGAATAATCTCGTCAGCATCATTGATGGCGGTGTTGTCGTCCAGCAGGGACTTTCCATTCTCCACCAACTGCGTTTCCACCCGCAGCTGAATCTGTTTGCACTCACTGGTATTCGCGCGTTGCGTCAATTCCGAGCCTTCGTCGTCACTGGTATTCGCGCGTTGCGTTAATTCCGAGCCTTCGTCGTCATTTTCGGGATCGTCTTCCTGACGTACGCCTTTGCGGGTAATGTTCTCTTTGGCGGACGCGTTCTGCAGTTTTCAACGGGGAAAAAGTCGCTCGATTAACTGCAGCCCTTTGGGCGATACCTTTTGCTTTGCTTACATTTCGGCAGGGACGTACTAGTAGGACGGTCTTACGCTCGCGTGCGTGGAGTAGCGGTACATGTCGTCGCAGCAGTTCCTGCAGATGGTGCGGATCTTCAGCTTCTTCTGATGCTGCTGGCTCAGACTCGAGCGGCGGCGGCCCATGCCACTTTGCCTCGTGTTGTTGCCTACCGCGTTCATCTGCATGCCGGTCCGGGCGTTGGCGAAGCTGTCGACAGAGGCCTGGTAGCCGCACTTGCGGCACAGCGAGACCGAATGGCAGATATCGCACATGTACCGCTTGCGTAGTATTCTTGTTGCTCTTGGCAGGCGTTCCAGCTTGATGTGGGTGAGAGCGATCGACCAAACGTTGAGCTGGTCGTTGAGCTGGTCCTAACTACCTAAGGAAAGGCACGAAGACTCGAACGATCGACCAAACGTTGTGATCTGTTGCTTGTTCAGTTTGTTACTTAAATCAAACTCTGTGTTGTTGAGGATAGTCCGAGCGATACGATACTGCATGCACCGCTGCAGTCTGCTCAGCATCCCCTACGACAGAGACCGAAACAGCACTGACTGACGACCTCGAGTGAGTGTCCGTTGCCATTGTCGATGATTCTGCTGCCCGCGAATACGAGGCATCGAAGAAATACGCTTCCGACGCGCGAACTGTGAGCTGCTCCATCATGTGGAACTCGCGCACATAGTGCCTTGTAGTCATCACCACCCGCCAATGGAAAAGACCTGTGGCGACCACCAGCAGCACGATGAACACGGCCTTGGCTTCCGCTCCGGCGCAATTCTCAGCACAAGCCGTCGTGAGGTCCGCCGGTAGCACGATGAATAGCAGCCAGACTAGCAGCACCAACTGCGCGTAATTCAGCGCTAGGAACGTCAGCACATACAGCAGATAGCTGCGTTCGTGCGGGCGCTGGCAAGCCAACAAACCCAGCGTGCCTGTGAGCACACCGACGACCGGAACTGTGTACGCGGGCCAAGCGAACCATGCGCAGCAGGTCAGCGCGTACACCAGGATCATCCAGCCGCTTAGCCACCGCACGCGCTCGACGGTTGTCATCCCCACGTCTGTATACATTGCAGCGAGTTGTCGGCAAAAGCCTCCGCTGAACGGGGTCTCGCTTTCGTCCGAAAGCAGTCGCGTCCGCCTTTGATCATGGATCATCACTGAACTTCCTCGTTGCTGGCGATCGATTGTCATTGGCCTAGACTCGGGTCTCAACGTGACTGTGATACGTGGAAGTCTGCGGTCTTCAGTGGCCATCGATTGCTGCGGACGCACGGGTGTGACGCCTACAGGAGCGTCGCCGGACAGGTAAAACATGTCTAGCTCGCAATGATCTTGATATCCGGGCGTAGGGGGTTGTGGGGGGCTGGAATGGACGTTGCTGGACATGGAGACGTCTCGACAATGGCGGAAGTGCAGAGATACCGGAGACTTTGCCCCACGCCGGCTGGGATGTACCCGAGTGGATCCGCGACGTGGACGCAAAACGGGCATGATACTTATACAGTCTTGCAGCGGGTCGTCCCAACGTATTTGCTGAGGCGTTCCGAACGATGAGCAAGACCTGTATGCAAGATACTGTATCTAAGGCGACTAGCGCGACTGTTGCTGGGACGCTCACGTGTTAGACTCATGTGCCGCATCACGACTTATGATCTTGACTTTCACTTCAGCAAGACCGACATACAAAGCTGGCTGACACACTCTTTCGAAACTCGAAACGAGCCGCGCAGGATGGAGACGGCCTCATAAGACAGCGAGAGCAGCGGGTTGCGGGCGGTTCGCTTGTCACAGTCGAAAAGCAGAGCGCGGTGAGAAAGACAACAACTGCGATGGCACAGCATGAATGACAACGGCAACTGCGATGGCACAGCACGATTGTTGTTTTTGGCGAGAAGGGTCCTATGTCGCGGTGTGAGATCTTGTGCTGTTGGCGGTAGAAATGGCAGCCTGTACAAGCCTCACCGGTGGTTAATAACACGTCGTTGCTGTCTTACCGGCGAAAATAGTTGCCGCTCCAGCGCGGTTTCCTTCGGGTCTGACCTGGGAGTCTGTAGGTGGTGTCGGTGGGTGGTCGATGAATGCGATCAGCCCAAGCTGTGCCATTCTCAAAACCACTTTCAAGCGCTCAACCAAGCAACTCAAGCACCACGCATCCAGAGGCTTCCGCCAAGCAGTTCAGTGCCTCCCTCTCACCGCTCCTCCTGCCAAAATGAAGATCATCAACCCGACTGCCATCGTTCTCGCGTGCCTCCTGGCCAGCGCCGAAGCAAAGAAGGATTTCAAACCAGACCACTCGGATCACGGCCAGGAGCACATCACGACTGCGGCCGACTTTGATGGAGCTGGCGCCAAGATGCGCGTTTGCCCCTCCGGCGACTGCACCAGCGGGAAGTTCATGAGCCTCTCGGTGGAGAGTCTCACGGAATACGACGCAACGGGTACTTTAGTGACGGCGATCGACAAGTTCAAGCCCAAGAACAGTGAGTGGACTAACATCGTGACGGCCGAGATGTACGGTGTCAATGTCTCCTCGACCTCCTTCATCGTGGGCCTCGAGGTCGGCGTTGCGAAAACAGCCGTGAAATTCAATCTCACTGCCAGCATCTTCCAAGGCAACGCAACGGTGGAGTACGGCACTCAGGACATTTCCGTGTCTGCTGGCGCCCTCAAGTTCACGGTTGACATCGCAAACTGGCCTTTCGATGTTCCGGAGAACACGCTGACGCTTGCTGTGTCCCTGGACGCGAAGGGACCGAAAGGTAAAGCCCTTGGCAAGCCAGAGAAGAAGGCGAAAGGCAGCGGCGCGAAAACCGATCGCGTCGACCTGGGCGAGTCAATGTTCATGGACGTCCCGACCTACGCATTCGTTGACGAAGTGGAAACAGCGCTGTTGAACTCGTCAGTGATCGTGTCTGCGGGCTCCACGTCGTTCGAGTGGGTCTTCCCGTCTTTTGAGAGCACACTCCACTACGACCCGGTGCTTGGTGACGATAGCGCCA
Organism: Phytophthora crassamura; assembly: GCA_033557995.1. Lineage (NCBI taxonomy): Eukaryota > Oomycota > Peronosporomycetes > Peronosporales > Peronosporaceae > Phytophthora > Phytophthora crassamura. The sequence goes on from JAUCED010000018.1 coordinate 331,912, forward strand.
CAACCACCACCTCGAGCGGCAGCAGTGCCTCGGGTGACGCGACAGATGCCACGTCGACCTCGACTGCCGCCAAGCTGTCGCTGTCGGGACTTGCGGCTGCCGGCCTCGCCGTGCTCGCGTTCGGCTTCTTCTAATCGGTCGAGTCTGGCGGTCCGCGTAGACCTCACAGCAGCAGCAGCCGACTGCCTCTCCATCTTCAAGCTAGCGAAAATCAAGCCCCAACTACAAGAATCAAGATGCCCTCACGGCGGTAAATGAATACAATGAATTTCTGATGGAGAAGTTTATAAGCGGCGGAAATTGCAGACTCGACTGTCGATTGCACCGGGGTTACTAGGTACCAGTACATAGTAAAAAGATACGTTCTCGTGGGTAAATAATACCTCACGCTCCGTCGAATATGGTACATATCATCTCGCGGTGCGCTCGTTAGTTATTAACCCACGCACGTGCGCGTGTGCCACGCCAATCCTGGTGGTCGAAGCGCTCTGTGCGTTGGAGACGGAGCGAAGAGCTCACGTCGCATACATGTACTTCGCATACATGCATAGGAGAAGAAGGAGTGGCCTTTTGGTCCACCGCCGGCAAGAGGTTCAGCCCCGCTCGCTCGACATTTTGGTGGAGCAGTCGATTGTGACGATTCCTTTATCGGTAGGCGAAACACCTAACAGCACATTTATCGATGTGCAAGTCCCGCTTGCGTTGGCCGACTTCATTTTGAGCGCTTCGGCCTCACAGCTGCGCACCTCGCCTGGCTCTAAACTCCTAGATTCCACGACAACGAAAAGATGGCAAGTTGCAGTGGCCACGCTCTTTTCCAACGTTTCGCAGAGCGTGTCTTGCCGATGGCGGAGACATCACCGCTGAGTCAAGATGTTTAGTCACAGTGAGTGGCCACTTTGTGTGTGTTCTAACCCACGCAATTGATGGACCGGTTGGACCTTGTTGATCTCTTCGCGCTTGGTGTTCACCCGCCCGGCGTGACGACGGTACAAGAGCCAACCTTATCACACTTTCACGGCGTGTCCCAAGCAGGGTTTGGTAGTAGTGAAGATTTGGCTTAGTAGTGCTACTACTACTACTAGTCAACCTATAAGAATATATACTACTACTACTACTACTAGTCCAGCGAAGGCGCTAGCAGTATCACTACTACTAGTACTACTAGTAGACTACTAGCAGACTACTAGTGATACCAAATAGGTGCCTACCACAACCGGTGCTTGCTTTCCTCCATGCGCGTCAGCTCAAGGCGGTTGTGGCGCAGTATCAGCTGCCGCTGCGACCACGCATTGTCGGTTCGTGTCCGGAGTGACCTCATTACAAACGATCTGTCGAGGAGCCTCTTTCCAGCCAGACGCGCGCAATTTTGCAATCCGACGGATAGTTGCTCTCCCCAATGGCATACGTCGCAGAGCTGCTCCACGTTCCAGAACCGAGCATTCCGCTTCCTGTAGCGCACGGTCAGCTTCGCTAGTATCTTCTCGTATTCGTCCTCGCTGTGAGGTCCTGGGACTCTTGGGGGTCGTACTCGGAGCCGGAGAGCTTGTCGACACAGCTCCGACTGCAAAGCCTATACATTAAACCTGTCAGCACGAATTTGGGTGGTTGAATACACATATTGACCCACCTGTTGGAGAGATCGGCTTTGGTACAGAGTTCGTTGCTGCACAAGTGATGCACCAGACGACTGCATATACAGCAAGGTGCGGTCTCTGTGATATCTCCCCAGCCGCAAAGTTTTGCACACTTTATGGTCGAGTTTCTCGCGGGAAGCTTTGAGAAATGAGCGAAATCCCGAACAGGGAGGACTTGCAGAACCGCTCATTCGCACGTCTTTTTAAGATCTCACACAACTTGAAGTTCGCTACTACTAGTGCCATTTTTTCTCGCTACTAGTCGACTAGCACTACTAGTTGGTTGAGCACGAGATCACTACTACTACTACTAGTATTAGTAGTAATACTAGTACTACTATCACTACTAGTTTTGTGACTACTACCAAACCCTGGTCCCAAGAGCTCCTCGATCGAGTCTATAAAATCAAGAAATCTTATCGTAATATATAGAGGATAGGGACTCATGCGCATTTTGCTTCATGTTATAATAGTGCGATAGATAGAAACACTGCTGGCCTGGCGGACCGGCGAGCCCGATACATGTTACTACCTGGCGTCACCGTATCGTAAACGTCCCATTAATCAGTAGCCCCAGCTGTTCCCTTTTTGAGACGGTCCAAAACGTTGGATATTTTCCTCTCCATTGTCGAGGCGAGCTCTTCGGAAGGCAAGCTGTTGCACTCCAATGCAGCTAGTCTCCGATTGTCTGGCGTGGCAGTGGCGACGCTCGCAGAAAATTGCAGCTCTGACAACGAGGTCGAGAAGCAGCAATAGCTTTAGTTCTTGTTCGATTCATTAAATCCGGGTCCCACTCCGACCATCACTCAGACGAGCACTCCGATCCGCTCGCAAATTGTTACAACAAATATTTTCTATTCCATACGAACCCCAAGAAATACACCTCTCTAAATCAATACTTTCAAGCCGCTCCACAGTGCAATCGATGCCAGTACATAAAAAAGCATTTTATGAGCAATTTGCCTATTTCCTTCAAGCTTTGATGCCATTTTCACTTTATCCGCCTCAAGCAACAAGTTCAGAAATGGCCCAGCGCGACGCCGACGAGGACCCCGACGCTGTGCTGCGCCACCGCCTCTTCCCGCGCGCCATGGCCTGGAACGTGCAGCGTCGAAGTGCCGTGCCCTCCACGGACGAGCAGATCGTGCTGGCCGCCGCGCGCATCATCGAGCAGCACCAACAGCAACACCAAAGCCTCACTTCGCTGGAAGTAGCACGCTCGTTCCCGTTACTTCAGGCCTCAGCCACGAGTCGAGTAGAGGCCGTCCGAAGGCCCCGAGCCGTCACGCCCCCGTCGATACAAAGAACGACCTCAACGGCTCAAGGAGACGAGCGCGAGCGGCTCTTCCGAGCTGTGGACAAGTACTTAGGCAGCTGCACAGCTTCCAATGGTGCAGGCTCTCAGAACTGCGTACAACAGACCGCAACTTCTTATCAAGCCCCTCTAGCTCCCATACGCCGCAATTATGGCAGAATGCCGTCTCCTGAGCGGATGACGGCCGAGCAACAAGCAGCTTTCCAAGCCATGAAGATCTCGAGCTTCGAGGAGGAGCACGCACGGAGTTGGACCGCTCCCAGTCAAGTAGTGAGCTCTAGCGGGCTTGAAACGCCGCCCTTGCCGCCGCCAGGCATCCACCAGATCCGTCTCCGCTCGCCTCCGAGCGCTACGAGCGGGAAGAAGAGGACGCGCGGGTCTGCCGTGCCGAAGCCCCACTCGTCAGCTGTAGGGAAGAACGAGATCGCGCCGTCGCTGGCGCGCGCACTCCAAACAGGCTGCGGCGCCAAGCAGTGCTCGTACGAGGGCTGCATGAAGATCGCAGTCAGCAAAGGCAGGTGTCGTGGCCACGGAGGCGGCCGCCGCTGTCAATATTCAGGCTGCACCAAGTGCGCGCAGAGCCGCAGCCCCTTCTGCTGGGGTCACGGCGGCGGCAAACGGTGCGAGGCGCCCAACTGCCGCCGCAGTCGCAAGACCAAGCGCTTCTGCGTGGACCACGTGGACATGGAGCTCACGGTGCCCGACAGTGAGGCCAAGCCTGCCTCTACCAAGCCGAAAGCGGCCACGAACTCAACTTCTTCGAGTGTCAAGACCTCGTCCAGCTCGTACGCCAGCGCCGACTCGGACGACAGCGTGGGCGAGCAATCAACAGCTTCCTGCGACAGCAGCGTCTCGGCCATTCAAAACCGGTCGGGTGACTACGCCGTATACGCCGGAGAAGTGTCGGGTGTTGCCCCGCCGCCTCTGCAGCTACCGAGCCTGAACGAGGCGCTGCTTCGCACCGTGCCGACCCAGTATTCCTCAGAAGCAAGGTGGCCAAGTACCAGGTCCCCGTCGCCCCCAGCGCCTCAACCCTCTCCGTATAAGACCGCGTTCCGGACCTGGCCGGCGAATAGCAACTAAAGGAGTGCTGTATATATGCGCAGGCCGTGCCTGCTTAGTTTTGTACGGCGGACTCGCGGTCCCTTCTACTGGATCTAAATATTCTCCTGGCCTGTGGAGATCAAGCTCGTTCATCAAGACGCCAAGCGTGAAATTGAGGAAGAATGGGGAAGCTGGGGAGAGATTGAGACGCGGCACTGAGCGCCTGGCCGAGACTGGGCAACATCCGCCGAGAAGACTGTCGGGGAGCCCTCGTGGGCACGGGCGCGTAGCGACTGCGGCGGGTGCGAGCCATCCTTGAGCTTTTACCGGACTGAGTGTCGTCCCTGAAGTCGTCCGTCTCGAGGTGCGAATGGGCGACGCAGTAGTGCTTAGTCTTTCGTGAGCGCATACACGTTTCGACGTTGCAGCGCTGGCCACCGCCGTGGGCCCAGCACAGCATCGATCGACTTTGAGCGCTTTTCGTGCAGCCGCCAGGAAAATGACATCGCCGGCCGCCACCGTGGCCTCGACACAAGCCTTTACTCACGGACATCTTGGTGCAGTCTGGGAACATGCAGCGCTTCTGTACACTCTGGCAAGACGCCGACATGGGGATCGTATGAGCATAGCGCTCCAGGATGGACGGACTGCGCTTCTGGCTGCCTCGGGTCATCATCAAGGCGACGGAAGTCAGGACAACTCGGCTCTGAGAGCTGCTGGCAACGGGGGAATCGCCCAGGAGAAGATCGAGGGCATCGACTTGGTCTCGACCTTGTGGCGAAGTCCGTGTGTATTCTCGATCTACCCACACTCGGCCACTTGCTGGTGCGACAACGGGCGGTTCGAAGCTCAATTCATCGCCAGGGAGCTGGGCAGATTGGCCAGGAAACACGACAAAGCGATCGATTCCCTGCAGATTTCGCGAGACCGCGTCCATCGAAGGGCTCTGTGAGGAAGCTGCGTCCATAGCGTCAATGGAAAGTAGTTTGCCCGGGAAAATGTCGAAAATGTCAACAGATCTGGTTGCCAGCAAATTGACGAGTGTCGCACGAGACTAACCGATGAACTCGTGCTAACAGGCGTGCAACAACACTGGCACCTGCCCGCAATAATAGGCTTGAGAAGGAGCTCTGGTCGTTTGCATCCGTTATTTGGCGTTGAGCAGGGACTTCACGCAGAGCTTGATTCCAGGCCGTTGCTGAGCTGCCGCAACTTCTATTAATTTGCTCGAAACTGGAAACCATTGACTGCGTAGTATTCGTTTTAGTATCGGGCAGCCCAGTGTCAGCTCCAGCTATCGCCGGTAAGGTAACGTCCGCACATCTCATGAGCGCGGATGCACAGCGTGTTTTCACTGTTCTTGGCGGCCCAGGACATAGTTTGGAACTTTGAATCCTAACAATAGGGGCTGTGCCCGACTGTGCTGGCGGTTTGAGTCCGACACCTCTGTTTCTCGTGAAACTCATAGTTCAAAGTAGTTGACTGCTCAGGTATCAGATAGTGCCGTGAGTGAGCCTTCCAGGGCAGCCTAGCTCAAAACACAACTTGAGATGTGGAAGATCGTATCAGGGCAGGCTCACCTGTCGGTTGGACTAGGACGAGGGTAGTGATGCTGCAGCATCGCTGTTCATAAGACGACCGAGTCCCCGCAACCTGCACCCCATCTCACCAACTTGAAACGCCATAACCCATTCGCACGCACAACGCCTTCACCAAACCGAAGACAGACGCTTAGTATTTCGAGAAGTTTCGGGTGGCAACTAAGACTCGTTTTAGCAGCGCGTATCGCTCGAGGGTTCAGGACGCAAACGGCAAAAAATGTCGATCATTAGTATCTCTATGTTGAGCGGCCGCCCCGGCAGACACAACTTGAGCTCAAGTTCAAGTTCTTCCCCCAAATTATCTTTACATGTCGTAACAATCTTTATAGGATAATGTTGCTGGGGCTTTGAACAGACCAAATGGAGCTCGCGTCGTCTGACTTTGACTGCGACGATGATCTGCGCCTCAATGAACGAATCAAGTGATGGAGTTCTGCTACAATTTCAGCAGCAGTCGGACGGTCCTGTGGATCACTGTATAAGCACGCATCTGCTATTGCCAGGATCTCGGCCGGGCAGTTGCGTGAAAACTCGGGTCGTAATCGCCCCGCCGCGACTTCACTTAGGATTTCCGCCTCTTGAATTTTGCCTCGAGCGACGTCCGGGTGGTTGTCGTTCCAGTACGGATAGTCATCGGTGTCGATCTCGGACAACACGACACCAAACGAGAAGATGTCCGCGCGCTCGTCGTAGTCACATCCGAGGAGGATTTCCGGTGCGATCCAGAACGACGTCCCCACGCCCGCCGTCATGTGCGTGTCCATGGCATACCGCATTCGAGAGATCCCAAAGTCGCTGAGCTTCGCCTCCATGCACATGTTTAGCAGCACATTTTTGGACTTGAGATCACGATGAAGCACTTTAGGGTGCAACGAGTGCAAGTACGCAAGAGCTTCAGCAATGTGCAGCGCGATCCGAATCTTGTGCGTGTCCCAAGCCAAGGGCGAACCCCGATCCTTGAAATTGTACAACACTTCGCGAAGATCTCCGTTGTCCATGAACTCCGTGACCGCAGAAAGATGGCGCAAGTTATCCCAGGCACAGCCGATAAACTCCACAATACGAGGGTGATACAGCACCGCCATCAGAATGATCTCCTTTAGAAACACCTCGATCTCCGCCACGTCGCCGCTGCGATCTGGTCGGATCTTCTTGATGGCAACGCGACGACCTCGATACTCGCCCGTAAATACCAATCCAAAGCCGCCTCTACTGATGCATTTGCCAAGTCGCAATTGCTTGTACTCGATCCGGTTGGTCACGATCACGGGGTCATCCAGAAGTACACGATCCACTCGATGACTAGTTTCGTCCATGGGAGAGGTTCGAGTTGAATTGCTCTTTGACGATGACGACAGACGCTCGAGATCAGAGCGCCGACAGCACTTCATCCACAAGAAAATGAGTACGAGCACCATCACTACAGCTCCTGCAGCGATCGCAATGCAGACGAGAAAGTTGGCACTGGTCGACGAATCTAGTGTTTTAGTCGCGAGAAAACAAAACGAAATGCAGTTTTAGCACAAAAACAACCAATAAACAAAAATAAAAACTAGTACAAATAACCTTCCGTTTCGCTGGCGTCATTCAGCACGCAAAACTTGACGCTGTGCGCTGTTTGCCAAGTGCCTTTGGTACATGTAGCTGATGCATCGGGTTGGTCCGACTCGTAGGCGCGCAGTGACGATACAGCGTTGAAGACTGAGGAGCTCACGTTGAAGTCGCTAATGTTGTTATCGCGAATATACCTGTCCGCAAGAAGAGATTTCGCGTATATTAGCGACCATTTCCATGCAGAAAGATGACTTTGACAATCGTACAGTTCATGTAGATCGTCGAGGTTGAAAACGACGGAAGGGAAGCTTGTCAGCATGTTTCCTGTAAGATTCCTACTCACGCACGCTTGTTAATTTCAACCTGATAAAATCCATTTAGCAACAGCACTTACAGGATCTGGACAGCGCAGAAATTCGTTGTACAAGTCTTGCCAATGGTGTTGCCAGCGTAAGCTGTGACAAGCTTGTTTCCAGATAGATCGCTGCTCTTTCGTAATACACGAACAGCAAGAAAAGTTAGTTGGATATCAGTCCAGGAACGCTAGTTCCATCACGTACAGATATTCGATAGAACTGAGGCCCTGAAAGAAGTCGTAGCCGAACTTTTCAAGGCCGCAGTTGCGCATCGTTCTGCCATATCCACAAGCATCTCAACACACCATCAGATCCACCGTTTTGGTACACATCAGAAGAACCTGCTTCTTACACATTGAGCGTGGTCGTAGGGAAGAAGTAGCCCACGTTCAGGGCGATGGACGACATGTCGATGTTCTCAAGTCGGCTGAGCAACAAAATCCAACACAAAAGTCAACAACCACATATTAAAACACGTAGACTTGTCTTGTACTTACACTGCGGTAATGGCAGTGGTGGAGCTGGTATCGTCTCCGTTCACGGCAATAGGAACATTTGAGCCTGGCAGATCCACATCTTGCGGCACAAACGCGATGGCCTGGGGCTCGTCGCCCACGCCTGTAATCGACCTGGGAGAGCCACACAAGACACAACTTAGCTTCTTCAGCTCTTGCCAAGTCTTAGCGAAGACCAAACTTACAGTGAAATGACATTGCTCGGCACCAGGAGCGTCCGAACCGAGTCGATCGGCAACGCGTCTGTATCGTTGAAGGTGAGCGGGTACTCGCTCTGCGTCGTCCTTTTCGTTACGAAAAACTCCCACGAATCCTCCCCGTTGTAGTCCGGTAGACACGTGCACGAGCCGTTCAACGCCGTGAAGAGGGCAGGGCAGCCGTTATTCGGCAGTTGGTCCGTCGTTCGACGTTGGAGCGAAGGCACGCCTTTGCCGCAGATCACCTCGCTTGCCGTGATGTTCGAGAGCGCCGAGTTGACGCCTACGGCCAGGTACGTCACGTTCTCGTCCGAGTTGGCCTCAAACCAGTCACCGGCCAGGAGCTCCGCCTGCGTCTCGTCCTCGGCGTCAGTCCCGTTCGAACTCATACTTGACGAAGAAGACGCAAACGAGCTCTGAGCTCGTGCACCCACTGCACCCCAAGCCAGAACCACCAGGAACATCAAGCACGTGCCGACCGAGTGCCAATCGATGTGCCAGCTGCAGTCCAGATTCAAGTCTGCTTTGCGAGTGAGTGCGGGGGCGAGTCTGGCGGCCCAGAGAGCGTCTCGATCTCCGCTGGACGGATCTCGTAGAGAGGAGGAGATATCCTATCCCACCTGGTTTCTGGCTCAAGTGCACACAAGCATGAACACCAGCACCAACGCACCTGCTGCTCGCGTGCACCTGTCTTGCCCGTGTTTGGGTTCGTCCACGGTCTCCGACCGCCGCCGCAACTTTCGCCAAGAAACGACCATGTCGGTTCAGAGGTGTGCGGTCGTCGCCTCAAACCCTGCGATGAAGGACGTGGCTGCATTCGACATGGAGGCTATGGTACAGACAGATACACGATGCAGAAGTCTATTTCATGTCTAGCTGGCTGTCCAGCCCGAGCCGGAGGTGAAGGACGGCGACGAGGCCGACGAACTCGGCGGCGGGCTTGAACGCAGCAGTTGCTGCAGCGTTCTGACGACGGCGGCGGCGGTCAGTCGGTCCTCAGGGTTCTCCTGCAAGCAGCTCTCGGCCAGCAGCAAGATCCCTGCCGGACACTTGCTCGAGAACTGCGGACGCTTGCTGCCCGTCGCCACCTGCCGGAGGATGTCGGCTTCTTGCAGCTTGCCCCGTGCGCCGTCCCGGTTCTTGTCGTTCCAGTACGGGTAGTCGTCCGTGTCGATCTCGGACAGCAGCACTCCGAACGAGTAGATGTCGGCCTGTTCGTCGTATTCTCGACCCAGCAGCACTTCGGGCGCGATCCAGAAGGATGTGCCGATGCCGGCGGTCATGGCATGGGTCTGCACTGTGTGTTGCGTGCGCGAGACGCCAAAGTCGGTCAACTTGGCTTCGAGCTGCCTGTTGAGCACAACGTTCTTGGACTTCAAGTCGCGGTGGATCACCTTGGGCGTGAGCGAGTGCAGGTACTGCATGGCCTCGGCGACGTGGAGCGAGATCGTCGTCTTGTGGTTGTTCCAGGACAAGGGGCTGCCCTGGCGCTTGAAGCTCCGCAGCACGAGGCGCAGGTCGCCGCCGGCCATGAACTCGGACACGGCTGAAATGTGCTTGAGGTTATCCCAAGCCACGCCGATAAACTCGACTATCCTAGGGTGGTGGAGCTCGGCCATTAAGATGATCTCCTTGAGGAACGACTTGACGTCTTTGGGGTCGTGACTGCGGTCGGGTCGGATCTTCTTCACTGCGACTTGCCGGCCCTTGTACTCGCCCACGAACACCAAGCCGAAGCCGCCTCTACTGAGGCATTTACCCAGCTTGATCTCCTTGTAGTTGAGTCGGTTGGCGATGATGATGGGGTCCTCTAGCAACGTCTCGGTGGTGTCTTTGTCGGACACTTGCAAGTTGATGGTATCGGTGCCACTCCTGGCCAGATGGTAACTGGATGGGGACGACACGGACGAGCTTGAGAACGCTCGGCGCCGCGTACGAGCTCGTTGCAGCAGTAGTAACACTACGAGAGCCACCACGAGGCAGCCGCCAATGATGCCGACGTATAGCAAACGTTGCGTGCAGGTGCCGGAACTTGGCTCTGTTGGACAGCAATCGAGGACTGTAAGCTTGCTGAAGGTCATGAGAACAGCTACAGGATCGTACCTGGAGTCGCCAATGTGCCGTTCGCTACACAGAACTTGGAGTTGTGGACGGTCTGCCACGTCCCATCGGGACAGGTAGCAGCGACGTCGGGTTGATCCGACTCGAACGCCACCAAGTTCTTTACAGCGTTAAAAGTCGAGTTGCTGATGTTGAAGTCCGTGATGTCGTTGTGAGCGATGTATCTGCGAGCAAAGGTACGGGAAGAAACGTAAGGAAAGAACGTAATACAGCATCAAAGCAGAGCTAAGCAAAACACTTACAGGTTTTGCAGCTTTCGGTTGTTGAACACGACCGTGGGGAACGTTGTCAAGCTGTTGTTGGTGAGATTTCTAGCAGAAAAATAAAGTTAGGAATGTGTGCACATAACTTTGATGGACGACTGAAGAGGACTTACAGCGTTTCGATCGCACAGAGTTGGTTGTTGCAAAAGTTCTGGACGGCTGAGCCAGCGTAAGGCACCGTCAGCGAGTTGGAAGACAGATCCCTGCTCAGAACCATGAAAAATGATGAAATTAGTTCTCGTCAAAAGCACCTCGCAGTAACGAACAGCGCGTGGACATACAAGTACTGCAAGTTGACTACGCCATCGAAGAAGTGAAAGCCAAAGCCGAACAAGTTGCAGTTCCGCAGCGTCCTGACAGGCAGAAGTGGCAATGTTAGTTTTCAGCCTCAACAAAATGCCATCTTGAATTTTTCACGTACAGATTCGTCGTAGTCGGCGGGAGAAATGAGGACGCGGAGAGCGTGATGGAGAACATGTTAATGTTGGTGATTTCCCTGTAAGCAAAACACTGTGAGGACTTTACAACTGCTACCAAGTTGCCATAGAAAAGCCCCACTTACACTGTTGAAACGGAAATTGAGCCACGCGGAGTGATCGCGATGGGCATGTTGGTTCCAGAAACGCGCTTGTCCTCAGGCGTGAAATGAATTTCCTGAGGCAAGTCTCCGTCTCCAGTTATTCGACTGTACACCAGCATTAAACGCTTTCGTTAGCATTGACGGTTGGAACGGCATGTGCTGGATCAAACCGTACAGAGTCTTGAGTGTCGGTGGCACCTGCATCGTCCGGATAGCGTTGATGGGAAGGACATCAGTAGACGTAAGTGCCGTCGGGTACTCGCTGTCGTCGCTCCTCCGGGTCACACGGAACTCCCACGCGTCAGTGTCGTTGTATCCGGTGTTCAAACACGAGCACGACGCATCTACAGCCGTGAAAATGTCTGGACAGGCGAAGTTGGGCAACAGGTCGACAGAGCGACGTTGGAGGGACGGCACGCCGTTGCAGATGACGTCGCTGCTGGACAAGTTCTTGAGCTCAGAGTCGACACCGACCGCCAACTGCGTCTCGTTATTGTACAAGGTGGCCGTGAACCATTCTTGGGCCAGTTCTTGCGCTACGGTCGTTGCCGGGACGATACCGACTTCTGAGCCGGTGAAGGACCCAAACGACCCCGAAGACGAAGTCTCCGTACGGTCAATCGCTAGTGACCCTGCTGAAGAAGCCTGCGCGATGCAAACCTCGACCGGCTCATAGATAATCGCCACGATAGCTACCACTGCGAGTACGCTACACCTTCTCGGAGAGGCCGCCATCGTGTCGAGTTTCGTACTGCTGACCAACTAAAGTGAGCCGCGCAGCAGTTCGGCTCTGCCGTTGCCATTTGTCTTTTGCACGCGACGAAGAGGTAGAGGGAGTACAACCTGGACCTGGTAAACCAAATGGCTCACTTCCGCCACGACGGATGTTGTGGACTGGAACGCGTTGCCGCTCTTGTCCGAGCCACAAGGAGTTCCCTACTCGCTTCCTACCTGCTGGCGGGGCCAGCGACGGTCGCCTCGAAGCGCACGTGCCACTCGCAATAATTTTTCCTACTCACACCGAGCCAAGATGGCTGCCACACCTCGACTCCTCAATTGAACGACCTCAAGATGTGTCACAGCGTCAAGAACGACAGCGCAGCGATGCCGTATGAAGGTCTGTTAAGCAGAACCTGCACGAATCCACCCTTTGATAAAAAAACGTTTGTGATCGTGCATTACGAAAACTATAGAAACAAAGTGGACAGCATCGGAATGCAACCGCGACTCGAGGTGCCGCCCGCGTGCCGTTGCTCGACCACTGTGCCTTCTTCCCTGCGATGAACACGACCATCAATAAGTCCGCCGCGAGAAAAAAAATAGGGGACGATGTCACATGTGAACCAGACCACATGGTCTCTGGCTCCTCGCCGATTATACATTTTGATGATGAATGGCCCAGTATTGAAGACTCGTTGCTGACTGCATCCACCGATGGCAGAGCTATCCGTGTGTCATCCTCAAAGTTCGTCTTGCGGATTTTGCACCAACCTGGTTCCGAGAACGCGTATCTGTTGGAAACACACCACCAGATCTCGGTTTGGAGACTGCGTGAAAAGCTGAAATCCGATCAAGACCAAGTACATTTATATTAACCCAAGCGGTGGTGTTCGCTGGCCTCTTCTTTTACTTGAAGCTGTTGACAGTACGGTCGTTCAGAGGCTGCACCGGGCGCGCGTTCTCGCTGCCATCGTTGATCTCATTCTCGCCCTGGTTCTCACGAAGGCGGGTGAGGTCCTTGGCCGAAATCTTGACCGGCTTCTCCACGACCCACCAATCGACGATCTCATCGCATCCGGGCGTTGTGAGGCTGCCCGGGTAGTTGAAAAGACTTCCACCCTGGACGCTCTTCTTGACCAAAGCCGAGTACGACGTCCTGTACAGTAAAACCGTGAACGGCATTAGCACTGATCGCTCGCAAAGTTCTCAACATGAACAGGTAAGACTTACAAGTCCAACGCGGTCGGATGGGTAGGAGTAACGTCGTCAATTCCATCGATGACCGATTCCAACCACGGGTCCGTGTTACCGGAAGGATCAATCTCCATGAAGACGCCAACGACGAGACGGGCACTGCCATCGGTGTTGCTGTGCACGAAGTGGACTTCACCGTCGAGTGCCTCTCCGTTCAGCGTGTGCTCTGACGGAGCGTGAACGTGGAACTGCGCCAAGTCGTACTGGGCTTTGTTGGCCCTTACCTGGCACGAACCTCAAGAGAATTAATAACGGTTAGGGACATTTGCGCTAACATCGACGTGAACATCACTAGAACGTACCATCAACGACACTCGCCGTGAATCCCTCTGCAGTCTGCGTGAGGTTGAACGAGGCACAGTCTCCTCGGAAACGGAGCGAACTCTTTGCCTTCGAGTTCTGCGTTGCATCAACGGCCACAATGTTGACCGGGGACTGACTCGTGCCGTTGCAGTGCGGGTAGTGATCGCCCCACTGAGTCGGGCTGGCCAATGTCGAGTCGTTCAGTTTGTAGCCCCAAGGAGTTCCCATAGCCCCAGCGGCAGATACACTCGAAGAGGTCAGCGCAGAGATCACCACCAGAGCAGATGTGGTAGCAATGAACTTCATCGTAAAAGTCGCGGCGTCGAAGTTGGTGAGACGATTGGCGTTGTAGTCAGCAAATTGGAAAGTGGGAACGTGCTTTTTAATCAGCGCTGGTTGAGCGGTGGAGAAGCAAGGCATACGGGCTACAGAACTGCAGGTTCTTGTACAGCCCAGCTCGAGATCACTGATTCATGCGATCTGCCCGGGAAAGAGCTTCAACGCGGCCGACAAAATCACGTAAACAAGCTGTCATTGTGTACCGCTCTCGGCTGTTTGGGCTGCACCACCAACAAAGTCACACAGCGGAGGATGTTGATAGTGGCCTCTAGGATACCGCACGCTATGCCGATGGCGCATTGAGGGAGCTTGTCCAGTGGAAATCTGTAGGCGCATTGTTTGTCCTGTCATCAACAATTTACCACCCGTCAATATTCAGTCGCTTCTATAAATGTTCCAGCATCCCTATCCGCTCGTGTGCTGGGCGCAAACTTGAAGCAATGCCCCACTACTATCCTCAGCGCTACCGACGCGTTGTTTGCGGCCGGCCGCAATCTCTTCGCCGGACATAGGGATTGGAGTTACCTCACTGCAACACGAAACGAATCTTCAAATCCTACTTTTCTCCAAAGTTTGGACTGACGTAGCGCGTCTGCCATAATCGGCGATTATTATTATGATTATTTATCGCAACTGGTCTGACATAGGACTGAAACTGGAGCTCATTGTTCTGTATACAAGCGCCGCGCTGACCTCTTCATGGTTCACGGGCTGCGGCTACAGTACCTGCACTGGGACCGGTACAATGCAATTAACACAAGACGCGAGGCATAAACATGATGACATGGACGCTCTCAAACTTTGAGAGCGTCCACTCGCCAAATGGAGGCACGTCTCAAGGCAAACCGCAAACGCTATCTCTATGATGGGGAGCTTTCTACAGGTACGCGGTGACGACGCGGCCATTGAGCGGGTGAACTGGGCGCGCGTTCTTGCCGTCGTCCGTGATCGGGAGTTCCTTCAGCTGTGACTGCAGACGCTGGAGGTCGGCCGTGGAGAGCTTAATGGGCTGCTTGACCACCCACCAGTCCAGGATCTCACTGCATGGAGGGGTGGTAAGGCTTCCGGCGTAGTTGAACACGCCGTAGGCGTCCGCAGCAGTGTTGACAACGTCAGCGTACGAGGTGCTGCATGCGGAATGCGAACAAAGGGTGTGAGTCTGTCGTGCTCTGGATGAGGCTATCGCAAACAGAAGCAGGTACTTACGTCGAGATCGAGACAGTCGAGTTCATGCTGACCGTGTCGAGCGCGTCGAGAAGGGAGGCCGCCCAGGCGTCGGTCTCGCCACCGTCGACGGCCTTGAAGAAGACGCCGACAACCAGGAGGGCAGAGCCGTCCGAGTTGCTATGCACGAAGTGAACTTCGCCGTCCAGGTGCTCGCCGTTCAAAGTGTGCTCCGAGGGGGCGTGGAGGTGGAACTGGAGCAAATTGTACGACGCGTTATTCGCCGAGACCGCGCACGAACCTGAATCGGTAGCATCAACATAACAAGCATTAGTGGGAAAACGGCAATGATCAAGCTGGGCTATAATACGCACCGCCGTTGACAGAAGCCCTGAAGGACTCGTCCGACTGGGTCAGGTTGTAGTCCGTGCACTCGCCGCTAAACGTGAGCGAACGCGTCTCCGCTTTGCAGCCGGCCGACACCTCAATGTTAATGGGCGACTGCTTGGACCCACCGCACGTCGGGTAGTGCTCTGACCACTGCTCGGGGCTGGCCATGCTGGAATCGTTGTGCTTGTAGCCCCACGAAGCGCTTTCCGCGCCATCGGCAGCGACGGAAGTCGTCGAGATGGCGCAGGCTACCAGCGCAGAAGCAAAAGCGAAAAACTTCATGTTTTTTGGGACCGATCGATGGGGGTGGTTGGGGTGGATTTGCTTCGACTTGAGCAAATTGGAAATGAGGATCGAAGGCGGGCAGCTCCAAGTGAGAAACGAGCTGCTCGAGCAAGCGACCAATCTTCCAAAACGTGCGAGAGTCGACGAGCGACGACTGGAGCCGGGGACTATGGACTCCACAGTGTGGAGTGCTTACAAATCCTGGTTGCGTCATGGAGCGGAAAACCTTTCACGAGAATCAAAGTCTACCTACCCCGTCTTGTGCCGGGGAGTTCAGCAAACTATAGTTTAATCAAGTTAAATGGAGTCGCAACAAGTTTTATCCTGGGGATGAGCTTCCCGCGAAACGGATGTCATCTTTGCCCGCTGCAATCCTGCGGGTAAAAAGATCTGGTCATTACAGTGCTCGGCTCGCTATTGAGGCCCTCCTCCGCAAATGCCGCCGCGGCCCTGCTTTGCGGGTACCTCGCGCGGGTTTGCTGTGGCTACGCGACCTCGCACGTTCACTTCCGTTGGTCGTTATCATATTCACCCCTCCTATCTGAAACGGGGCAACCAGACACTCTGTTTTCATGAGATTCCAGACGTTGATTTGACAAGTTCTGCGCCCTATCTTGACCGGATCTGTGACGTTAGATCGCGCAAGGTTGTGGCTTCGGCTCCGGGTGGACCTCTGCTAATAAAGCTCCCTTGCTTGCTGCCCGCGTCGGTTGTCGCCGTTAGTACATTTAGTCGTCGATTAACGCGTGCTTGTGTTGCCTGTTCGTGTTATCGAAACGAGGATACGAGTTAGGTTGCTCTTCAGTGCACTCCTGTCAGAGGATCATCCGCATTCTGCAGATGATCCTCTGAAAGGTATTTACACTGGCTGTGCACAGTCACACATGGCCAACAGACGACTAGGCTCGCTACGAGCTCCTCGCTGTCTGGGGAATGAGCTTACTTGGGATTCAAAAACGGATGGAATCCTGAAAATCTTCGGATGCCAGGCGATTCCTAAATCTTCGGATGCCAGGCGATTCCTAAATTAAAAGAAAAGTTCGAGGCGACCGTCGCTGGCCCCCCAGCAGGTAGGAGGCGAGTAGAGAACTCCTTGTGGCTCGGACAAGAGCGGCAATGCCTACAAAAGGCGCGTTCCAGTCCACAACATCCGTCGTGGCGGAAGTGAGCCGTTTGGTTTACCAGGTCCAGGTTGTACTCCCTCTACCTCTTCGTCGCGTGCAAAAGACAAATGGCAACGGCAGAGCCGAACTGCTGCGCGGCTCACTTTAGTTGGTCAGCAGTACGAAACTCGACACGATGGCGGCCTCTCCGAGAAGGTGTAGCGTACTCGCAGTGGTAGCTATCGTGGCGATTATCTATGAGCCGGTCGAGGTTTGCATCGCGCAGGCTTCTTCAGCAGGGTCACTAGCGATTGACCGTACGGAGACTTCGTCTTCGGGGTCGTTTGGGTCCTTCACCGGCTCAGAAGTCGGTATCGTCCCGGCAACGACCGTAGCGCAAGATCTGGCCCAAGAATGGTTCACGGCCACCTTGTACAATAACGAGACGCACTTGGCGGTCGGTGTCGACTCTGAGCTCAAGAACTTGTCCAGCAGCGACGTCATCTGCAACGGCGTGCCGTCCCTCCAACGTCGCTCCGTCGACCTGTTGCCCAACTTCGCCTGTCCAGACATTTTCACGGCTGTAGATGCGTCGTGCTCGTGTTTGAACACCGGATACAACGACACTGACAGGGATCTGTCTTCCAACTCGCTGACGGTGCCTTACGCTGGCTCAACCGTCCAGAATTTTTGCAACAACCAACTCTGTGCGATCGAAACGCTGTAAGTCCTCTTCAGTCGTCCATCAAAGTTATGTGCACACTGCTGTGTTGGATCTGCTCTGCTTTTCCGCTTGGCAATATCTACGAGAAGAATAAACCCTTCGTGCAGGTGATTGAACGTAGCAGACAGCTCTTCGTCGGAAAGGAGAGCAGCCGGGAACAAAGCTCTTATCATTGACGGAGTGACCACGGTAGACGACCTCGCCGGAGTCTCGTCATCTTGAAGCTCTTGCTCCCTCACAAGCTTCAGTACGAGTAACCGCCGCAAAAAGCTGGGTAGAATTTTATCAGATTGGACCAAGTCGTCGCGAGTCAGTTTCCGGACGTCAAAACCCAACGCCTCAAAATCCGTCAATGCTTCTTGCTCGTCATCGCTTGGCTTGGTCATGTACGCCTTATTCTTCCGCAAAGAATAAGACGTACATGACCGCATCGATTTAAGGTGCGGAAAAAATTGGAAGACGAGGTCGCGACCATATTGTGTGATTCGGCTGACAAGCAGTACGTTGATTCTCCCGTCGTAAGTTTCCTTGCTCATGTCGTCGTAAGCTCCCATGACGATGGCCAACATCATATTGAGGAGGATGATACTCACGATGATGAGGTACAACCAGTAGTACAGACCGGATGCGCGAATCTTGATATTGGCGTAGTCAAAGTCCCCAAAAACCATATTTACGCACGACTCGAGCGACTTTTTCCCCGTTGAAAACTGCAGAACGCGTCCGCCAATGAGAACATTACCCGCAAAGGCGTACGTCAGGAAGACGATCCCAAAAATGACGACGAAGGCTCGGAATTGACGCAACGCGCGAATACCAGTGAGTGCAAACAGATTCAGCTGCGGGTGGAAACGCAGTTGGTGGAGAATGGAAAGTCCCTGCTGGACGACAACACCGCCACCAATGATGCTGAAGAGATTATTCCAGAACGCGGCAGTGCCGATAACGTCAACGGTGGCAATAACATCTCGATACATCTCTTGTGGAGTTTTGGTGCTGTTGTCAGCAAGTGCAAGCAGCTCATCTCGAACGCTGAAAGAAAAGAACGTGACGTACGGACCGACAAATGCTATGGAGTTTAGGCAGCCGCGGTGCTGCCGCCTACACTCCATATTCGCGTCAGCGGGTGTGACTTTGAGACGCGCGTCCTTGTTAGTAAGGATCGTCAACCGAGCGAGCCAAGCCGACGGACGATCTGCTCGATCGTACCTTCCGCTAAATGGTCAAAGTATCCGGATATGGTTGGATATGGTTGCTGAGCTTCGTTTGGACGCGCAGTTTAGTTTGGTGCCGACGTGCGTACCCGGTGCGCAACTGAGGAACGTTGGTCCATTTGTAGGGGATCACGATGGAACATTCCTCCTTTTGTGAGCTGGGGCGATCGCTTTCTCTCTCATTTCATCTTTCGCAAGATGAGCCGCAAGCGCAAGAAGGACGACATCTACCCCGACGACTGGGATATGGAAGAGGAGACCCAGGACCCCGGCATCGTACCGCCGCCGTTCGAGCTCGTGGTGGAGACCCAGGACCCCGACATCGTACCGCCGTTCGAGTTCGTAGCAGAGACCCAGGACCCCGACGCCGTACCGCCGGCGTTCGAGCCGACTCGGGACTCTGGCGTGAGTGCTCCCCCGGACGCGCTATCGCTGCAACCTCATTCCGAGGTGTCGGACCCCGTCTACCGCCTCAAGCGCTCAACTGCGAATGTCCACTCAAGTGTGATCTGCAAGCTCACGCGAATCCTCCGACTACCGGAACTGCTGCCGGAGATCGAGCGCATGTGCGTGGTCATGAAGCAGGTTCAGTTGGAGGGGTGGCACCTCGCCAACCTCCACGTTCTGCGCTGTCTGAAGGAGAATAAGGAACTGCCCAAGATCGAGCAGATGCTCTTCTACCGTTGCTGTGTGGCTACACTTGGCAACACTGAAACTCGTGACAGGGATGCGACCGAGCCGGAGTACCCGAGTTTACACGAAACATTCTCGCGGTACTGGGCGGGAAGAGGACATGTGCAGACGTACGATTCAGAGCGTGTCATGAATGGCACACAAATGGTGAACGAGATGGCTCAACTCATGTCGACCAACGCGCTGAACATGATAGCTCTGCACTTCCGTCGTCGGCTGCACCAATACGTCCGCTTCCGGTACGCCCCGGAGGGCAAGATCGAACTGAAGAACCGAGATACCAAGCGTCTCGTCGACAGCTGCTTCCGCGTCAAGTCCGTGCCGGAGGTGGGCGAAGACGGAGCCCCGACAGGCCGGACGGTCAAAGCGTGGACTGAGTGGGACGCGACCAATGATGAAACGGAGCTCGAGTTGCGCAACTGGCTGGGGAAGGTCCCGTGGCAGGGGCAGATACGAGCTAACAGTGCTCACTTCCTGCGTCGGCTGTTCGACATGCTCACGTTCATGGAGGAGTTTGTGAAGGAACACCCGAAGCAGAAGGGGGCTCGACTGTACTCACTGTTACCCGTGGCGACTTCGTACGAGGCTATCTACGTCAAGCTCAACGCGAGCACTTTGTACGGGCTGTTCTCGCGGACCATCGACGACCCGAAGGTGAAGGCGTTCCTGAAGGAGGAGTTGAACGTGGTTCCTCGCAAGGAAATGACGGGCTTTGAACTCCCTTTCAACGTGGGAACGTTTCAGCAGAACAAGGCGGATGTCATGCGGGCGGTGTTCGACGTGGACCAGTTCGAGACCGAAAACCGCAAGTTCGTGGACGAGGTCAAGACGAACAGCTACGCGGCCTCGGTGACCATGACGCGCCCGGTGACCACGACGTCCGTGGTCGTGGTAGAGCAGACCACCTCGCACAAGAAGAGGAAGAAGAACGACGGCTCAGCGGAGCAGACGACAACTGCTAAGAAAAAGACGAAGAGCCCGGAGGAGCTTGCAGATGGAGACGACTTCAGCAAGGAGCTGTTCAAGCTCGGTCCTAGGTATTGCCCCGACGTTCTCATCGGCATCGATCCGGGAATGCGATCTCTCGTGACGGCGGTGTCGGTCGGTCGTCTCCGCCATCGCAGACGCCGCAGAGGACGGAGACAATCTCGACGAGCGCGGCGCCGGCGCAGACTGAGACGCCAATTGCAAGAGAGGGTTACGGAGATCACGACTCGCGAGTACCGGCACTTGGCGAGGATGAACGACTTTCGCCACTACAACGAGAAGCTGAAGCAGCGGGAGCCGTGGTATGCTGGGGTCATCCGTGCTATGCCGTCGTTCAAGACCTGCAGCTACGATGAGTACCTGCAGCGCCTGCAATACTTCTGGATGCACCTGCGCTTCCTGCTGGCGTTCTCTGCCGAGCAGGCCTTCCTCCGCTGGCGGTTTACGCGAGACCGCGCGAAGATGAAGGCGATCGATGCGCTCGCCAAGCGGCTCGTGCCGAGAGCCAGCAAGCAGGTCTGCATAGCGTACGGCGACTGGAGTCGGCGAGACGGCATTAAAGGTCACGCCACGGGGCCGGTCAAGGGGTTCGTCAAGGCGCTGAAGAAGAGAGCGACCGTGCTCCCGATGGACGAGTATCGTACTAGCATCACGTGCTCCTGCTGTCACCAGCGACTCCAGCAAGCTCGACTGTTCACCAAGGTGAAGAGGAAGGACGACGAAGAGGACATTCGGGTGAAACGGCAGCCGTCCAAGAAGGAAGCGAAGGAAATCGCCGAGATGCAGAAGTTCGTGAGCCCAAAGCTGGCGGACAAGATGATTGTTCTCAAGAGCACCCGAAACGTATTGCGCTGTCCCAACAGCTGCTGCAATGCCAACTTCTGGAATCGAGACGTCAACGCTGCCCGAAACATGCTGGAACTGCTCCGGAGCGGGCTCAAGGGGAAGCGCGGGGCGAGCAGACTGCGGGCATTCCGGCGAGGACAGCCGTTGGCGTGAGCATGACAAAACACTCGTGGTCGGAAAGACTCGTAGCGTACGCGGTACGGGGTCACGTAGCCGGCCACAACCATATATTCGTAGCACAGGACGATGCCGCAGCATTGTCCCAGAGACACCAGTAGGATTCTCAGTGTTTTTTTTTTAGTCAGAAATACAACATGGAGCCACGTTCGACAATAATGGAGACACGTTCGACAATACAACATTCGACAATAATGGAGACACGTTCGACAATACAACACAACATGGAGACACGTTCGACAATAATAATGACCATCAACCAAGTCATCCAGGTCGATCGCTAAGTCATCTCCTCCAAAAAGAAGCCATCCCGCGTCGGATCTCATACATACATGTATCCACCTCCAAGTGTCGACACTGTCGACTCGACATCAAGCAGCACAACTTGCAGCCAAATGCACTTTGAATCCCTTCTTCTGATACATGTACTGAACGTCGCGTGCGATTGGTCCAAATCCGTTTCCATTCAGCTAGTGGTGTACGCCACATCACTTCAGTCTCACTTCGAATTCCGTGTCGACCAGCGAGCAGCTACAGTACCGTCGAGTCCGGCATGACGCGTGCACTTGGGCCGGCCTTCGTGGCGCTCTCGGCTGCGCTGCTAGGGACTGCAATACACTCCACACTTGGCCAGAGCTCTTTGTCCTCCTCTTCATCTTCGTCCACCGTCACGACGGCCGAGGGCTTGGCGCAGGCATGGTACACGGACAACTTCTCGGAGAATGAGACGCAATTGGCGGTGGGCGTCAACTCGGCGCTCAACAACCTCTCAAGCAGCGACGTCATGTGCTACGGAGTGCCGTCGGTGCAGCGCCGCACACTCGAGTTGAGCCTCAACGGCGGCTGCCCCGACATCTTCACGGCCGTCAACGGCTCGTGCTCGTGTCTGACGTCCGGATACGCCGACTCGGTCTCGTGGGAGTTCCACGTGGCGCTGCGGACGGACGAGGGCAGCGAGAGTTATCCCAAAACGCTCACGTCCACCGACGTACTGGCCGTGGACTCGATCCGCACGCTGCTCGTGCCGTCCAACGTCACGACGCTGTGAGTGGACGCACAGACGTGGAAGTTTTGCACAGATTCTTATAGTGCGTGGCTCTCGTTAACAGGAGGATCATTGGAGAAGGGACGTACCCACAGACCATCACGTTCGTGCCACAGGACGAGAGCCTGCCCGGTCCAACGCTCCCCATCGCGACCGTCGCGGACGGATCGATCGCGGTCACGACAGTGTAAGATGCTGGTTGTCGGTTAGAAGTGGTGTCTGCTTGGGCTAATAGGGGTTGGCTATGCTGCTGCAGGTACCTGGAGAACATCGACATGTCTTCGATCACGCAGACGGCGTCGACGTTCTTCCCGTCCACGACAGTGAATATGTACGTGGAGCCAGCTCTTTCACTGGTTTTGAGTTATGCAGACACTTACGTTATGCGTACATTTCATCAGCACGCTGAGAAACTGCAACATGATCAAGTTTGGCTACAATTTCTTTGAAGATCTTGACAACGTCATGTATCTGTAAGTCCCTGTCACGGTACTCGTTGCTAGACGTCGCCAAGCTGATGAATTGGCAACTCATGATGATATGTGCAGGGATATGTCCTCGAACTACTTGACAGCAGCCTATGTTGGCTCCAGCATCGCCCATTCGTGCTCAAACCAGTTCTGCGCCGTCCAAGTTTTGTGAGTAGAAGCTCGTTTTATTGGTTGAAACGCACTACCGTCGTGCTAATACGTGCTTTGATTGTATTCCAGGAACCTCACCAACAACAGTATTTCGACCTTCCCCACCGTCGTTTTCAACGTGGACAACTTGCAGGAGCTGTACGTTGCACCATTAACGGCCTCGTCTAGTCCAATGCGGTCTGACTATTGCCACGTGAGCGCAGATACATCGCTGACAACGACATCACCGACTTCAACATCAGCTCGACGGCATTCAGCGCCATCCAGAATCTGGTCGCGTTCGAGTCGGATCTTCCTGATGAATCAGCCACGTGCACCGATGGAACGTGGCAAACTGCGCACAATCGCACGTTCTGCGTAACCAACGGCGCCACCACGTCGGGTGCGTTCGTGTACTTCATTATCAAAGTGTTGTGATCGCAGGACTAACGTTTGTTTTGCAATGGCAGGCTCTTCGGGTGGCTCCAACTCGCTGCTTATTGGCTTGGTCGCAGCGGGCTGTGCGCTCGTGATCGTCGTGGTGGCCCTCGTCTGTTGGCGCTACTTCTCACACAAGAAGACTCAGCGCATGTCCTCGTCAAAGAACGACTTTTACTCGCAGGAATTCGGTGATACGCTGGACTTTGACGATACTCAAGTGCACGTGGATCCGGTGTTCCTCAACGACCCCGTGATCGTCACAAACCGCCTGGACCACAAGCTCTTGAAGCTAGGCAAGTGCATCAGCAAAGGCGGCTTCGGTTTGGTGTTCTTGGGCGAGTTCAAAGGCCGGCGTGTGGCGATCAAGAAGATTCGCCCAGACCGCAGCGTTACTACCGCGGAGATCGAGCTCTTCCTCAAGGAAATCATCCTCATGGCTGTGCTCTATCATCCTCGTGTTGTGGAATTTATAGGCGTCGCTTGGGACAACTTGAGGCACTTGTCGGCCGTGACCGAGTTCATGGACAATGGAGACTTACGTGAGGTGCTGCACGGCTACAAGCTCCGAGGTGAGCGGCTCTCGTGGGAGACACACAAGGCCACCATCGCGCTGCACATCGCCGAGGCTCTGTCTTACCTGCACGGTCTCAAGCCCAAGGTCATCCACCGCGACTTAAAGTCCAAGAACGTCTTGCTCAACATGTACCTGGAGGCCAAGCTGAGCGATTTCGGCATCTCGCGGATGCGGTACCTGGTGGAGACGCACATGACTGCAGGCGTGGGCACGTCCTTCTGGATCGCGCCCGAAGTGCTGCTGGGCAGAGACTACGACGAAGCGGCCGACATCTTCTCGTTCGGAGTGGTCTTGTCGGAGATCGACACGGACGACTACCCGTACTGGAACGACGAGAACACGTCGAACCGGGGAAGAATCCAAGAAGCCGAGATCCTGAGCTTGGTGGCGGAGGGCAAGAAGCGCCCCGAGTTCTCGGACGACTGCCCCAAGTCGATTCTGGACCTGGCCGACTGTTGCCTACAGAAAGACCCCGATGATCGCCCCACCGCGGCCGAAATTGTGGTCATTCTGGAACACATGATCCACGCGTCGGAGCGCAGTTCGTCCTCGCTGCAGTCCGGGGTCTGGTCCGTCACGAGCTCGGACGTGGGGACCGAGAACTGATTTAGTGTGAATATCCAATTTTGAGAGATAAAAGCGAACAAATAACTATTTATTCGTCATCGAAGTTTCCAGTATCACAAGATAGGGGTACGGTCTCCGATGAAGAAGCAGAGATCTACATATGCTGTGCGCCGAGTACGTCGGCAAGGCTTGGCATGATATACTACCATGGACGTAGATATTTAACTTCGCTTTGTCGTTAATTGTTTCCGGGCAGGAGGAGACCCAGCGGCTGCGTGATGAGGTGCAGCGTCTCGCGGAGGAGTTAAAGGAGCTCGAGTTCCGCAGGCTGTCCGCGGAGGACGTGGTGCTCCTCGACCCTGAGGTGAAGCTGAGCGTCGCGGAGAACAGGCTGATGACTTCTGTGGCCAAGAACCAGCAGCTCACGGTCGCCAGGGTGCAGTCCGTCCTGGCGTCCAGTCTGGTGCGTGTTGGTCATTATTCCTCATGAAAGGTATATGCAATACTGACTTGTGTGATAGGGACCGCAAGAAGCGCATCCGCTGTATACGCGCATTTGCTTAACCAAGGACTGGGATGAACGCCAGAAGACTTTAATGGCTGTGCGCCAGCAGAAGCTGCGGAATGGCTACGACTTTCTCATGGCAGCTGGGAGGTTTACGGACCCGAAAAAGCCGCAGACATCGGACCATCGCTACGAGTCGCCGGCAGGAGATATCTGTGCAATGCACTCTGAGGTGGTGCACTTCCCCGGTGTCGCATCGCTCGAGAAAGTGTGGGAGGCGGTGCTTTTCCACTACAACAACATCGAGATCGACATCTCCGAGAAGTTGGGCCATACGACCGTGCGAGATGACTACGACTCCATCGACGGCAGCGTGCAGAATATCCGCGTTATGTCGCGCTCTGACAGCTGCGTAGCTGTGGAGAGCAGCATCGTGACGTTCTCACACTTGTTCTCTGAAAGCGACGAGGGGTTCGGCGGCCAGGCGTGCGGTGTTCTGGCGCTTGACTCCATCGACGAGGACGCATTGTATCCCTACTTCTTTGAAAGCCGAGCTCGGTTGGATACCTCCGGTGCGATTGTAATAACCGCGACTCGACGAGTGCTCGCGGGTTCTGATAGTAACAGCGAACTGGTCGTGACACTTCGACGTGCGGCTTTCGTAAGGCTACACAATCCGGAGTTCCCGATTTCAGAAGCCAAACACCAACAGTTGCAAGAAGGAATCGGGCGATGGGGGGACGTATTGATGAAAACGATCCGTGGATACGTGTACGGAGCGGCGTGAATCCGTCTCCAGAATGCCTACGTCATGTTCAAATTGTACGTTGGCACCGAACTGCTGTATAAAATCCAAATAAATTGTCGGTCTTTCATCAATGCTGCCGCTTTTTCCACATGTAGAACCCTCGATAGAACGCTTTGCTGGCACGCAGCTCGAAGCAGTCCGTCTCGACCATCTTTTGCTTGGACACATACCACTGGAACATCTCTCGACACTCGGCTCCATGCAGAGCCCTCTCTTCGTCACCACAGCCCCGCTCCCTCGCTTCCCTAATCATATCGTAGTACTGCTTGCACGTCTTGGAGGCAATGTAGTCAACGTAGCCCTCCCAAAACGCCTCGGAGTTTGACGACCGGCCACAAAGTTGCTCCAATTCGTGACGTGTAGCATTGTACATGGTGAAAACTTCATGGCAGTAGAGTGGCCACGTCGTCTGTTTCCAAGGTCGATGGGCATTGGAACCCGAGCATTCACGGGCAGCTTTGGCCTCAGTCTCACGGAATAATTTACAGGCGTTTTCCTTCTGCCAGGCCGAGTAGAACTCCAGGAACACCAGCGCTTGGGCTTTTGCACCGGAATTGATCTGTAATTCCTGGATGCAATTGGATAAAGTTGTGTTGTGCTGGTAGAACAGATTGAAGCTCTCCACGCACTTGGGGCTCAAATCAGTAGCGTTGGGGTCGCAACTCTTGGCTGCGAAGTCGCAGATGAGCTCGAAGTTGGCGCAGAAGTCCTGGACCTGGAGGCGCACCGGAAGAGTAGCACTTGGAGGATCGAGGTTGGGCGGGATGACCGATGCTTGGGCCGGGAAGGAGCTGGAGGGCAAGTAGAGTGCCGTGAGCAGCAGAAGAAGCCGCATCTTATCTGAGGATTCCTGATGGAAAGACCGCCAAAACTTGTAAAATGGTATTGATAAGAGCAACCTTCGCGCAACCTCCAAGCGGCCTGGCATACATTTTCAAGTTGAAGTCGCTTTATCTGGAGCCAATATGATGAAGACCACACAACCGCCGGTGGACTTCGGCAGCGATCATGCATTGTTGTGCGTGAGCCAACCGAGTTCCTTCATCGAGTGCTGCCGTCCGGGAAGTGTTTGACCGATCTAGCGGTCCGCTTGTAGCGGATACTTGAAGAGTCGCCGTAGTCATCTCGCACGGTCACGTCTCGGAGACATCCCCCTCGGAGATGTCGATCTTGATGTTGTTGCAGTGGAAAAACACCGTCTCCCACGCTTTCTCTGTAGGCGGCTGCAACTTTTATCTCTTGGTATTAATATCGGCTGCAGTTAAATGGCCTGGACGCTTTGTTGTCTTGAAGGAATGGAAGGCCATGACGTTGGCTCGTGACCACACCGAGACGCACGTGTCCCGATCCGGGAGAAAAACAATCAAATCCGATCCGACCGACAACTTGTCAACGGAGTGTACCTAAAGAGCACAGACTCTGTGGATCCGGCAAGAGCGTGGTTGCTCCTATCTCTGACAGAGCGAAACCCCAATGCTGTATACGAAGCCTAACGTCACTTTCGCTCCCTACCACGATGGTGTTCACGACGGCGAAGAGCCGGCACACGCACTCGTGTGATTCGGGCTGGGGGTAAGCTATGCAGTGCTTGGCAGCCTGGCTACGCTTTGCCTTTGCTCGCATGCTCAAAGTTGCTTCAGTTCCTACTCCATATCGCAGGCATGCGAATACAGCACGACCACACTCGGTAGATATTCACCCTACCGGTAGATGGATGACCTCGGATTCGCTCACGCCACAATGGCGAGATTTGGAGCCCTGTCATGCAGAACTCGCTTTTGATGATGAATATTTGGCCAGCTAAGGCCTATCGACTCCAGCTGTGCCAGCACTTAGCCGAGCAACAAGGGACTGCATCATTGAAGGTTGGCTGAATTATCGTGATCGCAATTTTATTCACAAATGCAAGATGAAAAACATGCGTCGAAGTTGAATCGATGGGTTAGTTGCTTTTTGTCACGTCAGCAGCTGTGCCGAAGATGACTGCGATCAGCGCGAAGAGGAACACGCGCACGATGTTGAACCGCGAGTTGCCGTATACTTGCTTTGTCTACTTGAAGAATTAAGGACTACCGCCTTACCCCGCACACTACGCCTAGGCGCTATGCTACGAATTTCAATACAGAAGATAATTATTCGTATAGAGCGCCTAGGCGTTATGCAACGAACACTTTTACAATGTTTGAAGACTGCCAAACCTGGTCCTAAAATTTAGCTCAGTCGTGAAGCCCTGACCCTCCCACGCGGTTCAAGCCCGCCTGCGTGCAGTTCACAAACCGAGTGTGTAATATTAGGTCTTTTATTTCCTCGGTGGCTGTGTTTAAAACAGAGATTTTGCCGAATTGGCATGACATGTTAACTACACTATAAACAACCCATATTATTTTTATTCACGAAATGTAAACAGTAAGTTAAAGAATTTACTAAAGCACCCTCTTCATGCTCTGCAATGACGGTCCTTGATGGTTGTTTTTGGCTGAGGTCATCGCTTTAGATCAGATAATGAAGACCAGTTTGCATGAGCTTGGTCGCTGCAAGCCAAGCCACTGGCTGGCATTGATCCTTGGACGACAATCGAACTTAATCTGAAAATTTCAGGGCGTTGTATTTCGACGAGCGCTATAATCGATTTTTTCTCTGTGATTTTTAAAACTCGAATATTCGAATACAACGCCTAGGCGTTGTGTGCGGGGTAAGACGGTTGTTTAGACAATGTAAAAAAATCAGAGCTTCACCGTGTGCAAGCACGGTGTTAGTTGTGGGTGTGCATAGCGATTAGCAGCGTTTAATCTTTTTAAGGAACCTGTATCAATATTTATAGATTGATAAATCTATATAAAAATGCTGCTGTTGATCCGCAATTGATTTTAATTGAAATATGAATTGACGTAAGTGATGATAAGAGTCGGACTGTGTACAGTAATTTTCTATAATAACGCTTTCGGCGGTCGGGCATGTGTTTATCATGTTGATTGGCGAGCCCTGCTTCTGCTCCCAAGCTGTCGCACAACGTGCTGCACGTTTGCAAAGATTCTGCCACCCTCCTTTCTGCAACCAGCTTTTGATGTGCTTCCGACGGGTGCTTCCAGAGAGCTTGTGAATATGCGAGATTGTCGTGGGGTGCTGGATTTTGCTGCGTGCCGCCACTCCATCATCAGCGGTATGATGATGCATTAATGTCGGCAACTGGTTTGAACTCGTCTCGTACTTCCAAGTATTACAAGTCGGTTTAAGTCAAATACAGTCAGTGCTTTGAAGGCGAAGAACGCCACACGAGTCGTTTGACCTTGAACACTCTTCATAATGTTCGTACGGCTTCGCTGAATCGTCTCGGCCGGGTTGTTCTGTTCAAGGGGAAAAAATCTGTGTAGCTGCGTTATTTAGTGATCACGATATTGCAGCCAACCTTCAATGATGCAGCTCCTTGCTGCTCGAGTTGTTTGAGTGCTGGCACAGCTGGAGTCTATGGCAATGTCGACGGCTTTTCTCCTTGGCCAGTTGGCCAAATATTCATCATCATATGCGAGTTCTGCATGACAGGGATACTGCCATCTCCAAATCGTGCCATTGTGGCGTGAGCGAATCCAAGGTCATCCATCTATCAGTAGGGTGACTTCGTAGACTATATCTACCTGTGCGCATGTGCTGTAGGAACTGAAGCAACTTTGGGCATGCGAGCAAAGGCAAAGCGTAGCCAGGCTGCCAAGCACTGCATAGCTTACTTGGGGCAAACCGCAGCACACGTTCCGAAACCCCCATCGTGAATCACACGAGTGCGTGTGCCATTTCTTCGTCGTCGTGAACACCATCGTGGTAGGAGGCGAAAGGGACGTTAGGCTTCGTATACAGCATTGGGGTTTAACTCTGTCAGAGATAGGAGCAACCACGATCTTGCCGGATCTACAGAGTCTGTGCCCTTTAGGTACACTCCGTTGACAAGTTGTCGGTCGGATCGGATTTGATTGCTTTTCTCCCGGATCGGGACACGTACGTCTCGGTGTGGTCACGTGCCAACGTCATGGGCCATCTAACTGCAGCCGATACCAGGTGATAAAGGCTGCGGTGTTTTCCACTGCAACAACATCGAGATCGACATCTCCGAGAGGGACGTCTCCGAGAGGTTGGGTCATACGACCGTGTGAGATGACTACGACTCCATCGACGGCAATGTGCAGAATATCTGGCGACGAGCGCTCGCGGGTTCTGATAGTAACAGTGAATTGGTCGTGCCACTTCGACGTGCGGCTTTCGTAAGGCTACACAATCCGGAGTTCCCGATTTCAGAAGCCAAACACCAACAGTTGCAAGAAGGAATCGGGCGCTGAGGAGACGTATTGATGAAAACGATCCGTGGATACGTGTACGGAGCGGCGTGAATCCGTCTCCAGAATGCTTACGTCATGTTCAAATTGTACGTTGGCACCGAACTGCTGTATAAAATCCAAATAAATTGTCGGTCTTTCATCAATGCTGCCGCTTTTTCCACATGTAGAACCCTCGATAGAACGCTTTGCTGGCACGCAGCTCGAAGCAGTCCGTCTCGACCATCTTTTGCTTGGACACATACCACTGGAACATCTCTCGACACTCGGCTCCATGCAGAGCCCTCTCTTCGTCACCACAGCCCCGCTCCCTCGCTTCCCTAATCATATCGTAGTACTGCTTGCACGTCTTGGAGGCAATGTAGTCAACGTAGCCCTCCCAAAACGCCTCGGAGTTTGACGACCGGCCACAAAGTTGCTCCAATTCGTGACGTGTAGCATTGTACATGGTGAAAACTTCATGGCAGTAGAGTGGCCACGTCGTCTGTTTCCAAGGTCGATGGGCATTGGAACCCGAGCATTCACGGGCAGCTTTGGCCTCAGTCTCACGGAATAATTTACAGGCGTTTTCCTTCTGCCAGGCCGAGTAGAACTCCAGGAACACCAGCGCTTGGGCTTTTGCACCGGAATTGATCTGTAATTCCTGGATGCAATTGGATAAAGTTGTGTTGTGCTGGTAGAACAGATTGAAGCTCTCCACGCACTTGGGGCTCAAATCAGTAGCGTTGGGGTCGCAACTCTTGGCTGCGAAGTCGCAGATGAGCTCGAAGTTGGCGCAGAAGTCCTGGACCTGGAGGCGCACCGGAAGAGTAGCACTTGGAGGATCGAGGTTGGGCGGGATGACCGATGCTTGGGCCGGGAAGGAGCTGGAGGGCAAGTAGAGTGCCGTGAGCAGCAGAAGAAGCCGCATCTTATCTGAGGATTCCTGATGGAAAGACCGCCAAAACTTGTAAAATGGTATTGATAAGAGTAACCTTCGCGCAACCTCCAAGCGGCCTGGCATACATTTTCAAGTTGAAGTCGCTTTATCTGGAGCCAATATGATGAAGACCACACAACCGCCGGTGGACTTCGGCAGCGATCATGCATTGTTGTGCGTGAGCCAACCGAGTTCCTTCATCGAGTGCTACCGTCCGGAAAGTGTTTGACCGATCTAGCGGATATCTCGCACCTTTTGAAGAGTCGCATTCTTCACAGTTCAAGCCGAATGAGGATATCACCGTCGTCGTGCGTGTTATCGCTCATTCTCGCCCTCGCCACAGTCGAAGCAGGTCTCGTGACGCAGCGGCCTCGCTCTCTGTCTGTGTGCATATTCGACTACTAATGTCCTTTTACAGAGTTTGTGTACTATGACTTCAACGGAACCACGGGTTTGGTACTAAACGGCAGGGCTGCTACCAGTAGCTGTGCCCCCTTCGCACCTGTAGGACACATCACGGCTGCTATCCGCTTCCTTCTTTACTCTATACTCATTCATGGACTGCAACTTGCTTGCCAGACGGACTACTCAAAGTCCTCGGGCGCTGCTGACGCGCGTGAAGCCACACTAGAAGTGGTGCTAACGGAGCAGCTTGAGGCAATCCGCCTGGAGACTCGCGAAACGGAGAACCACTCGACCAGCGGGCGGATTGCAGTGGAGACTGCCATGCTAGGCCATCGCGATGTCTTCGAAGCTAGCGAAGAGAAGCTCCGCTTCCCCGTGCGCCTCCGCCTGACGCCCTCGCAGCCCCACCAAGTCTCATCGGTTTGGTACGCGCAGCAGCTTCCAGTCCTGCAAGGCTTCGAGACGAGGTTCACCTTCCAGATCACTGACCAGTCAAGACGTTGCTTCGAGGTGAAGGACTTGAGGTGGGCTCCACGAGTACCAGAGCTGCGCAGTCCACGGTGGCGATGGATTAGCGTTCGTTTTACACTCACATCCAAACCGCACAGCGACATTAGGGGCGCAAGAGTCGAGTATGGGATTTACCGGGCTCCAGAACTCACTCGCGATTGAGTTTGATACCTGGTTCAACGACGAGAACGCAGGAGACGACGTTTTCTACGATCACATGGCCATTTACTCGCGCGGACAAAGCAGCAATGCAGACGCTGAGCGTGCGAGGATTTCAGCTGCTGCTGTGCGTGACCTCGCCGATGGCAAAGTGCATGCTGTCAAGATCCGATATTATCCGGAGCTGAAGGTGAAGTCCTCGCGTTCCGTGTTAGTCTTTGATTTCCCTCAGCTTCTGAGTGTTGCTTCATTCAAATGACAGTACAACTACGTACCGTACTTCGGCGACACCGAACCTACCCAAGTTTATCAAGGACGTCTCCGAAGGTCGACGGGTGGGCACGCTGTTGGTGTTCATGGACGACGGGATTAAATCTGACAAGCCCATTTTGGCTATCCCGATCAACCTGGCGGCTACACTGCGTCTGGACTCCGACGAGGCATTCGTGGTACGTGTTGTGATAGCTTTAATGGTAAAGAAACTACAGCTGCTAAACCGTTCATACGTAGGGATTCACGGCGTCCACGAGCAGCTCATGGCAGAAGCACGACGTTCTTGGCTGGTACTACTGCACAGAGGTTCGTGGTGCTTGGCTTTGGTTCAAGCTGCTGTATCGTCAACTCACTGTTGCCACTGCAGCCGCCGTGTTTGGACCAGTACGACACGGAAATGCCGTTCGACTTCGACTACAACGAGTAGTCGATGCTGTCGACGGCCTCGCACGGCAACACGCTCTACCCGATCTTCATTTACCTGGACTCAGTATCGTGGGCCAAGAGGCAGGCATACTACGCCGCCAACCAAAAGGTCGGACTCGTATCGTAATGCCGTCGATAGTCTCACAAGCTTGCGGGAGCCGCAGAACAAGGCGCCAAGGCATTAAGGAAAACCTCAACACAGCCGCGAAAGAACCTCATTTCGAGGTGCATATGCAACTAACAAGAACGTAGAATGTCATGGAACAAGCGTATGTATTCATGAATGTATCGCAGGTAGCGATTTTGTTTACACGCCTGCGGCATCGTAGCTAAACAGGGGAGAGTCGCTGCTGCGTTCAAGAAATTGAGTGTGCTCCTAGTTGTAACGCGTGACAGTACGGCCGTTGAGAGGCTGCACAGGGCGGGCGTTGTTGCCGTTGTCGGTGATGTGGTACTCCACCAGGTCCTGGTGAAGACGCACAAAGTCGGTCTTGGAGATCGTGATCGGCGTCTGCACCATCCACCAGGTCGCGGTCTCGTCGCAACCAGGGGTCGTGAGGCTACCAGGGTAGTTGTAGATGCCGCCGGTCTTGCTGGCCTTACGGATGAGGGTCGAGTACGATTTCCTGTTGTTCGAGTAACAATAAGCACACGTTAGTTAGGCCACGCGATCTGTCGGGCCCATTGCAATGACAACTTACAGGTTCACCACCAGCGCCTCCGCGTGCTCCGTGGAGTTAACGCTCTCCAGGGCGTCGAGCACGGGACCAAGCCAGTCGTCTGACTTGTCGCCGATCTGGAGGAAGATGCCCACCACCAGGAGCGCCGAGGCGTCGCTAGTCCTGTGCACGAAGTGGATCTCGCCGTCCAGCGCTTTGCCGTTTAAAGTGTGCTCCGAAGGAGCGTGCAGGTGGAACTGAGCCATGTTGAAGGTGGCGTCGTTCACCGAAGCCGCGCAGTTGCCTGCATTCATCAAACAACAACGTTAGAGTGGGCAGTAAGGAACACATCGCCGGCGAATCTGCACGCACCTCCAATGACGTCCACCTCGAGCGGCTCGTGGGGCTCCGTCAAGTTGTACTGCGAGCACTTGCCACTGAAGCTGAGAGGGCTCTTCTTGCCCTTGCCCACCTTGGCCGTCGTGATGATGTCGATGGGCGACTGACGAACACCAGCGCAGGACGGCCAGTGCTCACCCCACTGAGGAGCGTTCACCATGCTCGGGTCGTTGGCGCGGTATCCCCAAACGGGGCCAGTCGACGTGTCGGCGGAGACCGTCATGGCGCAGGCGGCGAGAACAGCAGAGACGGAAGCGATGAACTTCATGTTTTATGGCAAGTGTTGCGATGAAGCAAATTGGAGAATGAGAGACTTGACGAGGAGTGCTTGGATCCAGGAGTCGATTCGGGATCGGAGTGCTGTGCGCAAGATGCAAACATGCGACAGTATTTTGGTGGCGATTAATTAGCACGATCTGGCGATCGGCTATCGCTGTCAACAGTCGAGTCAGTAGGTTTACGTGTAGACTATACCGTTGCTGTTCTCTAGATTTTAGATCCAGAGTTTCTACAGGCAACAAGTATTATCTTAAGCTTGAAAGGAAGATCTCTATTGCTCCTTACCTCTTCCTATCCAAAGTTATCTTATACTTTTAAGTTAAAAAAGCACCTGTTATCTCAGATGCAAAATGGCAGAATCCCAACCTCCAAATAAATGCGGGTAATTCACTCCTTTTAAGTTATGTAATGGCTACAAACGTAAATTTGGTATTCTCATCACGATACAAGTTTCTATATGGGGTTGAACGGATAACCGGTTGAGAAAACACAGTAAATGATGCTTGTTGCAACATTCATTGGGTGAACGTTACTTGAACACGATAGGGTGAATCGGGTTTAATTTAAACGTCCTATACAACACGGTAGCTTAAATAATCGGAGTGGATCTGGACGAATTCGTAATGCATCATCGCGTGCTACAAAGATTGTTTTCTCTTGACAGAACCCGGCCAGAGACGATTCAGCGAAGCCGTACGAACACTACGAAAAGATTCAACATCGTGTTCAAGGTCAAACGATTCGTGTGGCGTTCTTCACCTTCAAAGCACTGGCCGACTGTATTTGACTTAAATGTGATATAGTACTTGGAAGTACGAGACAAGTTGAAGACATTATAAATAATGCATCATCTTGCCGCGACGATGGAGTGGCGGCACGCAGCAAAATCCAGCACCCCACGACAATCTCGCATATTCACAAGCTCTCTGGAAGCACCCGTCGGAAGCACATCAAAAGCTGGTTGCAGAAAGGAAGGGTGGCAGAATCTTTGCAAACGTGCAGCACGTTGTGCG
This sequence comes from Phytophthora crassamura, assembly GCA_033557995.1. Taxonomy (NCBI): domain Eukaryota; phylum Oomycota; class Peronosporomycetes; order Peronosporales; family Peronosporaceae; genus Phytophthora; species Phytophthora crassamura. The sequence goes on from JAUCED010000018.1 coordinate 367,218, forward strand.
ACAGCTTGGGAGCAGAAGCAGGGCTCGCCAATCAACATGATAAACACATGCCCGACCGCCGAAAGCGTTATTATAGAAAATTACTGTACACAGTCCGACTCTTATCATCACTTACGTCAATTCATATTTCAATTAAAATCAATTGCGGATCAACAGCAGCATTTTTATATAGATTTATCAATCTATAAATATTGATACAGGTTCCTTAAAAAGATTAAACGCTGCTAATCGCTATGCACACCCACAACTAACGCCGTGCTTGCACACGGTGAAGCTCTGATTTTTTTACATTGTCTAAACTACCGTCTTACCCCGCACACAACGCCTAGGCGTTGTATTCGAATATTCGAGTTTTAAAAATCACAGAGAAAAAATCGATTATAGCGCTCGTCGAAATACAACGCCCTGAAATTTTCAGATTAAGTTCGATTGTCGTCCAAGGATCAATGCCAGCCAGTGGCTTGGCTTGCAGCGACCAAGCTCATGCAAACTGGTCTTCATTATCTGATCTAAAGCGATGACCTCAGCCAAAAACAACCATCAAGGACCGTCATTGCAGAGCATGAAGAGGGTGCTTTAGTAAATTCTTTAACTTACTGTTTACATTTCGTGAATAAAAATAATATGGGTTGTTTATAGTGTAGTTAACATGTCATGCCAATTCGGCAAAATCTCTGTTTTAAACACAGCCACCGAGGAAATAAAAGACCTAATATTACACACTCGGTTTGTGAACTGCACGCAGGCGGGCTTGAACCGCGTGGGAGGGTCAGGGCTTCACGACTGAGCTAAATTTTAGGACCAGGTTTGGCAGTCTTCAAACATTGTAAAAGTGTTCGTTGCATAACGCCTAGGCGCTCTATACGAATAATTATCTTCTGTATTGAAATTCGTAGCATAGCGCCTAGGCGTAGTGTGCGGGGTAAGGCGGTAGTCCTTAATTCTTCAAGTAGACAAAGCAAGTATACGGCAACTCGCGGTTCAACATCGTGCGCGTGTTCCTCTTCGCGCTGATCGCAGTCATCTTCGGCACAGCTGCTGACGTGACAAAAAGCAACTAACCCATCGATTCAACTTCGACGCATGTTTTTCATCTTGCATTTGTGAATAAAATTGCGATCACGATAATTCAGCCAACCTTCAATGATGCAGTCCCTTGTTGCTCGGCTAAGTGCTGGCACAGCTGGAGTCGATAGGCCTTAGCTGGCCAAATATTCATCATCAAAAGCGAGTTCTGCATGACAGGGCTCCAAATCTCGCCATTGTGGCGTGAGCGAATCCGAGGTCATCCATCTACCGGTAGGGTGAATATCTACCGAGTGTGGTCGTGCTGTATTCGCATGCCTGCGATATGGAGTAGGAACTGAAGCAACTTTGAGCATGCGAGCAAAGGCAAAGCGTAGCCAGGCTGCCAAGCACTGCATAGCTTACCCCCAGCCCGAATCACACGAGTGCGTGTGCCGGCTCTTCGCCGTCGTGAACACCATCGTGGTAGGGAGCGAAAGTGACGTTAGGCTTCGTATACAGCATTGGGGTTTCGCTCTGTCAGAGATAGGAGCAACCACGCTCTTGCCGGATCCACAGAGTCTGTGCTCTTTAGGTACACTCCGTTGACAAGTTGTCGGTCGGATCGGATTTGATTGTTTTTCTCCCGGATCGGGACACGTGCGTCTCGGTGTGGTCACGAGCCAACGTCATGGCCTTCCATTCCTTCAAGACAACAAAGCGTCCAGGCCATTTAACTGCAGCCGATATTAATACCAAGAGATAAAAGTTGCAGCCGCCTACAGAGAAAGCGTGGGAGACGGTGTTTTTCCACTGCAACAACATCAAGATCGACATCTCCGAGGGGGATGTCTCCGAGACGTGACCGTGCGAGATGACTACGGCGACTCTTCAAGTATCCGCTACAAGCGGACCGCTAGATCGGTCAAACACTTCCCGGACGGCAGCACTCGATGAAGGAACTCGGTTGGCTCACGCACAACAATGCATGATCGCTGCCGAAGTCCACCGGCGGTTGTGTGGTCTTCATCATATTGGCTCCAGATAAAGCGACTTCAACTTGAAAATGTATGCCAGGCCGCTTGGAGGTTGCGCGAAGGTTGCTCTTATCAATACCATTTTACAAGTTTTGGCGGTCTCTCCATCAGGAATCCTCAGATAAGATGCGGCTTCTTCTGCTGCTCACGGCACTCTACTTGCCCTCCAGCTCCTTCCCGGCCCAAGCATCGGTCATCCCACCCAACCTCGATCCTCCAAGTGCTACTCTTCCGGTGCGCCTCCAGGTCCAGGACTTCTGCGCCAACTTCGAGCTCATCTGCGACTTCGCAGCCAAGAGTTGCGACCCCAACGCTACTGATTTGAGCCCCAAGTGCGTGGAGAGCTTCAATCTGTTCTACCAGCACAACACAACTTTATCCAATTGCATCCAGGAATTACAGATCAATTCCGGTGCAAAAGCCCAAGCGCTGGTGTTCCTGGAGTTCTACTCGGCCTGGCAGAAGGAAAACGCCTGTAAATTATTCCGTGAGACTGAGGCCAAAGCTGCCCGTGAATGCTCGGGTTCCAATGCCCATCGACCTTGGAAACAGACGACGTGGCCACTCTACTGCCATGAAGTTTTCACCATGTACAATGCTACACGTCACGAATTGGAGCAACTTTGTGGCCGGTCGTCAAACTCCGAGGCGTTTTGGGAGGGCTACGTTGACTACATTGCCTCCAAGACGTGCAAGCAGTACTACGATATGATCAGGGAAGCGAGGGAGCGGGGCTGTGGTGACGAAGAGAGGGCTCTGCATGGAGCCGAGTGTCGAGAGATGTTCCAGTGGTATGTGTCCAAGCAAAAGGTGGTCGAGACGGACTGCTTCGAGTTACGGGCCAGCAAAGCGTTCTATCGAGGGTTCTACACGTGGAAAAAGCGGCAGCATTGATGAAAGACCGACAATTTATTTGGATTTTATACAGCAGTTCGGTGCCAACGTACAATTTGAACATGACGTAAGCATTCTGGAGACGGATTCACGCCGCTCCGTACACGTATCCACGGATCGTTTTCATCAAACGTCTCCCCATCGCCCGATTCCTTCTTGCAACTGTGGCTTCTGAAAGCGGGAACTCCGGATTGTGTGTGGGAGTTGCCACGCTCTAACTTTCTCCAACCCAACTCGCTGAGTTTCGAGTTGGGAAGAAACGTTGACAGGTCTATCGACAGCATGGAAGCAGAAGCAGGCCTCGCCAACCAACACATGCCCGACCGCCGAAAGCGTTCTTCACAAACATAAGAAATTATACAGTTCGGCCCTCATCATCACTTACGTCAACACATACGATTTCAAAGTTTTTATTAGATACACACTGCGTATTAACAGCAGCATTCTTATCGATCTATTTATTCATAGAGGTTCCTAAGAAATATTACCACTGCTAATCGCTGATGCACAACAAAAGCAGATGGATGCACTCTTTGGTGAATCGCCACAAATTGTCGCCCGTTTGCATCCTGCGCACTGCACTCCTATCCCAAATCGACTCCTGGATCGAAGCACTCCTCGTCAAGTTCCTCATTCTCTAATTTGCTTCCAACGCAACACTTGTCTTCTCTCCGATCCGATCGCGTTCCGACAAAACATGAAGTTCATCGCTTCCGTCTCCGCTGTTCTCGCCGCCTGCGCCATGACGGTCTCCGCCGACACGTCGACTGGCCCCGTTTGGGGATACCGCGCCAACGACCCGAGCATGGTGAACGCTCCCCAGTGGGGTGAGCACTGGCCGTCCTGCGCTGGTGTTCGTCAGTCGCCCATCGACATCATCACGACGGCCAAGGTGGGCAAGGGCAAGAAGAGCCCTCTCAGGTTCAGTGGCAAGTGCTCGCAGTACAACTTGACGGAGCCCCACGAGCCGCTCGAGGTGGACGTCATTGGAGGTGCGTGCAGATTCGATGGCGATGTGTTCCTTACTGCCCACTCTAACGTTATTGTTTGATGAATGCAGGCAACTGCGCGGCTTCGGTGAACGACGCCACCTTCAACATGGCTCAGTTCCACCTGCACGCTCCTTCGGAGCACACTTTAAACGGCAAAGCGCTGGACGGCGAGATCCACTTCGTGCACAGGACTAGCGACGCCTCGGCGCTCCTGGTGGTGGGCATCTTCCTCCAGATCGGCGGCAAGTCGGACGGCTGGCTTAGTCCCGTGCTCGACGCCCTGGAGAGCGTTAACTCCACGGAGCACGCGGAGGCGCTGGTGGTGAACCTGTAAGTTGTCATTGCAATGGGCCCGACAGATCGCGTGGCCTAACTAACGTGTGCTTATTGTTGCTCGAACAACAGGAAATCGTACTCGACCCTCATCCGTAAGGCCAGCAAGACCGGCGGCATCTACAACTACCCTGGTAGCCTCACGACCCCTGGTTGCGACGAGACCGCGACCTGGTGGGTGGTGCAGACGCCGATCACGATCTCTAAGACCGACTTTGCTCGTCTTCACCAGGACCTGGTGGAGTACCACACCACCGATAACGGCAACAACGCCCGCCCTGTGCAGCCTCTCAACGGCCGTACTGTCACGCGTTACAACTAGGAGCACACTCAATTTCTAGATCGTAGCAGCTACTCTTCCCTCTTTAGCTACGATGCTGCAGACATCGTAGCTCAGAAAAGGCTTAAAACAGCACTTCTTTATTTGGGTTATAGTAAAAGTGGGGCAAAATATGTCTTACTAGTAGCATATTTTAATAATCGGTTAAAAAGGGTACATACGTAATTACGCGAGCCGCATTTCGTCCAATGCATTTGCAACAGGCTGTGCTTCGTGCACTGTGCTGGGGCTGCTACTACTGACGCTGAGAGTTGGCGCAGCCTATACGGCTACCGAATCGCTGGGTGGGTATGGATAGGCAGAGCTCGCGCTTTGATCGAGGGCCGACGGTGCTTCCGGGGACAGCGCGCTGAGGCATGCGTCGGTGAGGTTGCAGCATGGTGGGCTTCAATGTCGACCTCCTCGCAAAGTATCTGTGGAAAGGTGTGCGCGCCAGTGGCGGTGCCATTCAAAGCAAGGTGATGATGGCGTAATGCTCGTGCGTTTCGCTGTATGGATCGACCAAAGCCCTCATTTGCTGCCGCTGCTGCGAGTCTATCTAAGCGCGGGTATTGCGGAGATTTCACTGCTATTTGCAGCCTGCATGATTTGACCAGCGGCGGACGGTGTTGCCAGCGGGGAAGAAGCACTGAGGTATTCGTTGGCGAGGTGGAGGCACAGCTGGTTTACTAGTGCTGGCCTCCCGGCATTGGCTTCTTAAAAGGTGACGCTTTGCTAGGATTTGGAAGCGAGCGTTACGTTTAGGATGCCGTTGGAGAGGATTGGCGCGCTCTCCTTGCTTTCATGAATCTGGAGATGACTCTATCATTTGATGCTATCTGGCGGACGATGTCTGAACAAAGCATAGAGGTGGTTTAACAGCGTTGTGTTCGCCAGTCCATTAAATATGTCGAAGCCGGCAGCACGAGTGTCGAAGGTGACAATGGCCACGTTGAAGCAATTATCGAGAAAGCAACCTAAACGTTGTTCTCGAAAGCGAAAACGGCAGGAGGCGACGCTCGAAATCCAAGAAGAAGACAAATCGACTGCGCGGCATCAACGTGCTAACGAAACTAAGCAGCGAAATGCAGAGGCACAGAAGCTAGATGTTTCTACAAAGCGGAAACGCGGCACTGCTCGGGTACTGTCCCGACCTCATCAGCGGCCGATGCAGACGCAGAAGGAAAGAAGGTATAGCCGCTGGTTGTTAACACTTGAATTGATAAACACCTACACTGTGCGCGCAGTGTTCTTTGCTGCAGTCGACGCGCCTTTTCTTCGGGAGTTGCGGGGAGCTAGCCAAATCGCCCCGAACCACGCCGAAGCGGTTTGCGCCGGACAGTAAGTACTTCAAGTCACTTATAAATGACGAAGCCAAGTGTGATGTGATCCCGGAGGCTGTCGTGTTGTCTGCAGACGATACAAAGTATGTCTTCTTTTGCTGCCACTACAACACTTCGCTGTTAAAAGGAGAGATACCAAAGTTTTGTCGAGCCAGTGGCTTTCGAATTTGTCCCGTTTCAAGTGAGTTGACTTGTTTAAATTGGACGGAGGCTAGACTAATTGGGCTCGGTGTGTCGTTCACTACGTGCATTAACTTGTACAGCGATCAACAAGAGTTCACCCGAGGCAACGCTGTAAGCTACTGGAACGACGTTCATGGCGTTACCTTGTCGTTGCCAAGGCCAATTAGCGAATGCGGTGTTATATTGTTGCGGTCCAAGAACAGTAGAGGCGACTCACTCGCAAGGGTTCGCCTGGATTTGGTACGTCGTGCATTGACTTGGTTTATTGCAGCTAAATTCACTCTACGCAAGCGTCAGCATTTTTCAGAGAAAAAATTAGCCGCTTTAGCGACAACATCAATGAATAATTCGGTATCTGCATTAGATCTGACGGAGGATGAAGAAGCCGAGCTCAAGAATATTATCTCGCACGATGGACCGCGCGAAGGAAACTACGAAGATCCACCGAACTCACTTGCTAGCATATGACCCAACAATTGACTCCGACGGACTAACCTCAGAGACACGTACTGGAAATCCTAGATTAGCAAATAATACCGTAAATTCGGATATTATCATCGAAGAGTCTTTTGAGGTGCAGGTCGAGCAGTCTGACGGTCTTACAGTAGCAGAGAGGATAATCCATGCGGTAAATACTGCAGCAGGCCAACCTGTATACCCAATTGGTGAGTTAAACGCCAAAAAGATCCCATGGACGAGTACACGACAAAAATGTTAGGACGACCTTATGGTCCACGTTTTTCTTTTTTCTGATCGGAATCAGATATAGGTATTTTCCAGGTGTCCATTCAGGTAGTGTCCAGGTTTCTCCTATGCGCAGAGAAAGCGCCCGAAACTGGTGTAATTTATTCATAAATTACCAAACAGGTATTGCCCAGGTCGTGTGATCTGGAATAGTCACCTGCGCAGAACATGGGCTTTGTCGGGATCTGTGGAGAGCACAATGGCAGAATCTGTCCAATCAGGTGGCTTCCTTATCTCCAGTGAATCTCCGGGTGTCGTCCAGGAAGTTACCAGGTTTTGTAGTTACCGTGCTGCTTTAACTACTGTTTGTTCTCCCAGGTAACTACAGGCATCGTCCAGGTATTCGCCAAGTTTTCTTCGTGAGCCGGATTGAAGTCTCTTGGGACTGCTGCTGCAGCTACGGCGTTGTGCTCTCATTGCTCTTCATCTCCATCACCGCTCGCATCATTTCACAGCGCATTAGCGTAACCCCCGCTGGCAATACATTGTCTGGAGCGTCGCTTGACACTTGACCCAGAAGCAAAGGCAAACGAAAACTCCACAGCTATCTCCATCGTTTTGGCGTGGGGTCTTCAGCGTAGCGACTTCGTATTCTCCATCGAGGACGCCGCTGACAATCTCGGTCGCCATAGTTTTCAGCATCTTCGCGATGTTTCTCTTGTTCATGCTGTCATAGAGCTGGAGCTCTTGTTCCCCTTGTCGATGACAAGGACACCCAGTGACTGGTGTCGAAATTGACAGGAAGAAACACGCTTACATTTGCAGCGTCGTCGACACACGAACAAATTTCAGCCAGCTTTGCTCCCGGCAGGATGCCGGTCACTTCGGCTTCTGTCTGCTTCTGAGCTTTATGCAGTCGGTAAGAAACTGTGACGTTGTTGCAGTATTTACGACGTGGATACCCCGTAAAGGCACGAATAGAGTAGGCACTTAGCTATCTCCCCGACCTGATTCGATATAGCTCCGCAAACCTGAAGTCAAACACCATGCCAGGCACCTTGACGTACGGCCAAGTCATACGGATCTCCTCGGCCGCGAGTACAACGACTGAATGGTTGAACACTACCTCCTTCACGTCTGAAAATAGCCACGTGATGCACTTTCCTCCTTCCGAACAGATATTGCGTAGATTCCACATCCATTTCATTGCCTCTAACTGGATAATCGAGTGAGCTCACTACTGATCCTGCCAAGGTTTGCTGAGCCCGTCGATACTGCTTAGTGGTCCTGGCGTGGGGCGAGACTCTTGCTTGAACAGTTTGGCAACGAATGGTGTTGTCAGTTCCGTGACTTGATCAGGAGAACTGCGAGTCTGTACAAACCATCTATACAAACACAATACACGACAAATACGTGTAAGAAACCTGAAAAATATCTGGTACGTATTGCCATACCTGGCCAAAACATGGAAAAGATCAGGAAGAACCTGGACACACCTGGGCGAGATTGCAGCAAACGGAATGACGAAGGATCTGCCAATCGACTTCTTGTACAGCATTGTGTGGCGACACGGAGCTTCATAGGCATGGCGAATTCACAATCGCACGTTCAGCTTGCCTTCTCTACGAGGTACTCCTGCTGATCTTTGCGAACAGTCACCGTCGCTCCGTTGTCGATGAATGTGTACCGCCCCATACTCCTCAGCTACCGCAACCTGGTACTACGTCTCGAGAGCCGACGCGACCCAACGCGTGGTCATTCCCAGCACGATATTCATCTCCTCCGAGTAGCCGATGTCTCGTAACACCCCGGGCCTCTCAACCCGAGCTCTGTACTCATCTTCGAAAACAATCCGATGCTGCATCGCCAACAGAGCTTCCAGTGTAGTGTGCATCGAGAACACTGACTTCACGTGTTGCTTTACTTTCCCGAAAAAAGCTCTCCACACAGTTGTTCGTGTGATTGTTGAAGTGGAGGAGATAACAGCGATGGGCTATAACCCACATGTCGGCGCACGAGTCCCAGTTCGTGACGAAATAGTTCCACAGAATGCCGCTTCCATCACGGCATGCAAGATTCTTGAACTCATCGCGATGCAGCTAGTATGCAGCTTCGGTTCGTGAATTCGTCATGTTCGTTATCACGTGTTTAAGCTGCGTCACCACATCCGACATGAACGAGCCATACTTGCCGCAGCGAACGACTTCGTGTAGCCACTTGATCACGTGGAAGTGACAGAAAAGCACAAGTGGATCCGGCAGTTTCCGCTTGACTACCTCCACTTCTCGCATGTCCTTATCCGCGTTGACAATGCGCCCAATCTCCAGTGTCCGTTCGCTCGCTTGAAGTGATCCAAGCATTTCGCTATGTGCCAGTCAGAATTAGTCTCGAGCAGCGAGTACTGGACAGGTTGTCCATGACCGTTGATCCATGGCAATAATCGACAATAACTGGTATTTGTATCTGCAATGCATTAAGAGAACTGGTAAATACGTGGACAAAACCTGGAAGAAACCTGGAAATTTTGTAGCGCATAGACTGCTCCATAGGTGGTACAGGCTACTCACTTGTTGGTTTTGTGCGTGAAGTCCATCTGTAACACCTCTGGGAAGTTGTCATACATCGCGCGCATGTGTGCGGCCGTCACGAAGATGACGCCAGTATCCCCCCGAGCACTTTGGTTCACGGTCGACACGTTCGGGTTCTCCAAGTTGATGTTTACCACTGCCTCTGCGCCGGCGTCATCATCAGATAGTTGTCTTCCTGCAAATCACCAAACAATGCAACGACAAGTAAGAATGTTACACAGGATGCCCAACGCTCACGCAGCCAAAACCCACCGGATTGCCGAACTCGTGCTACCAGGTTACGGACGTCATCCATCGTCACGCGGTTGTTCGAGTTTTGCCTGATGTAGTCGTATATGCTCGCATTTCCCGCGTCCGACTCCACAAGCAACTCGATGCCAGGCATTAAGGGAGACGGGGGCGAAACCTGGCGAATACCTGGGTAAGAACTGTAGATCACACTGGAGATTTCGTGGTTGTGGCGATACGCCTCCCGCTTGAGCGTGATACCCCAGCCTTCCTTCGTCTGCACAACTTGTGCCAGAAATTGGAAGGGACAGTCAGTTCTGAGCAGCTTGTGCACCTTGCGAGCGCCCTTCGATCGTTCTCGCTCTGGCCATCCATGCGTACAAATGTACTTGCGCTGGAACGGATTCATCTCCTCTGGAACTAGCGGGAAATGGTCATCCGGGACACCTTGGTACCGTGTCTGTGAACGTAAGGCGACGTTGCGTCGATTGATGTTAATCATCTCCTTCACCACGATAACTTGTCGGGTACGGTGCATGTACTCCCTCAAGCTATCTTCGAACAGTGGCCAGGTTTTGTGATCGCTCTGGATAGGAGGAACAACGACGTTTTCCGTCTTCTTGCCTTCCACTTCGTCGCCTTCTTCTTCGTCTTCTTCGCCCTCGTCTTCCACATCTCCAGTCATCTCGTCGCCTTCACTCCCTTCACCAGAGTCGCGGGCGCGCTGGGTTGAAGGATCCGCAACGCCATCTTCTTCGCCTTCATCTTCCTCTTCATGCATCTGAGAGACCGAGCGCTTCTTGGGACGTCGAACGGGTTCTTGGACTGCTGCAGCCTTTTCCTCCGTCTCCTCACTCGCACATGCACCTTTACTTGTAGCCCTAGCGTCGCTGTGACCGGATGCAGTCGCGGCACGCTCCTGGCGGGCGAGTTCTAGCGCACGGGACCGCTCCGAGTGCGTACGGACCTCCGTGACGTGTGCTCTGCGGGCTGCTTCATGGGAGCGGGCTTCTTCCTCCTTTAGGGCCTCGTCAGCCATCCGCTGCTTGATCTGGACGTGTCGTGCGTACGCGCCATGGTGCTGCTTCCTCCTCAGCTGCCGCGTGTCACGTTCTCCGGGGAGAAACTGGTTTGGTGGCTGAGCGCGAAATGAAAACTAAATTTCATCAGGTAAGTAAATATATATTCGGAACCTGGGCAATACCTGTACACGAAACCTGAAAAAAACTGGCAGAGGGATTTTCGAAAACCTGGACGCGAAGCTTGCTCAAAAATGTTAATGCAAAACTGCTTTCCAACTTTGTTTCCAAATGGTGAAGGCGGATACAACACATTGCCTGACTCTGAGTATCGAAAGCATGAATATTCACTAGCTGACTACTGTGCACGCCTTATGAAACGGCACAATCGCCGTTTTGTGATGCACAGGAATTTCAAGTTCTTCTGCCTGAATCTGATCCAGCGACGGCAGATTGACGGGCTTGTTCGAAGAATTAGACTACCCGATTCATCGTTAAACCAACTAGATACTCGCGGGAGCTCTATAGCTTCAGAAAAGGAATTGTGTACAGCCATGGCGCTGCTTGATTCGCTGGGGCCTTACTTTAGAAGTGTTCGTGGTACGGATCTGTACTGGGCAAATATACGAGAGGATGTGATGAGTATGTTGGGCAATCGGGCTTTGCCGTCTCGATGGGCAACATTTTTTCTCACTTTAAGTGCTGCCGATACAGTTTGGCCAGACTTTTACAGAGCATGCAATCCTGCGCTGACGCTGAACGATGCACGGAAGCTAAAATCTATTGAGAGACGGCGTTATCTTACTGAAAATCCGGACATTGCTGCTAGGCATTTCAATAGACGATTTAATGCCTCTTTTACCACATACCACGTGGAAGTGCAAAACCGCTTGGAGATATTACGGACTACTTTGGCGTGTTGAATTTCAGCAGAGGGGTTCTCCTCACCTTCCCGCTTTGTTGTAGGTAAGGGACTCCCCGGATGTGCTTCAAGGCTCGCAGTCTGAGATTGGGCGCTTGAAGCTAGCTGAGTACGTCGATAATATCATATCAGTGATATTAAAATCTGCCGAACAACTGCGAGCATGCACATGCAATGTTTGTAACTACGAAAATAATGTTCAGCTAGACATACTGTCTGCCATGCCCCCCAAACCACATCTAGTGTATGGCAATGCGATTTAGCTCACGTTGTGCAGAGGGTTCAACAGCATCTGTGCGGTCCTGGATCAAAATGTAGGAAGCAGTCAAACACTTGCAGATTCGGGTATCCTAAAGAGCTAAGAGAGCGCACAATGATCGAAGTAGCAGAGGTGACAGATGGTATACCGTCCGTGAAGCTGCGACTGAAGCGAGACGTGGCAACGATAAATCTATTCGCCTAGACAAAGACATATGGCGCGCTAGTATGGACATACAGCTTGTGGGCAATGTGTATGGGGCAGCTGAATATACGGCAGCGTACATTAGTAAAGCCGAGCCTGATACACTTCGCTTCAAAAACATTATTGTGGCAGCAGTGAAACGATGCGATTCAAATTTGCCGCATCATGCTGTCCTCAAGAAAGTTGCAAACGCATGCCTATCGATACGAGAAGTTAGTGCGCAAGAAGCATATTATATTTTGCTTAGAGAACTACCAATGCATGGTAAATCGCGGCAAATAACACGTGTAAAAGTCATGCGGCACGTGCTGAGGTACTATCGAATTGAGACATCGAAATTACTAGATCTCCAAAACGTTGAAATCCAGGATAATGAGATTCGGATTGAGCCCGTGGAAACTGCATACATGCCGAGTCCTAGAATACCACGCTTTGAAAACATGAGTTTTGCTTCTTTTGTAGAGAGCTATGAGATGGCGGAAAATATGTCGTCTTTTCAAACAAACGCAAACTGATGGAAGCGAGGCGACTTGAACGGGTACATCAAGCTCCGCACAAAGGCCCATGTAGTTCGAGGAACACCCTGGATAAAACCAGACTCCACGGACGCCAACTTCTGTTTCGCAGAAATATTCCTACATAAGCCTTGTCGAGGACTCGACGATCTACCGGGATCTGATGCAGAATGTGTGGCTGAATTTGAACGCCAGCAAGCAATGAGCTTGCTGACTGAGCTTAGGGAAGAATCCAACTCACTAATCTCTCGTCAAATTGGCGTAGATATTGCAAAATGTGGCGACTACTCAGTCGATACAAATGCTGCCACCGTCGGAATACGTTTTTGTTGAACCCGATCCACTCGATAGTAATTCCGTGGTGAATTGCAGCGGCGAAGAAGCCTCTACTGTGGCTAGCAACACCGATAGGCAGATCTTTCAGTGGACACCGAAGCACGCATATGGATGTGATGCAATCGACCGAGCCCGAGCGTTCATTAAGCATGTTGTGCGGCCTTGTTTAAAATTTCAAAGAAGCACTCACCGCACTAGAATGAGATGAACGTTACTGATCAGTTACTACATGTATTCAATCTCTTGCTTCGAGGAGAACGATGGAGCCAGTGACGGTATGGATGCCTCAGACGCGAAAACGATTTCGGGCGGCGATCGAAACTCGAATTGTACGCCTCTACAGATGGTCATTCATGGTGAAGGGGGTTCCGGGAAAAGCTGGCTAATTTGTCACATTGTCAAGGATGTTCACTGTTTATTTGGAGAGCATACCGCATCTAGGTGAAACTCGAAGCGAATAGTACTGCTAGCTCATCAAGGTACGGCCGCTTCCAATATTAAAGGTCGAACGATACTTTCAGCTTTCGAGCTTACCTCGTTTTTACGAAACGCTTGCTCGTCTTCATACACATCTCTATCTACGATCAAAGGAGGGCAAACGAAGCTGAAAAGCTTGCAGGAGGAGTTCACCACCGTGCATTTGGTTATCATTGATGCGTTTAGCGTTATCTCATGCGTCATGTTACTGGATTGACGAAATGATGCATGAGATATGGCCTAGTTGTAGTCACTTGCCATTTGGCGGCCGGGATATCATATTTACGGTTGATCTATCTCAACTTGATCCAGTTGTTCCTTATACGCTGTCCACGCCAGCTTCGAAGATACAGAATTCGATACAACGACGAGGACGAGAGCTATGGGAAATCATTCCTAACGTGTACACCTTGACGAGCCAGAAAAGGGGAAACTCCGACCCTGAGTGGTTAATGCGTTGCGACGCCTCCGCTGTAAATGCCCTACCGAAAATGACGTAGCACTTTTCAATTTTAGATACCGCAAAAACAATGAAATGCCACCTTGGGCTCTGTCAGCAAATCATATCGCGTACACAAATGCCAACGTAAATGAGTCAAATGCTCGCAGTCTTACGGCAAACTCACCTTCCATTATAAACGTCCGTTTGGAGCATGAAGTGCAACTGAAGCAACTAAGAAACGCGAGGTTAGCAGCAGATCAATTGGGCTTTTGCTTGAAGAAGCAGACTTTCCTCATGTCATCCGGGACAGAGTTGTTGGAACTATCGTTAGACTTGCAGTGGGTGCACAATCGGCGGACCTCTGTAATGGAACTAACGCGGTTATCTACGATTTTTTCTTCCTATTAAATGATGAACTACCCATAATACTTGTCGAGATCACAAATACATATCTAGGTCCCTCATTCTTGCCGGACGTGGCAAACATCGTACCAATTATACCGAGAAGAACTAGTTGGAGCAACAAGACCAGCGATTTGAGTGTGTCGCGTGACGGTATCCCATTGAGGCTAGCTTATGCTATGACAGTGCATAAAGTACAAGGGCTAACATGTAAATAAATGTTTTTCGCTCGAGCTCCGTCCCTAATACTTCGGTTGCTTACGTGGCACTTCACGAGTTCGTTGCCGGGACGATATCGTACTCACAAATTCGCTGACACTTTCGCAATTATCATCGTCGCCCGCCGGACGTGCAGCTTTTTGTGCGGAAGAAAGGATAAGCAACGCTGTCGAGGTAACGGAAGAGACTGCATTACGAATCATGTCCGGGATGAAGCAGTTAGCACGAGCGCATAACTAAACGCTGCAACCGCGCACTTGAGCTGGATATGCCAATATTGCTTATGAGAGTTCCCTGCGTAAGTGGACAGACCTTTTTGGAAGCTTATTCGGTGCTGTCGAGCTCGCTCTTCAACTCTTCAATCCATCACTTCTACATCTACCTCGCTCTGTGCAATTGCCTATTGAACGAATTCAAACACATCGACAAGTCGCCCCCAAGAAAGCGTAAGCCTTCCGACAAAACGTTGGCAGAGCTGGTGTCGCCAACCGTGTCTCGACAAAGACTTGCGTTTCACACCAGCCCGGCGAACAAGTGCTCAAGTACCGCTAAGGCAGCGGTGCAAATGCGAGCACCGTCTGTGAGGCCACGCGAGGGTCCCTGTATAAAATCGCGAGCAAGCGACTCAATCTCAGTGGAAGGTTCAACCCGGCAGGAGTCATTGAGATTGCGGCGACGGGAAGAAAGCGGCTAGCTGCTCTCATCAAGCGTCGGCTCCGCGAAACAGCACTGCGATCACAGGCTGCTCTCCGTGCTGACAAAGCGCACCGTCGCAGCTTTCATGAAGTGACCGGAAGGTTCGAGGCAGACCGCCTGATGCACATTCGCGCCGACGTTGGCTTCGAGCTGACGTGTGAAACCCTTGCCGCGCATGACGCCGCGGCAGGTATAAGTCCCGAGGAGACGCCAAGAGGGCTTTTCAAGTAAGACATTGGCGTGCGCATTGATTAGTTACGGGTGATACATAAGTGCAACAAACATGACATCGGGTAAGCAGAGCAGCCACTACTACTTCTGCATTTCTTGCGTCTTCCTGGCCTTGCATCTTCGCGCATGGGTAGCTTGTTGTACACGCAGAGTCTGCATGGCTTTGTCTGTTAAATAACACCGATTTTGAGTTACAGAGCATGAATATACAAGTCAAAAACAACAATACTTATGGCGCGCATGCTTTTTCGCCTTGGCAGCACGCGCGTGCGAGGCTCGGTCGGAGATCGGGACCCCAGGATCGATTCCCGACGCTTCTTGAAATGAACATCGTAGGCATCCGTCGTAGCGTCTCGATCCGTGGACAGCATCATGCTGTCTTGCTGCTCCAAGGCTTGTCCATATGCACTGGCTCGATGATGCGAGTCAACGCATAGACAAAGCTCTGATGCCCACCTTGTCGATTCTCCGGCTCCGATCCGTTCTCGATGCTATGCTGTACGCCCTCGTGCTGCATATGTACTGATCAACACAACGTATTGCGTGTTAGTAGCGTCATCGACCGTTGCAGCTGCTCCTACCTCGAGAAGGCTGCGAATTAGTACCTGCGTGGGAACGAGCTGGGCAAAGGCTGTTAGTCGCTCTGCAGAGAGGGTTGTCCTGTAATGCCGTTCCCCTACCTTGGAGTGTACGTTGCTTACATCCTGTTTGCTTGGTGTTCTTGAGCTTCACGATCTTGCCTTCCTTTGCTGAATGAAAGATCGGGGGGGCAGAAATCGTCTTCGAAACACGATGTTTTTGCCCTGATCGCACCAAAACTAGCAACACAACGGAGCGCAGCGACTGATGAGATGCTCCATACTAGTTACTGTATTGTTCTTCAGATGTGGTTCGTCGGTTGTCCCACGAAGTGAACTCCCCCAAGAACGTGATGCCTCCGTTGAGACCCAGTACCAGTCGTTTTGTCAGTAGCAGTCTAGAAACTCTTCGTCTTGTGGTGCGTCTGGACCCGTCTGCGATGATCGTCTACCGACCGATGACCCGACGAGCAGAGTCGTCAACAGAAGATGGCCCAGGGATTTATGTCAAGATGGCACGTCGGGACACCATAGTGGTAACAAGGCCTCCCTTCCATGCGTCCAATGTCCCCTGAGCAGCCAGCCCAGCCACCCGGCCAAGAGTGCGAGACAACCCCTCTAACCCTGGACTTGATCGACGAAATGAGCCACGTGACCTTCGGAGAAGCCCGATGTATCGAGCAAGCAGAATGAGTTAACGAGGAGGAGGGGAACAATCGAGTCATGGTAGAAAGGAGATCCACTGGGTGCCTTCCAAAACCCTCATAAAAAGGTTTGGTGGCCCTTCGTTTTATACCCACCTTAATCACGGTGGGACCGGCTTTAATCTTGCATAAAAGAAGGGCGACGAAATCCGACGTCCGAAACCAAGACTTACCGTTTGGTGCGTTCGGGTCTTTTTGCCCCCTATTCTACGAGTTTGTATGGTGATTCGTTGTGAACAGATTCAAGTAGTACGAAATTTGGGAAACATTTCGAAATCTAAAGATCGCAAGAGGCGCGAAAAGCGTCTCGCCACCCTCCAGCAGCAACGCCCACAGTGCCTTCCACCTCCCCTGTTTCGACTTAGCGCGGAGACCGTGCAAATATTCACGTGGCGGATGGTGTTGCGAGGGCGGAAGTCGTTATTGGTGATATACCTGGCCATGCAGGCTCAGGATCGTGCGGGTGCGACCCTCAAAGATCTCAAGCGGCGCTTGACTGAGGAGCTTATGTGATCAGAGCACGCTCGCATCGTCCGAATACGACACTACGTTACTGCCTCCTGTCTGCCAAGGCCAGATATCTCCCCTTGGATGTATATCTGGCATTTTGGGTCGGACGAGAACTTTCTGTGCATCACCAGCCTCTGTCGGTACGATCGCTCTTCAATTTTCTAGTTAGGCACCGAAGTTGTGACGAATAACTCATGCGTCTTGTTATTTGGTTGTGATGTAGGCGTTCTACTCGTTCGCTTCTCATGCTTCTACACTATGCCTCGTTTCCGCCCGCGGGGTGGTCGCAGGAGGAGGCTGCCAAACCATCATCAAGTCCTAGGCGCGTTGATGGCCTTTTATGTTGGATCCGTGCAGCACAAGTCGCTCTTCTCGCTCTTCGGGGTCCCGCATTCTCCCGCATTCTACAGTGAGCCGTGTGCTTACTGCCGCAGAGAGGGCGATGCGAAAATCGTTGAGAGGTTTTTCCGCAGCAAGAATTGTCTGGCCAACCTTGGCTCGACAGAGGGATTTGGCTCGCCTCACAGCAGCACGCTCCCCGTTGCTTACCTTTACCTGGGGCTTTATTGACGGGATGAACTACCTGGTAAAAAATGTTTTCCCTGCCTTGAGTTGTTGTGCGAAGGGAAACTAACGTGTGCGTGTTGCTATGATACCATCAATGTGAACTCAGGTCCAGCAGCCGCCTCAGCGCGATATACAAAACGCCCATTATAACGGGTGGCTGCACGCTGTGTTTGTAACAGCACCTTGTGCTTCTCGGCTGACGGCCTCATTGTTTGGGGCAAACATAACTGCCCAGGCAGCTGGAAGGATGCGGACACAAGCATCGACTTCAGGGCCAAGTTGCTGGACCCGACACTTAACCCAGACCCTCGTTATGGTGTTATTGCTGACAGTGCCTTTCCGTGTGGAGAGGAAATGACAGGGCGCGTCATGACCCCTTTGAAGGAGGGTGATTTGAAGAGGCTTGTGCCCTCGGTGCGCGCTGTAGCACGGGTGAAGTCGGAGGCAGTTAAATTGGTCCGCCAAAGCATTGAATGGGGGATGGGTGTCGTGGAGAAGGTGAAGCGGCTGCTACTTCCGCTACCCAACGATAAGCTGCGTAAGATCCGTCTCGACAACTTATTTCGCTTGTCGAATTACCGCGTACGTACTTGCGAGATAAGTGAGATTCGTACAACGTTCGTGTACGGCCGAGAGGATAACAGATATATAAATGCAATTATCCATCCCATTGTACTTCTTCTGTAGGCTGGTCAGCAGCAGGATCATCTTCTCGTGGCGCTGTCTAGCTTTGGCTTTATCGAACGCCAGACTTTCCTCAAACCTACGCTTGTTCTCTTCGCGTTCCTAATCCAGCGAGACCTGACGGGCGACATCGTCGCGTCGCTGCTCTTCGCGCAACTCGCGTGCAGCCTCGGCAGCGGCATGCCGACGCTTTTCGGCGGCTTCGGCATCATCCCGGCGTGCTTGTTCCCTTTCGGCTCGCTCATTCCTTTCAGCTTCAAGCCGTTCCTCCCGGTCGGTTCGCTGACGCCGCTCTTCGGCCTCTACGCGACGGTAGCTCTCCTTTTGTAGGATAAGCATCATGCGCATGAGCTCGCCACCCGAGGACTGCCGCTGTTTCTCTGCGTCGCCGAGCTCCCGCTGTATCTCGTCAAGACGCTGCTTGGATCGCACTCGTTTTGCTCTAGCATAGGATGTGTTGTTGGCTTGGCCGTCAGTGTGATCGAAGCTTCGGTCGGAGATCGCTTCCCGTTTGCATTCATCATGGTTTGGTTCATGGTTGCAATGTTGTCTCTGAAGATGCTCAAATCTTGACCTCCGAGTCGGTTGCTGCTGACATTCAGGTTTCGGTTTTCGTCAGTCGCCTGCGAGTCTGTTACCGCTCGGCTGGGATCGCGCTGTAACAGCGGGCCATCCGGAGTAGCGGTCTTGGGGATTGGATCTCGACGTGCCGTCCGTGGTCGACCTGACGCTCGCTGCGCTCCGGCAGCCGGAGATCTCGTCGTCGTAGGAGTATAGGCTGTCGGCCGAAGAAGTTCTCGGCTTGCACGTGTGGTAATGCGCCGCGGAACCGTGGTACGTGTTAGAGAAGTTGTGGCATCGGGGTTTGACGAAGATTCTCTGTTGAAGGCGGTACAGCAGCCTCATTGCGCGACGACGCACCAGGCGTGACTGAAGTTTGAGGTTGCGGGGTCGATGGCGCAACCTCAGAAGTATCTTCGCCTTCATTGGTAGGTTCTTCCTCGGACAGTTCGTAGTCAGATGCAAGGCTTGCATCAACGCAGCCGAAGCTGGTCATGATAGTGCCTTGCGTGTTCGGCCTCGCGGGTATCGAGCGCTGCGCGTATTGACTGATCTCATCTCCAGCGTCAGTCGCCCCAGCTCTGAGACTGTCAGCACTATTCTCCACTGCTGCGATGAGGTCGTCCAGGTCAGTGTCTGCCCCGTCTTCAAAGGGCCCCGACTCACGCCGGTCTTCTCCGCGTTCGCTCTCGTCTTTCTCTCGGGCTTCGGTGGACTCTTCATGGTTGTGTCTTGAGCGTGTCAGCGGTTGAGTGGGAGCTGTTGCTTGATCGACGTCCCTGGCAAAGGCGGCATCGTCCTCTCCATCGTCGAGGCCGTCGTAACTCGTGTGCACGCCACCCTCGGCTTCGATCCTGAGCTGAATCTCTTGAGCCCACACGACTGGTCGCAGGCGTAGTGACACCTCTCCACTTCCTGCCGGCTTCGGTTTAGTGAACAAGCTCTTGAACTTGCGGCAAAGCGATTCAAAATCTCGCTCGGGCGACCCTCGCATTCTCTTGGCGTTGTAGTTAACCGCCACCTGCTCCCACATTGTCCGCCCGATACCAACGATCTTCTCCGCCATTTGGCAAAGCAGCATCTGGTCCTCCACAGAGTAGTTGTTATACCCGTGTCTTCGCCCGCGCTGGTGTGGTTGCAACAAGACAGTGTCAGCAAATCTTACTGTGTGCACCACTTCAATGCATTTAAAACGCGACGCACCCCTGCCATGACGTTCTTCGTCTCGATTATCGCTTGAGTCGCCCGCAGAAGATCTCAACAAAAATCAGGAAGAGAACGGGTGAGTCGAAAAAAAACTCAAGTTAAAGATGATTTACGCTCACTATATACAGTAATAAAATCTTAGACTGGCCACCACATGTGTCCCTTGCGGTTCAGCACTTGGTCCAGCCGAGCTCACGCTGAGGGCGTGACATTCTTGCTCGAGGCCGTGTTGTTGCCATGACTGGGAAGGTGCTGTATGTTGCGGTGCTGGCAACCAGCCCACCCACAGCGACAAGCAAACCATAGCTTGTTCCCGTATGACACCGTCACTTGCTCCCCCGCCGAAATATCACGGTCCGATACGGCGATCACTGTGAGCTGCGATCCAGTCTGCACTTCGTGAAATCTGGCCGAAGGATTGCATGCATGGTTCATGAAGCGGAGTTTTCCGCCTCTCTCCAGCGCGTCGATGCCCACATGTTTCTTGCCCGTCGTGCGAGTCTTCAAGTGCATGCGAAATCCCTCGTTGATGGGACCGTTGCGGCAGGGAGGGCCAAAGAGCTGGATATGACCGAGATACTCTCCGAGCACCTCGCCCGCTCGGATAAAGGCCGTCACCACCAATCCCCTTATACCCGTGCGAGAGCTTCTAGCAATCGCCAGCGAAGAGGTCCCACTTAGCGCATTACCGCAGACGCCTCCAAAAGAGCAGTTGCGATCACAACAGAAACGACTCTCCTTAGCATTCTGGCACGACGTAGCGATGCGCATCGTCTCGCACCCACATCCCGCCCCGTTGCAGCTTCCAACACTCAGATGAGGGAACGACCACTTCGCCGGGTTCCATTGCTCTTGTAGAATTTCGACTCCTTCTGGCCAGCCTTCTGGGACCCAAGTCTCTGTGTTCACGATGACGTCGGGGTGAGAGTCGGCCCGAGAAGTGACGAGGACAGGGCGCGACACTGCGCGTGGAGGTGTCTACAAGCCCGATATGAGCTCAAGTGCCTCCGAGTCGTAGCCTCCGACTAGAAGGCGCTATCAAAGCAGGGCGAAATTTCTCCATCGGGCGTACGTGGGATACTGACCCGCCACAGCTGTGTAGTTGGTCGGACAGGACTTGGTGTCGACGCAAACACAGGCGTTATCCCTCTCACAGTCTGCGTAGGGGGTCTGGACGAGGCCGACGGCGATTACCCGCGAGTGTCATTGCTCGAACGCGTTCGTCTCTCTGGAGACCAGATGCCAATGATAGACCCGTCGGACTTTTCCGTAGCTGGCGAGCGGAGACTGCGAGAGCTGCGTATTGAATCTTGGGAACTTGACTGCAGTGGCTCGGTCGGAGGAGACAGCACAAATGCAGCCAGCGACGCGACTTGCATTGTAGCCGCCTCCAATATCAACGGGTGTCGGACCACGGAACCAGAGCGGAGTATCTTGTACGTCTCGTCAGGGGGCCACACCAGCTTCTGCCTTTTTGAACGCGGTCCCATGTCTAGTATCCGGGCTGGGACATGGTTTCGACCCGCCATTGGAGAGAAGGGCAGCGCAGCAGCTACATCATCCACATGGTCGAAGGATAGTATGTTAGATAGATATTTTACGGGAGAAGTGCACGTAGACTTACGGCGGTACTGACGACTGTTATTTGCCTCGACAAAGTCTCGGTAAGCCATTCGTGAATGCTCAAGTCGAGCCCTGTCTTCTTGAGGCCAAAGGTACACCTACGCGCATTGAAACCAGAATTGGGTTAACGCAGGCCTCAGCTTCAGGTTCAGCGACTTAACAGGTCGCACCGCTATCGGACGCCACGGGCCAGCCACTCTGCTACGGGGTAATGAACTCGTCGTGGTGCTCGCTACACGTAAGAAGTACATACATGTCAATCATATTCCGCGGGTTGACCCGACCCACGTCGTTACTTGGCAGCGGATAGACGTGTGGGCCCTCCCGCGGTGAATCTTGAAATGGCCGGCTGAGAGAGTCCTCGCGCGCGCGCAACTGAGTTGCAGCCTTTGAAGATTTCAAACTTCAATTTGAACGGCTTATTCACACTCAAGGGTACCGTTTAGTTCCATACTTACATCAAGTGTAATTTTGATGCGGTTGTAGCTTGAGGGTCGGATTAAACGTGATAAAAGGGTGACCAAAACTAATTGTTTGGTCCCCTCACATTTTGATCGGACCAAACAATTTAAGTTTACCGGTAATCAGCTCGGAAACAGTTACATGTATTAGCGAGCCCGGGACGGTAGGCACGGGGGAACCACAGTTCGTTAAGAAATGTCTGTATATTTTCAGAGCTAAGACAGGATCGCAGGAGTTTTGTCCAAGAATCGAATACCCAGTAAAATAAATTTCGTTTTTTATATCGACCAATCAAACTGCGTCCATCTTATAGACATCTTGTGATCATGTAATCTATTTGTAATGTACAATGTAATCTATATGTACACCAAAGTAAGGAAACAAGAAAATAACACCGAGAGTACCATTATACCATTTTACACAGATTATGTAGACCTCGTATGCAAGACGCCCGAATAAGGAAACACCGCGAGTTAGAGTAGCATGATTCATACCAGCGCTGCTTCGTGCAGCACACGACTTCATCTCGAATCGCTAAAAGCCGTATAGTGTCACTCCCTGACGCTTCAGAGCGTATAGGACGTCCATTTTTTCGTGACGGTTTTCCGGTTTCCATGTTCCGTGTACGTCACAGTATCTCGCACTAGGAAGGTCAGGTACACGCGCAGCACTGCTCTCGTTTTATCGTACACGAGCCCGGAATTTGCATCACACCAGAACGACGGGCTAGCCGGCGTACAGCAGCGTTATTAATACCTTAGATGCCGTTTCGAATGATTTTTCGGTGGCGTTTGGGCCCTATCTTGCCGCGCGCTGACATGCTTGTTGATGTCCGAGGTGAATCAGCAAATGAGAGGCAGCTATCGTACACGGGTTCCGTAGTGGCTCTCAAATATATTTTGAAATAAGCGGGATCAAAACTATTTGGCTGAGCCATCTGAACCAATACTACTTAACTTCAACTGTCAACGATAGCTTTAACGTACTACCTGCATGGCTTGCCCTTCCACTTATCCGGTTCGGCATGAAGGATTAGTCCCAGCGAGCAAACAAGCACTCTAAGGTAACTTTAGCACAGCCAAACTCTGCAACAGCTCTTCGTGGTGAGTCTGGCCGCTCGCCGATCTGATTTGCGCTGCAGCAAAAGTTCCTTCAGGCACGGAGCATCCATTCCTTCGCTTGGTACAAAGCGCTCCTGCAGTCATGACAGTAATTTCTTGACATCAGCGTGGGATTGCAGAGGTGCAGGAAGACTTGAATCCGTTGATCTCGCAAGGAGCTTTGACTCCGTCGACCTTGGTTCTACGAAGCCATCACGCACGGCAGGCAACTTCGAGGGACCTCGTTGAACTTGCGTGGGGGGATATCTGTGGCGCGCCTCTCAATCGCTCTCTGACGCTGCTGCTTCATCATCGTTTGCATCCCGCGCGTTCCGTCTGACCATCGAGAGTCGCCACGTTCCTAATTCAAGACCATGCTGCGGAATTTCCGCTTCAGACTGGCCGCGCTCCGCCGCTTCCATAGGGGTTCGTTGGTTGCATTATACGCTGCTGACACGTCGATCCACTCAGGCTTTGTGGCGGGCAGGTGCTGACGTACGAGCGCCAACAAGTGTTCCATCTCGCCACTGGAGTAGTTTGTTGACCCCTGCCGTTTTGTCATCTGCACACGTTGCATTAATACACGAGTTTTTCACAAGTGCCGCATATAGACAACACAGCAGGATAGCACTTACGTGTCTTCGACGGCGCAACTTGGGGAATGAGTTGGAGCTGCTGAACGATCGCAAGTCTGTACCCATTCTAAATAGGAACGATTAAGCTAATTTGGACCTCGATTAAACCGCTCTTCAAATTGCTAGACACATGCAACACATGTTCTCATTCGTACACTACAGCTTCTGGCCAATCCAACTTAGCTGGCTCAGTCGTGCGGTCAGTTGGCATTGCGTTTTGCCATATAGTCGTAGGTCGCTGTACTCTTTGATGTCAACGATGCAGCCGGGGGTAGAAGAAGCTCAGAGTCGCTCTCCACGTTCCACAGTGTTGCAGTCAGCAAAAGAGAGTCAATGTCCGTGCGGCTCCCTTCGTAGGGGTCGCGACAAACCTTCAAAACAACACATAAAGTTAGTTGTGCAAAACACAACGGATCTTCAAACGCACCTTCAATCGATCCTCGAGACTTTCAGGCGCATTGGCATCCACAAGATGAAGTCGAACCAGATTCCACTGCTTGTACGTGTGATTCGAAACCCAGAGGAGCCTCATTCGAATCACACCACTAACCACACCGGAGCCGCTTTCATCCTGTTCTTGTAGACGGGCTTTCAACCTAGCAGAAGCAACAAGCGTTATCAGTGACCTCTACATCGATAATATTGTGCACAAACAACGCATACCTTCTACGGTGTCCATGACGACGGTGTCTGTGCAGTCATCTTTCGCAGCAAGCAACTTCTTTCATACGCTCGTATGGGGTCAGTGTCGCGGGGCCCGACGTAGAATTCTCGTTGTTTGGCTGGACGGCAGATGAAACTGCTGCCGCTCGGATGACATTCTCGTCGTCGGGGTGTGGGTCAGAAGTAGCTGCCGCTCGGATGACATTCTCGTCGTCGGGGTATGGGTCAGAAGTAGCTGCCGCTCGGATGACAGTCTTCGGAGCGGCCTTCATTGATCTCTTTGGCAGCTTCGCGAGGCTCACGGGGCTTCCCAGCCATGGTTTCAATTGGATAATGACAGATACGCCATGCTTCACTTTTTGGCAATATGCACAGACCTTGCTTATCGACGAAGGGTACACACATCCGAAAGGCACGTGGCTGGCTGTGTACTTGCATTGGTCAGTTTGGTTTAGATCGGCCCACCTAGCCACATTGAAAAGCATGGAAACCAGAACGCTAATTAACAACTTCAATCCGCGCCACGCTGCGCAAAGCGCAAAACGCACACTATAGCCTTTTAAGGCACTTAAATATTAAAATATCTCTGCAAAGATAGCCCAATACGCCGCAACCGATACATCGTTCAATAGCATGCTTGGTATCTTGGCGTTTCAACGGCTACTTGAAGTTCCAAATTTATCTGAGCGAGCCAATAGGTGATTTCGGCAGAATGCTGGCGTCTACGAAGGAACGCCGTGAGCGTTGTGCTTACTATCCGCACGGCACCAACACACTCTGGTGTCTCTGTTAGATATTCATCATCGCTGACGCACATCGATTTACATTGTCTGGTATGTGCTGATCCCGTGGCTAAGCCCACCTCTTACTTTGAACGGATTGCTTCGCATTATACGAAGGCTGCATTGGTTTGGTTGAGATCTTCGAGCTCTAACAACTTCAACCAACGTCAAGTATCTCACTGTGTACTGCATTGGTCCGTTTAAGTTGGATTGGACCATCTAGCCACATTGCAAAATATGGAATCGAACTCTTTAAACAAACTCAGCTAGCAAATCGAATGCACTACATATGTATTTGGCGTTTGAGTCGCATCGAGACGTGTGCGCTGCGATGCGGATGCCGTGACTTAGTCACCGGTGTTGGTAAAACTACTAGCGCTCCTTATCAAACAAGCATGATACCACTACAGCAAGTGCCTGCTTCAACATCGACGTGAGGAAGCATCTCACTCTGTACTGCATTGGTCCGTTTTCTCTAGATCGACCATCTAGCCATACTGAAAAACATGGAAACCAGAACTCTAACGACTTCAAGCCGCGCAAACGCACACGATAGCTTTACCATTATGTAGATAGCTCCATATGGCGCAATCGGTGCATAAATCCAATAGCGTGCTTGTATCGTGGCGTTTCAACGACTCGACGCAGATAGAGCGTTAATGTGAGCGCAATAGGTGCTTTCGGCAGAAATGCTGGCGTCTCCAAACGAACGTCGTGAGCGTTGTACTTGTCCGTTCGGGCACCAACACACTCTAGTATCGATGCTAGATATTCATCATTACCAGCGCACATCGACTTGCATTGTCTGGTATTAATTGATCTCGTGGCTAAGCCTACCTCCCAATTAGAACGGATTGATTCGCATCGTTCGAGAGCAGTCTGCAGCTGCGCTGGTCTATTTAGTTCGAGGAAAGCATCTCACTGTGTACTGCGCTGGTCCGTTGGGTTTGGATCGGCACATTGCAAACATGGAATCAAATTCATAAGAACCTCAAAACAAACTTACTTGTGCATCGAATACACGTACAAATCCGCATTTGTATGTTTGAGTCGCGGCATCTGCATCGCGGCGTGCACGTCGCAATGCCGATGCCGTGCGATGTCCCACATCGGAAATCGATCTGGGACACGATATGTGACTCAGACGCCGGTGCTGGTACGCAGGTGCTGGTAAAACTACTAGAGATCCTTATCAAACTAGCAGATACCGCTACGGTAAGTGCCTGTATCAACATCGACGTGAGGAAAGCACTTTCACTCTGTACTACATTCGTCCATTTGCTTTTAGATGGGACCATCTAACCATATTGCAAAACATGGAATTCGAACTCTAGCAACCTCATTGAGTGCCAACCAGGGCCACGATATGTACGTGCATTTGCTGCGTAGAGCAATCTCTCATGTCTGTTAAAATCAGCATGGGTTGGTATGATCGCCGGGGCCCGCGCGTGGTGGGCGGTAATTGTCATGCAGCAATATCCACGTCTGGAACGCATCGTTCGTTCGACAGGCACCTAGTATCTTGACGTTTCAAGTTACTGCATGAATTTTAATGAGCCATTATGGCGTACGTTCTTTAATGCAGCTATACAATAACAAGACTTATAAGGCACCCCTGTACGGCCTTGCTCTCTTGCGGCGTCTGTATAAGTGCCGCTCAAAACGATATGCACCTCCGTGCATATTTCCCATTTCCCAATCTGCTGTGCATTGCTCACCATTCCACTCCGCTCCCCGCTTCCGACACACATCACCACCTCCAAGCCATGCAAGTGCGCGAAACATTCGCAAGAGAAGGCTACGTCATCCTCTACGAAGCCGTGCCCGAAGACACTATCAACGAGTGGCGAGCACTAGCGCGTCAAACCCAAACCGAGGACTGGTTCACCGATGTCGTGCACGACCTGCCCGAGGACGAAGACCAAGTAGAGGACCACGATCTGATCAACGATGAAGGCCACGTCAAGGCTGTCATTCCCGATCAACCTGCTCGTCGTGTGTTTCGCATGCTGACGCGATTCTACAGGACGTTTTTTCCTACCGCTCACGCTAACAACTGGGAATTCCAGAAGACTCCAGCTGGAATGGACGACCTGCCTGCTCGACGTGAGTTTACGGCCGTGCCGGTTGGATTCGACATTATGGACACTAGTGCTGTGGCTGGCTCCATTTTCGTCGCTACTGACAACGACACGTGCTTCTACGCGTACAGCTGGAACCACCACACCGCGCTTCGCTCCAATCGCCGACTGCTTGAAATGAACAAGGGCGACATTCTTCTCATTCGCGGGGACTTCATCATTGCGCCGGTCGGCTACGACACCAACCACGTCTGTCTACACGCGTATTTGGACTCGCCATTGTTGGAACGCCCTCACGATCATCACCCCCGACTTGTGAGAGAGATCGATGATACGAGGACGATTACCGATGATCCCTTCTGCTTTGTCTGGAATTGCACGTTCAACGGGAGTGATGTGGCCATTCGTCGTCACATTCATCGGTTCCACGGGATCCACTTTCGACCCGTGGTACGCCGACCCCGCCTCCAGCACGTGCCACGCTTAGTGGCCCCCTAGTTGCCCGAAAGCAACGAGTACAAGTACTCTGTACTTAAGTTACCGCTACATATTTCAGTTCATGTGTGTAGCTTTCTGTCAGCATAGGTGACTTAATTGTGAAAAATGAAACCACTGCATTCTATTTGCGCTACTTTACATTATCGCAGTTTATTTCTTCGAATGTTATAGTGGCCCGCACATCGTCTTGTTCGCCCCAGTGATAACCTGCAACTGTACAGGAAAATACTTCACGTTACTCGCACTTCAACAGGACTACAAGGAAGCATGAGGCAAAAAGAGACGAAAATTCAAATATCATTAGTCGACTTAAGGTGGGAAAACACTTCCTCTGCTAGTGAACGACGACTGCGTCCAACACTGAATCTGCTAGACGACTATGGAGGGGGGGCATGAAGTGTTGAAGAGGGATGATCCAAGTGTTCCGCGGGTCGGTATAGTTCTGCTCCCAGATGTTGCGCCACATCGTCCAGGAGTGATCCGGTATCATGTGCCCCAAAACATGGGCCCGGTTGAGCAACATCCTCGCATCTTGGTCATTGTGTGCGCACTCAAACGCAACAACTTCCAACCAGTCGGGATCATGGAGAAGATTGGCGTACACTTCGAAATCTTGAGTCCGCAGAT
Organism: Phytophthora crassamura; assembly: GCA_033557995.1. Classification (NCBI taxonomy): domain Eukaryota; phylum Oomycota; class Peronosporomycetes; order Peronosporales; family Peronosporaceae; genus Phytophthora; species Phytophthora crassamura. Next base: position 395,827 of record JAUCED010000018.1, read on the forward strand.
TCGTGATGTCGATGATGATGATGTTTGGGCCTTGGTCCCCTGGTTGACTCAGCCCATTCAGGCATCGACGGTAGCAGTCATCATGCGCAAGGCGAAGGTCGGCCCCATTGAACTGAAACACTCCGTCGTGCATGAAGAAATGTCCGCCGAACAAATCATCGTCTCCGCGCCCACTTCACCAGCGTATTCAGCAATCGTGTCCGCTAGCGTCGTCTTGCCAGATCCGGGAAGCTCTCTCATCACAACGAGCAGCCGAGGCACATCACTCAGATCGCGCCCCCATCGCCAACCAACGACATCCGAAAAGTGATCAACGATCCCGCTCGCAATGTTGTTGTAATGCTCCATGTCCCCGGCCGAAAAGCGAGAAATGAACGAAATTGACCACGAATGACAAATGACGGACGTGCACGAAAAAAACGAGCCTAACTTTACCTACAGTTGCTACAATATTCGTCGATGAGATGGCGCTGTGGGTAACTAGGATTGGGGCAGGAAATGTTGGAAGGTGCAAGTACGCTATCTTCGAAGACACCATCTCTATGTCGAGCTCCACAGCTCCAATGGATGATGCTGCCGACAGAAGAGTCGATGTTATTGTTGCTGAACATGACGCAGTTGTAATCGTTGTGGAGGCTGAGGTAATTGCTCGAGATGCTAGAGTTCAAGAGCACACGCGTCCAACCGTTGTTAGTGCAGTCACGGAATTCTGTCACCGTCGTGATGAACACAAGAACGCTATGTTGAGGTGGATCGAGCTGATCATATCTTCCACACAGAAGCTGTCTACCACTACAAGTTGAACCACCCAAACGCACCTTTATTGGTCAATATTCGACATTTTGATTTTAATATCTTCGACATGAGATCTGCACAGAAGCTGTGTAGAAGATGGATGCACTTTGATTGGTCAATATTCATGCTTTTCATTGAAAGTTACATGCATGACATGAAAATCAAGATGCCGTGTGTAGCGAAATTTTCCTGTTCTCATGAACGTTTTCAGAAATTGATTAAGAACTTTCACGTTCAATAAAATTAGAATTTCCACGGGTAAGTGAGACCAGCAGCAGTAAAAGGACATTCAAGGTTTCTACGTAGGGCAAACGATGGAGAGCGCAGAGATACTTCTCGCACAGGCGATCGCCCTTGAGATTGCTACCCGTCAGAGTTTGCAAGAAGCTGTACGCAACGCTCGCCGCCTGCGAATATATCCTGCAACCGATATCGCTTGCCGAAGAGCTATCGCAGGCATGATACATGCTCGTACCCGTTGGCTATAGGCACAACGCGAGTTGGATGCTGCGTATCGTCGCGTTAATGGTAACGACATAAACCATGGAAGAGATCGCCGCGTGGAAGAGCAGAGTCATGTCCAAGACATCATTCCAGACGAACGAGCGGAAGAAGAGGACATCGCTTTTCCACCTGCGATGGATGAGCCAGGAGCCCGGAGACGTGCGATTGAAGAGGAATGTGCTGCATTTGAGAATCTACTAGAAGCGCTGCGGAATTTTCGCCTTGGACGCTTCACGGGAACTCGGGACGACATGGAAGAAATAAACGCGCGTTGGGAGACAGCATGTCGGGAGGCAGATAGAGAAGATGAAGCGTACGCTGCATTTATCATGTCTGATATTGGAGTGACGCCTCAAAACCTCAGGGATGAGCTGCAACGCATCGAAGCCACACGTCGGCGCCGCAGGGATGATCAAAACCGACGAACCGATGCTGTTTTTGAGGAGACATAGCGATATTCGAGTCGGATGAGCCAGTGACTACCAGATCGCAGCTTTTTATGATTCCGTCACCGACGCAATCTACTCTCCAGCTAGAACGCAGGCTGCTGCTGAATTGCAAGTTGGTAAGGACGAAAGCTCTTAAAGCAAAATCGATTCTGCTTTCATTATGCTGTTCTTGGAGTTGATGTTAGTTTAGCAATTGTTGCATCGCTAAGTCTATTTAACCTTGCTGCTTCGTCTAAAGCGGCTTGAGGTGGATGAGCCCAAGCGATTACATCCTCAGTCAGTTCCTGAAGTGAAGTAAACGCTTCTCTCGCAGTGACGCGTGAAACCAAAAGATAAGGTTGTTCTTTCTTATTTGCGAATGCGTTCTTTGATCGCCATTCAGTGATGACCATCGAATTCAATGATTCACCCTGAACCTTGTAGACAGTAGACGATATCACACACACGAGGGGAAACTGCTGAATGCTGACGGATAACTCCCTGGGAACGCCATGTACAGTTCCTGGCAGCGCAATTTCTGCCGCTATATATGCTTTCGTCGCAAAAAGAGAGGGAAAATGTTTGGATCGCTACATCCTCTCATCGATACTGATGTGGACCCACGATTAGGCCGAACCAAGACAACTGGTGGAGGAATGCTTGTATTTTTACGGTCATACCAGCACCGCTATCGTGGACCAAACGAAATCTTGTTCCAGGGTGGTATAGAATGGCTTCAAGATGACCACACGTTCCGTTTGCCACCATCTTCTCGGCGCTAACATTTTGGGAGACTTGAATTGGCATCCCAATAATTAAGTCAAGGTATGGAGCCAGTCTACCAAAACTTGAGTCCGGTAACCCCATTACCATTTTGCTCTCTGCCCAATTCAAGCCTTTGTAGTTTCCCTTGAAAGTTTGCAACGACACGCACGGGATATTCTCCTTCAGGGAGTAGCTTGCCTGCGGGGAGACGAATAAACTGTTGATACCAACTCTACTCGTATTATCCGGCGTCACAAATGTATCTGTAGTTTCTCTGGATATTGCCACATTTTTGGATTCGTTGCCTTTGATCACACGCGAGTTGATAATATCAACAATTTTTTGTGTCCAAACACCTAGACGGGCTTTCGTACAACCACGCCCCCACTCCGGATCCTTTTGAAATCGAACGCTTTCTTTCAGCATAATGACTCTACAAACAACTTCCACAAACTAAATTCTGCGAGCTCGTCAGGTGAAATGTTTGCCTTTTCACCTTTTGGTTTGGATCCTTGTACAGCAGCGTTCCACCGACTGGAGGTAACTGCAAAATATCGCCCACTAGTATCACATGAACTCCACCAAAAAGGACGCCAGTAACACGCTTTGCCTGACGCAAACGCAGATCTATCTGAGCAAGTTGGAACTTCTTCATCATCGAAACTTCATCTATAATTATTAGCTCAAGTTCCACAATTGAATCAGACGCTTGCTTTATATATTTGAAGCAAAAGGCTCGCCAGCGTCCGCCCACTGATAAGCGTAGCGGCTTTGCCAGTAAGCGCCGTTTTCACGAGACAATTCGGGCGACCCCAGCTTTCACACAGTGCCTGTACCGCGTCGAGAATTCTACTTTTGCCAGTTCCACCTTCACCGCCAAGAAACATGAGAAGTTGTCCATCTTGTAGTTCACCCTCAAGTTCATCCCCGGTGTAATAGTCGTTTCGGCTTGTCTCCATAGTGAAAGAAGAGCTCGCCCAATTACTTTGAGGGCATAATGCTGCCTCTCGTTTAAGGTATACACAGTTGAAGCTTCAGAAATGCTGGCGAAACTCTTCATTACTTTAGGTGCTTGATGGAAGACGGTGCAGGGCTTCCACACCATGTTTTCGTCAAGCAAGCTATCAGTCAGCAGCTCAACTACCTGTGTATCACGTGAAGCAGCGAAATCGGTATCCACAACTCGGCAAAGCACGGTGTTGTCTGTATTGGCGTCACGAACCCACTTTTTCATGAAATTAACAGGCGGTAAATCCTCGGAGCGCAAATTAATAATGCACCTTGACAAGTCAGCTGCAGCACCATGAAGCAAACCAAATTCTTGGAATGTAGTTAGCATGCTCGCCGTTGTGCCTTCGGCAATTGTCGAACTTGGACATGCAGCAGGGTTCAGAGAAGAACTTTCTAAAATGACATCGCTATTGTCTCCATTATCCCACACATCGAGCATATTTTCATCGACTTGAAACTGTTCTGATAAACCACAAGGGAGAAGGGTCTATGAATCGTCACGATCTACGTCGTCGTTTTCATCGCTACTTGCATCGTCACATTCACTGTTTCCCTCGTGATTGTCTACTGTGGCTGCATGTGCAGCACTTTGCGATGCTGCCTTTTGCACACCACTGTAATAGTCCTGCATATTGTTCATAATCATTTCTGCAAATTTACTGCTCGTCCCGGACCAAACGGCGAAAGCATGTAGCCATGCTTCTTCGTCTACATCATCCGAATGCCAACAAGGTCTTCTAAGTTTCGAAAAGGCTTAAAGAGTACTAGAGAGTGAACGGCACGCTTGCATGACGATTTGGACTGTAAATTAACTTCGCTTGATGGCATTCTGAAACCTTGGATCACTGGAACAGCATCCGTGTACCTTTTGCCGAGACAATGGGATTCGTGGAGGGGATGCTGCTCAAGGAATGACAGCTTAGAACTGACGGACTTTTCACTCTTTTTGCGAAAGTACCACATCGTAAATTCGTAAAGACCCACGTCCTCCAAGTCCTTTGGGCGGTAGACATAGTCATCGAGAGAGGACACCACATGATACTTCTGAGAGTTAAGATCATCGCTGTCTTTCACCAAAGTACATATATAGTCTTTAGTGGTGCAGCGGGGCTGCTGTAGCTTTAGCGTCAGAGGAAGACACAGACTCAGAGAGTCTCTAGTAATATTGATAGCTTGCAAACTCTATACGAGAGTTTGCACGAGTACCTTAATATAGCTAATTAAGGACTCCAAGAGACAGAAATACCTTAAACAAGGCTAGTGAACTCTTAGGCTTCAAATGTGAACTGAATGTATTGTTGTTTATCGCGGCAGAGCCGCCTGTTGTTTGTATGTATAGGACTCACTATCTATCATAGTAGAGCCTAGTCAAATGCATATCCAGTGGCTGTGAGCCACCCACTCCTATCTGGGGTGACCCACGTAACATATGTGTGGAAGCCACTTATGTGTGGCACCTAGCTTGTGTGCATCACACTATTCAATGTAACCCCGTTACACCCTCCCCCACCAGACTGTGGACACCACGTGTACGCACTCGTCATCATCTCGATTGAGAAGTCTCGACGGCAACGGCCAAGTCGCTTGCCCTCACGAGAGCCCGCTCCAGAACTTTCCAAGTTCAACGAGCACATGGCTCGGAGTCCGCAGGCGTCTTGGTCACTCGACAACAAGAGCGCGCTCGCGTCCCCGGCACCTAGTGCCCCAACGTCCGACCGTAAGGTCTCACCGCGCCCCGCGTCAACGCTCTCGGTGAGAGAGTATCACGCCTTGCAGCAGAGCCGTCTTGCGCTTAGCTCCGAGAGCCCCAGCAGCGCGAACATGGCCCGCCGGGCGGCAGATGACCTCTTTGAGGGCCTCGAGGAGGGGGAGGAGGACGAGGAGTTGGACTACAGCTCCGACACGCCGATGCCTCAGCGAGAGGACTCCCCGCCTCCTGCGCGTCCACGCTCGCCGGAGCAGCAACGCCGGGTTCCCAACCCTTTCGTGGATCGCGAGACCACAGCACTTCGTGCTTCGTCTGGTCTGGAGACAAACGAGATCTCCAACGACCTCGACGAGGCTCAAGAGCGTCAGCTCGAGGGGCAAACTGCCGTTCGTTCGCAACGACCTGAGGCGCGACCGCTAGTGAACTCTCGACGAGAGTATGGCTTCGTGCCGCTCAACCCGGTGGAGCGCTTGAAGCAGTTTGGCTCGGGCCATTGCAGAATTGGCGAATCGGGCCGGCGGCCAGTACCAGCGACCAGGTCGCTACTCGTACTGCTCTCCGAGAGAGGCTTCTGACGCCGCAGCAGACCACTCCACAGGAGTATGGGACTCGCCTGTCCGATCAAGCCCGTGGGGCTTCAGTCCCCGCGATGCGGACTATTCCGGTGGTGCTCGGTCCGGGAGAGCTCCTCCACGAGGACGACGCTCAATTCACGAGCTGGGTTCATCGAACCCGCCGTCTCTCTTCGCTGGAGGCTCTCCAGTCTAGCTTCGACGAAGCTGATGTGCGCTTAGAGCGCCGGCTTCGCTTCGATTTCGCGAAGATGAAGACGAAGCGTCAGGCGGCCGCCTCCAGGTCGCTACAGTCCCTCGGACTCGGCTCCTCTGCTCTTAAGAGCGCTGCAGGAACTCACCAAGGTGAGTCGACGGCTGCAGCAGCCCGGGATCAACGCTTGAGCTCAGCGTATGATCCCTCAGCTCCCCTGCCTAGCGGCGGGAAGCGTGAGGCGACCGACTTCGCGGTCGCGGGCTCGCAGAGCGCCTTCGATCGCGGCGATCAAAAGCGTCCACGACGTCAGGGCAGTCTTGCCGGAGGGGTACCTCAAACTCCCACGAGTTTTCTGAGTGCGGGTACCCACGCCACTTTACCAAATATTGGTTATGAGCGCCGCGTCGACGACGCTTTAGAATACGCTCCACATGAAAGTGGCGGTTCCCCTGCTCGTCGAGCAGCGCCGGCGGCGCCCGTGTCCTCGCACGGTGAGGAGCCTGTCCGGCCTGAGAAGCTGGAGAGCTTGGAGAGATCGCTGAGCGACGTGCGTCAGATCCTGGAGCGCCATGGGCGGAGGCTTGATCAAGCCGAGAGGGAGTCTGACACCACCGTGAATGAGATCCGCGATCTCCGGGAACGTCTCCAGTGGTGTGAGGCTGCTGAGTCGGCGACTCAACGCCTGGCGCGCCTTGAACAAGGTTTCGCGCGGCTGGAAGGTCAGGTCGACCTGTTGCTGCGACTTCAGCAGGGCGCCGTGGCTCCGCCACGTTGGGCGCCAGCTCCTGAGAACCCACATGGGCCGGGTCCCGGTACGGCTTGAGCAAGCCAACGTAGAACACGGGGTGCGTACGCATCTTCTTCGGAAGATTGAGCGTGTACGCCAGGCCCTTCTTGGCCACGACCGTGAACGGTCCCACGAAGCGCGGGCGCAACTTGGTCTTGAAGACCGCAGACACTGCATGTGTAGGTAGGTTTTTAGCGTGAAGCAACACTAGGTCCCCGACCTCATAACTCTCAACATGCCTCTGCCTTTAGCATCCGCATGTTCTTTCTGTTTGTCTTGGCTATCAGCCATTGCGTCACGTACGTGTCGAAGGACACTTAGACGCGTTGACAGGAACTCGTCAACCTGTTTACGAACAGTGAGTGGGCTGACATCAGCAAGCCGATCGGCTATCTCTCCCCCACCAAGCCCAGGACCACGGGGTGGCAGCGTCAGCGGGACGCGCGGGTGGGTGAGGCCGTTCACGTAGAACGGAGTGTAGCCCGTGGAGGCATGCACAGCGTTGTTCAACGCAAACCCGACGAGTGGAAGCATAGCGCTCCAACGCTTCGGCGTTTCAGCGCAAATGCTACGAAGAATGTCTTCGACAACGCGATTCACGCGCTCAGTCTGACCGTCGGTCTGCGGATGGTCCGCTGTGGACATGTCCAACTTGGTGCCAAGCACCTTAAAGACAGCGTCCCAAAACTTCCCAGTGAAGCGGGGGTCTCGATCAGAGACAATCGATGCGGGCAGCCCGTGTTGGCGGAAGACCCGATCGAGAAACAGCTTCGCTGTCCCTTCACCGTCCACGGTGTCCGGCACAGCCGCTAGATGAGCCATCTTGCTCAGACGGTCAACGAAGACCACGATGCCCGTGTTGCCTTCCGAGTCCTTTGGAAGGCCAAACACAAAGTCCAAACTCATGGACTCCCAACACCCAGAGGGTACAGGCAAGCTTGCCAGCGGCGCGGCCGCATGCGGTGAGGGCTTCACCCGTTGACACGTCTCACACGTGCGCACGTACGTGCGCGTCCACTTGTACAGCTTGGGCCACCAATAGGTCCGGCTCACAGAGCTGTAGGTCTTCTCGCGACCGAGGTGGCCGCCAAGCGGTGTATCATGCGCCTCGTAGAGGATACGATACTTCAAATCCTCGTCATGAGGGACCACGACTCGAGGAGTGTCCTCCGCACTCGTGCTGTAGTACAGCAGACCGTCAGCGACGGAGTAACGGTGCAGGCTCGCGCGCAAGCGCGCCGACAATGTCTTGTCCGAGTTTTCAAACTCCTTGCTCCCAAGAGCACGCAGCAGGGCGACACACATGTCGTCTCGCGCATACGCAGCGCGTATCAAGTCCGTCACCGACGAGGTCACCATCGTGACATGAGCAAGCTCATAGTCCGGTCGCCGTGACAACGCGTCTGCAAGACCATTCTGCCTGCCAGGCTTGTACTTCACCTCGAAGTTGTACTCCGCGAAGAAGGACAGCCAACGGGCCATCCTTTGCGAGAGGTGAGGCGACTGGGTCGCAGTGCGTAGTGACGCATGATCAGTGAAGATCACAAACGGCTTAGAGCCCAGCAGGTGAACCCTGAACTTGACGAGAGCATACTTCATCGCAAGTAGCTCTTTGTCATGAACTGGATAGTTCTTCTCTGCAGCCTTAAGCTGGCGAGACTCAAACGCTATCACGCGTTCACGCCCTTCGGCGTCTGCTTGAAGCAGAGCACTGCCTATGGCAAAGTCCGATGCGTCACAGACGACACTGAAAGGACGTTCAGGGTCTGGCAACGCCAGGATTGGGGCATGAAGGAGACTCTCCTTGACTGCTTCGAAAGCATCTTGATGTGCGGTGTTCCAACACCAGTCCTCATCCTTCTTAAGGAGGTTGGACAACGGCCTAGCCATGTCAGCGTAGTTCTCGCTGTACTTGTGCAAGTAGTTGGCGAGGCCAAGCCACTTGCGCAAGTCCTTCTGGTTCTTGGGAACCGGCTAGTTGACGATGGTCTTGACCTTTGCAGGGTCGGCGCGAAGGCCGCGCTTCCCAACGAAGCATCCTAAGAAAGGACTATCTTCCGCGCCGAAGATGCATTTCGATGCGTTGGCGTATAGCTTGTGGGTGCGCATGCACCCAAGCACCGCCCGTAAATGGTCTATGTGGTTTTCCACATCCGACCGACCGTGCTCAGCACGACTATGGACGAAGAGATCGTCAAAGTACGTTTGTGCAAACGCTCTGAGGGGCCGGAAGAGCTGTGTCACCAGACGATTGAACGTCGCAGGCGCGTTCGACAGCCCTTGGGGCATGACTAGCCACTCCCAGAGCATACCGCTCGGAGTGCTAACCGCTGTCAGCGGAATGTCACTCGCTCGCATGAGCAACTGGTAGTAACCATCGACCAAGTCGAGCGCACTGTACATCGTGCAGCCAACCATATTGTTCTGCAGAACATCCTTCCTAGGAATCGGCGTCTGTGCCGGAATGGTGGCAGCGTTGAGCTTATTGAAAGCATGAACGATACGCCACTTGCCATTAGGCTTTCTGACACAGAACGTAGGCGTCGAGTGCGGAGACTTGCTCTCACGCACCATGCCCGCCGCGTGCTTGGCACTGAAGAACGCGTCAATGACGTCGCACTGCTCCTTCGGTAAGGGCCACTGCCTCGTTACGCAGTATTTGTTTCCAGGAACCAAGTCAATCTCATGACGGACACCTCGATCCGGAGGTAAGCCAGTGGGCGGGTCATTCGAGACCACATCCTGGAACTCCTTAACCAAAGGATAGAACGGATCCGATGGGTCCTTCAGGATCGAAGATCCACTTCGCGCACTGAGTGCCTCCTTCGTGTCCTCAAGGACAGCTTCATCCATAAGCGACGAGGAGTTCAATTCCTCCTCCGGTCGTATCATGACCACTTCGGCGAGCGCGCCAGCCTTTAAGGCATCCCCAAAGTCGGGAATGGACATCTCGTCCAGCTCTAGCAGAGCAGCCACCGTCGGAATAGCCTCGAGGCTGACGTTGCCCTCGGCTTCACCAGTCACTCCATCAACGAGTGTGTATAGCTGCTCGCTACCATCGTCCACGACGGACACGTCCTGTACCAGGACCGACGCCTTGCGTCTCGCAGTCGCCATCTGGCGTCGCTGCCGCCTCCTCGCGGAAGCTGTACGCCTCGGAGAGGCCAGCGTGTTCAGACTGAAAGTCTCGTCAGGTGTTGCCACCTCTTGCTGCTCTGATTGAGCCGGCGTGGAGCCGCAACGCTCACAGCCCTCGCCCAGTGGATTAGGTGCCACTCCACCCGCATCGTCAGGGTCCTCCCCTTGATGCCTCGGCTCACAGCCGACCACGCCATCAGTGGCATGCAGCGATGCTCTGCTCTCGTGACGAGCATCGCTCAGCGGGTTACGTGCCGCTCCACGCGCATCACTAGGGCCACGCCCAAGATGCCTCGACTCAGTGTCGACCCCGCCATTACCGGCAGGCAGTGATGACTCACAGTAACTCGGAGTCTCACTCAGTGGGTTACGTGCCACTCCACGTCCAGCCCACGAGCAGTGCTCGGGACTCGCGTCTTCGACGCCAGTGTCCATTAACTCGGACATTCCAATGTCCAGCACATTGACCGACTCGGTCCAGTGCCCGCGCCAATAGCGCTTTTGCTTCCTAGCAGAGGTGGGTTCATGACTCGCCAATGCTCCCCTAGGAGGCAAGCGCGTAGCGCCTAAGGTCTTCGACCGCCAGTCGATCCATGGTTCATGGCATTCCAGCCATGCCATGCCGAGGATGAGGTCGTACCTCGAATCCAGGTCGATGACCAAACAGCGTTCAACGCTATCGAAGTCCAGGAACTTCACGCCCAGGTTCACAGGAACCTTGGGCACCGTGACACGGGTCCCCGTCGCAAGACGGACGGTGACGATGTCACTCGAACGCGCCTTCAGCGCCTCAGCGTACTGCTGACTTCCTTCCATCGTGGAGCGCCGAGCATAGTTGCCCGACGCTCCGGAGTCGATAAGGATCTTCCATGGCTTCTCAAAGCCCTTCACGGTCGCTTCCACGACCAGCAAGCCCGGCTTGCATACACGTCCCGTGTTGTTAGAGAGCACGGTGCTCTTTGGGGCTAAGCCCTGCCGACTTCCTCCCTGAGGCTCAACAGAACTCAGTTCTTCTTCCCCAGCAGGGCGCCCCGCGCCTACTGGGACTTGGCGTTTCCCCGCCCCGAGCCAGGCTTCTGCTCAGAAGCGGAGATTCGGCTCGACGGAGCCTGGCGCTGCTTGCGCAGCGGGCAACCCGGACGCAGGTGTTGCGTGCTGCCGCACACATAGCATCGACGGATGCCGATACGCTGCTCAGCAGCCTGAAGCTCGGCTTCCTCATCTTCAGCGTAGCTGAGGTCCATAGGCATTGCGCCATTGGACACATCAGAAGCTCCGGAAGAGCTGGCTTGGGAAGCCGTCCAACCAAGTCGCGACGACTTGAAGTTGAACTCGGCGTTCAATGCCACGTTCACGGCTTCCTCAAAAGAGGTCGGGTGAACACGGAAGACTTCCGTCCTGGCCACGCCAGTGCGAAGGCCTTCCATGAAGACGGTCACCGCGACCACTTCAGGAAGAGGATCCGCCGCCATGCCGGCGAGAAGAGTTCTCAACTCCTGGACGAAGTCCAACAATTCCTTCGTACCCTGACGGGTAGACAGGAAGCGTGACCTCACGCGATACGCCTGGTTAGGCGGCGAGAACACTCGCGAAAGCTGGGCCTTCAGCTGATCCCAAGAAGGGAACGCAGTGTCCACAGACGTGCCACACGTCAGGGCCCACTCTCGCGCTCGGCCACCGAGCTTGGAGATCGCAAGCGCCACGCGCTGCTGCTCGGTCTTGAGCATGGCGGACGCCATGGCCATTTCGACCTCTCTGATCCAGAGCAAAAGGCTTTCGCCTTCCTTGCCCTCGAAGGTCTTGACGCTCACCATGAGCGGTTTAGCTCGTGGAGCATCGTCCGATGCAGGCCTAGGCGTCACAGACGCCGCGGCCGCAGTCATCTTCTGCTGGACGTGCTCCAACAGAGCATTCTCATACTGAGAAAACGCCTCCAGACGCGCGTTCACCGCGTCGGGGCCTTGCGAAGCAAGATGGGCCACACCTTCCGGGCCGATCAAGGACATCAGCTTATTAAGCCCGTCCTGTTGGTTCGGGGGTAAGTGGGCAAATTGCTCCATCCTCACAGAGGGACAGTCGTAAGACTCAGGTGTCGGATTAACTACAAGTGCTACCAAGTGCAGCGGGGCTGCTGTAGCTTTAGCGTCAGAGGAAGACACAGACTCAGAGAGTCTCTAGTAATATTGATAGCTTGCAAACTCTATACGAGAGTTTGCACGAGTACCTTAATATAGCTAATTAAGGACTCCAAGAGACAGAAATACCTTAAACAAGGCTAGTGAACTCTTAGGCTTCAAATGTGAACTGAATGTATTGTTGTTTATCGCGGCAGAGCCGCCTGTTGTTTGTATGTATAGGACTCACTATCTATCATAGTAGAGCCTAGTCAAATGCATATCCAGTGGCTGTGAGCCACCCACTCCTATCTGGGGTGACCCACGTAACATATGTGTGGAAGCCACTTATGTGTGGCACCTAGCTTGTGTGCATCACACTATTCAATGTAACCCCGTTACAAGTGGTAAGCTGGCGTATAACTTCGCCAACACGTAGTGATTCACATGAAGCACTCGAATAGCAACAGGAGCCACGATACAGATATAGTGCTCAAGTGGGCCTGCAATTTCTTGTCGATTCGTCAAATTGTACATTAGACAAACAACACGTTTGCGAGCCAGTACCAAACGGTCTTGAGCACCCGATTTCTCAAACTCGCTTTGTTCGCCCTCTTGCCGCCGTTTCAACGCACCGACGGCAACTGCTACTTGTGAATCCAAGCGTTTTTGGAACTTCGTGACGTACTTGCAGAAAAAGTAAATTCGATCAGTTACGTCGCTGCCCCCCAGCAGGACTTGAATGTCGTGATTGCACCTGAATGTTGCCATAATTATGTAATTAAAGCCATTGATGTACTCATGTCCTAGTTTGTGACTTAATTCTACCCCGGATGCAGTAAACGAAGTGCGATCCACAAGCTCGCGAGCAAAACCGTATCAGCAACACGAATTGCTCGTCGTTGATTTTGACTGCTTGAAGCAACTAGTCGTATGATTCCATAAATGCTGATTCATTTGCACAGCCAATGCAGAAACCATATAGTCCAAGTAAGTTCGATCCATTCGTTCGTCTGCCACGGACGGAGGTGACACCTCAAACAAGCGGGTCAGCGGGTCACTTTTAAACGCATCTTCGCCACTCTTATAAAGCATGTTTTGAGCGCCGTTCTGCTGGTGCAATTGCTCAGCCGAAAATGCGTCAACAACACTATCACCTACCATACTGGCGTACTTTGTCTCTCTCTCATGAATAATATCCAGCGCCTCTTTCATTGTCCCGCGAGAACTCAATTCAACGGCTGCCTGAATTTTGACATCCTGTCTTGAAAGAGAGGGGCGCTCTCTAGGCGGCCACTGGTTTGGATAACATCTCAAAAGTGCGCTTCGCAACAAGTGTTGCGAACTAAATCGAAACTGGCAAGATGTACACTGGATGAGAGCAGGCTCTGTAACCTTGCGTCTAAAATGAGGGGCTCGGGGGTTTGCAATAGGATCTTTTCGAGCGCTGTCAGGGATACGCAGTCCAACCAGCTCCGAAAATGGTGCTCCACAATTTAATCATCCGCATTTTTCGACACCTATTGGCAAGTTGTTTGACACAATACTCTTTGCGTACGATGACACCCGATCTTGAAAGAGTGTTCCAGACGGGCTGTTGAGCAAGTGCTCAATAGCGGTAGAATTTGGCGGACAATTGTTTAACCAAACCAATATGTGTATGTGCAACGTCCCCTTTCCTTGGGTTCAACCATTCAAAAGTATGCCCTCACGTCGCCCAATAGTCCTCGAAACGTGAACCGCCTTTTAGTGGTAGGATCGATACCAAGTGCATGCTTGATAAATGCATCTACTTGACGCATGAACAGCCGTGTAGATGCACAATCGTTTTTTTAGACTTGCTGCTTTCAACTCAGCACTAGTTGGCAACCGCGATTCCAGCACGTCGAACAATGATTCCACTGACAAGATGCCTGTGTAATGACCCATAACAAGCGAGTTATCCGTATTAGGAGTCAGAGTAGCGAATGAAGCAGGCTGACCAAAGCGTGTTTGGTAGGCCAAGGCTTTGTGTCTACACTGCGAGCGTTCCGCGTTGTTGCCCCATAATGATCTACTTCCAATCTCCACTGATGCCAGAAATTTTTGGGCAACGCAATCCGATTGTGGACGCCAAGGAAGGCATCCTTGCTGCCTTCGTTCATTGTCAAGAATCGCTCGTCCTTGCTGCTCACCGGTCAGGCTTTCGTATCCATCTAGCAGATTAGGAATGCGCAGCAACGAAAATGATTGTTAATGTACATGTTTCGCATCGCGATACGGTCAAATGCGACCAGCGAGAACAACTCGTCTTCAGCAAACTGGCGCTCACGCAGCATAGAGTAATACTTCACGCATTCTTGGACCGAAACATTTACCAGTCGAGATTCGCGCTGGGTGACCCCAGCCAAAGGGAAACAGGTGTGGAATATACGAGCGAGAATATCCCCAGCTGCATCGTTGGAAATTGTGTCGGACCTGCGGATTTCGAATTGACGCTCTCCAGCGTTCGACGTCACTGGGTGCTCCCTCGCCATAACAGGCGTGTATGTTTCTGAAAGTCCAGTCCTCCTCTCTACTATGTCGGCCTCCTCACCCTCGTTCCCCACAGGAATACATCACTCTGACCGCGAGTACTTTCTTGCTCTTCATTCATACCTCGATCTAATTCACCAGTACTGTCAGTAACGTGCTCCAAGAAGTTCTGCTCAACATTGCTATCCACGTAGTCTGAATTCAAAACCAATTCGTTTGGCGTCACGTTAGCGTACAAATGGTTGTTCTCCCGATAGAAATTGAACACATCTCGAACCTTTAGATTTCGAATCCTGTGCATTTTGCGTATCTTTTTCGACTGCACCGGCGTAAAGTCGCCTACCATGACAACCCGATACGAAGACACGTCCTCGATCGATCGTGGCAATAATAAAATGGGGGCCCTGGTGTACAGTCGAAGGCGATGCAATTCAAACGAATACAGCTATGACGACCACCCCGCATCACACGCGTAACAGCAAGAATACTAGCCAGCTGAGTTATGAGTCTTCCGGCAGTGTAAGATCTCGTATTTTTTTGTCAAAGCGTCCAACATAGAATCCATTTGCGATAGAGAACTTTGGTAACCTGCACTTCTCAATTGACCAATCGCATTCGCTGCATATTAAAAGCCAAGCTCGCGGTGAGTTGGTATCATCCATTTAGCAATGCACACCGCGTGGTGATACCATAGTGCCTTCTAAATCAGGCAAGTGAGGCGGGACGCGGTACTGATCAACAAGAGCACCGGGAAACTTCACTTTCGTCGATAGTTTCTCTCTTCATCTTATCCATGAAAGTCCAATCGTTATCATCCACGCGACGTGTTTCATGACGAAGTACCAGTCGATCGCACGCAGCACAAACACATTCATCGAGTCCCTCAGCCCCTAATGAAGTCGATTCATGCAATCAGCTCGCTCCTTTTCACTAAGCTCATGGTCAAAAATTATGTCACGACTCTCACGGGAGTCATCTCGGCTTTGTGCTAGTTCCACACGCTTACTTGATGTGGTCTTTCTCGCTGTAGGCTCACACACTCCAGTGTGAGTAGGATCGCGCTGTATCCGCTCACATTCACGTAGCCTACGCCGGCGCTGAAACAGCCAATTTCGCTCACGTCTCCGTTCAGAATCAAGCAGGGATAGTAAATCGTCTTCATCACTATCACGTTGTCCACCATTCGTAGCACTTGTGCAATGACCAATGGATGCAGTACTCTGCACAGGACGAGAGCTCTCTTGCCATAACGGTTCAGCTGCTGTCAGTTGGAAATGTTCGTGATTGTCTCTGGGATTGTTGTGCCGCCGTTTACCCGGTTGGGCATGTTCTTCTTCGTGATGCGCATCCAAAAACGATAACAGATCATCCTCATCTGAACTGCATACAAGCTTCTCCACCACCTCACGCTGACGCTTCCCATGCGCCGTCATGTTGGGACTTCTGGCTATCGCGCAGGAAACGAAGTGAGGGCTCATTGCACGATTCTCACCGAGCTTCATGGAAAGATTGGCGAGCTTGTTGAAGATACCATCCGTACTGTAATGGTCTATAAATGTGGGTTGCACGTTTGCTTTGATGACCTTGGCCGCGTCATGTAGTCGATTGTTGTTCTTTGTTGAAGCAACAGGGAGATAAAAAATACTTGGTGGGCCATCTGAATCAATACTACTCAACTTCAACTATAACAATTGTTTTAACGTGCTTCTAGCGCTGTACAGCGCGAATTTCACGCATGTACTCGTAGCGCACCCTGCCACCTACAGTATGCTGGGCGTCGCACTCAACGGCTTCGCGATGGTCGAACTCACAAAGAGGCGCTGCAACCTAAAGCTAGACGTGTTGGTGACGGGAAACGCGGAGACAGTGCATGTACAGCAAAATACCTCACGTCACTTTCAACACTATGGATTTTATCTGGCATGAAAGGTCTTTTGAGATTTTGGTCGGCATGTCGAACGAAGGTTGGTTGACCCTTGTTCATATATGATATATAGTTTTAATTGGCCAAGGGGCCGAACTGATTAATAAGGTGTCCGCTGTAAAGCACACAAGCAACATCGCGACAGGTTTTTATGCAATCCGTACATATATTATATCTGACAGGTACCAAGAACCGTATCATTATAGAGCCTGATGTATGAATATCAAAATATACAATATATACTGGTGTACAACTCCACCCAAATAACAAATACGAATATTGACCAATCAAAATGCGTCCATCTTCTAGACAAATTCTGTGCAGAGCTCATGGCGAAGATACGAAAATCAAAATTCCTAATATTGACCAATCAAAATGCGTCTATCTTCTAAAAAGCTTCTGTGCAGAGCTCATATACAAGATATGAAATAAAAAATGATAATTGCGGAATGAAAATGCGTTATCTTCTAGACAATTTGTGTGCTGAGCTATACGGAAGATAAGAAAAATAAAGATGTGCCGTCGTTTAGCAAGACAAAATTGTACGCTCAACAAAACTAGTAGTTGGTCTGCTTCTCCAAGTCTTCCAAGCAACGCTGAATCCAAACACACTTCTGCTGGAATGAGGGGTGGTCTGTCTCATCAACAGCACCAGGTTGGTGGCACAGCAAATTCCGCGTTTTGAAAACGTATCGAGTCTTTCTTGCAGGCTGCCTGCGACTTGCGGGTTACTTCTTTCATTTGCACGACAACGACGCGGCATCGCTCGAGTCTTGTCATGCCTAAGTCTCTTCGTAAACACAACGTAAGTGAGCCAAAATGCAATCGCACATCACACAGAAATATACGTACAGTCGTGGTTGCATTTCTTGAGGAAGACTTCAATGCACTGCTCCGTGTCGCAACATGCACGGTACGAGTCCAGCTTCACCTTCAATCCTTCGGCGTAGTTGCGCTCTCTAGTCCATCCGTCACGTTGCTCAATCGAGTATTTCACTGCAACTTCGCGATCATGTCTTTCCGCTTCCAGTGCACGACACCAATCATCATCGAGTCGCCGATCATTTCTCACTCGGATTCGATTCGAGTTTTTCCCCCTTTTCAGCATCGACCACTCGTCCAATTGACGATGGTGTCTCTCTTCCTGGTCCTTAGCTCGTGCGGCAAGCGCCCGCTCCTTTTCAGCAAGCACTAGTTCACGTTCTGCAAGTCTGTTGCCAAACGCTACTAGCTCGGCTTGTCTGTGGTCTCTGCACTCAGTTTTTTCTCCCAGCTCTGCCGCTTTATCCTTGACTTCATTCACGTCGCCTCCAAATTCGGCAGACTTGCGGCGCCCCGTCATAATTTCCTTGAGAGCGTCGTTCTGTGCCTTCACTTCGATCAATTCCCTCTGTAGCTTCCCAATTTCCACTTCATGAGACGCCTTCACGTTCGCAATCGCCAATGCGTGCTGCTCCCCTCGCTGCGAGATAACCACTTCGAGCTGCTTGCACTTCGCAACGTCCTCCTCGTGCTGCACGTTCAGCTTCGCGACCTCTTCTTCCAATTCTTCAATGCTTTTCTTGGGCGTGCCTGCCTCAATTGCACGCTGCTCGGCCAAGGCTTTCTTGACAAGCGCTTTCAATCGGGTTCCTTGGCCTTCAACTCCTCCGCGTGGCCCTTGAACGCCTTGAAATTACCACTCTGTGAAAGTTTTTGATAGTCCACGTCTTTGTTGGCGTTCCGTGCCGCACGATATACAAGCGCGAAAGCATCGAACAGAGATGGACTTAATTGAAATCTGTCACTTGCCTTGCATTTGCCATACTGCCGCTTGCCAGATCTCAATCACGCATGCATATTTTTCAGCGCCGGCACAGCTTCTTGAAGATCATCCAGTGAAAGTTCTTGATCGTCACTTCGAGGGTTTCATCCGCGACGCATTTTTTGCGGTCTCGGCCGTCGCATTTTCTGTCACCTTCGGCGTCTTCTCCGTTGTCTCGCCATCGACTTGCTCCTCGTCTTGGTCACGTTTTCGCTTGTTTTGACGAGCGCCTTCAGAAAATGCTTGTGTAGGCTTGGACTTGCTGGTTTCCTGGAGGCGAGCCTCGTGGGGGGTTGTGTGGCTCCGGGCATGTCAGTGACAGTGAAATAGCGTGACGTGGCCGGATTGTTACTTGTCTGAGCACTGATAACGGACCAATTTGGGATCCCAAAAACTGTGGCAACTTTGGGCGCGCGCCCCAAAAAACAAAACGATAGTCAGAAGCTTTCACAATTGCCAACGGCAGCAAAGTCCGGCCAAGACGAGGAAACCCGAGGCAGCAGGCTCCAAGCAGCGCGTCGAGAGAGCTGCGACGTAGATGCAATGTGATAGTACTTGGAGACAGAGTCCACTCATGCAATTCAGCTGCAGCTCGTGCTGGCCAAGCGACTGCAGAAATCTGGCTCCTGTAGCCGCGCAAAGATAAGAAGCTTTCGATCGCTGGAGCATACTAACCTTTTGTTGTACTTCTGCTTATTCACCTGTAATTCTTGAACGCACTTGTAGGCACCCAGCAGCGTGGTGACAACGTAGTGGGGCACGTCCGTGCAGCTGGAACTGTTGCAATGGCCAGCGAGGATGCCACCGCAATGACCCCTGGAAGTCCTACGACCAAGCCTTCCGCATCTGCTGCTCTCGATAAAGCTGCGCACGCACGCTCGTGAAGGCCAAGAAGAAAGCGCGCCGTACGTATTTGCCGTGTAGCTTGTGATACTGTTTGTATGCGCTAACTGTGGTGCCAATCTAACAGGCGAAGAAGTGCGCGCACTGCGCGTCGAGAAAGCTGCGTATGCACGTAGCTGCAAGTCTGAGAAACGTGCGAACACAGACAACGTCTAGCTCACCTGGACTCCAGTGTCCGCTTGCGTACTCGGCGGGTAAGCTGGAGTAGCGAAGTTGACATTTTTGCTGGCTTGCGTTAAGGAACATTAAATGGAGCTCATATTTTCAAGTTGCCATGCTATTTGTTTAAGGCTATCAGTACTTCTATTCTGTCTCGCTATATATTCCCGTCAGCTAGTCGCGCTAATGCCGGGAAGCGTGAAGAGCACCCCAGTGTGCAAGTGCCCAGCAAAATACTTCACATCATTTCGCACTTCAACACTGACAATCAGTCCGTGATCAGCACCAGCGTGGAGCCCTTCTTGATCTATCGCTGCGCGCTCATTCTCCACCAGCGGCTCGAGCACCGTCTCGCGCGACAGGAAGCGCGGCTTGGCGGCCACGATTCGCATGGCCAGTCGGTGGCTGATCTCGTTGACGTCAGCCACCTGCTCGGCCGAGACCGTCTTGGACGGGAACTGCAGGGCTCGAACGTTGCAGCACGGCCGAGGCCCGAGGCGACCACAGTGTGCAGGTAGCCCTTCTGGAGATGGAAATGCACGGCCCGATTGGCGACCACGTTCTCGCCCACGACGCCCACGAGCTCGGGGACCTTGGCCGCTACTGCAACGCCTTCCACCTGCACTTGAGCCAGCTTGTCGACCGGCAGCTGAGCCACGACGGACGAGCCATCGACAGCAGGACCATCGGTCAGCGCGCCGGCCACGCTGCTAACGAGCACTGGAACTTCATGGCCACGAACTCTGTCTCGCTGTTGACCTCCACCATGGCGTCGACCAGGTCGCTGTAGGCCACCTGCACACCCACCAAACCCTCGCCCGTGTGGCGCCCCTCCTTCTCACTGGCCGATGCGATGCCCTTCTTGCCGACGCCCATGCGCCATCCGCCGCCCGCTGAGTCCCTGTTGATCCCTGTCTCGCTTGCCGAGATTTGGCGTGTCTCGCGAACGTTGAGAGATGACAGACACGCTCGCGCAACAACCTGTACTGTATAGCCCAACGATAGTTCTCACTAAGTTCGAACTACAGAAACGCGAATATTGATCAATCAAAATGCGTCCATCTTCTAAACAGCTTCTGTGTAGAGCTCATGGCGAAGATACGAAAATCAAAATTCCTAATATTGACCAATCAAAATGCGTCTATCTTCTAAAAAGCTTCTGTGCAGAGCTCATGTACAAGATATGAAATAAAAAATAAAAACTGCGGAATGAAAATGCGTTATCTTCTAGACAACTTGTGTGCTGAGCTATATGGAAGATAAGAAAAATAAAGATGTGCCGTCATTTAGCAAGACAAAATTGTACGCTCAACAAAACTAGTAGTTGGTCTGCTTCTCTAAGTCTTCCAAACAACGCTGAATCCAAACACACTTCTGCTGGAATGAGGGGTGGTCTGTCTCATCAACAGCACCAGGTTGGTGGCACAGCAAATTCCGCGTTTTGAAAACGCATCGAGTTTTTCTTGCAGGCTGCCTGCGACTTGCGGGTTACTTCTTTCATTTGCTCGACAAAGACGCGGCATCGTTCGAGTCTTGTCATTTCAAGTCTGCTCGTAAAAAGAGCAACACAACGTTAGTGAACCAGAAAACAAGTGCACACCACTTTCACAAAATTCGTACGTTCACGGTGGCGTTTTCTGACCAAGGTTTTAATTCGTTTATGTTTTATTTTGAAATTTTGTATATGCAGTGCTCCGTGTCACAATAGGCATGGAGTGTATGAGTCGACCTTCTTCTTCATATCACTGGCGTGTTGCTGCTCCCGATACAATTCATCGCGTACGGCCTCCGCGTACGAAAATTATCTCGCTATCCACTTACCAAAGTTTCATTTTTTTGGTTTATAGCTTCCTCAGGTTGGGCTTACAGCTTCAGTAGGGCTTGTGGTGGCGGCTGAAGTGCCTGTAGTAAGTGTTGCGCTTGGGGAAATGCTTCTTGCACACATCGCAGAACTTGCCTTTCTCGTTGAGCTCTCGATCGCGAGCTCGATTGGCCTCACGGGCAGGGTTGCGCGGCATCCTCTTTGCTGGTTCTCGACTTGTAACTTGGTTGGCGCCTTGACTGGGCAGAACTCACACTTGTACACTGGGCGAGGCGCGAACTCAGTCGCACCGGCTCCGCACCTTGATACCCTTGATCATCAGCACGCAGTGAATCCTGTAGTTGATTTCCGTGAAGGCAGCACCGCTGTGGATAGGTCAGGTCGCCACGGAAGATGACGCAGTCACCGGCGCCAAGCACGATTTCGGTCCTGCGACGTGGATCCGCCATCGCAAAACACTTCGAATACAGCACCAATTGGTGTTCCCCCCCCTCCGTCAGGCCAATGATCATCCCGGCTTGAATCGTATTCTTCTTGCGTGCTTCGCCGATCTCAACGGCTGGAAAGTCTCGATGCGGATCTTGCTCCTCGCCACCAGGCAAGCTCTTGAGCGCCACCCAAGCCTTGGGCAGCCAGCGCATGGGGAACTTCTTGATTAGTAGGGTTGCTTCGTCCTTCAGCTTCTTGTACGCCTTAAGATTCAGAGGCGCCATCTTCCTGAACGCATCGAAAGTCTTGCTTCCAACCTCCTTGAAGATCGATACAAACTTGAGCTTCTTGGACTCGTCGTCAGCCTCGATCCTCGCTCGAACCGTCGTGATCATCTCCGCCGCGAACACTTTCGGGATGATCATGTATCCGCCTTCCCAGAAGCCCTTGAGCATTTTTTTCCTCATTTATCACCGCGCCCATGGTGCTTGCTTTCTCCCTTGCGATTTGCCGTGTAACCGAAGATGTCCCACATCGCAAAATCGATCCGGGAGACGATCTATGCTTTGATTGGCCTTCAAAATTATCAAGGATGTCCCACATCGCAAAATCGATCTGGGACACGTTCTGTAATTTGCCGTGCGACCGATGTCCCACATCGTAAAGCGATCTGGGACACGATTTAATAGGCCAATAACACACAAAACGGCTGCGACTATTTCACACTTCAATCGTGCCATGACTAGAACGCGAAGCTCCGCGCGGCGCTCGACTGCGGGCACCATACCCCGCATGCTGCTCGCTGAGCGCGCTCGGTTGTGTCTAGGACCTGGCGAAGCCCTTCCCTCTGCTCCAAGACTCCATGCCACCCGCGCTGCTGGTGCAAGATGTGATGCCGCCGACGCTACTGCAGGACTTGGTGATGCCCGTGTCGATGCTCCAGGACTCCATGACACCCGCGCTGTTGCTGCAAGATCCGGTGCCGCCCACGCTGCTGCAGGACTTGGTGACGCGCCGCCGCAGCTACATGCCTTCGGCGCTGGAAAATACAGGCGTGGGCAGTGAGGAATAGGTGGTTCGCGAGCACTAAATGTCGCGGTCGCGAATACTGGTGCAGATGTCCTCATCACTGATAGCGTTATGGGGGACTGTCGAGTCGAGTAAATGACAATTTGTATTCAGTATTTCCAGGTGCATCGGTATCTCCTCCGACCTACTAGCATTGTCGGTGAGGTCGTTCCGTTCTTGTTTTTCAGCCTTTTGTCGCTAGCATCGACGTCATCTAGTGTCTCGGTAAGACTCGCAGGTAATTGACAAATCGGCTTCTCCTCCGCAACTCCCCAGACATCTCATCTTCTCTAGCATGCTGTCGTGGTGCTCAAATTCCCGTTGTGGTGTCTTGTCTGGAAGTGTTGCCTGTCATGCCGGTAAGCGTGTCTGCAAACACTGATCTGGGACGGTATCGAACTCGAAGCGGAACCAAGTGGCCGTTCATTATTGCAAACGCGACCGCATATTGCAATGAAAACTGCGCTCTACACGTCAGACCGGACTTCAAAACTATCAACGACAACCAAGCTTGTATGCGGAGAATCAAATTAATGAATATTGTCCAATCAATGTGCGTTTATCTTCTAGACAGCTTCTGTACAGAGGTCATGTGCAAGATTTCAAAGTCAAAATGACGAAAATTGACCAACCAAAGCGCGTGTATTTTCTAGACAGCTTGAGTGCAGAGTTCATGTAGAGGATAAGAAAATGAAGATGCTGTCACTTAGCCAGTGAAAATTGTCCGCCAGACAAGACCAGTAGTATTCGCTCTGTTTTGCCAAGGCTTTCAAGCAACCCTGAATCCAGACGCAGCGTTGGTGGAATGAGGGGTGGTCTGTCTGATCAACAGCACCAGGTTCGTGGCACAGCAAGTTGCACTTCTTGAAAAAGTCATCAATGGAGTTGTCCAGGTTGCCTGCATCCTCCGGGTTTACTTTTTCCATTTGCTCGACGATGACACGGCATCGTTCCGGTCTTGTCATTTTCAAGCCTGTTCGTAAAATCAGCAACCCATCGTAAGTGAGCCAGAAAGCAAACACACACACACAAATTATACGTACAGTCGCGGTTGCGTTCCCCCACGAAGGCTTCAATGCTTTTCTCCATCTTGCAACATTCCCCGTACGAAGCCAGCTTCTTCTCCAATCATTTGGTGATTTGGTGTATTCGAAATCACGAGTCCATCCGGCCCGCAATTTATCCGCCTCGGCTGTTGCCAATCTTCGCAGAGTCGCTGCTCAGCTCTCACTTGGGAGTCGCGGCGGGGGTTTTCCCTTTTCAGTATCGCGCACTCGCCAATGATACGCTCGCGTTCCGTTCTCAGGTTATCAGCTTCTGCGACAAGCCACTGCTCCTTTTTAGCAAGCGCAGCGTCACGACCCCACCACCAACACGTACAAGTCCATCAACTTCTTGCATGATGCACTGGATAGGCTCTCCGAGCCGATCGCTGGCCACGACAAGGACCCCGTCACGCTGTCGGACAACGACCTGCTCAACTTCTTCCTGCTTACGTTCAAGAGTGCCGCGGCGCCGGCGTCATGCCCTCGATGGAGAACTAAATCTCCGTCAATGGTATCCCGTCTCGCCAATCCCAAGCTCATGAGCAAGCTGCTCCGCGAGGACCTGGGCTTCGAGGGCATGACGGTCTCGGACTTCGCCGAGATCCAGCACCTCAACATGTTCCACCACTTCGCTACCAATTAACGCGGAAGCTGCCACGTGGTCGGTCAAGCGTATGTATTGATATGACTATGGCCAGCAGCGATTACGGCTTCATCAACGCCACCAAGGATCAGGTGGACCTGGTCGGCAACGACGACGACAAGGCTGCGGCGGTCAACACGGCGCGCGACTCCATCGTGCTCTTGCAGAACAACGCGGCAGCAGTGCTCAGCACTGCCGTCGATACTGGAGTCGTCGACGGTGTTCCTGACCGGCCACTTGGCCGACAACGTCGGCTACATGTGCGGCGGCTGGTCTTTAATCCAGCAGGACTCGGGCAACGACATGTTCCCGACGGCATCAGCGTCAAGGACGGCTTCGAGGCGATCGCGAGCGACATGGTAACGTACTTCAACGGCTCGAACTGCCTGGCGTGTACACCGAGAGCGACCGGGCCCAAGCCAAGGCGCTGGCCAGCAAGGTCGAGTACACCATCGCCGTGATCGGCGAGCGCTCGTTCACGGAGAAGGCGGACGGCGACATCAACGACCTGGACCTGCCCGCCGGTCACATCGAGTACGACAAGGAGCTTGCATCGAAGAGCACCAAGGTGATTGTCGTGTTGGTGGAAGGTCGTCCGAATCTACTCGGAAAGCTGACGAGCAACGTGCACGCGGTGATCGACGCCATGTTCCGTACGAGCTGGGAGGCTAGGCCATCGCTGAGATCATCTACGGCCGCGTGAACCGCTGCGGCGGCATGCCGATCAAATACCCGAAGGATGCCGGCAACATCCTGATGCCGTACAACTACCTCGCGACCTCAAATTGCGCGCCGAGCGACTACTGCGATATGCAGTGGGACTTCGGCCACGGCCTGAGCTGCACCAGCTTCACGTACTCGGACATGTGAGCTGCATGAACGTGACGTCCATGACTGAGACGGTGGACATGTGGGTGACCGTCGCGAACTCGGGATCATTGGGCAAGAGACGCTCCGTTGAGGCACGTCGTCAACATGAACGCCTCCGATTTCCTCGATGAATACTTGCACATGCGTTTGAGACCATAACTATGGTAATACGACAACATTATTTTCAATCTACACGGAAGGTGGCTGAACATCGATGGCACGGGTGGTCAGCCCCATGACGAAGCCGCCCAGCACGTTTTGGCAGAAGCCGAAGCCCAGCAGCTCCATCTGGTAGGCGCCGATAACGATGCTCACAGCCACAGGGACGAAATTGGTTCTTGCTGTTCGCCGGCACTTGAGCGGCCGAGCGATCGTTGGCGGCCTGGTACCTCTCACCTGGTCCAGGGACATGTCGCAGCCGTCCTTGTCCGCCAAAGCTGCGGTAGTTCGTGTGTCGCCAGCGCGCGAAGTCCTCGGAGATGATCGAACAGGTCGCCATGCAGTACGGCAGGTACACGATGTTGTAGACGTCGAACACGTCGCCGTCCAGCGTGCAATTCCTGATGCACGTGTCGGTCACCGACGCCTTGGCCTCCGTGATGAGCGAGCTGGCACTCAGTTGGTACTGCAGCGCGAAGTCGCACTTGTACTTATCCACGCAGGCGCCGCCACCATGGAAGGGCAGCAGCATCTTCTTCTTGTCCTGGTTGACAGCCGGGAACGCCTTGAAGAATTGCGTCGAGCTGAACGAGAACATCGTCACGCTGGTTTTGTAGTCGTCAAGGCGCAGCCCGTTTTGCCGCCAGCACGCTGCTGTCGTCCTCCGAGACGATGAGGGAGTCGACGGCGCAGTTATTGGCGGCGAAGACCTCCCAGCTTGGGTGATGGAGACCTTGCGCCGACCCCAGCTTGCTCGATGCCGTCGTCCCCATGGTGGCGGTGGTGGTGCTGCTGCTGCTTGCTGGGCTTGGCTGGTACACACAAAACGATACCATACACAACATCAGTAGGCAGCCATCGCAATGCAGGCAGCGCGTACGGCACGGCTTACCTTAGTCGATGTTCCATGCGTGGCTAGTAGATAAAGCGATCCACAGCAATCAGTACGGGGTAAAACCAAGCTGCAAACGCGGCAGCAACGAACCTTGTCTCCGACGAGGCAAATCTGGGAATGAGACCTGTCGGCATCCGGGCGGCCTCAACTTCAATGCGGGGGGATGGGGGGATGGGGGCCGCACCCATTGAGGGCGCAAAAGCTTGAATGCCGACCTATTTGGGGCGCCGCACACGAGGTGCGGGTCCAACAGTTTTAATATGGACCCTCAATGGCTCCATCCGCGACGGTTCGCGGGGGTTCATGCGAGGGGGCGCAGCCGCTCCGTGGCGCGCAAATCAGCCGAGCGGACCCTCAATGGCTCCCTAAATCATTCAGGCCCGTGGCGCGTTGGGAGCGCTTACAGACCATTCCCAGTGTCTTTCCCTTTTCATTATTCCATGTATTTATATAGGCTGCGCAAAGAAGGGGCAGCTGTAGAGTCGGCTTCCCGACGCGACCCGGCCTCGATTCGACGGGTTTATGCGTTTCTGAAAGTTCTGAAAGGGGAAGTTTCGCGCGGGGGCTGCAGGTGGTTTCGCCTCTTTGGCGTAGCGCACGCGAAATACGGAACAAACCTGACGGATAAAAACGCGGTCTGTACAACGGATCGGTGGTTTAAGTGAGCGGGGCGTCACACAAACGTGGCTAGCGCCTAAAAAACGACGTACCGGTACGTACTGGTAGAATGTAGCCATCTGACATTTGCCCCAGAACACGATGTTCTATTGGTTACCCGGGCCAGTGGGTCCCGGGGGGAAGACGTAGTTCGTGGGTTTAAGAAATTGAGGAAAAATTGAGGAAATACGAAATAATTAAAAGTAATTAGCTAGATAAATAAATATTGAGGAAAAAGGAAATTGAAGATTTCACACATACATCTTAATTTGATTTCTAGAATCTAAAAACGAATACCAGTTATGATTTGTTGAACTTGAAATGTTGAAATTGTCATAACCAGTAAGTTGAAGTGTTGAACTGGATATACCACGAAAAGCTGTTGCAGTTCCAAGCATGACGACTCGGGGTGTCGTGGAGAATATGCAGCTTTCGACAACAAAAATAAACGTACTCTAGTAGCAATCAACTTCACTGCTAAGGTTGTGTATTCACTTGGCTTAACTAAATGCGAACTTAATTACCGAACCGGTAAAGAGTGCGGCCCTGGTGTTTAAGTGCGTAGACGACGTTCATGGTCAATACGGTTTTTCGGTTTGCGTGTTCCGTGTAGACTACAGCATCTCGCACTAGGTTTTGGACGAAGACTTTAAGTACGGCTCTCGTTTCCTCGTACATAAGTGCCGACATGCGCATGACTCCGGCACAACGAGCAAGATGGCGGATGGAGCGGCGACTTATGCCTTGAATGTTCTCGCGCAAGATGTAGTAATGGTGCTGCGAGCCGCCTTGACCCGCACCTTTCCTTCGTCCACACATCAATTAAGCCACTCTATAGCAATAACATGGGTCAATCAGTCAGACACTTGTGGCGGTTGACCGGCTGCCAATACACTGCGATGTGATCCAGCTATTCTTGTGGTTCCAGAATCGTGACAAGAATCAAGCAAAGCACTGGTGCGGGGACCGAGAACGGGCTCGTTTAGAGGAAAGCAAGAGGCAAGCTCAGCACGACTTGATGCACGCGAAGCCCAGCAGCGACACATGGAACTTGTAGGTTGTATGAATGCGCTCCAACGTGCGTTGGGTGTAGCGCGTGGTGGACAAGTTGAATCTCGCACGCACACATAGAAAACGGCTTGAGGAGGCATAGTCGTCTTGCTACAACGTTCAGGAGAAGAAGGAAGCTCATACAAACTCATTTCTCTCACCAATTCATGTATCTTTTGCTTTGTTGTCATGGAAGTGAGTTTACGTTGCGTTTGAGAGGAGCGATGAGCATGTTTCTGTTCTGCCGCTGCTGGAGCAGCGCATGCGGTACCAGTACCGTTAAAGAAGATGCTCTAGTTGAAGTTGAAGTTTTCTGTTTCCCTTTCAAAAGGTATTTCATATATCGCACTCAGCAGCTAGCCTTCGTTTGGGTTGGTTTAGAAAAGTCCAAATGCTGGTTTCCTTTTTGAAAAGCAAACAGTACAATGTTGCACCTCCGAAACTCAGTGACTGCATCCCTGATAAACATTCATTTCCTACTTTCGTTGTCTATAGCAAGAGGTCGCTGTGCCGGTAAGGGTACCCTCTGACCGCGTGTAGTTACTCATCCGGTGCGACTTTAAGGCGGGCAACACTTGAAGAACCATCCACCAGGGTCTCGCCACTGCATTGGGACCCTGTGGAAACAACCTGATCCGACACTGGTGCAGTCGATACAGAGCGGTAGCCGTTTTCACAGCTGCTCCCTGAGCTCGGCAATTGTGCCCCACCGCCACAACATCCAGCTTCACTCTCTCCTTGATCGGGATAATGCACGTTTGGATCGGCATCTTCTGTTTCGCCACTTGCTGAGCCGATCTCCCCCCGCAATCGTGCAGCGCAGGAGCGACTCACGATTTTTCGTCGTATCCCTAAGGCCGACTTCTCTCTCGAAGTTAGTGCACCCCCCCCTTCCGCTTTCGTGACGCTGTATGCATGCTGGTGAACTTTCGCTTGAGACTAGTGCTGGTGCGGTCGATCCACTTTGCTCCTTTGCTGCTGTTGTATGCTGCTGCGACTTGTTGCCACTCGCTCTTCTCACGTGGCAAGCACTCGGCAACGACTGATAGCAACCGCTCTTGCTCAGCTGCGCTGTAGTTGGAGGTTCCGCGTGTTTAGTCATCTATAGCAGCACAACAGGTTAGCGGACACTGTCTTCAGAGGTGAACCTGTATGCCAGCTCTTCCTCACCTTCGCGCCGCAATTCCAGAATGAACGAATCTCTTTGCCAGCCGCGCGCACGTTCGACTTGCGCAGCGTAGTCGTACTACCTATCGGCTGGAATGAGCATCATCAGGGCGCTTATTGGTAATAAATGCCACCTATTTGCACCAATTGCAGCACGCGAAAGTGAAGGCAGTTTTTATGCTGTGTACTACCGATTAAGTATCGGTCGCGTATAATTATACGTACAATGTATACTCCTCGTTTTTGGTAAGTACGCAAATGCCACAATCGAAACACGTCGTTTGATATGCACGACGCACCAACCTCAAGGAAGGCTACTTGCTCCCGCCTCGTATCAAGCAACGGCTTGGGCCCAAGTTCTCGATCGGGGGTTCTGTAGATTTGTGTCGTGCATTGAGTAACTAAGCTTTGCTCTATTCACAGCATGTTCACATGAAGAGTTCATCGCGATGGTATTTTGATTTTATGCATTACTGCCTAGAGACCAAGTAGAAAGAGCCTGCACGAACCGAAGATGTCAACGGATTGGACGGACGAAAGCACGCTTAGGTTTTGGCATGTTGCGTCGCTCCCTTCCACGATATGTCCTTTACCTTGATGCTCGCCTGGCACTGCTTGTCGCGAAAGAGCTTCATGCTTGAGAAGTTGGAGATTTCAGCGATCGTTCCAGGTGAAGGCAGCACTGGATCGTTGGACTCCATGTCCCAAACGGTCGCAGTGAATAGCACTTCATTAATCTCTTCCCGGTTTTCGTTGTACTGGTCGCGAGACAGATACAGATCGAATAGCGTTAGTCACGGTAGCAATTTTGGGGTAGTTAACTCCTTACCGCTAGTTGGGCTTCAAGCGTCTCGGATGATACCGCATCAGTAAAGTGCAAGCGGACGAACTTTATCTGTCCGTACATGTGATCAGAGATCCAAACCAGCTTGAATTTAAGTGTAGCCCCATGAAGTGAATGCTGGTTAAGCAGTAGCTGCTGCAGCTCTATAAGGAAGTGAAAAGACGTTAGAAATACATAACACATATGAGTTAATGGCACAGGTTACCTTCGACTGACGTGACAACCTGTCCAACACCGTCAGCAGGTTGACGCGAAGCGACGAGCTACTGAAGGTGCTGGAATGGCGTCTGTTTTGGAGAAGATTTGGTCTCCTCGCGTGGGACATCAGCCTTGCTTATTTTAGTTGTAGTTTCACCTTGGCAGAGCTACCAACGCGCATGAGTTTTTCAGTCATAGGTGAATTGAATCAAACGCATCACAATGCGAGCGGATACACCGATGGCGATCACCGCGCATAACGCGCGTTATCGCTCCAAAACTTGCGAGTTGGGTCATGAACCGTTCAGGGATCGTCAAGCCTCTTAGGTATTCGGGTAGTCTTCCGACGAAAACTCCATTCGCAATAGCAAACTTTGGTAGCTTCTTGTTCGTGATTGATGCATCGCAACGCTTGCATACTGACATCCATGCCGTCGGGCAGCCATCCTCACTGAAGTAGCAATAGATACCACGCGCCGAGACCAGCACGTTTTCGAGACCTTCGAGCTGTGGAGGCGCCGTATAATGCTCCACAAGCTCTCGTGGAAGATCCGTCTCCACTTCTCCCAAGCACTTCTTGATCATATCCACATATCGCCAGTCACCAGCCTCTTTTCGCACTGCATCACGCCGGAGAACCAGTCGATCGCACACCAAACATGAACATTCATCCAGTCCCTCCGCCCCCAAAGCTTCTTGAAGCAAGTCCATGCATTTATATTTATCTTCTTCACGCAGCGGCTTCATAAACTTCAGAGATGTTCCCCAGTCTTCGATCTCGTGACGCGACTTTTTCCGAACTCGATAGTTCCGTGATCGCTGTGCAGTTTATTCTCTCCTGAACGCGATATCTAAATGCTGTAGGATATCGCCGTCGTCGTCCTCTTCACCGGCATCAACCACGCCTTGCTCGCGGGCCCTTCGCTTTCCATGCAACTGAAAAGTAACAAAACAATCAGAATATTCGTCAGCCCAAATTCGTCAGCCCAAACCAAGCCGCCTGCTGCGCCACTGATGAACTTACTGGTGGCATTGTTGGTATCCCCAAAAGCTTCCCGCAAACGACCTTGCAGCCACAACAGCAACAACATCGTCAGCATGCAGCAGCAACCTTCATATGCAACAATGCCGTCGTACCCCTCCCCTCGTAAATCCCAAATGACGAGCCCGTGCAACGCCAGCGCTGCTACCTTCAGGAGCTTCGAGCAAACCACCTAGCAGCCAGAACATCATCAGCATCCAGCAGCAACCCACAAATGCAGCAATGCCGTCGTACCTCTCCACTCGTAAAATGCCAAATGACGAGCCCGTCCACCATCAGCTGAACACGCTCGTCGCCTTCTGCAGAAAACCCGCCGATCCTTTTAAAATAAACCCCCTGAATGTCACGACAACGGGCCCTTTTTCAGAAAACACGCCGACGGGTCGCCATGACCACCACTAGCGCCTAGCCTTGCAGCAATATACCTAGCTAGATGCGTAGATCCAGCACCTGCATGCTAGCGGGTCGCCATGAATGCACCGCGACGACCACGCTCATCCTGAGCGCGGCCGTCGAAGCGACCCTTCATGATCGTATCCTACTAAGTACGAACTTCGTATAAGCTTTGGATAGACGGCACCCTGCTCGACGTAAGTGAGTGCGGGCGCGTTGGTTGTCGATGTTACCGCCGCCTTCTTCGTGAATATGAAAGCTACGCACTGTCGCTACGTCCTGGTATCGTACTCGCTTGTGCATCCTTCTGGCAGTTGGTTAAACTTGGTCGTGAAGTGGTCGGTGCCGCCTTGGACACCATCAAGCTTTCGCGGTATTGTTTAAAAGATGGAGAGTATTAAAAGTGAGGTGTTTTCCTTGGAATGTCCGGTTTAAGCAATCATGATACAATCGTTATCTGAGGGTTGTAAGTTTTCAGTAGACGAAAATACCGATTGGTAGGAGGCTGGAGGGTCGCCATACAAATTTAGGTTGTTAAGCCTCAAACCGACCAAATTCCGGTATTGTGACGCTGCGTCGCTACAATCGATAGTTCTTCGAACTGCGAACTACGAATTCACAGTTCTTAACGAACTGTGAATTCGTGATATCCTGAAGTTATATTTACCTGTTGCATGGCCGAGCAGTACAATGTTCGCCAACATCAACATTTGTAAACGACTGTTCCCCATCTTCAAGCTTGCGATCACGGACTTACTTGCCAGCGAAGAGGTTCGTGGTGTTTGGCTTTGGTTCAAGCTGCTGTATCGTCAACTCACTGTTGCCACTGCAGCCGCCGTGTTTGGACCAGTACGACACGGAAATGCCGTTCGACTTCGACTACAACGAGCAGTCGATGCTGTCGACGGCCTCGCACGGCAACACGCTCTACCCGATCTTCATTTACCCGGACACAGTATCGTGGGCCAAGAGGCAGACATACTACGCCGCCAACCAAAAGGTCGGACTCGTATCGTAATGCCGTCGATAGTCTCACAAGCTTGCGGGAGCCGCAGAACAAGGCGCCAAGGCATCAAGGATAAACCTCAACACAGCCGCGAAAGAACCTCATTTCGAGATGCAAATGCAACCTAAAAGAACGTAGAATGTCATGGAACAAGCGTGTGTATTCATGAATGTATCGCGGGTAGCGATTTCGTCTACATGTCTGCAGCATCGTAGCTGAAGAAGGGAGAGTCGCTGCTGCGTTCTAGAAATTGAGTGTGCTCCTAGTTGTAACGCGTGACAGTACGGCCGTTGAGAGGCTGCACAGGGCGGGCGTTGTTGCCGTTGTTGGTGGTGTGGTACTCCACCAGGTCCTGGTGAAGACGAGCGAAGTCGGTCTTGGAGATCGTGGTGGGCGTCTGCACCACCCACCAGTTCGCGGTCTCGTCGCAACCAGGGGTCGTGAGGCTACCAGGGTAGTTGTAGATGCCGCCGGTCTTGCTGGCCTTACGGATGAGGGTTGAGTACGATTTCCTGTTGTTCGAAGCAACAATAAGCACACGTTAGTTAGGCCACGCGATCTGTCGGGGCCCATTGCAATGACAACTTACAGGTTCACCACCAGCGCCTCCGCGTGCTCCGTGGAGTTAACGCTCTCCAGGGCGTCGAGCACGGGACTAAGCCATTCGTCCGACTTGTCGCCGACCTGGAGGAAGATGCCCACCACCAGGAACGCCGAGGCGTCGCGAGCCCTGTGCACGAAGTGAATCTCGCCGTCCAGCGCCTTACCGTTCAAAGTGTGCTCCGAAGGAGCGTGCAGGTGGAACTGAGCCAAGTTGAAGGTGGCGCCGTTCGCCGAAGCCGCGCAGTTGCCTGCATTCATCAAACAACAACGTTAGAGTGTGCAGTAAGGAACACATCGCCATCGAATCTGCACGCACCTCCAATGACGTCCACCTCGAGCGGCTCGTGGGGCTCCGTCAGGTTGAACTGCGAGCAACTGCCACTGAGGCTGAGAGGGCTCTTCTTGCCATTGCCCACCCTGGCTGTCGTGACAATGTTGATGGGCGACTGACGAACACCAGCGCAGGCCGGCCAGTGCTCACCCCACTGAGGAGCGTTCACCATGCTCGGGTCGTTGGCGCGGTATCCCCAAACGGGGCCAGTCGACGTGTCGGCGGAGACCGTCATGGCGCAGGCAGCGAGAACAGCGGAGACGGAAGCGATGAACTTCATGTTTTGTCGGAACGCGATCGGATCGGAGAGAAGACAAGTGTTGCGTTGAAAGCAAATTGGAGAATGAGGAACTTGACGAGGAGTGCTTCGATCCAGGGGTCGATTTGGGATCGGAGTGCAGTGCGCAGGATGCAAACGGGCGACAATTTGTGGCGATTAACTAAGGAGAGCGTGGCATCCATCTGGGGATCGGCCATCGCTGCAACAGTCGATCGTAAACTTTACGGTAAACTTTGCCCGTTGCTGTGCAGCAGCGATTAGAGATTAATTAATCATTTTAAGGAACCTGTATGCATATATAGATTGATAAGAATGCTGCTGTTAATACGCCATGTGTATACAATAAATACTTTGAAATCGTATGAATTGACATAAGTGATGATAAGTGTCTGTCTGTGTAACTTCCTAGCTTTCGTCGGTCGCGCATGTGTTTATCATGTTGATTGGCCCTGCTTCTGCTTTCGTGCTGTCGACAAACGTGTTGCAGTTATTTTAGCAAAGACTCTGCCATGCTGCAACCAGCTTTTGATGTGCTTCCGACAGGTGTTCCAGAGAGCTTGAGATTGCCATCGTGGGTGTGCTGGATTTTGCTGCGTGTCGCCTCTCCATCCACTCCATCGTCAGCGGTATGATGATGCATTAATGTCGGTAACTGTTTGAACTCGACTCGTACTTCCAAGTATTTACAAGTCGGTTTTTAAGTCAAATACAGTCGGCCAGTGCTTTGAAGGTGAAGAACGCCACACGAATCGTTTGATCTTGAACACGGTGCTGGATCCTCATAGTGTTTCGTACGGCTTCGCTGAATCGTCTCGGGCCGGGTTGATCATTTGGTACTGTTCATGGGAAAACCGAAATTCAAGCGAATACCGAGTGCGCTTGTGTTGTATTCGCATACCTACCACTGCGATATGGAGTAGAAACTGAAGCAACTTTGGGCATGCGAGCAAGGCAAAGCTTAGCGATGCACTACATAGCTTACTTGGGTAAAACGCAGCACACGTTCCGACACCCCCAGCCCGAATCACACGAGTGCGTGTGCCAGCTCTTCGCCATCGTGAGCACCATCGTGGTAGGAAGCGAAAGTGACGTTAGGCTTCGTATACAGCATTGGGGTTTCCCTCTGTCAGAGATAGGAGCAACCACGCTCTTACCGGATCCACAGAGTCTGTGCCCTTTAGGTACACTACGCTGACAAGTTGTCGGTCAAAGCGGATTTGTTTTTTCCCGAATCGGGACACGTGCGTCTCGGTGTGGTCACGTGCCAACGTCATGGCCTCCTATTCTTCAAGACAACAAAGCGTCAAGGCCATCTAACTACAGCCGATACCAGGAGATAAAGGCTGCGCGCCGCCTTTAAAGAAAATGTGAGAGGCGGTGTTTTTCCACTGCAACAACATTGAGATCGACATCTCCGGCCATACGACCGTGAGAGATGACTACGAGTCCATCGACGGCAGTGTGCAGAATATCCGCGTTATGTCGCGCTCTGACAGCTGCGTAGCTGTGGAAAGCAGCATCGTGACGTTCTCATACTTGTTCTCTGAAAGTGACGAGGGGTTCGGCGGCCAAGCGTGCGGCATTTTGACGCTTGACTCCATCGACGAGGACGCACTGTATCCCTACTTCTTTGAAAGCCGAGCTCGGTTGGATACCTCCGGTGCGATTGTAATAACCGCGACTCGACGAGTGCTCGCGGGTTCTGATAGTAACAGCGAACTGGTCGTGACACTTCGACGTGCGGCTTTCGTAAGGCTACACAATCCGGAAGTTCCCGATTTCAGAAGCCAAACACCAACAGTTGCAAGAAGGAATCGGGCGATGGGGGGACGTATTGATGAAAACGATCCGTGGATACGTGTACGGAGCGGCGTGAATCCGTCTCCAGAATGCCTACGTCATGTTCAAATTGTACGTTGGCACCGAACTGCTGTATAAAATCCAAATAAATTGTCGGTCTTTCATCAATGCTGCCGCTTTTTCCACGTGTAGAACCCTCGATAGAACGCTTTGCTGGCCCGTAACTCGAAGCAGTCCGTCTCGACCACCTTTTGCTTGGACACATACCACTGGAACATCTCTCGACACTCGGCTCCATGCAGAGCCCTCTCTTCGTCACCACAGCCCCGCTCCCTCGCTTCCCTGATCATATCGTAGTACTGCTTGCACGTCTTGGAGGCAATGTAGTCAACGTAGCCCTCCCAAAACGCCTCGGAGTTTGACGACCGGCCACAAAGTTGCTCCAATTCGTGACGTGTAGCATTGTACATGGTGAAAACTGTTGTGATTGCACTTCGCCGTCACTTCGCTTGGATCCCTACCGCCAGGCACGCGCTCTTTTGCACGCGCCAGGCACGTGGCCTGAAGGGACATAAGTTGAAGTGGACGGAATGGTGCGATCTCATTGGTTCATCCCAAGGATTGGTGTGGTTAATGCCAGGACGGAGCGCGCTGATTGGACGAGAGATTCAATTACGGCTCCGGATGATGTGCATAAGATTAGCAAACCCTTCCCGGTTTGCGCCATTTCAAATAGGTCCCCCCAGTGAAGGCCTTCGAGTTAGGAGCTGAGCTTTGGGGAGATCATTGGGGGAAGACTTCCTACAGAGCACTTTTGCGTAACTCAATCTCAATTACTTTCGGATTTCCTTCCTGCCTCACACTCGACTACAAGCCTCGTTCGCATCGACCTGCACTCTCAATTGGTTATGAGTCCAAGCTACGCTGGCACCGTCAAGCTCGTGGAAGACAACTACTTTCACTGGGAGTCCAACATGCGGATGAAGCTCTCTCGCAAGGGACTGCTGGGCCACATCGTCAAGCCCGTTCGACGCTATGAGTGACCGCTCCACGGTGGCATGGAAGACCGACGACCTGAAAGCCCTTGGGGTGATCACTGGCGACGTCAGCCTCACGTACCAAGTCTACATCCGTGGAGCGATGACTGCCCTCGACGCGTGGCGTCAATTGGAGGAGCAGTTCAACCGGAGCACGCTGAAGAATCGGCTCCTTGTCACCAAGAAGTTGCACAACTTCACGATGGAGCCCGGGACCCGTTTTCACGTGCACGTCGACCAGTTTAAGGAGCTGGTACTGAAGATGGAGGCTATCGGAGAGCCTCTCGACGAGACGCGACAACTCGTGTTGCTGCTGGGCAGCCTGACGGAGGAGTACCGGCTGATCTGCAGTGTACTCGAGAACACGCCGAACGTGACGTTGGCGCACGCCATTCAAGCTCTCGCGGGAGTTGCAGCATCGGATGAATCGTCATCGGCTCAGGAGCGTGCGTTCTACACGTCGAAGAAAAAAAAGAAGGACTTCGGCAAGCGGCGTTTCCCCAGCAAGTGCTTCAACTGCAAGAAGCCAGGGCACAAGGAGTTCGAGTGCCAGAAGAAGAAGGCCGACGAGGGACGTGGACAAGTGGCGCAAGCACGTGCGTCTGACTTCGCGTTAACGGCTACGAGTGCGATGGCCAAGACTGAGTGGCTCGTCGACTCCGGTGCGAGTTCGCACATGATCAGCGTCCGGGACAAGTTCGTGTCCATGACGGACCTGAAGACGCCAGTCGGCATCACGATCGCGGATGGCACGAAGATCGACGCAGTTGCAAAGGGCACCGTCGGTATGGAGCTGACGGACGGGACGTCCGTCACGCTGTCGGATGTTCTGTACATCCCTGAAGTTGAAGGAAGCCTCATCTCGGTGTCGAAGCTGGCCGAGAAGGACATCGTCGCAGAGTTCGCGAAGGGCAAGTGTGTCTTCCGCTTTGGTGGCACCGTCATGGAGGCCAAGCGTTGTGGAAATGTCTACAAGCTGAAGACAGTGGGGGACGAGGTGTGTCATGCTGCAACGACCTCTCGTAAGGAGCCATGGGCCGTGGTGCATGCCCGACTCGGCCACATCCCGTTCAAGCGCTACGAACAGCTACTGACCATGGCAGATGGAGTGCCTCGCATCACGGATGGCGTCCCTGGGGACGACGTGTGCGCAGGCTGCTGCATGGGCAAGATGAAGGCTGACGACTATCCCCGACACCCGGAGAAGCTCGTCAAGAGTACAGATGTGCTGGACTTGG
The DNA here is from genome assembly GCA_033557995.1 of Phytophthora crassamura. Lineage (NCBI taxonomy): Eukaryota > Oomycota > Peronosporomycetes > Peronosporales > Peronosporaceae > Phytophthora > Phytophthora crassamura. The sequence continues at coordinate 433,727 of JAUCED010000018.1, forward strand.
TGCATACGGACGTCATGGGTCCGATGCAGACCAAGACACCTGGTGGCTGTACGTACGTCGTGACGTTATCGACGGCTACTCGCGCCACGTGACCGTCCACTTCATGAAGGCGAAGTCGGAGGTACTGCCGAAGTTTAAGATCTTCAAGGCAGCATGAAGAACGCAACAGGCAAGACGATCAAGCGCCTGCGTTCCGACAATGGTGGTGAGTACACCGGTCGAGAGTTCAAGGCGTACCTCAACCAACATGGGATCAAACACGAGAAGACCGTGCCGTACACGCTTCAGCAGAATGGTCTGGCAGAGCGTATGAATCGAAGTCTCGTGGAGATGGCTGGCTGCATGACCACGAGGATGTCGACAAGAAGTGGTGGGCCGAGGCAGTCAACACGGCTGCGTGGATCATCAATCGGATCCCGAACTCGGTGACTGTGAAGACACCGTACGAGATTGTGCACCGGACCAAACCGCAGCTCAAGAACCTGAAGGTGTTTGGTGCGCTGGGCTACGCTACATCCCCGACGAGAAGCGTCGCAAGCTAGACGCCAAGGCGTTCAAGTGTCGATTCCTCGGTTATGAGGATGGCGTGAAGGGCTATCGAGTTCTCAACGTGACGACGGGAAAGGTGCAAATCGTGCGCAGAGTCAAGTTCATGGAGACGACAAGCGCCGAGCACCTGATGGATCACCAAGATGGCGACGATGGAGAAGCCGCCGACGAGACGCCTACGCTGGGTGTACCTTCATCTACGGGCTCGCAGCAGCTCATTCCGATCGCCCCTAACGGTGGTGATGTCATCCCGCTTCAACGTGACACGAGCAGAGACAATGCGATGGTGCCATATGGTCCGACCCACGCGATGATTACTCGGTCGCGCGCTCGTCACATTGAGGAGACGACGGATCCTGAAGATGCTGGACCGAGCAAGAAGCAGGTCGTGGCTCCGTCCGAAAGCGGAACGAAGCGTCGAAGCTGACTCAAGACAGAGCTGTGGCGAACGACCGGCAGCTTGTCGCCGACGGTGGCCAAGTGATGGCCGCAACGGAGGAGGTCCCGAGGACGTACGCAGAGGCGACCACCAGCATGGACCAGGACGAGTGCAAGAAAGCGATTGCCAGTGAGCTGGAGTCGCTGACGTCGAACAAGACGTGGAAGGTGGTACCGAGACCAACCCACCAGCGCCCGATCGGTTGTCGCTGGGTGTTCGCGCTGAAGCGCGATGAGAAGGGGCACGTCGTTCGACACAAGGGTCGATTTGTCGCCAAGGGCTTCTCGCAACGGCATGGCATCGACTACGATGAGACGTACGCGCCGGTGGCTTGCCTGAACTCGATCCGTGCCAAGCGGGCAAAGTGTGTGGCTGAAGGTGTCGAGATCGAACAATGCGACATCGACACCGCCTTCCTGTACGGAAAGCTCGAAGAAGAGATCTACATGGAATTGCCTGAAGGACTCCGAGAGCTCCTTTCGCTGGCGGAAGCGCAAGGTGACGACGACGTCGTGTGTCTGCTGCTGCAGAGCCTGTACGGTCTGAAGCAGGCGTCTCGGGTTTGGAACGAGACTATCGACAACCACCTCAAGACCATGGGATTCAAGCCGACCGACGCTGATCCATGCGTGTACACGAGAGGTGAAGGTGACGACGAGTGCATCGTGTGTCTGTACGTGGACGACATGCTGATTGCACCACGTGACAAGACAGTCATTGCTTCAGTCAAGGCTGGGATCGCGGAGCAGTTCCGGATCAAGGATCTTGGACGCGCACGGTTCATTCTCGGTATCGCGATCGACTACGACATGGAACGTCGGACCCTGAGTATTAGCCAGCAGGCGTACTCGGAGGCAATCATCAAGAAGTTTGACCAAGAGAACGCGAAGCCGTCCCTGACTCCGCTGGAACCAGGTGTGCAGCTGACCAAGGCCGACGAACCACAAACCGATGAGGACAAGGCGACGATGAAGTCGAAGCCATTCCGGTCGCTCGTCGGCAGCCTGATGTACTTGGCTTGTGGTACGCGACCCGACATCGCGGTTGTAGTGGCCAAGCTGAGCCGGTTCTTACAGAATCCAGGCCAGGCGCACTGGGACACCGCGATCAAGGTGGTGCGCTACCTGCTGAAGACCAAGGGCATTGGCATCACCTAGACGGGTTGCTGGGGACGCAACTTGTCGCCTACTCCGACGCGGACTGGGCTGGCAACCGTGACGACCGACGCTCAGTGAGCGGTATGGTGCTCATGATGTGTGGTGCGCCTGTGGTGTGGCGCTCAACGTTCCAGAAGACCGTTGCGCTGAGCTCGACTGAGGCCGAGTACATGGCGCTGAGCGACTGTGCGAAGGAGTGCGTGTGGCTGCGTCGCCTGCTCAAGGACATTGGTTCGGAACAAGTCGACCCTACGTTGATCCAGGAGGACAACCAAGGTGCCATGGCGTTGGCGAAGAACGTCGGCTACCAAGCGCGCACGAAGCACATCGACATTTGCTACCACTTCATTCGCGAGAAGGTGGTAAGCGGAGAGGTTGAGCTGGTTTACGTGGAGTCCAAGAACCAAATCGCGGACTACTTGACCAAGGGTCTGTCAACGAAGACGCTGCAATACTTGACGATGGTCAGCAACGTCGGACCCAAGCTCGAGACGTCGAATTGAGTGGAGGTGTTGTGATTGCACTTCGCCGTCACTTCGCTTGGATCCCTACCGCCAGGCACGCGCTCTTTTGCACGCGCCAGGCACGTGGCCTGAAGGGACATACGTTGAAGTGGACGGAATGGTGCGATCTCATTGGTTCATCCCAAGGATTGGTGTGGTTAATGCCAGGACGGAGCGCGCTGATTGGACGAGAGATTCAATTACGGCTCCGGATGATGTGCATAAGATTAGCAAACCCTTCCCGGTTTGCGCCATTTCAAATAGGCCCCCCCCCAGTGAAGGCCTTCGAGTTAGGAGCTGAGCTTTGGGAGATCATCGGTAGGACACTAGGGAAGACTTCCTACAGAGCACTTTTGCGTAACTCAATCTCAATCACTTTCGAATTTCCTTCCTGCCACACGCTCGACTACAAGCCTCGTTCGAATCGACCTACACTCTCAATTAAAACTTCATGGCAGTAGAGTGGCCACATCGTCTGTTTCCAAGGTCGACGGGCATTGGAACCCGAGCATTCACGGGCAGCCTTGGCCTCGGTCTCACGGAATAATTACAGGCGTTTTCCTTCTGCCAGGCCGAGTAGAACTCCAGGAACACCAGCGCTTGGGCTTTTGCACCGGAATTGATCTGTAATTCCTGGATGCAATTGGATAAAGTTGTGTTGTGCTGGTAGAACAGATTGAAGCTCTCCACGCACTTGGGGCTCAAATCAGTAGCGTTGGGGTCGCAACTCTTGGCTGCGAAGTCGCAGATGAGCTCGAAGTTGGCGCAGAAGTCCTGGACCTGGAGGCGCAGCGGGAGAGCAGCACTTGCAGGATCGAGGGGGTGGGGCGAGATGACCGATGCTGGGGCGGGAAGGAGCTGGAGAGCAAGTAGAGTGCCGTGAGCAGCAGAAGAAGCCGCATCCTGATTCCTGATGGAGGACTGCCAAAACTTGTAAAATGGTATTGATAAGTGCAACCTTCGCGCAACCTCCAAGCGGCCTGGCATACATTTTCAAGTTGAAGTCGCTTTATCTGGAGCCAATGTGATGAAGACCACACAAGCGCCGGTGGACTTCGGCAGCGATCATGCGTTGTTGTGCGTGAGTCAACCGAGTTCCTTCATAGAGTGCTGCCGTCCGGAAAGTGTTTGACCGATCTAGCGGATATCTCGCACCTTTTGAAGAGTCGCATTCTTCACAGTTCAAGCCGAATGAGGATATCACCGTCGTCGTGCGTGTTATCGCTCATTCTCGCCCTCGCCACAGTCGAAGCAGGTCTCGTGACGCAGCGGCTCGCTCTCTGTCTGTGTGCATATTCGACTACTAATGTCCTTTTACAGAGTTTGTGTACTATGACTTCAACGGAACCACGGGTTTGGTACTAAACGGCAGGGCTGCTACCACTAGCTGTGCCCCCTTCGCACCTGTAGGACACATCATGGCTGCTATCCGCTTCGTTGTTTTACTGTATACTCATTCATGGACTGTAACTTGGTTGCCAGACGGACTACTCAAAGTTCTCGGGCGCTGCTGACGCGCGTGAAGCCACACTAGAAGTGGTGCTAACGGAGCAGCTCGAGGCAATACGCCTGGAGACTCGCGACACGGAGAACCACTCGACCAGCGGGCGGATTGCAGTGGAGACTGCCATGCTAGGCCATCGCGACGTCTTCGAAGCTAGCGAAGAGAAGCTCCGCTGCCCCGTTCGCCTCCGCCTGACGCCCTCGCAGCCCCACCAAGTCTCATCGGTTTGGTACGCGCAGCAGCTTCCAGTCCTACAAGGCTTCGAGACGAGGTTCACCTTCCAGATCACTGACCAGTCGAGACGCTGCTTCGAAGTGAAGGACCAGAACTTCGGTCTCCACGAGTACCAGAGCTGCGCGGTCCACGGTGGCGATGGATTAGCGTTTGTTCTGCACTCACATCCAAACCGCACAGCGACGTTAGGGGCGCAAGGATCGAGTATGGGCTTTGCCGGGCTCCAGAACTCACTCGCGATTGAGTTTGATACCTGGTTCAATGACGAGAACGCAGGAAACGACGTTTTCTACGATCACGTGGCCATTTACTCGCGCGGACAAAGCAGCAATGCAGACGCTGAGCGTGCGAGGATTTCAGCTGCTGCTGTGCATGACCTCGCCGATGGCAAAGTGCATGCTGTCAAGATCCGGTACTATCCCGAGCTGAAGGTGAAGTCCTCGCGTCCCGTGTTAGCTTTGGTTTCCCTCAGCTTCTGAGTGTTGTTTTATTCAAATGGCAGTACAACTACGTGCCGTACTTCTCGGCGACAACCAACCTACCTAAGTTTATCAAGGACGTCTCGGAAGGTCGACGGGTGGGCACGCTGCTGGTGTTCATGGACGACGGGATTAAATCTGACAAGCCCATTTTGGCTATCCCGATCAACCTGGCGGCTACACTGCGTCTGGACTCCGACGAGGCATTTGTGGTACGTGTTGTGATCGCTTCAATGGTAAATACTGCAGCTGCTAAACCGTTCATACGTAGGGATTCACGGCGTCCACGAGCAGCTCATGGCAGAAGCACGACGTTCTTGGCTGGTACTACTGCACAGAGGTTCGTGGTGCTTGGCTTTGGTTCAAGCTGCTGTATCGTCAACTCACTGTTGCCACTGCAGCCGCCGTGTTTGGACCAGTACGACACGGAAATGTCGTTCGACTTCGACTACAACGAGCAGTCGATGCTGTCGACGGCCTCGCACGGCAACACGCTCTACCCGATCTTCATTTACCCGGACACAGTATCGTGGGCCAAGAGGCAGGCATACTACGCCGCCAACCAAAAGGTCGGACTCGTATCGTAATGCCGTCGATAGTCTCACAAGCTTGCGGGAGCCGCAGAACAAGGCGCCAAGGCATCAAGGATAGACCTCAACACAGCCGCGAAAGAACCTCATTTCGAGGTGCATGTGCAACTAACAAGAACGTAGAATGTCATGGAACAAGCGTGTGTATTCATGAATGTATCGCGGGTAGCGATTTCGTCTACATGTCTGCAGCATCGTAGCTGAAGAAGGGAGAGTCGCTGCTGCGTTCTAGAAATTGAGTGTGCTCCTAGTTGTAACGCGTGACAGTACGGCCGTTGAGAGGCTGCACAGGGCGGGCGTTGTTGCCGTTGTTGGTGGTGTGGTACTCCACCAGGTCCTGGTGAAGACGAGCGAAGTCGGTCTTGGAGATCGTGGTGGGCGTCTGCACCACCCACCAGTTCGCGGTCTCGTCGCAACCAGGGGTCGTGAGGCTACCAGGGTAGTTGTAGATGCCGCCGGTCTTGCTGGCCTTACGGATGAGGGTTGAGTACGATTTCCTGTTGTTCGAACAACAATAAGCACACGTTAGTTAGGCCACGCGATCTGTCGGGGCCCATTGCAATGACAACTTACAGGTTCACCACCAGCGCCTCCGCGTGCTCCGTGGAGTTAACGCTCGCCAGGGCGTCGAGCACGGGACTAAGCCATTCGTCCGACTTGTCGCCGACCTGGAGGAAGATGCCCACCACCAGGAACGCCGAGGCGTCGCGAGCCCTGTGCACGAAGTGGATCTCGCCGTCCAGCGCCTTGCCGTTCAAAGTGTGCTCCGAAGGAGCGTGCAGGTGGAACTGAGCCAAGTTGAAGGTGGCGCCGTTCGCCGAAGCCGCGCAGTTGCCTGCATTCATCAAACAACAACGTTAGAGTGTGCAGTAAGGAACACATCGCCATCGAATCTGCACGCACCTCCAATGACGTCCACCTCGAGCGGCTCGTGGGGCTCCGTCAGGTTGAACTGCGAGCAACTGCCACTGAGGCTGAGAGGGCTCTTCTTGCCATTGCCCACCCTGGCTGTCGTGACAATGTTGATGGGCGACTGACGAACACCAGCGCAGGCCGGCCAGTGCTCACCCCACTGAGGAGCGTTCACCATGCTCGGGTCGTTGGCGCGGTATCCCCAAACGGGGCCAGTCGACGTGTCGGCGGAGACCGTCATGGCGCAGGCAGCGAGAACAGCGGAGACGGAAGCGATGAACTTCATGTTTTGTCGGAACGCGATCGGATCGGAGAGAAGACAAGTGTTGCGTTGAAAGCAAATTGGAGAATGAGGAACTTGACGAGGAGTGCTTCGATCCAGGGGTCGATTTGGGATCGGAGTGCAGTGCGCAGGATGCAAACGGGCGACAATTTGTGGCGATTAACTAAGGAGTGCGTGAATCCATCTGGGGATCGGCCATCACTGCAACAGTCGATCGTAAACTTCACGGTAAACTTTGCCCGTTGCTGTGCAGCAGCGATTAGAGATTAATTAATCATTTTAAGGAACCTGTATGCATATATAGATTGATAAGAATGCTGCTGTTAATACGCCATGTGTATACAATAAATACTTTGAAATCGTATGAATTGACATAAGTGATGATAAGTGTCTGTCTGTGTAACTTCCTAACTTTCGTCGGTCGCGCATGTATTTATCATGTTGATTGGCCCTGTTCTGCTTTCGTGCTGTCGACAAAACGTGTTGCAGTTATTATAGCAAAGACTCTGTCATTCTGCAACTAGCTTTTGATGTGCTTCCGACAGGTGCTTCCAGAGAGCTTGTAAATATGCCAGATTGCCGTCGTGGAGGTGCTGTTTTTTGCTGCGTGCCGCCACTCCGTCGTCAGGAGTAGGACAGATCATGCATTGGACTTGTCTCGCTTCCAAGTCAAATACAGTCGGCCAGTGCTTTGGTTTGTGAAGAACGCCACACGAATCGTTTAACCTTGAACATGGTGTTGGATCTCTTCATAGTATTTCGTACGGCTTCGCTGAATCGTCTCGGGCCGGGTTGTTCATTTGGTACTGTTCAAGAAAACCGAAATTCAAGGGAATACCGAGGCGCTTGTGCTGTATTCTCATGCCTACCACTGCGATATGGAGTAGGAACTGAATCAACCTTGGGCATGCGAGCAAAGCCAAAGCGTAGCCAGGCTGCCAAGCACTATATTGCTTACTTGGGCAAACCGCAGCACACGTTCCGAAATCCCCATGCCCGAATCACACGAGTGCGTGTGCCAGCTCTTCGCCGTCGTGAACACCATCGTGGTAGGGAGCGAAAGTGACGTTAGGCTTCGTATACAGCATTGGGGTTTCCCTCTGTCAGAGATAGGAGCACCATGCTCCTGCCGGATCCACAGAGTCTGTGCCCTTTAGGTACACTCGCTGACAAGTTGTCGGTCGAAGCGGATTTGATTGTTTTCTCCCGGACTGGGGCCCGTGCCAACATCATGGCCTTCCATTCCTTGAAGACAACAAAGCGTCCAAGCGGCCATCTAACAGCCGATACCACGCGATGGAATCCGCATGGACGCTTTGTTGTGCGTGTGTTCCATCATGGAACACACGCACGAAGGCATCGAGCTGCTATTCGTACATGTCCGTAACGACATTCGTGTCGATGTCAGTAGCACAAAGCCTGCTCTTCCAGCAGTCATCGTCAGTTGAAAACAGCCTCTTGCGTAGCGATCTATACCAAAGCTGCCAGTAGCCTTACCACCACAGTGAAGCCTGCCCCATCAGCTTCCATCGGTCCCCGCACGCCAGCCAGCCTTGGGTCGGTCACTCCCACGTCACGCGCCAACGCCACTTTTTCTTCATGCTCCACTCGAACTATTCCCTGGCATCTCTCTTGCAGTCTGTCCAGCTCCAGCGAAAGTCACGGAATGACCTGCCCTTGGTCTCACTTAATCATGTGCCTTCTCAGAGGTCAATCCATTCTCACAGGTCTTAGTTCCGTCCATACTGAAACCAAGAAATGCAGGGTCAGCAGAGGCATCCGGTTCACCAAATATAATAAATAGCAGGTTTCACATGCCGCCGATGCAAAGCTCACGCGTCTCTCAAGCGCAGTGACGTCGCGCCGCCGACTCGAGACTCATTCCCCCGCTCCCCATGGCGTCCAGCGCTGCATCTCCACCTTCTGCAATGCCTGAAGCTCCTGGGGGCTCCACGTTGCGGTGGCGCGCCGTTCAGGGCAAGGATTCGACGGATGTCGCGCCGTTCGGCACCGCTGAAGAGGAGGAAGAGATCCGCAAGAAGCTCGACAAGGACGACGTCAAGGGCGACGAGAGCTGCCGCCTGCTGCTGCCGGAGGCGCCGCAACTGACGCTGCAGTGGCAGGACTTGGCGCTCCGTGCTGCCGTTCCCACTGAGCCGGGCGCGCCGGTCAAGCTCATTCTGCAGGGCGCCACTGGAGTGGCTCGACCTGGCGAGCTGCTGGCCGTCATGGGGCCCTCGGGCGCCGGCAAGAGCTCGCTGCTCGACTGTCTGTCCGGTCGAAACGCCAGCGTGGAAGGCACCATCCTGGTCAACGGCGTGGCCGGTTGGACGCCCAAGCTGCGCAGGTTGGTGGCCTACGCCATGCAGGACGAGTTGTTCCACGCCACGCTGACCGTTCGCGAGCACCTCGTGTTCCAGGCGAGGCTGCGACTGGGCGGACAGGGCAGCAAGAAGCAGTGTCTGGCGCGCGCGGACGCCGTGATCGAGGAGCTGGGGCTCTCGGGCTGTCGGGACACGCTCATCGGCGGCTGGATGCTGCGCGGCATCTCGGGCGGCGAGAAGAAGCGGCTCGCGTTCGCGTCCGAAATCCTGACCAACCCGGCCGTGCTCTTCGTGGACGAGCCGACGTCGGGTCTGGACAGCTGCATGGCGCGTGCCGTGGTGGAGCAGCTCAAGCAGCTCGCAGCGAAGCGCACCGTCGTGGCGGCCATCCACCAGCCGTCGTCCGAGGTGTACGCGCTGTTCGATCGGCTTTACCTGCTTGCAGAGGGCGCGACGGTGTTTGAAGGACCGGCGTGTGACGCGCTCACGCACTTCGACGCGCTGGGCCTGCCGTGTCCGCAGTTTAGGAACCCGGCGGACCACTTCATGGAGCAGCTCGTGGTGCTGGAGCGCGCCACGGACTGCGAAGGCTTGGCTCGCGTCCAGCGGATCAAAGACGCGTGGGTGGAGCAGCAGCAAAGGCGTCGAACGCAGCAACCTCAAGCGAAAAGGGGCTCCTGGACGAGCAAGCAGATCTCCGCAGCAGGAGATCTGGTGGACGTTGTGGTCTACGAGGTCGAAGGCCGCGACGAGCCCGCGTTCGACTACGAGAGCTCTCGCCTGTCCTTGTGGGGACAAGTCGAGGTTCTGGCCCATCGCAACGCGCTTCGACTGGCTCGCGATCCCATGGCCTTCCGTCTCCAAGTGCTGCAGACGCTCATCTTCGCCTTCCTGCTGGGCCTCATCTACTTCCAGCTGCAGGTGGACCAGAAGGGCATCCGCAACTTGTCGGGCGCTTTCTTCTACCTCGTGACGGACCAGGTGTACTCAGCCTCCATGCCTGCCATTATCTCTGTGCCTTTGGAGCTCCCGATCGTCTACCGGGAGCTGGACGTGGGGCTGTACGGCATCGGCGCTTGGTTCCTCGCTAAGAACCTGTGCGAACTGCCTTCTCAGCTGGCACTGCCGACCTTGAACCTCGTGCCGATCTACGTGCTGCTCTTCGGGTTCTTCGGCAGTCCTGGCCTCCTTGTCTTCTTGCAGATGCTGGCGCTGCTCGTGGCGATGAACAGCTCGTGCGTGGCGTTCGGCTACGCCGTGTCTTGCGTCTGTCGTCGCGTGGACATCGCTCCGATCGTGGGCAACATCGTCATCATGCCGCTCCTGCTGCTCGGCGGCATGTTCGTCGACCCGGAGCGAGTGCCCGTCATGTTCCGCTGGCTCAAGCTCGTCACGCCCTTCAAGTACGGCTACTTTGGCTTCATGCGCGCGTTCTGGCGCAGCGTCCCCAACGTGCCGTGCGACTTGGGAGACGCCGCAGCGGCCTGCACTGCCATGACAGGCCACGACGTCCTGGAAGGCTACAACATCCCGGACCAGTCCATCTGGGGCGACGTGTGGAGTCTCGTCGCGCTCAGCCTGCTCTTCCGTGCTCTCGGCTTCATCGCGCTGCGCTTGAGCGTCCGCCGCAAGTAGAAATTATCGTAATTTACCACTAAGTAAACCCTAGAATTGTTTTCATTCTTGCCCTAAATGGGAACGGAGCTTTACCACCTAAACTTAGGACTCCTAAGTTAGGAAAGTGAGGGCGCGTTGGTCTCGACTTCCACGATGGCCTCGATCTCCACCGCCACATTAAGCGGCAGCGAGTTGGTGCCTACAGCAGAGCGCGCGTGTTTGCCCTTGTCGCCGAAGATGGCAGCCACCGTGTCGGACGCGCCGTTGATGACCCCCGGCTGGGCCGTGAACGAGTCCACGCAGTTGACGAAGCCCGTGAGCTTCACCACGCGCTTGATGTGGTCCAGCTCGCCCAGTTCCTCTGCAGCATCGCCAGTCAGTCACGGTCTCCTGTATCCTCCTGGGAGACCTTATTCAACGTACTCTTGAGCGTGGCAAGCAACGCCAATGCGACGCGCTGCGCTGCCGCGTAGCCCTCCTCGGTGGTCAAGTCCTTGCCCAGTTTGCCAGTGATGAGCTCGCCCGCGGCCGTCACGGGCAGGTGGCCAGCTATTGACACACATTGACACATTATCACGGGTGATCTGGTGCAGGAATTGCAGACGTTGACCGAGTACCCGTGTAGATAAAGTCCCCCGTGCGCACGACGTTGACGTAGTTGCCCTTGGGGCTGCCTGCGGCGGGCAGCTCGTGGCCCAACTCGGCCAAACGGTTCTCGATCTTGCCCATGTTTGGGATCAGGCGGTTTGCACAAGGGGAAATTGCAGAATTTGCAATATTTGCTATTTGGTCATGAAAAATCATTCTTTAGAAAAGCATGGAGGAGCCGGCAGGTGTGCTGCTGCTTCAGCGTCGAGAGTGCTTGAGGTGTTTCAGTTCACATCTCGTCGGTGGCAAGATTAAAAGCCCCTAGTTCTCAGAGCACATTTACTAACCAGCTTGGCGTCAAAGCCATCGTTATTGAAGACGCGGTCGCGATCAACTTCAACCAAGGGCGCTTTTGATAACTTGCGCGGGCTGCCGCTGCCTCAATATCTGCGAGAGTTTCGAGAGTAGGAGGAGTAAGACGTTTTTTTATCAAACCGACGTGAACAGCACAAATTCTTGAAGAAAGTGGCGTTCCAAGCGATTCTCCATGGCGTTAGGCAGCGCATCCGAAGTGCTCGTTCTTGCCATGTTTCTATTTCTATTTGGAGATCCTGGCGGTTTCTAAATTTGATACCGGACCAAATAGCAAACTTCTGGCAACACGGCGCTGCCTGTGAAGTGCTTGGGGAGAGGAGGCTGTAGTCGACGGCCCAAGTTGACAGCCGTGGAGAGTTGAACGGCACTGCTGTGGCCTCTGCTTCGGGTGATCAACCACGTCAACAAAGCAATCACGTAGCTGAACGGCGGGGCCTTGTCACCCTCAGCTGCCAGCGCTTTCAGGTCTTGTAGCTCAGCTGGCGACAAAGTAAAAGCGCTGCTGCGAGTCGTGGGTTTGCGTGGTAGCGTGGCACATGCAGCCGTACTCTGGGTGCGGCTCCGCCGGAGTGAACTGCAAGAGATGGCTGCGATCGTGGCAACAGCGAACGTCCAAGGAGCTCGTAGCGCCGAGATAGTGCCGACTCTATCGCTCGACACGATAGTGAGTCCTTCGACGCCCACAGCGCGATGATCTGCACTGACGCCGATGACCAGCGCACGGTCCACGAGCATACTGCACAGTGAAGTGCAGCCTGCACTTCAACGACAAAAGCTGCGGTCTTGCAGGAATGAACTCGCGAGGCGTGGCTTGAAAGAAGGGCGTCGTCCAGCGTAGGGGGCTCGTGGAGCTCTTCAACCTGGAAGAACGGTTCCTCCGTCGGCCTCGCTTGGGTGTCACGCCGCCGGATCCACAGCTCGGTACAGTAGTGACTTAGCGCTCTCCTTCCAAGCAAAGCTGGAAATGATCGTGTAGTGTCTGCCGGAAGGACTGCTGAAGCCGGAGGAGATCACGTGTGGGTGGAGGGAAGACCAGCAACACGCGAAGCCCAAAGCGAAGCATACGAGCGTCTATCAGAAGCTTGGCGCTGGAGCTTCCATCGTAGACTAGTTGAACTCTCCCTCGGCTCAAGCCACCAGTTAGACAATACGCACAAGAACAACTTCATTTATCGCGTCGTGATCTAGTGGATCTACGTGTCAGCAGGAAAGCATCACTGCTCAACTCGTCCACACCTTGTTGCGCTTGTTCTGTTCCTCCTCGGCGGCAGCTCGTAGTGTTGCAGAAATCGACGCCAGCTCCAAGACTTGACGTCGAAAGCGTGCCGCACTCAGAGACTCGGCACGCCGCTTTTTCCTCATCCTCCTCTTCCTCGCTGCTGACTTTGTCAACGTCTTCTCTGGTGACGCAGCGGATGTTATGGGGGCTTCAACTGCGGTGGAAGCAGCTCGGATTTCTACCGTCGAAGCGTCGTCCTTCCTCTCCGTATCTGGCGTGTCGTGTAGCGGGTTGCTGGCTGCCTCCACACTACGATCCGATGTCGATGGCATTGCCGAAGGTAGTTCTTCCTCTGACTCAAGATCCCTAGGCGAGAGGACCGACGTACCACGTCGAGCTAGAAGGTGTTTCGGACTGGAATCGCCGGACAAAGTGGAGTGAGCACTGCGAATATGACGCACTCGAGCGCGTGCTATCGCTGCGGACCGTGACGCTATTGTGTTTCGTGGTCGGTCTGCTGAAGTCACCGTCGCAGGGCGCTGTGGAGGGCGCTGAGGCCTCGCTTTCGATGGGCTTTGGCCAACGTTATCTTCAACACGAGGCCTCGCTGGGCTTACTAGACTAGCAGCTGCAATTGGTCCTGAGGCCAACATGGTTGTCTGGTTTGTTGGAGACCCAGACACTTGCCATACTGCAGTGGCTGGGAGCGCCTGCTCTTGGACGAGGAATCGCTGTTTGGGCAGGAGCAACGCTGGACGTTCAGGCTTGTCACCGCGTCTCGCAGAAGTCACCGCGCCAAAGGCTTGAACGTGCTGCGACTGCATCCACTGGCTGCGTCGCTTCTGCTCGATCTCTTTGAGTTTCTTGCATGTAGCAGCCTTGCAGACCCGGTGTTGTGTGTACTGCCACGAGGCAATGAGCTGCGTCATGACTGCTCGCTTGCGCTCCGCCGCTGCCACGTCGTGCAGTTCTTTTCGCTGGGTCGCGTGGATGGCGACGTCTTCCATTAGCTGCTCAATGTACTGCGCCGTGTTCTCGTAGTCTTCGAACGTCCACGGGATGTTGTCGCCCTCGATCCCATTTCGGGGTCCCGATATACCTTCATTAGCCGTTGTTTTAGGCAAATTTGTCGGAATGGAGTTTCGGCGGCGCGTCACTTTGGCTGTGTCGGTGCTCCACTTCTCCTCGTCAAGAGCGTTCTGCAAGTCCTCGTCGCGGTCGAAGATATCGCCAAAGTGTTGGAGCAACTGCTCTTCCGCCACGGCCTCCGCGGCTTCAGCTCGACTCGCATGGAGCTCGTCGAGTCGCGGTTGGTGCACTGCCATCTCGCGAAAGAAGGTTGCTAGTAAGTCCACGCGCTTCTCGAGTTCGGCAGTCGGGGACGGCGGTTCCTCTCGTTTGTCGTGTGCTCGCTCAGGTTCTCGCACAGTCGGTTGTTTACGGCGAGTCTTGTTCTCTTGGAGTTTGGCCCGAATGGCAGCTTCCAGCTGAAGAAAGCGAGCGCGACGCTCGTCCTGGCGAGAGCGAAGGATCTACAGTAGCTGTAAGACAAGTGACAGTGATAAGGAGTAGCGACAGTATTCGTCGTACCTTGCTTCGAAGCGACTCGGCCGTTGTGACAGGCTTCGCTGTGCTCATCTGAGTGCCGATGATAAACTCCGGGGGAGGCTCGGAGGTTTGCTCAAGGTGCCGCATCCTCCGAAACAGCAGAAGTTCCTTCAATAAGCCGGCACTGGTGACCGGCATCTTCGCGTCGCGAGAAAACTCGTTCCAATTCTCCCCGTCGCTGCCCTCTTGCTCTTGCATTTCCACGTTAGAATCGTCGCTTTGTGTGCATTGCGCTGGTGCTCCGGAGCTGCAAGCCACTTCGATGAAGATCCCGTGAAGCGTGACTACAACCAGGTGGTAGATCTCCGTGCGCTCGGCTTCTCTTGTGGCTGATGCGTTCAATGAAGCCTCCACGGCGATGGTTTTCGTTTCATTCGCTGCGTTCAGCGACGTGAACCACTGCTGTGGCAGTGTGGCTTCGCTCTGGTTCAAACCTTGTTGCCCTGGTGCAGTGAGCTCGGAGCTTTTCAGGATGAAGAGTAACGTATGTGCATCGAGAAGTCTGCCATCGCCTTGCCAACTACCGGTACGCGAGTAACTTTCGCTGATCGTGAAGGTTGACGTCGTCTCGAACGCGCTGGATAAAGCGGCGGCAGCGCCTGGTCCGCCCACAGAGTTTGTATTCTGAAGAAGCCCCGCTTTCAACACGAACGTAAGTGCCTCGCCCTGCCTCGCACTGTGATCCACGGTGAACATCCGCGTCGTCATGCGTTCCATTCTGCAACACGCGCTGTCCTTGCTGTCGAGAAGAAGAGTGCACTGATCCGGAATACTCGTGAACAGAGTAAGGGAAGAAGAGACGGTTGGCGCGTTATTTGCCTCAGGAGAAGGTTTCTTGTTGTCGTCACCTTCTTTTGCCTCACTTGGAAGTCGATTGGTGACGTCGAAAGCATGGAAACTCGCATACAGCGCCTTCGTTTGCCTGCTGATGTGTGGGCTTGGTACCATGACAATCGAGGGCGTGCTGGGCCTCATGCTGAAAGTCCAGCAACCCTGTCGCTTGAGTTCCCCGCGGAGAGCGTTATTCACTGCAACTTTGCGGTAGACACTCGCTCGGTTCGCACTCTTGTTGAGCAGGAGCTTGGCGTTTGTTGCCAGCACGAGCTCGATCGGACTGCACGCAGACAACCCCCGTGGTTAGTGTTTACTATAGGGTTTGGAGCTTTTTACCTACTATTCATCGTCCGCCAAGACCACGACAGCCATGGGCGCTGGGCAAATCTTGGCCTAGATCCGTCGAAAGAGCACAAGAAATGAGTCGATCGGCCGAGATCTTTGCGTACGTCGGTGCATTTTACCTTCAGCTCGCAGAAAAGTCCTTGTGGGCTGACTGGACAAGGCGTCATGATCGACAAAGGGATGGTTTCCCACGTAATGCTAGCTGGTGCTGGCACTGGCACAGGCTTGGGGAGAGGCTTGAGGTTAGCCGTGGCCTCCACTAACTTCTGGACTGCTGCTGGTGGAACAATGTCACGGGTTGAGTATGGCGGCAAGGAATGCTGCAACCACCGCGACATCAACTTCAAAAACTCGAGACACTTGGCCACGGAGCCGTCCTATCGAGACAGTACAACAGCGTTAACGGAGTTACCCCTCGGACTGAGAAAATATGGTATCGTACAGTGCACGCGACAGCGAGATCAAGGAGCGAAAGCGTGAACCCTTGCGAGCTCAAACCGTGTCGCCCAACGTCGTCAAACTTCCGATCGTGCTCCCAATCGGAGTGTGCGAGCTCTTGGACTTGGCGGCGTGGGAGCTCTGGAAAGACCCATTGGATCATCCGAGAGGTGAAATTCGAGTACTTGTCCTCGTCCAGCTCCAAGCCTGCGCACTCCTGGCAGCACGACATGTAGGTTAGCCTGTTTCCGACAGCTTTACGTACAACATACTTGTTGGTACCTTGTCAGTGTGTGTAGCACCACCGCCGAAAAGTGCCAAAGGCCAGCAGCTCTCGGTAACAACTTGAAGTATCTTGACATTGAAAAAGACATCCAGGACATCGCGCACGCCAACATCGTCGTCTTGCGCTGTTCCTGGATCTAGCTCAGCTTCCGAGGGTTTGCTTGGATCGTTGACGTTCTTGCGACCGTGGACACTTTGAGTCCGCTTTTGGAGTCGCTGGAAACCTGCTGGCGTTCGGAGACTGCGCTCTCCTCGCACTCGTCTACGCCGGACGAAGGCTTCGTAGCACGCTTGCAAGTCTCGATCGGTCGGACAAGTGCCAGAGCCTTTCCCCACGTTGGCTGCCATGAACCATTCACAACAGAGAGCGCTGAGTGACCGGCCGTTCCATGGCCATTTCGCACCTGTATTTCGAAACTGACGACGCACCTTGGCTCTGACAGAGAACACGTTGGTGCGGGGACTTGTGTACTGTACTCGCGTACAACGTGAAGTTTGTACCAGAGATCACAGCGCGCACAAGTATGCGGTTCATCAAGATGGGGTGGGTGTCTGCATCCGACAAACGGCTAGCATTACCGCGAAAAGGAGGCCGGGAAGGTGAACGTCGAGCCGGGAGTCTCGAGTGTTGATATGGAGCTTGCAAACGTTGCAATTTTTGCAGACGAGAGATGACTTGGATGCCTTCTCGACGCGAGGACATGTCGTACTGCCGCGATGAATCAACGGGACAAGATGCAGTTGGGCAAGTAGGACAGACAGCACAGGATCTGGTGCTGCTTTGACGCTGTCGCTTTTGCTTCAGGCACACTGTAGTCGTCATAAAGACAGCTAAGGGCGTCGAAGTGAAGAGCACGATGTCGGTGGAGAGCTTTTCACTTGAAGTACGCGTAGTTTGCGCCCCTGTCGGCGACGATGGCGGTCCTGCAGATCCACTGCGCCGTGTTGATGGACGAGACGAACAAAGTCGGAATTACCATCCGTACTAACATGTAGAGTAGATTCTTGCATCAAATGGACGGCTGTGGCCCGTCGGACGGCTACCTAGCAGCATGTTGAAGTACTTGCGCCAGCGCAGTCGAAGCATTAGGGAGATCCTTGACGAGAGCATTGGCAATTGCAACGTGTATGTATTTTCATGGCTTGTTATGCGTTTGGCTTCCCTGCTCGACTGCACTGCTGTCCGAAAGCTTAGCAATAAATATCGGGCGTGCGGCCCCCGCATCAGACGCGGCTCGAGGTCTTCGTGGACGGGCTTTTGCACCAGTCGACGCCCAGGAAGTCAAAGACGTCGAAGTTGGGGTCGTCCACATCGACGCCGGTCATGCGGTCGTAGACCTTGCGGTACTTGAGCGCTTTCTTGGCGAGCAGCGCGCTGTTGCCTGAGCTGGTGGGAGACACCGCGGCCGCGATGAGGCACTTGGCGCGCGCCTCGGAGCGCTGGCGGTAGGCCTCGTCTCGGTAGCAGAGGCGCACGCGGTGAGCAGGCGCCGTCAGGCTCTGGTAGCTGCGCTGGAGCGGCGAATTGGGGCTGGATGGGCCCGTGGTGGCACCTGAAGACTCGGTCGGGATCTGCACGGTCGGGGACATGGCTGAGCTCGTGTGGGGGTCGTGGAGGATTGGAGAATGCTGTGGACCGTAGGGCGAGTCGCTATTGCGCGGGCGCCGCTCTAACTTGGAGGGCGAAGACGATCTGCGAGGATGGGCAGCTGTGTAACGCCAGTGGGACGCTTTCGACCACCTACAGCGAGATCGAGGGCATGGAGCTCGCAACGGAGACGATGTTGCCAGGTCTTCGTGGTGAAGAGGGGTAAGCTTAGAAAAGCGAGTAGAGAGCGCCATGACCGTGGGTCCATGTACATGTGCTCCCGATGGGGCTGTGGCGAAGGCGGCGGCTTTAGTTAGGCACTCAACAGTGAGGTGTCGACAAAGGTATCTCTTTCGAGTTTTTCGACTCAGGTGTGGCATACAAAAATGAAGATATTAGGCCGAAAATGGTCGACTTCAACAATCGCATTTGCAAGGGAAATGCTGCATAGGCACGGGCCACTGACTCGCCAATGACGTCGGCAGCTCCACTGGAGCTGGAGCCTCCAGTTCTGCCTGGGCGTCGGCAGCCGCAGCGTATTCTGCGCCCGCTTCACCCGGCGTTGAGCGCGAATCCGTTGCAGATTTGCGGGGACCGACGAAGATTCCACCGTCGTCCACACAGCGAGAAGTGGACCGTGGGTGAAATCGGAAGGATAGAAAGCCCGCAAGTTGCAGTCGCAACTACAACGACGTCAATACTGTATCGAACGCCGCATCCGTTGCTTCATTTGCTAATAGACTGCAAGGGCAAGTGTATAGCAAATTGCTAAACACTTGCCCTTGCAGTCTGCTGTGAAGCTGTCAGGGCAGCTTGTTCTCAAGTCTTGCCGCTGAGATTCTCGACAGTGCCCGATCGCCCTGGCTTTGTATTTTACGTTCAACACACCATGAGCACACGACAACTACATCAATGTCGTGTACACCACATCGTTTGAGGTTCAAGAAGAGTAGCAATGCCGCCCAAGGCGCCTCGTTTCGGCTACTTGGTGCGACTGGGCCTCGAGTCCGTCGGGGTGCGCTACGTGCCCGTGGAGCTGCTGCGCAAGGCCAAGAAGAACCAGACGACAGAGCTTGAATACTGGGCGCTATGGCGACTGCTGCATGACCTGGTGCTCGTAGTGCTGGCCGACTTTGAGGTGGATCGGCAGGAGATGGAGCGACTGAATGCTGAAGAGAATCTGGAGCGCGAGCTGCTGGACCCAGAGCTACACAGTCGGTGGACGCGCTGGAGGTGACGGAGCTGCTGCGTGCAATGGCTGATCTTGCTATTTCTTGCGCAGACATTCAGATGGAGCTGGTGCGGTTCTACCTGTACGACTGGGGCTTCGTGTGCACAGCCTTTTACGCCGAGACGGCGCAGTCGCCGAGTGGCCGACCGTCCAGCCAAGTGCTGCTGCTCGCCATTGCGTGGCTGGTCGCCTTCTCGAAGTTTTTCGAGAGGCAGCACCGATATATTCTCGAGGTGTGCGAGTTGGAGCTTCCCTGAGGTTGTCGCACCGTCTAACGCTGTATGGAATGCGTCGTGCTGTGGCAGCGGTGTACGGGATCAACGCAACTTCGTTTGCCTCCGTTCCCGAACGTAAGTATCAACGCGGCTGATGGCTCTTTGGAGCTCTGTGAAGGTGCTCATCGTGTATTGTCGTGGTGTGGTGCACATAAGGACGTTAACCTGGATGCCGATTGTGCTGCATCGGAGGCGTTGCAGTGTTCGACAATGGCTCGCCACGATACGCTGGCTTTGGACGGGCAGATGCACCAGTTGCACAGTGCTTTTGGGCGTCTCCAGGGTCATCTGAACGAGTTGGCAGCCTACACCCGCTACCACGAGCGATTGGTGAAGCGTCTTGAACAGATGCAGAACAAGCCCGACGAGTGCCGGGACGAGCTGATCCCAGCCTACGTGATCAGTCTCTTAGCTGATCCGGCCAAACGACTGGCCGATCAAGTGCGAGTGCTATCGCAGAGGTTCGTTGTTCGTGCATTGCTACGTAGCGCTTCAATACCCGACGCTGACGTAACTTGCTTGGCAGCATCCAGATGATCGAGGACGAAGCTCTCTTCTACAAGTGGATCAACGGCCTCGTGCTCTCGGTGAACAGAGGCAGCGACGCCCAGATGTGCCCCATCGCTACAGCAGAGAGTGAACCCCACGCAGCGCTGCACGCACAGATTCGACAAGTGCAAACGCTCTTCCAAGCACAGGCGGCCTCCTTCCAGCAACTTGAACAGACGTACAAAGACGAGTGGAGGAAGTGGACAAGTCGACACAAGTCTCGCTTGCAGCAGATGGAAACGAAAGTGGAGACGTTCGTCCTCGACGTGCAGACCCAGGAGCTCTTTGACCCTCAGAAGATCTTTCTCAGCTCACAGCGCTCACGACTGCCCGCTGTCCACGCATCGAAGCCAAAGCACCTGGCCACACAGGACGAAGTAGAGCGGCTGCAGACCCAGATCGCAAGTGTTATCAGCGAGATCACGCGGGAATACTGTAGACTGCAGTTGCGATAGCGTGTACAGTACACTGAGGGCTCTTTGGTTAAGTTAGTCACGGGGCACGACACGGAAACGTAGATCGGTGTGGACGCCGTCGTTGTATCGACGGGAATGCGCTTGAATCTCGCGTTCCGTCTGCTTGCGGAGCAGCGGGAGCACAAGGGTGAGGAAGCCGTCCCGTACCTCGGGTGGGAGGCGCGGCAGCTCCACGCCCAACGGGAAGTCCTCCGGCAGCGGGCCTTTCGTGGCCACGACTTGAACGAGCCAGCGACGCAGGTAGCACATCTTCTTGATGTTCGGGGTCCAAACACGAAGAAGGTACGCAACTTCAGGCGACTGGAGGTCGAAGTGCGGCGTCGGGTGGCGCACGAGCTCTTCCTGCCATTTCGGATTGGCCGCGTCCGCATCGGCCGCCGCTCGTGAGCGGCCAGCGAGGCTGTCGCTGTGCGACTTTGCCACCTTTTCCTCGTCGTCCTCGTCGCTCCCTTCTCCGTAAATGCTGAGCTGACTCACGCCACTCGTGGCGCGCTGGAGCATTGACGCCTGGTCGTCCAGCTCCAGCAGGTCCATGTGTCTCTGCTGCAGCTCCGCGTACTGATTCGTCTTGCTTTCTAGCTGCGTCCTCAGAGCTTTCAACTCTTCCTCCTGGTCACGGATCACAGCCATGCGCTGCTCCTGCTCCAGTGCGTGGGCCTGCGTCTGCTCGGCCATACGCGTCTCCAGCTCCAGCACGAGTCGACGCTGCTCTTCAGCGTCCTCATGTCCTCCACCAGGCTCTCGTCGTGCGCTCAGCCGCTCCACATCCCTCAGCGCCGCGAGTTTCTCGGCCTTGAGGTGGCAGATGGTCTCCTCGGCGGCTAGAAGCTGCCGCTCCAGCCGTGCAACTCGGTTATTAGCGCTCTGCAGCTCCAGTCCTGTGGCCAGCGCTCCGTTGGCGCTGCTCTGCTGGTCCAGACGCTGCTGACGCCGAGCCAAAGCTTGGGCGAAGTCTTGGGCGTCGACGGCGGAAACCGCGTCTTTGGCGCGATATTTCGGCGGCGGTGGTGAAGCGCTGATGCTGACGCTGGCGCTGGCGTTCATCTGCGTAGGCTGCGTCGCGTGTGGATACGCGGGCTTCAGATCGCGCGGCATCTCCGACAAGTTGCCACGGCGAGCGGCCGCGGCCAAGACGAATGCTCATGCTTTTAGCGACGACCACCGGATTGGATGAAAAGATCGGAGCGCGACCACCGGATTGGCTGAAAAGATCGGTCATTAAAGTGGATCCACTCGGTTCAGTAACTACCTGTGGGGTTAATTGTGCGACCGTAAACGATGGCTGAGGAGAGGATCTGCTGTTCCGCAGATCCTTTCCTTGTTTGACGCCGTCTTCGCGCTGCACTGGGCTTCGCTATAGGCGTTCACATCGTCGAGAAAACAGGTGGAATGCGTTTCGCGTGGTCCACTCCATGCGTATCATTCGCTAAGTTCGCACACCAAATGCGAAAGCTGTGACTTGCTAGGCAAAAAGGCAACTTGCTTGCTTGGATGCATTCGAAGCCCTGCTCTGCACGAATGACGAGTGCGTTTCTCCGACACTGCCCTGCTTGTCTTGCTGCGGCGGATGGCGGCATCTATCTGCACGAGGCCAATGTGCGGCCACGAAGGCGACTCAGACTCGCTTTCGCCTCCTCCAAATCAAGCCACGCACCCAAGCTCCATCATGGCCACCACCGCCACCTCGCCCGAGTTCCTGTATCACCCGCTGTCCGAGGACAAGGTGCCGCGTGACAGCATCGAGTTCGACACGTCCGCGCCGCTGCCCAAGCGCATGGAACACGTCATCCTGCGCGTGCAGGACGAGATCTGCGCCGGCATTGAGGCTGTGGACGGCAAGAAGTTCCGCACCGACAAGTGGGAGCGCGAGGCCGGAGGCGGCGGCCGCAGCCGCATCCTGCAGGACGGCAACGTCATGGAGAAGGCCGGCGTGGCCGTGTCTATCATCAACGGCACCCTGCCTGCCGCCGCTGCCCAGCAGATGACCGCGCGCAACTCGGAGCTGCCGGCCGGAAAGGACCTGCCCTTCTACGTGTGCGGCATCAGTCTCGTGATGCACCCGCGCAACCCCATGGCCCCCACGATCCACCTCAACTACCGCTACTTCGAGATCACGGTCGGCAAGGACGAGCAGGGCAAGGAGAAGAAGATCGGCTGGTTCGGCGGCGGCGCCGACCTGACCCCGAGCTTCCTCTTTGAGGAGGATGCGCGCCACTTCCACACGGTGTACAAGACGCAGCTCGACAAGCGCGACCCCACGTGGTACCCCAAGATGAAGACGGCTTGCGACGAGTACTTCTACATTGCCCACCGCAAGGAGCACCGCGGCATCGGCGGCTTCTTCTTCGACGACCTCACGGACACGTCGGAGGAGACGTTCCAGTGCATCCGCAACTGCGCCAACTCGATGCTGGACGCCTACGTCCCCATCCTGAAGCTCCGCAAGGACATGCCGTTCACGGAGGAGCAGAAGGAGTGGCAGCAGATCCGCCGCGGCCGCTACGTCGAGTTCAACATCATGTATGACCGCGGCACCAAGTTCGGTCTGCTCACCCCGGGTTCGCGCATCGAGTCCATCATGATGTCGCTGCCGCTCACGGCTCGCTGGGAGTACATGCACGGCCCCAAGGAGGGATCGTGGGAGGATAAGACTCTCGACGTGCTGAAGAACCCCGTCGACTGGCTCAAGGTGGAGTCGAAGCCGTAAGGCGGCGTCGCCCCTCCCCCGTACTATCATTGACAGATTGCTTGCGAGCAGGAGTTTAGGAGTGCAAGCCGTGCGTACGTGTGCGTGTAGATAATCAACTCAAATGCAAAACCCACAAAACCTCAACGTCGTTGGTGCTTTCGCGATCGATACAACAAGAAAGCAGCAGGTCACTTGCTGAGGGACCTGCTGGATCATTGGGGCCCGAAGGCAGAGAGCAAATGGAAGTCTTGGAGTTTGGCAGAGCCAAGCTTGAGCTACCGTTTTGGCCGTAAGTTCCTCCGCATTCGCGAGGAAGCTGCACGACATTGACATTAGTCATGTTAGTCCTCAGCAAGTAAGTGCTGACCCTGGCACGCGCTAAATCATCGCATGGCCATCGAAAGCTCGGTTATCCGGATAACTCGGTTGGCCACGCACGCTCACTTCAAGATCGGTGCGCAGAGACGGTCTATTCCCTAATGTCGTCGCATCGTGCTGTTAAGTTCGACTCGAGCCTCGAGCCTAAGTGCGTGTCCTTTCCCAGAAATCCATAGTATCCTGGGCCAGGATACCCTCGCTCGCAGCCGCAAATTTCAGTCCGAGATTTGCCGTCCCCCTTGCCAAGAATGCGTCACCTTCGCTCTCTGTTGAAGCCTTCGGTGGCCGTGGCTGTGCTGCCCGCCGCGCTCGGAGTCGCGTACCTGTCGCAGCAGCAGTCGAGCAGCCGCTGCAAGGGCTCCATCCCCACGTCCGAGTTCCTGTACCAGCCCCTGTCCAAGGACAAGGCGCCCAAGAGCTCCATCGAGTTTGACGCCAAGGCGCCGCTACCCAAGCGCATGGAGGCGCTGATTCTGCGCGTGCAGGACGAGATCTGCGCCGGTATCGAAGCTGTGGACGGCAAGAAGTTCCGCGAGGACAAATGGGAGCGTGAGGGCCACGGCGGCGGCGGTCGCAGCCGCATCCTGCAGGATGGCAACGTCTTCGAGAAGGCTGGTGTCGGTGTATCCATCATTCACGGCAAGCTGCCACCTGCTGCGGTGAAGCAGATGACGGAGCGGGGGAAGGAGCTCAAGGAAGGCCAGGAACTGCCCTTCTACGCCTGCGGAGTGAGTCTGGTCATGCACCCGCACAACCCCATGGCGCCCACGATCCACCTCAACTACCGCTACTTCGAGGTGGAGACGGGCTTCATGGACAAGGACGGCAAGCCAAAGAAGATCGGCTGGTTCGGTGGCGGCGCTGATCTTACGCCGAGCTACTTGTTCGAGGAGGACGCGCGCCATTTCCACGCTGTCTACAAGACGCAGCTGGACAAGCGCGACTCGGCCATCTACCCCAAGTGGAAGAAGGCCTGTGACGAGTACTTCTACATCCCGCACCGCCACGAGGGCCGCGGCATTGGCGGCTTCTTCTTCGACGACCTCACGGACACGTCGGAGGAGAACTTCCAGATGATCCGCGACTGCGCCAACTCGATGCTGGACGCCTACGTGCCGATCCTCAAGAAGCGCAAGGACATGCCCTTCACCAAGCAGCAGAAGGAGTGGCAGCAGCTCCGTCGCGGACGCTACGTCGAGTTCAACGTCATGTACGACCGCGGCACCAAGTTCGGGTTGCTCACGCCCGGCTCGCGAGTCGAGTCCATCCTCATGTCGCTGCCGCTCACGGCTCGCTGGGAGTACATGCACAAGCCTGCGCCTGGCTCCTGGGAGGAGAAGACCCTCGAGGTGCTCCAGCACCCCGTGGACTGGCTCGACGTGCCTGCCGTGGACCTGGAGACGCTCTCCACGGGTGACCTCATCAAGGAGCTCGCCAGAAGGAGCGAGTAAGTTGCTGCACCAAGGTTTCCCTTTAGTGCAACAGCTCTACCACATGCATTGTTACGTAAAATTGAATTCGCAAAGCCACTTAAAAAAAGTTTGCAGATTTTATTATGCAGTACTACGTACATTTAGTACTTCAAAGTAGTACTAGTAGTACTTTGGATGCTTTGGAAAGGACTACGGCAGCGGCTGCTTGCGCTCCCTCTCATACTCGGTATAGTTACCGTCGAAGAACTTGACGCGGCCGTCGCCCTCGAACGCGATGATGTGCGAGCAGATGCGGTCCAGGAACCATCGGTCGTGGGAGATGACCATGGACACGCCATCGAAGTCCGAGAGAGCGGCCTCGAGAGACCGCAGCGTGTCCACATCCAGGTCGTTCGTCGGCTCATCGAGCATGACCACGTTGTGGCCGCCCAGCAGCATCTTGGCCAGGTGCACGCGGTTGCGCTCGCCGCCGCTGAGACTGCCCACCTTCTTCTCCTGCATGCCGCCGCGCAGGTTGAAGCTAGCGATGTACGCGCGCGTGTTGATGCGGTCTCCGCCGATCTCCACGAACTCGTTGTCGCCCGAAATCTCCTCGTAGACGGAGCGTCTGGCGCTCAGTTCATCGCGGCTTTGACTCACGAAGCCCAGACTGACCGTCTTGCCCAGCTCCACGCTGCCCTCGTCGGGCTCCTCCACGCCAGCGATGACGTTGAACAGCGTACTTTTGCCCATCCCGTTGCCTCCGACAATGCCGACGATGGCATGGGGCGGGATCTCGAACGAGAGCTTGTCGAACAGCACACGGCCGTCGTCCAGCTGCTTCCGCAGGTTCTGGACCTTGATGACCTTGTTGCCCAGACGCACACCCGTGGGCACGACAATCTGCCCCTCCTCCACGCGCGACGACGCACGGAAGCCGCTGGCCTCCATCTCCTGCAGCTTTTTCAGGCGCGCCTTGCTGGCTCCCTTACTGCCCTGGTGGTCGCGCGACCACGCGATCTCACTCGCGATCTGCTTGGCTCGGATCGCGTCGCTCTTGCGCTGCATGTTGAAGCGGTTGCGGCGCTGCGTGAGCCACGCGGTGTAGTTTCCTTCGTACGCGTACGTCTCTCCGCGGTCCAGCTCGAGCACCCAGCCAGCCACGTTGTCCAGGAAGTACCGGTCGTGCGTAATGGAGAGCACCGTGCCGCGGTACTTCTGCAAAAAGTCCTCCAGCCAGTGCACCGACTCGGCATCCAGGTGGTTCGTCGGCTCGTCCAGCAGCAGCATGTCGGGCTTCTCCAGCAGCAGACGGCATAGCGCCACACGTCGCCGTTCGCCTCCTGACAGCACCTCCACGTCTGCATCAGCAGGAGGCACTCGCAGCGCTGCCATAGCCTTCTCCACCTCGTGACTTAAGTCCCAGCAGCCCAGGTGCTCGATCTGGTCCTGCAGCTTGGCCTGCTCGTCCAACAACTTGTCAAAGTCGGCGTCCGGCTCCCCCATGGCCATGGAAACCGCGTCGAACTGGGCCAGCAGCGTCTGGCTCTCCTTGAGGCCGTCCATGATGTTCTCGTACACATTTTTGCTCGGGTCCAGCTGCGGCTCCTGCGGCAGGTAGCCCACCTTGAAGCCGTCCTTGACCCACCGCTCCCCGTCAAAGTCGCTGCGCACGCCCGCGATCACCTTCAGCAGCGTCGACTTGCCACTTCCGTTGGGCCCCAGCACGCCGATCTTGGCGCCGCGGAGGAAGCCAAGACTCACGCGCTCGAACAGCTTCTTGCCGCCTGGAATCGTCACACCAACGTCTCGCAGATGACACACGAAGTCGCCCGGAGTGCCGCCCCCGGCGTTGGAGGCGCCCGACGGAGACGCAAACGCGCGCACAGCGTTGCAAGACGCCTGCGAAGCTGCTAACCAATGGGGCGTCAGTGAGGAGCGCTGCAGACGGCGTGAAGCCGCCGACAGCGGACAGGTGCGGCGCAGCATGCTGCTCCACCAAAAATTGTGGGGACACGAAGAAGTCGTGATGTAGTAGTCAGAAGTAGCAGTCAAAATGTACGTAGTACTACTATTGTACGCTAATACAAACGTCAAGTTTAGTTGAGGAATAGTACATTTCCACGGTGCCATTATTTGTTAGTGATACAGGCTGAAAACGCTGATGGCGCTTGCTGCCATCGGAATCCGATTCGGATGGCGGTGTTAAGCAAGACGAGGTAGCTTGACCCTTGATGCGCAGCACCAGGAAGCAGTTGGCATGTGCTCCGAGAGGTAACCACGTCGGTGTGGATGACGCGATCCGTGATGTCCGCCACACCACACAGCTTCAACCTCAGGCCATTCCTGCATTCCTGCGTTGCTCGCCATGTCGCCTCTACTCTTCGCCCGCTGCCTGCCGCGCTCCTCCCTCGCGTTCAGTCGTCTGCGGACCTTCGCGTCCGCCCCCAACCGCCTCAACTTGGCGGTGGTGGGCACCGGCCGCATGGGGCGCATCCGCCTGGCCGGGATGCAGAACGACCCCCGCGTATCCATCGCTGCCGTCATTGACGCCAATGCCAGCGAAGAACAACTGCAGGAACTGAGCAGCCAGTACGGAGCTGATTGTTTTGCAACACTCGCAGAGGCCGGCGCTGCGCTGGGGGCCAAGAACGAGCAAGTGGACGGCGTCTGGATCTCCACGCCCACCCCTACGCACTTGGAGCTCGTCAACGCCTGCTCCACGGGCACGTTGGGCAAGACCGTCAAGGCTATTGGTATTGAGAAGCCGGTAGCGGCACTGGTGGAAGAGATCGACGCGGCGTACCAGGTCTGCCACAAGAACGGCGTGAAGCTCTTCTGCTCCTTCCAGCGGAGGTTCGACCCGAGCTACGAGGCGCTGCGCGTGCAGTGCGTGGACAAGCAGAGCATCGGCAAGCTGCAGTCCATCCACACGGTGTTCCGCGACCACCCGTGTCCACCCATAGAGTTCCTCAAAGCGGGTGGTGACCCG
Source organism: Phytophthora crassamura (assembly GCA_033557995.1). Taxonomy (NCBI): domain Eukaryota; phylum Oomycota; class Peronosporomycetes; order Peronosporales; family Peronosporaceae; genus Phytophthora; species Phytophthora crassamura. The sequence continues at coordinate 461,600 of JAUCED010000018.1, forward strand.
TTCCACGACCTCGCAGTGCACGACATCGACTACGTGTGCGACCTCGTGGGCGAGTACCCAAACAAGGTCTACGCGCACGGTACGAGTCTGTCGGCGGAGCTGAGAGAGCTCAACGTCATGGACAAGGCCACAGTGTGGCTCGAGTTCCCTAACACGGGCGTGGTGTGTACCATGGATTTAAGCCGCAGCGCCGAGTACGGCTACGACCAGCGCATTGAAGTGGCAGGCGAGCACGGAATGCTGCAGGTACAGAACCCCAGCAAGACGGCCATGGTCCAGTCCACCAAGGCGGGCATCACGGCCGACACGCTGCAGCACTCCTTCCCTGAGCGATTCCGCGAGGCGTACCTGCTTGAGCTCGACAGCTTCATCGACATCTTGCAGGGCAATGGCAACCCTCGCGTGCACTGGAACGCTTCCCGCATGAACACTATCGTCGCCGAAGCCGCGCGAATCGCAGCGGTGGAGAAGAAGGTCGTCACCATCAAGTACAGCAAAACCAAGCAAACGGCACCCACGGCCGACCCCATCTTGGAGTGCGGGTACGAGTTTTAAGACGCGACAGACGGAGGTTCACTCAGCTTCGACTGCACAGTACAGTTACATGCACTAAGCTAGTCTTTTTGACATTCTTCACCAACTAGGAAAGTTCTGATACTTGAGGATTGGGCTGGTAGCGCCTTTAGGAAAAAGCTGGAGTAAATCCTAGGAATCCACTTTCTTTGAAACACGCCTTCTCCGTGTCGAGTCCCATCACTTTAGCGCACTGTTGAAGAATACCTCCAGTCTTGGTTTATCGTCCGCCGTGGAAGCCACTCTCCCCACTCCGGGGCACCTCCGCAACCACGGCGTCGACAAACCAGGGCTCCTCCGAACCAATTTAGTGGTAATGAACTAACAAGTGGATCAAGTATTTGTGTGTGTGTTTCTTACAGACAAGCGATGCTGCCTATCCACAAAGTCTACGTGCTCTGGGACGAAGAACACCCCGGACGGCGCGGCGCCGCTCTGCACGATGCCCGCCGCGTGCTGCGGCCAATCTCTGCTTCTGCGTAGGAATTTGGCTTGGTTTGGACGATGGACAAGTGGCGCGTGCCGGTACTGCAGATGGAGGACAATATGCTGTCGATGCACCAATCCGCGACGGACGCACCACGCTTGAACCCGATCGTCTCGCCATCCGATAGCAGTGCCCCCAGTGTCGGTCGCAGTCGTGCGACGTTGTGTTGCATGCTTCCGAGGCAGCATAGATCTAGAGTAAAACACTATAACACTATCGTAGCTGCGCCGTCGCATGCCGAGCCCGTTCAAAGTTTGCATTATTAAACCATGGATGCGCGTGCTTCCAATAACTGCACGCCATATATTGCCTTCGCGACACCAACGACAACTTGTCATTGACAACTTCACCAAAATCTATTTTGCCTATAATCTTCTACTCTATGAATGCATGAATTGCGCGCGGTGGGCCTGATGCAACGGGGCAACCTCTAGAAAACGCGTGTGTTTTAGTTTCAGAGCGCGTACAACCCTACCTCGATATCACGGCAGGCCATTGGCTGAAATGCCGTCGGTTCGGATCAGATTCAGATATCTGATTCGACAGGAAGTACCGTGGATCTATAAAATAATACCCTCTGCAACAACTGAGGCTCGTCTTTGCCTATCTATAGCAAAATCAAGATATCACCAAGAAATCTTGCAGACTCTATCTCAGCGGTTATACTTGATATTCGTATTTGACATATAACAAAGCATTGACTGTGACATTCGAGCTCTCCCATTGGTCCTTAAAACTTTATATGGGCTCTAGTATGCTTCGCTTCAACCACTTCCGGTTGGAGTGAACGCTGCTTTGTATAGCCAACCTTGCTTCACTTCAACCAGAAGCGGTTGAAGCGGGGCATACTGGAGCCCATATATAGCCAACCTTGCTTCACTCGAACCGGAAGTGGTTGAAGCCGAAAGGTTGTGTGGTGGCATAAAAACGCTGAGAGGATGGTGCTCTTCTCCTCTCCTCTTCTCCTCCCTCCTTATTCTCCATGCTCCTCCTCGAGGCTGTCAAGTTCAATACCGGGGGAGGCGTTTTGTCTCTCCGAGCCGTACAACCCTACCCTACGTCTTCGCGGCTTTTGATTGGCCAAAACAACAAAACAACCCCTTCTTCCAGAATTTAATGCAGACAGCGGCAGATGTTCGGACATCAGCACCAGCGGTAATGGCATTTAAATATCCGTTACACTTGTGCAACCTAACGGATTTAAATCGTGGCGTTAACATAAAGAGTGAGTAAAATGCGAGTGAGTGAGCTCAACAGCGAGCCGAGCACTATACTGACCAGATCTTAGAATCTTTTTACCCGCAGGAGCGGAGCAAAGATGACACCCGTCTTCGGGTCACACACCAAAAAGAGTGCCGTGGCTCTATACAGACAGCCAGAAGAGGCTAGTCGTGGAGGATCTAACATAAAATCCAGAGCTGTTCCGGGTCAGATCACGGCTTTGTACAACGTTGTAGCGGGTTCTCTTAGCTACGTTTTAACGCTCTCGGCTTCTCAAAAAGTCAAGCACAGAAACATTATGAACTTCATCCTGCAGAACTCGATGTCTTCGGAGCTATAGAAATACTAGTAGTATTTTGAATTATTTTAAAATAAGTCTTAATACTCAATATTATATAATGTACACATATCCGTGAATAATCGATGTTTTCATTAATAAAAGTGGAGGAAAACGGATTTATTGGGCAAACGGATTTAACGATTCTTGGGAAATCGAACCAGAATTTTTAAACATGGCTCGGACGCTCAAGTATCTTCCGGCGCACGAGCTCCGCTTCGCAGTGGCGCCCGTGGACTGGGATAAAGACACTGGAGCTGTTGTTGCGGCTGTATGTATACCCGCTCATATCGTTCCAGCAAAACCTGTTTCTATGAATACCCTGTAAGCAACATGCAAGTTTCTGGTTTTATTAATTGAGTCACTTGGGTTGTATTGGGTAACATGGTGTGTACCACAGAGATACTAAAAACGAATTAATCCCTGTTGGGCTGTACTAAGTAACGTACTACGTAAACGAAGCACTACCAGGAATATTGGAAAGTTCTTGTTGAGTGAAGAACGTTAAAAAGCTATTGTAAAGTCAAAGAGGTTAAGGCTGGACCACTTGGGTTCACGAAGATCGTAACCTCATTTCGCAATCGATCAATTTGTCACAAATGGCCGATGCACAACCGCAGATTCGCCGTGCTGTTCGAGCTGATGTCCATGAGATCTCCGCTATGATCCAAGAGCTCGCTGACTTCGAGAAGGAGTCGGACTCGAACAAGGCCACACCTGACAAGTTACTGGAGACTGTCAACTTCGTCGACGACGCTGCGCCCGACAACACGCCAGGCTTCCCACTGACCGGCGCTCCGAGTCGCAAGGTGGCGCATTGCTTCGTGCTGACTGTTGGCGAGCAAGTCGCGGGCATGGCGCTTTTCTTCTACAACTACAGCACGTGGCTGGCGTCTCCGGGCGTGTACCTTGAAGACCTGTACGTCCAGCCAGCGTTCCGTCGGAGAGGTCTGGCGACGCTCTTGTTCGGGGCTCTCGCCGAGGAGACTCAGCGCATCAGCGAGGGTGAAGGTCGGTTGGAGTGGTCGTGTCTGCGCTGGAACGAGGGCGCGCTCAAGTTCTACGAGCAGATTGGAGGCTTGCGTATGGATGACTGGGTGAGCATCCGCGTGGCCGGCGGTGACAAGCTCGAGCACCTCAAGCAGCTTGCCGACGAGGTCCGCGCCAAGAGCAGCAAGTAGCAGTCGCCTCGTCTAGAGATTAACGCCAGCCAACAACGACTCGTGACTTCGTGGATGGCACGCTTAGTCTGCTACAGTACTCGACCACCTTCACTTGTGCTTCGATTAGTTAGGATGGCGCAGATGTCTGGTGGGCTCCGCGAACTCCTCCTCCTGCACGCGCAGGAAGAAGACGAAGACGAAGAAGAGCAGCACGTAGAAGACGCACTGCAGCGACGTCCAATTCACCCGGCACCACAACTGCCACTGCCGCAGCCGTCGACGCAGCTCTGCATAGGTCACACTCAAGCCCCTCCTTTGACGTCGACAGCGTATCCTGCCCCATATAAACCCCTTTTAGCCCCAAAACTGCACAATCCATTGCTAGAAAACAAACCTGCGCAGTCCTAGTATCTCGCTCCATCGAGAAGCGTCTCGTTCTCGACGTGGCGTCCCCTCTTCCACTTGACTATCCTCTGATTCGGCTCTATTTGCCACTGAGATTTTCACTTCCGACTCGGGATTTCTGGTTAACTTTCTCTCCACGGCATCTACGAAGCTAGTGACGGCTGGCTTCTCGGTCGTACGAGACGTAGAGGCCAGAGCGGCCAGCGTCTCCTCGAGCGCTCGGTTCGGCGTCACCGAGAAGGGCCCCGAGAGCAGCGGCGAGCGACACATGGGGCAAGCGTCGACCTGGCGTAGCGCATCGTCTAGGCACGAGCGGCAGAAGCTCTGGCCGCAGCAGGACGCGAGCACCGGCCGCTGGAAGCTGCCCAGGCAGATCGGGCAGTCACTGCTTGACATCGTGTACTACACTGGGTTGTTTTTTTGGGGTTATGGTTTATTCACACGACCCACCCACCCACGGCGCTCAAATTTTGGATATTTGGTTAAAAATAGTAGTGCTTAAAATGACCTTGGAAGTGCGAGCCGGCCATTCTTTCAGCATTAAAGTTACTATGGTTTACTGCCACCAGCAGTCCCCACTGTCCTAACCGTGCTAGGCACGGTTAACGTGGATCGAAGTCTCCGTCGGTTGACTCAAAAATTCTGCGGCCGATTCGTTAAATCTAGTACACTGTACCGAACATTTAATCTTGAATTTTATTTGTGTCATTCAAAAATACAACCCAGTTTATCTCACCCACCCACAAAATTTCAAGACCCTCCCACTCATCTTCAAAATGCCTGTTTTTTTACAACGCTGTAACACGACGTGTAGCTCGTGTAGCTCTTTGAACGTGATTGGCTAACAATTCTGAACATTGCTTTTGCCAATCTACAACTTCGATATTTTTTGTAATACAGGGTGGGGGTAACTTTATCGTGAATTTACCTATCGGGCGCGACCTGCTTGCTTCATTGTCAAAGACTTAGCTGAATGGGCTCGGGTTTCACTAAGGGAATGAGCATTAAATTGGAAAAGGATGTGACCTAGAGAAGATGGCGTTATGATTTCATCGTGGGATTGGGCACTTTAGTGCGAAGAACTCCCCACGTGAGGTAAAATACAGTGACATGATTTTCTGCATCTTGCTTGAGGCTTGTCAACGTCTGAGCTGCGTGCTGCTTACGGTTTGGCGGTCGATGGCAACACCCGGCTTCGCGATGAGATTCACGCTGATGGGACCCGCTCTAAGCCTTCAAGGCGCATCGCCAAATCCAGAACCCGAGTTCAGGCACCAACGAGCCGAGGCCCTCAAAGTAAGTGCGTGAACACGGAGGCGAAGGTTGAGAAGTCCGCGCGATGTGTTGCTTGAGCGGCTGGTACCGCGTTTGCTGTTGTGAACATTAAGCCGGGCGTGAGAAGCAGTCTGAGAAACCAGCAACGTACGATAATAAATTGAGGGCTATTGTGGCTCTGAAGTCAGTTGAGACTACCCAATGTGGGCGTTTCAAGTGTGCTCGCTCTGCCACGGAGCGTCAAACGCCAGACAACTGAAGGACAAATGAGTGAACATGTTGGTGAGAATCGAGTCAACAGCTCCATCTAGCCCCAATGTGCTACATGTACCGTGAAAAAAATGCGATGTCGTCTCGTCAGGTGCCAGATCTTGGAACTTTCGCTCAGTTGATCGAAATAATAGCTCGTCGGAGCTTGCAGACATCATTTCAAGAGCATATTGCGCCCTTGTTTTAGCGCTCGACGGCGCAGCGTGTTTGCGCTCGCCGTGACCACACAAGCTTGTTGGAGTAGTCTCGTTGGAGTAGTCTCGCTTGTCTCTCGACTGGTGGATTCTCGAAACCAGAGGAGTAATGTAGTGTACTACTGTCCGCCCAAGCAGCAGGACTTGCCTTTCAATCCTGCGCAGCTAGTGGTGGCTGCTTTCACAGCTCGAGCGGTGGAACTTGAGTTGCAGACGAACGTAAACGAATACACCGCGGCAGCAGACCAGAATTCGTTTCAAGTCAAACTGGGAGACGCGAAAGCACGCAGCGCAGGTCAGACCAGGAACCAACAATAGCAAGTAGTGAACCAAGTCGAATGCGGCATCCCGGGTTGTGCGTTTCTGCTTTGGACCCGCATCATCGCGCGCGGGGCGAGAAGAAACCCCACCGCTGGTCGGAGCACTTGGTTTTCATTTTTCGTCAATTTGCCGTCAGCTCCACCAACTTCTGCAACTAAGGGGTATATGCGTGCTTGATGAAAACCTTGAGGCGGGGGCGTGGCATCATGCCACTGGCGTGCAGCTATCCCGGCGTGACCACGTCACAACGCGGGAATCAGAAATGATTTCCGTGTCCACCGAGCTGGGATATGAGATGTCAAGCCGCGCTTGTCTTCGCATCTTCTTGACCCTCTTGTTCCTCTTTGTCTTCTGTTGCAGTCACGAGCTTGAGCTCACTCACTCACATGCGATCTAGCAGTGGGAGCCCCACCGACAGTGAAGATAATGCCAGCAGATATGTTGGTTTGGCGCCGACGCGCTCGAAGACGCACGCTCGGCGCTGTGGCTTTCCAGAGTGTCACAAGACGGTCAAGCGCGGCGGACTGTGCATCTCGCACGGCGGCGGCAAAAAGTGCGCCGTGGAGGGCTGCACCACCAGCGTCGTAAGTCGAGGCGTCTGCGTCGCTCATGGCGGCGGCAAGCGCTGCCAGGCCCCAGCATGCACCAAAAGCGCACAGAGCGGCGGCTCTTGCTGGATCCACGGCGGAGGCAAGAAGTGCGGACTCCTTGGCTGTAAGAAGCGAGCACAGAGCGGCGGTGCCTGCATCTCTCACGGTAAGACACCTGTCTCCGTCAAAAGTGGGTTCGTCGACACGTGGGCTAATTGTCCGTCTCTTCTTGTCGTGGCGGTTCAGGTGGAGGCAAGCGCTGTCGGATGGAAGGCTGCAACAAGGTGGTGCAGTACGACGGACTTTGCGTGAGTCACGGCGGCTACCGGAAGTGCCTCTCGCTCAACTGCGATAAGCGCGCGCTGGCCAACAGCTACTGCCAGGCCCATGGTGGCAACTCGATGTGTCGTGTCGCCGGCTGCCGGAAGCGCGCCTTTCGGGGCGGCATCTGCTCCGATCACAAGACTCAGATGCCGCTGCACGCCGCCAAAATGAGCGCAGCCTACGCGCGGGGCAGCCCCTCGATCGATCTGCAGGAGACCCCGTTGAAGGTTGAGCCGACCGAGATGTTTTGGTTGTGTCCTGGACGCGACCTGTACAGGAACCCAGTTGCTGCTGCCAAGGCCTCTCCAGAGTTCCGTGGACCCTCGACATACCGCTGGATGAGCCAAGCGGTGGCTCCTACCGATCCGCACATACTGTCACCGCTTCAGTATGTCCGAAGAGGGGCTTCAGCTGTCTTGGATGAAGGACGGACTATGGTCACACCCATCGCCAAGCACTTTAACGCAGGCGAGCGATACGATCCGTACCATCCTCAGCACCGGAACCTGCCGCTGTTGCCCAGCTTCCGGACGTTGCAAAGGAGCTGCGACTCCCCTCCCTGGTCGGAAAGTTCCGAGATGGACTGGTCCAGCTCTGCGTCGACGCCGAGTCGGAGCATGGAGAATTCTCCAGGAGCGAGCTCTGTTCCAAACGCCGATGCAGCTGCGATCTGATGAGTTTGTCGTGTCATTGGACAGAACTCACACATACACGGTCGCGACCTGCTCGCGGCACGCCAAGCGCAGCGGACTCTGTCTGCTGCACAGCATCGTATCGATGCCAAAGTAAAAATTCAAACAGTATGACGCCGTCTCATATCAAAATTGCGAAAAATCAACATCGAAAACAATCGTTGGTCCTGCTGAAAAGCAGAGCACGCTGAGCACGAGACGGACAACAAGCTCGTTATCGAAAAAAGAAAAGACTAAAAAAGATAAATTCGCAGTGCATGCACATTCGATGCTTAATTGTGTAAAATACCGGTATTTATACACTACAGTACGTACACTACATCATACTAACAAACCCATGCAAGCGTGCTGATACCATGCTCGATCCCGGTACCTTCGTCGTGTGGGCCACACACACTAACAAAAAAAAAAAACTAGCAAACCCATGGCTGATACCACGTTGAGCCCGGTAATTTCCGCGGTCTGACCCACGCGTACTTTATCTGATGATTTGGCATTTGTATGCAAGGACCTTTACCCACAAGCTGCAATTTTCGAAATGGCCAAAAAGTGGAGGGATTGACCAGGAAGCAGCTGCGGGGTGCTGCCCGACCGGGCAGCTTTTGTACTGGGGGAGTACGGCGCCTCGCGCGAACCCGCACCCACGCACGACAGTTCGAAGCAAGCTCAAAAGTGGAGGGGATCGACCATGATGCAGCTGCCGCGGCCTAGGACGCGCCGCTATCCACTGCCATTCTGGAATTTGCGGCGTAGCGTTCAGATGGCCGTGGCGACAAGAAAGCGCAGGCGCCAGGAACGAACGGGCCCCGGGCACGGAGCAGGTGCAGCGGGGGTTGCATCCGTTCAGCTGGTGGCGTCAGCTGCGCCGGCAGCAGCAAAGCGCCTGAAGCAGGGCGAACAGGACGAAAACGATCTTCTAGCGCATCTAGATGCCGCCTGCGAGATGGAAAGGACTGCTTCTCGCGATGGAGATTACCCTGCTGATGGTGGCGACGACAAGAAGTTCGGCCGTGACCGAAGCGAGGACGAGAGAGATCTGGATATGCGTGCTATAGCTACTGCTGTACTATTTTCGCTGGAGCGCAGGGATGCCAGCACTCACCACGACGCACCTGGGGACGGCAATACCTCGGAGGAAATTGACGGCGAAGATGAAGACCTACTGAAGCATCTTGATGAAGCCTACAAATGGGGTAACGATCTGCCTGTCGATGGTGGTCTTCCCGGTTGTGGCGCTCAAAGCAGTGGCGTTTTTACTGATGGAGATGACGGTGGTGGGGTTTGTGCTTGTGGATCTCTCGGCAGTGGCGATTGTGCCGGTGCGGATCACGGTGATGGGGCCTGCGCTTGGGGAGCTCACGGCAGTGGAGCTCACGGCAGTGACGATCGTGGCAGTGATGCTCACGGCACTGGGGTACGCGATGGCGGCGACGCTGGTGGTGGTTGGGGGCTTCCGGCTGTGGCGTTTGTGCTGGTGCGGATCACGGTGGTGGGACCGGCGCTTGTGGAGCTCTTGGCGGCGGAGATCATGGCACCGGAGCTCACGGCAGTGGGGTGCACGAAAGCGGCGATGCCGGTGATGGTTAGAGTGATCCCGGCTTTGGTACGCACGGTGACAAAGATGACGGTGGCGAGGTTTGCGTTCGTGCGGAGAAACCTCGTTCCAATGAGGATCACCATACCTTGCTCGAACGATATGATGACCTCGATGTTCGAGCCGTCGCTTCGTTCGCGTTGGCTCTTGTAAAGGAGAAACATCGTTTGGATGGAGTAGCAAAGATTTCGGCTGGGGTGACAGCGCCGGGAAACGATACCGATGGGCTTCTGCCACTATCTCCAACCAGCGCCTTTCGCGTGAGGCATCGGCTGAGCCAGCGGAAGTATTTCCAACGGCGGCGCGCTGCCGAGAAGGCTGCGGCCACGAATGCCGACGCCAAGCCACCCGATCCCGCTGCACAAATAGGTCTGGCCCCAATTAGTGATGAGGACCGCGCCAAGGCTTTAAGAAGACTCCAACAAGCGCTGGGCCCGGAAGGATTGGACGAATGCGATTGTGTCTCTTGTGACCAGTTAGTGCGTCGAGAGGAATCGGTGCGTAAAGAGGCATCTGACTGGAGATACATGGCGAAGATGCGACTAAGTTTCGGCGAAGTGGATGCAGCACTTCCTATGAAACTACGAAATGAATACACGGCACCCGCGTCCGTGACCTTTTTGGCGGGTGTGTTGGTCTCTCCTAGAAGTTTTCATTGTTACACAGACCGCAATGGGCATTGGACGGCATGTTTTACTGTATGTAACGTGTGCAATGCGTCAATAGAAAAGAGATGCCTCCCCAAGTTCTCCATTTCGAACGAATTCTGTATCGGTGTGCTCCCCGATCAGAATTCGCAAGGATTGACCTTGCCAGAGCGCTTCATGACGCAACTGGTGAGCATTGCTGCCATGACGTGTGTCATGCGTGGTGGAAGGCATCGATGCATTCGCTCACACAGTATTGTGTTTGACTGCACGCCATGCCCGCCTCTCTCTCTGTTGTCGCGGTCAATTTCTGAAGTTGCTGCGTTTCGTGTCTCTATAGTAGGCGATTTCACGGAGGAGCAAACTAGCAAGGTCAAGAAAATGCATGAAATTCGCGTTCAGCGAGTTACAGACGTGTCTGACTTCTACAGGCTCAATAATTGTCTGTACGCTTCGGTGACACCCAACGATGCTGTTTTAAAAGAAAAGATCGAGTCCGAACGCATTGCACAGCTACAGATGGATTATATGGAGGACGAAGGAGGTGTGATACAAGATGAAATGAGCGTAGAGCAAGAAAATATCCGTGGACAGACAGATGATTGGCATGTGACAAACAAAGAAGATGAATTGAACGTTGTTGAAAGGATAATTGGGCTGTCTGATGCGTCACGGGTGTTGCTATCGCAAGAGCACGGACTTAACGCTGGAAGTGATGGGGCTGAGAGGACTGATAGAGAGGTTTTGGTGAAGCGCTCCAACAAACTGTCAATGGACGTTCCGGGTGATCTTCTGGCAAAGATGTTCCCACACTTGTTTCCCTACGGGCGCGGCCACCCTGGAGAATCGAGATGTATTCCCGTATCCTTACAAGAATGTGTGAAGCACTACACACTGCTATCTAGGCGTCAATTGCGGAAGACGAGCTGTTTACACTGGTTGCGTTTGATCGGATTTCAATGAAAAACATGTACACGCAGAACTCTTTGCGGTGTCAACGGTTCCCATCGATATACGGTGGCTATGGATCGATCGGTGCAGACGCGTTGGGGAAAGCCCTTCTAGAGAACGAACAACGACGACAGGGGCAGCGACCGCGTGGTGTTGACCCCAAATCCGACGCTCATCAGTTTTTAAGGACAGTCGAGATCGCGTCAGCTGCTGTGTGGGGTAGCAATGAAGAACGTTCGAAGTGTAGACAAAAAGCGTTCGCGTATCAAACGCGTTTCGGCAACCCGGCACTCTTCCTCACTCTGACTCCAAACACAGATAACTCACTGGTAATGAGCCATTACGCGGGTATGTCCTCGGTGGATTCGCTGTTTAATATACTGGAAGCACACATGGTTACTAAACCTGAGCTACGCGAGGCTAGCTTGGGCAATGACTGCGCCTCAGCTCGTATATTCATGCGCAACATCGATGTTTTCGTCAAGCATGTACTAGGAATGGACCCAGTGACAAACCGCCAAATGCCATTCAAGGGGCTGATTGGAAAAGTGCAAGCTTACTTCGGTATGGTGGAGACACAGGGCAGAGGAACGTTGCATATTCATTTTTTGATTTGGTTGAAGGATGCACCATCCAGCATAGCCGGGCTGGAGCGATTGATGAATGGAGATGACCCGGAGTGTGCTCCGCAGCTCTGTTGAATCGTACGTGGACAGCATCGTATCTATGAAATTCCACTTGCTGTGGATCAGCAAAGTGTGGAGCTTCCTATTCGTACCTCGTTGGATTGGACACTCCATCACGTGCTCGCCAGAATGTTCGGCGTGGCTTGTATAGCACGCGGGCCCATAACGCAGTCGTGGAGCCGAAACTGGTTCAATGCAGCGTATTTAAGAAACAGTTCAGCTCTCAGCATGTCTTACGGAACGTGTTGCTGCAAAAGCGGCCGCTCCATTGGCCTCCGTGGGAACACGCGCTCACTAAAGGTGAGATTAAGGCAAAAGCAAAGCACGAATTTGTGTGCCGCAATACACTGAGCCAGGCAATTGACATTGTGAACGAGCGTGAAAATATTCAGATGTATTTAAGACGTGGGTGCACCGCTCTTTCGGATAAATGGGGGCTAGTTACTACTCCTGATACGCAGCTACTATTCAGCATTAATAGTTATCAAATGACTGCCTGCAAGAGTGACGACGACCCGTTCCAGAATGATTCTTTGACAAGACTGCTTGAAGTGATACCCCCAATGCCGTCAGACAGCAGGATGACTAGAGAAAGTATGGACTATATGGTTTCGGTTTTAGTTGTCTTGCTCAATCAGCACTGGTGGTGTCATACGAGCAGCTGCTTTAAGGCTTCGAGAACGACTCTGAACGAGTCATTTTGCAGGTATCTCTTTCCCCGTGAGCGTGTGATGAGGACCACGTTCGACCTCACAGGAATACATCTGAAGCGGAGTGTTGCTCATGAATACGTGAATGGCTACAACTACGAGATCATGGCTGCCTTTAAATGCAACCACGACATCCAGTTTCTACTGGGAGGGAAGGATGCTTCTGATTGCATTCACGATTGCACTAAATACGTCACCAAGCAGCAAAAGAGGCTTGATTCGGTAGTTGTGATGGCGTTGGCGGCCTTTCGACGGCGTCAAGAGCGAGAACGTGTAGCAGCATGCATCGAAGCGTCTGCCGAGTCTGACGATATTGCTACAGCTAGAAAGTGTGTGGCATCTATGGTGTATATCATGACAAATCGGCAGGAGGTGGCGGGCCCTTTAGCAGCACTGTACCTGTATCGAATTTCGTGCTGCTACGAAGTTCTGGTTGCTCGTATATCCCTCTTCGTGACATTATTCATCAGCTCTGCTCAACAGAAGAGCACGCCTGCCACCTCATTAACGAACGTGATGACTCTGGATCGTCTCGATACTTAGCTGTCTCGTTCCTAGATGACTACATCTACCGTCCAGACAAGCTGGTCGACGTGAACGTTTACGAATTTGCGATGCAATACTTTCGAAAGAAAGACCCCTTTTCGCGTGACGCTCCACTGCCGTTCCAAGCCGGCCACCCATTGCATCACTCGCATAGTCTTGGCAAGCGCTACAAAGAAGTTGTGCCGGTAATCCAGGGCCTTACATTGCCGAGAGCTCCACTGATGATATTCTCTACAAACGTGCGATCTTATCGCTCACTCTGTTTAAGCCCTTTTGGGCACTCGAAGACTTAATTGGTGCGGAAGCGAGCTCCGGGGGGCAATGGTTAGAGACCTACAGATCGTGGGAGCCGACCCGCAGCAATTTCGTGGCGGAAAATAATGAATCACATTGATGACTATTACTGTGGGGCAGATCGAGCAAAAGCTTACGCAGAGCAAATGGCTGCTGCTGTTCCGCCTGGTACTTCTAGATCACCAACTAACAGTGAGGATGCTGATAGTGATAGTGACTGTGATTTTCGTTTTAGTGGTGGAGACTTTGATGGCGATGAAGATGACTTCATCGATCCTGATGATGGCACTACCTTCATAGATCCGTGGAAAGACCAGGAAATGGAGAGTGATGCTGTCCCGGAGAGCATATCACTCGACCCAGGCATGTGTCCTACATCAGCAGAACTTAATAGTCGTATGAAGAATCTCTTGGATATATTTCGCTCCTGCCAAATGCTTGAGCAAAGTGCCAAAAGCACCATTACGTTACGGCAAACAGCGACAACTCAAGAATGTTTTCCTGCCGTTAGCCACATGAAAAAGTGGGTGAAAGACGCTTCAACCGACTGCAAGTTGCCATCGACCGATTCGCACTCAGTGCCATCATGCGATACGAAAGTTGTTGAGCTTCTGAGGGATGCATTAGATCAGGATGCGACGACATGGAGTGCACCTCAGGTATTGACCAAGGTGATTGGCACCCAGCACGGGCAGTTTGCTACGATTGCAGCAATTTCACGAGATTACATGCTCAACCAAAAGCAGCATTGCGCTTTTAAGATCATAGGGACGGCTCTATTGCAGAGATGGCGAAAGATGGAAGATATGTCCTACATCAACAGCAACCTAGCAGACTCATTGGGGCAGGATCAATTGCGATTATTTTTGGGCGGTGAGGGCGGGACTGGGAAGAGTCGAGTGCTGGATGCTGTCCACGCACTCTGTGAAAGTTGGCTACGCCCTGACTGTCTCGTGAAGACCGCTTTGACGGGGAAGGCAGCCACATGATCGGTGGCAAGACACTAGCCAGCCTGCTGATGCAGTTACGGATGAGACGGAAGGCAAGCTCAGGCATTTTTCTCGACATTCTTGTCATTGATGAGGTGTCAATGATGAGCAAGGGTCAACTTGCACAGCTTGATCGATTACTCCGCATCGCAAAGAGAGTAGTAGATGTGCCCTTTGGGGGAGTGCATGTTGTGCTAGTTGGCGACTTCCTTCAGCTCCCTCCTGTTGGAGCTGAGCCGCTATATAGAGATCCAGTCTCCAGCAAGCATCCCAAGGCTAACGACTTTGCCGGATTTGAATTGTGGTTGAGTTTCAACAATGTTATTATGCTCGATGAATCCGTCCGGTTTCGGGCCGATCCAGAATGGGGTAGGGGCTGTCAGTTCGGCCGACGAGGCACGTGGCTACCCGAATTTGTTGACCTGACAAACTCACGGCTCATTACTAAGTCCAATGCTTTGGAAGAGTGGGGTTTGCGCAAGACGGTGGCATCATTCATTACGCCAGACAACACTACTTGCCTATCAATTAATAACTTGTTCATATCGACAGCTGCAAAATTTCTGCCAGAAGGAGAGTTCCCAGTTCGCGTAGTTGCGGATTTTAAAGGCAAATTAACAAAGCTTGGAGTTTCTGAAGTGAAAACGATGATGGCGCTTCCGGATACGAAGTTCGGTAGAATGGCCCCTACTTGGATCTCATCGTGGGAATGCCGATACAGATCACTCAAAACATTCGGGCAGAAAAGATGGTGGCAAACGGAACGTTGGGGACACTGGAAACCATTATCTACCATCCTGATACTACATTTTGCGTTGCCCACGACAGCGTCACTGATGTGACCATCAAAATTCCAAGTCGACCCCCACCTGCCATTATAGTGAGGATAGGGGCCCATCCGCAACATCAATGGAAGGGTGCGTGGACTCTGACCTATTTCCACTGTTTTCGGATGCTCGCCCTTACAAGCAAAGTGAGATCAAACTAGCACCGAGTAGGACAGGAATGGTCAGGACGCTTTCCGTTAGAATTGAACAATTCCCTATGGTTTGTGCGGTCTCCTCCACGGTGTACAAGGTGCAGGGAGACACACTCGAGAACATGGTTGTCACTGAATGGCGATCGGAGAGCCGTGTTGCAAACAAGAGAGAGCAACCCTACCTGGGTGACGTCAAGGCACGCTTTCAGGACTCTGTGCCCACTTACAGAAGAAGTCATTCGATGGGCTCGACCATCACAAGCCACGCTCGATGAAGAAGCGCGATTGCATCGACTAAGCGAAAATACGCTGACTAGGCTAATGTAGGAAGCCATGTTCGAACAAGGTTATCTGTAACGGGACGATCTCCCGTTACAAAAGTAGGTAGAAGTCACAGTCCAAATAGGCTGTGACTTGGCACTCTGTCATTGGACAGAAGTCGCCCTTTAGTATGCATATTGGCCAGTAAGCGTGCAGCACCTCAACCGGTGGCTAGCAGCTAAGCTCGTCTTAAGTACGGTTTTGCGACCGTACTTTAATATCACTTAGATTCAATTTTGCTTATAATTCCACGTGTCTTAGCCTAACGTCCAAGACATTGCTTCCTCAACACAACAGCGAAAGCTTACGTATCGGTTGCCTTTGGCCCCGTTACACCTGGTAGTACTTCGTAGTCCTTCCAACGACCACGAACGATGAGCGCGTCAACGATCGAAGGGATGTCGGGTGCGCGACTGGAACACGAGCAGTTCCCCCACCTGACGCAATTCGAGTGGGAGGGGCTTCACCGCCTGTCACAAGTCTCCGGCGAAGCAGTGATCACCGCCCTGCTGTCCACGGGGACGGAACAACAACACCGCCTTGCAGCTCAAGAGTTCATGGCGCGCGAGCTTGCGGACGCACGTCGGCAGGCGCTGACTCCCGCGCAGCCCAAGATGAACAAGTCCGACATCGTCAAGCTCGATGTCTCGAGCTACAACGGCGAAGGCGTCAAGCGGATGGCGCTGAACCGTTGGTTCTGCGAGATCGACATGGCTGTCGCGGCGCGACAGCTTACAACCGAGTTCGCCCGGACCAACTTCCTGATGTCCAAGTTGACAGGCAAGGCCAAAGAATGGGCGCTCGGTCGCCGTGTAGCTGATCCGTCATGCTTCATGGCGATGGACGAGGTCAAGGACGACCTGCGGCTCGCGTTCGAGCCGCCTCAAGATGAGGTCCAACAGCGGACTGCCTTCCTGAACTTGAAGCAGGGCAAACTGTCGATGAGAGACTACATCCAGCATGCTCGCCATTTGGTGTCGTGCATCGTCGACAACCCGATCGACATGACGGCCCAAGTTCATGTCTTCGTGACTGGCATGAACGCTGGCTTCCAGCGTTTCTATCTGACGCGGAAACCCGCCGCGACATTGGAAGAGGCCTTTGCTACGGTGCTCCGTGAAGACTACAGCGTCACGGCCTCCCGTGCGTTCCCGACATCGATGGTGTACGATGCCAACGAAGCAGTGCCGACGGAGATCGACACGATCGAGTCCAACCCGACGCGTCGCTACGACCCGTCCCAGAGCCGAGGCCGAGGCCGAGGCGGCTCCAGTGGGCAACGGGCGATGCTCTGCTTCCGTTGTCGCAAGCCTGGTCATCGCGCGGCGGTATGCCGCGCGCCAGCTCCCGTGCTCGCCGCCGTCGGCATCACCGACGGCTCTGCCTCCTCCGGACAGTCAAACAACGGAGACGACCAGTAGGCGCGGGGCGCCCTACTGGGCAGACGGAGGACCTGAGTTCCTTGGTGGCGGAACCTCCTCTCAGCCCCGCTGTGCTGCACGCACAGCTCTACGTCACCACATCCAGCAGCGACAAGAGACTGATCATCCTCAGCCTCCACGTGTCGGGCGCGCAGCGTCCCATCCGCGCCCTGCTGGATTCCGGCGCGACGAACAACTTCGTTCGCGCCAAGAGTCTTTCGGTGCTCCCGAGAGATCTGCAAGTCCGTGAACGTCCCGGCTCAATGGTCGTCAAGTACGCTGACGGCAAGCCGCGGCAGCTGCCGCGACGCAGCGTCAAGTTCGCGTACTCCTTCGACGACTTCTACGGGGATGACGACTTCCTCGTGATCGACTTGAGCGGATCCTTCGACTGCGTCTTCGGGATGCCGTGGCTGTCACGGCATTAGCCGAACGTTGACTGGCTGAACCGCACGGTCCGCCTCGCGACATCGACGTCGATGGGGTGCTTGCATTCCTCCAGTCGTCAACCAACAACAACCCTTGGCCGCACGTGGCCGTCATGGATCCCGACTCCACGACCATGCCTCGCTGCGGACGGCCACGAAGAGCCCGCATCTGTCACAGCGCATGGCGCGGTGGCTATCGTTCTTCACCGAGTACAACTTCGTTGTACATTACAAGCCTGGCAAGTCGAACATCCTCGCCGACGCGCTTTCGCGCCGGCCTGATTATGATCCGCGTTCGGACTCGTTTCCGGTGGTCGACGCTGACGACGAAGAAGGTTGCGCGGTGTGTGTCGCGTCGGGCGTCAACACGGTTTCGATGCACGCTGTCGGCACGTTGCGACAGCAGATCGCGGCCGCGTACGAGGCGGATGCGTTCTATTCCGGTGTCATCGACTACCTCCGCGACCCGTCTAACAAGGCGCTGCGCCGCCTGACAGCTCCAATGCGCGCGTCTATCGCGCGCTACAGTTTCGACGGTGAGGTGCTGTCGTACAGTGTCGATCGCGAAGACTCCCCTCGGGTCGTCTTGCCATGCGACGACGACGTCCGCGTGCTTCTTCTACACGAATACCATGACAGTCCAAGCGACGGCCACCTCGGACCTACGTCGCGCTCTCGCGCGACTTCTACTGGCCCCACATGTACAAGTGGGTCCGCAAGTGGGTGCGCTCCTGCGAGGCATGTCAGCGTGTGAAGCCGGCACCCTCGTCGCAGGCGCCCCTGCGCCCCCAACCTGTGGCTGCTGACGCGTGGTCATCCGTCAGCATGGACTTCATCTTCGGGCTGCCAGCCGACGCCCGCAATCGCACGGGCGTCCTCGTGTTCGTCGATCGCTTCAGCAAGATGGTGCATCTTGCTCCGGTCCCCGCGACTGTGACGGCGGAAGAGTCCGCCGCGATTTTCGTCGACATCGTGTTCCGACATCATGGTTTACCGTCTGACATCGTGTCAGACCGAGATCCGCGCTTTACTTCGGCCTTCTGGACTCGCCTATTTCAATTACTCGGCACGCGGCTGCGTATGTCCACAGCCGCCCATCCAGAGACCAACGGACAGACAGAGCGCGCGAATCGCGTGGTCGAAGACGTGCTTCGCAGCTACACCACCTCGTTCGCGTCATGGAGTGAGTTCCTGCCCATGGTTGAGTTCGCACTGAACAATTCAGTGCACGCGTCCACGGGGTTGACGCCGTTCTTCGTCAACAACGCGCGCCATCCGCGCGTTCCGGCTTCTCTAGCTGTGGCAGCTCCGACAGCAGCGCGTGATTCTCAGTCTGGTGGGGGAGGGACCCCGCCTATGGCGGCGTCGGAGGAGATCTTCGGCTCAAGTGGCTTCGGTTCAAGTGACGACCCAAGCATCAACGCGCTGACTCATCCTTCTGGTCCGACTGATACATCGGATCCGACTGATATATCAGGTCCGACTGATATCTCAGGGTCAGACGATCCATCGAGTTCGTCGCGGGCAATGTCGTTCTCCGTGCCGCGAGATCCAGTGACTGGCTCGGCTTCCCCAGTGGCGAACTTCGAGCCCAACGAGCTGCCAGCAGCGGATGAACCCGCTGCGTTCCCGGACTTCGTACTGCAGCGGCAGTCGATTGTCCGCTACGTGCGCGACACCATCGCCATGGCTGTCGACAAGCAGAAGGAGAACGCGGACAAGCGCGGTCGAAAGAACATGGCAAAGTTCAAGGTTGGCGAGCGTGTACTACTCTCGGTCACGGGTATTACAGCTCACGCCGTGACGAACTTGAGAGCAAACAAGTTGCTCCCGCGCTACATTGGCCCGTTCAAAATCGTTGCCGTTCTCGGCGACGCTTACACGCTCGACATACCTACGGCTATGCGACTCCATCCTACGTTCTACGTCGGCCGGCTCAAGCAGTACCACCCGGCGACGATCCCGAGCGAGGAGTCGCAGCGTCCGACTGCGACGGAGCGGGAGCCTTCTCTTCCTGCTCGTCCGGCTCATCCTGCGTCGACCTCGGCTGATAGCGCGACGCCGTTCGCGCTTTCTTCGGCGCCGGCTGCTCCGGCTCCCAGCCCACGGCCTTGCGCATCGCGACGAACTGACGCTTGTACGCGTCGTGCGACTGCTCAATCTTCAGCAGTCGCTGCTCCTGTCGAGTGACTTCATCTCGAAGGTGTTCAGCCTCCTGCTCGGCATCCAGAGCGCGATCCTTCGCGCTGTCAACCTCGGTCGTCAGAAGAGTCAGGCGCCCGAGATTGTCCGGCGCCACCGGCGCTGGCGGCGCCTCGTTCGCCACAGCAGCACGCGGCGGCGTCTGCGTCGGGCCGATATTCGGCTCCTGACGCCCTTGAGCACGCGGCGGCGTCTCCGGATCGGCCACCGGCGTCGGCGCTGGCATCTCCCGGTCAGCACCAGTTCCCCGAGCGTCATGGCGCGGCTCCCATGACGAATAGTCGTCAGCGTGACGACGGCGCGGCTCCCATGACGAATAGTCGTCGGTGTGACGGCGGCGCGGCTCCCACGACGAGCGGTTTTCAACGCGACGGCCCTCCACCGCTGACGGATAGCGCTGGATCGTGGATCATCTCGTGGAGCACGCGATCCCACTCCGAGTAGGCGCGGCGCTCATTACCGCGCCAGTACCACTCCGAACTCCCGCGAGTATCGCGTCCGCTGGCTTGGCTTCGCTCCCAGTGATGATACATGGGAGCCTCGGACCAACCTGCAGCTTGACGTTCCGGATATCGTGGTTGCATACGAGGCTGCGCTTGCTCAGGCTCCGGCGCACGCAGCGTCATCCACTCCCGCGGCGCTTCGATCGGATCCGCCGCACGCGCAGGCGCGGGTTCATCACCTGCGCGCCTAGCCTGGTCGAGCGCACGCTCGTACCAGCTGATGAGACGACGGATCTCGTCTCCAAGAGGAGCAACTGCGACATCGTCTCTCCAATCTTCAGCCGACGGTCGACGCGTGCCCGGCCAACAGTGCGGGCACATCTCCATCATGTTCACGAAGCAGTACCGGTCTTCGTCCCAGCACGCGTTGTGCAAGTTCTGGCGCAGCGTGCCCAGGCCGTATCGACTGCGCGCTGACTCGCGCTGTCTCAAGACCGCGGCGAAGTCCGGCTCGACGTTCCAGCGGCGGATGAAGGCGTTCCACGACAGCCGCAAGCGAGTCTTCGCGGGCTCCTTCGACTGGCTTGCCGCGCGAAGCGCGGAAGCGGCGAAACTGCTCGCGCATCTCCTGCTCTGGCGCGGGGTTCACCGCGCCGCTGATGTCGTAGAGCTCCCAGCGCGCCAACTCGGTCTGGATGCCCTCGCGGGCGCTTGCCGTGTTCCTCTCCGTCGCCATCTCCGTTGCTTGCGCGTCGCGAGGCCGATTGTGTTGTGAGGCCTCGCTCGCGTCGAAAGCTCTCGTCGCTGTGAGAACGTGCGCCCGCGCACGTTCGAGAAGTCGTTGGTGCCGACGTTCAGCCATCACTGCCCCCGTATCCCCGTCGTCTCGTCCCGGGATCTGTAGTCGTAGCCTCCTCTTGTCTTTCTTTTCTTTGCGTGTTCTCTTTAGCAGACGGGTGTCTGCTACCTCAAGTGGGGGGTGATGTAACGGGACGATCTCCCGTTACAAAGTAGGTAGAAGCCAAATAGGCTGTGACTTGGCAATCTTTCATTGGACAGAAGTCGCCCTTTAGTATGCATATTGGCCAGTAAGCGTGCAGCACCTCAACCGGTGGCTAGCAGCTAAGCTCGTCTTAAGTACGGTTTTGCGACCGTACTTTAATATCACTTAGAGTCAATTTTGCTTATAATTCTACGTGTCTTGGCCTAACGTCCAATACATTGCTTCCTCAACACAACAGCGAAAATTTACGTATCGGTTGCCTTTGGCCCCGTTACATTATCTAATTGGTAGCTGGAGTCGAGCCACAACACCGATAAAAACTCATTTATTGTAGGACAGGAGCAAGTCCGTCGAAATCGCTTCGTCTTACAGGGAACAGAAGGTGAAAATCATGTAGGTCATGTTGGCGCCGCGTTGGTGACGGAAGAAGTTGTAGATTTGGGAGAAATTGGCCGACTAGTACTCGAACAGCTTTTCCTCCCATGCTTAGCGACGGCAATCCCGGCCGGAACCGCTGCTGCGCCACGAGCTCGGACACAAGTTTGAAGACAGAGGAGATCAAGTGGTGTAAATTTCACCGATCAAGAAAACAAGGAAATAATCTGTTTTATTTACTTTTTTCATAGGATGAGGGACAACACAAATCTTAGAGAAGCAAGCAAGCAGAAACACAAAAGTACACCATGCCTTCGCATCAGGATCATCACATGCCTTGAGCGTTTTGGATCCTCGGGCGGTTGAAGTGGAACGAATGGAACCGGCGCGAGTGCCGGCGTAGGGAGTTTCTGCCGCTAGCAACAAACGGGCAGTTGTACGCGTAGCAGAAGAGATCGTCAACGGCGGACACGTCGTCGATCAGAGCAACCACCTCGGGTTGGTCGGTTTCAATGTTGCGATGATAAAATGGTGTGTCAAGGTAGGCCTGGACGAGCAAGTTGTTGGTCTCGTAGCCAGTGTTGCCGTGCATGAAGTCGCCCCTGAACATCATCAGGTCGCCTGCGTTGAAGTCGATCATCTCGCGGTTTGATCGCAGAGCAACACGGCGGTTCCACCCGAAGCCGTACATCATCGTGTCGTCTTGGTGGCAACAAGCAGCAAACCAGGAACAGTAACGAGATTCGCAGCGTGGTTGTCCGCACCCGGAGGTGGAAAGTCACGCCGTATCGGCTGGTCCGCAGCACGGGCCATCGTGCGGAGGAAGTTCCATTCCGTCACGGTTGCATGCGGAAAGAAGGTCAGGTAGTGGCGTCTCAGCAACACCGTCAGCTGACGAGACAGTGCGTCAGGAAGCCTTTCCGTTGGTCGCATGGGGTCGAAAGCCTCGCCGTTCCAGGTGCCGTTATTCCATCCGAGCTCTTCGTGGCGAGCAACCGAAAGTAGGTTGTTCACGGCTTCTTCGGAAACGACGTTGTAGAGGACTATGTAGCCACTTTATTGGAGCGTTTGGCGAGCGTTCATGCTTGGTAGTGGTGCGCGGGGAAGCGAACTTGGGCTGCAACCGGTGAATTAAGAAATGAGCTCATATCCGTGACATAAGCGGTTGCTACGATCATCCCTAACTAGTGTCTAGTAGTACCTGTTGCTGTCGTAGTCGCTCAGCTCTTGTCTAAAAGCCACGTTGAAGTTGTCGCTCAGCTCTTGCTAAAAACCACGTTGAAGTTGCCGTCGTTGACTTCGATGTGAAGATAGATCGCTAACTTCAACATGAGCCAAGCACAACTCACACTGCATCTGGCAGTGCGTTCACTGAGTTCATTTATGCTTCGAAGACAAACAAATCTTTCTGCTTATGTTTGCAGTGCAAGCTGACTGCTAATCTCACTTCGCCAACGAGTAGGTACATTGGCCTATACCTTGTTTGAATAGGCCAACGTAGTGTGATGGACAAGAAGGCAGAGATTCAACCATGGAAAGCAGTGATGCGACGCTGGCTAGTTCACCAATCGCAGTGATCCTAAGCTTTGGGTTCCGCGTTGGCGCTTTAAGAGTCCTGTCACGATGGTCAAGCCAACACAGTCAGAATTTTCTGCCTCGCTAAAATACATGTAGATTCCCCAATGCAAGCGCCGCCACCACGTCAAATCAGCGCCATCACCCGCTAGTGCATGCTAAACAGCTCGAGTGTGGCCGTTACCGGCAGACCCGAGACCAAATCAGCTCTCTCAAGCACGTGCCAAGCTCGCAGAAATATGGATTGGACGCTCCCGCCTGCTTTGGGGACAGCGCCTGGAGATGTGCGTTTTTTTAGAAAGATATACTCATCAAGCGAGTTTGTCAACGTTGCTTAAAGCATTGTGAACGGCATACTTGCACCCTGAGTGTGCACGTCTGCATATCCATCGTGTACGGCCCCACTATCTGCCAAGCCTTCTTCGCATCACAACTCCACTTGCAGGATGGTTGGCAAGGATCGCCGAGCCAGCAAGCTTCGGGCACCATCGCGACCCACCGCAGCGACTCGAGTGGCGCCTTCTACCAGTGAGCACAACGACACTCCACGCGCGCCGCAACTTACGCCATATCAGCGCATGCAAGAAGTGCTCGCGTCTCGTTCGATCGAGCCTGCGCTTCATGAGATCTCTACTGTGGATGGTAAGAACCACCAGCGCGCTCACAAAGATGACTACATGTACTAATAATATTGTGCGCGTTCACTAGATCTTCTCCACCTGCTGAGCAGGTTGTGCTCCGCATGAAGATGCTGTGGGTGTCGGACCACCACTACAAGCAACTATCGTACGCCCACCTCCATTTCGTCGATGCTGACTCGCCAGAACCGCTCGAGGAGTGCTAAAGGTTTGTGTTAGCCTGCCCGGAAGAGATGATTTCCCGAGTGACTGAATAGGTTTCTCGTTACAATATATGCACAGACCTTCCGTGACAACTACGCAGATAACGCACAGGACATCGACTCTCTGTTATTCACGGCTACAGTCTGGAACATCAACTCCGAGGACAGCAAGCTGCCACCGCCGGGTGCTATCGTTCACATCTCCAAGTGTTCTAACCTTGGGCTGTTCCGTGAACTTCAGTGCCAAGCCACCGTCCGTCTGGCGAGCTTGACTTGGGGGTCTACGTAGTTTCAGTTGTCACAAGGTTGAATTTCGTCGCCTTCAACATCGTCAGTTAGATTTAATTGGTCAAAATAATGCAGTGCCGATTGCGCCCTTTTTCAGAAGCTCGCCATTACGCATTTCGCACCAGAGGCCGCAGAAGAGCAAGCTGTACAAGCGTAAGCATTGTTTTAGCGTTTTGGAAGGGAGTGTGCGTTGTCTAATGGTTGTCGTACAGATGCCTAAACAGCAGGGCTCGTCTAACTACTCGCGCGAAGAGCAACTTCGGCTGGTGAAAGAAGTTGGCCGGGTTCTTCCGATTGATCAAGTGGAGTGGGAAGCCGTGAGGGAGGTCTTCAACAGCGACGCAAACTCGAAGAGCCGTGCACGCTCCGTTGAGAGCTTAAAGCGGAAGTTCTACAGTCTATGGCGGGCGTTGAACGCACAGACGTAGCTCATCGGACGGCGTTGCAAGTGCTATCGCGAGACGTGAAGTGCCAAATAGACGAGCGAGCACATCACAGTCGATATGGATGCAATCCCTCTCCGCCAAAGTCTCCGCGTGCCCGCGCAAATGCTGGACGGACGTGTGAGCTGGAATCCAGTGCTACTCAGAAGCGTGACATTGGCGGAAGCACTCGAGACACCTACACTCCTTCAGTGAAGATTTCGGCTAGTGCTACAACTGCTATGATTCCTGACGCAACGAGCATTCCGGGGACACTTCGAGAGAGGTCGCTCTCCGATTCAGACACGGCCCCGACTCCATCGCTTTAGGGGTCACGGATCGCGTCACGGATCGCCGCCCCGGCTTTCTTTGCGTTTGCCACTATTCTCTCTGGAGCAGCACTTCAATCAGTTCCAGCGTGTGGTGATCCGCGAGCTAAGAAGCATGATCGAGGTGACGCAGAAAAAGAAAAAGCGTGCGCGGAAACATGACATGCACGCTTCCAGTCGAGGTGCCGGAATTTTAGCGCCGTGAAGACTCGTGGATGTACGAAACAACTTTATAGTTGCAGGAATTAAGCACCCTAAAGACTCGCGGTGTAAGAAACAACTCATTTTCATGCTGGTTTCCCTCCTTTTGCACGAGGCACTGGACCGTAGCTCTTCATTGAGTTCTGGCTGGCCTGCTATCTTGGATGTTCGGTTGATGGCTACCTTGTTTGCACGTGGCCGCTCCCTCCCAACATTGTCCTGCCCGTTCGTTCCAGGCCGCTCCTCCCAAAGACGACCAATCTATTAGAGTTTAATAAGAGCGTCAATATACGATGCAGTTGACGAAGATCTCGCTAAGAGCTTGGTCGGCAGCAGAAAGCTCGCGGCAGTACCGAAGTTGCCCTGGTGAGTGCACTTGGATTGTAAGAGCTAAAATATGTTCGCTGATAGAATTTTCTTTTGCGTGAACTAACTACTAATAGGTTTTCACCGAGCCTGAATCGAGGACCGAGAGCCCTGGCGCGATGACTGGACGGGAAAGGGAGCAAAGGGACTTGGTAGGGGGGGCAAAACGTCACCGCTTTGTTTTACGTGATAATCTTGGGGGCATTTCAAGAGCAGCTATCCGTCGCCTAGCTCGTCGCGCAGGAGTCGCTCGGATGTCAGCCCTGGTGTACAACGAGACCCGCGGGATGCTCAAGGTTTTCCTACAGAATCTCATCAAGGACGCTGTCGTGTACACTGAGACACGCGCATCGCAAAACCGTGACAACAATGGACGGGCTCTTTGCTCTTAAACGGCAAGGCCGCACCCTGTATGGCTTTGGTAACTAAAATACGAGGCGTGCGTGAGCACTGCACGCTTACTAACTGGAAATCGTTTATTGAGTACTGCAACAATGACACTTCCAACTGCTTCTCCACACGACGCTTGCTGTCAATTACTTAACCTTCTTCTGCGGCTTGCAGCTGCACACTTGTTGCACGCGCATGTAGCGTACGTCCAGCCCTTGTTGCTACCGTTTACTTGGCCTTCTTCTGCGATTTGGTCGTTGTGGCCTGCTTACAGCTGAGAGCGTACGCCGCTTGCTCCTTGCGCAGTTCGTGCAGTTCCTTGCCTGCATATACGTGCATCGTACTGTTAGCACACGCACACACACCAATGATAAAGCAAATCAGCCAGCAAGCACAGGCTAGTACAGGTACGTACGGCGCGCTCGCTTCTTGGCCTTCGCGGCACGGGCATTGGCAAGCTGATCAGGTGCAGCAGGAGCTGGCGCATCGGTGCCGGAGCTTGGTTGGCTCAGAGTGGAGTTGGACTCGCTGCCGTCCATCGCGATCACGCGTCCAAGCTTGTTCGAAGTACACGCAATGCCTGCAAGCACACACATTCCAAACACAGTAGCTTCGTGAAAAATATGCATGCATCAACACATTGCGTTCCAACCGTGCCTTCTTGTGCTCTGGAATAAGTTACTGCTGAGGCAATCGCGGACGCTCGCGCTGTGGTAGAATAGGAAATGCTGGCCACCAAACAGCGCTGCGCGCACCTTTCACGGCCGGCATCTCTTTGCAGTTTGCAGTTTGATAGAATGTGGCCTCAGATATTGGTGGTCCACACATTCTTCCCTAAAGTTGCTAAAGCAACTTAATGCTGAAAATGAGAAATCGCAGTTCGTAAGAACTGCGAGTTCCCCTGGGTGAAGGCCCGGGTAGGCAGTATTGATTGGAGGTGGGAATCAGTTGGGTTTCTGGACGGCTTTGTAACAAGGTATAAAATGTCCCGACCATCTCAGCAAAAGCTGTTTGAAACGTTCATCATTTGGGATTAGAACTTCATGGAAGAATTAATCCCACACCTGACTTGCTTATCCAAAAATACAGCTTAATCTAAGACGGACAATACAACCGCACGGACAAACATCAATTGTTTTAAATGTTTATCTTCTACTGGAAGACAAAATGATGTATGCGTAGATTTGAAGGTGAAGTTGAGTATTTCAGTCTCCTTCTTGAAGTCATGTTGGTGATGATACGTTAAAGCGGTTGCCATTTTTATCTTCAGCCGTAAACGAACAGTACATATGGAGATTGGACGGCACCCTATCCTCGTATACTCTTCAGCCGAGCGAGGAGCATTTCTTCTTGAAAACTTGTTGCTGCGCGTCAGGTTTGTAATCCGCAGGCGGGGAGGTTCGACGTGTCATGACCACGAACTCACGAACTGCTCTGCTCACAGATTCATTCATCGCGATCCCAGTTCGAGCGCTAGGCGATGTTTGCGTTTGCTTCAACTCGGTTGTCTGCTTTAACTAAACTTGGGCACCAAGTTACTGTAGAAAATTGGACTGAGGAAGGTCAAGTTGAGGCGAAGCAGACGGTTAAAATGTCAAGTTGCTGAGCGCTTCATCGACATTTGCAGTCGCAGGCATCTTCCAAAAATGCTGGTGGCTTGCCGACGGGCACATGGCACTGTCATTGACAGCGTTGTCCAAAACCAAGCTTTTCGACGCTGCCCAGGCATGATATCGTAATGCAACCACCTCATCAAGTTCACCTCAAAGTCTATTGAGTTACCTAGCTCTACCTCCTCTCACCAACAAAAAAACAAATGCAAGTTTCCTATCTACTTGTCCTCATGAAGCACCTGGATATGGTACTCCTCGAGCTGTTCAGGTAGCACAGATCCCGGCGCATTGGTCATTAGCTCATTGCCCGTTGACGACTTCGGGAACGCGATCACATCGCGGAGACTTGGTGCTCCGCACAGGATGGCCACAAGTCGGTCCAGACCCAGCGCGATGCCACCGTGAGGCGGGGCGCCGTGGCTCAGGGCTTGCAAAAGGTGCTCAAAGCTCTCGCGCTGCAGCTTCGGCAGCTCCAGTACGTCTTCGAACACAGCCTGCTGCAGCTTGGCCTGGTGGATTCGAATGGAGCCGCCGCCCAGCTCCCAGCCGTTGCACACGATGTCGTAGTGTTGTGCTGTGATTTCCAGCAGCTTCTCGGCGACTTCCGGGTCCTCCAGCAAGCTCTTCTTCTCGCCTCTGGCCTCGATCGTCGCCAGAATCTCATCCAGAATCGCCGCGTCGTCGGCGCAAGGAGCGGTGAACGGGTGATGCGTCGCCGATAGCGAAACCTTGTCGCTCTCTTCGACGATGTTACCGTCGTCATCCTCGCTGCGCTCGAACATGGGGAAGTCGATGACCCAGAGATGGTGGAAGTTGTTCGGGTCCAGCTCCTCCTGCAGGAAGCCCTTAGCGTACAGCAGCTGCGCCGTGTGCGTGCGCAGACGCCCAAGCAGCGTGTTGACGTCGTGGTACGAGCCAGCGGAGAAGACGAGCACGTCGCCTTCTTCCGCTTCGAGACGTTCGTTCAGCTGCTCGATCTCTGCCGCCGACAGCTTCTTCGCCAGCGACGATCTCCACTGCTTGCCGCTCTCCACCTTCACTACAAACGCGCCGGCCGTCTTGGACGCGCGCTTGGCCGCCTTCTCGAGCTCGTCCATGTCCTTGCGCGAGAAGCCGCCGCTAGCGAGAGCCTTGGCGTTGATGGCACGGACCACGCCGCGCTTGCTGTGGATCGTGGGGTTCTTGTTAGCCAGCGCCGCCTTAAACGGCGCAAACTCGCACTGTTGCAGCAAATCGTCCACGTCCTGGAGTTCGATGCCGTAGCGCGTGTCGGGCTTGTCGACGCCAAAGCGGTGCATGGCCTCGTCGAAGGACATGCGGACGAACGGGCGGGCGGGCAGCTCCTTGCCGGCCGCCTTCCAGATCTGCTTGACCAGGCGCTCCATGAGCTCCATCACGTCCTCCCGTGTCACGAAAGACATCTCGAGATCAATCTGCGTGAACTCCGGCTGGCGGTCGGCGCGGCCGCCTTCGTCCCGGTAGCATCTCGCCAGCTGGAAGTACCTGTCCAGTCCGCCGACCATCAGCAGCTGCTTGTACTGCTGCGGGCTCTGCGTGAGCGCGTAAAACTGGCCTTCACTCCGCGTCGGCACCAAGAACTCTCTCGCCCCCTCGGGCGTGCTCTTGAACAGCGTCGGCGTCTCAATCTCCAAGAAACCTTCGGAACAGAGGAAGTTACGCGCCGCGAGTGAGATCTGCGACCGCACCACGAGGTTCTGCTGCAGTGCAGGGCGACGCAGATCCAGGTATCGGTGGCGCAGCCTCGTGTCTTCGTTGGCCACCTCGGAGCCCGTGGCTACTTGGAGCGGCAGGTTGACACACGAGTTCAGCTCGGCGATCTCGTCCACGACGAGCTCCACGGCGCCCGTCGCCATCTTGTCGTTGCGCATATTGGCCGGTCGTGCCCTGACCACCCCAGAGGCCTGCACCACCGACTCGGGGCGGATCTTGCTCACCACGTCATCTAGAATTCAACACAGCAGCGTCAGCTCCCACGGTCTCAAATGCCAAAGCTTAGGAATCAACAAACCCACTGGCAGCCTGCAAAAAGTCCTTCTCCAGCACGAGCTGCGTGACGCCGTAGCGGTCACGCAATGATAGGAACGAAATGGGACCAAACGGGCGAATGGCGTCCACCCAGCCGCTAAGCGTGACACGCTGGCCTTCGTGGGGATCCTGACGCAGCTCGCCACACGAGTGAGTGCGGAAGGTGCTGAAGGCTCGCGCCGTCAGCAGCGAGCGCGGCTGCAGCCTGGCAATATGCACAACAAGTCGCGGTACTGCAGTGAGATATACTTATACTTCTAGCAGCATTAGCCCCCAGTACTGTACCTCCTCGCGAGCATCATGCTGCTTGGGTCTCGACTCGACTGAATGTGCGGTCGACACGCACTTTGGTGATAGATGAAGGATGTGGTGCACGTAATGTGTACACAGTGAGTACCTCAATGTAGCCATATATGGTGGACCTGAGCGATCACCAGCCATTTTCCATCACCATGGTGGCGACCGGAGTCTTCTTGGCGGCGGCGCCAGGCGTCGTGCTGACTGTGCGGAACACGACGGTGTTCGTACTGCCTTCAGGATCTTCATCTACGCAGAAGCTTTTGCGTTTCGAGGTGCTGCAGGGCGCTGACAGTGCAGCCTTCGAGCCTGTGGAAGAGGACGAGGCCCAGAAGGACAAGAAGAAGAAGCCTACGCAGCCCACGCCGCCGGCCAACCGCATCACGACTGTGCAGCTGTTCAAGCCGCAGGAATCCGAACTGCTGGCGCTGCTGCTGCTCGTGGATGAGCGCCGTCTGGTGCACTACGAGCTGGACTTGACCAACGAGACGCTGCTGCTCAAGGCCTCGCGCTCGGTGCCCCGTAGCGCCACGTGCATGACCGTCGGCCACCTGAAACTGCGCGATAGAGAGACCAAGTACGCAGTTATCGTGGGCCAGAAGACGGGCGAGGCTGTTGCTGTGCCTTTCCCGGACGTGGACCGCGACCTTAGGACGCTGCTGGGCCACACAACGTCCATGGTCACCCACGTGGCTGTAAACCACGACTCGTCGCTGCTGCTGACGGCCGATCGTGACGAGAAGCTGCGCGTGTCGAGGTTCCCCAGCGCCGCCATCATCGAGAGCTACTGCCTGGGCCACGCCGCGAGTCTCACCAAGGTGGCGTGCAGCGTCGTCACGCCCGAGCTGGTGGTGTCCACGTCCATGGACAACACGCTGAAGCTCTGGCGGATGACGACGGGCAAGCTACTGGCGTCCAAGACGCTGCTTCCTGGCGTGGAAGTGTCGCTTGAGCCGCTTGATGAAGAGGCGAGCAGCGCTGCTGATGACAGCGGCCGTAAGGCGGCCAAGAGTCTGATTAACGTGTCGCTGGCCATTTGCCCCAAGACGAACGTCGTGGCTGTGCTCGTGGACTACCAGCACGTGCGCTTCTTCGAGATTGTGGCTGCTGACAGAGCCCACAGCCTCAAGGAGGTGGCGATCCCGAGCGACCAAGTGCAGTCGCTGTTGGCGAACGAGCCTTGCGAGCTGCTGTTTACCGAGGGCGAGACGCTAGCGGTGTCGTACAAGAAGAGTCCGTTCCTGCAGTTGTTTTCCCTCTCACAGAACAAGCGTCTGGCGCCTGTTGAGGCCTCTGAGGCGGCGTTCAGTGAGTTCCGCAGTGCGGCTGCGACGATAGGTATGTCATGTGCTTGGCAAGAAGTGGATTGCCCGTGGTGTTGCACTGAAGTAACTCGTGCTACTTTTGTGCTTACTTCAGACTTGATCGAAGACGAGGAGAAGGCGCTGGATGTCCTCGAGGATGGCCTGAAGAAGAAGAAGGCTCGGACAGGCGAGTGGAACAAGAAGGTGCCTGGGGAGAAGTAATCAAGTGTTCGCTTGCGCTGTTGATGTATTCGGGTCGCGCCTTTTGGTTTCGTTGTCTGTGTTGGTTGTTGGTCTACATGGACCAGAGGAACGACGAGCTGCACGAGGCTGTCGACAAGGCAACATTTGCACGGACATCCCCGCGAAACTGCCTTCATGTCGACTGCCCCAGTTTCCTCACCAAGCGATTGCTGTCCCGTTCGGCCGAGCCCGTCAGAAGCAGTTTCAGTGAAACTTTCACGGCTTGGATAATGGCTTTGTGCACGGCGTCAAGTCATCTTCTGTAGTGCTGGCAGATTCTGCGAGGAGGAAACTGCTCGCCTGCGCTCAGCTGCGACTGTAAAAGGTGGCAAAGCGTTTCAAGCGTCTGCCTTTCAATGTTCTGCAGCAACCAGTATTACCCGCAAACTTGAAGTTTGAAACTTCAGTCAAACGCAAAGCAGACAACTGAAGTGAAGCAAATGCATACGTCGCCTGCGGTGGGTCGCGATGGATGAAGGAGCAGAGCACTCGTGGCCAGGACGCATCGAGCCTGCGGATCACAAACCTGACGCGCAGCAACACGCTTTCAAGATGGAAGAAATGCCCTTCGATATGGTATGGCACCCTGGCGCCAGTACAGGGCAAAGGTAAATCATAAATCCGTGGCCTCGCAGCAGTGCGCTTTCACAACGGGCTCATCGTCGGCGAACTGGCCGGAACGCAATACCAAGCGCTTTCACTGCTGCTTCCGGCAACGACATCACGCCCACTGTTCCTTTGAAGTCGTGGTCATCAAAGTGATGACAATCGACGTGCTCACCAAATTTTTAGTTTTCAAAGCGATACTGCTGCAACTCCAACTTTCAGCACAACTTCGGCAAGCTCACTCACTGGCCAAGCTCCTGTTGCCGGGGTCGATTCACGAGGAGCAGCACCGTGATAGGCAAGAGAACCAGTACAAACGAGAACGAAGCTTTAGCCAAGAATACGGGTACCATGGAGGTACCATGTTTGTGTTACGCTGCATGCTACATGTACTTCACCCTGTGTGTGGGGCTCCTGGCAGCTTTATGGCAGACGACTCGTCCGTGCGTCCTTATAAACAAATATCGATACGAAGCTGCTGGTCATCTGTCTCTACTATCGAGCGTCGACTTAGACGGCGATCTTGGGGCCGATCACGGGCACGTAGCTAAGCGCGCCGAAGGTGATGCCCTTGACGGTGCCGTACGTGGACGACGAGGCGTGCACCACCTGCGTCTTGGTGTAGTCGGCCGCGCTGGCCACCGTGCCGTACACGGCCGAGGAGGCCGACACGACCGTCTCCGTCGTGTAGTCCTTGACGTTGGCGGCCGTGTGCACCGTGGCGCCCACAGCCCCGGAC
The DNA here is from genome assembly GCA_033557995.1 of Phytophthora crassamura. Taxonomy (NCBI): domain Eukaryota; phylum Oomycota; class Peronosporomycetes; order Peronosporales; family Peronosporaceae; genus Phytophthora; species Phytophthora crassamura. The sequence goes on from JAUCED010000018.1 coordinate 494,301, forward strand.
ACGGTCTGGCCCGTCTTCTTGACCACGTTGGAGGCCACACCGACAGCCTCGTCCTTCTTCTTCAGCACGAACTGCTGGCCCGTGTACAGCGTGGTGGCCACAGACGAGATGGTGGCGTCCACCTTGTCGTCCAGCGCGTTGAGACCGGGGCCCACCCAGGCCTCGTCGATCTCGTGCAGCGACTTGCCGCTCACCTTCTCCACCACCGTGTTGGCCGTGTTCTCGCCGAAGCGCGCGAAGGGCGCCACGACGCGGAAGCTTGTGGTGTAGTTGTAGACGTTCTTGGACGTGTCGTAGTAGTAGGACGCGCGCATGAACCACGGGCGGTGCGTGTCAAAGACCGCGAGCGTCGTGTCGCTCGACTGCCAGTCTACGCGGAAGTAGAGCAGCACCGTGTTGGGCGCCGCCTTGGGGCCGAACGTGAACGTCATCTTGCGCTCCAGGCCGCTCTTGAGGAAGTCGGTCAGCGGCTGCTGCGTGTCCACCAGCGCCTTCTTGCGCTTCTCCTGCAGCACCTCGATGGTCAGCTTGGCGTCGGCCGCCGCGTCCTTGACGCGCAGCGTCACCACCTCGTCAATGGCGGCGTCGTGCTTCTTGAGCGACGTCGTCTGCTCGTTCTTGCCCGTGGCGAAGCGCACGGCGTGCAGCTTCTCGGCGTGCTCGCCCTCCACGAACGTGGCCTCGATGCGGTGCACCTTGATCGTGAGCGTTCCGTTCGTCGGCATGGTCTTTACTGTTGTCTTCTGGTTGAGGAATTGGAGAGTGAGTGGAGGCAGAGAGCGACAAAGGAGAAGCAGCGCAGTGGCTTCAACTGAGTTCTGGCGGCGCTGCTGGACGATCTCGACATCTGGTCAACCGTCGAGTGCGAGTGTGATGCACCGCCCGCGGCACTCGAACTCGGACACGGACTGCATTTCGCCCTGTCTATAACGTGCAGCTTCGAGCCACGCTGAAGATGGCCGTGGGCGCCGAGAGCGCTCCTGTCTGGACTTCTCCTTCTCTGGATGGCGTTCACCACCATGGCGCTCATTGTTTGAAGCGAGTGACGAGCGGCGTGGATTCACACCATCCGAGGTGATGACTCGGTCGACAGTTAAGCGAGCGGATGGCGGTCATTGCTCAATTGCTGAAGCCGCATTGACGTTCGTTCGCGGCCAGCACTGCTACGTCCGCGGAGGCTTTCAGCGGAGATGTCTCGTCTTGAGGAGAGAAGTCTCCGTTGTCTCGCCGGGCTTCACTGCGCCGGCGCCGTGAAAGCGTGAAAAACCGAGCGGTTCGCGGCGTCGCGACCAAATCATCGCGCCTGAGTTGCGCAGAACGCCATGCAAACTAGGGGCAAGTACAGGTAGCTAGTAGCTACTACATGTGGCTCGCAGCAGCGCGGTGGCCAGCACGAAAGCCGTCTGAGGCGCGTCAGGCGCGGCATCCGCTTATCCATGGTGTGTGCGCGCACACCAAACTTGCGACCATTCCGCCTTGGCCTGCATGGCACTGCCATGATGGAGCGCTGTTGCCTTTGCGCCGAGAAGGGCGAGCCTCTACACCGCCCGTTGCCTGCTGCGGGGCCGTCGCTGCAAGTAGGACGCTCCGGCGGCAGCTGCAGAGCAGTTTCCGCGGCCAGCACTGTTGATCCAGCCACGCGCGACCGGCTTTCGCAGGACAAGGAATGGCCCACGCTGCTCGTACCGGCATGGCGCCTTCGAATTCGGTCCCTGCTGATGGCAACAGCTCCTCTCTCGACATCGATCGCGCGTGCTGTGTCGGCGGCGTCAAGATGGCGCTAGGTGCTCGGTTGCAGCAGTTGCACTAAGGCCGAGGAAGTCGACCGACGAAGTGGAGACCATCTCAGCTTTGCCATCCAGAAAGCAAGCAAATTTTGCCGCGGAGAAGTCAAGTCCGCCCTTGCAATTGCCGTTGCAGTCCGCCCTGCGGGAGTCCGTCACTCCGCCGGCTGCTTCAAGAATCGGAGCGGAGCTGCCGCCACCATCGCTCCCACTTGGCGGGCGATCACCGCGCATGATCCCTATCCAGGCCCCGCCGCAGCTGAGCTCGCTAGCCCCTCGGCGAGTACTGCTTCGGTGCGCCACCCAGCAGTCCCCGGCCCAAGGCCGGGCCGAGCAACTGCAGGCAGACGCGTCTGCCCTGCGAAGTGCGCTGCTGCGGCGGCCGGTCCTGCCTTCCCATCGTGCGCCGCAATCCCCGCCGCTGGTAGACGCCCGCGCGGCCAAGCCGCCATGGCAAATATTGGTACCCCACGGCAGCATATCGGATGCCGTGCAGGAGAAACCTTTGGCTTTGCTCTGCCGCGTTGCAGTGGATTCCGGTGGATTCCGGCGGCGCGCTGACGGAGCGCGATTCGCCTACGGTACGGGCTTATTCTGCGCACGAATTCACTTGCTTTCAGTATGCCGAGTGGCAACTGGCAAAATGACACCGGCGACGTCAGAGTTGCATGTCAATTCCTGTCACTTGCGCAGAGTCGGGACTGCCTGCGCCCTTTCTGTTCGGATACTTTTCACCGCAAACCGCAGCCAAAGCGCGACGCCATACAGAGCGCAAGTGCTTTCGGCCCAATTTTTGCCAAGCCGACCGTTGTGCGCGCTGTGTGCGACAGCCTGCGTCTGCGCCGGGGATTCTCACGGCGGCCCGGCTTGCTCCGGCCCTGCTTGCAGTCTGCTGCGCCAGCCCTCGGCTCGCCCCAGCCAGCCAGCAGCGGCCAGCTGGCCCGAACCATACTCAAGTCAAGTGAAACGAGGTCGGGAGAAAAGCCGCGAGAGCAACAAGAACGACACCCATCCGTCCCATTGGGCGAGAGGGCGCGCGGGCTACTCGGAAAGTTCCTCTCGCTGATGGCTTCGCTCTCCCCCCGGGCCGCTTTTCAGTCGAAGCTCATTTCCAGTTTGGCCAGCAGAGCGCGAAGTCGAAGGGGGGTCAAGATGGCTGTGTCCGGGACACTGGCCGTAAGGGGTACGCGCGCGACCGACCGAGACTGTTCACCTGCCGTTTGTAGGTGCTGACTGTGTCTGTCTGCCTGTTATTCGCACAGTCCATCGACTGGAGGCCCAACTCGCGGGGGAAGGAGAGCCTGGGGCCAAGTACAGCATCCGGCTGGCGGTGGGCGATAACGAACGCCACACCAAGTACGCGTCAGCCGCAAACGAGATCAACGAAGTCCTGCACTAGTACGTTGGGCCTTGATGCATGATATGTGTGTGGAGTACACGAATTGGGTTCCTAACTGTTGTGTGCTCGTAACTGCTACGTAATCGTGACGATTACCACCCACAGTGACGTGCAGGCGACGGCGGAGTCTGAGGAAGTCACGATTGAAGTGCTCCAGCAAGATCAGGCGAAGCCCCTGGTGTCCACGAAGCGGACGCTGCGGGAGTTCATGGAGGGCTTCCGTGAGAACAAGATGACGTTCACGTTCGGCCCCGTATCAGCGCCCAACACGATGCACCTCGTCTTCAGCGCCGACTGGACGCAGACCGACAAGGCGCAGAGCCGCACGCTGGCGGCCGCACCGACGCACCGCCCCTGGTTCATGCGCGCGTCCTACTACTACGAGACGACCAAGAGCGTGTACGACTACACGACCAGCTTCCGCGTGGTCAAGCCGTTCGCGCGCCTGGGTGAGGCCACGGTCAACACGGTGCTGGCCACGGTGTCGGGCAAGACGCTCTATGACGTGGACCAGTCACTGGTGGTGCCCGTGCTCGGCGCGGTGGACAACAAGGTGGACGCCACCATCTCGGTGGCCTTCACGAAGCTCTACGAGGGCCAGCAGCTGGTCGTCCGCACCAAGGACAAGGCAGTACGCGCCGTGTCGTCGGTGGCCCACAAGACGGGCAACACGGCGGTCCGAGCGACCAACTACACGACCCACAAGGCGACAGCAGCGACAGGCGCGGTGTACGGCGCTGTAACGGGCGTGGCAGGCTACGCGAGTTCCCAAGTGGTTCATGCGTCGTCGTCGACTTATGGAGCGGTGCGAGGGGTGACGTATTCTGTTGCGAGCCATATACCACTAGTCGGGCCCAAAATACGGGCTTGAGGTGGGGAACCGACAGCAGGCCACCCCACCGGTAACGGGAACCAACATGTGAGCGCCATTACGCGACTCGCGCCGGAGTGCAAGCGGAGGAAGAAAACTCAAGAAAAAACGGGCAGAAAAAACGAAGTGACAGGACGAGTATAAGCGGCGTGCGGTGAGGCGCACAAGCCGTGTGGAGGATCAGCGGGAGCACGACGACGGAGTAGCGGCAATGGGCCACGAACAAAAGATAAATATGTGTAGCTACGTGGACGAGACCTCCAAGCATGACGCCGGCTTCTCCTGACACAAGGGGGAGCATTGATTGCGAGTGCTTTGGACCGCGAGGGATTGAGAGAGAAGGACCGCGGGCTCGGATTCCGACGGACAGGGACCAACTTTTATTACGGGTCCACGTAGGAGGAAAACAATCGAGTATAAATTGTTTTTTCATCTGGAATTTTGTTTTATACTGTAGTATTCTTGTTGCTTTGGTGGCGGCTTGGCAGGCGTTCCAGCTTGATGTGGGTGAGAGCGCTCTTCTTGCTTGGTTGACGTGGTCCTGGCTTGGCGACTGGCTGCACTTGGAAGATGGAGGGCAGCGCATGGAGCTCCGGTTGTTTGACAGCGAGGAAGTGCTGCTGGGGGCCGACGATGCTGCCTGGCCGACAGATCCGGCACCAGGCGATGGCCTCGGTGGCCGAGAAGCGATAGTTCTTCATGAGGTACGCTGCGATGGCTGTGCCTGTCCGGCCAAGTCCAGCTTTGCAATGCACGGCGACAACTCCCGTCTCGCGCTCGCACACCTGCAACAAGAAGCAAAAGAGGTGAGATTTGGTGGAGACGTTGATCGATGATCAGTGCTGCTCGTACACGGATGAACTTGCTGAGAATTTCGTCGCTGGGGTTGCTGCCGTCGGGGAAGGGCATGTCGAGATGCCGCAGCCCCGCATGGGTGAAGGCTTTGCGGTCGTAGGTGGAAGCCTCGTTGAAGCGGATCACGCAGGTGACGCCCATCGAGCGGAACACCGCGGCGTAGTCGCGTGCCAGCAGCGTCGTTGCTCCAGACTCGGCGTCGAGCACGATACGTTCATGCTGCGGACCACTGAAGGCGATCAGCTTCCCGGGGACAATCCAATTGATGTCGCCGTTCTCCAAGCGATCGAGGTGGTCGTACTCGTCGATAGAGAAGTCCTTGTAGCTCCAGAGCGACGTGGTGATGGTCTTGTGTACGGCGCGGGCGCAGTCTAGCAGAGTGATGAAGAATGTACACACTCCGCAAGACGCGTCTCGGAAGCCGAATGGCGGCGGCAGCTTGCCCTTGTTCAGCAACCGAGTCACAGCCAACTCGGGCGTGAAGCCTCCGGCCACAACCAAGAAGATCGCGAGCAGCGTCATGGCGTTGGAACGTTTGTGAGGGTGGTCACTGCAATACAGCACAACGCACTTCCTCCGAGTCGCAGCGGGCGAGGCTTCAAGTGCTGTGGAGAAGCCCAAGCGCGTTTCCAGATCACGACAAAAACGAACCGTTCGCGCCAAGTGCAGCGGGCCGAAGTCGGCGAAGAACCGAGCGTAGACAAGCTCGCCGTCGATGCTGACAACCTCTTCGTCTTCGTCTGGCTTGGAGGCAACTTCACACTCAGATGAACAAGCTCGAGGGGTCGAAGCGAGCACGGCAAAGTCGAGCTTTCCGGGAAGTAGCTCGACTCGGTCGTTCAGCTCAGCACTCCGGGCGGTTGATGCCATGACAACCCAAGCTTGACGTCAGCGTGGAGTCCTCCCTTGGTTCGTTTCGCTCTATTCGTGGGACGTGGAGTGCTGCAGGTTCTGGAAAGCAACATGATGCAGCATGCGAAGCTCAGCAGCCCTGCGAGCTTGGCAGCAGCGAAGAAGGAGCTCGGCAAAGCGCTCAGTCAGCTGGAAGCGAGCCCCAGCGACGCTCAGAGCGTGTGCTCGAGTCTGACTGCGATCTACAACGTGCTCGCCGATCACCCGCACGCTCCGATAGCGGTGGACGCGACGTTAGCGACGCAAAAGAGTGTGCAATTACTGCGTGAACTGATGAAGATGCATATGTGCGAGGAAGAAGTGCAATGGACGCTTGGTCGAGTCATATCGGTGGCAGCTCATGCCTCGCTGCGCTTCCAGTGCCAGGCTGGCCAGATTCAGATGTGGAACGAACTCTTCGACATGCGGTCGGCCCACGCGCAGTCGATTCGAGTGCAGGAGGCCTCACTGCGCGCCAGTGAGGCGTTGTTTCGCAGCAACGAGTTCAACGTGGCCAAGCTTCAGCCGCGGCAGCTCCTGGATGATCTGCTTGGCGTAATGGATCGGTTTTTACGCGTTCAAACGCCACGAAGAAGAGCTCATGGGCTTGTGGTGCTAGCGTTGCGCGTGTTGGTCGTGCTGTACACTTCTCCTCGATCGGCACGGCTGCTGCTGTTTAACGGCGAGGCTCGGTCTGAAGGCGAGAGGTGGGCCCGTGAGATCTCGAGGCGCATGTTGAATAGCTTTACAGTGTTCATCAGGGATATCGACGCGATTCGCACCTGGCTCGACATGGCGCTGCTGCTCCTTCGTCAGTATCCCACCCAAGCACTAGAGCGTTTGTTCTCGCCAGCTCCAAGCAAGGAGGTAACGTGGTGGTTCGCGTCGGTGGTCGAGAGGTGGCAGTCTCAAGCGGAAGTGATGAGTGCCTTGCTCGCTGTTCTGACGCACGTTTTCGCCCTACCGCACCACGCGCTCGGAGACGAGAAGCAACTCGCGCTGGCGGAGAAGTTGATGCGTGAGCAGATCTTGAACGTCGTGTGTGGCGTCGTCGATCACTACCATCAAGCGACTTGTCGAGACACGACCCTGACTTCCAGTCAACGTAGTTTTTTCGAGCTCGTGCTGCTGGAGGCGATTCGCGTCGTTCGCCAATGGAGCGAGCGCCCCGCACTCGTGCCAGTATGTGAAGCCTCCAATAGCGTGAAGACCGTCCTGCTCCCGGTCTTGGTCGAGCTGCTTGAAACCCACGCAGCTCAGTCCCCGTCGTCGAAGCAGTCGGTGGTCCTGCTCGAGGTCCTCCTGGTGCTCCGACACCTCTCCTCGAGCCGCAGCCTGCACGCCATACTGACCAACTCCGACAAGCTGCAGACGAAGCTCAAGTGGCTGCGTAGTGGCACCCGACCAGCTTCCGGTCGTGATGACCAAGCCGCTCAAAGTGATGGTGATCTGGCAGCGCTGGTGGCTCGCGAGGCTCGCAACTTGCTCAAACTGCTCTCTCCAGGACTAAACGCTGCCCCCCAAAACACGGTCATCGTGGTAACCCGCGCTGCAGCGCCCACACGGCGGCAGCTCAAGACAGACCACGTCAAGCCCCGTGCCTACAATGGACAGTAAGTTGAAGTGAGATGTCCCGTCTCTGAAAAGCTTCCGCGAGTGTCCAGGTTGACGCCGCCGACGCCGATCGCAAGTACCGTGTCAATATTGAATCTGCTTTTCCGTCTCGAAGAAAAGCTTTTTGTCATTCCTCAATTTGACACGCATCGAGCAAGTGGAAAAGTCGCCAGTTTAAACACAATTATCATGCCGACGAACGGAACGCTCACGATCAAGGTGCACCGCATCGAGGCCACGTTCGTGGAGGGCGAGCACGCCGAGAAGCTGCACGCCGTGCGCTTCGCCACGGGCAAGAACGAGCAGACGACGTCGCTCAAGAAGCACGACGCCGCCATCGACGAGGTGGTGACGCTGCGCGTCAAGGACGCGGCGGCCGACGCCAAGCTGACCATCGAGGTGCTGCAGGAGAAGCGCAAGAAGGCGCTGGTGGACACGCAGCAGCCGCTGACCGACTTCCTCAAGAGCGGCCTGGAGCGCAAGATGACGTTCACGTTCGGCCCCAAGGCGGCGCCCAACACGGTGCTGCTCTACTTCCGCGTAGACTGGCAGTCGAGCGACACGACGCTCGCGGTCTTTGACACGCACCGCCCGTGGTTCATGCGCGCGTCCTACTACTACGACACGTCCAAGAACGTCTACAACTACACCACAAGCTTCCGCGTCGTGGCGCCCTTCGCGCGCTTCGGCGAGAACACGGCCAACACGGTACTCACCAAGGTGAGCGGCAAGTCGCTGTTCGACATCGACGAGGCCTGGGTGGGCCCCGGCCTCAACGCGCTGGACGACAAGGTGGACGCCGGCATCTCGACGGTGCTCACCACGCTGTACAACGGCCAGCAGTTCGCCCTTAAGAAGAAGGACGACGCCGTGGACGTGGCCACGAAGGTGGTCAAAAAGACGGGCCAGACGGCCACCAAGGCCAAGGACTTCACCACCGAGAAGGTCTCGAACGCCTCTTCGGCCGTCTACAACACGGTGGCCAGCGTGGCCGACTACACCAAGACGCAGGTGGTGCACGCCTCGTCGTCCACGTACGGCACCGTCAAGGGCATCACCTTCGGCGTGCTGAGCTACGTGCCCGTGATCGGCCCCAAGATCGTGGCCTAAGCTTCGCGCCGGAACCGACCGCCTACGTCACTCCATGACGACGTGGGCCTTCTTTGGCGTCAAGGCAGTTCGTCGTGGCGTGTTTTGCCATGTCGGAGCAAACACTTTTCTTACTTTTTGGCGGCTGCAACGACGTAGCGGCGTTTTCTTCTCTTTGTTTTTATTATTTCTTAGCGTTTGAAGCAAAATACAAATTCACAAAACAACTCATCTTACATCGAGTCTTTAAGGTTTACTGGACCCCCACAGCGTCGGCCCAGCGCAGCACAGCCTCGTCGTCGAGCCAGAGGAGAACCAGTGGCATCGACAGGAGCACGGCCAGCGTTCCGATGTACGGCGTGCTCACGCTGGATGACTCATGCTTCATCGACAGAGTCCGCAATGTTGGACTGAGTATCCGGTCTTGGTGGAGACACGTCGACGTCGAGCGGACAGCTCGGAGTTGCAAGGCTGAGCAGGCCACGTGTCTGCACGACGGAGTTGATGGCTGTCCGAGGTCCGCTGAAATCAGGTTGATGCTGGGCACTGGCGTGTGTGGAAGTGCCCACGTTGCACCGCTGGCCAACGCCGCAGCAACGGCATTAAAACACGCCTGAACGTTGGCGTTGTTCTTTGACGAAGACTCGATAAAGTCGCAAGCTGCGATGAGCTTGGCCATTTCTCGTCCTTCGCTTTCAGCAACATGGCGAACATTGTTTGAGACGTCAGCTTTGTGTCCGACAAGGATGAGCGAGAACGAAGCGTTTGAAGAGGAATGTGCTTGATAGGCTTGGATCTTCGTCACCCAGCGCAGCACCCCCGCGAAACTGAGGCGATCCGTGACGTCATAGACAACAATCGCGGCGTCCGCTTGACGGAAGAAGGAGCTTGGGAGCCGAGCAGCCCCGAACTTCTCTTGGCCTGCTGTATCCCATAACTGCACTTTCATCGGAGCGGCAGCGTTCTCCATGACTGCCATCTTGGACAGGAAGTCCACCGGAACGTCGTTGGCGACCGATAGAGGATCGAAGTTGACCATTCTGCGCAGTAAACTCGTCTTACCAACTCCAATGTCGCCGACCACGATCACTACAGAAAAGCAGGTCGATGTACATTAGCATCGAAACCAAAAGCTGCTACGTCAAAGCTACCAATCCTACCTTTGTAGATTTTGCACATCTTTTTCTTGGGATTACTGGGCATGATGGAGAACCCAGTACCGAGCTGAAGAGGGGCCATGGTCCGAAAAGCGGCGAGTGTAGTGCGTGGGGCAGTGGAAATTTTGATGTGAGCGAGAAGCGAACGTTGCGGTGGAGATCAATACTCCGTGAATTATTAAGAGGCAAACGGGGCCTTCTTCCCCTTGACCATGAGTAGCCTGATAGTAGGGGCCGGCCCAATAGTCAACACAGTCCTAGTTTCTATCCTTCCGCACGTAGGTCAACTTTTGCTAGGCGATCTCTTGCGTTGGACCAGTCGTCACGCGAAACTGGAAGCAAAGTTGCCGTATCGAGTCCACAACAGGCTCCTGAAAGCAAACGAAACGTTCTACAGATAGGACGTCTTGCGCCGCAGAAGCCCCGCTCCTACCTGTCTGCTCCGCTGTTGTCGCTACGCCGAACTCCACGTTACTTTAGTCGCGCAGACCGACTATTTCTTCAGCAAAAATCCTTTTCAATAAGTACAGCCACCGCAGGAGACCGCCACAAGACCCAAAATCGCATCCAGACAAATGGCAACTCGGAACTCTCGACTATCCGCAATCCACAAGGAGCCCGAACGATAAAAAACTCAACTTCAATTCGTACTTAATACAGATCGACCAATCGACGGTCTCCGATAATATAGTTCCTGAAAAGCACCAAAGATGCCTTCCAGGGCCCTCCAAGGGCGCGTGTTCGACCTGTGGCGTCACTTCCAGGGGCTGCCGGTCGAGCTGCAAGGCGATGTGAGTCGTGTTCGGGATTATTTGCTGACGTCGGGGGTCAAGACGCAGCTTTTCGCGTCGAAAACGGGCCCCTCTAAGTTCCCCCTGGTCTCCGGTGACGCTCTGCTGCGAGTCATCAACGAGAAACTAGAGCAAGACCACAAGGCCAGTGGCCATGCTGCTCAAGTGGCCGATGGCTTGGTGCAGAGCGGCCTTTTAGCGCCGAAATCGGACTCCAAACTGCTGCAAAACTTTGATTTCGAGACTCCAGACGCCGAATTCCTTGGTGTTGGCAATGGACTGGCGGACAGCACGGCCACGACGGTGTGGAGCGCCAAGGAAGGGGCCATTCAAGCAGGGACTTTGTATCGCAAGAAGGAGGGGGTTCTGGCCAAGTTCTTCGGCGGCCAGCAGCCGTGTTACGTTGTGGCAAATGACCAGAAGAAGGCCGTGTACGTCTTCGAGTCCGACGTGGCTTTGGAGACGCTGGACGAATTCGACGCGGCCGATGACGCGACGGTGGAGTTTAGTGAGGAGATGCAACACGGCATCAAGCTGGCCAACCCCAAGGCCACCGAGATCTTCGCGGCCGAGAGCAAGGAGAAGCAGGAGGAGTGGCTCAACTCGTTCATCAACGCCGGCGCGCAGTACCGCGAAGTGTTCAACGTGGCCGACACGGCCAAGATCAAGTCGTTCTACGAGCTGAAAGACTTCGACATGGCCGGCAATGAGGTGTCCATGGCCCAGTACAAGGGCAAGGTGGTGCTGGTTGTCAACGTGTCGAGCAAGTGCGGCCTGACGCCCACCAACTACCCGGAGCTGCAGCAGCTGTACGAGAAGTACAAGGACGAGGGGCTGGAGGTGCTGGCGTTCCCGTGCAACCAGTTCGCGGGCCAGGAGCCGGGCACGCACGAGGAGATCATGGAGTTTGTCAAGCAGTACAACGTGACGTTCCCGTTCTTCGAGAAGCACGACGTGAACGGCGCGACGGCGCGTCCGGTCTTCACGTACCTCAAGACGAAGCTGCCGGGCTCGTTCGGCGACTTTGTCAAGTGGAACTTCACTAAGTTCCTGGTGGACCGCAACGGCCAGCCGTTCAAGCGCTTCGCGCCGAAGGACCGTCCGCTGACGTTGGAGGAGGACATCAAGACGCTGCTGGCGCAGAAGGCGTCGGAGGAATAAAGCGAGGGCTGGCCGCGCGGTGCTATTAGGTCGGCGAACACCGCGCGGCCAGCCCTCGGGTTCATAGCGGAAATTTATATTTCGGTGTGGTTGTGCGCTTGGCTTAGAGGTGATCCACAGGAGAACGGTCCGGCTCAGCAGCGGATGGTAACCTTCACTGTGAAGCGGGCTGGTGGATTGGCAAGGCGTGTCGACGACGAAGCGAGGAGCTGCCAAGGGAACCTGTCCAAAGAAGAAAGCCGACGGCAGCACGACGATTGCGGGTCGGAACACCACGATATCGTCGGCTTTGGTTGCGAACTTGATCCAGAGCTCGCCGTCTAACGGAGTATGCAACACTACATGTAGTTGTTGGCAGCAACTTGTTGCTGTTGAAGAAAGGCGTCGTCTTCGGCTTTGAAGTTACTAACTATACAGACGGAGCGGAGCCTCTTCACTTCACGAAAAAGTCTTCACGAACCTCCCGGCCATGTTAATGAACGGAGAATCAATGAATCGGACAAGGGGGCATGACACGAGTCCGCAACTTCTTTTGTTGTCAAATTTCACCATTACGAAAGCCAGCGCTCCAACACCAACATTCACTTTCATCGCAACATCTGGGGCAGGATTTCCATCATTTTGCAGGAGGCAGCACACGATCGAGGAAACTCCTGCATCCAAGAGCTTTTGCCCGTCCCAGTGTTTTGGCGCAGACAATATCGACGTCTGTCTGGACTCGCTTGGCTTGCAGCTCGCACTCGAACAGCTGCTGGCGGTGGCGGTACTCATCTTCATCGATGAAAAACTGATCTCATGTCGAGGCCGTTGCAGGTACCTCCTGCTCACTGGCGGAACCTCTTTCCGACTCTGTCTCAATGTCAACAGCAGAACTTCCATCGGCGCGGAAAACGCGAGAAAGTTGCTTGTATCCGGGGCACAGCTTGTTGACACTGGCTCGTGTATCGGCGTCGGCGTTTCCACTTTGGTAAGCAGCTACGAGCCCGGACCCATCACAGCCAGCGGTTGGCGTCCTGCCATCTCTGCTCCAGCCAAAGCATTTTGGTATGAACGGCCCCCACGCTTCGGTGCGAAATCCCAGCGGCCTCCAGTACCGCGACAATGTCTTCGCAAACTGCTCTGCGGTTTTCACTCTGCTAGCGAGCGTAGTTACCGGGTGAGATGAGCCACTGTACCCGCACGTCATACGAAGAGGGATCGCCATCCGTTGTCCACAGAGTTGCTGCGGGGAAGGAGCCGTGAACGGGGTGTCGTCCAGCTCGTCGTCCAGCTCGTCGTGATCCCTTCGTGCCTTTTCTCATCGGCATGTTTTCTCCGGTTTTGAAATGAAAAACTTTGCCAGCTTGCTGGGACCGGACGTTGCGTCGGGGATGACGGGTCTCATCACTAACTGTTGCATCGAGCAGTGTTGTATCTAACGGAAGGCTGCACGTTAGAAACTCGAAGCAAAGCTGTTGCATACAGTCCCTACTACACGATCGAGTCGAGTGGTTACTTGTAAATCAATCCGGCTGCTTGTTCAATGTACTTACTTTTTGGGGAAAACACTCGTTGCATCCGAGAGCAATTCTTCTACCTGGCTGCAGTAACTGAGCGCAGATGCAGGAAAATGTACTCGGAGTAGCTGCTTGCGAGATTGATTTCCCGGAACTTGTGCGGTTATCCATGAGTTTGCACTTCGAAGTACGTAGGTGCCTCGATTTGATTGGTTTCTTGGTTTGGTATGAATCGCATCACGGGGCGGTGTATCAGAATTTCCTTATTAAAGCCACCCCACCAGTTCGATCCGTCATGGTATGCGCTCGTCTGTTGCCTGAGCCCTGCGTTTCCACTTTACTTAATGAGATTGGGGGGAACAAGTAGCGGTTGTGAGCATGAAAGCACGGGGAGTGACAACTTGGCGGCAGTGTGTATTACCTGGTTGGTTGTGATCAGTTCCGTTTGTGTTGGAACTTCAGCGAACGCACCTGCATAGACATCATTTCTTCACCGCAAACACGCCCGCTGGACACTGAAATCAGGCCAAGTTCAAGCACAAACTGTACTACCTACCAAACACAAAATCCCTGACGTCAAGAGCAGCAGCAACAACGAGCACTTCAACCAACAACTTATGAATAAAAAGCAATATTTTCTCATCGCAGCTGGCTAGATGCGCGACCTAATAGCACCGCGCGGCCAGCCCTCGCTTTATTCCTCCGACGCCTTCTGCGCCAGCAGCGTCTTGATGTCCTCCTCCAACGTCAGCGGACGGTCCTTCGGCGCGAAGCGCTTGAACGGCTGGCCGTTGCGGTCCACCAGGAACTTAGTGAAGTTCCACTTGACAAAGTCGCCGAACGAGCCCGGCAGCTTCGTCTTGAGGTACGTGAAGACCGGACGCGCCGTCGCGCCGTTCACGTCGTGCTTCTCGAAGAACGGGAACGTCACGTTGTACTGCTTGACAAACTCCATGATCTCCTCGTGCGTGCCCGGCTCCTGGCCCGCGAACTGGTTGCACGGGAACGCCAGCACCTCCAGCCCCTCGTCCTTGTACTTCTCGTACAGCTGCTGCAGCTCCGGGTAGTTGGTAGGCGTCAGGCCGCACTTGCTCGACACGTTGACAGCCAGCACCACCTTGCCCTTGTACTGGGCCATGGACACCTCGTTGCCGGCCATGTCGAAGTCTTTCAGCTCGTAGAACGACTTGATCTTGGCCGTGTCGGCCACGTTGAACACCTCGCGGTACTGCGCGCCGGCGTTGATGAACGAGTTGAGCCACTCCTCCTGCTTCTCCTTGCTATCGGCCGCGAAGATCTCGGTGGCCTTGGGGTTGGCCAGCTTGATGCCGTGCGTCATGGACGCGTCGAACTCGACGGTGGCGTCGGCCGACAGGTCCACGGTGGCCAGCGGTGTGGCCTTGTTGGTCTCCGACTCGAAGACCGTCACGTTCTTCTTCTGGTCGTTGGCCTCTACGTACACGAGCTGCTTGCCGCCCGTGAGCTTGGCTAGGAACCCGTCTTTCTTGCGGTGCAGGTTGCCCGCCTGGATCACGCCCTCAGTCTTGTTCTCGGTGGACATGGCTCGTGGATGTTCTTGTGCTTCGACGTGAGTGTTGCGAGGCGAATTGAAGAATGTGCGGTTGCGGGAGGGGGCGATAAGATGCGGAAGTTCAAAAGCGCTCTTTATCTGTAGGCCGGGGCCCAGATATGTGTGTGACAGGTGGTGACAGGCGCCGATTATGGCGAAGAATGGTAGGACGGCTGAGTAAGCAGTGGAGACCGACAGAATGAGTGCTGGCAGTGTAAACATGCCCGCTCACGTAACGCAGAAGAATCCACTTCACTTTGCGGAGCAAGCGCCTCGTTGCTTGAAGCGGATACAGGGCGCGAGCCCGGCAGATTTGAGACACCGATTTGCAGTGCAAGGCGTGCTCGTTCGAGCGCCTTCGGCGCGCACACGGTGGTTCGTCACGGATGCTTGTCAAAAGCAGAGCCGACGTTTATAGAGTAGTTTTCTGCTTTCAAAAGCTCACTGAAAAAGATGCTCTATAGACGTCGGTTCTGCTCTTTAAACGTAGATGCTTATCACAGTGGAAGTTTACGCGCGGAGATGCAGAGCTTCTCGAACGCCACGTTATTATTAGATACTGTGCAGAGCACGGGGACGCGTAGTTCGAAAGGTTGCGAGGTTTTGGGTGCTGTGTGGCCGCTACGCGCAGACGTGGTGTCGGCAGCGGCGAAATCGGCGGAGTCGTGTGTGTGCCGGCACTAGAGAACGGTAGTGTCGTCTACTGTCGTGTGCGAGCAGGATATTGAAATGGAGCATGGTTTAACGGCGTGTCTAACGCGCTCTGCTCCCTCTAAGAGCAAGAAGGGGGCCGCGTCTTTCTCGCGGTGCTTTTAGGGACGAGGTGATCATAGTGGACGAGGATGCATTAACTACCAGTAGAGAAAGGTAATATCGTGTGAGAGCAGGATATAGAAGAAGAGCATGGTTCAACGACGTGCCTGATGAAGTGTGCTCGCTCTGAAAGCGGAAATGTCAGTGCGGCCCCGAGATTGTAATGGATTGAGACTGCGGTGGTCGACTGTGGCTGTAAAGGTGTGGGCGTGATCACGCTTGAAGACGTCGAGATAGGGCGTTTCATTTCTTGGCGAATACGTCGGTGAGTTGCTTAGTCGTCATGAAGTGCAGATGGGTCGTCAGGTATGGATGAACAGCTTGTGTGTGTTATTCGAGGCATGGCGCTAACAATGTACTGTGAGCGTTACCGAAATGCAACGCATTTTTACATGCTATAACTTAATGCTCACGAAGTCATCGATGCGACGCGAATTGGAGGACGCATGCGCTTCGTAAATCACTCGTGCGAGCCCAACTGCCGAGTGGAGAAGTGGAGTATTCGTGGACAAGAGCGTTGTGGATTCTTCGCCATTCGGTGCGTGAAGGCTGGTGATGAAGTTACATTTGACAACAGATGTCAAAGCATTGATGCTGAGGTGAGTAAAACGTTTAGAATTGCGAGATGGCTTGGCCTGATAAATGCTACGTATGCTTGTGGTGGCAGGGCTTTGAGTGCTTGTGTGGGTCGAGCAGTTGCCGAGGGTTGGATTGGTTTGCTGAGTTACAAGCGACATCATGAAAGCTCACCACGCTTGCAGCCACAGAAGAAGAAAGGATTTGTGCAGCTCACCATAGATTATTTCTTGCAGACTTGAGAAACAATGTACTGCACGTATATTTTATATGCTCGTAGGGATTTGACAGACAACGACGTCTACAAACCCGATACGGTTGGTGTTTGTTGCAGCAAAGGGGTTCTTCATGCTGGAGATGCAGGCGATTGAGCGGAGCTGGAGTGTAGACTTATGCGTTGATGTGCTTGGTGTTGGTTACAGCCATGGTCGTTAGCATCGACGAGTGAAGGTATGTGGACTGGTGATGAAATGGCAGACGTGGATCGTGTTGTGGTTGGTGCGCTGGAGACGAAAGGGAACTAAATGAATGGATGAGTGATGCGCGTATTGACAAGAGTTGCTGTGCCGAGCCGTGAAGACTTCATGGAGTGTCGTTAATCGTGGTCATTCTGTGGAGCTTGGCGTCAACTTGGGGGCAGTTGCGATAGAGACGTAGCTTCATTGGAGAAATTGAGACGACCGCACCTGGACGCGGAAGATCTGGATTGGTTGGATCCACGTTGAGCAGCGACACCGTAATCAGGAATTGGTTCGTCTCGAACGGGTCCTCTCGCTGCGCCTGCATGAACTCCTGCGACCCAAGTGATATAATCCGTTTAGTACCATGTCATGACCCAAAGTACATACCGTTCGTACCTGCTGCTGCTGCTGCAGTGGTTCGGGCGCTTGGTGCTCGCCAAAGTAGAGTCGTAAGAGGTGTAAATCGTGGACGAATCTGGCGTGACCCAGAGCAGCCGAGCTTTGATTCGGATGGAATCGCGCACCTCGGGGTCGCTGACGTCGTTATGCGTGATGAACTCGCGCAGGTCTGCTCCACATCAGTACATGATTCGTTAGTACTCCTGTAGCTCGCTCTCTAGTGACTCATGGTGTTGACTACTTCCCGTCGATCGTGTCGATGACCTTGCGTTCATGGTGCTGCATTAACTTCTTCAGCTTCTTCAGTGGCGACTGGTAGCTCGCTGCCAGAGGTTGGACAGTGGTGGAAGCGTCACCCGCCACTTGCTTGCCGATCGCGTCTTTCTCGCGCCGCTTTGGTGGCATGGCTGTGAGCAAGTGGAGCTATGCAGAGGTAGCGGAAGCGTGCGGAATGTGCAATGCGACTCGTCCAGACCGCGATGCGTTCAACGCTGGGTGTCACAAGGGACGAGGCAGTCGTAGCGGACGACCATATCCTATTAGAAAGAGGAAACATTGTGTGCGACCAGTACGTTGAAGTGGATAAGATGCAGCGAAGTCCTTTCGTTCCCATCGCACGCATGGTGTCGTGTCGCTTTGCCACGACTTTTCGACACCAAGAGCGTGGTGGTCAGCTTTGCTGACTGCAGCCTCAGTTATCCACGACGCGATTTGGTTGCTACTGGTTGGGTCCATGGTTCTTAGCGCGGACGAGCAGCGTGAGCATCGGCGAATGGCTGTGATTCAACATCGAGCGCGTGAGTCTGATCACGCACGATTGGAACGACAGCAACGTGATCGAGAGTGATATCGGCGTGCGTGTTGGGCTCTGAGTGCTGAAGAGCGACATCAGCGTGCGCATTCGACTGCGAGTGCTGACGAAGCAAAACAACAACAATCAGTCCATGAATTGAGCCGTGCTTGGCTAGCCAGCGAGATTCCAAGACTCAACCCAGTGTCCGACCGTACGAAAGACAGTGTGCTACACGAACTAAGACTGGCCCTCGGGCCATCCGGACTCGACGAAACGACTTGCGCTGTGTGTGTGATTGCTGCAAACTCCGCAACTCAATCCACATGATTGCGATTGTGGACTCAGACCGCATTCAGCAGATGCACTCTCTGCTGTCAAGTGCCGGCGAGAATTTGTCAGCAGCATTGCTTGCTGAGTACGACTGCTCCGAGATTTTTGAGGAGCTCAGCGGTATTATTCTCTCCAATCGCGGCGTTCACCCAGACGGTTACGTACAGGTGTGTGAGGAGTGTTACGAAAGTCTGGAAAAGCAAACGCTTCCGAAATTCGCCATAAAAATGGTTTCTACGTCGGCTCGTTACCTGGTCGGTTTGCCGATGTTACCCTTCCTGAGCGTCTAATGACGCAAGTTGTGTCGATTGTCGCGGTCACGAGAGTCATGCGTGGTGGGGTGCATCGCTCCATTCGATCTCATTGCCTCGCGTTTGATTCAACCCCTGGCCCTGCGGCGACACTGCTGCCAACATCAGTCCGTGACATTGTTTCCTACCGTGTGGTCTTGGCGGGTCCATTCACGACGGAGCAGCAAGCTCGGGTACGGCAAATGCATCTCGTTCGGCGCCAAGTTGTCGAAGACTTGCTCATCTTCTATCGCGAGCACAATCCAATCTATGAGAGCATTGCCATTGACTGCTCTGAGCTCGCGGCCGAAACAGTACCGGAGCACTTGATTTGTGAGGATATGGACGCTAATGTCGAAGTTGATGATGTGGACGCGGAGAGTGACCGTGTAGGCGGCGTCTCCGAGCTCGACCATGCTGACGTAGAAACCGACGTCGTTGAGCGCAGTGTGGTCTTCATTTCCGAGGATCGTGAGGTGAACACGCAAGACGCTCCATCTGTACATGTACGTGTTGCGGAACTACCGGCCCAGCGCACATCACGACCTCAGTTTCTGGTTCTCCATTCCAGTCGGTTTGCAGTGAACGACAATTCGGTGTTTGCACGCATGTTTCCTCACCTGTTCCCGTACGGCAGGGGCCACCCAAGCGAGCAGCGGTGCATTCCAGTGTCATTAGATGCCTGCATCCACCATTACAGCATGTTGAGCATGCGAAGGTTTGCTGAAGACGAGCTTTTTCATGCTGGTGTGCTTCGACTTTCTCTCCGCGCAAAAAATGTATCTGCAAGTCGCGCTGAAATGCAAGCGCAATCCTTCCTTGTTTGAGCCATACAGTGCTATCACGGAAGACTTGTTGATAGAAGCCCTCCAGCAGAAACAACTGCATCGCCAAGGACGAAGGACATCAAGTCACGACAACACCTCTAGCGCGAGCAACTTTCTCAAGACTGTCGAGCTCAGTGGTGGTGTGATATGGGGCAGCGACGCCGAGCGAGCGCAGTGTCGGCGCCGGGCGTTTGCCTACCAGACTCGATACGGCCAACCAGCTCTGTTTGTTACCCTGACACCGAACGTTGGCGAATCGTTCGTGATGGCCCATTATGCGGGCATCATGTCCATCGACACGCTCTTCGACGCCAATTTGGGCTGACTTGCCCAGACGGTCAGCACTCCACAGTGCAGGCCTGCGCAACGACGTGGCGTCCGCTCGCCTCTTCATGCGCAACATGGAGGCCTTTATAGAGCACGTGCTTGGTTCGTCTTCCAAGCACATGAAGAGAGAGCCCTTTGACGGCATTTTCGGCGACGTCAAGGCGTACTTCGGCATTGGTTGAGACGCAAGGCGGTGGCACGCTGCACGCCCACTTTCTCGTTTGGCTTGTCAACGCGCCGCCCAACACTGACGCATTCCGTTGTGCCGTGACCAAGCATGGCGACCAGTACTACCGCGACATTGCTGCCTACGCTGACAGCATTGTTAGCACCTCGCTGCCGCTAAACGTGGCGGCGTCGAGCTGTGTGTTCTGTGGGCACTCGCTTGCCGATGTGCGAGAACTGCCATTCCCGCCTGAGGCGTACGAGAGCCCCCAGACGGACAGACGTAGCACTCCGGGAGAATCGCTGCTTGCACAATGCTCTCGATGCGCCACAAAGATGAGCTCTCGGCATCTATTGCGACGTGTTCTTCTGCAACACCGACCATCGATGTGGCCGCCGCCAATGCGACCATACTCGTCGGAAGAGCTTGACGCTGCTGTTCAAATGGAAGTTCAATGTCGTGGAAGCATTCGCGCTGCAAAGACCGCTGTCTTTCGTCGAGATATGTTGTTGTCGACAATGAGCGATGTCGACGATTCCAATGGCGATCACTTGCGAGCACTGAATGGTACTCCAAACCGACATGAGCAGCGCCACGATGATCCGTTTCGCAACGATAAAGTAGCTCGCGCTGTATCAATGTTGCCTCCGTCAGTTGACGACGAGCGATGGATGCCGAACGTTGTCGCGTTTGCGGTGTCCATACTCGTTTTCATACTGAATCTTCACTGGTGGTCCCATGTTGGCAGTTGCTTCAAATCAAGTCGCGCATCGTCGCCAGGACAATGTCGTTATGGATTCCCACGAGACTGCAGCGGGGCTGCCGTAGCTTTAGCGTCAGAGGAAGACACAGACTCAGAGAGTCTCTAGTAGTATTGACAGCTAGCAAACTCTATACGAGAGTTTGCACAAGTACCTTAATATAGCTAATTAAGGACTCCAAGAGACAGAAGTACCTTAAACAAGGCTAGTGAACTCTTAGGCTTCAAATGTGAACTGAATGTATTGTTGTTTATCGCGGCAGAGCCGCCTGTTGTTTGTATGTATAGGACTCACTATCTATCATAGTAGAGCCTAGTCTAATGCATATCCAGTGGCTGTGAGCCACCCACTCCTATCTGGGGTGACCCACGTAACATATGTGTGGAACCCACTTATGTGTGGCACCTAGCTTGTGTGCATCACACTATTCGATGTAACCCCGTTACAGAGACCGTGTAGCCCGGACGTCTTGTACTATCAGTGGTGTGGAGCTTTGTCGACGAACGCCATTTGAGTACGTGAATGAATTCAATAGCACGATGATGCTTGCTTTCAAGTCTATTCACGACGTGCAAGTATTGATCGGCGGACTCGAAGCACTGCTCCGCATCTACTACGCGACCAAGTATGTCACCAAGGCACAGAGCCTCATCGACTCGATAACTGCCGTTGCCTTGGCGGCGTTTAAGTGCCGGCGTCTGCGAGAGCGCCATGACGAGAGCAGACAAGTCGATTGCTCCTCTATAATAGTCTGCCCCTCTCTCTCCCTTCACGCGCTGCGATTGAACAGTGTCGCCTTACCACGAAAATTATTGGCGTAGGTTACACTTAGGCCCTGGTCCAAGTGCCGGAATGCATTCTGTTCTCAAAACGGGTTAGGGAATTTCAAGTAGAGACCTCAGATTTCTGCGCTCCCGGAATAAATACCGAGGCAGGTCCAAGTGGCTGCCAGCTGCTATGTGATGTAAGCCCACATCACGCACAAAGGTCCAGTTCGAAATCAGACCATTCCAAACCAAACCAAACCATGCCGAGGCGAGCTTCGGCTCCGGGCCCGAAGAACGCTCCGCCTTCGAACGCTGCATCATCGCTCAACGGATCCGGTGTAGCTGGGACGAGCGTCACGCCGTCTGTCAACTTCAGCATCGCGCAGCCTGTCCCATCCAGCACCGCGCATCTCCACGACGATCCCATCACGCAGCTCTGCGACTCCAGCATCATGCCGTCTACCAGCTTCTGCGTCGGGGGCTTCAACGGCCCCACTATCGCGCAGTATGCCAGCGGCGTGTTCAGAGACGCAAGCAGCGCCCAGTCCCCCGACTCGAGAACCGTGGTGTCCGTCGGCGACAGCATGACGCCGACTCTCAGCATAGGCTTCACGCAGACCTTCACGCAGTCCGCCGCCCCCGTCACCGACGTGCCCAACGACACAATCGTCGCGCCGCTTATCGGTGCCACCATGGAGCTCCCTCGCAGTTCTGGTACCGCGCCGCCTCTCAGCTCTCATATTGTGCCGCTCAGTGCGAGTTCCGCGTCGCCAATCCGTGTTCACCCCAGCCTGGAAGAGCATGTTGCACCCGCGCGCTCAGCTCCCTCTCCGAAGCGTGTTAAGAGAAAGGGAAAGGCGATGAGTAAGGGCAAACAACCGCGATTGAAATGGACAAACGACATGGTTTCTGCGTTGCTTGCAATCCGTTTCGAGAAAGAAGGCGACGTGAAGACCAAGATTGAATCGGCGGATACGAATGTAAAGAAGGCTCTAGCCTGGCAGTACTTCGCGTCGGTGTTGTCTGAGAAGCTGAGCATCGTGATATCAAGCGAGCAGGTAAGCTGCATTGCCGTATACTGTCATTGGGAGCACGTGTAACTCATTTTGGTGTTGATATTGTCTTTTTGCTAGCTGACTACCAAATACAGGAAAATGAAGTGTGAGTATAGGAAGCGAAAGCGTGATATCCATGCAACTGGAAACAATCCACTCGAACCAATGGATGAAGCCTACTGGTCCATTCTGAGCGATGGCTTTGGCAGGCACGCGGGGATCAGTGGTGATATTATGTTCGGCACCAACACCGATGTTCCAGCCGACGAAAGCGGGTCGGAAGTCGAAGAGACAGAAATGGCAAAAGAAGAGAAGCGACCACCCCTCGTGCAACTAGCAACGGCTATGCAGACAGGTATAGAGGCTATAGCCACAGCAATGGCCTCGAGCTCTGCGAGTAGTGGCAAGATCGAGTCACTCATTGAGACGTTGAGCACCCAACACTCGGAGACCATACGAGTTCAGCAGCAGCAAATCGAGTTGCTTAAATTGCTCGCACAGAAGTTAGAAAAGTAGATCGGCTACATGTACTTCATAAACAACGCTGCAATGTCGTCTCGTTTTGCTTTGCCTATGTCATGAGAAGTCGCAGTTTTCGAATTAATTCCTCGGCGATGTAGTCTGGAACGTAGCGAAGCAGTGGATCCTCCCCCCGAATATTGCACTTGTCACCCAGAATAGTGAGGAAATTGTGGAGGACAGCGCAGGATACAATCACCTTGACGATGTGATCTCGTGTCTTCTGGTCAATCTTTCCTAAGAGAATCCGAAACCGATTCTTGATGCGCCCGAAAGCACACTCCACCACGATACGGGTTCTCGAGTGCCTATAGTTGTAGCGGCGCATTCGACGGCTTGAAGCTGCAACGGCTTCGCCGTACGGCGCGACCAGATGCTGCCAGAATTTATAGCCGGCGTCTCCTAGTAAATGCTTGCCCTGCGGCACGAAAGAAGAGATTCTAAAAAAGTAATTAGTAAGAAAACACCAAAAAAATAAAGCACCGCAAACCTCGTTTTCACACCCGACCCGTTCCAGAGTGACTGATCGTTGGTAGAACCCGCCTGAATTGAGATGGATCTGAAAACACCTCGATGATCAACTATCGCCTGCACATTTTGTTTTTTTACCGCAGGGAATCCTTTTCTGCAGTACCAGCCCTCGAAGTCGCTTGGGCGCGGTATGCGAATGAGAGTTCCGTCGATGGCTCCAACGACACCAGGAAATCCAGCTAGCGCAAGAAAACCTTCTTCCACGGCAGCAGCTTCCTCCCCAGTAGGCATGACGATGCTTGAGCTGGACAGTGCCGTTAGTACCTCAAGCGTTTGGTTAATATACGCAACCGCCCGCGTATGGGAGATCCCCATAATAGCGGCGGCAGCATCCATACTGGATCCCTGCGCCAAATAGATCATAGTGAGAGCTAGCCGTCGCATGATGGGGTTCTTGGCGTTGGGGCGAGGTTTATGAGTCCACGCAGAGGCTACGGTTTTGTAGATGCGCAGAAAAGATGATCTTGTACAGCGAAGATGAGTTTTGAACCAGCGCGTCCTGGGGGCGCGTAGTGCGTTTTCGAAGGTCTCCGTAGGAAAGGTGGATGTGTTGACTCTGGGGGTGCCATGAGAGCGCCCGTCAGCAGCGACTGCTGCGACAGCACCAGCACACGCGCAGACGACTGCGAAGATTGCGAATTGTCGGTTTCTCTCCATGATGAAAGGAGGTTTTCTTTCTGTGGCCACTCCTGCTGAGAATTTATTCTGACTTCAGAACGCCTCGAGCCGGTGTTCTGAAAGCAGGCATTCTGGGAATGAGAATCAGAAAATCGGTACGATGTACCAAAAACTGCTAACCAATCAGAAGCACTAAAAATGCAGGTCCAGAATGCATTCCGGCACTTGGACCAGGGCCTTACGACAGCCACCGCGGTGCCGCCGGCAATAGCGGCAAGGCAACATGATACAGCTTGACGGTCAATTCCAACGCGTTCGGTTTTTCCACTTTGGTGCATACGTGGGCATTCGTACTTTACTGCAGTCTCGCAAAAGCACCGCAAGAAGTACTGTTTGAGTTTTCCCACCGTCAAGCTCCGCGGAGGAGTATCGCCAAGAAGTAAGTTTTTCAAAACTGGCAAGTTGCAAATTGCAACTTGAAAATACATTTTCGACTAAAATTGCGATCTTCCAGCAGCCCATCACACATTGTAACGCTTTGCAATTTGATCTGATGTGGCCGTCTGGCTCGGACTCCGAGCACTGCTATCGGCAATGCGCCCACACCTATAGCTTGTAAACCGCTTCGTGTTGCCGCTCTGCTTCACAGGGCACAGCGCGGGCTGGCGTTCATCGGCGGCGGTGATTGCAGGCACCAATAACCGCTGGGCCAGATGGATACGCCAGCGGCGTATCCATCTGTGACATGTGTCGAACCGGCTCAACCGATTTACAGCAGTCTCCCTCAATAAGGGCATGAAATTCCGGATGCGATTATAAAGCTATTAATTATTGCAAACACCAGTAAGCTCAAAAATAAAACTCTATTGAGACCGGATATGATGGGGTACTTAAGGGCGGGGTATGATTACTTTTGTAGGAGGCTTCTGTACTGGTATTTTTCCGATGTCGACTCGACATCTCCCCATCGCCGATTGCACCTGCAGATGCCAGCAGCCCCCCCCCTTCGTGGGGCTTGAGACTCTCAGGCGCCTCTTAAGTTGATAGGCGCCAGCGATGTCGTGGTTTGGGTCGCCTTGGTGCGCAGCACAGCACAGCCCGCCGAACTCAAATCGCCAAGTTTGTCATTGCACACATATGTTACAGCAACGGCATTTATCTTGGTTTCACTATGGGGCGGCTGATTTTCGCTCAGGGGGATGCGCTCAAGTCGGCTGTTGTCCGATCGCCGAGGTTCAACTGATGAGATGTTCAGCGGCTTTTTGGCCAATCCCGCGCGGCAACTCGGGCTTTTTTGGCCAATCCAGTGAGCGAAATCGAGTGAGCGAAATTGATGCGTGTCTGCACCGAGCTAGAGAAGGGAAGTCGAGTTTGCCCCGTCGAGGGAGAGCTCGAGGTCTCCGCTCCCTTTGGCCCCAGCGCTGCTCGTTCACTTCCGCCTCGACACCCGCGCGCGCATGACCCACGACGGCCTCTCCCTGCTGCTTCTGGCGCTCTGCAGCCTCAGCCTCCGCGTCGGTGTCCAAGCCTTCTCGCTCGATGGTACGGTCCTCTTCCGAAGGTCTCACTTGGCCAAGGTCTCACGCTCACTGCTGATTGTTTTGTTTCGACTGCAGTTCCAGCGATCAATACGCTATACGAGGCGACGTGTCCGTACATCGGCTGCGCGGTAGGCGACACTGACGCCGATGTATCCTCCACGACCGACGACGTGTTCCCGGCCGAGATGCCGCTGCACCTGGACGGAGAGGAGACCGTCCGCAAATGTACGTGGCTGCTGCACTCGAGGAACGTTGGATGGCAGGCGTTTCTAACGTATGGAGCAACTTGGCTGTCTGACAGACCCCGCGTTCCCGCACTCGCCGCTGCTGGTGGCGGCTGGGGCGTGCGACGCCGTTGTGCTGCGCTGGCGCAGCTTTGAGACGCCCTTATGGCCTGTGCACCGCTTCGTGCTCCAGCGATACCCAGACAGAGACAACCAGCCGCAGTGGAGCACGCTGCTGGACGACAACGTGTCCGAACTCGTGGACCTGGACGTCCAGCCTGGACGCAAGTACGCCTACCGCCTACAAACTGTCTGCCGAGCCAACGTGTCGAGCGCGTACGAATACCATTGGACGCAGGTGGATGGCGGTAGCACGACGGCTTGTCGCTCATCCTCGGCTCTGCTGGGCTCAGTAGGGACTCTCAACGCGGAGGGGCTTCGCTCGCTTGGGCTCATCTTCGCCTGCTTCTTGACGGTCTATGGTCTCATGCGCGCGAGCGTCATGGGCGTTCAGGGAACGCAGTCTCGTAGCTGCCGGTTAAAGCGAATTAAGAAGTCCACGGTGGAGGGGGCGTCAGCTCAAGGCGTCTCCATGACGCCAAGACGGTCCTCGACATCCACGTCCAGCTCGTCGCCGTCCATCGAGGTGGACCCTAGTCAGCGCTACAGCGCATTCGACGCCACTCCCACGACGGCGACGGCAGGAGGCTTGACGCGCGCGCACAGCAGCACCGACACGATGCTGCGCCAGGAGTCGGCGCAGACGCCCATCCCGGCCACGTTCCGGCCCATATCGCGCTCGATCGGAGCCATTGACGAGAAGGCCACTGCGTGTCAGCACTGCGGCAAGCGCTTCGGGCTCTTTCGCAAGCGGTACATGTGCGATATCTGCCATTCGGTCTCGCTGTGCCGCAAGTGCGGCTACCAGGCCTCTGTCGACAGCTTCGCCAACGCCCGGACCGGCATGCAGATGAACTCGGTAGGCAACAACACGAGGCAAAGTGGCATGGGCCGCCGCCGCTCGAGTCTGAGCCAGCAGCATCAGAAGAAGCTGAAGATCCGCACCATCTGCAGGAACTGCTGCGACGACATGTACCGCTACTCCACGCACGCGAGCGTAAGACCGTCCTACTAGTACGTCCCTGCCGAAATGTAAGCAAAGCAAAAGGTATCGCCCAAAGGGCTGCAGTTAATGACTATCAATCAATTATGTTCCTCTCCTCAAACGCATCTGACGACTCGCAGTTGTTGGTTGGGGAGGCTGCTGCTGCCCCCCTATCAGTTCCCGTGGCTTAGGATACCTTGCGCTCACATCAGCGTATTCGCTTGAAGAGCAAACGATAACCACGCCGTTCTGCTTGTTCCATCACCTCCCAGTCTCTTCAATTGCGCACTTGAATCGATCAGAGCTCCTGCTCCTGGAAGCTGCCAGCAGTCACTACAATGGCACTGAAGCCGCCACAGCCATAGCTCTCCTCTCCTCGAGACGAACGGAGCAGGAAGGGTTGCGCGGATCCGCTGGGTGAAGAGGCAGGATTCGGTTTAATGGTCTTGCCGCAATCAACACGCAGGCACCCAGAAGGCACAGAACACACAACGCAACCTCTACAGACCCAGCGAGGCAACCACGGGCGAGGAGCATTGAGCTCCATCGCTGCCCAGCG
Source organism: Phytophthora crassamura (assembly GCA_033557995.1). Classification (NCBI taxonomy): domain Eukaryota; phylum Oomycota; class Peronosporomycetes; order Peronosporales; family Peronosporaceae; genus Phytophthora; species Phytophthora crassamura. The sequence goes on from JAUCED010000018.1 coordinate 521,641, forward strand.
TCAAAACGGCACTGCTGCAGCTCGCTCTGGCCCGCTCGCCTTGCAACTCCGCGCAGCGCTGGCCGCTCCTGCTTCGCTCGCTCGCATGGACAACCGAATGGAGAGCAGCCAGCAGCGACAACTCGCAGGCTGCTTCCTCCGTCGCACGTTGAAGTTGCCCGCGCACCATTTTTGCCGCGATGGTGATGATTTTCGAAGTGGCCACCGCATCTGAGCGCACATGTCCGCCCAGCAGCACGCGTGGCAGGAGCCCTGCCCCCACGCAACCTGCCAGGACGGCGCTTTGCCTGCCTTGGAACTCCCAGCCTGCGACTCGATCGTCCGAGTGAACTTCACTGTGAAAAGCGCGTTGTGTGTGTGTGGCAGCTGCGGCGCAACCCGACTTAAATCTCCGACCGCTGATTGGCTCGCACCGTTCGATCCGAGCACTTCAACGTACAGTACATGTAGAACAGTACCTATCGAGTCGAGTCGAGCGTGGCGCTCGTCCGCGTTGGGCAGCAAAGCCTGCTTTTCACCTTCATCGCTGCAGCCCGACGCCGCCGACAGCGGATACAGCACGACTTGCCTGAGGGCGAGTCGCTACCGGTAACGGAAAGGCCGTGTGTTGTCGAAGCGGGACCTGCCAATCCAAAAATTGCGGTGAAAGAGACGCAGCCACGGGGCACAGGACGAAAACAGTATCGTCGAGAACGCAGCGTGCGGCTGCGAGCGCCCCAGCTGCGCTGATAGAGAGCGGAGTGCAGGGCAGCCCTCTACAGGAGCAGCGTGCTCTACAGCTCCAGCACGGAAGGGTGCTGGAGCTGAAGCTGGAGGAGTGCTCGGATGCTCAGGAGCATGTCGCGTGGGGGCAAGTCGAAGGTCGCGTGCAGAAAGTGTATATACATGATTATGGCCCGTCTGCAATGGAGGGGGTGATCCCGCGGCCTCCTGTCCAATCGTCGAGCACACCGCGCGACCGCAGCACCGACTTGGGCCAAGCCCGCGCCCGTGAACATTCTACACAAGTCCATAACAGAAGTCCATTCCTGCAATAAAGCCTTGTGGTCGCTGGAAGCCTCCGTGGCTGCCGCTCCAATGTGTGCTCGGTTACTGAGATGACATCCGTCCCAGATGGCTTCGCTTTTTCGGAAAGTGTACGTAGGATTGTCTCATCCCCAAGCCCTGCGATCTTCGATGTTTTCCCTGCTTTGAAGAAAGTCCCTGTGAGACTGCAATCCCTGAATAATCTTACAGGTTTCCCAACACATACAAATCGCATGCTTTTCTGCAATCACGTGGTACCTGCGAGAAATAGTGTGGCCCGTCTGCGTTCTCGCAATGATGGGTTGGCCCACACAGCCGCGACGTGAAGTGAGAACTGCCTCATTCCGCAACTTGCCAGCAACCGCGCAGACGAGAAGAAACCAAGAAGAAACCTCATGAGTGAGTCCATCCAAGGCCGAGTGTTCGCCCGCCGGGCCGCGTTCGATGCGCTCGCCGAGGACCTGCGCGAGCAGGCGGCGGCGGCGCAGACGCTGCTGACGGAGAAGAAGGCCGAGGTGTTCACGCCGCACCACGCGGGTCTGGCCAAGGTGCCGCAGAGCGTGCGCGGCAAGGAGATCGTGGACTTCCTGGAGAAGTGGCTCACGCCCGAGGAGGAGGAGAAGACGGAGGAGGCTCCCGCTGAGCCCGAGACGACGGAGGGGGCCGTCACGGAGGAGAAGGAGGCCCCCAAGGCCGAGGAGGAAGCTCCCAAGGCGGAAGAAGAGGCTCCCAAGGCCGAAGAAGACGCTCCGAAGGACGAGGCCGAGGCGGCCAAGGAGGAGGAAGCCCCCAAAGAGGAGAAGAAGAAGGAAAAGAAGGAGAAGAAGGTGGAGGAGCCCTCGCCGTATCGTCTCCGGGCCAAGGAGGTCGCTGAAGCGCTCGTGCTCGTGGGCTTCATCACGCCGTACAAGGACCGCGTCAAGAACTATCTGGCCGAGGCCCCCAAGGAGTACGTGACGGACAGTGAGCTGTTTGTGCCGCTGGCCGAGGCCGTCACGGAGTCGAAGGACACGACGGTGTGGAGCGTCACGGACGGCGCTATCTACGCGTCGCAGCTGAAGCGCAAGGCCGGCGTGTTCTCGGCCTTCACGCAGGGCAAAGACGTGTACGTGGTGCTGAACGACAAGACGAATATGATCTACTTGTTCGAGTCGGACGTGGCCCGCGCCTCGATGGCCGAGTACGCGGCCGCCGACGGCTTCGTGCAGTTCGACAACGCGCACTTCCAGTTCGGCGTCAAGCTCGTGTACGGCGACAAGTTTGAGCTGCTGAACCTGGTGACCAAGGAGGCCCAGGAGGCCTTTTTGAACACGCTGCTGAACGTCGGCGTGCAGTACCGCGAGGTGTACAACCTGGCGGCCGAGGAGGCCACGTCGTTCTACGAGCTGAAGGACTTTGACATGGACAAGAAGGAGGTGAGCATGGCCGACTACAAGGGCAAGGTGGTGCTGGTCGTGAACGTGTCGAGCAAGTGCGGCCTGACGCCCACCAACTACCCGGAGCTGCAGCAGCTGTACGAGAAGTACCAGGACGAAGGCCTCGTGGTGCTGGCGTTCCCGTGCAACCAGTTCAAGAGCCAGGAGCCGGGCACGCACGAGGAGATCATGGAGTTTGTCAAGCAGTACAACGTGACGTTCCCGTTCTTCGAGAAGCACGACGTGAACGGCTCGAACGCGCGCCCCGTGTTTACGTATCTCAAGGCGAAGCTTCCCGGCACGTTCGGCAACTACATCAAGTGGAACTTCACCAAGTTCCTCGTGGACCGCAACGGCCAGCCGTTCAAGCGCTACGCGCCGACGGATCTGCCGCTGTCGTTCGAGGAGGACATCAAGGAGCTGCTGGCCAAGGCGCCCGAGCCGGAGAAGACCGAGGAGGAGGCCAAGGAAGAGGAGGAGACGACCGAGACGAAGGAGGAGACGACCGAGACGAAGGAGGAGACGGCCAAGACTGAGGAGATCGTGACTGAGAAGAAGGTGGAGGCTACTGCCACGACTGAGGAGGTGGCAACCAAGGAGGAAGCCGTCAAGTCGGAAGACGTGGCGGTGGCGGTGACGGCCCCCTAGGCGCTCCATGCCGGCGAGACTCGCTCGCCCGACCCATCGGCGCCAGAGGATTCCACATTGGCATGCCATCTCTCGCTGCACCGAAGCGTAGCTTATCCCATCGATTTTTATAATTTCCTTTTTTGGCAATATTCAAGATTGCACGTCAATTATAAATAATGCAAGTTTTTATCCAGAGTGATGGTCACAACTTCAACTAGTTTCGGTGGTCGTAAAAGGGCAACGGGCAGCGAGAAAGGGACCAGCCACCCAACGAGAACCATCCCGTTAGACTCTCACTCACTACTCAACCAGCTGAGGCCGACGTAGCAACATGAGCGCTGCACAAACGATGACTAAACTCGCTGAGAGCGCTCGAGAAACAGAGCGGACCGAGCGGGAGTTGATGGAGCGGGAGCCGTCGTTCGCGACTGCTGCGTGCCCCTCTTCGGCGGCCTCCGCTGCTGCCTCGCCGTCGAAAGCCGAAGACTCGAGCCTCTCTTCGTCGAATCCAGTCGAAGGGCGTGTCTTTCGGCGTCTCCAGCGCTTCCAGTTGCTGCCGTCGGAGCTTAAGGCGCAATCCGACATGGTCGCCACGTACTTGCTGGCACCGAAAATGCGGTCTCGACTGTTCGAGCAGCGCAACCACTGGTGGCAGCATCCGCTCCACTTGGCCAAAGCTGGACAGGGGGCCTTTGTGCGGGGCCGCAAGCTTCTCAAGGCGATTCTGGGGTACCTCTTGCTGTCCAACGCGGCAAACACCACCCTCCTGGACGCGCAGCAACTTGCTGAAGCACTTGTGCTGAATGGGTTCTTGTCGCCTGTACACGAAGCACAGAGCGATGAGAACGAGCAGCTTGGAGAGCTCTACGTGCTGGACGACAACTACTACGAGCTCGTAGCGCCAGGAGCCACCGCAGTTATCCCAACGCCGAGTGTCGTAGCTTCCGCCACAACCAACAGTAGTTCGGCCAATTCGCTGCCACGTGCAGTCGTCTCTCCGGTGCAGCCTCAAGGCTCGCCGACGCATTGTCCGAAGCAAGAAGGACGTCATGGCGGCTCACTCTCCGTCTGGGCGGTGACCGACGGCGCGACTCGCGCAGGGTTCGTGCAGCGTCGATTCGGCCGGCACCACGTGCGGAACCTGCTCAAGTTCGCGTCAAAGGAGAAGCGGTGCTACGCGGTGGTGAACAAGACGAAGCACCACGCTCTTGCTCTGTTTGAGACCGACGTGGCACGACGCGAGCTCGTGCGCTTGGATCTCCCTTCAGCCACCGTCGAGTATTACGCGCCAAGTGCTCCGTCCTATGCTCTGAAGATTTGTGTAGACGTTGGTGGTCGTCGTGATGGCACTGACAGCAGCGACGCGATCGAGATCCTCGTGTTGCAGAGCAAACCGGAGCAAGAGCAGTGGCTGCTGGCACTGGTGGATGCTGGCGCCGCATTCCTGGAGACCAACCCTTCCATCCTCTCATTCGCAGCCTCGTCGGCCTCGCTGTACTCCCTGCGTGACACGGATGCACGCGGCAATCCCTTGTGCCTATCCACTTTACGTGGCCATGTTGGGCTCCTGGTGAACGTGGCAAGCGGTTCTTGCAACACGAGCGCCGAGCAACTTACAGAGCTGGCCGAGTTGTCGGCCAAGTACGAAGCGGCTGGCTTGAAGGTGCTGGCGTTCCCAAGCGCGCAGTTCGGCGACTCCGAGTTCACCCGCGACGAGGAGCTGGCCGATCAACTCCGGACCTTGTTTGGAGTTGGCTTCCCCGTGCTGGCCACGCGCGACGTGAACGGCCCGAACGCGCGCGATGCGATGCTCTTCTGCAAGACGCGCCTGCCGGGCTCGGCCAGCTCCGCCGCCAACGCCTTCATCGAAAACGACTGCGTCAAGTTCCTCGTGGGCCGCGATGGTAAACCGTTCAAGCGCTACGGCCCCAGCGTCACGCCCTGCAGCATGGAAACCGACATCCAGTTGGTGCTGCAGTCGCTGTCGACGCCTACGCCAACGGAGTCGAGCTAAGAAGCCTCCAGACGACCAAGAGCCACGTATGGTGGAAGATGCAATAACATGTTATTTAATAGCCGGGCATTCACTTCTCATGCTTGCTTGCTGCGCTGCGGTCCAGGTAGCTAGCTGGCTTGGGCAGTAGCTCCATGCGTTTATACACGCGGCGCGTGCGGAGATCGAGCACGAGGCCGTGGCCAATACTTGCACACGAGTCCTTGTGTCTCCATACGAAACAAAACTCTATAGGCGTGGGGCGTTCCATTCCGCCCGTCGCAGGTCGCGCTGATCCTGGAGGGGCTTGAATGGCTCGGGAGGAATCTGTCTAGTCGAGGAACGACTTCTTGTACGCCGCGTTGAGCTGCTCCACCACCAGAAGCACGATCATGGCGTTGGGCGCGCAGCGCGTGTAGTATGTCCAGTAGCCGCGCCAGAGCTTGGACGGCCCCTCCTTGGTGACGATCTGCTTGAAGCAGTCGGTCACGCCCGAGTACGGGTTCTTGCCCGTCGTAGGGTCCACCTTCATGTTCATGAGGCGAGACTTGACGAGGTCGAAGGGCAGCGACGTGAAGGCGCACGCGAAGCCCGACACGGCGCTGGCGCCCATGTTGGTGGCGAAGCCGTGGCCGTACTGGGCCGCGATCATCTCCTTGGCCTGGTCGTAACTGGCCATCATGCCGAGGTTCATGGCGGCGCCACGGGCCACGAGCGGGATGCTGCCGCGCCACAGAGTGGGGACTCCCTCCGACCCGGCGATCTTGAAGATGGCGTCGAACACGTTCTTGTAGCCGCGCTTCTCGCCGGCCTTGGCCAAGGTGTCGGCCTGCATACGCACGAGCGCCACGTCCATGGGGCAGCCGAGCGTGGCGGCAATTCCGCCCGTCACGATGGCCGACGCCGACTTGATGGCCAGCGGCAGCGACGCGCTCTGGCCGTTGGCCACGCGACGCGCGCTCATCTTGTCGGAGAAGGCGCGGTGCATGCCGAGGCGGGCCGTGCCGTACACCATCTGGCGGGCCACGGCCGCCGACAGGCCGGCGTACAGACCCGTGACGCCTTCCTTGGCCACCACGGAGCGGGCCACGCCCAGACCCGTCACGTTGGCGCCGGTCTGGCCGGCCAGCTGCAGGTGCACCTTGACCAGGTCGATAGGGTGGATGGCCACGGCCGCGAACACGGCGGCCGAGCCACCGCAGATGTAGGGCTGCGCGGTCAGCGCAATGGGGGACTTGGTAGTCGTTGACATGGCGGTGCGTAGGCGGAGTGGTGAGCTGCACGAGGAGGTTTCGGGAATGGAGCGTCAGCGGCCCAAGGCGGTGGCTCAATCCTGTCGTCCTGGATTGACGGGCGGATAGGGCTCTGTGACTCGCACTTTGTATGGGCAATCACACCACATGGCGCACCACCAAGCAGCACTGATCCCGTTATCGGAAATGACGGGGGATGTGGCGCGAGGCCGGCGCGAAAGCTCTGCATCGGCCCTCGAGGGCCAACGGAGTGAGGCCATTACATGTATTGCTGGTCCAGCTCACCGGTACGCTGCTGCGTATTAAACCACCAAGGTATTTTAGGCTGGAGATGCTCTCCCGACGCTCTCGAACGAGCAGCTTCGTGAAGGCATTTCGTAGGAAAGGATTTGCCAAGTGTTTTGCTTATCTGTTCGTGGCGTGCCTTCGCTGCCGCGAGAGGCAACAACCTCAGCGCTCCGCTGCTTTGCTGCCATCTATCCGCCAGCGCCAATTTTGCCGTCTTCGCCGGCGGCGCTGCAGCATTCCGATGGGATGGGAAGGCTGCTTGGTGACGGTGCGGCCTGCAGCCTGCCGATCCATCGTGCTGGCTCGACACTTTTTTGCTGCGCCAGGCCGCGGCGACGATTGCTGGCCTGCGACTCGCGCCGCGAGATCGTCGACGAGCGATTTGGGGGACGTCCGGCGCCTGGGACAGCGCGGGTTGGTCCTTCGCGCGGCGGCTGGGGACGTTTGCAGCTCGCTCCAGTCGACGATTGCACACAACGCGACAGGAATGCGGCCGTCCAAGATCGGCGCCAGCTGGCCGCAGCGGATTTCCAGAGTGCTCGTCTTGGTGCGCCTATGGACACCACCACGACGTGCATTGAAATGCTGCTGTGCTCGAGCTGCCTTCAAGTCCGCACGCTGCCACCAGAATGCGCCGTTGACTGCTGCGGAATGCACATTCGGTGCCTGTACCACTCAGGAACGATCGTGTGGATGGCGTTGGTGGTGGCGGTACCTAGGGGGCGTGTTGAAGCTTTGCAGGCGCAATATTGCGCTCCGCTCTGTAGACGACATGTTCAACGGAGGTAGGACTGGATCGGGTGCGGCACTTGGAGAATGCTCTGCATCTACTGGCATTCTAGTCGAGCCCGCTTGTCCTGGTTGCCGCTAGGCGTTCTCGACTGAGTCTCCGCGGAAGGCGCCGCCTGCATCAAAGCGGTGATGGCACCCTCCGGTGAGGTGACATCCGAGACCACAGCGGGAAGACCTCAGCGAGCTGTACAACTCCACACTCCGAGAGCAGCAAAGGATTGAGACCAGGACGTAGGAACCTCCGAAACTCCTGCCTTCGCATCTTCCAGCAGGTTAGGCCCGGTCCTAGACCCTAGATCCTACCGTCCTGAAAAGAGTGTCCCCGTTCTGGTGTTGAAGTCCCTTTTCATTGGTCAAAACGTTCTTTTTCACCCAATCCACTCTTCCGCGGCGGAACATTCAGTTCCATAAGAAGTGATCTCCTTGCCGAGGCGGATGTCGCCGCTGCTCGTGCTGTTCGCGGCGCTGCTGGCCTGCGCTGCGGCCATCGACGTGCCCGTGGAGACGGGCTTCGAGTTCTCAGGAATGCACTCGGACTTCGCGCAGCAGTATTATCTTCTGTACACGGAGCTGGACGACACGGCGCAGCTCTCGGACGTCAGCGCTTCCTCCCTCCCGCACACTATGCAGCAGTCTCTAAGCACCAATTCACTCGCATGGAGCGATCTGCCGGGCCTACTACAGCGCGCACTTCTGTGGGATGCAGGCTACGTGCTCACGCCCTCGCACGCGCTGGCCAAGGTGTACACGCGCTGCGGTCGCTCCATGGCGGAGCTGGTGGTGCCTCCCAAAGCCTTCGAGCGCGCTGGCTGCCATCTACGCGACTGTGTACTGCCAGACGGGTCCATCTTCCACCGGGCACTGGATTGCAAGGCGTCGCATCTTTCCAGAGCCGTGCAGTGCGCGGTGGACGCGTCGGACGACGTGTCGGCGCCGGCCTACGCCTCCGTCTGGGGGGACGGCGGCGAGACCGACACGCTGCCGGAAGTGACGCTGCAACGGCATGCGTGGGTGGACGACGACGGCGCGCCCAACCTCATGTTCGCACTGCATACGACCGAGTTCGAGGTGGCCTACACGCAGTGTCCGCTCACGCCGTCGATGATCATCCCGTGTGCGTCCTATAGCCTCGTGAACCAGACCGCGTTCTGCACCCCGGAGCCAGGCGACGTGCTGGCCGCGTGGCTCACCAAGTACGCGTCCGACCACAAGCAGGACAAGACGTGGCTGCTGGTGCCGCTCTGCATCGTCACGTTCATGACCTTCGGCACGGTCGCCGTGTACCGCTACAAGTCGGCGTTGCGCGACGAAGTGCGCCGAGAAGTGGATTTGTTTATGAAGGAGAACCGCCATCTCTTCGACAACGGGGCCGTGGAGGCGTTCCTGGTGCCCAAGCGCAGAGGCAAAGGCCGCTCACGAAGCTCTCGCACGTCAGGCACCAGTCGGCCGCGTCGCTCGTCGTCCTACTCGTCGTCGTCCAGTCTCGACAGCGACGACAGTGGCTACAGTCCTCGGTCGTCCGTCAGCAGCTCTCGAGCCTCGGAACTCGACCGATCCGAGGCGTCTCGGAGCTACGACGAAGGACTCGACAACGCTGCAGCTTTCGAGCACTTTGACGCGACGATTGGCTTGTCAGCGTCGGCCTTTGACCCGTTGGCGTCGAGTGCAAAGATCATCCCAGTACCCGAGCCGCCGGCGCAAGGCTTGGGCAATGAAGAAGCTAGTGCGGACGAGACGACGGCGCGGAAGAACGAGATGGCCATCCAGAGCTTCCGTCTGTTCGAATCGCATCGCAAGATCCGCAGACTGCGCGTGCCAATCGGCGAGCTTCAGCTCTTACGGCCGCTGTCTCGAGGCACGACGGGGGAGGTCTGGCTCGCGCTGCACCGCAACGCGCAGGTCGCGCTCAAGCAGCTCGTGCCCGAAAAGCGCCGCTTGCTGCCTGAGATGGAGATGTTTCTGGCCGAAATCTACCTCATGGCGCAGTTAAAGCACCCGCACATCGTGGCGCTGACTGGGATAGCGTGGAACACGCTCGAGCACGTCGTCATGGTGCAGGAGTACATGGAAGGCGGCGACTTGCAGCATTTCTTGGCTCACCAGCGCGCTAATACCGTCGCAACCACGGCGCCGATCAGCGCCAGTAGTAGCACACTCGTGAGACGCTCGAGCTCCGTGTCGGGAGGCTTACCGCAGGTGGACGAGGCTGCAGCCACCGCGGCGACGTCGTCGGGCTCTTTCGCCGGCGGCATTGCTGGAGGGCTGCTTCATTCCACGCACTCGCTGCACTCGAGCCACTTCACGTGGTCCAAACAGAAGCTCGCCATTGCGCAGGCCGTCACGAGCGCCTTGGCGTATCTGCACGCGCTGACGCCCAAGGTGCTGCACCGCGACGTCAAGTCACGCAATGTCTTGCTCGCCAGTTCCTTGGACGCCAAACTGGGCGACTTTGGCATCAGCCGACGCAAATGTAGTGGCAACGACGACGAGACCAACCTTACTGCGACCGCAGCGGCTGGGACGTTGTCGTGGACGGCGCCCGAGCTGCTGCTGGGTGAAGAGTACACGGAAAAAGTCGATATCTACTCGTTGGGCGTGCTGCTCAGCGAGCTGGACACGTGTACGTTACCGTATCATGACCCCGCTTCAGTCTCCGAGCGACTGGTGCAGCACCCGCTGCGGTTGATGCGACGCATCATCAACGACGGCCTGAGGCCGCAGCTATCGCCCGACTGTCCGTTGCCTATTACGCATCTCATCGCAGCCTGCGTGTCGCGCGACCCCAAGCTACGTCCGAGTGCTGCCGATGTGGGCGCCTGGCTGGCGAGCGCTCGCGGAGAACGACTGCTGCGCAAGAGCTCCAGCGTCTTAATCCCGTAGAAGAGCAGAACGTGTCATTTATAACTGTTAGCTAACAGGTTTGGTTAGAGATCAGCTTCACATTGTAGACTAGGAGGTCGTAACTACTTCTTCCTCACCACACCGAAAGTATTCAAGCGACTGTGGCTTGAACTGACGTCGGACTTCGCCACTGAGTCAGTGGCTGGCCCAAACTCTCAGCTCCGTGGGAGAGATGGAGGCTCATACGAATTGGCTCGTCGTTGGGAGCCAGGTCGTCGAGCCGAGATGCTATTCAGCGGCAACCACGCCTGACTCGATTGGCGTTGGTCTGTCACCAAGGAGTTGCCTCCCACTCTTGACGTCGACATTCTTTCTGCGCAACGAGACCATCTCGGACAGCGTAACCGCGTTGGATTGTCGATGGCGGAGGCTCCGCGAAACTCTCGTTGAAGCGTCTCTCTCGTTGAAGCAGGCGTTCCGTGTCAGCGCTGCGCTGCCTTGCGCTCGACGGAATTGTCGAGGTGCTTGCTCCACTTGCTTGCTTTCCAGTCGGCTCTGCTGGTTCGCGTAAGCCACTGCCAGTGGAGCTTTCCGTAGAAGCGAGCAGCGGCGATGAAGCGCAGGAAAGCGGAGACTCCTAGCAATACTGGTGAATTCCTGAAGCGTCCCGGATTGTCCTGGATCGTCATCTTCTGGTGCGGATCCTTGCGCAGCGTGGTTTCCTCCGTTGCCGTTGCCGTCGTCGAGGCCGAGTCGAACCATACACCGAAAAAGAAGCGCTCGTTGAAGATGTGACTGTGGAAGGGGAGGTGATATCAACACCACCCAAAATTGCTAGCAACACCACCTTGGGTACATGGTACCGATTTTCGGGTACACCTCGATGGGGTCAAACTGTTAAATATTACTAGGCTGACCCTTTTTAAAGAATCATCGTTTCCTGCTGTGTGTCTTCTTCAGTTGCTTGATCTCTAGTTGCACTTCCCGCATACCATCGTGATGATCTGCGTGCAGTAGATATTCGCGGTCACTCCGAGGTCGTGACACCATGATCGTGTACTGGGCTTGGCGCCCCGCCGATGACGAGAGATGATGGGAGCTTAATGGGAGCACGAAACAAAGGTGCCCGATCTCCCTGGATGAACAAGCACGACACATAGACAAAAAAAACTACCGATCGTTGCAACGTGTACGATACCATACCGTATCAATGCCGCGGAGCGAGGTGAATGTCGCTTTATACCATCACACAAAACCACATATCGCCTCGTTCAAAACGTGGCGAGTTTACCGCTTTACCACCAAACGAGCGCACACATTCTCTAGGAGTGCCAGCAGGTGGAGAGGTATGTCGTCAGGCGTGTCCAACGTTCACCTCCAGCGGGGGGGGGGGGTAATGCTGTCAGCGTTGTCGTGCTGCGAGGTCGTGCGTCGTGCTGCCAATCCAAAGTGTTGGTGTACCCGAAAATCGGTACCATGTACCCAAGGTGGTGCTAGCAATTTTGGGTGGTGTTGATATCACCTCCCACTGTGGAAGCCGCGGAAATGGACCCTTCGCGGACAGCTGGGGCTCACAGGATCGGCGCCCACGTCAGCGGCAGCAGCACCTTCGCCTTCTTGGCTGCCGTCTGCGTTGGCTTCTGGTGGCGCCGCGCAACGCCGAGGCCGAGACCCTGGCTGTCTGTCCGAAATACTGACTGGCCGGGAATCCGACGCGCGCTGCGTGGACCAGCCGCAGCCAGCCGAGCCCCGAGCATGAGCTCGCGGGAAGGCGCGAGAGCCTGGATGCGGTCCACGTACGCTGATTTCGATCATAGAATGGACCCCGCGTTGGCGTGCGCGAGCAGCCATCTTATCCAGCGGCTTTTCGTCTACCACGGCTCGGGATCCTCGTTCTCGGTGGGTCTTTCTTGAGCAAGCAAGGGCTGGACTCCTGCTTGCCACACTCGTTTGTTGCTGTCGGAGGGACCGCAGCGACCGCGGGCTGCCGCAACTGAGCGCGCCCTGCTGGAGCTCGCAGCGCCGGGCCGGGCGGAGCCTCTATGGAGACCTTGGACTCGAGCAGCTCACCCGACTCGACCAGTGGCTGCGAGCGCGTTCGAAAATCGGCACGGCTGATTTGGTTCGGGCGAAAGCTTCGGCGCGCGTTCCGGCAAGCGGGCCGTGGCCGTTACACAAAGAGGGCGAACTTCAATCTGCCGGTAACGGCCGAGAACTGGGCGATTATATGGGGCACGTGAGAGTCTCGCTCATCCCGGCGCGAGGCACGTCACTTCCAGGCTCGCGGCGGCAACGGGGCTCTGTCGGGCGCAGCAATAGCGGTCTCCGATCAAGACTCACTTGCTTGCAGCTCGTGTTGACCTTTGCTGCTGCAGCGGAGGACGTCCTCGTCGGCGCCGCTTGCAACGCTACGGTCAGAAAGCGGCGTCCGGCGCAGCGGCGCTTTCAACGGCACCACCGGCGAAAGGCAAGCCGTTTTGCCGCGCTGGGCAGTAAGTAGCAGGCCGGGCTATCCACGATACCAGCGAGTACCTGGCTTAACGGAGACCTTTAGGTGGTGACGGCAGTAAATGCCCCAACAAAGCTGGGTTGGTTCTGATGCATCAGATAGCTAGCTAGCTACATCGCCTTCCTGTCGTCCTTGCTGCCCTTGTCCTTGGTCGCCGCTTCCTGGGAAGAGGCGTTGGGAAGAAGGCTCTCGGCGCCAACCGTCCGTGCGTCTCTTCGTCGCCACGCACTCGAGCGCTCGAGCGCAGGCTCATTCTAGAATTCCTGTCCGCGGAGCCGCGGAGTATGCTATGTCGTGGAGCTCGATGCCCACCAGCGCGAACGGCAGCCTGAACTGGCTGGGATACTCAAGCCGCGAGGAGCTCGAGGCCAGCGGCATCTTGGACAAGTGGGCGCAACAGCAGCAGCAGAGCAACCTCCTGGGCCCACGCCGCGCTTCGATCCAGCTCTGCCCGCGTTGCCAGGGCCATCGTCTCGAAAAAGTGCTCTACAACTCGATGGTTCTCGAGCGCAATTGCTCCGAGTGCGACGGCGAAGGTGTGGTGCGTCCGCCGCAGACGCCGAATCAACAGCCACGAACGCCCCCAGCCAGCGCGACGACAGCGTAAGCAGAGAAGCAGACAAAGATCTATCGATACATAATATACTTCAAAAAAAAGCTACGTGTTCTCTTAAGGATGTTTTCTCATCGTTCTTGGTCGTCGTGTTTGCCCACGTACACACTACATTTACACGCTACGCCATTTGACTGGAGTCGCTCTTGGTACGATGCAGGGAGGGCCTCGTTGTACGCGCCGCTGCTGGAAAAGCAGGCGTGTGTTGGCTCTTTTCATGGTCTTGTTCCCTCTCCTTCGTCTTGCTTGGTCGCCGCGATTCACTCGGCGAAGAGCAGATTGTCCAAGCCAAACTCTTCGGCATTTGTCGGCACGCCGCGCTCTTGCTGGTGGCAGAGCTCTTTGGGTGGCGTCGCAGACGAAGCCGAGATGGCCACAGCGCCTTGGTAGCCGTTGTTAGCCGCGCTCTCCTGCCAGTCGAACTCATTCTTGCAGTCGAACTCGTTCTTGCAGTCAAACTCCAGCGGGAACGCGCCGAGCTCGAAGCTGGACGACGACGCCTGGGCGTCCCACATCCACGGCTCCAGGAAGGCGCCCTGCAGTGCAGCGGCGTCCGCAGCGCCGTTGCTGCTGCTATGGTGGCCAACTGACGGATAAGGATGCGGCTGCGTGTCCGCATGCTTGAAGTCGAACGGCTTGTATCCGTTGCCCGCGTAGCCTGCGTCGGCCGAGAATGACGTCGATGTGCTGTTGTTGCTCACTGCTTGAGTGAGCGAGTACCGGAACCCTCCCAGGTGCGGTGCAGCGCGATTCGAGAAGGAAGGGGTCAACGACGCAGGAGGCGCGGCGCTCCGAGGAGTAGCTGACAGGAGGTGGTGGGGCTGAAGCGGGGGCAGGATGAACTGCTTGAACGAGTCGTCGCAGAAGGCTTCGAGTCCGTTGAGCGACTCCGACGTGTCCTGCTTAATGGAGACGTTGGGTCGAGCGAGTTTCTTGAGCGGCGGTTGGTGGCTTAAGCTGTGGCGGTAGGCGCTGCTCTCCATGCTGGCAGTGGCGCTCGGGCTCCGGTACATTTCCCCGAACGCGGGTGCGTCACTGATGTCTCGGGCCTGGACCTGCACGTTCATCGGGCGTCGCCGGGGCAGGCTGCCGACCTGCTGGTGCTTGGCGATCCCATGGCCGACCACGCGCCGCTTGGTGGGCTGCGCGGCCGTGGGCGGCGGGATGACCTGCGTGCTCTTCTGGCGCCACTGTTCCCGAATGGACAGGGTCGACTTGTTGGCGGCCGAGAGGTCCGGCGGGAAGCAGTTGTGGCTGAAGGTGCAGACACCGCTGGACTGGGTCTTGGTCCACTTGCGGAAGCCGAAGTTGTTGAGCTGGCGCTGGAAGCTGGCAAACTTCTGGTGCTTGAAGTACTTTGGCAGGATCTCGCGCTCGAAGCGCTCCATCTCGAGGATGTGGAAGGCCGTGACGCTGTTGGGCGTGAGCTCCTTGTTCTGCACCCACGAGACGACGCGCTGGTCCTCCGTCTGCAGGATGGCGTACAGCGAGCGCAGGAACTTGGGCACCTTGCAGGCGGCGGCCAGCGCGGCCGGCAGCTCGGGCTCCTGCTCGCGCTTGCTGTGCGACGAAAGCCGCGCGCGCTTGGCCGGCCTGGCGGATTCTGTCGGACGGGCGGTTTTCGCGGACGGCATGGGCGGCGATTGACTGCCGGGTTTCGATTTTCGGCTGAGCTGCGCGCTGAAAATCGGCGAATGAAGCTCAAACCGTGGAAAGAGGGGCCGTCGCCCCAGGCAGCATTGTCCGCCGGGCTGGAGATGGTCATACACGGCGCAATTGTATGGCCGGCCAATCAGCGCGCAGAACGGACGCAAGATCGCGTCCCAGTGTCGGGAGACGGGGCAAGATACTTCTTCTTACCAGGACGACAAAGCCAGCAGCTCACTCGCGCTCAGTATGCCCGCAAAATGTTGGCAAACTTTGCCACCGACGGAATTGGCTGCCTCAAGCGTACTTCGCAGCTCAACCCACTTCGTATCGCCGCGACGTGCGAGCGAGTCCACATCAAAACCAGCACGAAATTGCGAGCAAAAGAAGCGGAGACCTTCCTACAGTCCCGTCGTGTCGGTCGGTCTCCGTTAAGCCAGGTACTCGCTGGCATCGTGGATAGTCCCACCTGCTACTTACTGCGCGCGACAATCTCCGGCCGTGTTGTCGTTGAAAGTGCCGCTGCGCCGGACACCGCTTTCTGACCGTAGCGTTGCAAGCGGCGCCGACGAGGACGTCCTCCGCTGCAGCAGCAAAGGTCAACACGAGCTGCAAGCAAGTGAGTCTTGATCGGAGACCGCTATTGCTGCGCCCGACAGAGCCCCGTTGCCGCCGCGAGCCTGGAAGTGACGTGCCTCGCGCCGGGATGAGCGAGACTCTCACGTGCCCCATATAATCGCCCAGTTCTCGGCCGTTACCGGCAGATTGAAGTTCGCCCTCTTTGTGTAACGGCCACGGCCCGCTTGCCGGAACGCGCGCCGAAGCTTTCGCCCGAACCAAATCAGCCGTGCCGATTTTCGAACGCGCTCGCAGCCACTGGTCGAGTCGGGTGAGCTGCTCGAGTCCAAGGTCTCCATAGAGGCTCCGCCCGGCCCGGCGCTGCGAGCTCCAGCAGGGCGCGCTCAGTTGCGGCAGCCCGCGGTCGCTGCGGTCCCTCCGACAGCAACAAACGAGTGTGGCAAGCAGGAGTCCAGCCCTTGCTTGCTCAAGAAAGACCCACCGAGAACGAGGATCCCGAGCCGTGGTAGACGAAAAGCCGCTGGATAAGATGGCTGCTCGCGCACGCCAACGCGGGGTCCATTCTATGATCGAAATCAGCGTACGTGGACCGCATCCAGGCTCTCGCGCCTTCCCGCGAGCTCATGCTCGGGGCTCGGCTGGCTGCGGCTGGTCCACGCAGCGCGCGTCGGATTCCCGGCCAATCAGTATTTCGGACAGACAGCCAGGGTCTCGGCCTCGGCGTTGCGCGGCGCCTCCAGAAGCCAACGGAGACGGCACAAGAAGACGAAGGTGCTGCTGTCGCTGACGTGGGCGCCGATCCTGCGAGCCCCAGCTGTCCGCGAAGGGTCCATTTGCACAGTCACATCTTCAACGAGCGCTTCTTTTTCGGTGTATGGTTCGACTCGGCCTCGACGACGGCAACGGCAACGGAGGAAACCACGCTGCGCAAGGATCCCCACCAGAAGATGACGATCCAGGACAATCCGGGACGCTTCAGGAATTCGCCAGTATTGCTAGGAGTCTCCGCTTTCCTGCGCTTCATCGCCGCTGCTCGCTTCTACGGAAAGCTCCACTGGCAGTGGCTTACGCGAACCAGCAGAGCCGATTGGAAAGCAAGCAAGTGGAGCAAGCACCTCGACGATTCCGTCGAGCGCAAGGCAGCGCAGCGCTGACACGGAACGCCTGCTTCAACGAGAGAGACGCTTCAACGAGAGTTTCGCGGAGCCTCCGCCATCGACAATCCAACGCGGTTACGCTGTCCGAGATGGTCTCGTTGCGCAGAAAGAATGTCGACGTCAAGAGTGGGAGGCAACTCCTTGGTGACAGACCAACGCCAATCGAGTCAGGCGTGGTTGCCGCTGAATAGCATCTCGGCTCGACGACCTGACTGCCAACGACGAGCCAATTCGTATGAGCCTTCATCTCTTCCACGGAGCTGAGAGTTTCCGCAGTGTGGGTCAGTCACTGACTCAGTGAGCGAAGTCCGACGTCAGTTCTAGCGCGCAAGGTACGGAGCACTTACAAGCCCAGATAAAAAGCCACAGTCGCTGGAAAACTTTTGGTGGTGAACGCTGGAAACTCGTTGATTCAGAATGAGTCACGAGGCTACCGTAGCTAGTCACGCTGTGCAACTGGCTGCGAACAACAGCTCCAAGTGATCCGCTCTACGCATAAAGTGTGGATCAAAGTGGACTCGCTTCAAGGGTCTGAGTCATCATCGATCGTGTGGTCCACAGCGTGTCAAGTACGTCATCCATCTGATCACAACTTGCCGTCTCGCAATGACGCGGATGGACGAGAAGCTCGGACGCGCTCTGGCCCGCCGCCGCGCCGTGGGCACGCTGCGCACGCTGCAGGTGCCGGACACGAATGCTCCGACAGCGGTGGACTTCTACTCCAACGACTACCTGGGCTTCGCGCGCTCGAAGCCGCTGCAGGAGCTCGTGAAGATTCGCCAGACGGAGCTGCGAAGCCAGCACGCGTTCCTGTTGGGGGCCACGGGCTCGCGGCTCATTTCAGGTAACTCGCAGCTGTTCATGCAGACGGAGAAGGAGCTGGCCACGTTTTACAACAGGTAGGAGGCAGTGGAGAGGTCTAAGTTGACGTGGTTGAGCTCTGAGCTGACCTGAAGGTGTTGGGACGGCAGTGACGCGGCGCTGCTGTTCAACTCGGGCTATGCGGCCAACTTGGGCGTCATGTCTTGTGTAGCACAGGGAGATGACGCGATTCTATACGACGAACTGGTGCACAACTCGTGCCATGAGGGGATCCGGTTGAGTCGCGCGTACGCCAAGGGCCGCTCCTTCGCGTTCAAGCACAACGACCTCGACGATCTGGAGTGCAAGGTGCAGAAGTACTCGTCAACTCCAGCTGCAGGCGATGCACACAAAGCCTGCGTGTACGTCGTGGTGGAGTCTCTGTACTCGATGGATGGCGATTTTGCTCCGTTGGAGGCCATGGCTGCGCTTTGCGAGCGGTTGGGCGCGTTCCTCATCGTCGACGAGGCCCACAGCACGGGCGTCTACGGTCCTCAAGGCTCCGGTATCGTTCGTGAGCTCGGCCTGGAAAAGAAGTACAAACACGCCTTCGCATGCCGCGTCCACACCTTCGGCAAGGCCATGGGCTGCCACGGCGCCGTGGTGTGCGGCTCGCAGGTGCTGATCGACTACCTGGTCAACTACGCGCGGTCCTTCATCTACACCACCGCGTTTCCGTTCGGCCAGCTCGTGTCTGTCATCTGCGTACACGAGTTCTGCGCCAGTCCAATGGCCGACACGCTGCGCCACCGTGTGCTCGAGCTTGTGGACTACTTCAAGAGCAAGGTAGGCAGCGCTGCCAGCATCCCGCGTGAGGCGCTTCTGGCCAGCGATTCTCCGATCCAAGGCGTCGTGTTTGAAGGCAACCACCGCGTGCTGATGGCTTCCCAGCAGATGAACGCCATGGGCATCCGCGTGATCCCCATCCGCTCGCCAACGGTACCGAAGGGCGCCGAGCGCTTCCGCATCGTGATCCACGCCGACAATACGCGTCACGAAGTGGACCTCCTGGTGGACGCCCTCGCCGTCATGTTCGAGGCTCGCCGCGATTCCAAACTATAGAACGCCGCGCTCACAACGAGGTTAGACAGATTCTGGGATGTTTATTTTGCTGAATTGGATCCTGGAGCTCACTACGTGTCTTAGACGGCGTTGTCGACCCGCGCGGTGCTCGCGCCGGCACGCAGCGTGACGGACGCGTCATCCTGCACCGCGGACTTGGCCATAGCTCGCTGCAGCAGCCGCGCGCAGCCGATGTTGCCGCTTTGCTCGGCGATGAAGAGCGGCGTGTGGTGGTCCACGTCTTCTCGGAACGGATCGGCGTGGTGGTCCAGCAGCAGCTTGACGCAGAGCGCGTGGCCGCCCAGCGCCGCCAGATGCAGCGGCGTGATGCTGCGCTCGTCCATGGCGTTCTGGTCAGCGTTGGCCGTGAGCAGCAGCCGCGTGCACTCGTTGTGGCCGCCGCGCACGGCGTAATGCAGCGCCGTGAGGTTCTCGGCGCTGCGGCTGTCCACGTTGCGGTCGCTGGAATGCACCCAGCGCTTGACGACGCGCGCGTTGCCGGACTCGGCTGCTTGGCGTGCAAATCCTGGCAAGTCCGACACGGGGTGCACTCCTGAGCCGCCGGAGCCACCGCGGTCTTCCTCGCCGATGGATTTGCGCTTCTTGCGCAGTAGTTTGCGGGCCATGATCTGCAGCTTCTGCCTCTGGTACGAGGACATGGCTACGAGAAAGATCAGGCAGAAGACCCCCACCACGCCCATGGCCAGCGCCAGCGGGTGGATCTGCATGCGCCCGGCCGGTACGTTGATGCGCGCGTACTCGTGGGTCGTCGCGTCGATCGGCTTCATGGCGGACTGAAGTTGTGAGCAACTAACGCGTAGCGTTAAGGGTACTGAGATAGCATAACTTAATCCAGTACGTTGAGGCGTACTTATACGATACCGTACTTATACCGGTCATTTTCGGTACGGGAACGATGGACAGCGGCGACTTGTACGGAGGCCTGGAGCTGCCCAAGAAGACCAAGCGCGAGCGGGAAGAGGAGAAAAGCAGCAGGAAGGCGAAGAGCTTGAGTGCTAATGATGCGGCTGTGAAGCGGCCGCGCGTGGAGAAGAAGCCGTTGGACTTGGCAGCGACGGTGGCCAAGCTCGAGGGGTACATGGTGCGTGTACATGTAGCAACGGCTCCACTTTCGCTGGGCGGGCCCTTGCTGAAACTTCAGTTGTATTGATGCAATTGGTGTTTGCAGTTGGTGGACAAGAAGTTCGCCAAGGCTAGCAAGTTGTTCTACCAGTTGGTGTCGGATCAATTGACAGCAGAGTCGAGTGAGCTCTTCATGAAAACGCTGACGAAGGTGATCGACGAGAAAGGGGCGGCGCTGAGCGGCAAGAAGGAGTTGCAGGTGCTCATTGAAGCTGTGGACGCGAAGCGTGAGGAGATTTTGAGCGTGGAAAGTGACGAGCGGAGAGAGCGAGAGCGAAAGCTGGACGCGTGGAAGTTCTTGGCCATCACGCACGCCCAGCTCTTTACGGACGAAACGTACCAGTTCAACAAGGCTGCCAAGGTGGTGAAGCTTCGATTTGAGCAACTGGTGGGCGCCAAAGAAGATCAAGACAGCGTCCAGCTCGCGCGGCGACTGCACGTCGAGTTGATGCCGCTGCTGCATACGCTGTACAGCAAACTGAATCTCACGTGGGCCACAACCATCGTTGAAGGCGTGCTGGCGCTAGGCACACGCCATCGTCTGCTGTTCAACGAGCAGGATCGAGAGGAGGTGGATTCGTGGACGAAGGGCATGCAGGATCGCCGTAGCGCGCCCGCGATCGCTCGATCTGCCGGGTCCGACTCGCGCCGCAACCTCGTCGCCGCTGGATCCAAACTCTCGGAAGCTGGCGCCAAGGTGCCCGGCCGCTACAACCACCCGCTCTTCAACAAGGAAGTCTAAGTTGCCTTTACCAAATGTAGCCATTCTCACACGTCACATATTTACGTACCACACACCACTTTCCAATCCCGTGCAAGTCGATACCGCCTCCCTCATCCTGCGAGCCACACACTTGAGCAGCTCCAGCATATTCACCTTCCTGCATCATGTTCGCGCTCCGTGGCGGCCTGACGCGCGCCTCGGCCTCGGCCCCGGCGCAGCAGCTGCGCCAGTTCGCCTCGGCCAAGAAGCCGCGGCCGACGTGGCGCCAGAAGGCCAAGGCCGAGGAGCGCAAGCGCAACCCGCAGCCGCCCCGTCAGGCTCCGCGCCAACGCGCCAAGCGCCAGAACTTCCTGGTGTCTCCGCCTGTAGAGGACGGTAAAAAGTGGCGCGTGCTGAGCGCCGGCGTGCTGGAGCGTCTGCCAGTGATTCAGCCCGACCTGAAGGACTGGGAGATGGACTACGCAGTCATGAAGCACGAGAAGGCTCTGCGCGAGGACCAGAGACTAGAGGACGACTTCTGGTTCATGGAGCCCGGCACGAAGCACATCCAGCCGGAGGAGGCGCCGTGGCCCAATGCCGAGGACGATCCCGAGGAGATCGTGGGCGCCGGTTTCCATCTGGCCCCGCGTGAGACGGAGGACGACGCCAACAACAACCGCAAGTCGCTGAACCGTGCGCTTAAGGGCCGCGTCTTCCTGCTGGTCAAGAACCACAAGGACGCCAAGTTCCCGTGGTTTTTCCCTGTGGGTCAGAAGCAGGACGAGGAGAAGATGCGCGACGCTGCGCTCCGACTCGTCAGCGAGGCCGTGGGCGATGAGCTCGAGGCCAACCCCGTGGGCTTCGCCCCCATGGGCTACGTCAAGTACGAGCACGACGACGACTCCGAGTACGACGGCACCAAGGTGTTCTTCTACAAGTCGCAGTTTCTGGACGGAGACGTGGAACTGAACCAGGACAAGGCTAGCGACTACCTCTGGGTGACCCGGGACGAACTGGCCGAGTACCTGGAGCCGGAGATCGCCGACTACATCAAGAAGATGGTGCCGCCCTAAAGTGACTGCGCTGTCCTCGTAGCTTAGTTGGTGCGCAGCTCTGTTAACTTGGAATCTTCGCCGTGATGGATGTACCTGTAGACAGCCGTTCGAGAGAGGTGGGGTGACTGCGAGCCTGAGCCTCGCTCGACAAGGCCAGCGCCAACTCCTGGCTTGGCGACTCTGCATTGACTCCCTTGCCTCTCGCCTTTATAGACCACAGAATACAGAGCCAAACCGATTCCGAGTTGAAGTCCTTCCAGTTGCAAGGTGGCCGTTGCATGCGTGTAGCTAAGCACTTGTTGCAGATATCGACTTTCCTCTGAACGGGGAAGCGAAGAATGCCAGTGTCGTAACGCTCCCCATGTCGCGGAGAGAAGCAAGGCAGACGACGCAGACATATCCACCACAAGACAGACAGACTCTCGTTATATATTTTTTACTTTGACAGTTTACAGACTACGACTAAGAAACGAACGACAGGTACAGTACAAGTAATAAGGCATCGACTAGCTCGACAAAATGAGAAAAAAAGAATCCAAAACGGTTCCGAGGTGCTGTGTGGTGATGTGGGACGTCTCGCCTTTGGCGGAGCTTGTTTGCTTGGGTGTTGACCGCTTACTGCGACGGTCGTGGGCTGTTGTGGTTGGCGTCGAGCGATCCAGTGAAACTCTGGCGCTTGAGGGAGCTGCGGCGCCGCCGGATGCTCTTGGCCTTCTCTTTCCTCTCCTGGATCTCAATGTCGAAGCTCAGCTTGGGCGCCGCGAAGCGGTTCAGGCTCACGTAGCTGTTCTCGACACTGGAGTGCAGGGACACGAGGTCGGGCGGGGTGCCGACGAAGTCGTTCAGCAGTCGACTCGCACGAGCCGCCGGATGCCGTTGCGCCGCCACCAGGATGGCGTGGAAGTACTTGGCTCGCCGCTCCAGCAGCGGAATACTGTCGAACTGTAGGTAGCTCCAGACGCCGCCCTTGTCTGGTAGCGGGGGCAGCGTGGGCTCGCTGTCTTCACCGCAATCCGTGATGGAGAACCTGAGACCCACCGAGGCGTCCTCCTCGTCGTTGTTGCTGCTTTCGTCACTAATACTGGCCATGGCCGTGACGGACGCGAGCTTCCGGTGCGACACCGGCATGACTTTGCTGAGCGCCGCGTGCAGGTCCCGGAACTCCGAGTAGCGGCGTCGCACCTTGTAGGCCGACAGCGGGCCGTGTGCGGTGGAGCGCACGATCACCTCATAGTAGACGACTCCGTCGGTGTCGCGGCTGTAGCCCGTGACGGACGCGCTGCGGTAGTTCATAAAGTTCTCCTCGTCCTCGTCCTGCGCAGCTCCGTCATCTGACACGCCTGCGGCGTCGCTGCGCGGCGAGCACGTGGCCGAGTTGAACGTCCAGCTGCGGCTGTGGTAGTGGATCTGGGTCTCCTCCTCCGGTTCGGGCACCGAGCGCGCTCTCTGAAAGTCGCTGGCACTGCCGATGCTACCTGAGCTGCTGTTGTTGCTGTGGACCTCGTGGCCGCTGTCCTGGCTGGTGCTGTGTGCTCTCTTGGCCATGGTGTTCTCCAGAGCCGTCTCCAATAAGGAGCCGCGTCGATGTCTGTGGCTATCTACAGTCACGCGCGCACGACGCGGGTAGCCGAGTTCCTGCTGTAATAGACTGAGCGAGCTGCCGGTGCCGGAGCTGAGCGCGCGGCGCGCGTGGCGCACGCGCTGCTGTCGCTGGAACTCGAGCTCCTCCTCCTCGGTGAAGCTGTCGTCGATCCGGGTGTGCCCCACCGTGAGCACGCTGGCCGTGGATGCGCGGCGTGGGAGCGTCGACAGCGACTGCGAGCGAACCTCACGCACGGGCACGACGGGCACAGCCATGGGCTCCAAGTCCTTGAGACTGGGCGTCAGCGTCGTCGGGGACGCGACGGCCACGGCCACGACGTCGGCGAATTGACCGGGCATGAAGCTTGGCTGGAACGTGGCGCAGTTGGCTATGCACTACACGGCGAGTTGGATAATGAACAGCCGCAAAAAAGCCGCAAAGACAAAAGCAAAGCTTGGCTCGAAAAAATATTGTGCTAAAACTTGACGCGGCAACGGCTGCTGAGCGGTTTCTCGTGGGCCCAAATCAGAGCAAAGCGGTCGGAGTTGCAAATTTCTCGTTAGGCTTTGCGTGAAAAAGCAGGTGGTGACTGGTGCTCGCTCTCCGGTTGGCACTGCAAGTGCTGAAGTGATCGCCTGCTCTCTCGCGCGTGAAACCCACGCGGCCAAGCAGACGGCGGCGGCGTGTGGCTAGGCTGCCCCAGACGCCGGCTGCGTGTCAACGCGGAGGACTATGCAGGGACTTCCTCGCAGCTTCGGTTGGCTCTATAGTTCCGCCCCCAGCTCTCGAGAGCATATCGAGCGACTATCCACGGGCTGACACGCAGCGCACTGCTCCACTGCGCTGCTTGGGGCCGGAAGAGCGCTCCCAGCGCGGTCTGCGTTGTTAAGTGGCCAGCTGCTGGCCGGGCTTGTCCACGCGTTTTGCACGACGCAGAGCGTGTCGTTCTCGAGGAGCGTCTGGCCGACGGATAAGGACGGCAGCGGAACATTCGACAGCAGCAGCGTCGAGATCCGGCGGCGCAACGCAAGATCCACGAGGACATCCAGTCGACGTTTGAAGATGCCCACGCTGCTGCCGAGCGTTTCCCAGCTCCTTTTCTTTGCCGAGCAAATTTTGGTGGCACTCGCGCGGCGACGTCGGTGAAGGCAAGCTGATGGACCCGGAGCGATCCGTTTCCAAGCGCTAGTCGCGCTTGGTTGGTGTCGAAGCGGACATGGCTACAGATCTCGGTGTCGTTACTCGGGTTTCGCCGTGAAAGGGCGCGGCTGACTGCTCGGCTTGTTTCTGACTGACCTGCTCCGTTTGACGCGCCGAGCATACCACGTAGCGCTCGCTTGCTTCGTTGAGCATAGCGCCATCGTTTCGGAAGAAAGGGAGGCCGCTACCGCTGGCGTCGCCAGGGCAGACAGTCATTGCGCGCAGCTGAGCGAGGCTCTAGCGGTCCCTCCTTGCGGCCGGGCGTTGGAGCGGTGGCTGCTGCGGAAATTTGAGCCCTTCGAGAAGGTAGCGGAGCCACCGCGAGCGCGTAGCAAGGTCTACTGGACCCGGGAAATGCTCGCGCTGTGCTGCGGCGAGCTGGGTCCGTCAATGACGATCTCTGCCATCTCTCAACTTCAAGATCGATAACGTGGCGCTGATGTCGCCACACAATAGTATGTGGTCCACATCACCGGTTCTTCAACATTCTTGGCCAATCAGAGCTCGTACGTCATCAACACTGGAGCCGCAGAATCGTCGCATATCATGTCACTTTTAACAATTACTACGTACGATGTCAGTAGTACTACAGTACAGACATCTGCTTCAATAAAGAACGCGTCGTCGTTATAGAAATATCCAGTTAAATACGAATGGTGAAATTTGAAGAGATACATTTACAAGCACTCTGCATGTTAGCAGTAGGCCAGCTAGCAAAGCAGAGAAGAAGGACACAGCACTTGCGGTGGTGTTGCAGCTCACACTAAATTATATAATAGTATGCTCACTGGAGCGATTCCCGTAGCATTTTGATTCCCAGATATCAGCCAAAACATTTGAAAAAGGGCAGGAATTAATTACAGATCTTGGCTAGGACCTTGCGGTCCCCCGCTAACGCCAGCGAAACCCACGCGCTGCCGTTGGCGGCGGCGGCGTTGAAGCGCCCACTCAGGAAGGGCACGAGCCCTCCCGCCGGGTCACGCAGCTGGAGGCAGTCGGTCTCCAGCCCTTGACCTTTGATGAGCGCGTTTTGGTTGTGGCCTAGCCGGCCGCTGCACAGCCCAGCGAGTGAGCTCACCCGGACGTAGGGGATCCCGCCATCAAATCGTATGTCGACAGCGGCGAAGGCCGGCAGGAACTTGGCGGTTTCGAGCACGAGCATCGCTGGAGGGGAAGATGGCAGGCGATGGCGCGCTTCCGGCACGTTGTTTTATGATGTTTCAAAGGAAAAATATATAATATTAGGAAGTTTTGACGCGAAGTTATATAATAGTTGGGAGGTTTGACTCGAAGTTATATAATATTACGGGGTTTTGAGCACGCTCAATCAGGGGCTAGGTGGAGGTAGGGTTGTACGGCGTTTTGTCCACAACTGCTTTTCGTCCAATGGCCTACCGCGATATCGAGGTAGGGTTGTACGCGCTCTGAAATTAAAACACACGTGTTTTCTAGAGGTTGGCCCGTTGCAAAAATCATTTTTGTATCAGGCCCACCGCGCACAATTTATGTATTCATAGATCTGGTCAAAAAATGGACACGGACGTACGTCGGATCATCGTCATTTCTAAATATCGAATAGTATTGTACTACAATAGTACTGTAGTAGTACTTCGAAGTACAGTACTGTATTCATCTCGCTTTGGGGCTGTCCAACTTGATTGTTTCGGACGCTTGAGTAGCATCCTCGCTGCCATGAATGGGGTCGAATCTGAGACTCAGACGAACTGGAAGAAGGGATCAGAAACAGCGATGAGGAAGGAGGGTCTTTCGACGGCTATCTATCTACGGATACCAGATCCGTACTGTGTGCCCGATCTTTTGTTCAGGGTTAGCGGTCATTGTGGCAACGCCATAGTAGCAAGTTCGCTTATCTGCGAGGTACATAACCACCTTAGCTAACGACTACCTACGTCTGTTGTAGAGTTAATCCTTACGCCGTCAACTAGTTTTTTGCCAGCGAGCTTGGCTCCACCGTAACTGGCCGACATCGCGCGAGATGCCAGCCACAACACCCACTTGGCCCGTGTTTCCATCGCGGTGGTGGGTGGGCCTCCACACCGCCGACGGCAGAATTTCGCCGCGGGATTGTCTTGAGCCGCCACCGAGTTGCCTTAAAGGAGACAACGTCAACGATTGAGGGTTTGCAATTGCGACCGCGTCAACCGCGAAGCTGGCAAGGGACTTGTTAACGCAACGATGCGGTGGGGTTGACCAAGCTCACGGCTACTAAACCTCGACGCTGGCGATTTGCTTCGGTTGCAAATTCAGCTATGAAGCTCATCGCTGCGACCCGCTTACATGCCTGACCTTCACCGGGTCAGCGATTCGACAAATTTCATTTAAACTGCTCCGCGAGTCGTACACCGTCGTGCGCTGTGCGTGACCTTCCTTCGGTTGTGGGCCACAACCTGTGGCTGCGAGATTCCACAGCACCATTTAGTACATCAGCAGCTACAGCATGTTTCGCGGTGCACACGCACTCATGCAAGTGCCTCTCCAGGGTCAGCAGGAGCTGCGCATCGAGCATGGTGCCCCTTGCTACTGCGTGCGAAGGGGACTCTTCGCCCGACTGACTTGAACCGAACGTTGCTTCAGCTTTCGATCAGCAAAATATCAGTTCTGCCAAGTAAATGATCCCTCCATTCATTTTCCCAGGTAAGGTACATACATCTGTCAAAGTTTGCGCACGATCGCTGTCAGCGAGCAAGCAGGGATGTCGTCAATCAGCAATTGGACTCTTTCTAAGCAGAAGCATCGACAACCATCAACCACCGTTTTCTCAGTCGATAATGCACTCGCTAGTGCTGTTCCTGGGCGTACTCGGGTGGACGAGCGGTGCCGCTCGCGCAGTCGACACTTTGTGCTCGCTGCCTCCCATTAACTACGCGAACGCCAAGGAGGACTACCCTGACTCGGCCTTTGCACTGGAGCAACTCGAGAGCCAGGGCGTCGCCACTTGGTACTCGGACCGCAATGACGACCCGACACAGACGGCCACGGACCTCGTCGCGAACTGCCCCGAGTCCTCGCGGTTGAGCGTGGTGGTGTATGGACTGCCCAACAAGGACTGCGAGGCAGGGTACTCGAACGGTGACGGCACGGTGACGACGGGTGCTGACTACAAAGAGTTCATCAAGACACTGACTGATATCATCGGCGAGCGCAAGGTGCTCTACGTGCTGGAGCCGGATGCGGTGGGGCTCCTCGCAGATCAGGGCTGTGCGGTGGAGTCTGGGTACGAGAGCAACCTGACCACGGCAATCTCGCTTCTGTCGGACAACCCGAACGCGGAGATTTACCTCGACGTCGGCTTCTGGGCGCTGGAGAAATCAGACACTGCGGATATCGTGGCAGGGATTGTCAAGAAGCTTGCGAAGAAGGGCAGCGTGAAGGGAATCACGCTCAACACGTCGAACTACCGTTCCACCGATCTCATGGCCGAGCTGTGCACCAACTTCCAAACGGCGGTGGACTCGACGGACATCCGGTGTGTTGTGGACACGTCGAGAAATTCACAAGAGTTCTTAAACTCTTCAAGCTCGGAATGGTGTAACGTGAGGCAGGCTGGGATAGGAGTTCCGCCCACAAACATAACGGACTACGACAACATCGACTATCTCCTGTACGTGAAGCCTCCAGGAGACAGCGACGGCACGTGTGACGGCCAGTCTGCTGATGCCATGCGCGGCCCCGCGGCAGGCAAGTTTTTCAACGATCACTTCATCAAGCTTTGGAACCAGGGCTACTTCGTCAATACGAAGGAAATGGCCACCATTTACGACCCGAATGAAGAAACGTCGGGCTGTGCTTCTCAGTGGCCCACGCCGACTGGATCCTGGGTTGCCACTGCAGCGACAGCCGTTTTATTGCTAATGAATCAATGGTGAATGCCTCGTTAGATGTAGTTCACAAGCGTTGTTTCTTTTTGGTTAGTTTCCAACTTGGATTTTAACACTGGTTCTTTTTTTAAAAAAAGACAAAAAGTAATATACTCGACTAAAAGTACTGTAAACCGGTTGCATTGTCATTTTAGGATGCTTGATTGCTGTAGTGAAGGTTGGTCAACGAAGTCCTGATGGATACAGCCAACACGACAGACAAGTTCTTATCAAGTTGTTTTTGCCGAGTCATTCCGCGTATCCTTAACTGCGTACATGTAGAAACGTACTTGAAGTACGTGTTCGTAGTGTATCGAACTACACCCAAGTAGTTCAACAAGCTACACTGGTGTTTTTGGCACTCGTTGGTTACCCTTCTCGTACGCCCTAGATCTCGTGTATGAACTTCGGAAAACGCTGAACACGATAGCATACCTACCTATTCGGTTGTGCGCCGGCATCATGTCAAGTTTTCACAAGATTGGAAAGCGCCCGAGATGCGCAAGCGAAATCTGCCATATATGACTTCTGCGTCGTTGGTTCCCCATTGAACATAGATTTATCCTGCCAACTCGCTGGTCGCAATATATTGAGTAGACATTAAGCAATGTTGAATGCACAATTCTCTTTTTTTTGAGGACAATTCTCTTTTTAAAAAAGAGAATCGTGCATTCAACATTCGTCAGCTTATACCTAGAACTTGTAATCTGACGAAGATCGTGCGGAGTGCCAAGACTAGTTGCACCATTAAGTGTCAAACGAAATCGGACGATGTCCGCAGCTCCAGGTGTTGACAGCTTGCTGCAAGAGTGCCACGATAGCAGATTCGCAGCAGTTACAAGTGGCAGGCGACGTCTGTCTTAGTCTGACTTCACCACAACTTTCATGGCATTCATTTCCATGCCAACTCGTCACGGAATTCGAAGTAAAATACCAAAAGCCTTCATCGTGCTTACAGGAAAATTTCTGCCTGAGCAAGGATGAATATCCGGATGGATGTTGGATTTTCCAGCCAATTCAAGTCAAGCCTGAACAAGAACTGATCACTGCCAGTACTGTAATAGTGTAGTGGATCCTGGACTTTTCCAGCTTGATCACCTCAGCGGAACCTCAGAGCTTCCACCAGGCCTCCGGTTCTGGCGATGAACGGCAGGCTCAGTCGTCGAGTGATGTCAGGTTTGTATTTCAGGTGGACCCGGATGTGTCCGACGGCCGCCAGGTGAAGGACGAAGTGTTTGACTGTCACCAGGCCGTGGACAATGGGTGCAGCCTGTTATGCCGGCAAGGCAACATTGCCTTGCTGCGCTGCATAAGGATTTAGTATGCCTAACGGCATGTTTCCCTTGGCGGAGTTACATGTACATTCTCACGGCTCGTCGGGCAGGTGGCTTCTGCCGACGACGATCCGTCTCTCTGAGAGCATGTCCAGGAAAGCTCGGGCTAGTTAGCATCAGCACCCGAAGTCTCTCCACATCTCTCAATCTTCTATTCGACCAACACATCAATACATTCGGCTCTATTTCCGTGCGGGTTGGCCCCCGCATTGCTGTGTTGGAGTTTTGGCAAAATTCGGCCCGGGAGACACTACAAAGAATTCTTTAGTAGAATTTCTACTGCTGCGTCGCTGCCGACACCTTCGACCGCGACCTACAGTGGCACCGAAGCCATTGCAACCTCATCGGCGTCGCAAGGATCCTGATCACCGGTGGACCCCCAATAACTAACTGTGACCATGATGCGCCCTGCTGGAATGGACGGCCCGATGGGTACAGTGCCTCTCTTCACTCCGATCCTGCCGCCCATGATCGAGTCAGTCTCCCACGAGGCGCTTGTGAAGTGGAAGCGGGATCGTCGAGACTACGAGGCCAAGATGCAAGCTCGCTGCCGCGTGACCGGCGAGGACTACAACGCGGTGGTGCAGTCGGTGCACGACTCGTTCGACCCAGACTACTCGACGTCTTCTGCGAGCTGAACCTCAACGTGGAGTCAGCCAACGCCACCGAGGGCATGCTGATCGCGGAGATCGAGCACATCGTCAGCAGCGTCAAGAACAACACGTTCCCGGTCGTCGAAGAGCTGTTCGACCGACTGCTGAAGATGAACATGAACGAGAGCGAGGTGAACGCGCGCCTGATCGACTACTACAAGAGCTTTAACTCCATCGTGGCCGACCACGGCCTAACGGAGTGCTTCACTGGCGCCAATGGTGCGAAGCAGAACTGCAAGGTGCTGATCGCGAACCTGCTGCCCAAGTCTTTGGGAGACGAGGTCAAGCAGTGCCTGCGCTTCACCCATGCTGACGGTGCCTCGGACGTCAGGGCCCTGTTCCGTCTCGTACTGGAGGAGACGCACGAACTGGAGCGCCAACACCAACGCCTGCGACTGCAGAAGCGTGAAGCTGCTCGGCCCCTCGACAAGGAGAAGTCAAGGACCGAGCCATCCAAGAAACCGAAGCGGCGCTGGGAGTCCAAGAAACCCGCTGCTGTGACCCAAGTCCAGCGACCACGGCGACCGACTCGAGCAGAGGCAAGGCTGACTCGAAGCCGAGGCCTTCGAGCTCGTCGCGGCCGCCATCTGGACCATGCCCGAAGTGCGACGAACTGCACTGGCTGCGCGAGTGCCCGCAAGCTACGTAGAAGGAGCGAGAGGAGCTCTGGAAGAAGATGCGTGACGCTCGTCTAGGCAAGAAGGCCAAGACCAAGCGACTTGGCGAGATGCTGCCATCTGCTGATCGCGTCGTGACCCTGAACGGCAAGCTGGAGCTGCCGTACTGTCCTGACAGCGGGTCAGACTACACCGTAATAATCGGACGTTCTCACTGGGAGAAGCTGAAGGCGGTTGACTCCACCGTGGAGGTGGTGGAACTCGACATCCCGATCCTGAACCAGACGTTCGGCTCGACTATGGTGACGGCCAAGTGGAAGGCCAAGTTACGAGTGACGATACACACTGCCGTTGGTCCAGTGGAACCAATGAACGCGGTTGACGTCCTCGTGGTGGACGTGGACGACGGAGAGTTCATAGTGGGCAATGACCTATTGACCTCGCTGGGAATCGACGTCGACCGACAACTCGAACAACTCGCCACCCGCTGTGATGATGAAACAAGTGGTGACCCAATCGAGCTCGCGGCAGACGAGATGCCTGTCAAGCTGGATGGATCAGGTCCAAATGGAGACCAAGACATCTTTGCAGCTGTGGAGCAATTGATTGACCGTGCTATCGAGGACGGGTTCCCGCTGGAACACGTGGAGGCTCTGCGCGACACAATCTACGCGTACGATGAATGGCGCCACGGGCTACGCGTTGACCCTCCGGCCAGTTCCTTCTCGCCGACTCGAAGCACCTTAGGCGGACCACGGACTACCGAGGGCTAAACATGGCGATCTTCTCAACGCCGTGATACCCGAGATGCAGGTGACGTCTCCCTGTGCACGTGTAGTGAAGCACGTGGACACTCTAAGCCAGGCCCTGCCAGTGCTTAATGGAAATGATGAACTTCCGATACTTTGTGGAGCATGTGCCAGGCCATGACAACGTCTGGCTGACATGATATCGCGCTGGGCCGGCAATCACGCTCCCGTCGTTACGGTGAAGCGGATCAAGGCAGTACGCTCACAACAGACTACAACTCGGCCACGACTCAGACCGCTCGACGATGACGGCTTTGTCTGGCCTACTCTCGATGAACTTCAGACTGTCCAAGCGCAGTATGACCCGCCAACGGGAGCGGCGATGGGACTATCACGCTGAATACCCGGATTTGGGTACCCTCGGAGGCGACGGAGCTGATCCAGCGGCTGTGCATCATAGCGCACTGCGGAGCCCAAGGCCACCGCGGCCAGAAGGCCATGATCGCCCACCTCCAGAAACTCTTCGTGATTGACCATCTCGCGGCGACGGTGTCCAAGTTTGTGAACGATTGCTTGCTATGTTTGCATTGGCGAGGGGGGAAGATTATCCCCCGGGCGTAGGGCGAAGTGATCGACTGCAACACCCGCAATGGCGTTCTCCACTTTGATTTCCTCTACATGGGCGAGAGCTACGGGGCGAGCCAGTACCTACTCGTCCTGAAGGACCACGCGACCCACTATTGCGAGTTGGTGGTGGCCGACGCGGCCGACAGCAGCATCACGACAGAAGCGCTGCTGGATTGGCACTCACGATTTGGTATCCCACCGGAATGGGTATCAGATAACGGCACACACTTCAAGAATGAGGTGGTCGCCGAGCTCAGCCGTCGACTACGGACTAAGCAGTCCTTCACGTTGGCCTACTGCCCGTGGATCAACGGGTCGATCGAGCGAGTGAATCGCGACGTGCTACAAGTCATCCGAGCGATGATCCTGTCCTACAAGATCAGCTACAAGGACTGGGTGTACTTGGTCCCGATGGTCCAGGCGAGCCTCAACCACACGGCCCTGCCATCTCTGGGAAGCCACTCACCAACAGAGCTGTTCACTGGACTACAGAACCCGACACCTCTCCGAGAATTCTACCTGCCTGAGTCTCAAGAACTGCAGGCGGTTCCGGAGGTGCCAGAGATCGAAGGCTACATTGCACAGCTACGTGAGAGTATCCAGGCCATGCACTGCGCGGTTGAGGACCAGAGGCTCAAGCAGCGCCTCCTCAACAAGAAGCGCAAGCGTGGCGAGAACCTGGTGAACTTCACGGTCGGCAACTTTGTGCTGCGCTCTCGAGTGGATGAGAGACACGGCAACAAGCTGCAGGTGACCTGGGTTGGACCGTACCGTGTCGTACGGGCGGACGCCCTCTCATTCCGAGTACAACACCTCGTGACAGGCGACGAACTGGACGTGCACGCCTCGAGGCTGAAGATGTACGCTGATGACAGCCTGGACGTGACGGACGAGCTGCTGGAACACGTTTCTGCGCAAGGGATCGCTCTCGCTGTCTACAAGCTAAAGGCTCATCGGTGGAACAACGACATCGAGCACTTTGAGATCGAAGTCGGGTGGAAGGGCTTACAACCTATCGAGGACTCGTACGAGCCGCTGACTGATCTCGCGAAGGAGATTCGCATCCTGGTGGACAACTACGTGCGTGAGGCGGAGGACGAGAAACTCCAAGCGCACTGGGAACAACTATGATCTGGTGGGGGACGGCGTGCTGACGTTGGACCCATCAACTCGACTACTGGTGAAGAGCTGACGTCTCAGGGCGACAAGCGGCCGGCACGGCGCCGGCAATCCGGTAGGAAGCGACGACGTCGAACTCCGAGCGAACAAGACGATCAACGGGACGGCTCTCGTCAAGGACGGGGTCGAACTCCTGGAGAGCGCCGCGATCACTGGACGACGCTTAACCTGCTGAGGACCGATAACCTCAGGCAGAAGAAAGTTTGGGACGAGCCGCGACTGGGTCAGCTGGACCTGAAGGACGCCAAACGCAGTCACGTACCGCAGCTGCTAGGGTCATGGCGACTACTAGCGGCAACTAGAGCCGCCCTATTCGAACTCGCAGGGACCGAGGCCAGCACAGCTAGCTCTGTCGGCGGGGAAGGCTGATGTAGCGGTGACCGGGTGATTAGGGCCGGTGATCCAGCTTCGGGGGCTGCATAGTGGATCCTGGACTTTTCCAGCTTGATCACCTCAGCGGAACCTCAGAGCTTCCACCAGGCCTCCGGTTCTGGCGATGAACGGCAGGCTCAGTCGTCGAGTGATGTCAGGTTTGTATTTCAGGTGGACCCGGATGTGTCCGACGGCCGCCAGGTGAAGGACGAAGTGTTTGACTGTCACCAGGCCGTGGACAATGGGTGCAGCCTGTTATGCCGGCAAGGCAACATTGCCTTGCTGCGCTGCATAAGGATTTAGTATGCCTAACGGCATGTTTCCCTTGGCGGAGTTACATGTACATTCTCACGGCTCGTCGGGCAGGTGGCTTCTGCCGACGACGTTCCGTCTCTCTGAGAGCATGTCCAGGAAAGCTCGGGCTAGTTAGCATCAGCACCCGAAGTCTCTCCACATCTCTCACTCTTCAATCTTCTATTCGACCAACACATCAATACATTCGGCTCTATTTCCGTGCGGGTTGGGCCCCCGCATTGCTGTGTTGGAGTTTTGGCAAAATTCGGCCCGAGAGACACTACAAATAGGTTAGTTAGAAGTAGGAAATAAGTGGAGTTCATTCTTCAAATCGCGCGCTCAAACCAAGACGATTCGCACGCTCGACCCACCACGACCACTCCCAGGGCCGGTTCAACAAGGCTACAACTTCCTGAGGCGTCTCAGCGCCTAACAAGCGAATTTACTACTCTTTGCCCATGAAAATCTTCCAGCAGATTGGAAAATGCTTTTTCGTTTGCGACGGACTGATTGCAGTCCAGAGTCTGATTCATGTTCATGTGCCGTACTTCGAAGTAGCAAGCATTGCTGAGGAGGGTTATCCTCCATTCACGACTACGCTGGAGCGAGTTGAACTCGGTAATGCGGCCTGCGCCCGTCTACATGTGCTGTGAGACAGTCAGACTAGTATATTACACATTACAGTAGTGGTTGCAGGATGTCTGGTATGTCTTGAGCCTGGTTAGCAACGCGTGAAGTGGCGGTAGGCAGGCATCCCGAAAATATCATAAAGTTCTACTGATCACTAACGTAGAAAATTAATAGCTGTTTGTTGCTGTGAAAGGCAACCAAATAAATAATGCAGTAAAAGAAGAAGAGGAAGTAAATTACCGCAATAACGTGAGAGGTATCTACAAGCACTGCTCCACCGTAGCAACGTTCCAGAAGGGGTCGTTCACCTTCAAGAACAGGATCATCTCGAGGTTGGGCGCGGAGGAGCAGCAGCGAGAAGGTTGTCAGCCATCCTTGGCGTGGTGATGCGTGCAGAGGGGTATATTTGATCGAGTCGTGTTAGGAAATGGAGTGCATTAGCTCTACTGGGCTGTCAAAGATGGTCTGAATCGCGACACTTTGAATGGCCAAAACAAATAGCTTACCGTAAAACAATTGGGTTTCCATCCATAAATACTGAGAGTGAATAAGTCATAAAATATGGAAACGAAAAACAGAAATATATTTGGAGGATATTTATGTTTAGGGATGCGGTAGGTACATGTGCTGGTGTGCGTTTTGCACTTCTCATGTCTTGCGGCAAGTCTTGCCAGCCCACGCACCGCACGTGCCTTCTTCGCATGCAAGAGTATGCTAATGACTGCAACCTCCTGCGATCCACACGGGCTGGAGGATTTCAGCGACGCACCGAGGTAAAGCTCACGACACTGTCGTGACGACAGCACCGGTTGTCATTTGTCGCGATCGGGCGCTGGGCGGGCGGCAGCCTTGGCTGCGGAATCCAGCAAGTGCAACGTCGCGGTGATGTCGCCCAAGAAAGGCCCCCACCAGCGTTACGCTGTCCGAAGAGAGGTGCAAATCGCCGACCCAGAGAGCTCGGAGCAGGGCTGACGCCGGAAGTTCAAGCCTCGGCTGCCAACGGCCAAGGTAAGCAGGTCTCCTCGGTATCGGATAGGTCTTCGGAGTGCTTCAGCCACCACGCCGACATGAGCGCGCACGTCCGGAGCATATGGCCCGCGAGCAGCTCCTGCAATTCGATTCAGCCAGTTCCGACGCCGAGCAAGCGGGCGTCGCAGGCATCAAGCGGGGCATTACCGCCTGCTGCCCACGTTATAAAGACATGGGCGTCAATTGCCTCAAACCAAAAGCAGCAGAGCTTGCCGTCGCCGTCTCGACATGCTTTGCGATCGGCGACGGTCGTGGCGTTGAGTCGTGCGTGACGGCGACAAAGCAACCCGCCTTTGCCGACCACGCGATGGGCGGGCTGGTCGGTCTTCCCAGCGCTCCGGAGCTCAAACTCGAAAAAGACCCCGACAGCAAAGATGTTCCGCAAGCTCGCTGTCTGCACGGCCGTACTTCTGGCCGTACTCTCCAACGATGCGCTGGCCCTGCAGCAGGGCGGCTCCACGCCCTCCACTGGCAACCAGCAGGACGACTCGTACACCACGGCGACCAAGGGACCCGTGGTCACGCAGCCGCCTGTCGCCACGCCGGCCACGCCCGTGATGACCCCCGCTGCTACGACGGCCGTGCCTGTTGCCACGACGGCCACGCCTGTGTCGACGCCGGCCATCCCCGCTGCCACTACGGCCACCCCGGAGTCGACCCCCGCTGCCACTACGGCCACACCGGAGGTGACCCCGGCTGCCACGACGCCGACGTCTGAGAAGGGCTCCGGATCGACGGAGCAGAACACCCCGGCGTCGACCCCCGCTGCCACGACGCCGACGTCTGAGAAGGGCTCCGGATCGACGGAGCAGAACACCCCGGCGTCGACCCCCGCTGCCACTACGCCGACGTCTGAGAAGGGCTCCGGATCGACGGAGCAGAACACCCCGGTGTCGACCCCCGCTGCCACTACGCCTACGACGGAGCAGAGCTCAGGGTCAACGGAACAGAACACCCCGGAGTCGACCCCGGCTACCACCACGCCCACGTCGGAGGAGGGCAGCCAGTCGACCGAGTCGCCCGTCGTGACGCCGGCCGCCACGACGCCGACGTCGGAGGAGGGAAGCGAGGAAACTGAGGCGCCTGCTACGACCCCGGTCGCCACCACGCCTACGACGCAGACTTCCGACTGCGAGCCTAACTTCCCGGCTGAGGAGACGGAGGCCCCGACGGCCACTACCGCCGCTCCGGAGGTGACGCCCGCCGCGACGACCTCGACACCAGAGGTGACGCCAGCCGCCACGAATTCGACGAGCGTGGAGAGCTCGGCGTCGGAGGCCGAGTCGGCTTCCACCACGCAGGACTCGAACACGGACGACTCGACCACGCAGGACTCGAACTCGGACGACTCGACCACGCAGGACTCGAACACGGACGACTCGACCACGCAGGACTCGAACACGGACGACTCGACCACGCAGGAATCGGCCACGCAGGAATCGACCACGCAGGATTCAGCCACGCAGGAGTGAAGAAGCCAACTCAGCAGACGTTATCGCAGATCGTGACGACGCCCACCGTGAGGACTCCGAATTTGAAGACGAGGTGAAAAGGAAAACAGGCCATTAAAATCTCAAATGTCATCCCATCTCCTGTTTTGCGTCGCCGGAATTGGCAGAAAAAGCTATCAATGGTACCGCTCGTGCAGAAAGAAGGCTATTGTGTCATCACTTTCCGATCAAAATACAACGCGTCGAAAGAGAAGGTGTTCGTAGAGTTCGCTTGCGACCGTCATGGAAACCAAGGGCTTACAAGCCAAAACCAGGGGTGAAGCGTCGCAAAAGGAGAAAGACAAGAAAATGCAACTGCCCAAGGCGTATCTACTTGGTCAAGAATCTTACTAGTGGCGTCTGGACTGTTAAGTTCCGCGGTCTGGAGACGACTCATAATCATGAAGGATCGCTCACGGCAAGCTCCCATCCAGCATCGACGTTCGGACCTTACACCTGAAGTCTTATCGGTGACCGAGACTGACTACAGACTGGGGATCAGGCCGGCTCTGACACTTGAGCGCCTAGCAGCTGACAACTCGGAGATTGCTGTTACAGTTGAAGACATTTACAACGCAAGAAGAAAATATGAAAAATAATGTTTGCAGGGCAAGTCGCGGATGGAGTTTCTTTTGGAGCAACTCAATTCTGATGAGTACTACTCGGCTCACCAAGTGGACTCTCGCAATCGACTCACCCACCTTTTTCTTGCGTACAAGCCGGCAGTGGAAATATTCAGAGATCATCCCGATGTCCTGCTCATGGACTGTACGCACAAGACCAACTACTTCAGAATGCCGCTTTTGAACATTATAGGTGTTACCGGGATGCGCACCACAATTTATGTGTGCCAAGTATTCCTGAGAGGTGAAAAAAAGAGAACTACAGGTTTGTTATGGATAATCTCAAGGCCATGATGGAGCCCCCTTCCTCAAGTGATATTTACATGTAGTGGATTGCGAAAACGCACTTATCTCCAATTTGGACTTAATTTTTCCCGCGGTTACTGTGCTACTCTGCCTTTGGCATGTGGAGAAAAATGTTCAAAAACATGCCAGAAGGGGAGCTCTGCCACAGGTTGAAGATGAAGAAGCGTCCACCTCCGCCAAGACGGTGAAAAAGATTCAGAAGAACATGAAGAGTTTTGCAGAGCATTTCGAGCTGTAATTAACTCGAAGACATTGGCAGAATACGAACAGTGCCGGCAACACTTGCACACGCTTTGTGCAACGGAAGCATAGTATATCGACAAAACTTGGCTGGAGATTTGGAGATATCACATCGTGCACTTCTGGACCAATAAATCTGTTCATTTCGGACTTCAGGCGACCTCCCGTGTTGAAGGATATCACTCGCCTCTGAAAAACTGGCTTCACACCTCCGAGGGAGATCTGCTAACTATCTACCAGAAGATGAAACTTGGTGGAAATCTCCAATTCGCAGATACACCAAACATTTGTCCGATTTCCACGTTAAGAGTGTTCGCGTTTTGGATTCTGACCTTTTTCAAGATGTCAATGGTGTTATTCACGCACACGCACGTCTGGAGCAGAAGAGGCGAATTCGTCAAGGCGCGTGTACAGGTGTGTTTAGTCATACGATGTGTCAACAAACTGAGGGAATTGTCTACTTCTCGATGCATTCTCAAACCTGAGGATTTTCATCCCCACTGGTGGATAAATCGCTCAATTGCCCAGCCAGCAATGCCTCCAATGGTGGTTGCTCCACTCCATATACCGGATCGAAGAGCTACCAGGGCACTTGAAAACGCCAGAAAGAGACAACGATTGAAAGGTTCCGGACCTCGAGGAACTCGTAGGGACCCATCGGGCTTCGAGTTGCCGCCACCCATCCCACAGTTGTCCACAGCGTTGGCCCGAGCACAGGATACCCCGTATATGATAGCTGAGCTCTAAGATGTTCTCTCGGAGGCTTTCAGGGCCGTCAACGATCGAGATTGTGCTTGATCTGGTTCTCAAATATCGAGCTCATGATGCACCAGCCTCCCGTCAAGATCCTTGGCACTCCCGACCACGATCGACAGTCCGATACCAGTTTCAAGTGCTCCAGGTTCATGGACAAGTTCGGTGCAGCAGTCCACGTAGGAGGAGCTGACCAGCGACGCTACCGCGAAGGAGTTTGACACCCCCGTCGGCTACCCCATACTTGCTCGTCCATCGCTTGCAGGACACATCGTCGTCAAGACTGCAGAACGTGAGGGCGAACAGGCGGTCACCTCGCTCGAATACTTGCTCGTCCGGTTGATGTCGTAGTCGCCACCGGCCTGATGGAGCCTGCTCCACTCGCTCAACAGAATCTTGCGGTGTTCATCCGCCCCCTTTGTGCTGCACATGCCGCGGCCACGACGGAGCCAAATGGCTCAACTCGCCAGCTTCCATTCCAAAGCCGCTCCGTCATTTTGCTGGTCGCCGTAGCTTATGGTACGGTGGTCACTGGTGCTGTGGCTTCTGCCGAGTTCTTGGGCCGGAGTCTTGGTACTTGCCGCGCGTGAGGCGGTCTATGCGTCCTTTAACTCCATGGCGGACACTCGCAGCACCTTGTAGTTCTTGCTCGCAGCCAGACGTTCTTGCTCTTTTGAATCTTGTCAGATTATACAGCGTCCAGGATCAGGTAGGTCACGGCGCCTTTTCAAAACTACCCCATCCGCTGATCATCACGCCCATGCTGGGGTGCGCCGCCGCCTTCTTCAGTGATAGTCGCGGCCCCCAC
Organism: Phytophthora crassamura; assembly: GCA_033557995.1. Taxonomy (NCBI): domain Eukaryota; phylum Oomycota; class Peronosporomycetes; order Peronosporales; family Peronosporaceae; genus Phytophthora; species Phytophthora crassamura. Next base: position 561,572 of record JAUCED010000018.1, read on the forward strand.
GGGGCCAGAATGCCCCTCCGTCGGCATTGCGCTAGCTCTTGTGATTATGCTTCGAGTCAGAAGCCGCTCCGTCGTTGACGATGGTTTGGCGACCGATGTGGCTTCGGCCGCGCCGAGGTGACGTCTTCTCGGGCCTTGGCGCGTTGTGCTGTGGCCAGTCGAAAATGATAGCGCGGCCTCTGATAGAAACAAAGACAGATAGAAATGCTGCACCAATCGTTTGGCACGAATGAAACGCGTGCGAATACCATTAACGACTCCCCTAATGGCTGCAACTGCGATCCACACGAGCTGGAGGATTTCAGCGCCGCACCGAGGTAAAGCTCACGACAGCTCCGGTTGCCAATTCGTTGGGGCAGTGATGAAGATCGATTTGTCGCGATCGGGCGCTGGGCGGACGACAGCCTTGGCTGCGAAATGCCAGAGGTGCTAACAGAGAGCTTGGAGCTGTGCCGAAGCCGGAAGTTCAAGCCTCGGCTACCAACGGCCAAGGTAAGTAGGTCTCCTCGGTATCCGGATAGCTCCGCAGCCGATTCGAAGTAGGGCTGCTGCTTCAGCTATTACCACGCCGACATGAGCGCGCACGTCCGGAGCATATGGCCCGCGAACAGCTCCTGCAATTCGATTCAGCCAGTTCCGACGCCGAGCAAGCGGGCGTCGCAGGCATCAAGCGGGGCATTGCCGCCTGCTGCCCACGTTATAAAGACATGGGCGTCAATTGCCTCAAACCAAAAAGCACCAGAGCTTGCCGTCAGATCCGGTCGCCGTCTCCACATGCTTTGCGATCGGCGACGGTCGTGGCGTTGAGTCGTGCGTGACGGCGACAAAGCCTGGGCGACAAGCTCTTTTACCGAACCCGCCTTTGCCGACCACGCGATGGAGCGGGCTGGCTGGTCTTCCCAGCGCTCCGGAGCTCCCGGGCGGCAGACTCGAAAAAGACCCCGACAGCAAAGATGTTCCGCAAGCTCGCTGTCTGCACGGCCGTACTTCTGGCCGTACTCTCCAACGATGCGCTGGCCCTGCAGCAGGGCGGCTCCACGCCCTCCACTGGCAACCAGCAGGACGACTCGTACACCACGGCGACCAAGGGACCCGTGGTCACGCAGCCGCCTGTCGCCACGCCGGCCACGCCCGTGATGACCCCCGCTGCTACGACGGCCGTGCCTGTTGCCACGACGGCCACGCCTGTGTCGACGCCGGCCATCCCCTCTGCCACTACGGCCACCCCGGAGTCGACCCCCGCTGCCACTACGGCCACACCGGAGGTGACCCCGGCTGCCACGACGCCGACGTCTGAGAAGGGCTCCGGATCGACGGAGCAGAACACCCCGGCGTCGACCCCCGCTGCCACTACGCCGACGTCTGAGAAGGGCTCCGGATCGACGGAGCAGAACACCCCGGTGTCGACCCCCGCTGCCACTACGCCTACGACGGAGCAGAGCTCAGGGTCAACGGAACAGAACACCCCGGAGTCGACCCCGGCTACCACCACGCCCACGTCGGAGGAGGGCAGCCAGTCGACCGAGTCGCCCGTCGTGACGCCGGCCGCCACGACGCCGACGTCGGAGGAGGGAAGCGAGGAAACTGAGGCGCCTGCTACGACCCCGGTCGCCACCACGCCTACGACGCAGACTTCCGACTGCGAGCCTAACTTCCCGGCTGAGGAGACGGAGGCCCCGACGGCCACTACCGCCGCTCCGGAGGTGACGCCCGCCGCCACCACCACCCCGACGGCCACTACCGCCGCTCCGGAGGTGACCCCGGCCGCCACCACCTCGACGCCAGAGGTGACTCCGGCCACCACGACCTCGACGAGCGTGGAGAGCTCGGCGTCGGAGGCCGAGTCGGCTTCCACCACGCAGGACTCGAACACGGACGACTCGACCACGCAGGAATCGGCCACGCAGGACTCGGGCAGCGACAACATCGACCAGACCGCCCAGCAGACCACCACCAAGTCGGGTAACGACGCCACCAGCGGCGCTTCTACCTCGGTCGGCTTCATCGCCGTCGCTGCCGTAGTGGCCGTGGCCGCGGTGGGTGTCGCCGCTTCTCGCATGAAGAAGTCTCGCGACGACGACGCCTCCCTGTCGACCCCCGGCGACCACGAGAACATCCACATCGAGATCAAGCGCACGCCCGCCGGCGGCAGCACGATCCTGTAAGGCGTCAACAACGCCTTTGAATCGACGTGTGTCTCTCGTTGTGTATGAGGTCTGTTCGTCAAGGCTAACCCAAGTGGAAACGGTTGGCTTCCCTCCTTGTAGTTTCTCTTCCGAGTTTTGAACCAACGTATTTGGATGAGAGCATCGAGGTAGACAGCATCCCAATGCATGTACTTTTCGCTCTTCCTTGCCGCGTTCCGTTCAATTGATGACCAACGCGTGGAGTACTGTACTGACTTCCTAGCTTCGACATCGAGTCGAGGCTGGGTTCACCATAGAGCGCTGCGAGAGGTGGAGACCACGGCACTTGCATCATGCGAGGTCGGACGAGCGTCTAGTCTCGTCCATCGAGCAGATCTGGGTGGTGAAAGCCACAAGCTCGTCGAGCCAGCTGACACAGCGAGCTCCATCTGGGCGCGAGTCATGGTCCTGGCAATATGGATTGGCCAGGATCGTATTCCGCGATGGTGGAAGCGTTCTTTCACCCGGGCCATGGTCTTCTTTGTGCCCCTTTGTTGCCTGGTAAACGCACCAGCTGCTGTGCAGCACTCGCCAATTTTGCTGCTCGTGCGGCTCCAACAGCCCAGCGGAGTCTTCAATCCACCATGATGCGCTCGTTCCAAGTCGCAGTGATCACGTCGTTCCTGCTGGCCCTGACCGGCACCCGGCTTGTGCAAGCGGACACCTTGTGCTCATTGCCACCAGTGACCTACACGAAGGCCAAAGCCGCATACCCGGCGTCGGCCTTCGCCATCGAAGCTTTGGAGAAATACGGCATCGCCACTTGGTACTCGGATCGCTCGGAGAACGGAGACTACGCTCAAAGCGCGGCGGACCTCGTGTCGTCCTGCCCCGAAGACTCGCGGATCAGTGTCGTGGTCTACGGCCTGCCTAACAAGGACTGCGCCGCCAAGGAGTCGGCGGTCGGCAGCACGGTGCATTCCACCTCGGAGTACGAGACGTTCCTCAACACGCTCACATCGGCCATTGGCAGCAGAAAGGTACTGTACATTCTCGAGCCGGACGCCATCGGGCTGCTTGCGGACACCACCGGTTGTGGCCAAAGCGCCGGCTATCTGGCCAACCTGCAGACGGCTATTGGTCTGCTATCCCAGAACGAGAATGCCCAAATCTACCTAGACGTGGGCTACTGGACCCTCGAGTACCCCGCCACCTCCGCTGCTGTAGCGGATATCGTCAAGCAGCTCGTGTCTGCCGGGTCGAAAGTCAAGGGCATCACGCTCAACACGTCCAACTACCAGTCCACCAGCGACCTGGCAACGCTCTGCAGCAACTTCCAGACTGCGATTGGCTCCATCGACCTTCGATGCGTCTTCGACACAAGCCGAGCGTACCATGGAGGACCGGCGTCCAACGAGTGGTGCAACGTCAAGACTGCAGGCATCGGAGCGCTGCCGACGAGCGACACCGGGATCAGCAACGTCGACTACTTCATCTGGGCCAAGCCGCCTGGAGACAGTGACGGCACGTGTGACGGCCGCACATCGGACTCGATGCAGGGCCCTGGGGCCGGTGTTTTCTTCGATGAGCTCTTCCAGAGCCTCTGGAACCAAGGCATTATGGTTGCCGAGAAGGGATTCCCCGTCATTGATGGCACCGTGCACAGCTCGACGGCGTCGGCATCGAGTGCTTCGGCGTCGACTACGCAGACTTCGGCCACGGGCCAGGAGCAACAAGACCAGGAGCAACAAGACGAGGAGCAACAAGACCAGGAGCAAAACGAGCAACAGCAGGTTCAAGAGGTGGCAGCCTACAACGGCACCGCCCCATCGACCTCTTCGGGAATCGCATCATCGTCGTCTACTGCTGATTTCACTACACCTCCTGCCACTGTTTCGGCAGCGTCCCCGACGCCGGGGAGTCAGACTAACTTGCAGTCAACGGGGACAGAGACGACCGATGAAGCCTCGACCCCTGCGCCGACCCCGGCTCCAACGCCTGCCTCGAAATCTTTCGATAGCCAGCAGATCTCGACCGAGAGCTCGGACAACTCCACCATGGGGGCTGGGGTGGTTGTTCTGATCGCGCTGGTGGCTGCAGCGGTGGTGGCCCTCGTTGCCATTGTGGGCATCCGCCGCCGTCAGAAGAATATGCTGCAAGAGGCCAAGACCCCGGAGATGTCTGCAATGGCCCCGCTGCCCACCACCATTGTGGACTTTCGCCCGCAGACCACGGCACTCGCGCGAGACTCCAACATCCTGTAAGGACACAGTTGAAAAGCGTGATACGTATCAATTCATAGTGTTTCGTATGCAGTCAGTGAATTCTTGGCTGACTTCGCTTTTGGTGGTGACGTATGCATGCATTTGCTTACGGTATTGCACGAGCTCACCAGGTATCTCGAGAAGGGCGATATCGTGCCTGTGATCGTCGACACGGTGTATCCGTTTGAGAGGCTGCCGGACGCGCTCATCATCCGAGTGCCCCCGAGGCTTCACTGTACTAGCATCATCCTGCTACTCCCGCTTATGATCAATCGAAATTATTGTTGCTTGCTCTGGATACCTGGCAAAAGCTTTAGGCAATCATCGCGCTTGTGGCTTAAAACTTTAGCCATGTTGGTCTCTTTTACCGAATCATCGCGTTTTGTGGCCTAAAACTTTAGCCATGTGAATGAACGCACTTCAAGTTGGTCTCTTTTACCGAAAAGATCGTGGGGTGTACGTACGTGCCAAGTGGGACAAGCATTCAGCCAATAACGCCCCAAGATCCTTCTCTCATTCTTCGATTGTCCAGGAAGAGCAAAAGATACCAACCATGCCCGTGCCGCAAACCTATCGCGCGTACCAGTACGACCACTACGGCCCGCAGGTGAAGGAGCTCAAGCTGCGGCTGTCCGTCAAGCGCCCCGAGCTGGGACCCAACCAGGTCCGCATTAAGGTGGCCAGCGCGTCCATTAACCCGATCGACTACATCCTATTGGAGGCGGGCGAGGCTTACACCGGCAAGGTGCCCACTCCGGAGCACCCGTTCGGCATCGGCTTCGATGCGGCCGGCACCGTCGTGGAAGTGGGCAGTGCGGCCAAGCGCCTCAAAGTGGGCGACCACGTGTACGCCATGACGCCCTTCAACGCTTGCGGCACTGTGGCCGACTACGCGATCTTCGACGAGGACGTGGTGGCGCTCAAGCCCAAGAACTTGACGTTCGACCAGGCGTCCAGCATCCCCCTCATTGGCCTCACCAGCTACCAGGCCTTGATGGAGCACACCAAGCTGCAGAAGGGCGAGAAAGTGCTCGTTCTCGGTGGCAGCAGCGCAGTCGGCATGTTCGCCATCCAACTGGCCCATTCAATTGGCGCTCGTGTGGCAGCCACAACCAGTGCCAAGAACGCCGACTTCGTCAAGGGCCTCGGCGCCGACCGCGTCATCAACTACCACACGCAAAAGTGGGCCGAAGAGCTGGAACCTCACTCGGTGGACATCATCTATGACTGCGGCATGGAGGCCGATGCGTGGAACACGGACGCGCAGGTCGTTTTGAAGCAGAACACGGGGCGCTTTGTGTCCCTGTTGCCGATCACGGAGCCCGTGCTTCCTGCCGAGTTTGGAGCCAAGAACTGTGGCAACATGCTCGTGTACTCGACGGCGAAGGGTCTGGACGAGATCACGACGTACCTCGAGAAAGGCGCCATTGTTCCAGTCATCGACACGGTGTACGAGTTCGAGAAGCTTCCCGCGGCCTTGACGAAGCTCAAGGGAAGACACGCGCGCGGCAAGTTGGTGATCCACATCAATGACAGCCATGACGAATAAGGGAGCTCCTTGGTATTGGAAACGACGTCTGTTTGGTTGGTTGATCGTGGTGTTGACCAAAACACTCAGAGTGATTGAACAAGATTCTGAGCATTGATAATGACAAGGAGTGCTGGTAGAACTTCAACCAACGAAAAACGAAAAACAAAAACTGGAAAAAAGGAAGAATCGGCTGAATTAATTTATTCTAGAGAAAATGTAGATATACAGGAGCAGTGGTGCCCTCAAAGTTTAGTGGGCGATGCTCAGCACCAACTTGCCGCAAACTTTGGTTGACTTGAGCTTCTCGAGCGCCGGCAGGAGCTGGTCGAACGGGTACACCGAGTCAATCACGGGCTTCAAAGCACCGGACGACACGAAACGCGACAGCTCCTTCAGCTGCGCGCCACTCGCGTGCACCATGATCTCGCCGATGCACTTGGCGCCGAACTTGGCCGGGCGTGGCTGCAGCATCGGGTTGATGGTCACGAAGCGGCCCGACTCCTTCTTCAACACGGTCTGCGCGTCGCGGTTCCAAGCATTGCGCTCCACGCCGCAGTCATACAGCACGTCAATGGAGTGCTCGTCCACGACGTCGGCCCAGTGCTGCTTGGACGAGTCGATGACCTTGTCGGCACCCAGCGACTGCACGAGCAGGTAGTCCTGGCAGCCTCTGGCCGTGGCGAGCACGTGGGCCCCCATGGCGCGCGCCAGCTGGATGGCCGCCATGCCGGTCGCCGTTGAGCCGCCGAGGACCAGCACGCGCTCACCCGCCTGCAGGTGGGCGTGCTCATGCAGCGCTTGGTAGCTCGTAAGCGCCGCGTACGGGATGCTGGCGGCCTCCTCGAACGTCACGTTGCTGGGCTTGAGCGCCACGAACTGCTCGTCGATGGCCACGAACTCGGCGAACGTGCCGAAGTCCGAGTACGGCGCCATGGCGAAGACGGCGTCGCCCAGCTTGAACTGGTGCGCGTCGACGCCGGTCTCAACGACGGTGCCGGCGACGTCGAAGCCCATGCCGAAAGGTTTGTCGGCGGATGGCTGGCGGCCCGTGACGGCGATTCCGAAGTCCTGCATGATCTTCTGGTCGGCGGGGTTGAGAGCTGCGCTGTGCACTTTGATGCGGAGCTGCGTAGACTGGAGTGGAGTCATCGGCGCGTCCTTGCAGAGGCGAAGTTCCATATCGGGAGCGCCGTACTTGGCGTACTGGTAGGCGCGGTATGTGGAGGGCACGCTAGCAACGTTGCCTTGCGGCTTGCTGGCGCTAACGGCGTCGGCGATGACAGAGCCGCGGAATCCTTGGACTACAGCCATGAGTGTCGAGTAGTGTTGAGTGATAGTTGTCGCTGCTGTTGGCAAGACCGAGACTTTTGAAATGAGACGGCGAAGCCCCAACGACCTGCTATCAATAGGCTAGGACCATCCATTCTGCGCGCCCAGACCGCACTCGTCGTGAATCTCGAGCGCCCAAGCGCACCGCGTACGTCATTTTCTGAGCAATCCACGAGGGCAGCCTCCTCGCTACATAGATCAGCTGCATGTCTACGATCGACGAGCCACCAAAGTCCATCGCCATTGCTGTCGATTCGGGCATGCTCGCAATGAATCCAGCTCTGCACGGCACTCCAACACGACGCCCCTAGAATGTTCGGGTCACATTGAGAGCTGGTGCTGGCAGAGGAGAGCAGACGGCGGCAACAGTTCTCCCGCACACCAAGCAGAAATTCTGCTTGGTGCACCGTTTGATTGGCCTGCGAGAGGTCACGAGCGCGAAAGGACGTTTACGACAACACGCAAAGTCACGAGAGATACGATCGCCCTCGACTGGCAATGCAATTATGAATGCCAGCCAGTCCGGCGTCGATTGATATGCAGCCGATCCTTGCGTGGGCCTTGTCTCTTTTCCCGCTTTAATTGTCTCGACAGCCAGCATACATGTACCAGCCCCGCTGCTTGTCCGGCGGTCGCACTCGATGTGAAGCGAGCGGAGAGCCTTGAACGGCCTGAGCAAATCGCTGCAGACGGCCTGAGCAGAGCTTTGAACAAGTTTGCAGTGCGGTGCTGCTGGACAAAGATCAACTGCCTCAAAGACCAACGCAGATTGGTTTTTCGGCGGTCGTGGCGGCCTGCTTGCCTCGTTATGAAACGCGATAATCAGATTCGCGTAAGAGAGGCTGTGGGAAGTGGCTAAAACACTGCGCTGCGCTCTGAGCTCACCGCATTTGGCCCCCCGTGAGCTGCCGGCTATCAGGTAGGAACGAGTGAAGGTGACGCCATCTTGCGCGACGCCGCCATCCTCCTGCCTTTGTGTCAACCAAGTTCAAACACGCCACAAGCCGAGCTCGCGCTGGACGCGCCCCATTGCGAGCTTGCATGCGCCGAGCTGTTTTTCTGCTTCGTGCAGGATCTTTTTGGCAGTCGTCCGTGTCTCTTGTGCACATGAAACATGAAACCTCTCAAACCCGCTCAGCCGTTTTATCGATTGTAGCAGGGGTAACTTCGTTATATATTATGATGCCTTCAGAATGCTGTCCTGGGTGTCGGCCAGAGGAGCCTCGCAGGCGCCTCGCATTCTCAAGATTCACCTTCTAACGGGGGCTGGTATATATTTATTGGCTGCGATGAGGGCTTCGTCGCAGCAGCTCAAAGCGTGAGAGATCCAGCAAATACATGTACTAAAAAATGGGGCCGTAGACACGCACCTCTTGGCGAATCGCATGCGGCGCTTGCTCAGAGACGAACCCCTTCGTGCGCAAAAACTTGCTCTGCGTACGTGGGGCTCTCCAGCATCGCTCACAACTCAACTCGCCTTCAAGCGAACAAGTGGTGATCTCAATCCCAACTCAAAACAACCAACACTATGACTGTCGTCGCAACGACCCACAGCATCAACCTCGACAGGCCTGAGGGCAAGAACACAGACGTCCCTACTACATACCGCGCCTACCAATACAGCGACTTCGGAGCCCCTGCTACTGCTCTCAACCTCCGCAAGGACGCGCCGATGACTCCGCTCCAGTCCACGCAGCTCCGCATCAAAGTGCACAGCGCAGCTCTCAACCCCGCCGACCAGAAGATCATGCAGGACTTCGGAATCGCCGTCACGGGCCGCCAGCCATCCGCCGACAAACCTTTCGGCATGGGCTTCGACGTCGCCGGCACCGTCGTTGAGACCGGCGTCGACGCGCACCAGTTCAAGCTGGGCGACGCCGTCTTCGCCATGGCGCCGTACTCGGACTTCGGCACGTTCGCCGAGTTCGTGGCCATCGACGAGCAGTTCGTGGCGCTCAAGCCCAGCAACGTGACGTTCGAGGAGGCCGCCAGCATCCCGTACGCGGCGCTTACGAGCTACCAAGCGCTGCATGAGCACGCCCACCTGCAGGCGGGTGAGCGCGTGCTGGTCCTCGGCGGCTCAACGGCGACCGGCATGGCGGCCATCCAGCTGGCGCGCGCCATGGGGGCCCACGTGCTCGCCACGGCCAGAGGCTGCCAGGACTACCTGCTCGTGCAGTCGCTGGGTGCCGACAAGGTCATCGACTCGTCCAAGCAGCACTGGGCCGACGTCGTGGACGAGCACTCCATTGACGTGCTGTATGACTGCGGCGTGGAGCGCAATGCTTGGAACCGCGACGCGCAGACCGTGTTGAAGAAGGAGTCGGGCCGCTTCGTGACCATCAACCCGATGCTGCAGCCACGCCCGGCCAAGTTCGGCGCCAAGTGCATCGGCGAGATCATGGTGCACGCGAGTGGCGCGCAGCTGAAGGAGCTGTCGCGTTTCGTGTCGTCCGGTGCTTTGAAGCCCGTGATTGACTCGGTGTACCCGTTCAACCAGCTGTTGCCGGCGCTTGAGAAGCTGGAGTCGAAGACCGCGCGTGGCAAGGTGGTGCTGCGGGCTGCCTACTAGGTCTCCCTGCGATCTTGACGCCGTGGCTCTGCATTTATAAACCGATTCTTACTTGTATCAAAAGTACTGTATTAAAAAAAACATTTTAAAATTCTTTTCCCAGCCCGTCTCGAGCTCTATTCAATGGTGTTGACAATTGCAGCTCGAATGCTGTGCGGTTGCTGTTAGACGAATACTACTAGTACCAGAATGGTTCCGGAGGTTGGAGATTTACACGAAACAGGACCAAATCTATGAAGTGATATCCGCACGGCCGGCGCTTTCCTCAGCGCCGGCAGATGTCGTAGTACAAACTAGACGTCGAAGAAACTCAGACTACGCTCGCACTTGCAACGCTTAAAACTTGCGCAGACGACGCTTGCAGTTGGCAGGGGCCTCGGTCGTAGCAGCCGAGGCGTCCGTCTCCGTCGGAGTGGCCGTGGTTTCCGTCGGAGTGGCAGTCGTGGAAGTAGGAGCTGTGGTCACGGTCCACTGCGAAGCAATGTCGGCTTCGCCCTGGATGCGTTCAGACGTCTCGCTGCCGCCCTTGGCGATGGTATTCTTTCCGAGCTTGTTGACGAAGTAGCCCTGGTCCCACAGCTTCTGGAAGCCCGTCTTGTAGAACGCACCAGCCGTCGGGCCGCCGTTACACGTGCCGTCGCTCTCTCCAGGCGGCTTGATCCACATGAAGTAGTCCAGGTTGCTCACCCCCGTCTCCGAAGACGGTGGACTGCCGATGCCAGCAGGGACCACGTTGCACCAATCCGTGTTGGTACCTAGATCAACATAGTTGCGGCTCGTGTCAACTACACAGCTCATGTCAGTGGAGCCCATGGCCGTCTGGAAGTTGGTGCACAACTTGGCACACTGGTCGTTGGTACGGTAGTTGGACGTGTTGATGGTGATACCCTTGAGCGTGCCGGACGTGGCCAGCTCCTTGACCATCGTTACCACCTTCGAGCGCTGCAAGCCGTTCTCGAGAGTCCAGTAGCCGACGTCGACGTACAGCTCGGCATTGGCGTTGGCTGAAAGGGCTTTAACAGCGACCTTGAGGTTGTCAAGGTATCCCGCCGAAGAAGCGCAACCGCCATCCTCCGCAAGGAGACCCACGGCATCGGGCTCAACAACGTAAAGCACCTTGCGGTTACCCACAGCAGTGGTCAGGTCCGACAGGAACGCCTTGTAGTCGGCGGTGTTCGACACTTTTCCGCCGGACGAGTAGCCGGCGCTGCAGTCCTTGTTGGGGAGACCGTAGACGACGATCGTCATGCGCGAGTCCTCCGAGCACTTGCGCGTGAGGTCGTTGAGCATCGTGGCGCGCTCGGTCTTCGACAGGCCGTCCGTGTACCAAGCAGCGATAGAGTACTGTTCCACGGCACTGATGGCGAACGCGAGGCCCGGGTAGTCGGTCTTGGCGGTGGCGTACGACGTAGGCGTGATGGAGCAGAGCTTTTCTCCGCGTACGACGTCAATGGCCGACATGCTCAGAGCGAGCGACGCCATGACGGCGGCAGAGCGCAAAATCTTGACCATGGTGAGCAGTAGGCGACGGAATCGGAAACGAACTGCGCGGTGCTGAGCGAAATGGAGAATGACCAGATCACCGCGTGCTCGAGTAAATTGAAAGCGAGCAGTGGACTGGAAAGCCAACGCAGCGTCGATTCACTGCAATCGAGAGGACAGACTTGTCTTCACAGCCGAGATGAATAGCCAAGCAATTCGCCTCCGGCCGTAAGCAAGTTGATGCGCGCATGCAAAGTCGCGTCGAGAGCAGTGCTCTTTATCTGCCCGGGGCAAAACTTGACTTTTACCCAGCGTGTTTTTTTGAACTGGTATTGTGCCTTTCTGTCATTTTGCCAAGTCCTTCGTAGCACTTGGGGCGCCCAAGCACAATACAGTACCTCCCAAGTTGGGAGGTATTGTACACTTTTGGCCGATCGGACTTGAAAAACTATCTTTTAATGAAGACAGTTAGGTTTAATTATTACGGAGTGATGTCGATCGGACAGTTTGTTCTATAAATGGGGAAGGTGTTTGTTCGCGTTTGTTCGTTTAAACGAGGAAATGGCAAAAACACTGCAGATTGGCGATCTGCACCAATACGAGAGACGGGACGGAGGTCGCAACAGGAGGCGAGCTCCGCAGCGAGACGAGCACTGTTCTGGGATCGAAGCGAACCACGGGGGCGCCGAAGGAGCGCCCAGCCAAGCGCAGCGCGGCTATTGTCCCCGTCATTGAAGAGTGGGCCAAAATATCCACGAGCATAAGTTGTACTATTACTGTAAAAACCTATATCGACATTTAGATATAGGGTGAAACTGCGCGTTTAGATTCCGATTCTGGTGTTAATTTTGACCAATTCGAAGCCCTGAATGAGCTACAGGCACTTCAAAACAGCCTCTCAATTAAAGGCATTGAGAGAGAAAGGGGTTGAAGAAAATAGAGCTCTATGATTATCCTAGGAGTCGAATCATATGCTAATCTCAAAAAGGGCAGTTTGGTTGCAACTTGTCGATTTGGCATCATGAGGAACAGTATGCAATTATAGAGTGTCTGTCTTCCTACCGTTCAATCACCAAAAACGCGTCCTCAACGTCTTGCACATGGCGAAATCTGGAGAGCCACTCCTCGTTTGTCACCGCTTGTAAGCCTGCCAACACTTTCACAACAGCATCAGCTCCGTTTCGAGGAGGATTGTACGCTATGCGATTCTTGACTAGTCCCCAGATCAGCTCGATAGGCTGGAGAGTCGGATGGTAGGGCGAAGTGTAATACAGCAGATGCCCGCACTCGACGGCAATGGTGTTTGCCTCGTATATGGGTGTTGGCTTGTTAAGTCTTGCCAGCTTGCAGAGCACGTCTCTATTGGCAGCCCTATTGTAATGCAACGGGGCTACATACTTGTCAGTATCAAAAAGAAAACAGTGAGCAACAACAAAAACTGTACCAAATCCTTCGAGGAAATTCTCCAGTACATACTTGTCAGTATCAAAAAGAAAACAATGAGACCAACAAAAACTGTACCAATTCCTTCGAGGAAATTCTCCAGCCACGCTCTTGTCGACTTGGTTGTTGGCGACTCGTTGGTCTGCCGCTTGTGATACGAGGCTCCGTCCATGCATATATTGCACCCCCCGTACTTATCTTTGATCACGGCGCAGAGTTTCCGAAACCATTTTTCGAACAGCTCAGAATTGAAGTTCCCATGGTAATCTTCGTCGTCGATCTCAGCGTTCTTTCGTTTTTTGGAGGCTGCATTCCACACCTTGATGGACCCCTCGACAAAATGAGCCTCCGACTTCCGGTTTTTGGTATACACGAATGCCTGCAGCTACGATACAAGCACTACAAACTTGGTTTTAGTAAATCAAAATTTCAAATATAAGCAAATAATTTCAAACTCGCACCGTTCTCCTTTTCCGCTTTTGCCGTAGCGTTTTTTGTCGTCGAGCAACCACGTTTTGCCGGCTACGTGGTTTGCATTGCAAAACGACTCATCGAGATACACCTCGGGGCGATTGAGTCCGGTGCCGGTTCGATTCGCTATTTTCTTGGCTAAATATGTTGCTCTAAAGGCCACATTAGCCTCCGATTCTGCGTACATGTGCCGAGTCTCACCTTTTACGTGATGAAAATTGAGCTCATTCAGAACTCTTTGCATCACGCGCTCTTTGAGATCGATATCAGTTTCCTCGCGAAGGTGAATGCTGATCAGCTTTGCTGTTATAGGTTGCATGAGCTTGTTCTGCTCCATGATGTATTTGCGCACGACGGGCTCAACATCGAGCAAATCGTAGTCTCGTCTCGTGCCCCTGTTACTCTCACGAGGCTATGCACAGATATTAATTGTTAGAGATAACTGGTCTGTTGCAGTTATTGTCATTGTCATGCAACCGACCTCAAAGTTGGTGTCTGGTGAGCGCCGCAGCTCGCCCATTACGGAGTCTACCGTGTTGGCTGCGCAGCCAAGACACTTGGCTACCAGTTCTCGGGTTCGGATACCCTTGAACATCGCCGCTTCCTTCTGCTCTTCGAAGAACTTGTAGCAGTTTGCTATCATCTGCTTTTCGACAGGGCTGTACTCATGTCGTGTTGCCATTCTCTGCTGTCGCCACAAACGAAATAAACGCAATGCAACCACCTCTGCACCAAGCCAACACACACAGCTATCTATAGAGCCCTCTTGCAGTGCCATCCGAGTCGTATCTGCTTCACAGCACTTATTTTCGTCGGCCGTTACAATTCCTGGCCCACTCTTCAATGACGGGGACAATAGTCATGTCACTGACACTAAACTAAGGTTGTCGTCACGTCGAAACCAGATGGTTTACGCAATTCCATGTGGTTCAACTGCTGACGTCCAACGAACGGGCATAATATTAACAACGAATCCACGGCTCAACCAGAGGTACCGTATTCCTTATGTGCTTAGCGACGTTAGTCATTACTGACAACACATATTAGCCAATCATAGACGATAATTTTTGATACAGTGTAGTTTGTGTCCTTGACGACAGCATACAAATAGCAAGTCAAAATTCAAGTAAGTATCCCACGTTACTTTTATGCATGACTTTCACATCGAGAATATGACTGTCGTTAAGCACATAAGGAATACGGTACATGTATTTAGGCTCTTGCGGTAGACGCAAATACATAAAATCCGCTAGGAACTTACACGTCTTAAGACTGAACACATATAAAAAGAATCAATAGAAACTAATATTCACGTAGGCGCTAGGTCGGTAGCTCGTCTAGAAGCCTAGAGCTGGAGCCTTGAGCACTGCAGTTTTGCATTATTGGCTGCATCTGCGTTTTTTAATTTTCCTTGAAGCACCTTTTAGTACCACAGGTGTAGGATTATTTTGCGGACTTCCAAGTCCACTATATGTAAGTTCAATCACAAATCAAGATTTAAGGAAGTCACACGTTGTATTACATGTAGAGTTTCCATGCAACCGGCCAAGCTACACTTGGCCGCTAAAACAACGCAGACTCGCTCGTTCGCCGTGTCGCGCACCCTCCCTAAGTCGTTAGGACGGGTAGCTGCGGGTCCGTTGAAGAGGACCGGGTTGGTGTGAAGACGTCGGATATGGTAGTCTAGAGCAAGAAACACTGTAACCAAAAGAATAGACTCTTGTTAGCGTTCTTGGCTAGGCTCGCTTAAGGAAGATTTACGACTAATCCCACAACTTGCGCGTCGGCAGCGCTCCACGCTCCTCATGGGCATGACTCCCGCCTGAGTCCAACAGCGCACGCCCACTGCATGACACCCGTCCTGGAAAGCGGCACCCCTCGCTTTCACAGCCACACAGACCCCTTCGTCGTCTTGCCTTCCGTCCTGGCCGCCACCACGTCTTGGTCGTCGAACCGGAGCTCCTCACACCTAGCGCCATATTTCGGGAAGCAGCAATCAGCGACGCCGTACCCGAAGCGCTAAACGAGGTACTTCACACCATGCGGGCCCAAACCGTTCGAAATCGGGCCCGGCCCGCCGGCTGGCGCGGTGCCGTTCCACCCGGGTACGGGACAGCCGCCACATTGCTCCTGCCCCACAGCATGGAAGCCGCGCTAGAGCACGTCAGACACAGTTTAACACATATTCTATCATGCTAATACATTCGTTTTTTATACTGGGATAGCAGATGGCCTGAAGGGCGCTGCTGCACAGCCCAAATCAGGTTAATTCGCGCCACGGTAACTGAAGCCGGTAGCTGAAGCCTGTTTTGAAGCTTCTAAAGCAGTATACTGAATCGGAGACCGGTGTCGAATGATGGCCGTTGACTACAGCAAGTGTGCTATATTTTGTGAATTCCGTCTATATTTAGGGATCTTGGCCAGTTGCATCAATCACCCATTTACAATTCCCAAGTTATTTTTGTCAATCGCGAAGGGGCCCATAGTCATACTTAAACGGGAGAACAGTCGAAAGACCGCGCGGGCGATTGTTGAGCGATCGATTCAACCGATGGCCACAGAAATTTTTGAGAAGAACTCACAATATCTTGATCAACAATATAAATAAAGCAAACATCAAAAACGTCACTTTGCTGTGAGTGTCGTGCGAAGGCTGGAATAGGAACTAATAGCATACACGTCGCGAACTTTAGATTTATACTTTCAATCAACATCGAGCTAGGCTTTTTTAGGGTGCAGATGCTGCGGCTACCAAGCAGGCGCAGTAGATGCGTCTTAGACCTCGTTGTCGTCATGAATACAGGTCGGCAAAGCACAGAAATTGAAACTTTCATAAAGAAAAAAAATCACGGTTAGATATCCCAGCCTACGCATAGCCCTAGTTCATAGCTTCAATAGCGGATTTAACACTTTAGCTCTCACCTACCTGATGACCTCTGGTTGAGTCGTGGATTCGTTGTTTAAAACAACACAACGGATCCGTGAATTTCACAACGATGGTAAAAAGTTAGATCCTAATAGAAGGCGGTAGTGAGCGGGTGCGAGGAGCGTAGCCGAAGCAAACCCGCGCGGGTGCCCGCGAAGCAGGGCCGCTCTGTACAGTATTTGCGTTGGCGGTCCCAGCGACGAGCTCCCCAGCGAACGGACCCATTGCCCTGTTCAGTAGTTAGTTTTTCTGATGGGGGGTGCAACGCCCAGTATGCTTTTGTTATAACTCTTTGTGGAATTCACAGTTTTTATGTGTGTTTTAATGTGCCGTCCAACGCACGGTGCTGAGGTCAAATCACAAGTACGGTCACCACCTGAACTCCGTTTTTTGAAGTATCATCCGTTTCTTCATTGCGTGATCATGAAACCAACAAATGAAACCTCGACAGGCAAGAGGTGGTCATCCAAATAGTGGACTCATACCAAGCTAGCCTGAACCAGCCCTTCTCAACTCTCAGCAGCTGGATGACTTGATTAACGCCACGCTCGTCCAATACAGCAAGGACGGGACGAACAAGACGAAGCCAAGCGCACAGCACGTTCATGAGGTGATATCAACGACTCTCGAGAACAATCCAGCGGTTGCATACTATCCAATCTACAGTCGGTCTTGTTCGACAACAGTTGTAACTCATGTTACTGGACGGCAAGGCGTCTCGTCTGCCCGAAAAAGTGGTCCTGCCACAAAGCAACAGAAAAAGATCGACCCAACGTGACTCATTTCAAGGCCGACATGGGCGACTTGGGTTGTGTGAATGACTTCGATCACAACTTCGACATCACAGAGTTACTAGCTACTCTGCCGCTCGAGCCCCTGGTGCTGACATCGGCTCGTGTGGAGAACACCCTGCAATGTTTTTGCACACAACGTAACTCACCTGATTTCGGAGATCCCACCACCACAAAGACCTCATCGTCGGCTTCAGCTTTGTCTGGAACAAAGTCCTCGTCGCTGTCATGATCTTTCTCAATATCCAGCGTCAAGCGCATGTAGTTAGACCCCTGGAAACCCTTGGCTTTACGGCACAGACGTCGCTCTTTAAACCATGTTATGTACGTTAACGAAATGAGCACACGATTTCAACAATACGCGCAACTTACCTTCCATCACGATCTTCCCCTCTCCCTTGTTGTTCCTCTGGTCTACGTGGTCAAGTTGATCTGAGGCGTTCGTCAGCCCCGTTCCGTTCGCCGCGTGTCCCCGACTCCGAGGTTTGCAAATGAACGGTTTTCGGAGACCGTACTTAATGGAATGTTCACAGTAGAGGCGTACCTAACATTTGTATGCGAAACTTACACACTGTGTAAGTTTTGAAAAGTATATTATAGCCGAAATTTTTGAATTGAGTTAAAGCAACCGTAAGTGCTAAAGCAACCATTCATGTCTCATAGTTAAGGTTGCGGTACCCAGTCCCGCCGGAGTGCTTACAGCAACTTTAACGCTAGAGTGAGGGTGAAAAAGCCAAGTCAGAAAAAGCAAAACTAATGCTCGAGGTTTCATATCCCTGCTTTAAGCTCGGATGTTGTAGGGCAGTGACAAGTAGTGTTTCATCTACGGGTACTGGAGGAGGTGACAGCTTGCTCAGGGTTCCCAATGGTGATCCGGGGCGAAGGTTTTCTCGTGAGCACTGTCCACTTTCATGATTTGGAGGCCATGACATCTGTCCTCTCCGTTGGGTTAGGTTTAATTTCATTCTGAGTTTATCAGATTTATCAGATTTATCAGACCACCATATGTTTTATGTTTGCTTTTTAGGCCGTAAGGTTGCCGTATTTATGATCGTGGTGGCGTGTTATGGTTGCCGTAACGCCATTCCAGTCCCGCCATGGATTCGCTACAGCTCGTCCAGCGTGCAACGTACGGTCGAGACGGTGTGTGTAGCGGGGCTACATAATTTAGTGTGGTGCACACAAACATGGAGTGGTACACACTCATGGTACGGTACCAAGCGGCTCGGAGCCAACCATTTAAGGGGCTCCGGAGCATTTGTATAGGTTTCAATATAGGACTCTTCTAGTTTGTATTGCAGGCCAAACTGGGCCGTCCTATAAATATATTCAGTCTTAGTTTTACCATCGTAATTGGTTGTTGTCCCTTAAGGCCAGTGACGCAATGAACGGTTGTTCACGTGAGTATTGTATACTTTAGCGCTCTGTGCAAGGTGCTGTGTGGCGGCCCGTCACACTTGGTAGCACAACTACTCAACCCTACGCCTACGCGGGTAGATTGGACTACCTGAATTCGCTGTGGTCTCAAAGGCTGAGCCAAGACGGACCGGAGTGAGTCCCCTCACTTGAACGACTCACAGTTCGAGTCTGTGAGGAAGATGGGTGGCATCTTTGAGATGGATGTCATCCGTGGCTTGGTGGCGGCGACGCCAGCCGAGCAGGTTGAGCGCGTGAACGCGTTCGACACGTACGAACGTGGGCTGATTGCTCACATTCAAGGCAACCTGCATGTTCCGGTGGCTACTCCGAGGCCGACGGAACCAAAGCCGTTGCGGCTGAAGGTCCCCGCCTTTGAAGGGAAGGAAGGAGAGAACCTTCACTTCTGGATCCGAGAAGTTGAGATCGCAATGAGTGAGGGTCTCGTCTCGGATGAGCGACTTCGCGTCGCTTATGCCCTCTTTAACCTATGCGGCCGTGCAGAGTTGGGCGTATACCCGTGAGGCGACCACACCCAGTGCTTCCTAAAAATATATGGTAATTTCCATATATCCATTATTTCGAGATGCAAAATTTATTTCCAGAGCTGCAAAAGCTATCAGCATTATTTATTTTCACGGTACCTGAAACTTATATTTTTACCCAATGAAAGCTGCACCATTTTAACATTCGTCCAATAATACAACAGGTTCTAGAGACCCTATTATAGACTAAAGAATGCCATAATGTGTTTCTATCATCGTGCTGCTTGATAACATTATTTATTTCGCTATGTTGGCTCCCTACAATTAAATATTATTTTAAGAGCACTGACCACACCTGGATGCTTTGCATCCTGAGCATTGCTGTGCCAACAGTTTTGTGCCACCTTCCCTCCGGCGGACCACGAGTATCGCTAGCGCTCACGCTTCCTTGCCTGCAAGCAAGGGAAGCGTGAGTTGCACGAGTACGTCCAGGAGATGCGCGTGTTGACGGCATCTCTGGTGGGTGACCCCCTGCCTGAAGAGATCAAGGCGACCGTCTTCATGGATGGCCTTCGAGTAGGTCCGGCCACGCAGTTGTTCCGCGTGCACGCCAACACCATGGAAGAGGCGATCCAGGTCGCTCTTCAGGAGGAGTACATCCACAAACAGGCTCGCACTCCTGCGTCTGCTTGGCAGGTTAGCAGTGGGATAAGTCCCACGCCAAGCAGGGGGTCCTACGGTGGAGCAGTGATGATGGACCTAAGTCTGGAAGAGCAGAGCTCCATCCGATGCTACAGATATGGGAAACCCGGACACATGGCACGTGTCTGTCCTGCGCAGGACAAAAGAAGAGAGACTCTTCTAACCCCCGAGGCCCGAGCGGACGCTGGCAGAAGCCGCGACGCTGGAAGCAGGGGAATGCTGGACACCAGTAGGGGGGTAGGGGCGGGGCGCCCTACTAGGGGAAGCCTGAGTCTTTGTGACGGGTGCGCGGGTAGCGCGTACCACGGAGGCTTAGCCCCTGAAAGACTATGTTCTCTCGAATCGGAGAAGGGCAGCGGAGGGCTGCTTGTAGTACACGCTCTTGTACGGGGGTACGATTCCCTTATGCGAGTCCTGATTGACTCTGGGGTGCCGAGGAATTTCGCACGCCGCCGGAGCGTCGCACGTAATAGCGACAAGTATGCCGATGCATTGCGAGAAAGCAAAGGCAGAGGTCTGGTCTCGGTGAGACCGGCGTACGGTAGTAGATGTACCCAAGGCCTGCACGGACCAGAACGTGAAGTTCGAGGACTTTGACAATGGCGAGGCCTTCATCGTCCTCGACATGGACAAGTATGATTTGATCCTGGGCATGCCATGGCTCGAAAGCGTGAGCCCTGGATCGATTGGCGAGGAAAAGCCAAATGCGCGAGTAAGCCGTCTGCTTCTGACAGAGCTTTGGTGAGTCATGCTCCCACCTCTGTTAGGCGAAGTGTACGCAAGGATAACGAGACGCGGATGCGTCTGAAGAATTATTGGGGGTCGTCGACGAACCGTACGGCTCTGAGGAAGTCGTTGCAGTGGGCGCTGCAACAGGTCACAAGACCTCCCCCGTCGCGAGCAAACATCGTGGGCCACGAAAGGCTAGGTCGATGGGCAGGGCTTCTTCCCCAGCGTGTGAGGTTGCTGTTGATGCAGAGCCCAACGCTCGAGGTCGTCGTCCCGCACGGGCTTTGACTGTGACAGAGCCGAGAGTGGCCTGTCAGGAGGGTAACATAGGACCGCATGCAGCAGGAGCTGCCGTGAAGACCGAACAAGGCGCTTCCGATGTGGGTAACGTAGTTCCCCATAGAGTCACTCAGACTGTAACTGATCGGACGTCAAGAAATGACGCTCCCCGTGTGGGTAACATACCACACGATGATGCGGGTAATGAAGTTCCGCAAGGAGTCAAGATGACTCGTGGTGCCGCCGTCGATACACCACCAGGCGTGGGTAACATATTTCCACGTCAGACCGAGCGAAGTACTGCTCCTGGGCTGGTGGAGTACCAGCCCGGGTACGAAGTTAATGACCCGGAGCCAATAGCCCAGGCTCCCACCACGTGGACGGTCGAAGAATGTTATCACGTCTTCGACGGAGTAGCCGGTCGACGTGTCCAGACAGGTGCCATCCTGTTGGAGGCAATGCCAGATGGTTCAGAGTGCTGAACCTCAAAGAGCTGACTTCTTGGCCGAGTTGAAGGCCGCGGAAATCGCAGAGTTGGTGCTCCTTTGCCCGGAGCCCACTCCTGAAGAGGCGAACTCTTCCTCCGTAATGGACGAAGAAATCCTGGAGGAGATGAAGAAGCAGCGTTCGGTTCTGAGATCCTAAACCCAAAGGATCCCTAATATCCCTTACTCAAAGCGTTCGAGGACGAGGTGTCAGAGGACCCACCGTCCAAACTCCCGCCGAATATGGGAGTGAGGCACGAAATTGACCTCGTGCCGGGCACAAAGGATTGTGTAACCAGGCAATGGCCCCTGCTCCGCGAGCCGTGCGAGATCATTGATGTCTTCTTCGCCGCAAAGGCGAAGGCAGGCATGGTGCGTGAGTCGAAATCTCCGCACTCTACGCCAACGTTTTGCGTTCGGAATCCGAACGGCAAGTGGCGTCTGGTTCACGCTTACAATTAACTGAACAATGCGACGGTACCGACACAGACACCGATACCTCCCAAGGATGTGCTCCTGAATAACATGGCAGGATGCATCATGTTCAGTGCACTGGATTTGGTTGACGGATACTACCAGATCTCGATGCGCGAGAGCGACATCCCGCTCACCGCGGTGAGCACCCCAAGCGGAATGCTGTGGGAGTAGCTGGTAATGTCACAGGGTCTCTCGAATGCACCAGCGACGTTCAATCGCTTTGTCGCACAACTGTTCAGACCTTTGCGTGCGTTCACGCAGACGTCCTTTGACGATATCCTTCGGCCACAGCCGCGCCGAAGGAGGCAAGACGGCTATTGAGGTGCATTTGGAACACCTCCGTCAAGTGTTGGAAGTGATGAGAGCCAACAAAGCTTTACGCCAACATTGACAAGTGCGACTTTGCGGCCGTAGAAATTGAGTTCCTTGGCTGTTTCGTCAGCCGCACCGGTGTGCACGCTCCCGTCAAAGGTCAATGCCATTTCAGCATTGCCAACGCCGAGATCCCAGAAGGACCTGCGTATGTGGCTCGGGCTTGCCAACTACCTACACAAGTACAGTGCTGGGTACGCCGAGTTGGCAAGGCCTCTGTCGGAGTTCCTCAAGAAGGATGCCGACTAGTGCTGGCATGAACAGCATCACGATGCCTTTAAAGGCATCAAAGCGAGCCTACAGCGCGCTCACAGCCTGACGTTGCCCGATGAGGACAAGACGTTTAACGTCGTGTGTGACGCTTCCGACCATGCAATCGGCTGCGCGCTGTTGCAGGAGGACGAGGATGGGCACGAGCGTGTCGTCTCGTTTCAGTCCAGGCAGCTTAAGGCTGCCGAACGGAACTACCCCGTTCACGACAAGGAGCTGCATGCCATGAAATACACTCTTGTCAAGTTCCGAGTGCACCTCCTGGGCTCGAGGCCCTTCGTGGTCTTTTACGGACCACGCGTCCTTGCGGACTTTGATCCATTTGCCGCATCTCTCGCAGCGAATGGCGCGGTGGCTTTCATTCTTCGAAGAATACAACTTCCGCGTTGAGTACAAGCCTGGCAAGCTCAATGTGCTTGCTGACGCATTGTCGCATCGGCCCGACAACGAATTGGCTCACAGTAGCCGGGTCACAAACGATCTGTATGATCGAATACGCGAGGCGGATCGAGACAATGCAGGACTTGCGTCTCTCGTGCAGTATCTATCCGCTGGCCGTGATGGCCAAGTCGAGTGGCTGACACATCGATAACGAGCCCATCTGCATTGCTATGAGTTGGCTGATGGCTTGCTCCACTATGGAGTGGAGCCTGGGGAGTCCTCGGCGAGTCGTCGTTCCGAACGACGAGGATCTGAAGTATGACATACTTCTGGAAGCACACGACGTGCCATCCAGCGGCCATCTCGGACGATAGAACAACTTCCATTCGGTCTTGATGACCTTTTGGTGGCGCCATATGTACAAGTGGGTCGCAAACTACGTCCGGACATGTGAAACATGTCAGCGTGTGAAGCCTCGTCTCCATTGCAGAGCCTACCGGTCCCAGCCGACTGCTGGAAGTCAATGAGTCTTGACTTCGTGTTTGGCTTTCCAGCCGACACGAACGGCAACACCAGCATTCTGGTGTTCGTGTGCCGTCTGAGCTAGATGGTGCACCTGGCGCCAGATCCCGAGACCGTCACCGGGGAGCAAGATGCACAACTGTTCCTCGATAGCGTTTTCCGCTATCATGGTCTACCGGAGACCATTGTCCCCGACCGAGACCCGCGGTTCACCGCTGCATTTCGGAAGGCGCTGTTCCAGTTGTTAGGAGCCCGGTTGAAGATTTCAACCACTGACCACCCACAGTAGGATGGTCAGACCGAGCACGTCAATCGCGTGCTCGAGGACACGCTACGCAGTGTCTGCGCGGAGATGCCCAAGACGTGGGCACAACGCTTGCCGATGGTTGAGTTCGAGCTCAACAATGCAGTGCACGCATCAACGGGGTTTACACCGTTCTACTTGAATGGGTTGCGTCACCCGCAGGTGCAGCCCACTTTACGTGGGGGCACCGTGGCTTCAGTTGTAAGTGGGGGAGAGGCTTGGTAAGCGCTTTCGTTGCAGGTATCTGGTGTGGGACAAACTTCCTTACGGAAGAAGCTGTCTGACTTTGTCGACAACAGGCTGAATGGCATCAGCTGGGTTAGAGATGCAATGGCATCGGCCCAAGACAGACAAACGGAGTACTCTGACAGCAAGGGAAGAGGAAACTTGAACGTATTTAAGAGGGTGATTTAGCGCATCTCCACCGGTTGCGCTAACTTAAAATTACGCACTAGTTTTGCTCAGATTTGCGTTTACGTTTAGGTTTTGGTGCTGCACCGTTCGAACTAAAACTAGTAAAGCACGCACAATTTACTCCACACCACTTTTTGAGCAAGTTTGCTCACCATTTACGACCTGGGCAACGCATAAAAACGGCTTTGTGGAGCCTCCCCCTCCCCCTCACACCAACCGCCATCGTTCGACGCTCACGACTTCGCCACGAGCTACCTCAACCTCGACGATTGTTTCCGGCCTCTCAGCTAGCTACTAGCGCGATCACGGGTCCAAGAACAAACATGACAGGCAGAGCCAACGCCAGTTGTGTTGACCACGCGGCCCCGACAAGTGACGAGGCGCTGAGTGCTGTCACCAGCACAAAAACGAAAGGGAAAAACGTTTCAAGCGGGGAGGACACCGCTTAGTCGCGGCGTGGCTCGACGCGTCCCAGGACCCAATACTTGGCAATGAACAAAAAGGCGGTGCCTTTTGGCTGACGGTGCATCATGCATTCAGCGAGAACCTTCGGCGTGTAGGGCAAAACGCAGCCGAGCGTCCGCCGACCAGCTTAGAAAAACGCTGGCGTTCGCTGCAAGCAGCGTGCAACAAGTTTGCAGGGTGCTATGTAGCCGTGGTGGCGAGTAACGAAAATGGCAAAACTATAGAGGACAAGAATATGGACGCCCACAGGATCTACATAGAGCCAAGATGTGTGGTCTCCGCTCCGCCACTCGCCAAAGTGGCTTGAAGCCATGACGGCTACGCGTAAGCAGAAGCGGCGCCATCGAGACGAAGAAGGCGCAGGCGCACCGATTACCAGCACTATTGAGACTGGTGATGCGTCCCTTGACCGTCCAATTTGTCGAAAAGCGGCGAAGACAAAGGGTGAAACGAGCGCGCCATCACGAGTCTGATGGCGAAAATTGCCGACGAGACTGAAGAAAAAAAAACGCTTGCTAAAGGAAGCAACCCGCTAGCAGATAATGGCACCCAGAATGGATGGAATGTCGGCGACTCAACGCGTTACTACGAGATTATGCAGGCACAGATTTTAGCAGAGCTCGAGAACGACATGAACAGCTAAACACAATTTCATTTCATTTCTATTACCATAAGTACTCATCGGATTATTTTGCAGCCGGTAGTGAGTTGGCGCATCTCGAATGGCGCTGTAGCGCTCCACGAATAGATCGAAGGTGGTGCTTGCAACCGTAGTAGCAGGGTTCACAGTGGCTCCGTCGTAGTCGAAAACATGCCGTTCGATTCCCTGTTCATCCTCCACAATCATATTGTGGAGGATGATGCACGAGGTCATAATTGTGTGCAAGTCGCCGGGGCTCCAACCCCGCGCAGGTCCTTTAACTATTGGCCCACTGTGCTTGCAGCACACCCCATGTCTTTCCTTGACGATTCTTGCTGACGCGCAAAAATATGTTTCTTGTTGTCAGGCGGGGATTGAATCGACCTGACCAATGTCGACCACGGCGGATAAATCCCTGTGCAATGATAACATTTTGCGTCAGCACAGTGCAATATACTTCCATGACATGCGTTGCGCTTACCGTCGGATAGATAATATCCCAGTGAATATTCGTGTCCGTTTGATGGTGTAGATGCAGGTCGGAATGTTTAGATTCGCGATGTCAGAGAAGATAACAGACCGCTCCAGCACGTTGATGTCATTGTGAGAGCCGGGAATGCCGAAGAACGCGTGCCAAAACCACAAGTCGCAGGATACAACAGCCTCAAGAACGATTGTTGGCTCTTTCACCTTTCCAGTGTACTGCCCCGCCCACGCGCTCGGGCAGTTTTTCCAGTCCCAATGCATGCAGTCAAGACTACCCAGCATTCCCACGAAGCCACGCTCTTCATGCATAGCCAGGAGCCGATCAATATCTGCTTGAGTCGGCTTGCGTAAATACTCCTCGCCAAATCCTGCCACCACTGCCGAACATTATCGCTTGATGCTCTCTAGCGCAGGCGATTCCCCAATCCGCACGTACAAGTCCACGGCGTCGGCGAACGCGCCACAGGCAAGCTGCCGAATCGCCGCCGTACATTTCTGCAGAGCGGTAAGTCCAAGCTTCCCAGTAGCGTCGCGGCGCTGCTCGCAGCATCCGTCTTGTGCCTCGACCTCGCTCACAACACGTAGAAAGAGATGGCGCCGCATGCGGAAGCGGCGACGGAATGTTTCATCACTGTAGATCGGTGGGCAACCGAAGTAATCACGCACGAGACGAACACCAGCTTCCAATGCACCCCGCTTAACGTTAGGAAGGCGCGTAGTCCGCGCTGAAGAGCTAGACGATCCGCTGCCGAAGACAGCCACAACAGCGGCAGCGACCTCAGCGATGTTGTCATCATCAAACCTGCCGTATAGCTCCGGGGCAGTGCTCTCGGCCACATTACCGCTGCCACCATCCGTACTGCTGTCATCACCCACGTTGCGGTTGGACTCCCTGCTGCTCCGACCTCCGTAGTGATCCTGTCTTCCAAGCTGCTCTCGCCCTCAACGCTTATGTCGCCCTCCAAGTTGCTGTCAAAAGCAACGCTCCTGATGGTCGTGCTGCTCCTGGTCGCCGCGCTGCCTGCGGTCGCCGTGCTACCCTTGCTGCCAACGAGGGGGCCTTTTCAAAAGTAATGTGGCGTACATATGGAAAATCACCCAATTGCGCGTAATTTTTTCACGCCGCTGCAGCTCATCGCTGCGTAAAAGCAAAACGCGGCCCGTTGTGAGCAAACAGGAGAGCAATTTAAGTTTAAGTTTAGCGTAATCGATGGAGATGCTCTTAGTTCTCCTAGATACGAGGAACTTACCTCTCAACACTGTTAGTGCTGTCGGCAGCAATAAGCTGAAGCAGCGCTTCATAGGACCATTCGCCGTCCTCAGTAGGCACGGCGCTGCCTACACGATCGACTTGCCTACGTCGATGACGACTCACCCGACGGTTTATGTGGGTCGTTTGAAGCGGTACCATGACCCTCAGAGCCTTGGCGCGCCGCAGGAAGCGGTGGGCGCCCAGGCGGGTCGGCGACGACCTCGAAACGAGGCTGCCTCTGGGGAGCCTGATGCGGCATCGGCGCATGATGCTGTGGGCCGGCATAGCCCGGGGCATAGGACCGCTGGCCGTACGAAGGCGGCGCATTCCCAGAAGGGTCGTAGTGCGCGCGCCCGTACTGATCGTACGTGCCGTAACGGTGTTGGCTGGGAGAACGCGAAGTTCTGTGTCTCCCGCTGAGCAGGGTAACCCGCTTGTGGAGGACGAACAAGGGGCTCCACCCGAGTTAAGAGACGATGCTCGAAACCTTTTAGGTCGTTCCGCGTCACACGATGCTCCACGCGATCATGAAGGTCACGGATCTCACGCCCTTGCGAGTCCAAGGCGCCACGAAGGCGTTGAACAGGACCAGACTGGCCAGCCTGGGCGGCAGCATCACCGCCAGCGCCAACACTAAGCGCAGCCTCAACAGCATAGAGGCGAGTACGAAGGCGATCCATCTCGTCAGACACAAGCGAGAGTGCCTGATCGCCGGGCCGAGTCGATAGCCCCGGAGCCCCTACCAAATGGCGCTCGTACGAGTGGTCGGGAGAGGCCGCCTCCAGCCTTCGTTGGCCGGAACGGAGAACTTCACTATCTTGTGGAGTGGGTTCTCCAGGAGCGGCGCTTCCGCGGGGAGCGCCAGCTCGAAGTGAAGTGGCGTGGTTATCCCGCTTCACAGAGTACGTGGGAGCCGATTGAGCGCCTCCGCGTTGACTGCCCGAAGGCTGTCGAGAAATGAAAACAGACTCGCCATCTTCGTAAGTAGTCCACTGTTTCTTACTAGCATGACAGGGTACGCGTGTGAGCCCGACAACAACTCGGCACCACAGATGTTTACACCGACCCGGTGTAAGGGATCGTTCCTGGCCTTCAGATCGATCTAACGACGCTAACATGTGCGGGGAAGCGTCTGCAGTTGGTTGGGACTCATGCCGTTAGGTCGTGAGAATTTATGGTCTATTCCAACGCCGCATATCTACTTATCCGCTTCTTTTTCGTCGATATGCATGTGTGTGCACTTGTGCGCAGGATACGTGTTCTTCAAGTTGAAGTGCCGATCGCATCCTTTGCAGTATGCTCCCTTCTCGTTGTTCAGTTTCCACTTTCTAGTTATTGCAGCCTTTGATGGGTTTGCGATGCAAAAGCTCCCGTGATTCTTTAAGCTGCGCTTGTCGTCGCACGAATTAAAGCAGAACTCGCAGCGATATCGAACCCACAGCACACGCTCAACCATTCCCTCGTCATGATCGATCCCATCCACATCAACGTAGCCTTCAATTCGAATGTGTCGGTCCTTGTATGGCACGTCCGCGTGAGGTAGGTCGCCTCGAAAACTCACGAGATGACCCGGTATCAAATTTTGGAGCGCCGTGCATCACAGAAATTCTGGGGAGCCTCCATATCCAGCAGGAACAACCAGCAGCTTTGTGTCCTGCTGAAGTACGAGCAGCATCAATGCTTGTACCCATTCGTTTTATCGCCGCAGCAGTCTGAGATGACTCGAAATCACGCAAGAACTGACCTTTAGCACAGGCAGCGATTGCACCAGCTTGATGCTCTCCAGTACGCTTCGTGATTTGTGGGCATTCGAAACTAGCTCGGCGAAGCGTTGGTGAATCAGACGGAAAGCCGCTGGAGCTGCGTCATTAATCTCGACGGTTGCTTCTCGGCGATTTGGATCGCGGGTTCGCGCAAACCACAGGCTTCTTGCACCTGTGCCATTTCACGCCTCAACAGCTTTATTTCATCATCGTCCACGCAGTAGCCATTTGTTTAATGGCACAAGCTTGAGTGGCTGCCACTAGAGCACCTCATCTCTCACGTCGCTACTGGTAATGTCATCCTGGCCTTGGGTCGCCTCATCTTCTCTGCTGCCAATGGTCGCTATCGCGCTCGAAGCGCCTTCGACCGGAGTTATTCCACGACGAGCTCAAAGAGCCGCGAAATCGCATCGGAGGTTACATCTCCAAAGGCGCCTTCGAGCGTACGCTTGTGGAGAAGGTGCCTCTGTTCCACGAGAACATATGGGTCATTAGGTGCGTGCATCTTGCACTGCACCGAATTCCACTCAAGGAATTCACGAGCCTTCACAAAAAAGATGAAAACAAAGGGTGGTCTCTACCCTGTCTGGAGTTCCCATGGGTCTAACCCGAGAACACCCACTATGAGGCCGAAGCCGAAGATCTGTTCTGGGATTGGGTTTCCCTTCATGGTCACCTGGTCAAAGAGCTCCAAGAGGAAGCTCAGCTGGATCACATCCTGACCCAGCGTGACCTTCGCGTCAACTTCGCACATATCGTGGCGAAGAGACAGTTCGTCTCTGAGATCGAGAGTCTGAGGCACAAGGCCCAGCCTGATCCTCAGGACGAACGTGGGTACAGCGCGCGTCCCGCTGATAGGATGCGAGGAAGCGCGGAGAGACTCAGCAGACATAGTCTAAGTATGGCTTTTGTGGCAAATTTAACTCTGTTGTGTTAGTGGCCTTCGGGGCCACTCAAATGCAAACTGTCACCAGACTGGTTGAAATGGCTCCCCATGTTTTCAACCATGACAGGATGACACGAAGCACACGCTATCCGTGTGCTTTTGTATATACTTTTGTCTCTCTGTCTACCTACATATGTAATTCTTGTCTACTACTGATGTAACTGTAAACAGCCCGTTACAACACTCGCAAAGGGGCATAATGCCGAGACCGTGCGTGCTTTCATTAACCTAAGGTCCAGTCTGGACGTACCGACACGAGCACCGGCTACACTATCTGGTGTATGGCAACAATTTCACCGGGTTGAAGATGCAGGGCACGGGGTTCGCCCTGAATGGGACGGTTTACACAGCGCAGGACGTGGCAGAACCCACCCTCTCTGCTCCAGCTTCAAAAACGGACGGCTGAACATCTGCTCCAAGTCAGTACTTCTGAAAGCGGTGCTGGCGCATGTTGGTCCCGTGCAACTCGAAGTGCATATGGCCCAAGCTCTGCGTTCTCAGCGGCACCGACAAGCTCACCACCCTGAAGCATCATTTGGCCGATACAACGCTGTGCTCCATATCCTCGGATGGGACGGCTGATGACTTAAAGCTAGGCACATAAGTCATTGTCGCGAGACCGGCTCATGCCATTCCGTTTCTCGCGCTCATAGGTACGAGTGCTGATGATTGGACGTCAACACGCTGCGGCAACTTCGCCGCCTAGGCTTGCAGTTTCATCCGATCTTCAAATAAAGTACGTAGCAGCTAGAGTCAAGTGGCACACATGCTGGCTCGGTCGCAGATGCCACCGATGTACACTCTGTGACGATGCAGCCTTGGTCGCGCAGGCAGGATGGCAGTGTGAGACGCACAGCATACGCAACACCAGTTTGCCCTCAACTGCGTTGGGCTACGTCTGCAACCCGTAACAACCACCTAACGACCATGTGCGGTAAGCTGATAGGGTCTGCCGCCCCCCCCCAAAGAAGATGTAAAATGTACTACTTGGTATTATAACGATACACATATTTAATCCAAGTAATCCTGAAACAAATTTTCAAAAAGCAAGTATTTGTATTACTCCAAATAGTATTAACACTGGATTTGCGAGCCAAGGTCAACAGGATTAGCGAATCTCGCAATTAGTCTAAATATTATGAAACGGCGCGAAAGCGAAATCTATCGATCTGACAATGTCAATCGATTGCTTTATATAATACGAGTCGATAGCACTATCACACGCAATGAGATGTCATCCACACGCATAGGAATAGACATTTCAAAATGGCATCTCGGTCCTCAGGGTCAGAAGTGGTCACTGGTTTTTGATAATTAAAACCTTGAAATAGCATATAAATGCAATTTGACAGGACTACGGTACAGTCGCGTCGCCTCGGCCTGATGGGGGTCAGTGCTGTCAGCTGGTGCCTCCTAAATTTAGAGATGAGCTATTAATTGGCGAATCACCATCTTGCACGCTCTTTTTTGTCCAATCACACTAGACGTTTTTTTCCCCCGAGACATGACCAACAGGTCATTTGTAGACAAATACAGGGCCAGATGCATTCACGTTTGGGGCGATAACTCACGTTGTACAGCTCTAAATGCTAAGCAACGCATATGCATGCAGTCCTGACACATAGCGCTATCCATATATACTCGCTATTTTTTCTGAATCGTTTTAGTTCGTCAGGGTTGAACCCTCCTGGAGAGCATAGGTGAGTGAGTCCGCCTTAATGACGCGGACAGGTTCGCGCAACTTCACCTCGACGACGTCGGTGACGACTAACATGCTCAGCGACGGTCCGTCCGGGGCCATTTCGTAGCGTGTGATGAGTCCGTAGGCCCACTGGCCCGTGCACGGGCCACTTGCTTGGATGAAAGCGACGGGGTGCTCGACATAGTCACCCGGCCACAACGTTGCTTCACTTGTGTCAACAAGACGGAGCGTTAGGGTGGAGACTTGGACTGCTAATTCTTCGCCATCGTCTTCAACGTCAGGTCCAACACCCTCACAGCGGCAACGTCGCCCTCAACACGGCGAACTCGTACGTAGCAGAATATCGACATGTCCGCTGCGTGAGCAGGACCGATGAAGGCGAGCGCGTTGACAGTGAGACGGTCTGGTGCCATGGCTCCGTAAGTAGACAGAGTTGTCGGAGACGAGCGGAGCTTGGAAGAAGGCTTGAAGGACGTTGTTGCACCTCAATGCAGAAACCAAAGTGACTATCTAGCTGTTGCTACAGCATCTATGGCTCCTATCAATAGCTCCTGTTCCTCGGTTCTTACCGCATATCAGAAAACCGATCATCCTCATGGACTGATCCTCACGTAGCACAGACGGCACTCGCGCTCTGCCAGCTGTTAGATGCGCACTCGAATGTCCCCAATAGCATGAGTGATCCACGACGCCTCACATTTTTGAGCCAGGACGTGAAGGACAGTCACGTCGCGCGCCGTTCCAGCGCCGGATGAAGGCACACCACGACCGCTGCAAGGCGTCGTGCGTGTTGGCGTTGTTCGTCCCCTTGCCCCGGATCCTGCGGTAGCGCATGAAGTACTCCTTCATGACGTCGAGGTTCTCTGTTTTTTCGGCGCCGTCGAGGCTGTACAGCTCCCACGGATTGAGGTCGCTCTCCACCACGTGGTACGCAGAAGGCCCGGCGGGCGTGGCGCCGGACTCGCTTGTCGTAGGCATCGCAGATTGCAGAATGAGCACGCGGCGCTGTTGCCTCGTGAGACCGTTGTCCAGGCTGCTGCTTCAATCACTTTCTCTCTGTGCGACAGCACTCAAGTTAGCGTGAGCGCAACTTTAAGAGGGTGGTGATGTAACGGACTGGTTACAGTTACATAAGTAAATAGACAACATATGTAGACAGAGAGACAAAAGTATGTACAAAAGCACACGGATAGCGTGTGCTTCGTGTCATCCTGTCATGGTTGAAAACGTGGGGAGCCATTTCAACCAGTCTGGTGACAGTTTGCATTTGAGTGGCCCCGAAGGCCACTAACACAAAACAGAGTTAAATTTGCCACAAAAGCCATACTTAGACTATGTCTGCTGAGTCTCTCCGCGCTTCCTCGCATCCTATAGTGTTCGCTAGTGACGGACACTGCAGCGGGGCTGCAATTGCTTTAGCGTAGAGGAAGACACAGACTCAGAGAGTCTCAAGTACTATTGATAACCTTACGCTCTATACAAGAGCTATACCGAGTACCGTAAGATAACTACCTACGGACTCCAAGAGACAGAAGTACCTTAAACAAGGCTAGTGAACTCTTAGGCTTCAAATGTGAACTGAATGTATTGTTGTTTATCGCGGCAGAGCCGCCTGTTGTTTGTATGTATAGGACTCACTATCTATCATAGTAGAGCCTAGTCTAATGCATATACAGTGGCTGTGAGCCACCCACTCCTATCTGGGGTGACCCACGTAACATATGTGTGGAACTCACTTATGTGTGGCACCTAGCTTGTGTGCATCACACTATTCGATGTAACCCCGTTACACCCTACCCCAACAGACTGTGGACACCACGTGTCCGCACTCGTAATCGTCTCGATTGAGAAATCTCTACGGCAACGGCCAAGTCGCTTGCCCTCGCGAGAGCCCGCTCCAGAACTTTCCAAGTTCAACGAGCACATAGCTCGGAGTCCGCAGGCGTCTTGGTCATTCGACAACAAGAGCGCGCCCGCGTCCCCGGCACCTAGTGCCACAACGTCCGACCGTAAGGTCTCGCCGCGCCCCGCGTCAACGCTCTCGGTGAGAGAGTATCACGCCCTGCAGCAGCGCCGTCGTGCTCCTAGCTCCGAGAGCCCCAGCAGCGCGAACATGGTCCGCCATGCGGCAGATGACCTCTTTGAGGGCCTCGAGGAGGGGGGGGGAGGACGAGGAGCTGGACTACAACTCCGACACGCCGATGCCTCAGCGAGAGGACTCCCCGCCACCTGCACGTCCACGCTCGCCGGAGCAGCAACGCCGGGTTCCCACCCTTTTGTGGATCGCGAGACCACAGCACTTCGTGCTTCGTCTGGTTTGGAGACGGACGAGATCTCTAACGACCTCGACGAGGCTCAAGAGCGTCAGCTCGAGGGGCAAATGCTCGTTCGTTCGCAACGACCCGAGGCGCGACCGCTAGTGAGCTCTCGACGAGAGTATGGCTTCGTGCCGCTCACCCCGGTGGAGCGCTTGAAGCAGTTTGGCTCGGGGCCATTGCAGAATTGGCGAATCGGGCCGGCGGCCAGTACCAGCGACCAGGTCGCTACTCGTACTGCTCTCCGAGAGAGGCTTCTGACGCCGCAGCAGACCACTCCACAGGAGTATGGGACTCGCCTGTCCGATCAAGCCCGTGGGGCTTCAGTCCCCGCGATGCGGACTATTCCGGTGGTGCTCGGTCCGGGAGAGCTCCTCCACGAGGACGACGCCCAATTCACGAACTGGGTTCATCGAACCCGCCGTCTCTCTTTGCTGGAGGCTCTCCGATCTAGCTTCGACGAAGCTGATGTGCGCTTAGAGCGCCGGCTTCGCTTCGATTTTGCGAAGTTGAAGACGAAACGTCAGGCGGCCGCCTCCAAGTCGCTACAGTCCCTCGGACTCGGCTCATTTGCTCTTAAGAGCGCTGCAGGAACTCACCAAGGTGAGTCGACGGCTGCAGCAGCCCGGGATCAACGCTTGAGCTCAGCGTATGATCCTTCATCCCCCCGACCTATTGTCGGGAAGCGGGAGGCGACCGATTACTCGGCCCCCGGCTCATGGAGCTCCCTTGATCCTGTCGATCAAAAGCGTCCACGACGTCTGGGCAATCTTGCCGGAGGGGTATCTCAAACTCCCATGAGTTATCAGAGTGGGGGTACCCTCGCCACTTCACCAGATGCTGGTTGCGGCCCTCGCGTCGACGACGCTTTAGAATACGCTCCACATGAAAGTGGCGATTACCCTGCTCGTCGAGCAGCGCCGGCGGCGCCCGTGTCCTCGCACGGTGAGAAACCTGTCCGTCCTGAGGAGTTGGAGAGCTTGGAGAGATCGATGAGCGACGTGCGTCAGACACTGGAGCGCCATGGGCGGAGGCTTGATCAAGCCGAGAGGGAGTCTGACACCATCGTGAATGAGATCCGCGATCTCCAGGAGCGTCTCCACTGGTGTGAGGCTGCTGAGTCGGCGACTCAACGCCTGGCGCGCCTTGAGCAAGGTTTCGCGCGGCTGGAAGGTCAGGTCGACCTGTTGCTGCGACTTCAGCAGGGCGCTGTGGCTCCGCCACGCTGGGCGCCAGCTCCTGAGAACCCACATGCGCCGGGTCCCGGTACGGCTTGATAGGCCCTTCTTGGCCACGACCATGAACGGTCCGACGAAGCGCGGGCGCAACTTGGTCTTGAAGACCGCAGACACTGCACGTGTAGGTAGGTTTTTAGCATTAAGCAACACTAGGTCCCCGACCTCATAACTTTCAACATTGCCTCTGCCTTTGGCATCCGCTTGTTCCTTTTGCTTGTCTTGGCTGTCAGCCATAGCGTCACGCACGTGTCGAAGGACACTTAGACGCGTTGAGAGGAACTCGTCAACCTGTTTGCGAACAGTGAGTGGGCTGATATCAGCAAGCC
Source organism: Phytophthora crassamura (assembly GCA_033557995.1). Taxonomy (NCBI): domain Eukaryota; phylum Oomycota; class Peronosporomycetes; order Peronosporales; family Peronosporaceae; genus Phytophthora; species Phytophthora crassamura. The sequence goes on from JAUCED010000018.1 coordinate 596,476, forward strand.
GATCGGCTAACTCTCCCCCACCAAGCCCAGAACCACGGGGTGGGAGCGTCAGCGGGACGCGTGGGTGAGTGAGTCCGTTCACGTAAAACGGAGTGTAGCCTGTGGAGGCATGTACAGCGCTATTCAACGCAAACTCGACGAGTGGGAGCATGGCGCTCCAACGCTTGGACGTGTCAGCGCAAATGCTGCGAAGAATCTCCTCGACAACGCGATTCACGCGCTCCGTCTGACCATCGGGCTGCGGATGGTCCGCCGTGGACATGTCCAACTTGGTGCCGAGCACCTTAAAGACGGAATCCCAAAACTTCCCAGTGAAGCGGGGATCTCGATCCGAGACAATCGAAACGGGCAGCCCATGCTGGCGGAAGATCCGATCGATAAACAGCTTGGTTGTACCTTCACCGTCCACGGTGTCCGGCACAGCCGCTAGATGAGCCATCTTTCTCAGACGGTCAACGAAGACCACGATGCCCGTGTTACCTTCCGAGTCCTTCGGAAGGCCAAACACAAAGTCCAAACTCATGGACTCCCAACACCCAGAGGGTACAGGCAAGCTTGCCAGCGGCGCGGCCGCATGCGGTGAGGGTTTCACCCTCTGACACGTCTCACACGTGCGCACGTACGTGCTCGTCCACTTGTACAGCTTGGGCCACCAATAGGTCCGGCTCACAGAGCTGTTGGTCTTCTCGCGACCGAGGTGGCCGCCAAGCGGTGTATCATGCGCCTCGTAGAGGATATGATACTTCAAATCCTCATCATGAGGGACCACGACTCGAGGAGTGTCCTCCGCACTCGTGCTGTAGTACAGCAGACCGTCAGTGACAGAGTAATGGTGCAGGCTCGCGCGCAAGCGCGCCGACAATGTCTTGTCCTTTTCAAACTCCTTGCTCCCTAGAGCACGCAGCAGGGCGACACACATGTCGTCTCGCGCATACGCAGCGCGTATCAAGTCCGTCACCGACGAGGTCACCATCGTGACATGAGCAAGCTCATAGTCCGGTCGCCGTGACAACGCGTCTGCAAGACCATTCTGCCTGCCAGGCTTGTACTTCACCTCGAAGTTGTACTCCGCGAAGAAGGACAGCCAGCGGGCCATCCTTTGCGAGAGGTGAGGCGACCGGGTCGCAGTGCGAAGTGACGCGTGATCCGTGAAGATCACAAACGGCTTAGAGCCAAGCAGGTGAACCCTGAATTTGACGAGATCATACTTTTTGTAAGTAGCTCTTTGTCATGAACTGGGTAGTTCTTCTCTGCAGCCTTAAGCTGGCGAGACTCAAACGCGATGACGCGTTCACGCCCTTCGGCGTCTGCTTGCAGCAGTGCGCAGCCGATGGCAAAGTCCGATGCGTCACAGACGACACTGAATGGACGTTCAGGGTCTGGCAATGCCAGGATCGGTGCATGAAGGAGACTCTCCTTGACTGCTTCGAAAGCATCTTGATGTGCGGTGTTCCAACACCAGTCCTCATCCTTCTTAAGGAGGTTGGACAACGGCCTAGCCATGTCAGCGTAGTTCTCGCTGTACTTGTGCAAGTAGTTGGCGAGGCCAAGCCACTTGCGCAAGTCCTTCTGGTTCTTGGGAACCGGCTAGTTGACGATGGCCTTGACCTTTGCAGTGTCGGCGCGAAGGCCGCGCTTCCCAACGAAGCATCCTAAGAAAGGACTCTCTTCCGCGCCGAAGATGCATTTCGATGCGTTGGCGTATAGCTTGTGGGTGCGCATGCACCCAAGCACCGCCCGTAAATGGTCTATGTGGTTTTCCACATCCGACCGACCGTGCTCAGCACGACTATGGACGAAGAGATCGTCAAAGTACGTTTGTGCAAACGCTCTGAGGGGCCGGAAGAGCTGTGTCACCAGACGATTGAACGTCTCAGGTGCGTTCGACAGCCCTTGGGGCATCACCAGCCATTCCCAAAGCATACCGCTTGGGGTGCTGACCGCTGTCACCGAAATGTCACTCGCTCTCATGAGCAGCTGGTAGCAGCCATCGACCAAGTCGAGTGCGCTATACATGGTACAGCCAACCATCTTGTTCTGAAGAACGTCCTTCCGAGGAATCGGCGTCTGCGCCGGAATGGTGGCAGCGTTGAGCTTATTGAAAGCATGAACGATGCGCCACTTGCCATTAGGCTTTCTGACACAGAACGTTGGCGTCGAGTGCGGAGACTTGCTCTCACGCACCATGCCCGCACCGTGCTTGGCACTGAAGAACGCGTCAATGGCGTCACACTGCTCCTTCGGTAGTGGCCACTGCCTCGTCACGCAGTATTTGGTTCCAGGGACCAAGTCGATTTCGTGACGAACGCCTCGGTCGGAAGGTAAGCCCGTAGGCGGGTCGTTTGAGACCACATCCTGGTATTCCTCTACCAAAGGATAGAAGGGATCCGAAGGGTCTTTCAGGATCGATGATCCACTCCGCGCACTCAGTGCCTGCTTCGTATCTTCAAGCACGGCTTCATCCAAAAGCGACGAAGGGTCCAACTCCTCTTTGGGTCGTATCATGACCATCTCGGCGAGCGCGCCGGTCTGGAGGGCTTCACTGAAGTCCGAAAGGGACATCTCGTCCAGCTCAAGCAGAGCATTTAGCGCCGGGATAGCCTCGAGGCAATGGAGAAGCCGGTTTCAATGCTTGCTGGATAAAAGTGAATGCAAACCTCTGCAAATGATTATAAACGGCGAAGGCGGCTCTGGAAAAAGCTGTTAATTCGTCATATAGTGAAGGACATGCGCAACGTGTTTGGTGAGCATCACGCTACCCGAAGAAAGTAAAAACGCGTTCTACTACTGGCACATCTGGGAACCGCCGCATTCAACATTAAAGGAATGACACTATGCTCTGCGCTTTCGTTTTCCTCCTTTTCTAAATCAGCTTTCTCGGTACCCTACAAATCTTCGAATAGTGTGATGCACACAAGCTAGGTGCCACACATAAGTTGAGTTCCACACATATGTTACGTGGGTCACCCCAGATAGGAGTGGGTGGCTCACAGCCAATGGATATGCATAAGACTAGGCAATACTATGATAGATAGTGAGTCCTATACATACAAACAACAGGCGGCTCTGCCGCGATAAACAACAATACATTCAGTTCACATTTTGAAGCATAGCGTTCATACCTTTGGTTAAGGTATTGTCTATCTCTGGAATCCTTAATTAAGGTTTAATAAGGTATTCGTCCAAACTCTCGCATAGAGTTTGTAAGCTTTCAATGAACACTAGAGACTCTCTGAGTCTGTGTCTTCCTCTACGCTATAAGCAATTGCAGCCCCGCTGCACTTGGTAGCACTTGTAGTCAATCCTACACCTGAGTGTTACGACTGTCCCTCTGTAGGAGAATGGAGCAGTTTGCCCACTTACCCCCGAACCAACAGGAAGGGCTTAAAAAGCTGATGCCCTTAATTGGCCCTGAAGATGTGGCCCATCTTGCTTCGCAAGGCCCCGACGCAGTGAATGCGCGTCTGGAGGCATTTACTCTGTATGAGAACGCTCTATTGGAGGACGTCCAGCAGAAGATGACTGCGACTGCGGCGGCCGTAACGCCCAGATCGACATCGGACGCTGCTCAACGAGCTAAACCGCTCATGGTGAGCGTCAAGACCTTTGAGGGCAAAGAAGGCGAAAGCCTTATGCTCTGGGTCAGAGAGGTCGAAATGGCTATGGCGTCCGCCATGCTCAAGACTGAGCAGCAGCGCGTGGCGCTTGCTATCTCGAAGCTCGGTGGCCGAGTGCGAGAATGGGCCCTGACATGCGGCACGTCAGTGGACACCGCGTTCCCTTCTTGGGACGAGCTAAGGCCCAGCTTTCGCGAGCGTTCTCGCCGCCTAACCAGGCGTATCGCGTGAGGTCACGCTTCCTGTCCAGGGTACTCATGTGTCAGAACAGACGCTTTGCGTCTCGCAGTCGCCATCTGGCGTCGCTGCCACCTCCTTGCGGAAGCGGTACGCCTCGGAGAGCCAGCAGGCTCACACTAAAAGTGTCCTCAGGTGTTTCCACCTCTTGTTGCTCGGATTGAGCCGGCGAGGAGCTGCAATTCTCGCGGCTCCCACCCAGTGGGTCAGGTGCCACTCCACCCGCATCGTCAGGGTCCTCCCCTTGATGCCTCGGCTCACAGCCGACCACGCCATCAGTGGCATGCAGCGATGCTGCGCTCTCGTGACGAGCACCGCTCAGCAGGTTATGTGTCGCTCCACGCGCATCACTAGGGCCATGCCCAAGATGCCTCGACGAACTGTCGATCATGCCATGACCGGCATGCAGCGATGACTCATCGCGATGAGTCTCACTCAGTGGGTTACGTGCCACTCCACGGTCAGCCCGCGAGCAGTGCTCCGGACTCGCGTCTTCGACGCCAGTGTCCATTAACTCAGACACTCCAATGTCTAGCACATTGACCGACTCGGTCCACTGCCCGCGCCAATAGCGCTTTTGCTTCCTAGCAGAGGTGGGTTCACGACTCACCAAAGCTCCACTAGGAGACAAGCGCGTAGCGCCTAAGGTCTTCGACCTCCAATCGATCCATGGCTCATGGCGCTCAAGGCATGCCATGCCCATGATGAGGTCATACCTCGAATCCAGGTCGATGACCAAACAGCGTTCAACGCTATCGAAGTCAAGAACTTCACGCCCAGGTTCATCGTAACCTTGGGCACCGTCACACGGGTTCCCGTTGCACGACGGACCGTGATGACGTCACACGTACGCGCTTTCAGCGCCTCAGCATACAGCTGACTTCCTTCTATCGTGGAGCGCCGAGCGTAATTGCCCGACGCTCGTGAGTCGACAAAGATATTCCATGGCTTGTTAAAGCCCTTCAAGGTCGCCTCGACGACCAGCAAGCCCGGCTTCCATACACGTTCCGTGTTGTTAGAGAGCACGGCGCTCTTCGGGGCTAAGCCCTGTCGACCTCCTCCCTGAGGTTTAACAGAACCCAGTTCTTCCCCAGCAGGGCGCACCGCGCCTACTGGGTTTTTGCGTTTCTCCGCCACGAGCCCAGCGTCGGCTCAGAGGTCGAGCCTCGGCTCGAGGGAGCCTGGCGCTGCTTGCGCAGCGGACAACCTGGACGCAGGTGTTGGGTGCTTCCGCACACATAGCATCGACGGATGTCCGTGCGCTGCTCCGCAGCCTGAAGCTCAGCTTCTTCATCTTCAGCATAGCTGAGGTCCATCGGGACAGCGCCATTGGACGCGTCGGAGGCTCCGGAAGAGCTGGCTTGGGAAGCCGTCCAACCAAGTCGGGCCGACTTGAAGTTGACTCGGCGTTCAACGCCACGTTCACAGCCTCTTCAAAAGAGGTAGGGTGAACACGGAAGACCTCCGTCCTGGCCACGCCAGTGCGAAGGCCATCCATGAAGACGGTCACCGCGACCACTTCAGGAAGAGGATCCGCCGCCATGCCGGCGAGAAGAGTTCTCAACTCCTGGACGAAGTCCAACAATTCCTTCTTACCCTTATAGCGTAGAGGAAGACACAGACTCAGAGAGTCTCTAGTGTTCATTGAAAGCTTACAAACTCTATGCGAGAGTTTGGACGAATACCTTATTAAACCTTAATTAAGGATTCCAGAGATAGACAATACCTTAACCAAAGGTATGAACGCTATGCTTCAAAATGTGAACTGAATGTATTGTTGTTTATCGCGGCAGAGCCGCCTGTTGTTTGTATGTATAGGACTCACTATCTATCATAGTATTGCCTAGTCTTATGCATATCCATTGGCTGTGAGCCACCCACTCCTATCTGGGGTGACCCACGTAACATATGTGTGGAACTCAACTTATGTGTGGCACCTAGCTTGTGTGCATCACACTATTCGATGTAACCCCGTTACAAAGCTCATCCCAACCCAACGCGCGACCCGAACGAGGAAGCCGCTGGTACGGGGAATATACAGTGGTTTACGTCTAGTGATAGTGAATCATAGACGAAAGAAAGTAATGACGATTGGTAGCTAACTTTCTACAACTAACTACAATAAATGATCCCTGTTCTGGCTCAACTTCTGCTACCAACTACCAAATAGATCACCGTATTCGAACACGACTTGCTACATTGGCGTACATAGTGTTTGTTCGCTCTATCGATGTCGCTTCTTCGCGAACGTGGCTTCTGCCACCGAATACGTTTTTCTGTTGTGGAAGCAACGCTCTGAAGACATACCTTGATGTCACCCTATATACAATTACGTAAGGCTCTCTCTTGCTGGCAACGCGACCTCCAATCGCCATTCAGAACAACCATGTTCGGGAAGTTCATAACTGAATACTTAAGTACTTGTCTGCTCTTCGTGCTTACTTCCAAATACAACAGTGTGCAGTGCAAAACAGCGGATCGAATCGCGCACTCCAAAACACAAACCAGCGGATTGCTCGTTCCGAAGGATAACTACATTTTAAGGAAGGCTCAATCCAGCGTCTCATTCCGGCGGAACAGCAGCTCGCACTCCTTCTAAATCATGACATTGCCCAGTATATATTATGGATTTTTAAGTCTCGCGTTTTCGCAGCTGAGGAGTTCGAGTCGAGCTTCTTCATCAAGCGCAGCCTGGGATGGATGAGCCCAGTCAATTATCGTCCTCGTCAGTGGAGTAAGAGTATCAAACGCGTTTCTGGGTGTCACCCGTGAAACAAAAAACTAATATATATGGCTGCTCTTTCTTGTTCGCTACGGCGCTGCCAGACTTCCATTCAGTAACCACCATACCATTTAGCGTTTCACCTTGCACTTTGTACACGGTCGACGACACAGCACAAATAAGCGAGAATTGCTGTATGCGAACGGAGAGTGAACGCGGCACACCATTTACTATCCCAGCAAGGGCAATATTGCATGAGCTGTAGGCTTGACTGTCAAAAAATAGCGGGAAAATGTCTCCATCGTTGCATCCTAACATTGATGTCGCGCAGGGGCCTCGATCAATTCGGACCATTACTGCCGGAGGCTGGGGGCTGGGGACTTTCACGGTAATTCCAGCGGCACTGTCATAAACCAACCTAAACGCTGTATCAGTGTGGTAAACGATTGCCTCCAAGCGGCCCAAGGTTCCATTAGCTACATGTTTTGCTGCGAATATTTTGCGTAACTTGAATTGGCATGCCAATAATTAAGTCGAGATAAGGAGCCATTCGTCCGAACTTCGTGTCTGGCAAACTCATAATTGTTCTCACTTCCGAACGTCGGAGTGCGGATAGCTTGCCCTTAAAATTAGCGACAACCCGGATGGGGTATTCTCCTTCTGGCAGGAGCTTCGCAGATGTGGAGACAAATAGACCGTTGATAGAAACTCTAGTCGAGTTATCTGGGGTTACGAACGTACCGAACGACTCGTCGTTGATTCACTCAACAGATCATCACTTAGAACGCGAGAGTTTATGAGACCAACAAACTCCGGAGTCCAAACGCCAAGACGAGCCTGCTGACAGCCACGGCCCCATTCTGGGTCCTTCGAAAATCGAACACTCTCTTTCAATATCACAACAGTCTTAAACTCACGCCACAACTCGTACCCGGCGAGATCTCCGGCATTGAGCTTCCTCGTTTTAGATGGATCCACGTAAATTGGTGCCCTCCGACAGGGGGTAGCTGTAAAAAGTCACCGACTAGCACAATATGAACACCTCCAAATGGCACCTCTGGAACTCGTTTTGCAATCCGTAAGCGTTTGTCCAGCTGGGATAGTTGGAATTTCTTCATCATTGAAACCGCATCTATTATAATCAAATCGAGCGTTGCCAGTTCATCGCTCACTTGCTTCTTTTGAATCTGCAGCAGGAAACCTGCTAACGTCCGCCCCCCAATTATCGTTGCTGCCTTCCGAGTCAGTGCCGTTTTGACAAGGCAGTTAGGGCGGCCCCAGCTTTCACACAGTGTTTGCACCCTTTCTACGATACGGCTTTTGCCCGTTCCTCCTTCCCCACCAAGAAACAGAAGAAGTTGGTTTTCAAGCAGCGCTGGGCATAATTGCATCCCATCATAACACTTCTGCTTGCTTCCATCGCGATAGCAGAGCCTTTCCAATCGTTTTAAATGCATAGTGCTGCCTTTGATTTAGCGTGTAGGCTCTCGAAGTGTCCGAAATGCTGGCGAAACTCTTACACAACTTCGCAGAAGCCACGTAACTTGAAGGCGGATGCCATTCCATGTTGGTCTCCACGAGCAAATGATCTAGAATCTCCACAACCTCCACATCTCGAGAAACTACTGCTGTTGATACGCTCGTAAGCAGTGCATTATCCGTCTTAGCATCTTTGACCCACTTTTTCATTACATTTATAGAGGGCAACCCTGCCGTTGGACATTCCATGACTGCATCCCTAGCCGTCTTTTCGGCGACGTTGGCTAGTATGCCCCGATTCCTGAAAATATCAACGATGTGGGCAACTTTACTATCCGGAATCACTGAAGTTGGACAAGCAGCTGGATCTAATGATGAGCTATGCAACACGACATTGCTGTCTCCTTCAAGATCCCACATTTGAATCATAGCTTTATCGCCTTCTTCCTCTTCCATCACACCTCCCGAACGATCACAATCATCATCGTCATTGGCGTGGTAAAGTTCATCGTCACTTTGATCACTGCTAGTACCATCTGAACCATCAGGATTCTGTGTTTCCTCAGCTGCTCTCTCTTTCTCTCTCTTGGCAATCACTTTTGAAGCCCACTATAGTAATCGTCCATGTTGCATTATATCTTTTACAAACTTACTGCGCTGCGGCTTCCACTGCTCAAAACTGCTCAGCCATGCTTGTTCGTCTGATCCTTCTGAGGGACCGATTAGATCATCCAACATGCGAAACGGCTTGAAAAGAACTAGTGAAATAACAGCGTACTTACCGCGTCTTTCAAGCGAAGCATCGCCATCACTGGTAGGCATCCGAAAGCCTAGGATAACCGGAACAAATTCCTCATGCCGCTTGCCTAAACGATGTGTGCTCTGAAGAGGGTGACCGTCAATGAAAGCCAACCTCGACGTCGTAATGCCCTCGCTCTTTCTCCTGCAATACCGCATCATAAATGCGTACAGATTCACGTTCAACAAAGTTTTCGGCCGGAAAACATAGTCATCTAGGAAGGATACAGCGTGAAATTTGGAGCCCTCTGAATTGCCAGTGTTGTTTACCAATTGGCAGGAATAGCCATCCAACTTCGCTAGCTGCCGAATAACGTCTCCTAGCGGTAGATTTGCGCACTTCGCGCTGGAATAACAGCATGAACTACGATACAAATACAGCGCGGCAAGTGGACCAGCAGTTTCTTGCCGATTGGTCAGGTTATAGATCATTCGTGCAACTCGTTTTCGAGACCGATCGAAGCGATCTTTAGCAGCAGTCCCCAGAGGTCCAGACTCGTTTTTTTCTCGCATTTCACGCCGTTTTAGAGCGGCCACTGCCACAGCAGCTTGTGAATCCACCGCTTTTGCTGTTTGGTGACGTATTTACAGCAATAATGAATTCGATCTGTAACACCGTGGCCACCAAGAAGGACTTGAACATCATGGTTGCATTTGAACGTTGCCATTATTTCATAGTTGAACCCATTCATGAATTCGTGCCCTAACGTTCGTTTCAACTCCACACCTGATGCTCCGAACGACGTGTTAGCCACGCGCAGACGATGAAATCGATACCTGCGGTAGGTGTCGTTTGAGGTTGTGCGAGATTGTTTAAAGCAACTTGCTGTGTGGCACCAAAGATGCTGGTTGAGCAGAACGGCCATAGCCGAAACCATGTAATCTAGCCAACGACGAGACATTCGTGCATCCGAAGGTGTTGGGTGTGATATTTCTAGCAAGCGTGTCAACTCGTCGTTTCGAAACGGATCATCATCCATTTTGCAAAGAGGCATCTGTGTGTAGTTCGTTTGCTGCAATAGCTCTGCAGCAATAAATCCACTTTCTTGCGTCGACAACGCGCTGCAAAAGCTTGCAAGTGCAGCCTCGCGATCGAGCACAGCGTTGACAGCGTGCTGGATCGTGCCACGGCAAATAGCTTCCACACGGGCCTGCTCATCAATTTCGCGTGCCGACAAGGGCCCCTCCCATACTGGCCAACAACGTGGCCGGAGCTTCAGCAGGGCACTGCGAAGAAAATGCTGGGAGCTGAATCGAGTGCTGCACCGGCTGCATTCTATCAACAGAGGCTCAACCGCATCGCATCGATCCCGACCTTTCCAGCGACCCCGCCGTGGATCTTGGCGTGATTGATCTGGTATCGGTAGCCCGACCAACTCTGAAAAACACGCACCACACTTTGGGCAGCCACACTTGTCGAGCGGAATGGGAAGGTCGTTCCTCACGATGGTTTGAGCGTAGGATGCAACCTTTTCACGGAACCGATCTCCGTTAGATGACTTGAAAATGTTTTCCACAGCAGTCGAATTGGATGGACAGTTATCTAACCAGAGTAAAAAAATGAATGTGCAAAGTTCCCCGCCCTTGTGTTTCTACCATGCCGAAGTAGGCTTTGACATCTCCAAACAGTCCACGAAAAGATAAACGTTTCCGGGAGATTGGGTCAATCCCAGAGCGTATCGAATGAATGCGTCGACTTGCCGCATGAACAGGCGAGCAGATGCGCAGTCATTCCCCCTACTAGCCTCTCTCAGTTCCGCCTGGGTTGGCAACCGAGCGTTCAGCGTATCAAACAGCGTGTCGACAGATGAAATTCCAGCGTAGTGCGCTAACACCAGTGAGTTGTCTGTATTGGGCGTGAGCGTTGCAAACAGCGCGGGTTGGTCAAGCCTTGTTTGGTATGCAAACGCCTTGTGCCGACATTGTGCGCGTTCGCCATTGCTTCCCCAGACCGATCGACTGCCAATTTCTACGCTTTTCAGAAACCTTGGGCGACAGAGTCAGATGAAGGTTTCCATGGCAAAACGCCTTGACATCTCCGCTCCTTATCAAGCAGAGCCCGTCCCAACTGTTCCCCAGTAAGGCTTTCATAGCCTTCCAGAAGATGTGGGAACCGCTGGCATCGGAAATGATTCTGCACATACATATTTTTCAGCGAAATCCTGTCAAAGGCAACCAGCGAGAGAAGCTCGTCCTCTGCAAACTGCCGTCCGCTCAGCATGGTATAGCTTTTCACACATTCAAGTACCGACTTCCGACGCGTCCTCGTCCGAAAGGAAATAAATGGGGAAACATACGAGCCAGCAAATTACCCGGTACGTCATTAGATATTTGGTTAGACCTGCGAACATCAAACGTTCGGTCATCATCCGCACTTGCATTTGATGCCACAGCGTGCTCGCTCACCCTGATCGGTGTACCATCATCTGTCAATCCCATCCTCCGCTCGATCACTCTGCATTCACTATCTGCACTCGAGAGACGCCATCCGTCAGACTCGCCGCGAACGTTTTCTTGCTCTCTGTCCATGCTGTCATCCAATGTACCACCACGGTCAGCGATACGCTCAACGAAAGCCTGATCAGTTGCAATATCAGTATACTCATAGTTTAATGTGGCCTCGTTCTCTGTAATATCCGCGTATAAATGGTTGTTCGCCTTGTAGTAGGCCAGTAATTCCCGAACTTGCTTATTCCTGATCTTGTGCATCTTCTGCACTCGTGTGACTTGGGCCGACGTGAGTTCGCCAACCAGCATCACTTCTATAGGAAGACACATCGTCCATTGATCGCGGTAGCAGCGAAGCAGGGGGTCCTGGCGCGCAATAGAAGGCGATACAGTGAGAGCGAATGCATCGATGACGGCCACCTCGCATGACGCGCGTCATCGAAATTATACTGGCAAGCTGCGTCATGAAACGCTCTGGAATCGTCAGATCCTGCAGGTGCTGCCCCAGTCTCCCCACAAAAAATCCATTTGCAATGGCAAACTTGGGTAACATTCGACACTGAATTGAGCGGTCACATTCTCTGCAAACTGAAACCCATGCTCGCAAAGTGCCATGCTCATCAGAGTAGCTGTGTATTCCACGGGGTGATACCATAATGCCATCTAGAATCGCTACGTGACTCGGTGATCGTACATATCCAAAAGCTTTTGCGAAAGTGTGGTTGTATTGATCGTTAGACTGTCCTTCATCTTCTGGAGGTAGTTGGAATCGGTGTCATCCGTCCTTTTGGCATCCTGGCAACCGGTCGCATGCAGCGCACACGCACTCGTCAAGACCTTCTGGGCCGAGAGCCTGCCGAAGTCGCTTCATACAGGCTGCCCGTTCCTCCATACTGAGCTCATTGTCAAAGTCTTCATCGTGATCCGCGTCTACTTCGTCTTGCTGCCTCGCCCGTCTCCGCCGCTGCTTCAGGCGATTCATCTCCTTTCGTCTCTCTTTATCCAAGTTCACAAGCAAATCATCGGCAGCTTCAACGACGACATCCTTCGCGTTCTCCACAATGCCATCATCACTCACCACGTTGACAGCGTCTTGTACAGTCGCATTTGCAAAGCGCTTCAAGCAAGCTTGCCACAGGGGCAAGAAGACCTGGGCTGCTGTAGTGCCATCCCCGGCACCGGGTAAGTCAAATGTCTCCCCACCCACACCATCAGCTCCAGAAGCTCCAACGAGAGCTCCAGTGCCCCAAACACCCACGGGAGCACCAGCCTCACCGACGTTCACGCGATCACCAGCTTCACCGACGTTCGCGAGACCGAAAGCTCCATCCACACCAACGACAGCACCAGCGCCGACGAGAGCACCAGCGCCGACGAGATCACCTGCGCCGACGAGATCATCAGCTTCGCCAACGTTCACGCGCCCGCCGGCTGCATCCATACCAACGAGAGCACGAGCGCCACAAACGCTAACGCGATCACCAGCTTCACCCCTCCAACGTCCCTGGTTCCACCGCCCCAATTCCCGCCGACGAGCTTCGTCCAGATGCCGCAGGCAATCGCAGTCGTCGTCAGTATCGGGGCGGTGTGTGGGCTCAAGGGGGCGGCGATTTCGTTTTTTAGGGCTCCTGCCCATCCGCTTCTTTTTCCGTCGCAGCAAAATCGCAAATGGCTGCCCGGAGGCCGGGGCCGCAAATAGTGAAGCCATCGAAGGCATGTTGATAAAAAACGAGGACGCTCAGCTGCTTCACCCTGTCCTGTTAATAAAAAAGAAGCAAGCTCACTTGCAGGCAGGCAGCAAACAAAGCGGAGCACGCTCGCATAGTGAATTGGCAGTATGTGGTTTTGTCCCGTTAATAACAAAAAGTATACATGCCAACTTTCTAGTGGTTGTGCGGGCAGCGTTGGGGACGCGATCTCTTCCAGCATGCCTGGTGCTGCGCCTATTGCTTCTCGGGCACCTGGCGAGGCTTGCCACGCCGCACGCCGGCGAGTTCACGGTGCCGTGCTCTTTGTAGCAGGTACTGCTAGAGAGGTCGGGGGATCTGTGATGGCGGTGTGCAATGCACTGCAAATGCGCGTTGCGTGAGGGTTGTGTACAGATTGGTGTGGCAAATACCGACAGCATCGGTGCCAAACGGTCGAAGGTGACTGAGGCCCTTCGATAGAATTGGTGCAAACGTTGGGTGAGAATTGTGTAAGGGTTGGTGTGGCAAATGTGGAATACCGACGGCTCGGTGCCAAACGGTCAAAGGTGACAGCGGCTCTTCGATAGAGTTGGTGTAAACGTTGTGTGTGAGAAATACCGGTACTTTGTAGCCATGGTGACAAAAGTGCCGGTGTACTATACACATTTCTTAACGAAATGTGAATATCACATACTATTTGATCCAGGTATCAGGGATAAATATTCGGAACTATATCACATACTATCTGATCTAGGTATCAGGGATGAATATTCGAACTTTGCGCCCATCTAGACAAACCATCGTCATTATCGCCCCCGTCACTTTGTCACCTGTGCACTGGTACGCAGAGTACCAGAATATTGCGATATCGAAATCCTTCAAAAATATCTGATATCAAAATGATATACCCGATTTATCACATAAGGGTATACCATTTGGTAGCAGATATTTACAGAGCAGGAATGCAAAGCATGCGAAGGTAGAACGCGCCCTTACCACGTACTATTTTCTCTGGCGAGTTTCGGTGCCGTCGAACGACAAAAGACCTGTACGGTAATGTCCTATTCTCCAGGTTACTGAATGACTGATAACTGACCATAATTTTGACTCCGAGATTTCTGCGCAACGTTTTCCATACGCACCACCGGCTTCTCCATCTCTACGACGCACTAGACGACCTTCGTATGTCTTAGACCGTCATAAAAGAACACCCTCACAACTACCAGACAGTTGCAATTCAATTTGAATAGAGCTCGAGATGCGAAGACGGGTTGTGAAAAGAATTTACAAAAGTACTAGTAGTAGCAGTGTGTAGTAAATTCTTTTCAGATACTACTATTATTAGTAGTACTACTACTTGTAGTACTTGCTTTGAATAGACTGTTGATGCTGCCCATGTATTCTATCAGGGTAGGCCTACTTTTTCATGTATTGGTCAGGTATCGTCAGGTATTATCCATGTTCTTCCAAACGAAGCGGAATAATTTCTCATAAATTACGGAAGCCGAAAATATATGGAAATATATTCGAATCGAGATACCTGTTCATGCCCATGTCTACGACATGTACAATTATGTTGGCGGAAGGTCACCAAAATGAACAGAAATGATGCTGCCCATGTATTTATGGTACCGGTATTTAAAGAGATTTGGAGAGAGGAAGTGAAATCACTTGGAGGTCCAAGCCGACACGATGCCTGCCGTGTGCGGAGCACGCGGTGTTAAACCCTGGACCTAGCACTGCCGCTCTAGCAAGCGTAGGTGCGCTTGCGCGCCGGAGTGGGCTTAGGGTTCTGTCGCCAAGCGAGCACTAGTGAGCCGCTAAGGGGTTTGAGATCGCGCGGAGCTCGCAGCATGGCAGTATTTGAAGTCCATGCCATCCATCCTCGTCGAGTTACCGTATGAATTCGTATAAGTACGATTTCTTGAGCATAGTTAAATTAAGTGTCAATTTATGTTCAGCATCAACAGCCCACAATGAAGAGTGATGCGTAGAGCTTGGCTGTTGTCGTCAATTCTGTAACGGGGTTACATAACAGCGTGTGTGTCACACATAACTTGTGTGTACGCCAGTTGTGTGTGTACACCAACCCGGCAATTAACCATATATCAGTAGGTGGCCTCACAGCCACTCAATATGCATTTGACTAGGCTCTACTATGATAGATAGTGAGTCCTATACATTCAGGCTACAGGCGGCTAAACAACAATACATCCAGTTCACATTTTGAAGCCTAGCGTTCATTGCCTTTGGTTAAGGTATTGCATATTTCTGGAGTCCTTAAATAGGATATTTAAGGTACTCGTAATAAGCTCTCGTATAGAGCTTGCTAGCTATCAAATACACTAAAGACTCCGAGTCTGTGTCTTCCTCTACGCTATAAGCAATTGCAGCCCCGCTGCACTTGGTAGCACTTGTAGTCAATCCTACACCTGAGTGTTACGACTGTCCCTCTGTAAGAGAATGGAGCAGTTTGTCCACTTACCCCCGAACCAACAGGAAGGGCTTAAAAAGCTGATGCCCTTAATTGGCCCGGAAGATGTGGCCCATCTTGCTTCGCAAGGCCCCGACGCAGTGAATGCGCGTCTGGAGGCATTTTCTCAGTATGAGAACGCTCTATTGGAGGACGTCCAGCAGAAGATGACTGCGACTGCGGCGGCCGTAACGCCCAGATCGACATCGGACGCTGCTCAACGAGCTAAACCGCTCATGGTGAGCGTCAAGACCTTTGAGGGCAAAGAAGGCGAAAGCCTTATGCTCTGGGTCAGAGAGGTCGAAATGGCTATGGCGTCCGCCATGCTCAAGACTGAGCAGCAGCGCGTGGCGCTTGCTATCTTGAAGCTCGGTGGCCGAGTGCGAGAATGGGCCCTGACATGCGGCACGTCAGTGGACACCGCGTTCCCTTCTTGGGACGAGCTGAAGCTTCAGCTCTCGCGAGTGTTCTAGCCGCCTAACCAGGCATATCGCGTGAGGTCACGCTTCCTTTCTACCCGCCAGGGTAAGTAGGAGTTGGTGGACTTCGTCCAAGAGTTGCGAACTCTAATCGCCGGTATGGCGGCGGAACCTCTTCCCGAGGTGGTCACTGTGACCGTCTTCATGGAAGGTCTGCGCACTGGAGTGGCCAGGACAGAGGTCTTCCGTGTTCACCCTACCTCTTTTGAAGAGGCTGTGAACGTGGCGTTGAACGCCGAGTCAACTTCAAGTCGGCCCGACTTGGTTGGACGGCTTCCCAAGCCAGCTCTTCCGGAGCCTCCGACGCGTCCAATGGCGCTGTCCCGATGGACCTCAGCTATGCTGAAGACGAAGAAGCTGAGCTTTAAGCTGCTGAGCGTATCGGCATCCGTAGATGCTATGTCTGCGGAAGCACGCAATACCTGCGTCCAGGCTGTCCGCTGCGCAAGCATCGCCAGGCTCCCTCAAGCCAAGGCTCTGCCTCTGGGCAGAAGCCTGGCTCGTGGCGGGGAAACGGAAAAACCCAGTAGGCGCGGGGCGCCCTACTGGAGAAGAACTAAGTTTTGTTGAGCCTCAGGGAGGAGGTCGACAGGGCTTAGCCCCACAGAGCACTGTGCTCTCTAACAACGCGGAACGTGTATGCAAGCCGGGCATACTGGTCGTTGAGGCGACCGTGAAGGGCTTTGAGAAGCCATGGAGAATCACGGTCCGTCTCGCGCCCGGAACTCGTGTCACGGTGCTCAATGTTCCCGTGAACCTGAGCGTGAAGTCCTTGGACTTTGATAGCGTTGAACGCTGTCTCGTCATCGACCTGGCGTCGAGGTATGACCTCATCCTAGGCATGGCATGGCTGGAGTGCCATGAGCCATGGATCGATTGGCGATCCAAAACATTAGGAGCTACCCGCTTGTCTCCTGGTGGAGCTTTGGCAGTCATGAACCCACCTCTGCTAGGAAGAAAAAGCGCTATTGGCGCGGGCACTGGACCGAATCGGTCAATGTGCAAGACGTCGGAGTGTCTGAGTTAATGGACACTAGCGCCGGAGGAGCGAGTCCCGAGCTAGGCTCGAGGGCTGACCGTGGAGTGGCACGTACCCCACTGAGCGAGTCATCGCTGCATGCCAGTCATGGCATAATCGGCAATCAGTCGAGGCGTCTGGGGCCTGGCCCTGATGATGCGCGTGGAGCGGCACGTCAACCGCTGAGCGGGGAGCGCCATGATGGCGACGAGCCGCTGCGTGCCACTGACGGCGCGGTCGGCTGTGAGCCGAGGCACCAAGGGGAGGACCCTGACGGTGCGGGTGGAGTGGCACCTCAACCACTGGGCAGGAGTGGCGAGCAAGACCACTCCTCAGGAGCAACAAGAGGTGATGACACCTGAGGAAACTTTTTAGTGTCAACCTGCTGGCCTCTCCGAGGCGTACGACTTCGGCGCAGAGGCGACAGCGACGCCTGATGGCGAACGCGAGACGCAAAGCGTCATCACTGACACACGAGGTGTCGGCTGTAGATGCTGACGGCGACCAGCTATATACACTCGTGAACGGAGTGACCGGGGAAGCCGAGGGCAGCGTCAGCCTTGAGGCTCTCCCGACGGTGGCTGCTCTGCTAGAGCTGGACGAGATGTCCCTTTCGGACTTCAGTGAAGCCCTCCAGACCGGCGCGCTCGCCGAGATGGTCATGATACGACCCAAAGAGGAGTTGGACCCTTCGTCGCTTTTGGATGAAGCCGTGCTTGAAGATACGAAGCAGGCACTGAGTGCGCGGAGTGGATCATCGATCCTGAAAGACCCTTCGGATCCCTTCTATCCTTTGGTAGAGGAATACCAGGATGTGGTCTCAAACGACCCGCCTACGGGCTTACCTTCCGACCGAGGCGTTCGTCACGAAATCGACTTGGTCCCTGGAACCAAATACTGCGTGACGAGGCAGTGGCCACTACCGAAGGAGCAGTGTGACGCCATTGACGCGTTCTTCAGTGCCAAGCACGGTGCGGGCATGGTGCGTGAGAGCAAGTCTCCGCACTCGACGCCAACGTTCTGTGTCAGAAAGCCTAATGGCAAGTGGCGCATCGTTCATGCTTTCAATAAGCTCAACGCTGCCACCATTCCGGCGCAGACGCCGATTCCTCGGAAGGACGTTCTTCAGAACAAGATGGTTGGCTGTACCATGTATAGCGCACTCGACTTGGTCGATGGCTACTACCAGCTGCTCATGAGAGCGAGTGACATTTCGGTGACAGCGGTCAGCACCCCAAGCGGTATGCTTTGGGAATGGCTGGTGATGCCCCAAGGGCTGTCGAACGCACCTGCGACGTTCAATCGTCTGGTGACACAGCTCTTCCGGCCCCTCAGAGCGTTTGCACAAACGTACTTTGACGATCTCTTCGTCCATAGTCGTGCTGAGCACGGTCGGTCGGATGTGGAAAACCACATAGACCATTTACGGGCGGTGCTTGGGTGCATGCGCACCCACAAGCTATACGCCAACGCATCGAAATGCATCTTCGGCGCGGAAGAGAGTCCTTTCTTAGGATGCTTCGTTGGGAAGCGCGGCCTTCGCGCCGACACTGCAAAGGTCAAGGCCATCGTCAACTAGCCGGTTCCCAAGAACCAGAAGGACTTGCGCAAGTGGCTTGGCCTCGCCAACTACTTGCACAAGTACAGCGAGAACTACGCTGACATGGCTCGGCCATTGTCCAATCTCCTTAAGAAGGATGAGGACTGGTGTTGGAACACCGAGCATCAAGATGCTTTCGAAGCAGTCAAGGAGAGTCTCCTTCATGCCCCAATCCTGGCGTTGCCAGACCCTGAACGTCCATTCAGTGTCGTCTGTGACGCATCGGACTTTGCCATCGGCTGCGCACTGCTGCAAGCAGACGCCGAAGGGCGTGAACGCGTCATCGCGTTTGAGTCTCGCCAGCTTAAGGCTGCAGAGAAGAACTACCCAGTTCATGACAAAGAGCTACTTGCAAAAAGTATGATCTCGTCAAATTCAGGGTTCACCTGCTTGGCTCTAAGCCGTTTGTGATCTTCACGGATCACGCGTCACTTCGCACTGCGACCCGGTCGCCTCACCTCTCGCAAAGGATGGCCCGCTGGCTGTCCTTCTTCGCGGAGTACAACTTCGAGGTGAAGTACAAGCCTGGCAGGCAGAATGGTCTTGCAGACGCGTTGTCACGGCGACCGGACTATGAGCTTGCTCATGTCACGATGGTGACCTCGTCGGTGACGGACTTGATACGCGTTGCGTATGCGCGAGACGACATGTGTGTCGCCCTGCTGCGTGCTCTTGGGAGCAAGGAGTTTGAAAACTCGGACAAGACATTGTCGGCGCGCTTGCGCGCGAGCCTGCACCATTACTCTGTCACTGACGGTCTGCTGTACTACAGCACGAGTGCGGAGGACACTCCTCGAGTCGTGGTCCCTCATGATGAGGATTTGAAGTATCATATCCTCTACGAGGCGCATGATACACCGCTTGGCGGCCACCTCGGTCGCGAGAAGACCAACAGCTCTGTGAGCCGGACCTATTGGTGGCCCAAGCTGTACAAGTGGACGAGCACGTACGTGCGCACGTGTGAGACGTGTCAGAGGGTGAAACCCTCACCGCATGCGGCCGCGCCGCTGGCAAGCTTGCCTGTACCCTCTGGGTGTTGGGAGTCCATGAGTTTGGACTTTGTGTTTGGCCTTCCGAAGGACTCGGAAGGTAACACGGGCATCGTGGTCTTCGTTGACCGTCTGAGAAAGATGGCTCATCTAGCGGCTGTGCCGGACACCGTGGACGGTGAAGGTACAACCAAGCTGTTTATCGATCGGATCTTCCGCCAGCATGGGCTGCCCGTTTCGATTGTCTCGGATCGAGATCCCCGCTTCACTGGGAAGTTTTGGGATTCCGTCTTTAAGGTGCTCGGCACCAAGTTGGACATGTCCACGGCGGACCATCCGCAGCCCGATGGTCAGACGGAGCGCGTGAATCGCGTTGTCGAGGAGATTCTTCGCAGCATTTGCGCTGACACGTCCAAGCGTTGGAGCGCCATGCTCCCACTCGTCGAGTTTGCGTTGAATAACGCTGTACATGCCTCCACAGGCTACACTCCGTTTTACGTGAACGACTCACTCACCCACGCGTCCCGCTGACGCTCCCACCCCGTGGTTCTGGGCTTGGTGGGGGAGAGTTAGCCGATCGGCTTGCTGATATCAGCCCACTCACTGTTCGCAAACAGGTTGACGAGTTCCTGTCAACGCGTCTAAGTGTCCTTCCACACGTGCGTGACGCTATGGCTGACAGCCAAGACAAACAAAGGGAACACGCCGATGCTAAAGGCAGAGGCAATGTTGAGAGTTACGAGGTCGGGGACCTAGTGTTGCTTAATGCTAAAAACCTACCTACACATGCAGTGTCTGCGGTCTTCAAGACCAAGTTGCGCCCGCGCTTCGTCGGACCGTTCATGGTCGTGGCCAAGAAGGGCCTATCAAGCCGTACCGGGACCCGGCGCATGTGGGTTCTCAGGAGCTGGCGCCCAGCGTGGCGGAGCCACAGCGCCCTGCTGAAGTCGCAGCAACAGGTCGACCTGACCTTCCAGCCGCGCGAAACCTTGCTCAAGGCGCGCCAGGCGTTGAGTCGCCGACTCAGCAGCCTCACACCAGTGGAGACGCTCCTGGAGATCGCGGATCTCATTCACGATGGTGTCAGACTCCCTCTCGGCTTGATCAAGCCTCCGCCCATGGCGCTCCAGTGTCTGACGCACGTCGCTCAGCGATCTCTCCAAGCTCTCCAACTCCTCAGGACGGACAGGTTTCTCACCGTGCGAGGACACGGGCGCCGCCGGCGCTGCTCGACGAGCAGGGTAATCGCCACTTTCATGTGGAGCGTATTCTAAAGCGTCGTCGACGCGAGGGCCACAACCAGCATCTGGTGAAGTGGCGACGGTACCCCCACTCTGATAACTCATGGGAGTTTGAGATACCCCTCCGGCAAGATTGCCCAGACGTCGTGGACGCTTTTGATCGACAGGATCAAGGGAGCTCCATGAGCCGGGGGCCGAGTAATCGGTCGCCTCCCGCTTCCCGACAATAGGTCGGGGGGATGAAGGATCAAACGCTGAGCTCAAGCGTTGATCCGGAGCTGTGGCAGCCATGGATCCACTTCGGTAGAAGCTGCTATAGCTCGAAGGAGCAGGATAGGCAGGCCCTGGGGGCAGTGCCGAAGACGGGGGCGCACGGCGCTTAGTCTTAACCTTGGCGAACTCAAAACGGAGTCTGCGTTCGAGTCGCAAATCGGCTTCAGCGAAGCTGGCTCGCAGAGCCTCCAGCGAGGTGAGCTGCTTCGCATGCTCTACCCAGTTGCTGAACTGGGAATCGTCCTCCTGGACGGACTCTCCTGCAAGGAGCACGACGGGGTAAGTCCGCATCTGCGGCACCGAAAGCACGACGTGCTTGATCGGCTAGACGAGTACCATACTCAACTGGAGTTGTCTCTTGTGGAGCCAACAGCCTCTCTCGGAGAGCAGCCGAGTTTAAAACTCAACGGCAGCAGAGGCCGCGGGCCCAACGATCCACGTGCGCAGCGAGCGCTGCGTCATGGCGTCCTTTACCATTTCGGCAGGATCGCGTGGCGTGAAGTGATAGTCCCGACGAGAGCTAAGCAAGGGTCGCGCTGCAGGCCGCTGGGAGCGCTGGACTTCCCCTTCCTCGAGCAGTTGCTCTTGTACCTCGTCGAGGGGATTGGTTACCTCACCAGTCTCCAGACCGGAGGAAGCGCGAAGCGCGGTGAGCTCTTGAGCCGCGCCACGTTCGGAGAACGGGTTGGGCGCACACGGCCCACTAGACTCCGGCTCGGGCGAGCGGGAAGGCTCATGCATAGAGCTATCGGTGTCGTAGTCCACCCTCCACCTCATCGAGGCCCGCGAAGAGCTCATCGCGAGCGAGATGAGGGCGACGCAAAGCGTCTGAGGACTTGGTGTCCGTAGGCATGGCCCTCGAGCCCTGCTGGTATCGTCGCTGGTGCTCGGAGTGATACTCCATCACAGAGAGCTTGTGCGCGGAGCGCGTAGGAGCTTCGGGACTTGAAGCCGGCGACGCACTTCGTGCTGGCGAGCCCCTAGGGCTGGATGCGGGTGACGCGGAGGCGGAGGAGTCTTTCCGGTCGAAAGACCAAGATGCTTTCTGGCTGGCAGCCATTTCGTAGCTCGTTGAACTTGGAAAGTTCTTGAGCGAGGTCTTGTGATGGCTAGCGACTAGCGACACGCGTGTTCCGTCGAACAATACCTCAACCGAGGCGATGACGAGTGAGGACACATGTCCTCAGTCTGGTGGGGGAGGGTGTAACGGGGTTACATCGAATAGTGTGATGCACACAAGCTAGGTGCCACACATAAGTTGAGTTCCACACATATGTTACATGGGTCACCCCAGATAGGAGTGGGTGGCTCACAGCCAATGGATATGCATAAGACTAGGCAATACTATGATAGATAGTGAGTCCTATACATACAAACAACAGGCGGCTCTGCCGCGATAAACAACAATACATTCAGTTCACATTTTGAAGCATAGCGTTCATACCTTTGTATAAGGTATTGTCTATCTCTGGAATCCTTAATTAAGGTTTAATAAGGTATTCGTCCAAACTCTCGTATAGAGTTTGTAAGCTTTCAAAGAACACTAGAGACTCTCTGAGTCTGTGTCTTCCTCTACGTAAACGCTTATGCAGCCCCGCTGCAAGCTTGCAACCTCGTATCGTATGATAGTGGATCCAGTGGATCCAGTGGATCGGGTCGCCCAGGCTGTGGCGCGAGAGTGCTCGCGCTTTCTCCACCTCCCGCACTTAACAGCACCGCAGATGCACCTTGCACCCCTGTGCTGAGCCGCTTGGCTGGTCTTGCTGGTGACGGACTTCTGCCACGGACTCGACCACGGGCTTGCGGAGAGGGAGGCGGTCCTGTTCGGGTTGTCTGATCTCGTGCTCTACGTAGCTGGACCTCGTGGTCTTCTCTACGCCTCTGTCGATCGGCAGTGATGGACCTAGCAATTTCTTCCTGGATTCGCTGGTCGGTAATGTCAGCTGCAGCACACACTTGCCTGTATGTTCTTCGGAGGTGATCCAATGCTCTAACCGGGGTCAGGCAACTGCTGGCGACGCAACCTGCGGAGCTCTTCCTCGGCTCGGATAATATTTGCAGATGAACGTTCTCCGCATTAATTGCGCGTTCTCGGTCGTCCGGTGTCACCACCATGCGTTTGTTGAAGTCGAATTGGGAATGAGGGAGTAGTCGCTCAAACTTCGGCTAACCTTCATGCTACATGCTAATCTCATCAAATGCAACCATATCGCGCATTAGATGGATCGAACACGATCTCAGCTTTTCTTTCATTTGCGTTCCTATCATTCTCAACGCGAGTTACGAAATATCGGAGGAGGTCAATTCTTTCAACAATTCGTTTGCAAGCATTGCTACATTATAAAGCTCAACACTGCATCTTGATCATGATTAAAAGCTTTCCGCTGTCTATTTCCCTCCCTTACTTTTCGTGCAGTACACTTGTTTCACAGTACGCATTCATAGTTGTATGCCTAAGCTAGTACGTGACCAACGCAGTCAGTGAGGAGCGCTTGGCTCCGCCTGATAGTGCGGTCGAATTGGTTTCGGGCGCCCGATGTCGAGCACACCAACGCCAGCTCCTCACATAGCAGAGCTCGTTGATGAGTCAATATGTCACTACCCAATTCAAAACCGCAGCATATTTAAGTATTTGAGATGAATGATCGTTGTTGTGCTTAAGAATTTCCTAACTCGTGTGCTTTCCGGAATTTGAATTGAGTATGTAAAAGCTGAGCTGGACTCTTCTTGTTCCTACTAAGGCGGCGATAGACGAGTGTAGTTGAAGAACATGCCATGGAACCGGTTCAGGTGCTTGCGTAGCGCGTTCTCCCCACTACCCTTAAAAGGGCACTTCCAAACGAAGCTGAAAAGGCTGTCAACCAAGAGGTTGTCGTTCATCACTGAAACCATTTCAGGGTTGTGGCCTTGAGGGCGAGCGTAGAGAGGGGTGTCCAGGTACCCGTGGATGCACACGTGGTTGGATTGACACCCCACGCGCGAGTGCATGAAATCACCTCGCAGCAGCATCAGATCCCCCTTGTTCAGCCTTATGAGCTGGCGGTAGGATTGCATTGCGAGCTGGTTATTCCACCTGTAGCCTAGAGAAACGTGTTGTCCTGCGTGGCGATGAACACCGACGCGGGCACCGAGCATGCGTTCGCACAATCCGCCCCCGGCACAGGCGTGAAATCGCGGTGCACACGTTGGTCATCAGCGCCTGGGGTGCCGTCCTCAGAAATTCCCAGTCGCCAGCAGTTGCAACAGGGAAAAATGTTTTGAAGAAGCGCTCAAGGTCCACTGACAGCGCTCGAGCCGCGGCGTCGGGCACATCCGCACGATCTCGATGTTCGTCGATCATCACGCCGTCCCAAGTTTCTGGGATCCAGAAGTTCTGGTTGTCGCGAGCCAACGAGCGCAAATGATCGGCCGCGTCGTCGGGAATCGCTCGATAAAGCACCAAGTAGTCCTTGGTGTTCAGATTCTGGCGCGCGAACTTGCCAGGCACTGTTTGGTCGTGTTCGGGTGGGATTGACTTAAGTCGGTGTTGATTCGTGGTGGCAGAATGAAAAATGAACTGCCAAACGCTTATGGCTTGCTCGTTTTGGTGCTGCCTCATGCTTCGAGGCGGCTAGCACTCATTGAAAACATATCAATCCCTTCACACGCTCGCAATCATAGCGCCTTCTACTCTAGATCGTGTTCGAAGTGAGACCAAGCATCAAGGCAGATGAGCGAGCGCAGTTGCTCCTAAAATTCATAGAACTCATTCCGTTTTGCTCGGGTTAAATGCCCGATTTCCGCTCATGATACACCATAAACAGTTGCGCGCATCAATGCTTTTGTAGAAACAAAAACAAAATCTAAGATTTGCCGCGATAAACACTACGATTCGTAGGGACATCATGTTCATACTAACACGTTAGGTCCTCTTACCACATCAGGTGATACTGTTTTCGGTTGGTTTGCCCAGATAGACACATAGCATTATATACATCGGTGGTGAATCAACTGCTTGGTGCTGCTTGCAGCGGGGCTGCTGTAGCTTTAGCGTCAGAGGAAGACACAGACTCAGAGAGTCTCTAGTAATATTGATAGCTTGCAAACTCTATACGAGAGTTTGCACGAATACCTTATTAAACCTTAATTAAGGATTCCAGAGATAGACAATACCTTATACAAAGGTATGAACGCTATGCTTCAAAATGTGAACTGAATGTATTGTTGTTTATCGCGGCAGAGCCGCCTGTTGTTTGTATGTATAGGACTCACTATCTATCATAGTAGAGCCTAGTCAAATGCATATCCAGTGGCTGTGAGCCACCCACTCCTATCTGGGGTGACCCACGTAACATATGTGTGGAAGCCACTTATGTGTGGCACCTAGCTTGTGTGCATCACACTATTCAATGTAACCCCGTTACACCCTCCCCCACCAGACTGTGGACACCACGTGTACGCACTCGTCATCGTCTCGATTGAGAAGTCTCGACGGCAACGGCCAAGTCGCTTGCCCTCGCGAGAGCCCGCTCCAGAACTTTCCAAGTTCAACGAGCATATGGCTCGGAGTCCGCAGGCGGCTCAGTCACTCGACAACAAGAGCGCGCTCGCGTCCCCGGCACCTAGTGCCTCCACGTCCGACCGTAAGGTCTCACCGCGACCCGCGTCAACGCTCTCGGTGAGAGAGTATCACGCCTTGCAGCAGAGCCGTCTTGCGCTTAGCTCCGAGAGCCCCAGCAGCGCGAACATGGCCCGCCGGGCGGCAGATGACCTCTTTGAGGGCCTCGAGGAGGGGGAGGAGGACGAGGAGCTGGACTACAGCTCCGACACGCCGATGCCTCAGCGAGAGGACTCCCCGCCTCCTGCGCGTCCACGCTCGCCGGAGCAGCAACGCCGGGTTCCCAACCCTTTCGTGGATCGCGAGACCACAGCACTTCGTCCTTCGTCTGGTCTGGAGACAAACGAGATCTCCAACGACCTCGACGAGGCTCAAGAGCGTCAGCTCGAGGGGCAAACTGCCGTTCGTTCGCAACGACCTGAGGCGCGACCGCTAGTGAACTCTCGACGAGAGTATGGCTTCGTGCCGCTCAACCCGGTGGAGCGCTTGAAGCAGTTTGGCTCGGGGCCATTACAGAATTGGCGAATCGGGCCAGCGGCCAGTACCAGCGACCAGGTCGCTACTCGTACTGCTCTCCGAGAGAGGCTTCTGACGCCGCAGCAGACCACTCCGGAGGAGTATGGGACTCGCCTGTCCGATCAAGCCCGTGGGGCTTCAGTCCCCGCGATGCGGACTATTCCGGTGGTGCTCGGTCCGGGTGAGCTCCTCCACGAGGACGACGCTCAATTCACGAGCTGGGTTCATCGAACCCGCCGTCTCTCTTCGCTGGAGGCTCTCCAGTCTAGCTTCGACGAAGCTGATGTGCGCTTAGAGCGCCGGCTTCGCTTCGATTTCGCGAAGATGAAGACGAAGCGTCAGGCGGCCGCCTCCAGGTCGCTACAGTCCCTCGGACTCGGCTCATCTGCTCTTAAGAGCGCTGCAGGAACTCACCAAGGTGAGTCGACGGCTGCAGCAGCCCGGGATCAACGCTTGAGCTCAGCGTATGATCCCTCAGCTCCCCTGCCTAGCGGCGGGAAGCGTGAGGCGACCGACTTCGCGGTCGCGGGCTCGCAGAGCGCCTTCGATCAAAAGCGTCCACGACGTCAGGGCAGTCTTGCCGGAGGGGTACCTCAAACTCCCACGAGTTTTCTGAGTGCGGGTACCCACGCCACTTTACCAAATATTGGTTATGAGCGTCGCGTCGACGACGCTTTAGAATACGCTCCACATGAAAGTGGCGGTTCCCCTGCTCGTCGAGCAGCGCCGGCGGCGCCCGTGTCCTCGCACGGTGAGGAGCCTGTCCGGCCTGAGGAGCTGGAGAGCTTGGAGAGATCGCTGAGCGACGTGCGCCAGATCCTGGAGCGCCATGGGCGGAGGCTTGATCAAGCCGAGAGGGAGTCTGACACCACCGTGAATGAGGTCCGCGATCTCCGGGAACGTCTCCAGTGGTGTGAGGCTGCTGAGTCGGCGACTCAACGCCTGGCGCGCCTTGAGCAAGGTTTCGCGCGCCTGGAAGGTCAGGTCGACCTGTTGCTGCGACTTCAGCAGGGCGCTGTGGCTCCGCCACGCTGGGCGCCAGCTCCTGGGAACCCACCTGCGCCGGGTCCCGGTACGGCTTGAGCAAGCCAACGTAGAACACGGGGTGCGTACGCATCTTCTTCGGAAGATTGAGCGTGTACGCCAGGCCCTTCTTGGCCACGACCGTGAACGGTCCCACGAAGCGCGGGCGCAACTTGGTCTTGAAGACCGCAGACACTGCATGTGTAGGTAGGTTTTTAGCGTTAAGCAACACTAGGTCCCCGACCTCATAACTCTCAACACTGCCTCTGCCTTTAGCATCCGCATGTTCTTTCTGTTTGTCTTGGCTATCAGCCATTGCGTCACGTACGTGTCGAAGGACACTTAGACGCGTTGACAGGAACTCGTCAACCTGTTTACGAACAGTGAGTGGGCTGACATCAGCAAGCCGATCGGCTATCTCTCCCCCACCAAGCCCAGGACCACGGAGTGGCAGCGTCAGCGGGACGCGCGGGTGGGTGAGGCCGTTCACGTAGAACGGAGTGTAGCCCGTGGAGGCATGCACAGCGTTGTTCAACGCAAACTCGACGAGTGGAAGCATAGCGCTCCAACGCTTCGGCGTTTCAGCGCAAATGCTACGAAGAATGTCTTCGACAACGCGATTCACGCGCTCAGTCTGACCGTCGGTCTGCGGATGGTCCGCTGTGGACATGTCCAACTTGGTGCCAAGCACCTTAAAGACAGCGTCCCAAAACTTCCCAGTGAAGCGGGGGTCTCGATCAGAGACAATCGATGCGGGCAGCCCGTGTTGGCGGAAGACCCGATCGAGAAACAGCTTCGCTGTCCCTTCACCGTCCACGGTGTCCGGCACAGCCGCTAGATGAGCCATCTTGCTCAGACGGTCAACGAAGACCACGATGCCCGTGTTACCTTCCGAGTCCTTTGGAAGGCCAAACACGAAGTCCAAACTCATGGACTCCCAACACCCAGAGGGTACAGGCAAACTTGCCAGCGGCGCGGCCGCATGCGGTGAGGGCTTCACCCGCTGACACGTCTCACACGTGCGCACGTACGTGCTCGTCCACTTGTACAGCTTGGGCCACCAATAGGTCCGGCTCACAGAGCTGTAGGTCTTCTCGCGACCGAGGTGGCCGCCAAGCGGTGTATCATGCGCCTCGTAGAGGATACGATACTTCAAATCCTCGTCATGAGGGACCACGACTCGAGGAGTGTCCTCCACACTCGTGCTGTAGTACAGCAGACCGTCAGCGACGGAGTAACGGTGCAGGCTCGCGCGCAAGCGCGCCGACAATGTCTTGTCCGAGTTTTCAAACTCCTTGCTCCCAAGAGCACGCAGCAGGGCGACACACATGTCGTCTCGCGCATACGCAACGCGTATCAAGTCCGTCACCGACGAGGTCACCATCGTGACATGAGCAAGCTCATAGTCCGGTCGCCTTGAGAACGCGTCTGCAAGACCATTCTGCCTGCCAGGCTTGTACTTCACCTCGAAGTTGTACTCCGCGAAGAAGGACAGCCAACGGGCCATTCTTTGCGAGAGGTGAGGCGACTGGGTCGCAGTGCGTAGTGACGCATGATCGGTGAAGATCACAAACGGCTTAGAGCCCAGCAGGTGAACCCTGAACTTGACGAGAGCATACTTCATCGCAAGTAGCTCTTTGTCATGAACTGGATAGTTCTTCTCTGCAGCCTTAAGCTGGCGAGACTCAAACGCTATCACGCGTTCACGCCCTTCGGCGTCTGCTTGGAGCAGAGCACTGCCGATGGCGAAGTCCGATGCGTCACAGACGACACTGAATGGACGTTCAGGGTCTGGCAACGCCAGGATCGGGGCATGAAGGAGACTTTCCTTGACTGCCTCGAAGGCACCTTGATGCTTGGTGTTCCAACACCAGTCCTCATCCTTCTTAAGGAGATTGGACAATGGCCGAGCCATCTCAGCGTAGTTCGCGCTGTACTTGTGCAAGTAGTTGGCGAGGCCAAGCCACTTGCGTAAGTCCTTCTGGTTCTTGGGAACCGGCCAGTCAACGATGGCCTTAACCTTAGCAGGATCTGCTCGAAGGCCGCGCTTCCCAACGAAGCATCCTAAGAAAGGCATTTCTTCAGCGCCGAAGATGCATTTTGATGCGTTAGCATACAGCTTGTTGGTGCGCATGCACTCGAGCACTGCTCGCAAGTGGTCAATGTGGTTCTCCACGTCAGACCGACCGTGCTCCGTACGACTGTGGACGAAGATGTCGTCGAAGTACGTTTGAGCAAACGCCCGCAGGGGCCTGAAGAGCTGCGTCACCAGACGATT
Source organism: Phytophthora crassamura (assembly GCA_033557995.1). Lineage (NCBI taxonomy): Eukaryota > Oomycota > Peronosporomycetes > Peronosporales > Peronosporaceae > Phytophthora > Phytophthora crassamura. The sequence goes on from JAUCED010000018.1 coordinate 625,952, forward strand.
GAACGTCGCAGGCGCGTTCGACAGCCCTTGGGGCATGACTAGCCACTCCCAGAGCATACCGCTCGGAGTGCTAACCGCTGTCAGCGGAATGTCACTCGCTCGCATGAGCAACTGGTAATAACCATCGACCAAGTCGAGCGCACTGTACATCGTGCAGCCGACCATATTGTTCTGCAGAACATCCTTCCTAGGAATCGGCGTCTGTGCCGGAATGGTGGCAGCGTTGAGCTTATTGAAAGCATGAACGATGCGCCACTTGCCATTAGGCTTTCTGACACAGAACGTAGGCGTCGAGTGCGGAGACTTGCTCTCACGCACCATGCCCGCCGCGTGCTTGGCACTGAAGAACGCGTCAATGACGTCGCACTGCTCCTTCGGTAAGGGCCACTGCCTCGTTACGCAGTATTTGGTTCCGGGAACCAAGTCAATCTCATGACGGACACCTCGATCCGGAGGTAAGCCAGTGGGCGGGTCATTCGAGACCACATCCTGGAACTCCTTAACCAAAGGATAGAACGGATCCGATGGGTCCTTCAGGATCGAAGATCCACTTCGCGCACTGAGTGCCTCCTTCGTGTCCTCAAGGACAGCTTCATCCATAAGCGACGAGGAATTCAATTCCTCTTCCGGTCGTATCATGACCACTTCGGCGAGCGCGCCAGCCTTTAAGGCATCCCCAAAGTCGGGAATGGACATCTCGTCCAGCTCTAGCAGAGCAACCACCGTCGGAATAGCCTCGAGGCTGACGTTGCCCTCGGCTTCACCAGTCACTCCATCAACGAGTGTGTATAGCTGCTCGCTATCATCGTCCACGACGGACACGTCCTGTACCAGGACCGACGCCTTGCGTCTCGCAGTCGCCATCTGGCGTCGCTGCCGCCTCCTCGCGGAAGCTGTACGCCTCGGAGAGGCCAGCGTGTTCAGACTGAAAGTCTCGTCAGGTGTCGCCACCTCTTGCTGCTCTGATTGAGCCGGCGTGGAGCCGCAACGCTCACAGCCCTCGCCCAGTGGATTAGGTGCCACTCCACCCGCATCGTCAGGGTCCTCCCCTTGATGCCTCGGCTCACAGCCGACCACGCCATCAGTGGCATGCAGCGATGCTGTGCTGTCGTGACGAGCATCGCTCAGCGGGTTACGTGCCGCTCCACGCGCATCACTAGGGCCATGCCCAAGATGCCTCGACGAACTGTCGACCATGCCATTACCGGCATGCAGCGATGCTGCGCTCAAGCCACGAGCATCGCTCAGCGGGTTACGTGCCGCTCCACGCGCATCACTAGGGCCATGCCCAAGATGCCTCGACGAACTGTCGACCATGCCATTACCGGCATGCAGCGATGCTGCGCTCAAGCCACGAGCATCGCTCAGCGGGTTACGTGCCGCTCCACGCGCATCACTAGGGCCATGCCCAAGATGCCTCGACGAACTGTCGACCATGCCATTACCGGCATGCAGCGATGCTGCGCTCAAGCCACGAGCATCGCTCAGCGGGTTACGTGCCGCTCCACGCGCATCACTAGGGCCACGCCCAAGATGCCTCGACTCAGTGTCGACCCCGCCATTACCGGCAGGCAGTGATGACTCACAGTAACTCGGAGTCTCACTCAGTGGGTTACGTGCCACTCCACGTCCAGCCCACGAGCAGTGCTCGGGACTCGCGTCTTCGACGCCAGTGTCCATTAACTCGGACACTCCAATGTCCAGCACATTGACCGACTCGGTCCAGTGCCCGCGCCAATAGCGCTTTTGCTTCCTAGCAGAGGTGGGTTCATGACTCGCCAATGCTCCCCTAGGAGGCAAGCGCGTAGCGCCTAAGGTCTTCGACCGCCAGTCGATCCATGGTTCATGGCACTCCAGCCATGCCATGCCGAGGATGAGGTCGTACCTCGAATCCAGGTCGATGACCAAACAGCGTTCAACGCTATCGAAGTCCAGAAACTTCACGCCCAGGTTCACAGGAACCTTGGGCACCGTGACACGGGTCCCCGTCGCAAGACGGACGGTGACGATGTCACTCGAACGCGCCTTCAGCGCCTCAGCGTACTGCTGACTTCCTTCCATCGTGGAGCGCCGAGCATAGTTGCCCGACGCTCCGGAGTCGATAAGGATCTTCCATGGCTTCTCAAAGCCCTTCACGGTCGCTTCCACGACCAGCAAGCCCGGCTTGCATACACGTCCCGTGTTGTTAGAGAGCACGGTGCTCTTTGGGGCTAAGCCCTGCCGACCTCCTCCCTGAGGCTCAACAGAACTCAGTTCTTCTTCCCCAGCAGGGCGCCCCGCGCCTACTGGGACTTGGCGTTTCCCCGCCCCGAGCCAGGCTTCTGCTCAGAAGCGGAGATTCGGCTCGACGGAGCCTGGCGCTGCTTGCGCAGCGGGCAACCCGGACGCAGGTGTTGCGTGCTGCCGCACACATAGCATCGACGGATGCCGATACGCTGCTCAGCAGCCTGAAGCTCGGCTTCCTCATCTTCAGCATAGCTGAGGTCCATAGGCACTGCGCCATTGGACACATCAGAAGCTCCGGAAGAGCTGGCTTGGGAAGCCGTCCAACCAAGTCGCGACGACTTGAAGTTGAACTCGGCGTTCAACGCCACGTTCACGGCTTCCTCAAAAGAGGTCGGGTGAACACGGAAGACTTCCGTCCTGGCCACGCCAGTGCGAAGGCCTTCCATGAAGACGGTCACCGCGACCACTTCAGGAAGAGGATCCGCCGCCATGCCGGCGAGAAGAGTTCTCAACTCCTGGACGAAGTCCAACAATTCCTTCTTACCCTGACGGGTAGACAGGAAGCGTGACCTCACGCGATACGCCTGGTTAGGCGGCGAGAACACTCGCGAAAGCTGGGCCTTCAGCTGATCCCAAGAAGGGAACGCAGTGTCCACAGACGTGCCACACGTCAGGGCCCACTCTCGCGCTCGGCCACCGAGCTTGGAGATCGCAAGCGCCACGCGCTGCTGCTCGGTCTTGAGCATGGCGGACGCCATGGCCATTTCGACCTCTCTGATCCAGAGCAAAAGGCTTTCGCCTTCCTTGCCCTCGAAGGTCTTGACGCTCACCATGAGCGGTTTAGCTCGTGGAGCATCGTCCGATGCAGGCCTAGGCGTCACAGACGCCGCGGCCGCAGTCATCTTCTGCTGGACGTGCTCCAACAGAGCATTCTCATACTGAGAAAACGCCTCCAGACGCGCGTTCACCGCGTCGGGGCCTTGCGAAGCAAGATGGGCCACACCTTCCGGGCCGATCAAGGACATCAGCTTATTAAGCCCGTCTTGTTGGTTCGGGGGTAAGTGGGCAAATTGCTCCATCCTCACAGAGGGACAGTCGTAAGACTCAGGTGTCGGATTGACTACAAGTGCTACCAAGTGCAGCGGGGCTGCTGTAGCTTTAGCGTCAGAGGAAGACACAGACTCAGAGAGTCTCTAGTAATATTGATAGCTTGCAAACTCTATACGAGAGTTTGCACGAGTACCTTAATATAGCTAATTAAGGACTCCAAGAGACAGAAATACCTTAAACAAGGCTAATGAACTCTTAGGCTTCAAATGTGAACTGAATGTATTGTTGTTTATCGCGGCAGAGCCGCCTGTTGTTTGTATGTATAGGACTCACTATCTATCATAGTAGAGCCTAGTCAAATGCATATCCAGTGGCTGTGAGCCACCCACTCCTATCTGGGGTGACCCACGTAACATATGTGTGGAAGCCACTTATGTGTGGCACCTAGCTTGTGTGCATCACACTATTCAATGTAACCCCGTTACACTGCTTGTGAAGGAACTCGACATTATCCAAACACAGCTTCGCTGAGAACAAATTCAGCGATGATGACCACCTGCGTGGCGTTCTGTCCTGATCCATATTTTATGAGGTGCCAGCGGTCGCCACGCCACGTCATCGAAGCCCCACTCGCGCAGAACAAGCGAGCATTCTGCCGCTCCATGTCGAGTCATTAGCTTCATAACGTCAATGTCGCTCGGCTAGCGTTAGATTCCTAGCAAGCTCAATTCCTAGCAAGCTCAACCGCTTTTACGCCTTACGCCTACATCAACTAGCACTAGCGTCGCAAGCAGTCAGAGCAACAGCTGACGTTGAAGTGGCGACCCGAGCGCGGCCTTCTAGTTTAACGGGAGACGCTGCCACGGCGCCCATCCCCAGGCCCAAAGTTTTATAAACGTGCCAGTGGTCGCCACGCCACGTCATCGAAGCCGTACCCGCGCAGAGCAAACGAGCATTCTACCGCTCCATGTCGAGCCATTAGCTTTGTAGCGTCAATGTCGCTCGGCTAGCGTTAGATTCCTAGCAAGCTCAACCGCGTTTAGGCCTTACGTCTACGTCAACTAGCAGCCGTCAGAGCAGCAACTGACGTTGAAGTGGCGAGAGCGGCCCATAATTTAAGATGAGACGCTGCCACGGCGTCCATCCGTTTGATAAAGGTGCCAGCGGTCGCCACGCCAGCGAAGCCGTGCTGGCGCCTTGCAAACGAGCGTTCTACCGCTCCAGGCCGTGTCATAAAAGGCTTCACAGCGTCACTGCCTCACGGGTAGCGTTCGATCCTAGCATGCTCAATTCCTAGGGAGCTCAACCGTCTTGCATACCTTACTCTTACATCATCTAGGACTGACAGCTAGGACTGGCATTGGCGCAGCCAGAGCAACAACCGGTTCGAGATTTTAAAAGGATGCGCTGCATCCATCGCATGGTTCATATTTTATCAAGGTGCCAGGATCGCGGAACTTTAGCTGCGCACGACTGGCACGTATTTTTATAAAGATGCAATGACGTCGGTTGGATTCATTTTGTTCTTGATCGCTAGAGCGTGGTCCGTGTGCTCTACTTCGCTATCCGATCTCGCAACGGTACACTGCTGTGCAGGTGCAAGATATGCCGGCTACACATTTTGCTCATTTTCCTTATGACCGTGAAAGCGAAGACAGCGACGAAGGCAGCGACAGCAGCAACAAGCCGTGGAACCAATCAGCCAAGTGGTAACGGTCACTGCTCCACGCACCAGGCAGAGCGGAGCCCTTCAAGCTTCTGCAGCACAACTATCTGCTTCTGCGGCGTCTAAGCAGACCCCGTACGAGCGGCTTTGTAATCTCCTTGCATCGACATCAACTGGTGGAGGTCGGCGTGTCATATCTGCGGTGGAAGGTATGTGATCTCTGGTGCGAGTCAAGACAGCTTGAACTACTCTCGATACTGACATCGTTGTTATATTATGCAGAGCTGCAAGCCTACCTGAGAGGCCAGAATGGGTCATTGGAGGATATCACGCTCCAAATGAAGTTGCTATGGGTCTCCGATCACACCTACAGAGATTTCCGGCTTCTTTGCTTTCACTTCATCGATGCAGACTCACCGGAGCCAACTCAAGACCTGATCACGGTGCGAGCGCTTATTTGGTTGAGTGTGTGTTGTCAGCAATTACCTTTTCGCTGGCCTTGTGAAAATTTCAGCTTTTCCAGGAGCGCTACGACACAAACCGTGACGCTGTAAACGCGCTACTTTTGACAGCAACAATGTGGAACATGGAGTCTGGATCGGCGGACCTTCCCCTCCCAGGTAGCGTCGTCACTATCAACGCCTACTCCAGCCTCAAGCTGTTTCGAGACACAGATTGCCAGGTTACCATCAAACTGAAGGATCTGACATGGGACAGCAGTAGCAGCAAAGCGTGGGGGCTAAGTGCAGTAGCTCAAACATCAACGTAGCTCAGTAAAACTTGCAAGTAAAATATGTAGCATCCTGCGTTTTGCTCATTCAATCAAACGAGGTGGATTCGAACAATAATACTTGCATTTGAAAGCCAAGGTGATGGGCAAAACGGAAATATGGAACGAGGCACTCGAAGTGCGGCTGGTCAGACGCATACAACCGGGTCACTTCACAAATTGCAGCGCACGGAGAGGAAGAACCAAGGTGATTAATACTAGAATGTGTCGGTGTTCGCGAAATCACCTACTAACGCTGCGGACGAGTATGAAGATGACGAAGACGCAGGGAGCACGCAACTACAACCAGGCGGGGCAGCAGCATCTGCTAGCCATTGTTGCTGAGCGGCTTCCGCTGCGAAAGGCACATTGGGATGGCGTAGCAGAGCTGTACAACAGGAGCAAGTCCGATCAGTGGAAAGATTGCAGCGCAGCCAGCCTGAGACGCAAGTTTACTTGCCTCTGTTCACGCACGAAAGATAGCAGCGATGCCAGTATTAACTTGATCGAGATGGCGGCGCTGGAGCTGAAGCTGAAGGTCAGCAAAAGAACTCAACTCACGGCTCGCCGCCACCTACACGCACCTCTCCACCAGGACCCCCGACGGAAAACGCAACCCAACCTGACCAACCTGTTGAAGCAGTTTTCGATGGCTCTGAAGCACCCGAGCAAGTTGTTCATTCATCTTCATCCTGCACCGCCGAAGGCGTGGATTTAGCTCACGGTGACGTCGGCCGAGATCTTCCAACCAGTACAACCCTATCGTTATCCGGTAACCAACAGTTCCCGTCATCAACAGCAGAGGGTGATGCTGATGCTGATGCCGCACCACAAATTCATGCCTCGGGCCCACGACCAACGTCTATCATCAATGAAGCAACCACGCCCAGACATATTCACTGCGACGTGATACAGCTATTTCTATGGTTTCAACGCCGAGATGAACAACAGCTCGAACGCTGGCAAAATATGGAGCGACAGCAAAAACAGGAAGTATGCGCCGCCAACCGCAGACAGCAAGAACTACTAGGATCCATTGCTTCGCTTGAAGCAAAACTAATAGACTAGATCAATTATGACTCATCTCGTCTAGCTGCGTTTGTAGATTTACTGCACAAAACTAACAAGGCTCCTTGCGTCACCATCAACACTATGCGATCATAGTAGCAGTACAGTTCGGCTTCCTCCAATCGAATCGGTATGGAATGTTTTTTATTAATGGTACACCTCACGACGTGCTCGCGTGCTCGTGGATCACTAGTTCATCGTCGTCACTTCTAAAGCTTCGCAAGCCCCTCCAAGAGATGCCTGGGCACGGCAAAGAGGCCTACTACGCTGGTCGAGGCAGACCCAGACGCCATCGCCATGTGTTGCTGGATAATATCCACGGCATTTCACGGAACTCCATCCGGCGGCTTGCACGTCGTGCCGGCGTCGCGCGCATGTCTGGGTTGATATATGAGGAGACACGCGCTGTTCTCAAGGTGTTTGTTGGTAACCTTGTGCGCGATGCAGTGGTCTACACGGAACACGCTAATCGTAAAACAGTTACCACGATGGACGTAGTGTATGCCCTGAATCGTCAAGGCCGAACTCTCTACGGCTTCGGCACGTAAACGAGGTGACCGCAGCAAAGCAGCCAAAGCAAATAGTCAGACAGTCAGACTCCTGTGATGAAGTAATGAAGAATATACCGCTGATACTTCAAATCTACAACTCGCAGTTACCATCGTGCGATAGCTACCGCCATGCTCACTGCCGCCATGCTCATAAGTATCCAGCACCTATAATATTGCTAGCAAAAAAGAGAAATCAGCCCGTGTGCAAACACTTTTGCTACCTTGAAATTGGATGGTAGTTTATTTTACAGAAGGTAACGCAGCGTGGGCAGCCAATCAGCGTCGCTCGCTAATAAAACGTTTTGGAGGAGCTTTTTTACAAAGACGCACGCTCAAGCATTGCGATACATGGTCATTCCAAGATTTTCCTCGGAGGTCACACCAGCGCGGACTGCTAAACCAGCGCGTGGGGGATAGCGGCAGCATCCACCCACGCGAGCCCGCAGCAGTGCTGAGGTGGGTGCGGATGAGGTGGGTCGGTTTGTCGATGGCTTATGGGCTAACTTGGCTGTGTTGTTGGTGGATGTAATGCAGGATAATGAATTAGAGCACCAGCGGCGGGGGCAGCACGCGCAGCAGTAGCACGCAACGACGGGAGCCAGCAACAGCGACGGTGAGTGCGGACGAGGTTGGCAGTTGGTATTCGTGGTCCATGTGACTAACTTGACTATGCTGTGTGTGGATGCAATGGAGGTTGGCGAGTGAGCACACCGACGGAGAGCAGTGACGGCAGCAGGAAGCGCAGTGGTAGCTCGCAGCGGCAGGGGGCCGAAATACTTGGAGTCAAAGGAAATGATTTCATGAATTCTGTGAGTAAATTGCTAGTGGAGATGTATCAACTACTTGCTTTCAACTCATCCAAAACTTCTGCTCACCACTAGCAACTCGTGCTCAAGTGACGACCCTTACGTTTACGCAGACTCGTTGCTGTCACTTGGGACATACTCGGACGTTGGAGGGCTTTCCGCTTGCTCTCTCGATATTGCGGAATCTTCACCGCTTGCCATGCTCGCGTTGTTATCATCACTGCCTTCAACGTCAGCTGCGTCTTTTTCATCACCACGGGCTTCCTGACGCCTAGCTACCGGTGTTGTTGCTGCTGCCGTTGCAGCCAGGTTTGCCATAACCCGAGCAACCAGTTGATTCGAAGTGGGCGGCTGGGAGCTGCTAGTGTCCGAAAGTAGCCTCACATTGGTGGGGTTATTTCCACAGCCCCCACTGCTGTCACCATGCTCATCCTCACCTCCACTGCTGTCTCCATTCTTTCTCTCGTCGCCACTGCGCTCACGCTCATCTTCACTGCTGTCCCCATTCTTTTTCTCGTCGTCGCTACTGTCTCCTTTCTCACTCTCGTCACACAGCCTATCCCGAGCAGCAGCATCGTGCGCCTGCTGCGTAGCTTTCTGCTTCTTGGATGCCGGTGGCGACAAGCCATCTCCACTGGATGTAGATCCAGTGGATCTACATCCTTCTTCGTCGTCGATACCAGCTTCACCGGCGTGTTCTTGCTGTAGACGCGCTGCACCAGTGCAGTACCGAGCAGTGGGGATCCGCTCATCGTGATTCGTCCTGCGCCGACGTCGCTCGCGCAACGTTTCCTGGCGGAACTCTTCTTGGTAGGCAGTGTCGGCTCGTTCGCTGGCACGACAGGCTTCGCTGTACTCGTGGTGCCTCGCGGCCAGCTCCGTCACTGCATTATCCACCGTTGGGCTCCCCGGTCGATGATTTTGAACCAGCCGCTGCAGCGGTTCCTCCGCTTCAACTAGGGCTGCGGAGGCTGTGCTCTCGGCAGCATGAGTTTGCTGGCGTAGTTCTTCTTCTACCTGCATGGTCCCTGATGAATGGCCCTGTAGATAGCACTTGATATGAGCAAGAATTTTCAATAAATAAGCTTCAATCTGACGCACCAGATCCTTTCATCAGCATAAAGCGGAGCGAGCACCGACAACCGCCTCAACCCAAATGATAGATGCACTTTTACAATTACAAATACAATTTGCAAATCACAATTAAATAGAAGGTCAACACACGTCAGCACCACACCGCATTTCTTAACGAAATGTGACAGTATGCTAGCATGCTTGCTTTGCCTTCTGTGACCAAAAATCTCGTAAAAATCGGGTATATCATTCTGATATCTAATCTTTTTGAAGGATTGCGGATGATATCCAAATATTATGGTACTCTTTCAATATCCAAAAGAATACTACTCTTTTTAATCAAAAGAGTACAGTACTACGAATGCTGAAAAAGATTATGCATATTTTAGTTACCATTAGCCCCTGTATTCAATAGACCTCTTTGTTTGATACAGCCTAACGTATCGGATACCGGGTGTACACTAAGACCTCCCATGCGACATCGTATACCTTCCGCCTGGATGTCACCACCACGGATACTAATCTGATGCAGACCTTGCAATCAGTTCCCTCCTGCTGCTATGGAGCTGGAGTGGCTCCTGCGGTTCCAGATGGCACGAGAACACCCCCGCGGTATAGTATACATTCTAGCTCAATACTAAAAACGCCACTGGCACACTAACACGCACGGATCGCACCAGTTCCCCGTCCAATCCGCATGCGTGTGTATCCATTCTTGCTCACTTGCACCCGGGTCGATTGACCGTCGACTTGCCAGGCACTTACGCGTTGTGCTGCCCCCGGATGCGGGGCTGGGGCTTGTGGCGTGGCGTTCAGGACCTCTCCTCGTGCTTTCGACAGCCGACGGGTGCTCTGCCGAGCACAAGGTTCGTGCAAGTAGTAGCTCCCACGGCACCAAAGTCGGAAGCCCACCTTATTGGTAGTTGTCAACTGTTATAGAGTTGTGCGCTCTGATCTATTTGTTATAGGTCTCTGATACTATAATGATCGAATGCAAGGATGCAATTCAACATGTGATCTGCCGCGCCGTAGTATACAAAGTCGATTGATATCCGAGTAGCTGGTCATGAGCAGACAACAAGCACATTATCTAGCTTAGAGGACTACTGGCAATACAGTTCGATGCTGTGTGATTGTTGTTAGACGAATAACAGAATGGTTACGGAGGTCTAAGATTTACATGAAAATGGAACCAAATCTATGAAGTGATTGCTATCCACACAGCCGGCGCTTCAGCGCCGGCAGATGTCGTACATACAAACTAGACGTCGAAAAAACTCAGACTACGCTCGCACTTGCAACTCACCGCTTAAAACTTGCGCAGACGACGCTTCACCTTGCAGTTAGCAGGGGCCTCGGTCGTAGCAGCCGAGGCGTCCGTCTCCGTCGGTGTCGACGTGGTTTCCACCGGAGTGGCGGTGGTTTCCATCGGAGTGGCGGTGGTTTCCATCGGAGTGGCGGTGGTTTCCATCGGAGTGGCGGTGGTTTCCGTCGGAGTGGCAGTCGTGGTAGCAGGAGCTGTGGTCACGGTCGACTGCGATGCAGACGAAACAATATCGGCTTCGCCCTGGGTGCTTTCAGACGCATCAGTCGTTTGGGACGCGCTGTCATCCGTCGTCTCGGGTGCCGAGGTCTGCACGGTCGTCTGGGACGCACTGCTGTCCGTGGTCTGCGATGACGTGGTGTCCGCCTGGGACGCGCTAGCATCGGTCGTTTGTGACGACGTGGTTTCCGTTGTCTGGGAGGCGCTGCTCTCAGTGGTCTGCGACGACGTCGTTTGAGATGCGCTGCTGTCCTTTGTCGACGGAGAAGTGGTGGTCTGCGACGACGAGGTGTCAGGGCTGCCGCCCTCGGCGATGGTGTTCTTTCCGAGCTTGTTGACGAAGTAGCCCTGGTCCCACAGCTTCTGGAAGCCCGTCTCGTAGAACGCACCAGCCGACGGGCCGCCGTTGCACGTGCCGTCGCTCTCTCCAGGCGGCTTGATCCACATGAAGTAGTCCAGGTTGCTCACCCCCGTCTCCGAAGACGGCGGGCTGCCGATGCCACCAGTGAGCACGTTGCACCAATCCGTGTTGGTACCTAGATCAACATAGTTGCGGCTCGTGTCAACTACACAGTTCATGTCAGTGGAGCCCATGGCCGTCTGGAAGTTGGTGCACAACTTGGCACACTGGTCGTTGGAACGGTAGTTGGACGTGTTGATGGTGATACCCTTGAGCGTGCCGGACGTAGCCAGCTCCTTCATGGTCGTCACCACCTTCGAGCGCTTGTCGTCGTACTCGAGAGTCCAGTAGCCGACGTCGACGTACAGCTCGGCATTGGCGTTGGCTGAAAGGGCCTTAACAGCGACCTTGAGGTTGTCAAGATATCCCGCCGAAGAAGCGCAACCGCCATCCTCCGCAAGGAGACCCACGGCATCGGGCTCAACAACGTAAAGCACCTTGCGGTTGCCCACAGCAGTGGTCAGGTCCGACAGGAACGCCTTGTAGTCGGCGGTGTTCGACACCGTTCCGCCGGACGAGTAGCCGGCGTTGCAGTCCTTGTTGGGGAGACCGTAGACGACGATCGTCATGCGCGAGTCCTCCGAGCATTGGCTCGTGATGTCGTCGAGCATCGTGGCGCGGTCGGTCTTCGACAGGCGGTCCGTGTACCAAGCAGCGATGGAGTACTGTTCCACGGCACTGAGGGCGAACGCGAGGCCCGGGTAGTCGGTCTTGGCGGTGGCGTACGACGTAGGCTTGATGGAGCAGAGCTCTTCTCCGCGGACGACGTTAATGGCCGACATGCTCAGAGCGAGCGACGCCATGACGGCGGCAGAGCGCAAAATCTTGACCATGGTGAGCAGTAGGCAACGGAGTCGGAAACGAACTGCGCAGTGCTGAGCGAAATGGAGAATGAGCAGATCACCTCGAGTGAATTGAAAGCGAACGGTGGACAGGACCAGCCAACGCAGCGACGATCCACTGCGGAAGAGGAGGATTCATATGCTGCGAGGACTTGCCCAGGTCAGCGCTTCGTCGTCAAACGGAGCTCGTGTCTTTGGTGTCCGTGCTCCAAGAGTAGGCGTTTGTATGCCCCCTGGTCGTCAAAGCACTCGCGTTTTTCCCAGCTGCGGAGACCGTCTGCTGCAACGGAACTCGAGCGCGACAGCAGCAACTCATCGCATCAGACTCTCGCCCGAGTTCTGTCAAACAGTGTCAGCGTTGCTGACAGGCTGGATGGCGCTCCGCCCGAGACCAGAGAGCTTCACGTGTTTGGGACAGCTCAAACGATGGATCCTGCCTGTCAAACAGCGCTTCGAATCGAGAGGACAGATCATCACAGCCGAGATGAATACAATGTAGCAAAGCAATTCGCCTCCGGCCGTAAGCAAGTTGAAACGCGCATGCAGGTTTTGCAGTGGATCGAGTCGCGTCGAGAGCAGTGCTCTCTATCTGCTCAGAAACCTACTGGGGCATAGCTTGACTTTTACACAGCGTGTTTTTGAACGAGGGAGTCCGCGCTGCTGCCATCCGGTCGCTCACCCAAGCAACGCTGTAGTGCTCTCGTTGTCCGAATCACCTGCTTGGGTGGCGAAGTGCGTCTCTGACAACTGGCTGTACAGATGGCTCGCTCATTGTGGAGCTCATTTCTATCGCTCACGGTGGCGATAAAAATGGGGTGAGTCACCGCGCTTGAGCTGAGCACGATGTGGTATATGTCCGGGCTAGTTACGGAGGGGTATTGGAACGCGCTCAGCGCGGACATGCCTGCAAAACGACATACCTAAACGACCAGCAGCAAAAGTCTCACGAAGCAAGAATTGACATTTATTGTAGCATGTATCGAACGGCAGCCTGTTGCATCGACATCTTCTTGCAGTGTCGACGGGTGTACAGACATCTACGAGACTTGAACTGGACAAGTATGATAGGAAGCTCACAGCGAGCGCAGCGAGCGCTGGCGCTTCTTAGCTTTGCAGGCGCTGCGGGCCTGAGAGGTGCTGGATCCGTCTGTACTGGCTCCAGTCTTGCCGCTCGGCTCGGTCGTGGATGGAGAAGTTGTAGCAGGAGATGCGGTATCTGTGACGGCGGGCGCTGTAGTGTACGGAGTCGAAGTCACGCTCATCGGGGCCGTCGTAGCTGGTGAGGCAGTCGTTGCAGACGGCGTACTGGTGGGGGCATCGGTTGACGTGGTGTCTGCCGGGGCGACAGTTCCTACGGTGTCGTCCTGGCTCCAGCTCGAGCTGCCGCCAGTCGGGGCAGTTGTTGGTGTGGCGGTGTCCTGCTTCGAGCTGCTATCGCCCGAACTGGGCGCAGACGACGTAGAAGGCTGGGTAGTTGTAGAGCTATCGCCGATCTTGGGCATTCCTCCTTCGCTCACGAAGTAGCCTTGGTCCCAAAGATTGGTGAAGCCTTCAGCATAGAAGGAGCCGGCCGACGGTCCACCCGAGCACTCGCCGTCACTCTCTCCAGGAGGCTTGATCCACATGAAGTAGTCCAAGTTGCTTACACCCGTCTCCGACGAGGGCGGCTTGCCGATACCGGCTGTAGCAACGTTGCACCAGTCCGACGTTGGCGAGCCGTTGTGGTTCCTGCTCGTGTCCACGATGCACGTCATGTCCGAGGAGCCCATGGCCGTCTGGAAGTTGGTGCAGTACGTGGCACACTCATCGTTGGAGCGGTAGTTGGACGTGTTGATGGTCACGCCCTTGACTCGGCCAGAGCCTCCGATTTCCGTCATCGACGTGGCCACCTTGCTCGCACTGTCGCCGTAGGCCAGCATCCAGTAGCCAATGTCCAAGTACAGCTCAGCGTTGGCGTTGGCGGACAGCGCTGCCACAGCCACCTTGAGGTTGTCGAGGTACCCGGCATCGGCGCCACATCCTCCGTCCTGCGTTAGGAGGCCCAGAGCATCGGGCTCCACGACATAAAGGACCTTTCGGTCGCCGACGGCATCCGTGAGCTCCTTCAAGAAGGTCTTGTAGTCGTCTGTGCTTTGAACAGATCCTCCCGACGATAGTCCAGCCGCGCAGTCCTTGTTGGGGATGCCGTAGACCACGATACTCAGGCGAGAGTCCTCAGAGCACTGGCTCAGCAGCCCGGACATCATATCCGAGCGTTCTTGGGTACTTTGGCGGTCCGTGAACCACGAGGCGATAGCGTATTTCTCCAGCTCTTCGATAGCCGTCGAAAGCTCCGGGTGATCCGACTTGGCTCCCGTGTACGAGTACGGCACGATGGAGCAGAGATCCTCGGCGCCGGCAAGGCCCACCGAAGATGACAGCGCGAGTGCCACGCAGGACACGGCGGCGACCAGTAGGCGCGAATGCAGAAGGCTGCGGAACATGGCGACGAGGTTGCTTGGAAAGTGGTGTGCGATGCTTGGCAAAATGCAGAATGAAGCATTGCTACATGGGGGCCAGCCACCGCGACAAAACTACCAAGACGAGGGGTGCGTGAAGCGCTCGACGGCAGCTTTGTACCGGGTGTAGTGGTTACGAGGGAAAATGAGTCAAGAACAACTCTTGGTTGTCCGGACCAGACAAGCCCGAACCTGAAGCCCCACCAAAGGCGCAGCACGGACGCGCTGCAGTATCCTTCACCTCCCAGCGAGAGCCAAGCGAGTTGAGTTGAGGTTTTCGTTGTTCGAGCGCCAGCTGATCCAGTAGAACGGCCGCGAGCTCCCCGAAACGGGAACAGTATCTGACACAACACGCGATGCTGCGCTCGAGTTCCGGAGCAACTTGACGGATACTCGAATGTTTAGCGCGTCGAGGCCGCCGCGCCACAAAATCCCCTCTCAATCGTTTGAAAGCTGGCAGGCGACTGAACACATCGAGTTTGGAGACGGTTTCTTCGCGTGTAAACTTGCTTCAGAAAATGAAAAGACACATCGCCCGCTCCAGATGGTCGTAAGTGAGCAAGAATTCAGGAGCAGATAATGGCCACGAGCAACAAGCTCGCAGCTTCAGACGTCGGTGCCTTGCGCTCTCATCGGAAGAAGGATAGGACTAGCAATGTATGGTAGTGCGTACTTCTTGGCGCCTAGCACAGAGCAAAACGCGGCTAACCAGGATGAGGATGTTGAAGACAACTTCAACATTACTAGTTCTGTCCGATCTCGTTACTTAGCGCAGTAAGTAACACACTGCTATCCTGGACGAGAAAGCTCACGTGTTTGAGGAACTTATGAAGATAGACTCAATGTCCCCATGCATCTTGATTCACATTAACCAGACAAAAGGATGATATAACGCAACGGCTTCGCCACCTCTAAGCAAAGAGCTCAACTTGAACACATTTGCTGACAACGTCAGCAAACCCACAAACATCGCGCATACGACGCACAACTAGAGCTTGCGCAGACGCTTCTTCGCCTTGCAGTTCGCACTGGTCTGTGAAGCGCTCGTACCGGTCGAACTGGTCGCCGTCGGCGTCGCGGTCGTGGCCGTCGGAGCCGTCGTCGTGGAAAAGGGAGTCGCAGTAGTAACACTCGGGGTCGCCGTCGTGGAAACCGGGGCCGTCGTCGAGCTTTGAGACACAGTAGTGTCCGCCGGGGCAACCGTGCCCGCCGCAGACTGGCTGGTGCTGTCGTAGTCCTGGCCAATCGAGGACGTTTGGTCCGCGGTTTGGCTGCTCGTCTGGGTATCCGACGGGCTGCTCGTCTGACTGGTGGTTTGGGTGCTCGACTGACTGCTGGTCTGGCTGGTGCTGCCCGAGATCGTCGACATGCCTTGCTCCTTGACGAAGTAGCCTTGGTCCCACAGCGACACGAAGCCTTCCTCGTAGAACGTGCCGGCCGTCACGCCCGTCAGCGAGTCACCCGAGTACGACGTGTCCGTGCAGACGCCATCGCTCTCTCCAGGAGGCTTGATCCACATGAAGTAGTCGATGTTGGAGACACCGGTCTCCGACGTGGGCGGATGGCCGATGCCGGCCGCAGCCACGTTGCACCAGTCCGTGGAGGACGGCAAGTTTTCATTTCTGGAAGTGTCGACAACACACGTCATACTCGTAGAGCCCATGGCCGTCTGGAAGTTGGTGCAGTACGTAGCGCACTCGTCCGTGGAGCGGTAGTTGGACGTGTTGATCGTGACGCCCTTGAGCGTGCCGGACGCGCTCAGCTCGTTGATGATGGTCGCCACCTCAGCGGCGTTGGTCGAGTCGGCCAGCAACCAGTAGCCGACATCGACGTACAATTGAGCGTTGGAGTTCGCCGACAGAGCCGCCACCGCGACCTTAAGGTTGTTCAGGTAGCCGGCCGACTCGCCGCACCCACCGTTCGCCAACAGGCCCACCGCATCGGGTTCTACAATGTAAAGCACCTTGCGGTCACCCACAGCAGTGGTCAACTCGGAGAGGAAGGACTGATAGTCACTCGTGCTCTGCACCGTTCCAGACGAGGAGAGGCCGGCGTTGCAGTCCTTGTCGGGGATGCCGTACACAGCGATCGTCATGCGCGAGTCCTCCGAGCATTGGCTCGTGATGTCGTCGAGCATCGTGGTGCGGTCGGTCGTCGACAGGCGGTCCGTGTACCAAGCAGCGATGGAGTACTGCTCCAACGTCTCGAAGGCCGTGGCAAAGTGAGGGTAAGTCGTGTTAGCCCCCGCGTACGAGGACGGCGTGATGGAGCACAGATCTTCAGCGGAGACGGCGCCCTGGTAGCAGGACAACACCAGCACCGCCAGTGCGATCGGTGAACGCAGAATCTTGACCATCGTGGAGTGGAGGCTTCAACGCAGGCAGGAGAGCTGACTGAGGCGCTCAAAGCAAATGGTAGAATGGGCATGGTCTTCGCCAGGCTGATGAGGGCGCACCAAGGTGAGGCGGCCTCCCTCTGCTCTGGGCGGCGATGGCTCTGCAGCTATCACCTTTGACGCCAGCGCCAGCCGGTTGAGCGCTTGCATCCGCAGTGGCCGAATGCAGCGGACACCAACCACGCCGGACAAGAAGCACCGATTGATGCGCACGAGTTCTGATTTGTCGTGTAGTTGTGACAGCGGACCAGCCCACTTGACTCACCGAAGTGTCAGTGCTGGACGGTTCAGGAATGCCCCGCCACGTGCCCGAGCCAGATGGTGCCTGAATGGGTCGCTTTGACCGGCTTCGAGCAGCTCGACTCCCGAGCTATCGAAGAAGCACCGGGTTGCATCGCTCCGGCATCGTTCGGAGTGTGGCGAGGAGATGGAACTACGCGATGCAGGAGACGGAGTGCTGGCCTCCGGAGCTTGCCAGCTTTCGGTTGACAGCGCTTTCAAGTGTATCTGCCAGTGAAAAGGACACTTCACTTGCCTCGACGATACGACTGCACAACGGATTGCACACTTCCACACGTACGGTATCCTAGCGCGAATGGCTGGCGTCGTCCCAAGACGCGTCTCCATTCTCCTAAAACGCAAATGGAGCTCGCGCCATCGACTTGCAAGCGCAGCTTTTACATGTAGCACAGTCCCAGGCAAAGTGATGGCGGCAGCGCTAAAAGCTGGCGACTGGTGCTGGAGTGCAGCTCCGATCTTTTCAATGCAAGACAAACTTGTCTTCTCTGGTGCTCAACCCTGCGGGCACTTCACAACAGCTTGGGACAGATACGACCAAGCCGGAAACGCTTGACAGAGCTCACCGTCCTTCATACTGCTACACGCTTCTTCGACTTGCACCGCGCTGGTCTGCACAGTGTCCGTATCGGTTGAGCCCTCCGCACCTGAAATCTTGAGCTTCTAACACTCCTAGACTCTCAGTCCCAGTCGTCAAAGACAAACACTTTTGAGCGTATGTACGGTGAAACTTTGGTATTTGCATGTACGACGTTGTGTTTTCATCTGCGTTGACTCGCATCAATTGCAGAACACATCGGCCTCGTTAGCTTACAACTTGCGCCTGCGAAGTTTCGCCTGGCACTTCGCGGTTCCAGTCGACGGTGTGCTCGCTGGAGCCGAAGGTGCGTCAGTCGGAGCTTGAGTTGTCGAGTCTTGACTAACGGCAGTATCTGAAGGGGCAGGCGTCGACGCTAGCGTTGCAGTCGGCATCGGAGCGGTGGTTGAAGGCACCGACTGCGATTGATCCGTACTCGTAGACGAAGCAGTCGAGCTTTGCATGGTAGATTGACTACCCGTTTGGCTGACAGTCTGGATCACATCGCCATTTCCTTCGGCGATCGTTTTCAGCCCTCCTTCGCTCACAAAGTAGCTTTGGTCCCAAAGATTGGTGAAGCCTTCAGCATAGAAGGAGCCGGCCGACGGCCCACCCGAGCACTCGCCGTCACTCTCTCCTGGGGGCTTGATCCACATAAAGTAGTCCAGGTTGCTTACACCCGTCTCCGACGAGGGCGGCTTGCCGATGCCGGCCGTAGCCACGTTGCACCAGTCCGACGTTGGCGAGCCATTGAAATTCCTGCTCGTGTCGACAATGCACGTCATGTCCGAGGAGCCCATGGCCGTCTGGAAGTTGGTGCAGTACGTGGCACACTCATCGTTGGAGCGGTAGTTGGACGTGTTGATGGTCACGCCCTTTAGTTTGCCGCAGCTTCCGAGCTCTTTCATGACGGGGGCAATCTTGGCCGCATTCGTCGCGTCGGCAAGCATCCAGTAGCCGACATCGACGTACATCTCCGCGTTGGCGCTGACGGAGAGCGCTTCGACTGCGACCTTCAGGTTCTCGAGATACCCAGCCGACGTACCGCAACTTCCCTCTTTAGTCAGGAGACCGACAGCGTCTGGCTCAACCACGTACAGCACCTTGCGGTCACCGACTGCGTCCGTGAGCTCCTTCAAGAAGGCCTTGTAGTCTTCAGTGCTTGTCACGGATCCTCCCGACGATAAGCCTGCGTCGCAGTCTTTGTTGGGGATGCCGTAAACTACGATGCTGAGGCGCGTGTCCTCGGAGCACTGGTCCAGCATACTGGAAATCATGCTGGATCGTTCATCGGTAGTCATGCGGTCCGTGAACCACGACGCAATAGCGTGTTGCTCGAGAGCTTCCAATGCCTTCGAAAGCTCGGGATGGTCGGTCTTAGCTTGAGTGTACGAATTGGGCGGGATCGAACACAGTTCTTCAGCGCGAACGAGGCTGGATGTCGCCGCTAGCACCAGTGCCGCTGAAGCGACGATCGCTAAGCGCGAGGACGGAGCCATGACTGCAAATTTGTTGGAAGGTCGGAGGGTGGTGAGCTTCGCCTGGCAAGTTGCAGAATGAATGATCAGAGTTCGAACGGAAAATAATGGTTAAGCTTAGAGCAAGAGAGCGCAGGCAGCAGTTCATGTTCATATGCCCGTCAGCAGGTGGCGTGCACCTGATCTTGACGGTCATGGGAAACTCTCTGTCCAGGACGCCGCTTTGCCAGGTCCGGTCACTGGCGTACGCTTCCCAGTCGACAGATGAACCTAACGTGGAGCCATACCGCCGCGGGATAAGACACACCATCAAGTAGGTCTGACTGTGTATCGAGTCCCTGTGCCTGCCTCATGTTTCGCACCAGCCGCTAAATCGCGCAGCCGCACGTTGGCAGCCCGCGACTCGGATACATGCTCTTGCCATCGCGTATTGGCAACTGCACTACTCAGTTGCTATTCCTTGTCCGCCCAGGTTAACCTGGCATTCGTGTTTTCGACGTTCCTATAATATATTGAATCATATTTATGATTCATACCCTCCGTGCTTTGTATTAGAGGCGTCCTGTCCTATTCGAACAGCAAATTTCTAACGAGCATTTTGAACAAGTGCTGTAATCTCAGGTTTTTAGTTTAGTTTCTCGATGACTCGCTGTGTTTGGCGAACGTTCGCAAGGCCTGACGGTCATTGCTACCTCCTCAAGCGAACACCGGTTGCTTCTCGCCCGGCTTTTACTTATTTCGTGACCTCGATGATATTCTTGCCCTTGGTCAGAGCCTGTAGGTACAAGTTGTACCGTACAACTTGCTCGAGCGATAAATATGCAGAAGCGCGTAATAGCTCCGACAGGGGAGTCAATCGGATCACTCGTGCCGCGGGCTCCTGCCAGAGTAACGAATATACCCCAAGTCGGCTTCAGAATGCTCTGTACCTCGCTGTTTCAAGCGTCTGGCTCCACCGCGCAGTCGAAGATCAAGTTCACAGAGTGATCATCCAACACCTCCGCCCATTTTCCTTTGATGTAGGCGATGGCCGTATCAGCCCCGATGGACTTCACGAGCTCCAAGTTGTGCGTACTGCACGTCGTGATGACTTCAGCACCAACCGCCTTGGTAATTTGGCTTGCGAAGATGCCGCAAGAGCTCCCACCTGAACACTCGTTGACCAGCCTGCAGTCTATCATAGTCAACCAGCGACTGGTAGCTGGTGACTCCGGCCGTAGGCACCCCAGCCGCCTCGTTGAAGGACATGCTGGTCGGCTCTGGCGACATGAACTTGGCGGCGATGTTCATATGCTGAGCAAATTTCCCCGTCTGCGTGGCGTCTGGCATTCCGAAGACTTCATCACCGACTTGAAAGCTGCCAGCATCGCCGTTACACCGCGACGACAACGCCTGCAACGTCAAAGCCCGAACGAATTGGGCTCTCAGAGACGGACTCTTGCGAAGAAATGCCTTCCCGTACTTAAGCATCATTTAGTCGATGGGATTCAAATGCGGCGCGGCACCTTAGCGCAAACATCGATGGGTGGCAGCGGCTTGGCCGTCGCGTTTGGGTCGAGTCTGAGAACGTCGAGGGCATCGCTGAACTCTTGAAACTTGAATGGCCTTGAACGAGGTGGGGACGAAGCTCATCTTGGAGAGGTTGAAAGAAGGCAGTGGGAGAAGCCGACAAGGAGGCTAATGATGTGAAACAAAGACTTCAAGCGCTTCAGTTGGGAAGCGAGGGTGGCTCACAATATCTAGGCATCAACACGATCGGTTTACGACGATCGATAGCAATGAATAATGACAAGAACTCAACAATCTTGAAAACTCAACGCGAAGCCTTCGCTGGTTTAGATTTAGATCGATCTTTTGGATGCATTCAGTTTTCGAAGTCATCGCTCCAAAGATCCAAATATGTTTGTTCGCTCTCATCATTCTTGACTAGCGAAGCAATCGAAAGTTCAACATGTTGTTGGACCTGTGAAGCGAAAGCGGCGTCACAACGAGATCGAGATCGGCGCATTTCGCTTACGCCGCAGCAAAGTTAAAATCAAGAGGAAACAACAACAATCTTAGATTGCGAGCACTGCACTGCGTAGGCCCACCGTTGACAGTATTGACCATTGTTGGACGTACAACAAAAACAACCGTGCGTGCGTGTATTTAGGCTGCCCTCAGTTGGAAGCAAGGTGATAAAAAATTACCAGTTCTTCAGTTTATTTACGAGGCGGCCATGGAACAAGGAATTTGCGCCAGAAGTTGGAGTTGGTGGCCAACAAGTCGTCCAAAAATTCATAATAATCGCCAACTTGAACGACAGTTTGCCACCAAGATGCAAATTTTCGTTAAGGGGATACGTATTCGTGCCCACTCTTGAATCACCGCGCTACAGGACAACTTTCTCAACCAAAACTGCTGCGTAACAAATTATACATTTGTGGTACGAAATCGAAGTAGAAGAACTTGTTCGCTAACAGACTGTCTTAGACGTGCCCCATCAGCACTTCACGCGCAGACACCGTCCTAAAAACTAAGATGACGGATCTGCCGCAGTCTAACCTTACTCCTTCGCCACCTCAATAATGATCTTGCCCTTCGCGCGGTGCGACATACAGATCTTCATGGCCTCCACCAGGTTCTCCAGAGGGTGCACCGAGTCGATCACCGTCTTCACCTTGCCGGCCTCGATCAGCTTTTTGAGCTCCAAGAGGTACTCGGTGCACGGCGCGTTGAAGATCTGGTGCTGCGTCGCGCCGATGGGCGACTCGATGGGCTTGTCGATCATGCCGATGGTCACGAAGATGCCGCTCTGCTCCTTCAACACCTTCTGCGCCGCGTCGTTCCACGACTGGGAGTCCACGCCGCAGTCGTACACGAGGTCCACCGAGTGCTCGGCCAGCACGTCGCTCCACTTCTCCGACGAGTAGTCGATGACCTGGTCGGCGCCCAGCGACTTGACCAGCTCCACGTTGCGATGGCTGCACGTGGTGATCACCTCTGCGCCCAGCGCCTTGGCGATCTGGATGGCGAACAGACCCGTGCCGCTGCTGCCGCCCAGGATGAGCACGCGCTGGCCCTGCTGCAGCTTGCCGTACGTCACCAGCGCCTGCCAGCTCGTCTGGCCCGCCAGCGGCACGCCCGCCGCCTCGTTGAACGTCATGTTGCTCGGCTTGGGCGCCACGCGCTTCGTGTCCACGTTGATGTACTCGGCGAAGGTGCCCGTGGCGTCGAACCACGGCATGGCGAACACGTCGTCGCCCACCTTGTAGTCCTTGACGTCGCTGCCCACGTCCACCACCTTGCCCGACAGGTCGTGGCCCACGCGGTACGGGTGCTCGGGCGACGCCATGGTGGGCAGGATCATGGACGCGTACAAACCGATCTTGTAGTCGATGGGGTTCAGCGACGCGCTCAGCACCTTGATCTTCACCTCGTTGGGCTGCACGGGCTTCTGCTCGGCGGCCGGGTTGAACTTGATCTGCTCGAGGAAGTCGCCGAAGGTCTGGTACTCGTAGGCCTTGAAGGTGGCGGGGACGGACGCGGCCATGGTGGTGGTGTGGGTGTGGGTGTTGTTGGTACTTGTTGGCGCGGCTGGACTTGTGGTCGAGCGAGTCGATTGAAGAATGAGCGAGAGGATGGTTGCGGTGGCGGAATAGCGGGCCCTCGAGCTGGACCTGCTGAGGATGCAAGTGACGCACGTCGCCGAAGCGGACCGATGGATACGTCTGCGCGTGAGTCTGGCCGCAGATTGCGCCGTACACAGCCGTCCTAGATTTTCTCAGTTCGATTTGGCTGATGTACACTGGTGTGTTTTCATCATCCTGCCGCAGGACGACGGTGCCGGCGATATAGCCGACGGGACTGGGTGGCAGCGTAACATGAACGCTAATATGTAGAGCAGAGGTGTGTTTCCCGCCATCCACGGCGCGCCAGTTGCAGCTGCAACGACTTGCTATTCCGACACGGCCCTAGGACGGCGATCCTAAATCTAGATTGTATTCTAGAACGAAACTTGAGTGTGTGCCACATGGTCCAGATTGCGTGACGGGCTCGATTACAAGCGGAGACCGAGGGTTAACGTTTCCGATCTGAGCGTCAGCCTCTCATTCCTCAAAAAGATCCGAAGCCCCCAAGCTCAACCAAGAATTACCAGGTCTATCATGGCCGCATCCATCCCCGCCACCTTCAAGGCCTACGAGTACTACAAGTTCGGCGACGCGCTGGAGGAGGTCAAGTTGAACGCCAATGTGGCGCAGAAGCCGCTGAAGCCCGACGAGCTGCGCGTCAAGATTCTGAGCGCGGCCGTGAACCCCGTGGACTACAAGCTGGTCACGTACGGCCCGCACATCTTCAAACACGCGCCGACGGCCGAAAAGCCGTTCCGCATAGGCTTCGATATGGCCGGCAAGGTGGTGGAGGTCGGCAGCGCCGCCCAGGACTACAAGGTGGGCGACGCCGTCTTCGCCATGCCCGGCTTCGACAGCTTCGGCACCTTCGGCGAGTACATCAACATCGCGACCAAGTACGTGGCGCCCAAGCCGAGGAACATGACGATCAACGAGGCGGCGGGCGTGCCGCTGGCGGGCCAGACGAGCTGGCAGGCGCTGGTGACGTACGGCAAGCTGCAGCAGGGCCAGCGCGTGCTCATCCTCGGTGGAAGCGGCGGCACGGGTCTGTTCGCCATCCAGATCGCCAAGGCGCTCGGCGCTGAGGTGATCACGACGTGTAGCCACCGCAACGTGGAGCTGGTCAAGTCGCTGGGCGCTGACCAGGTCATTGACTACACGAAGGAGAAGTGGAGCGACGTGCTGGCTGAACACTCAGTGGACCTTATCTACGACTGCGGCATGGAGCCTGCCTCGTGGAACGACGTGGCACAGAAGGTGTTGAAGGAGAAGACGGGCATCTTCGTGACGATCTTGACGGTGGACAAGCCGATCGAGTCGCCCATCGGCGCCACGTTCCACCAGTTCATGAATGCGCCTTGCACCGAGTACCTTTTGGAGCTCAAGAAGCTGATCGAGGCTGGCAAGGTGAAGACCATCATCGACTCGGTGCACCCGCTGGAAAACGTCATGGAGGCTTTCAAGGTGCAGATGTCGAGCCGCGCGCGTGGTAAGATCATCGTCGAGATCGCTAAGGAATAAGCGGCTGCCGGAGTAGTTAGCTGTGTAAGAACACTGAAATGATACAAACCTCGAAAACCCAATGTTATCACGTGTTTTTATTATAGGTGTACAGTAAGTATCCTAGTTATACGCTGAGAGATTGTTTCTTGACTTGACGAGGACTCCTGGAATCTGATTCCGGAGGCAACAAGCTGCGTGGGAGCTTACGCTTCCTGTCGCATCCCCCGTTGAGACGCGTCACGGGTGGTGGAATACGTCATGGACTTCGTTTACATCCACATCACCGCCCTCGTCCGGTTTGGTCTCATTCCTGAAAACACCACGTTTGATCGCAGTCTCCAGCACCAAGCAACACCTCCGACCATGGCGACCATCCCCGCGACGTTCAAGGTTTATCAGTACGAAAGCTTCGGAGAGGACCCGCTGAAGCTCATCAAGCTCAACCCGATCGCTGTGCAGAAGCCGCTGCGTGCCGGCGAGGTGCGCGTGAAGGTTTTCAGCGCCTCGTTGAACCCGGTCGACTACAAGATGATCCAGTACGGCCCCGCGCTCGTGTCGACGCACCCGACGCCGGAGAACCCGTTCCGATTTGGCTTCGACCTGGCCGGCAAGGTGGTCGAGCTCGGCAGCGACGTCAAGGATTACAAGGTGGGCGACGACGTGTACGCTATGCCGTGGCTGGACGCTACGGGGAGCTTCGGTGAGTACATTAACGTGGACACCAAGTTCTTGGCACCCAAGCCGAGCAACATGTCGTGGAACGAGGCGGCCGGCGTGCCAATGGCGGCCCAGACGAGCTGGCAAGCGATCCACACGTACGGCAAGCTACAGAAGGGTCAGCGTGTACTGATCCTTGGTGGCAGCAGCGGCACCGGCGTGTTTGCCATCCAGATCGCCAAAGCTGCCGGCGCCGAAGTGATCACGACGTGTAGCGCCCGCAACATCAAGTTAGTCAAGTCGCTTGGCGCGGATCAAGTCATTGACTACACGAAGGAGAAGTGGAGCGACGTGTTGGCCGAGCACTCGGTGGACCTCGTGTACGACTGCGGCATGGAGCCTGCCTCGTGGAACGACGCGGCGCAGAAGGTGTTGAAGGAGAAGACGGGCATCTTCGTGACGATCTTGACGGTGGACAAGCCGATCGAGTCGCCCATTGGTGCCACGCTGCACCAGATTTTCAACGCGCCGTGCACGGCGTACCTTCTGGAGATCAACAAGCTCATTGAGGCGGGCAAACTCAAGGCGATCATCGACTCGGTGCACCCTCTGGAAGATGTCCCTGAGGCCGTGAAGATCTGTATGTCGCACCGTGCCCGTGGCAAGATCATCATCGAGGTGGCCAAGGAGTAAGCACCGTTAATTGATGAAGTGAAGCAGCAGCTACAGGAAGCAGGATTTGTATACAGAAAGCCCGAAACGTAGTCTATAGCAGTTTTCAATTGATAAAGTTGTTCTTACGCTGAGCTGCTGCAATTCGACATTAACCGTGTCAGGCAACGGAAATACTTTTATTTTATTTGAAGTTACCAGTAACACGTGAGCTGCATCCACTCGCAGCACTATTAATACCTCGCACTTGATACCAGAATTCCAAGATCGAAACCTCATTAATTAACCTGCTTACATAATGTGAATCTTCACCCATGTCCATCGCCCGCAATTCTTACTCCTTCGCCACCTCAATAATGATCTTGCCCTTCGCGCGGTGCGACATACAGATCTTCATGGCCTCCACCAGGTTCTCCAGAGGGTGCACCGAGTCGATCACCGTCTTCACCTTGCCGGCCTCGATCAGCTTCTTGAGCTCCAAGAGGTACTCGGTGCACGGCGCGTTGAAGATCTGGTGCTGCGTCGCGCCGATGGGCGACTCGATGGGCTTGTCGATCATGCCGATGGTCACGAAGATGCCGCTCTGCTCCTTCAACACCTTCTGCGCCGCGTCGTTCCACGACTGGGAGTCCACGCCGCAGTCGTACACGAGGTCCACCGAGTGCTCGGCCAGCACGTCGCTCCACTTCTCCGACGAGTAGTCGATGACCTGGTCGGCGCCCAGCGACTTGACCAGCTCCACGTTGCGATGGCTGCACGTGGTGATCACCTCTGCGCCCAGCGCCTTGGCGATCTGGATGGCGAACAGACCCGTGCCGCTGCTGCCGCCCAGGATGAGCACGCGCTGGCCCTGCTGCAGCTTGCCGTACGTCACCAGCGCCTGCCAGCTCGTCTGGCCCGCCAGCGGCACGCCCGCCGCCTCGTTGAACGTCATGTTGCTCGGCTTGGGCGCCACGCGCTTCGTGTCCACGTTGATGTACTCGGCGAAGGTGCCCGTGGCGTCGAACCACGGCATGGCGAACACGTCGTCGCCCACCTTGTAGTCCTTGACGTCGCTGCCCACGTCCACCACCTTGCCCGACAGGTCGTGGCCCACGCGGTACGGGTGCTCGGGCGACGCCATGGTGGGCAGGATCATGGACGCGTACAAACCGATCTTGTAGTCGATGGGGTTCAGCGACGCGCTCAGCACCTTGATCTTCACCTCGTTGGGCTGCACGGGCTTCTGCTCGGCGGCCGGGTTGAACTTGATCTGCTCGAGGAAGTCGCCGAAGGTCTGGTACTCGTAGGCCTTGAAGGTGGCGGGGACGGACGCGGCCATGGTGGTGGTGTGGGTGTTGGTGTTGTTGGTGCTTGTTGGCGTGGCTTGACTTGTGGTCGAGCGAGTCGATTGAAGAATGGATGAGAGGGTGCTGGCTGCGGTGGCGCAGATCGGAGCTCACGGAGACTGACGTGGTGGCAGTGTTGATCTCCACCACTGCGCATTGTGCTAACCTATAGAGTTTATCAGAATTGTAGCTTAGCGCTTATGATGCAGACAGATGTGTTTTCATCATCGTCTGAAGCCGCAGTAGTTGATTGGTAATTCGAGCTCAATACTGTATTGGACGCAGCACTCGATAATTAGTTGTCTTACTCTTCTGCCGGTGGGTGTGAAGGTGCTTCAGAGCATCTCCAGCGACAACTTGTCGCCGACAAGTCATGGTGTTATCGAGTCAGATTCGTAATCAGCGACAACAGTTGTAGTCCGCTGGCTGAACCGGTACATATAACCACCTTTCTGCTTCGATTGAATACTAGAGTGACGAACCGGTCGCGTGACGCCGCGCTCGCACCCGCAATTTCGTCAATCAGGGCAATCAACCGGCAAATGGGATTTATAGGACAACACATTCCAGAATGATAACTTTTATGATGGCTAGGACAACACTGACAAATACCAGGCCGGGTCTAAGTATCACAAGATCGATGGGCACATCATTCCCACCTTCAACTCGATGATGAAAACACACCAGTCTGCATCATTAGCGCTAAGCTACAATTCTGAGAAACTCTATAGGTTAGCACATAAACTGTAGCTTGCCCAGCCCTTACCACCACTACGCAACTCGCCGAGCGCATCAACGATATCCATGTAGTCGCCGAGCAAGCTCAGCCCGCTACTGCCACCGCAGCCATCCTCTCGCTCATTCTTCAATCAACTCGCTCGACCACAAGTCAAGCCACGCCAACAAGCACCAACAACACCAACACCCACACCACCACCATGGCCGCGTCCGTCCCCGCCACCTTCAAGGCCTACGAGTACCAGACCTTCGGCGACTTCCTCGAGCAGATCAAGTTCAACCCGGCCGCCGAGCAGAAGCCCGTGCAGCCCAACGAGGTGAAGATCAAGGTGCTGAGCGCGTCGCTGAACCCCATCGACTACAAGATCGGTTTGTACGCGTCCATGATCCTGCCCACCATGGCGTCGCCCGAGCACCCGTACCGCGTGGGCCACGACCTGTCGGGCAAGGTGGTGGACGTGGGCAGCGACGTCAAGGACTACAAGGTGGGCGACGACGTGTTCGCCATGCCGTGGTTCGACGCCACGGGCACCTTCGCCGAGTACATCAACGTGGACACGAAGCGCGTGGCGCCCAAGCCGAGCAACATGACGTTCAACGAGGCGGCGGGCGTGCCGCTGGCGGGCCAGACGAGCTGGCAGGCGCTGGTGACGTACGGCAAGCTGCAGCAGGGCCAGCGCGTGCTCATCCTGGGCGGCAGCAGCGGCACGGGTCTGTTCGCCATCCAGATCGCCAAGGCGCTGGGCGCAGAGGTGATCACCACGTGCAGCCATCGCAACGTGGAGCTGGTCAAGTCGCTGGGCGCCGACCAGGTCATCGACTACTCGTCGGAGAAGTGGAGCGACGTGCTGGCCGAGCACTCGGTGGACCTCGTGTACGACTGCGGCGTGGACTCCCAGTCGTGGAACGACGCGGCGCAGAAGGTGTTGAAGGAGCAGAGCGGCATCTTCGTGACCATCGGCATGATCGACAAGCCCATCGAGTCGCCCATCGGCGCGACGCAGCACCAGATCTTCAACGCGCCGTGCACCGAGTACCTCTTGGAGCTCAAGAAGCTGATCGAGGCCGGCAAGGTGAAGACGGTGATCGACTCGGTGCACCCTCTGGAGAACCTGGTGGAGGCCATGAAGATCTGTATGTCGCACCGCGCGAAGGGCAAGATCATTATTGAGGTGGCGAAGGAGTAAGAATTGCGGGCGATGGACATGGGTGAAGATTCACATTCGTAGTTCGTAGTTCGAAGAACTATGTATCAAGCAGTAGAATACGAGGCGATATGAACATGGGTACAAATACGGGTATAAGTTACATGTGCACCACACCACTTCCTACCAGGACCAGGCAAATGA
The DNA here is from genome assembly GCA_033557995.1 of Phytophthora crassamura. Taxonomy (NCBI): domain Eukaryota; phylum Oomycota; class Peronosporomycetes; order Peronosporales; family Peronosporaceae; genus Phytophthora; species Phytophthora crassamura. Next base: position 655,110 of record JAUCED010000018.1, read on the forward strand.
TCGGCCGCAACCGGTAAAAAAAATGATGTGGTGTGGTACACGTCGAAACTAACTTGAACCAAGCGTCCCATTATTTTATCAACAGCACTTGAAGAGCGCGTCGCCAACAGGAAAAAAGAGGACACTCAGCCACACGCCACCCGGGGGCTGCTCATTCCCGCCTTTCCCCTGCGGAGCACACGTCAACGCCCTCCAGCAGCGACAGCAAACGTGCCAACCACGGTACGCCTCAGCATGCTTTCAACCTGTGAATGGATGATCGATGGTTATTATAACGAATTTGTGCTGTACTTGCCGTGGCGCGCAGCTCTACCGGCTCGGATAGCGGCGAAGGCAACCTCGACGACCGTCACTGCTGCAGCACCAGCCACGGTGAGCTTCCTACATGCGTACAACCCGTCCAACCACGATCGAAGACTGACCTGTTCGTGTTTTTGATGTGTGCAGGATGCGGCGCGCGGCGGCGGTGGCATCTTCTTCTCTTCTCCTGCTGCGGCTGCAGAAGCGGCCTCGGCGACCGTCGTCGCTGCCGCACCAAGCACGATGAGCTTCCTGCATGGGTACGACCCGTACAACCACGATCGAAGACTGACCTGTTCGTGTTTTTGACGTGTGCAGGATGCAGCGGACGGCGGCGGTGGCATCTTCTTCTCTTCTCCTGCTGCGGCTGCAGAAGCAGCAGACACGGTGTGCTATCTGGATGCTTTCAAGCGACATCGAGGGTGAATGCAGTGGTGATGGTGTCTAGATGATCTCGATAGTGCGCTTGCAAATACTTTGGCTTCTCGCTATAATACATTTCTAACACAGTAAAAAATGTATTCCAAAGATCTCCAAAGTCTTACGAAGATTAAATAAACGAAGAGAGGAAGGTTTTGTGGAAATGAGAAGCTCGCGAATTGAAATGGCACTTTGAGAAGGATGGGCTGGTCTAGTATTAAATAAACTGGACTGGTCTAGTAATAAATAAACTGGACTCGGCTACCTCTTGGCGAACCAGCAGCACTTCGCAACCCAACCCAGCCGGAGAGCACCCCTCATTCGCGAATTAACTACTCCGAGCGATGAACGACGCGAGGAAGAGAAAAAGCAACGGCGAGACCGATGACAATTTCGTGCAGACTAAGAAACGACCGACGCTAGCTCCAGCGCAACATAGTCGCGTTCACCAGCAACAGCGTTGTGAAGCCGGCACTGACGATGATAATGTAGCGATCGCAGAGGGTGAACTATCGGCGTTTGAAAGGGTTTGCTTTTCAACGGGGCAAACGCCGATAGTGATGGCGACCTTCTACAGCACTTGGACAGCCAGCGTGAGCGAGAATGGTGCGACAGGGCCTCTTGTACAAACGTGCAACGGCAGTGCCGAGATGACTCGACTACCCAACTTTTACGATTTTATGCACAAAACTGCTTGAAGAGACTCCAGGCAGCCTTCAAGAGCGCGGACTGTGCTACAGGACGCTGCGGTGACGCTAATGACGTTGAGCTACGTACTGATAGAGATGATGACCTACTCAAGCGGCTGGATATTGAGCGAAGGAGAGAGTAGATCCGTCTGGCCCAGCGAAGATATAGGGCACGACAACGGCAGAAGATGACGAACATATCTGTTTGCGATGTTCCCCAAGATTTGAGCATGACCAGACCAACCACCACTGAAGGAGGCCAACGAAAAATGGATAGGAAGAAGAACCACAGCACCGAACAATTAAAGTCACATCTCATGATTATACGTCTGATGTTGAGTTCGACAATGATCTGAGTGAGCAGGCGCGACTGGAAGTTATGAAGAAACTCCAAACAGCTCTGGGGGCGGAAGATCTGGAGGAGTGTGTTTGTGTCGTGTGTGACCGGGTAGTGCTTTGCACGGACGCCCGGCGAAAGGTGGATACGGATTGGCAGTATATGGAGAAGATGACATCAGTTTTGCGGGTGGCGCAAGACGACCTTCCGGACGGCCTTCAACAATGCTACCGCCCCCCACCGCACCTACCTTTGCTAGACGGCATCACTATATCACCACGAGGGATTCATTGCTTTGATGATGAAACTTCCACACCCCGAGCGTGGTTTTCCGTTTGCATGGAATGCGACAGATAAATTGGTCAAATTAAACTGCCTAAATGTAACGAGGCCAAAGGCAACCGATACGTAAGCTTTCGCTGTTGTGTTGAGGAAGCAATGTCTTGGACGTTAGGCCAAGACACGTGGAATTATAAGCAAAATTGACTCTGGGTGATGTTAAAGTACGGTCGCAAAACCGTACTTAAGCCGAGCTTAGCTGCTAGCCACCCGGTTGAGGTGCTGCACGCTTACTGCCCAATATGCATACTAAAGGGCGACTTCTGTCCAATGACAGAGTGCCAAGTCATAGCCTATTTGGACTGTGATTTCTACCTATTTTTGTAACGGGAGATCGTCCCGTTACACTAAATTTGCAATTGCTAATGGATTTTGTATCCGAAGACTACCCCCGGCTCCACGGAAACTCACACTGTGTAACGGGGTTACATCGAATAGTGTGATGCACACAAGCTAGGTGCCACACATAAGTGGGTTCCACACATATGTTACGTGGGTCACCCCAGATAGGAGTGGGTGGCTCACAGCCACTGGATATGCATTAGACTAGGCTCTACTATGATAGATAGTGAGTCCTATACATACAAACAACAGGCGGCTCTGCCGCGATAAACAACAATACATTCAGTTCACATTTGAAGCCTAAGAGTTCACTAGCCTTGTTTAAGGTACTTCTGTCTCTTGGAGTCCTTAATTAGCTATATTAAGGTACTCGAGCAAACTCTCGTATAGAGTTTGCTAGCTATCAATATTACTAGAGACTCTCTGAGTCTGTGTCTTCCTCTGACGCTAAAGCTACGGCAGCCCCGCTGCACTTGGTAGCACTTGTAGTCAATCCGACACCTGTGTCTTACGACTGTCCCTCTGTGAGGATGGAGCAATTTGCCCACTTACCCCCGAACCAACAGGACGGGCTTAAGAAGCTGATGTCCTTGATCGGCCCGGAAGGTGTGGCCCATCTTGCTTCGCAAGGCCCCGACGCGGTGCACGCGCGTCTGGAGGCGTTTTCTCAGTATGAGAATGCTCTGTTGGAGCACGTCCAGCAGAAGATGACTGCGGCCGCGGCGTCTATGACGCCTAGGCCTGCATCGGACGATGCTCCACGAGCTAAACCGCTCATGGTGAGCGCCAAGACCTTCGAGGGCAAGGAAGGCGAAAGCCTTTTGCTCTGGATCAGAGAGGTCGAAATGGCCATGGCGTCCGCCATGCTCAAGACCGAGCAGCAGCGCGTGGCGCTTGCGATCTCCAAGCTCGGTGGCCGAGCGCGAGAGTGGGCCCTGACGTGTGGCACGTCTGTGGACACTGCGTTCCCTTCTTGGAATCAGCTGAAGGCCCAGCTTTCGCGAGTGTTCTCGCCGCCTAACCAGGCGTATCGCGTGAGGTCACGCTTCCTGTCTACCCGTCAGGGTAAGAAGGAATTGTTGGACTTCGTCCAGGAGTTGAGAACTCTTCTCGCCGGCATGGCGGCGGATCCTCTTCCTGAAGTGGTCGCGGTGACCGTCTTCATGGAAGGCCTTCGTACTGGCGTGGCCAGGACGGAAGTCTTCCGTGTTCACCCGACCTCTTTTGAGGAAGCCGTGAACGTGGCGTTGAACGCCGAGTTCAACTTCAAGTCGGCGCGACTTGGTTGGACGGCTTCCCAAGCCAGCTCTTCCGGAGCTTCTGATGCGTCCAATGGCGCAGTGCCTATGGACCTCAGCTACGCTGAAGATGAGGAAGCCGAGCTTCAGGCTGCTGAGCAGCGTATCGGCATCCGTCGATGCTATGTGTGCGGCAGCACGCAACACCTGCGTCCGGGTTGCCCGCTGCGCAAGCAGCGCCAGGCTCCGTCGAGCCGAACCTCCGCTTCTGAGCAGAAACCTGGCTCGTGGCGGGGAAACGCCAAGTCCCAGTACCCTGCTGGGGAAGAAGAACTGAGTTCTGTTGAGCCTCAGGGAGGAGGTCGGCAGGGCTTAGCCCCAAAGAGCACCGTGCTCTCTAACAACACGGAACGTGTATGCAAGCCGGGCTTGCTGGTCGTGGAAGCGACCGTGAAGGGCTTTGGGAAGCCATGGAAGATCCTTATCGACTCCGGAGCGTCGGGCAACTATGCTCGGCGCTCCACGATGGAAGGAAGTCAGCAGTACGCTGAGGCGCTGAAGGCGCGTTCGAGTGACATCGTCACCGTCCGTCTTGCGACGGGGACCCGTGTCACGGTGCCCAAGGTTCCTGTGAACCTGGGCGTGAAGTTTCTGGACTTCGATAGCGTTGAACGCTGTTTGGTCATCGACCTGGATTCGAGGTACGACCTCATCCTCGGCATGGCATGGCTGGAGCGCCATGAACCATGGATCGACTGGCGGTCGAAGACCTTAGGCGCTACGCGCTTGCCTCCTAGGGGAGCATTGGCGAGTCATGAACCCACCTCTGCTAGGAAGCAAAAGCGCTATTGGCGCGGGCACTGGACCGAGTCGGTCAATGTGCTGGATATTGGAGTGTCCGAGCTAATGGACACTGGCGTCGACGACGCGAGTCCCGAGCACTGCTCGTGGGCTGGACGTGGAGTGGCACGTAACCCACTGAGTGAGACTCCGAGTGACTGCGAATCATCACTGCCTGCCGGTAATGGCGGGGCCGACACTGAGTCGAGGCATCTTGGGCGTGGCCCTAGTAATGCGCGTGGAGCGGCACGTAACCCGCTGAGCGATGCTCGTGGCTTGAGCGCAGCATCGCTGCATGCCGGTAATGGCATGGTCGACAGTTCGTCGAGGCATCTTGGGCATGGCCCTAGTGATGCGCGTGGAGCGGCACGTAACCCGCTGAGCCGTGCTCGTCACGAGAGCGCAGCATCGCTGCATGCCACTGATGGCGTGGTCGGCTGTGAGCCGAGGCATCAAGGGGAGGACCCTGACGATGCGGGTGGAGTGGCACCGAATCCACTGGGCGAGGGCTGTGAGCGTTGCGGCTCCACGCCGGCTCAATCAGAGCAGCAACAGGTGGCGACACCTGACGAGACTTTCAGTCTGAACACGCTGGCCTCTCCGAGGCGTACAGCTTCCGCGAGGAGGCGGCAGCGACGCCAGATGGCGACTGCGAGACGCAAGGCGTCGGTCCTGATACAGGACGTGTCCGTCGTGGACGATGATAGCGAGCAGCTATACACACTCGTTGATGGAGTGACTGGTGAAGCCGAGGGCAACGTCAGCCTCGAGGCTATTCCGACGGTAGCTGCTCTGCTAGAGCTGGACGAGATGTCCATTCCCGACTTTGGGAATGCCTTAAAGGCTGGCGCGCTCGCCGAAGTGGTCATGATACGACCGGAGGAGGAATTTGAACTCCTCATCGCTTATGGATGAAGCTGTCCTTGAGGACACGAAGGAGGCACTCAGTGCGCGAAGTGGATCTTCGATCCTGAAGGACCCATCGGATCCGTTCTATCCTTTGGTTAAGGAGTTCCAGGATGTGGTCTCGAATGACCCGCCCACTGGCTTACCTCCGGATCGAGGTGTCCGTCATGAGATTGACTTGGTTCCTGGAACCAAATACTGCGTGACGAGGCAGTGGCCCTTACCGAAGGAGCAGTGCGACGTCATTGACGCGTTCTTCAGTGCCAAGCACGCGGCGGGCATGGTGCGTGAGAGCAAGTCTCCGCACTCGCCGCCTACGTTCTGTGTCAGAAAGCCTAATGGCAAGTGACGCATCGTTCATGCTTTCAATAAGCTCAACGCTGCCACCATTCCGGCACAGACGCCGATTCCTAGGAAGGATGTTCTGCAGAACAATATGGTTGGCTGCACGATGTACAGTGCGCTCGACTTGGTCGATGGTTATTACCAGTTGCTCATGCGAGCGAGTGACATTCCGCTGACAGCGGTTAGCACTCCGAGCGGTATGCTCTGGGAGTGGCTAGTCATGCCCCAAGGGCTGTCGAACGCGCCTGCGACGTTCAATCGTCTGGTGACGCAGCTCTTCAGGCCCCTGCGGGCGTTTGCTCAAACGTACTTCGACGACATCTTCGTCCACAGTCGTGCGGAGCACGGTCGGTCTGACGTGGAGAACCACGTTGACCACTTGCGAGCAGTGCTCGAGTGCATGCGCACCAACAAGCTGTACGCTAACGCATCAAAATGCATCTTCGGCGCTGAAGAAATTCCTTTCTTAGGATGCTTCGTTGGGAAACGCGGCCTTCGAGCAGATCCTGCTAAGGTTAAGGCCATCGTTGACTGGCCGGTTCCCAAGAACCAGAAGGACTTGCGCAAGTGGCTTGGCCTCGCCAACTACTTGCACAAGTACAGCGAGAACTACGCTGACATGGCTCGGCCATTGTCCAATCTCCTTAAGAAGGATGAGGACTGGTGTTGGAACACCGAGCATCAAGATGCTTTCGAAGCAGTCAAGGAGAGTCTCCTTCATGCCCCAATCCTGGCGTTGCCAGACCCTGAACGTCCATTCAGTGTCGTCTGTGACGCATCGGACTTTGCCATCGGCTGCGCACTGCTGCAACCAGACGCCGAAGGGCGTGAACGCGTGATTGCGTTTGAGTCTCGCCAGCTCAAGGCTGCAGAGAAGAACTACCCAGTTCATGACAAAGAGCTACTTGCGATGAAGTATGCTCTCGTCAAGTTCAGGGTTCACCTGCTGGGCTCTAAGCCGTTTGTGATCTTCACTGATCATGCGTCACTACGCACTGCGACCCAGTCGCCTCACCTCTCGCAAAGGATGGCCCGTTGGCTGTCCTTCTTCGCGGAGTACAACTTCGAGGTGAAGTACAAGCCTGGCAGGCAGAATGGTCTTGCAGACGCGTTGTCACGGCGACCGGACTATGAGCTTGCTCATGTCACGATGGTGACCTCGTCGGTGACGGACATGATACGCGCTGCGTATGCGCGAGACGACATGTGTGTCGCCCTGCTGCGTGCTCTAGGGAGCAAGGAGTTTGAAAAGGACAAGACATTGTCGGCGCGCTTGCGCGCGAGCCTGCACCGTTACTCTGTCGCTGACGGTCTGCTGTACTACGGCACGAGTGCGGAGGACACTCCTCGAGTCGTGGTCCCTCATGACGAGGATTTGAAGTATCGTATCCTCTACGAGGCGCATGATACACCGCTTAGCGGCCACCTCGGTCGCGAGAAGACCTACAGCTCTGTGAGCCGGACCTATTGGTGGCCCAAGCTGTACAAGTGGACGAGCGCGTACGTGCGCACGTGTGAGACGTGTCAGAGGGTGAAGCCCTCACCGCATGCGGCCGCGCCGCTGGCAAGCTTGCCTGTACCCTCTGGGTGTTGGGAGTCCATGAGTTTGGACTTTGTGTTTGGCCTTCCAAAGGACTCGGAAGGTAACACGGGCATCGTGGTCTTCGTTGACCGTTTGAGCAAGATGGCTCATCTAGCGGCTGTGCCGGACACCGTGGACGGTGAAGGGACAGCGAAGCTGTTTCTCGATCGGGTCTTCCGCCAACACGGGCTGCCCGCATCGATTGTCTCTGATCGAGACCCCCGCTTCACTGGGAAGTTTTGGGACGCTGTCTTTAAGGTGCTTGGCACCAAGTTGGACATGTCCACAGCGGACCATCCGCAGACCGACGGTCAGACTGAGCGCGTGAATTCGCGTTGCCGAAGACATTCTTCGTAGCATTTGCGCGGAGACGCCGAAGCGTTGGAGCGCTATGCTTCCACTCGTCGAGTTTGCGTTGAACAACGCTGTGCATGCCTCCACGGGCTACACTCCGTTCTACGTGAACGGCCTCACTCACCCGCACGTCCCACTGACGCTGCCACTCCGTGATCCTGGGCTTGGTGGGGGAGAGATAGCCGATCGGCTTGCTGATGTCAGCCCACTCACTGTTCGTAAACAGGTTGACGAGTTCCTGTCAACGTGTCTAAGTGTCCTTCGACACGTACGTGACGCAATGGCTGATAGCCAAGACAAACAGAAAGAACATGCGGATGCTAAAGACAGAGGCAATGTTGAGAGTTATGAGGTCGGGGACCTAGTGTTGCTTAATGCTAAAAACCTACCTACACATGCAGTGTCTGCGGTCTTCAAGACCAAGTTGCGCCCGCGCTTCGTGGGACCGTTCACGGTCGTGGCCAAGAAGGGCCTAGCGTATACGCTCAACCTTCCGAAGAAGATGCGCACCCCCCGTGTTTTACGTGGGCTTGCTCAAGCCGTACCGGGACCCGGCCCATGTGGGTTCTCAGGAGCTGGCGCCCAGCGTGGCGGAGCCACAGCGCCCTGCTGAAGTCGCAGCAACAGGTCGACCTGACCTTCCAGCCGCGCGAAACCTTGCTCAAGGCGCGCCAGGCGTTGAGTCGCCGACTCAGCAGCCTCACACCACTGGAGACGTTCCCGGAGATCGCGGACCTCATTCACGGTGGTGTCAGACTCCCTCTCGGCTTGATCAAGCCTCCGCCCATGGCGCTCCAGGATCTGGCGCACGTCGCTCAGCGATCTCTCCAAGCTCTCCAGCTCCTCAGGCCGGACAGGCTCCTCACCGTGCGAGGACACGGGCGCCGCCGGCGCTGCTCGACGAGCAGGGGAACCGCCACTTTCATGTGGAGCGTATTCTAAAGCGTCGTCGACGCGGCGCTCATAACCAATATTTGGTAAAGTGGCGTGGGTACCCGCACTCAGAAAACTCGTGGGAGTTTGAGGTACCCCTCCGGCAAGACTGCCCTGACGTCGTGGACGCTTTTGATCGCCGCGATCGAAGGCGCTCTGCGAGCCCGCGACCGCGAAGTCGGTCGCCTCACGCTTCCCGCCGCTAGGCAGGGGAGCTGAGGGATCATACGCTGAGCTCAAGCGTTGATCCCGGGCTGCTGCAGCCGTCGACTCACCTTGGTGAGTTCCTGCAGCGCTCTTAAGAGCCGATGAGCCGAGTCCGAGGGACTGTAGCAACCTGGAGGCGGCCGCCTGACACTTCGTCTTCAGCTTCGCGAAATCGAAGCGAAGCCGGCGCTCTAAGCGCACATCAGCTTCGTCGAAGCTAGATTGGAGAGCCTCCAGCGAAGAGAGACGGCGGGTTCGATGAACCCAGTTCGTGAATTGGGCGTCGTCCTCGTGGAGAAGCTCTCCCGGACCGAGCACCACCGGAATAGTCCGCATCGCGGGGACCGAAGCCCCACGGGCTTGATCGGACAGGCGAGTCCCATACTCCTGCGGAGTGGTCTGCTGCGGCGTCAGAAGCCTCTCTCGGAGAGCAGTACGAGTAGCGACCTGGTCGCTGGTACTGGCCGCCGGACCGATTCGCCGATTCTGCAATAGCCCCGAGCCAAACTGCTTCAAGCGCTCCACCGGGTTGAGCGGCACGAAGCCATACTCTCGTCGAGAGCTCACTAGCGGTCGCGCCTCGGGTCGTTGCGAACGAACGAGCGTTTGCCCCTCGAGCTGACGCTCTTGAGCCTCGTCGAGGTCGTTAGAGATCTCGTCCGTCTCCAAACCAGACGAAGCACGAAGTGCTGTGGTCTCGCGATCCACGAAAGGGTTGGGAAGCCGGCGTTGCTGCTCCGGCGAGCGTGGACGCGCAGGTTGCGGGGAGTCCTCTCGCTGAGGCATCGGCGTGTCGGAGTTGTAGTCCAGCTCCTCGTCCTCCTCCCCCTCCTCGAGGCCCTCGAAGAGGTCATCTGCCGCACGGCGGACCATGTTCGCGCTGCTGGGGCTCTCGGAGCTAGGAGCACGACGGCGCTGCTGCAGGGCGTGATACTCTCTCACCGAGAGCGTTGACGCGGGGCGCGGTGAGACCTTACGGTCGGACGTTGTGGCACTAGGTGCCGGGGACGCGGGCGCGCTCTCGTTGTCGAATGACCCAGACGCCTGCTGGCTCCGAGCCATGTGCTCGTTGAACTTGGAGAGTTCTTGAGCGAGGTCTTGTGATGGCTAGCGACTAGCGACGCGCGTGTTCTGTTGAACAATACCTCAACCGAGGCGATGACGAGTGAGGACATGTGTCCTCAGTCTGGTGGGGGAGGGTGTAACGGGGTTACATCGAATAGTGTGATGCACACAAGCTAGGTGCCACACATAAGTGGGTTCCACACATATGTTACGTGGGTCACCCCAGATAGGAGTGGGTGGCTCACAGCCACTGGATATGCATTAGACTAGGCTCTACTATGATAGATAGTGAGTCCTATACATACAAACAACAGGCGGCTCTGCCGCGATAAACAACAATACATTCAGTTCACATTTGAAGCCTAAGAGTTCACTAGCCTTGTTTAAGGTACTTCTGTCTCTTGGAGTCCTTAATTAGCTATATTAAGGTACTCGAGCAAACTCTCGTATAGAGTTTGCTAGCTATCAATATTACTAGAGACTCTCTGAGTCTGTGTCTTCCTCTGACGCTAAAGCTACGGCAGCCCCGCTGCACACTGCCTGAACGGTTTGTAAATCAGTTGGTTAGTATGATGGCACTATCTCGAGTCATGCGAGGAGGCAGGCACCGGTGTATCCGGTCGCATTGTATTGCGTTCGACTGCACTCCTGCTCCCCCAATTTTGCTGTTGCCACGTTCCACTCGCGACGTTGATTCCTTTCGCGTGGTAATGGTAGGAGAGTTTACACCAGTGCAAGCTGAAAAGTCCGCAAACTACACCGTATTCGAAATTGCAAGGTCCGAGACGTGTTCAGGTTTTATAAAGCCAACAAGCAACTATACGCAGATGTTGTAGAGAACGATTCTGCTTTGCAGACGTGCTCCACCGACATTTCAGCCGACCAATTGTTTGTCGATCGTGTCGATGACCCCGATAACTTTGTTAACGTAGCGATGGAGAGAGAGGAAGAAAACGTACGAGGTCAAACGGAAGGTTGGCGTGTCGGTGCGGAGCGTGATGAACAAACCGTGCTTGAGCGAAGAATTGGCCTGTGCGATGGAGATAGACCAGTTGATGTGCGAGAGATTCCTATTTCATACAAAGAAGGCGTGCACGAGGAGAGCAAATTTGAAGTTCGACGATCAAATCAGCTTTTAAATGACGCTTGTGGGGATCGTTTTGGGCGCATGTTCCCTCACTTGTTTCCTTTTGGGCGTGGCCACCCCGGCGAATACGGAATTGTGCCTGTTTCCTTGCAAGAATGCGTCAAATGCTATCTGAGACTGAGTGAGCGCCAATTCGCAGATGATGAAATTTTTGCTCAGGTCGCGTTTGACCGACTAGCACTACGCAACATGTACATCCAGAATCAGTTGCGATGCCGCAGGTTTCCACGTACGCTTGATGGGTACGAAGCCTTACTAGCGAAGCGCTAGGACGAGCGCTTCTTCAAAATGAGCGCAGATGGCAGGGATGTCTACCGTGGCAGCTAACCCCAGACACAGTTGCGCAGCAATTCCTGAAATCAGTTGAGATTGGTGCGCGTTCAGTGTGGGGAAGCAATGCTGAACGTGCTCAATACCGACATAAGGCATTTGCCTACCAGACCCGCTTCGGTAACCCTGCTCTTGTGACGGGAGTCACACGCACCTTTGCTTTGAGGAAGCGTAACGGGCTGACCACAACAGACGCCCGGCGTCTCTGCTGTCTTAGTTCGAGGCCCTGCCTTCTTAGTCGTTTGCTGGTACCGGGTACCAAACGACTTGCGAATTTCTAGGTTAGATTTAAACTGAACGTCTATTACTTTTGCTCACCAAGTCCTACTTACTATAAACTGTCTAATTAATGCACCTTCAAAGTAACCTGTTTCCAAATGGTTGGCTCTCAAGCCATGTCGACCTTGCTAAGTACAAACCGTACTTAAGGGTTCTCTTAGGTACGCACCGCACTTAAGGACCAGTGTACGAATAACCACATGTGAGTGTGGCACATCACTATGTGACAACTCCATGTGTGTACGACACACTAACGGGTTGGGTGTCATTAATAATGCCACGCCCCGTTACAGCTCTCTTCGTAACGTTAACGCCGAATACGGACAATTCACTCGTGCTAGGCCACTATGCTGGTGTTTCATCCGTCGCAACGTTGTTTAATTTACTGGATTCTCGTTTACCATCGATGTCTGAATTACGAGAAGCTAGTTTGAAAAATGACAGTGCGTCAGCACGACTGTTTATGAGGCATGTCGATGCTTTCATTCGCTACGCCTTGGGAATCAATCCAAAAACGAAGAAGAAGTTGGCTTGTCACGGTTTATTTGGTGACACCAAGGCGTATTTTGGGATGGTTGAGTCTCAGGGGCGAGGAACGTTGCATGTACACTTTTTAATCTGGTTGAACGGATGTCCTGCAAACTCGACCGCCGTTGAGCGCATCTTGAGTAGTTCAAAGGGTCAAGAATTTCAACAGCGTGTAGCGGCATTTGCTGAAAGAATCGTGACGACTAACTGACCAATTGGTGAAGATCAAATCGAGTGCTCAAGTTGTGGGGCCAAGTTTTCCGCTTTGATCGGCTTACCGATATCTGCCAAAACGCGAAAGGACCCCCTAGCTGGTATTCGTAGCAGTCGCTCAAGACTTACCGTATCGGAGCCTGCATTGATTCAATGCAGTATTTGCGAGACAAAGTTTAGTTCACAGCATCTATTCTGTAGCACTCTACTAAAACTTAGGCCGAACTATTGGCCTCCGCAGGAACGTGCTCTAACGTCTGCCGAAATTGAAGAACAAGCGACGAATGAGGCCATTTGTCGGGATACCAAGCGACAAGCGATGGAAATCGTCACTGAGCACGAAACATCGTACGCTAGCTTCAGTGGAACAGATATGGCAATGGATCGGGGAGTTGAAACAACAGGTCTACTTGAACAGGCGAACTCTACACAGATGGCTTACTGCAAGATCGACGACGACCCTTTTTGAAATGACAATCTCACTCGATTGTTTGAGATTTCACCACCGTCGTCATTTGATGCTCGCCTCAGCCGTACCTCTGTAGATTACATGGTTCGGCTCTTGCTGTTCAACTAAATCAGCACATGTGGAGCCACACAAGCAGCTGCTTTAAGCAGTCCCGGGCTTCTGCGAATGATTCGTTGCCGATATCGTTACCCTCGCGAAATGGTAGAGGAAACTTCGTTCGATGCAGCAGGGATTCAACTTCACAGAGCCCTTTGCCACGAATTTATGAACGGCTTCAATTACGAACTGATGGCGACTTTCCGATGTAACCACGACATTCAAGTTTTACTTGGGGGTAAGGATATCTCGGATCGTATCCACTATTGCTGTAAATATGTTACTAAGCAGCAGAAGCGGTTAGATTCGCAGGTGGCTGTTGCCGTTGCAGCGTTTAAGCGAAGGCTAGACCGTGAGATTTTGGAGGCTTGCGCAAAACCAGTGGAGGCAGCTGATTGTGTGAAAAGTGCCCGAAAAAGAGTAGCAGCAGTGGTATACAACGCAACAAACCGGCAAGAAGTAGCGGGGCCATTAGCATCCTTGTATCTATTCCGTGGTTCGTGCTGTTACTCCAGTGCAGCCTGTGTTTCACTGCCAATTGCTAACGTAATTCGCCAACGCACAGCATCAGATGAATACTCGTGTACACTGGTGACTGACGATAAGAACATGGAGTCACCAAGCTATCGTGCTGCTTCACAGCTGGAAGATTACATTTTTCGTCCAACTTCGCTGCAGCAAGTCACTTTGTATGAATTCACAATGTGGTATTTTGGTAAGAAATGGGGAAGTGCTACGACTGCCAAACTAAGCTTTCAAGCAGAGCACCCTCTTCATGAAGCACATACATTGGGCAAAAGACATGAAGAAGTTGTTCCAGTTATCCATGGTTTTCGAGTCCCAACTACTGGATTAGATTCTTCACAAGAAACATTGTGCAAACGCGCAGTACTTTCGCTGGTACTTTTTCCACCCATTTCGGCGCCTGGACGACTTGATCGGTGGGGAGGAGCCGTCGGATCATGGCGCATGGCTGAACGCCTTCAAGACGTGGAATCGACTCGCACCACATTTGTCGATACCATTCTGGACAACATGGACGATTTTTACAGTGGAGTAGATAGTTCAAGAAGGTAGGGCAGTGAAAAGTCTGCCGCTGATGTGGACCCGCGTGTGGGCGATCATGACAGCGGTTCAGTCAGCGAAGATGATGATCTATTTCGTGAAGATGACTTAGATTTCGTCGGGGGTGACACGGTCCCAGAAGATTGTGCTATGGATGAACACTTGCGTGATGTATGGGATTTTGAAGCCGATGACGATGCGATTCTAGATATTTCCTCTTTGGATCCAGCGTCTTGTCCGACCTAGCCACTGCCCGATCGTCAAATTATGCGTATGCTCGACCTTTTTAAGCAGTACAGCATACTACAGCGTGCGGTTAAGCAGACAACCACAGTTGGGGCTACAACAGACTCGTTGGTTCACAACTTACCCTCGATTGCGAGTATGAAGAAGTGGGTTCGTGATGGACATTCTGATAACTCGGTCTTCGTCGCCGATACCGGCACATATACTGCAGTAGACACTAAGGTGGTATAATTTTTTGCTGGATACAGATCTCATGGCGAGCAATATGGAATGACACGCTCCCAAAACGGCCAGCATTCGCGGATCTCCAAACGTACACCAGCACTTTGCAACTATTCAACAAGTCTCAACACAGAATATTCACTGAACGAAATGCAGCACTATGTTTTAGATTGATTGGGTGCGCACTTCTGTCTCGTTGGAGACGCGCAGAACTTTTGAAAGAGGACTGTAAGGATCTGGCATCCGTCTTGCGAGAAAGTCAATTCTCCTATTTCTTGGAGGCGAGGGTGGAACGGGCAAGACGCGTATTGTTGATGCTGTTCAAGATTTATGCAAAAGTTGGGCCCGCTCTCGTAGTCTAGTAAAAGCGGCACTGATTGGGAAGGCAGCTACACTCATTAACGGCAGGACCTTAGCGAGCTTCATTCTCCAGATCAGGAAACGCGAAACAAGTGACGCAATAGTAGAGATGGAGCTGATCATTATTGACGAGGTTTCTATGATGAAGAAATTCCAGCTACACAACTGGATAACGTCTGTGTGCTGCAAAACGAGTACCTGATGTTCCATTTGGTGGAGTCCACGTTGTCCTCGTTGGCGACTTTTTGCAGCTGCCACCTGTCGGTGGACAGCCGCTGTACGCAGATCCAGCTCAACGTACGCACATTCTAGTGAATGAACTAGCAGGTTTTCAACTGTGGCAACCATTTGTAGACGTAATCATGCTGAAGGAGAATGTACGCTTTAGAGAGGACCCCGAATGGGGACAGGGATGCCACCAGGCTCGACTTGGTATCTGGACACCCGCTTTCGTTCGTTTGATCAGTACACGAGTTATTTCTTTCGACGATGGAATGATGAATGAACGCTTTCAGACTTTCGTGACGCCAGACAACAAGACGCGAGTGTCGATTAACAATTCATTTATCTCCAAGCTGTCCGAGCAACTTCCAGAAGGCGAGTATCCAGTCCGAGTGGTAGCCGATTTCAAGCGAAAACTGGCAGCACTTAAGAGATCTGAGGTTAGAGAAATCATGGCGTTACCAGATACGAAATTCGGTAGGATGCCTCCTTACGTTGATCTCATCGTTGGAATGCCTGTCCAATTGACCCAGAACATTCGCGCGGAGAAAATGATCGCGAACGGGACGTTAGGACGCCTTGAAGCTATTGTGTACCACCCAGAAACGACATTTCGACTAGTCTACGATAACGTTGCTGGAATCGTTGTTAAAATACCAAGTATCCCTCCTCCGTGCGTGGTGGTGCGGGTTGACCGTGGCCCAACAGCATCGCCGATGCAAGGGTGTATTGATGCAGACATATTCCCGCTTTTTCACGATACGCAAGCGTACGGACCGTGCCAAATCGCTTTAGCGGGAACACTAAACGGTGTACCTCGTTCGTTGAATGTTCGCATTCAACAGTTTCCGCTGGTGTGCGCAGTTGCATTAACGGTTTACAAGGTACAAGGCGAAACGTTTAATGGCATGGTGGTGACGGAGTGGAGGTCGAGATGCGTCGTGGCAAACAAAAAAAAAAGGAGTAACCATACTTGCTTGTTTCAAGGGTTACCTCGAGAGTCGCATTTGCTACACTTACCCCATTGTCGGAAGATATTGTCCGCTGGGCGCATCCTTCTGAAGCGGCTTTGGATGAAGAAGCTCGTTTGGAGCAACTTAGTGATGAAACCATTGCGAGACTTCACTCTCTAGCATAAGATATTGTTTTGAGCTTGTTTACAAACTATAGTCCATTTGGTTGCCGTAACTATAGCTCAGCAAGTCTCATGAACTTAAAAGCAAACAGATAATTATTCATCTAGTTCGCTGAATGAGCTTCATCGCTTCTGACTCAAGCACAATTGTCTGAAATGAACTAATGAACAGCATACAACCCGCGTGTGAAAATTTGCACGGAATAATTGTCGCGACCGGACTTCGACGGTAAAAGAGCTGCCTTATTTTCGGGAGTCAAAGCAGCGTTTGGTAGTCTAACGCTTTAGTAGCAGCGCAGTACCCTGCCACGGAAGCTCCGCCACCGATATTTGGGGGCCCAGGTTGAAGAAATTGCCTGTCTTCTGGGGCATCAAAGCCTTTCACTGCCAGCCGGAAGAAGCGGTTTACTTCATTTTGCAGTATCTGTGAAGCAATGAGGGTGAAAGTAGCGCACATTCAACACGGGCAAAATTTACATCGATTAATCTTTGCTAGCAGCCTTGAGTCAACAGCGGACGCCATGTTACAGCCGATACCATGTCCTAATTTAGCAACAGTTGCAAAATGCAATATGCCGGCTACATGGAGTTGGTTTCTACGATATGTGAGCATGGGCTGGTGGGCGACCTCATATGTGATCAAGATGCAAACAATTACATTCATTGAACCATAGCGAACTTAACGACGCAAAGATTAAAGGATTCAAAAAAACTAGGCGTTGACGTAGGCTTGAACACGCTCGGCTTTGTGCTCTTATGAGCAGCATGGCGTCCTTGGTTGACCCGGAAGCCGTGGAAGCGGTTCAGATGCTTGCGTAGCGAAGTTTCATCACTGTAAACGGACACTTCCAAACGAAGCCGAACATGTTGTCCTGCGCGACGGTGTCGTCATACTTCATAACCAGGTGCGGTTGGTGACCAGCAGGTCGCTCGAAAGTTGGCATGTCGAGGTAGGCATGTAGTACCACACGGTTGCTCTGGTACCCCGCCGGTGCGTAGATGTAGTCACCACGGCACTTCAGGATGTCGCCCTTGTTTAGCGTGATCAGCTTCTTGTTCGACGTTAACGCGATGCTGACGTTCCAGCCGTAGCCGTACACGAACGTATCATTCTCGGTGGCAACCAGGATCGACCCCGGAATCGCGCAGACGTTCATCACCCGCGATAGATCCGTCTCAAACTCGCGTCTGGCAATGCAGTCCGTGCGTCCAGCCAAAGTCTTGATGAATTGCCAATCCTGCGCTTCGGCTTCCGGGAAAAATGTTTTGATGAAGATCCGCAGGATCACAGTGAGGTTGCGTGCTTGTTGGTCGGGAATAGCAGCTTCCACGCGGGCATCATCTTCCAGCAAACCGGAGATCCAGTCGCTGGTCCAGATGAAGTTGCCGTGATCAGCGAGAGATCCCATTTCATCCGCCAGCACTTCCGAAAGTGCGGCGCGAAGGATCATTTTGCCTTCGGTGACGAATTTGCGAAGTGCTTGCATCGCAGCCGCGAGTGCGTAGCAAATTTGAGGTGTTGTGGGCGTCGTGTGAAGCTTGTGGCAAAATGAGAACTGAGCAAAAGGTAAGAGCTCGTGCAAACATAAGTTATGTGCTGAGAGTCATATCATGTGTGTAGTGCTCATGCACTTGGCTCGAGGGCGCACAAATTGTCACGCGAGTTGGCTCGTACGTTTCGTCGGGAATCTCCCAAAGCGATCGATCGAGCCCATCTTCGGCTTCGGCTGCACGCCACTTGTTGAAGTGCCGTTTGGCACCCCAGCTTGGGACGTCGTCCAAGTTGGCATGCGTGCTTCTTGTGGTGAACGGCAGCAGCACGCGTCGTGGGGAAGCCCAGCTCAGCGAGCAGCTTCCTCCTATGGTAGTCTGAGCTTCCGACAAAGTTTGGGCCGGCGATGTCGTCAATCTAGTGAAGATTATATCCGATGTCTGCAATCGAGACTCGAATCCGATGCCTGCGCGAATCGTGACTCCAAAACGTTTGCACCAATATCCGAGGAGCATCTCTCCGAGGCGATCCGTCGTCACCGTTGAAGTACTGGTAGATGGGCTCACTTCGGGTCAGCTTCCACATTAATGGCCTCTTCATAAAAAAATTTTAGGGTCAGCCCTTGCTCGTTTGCTGAAGCGAGCGAAGCATGACCAGCAACTGCACTGATCAGCATCAATACGCGTCCAATATTCTCATACCTCGATCAGTTTGTTGCTAGCACGTGTAGGATAGGATAGCTGGACGTCGCTGCGGACATGCCTTCTTCACTAGCTAATAGATCTTGGCATTCGAAAGCTGGTGAAGCCATCGATGGTCACTTTATTTATCGAAGGTACAGCTTCATCAACAGATATTGTTCAATATAGAAGGTTATAAGTCAACTCGAATTGTCACTTTCATAAAATAAGGGCCCTCCGGCGTTGAAGACGGCAGCTACCAACTACGGCCGGAGCGATGAGAGCACAAGTGTACGAAGTAAGAGGCTCAGTACAAAGAGCGAATAACTTGGCACACCAGTACCTTCTGGTCCCCATTTTCCTTTTTACACGATGGTTGTCAAGTCACAAACACAACCTGTTTACTTAACAACCAGCGAAACTTCCAACGCGCACCAAAGACCCCAAAAAGGTCTCAACCCGAGCATCCATCACGTACCAAGGCCACAACGACGAACCACATCAGCCGATGCCACCGCCGCCAGTGGAGACTGCGTGCATGCGTACGGGCAGACTAATACAAGCGAAGAAACTGGACACACCGGCAGTTGTCATTTCGACAGTGGAAGGTATCGTACAGCATATTCGTGGTCTTCTTATGAGGTTGTCATCGTATTGTTTTCAATTTCTGTGAAGGTTTGCATAGCTTTCTGAAGGGCAAGCAACAAAAGAAGATCATCATCCGCATGAAACTACTGTGGATTTCGAATCATAGCTACGAGCAATGGCAGCTGGTTCGGCTGCACTTTGTCGATGCTGACTCCCCAGAATCGCTGGAGGAGTTACTACAGGTATGACCGTAATGTTGAGCGGATTTTTCACGATCTAATCGGTATTGCTGTAAGCAGGTGTTTCAAGTGCCCTACAAGCAAAACAGCAGCGAGATCGATTGGGTGCTTCTGACGGCTAGCATGTGGAACATGCAGAGCGACTCTGAGCTGCTACCGACCCCAGGGTCTGTTGTCGACATTACGGAGTACAGCAATCTACAACTCTTCTGCGAATCACACTGTCAGCTGACCACCCGAGTGCGCCACTTGAGCGGGGAAGGTAGTGGTGTTGAAGCAAACTTCGCGGGTGACATGACTTGGTAGTACCGTACATATCTACCTGCGGACTAGTTCCGCCTCAATGCTGTAAATTGTACGTCTTCTTTGCCGACCGCTTTTCTTTATGTAACTCCAATTGCTGGGCTCAACTAGGGGTCGGACAGCGACACCACAACACGTTTTGCGGTGGAGGCCACACTTCATTTTGCAAGTGTCCGCGTATCGAGCAGCCAATACAAAAATCCCCATCCAAGGTTCGTGACCGTGCTAGCCAGACGATTGTGGTGCTCATGCTGACTATGTCTCTGAAGATGTCGAAACAGCAAGGATCCACCAACTACACTCATGCGGAGCAGCGTCGTTTGCTAGACGTCGTTCGTAGTGTTCTACCAACGTGCAAGGCTGAGTAAGAAGCCGTGGTGGCTAGCTACAACGCGACCGAGGCTGTGACGTGGAAACGACGAGGGCTCACTATCTTGCGAAGAAAATTTACCTGTTTGCAAGACGATCAGGCTAAGGCTAGTAGCATGAATGCTCCGGAACTAGCGGAAGATGCGAAGGAGATCAAGGCGATGGTCAAGCAACGTGTTTTGCTGGACAACAAGCTTCCGCTTTCGCAGGAGCCTGCAGCTCCGATAAAGCACCGTCATTCAAAGTGCAAACGCCGTTCATCATGTCGACATTACAAGGAGCTCATAACGTGCATCGCTGCACTCAAGAACGCGATCGAAAGGCACGTCGAGTAGCTAGCGTGAGCTGGAAAAGGAAAAAAATCCCAAACAAAACAGCAGGATCGAGGAAGCACCAGCGGCAAAACGAGAAATCGCAAGAGTGCGTTTACAATACCATCGAGTGATTGTCATAAATTACCCACTCAGGCAGTGGCAAGTTTGCAATAACTTCACTAATGCACAGATCAGATCCGATGGCGGGCGAGGAGTTTGGTCGTGAGCGTGCTGCCGGCGAGGCGAAGAACGACCGCCACGACAGCAGCGGCCACAGCTCGGAAGAAGGAGATGCTGACGACGTTAGCGGTGATGCCGAGGCCTGGGAGGAATCGAGCAGCGGCGATGACGAAGAAAGGTCAACTCCCGTGGCGTCGCGGACTCGAGCCAGGTCGGATAGCGACAACGATCCACCGCGGGTGGTGACGCGACCAAATCTTGGTCGGTCAGGATGTAGCGGCGATTCCCGGCAAGTCCCATTTGGGCATGGAGATCAGGTTGGTAGCGGCGCTGAGACCCCACCACCTACAATGAATCGTCTCGATCCGAGGGCTATTTACGCTCGTCAAGTGGCTGAGGCAAGGGCTGCAATGCAAGAGGTGTAGGGCGCGCGTGGGCACGGCGGCACTGGTCGTGCGTCGGAGGACAGCGACGAGCAAGGTAGCGACCAAGGATCGCAATATGCGGATGAAAACGACACTGGTGATGAAGCAGATGACGAAGGAGCTGGTGAAGACGCCGAGGAACCCGACGAGGAAGGCGCCGCAGGGGATGCCCCCGGCGAGCAGGACACTGGAGATGGTGATGACGATGAATCGTCGGAAAGTGGAGAGGAATCCAGCCAAGAAGCCGAAGGCTCGCTATATACGCCGAGTGAATCAGACCCGTCGGGAAGCAACAGCGACATCTAAGGATCGTAGTCGGAAGGGCATTGTCGTAAGCAAACACACAGTGATAATTTAAATAAGAGTTGGTTGTTGCAAGGACTTACTCCTGGGAAATGAGTTACTGGCACTTGCCGGCCCACTTGATATAGCTGTTGTTGTTGCTACTAGCTGGAGACTCCAGCAATTATGGTATATAGTAAACGAAGATCAGTATCTGCACCGCGGATCTTGCTGCATGGATAATTCGCTGGCGAGAGCTGTCGCCCCTTCGAACTGCGACATCCCCCGGGACCCACGGGCCCGGGCGTGCAGTTCGAAGAACTATCGATTGTAGCGACGCAGCGTCACAATACCGGAATTTGGTCGGTTTGAGGCTTAACAACCTAAATTTGTATGGCGACCCTCCAGCCTCCTACCAATCGATATTTTCGTCTACTGAAACTTACAACCCTCAGATAAAGATTGTATCATGATTGCTCAAACCGGACATTCCAAGGAAAGGACACCTCACTTTTAATACTCTCCATCTTTTAAACAATACCGCGAAAGCATGATGGTGTCCAAGGCGGCACCGACCACTTCACGACCAAGTTTAACCATCTGCCGGAAGGATGCACAAGCGAGTACGATACCAGGACGTAGCGACAGTGCGTAGCTTGCATATTCACGAGGAAGGCGGCGGTAACATCGACAACCAACGCGCCCGCACTCACTTACGTCGAGCAGGGTGCCGTCTATCAAAAGCTTATACGAATTTCGTACTTAGTAGGAGATGATCATGAAGGGTCGCTTTTGACGGCCGCGCTCAGGATGAGCGTGGTCGTCGCGGTGCATTCATGGCGACCCGCTAGCATGCAGGTGCTGGATCTACGCATCTAGCTAGGTATATTGCTGCAAGGCTAGGCGCTAGTGGTGGTCATGGCGACCCGTCGGCGTGTTTTCTGAAAAAGGCCCCCGTTGTCGTGACATTCAGGGGGTTTACTTTAAAAGGGTCGGCGGGTTTTCTGCAGAAGGCGACGAGCGTGTTCAGCTGATGGTGGACGGGCTCGTCATTTGGCATTTTACGAGTGGAGAGGTACGACGGCATTGCTATATTTGTGGGTTGCTGCTGGATTAAGGTTCTAATGACTGCTGGATGGTTTGCTCACAGCTCCTGAAGGTACCAGCGCTGGCGTTGCACGGGCTCGTGATTTGGGATTTACGAGGAGAGAGGTACGACGGCATTGTTGCATATGAAGGTTGCTGCTGCATGCTGACGATGTTGTTGTTGTTGTGGCTGCAAGGTCGTTTGCGGGAAGCTTTTGGGGATACCAACAATGCCACCAGTAAGTTCATCAGTGGCGCAGCAGGCGGCTTGGTTTGTTCTGACGAATTTGGGCTGACGAATATGCTGATGGTTTTGCTACTTTTCAGCTGCATGGAAAGCGAGGGGCCCGCGAGCAAGGCGTGGTTGATGCCGGTGAAGAGGACGACGACGGCGATATCCTACAGCATTTAGATATCGCGTTCAGGAGAGAACAAACTGCACAGCGATCGTGGAACTATCGAGCTCGGAAAAAGTCGCATCACGAGATCGAAGACTGGGGAACATCTCTGAAGTTTATGAAGCCGCTGCGTGAAGAAGATAAAGCTAAATGCATGGACTTGCTTCAAGAAGCTTTGGGGGCGGAGGGACTGGATGAGTGTTCATGTTTGGTGTGCGATCGACTGGTTCTCCGGCGTGATGCAGTGCGAAAAGAGGCTGGTGACTGGCGATATGTGGATATGATCAAGAAGTGCTTGGGAGAAGTGGAGACGGATCTTCCACGAGAGCTTCTGGAGCAGTATACGGCGCCTCCACAGCTCGAAGGTCTCGAAAACGTGCTGGTCTCGGCGCGTGGTATCTATTGTTACTTCAGTGAGGATGGCTGCCCGACGGCATGGATGTCAGTATGCAAGCGTTGCGATGCATCAATCACGAACAGAAGCTACCAAAGTTTGCTATTGCGAATGGAGTTTTCGTCGGAAGACTACCCGAATACCTAAGAGGCTTGACGATCCCTGAACGGTTCATGACCCAACTCGCAAGTTTTGGAGCGATAACGCGCGTTATGCGCGGTGGTCGCCATCGGTGTATCCGCTCGCATTGTGTTGCGTTTGATTGCTCGCCAGGTCCTCCAGTTATGCTTTTGCCGCGGTCATTGGTAGATGTGTCGTCGTTTCGAGTGGTTATGGTTGGAGATTTTACGGCGGGTCAAACTAGGAAAGTTCGGAAGATGCACCGTGTGCGGAGACAACTTGTCGATGACGTTTTCTCGTTTATAAGACCTCCAATACATTGTACGAGAACGTTCTTCCCTATGGTGAAGTGCTGAACACCGATTACACTGACAGCTCGGTCGATTGTGATTTGTTTGAGCACATCGATGATGACGATGGGCAGTACGAAGATGACATGAATATACAGCAGCAGAATATTCGGGGCCAGTCCGAAGCGTGGCAAGTTTAAAGTGATCAGGACGAACGGGTTGTTCTCGAGCGTCGAAGTAATCTGATCGATGACTCATTGCCTATTATGGCAAAAGATCATCCTCTAGTTGCCCAGGCTGGCAACGACCCACGTGAGCGTGAATTTTTGGTTCGGCAATCCAATAATTTTGAATGACTAAGTGGCGATTGTTTTGGGCGCGTTTGTTTCCTCACCTGTTTCCTTTCGGTCATGGGCATCCAGGAGAACACCGCAGAGATCATGTCTCGGTGCCGGAATGCGTGAAGTACTATATATCGCTGAGTGAACGACAATTTGCCGAGGATGAGTTATTTGCACTGGTCGCGTTTGACCGCATCTCAATGGAGAATATGTACATTCAAAACTCTGTTCGATGTCGTCGTTTCCCTCACATGTACAATGGATATGAGAGTATTGCGGCTGATCAACTCGCTTCGGCATTGCTTGCCAACGAGCGAAGGCTGCAGGGCACTTTGCCACAAGGTATTCCAACCGACAGCACTACCGACCGGTTTCTAAAGACGGTCGAGCTAACGTCGGGTTCTCTGTGGGGTAGTAATTCGGAACGATCTCGCTGCAGGCAGAAGGCATTCGCTTACCAAACTCGATTCGGCCAGCCAGCGTTGTTTGTTACACTGACACCAAACATGGATATCTCCTTGGCTATGGCCCACTACACTGGGATATACTTCGGTTGACTCGCTTTTTGACGTATTGGATGCCAAGATGCCAACCAAATCGGCGCTGCGTGAGGCAAGCTTAGGAAACGACTGCGCGTTGGCACGTTTGTTCATGCGCCAGATCGATGCCTTCTTGAAGTATTGTGTAGGGATTGATCCGGGCACTAAACATCGATTGGGTTGCGAGTTGTTTGGAGAAGCCTCAGCATACTTTGGAATGGTGGAGACGCAGGGCAGAGGGACACTTCACATGCACATACTCATCTGGCTGGAGGGCTGCCTCCTAACGCTGTCATAGAAGCAATTTTGAAAGGCCCGAATGTTGAGCGTTTTCGGGGGGCAATGCAGAAGTACGCGGATAGTATCGTGAGCAATCAACTGCCAATTGTATTAAGCCGGTATTCCTGTTTGCACTGTGGATCCTTTGCTTCGGATCTTGACGTTCTGCCTATTGCCGATTTCACGAAGAAATACCCGCGAAATGGACGTCGTGCTCAACAAAGGGACTGCATTTCAGAGCCTGCACTATTGCGGTGTAATGGTTGCAACTCAGACGCCAGCTCGAAACACATTCTCCGACGTGTACTGCTGCAGCATCGCCCCGAGCACTGGCCGCCATGGCATCATATACTATCGACGGGAGAAATGAACGAACAAGCTGGCGTGGAATGTGTGTGCCGTGATAGTAAGCGCCATGCAAGTGCAGTAGTCGAAGCTCGCGAAAGCATCCAAGCCGATCTGAGGGATGAGATTCAATTAAAAGATGAAATTGGGCTCACCGCTGTTGAAACGAAGCATGTGCTCGAATCGACAAACATTCCTCGCATGAACTCTGCAAACGTGAAGATGATCCTTTCCAAAAGGATGCTATTACACGTCTGATTGAGTTGTTGCCCGCGTCGAAGTCAGACAGTCGTTTAAGCAAAGCAGATATGGATTATATGGTTTCGGTTCTTGTTTTCCTTTGTAACCAACACTGGTGGTGCCACACGAGCAGTTGCTTCAAACAATCGAGGGTATCGACAGATGCAGCCTGTTGCCGCCACTCATTTCCTCGTGAACGGGTGCCGAAAACATTGTTTAGGTCGTCGGGAATTGAGTTGAAGCGAGACGTGGCACACGTGTTCATCAATGGATCTAATTACGTGCTCATGGCAACCTTTAAGTGCAACTACGATGTACAGCTACTGGTAGGTGGCGACAATGCGACGGACCGAATTTACTATTGCTGCAAATACGTGACGAAGCAGCAGAAGAGATTGGACTCGTCTGGTGCTGTAGTTCTCGAGGCGTTCAAACGTCGACAGGAGAAACAAAACAGAGAGGAAGCTGTGTCTGGTATCGAGCCAATGCAACGCTTGAATATTGCAAGAAGGCGTGTGGGCGCTATGGTGTATGCAACTACCAACCGACAAGAAGTGGTGGGGCCGATGGCAGCTCTGTATCTGTACAGAGGATCGTGGACCTACATGAGTGTTGGATGTGCTTCGCTGCCGTTAGGTGAAATTGTGAGGCAATTGTGCTCGACAGAAGACTACTCATGCTATCTTGTGAGCGAGGCGGACCGGTGCAGGAGACATATCATGCTGTTTCGGCGTTGTATGACTTTATATACCGACCGGAGGTCTTGAAAGATGTGGGTTCGTACGAATTCACTATGCGTTACTATCGCAAGCGAGATACGAATGCTTTGCGGTCCCAGCTTCCGTTTTTACGCGAGCATCCACTGCACAATAGTCATAGTCTTGCCAAGCGCAGAACAGAAGCCGTTCCTGTCATCTATGGCTATCGAGTACCGTATGTCGAGCAGGGAACCTCGCAAAGACTACAAAATCAGCATGCTTTATTATCTCTTGTTCTTTTCAAACCTTTCCGGAAGCTGGCTGATTTGATCGGAGATGACACAACGAGCGATGACACTTAGCTACGCGCATACAAACTCTGGCAAGGAGCCCGTAGCTCATTTGCCAAGACAATAATGTACAACATGTCTGACTACTACAGCGGTACCAGCCACGCAAAACAGGCTAGCGACAGAGCATCGCATTCGCCTGAAGATCAACCGACTGACCCGAAGGCTGATGAAGAAGCGCTATCTGACGAGGAGAATGACGATTTGTTTTGCGATGACGATTGTATAGCTAGCAATGGGGACCTTGGGAATGTCGAATGTACCGAACCAGACATTGACGACTGGGATGAAGCAGGTGGTGATCAGCGCATCTCCGAAACCAGCTCGCTCAATCCATCGATCTATCCAACGGCTGCTCAGCCAGAAGCGCGAATCGGCAGTATGTTGAGTGCTTTCGACAGACTAAAACTACTTAATGATGTGGCAGTGGAAACAGCACGAAATGCAACCAGCGATTTGCCCTTGACTTCGTATCCATCGGTGAGAGATATGAGAAAGTGGATAGTTGATTCTGCTACTGATAACGCCATCACCAGCAAAGCGCCGCCAGATAGCGCGAACACTCAGGACACAGCAGTAGTGGAACTGCTGGAGAGAGCACTCGATTCGTCAACCATGAGTTGGCCAGCCACCGCCACGTCGACAAGTCGAACAACAGGAGACGTGGCGCGGTTTGCTACGATCACAGATATTTCTAGGATGTTTACGCTGAATGAAAAGCAGCACTATGCTTTACAAGCAATTGGAACAGCCTAATTGACGAGATGGAAGCATACAGAGACGCTCGCGTATTTGAATGGAGATGTCCGTGACGCGCTCAGAAACGATCAATTGCGTTTTTCCTTGGGGGGGAGAAGGTGGGACGGGTAAAAGTCGCGTTATTGCCGCTGTGGAAATGCTATGTTCTAGCTGGGGTCGGTCGGCGAGTTTGGTTAATACTGCTCTAACAGGAAAAGCGGCTACACTCATAGAAGGAGGAACTTTGGCGAGCTTCTTGCTGCAGATTCGTCGCCGTAATTGTGCCGACAGAGTTGTTGATATCAGCATAATTATAATCGCCGAGGTTTCGATGATGAAGAAAGCCCAGCTCGTTCAGTTGGATAAGTGGTTACGCATTGCCAAACGGATCCCCGACGTACCATTTGGAGGTTTCCACATTGTCCTTGTTGGTGACTTTCTTCAATTGCCACCGGTTGGAGCTGACCCTCTCTATCGTAACCCTGCTGTCAAACTTAAAGCAAGTGTGAGCGACTACGCTGGGTATCACCTGTGGCGGTCGTTTGATACTGTGATCGTGCTCGAAGACTCTGTCCGATTCCGCGAGGATCCGGAATGGGGGAAGGCTGTCATCAGGCTCGACTTGGCGTGTGGACACCGGAGTTTGTTGATCTTATCAGCACACGGGTAATGGCGCCTGAAGCCGTTTTGGAGGACTGTGTTACTGATGCCAACGTGCCACCAACTTTTGTGACTCCTGACAATTTGACACGACTTGCTATCAACAACTTCTACATAGCAACTACAGCAAAACGGTTGGCTCCCAACGTATACCCTGTTCGTGTCGTCGTAGACTTCAACGGCAAGCTAGCGGCGTTATCGGGCTGAGAGGCAAACAGTCATAGCCTTACCAGACTCGAAATTTGGGCGTTTGGCCCCTTACCTTGATTTACTCGTAGGTATGCCTGTTCAAGTTACCCAGAATGTTAGACCGGCAAAACAGGTTGCAAATGGAACGCTCGGGAAACTTCACGCAATTATTTTTGAGCCGGGAACAACTTTTCGCATCGTGCATGACAGTGTTTCGGATATTTGCGTCAAGATTCCAAGTGTTCCCCCGCCTGCTGTGATTGTAAGCTTATCACGCGGAGATACGGCAACTGCAATGCGTGGCTGTGATGATACCGATTTGTTCCCTTTGCTGTTCGAGTCTCAGGCATTTAGCGAAAGCGTGATTCCACTAAACGGCAACTTTCACGGCAATCCGCGTACCCTAGTGACACGAATAAAGCAGTTTCCTTTGGTATGTGCGGTAGCGTCTACGATTTACGAAGTCCAAGGGGGGAGACGCTACGCAAAATGGTGGTGACGGAGTGGAAATCCAAAACTGTTGTTGCCAACAAGCGCGAGCAACCCTATTTGCTGGTATCGAGAGTAACATCGCGTCTTGCTTTTTCAACTCTAAGCCCCATTACACCAGATATCACGGCGTGGGCTCATCCGTCATGGGACGCATTGCAAGAGAAAAGACGGTTAATAGCGTTAAGCGAGAAAACTATATCAAATTTCCACTACTAATACACGTATTATAATTTCTTTAAAATGCTGACCAGGCTAACTGAGGAAACGAGGCGCTCGTGAATATAAAACTCGATCACGTTCGATATACGCCGAATGTTTTGCTCCCAAAAGCTGGGATATCGATCTCAATGCTCTGGGCGCCAAGCCCGATGGATTGTTGAGCGTCCCACGATAATATCGCTCACAATCGCATTGTTCGCTTTGATGAGGAGCGTCGTTCACCATGTCCTCACTCGCGTGAATAAGCTTTGGTCGTAAACGTAGCAATTAAAGGGCACAATCAGGCGAGGGGTGCCAGACCCCAAACCTGGCACGCCAGTGCGGCACCGGCAGCATTGAGAAGGTATCTTTGGTCTAGGATTTCAAGTATGGACTTGATCTGTGCCGAATGAACTCGCGCAAAAGCGAACCGATTGATTAAGTTCAAGTTAGATGCGCCAGCACGCAGCGGAAAACATGAGCACCACGGAATCATACAAGACCGCCATTTGGTTCAGTTATTAGATTGAAGCACAGTAGCTAGACTCGAGTACGTAGATATACACGGCACACACGACCATCTTGTATGTTGCACCTGCGACCTTGCAGCATCGGTGACCTTGCCGCATCTGCTACGGTGGTGTGCGTGTCGTGCGGTTGAAGTATAAGCCATGAAAGCTGTTCAGGTGCTTCTGCAGCGATTTTTTTGGCTGCTGCACACGTGTGGACACTGCCACCAGTACAGAACACATCGTCGATGTCACGAGTGTTGTCAATGACAGGTAAACTCTCTGGGATGTGGTACGTGGGGCGAGCGTACTGTGGGGTGTCCAGGTATGCATGGAAGCACACGTTGTTGGATTCACTTCCTGATCTTGCGTACATGTAGTCGCCGCGGAAGAGTATCATATCTCCCTTGTCGAGCTCAATGATCTGTCGGCCTCATGCAGCGGGACTTGGCGGTTCCACCCGTAGCCGTAGAGGATAGTGGGGGATTGCGTTGCCACAAGAAGCGAACCCGGAATATTGCACACGTCCATAGGGTCCGACCCCGTTTCAAATTCACGATGAGCAAGTTGGGTTTCAGCGCCTCCAGCCGTCTTCCGATAACGCCACTCAGTGATAGACGCATCAGGGAAAAACGTTTTGTAGAACCGCTGCAGTCCGATCGATAACTCCCTGGCCGGGGTTTCGGCTGCTTGTCGTGAACAATACCATCCCAGGTATCGTGGATCCAGAACGTTTGGTCGACTCGCGATAGCGCTCGGTGTAGTCGACGGTGGGTTCGGGAACCGCGTGGTAGAGGACGACATACCCGCGCGACTTCAATTTGTGACGGGCGAACATTATGCGACTGCTGAGTGTGCTGGTGTTCACGAAGCATACGGAGAGTGAGCTTTACGTCGCGGCACGTACTCTATGTCAATGATCGCAACTGTAGTGCTCAAAAGCAACCTGGGCTGTAGCCGTTTCTTCACCGCTCATCTTGCCAAAACCAAACAGACTTTCCGCAAGTGAGTTCTCCTCGTCGTGCGTGGTAGATCCGATCACCGAAGATCCGATCACCGAAGATCCGCTAAGGTGGTCAATTTTCAAGTTTTCAGTTTCAAGCTAATGTACTGATCTGATAGTAGCTAAGCGAGCGAGCGTTTCGTTGTTCAACCCCGAAGCATCATGCACTTCGTAGGCATTCGCAGCGCTCACTAATGATTGTACTCTGTGGGAGACTATATTTTGTTTTAAAAAGCGCTTCAAGACTGTCGCCACGGACGAAACCGAGCCGTTGAAGTATCTTTCGAAGGCGTGTTTACAGGATTTCACCCACAGAAACTTAACCAAGTTGCTTGCGGTTCGTTAGTGTCCACGCCAGTGCAGAGCTAAACATTTAGAAGCAGAGATTGCGCCGTGCCATTCAGGTCGAAGCCTCTTTCAGCTCGTCGGTATTGGTAGCGTTCACTGCACTTGGTGGATCGGCCCTGCGTTTGCAAATTGCCTGCGCGAGCGTCTTTATTTTAAAATGCGCTGCAAGAGTCACCGATGACACCGAGTCGTTGAAGTATCTTTCGAAGGTATACGATTTTGCCTATGGATACGTTCATCGAGCGCTACTGCGATCCGTCTTGGTTTAATGCTTTGTTCCGGGCTGTGCGTCGTGCAATATCAAATGTGTATGGAATGGCAGGATGAACTAGCAAAGCACCGTGCGAAAATGAGTAGATCTATGAAAATTGTGTGGGCAACGACATTCTCATTTGCTCTACACTAGATCATCGAACAAAGTTTATGTCTGTCGTGATAAATCTACATTGGCAGTCTTCATTTTGCGCAATGCCAAGCAAGGCGCAGCAAGTGGTCGCAACTCGCAAACCTAGGCTCGGTGCTAAGGTGAAACCAGCCACATACGCCGCTGTGACTACAATCCTCGGCTCACCTTCAGAACATTCAACACCGCATAAGCTACCTCAAAGCGTGCTGGCGTCGACCGAACGGCTTTCTCCTTACCAAAGGCTTCTGCAACTAAATGAATCCCGCCCTCCCAGCGCTGGTACCGATCGCCGTATTGTCTCCAGCATCGAAGGTATCTGCTGATGTTGGGCTTGACGGGAAATGAGAGGCACTAACTGTTTTCTGTCGTGTTGTTTACACAGAGGTTCAGGAACTTCTGAAGAATAAATTGAGTCCGCCACCGAATGTTGTGCTGGAAATGAAGCTGTTATGGGTGTCTGGACACGCATATCAACGCTGGAATCTTACTCGACTACACTTTGTGGACGCTACCACAGCTGGAAGCCTCGACGAACTGCTGGAGGTATGTTGGAAAGCGTGACTTTGGCTTGGATATAGTTTACTGTCTGATCGATGTTGCTTATTGCTGATAGGTATTTAAATCACACTACGACGAGAACATGGATAACATTAACTCCGTGCTGCTCACAGCTACTCTGTGGGTGTGGATTCAAAATCTTCCGAGCTTCCTCCGCCTGGTGCCATCGTCCGTATCAACAAGTACTCAGCGCTGAAGCTCTTCAAGGAAGAGCAATGTCAAGTCACCGTCACGCTTCGCGATCTCTGCTGGGCCCAATAGGCTATCGTTTGCTGATCGATTTCACAAAAACAAAATATGTTCAAAGCAACGTGTCATTGTAAGTTTCATCATAATTTAAATTCGCAGAGAATGTGGAAACATTTGCAGCCGTCAGACGGCTTCGAAAACCGAAGCACTCGCATTCCAAGATTTGCGCTGAAGGGAGGAAGCGGCAACCATTAGGTGGGTACCAGAGCCACGCGCTTCATGTTGATTGTCTACGTATGCGGCTAGCTAACATACATTATTTTAGATGCCGAAGACGCGCGGGACGAAGAACGTTAATGCCGACGAGCAGCTTCGATTGCTATCGATTGTTGCCGAGCGATTGCCGCACAGGCAAAGTGAATGGGAACAGATTGCGGACGAATACAATGCCTATTTTCAAAAGGAAATGAGACGCCTCGCAGTGGGGTTAGGCTCAAGCGCAAGTTTTGGAGCCTCTCGCAATCCACCAGGGCGTGCCGGTGTGGTGATTGCAGCTCGATCCAGATTTTGGCCTTCAACATCAAGCGCAAGCTTGCCGACGATGCCATGAATCATGTGGAGCAGCCAAGCAGCGGGTGTGACCACAGCGACAATCAGCCACAGAATCTGGAGCTTACCTATCGGGTACTATCTGAGGAGAGCGAGTCGGACAACGCTGATACTGAGATACCGGGGCTGGTATTGGTACACAAGTCTCAGGTAGCAGCCCAATTATCTGCGGAGCCGAACGGAACGCCAGGAAGCCGGATCACAACGCTCCAGGGTAGCGATAGAACGTCGGGATCCGGGCAGCTTCCATTGCAGATACATTGAGCGATGCGGCGCCGAACCAAGGTGAAACAATTCAACTATTCCTGTGGTGTCTACAGCGGGATCACCTGCATCTGTACGAGAGCAGAGAAACGATAGAAGTTCTGCATCGGAAAGCGAGGTTCGCCAACAAGAGCGTGCTCAAGATATCCGAGCTGCGAACGAAAGGCACAGAGAACTGCTACTCCGATTCCTCAGCGCTTTCAGACTCCACTTCGTTACCCTCGCTGTCCGCACGCTGACTCTTCGACTCGGACTCACAATCTGAAACGTAGTCAATCCTACGAGCTTGCACTGGAGCTGGGGCCTGCATTATCGGCGGAACTCCATGCAGTCTGGGATCATGCAGCATTAACCGGTTGATTGACGAACCCGCACCGCGAATGCTTGAAGAGCCACCATCATCACCACTGCTCGAGCTATCTTCAGAGTCACCACTTCCAAGCTCGCTCTGTTCACTCTGCTCACTCTGCTCACTCTGTTTCATCTGCTCACTCTGCTCACTCTGCTCACTCTGCTTCATCTGCTCACTGTGCTCACTGTGCTCACTCTGGTTCATTCTGCTTACTTTGCTCACTCTGCTCATTACGCTCACTCTGCTCACTTTTGCTCGTTTGGGCAGCTGGGGCGCTTGATGAGCGTCCAAGATTAAGGCGCTTGGTAGGCCTAGGCGGAGAGCCGTTTTCGCTGGAGCTTGACCGCGAAAGCGCGACTCCCAATGCATTGGTGGTCACGTCTTGCCGCCGCCCTGCTGGCGTCTGCTGCGTCACTGCCCGAACGCGTTGCTCGTGGTCCCCCCGACGTCGATGACTCTCTGCAAGGATAACGTCCCATTCCGTGCGGTGGTACAGGGCGGCGGCTTCGTAGGTTGCTCTTAGTGTCAGGGAGTATTCGGATCGCCGGAGGGCTAACTCTGACACAGCATTGTCCACCGTTGGGCTGCTGGCTAGGTGATGCTGCACTAGCTGCTGGAGGTCCCTCTCGGCTGCAACAACTGCTGCAGAGGCAGCCTCTTCGTCCTCAATCGCCTGCCGCCAGGCCGCTTCCTCTCGCTGCATGATTCTCTGCAAAGTGAGGACCTGCACACGCCAACGAACCGTTTAATTGCATTCCCATCAATCCTCCGACCATGAAAACTCTGAACTAAACGCGAGAAATGCCCCTGCACGGGTTCATTATCGACGAGAAGGGATCGTTGAAACATCTTAAGAAAACTATGCGTCGGAATGCATAATTTCAACCAATAGAATTCTTCGAACTACGATTTCCTCTCGGGACCCCCGTCCCGAGGATGCAGTTCTGTAATTAGGTTAATTGATGAGGTTTCGATCTTGGAATTCTGGTATAGGATTGAAGTATGCCATTCTGCGTTTTGGTAGTGCTGCGAGTGGATGCAGCTCACGACTGTAAGTGATTCAAGCGTTTGCATGAACAGGTTATTGATGACTGAATTGTTTCCGTTACCTGACACGGTTAACGTCGACAAATTCGAATTGCTCATAAGAACAACTTTATCATCTATATACTAATTGACGTACGTTTCGAGCTTTCTGTATGCAGATTCTGCTTCATGTAGCTGCTGCTTCGCTTCATCAAACGACGGTGCTTACTCCTTGGCCACCTCGATGATGATCTTGCCACGGGCGCGGTGGGACATACAGATCTTCACAGCCTCAGGGACATCTTCCAAAGGGTGCACCGAGTCGATGATCGCCTTGAGTTTGCCCGCTTCAATGAGCTTGTTGATCTCCAGAAGGTACGCCGTGCACGGCGCGTTGAAAATCTGGTGCAGCGTGGTACCAATGGGCGACTCGATCGGCTTGTCCACCGTCAAGATCGTCACGAAGATGCCCGTCTTCTCCTTCAACACCTTCTGCGCCGCGTCGTTCCACGAGGCAGGCTCCATGCCGCAGTCGTACACGAGGTCCACCGAGTGCTCGGCCAACACGTCGCTCCACTTCTCCTTCGTGTAGTCAATGACTTGATCCGCGCCAAGCGACTTGACTAACTTGATGTTGCGGGCGCTACACGTCGTGATCACTTCGGCGCCGGCAGCTTTGGCGATCTGGATGGCAAACACGCCGGTGCCGCTGCTGCCACCAAGGATCAGTACACGCTGACCCT
This sequence comes from Phytophthora crassamura, assembly GCA_033557995.1. Taxonomy (NCBI): domain Eukaryota; phylum Oomycota; class Peronosporomycetes; order Peronosporales; family Peronosporaceae; genus Phytophthora; species Phytophthora crassamura. Next base: position 689,555 of record JAUCED010000018.1, read on the forward strand.
TCTGTAGCTTGCCGTACGTGTGGATCGCTTGCCAGCTCGTCTGGGCCGCCATTGGCACGCCGGCCGCCTCGTTCCACGACATGTTGCTCGGCTTGGGTGCCAAGAACTTGGTGTCCACGTTAATGTACTCACCGAAGCTCCCCGTAGCGTCCAGCCACGGCATAGCGTACACGTCGTCGCCCACCTTGTAATCCTTGACGTCGCTGCCGAGCTCGACCACCTTGCCGGCCAGGTCGAAGCCAAATCGGAACGGGTTCTCCGGCGTCGGGTGCGTCGACACGAGCGCGGGGCCGTACTGGATCATCTTGTAGTCGACCGGGTTCAACGAGGCGCTGAAAACCTTCACGCGCACCTCGCCGGCACGCAGCGGCTTCTGCACAGCGATCGGGTTGAGCTTGATGAGCTTCAGCGGGTCCTCTCCGAAGCTTTCGTACTGATAAACCTTGAACGTCGCGGGGATGGTCGCCATGGTCGGAGGTGTTGCTTGGTGCTGGAGACTGCGATCAAACGTGGTGTTTTCAGGAATGAGACCAAACCGGACGAGGGCGGTGATGTGGATGTAAACGAAGTCCATGACGTATTCCACCACCCGTGACGCGTCTCAACGGGGGATGCGACAGGAAGCGTAAGCTCCCACGCAGCTTGTTGCCTCCGGAATCAGATTCCAGGAGTCCTCGTCAAGTCAAGAAACAATCTCTCAGCGTATAACTAGGATACTTACTGTACACCTATAATAAAAACACGTGATAACATTGGGTTTTCGAGGTTTGTATCATTTCAGTGTTCTTACACAGCTAACTACTCCGGCAGCCGCTTATTCCTTAGCGATCTCGACGATGATCTTACCACGCGCGCGGCTCGACATCTGCACCTTGAAAGCCTCCATGACGTTTTCCAGCGGGTGCACCGAGTCGATGATGGTCTTCACCTTGCCAGCCTCGATCAGCTTCTTGAGCTCCAAAAGGTACTCGGTGCAAGGCGCATTCATGAACTGGTGGAACGTGGCGCCGATGGGCGACTCGATCGGCTTGTCCACCGTCAAGATCGTCACGAAGATGCCCGTCTTCTCCTTCAACACCTTCTGTGCCACGTCGTTCCACGAGGCAGGCTCCATGCCGCAGTCGTAGATAAGGTCCACTGAGTGTTCAGCCAGCACGTCGCTCCACTTCTCCTTCGTGTAGTCAATGACCTGGTCAGCGCCCAGCGACTTGACCAGCTCCACGTTGCGGTGGCTACACGTCGTGATCACCTCAGCGCCGAGCGCCTTGGCGATCTGGATGGCGAACAGACCCGTGCCGCCGCTTCCACCGAGGATGAGCACGCGCTGGCCCTGCTGCAGCTTGCCGTACGTCACCAGCGCCTGCCAGCTCGTCTGGCCCGCCAGCGGCACGCCCGCCGCCTCGTTGATCGTCATGTTCCTCGGCTTGGGCGCCACGTACTTGGTCGCGATGTTGATGTACTCGCCGAAGGTGCCGAAGCTGTCGAAGCCGGGCATGGCGAAGACGGCGTCGCCCACCTTGTAGTCCTGGGCGGCGCTGCCGACCTCCACCACCTTGCCGGCCATGTCGAAGCCTATGCGGAACGGCTTTTCGGCCGTCGGCGCGTGTTTGAAGATGTGCGGGCCGTACGTGACCAGCTTGTAGTCCACGGGGTTCACGGCCGCGCTCAGAATCTTGACGCGCAGCTCGTCGGGCTGCAGCGGCTTCTGCGCCACATTGGCGTTCAACTTGACCTCCTCCAGCGCGTCGCCGAACTTGAAGTACTCGTAGGCCTTGAAGGTGGCGGGGATGGATGCGGCCATGATAGACCTGGTAATTCTTGGTTGAGCTTGGGGGCTTCGGATCTTTTTGAGGAATGAGAGGCTGACGCTCAGATCGGAAACGTTAACCCTCGGTCTCCGCTTGTAATCGAGCCCGTCACGCAATCTGGACCATGTGGCACACACTCAAGTTTCGTTCTAGAATACAATCTAGATTTAGGATCGCCGTCCTAGGGCCGTGTCGGAATAGCAAGTCGTTGCAGCTGCAACTGCAACCAAGGAAGAATCACAACTTTAGGATCACACCTTTTGGTGGTTAACGTACAATCCGGAGCTGTTCCGTGCGAAGTCGCGGCTTTGTTCCTGGTCTAATCAGATTCGTATTCAGCGACAACAGTTGCAGTCCGCTGGCTGAACCGGTGCATACAACCAGCTTTCGTGTGTTCTGCTTCGATTGAATACTGGAGTGACGAACCGGACGCGTGACGCCGCGCTCGAACCCGCAATTTCGTCAATCAGGGCAATCTAGAAACCGCCAAATGGGATTTATAGGACAACACATTCCATCACTCATGACAACTTTTAGGACAACAACTGACAAATATTTTCAATTAGCGTAGCGGACGTTAGGTCCGGGGATCGCGGTTCGAACCCTGAGAGGAAGGGGGAATGGGCGGTAAAGCGGCTGTGACGATTGTGTGGATTGTGCAGGAGGTTGTGTCGTTCTGCTTCGGTGAGTGCGCTTGCAGGAGGTTAGGACGATGAGACGAACTGACGAGTGCATATCGTGAAGGTAATAACACGTCCATGAAGTAACTTAATGACTGATGTTGGAACGAATGAATAAATGGATGCATGGGTGACAGCCGTGGAGGCCAATGCGGCGACGTCCTCACGGAGGAGCCACCGTGGCGATGTGGTACAGCTTTGACTCGACCTGGCAGCAGTCACGATACGACGCAGTTTTGTGGTCACGAATGCGATAATGGAACCCGGCGGTGGGAGATCAGGGCTGTCGGCGGGGATGTCGTAGAGCGACAGTGTAAACTTGTTGGCTTGGTAGGTGTCGTCACGCTGCGCTTTTTGGTAGTCCTGTGGATTAATCGAAGTTCATAAGCGTGCTTAGGTCAGGCGTAGTAGTAGAAGCTAACCATTTGCTGCTCGTGCAGCGGCTCTGGCGCTCTCTGCTCGCCTAGATAGACTCGTAGGAAGCGCAGGCCACGGATGCAATCGTCGGCGACCCACAGAACGCGCGCTTGGATCCGGATAGACGCGCGGATGTCCGGGTCGGTGACGTCGTTGTTCTCAATAAAGTCTCGCAGGTCTTCGGTTGCACGACGACGAATATTAGGACAACGCGTACTAGAATAGCAAGTGAGCGATGAAAGTGAGCGTACCGTCGATGGTGTCGATGACGCGGCGCTGGTGCTGTTGCATTGTCTTCTTGAGCTTCTTCAGGGGGGACACGTAGTCCGTGGAGGGCTGGTTGGTGTTGGCGCGGTCGTGCTTGGGCGTCGTGACCATCGAGCGCGGCGTTGGCGGTGGCGACGACGGCGTGGATCGTGCCATGACCGTGACTGCAGTGGGGGGGGTGACTGCTTCGGCCGCAGATGTATCGATTGTGGGCGTGGATTCTTTTGGAGGCTGCTGCTTAGCGTTTTTTTTGCTGGCATGGCTGGCAGGAAGAGGACGAGCGGAAGCGCGCAGGGTCGAGCAGCGCAAATCTAGGAATGAAGCGGCTTGGCCCTGGGCAAATGCGTGCTAGGCTGCGTCGTTGTTCATGCGTGGGAAATGGCGGGTGGCGCGAGGATGTTAAAAAATGTCCGCGTCACGTCCCTGCGTCTTCGTCGCAGGCCAGCGATAGTGAAATGCATAGAATTACACCCGGTGGAAGGAATGTGTGAGGGACGAGGTGGCGTGTCCGCGCGTGGAGGAGCCGCGCAAATCGAAGAATGGGTGGAGTACAGTGACGGCAAGGCGTCGCTACATAGTCACCCAATGGAAAGAATGTATGAGGGACGGGGAGGAGGCATGTGCGCAACGTTGAAGTGCCAAGAAAATGTTCAACACAGAGTGGAAATGGAGGAGCGGACGAAGAGATGACATGTTGAAGTGAACAATAAGGGACGAGGAGATGACGTTCGCATGATACGTTGAGTCCGATCCCAGCCGATGTTGTGCGAAGTGAGCGTTGCCCTGTGAGGGTGGGTAGTGTTAGAGCGATGGATAACAATGGCGCTACGATGAACGGTGCCGTCGCGCGGGCGTTTGAGTCGGTTCGCATCGTGGAGGCGAACGTGTGCGTCGGTGGCGCGTGGCTGGCGCCACCAAAGGTGCGAGATGGCTCTGCTTAGAGCTATGATCACGCTCGAGGGACGCACTCATACCACCATCGTATTGGACGCTTTCATTTAGGCACTCATGATTTTGTGTTTATGTAAGAGCGACGTTCAGGTGTGCAGCTGGAAGCTCGATGAGATGGCAGAGCAGGCTTGTGGCAATGGCTGCCTCAATCGCTCGGTACGTTGTGTGATTTGCACGGCCTTCGTGTGCGACTCGGTTGATGTTGCTGATGTGCGTTGTGGTAGATGCGGTATGAGTGCGCGCTGGAATTCTGCCCATGTGGAGAACGGTGCTCCAACAGACAACTACAAGCTGGATCTACCGTAGCGACAGCAGTGGTTGATTTTGGGCGTAAAGGTGTCGGAGTGATCGCGTTAGAAGGCGTGAAAGCTGGACAATTCGTTGGCGAGTATGTGGGAGAAGTTTTAACCGGCTGTGAGGCCAAGTTGCGGCGTCAGGTATGTGTTAGGAGTTGCGTCGTAGTTGAAACACCGACGCTAACGTGTGCTGCTTAGCTGTGCCGAAACGCGAAGCACATGTACATGCTGCAGGTGAGCGCGAACGAAGTTATCGACGCCACACGAATCGGGGGGCGAATGTGATTTGTCAATCATAGCTGCGAGCCGAACTGTTGAGTCGAGAAATGGAATGTCCGTGGTTGTGAGCGATGCGGGCTGTTCGCAATTCGCGAAATCGAGCCCGGTAGTGAACTCACCTTTGATTATCAGCTCCAGTGCATCAATTGCGGGGTGCGTAATGCTAGCGCTGAACGGGGGTTGTTGTCGATATCCTTGGCTGACAGCAAATGGTGCAGAAGCTCATGGAATGTTTCTGCGGCTCGCCGAATTGCAGAGGTGTCATCAGCGTCAAGAAGCGGGAGCGATCTGTCGAACGGGAACAGCGTGCGCAGCCGCGATGAGAAGAAGTATGGTACAGCTCAGCATGGATCGCTTCATACTGAAGCCATAGCTCGACGGGATCGTCGTGAGTTGGTGTGTTGACGAATAGCTGCGTTTTTTTCACTGGCGGTTCCAGCGTGCAATTCTTCTCCCGTGTTGGGTCAATGATCCGTTGGGGGCGTGAGCTAGCTGTGTTGAACGGAGTGCTTTTACTGCGCGAGTCAGCGCTGTGAGAGGTGCAAACGTTGCTACAAGTGTTGGGACGAGGTAACACACGCTCGCTTCAACCTGCGCGAGTACGTAAATGAACGCCCTTAACTTTGTAAGTGTGTTTTGCTCGACCTCATAGCGACAGTAGCAGGATTAGTACTGAACGCACCCGTTTTGATCATTGATACTCTTCCACGTTTGTGATAGTTCGACTGCTGTGGTGAGCACCATGGCTCTCAGTGCCGACGAGCGGCGCGCGCGCAATCGGTTGGCAGCTCAGCGATCGCGTGCCCGTCAGTCGCCTGAAGGCAGAGTGGAACGACTTCGGAAACAACGTGAACGAAATCGAATAGTGCGCTCTGCCGAAACGGCAGCAGCAAGAGCAGAGCGAGTGCGTCAGAATCGGGAGCGGCGTCTACGTGTTTCAGCAACGGTTGCACCGGAGCCACAACCAGCGTCGGATGTACCGACCGCGGATGAACGCCACCGCGCGTGGGGCATCAGTGAGATTCCAAGGTTGCGTCCGGTGTCGGCTGCGTCAAAATCCGAACGTCTGCGACGCCTACGACTGGCGCTTGGTGCTGCTGGGCTTGATGAGGTCGCTTGCGCAGTTTGTGACCGCAGCAAGCTCCGAACGTCGTGCCGCGTCGTGGCAGTGGCAGATGGCGACATGATGAAGTTATTGCGCGAGGTGCTATCGAGCGCCGGAGAAGAGCTGCCGGACGAGCTTATTGCTGAGTACGACTGCTCCGGTGTAAGCTCGGCTCTCGAGGGTGCGTTACTGTCGAAACGTGGCATTCGACCGGATGGCGATCTGCACATTTGTGACGAGTGCGAACGGAGTCTGGCGAAGCGATCGATCCCTAAGTTTTCGGTGAAAATGGCTTCTATATGGGCACCCTACCAAGTCGTTTCGCTGACATGACGGTAGTCGAGCGATGGATGACGCAAACGGTGTCTGTCGTCGCCGCCACTCGCGTAATGCGAGGTGGCGCGCACCGTTCGATTCGCTCCCATTGCCTCGTGTTCGACGCCACCCCTGGGCCAGCAGCGACGCTGCTGCCAATTCCAGTCGACAGCATCACATCGTATCGTGTAGTGCTGGCTGGACCTTTCACGACAGAGCAGCAGGCGCACGTCCGCCAAATGCATCGTGTCCGCCGCGAGGTTGTCGACGACGTGTTGAGGTTTTACTGCCAGCACAATGCGTTCTACGAATCTGTCACTGTTAACTGTTGCGACCTCCGGGCAGACGCTGTTGCCGAAACCCTGATTTTCCAAGACAGTGTGGAAGTCTCGGATATGGATGCCGAGCACGATCGCGTTGGCGGTGTGTCGGAGATCGACGTGTCCTCTACGGAGACCGACGTCGTTGAACGGCGAATCGTCTTCATTTCCGATGATCACGAGGTGAGCACGCAGAATACGCCGTGCCACAAGAACCAAAGTGCGTCGCAGCCTCAGTTTCTTGTTCGACATTCCAGCCAATTCGCACAAAAAGACATAGCGTATTTCGCGCGAATGTTCCCACATTTGTTCCCGTACGGAAGAGGGCACCCTGGGGAGCAACGGCATATCCCAGTGTCCTTGGACGCGTGCATTCGCTACTATGGCCAAGTCAGCACGCGGAAGTTCGCCGAGGACGAGCTTTTCATGCTCGCGAGCTTCAATTACTTGTCAATCCAGAAGTTATACACACAGGTCGCGTTGAAATGCCAGCGCAATCCAACCCTGTTCGAGCCGTTCAGTGACATAACCGAAGAAGAGCTCATGGAAGCGCTGAACCACAAGGAGCTGCGGCGACAAGGGCGCACGACGTCGAGACGTGACGATGACTCGAGTGCAACCGACTTTCTGAAGACGGTCGAGCTCAGTGGAAGCGCGATGTGGGGATCCGACGCCGAGCGAGCACAATGTCGACGATGGGCGTTCGCGTATCAGGCGCGGTTCGGGCAACCCACGCTTTTCGTTACGCTTACACCGAACGTCGCGGAGTCGTTTGTCATGGCGCAGTATGCTGGTGTCACGTCCATTGACACGCTGTTTGACGCTCCGTCGGCCGACGTACCAGGAAGGTCAGTGATACACAGCGCAAGCATGCGGAATGATATGGCATCGGCTCGACTCTTCACGCTCAACGTAGACGCGTTCATAGAGCACGTGGTTGGTGTCCAGCCCAAGCACATGAAGAGCAAGCCGTTCGAAGGCCTCTTCGGGATGTCAAAGCATACTTCGGTATGATTGAGACCCAAGGCGGCGGAACGCTGCACGCCCACTTTCTAGTTTGGCTGGTGGAAGCGCCACCGAACAGCGACGCATTCAACCGAGCTGTTGCTGCCCATGGCGACCAATACTTTCCTGACGTCGAGGCGTTTACAGATAGTATTGTGTCGACGTCGATGCCATTGAGCGTTGCAGAGTCGTGTTGTGTTTTCTGCGGGTATTCGTACGCCAATCTTAACGAGCTGCCCATTCCGGCCGAGGCCTATGAAGACCCGAAGAAGCAGCACGGGCATGCACGCGGTGAACCAGCGCTCGTTCGGTGTTCCGGGTGCAGCAAAAGCTTGAGCTCTCAACACATCATTCGCCGCGTATTGCTGGAGGACCGACCCACGTCGTGGCCGCCTCCGATGCGAGCATACTCCGCGGACGAACTAAAAGCACAAGTTTAATTGGAGGCGCCATGCCGAGGTGGCATTGCTGCCGCGAAGGTAGCAATTTATCGTCGGGACATATATCTGTGCGCAGCAGCGCCGAATGCGGACGACGACGCGTACGGTGACTATTTGCGAGACCTGAACCACACGCCACTACGACACGAGCAGCGTGAGGATGATGCATATCGCGACGATAAAGTGGCGCGCGCACTTGTGATGCTTCCTCCGTCGATGGACGACGAGCGGTGGGCGGCTCGTGCTCTCGAATTCGCGGTCGCGATGCTAGTGTTCATGCTGAGTCTACATTGGTCGTCCCATGCTGGGAGCTGCTTCAAGAAAAGTAGTGCTTCGTCGCCCGGCCGATGTCGCTACGGGTTTCCACGAGCCAGAGTTGCGCAGACGTCGTGCTCGAGCGAGGGAGTCGCACTTGCGCGACGAGCACCGTTCGAGTTCGTCAATGGTTTAAACCGTGAAATGATGTTAGGGTTCAAATCGAACACATCCAAGTACTCATCGGCGGTCTGAATGCGTTACTTCGGATCTTCTACGCGACGAAGTACGTAACCAAGATGCAGGAACAAGTGGACTCGATCACTGCCGTCGCACTCAGCGCCTTTAAGCGGCGTCAGCTGCGAGAAGCGCAAGACAACGACGCCACTAACGGCGACCGTGCTGGAATCGGCCGCAGACGTGTCACGTCGCTACTCTATGCGATCACAAATCGACGCGAAATCGCTGGACCGCTAGCTGCCTTGTATTTGCTGCGAGGATTGTGCGCGTACACAAGCGTGCCTCGCGCCACGCTCCCTCTCCGAATTGTGTTGGACGAACTCATCGAGCAATCGGCGCACTCGTGCGATCTCGTGGAGCTGCGCGAGCACGAGTCAGACGTTACCTTCCTCGCTGCGTCATTCCTCGACGACTATTTGTTCCGGCCGACGCCGCTCAGCCGGCTTAGTCTCTATGAGTACGTAGCCAAGCACTTCCGACGGAAGCGAACCCAATCGACAGCGGAGTCGGTATTTTTCCTAGCGGAGCACCCGCTCTTCAGCTCGCATTGCGTGGGCACGCACATTGATGAAGTGGTTCCAGTAGTGACGGGCATGCGCATGCCCTTCGTGGATTCCGAATCGCCCTTTGAAATTGTCGTGAAGAAGAGCCAGTGCGCGTTGGTGTTGTTCAAGCCGTTCCGTGCTGTGGAAGACCTTGTGGACGACTTGGCAGACAGCGCTGGATGGGTACAGGCATTCTTGCAGTGGCAACCCACGCGCACGAGCTTCACCCGCGAGATTATGGCCAACAAGGACGACTACCACCGCGCCGCCAAGCAGGCGGAGGAGTGTGGCGAGTCGAGTGGTGATGCCGAGCTCGCCGCCGAAAACGGCACCGACAGCGACGAGCTCATCGGGACGCGCGAGACATCGACGCAGCGCTGGACCACGCGGCCGCGTGCGAATCAGCAGGCCCTGTTGCCGCTGGATCCGACCCGTTCTGCCATTTTTTCGACGATGCCGACGCCGGTGACAACAGCGACACCGACGAGGAAAGCGCGATTGCATCTGCTGTAGAATCGAGCTTGCCGATCTTCCCTAACTCGGGGTCGTCCGTCTCGAGGTGCGCATACAAAGATTTATTGAGCGTGGCCGCGCAGAGAACGGTGGGCATGGTCGCAGACTTGCGCGGCCGCAGCTCCACGTTCGACTTCTCCATCGAGGAGCTGCATCAATTCGTCAGCGATACTTCGAATGACGAGACGGAACCACAGAGTTCGGAGCTGTTCCGCAATGAGCGCCCTAGGAGTTGATTGCGAACGCGCTTGAGTGCGTTCGCGAGTGGTCACCGCCGACGCAGATGCCGACACAGCCACCGGCACCGCTCCCGCCCTATGCATCGATTGAGGACATCGCTCGAGCGTTCACGCTCAATCAGCGTCAGCACGTCGCGTTCACCCTCATCACGACCTCGCTCCTCCGACGCTTCCTGCATCAAGAGCTGAGCGGTCTCCATGGCGACAGCGGTGGCTACAGCACCCAAGATTTTGAGGCGCGCTTTCGAGATGACCAGATGCGCATGTTCCTTGGTGGTGCCGGTGGCACCGGTAAGAGCCGCGTGATCGACGCGGTCGACGCGTTCTGTGCCAGCTGGCACCGCCATGACTCCGTCGTGAAGGCAGCGCTGACGGGCAAGGCCGCTACACTCATTGGCGGGCGAACCCTCGCAAGCTTTATGATGCGCCTACAGCACGCCATCAAGGAGAAGCACTTTGCACCGCTGGACCTTCTCGTGATCGATGAAGTCTCCATGATGAGTAAGACAGAGTGGTTGCGACTGGACAAGCTGCTGCGCCGATACAAACAGGTTCCCGGAGTGCCGTTTTCGGCGGCGTCCACATGGTGTTCGTTGGCGATTTCCTGCAAATGCCACCCGTCAAAGCCGACCCAATCTACATTGACCCGGCCGACAAGGCTAAGGTAAAAACCGCCGACATCGAAGGCTTCGAGCTGTGGCGGAAGTTCACCACCGTCATCATTCTCGAGGAGTCAGTGCGGTTCCGACGCGACCCCGAGTGGGGAGAAGGCTGCCGCCTCGCACGGCTCGGGCAGTGGACCCCTGAATTCGTCCGGCTGATCAACAGCCGTGTGCTGACGCCGCCTGCCCACAGGGAGTCTCCATCGAGGATGCAAGAAGAAATTGGCGCCGATGCAGTCTTTGTCACCCCAGAGAACGCGACCCGCTTGACTGTCAACAACGCATTCGTGGCAAAGACTGCGGCACTGCTTCCCAGCGACATATTTCCTGTCCGCGTCGCCGCTAATTTCAAGGGCGCGCTGAACTGGCTGAGCCAAAGCGACCTCCGCTACGTCATGAGCCAGCCCGACAACCGCTTTGGGAGGATGGCTCCCTACCTGGACCTCATCGACGGCATGCTCGCCAGGTCACGCAGAATGTCGCCACTGCGAAAGGTATAGCGAACGGCACGCTCGGCACTCTCGAGTTCGTGCACTTTCCCGCCAGCACCTCGTGCGCGATGGCGCGTCCAACACGGTCGTGCAGCTGCCCAGTCAATCGCCTGACTACGCTATGCTCCGCGTACCGCGGCCGCGAGCGACCGCCATCCGCCCCGGGTTGGACCCAGAGCTATTTCCAGTATTTTTTGCGACCGAAGCGTACATGAAGTCCACCATCACGCTCCCAAAGGCGCCGGACGGCCAGCCGCGGTCGATCACCGTCAAGCCGCAGCAGCTGCCCTTCGTCTGCGCCGTCGGCTCGACCGTGTACAAAGTGCAGGGAGAGACGCTCCAGTCGATGGTCGTCATGGACTGGAAATCGGCGCAGCGAGTCGTCAACAAGCCACAACAAACCTACCTACTGGTTTCTCGAGTAACGTCCAGAAATGCGCTTGTTGTATTGACTCCATTTACTCAAGAGCTTGCAGCGTGGTCCAAGCCACCTGCAAGCGCACTCACCGAAGAAGAACGACTCAACCACCTCAGCAACGTCACCTTGGCGACGTTCCAGTCATCAATAGCCGCCGACGCAGCGGCCTCCGCCGTGGAAGTTGACGCTCATTAGCTCGCGCCGCCTCGCCACGTGACGCCACGCTGTCGTGAGCACTGAAGCGTCAGTTGTGCATGCCAATCCATATCAATACCATCCTGCATCATTGCCAACCTTTCTAACGCCGTCACCAGCGGTGCCGACACCAGCGACTGTCCGCGGATTCTTGTTGCAGTGCCCAACGAGACGCGATGGTGCTGCGGCTGTGACTCGACCGCTGCACCACCGAATGCCGACCCTTCGCGTCATGCCCCCCCCCTTCTTGTCCTCCTGCTGATGATGATGATGCCGCTGCCGCTGCTACCGGCGCGGCGCGGCGCCGCTTGGAAGCCACGCCCTCAAGGGTCGCTTTGTGTGCCATCGCTGTGTTGCACCCACTCGACTAAGTTGCTCTATGTTGCTATATGTTGCTATATGTTGCGCGCGGTGCGCTAACGGCGAAGGTTCCTTGAAGGGCGAGGTGAGCCGAAGGTTGAGAGATGACAAACATCGGCCCCACCCCCCAACGACACAAGATCGATGGGCACACCTCAGCTCGATGATGAAAACACACCAGTCTGCATCATTAGCGCTAAGCTACAATTCTGAGAAACTCTATAGGTTGGCACTTAAACTGTAGCTTGCCCAGCCCGACTCCCGAGCGCATCAACGATATCCATGTACTGTAGTCGCCGAGCAAGCTCAGCCCGCTACTCCGCCACCGCAGCCATCCTCTCGCTCAATCCTCAATCAACTCGCTCGACCACAAGTCAAGCCACGCCAACAGCACCAACAACACCCACACCCACGCCACCACCATGGCCGCGTCCGTCCCCGCCACCTTTAAGGCCTACGAGTACCAGCACTTCGGCGACTTCCTCGAGCAGATCAAGCTCAACCCGGCCGCCGAGCAGAAGCCCGTGCAGCCCAACGAGGTGAAGATCAAGGTGCTAAGCGCGTCGCTCTACCCCATCGACTACAAGATCGGTTTGTACGCGTCCATGATCCTGCCCACCATGGCGTCGCCCGAGCACCCGTACCGCGTGGGCCACGACCTGTCGGACAAGGTGGTGGACATGGGCAGCGACGTCAAGGACTACAAGGTCGGCGACGACGTGTTCGCCATGCAGTGGTTCGACGCCACGGGCACCTTCGCCGAGTACATCAACGTGGACACGAAGCGCGTGGCGCCCAAGCCGAGCAACATGACGTTCAACGAGGCGGCGGGCGTGCCGCTGGCGGGCCAGACGAGCTGGCAGGCGCTGGTGACGTACGGCAAGCTGCAGCAGGGCCAGCGCGTGCTCATCCTGGGCGGCAGCAGCGGCACGGGTCTGTTCGCCATCCAGATCGCCAAGGCGCTGGGCGCAGAGGTGATCACCACGTGCAGCCATCGCAACGTGGAGCTGGTCAAGTCGCTGGGCGCCGACCAGGTCATCGACTACTCGTCGGAGAAGTGGAGCGACGTGCTGGCCGAGCACTCGGTGGACCTCGTGTACGACTGCGGCGTGGACTCCCAGTCGTGGAACGACGCGGCGCAGAAGGTGTTGAAGGAGCAGAGCGGCATCTTCGTGACCATCGGCATGATCGACAAGCCCATCGAGTCGCCCATCGGCGCGACGCAGCACCAGATCTTCAACGCGCCGTGCACCGAGTACCTCTTGGAGCTCAAGAAGCTGATCGAGGCCGGCAAGGTGAAGACGGTGATCGACTCGGTGCACCCTCTAAAGAACCTGGTGGAGGCCATGAAGATCTGTATGTCGCAGGCAAGATCATTATTGAGGTGGCGAAGGAATAGATTGAGTTTTGACTTAGGATCGAATATCTTGAATCAATACCTTTATTTTGTATTTTTCGAGTGACAATACTGGGGCAATATGGGCGTCCTCCCCGAATTTTTTTTACTATTACATAGTAATATTATGAATTACTATTTAGTAATATTAATGTTACTAATTTGTATTAACAATAATAGTAATATGAAGTAGTAAATTTACCGGGGAGGACGCCCATATTGCCCCAGTATTGTCACTCGAGGTACTACTACGTAGTATAGTCTATTCTCGCCTTGCTACTATAACAAGCGTCAATTATGCAAACACTTGCATTGGTTGCCGTTTTGAGTCTTATCGCGTGAAGAATAGTTTGGTTGGATGCCAAGAGAGGCAAAAAACAAGGGAACCGAAGTTCCGGCGAGCATACTGGCGACCCATGCATTTCTGTATCTCTGCTCGTCAAGGCGATCTGTACAATCTCCGATGAATTTCATCGCGGCGAGAAACGGAATTTAAGGTCGTCATGAGTTCCGTCTATTTCGATTATTTCTGATTAACACTGAGAATCCTACTGGTGTCTCTGGGACTATGCTGCGGCATCGTCCTGTGCTACGAATATATGGTTGTGGCCGGCTAGACCCCGTACCGCGTACGCTACGAGTCTTTCCGACCACGCGTCTTTGTCATGCTCAGGCCAACGGCTGTCCTCGACGGAATGCCCGCAGTCTGCTCGCCCCGCGCTTCCCCTTGAGCCCGCTCCGAAGCAGTTCCAGCATGTTTCGGGCAGCGTTGACGTCTCGATTCCAGAAGTTGGCATTGCAGCAGCTGTTGGGACAGCGCAATACGTTTCGGGTGCTCTTGAGAACAATCATCTTGTCCGCCAGCTTTGGGCTCACGGACTTCTGCATCTCGGCGATTTCCTTCGCTTCCTTCTTGGACGGCTGCCGTTTCACCCGAATATCCTCTTCGTCGTCCTTCCTCTTCACCTTGGTGAACAGTCGAGCTTGCTGGAGTCGCTTGACAGCAGGAGCACGTGATGCTAGTACGATACTCGTCCATCGGGAGCACGGCCGCTCTCTTCTTCAACGCCTTGACGAACCCCTTGACCGGCCCCGTGGCGTGGCCTTTAATGCCGTATCGCCGACTCCAGTCGCCGTACGTTATGCAGACCTGCTTGCTGGCTCTCGGCACGAGCCGCTTGGCGAGCGCATCGATCGCCTTCATCTTCGCGCGGTCTCGCGTAAACCGCCAGCGGAGGAAGGCCTGCTCGGCAGAGAACGCCAGCAGGAAGCGCAGGTGCATCCAGAAGTATTGCAGGCGCTGCAGGTACACATCGTAGCTGCAGGTCTTGAGCGACGGCATCGCACGGATGACCCCAGCGTACCACGTCTCCCGCTGCTTCAGCTTCTCGTTGTAGTGGCGAAAGTCGTTCATCCTCGCCAAGCGCCGGTACTCGCGAGTCGTGATCTCCGTAACCCTCTCTTGCAGTTGGCGTCTCAGTCTGCGCCGGCGCCGCGCTCGTCGAGATTGTCTCCGTCCTCTGCGGCGTCTGCGACGGCGGAGACGACCGACCGACACCGCCGTAACGAGCGATCGCATTCCCGGATCGATGCCGATGAGAACGTCGGGGCAGTACCTAGGACCGAGCTTGAACAGCTCCTTGCTGAAATCGTCTCCACCTGCAAGCTCCTCCGGACTCTTCGTCTTTTTCTTAGCAGTTGTCGTCTGCTCCGCTGAGCCGTCGTTCTTCTTCCTCTTCTTGTGCGAGGTGGTCTGCTCTACCACGACCACGGACGTCGTGGTCACCGGGCGCGTCATGGTCACCGAGGCCGTGTAGCTGTTCGTCTTGACCTCGTCCACGAACTTGCGATTTTCGGTCTCGAACTGGCCCTCGTCGAACACCGCCCGCATGATATCCGCCTTGTTCTGCTGAAACGTTCCCAAGTTGAAAGGGAGTTAAAAGCCCGTCATTTCCTTGCGAGGAACCACGTTCAACTCCTCCTTCAGGAACGCCTTCACCTTCGGGTCGTCGATGGTCCGCGAGAACAGCCCGTACGAAGTGCTCGCGTTGAGCTTGACGTAGATAGCCTCGTACGAAGTCGCCACGGGTAACAGTGAGTACAGTCGAGCTTCTTCTGCTTAGGGTGTTTCTTCACAAACTCCTCCATGAACGTGAGCATGTCGAACAGCCGACGCAGGAAGTGAGCACTGTTAGCTCGTATCTGCCCCTGCCACGGGACCTTCCCCAGCCAGTTGCGCAACTCGAGCTCCGTTTCATCATTGGTCGCGTCCCACTCAGTCCACGCTTTGACCGTCCGGCCTGTCGGGGCTCCGTCTTCGCCCACCTCCGGCACGGACTTGACGCGGAAGCAGCTGTCGACGAGACGCTTGGTCTCGGTTCTTCAGTTCGATCTTGCCCTCAGGGGCGTACCGGAAGCGGACGTATTGGTGCAGCCGACGACGGAAGTGCAGAGCTATCATGTTCAGCGCGTTAGTCGACATGAGTTGAGCCATCTCGTTCACCATTTTTGTGCCATTCACGACACGCTCTGAATCGTACGTCTGCACATGTCCTCTTCCCGCCCAGTACCGCGAGAATGTTTCGTGTAAACTCGGGTACTCCGGCTCGGTCGCATCCCTGTCACGAGTTTCAGTGTTGCCAAGTGTCGCCACACAGCAACGGTAGAAGAGCATCTGCTCGATCTTGGGCAGTTCCTTATTCTCCTTCAGACAGCGCAGAACGTGGAGGTTGGCGAGGTGCCACCCCTCCAACTGAACCTGCTTCATGACCACGCACATGCGCTCGATCTCCGGCAGCAGTTCCGGTAGTCGGAGGATTCGCGTGAGCTTGCAGATCACACTCGAGTGGACATTCGCAGTTGAGCGCTTGAGGCGGTAGACGGGGTCCGACACCTCGGAATGAGGTTGCAGCGATAGCGCGTCCGGGGGAGCACTCACGCCAGAGTCCCGAGTCGGCTCGAACGCCGGCGGTACGGCGTCGGGGTCCTGGGTCTCTGCTACGAACTCAAACGGCGATACGGCGTCGGGTTCCTTGGTCTCCGCTACGAACTCTAACGGCGGTACGGCGTCGGGACCCTGGGTCTCTGGTACGAACTCGAACGGCGGTACGGCGTCAGTGTCCTGGGTCTCCGCCACGAGCTCGAACGGCGGCGATACGGTGTCGGGGTCCTGGGTCTCCTCTTCCATATCCCAGTCGTCGGGGTAGACGTCGTCCTTCTTGCGCTTGCGGCTCATCTTGCAAAATATGAAATGAGAAAGCGATCGCCCCAGCTCACAAAAGGAGGAATGTTCCATCGTGATCTCCTACAAATGGACCAACGGTTCCTCAGTTGCGCACCGGGTACGCACGTCGGCACCAAACTAAACTGCGCGTCCAAACGAAGCTCAGCAACCATATCCAACCATATCCGGATACTTTGACCATTTAGCGGAAGGTACGATCGAGCAGATCGTCCGTCGGCTTGGCTCGCTCGGTTGACGATCCTTACTAACAAGGACGCGCGTCTCAAAGTCACACCCGCTGACGCGAATATGGAGTGTAGGCGGCAGCACCGCGACCGCCTACACTCCATAGCCATTGTCGGTCCGTACGTCACGTTCTTTTCTTTCAGCGTTCGAGATGAGCTGCTTGCACTTGCTGACAACAGCACCTAAATTCCACAAGAGATGTATCGAGATGTTGTTGCCGCCGTTGACGTTATCGGCACTGCCGCGTTCTGGAATAATCTCGTCAGCATCATTGGTGGCGGTGTTGTCGTCCAGCAGGGACTTTCCATTCTCCACCAACTGCGTTTCCACCTGCAGCTGAATCTGTTTGCACTCACTGCTATTCGCGGGTTGCGTCAATTCCGAGCCTTCGTCGTCATTTTCGGGATCGTCTTCCTGACGTACGCCTTTGCGGGTGATGTTCTCTTTGGCGGACGCGTTCTGCAGTTTTCAACGGAAAAGTCGCTCGAGTCGTGCGTAAATATGGTTTTTGGGGACTTTGATTACGCCAATATCAACAAGATTCGCGCATCCGGTCTGCACTACTGGTCGTACCTTATCATCGTGAGTATCATCCTCCTCAATATGATGTTGGCCATCGTCATGGGAGCTTACGACGACATGAGCAAGGAAACTTACGACGGGAGAATCAACGTACTGCTTGTCAGCCGAATCACAAAATATGGTCGCGACCTCGTCTTCCAATTTTTTCCGCGCCTTAAATCGATGCGGTCATGTACATCTTATTCTTTGCGGAAGAATAAGGCGTACATGACCAAGCCAAGCGATGACGAGCAAGAAGCATTGACGGATTTTGAGGCGTTGGGTTTTGACGTCCGGAAACTGACTCGCGACGACTTGGTCCAATCTGATAAAATTCTACCCAGCTTTTTGCGGCGGGTACTCGTACTGAAGCTTGTGAGGGAGCAAGAGCTTCAAGATGACGAGACTCCGGCGAGGTCGTCTACCGTGGTCACTCCGTCAATGATAAGAGCTTTGTTCCCGGCTGCTCTCCTTTCCGACGAAGAGCTGTCTGCTACGTTCAATCACCTGCACGAAGGGTTTATTCTTCTCGTAGATATTGCCAAGCGGAAAAGCAGAGCAGATCCAACACAGCAGTGAGCCTGGTAAGCTGGAGCCGCCGTCAAGCCTCAAGAAGCCCCAAGAACCGCTAAAAACTCAACTTCCGGACGAGTTTGCTGCGTTGCCTGACCGCGTGGCCAAAAGCTCGACAAACTGCTGGAAGCCGTCCTCGCGCGGCAATATTCACCGACCAATTATGCTTCCCAACAGATTGAAGGTCGCTTTCACTTCAACCGTTCATCAATAAATTTTCCTTCCTTTTTGCTTACAAGTACATAGTCTTCCCGCTGTTAATCGGGCTATCACAAAAAGCCCAACGGCTCATCCTTCAAGGCAGACACACTGATAATCACCATCCCGTCGATCATCGTTTACCATCTAAAAGCCTCCCCGAGCAATGCTCAAGGTTGGACAGAGGTTGTGAACGGTTGTGTACGATTTCCTGTACCAATGATAAAAGAGAGAGACCCGCTAATGTTGCTTTGCATTCACAAATTTTACATTCATAATTATTTACTTTGGTAGAATGCAAAGGAAGGTTTTGTGCGTTCTTCTATCATACCAGCGTTCATTCCTCTACTAACACCATATTCGCTTTGAACGCAGAAATACGAGACAACTATTCCAGCAACCAATATTCTGTCGATAAAGACCTAATGACGGGAACTATTTGGGATGCTGACGAGACTTCAAAAGGCCTTCCCACTGGCCAAATAGTCACAATTGTGCGGTTTACTAAACCGAAGTTATCCGGGGTGAATGCTGCCAGTTCACTACGCGGCTGCAAGATCTACAGTGCAAGGACATGACCAAGCCTGCTGCACCAACGCTCGCTACGAAATCTACCGATGAGGCTGACGCCCACGAAAATTCCAGCACGGATGATTCCTCCCCAACGAAAGCCACAGGAGCGAAGAGGCGTCTGGAGCTACAGCATTTTGCTACATCCGGTGACAACGTCGGTGATGGTACTACCGAGCTGAAGAAGCCCAAGCTCATCGACTAATCCTGTCTCCCGAGCATCCCTGAAGCTTCCGTCGTGTCGACTAATCCGCAGGTAACTTCCAGTATATTTCCTTTTTTGAATAAAAAGTGCAGCTATTGCTCACAATCATAATCAGTTATTGTGCTTTTCTATTGTTTGGCGAGTTTGACGTCTAAACAACTACAGTGTTACCCCTCGGTAAGGCCGCCCCACTTTTCAATCTCGATTAGAGGGAATCGCCACTGAGTGTATTGATTTAGTTAACAGCCGTTGGAGAATTTCAGTGAGGTGTCGGTGCCGTATGCGTTTGTGCGGACCGCGATGGCGCGAATCACGTCGACAGTAATCGCCTCTACGACGCCGTCCATCTCCGTGAAGGTATCCATAATGCAATCGTCGGTGTTTTGATGATGCCACTGCATCTGCCAAAGTTGCCGATGAACAGATTGCAGAGTTAACGAAGACGCACATGCAGACGGCTGTGGCGCGCACTGAATCGTGAACAACCCGCAGCAATAAGACGATCAACGCTAGCTGGAAGCGAGGCGACGAAAGTGTCGATGGACACAATCGAGAGTGCCTCCAACAAAAATATCAGCAAGTGATTCCCATAGGGCTGATGAACATAACCGCAACACCAATATGCATCAGTTGCTGGTTGTCGAACAGCTCGAATAGGTGCGCCACACCATCGACGGGATCACCATGAACACATACACGTCGTAGTACATGTTGATACCCATGCGTTGTGCGGCCGAGACGCCGAGAGCGACACGAAGCTGGCAGATAAAAGCAGTATCAGAAGCAGCGAACACATGCCGCCTTCGTGCTGTGACTGCTCCTCCGTATGGTCTTGCAGCACACAGAAATGATTCAGATGTGGTTCCTTAGCAACAAACACAACAAATGGCCGAGTCGAAGTTGGCGCTTGTTGGCCTGGGCTGAGTTGCCCCCTTCGGTCCAGCCCTTCCGGAACAGTAGATGCCTCGCTTCCGCTGACACCAGGCAACCATGCCAGTCAGAGGTCAGCTATGCTCGCTGCCTCTTGTTCAAACCCCGTGCCCTCCGCTAAAGGACGGAAACCGCGCGTTTGCGCTTTTACGGGTCACCGAGAGCAAAGGCTTCTCGGCTAAAAGTCTCACGGCACCCGGGCTTATCCGGCGTACCGACCCGCTGAGTAGCGGGGTTTTCCAAACGCATGAAGCGAGACTTCCCCTTCCCCGGGCCGACTTGTTCTCTTGGCACTACCAGGCGGTCGATCAATACAAGCTATGCCTCTCGGGTTCGACGGCAGGCATAATCCAGCCCACACAGGGACTCGCCGGAGAGTGTACGCTGTTCTTGGACTTGGAAGATTCTGTTCTGTTAGTTGTTATCTCTGAAGAGCCGCAAAGGGCTCTATCTTCTCCTTCATATGTCCTATACAAATATCTAATAAAATGAAGTCGTTTCGGACCTCGGCGACCCGATCTCAGGGTAACTACCACAGACCAACAGCCCGGTGAGTCCATCCCGCAGTAGCCGCCCCGCCGAGATATTACCGTCGAATATTAGTCGGGTCGAGCGTGATGACGGTTGCACTTCTCCAGCAGGCATGCGGAGCTCTCCACCAGTGTAACCAGCGCCATGGCCTGGGAGAAGCTCATGCTCAACGCGGAGACCAATTCGATATACTACCAGCCGCTGCTCGTGTTAGCGAACAAGAAATTGACGGCGCTCGCCAAGATGCCGGACGTCAGAGACACCTACACGAAAGTACCGTAGAAGTTGCGTCGTCGCGGAAGGAGATATCACTGATATAATCTGCGTGGTGGCCGACGTTGCCTCGGTCTGCGCGCCCGTGCCCCCGAGGCAACGTCGGCCACCATAAAACCGGATATGCTAGATGAGGTGGCCTGGATCACCGCACCAACCAACTCGTGACGCCGTTCCAGACGTGGTCATACTGCTCGATCTCGTGCCTGTCAGGTGACGTAACAGCACTCTGGGTGTACGTGTACCTCAAACCTATTCTTCTGCTGATATCTATAAACTGGAGTATGGATGGTGGATCGAATACCAGCCCGACTTGAGGTAAGGCTGGTATTCGTCCACCGTCCATACGACTGACTACGTGTCCCCGATCAAAATGGAGACAATTACGACGAGATTGCCGCTGCGAGCCGCTTAGGCGATGTTCGTGCTGCTATTGCAACATGTACCCATACTGGGTGCTGTTTGAGTTGGAAGGCGGAACAAAATCTGATGCAGTGTGTGAATACTTTCGTGATGTTGTTGCAGACTCCAGTTCATGCCACGTACTATCAAAACGTACATAAATATATTTCCAAAACTTCCAAAATACAACTTAGATAGGCAACGTGCCTTCAGAATCAAACAACAGTAAAAAAGTGAGTAAAATGCCCGATTGGAAAAAGGAGAGGTGAACACACATAAAAAGGGTCAACACAACAGCGAGCCGAGCATTATACCGGTACTAACCAGATCTTAGAATCCTTCTACCCACAGGAGCGCACAGATGACACCCGTCCTCGGGTGTCACACCAAATAGAGCCCATTATTGTGCGTTCTACATGAAATTTCCATGGGCGGTTCTTCGTATCAAACACCGCCAAATCGCGCAGCGTCTACAAGTATAGAATCGCCTTAAGTTCGACCAAGAGCAGCTGTTTTTCAGATTGTGCGATTTCACTAATGACTTGGATTTGTATTAGATCCATTCTGTGTACCGCCCGTATTCGCAAATTTGGACGGAATTCACAATACAAACAGCTGGTGACATGTATCGTGTTACCCAATCGGGCTCTGTACGAGTGCCAAAAAAAACTTCGTCAGCCCCGTCACCCACACGTATTCCCAGCCAAGTCGCAGACGACCTTGTACTGGGAACACCTCGTTAGAGGCTGTAGACAGCCCACCCAAGATCAATTCCACGGTACTGCGTAAGCGTAAACTGGGTCAACATTCGCGTAACATGTCCGCATTGCTTCGGCAAACCGCAATTGTAACAACAACAAAAATCCCTGCGTGTTCCCAGCCTAAGTCGCAGACGATCTAGTACCGGTACAAGTTAGCTGTCACTCCTCACGATAGGAAGAACGCGAAAAATCGAACTCGCCATACTCAGTGGTAAAACGCCCCGTCCATGCATACACAAACACGTTTCTTGTGAGTTCGTCTAATCAAACCACGACGATCCTGTGCAGTCGTAATGAAAAGATACTTACCACAGTACACTACGTCAAACTAATGGACACAACCGATCTTAGTAATTGTCTGACGTTTAGTTTCTTGGGTTTCGTTACGAGTTCCTGCTTTGCGTCCGTGTGGTAAATACGTCCATCCCGTAGCTGCCACGCAGACCAAGGCTTAGTAGACACGCGCGAAAGGAGGGACGTGCTTGCACTCGTTCTCGTCCAGGGTCTGGTCCTGCACGGCGCGGTAGCCGATGTGCGTCTTGCCGTCGGCGCTGTGGTAGGCGACCGTGTGCTTCATCCAGTCGACGTCGTCGCGCTCCGTAAAGTCCTCGCGAGCGTGGGCACCACGCGACTCCTTGCGGGCCTCAGCGCCGTGCATGGTGCAGGACGCACAGGCCAGTAGGTTGCGCAGCTCCAGCGTCTCCGTGAGGTCCGTGTTCCAGATGAGCGAGCGGTCCGTCACCTTGATGTCGTTGAACTTGGGCACCACCTCGTCGATCTTGTCCTTACCAGCCTTGAGCGACTCCTGTGTGCGGTACACCGCCGCATCCACCTGCATCGTCTTCTGCATCTCGAGACGCAGCTCGGCCGTAGGGATGCTGCCGTCAGCGTAACGCAGCTGGTCCACGTCCTCAATAGCCTTCAGCCCGCCGTCCTTGGGCATCGGGCGCTTCTTGTCGCCAGGCTTCGTCAGCTCGGAAATGCGCTGAGCGCAGGCGCGGCCGAACACCACCAGATCCAGCAGCGAGTTGGCTCCCAGACGGTTGGCGCCGTGCACCGACGCGCACGCGGCCTCACCAGCAGCAAACAGGCCAGGCACAATCTTGTCCGGGTACAGCTTGCCGGGCTCCGGCAGGCCGTCCACGTCGGGCACCACCACCTCGCCCAGGTGATTCGTGGCAATCCCGCCCATGTTGTAGTGCACGGTCGGCAGCACCGGAATGGGCTCCTTGGTCACATCCACGCCGGCAAAGATGGCAGCAGTCTCCGAGATACCGGGGAGACGCTCGGCCAGCAACTCGGGCGGCAAGTGGTCCAGGTGCAGGAACAGGTGGTCCTTGTTCTTGCCCACGCCGCGGCCCTCGCGGATCTCCATGGTCATGGCGCGCGACACGACATCGCGCGAGGCCAGGTCCTTGGCCGTGGGCGCGTACCGCTCCATGAAGCGCTCGCCCTCCGCGTTGCGGAGGATGCCGCCCTCGCCACGCGAGCCCTCGGTGATGAGACAGCCCGCGCCGTAGATGCCCGTGGGGTGGAACTGCACGAACTCGGGGTCCTGCAGCGGGATGCCGGCACGCAGCGCCATGCCCGTACCGTCGCCCGTACACGTGTGCGCCGAGGTGCACGAGAAGTAGGCGCGGCCGTAGCCGCCCGTGGCCAGCACCGTGTTGTTCGTGTGGAAGCGGTGGAACGTGCCGTCCTCCATGTTGAAGGCCATGACGCCCACGCACTCGCCGGCGTCGTTCATGATCAGGTCCAGCGCGAAGTACTCGATAAAGTACGACGTGTCGAAGGCCAGCGAGCGGCCGTACAGCGTGTGCAGCATGGCGTGGCCCGTGCGGTCGGCCGCGCAGGCCGTGCGGCGCGCCTGGCCGCCCTTGCCGAACTCCAGGCTCTGGCCGCCGAACGGGCGCTGGTAGATCTTGCCCTCCTCCGTGCGTGAGAACGGCAGGCCGAAGTCCTCGAGCTCGCGCACGGCCTCGGGTGCCTGCAACACGAGCAACAGAAAAGATCGTTAGCACATAAACCGGACCCGATAGAAACACGCAGAGCGCGTTTAACGCACCTCTCTGCACATGTAGTGGATGGCGTCCTGGTCTCCGAGCCAGTCGCTGCCCTTGACCGTGTCGTACATGTGCCACCTCCAGTCGTCCACCGACATGTTGCCCAGCGCCGCGTTGATGCCGCCCTGGGCCGCCACCGTGTGCGAGCGCGTGGGGAAGAGCTTCGAGATACAGGCCGTCTTCAGGCCAGCCTCAGCACAGCCCATGGCCGCGCGCAGGCCGGCGCCGCCCGCGCCCACAACCACAGCGTCGTACTCGTGGTCCACCACCGTGTACTTGGACGTGAGCGCCGACGTCTCGACGCCGGCCAGCGGCGCGGAGCTGCGCACGGCGAACCCGCGCGTGCTGGCCGGACGGGCCAGCGCCTTGGCTAGCGTCTGCTTCATCTGCGAGGAGCGCAGCATGCTTGGATCTCTCGCGCTGGGCCTGTGTCTGCCGAGGAAGAGGGAAGGACCACCGGAAACCACGAGATCCTCGAGCCGAAAATCGCAAACTGACAAACTGAAGCGTGGCCGCAAATATCGGCTTTTCAAGTTTGTATGGAGCATAGTGAAGTCAAGTGGAGGTGTTTAACCTCGGAAATAAGGTTTTATACAAAACCCCGTCATACTCGATGTTAATAGAAACTAGTGATATGGAGGGGATCAGTTCTTGAAATCGCGAGGACTACATAAATGTAGTACTAGGTTGCAGATACCGCATCGAGTTTTGCGGACCGAGTCCCGCTCGAAGTTCAACTTGTTAAAGCGCTCAAGGGTAGAGCAGGTGCCACGCCGCCCACGTCACAGACCTGCGAGTGCGTGACTTGCAATGTCCTGCCATCACGCTCAATGCAAGGCGACGCCACCTTCGCCACCGCAGGATGGCCGACGCAATGAACGATCTGTCTGTCTATTGGTATTTACGGCGCCAGTAGTCCTGCTGGTACCACAATGTGGAGTGCGGCCCGTGCCCATGGTCTCCGTCGCCATCGTCCAAGCTCACTGGACCTGACGAGACCGGCATCCAGCGTGGATCCGGGGCGTCTCCGAGCGACTCGAGCGTCGTTAGCAGCTCCTCCTGCTGTCTCTGCAATGCGGACGAGGCGCTGGTCGCGTGGCCGCCGCCGGCCGCCAGCTTCTGGTCCATGAGCGCGTCCACAGCCAGCCGCTGGATCTCGACGTCTTCGGCGTCGGCCTCTCGTCGCTGGTCTTCCTTGCCAAACGACCGCCTTGGAGTCCCTGATGCTCTGGAGACAGAGGCGGTGGGCGATCCTGGGATCTCGAACCGGTCGCTGGGCGAGAAGGACGTCGCGCGCCGCTCGTTCGAGTCGAAGAGCTGCTGGAACTGCGCGTGCAAAATGCCGAGCTGCGTGTTGAGCTGGTTCACCGTGGAGAAGTCGCTGAAGTTCAGTGGAACGGGGGCTTCTCCAACTCCTGTGGCGGTAGCAAAGGGGCCTGGAGCAGCTGGACATCCCCAGCCGACTCCAGATACTTGGCTGGGCATTTGCCGCTGCGTCAGGTACACGCGGATGGTGTGGAGCTGCTCGAGCAACACCTTGTTGTTATCCTCGAGGCGGCTGACCTCCCGTCGCAGGAATTCGCTCTCGGCCACTGCCGTTTTGAGCTTTTGCTCTGCGCGATCGCAGGCCTCGTGCGCCTTTTGCTCTCGAGCCACGAGCTCGTTGCGCTCTTGCAATGAGCGCATATTGAGCTCGTCTCGCAGCTTCTTGGCCACAGCTCGACATTTGCGAGCCCACTCATCACTAGACCGAGTCACGCAGGCCTGGGCGAGCTGCGGCAGCTGCCACTCCACCGCTTGCTGCATCCGCTGGAGCTCTTCAGTCCGTCGGATCTCGTCTCGTTTGCGGGCGTCGCGTTCGTCGCTCAACTCCCGCTCCAGCGTTTGCAGCTTCAGCTCCGCTTTCTGCTTGGAGGCACGGAGTTCCTGGATCTCGGCGCTGGTTTCCACCTCGACGTGGCGAGCCTGCAGAGCTGTGAGCTGCTCCCGCAGCTCCATCAACTGGGCGTCGCGCTTTTCCACCCGAGCGGCTTCTCTTGCGCGCCAGGCCTCGGCTTTGGCGAACCGTTCTTCGAGCCGTGCAGCCTCGTACTCTTTCTGGGTCACCTGGCCTTCCAGTTCGCGCACTCGGAAGCTCAGCTTGTCCGTATCCACGCGCTTGTCGTGCTGGGCAGTAAGCAGTTCGTCTTGCAGCGTCGCGAGCTGCTTCTCGGCTGAGTTCTTGGCCGTCGTCAGCGCCTCCGTCTGCGCTTTCCGCTGCTGCTCGCGCCGTACAAGCACGTCGACTTCGATCTCCAACTGGTTGGCGCGGTCCGTCTGGCTCGACAGCTCCTGTTTCGCAGCGCGCAGCTCCTTCTCGAGGCCTGACGTGCGCTCGGTGAGGCGATCGCCTTGGCGTTGGAGCTGGTCGCGCACTTTCTCGAGTGGTTTGACCTCCTGGGCCTGGACGCTGGCCAGCTCTCCTCGTAGCTCCATCACTTGTGTCTGGAGCTTGGCTTTCGCTGCAGTTTGCTCGTCCAACTGCGCATTGAGTTGCGTCTGCAGCCTTTGAATACGGGCCTGAGCCTGCGTCTCGGCGTCAGCCGTGATCCGTTCCCGTTCCAGAGCCAATTGCTGCTGATGCCGCTGCTGCTCGAAGCTGCTGTTGCTCGTTCGAAGCTCGTCCTGAGCCTTGCGGAGCTCGTCCTGGGTCTTACGAAGTTCGTCTTGGGTTCTCTGAAGCGCAGACTGCAGCGTGGCGTGCTCTGCTTTCTTGGCTTCGAAGTCCTGGGCCAACGCGTCGTGTCTTCTGGCTGCATCGACGACTTCCTGCTGGACGCGCTCGAGCTGAGCCTGCAAGGATCGGTTCTTGTCCTCTGCTTCGCGATTCAGTGTTTCTTGCTTAGCCAGCGCTTCCTGGAGGTGTCCGAGTTGTCCACATTTAACAGCTTGTCCGTCTGCGGTGGCTTTCAAGGTGCGAAGTTCCTGCTGCAGCTTCTCGAGCTGTTCGCACTTTACGGCCTGCTCATCGGCCGTGGTCTTCAGTGAACGATGCTGCTGCTCGAGTTTCTCCAGTTGCTCACGAAGAGCTGCGATCTCAGTGACCTGCCGGCGACTTGCCGCTTCAGCCGATGCCAGCTGCTGGTCAAGCTTCTGCTGCAGCTCGGCTTGTGCTTTTTCGTGAGTGTTTGAGACTGCTTTTGCCTCGTCTTCCTGTTCCGTAAGACGCTTCTGAAGACGATCAAGGTCCGCTTGTTTGTTCTCGAGCGCTTCTCGGTTTCGCTGGGCTTCCTTCTGGTGCGTCTCCACTTGTTGGCTTTGAGTTTGGCCCTGCTGCTTGACGAGTCGAGCGTTCTCGGCTTCCAACTTCGCGAGCTTCTCTGCCTGCTGCTTGTCGCGTTCTGACGCCGATCTCTCCTGGTCGGCGAGTTTTTCAAGCTGGTGCTTTTCACGTGTGGACGCCGCACTCTCTTGCTCGGAAAGTTTGGTTTTCAGCTCGGTGACCTTCATCTTGAGGTAGTTGCTTTCTTTCGCTTCTTGCTGAGCCGTCTGGAGCTGTCGTGTGGTTTCGGAATGGGCAGCTTTCTCACGTTCGAGGTCGCTGGCGGTATCGGCAAGCTTCTTTTCAAGCTGCTGCAGCTTGGCTAGAGTTGTGGGCGACGGGGAAGATGCCGGTGTGTCTTGGAAGAATGGCCCTTTGATGGCCGAGGCTATGTTGCTTGGCCTTGAGCTCACCTCAGTATTTGGAGCTGAACTCTGGCTGGTGGTTAGTAGAGTTACCACGTCTGCAACGACGGTGTTCGTAGTGGATGAAAGCGATGACGGTGCCAATGAAGTGAACGTTGTAGAGGCTCCTGCTCGTCGAGACCCAAACGAGCCCATGAACGACGAACCCGAGTCAGTTCTGGACGCTTGCAACGGGGTTTGAGTCGGTTTGAGCACCACAGGAGAAACCTCGTCGTCGTTGTCGAGAAGCCAGGACCGATCGCGGCCAAAGCCGAATCCTGTAGATACAGCAGGCGTAGTCTGCGGTCGCTCTGTCACCACTGGGGTAACATCGACGGATGCACCAGTGCTGTTACCAGTTTTCCTTGCCGGTATTGACACACTCGGAGTGGCGAAGAGGTCACTGATCCTGGACTTACTTGATACAGGCGCTGGTGAAGCAACTGGAGTGGGTGTTTCCTCGTCGCTAATGTCATCGAAGCTATAGACGTCGACGTTGCTAGTGGCCGCGGTTGCTTTGCTTGTGGCTGTGTTCGTGTCACTGCTCTCTTCCGTCGTCTCTGCTGCAGGTTTTGAAGGTGCATCGTTGATAGTCTCGGTGGGCTCGGCAGCATGCTCGTCCTTTTTGGTCTGGATGAGTTCTCGATAGCGCGCGTCGAGCGGGTGTTCCCAGATGCTTTCTTCGGTGCTCGAGTTGAAATAGTAGAGCGTGCCGTCTTCAGTCTCTCCTTGCTCCCAGTCGGTTGGTAGCTCAGCAAGTAGAGCTTCCTGCACCAGCGGTAGCAGGTAGCTTTCTGAATCCGGGTCCACTCCCAGACTTCTGGCATGGTCTTGCAGCGCCTCCTGGAATTCAGGACTGCTGGTGTCCATGACGAGACTTGAAGCACGGCGCCAACAACAAGAATCGGCACGGAATCACCAAGGAGGCTTGAAGCGGAGTCCAGGACATGGGACGAACATCAGTTGAAGCTAAAATTGGTGGTTGAAACCTCGATTGAAAACTGGTCTTTCGTGACGCGATTGACTGATGGAAACGCTGTGGCATGTTCACGAGTGCATGCATGACATTGGACGTATCGTTAAATGAGGTACCCACTCAATGGTAGTATTGTGGCAAGTGGCTCGACTCGGAGTATCCGAGTGATCGATCACCCAATGTTTTCGAGACGAGGTTTTGAATTCCTATTGTACTCCATTCGCGAAGCTTGCCATTATTGGCCAGTACGCTACGTTTCTTCTACGTAGATTTCACATCCTCGTCGGCACCAAACCACTTCATCACTTTCATGTTGGTATTCGTAAAGGATGGGCACCGCAACGACACCGGTAGTCGATGCATTAGGACACCGATGTGCCTGAGTAATCGTTGATTATTAATGGTTCAAGGCGCTTTCGTTCGATGAATCGGGCGTGATCGCGCTGGGGCTGTCCATGGGTGGTGATGCTATAGTAGGTAAATGCAAGATGCAGTGGGTTGCGTGCCGCTGCCAGCCGGGAAGGATGCAATTCCAGATTCGATGACTACACCTTTTAATTTTATGCAAATTCCAAGTCACGGGCTGGACGAACCGAGCCCGAGCCCGGACTCCCCTTTCTGAAGGGAGCCCGAATTTCGACTGAACCGGGCTACCTCACTTTTTGGGCTCCGTTTTAAACCGGGGAGCCCAGATTTATCAAAATAAAAGCTCCTCGATTTATCACGAGCCTGATACTAATGGCGAATTTAGCCCAGTTTTACGGAGAGCCCGAAAAGCACTAAATCAGAGGAGCACACTTCAAAGGCTCCCCCAAGAAAAACCGAGCCCGAAAATGTGGATTTCTGGGCTCGGTTCGTCCCGCCCGTGTTCCAAGTTCAATACTGCAAAATGTAAGTTCAAAACTAAGCCTGATGTTAGTTTTGTTAATTTGCTTGCTCGGCAACCGCATGCCCTTCATCTATGCACTTGTACACGCTCGAGTTTCACGCGAGGGCCATACAGACGAACGACATGCTGTTTCAGAGCAAGCAAATTGAAAAAATCTAACATCAGCTTTGGTCAGATTGCTGTTTTGAACTTCATTTTGCAGTTTTGAACTTGGAATTTGCAGCTTTGAAGTTGAAAGGTGTGTAGACTGGAAACGAGGCTGAAGAGTTTAACTCGAACGTTTATCGTCGTGGACAAATCCGGAAATGCATCCAAGAGCACTGCAACTTTTGCTATTCCTCATTACACTCGCGGTTGCGTAAACCCTTCCCGGCTACGCATGTGGTGTTTGTCCGACACTGCACTTCTGAACAACTACACATACACATCTCCAGCTCGATCATGCAAGATTATCCGCACTCGACGGCGTTGAAGCCTCAATAATCTATGCTGACGAAAGCTCACCGCTGTCCTTGTGCCTCACTCGGGGCAACCCAACACCGACAAAAGCACCAAACAGTGGCAGGGTGATCGGTTGCCCACTTCTATCGGTCTACCATTTCCAAACTTGCCTTCAAAGCAGCAGCACCACAACCCACCCCACGACACCCCATCGCCACCAACACCACAACCATGAAGCTCTCCACTGTTGTCGCCGCCTGCGTATTGACCGCGACGCTTGTCGCCGCCGAAACATCGGAAGGAGCCCCGTGGGGGTACAAGCACGATGACCCAGAAATGGCTAGTCCCGACCAATGGGCCGAGCACTACTCCACCTGCGGAGGCTCGCGCCAGTCACCCGTCAACATCGACGCCACCACGTGCGGAGACTTGGCTGCTCGCTTGTTGGTGTTCAGCGGCTCGTGCGGAGACTTCAACCTCACGCAGTCCGACGAGTCGTTCAAGGGCACCGTCGTCGGTGGTTCCTGCTCCGTCTCCGCCAACGACGCAGCGTACGATCTGACCCAGTTCCACTTCCACTCACCGTCCGAGCACACGCTCGACGGCAAGGCCCTGGACGGAGAGGCCCACTTCGTGCACAGCAACAGCGACGGCTCGGCGTTGCTCGTTGTAGGACTTTTCTTCCAATCGGGCGACGTCGAGACCGACCCGTGGTTGGCAACCGTATTGGACGGCATGGACGCCGTCACGCCCGAAAAGTGGCAGTCGCTCAATCTGTAAGTTGTTTGTTAGTTTTGCCACCCCGTCAATGATGCAAATATCTCCACCAACTAACGCATTCCTCTTCTGCTCGTTGGCAATACCCGTTCACAGTGCGTCCTACGCCGATCTGGTCACCACCAAGGCGGACGCCGATCGCGTCTACAACTACCCCGGCAGCCTAACAACGCCGGCGTGTGACGAGATCGTCGACTGGTGGGTGGTGCCGACTCCCGTGCAGCTCTCGCCCGCGGACTTGCAGCGTCTGCAAACGAACCTCAAGGAGCTCCACGTGGCCGACAACGGCAAGAACGCGCGTCCCGTGCAGCCGCTCAACGGACGCACCATCACCAGCCTCAAGTAGGGCAATCCTGCTTTTACTGCAGCAGTACCGTAACTCGGTGCAAACTCCAATTTCACCAGTCTTCGCCTCGTTTCACTTAGCTTTCTATGCCATTTGTAAACATCAACAAACATGAAAAAATATTGTTTTCCTAAGCCCATCACAATTTACTCCAGTGTCACTTTTCGCCACAATACAATAATGGCTGCCGGCGCCAAGAGCTCCGCGACGGAGGCGGCTAGCGCGCCCCCCAAGGCCAAGGCGGCCTCCTCGTTGACCCCCCACCGGGCGGCCTCGTCCCACCCCGCCGCGCGCAAGAAGGATGCGCGCAAGGCCCCGCATGGCCCCCAGACGGGCGGCACCAGCGTGAGCATGAGCAAGAAGGCGGCGGACGGCGGGCTGGACGCGCTGGGAAGCGCCGCCGGCCTGTCCAGCGGCGATTTGTTCGCGCGCAACCTGTCGGTCATGAGCGTGGCCCACGTGGCACGCGGCGTGGGCTTCGACGCCGTGCACAAGTCTGCGGCGGACGCGCTGACCGAGATATTGGCCAAGTGTATGCAATACATTGCAATCTTATTGATTAACAATGTTATTGGTAAACTAAACTGTATTTTGTAGATATTCAACGGATCGGAGGAGCAGCGAAGGACATTGCCGAGTTAGCCGGACGGACCCAACCGAAAGCTACGGACGTGGTGCAAGCTCTGCGGGACTTGGAACCTGCTCCCGTGGAGATTAAAGACCTGGTGAAGACGCTGGAGACGGCCAAGAGACCTTTTCCGAGAGATGTGCCGGCCTTCCCTGCCAGGAAGAGAGATATCTCGGGAAACACCATTGAGCAGACCAAAATCGGCCGAAGAGAGGGCCTGCCGCCTCACGTGCCGAGCTTCCTGCCTCCGTTACCCAACCGCCACACTTACAGCTCCGAGAGTCGCCTCGTGGTAGACAGAGAGCAGGATACCAAGCGCTCGAGGCTGGAGCTACTCAGTGAAAAGGCCCAAGTGCGGCAGTCGCTGCACGGACTGCAGACTGTGGCTGCCAGTACGTTGAGGTTGCGAGGAGGTTGACTCGGACTACTCCCAGACGTCCTGACGAGTGGGTTTGTGTTGCGATGCTGACAGAAAAACCAGCGGTTATTGTGCACCAGCCAACGTGGAACGCCTTCCAGGGCTCTACCGGAGACAACGCCACGGAAAACCCGTTCGTGCAAGCTCCCGTTGTCAGCCCGGCAGACAAGGTGCGATCCTTACAGAATGGTTTAAGTATTGAGCTCACGATCATTCAATTGTGATGTCTAGCAGACCATTTTCTCTGGGCCCGACCGCGACTTCGTGCCGAACGTTGACCGAGAGAAGGCGCAGTCGAAGAACCAACTGGACAACAACGTCAACATCCCCAAGTTGTCGAGGTACGCTGCGTTCAAGTACCCAGATCATATTTCAGAGATCTCACGTTATGCGGTGCCTGTTTTACAATTGACTGCGACAGCCAAGAGCTCGGCAAGGAGGAGAAAATCTTGTCCGGTACATTCCACGACGGCGACTCGGAGTAACGATCTCATTTAGCATTGTCAAGTGCAGTCGATGCATCCACTTTGTCCCACGATGACAGGCTGATGTTAACTCTCTTGATGTCTGTCAATGACCGATTGTCGTGAACAAGATGGCGGTAAGCTATGCGTCTCATCCGTTCAGATTTCATAACGCGTCTTCGCAATTGTTGATAGTGTACACCAGCTTGTCTTCCGAGTCGCCGTTCGAACGCGGAACATCCTCCATCTCGACCTCGGAGAGGATGACTGGCCCGGTCACGCCAGCGCCCACCACCACGGACTTCTTGTTGCGCTGGCCCGTGATCTTGTACGCTGCAAAGGCGATGACGACGACGAAGAATGCGGCGGACAGACCTTAGATAATGACGGAACGGCCCGAAGCCCTTGTCATTCCAAGCCGCCGCCAGAGGTGTCGTGCAGCGCGGGCCACCCCAAGCGCCCAGAGGAGCCGCAAGGACAGCGACCGTCGCTGTTGCAGGTGCCCGTCACGATGTGCGACGTGCTGACGGTGCAGGCGTTGTCGTCTCTGCAGTTGGCACCTCCTCTGACGTCGATCACCTTGTTGTCTGCCGTCTCGTACTCGTCGATGTGGTCATGATCTTCTTGGTGTTGGGACTGCGCGTCATCCTGCGGGCCGTTTTCGATGGACTTGGCCGGGATTTTGACGATGACGACGTCCTCGAGCAGCCAGCGTACGTATCTCTTGGAGCCCATGACCCGCTCGACCTGGTACTTGGGATAACTCGTGTACGCCGCAAGCTCGACGGGCCAATTGGCCGAGATGCATCCATTTGGTACACCAGCTTGAACCCCCTCGCCGACCGAGAGGTTGCGGTCTGGGACGTTGAACTCGTCGCTCATGACGAGATTTCACGTGCCACCGCGGGACGTCATGTTGTATCCATAGGCGTCTTCGGCGTCGATCCACAGGCTTAAACCCGATCTTGACGAGACGAGCGAGTCCGCACGCTCGACAGTCGTCGACCTCGCGGCGAACACGAAGGCAGCGCCCAACACCAGCGCTGAGTGCATTTTCTTCGACGGGCGGACAATGAGCTGAACTATCGGAGACTGCAAAAATGAGCTTCTCATACCATTGAACCACATCTGCCCATGGCTGCGTTTGCTATGGAGAGGGCGAGAGGCATCCAGATGAATGCATCGGACAGTCTTGCACAACGCCAACACCGTCAAAAGGAGACCGCTAAGTTGGGCCGGCGGTTAATAGCGATGCTGCATGCACATGGTGCATTACGTGCCACGACGTCGCGGGGCCATCATTAAAACCACACGCGGCAAGTGATTCGGGTGGGTTGGCATCCAAGTGGTCGATAGTCTTCGCTTCTTTCTTGCTAGTCGCCGGCCTATAGCCATTTCTTCCATCTGAACGTCCATGTCAAGCCTCGAATTAGAAGATAACTGCCGAGTCTACATGTAGCATTCCACGCGCTTTCGCCACCTCCAAGGACGTCCTGGTCTGCACGTTAGCAAGTTTTGTGGTCGTTCATGCGCTAGAATGGATGAACGCACGCACCCGCCGACACCGCGATTCGCCCGAGGCTACCCATCGCCCCAGCCGAAGGTGGTGGCGCCGTACACGGAGCTCGACATCTTCCCGTCTCTGTCAAATGGCGCAAACCAGTCACCTCCACGGACTTGCCGTCGTCGCCGCGGCCTCGCCAGTCTGCCGTTCGCCTTCGAGCTGCCGTCGGAAGCAGTCGAACGAGTCTCGAGCTTCAACCCCTCAACACCCGCAGCGAACGTCCTGGACGCTTTACGCAGTCGGACGCTGCTCGACTTGTCCTGTATGCGCGAGTTCTCGTTGCTGCGCACCAAGCCTCTGCCCGAGCGGAACTTGTCGTGTCTGTCCGTCAGCTCCGCGTACAACATGCAGACCGAGCAACTTCAGCTCCAACACCTTGCGACTCAAGGCCTCCCCAACGACCAGAAGAGCAGCGACGCCAGACGACCATCGCCCGTGAAGCGACAAGCCTCCAAGCTGGTCGGTCTCCGCTCTCGAATCGCCCACGCTCACCGGAAAATCTTACACATCGCAGAAGCCAAAGCTGACCACGTTAGCCACACGCGTCGGTCTCCACCGTCGATCCCAGAGACGTCCGGGCCTCGTGAACCGCAGCAGAAAGCTCAACCTGTACAACATCCCCGTACAGAACCGACGTCGACTAGTGCCACGCTGTCAGTGGCGGAGCTACACGGGTTCCTCCAAGAACAGGATCTCGCAGCGCTCATGTCGGCGACGGGCTTTTCCCGTGCTGAGTTGTTCGCGCGCTGGGCTCGCTTCAAGGCCTTGTGCTCCATGGCCAAAAGTCCGCACGGCGTGGACAAGGAGACGCTGCGCCATGGCGTCCCGCAGCTGTCGGTTGAAGACCAATTCTTCGTGGATCGGGCGTTCGACGTGCTCGACTCGGACGGCTCCGGTGCCTTGGACTGGCCCGAGTTCATCGCGGCCTTGAGCGCGCTGGAGAAAGGGGACGCGTCGCGGCGCATCGAGTTCCTCTTCCACGCCTACGACCTCAACAGCGACGGCTTCATCCAGCGACACGAAGTGCAGTTGTTCTTCCTGGCCAGCTTGTTAATTCCCCAGACCCCGCAGGCTCTCGAAGTGGCTCGGCATTTCGTGGACAAGATCTTCATCTCGCTGGGAAGAGAGCAGTTCGACTCCATCCGCGTGGGCGACGCCATGACGTATCTGCGCGCGCATCCAACCACCGACGCCTACAGCATTCTCGGGCGCACGATGATCTCCTCACCTCCTTCAACGCCAGTCCCGCTAGGAATCCGCCCGAGACGAAGACCCGCATGAGAGCCACACAGCTCCGAGCGAACACAAGAACCCAACAAGTTGATAATCTATGAAAGAAGCTCAGAAGTTAGGCCTCGTCCACCGACGTCGTGGGTAAGACGTTCCGTCGAGGCGCCACAGGCTGTAGACAACAAGGTTAGTAAGTCGATCGGCTCAACGGCCCAGCACGTGAGCGAGCTTTTGCCCTTACCTGGCGGAAGATATTCGCTTCTTCTTCTTGCTTTTCACGTCTGACACTGGCGGATTCTTCATCTTCTTCTTCGTCGAACCGATTCACTTTTCGGAAGGTCCTCCCGGACGCGAAGTAGTGGTTGCGTGCGCGTGGCGGAGACCGCGTCTTGGTGTCCCACACGGCCTGTTTCGCCTTGGTGGACGGTCGTTGACGCACGTGAGCCTTCGGAGATATCGAGGCAGAGCCACGGGCGTTGGTGGCGTCCGTCTGGAGCTTGAACGCCACGTGGTTGTGGTGCGGACTGGCCTTGATGGGGGACACCGCCGGGATCAACGGCAAGCGGATGGCACGAGCGGATTCCTGCTGGCCCAGTTTCGACGTCCGGACTGGCGAGAAAGGCACTTGAGCGCCACTTTTCACCTCCGTGTCCTGCTCTTCCGCACCGTCAAACGCTGCCTGGAAAACGCCAGCAAACCACCGTCAAAACCACCTTGATCAAGCAAGAGGAAAGCAGAGTAACGTACGCTGTAGTTGTGGAGCTCCAGCCTCGACTTGCGGCTTGGATTCCTGCGCGGCCCACGCTTTTCAACGCCACGTAGGACGGCGTTCACCCCCACGGCTAGACGGGAGGAATCCAACTGCG
The DNA here is from genome assembly GCA_033557995.1 of Phytophthora crassamura. NCBI lineage: Eukaryota > Oomycota > Peronosporomycetes > Peronosporales > Peronosporaceae > Phytophthora > Phytophthora crassamura. The sequence continues at coordinate 725,592 of JAUCED010000018.1, forward strand.
GCAAGTGCGCCATGGTCGACGCTGTTTGGATGGGGCGTCTGGGGGTCTCTGCGGGTGGACACGGAACGATTGAAGCCCTCGGACGCTTGATCGGTGAGCACGTCGCCGCTTGCTCCTCCTTCGCATGAGCGTTTCCGTCAAAGACGGAGAACGGCAGCGTGTCTCGCTCCAGCTCGAACTTGCTGCGTAATGACCTCCCTCGCCCATGAGTGCGAGGTGCAGCGGGCTGGTCGCTCCGTTCTGGACGCGTAGGCGACCACCCACCGGTCTCCACTCCAGTCGTGACTGTGGAATTGGCCGCCACGTACGCTTGGAATTGCTGGCGCTCTGCCTGTACAGCTTCATCGCTTTCACGCCGTCCAGAAGCCCCACCGAGACTCATCGAGGCGAGAACGCTCGTGCTTGCGCGACGTTGAGCGCGGCCTGCCTCGCGTTCTAACTGCGCCAACAAGTCGTTCCGTCTGGCCAGTTCGTGCGCTGAGAGCTGCCGTGGCGTGCCAAGCGAGAAGATGTTGCTCAGTGCGGCCTTGTCCGACGTGTCCTCCTTCTCCGCGATCGATTCACTGGCTGTGGCTTGTACAGATAGCCCCAGATGGAGCTCCATGTCAGCTTCAGCCGTGATCGTCGTGACGCCGTCCACTTGCGCTTCGGCCGTGGACGGGATGAGCACTTTGTGGCGCACTGTCGTCCAGCGACTTCCATTTCGCGGCGGCGGGGCCAGGAGCAGGAGAATCTTGCGTGAGATGGCGCGTTGGGACGGGTTGGCCGCGCTCAGAGCCGCTTTCGTGCCCACCTGGTTGGGAGCGCGCCGATCCATTGCGACAGCTCGTGGCGGGAGCTCAGCCAGGTAACTACTCAACAAGGCTTGCTCGGGACCTTGGGCTGGATGAGCCTCCACGTCGCCATTCCAGGGCCCAAGAAACGTGAGTTTGCTCTGCGCCACAGACCACGACGACGGTTTGGACTCCGTGTCGGTCTTCGGGGCCTCGTCAGTAGAGCGAGCTGGCTGCGCTTGGCTTCGTCGTTCCGCGCTCTCTTCTTCCTCTTCTTCCGCTACAAGCAGCGCCTTGTGTACAAGCTGCTGCAAGTGAGTTCGCGCGACGCGAGCGTGGCTGTGCGTCTTCTTCTGGAGCGAATCGTGGTTTGCAGCCATCACGAACGTCACGGTGCTGGGCACGGCGCTCACGAGGCCCTTGGAGAGCAGACCACGCAGGAAAACAGCCACTTGGTCGGCTGGAATGCACCATTCGCCCTGTCCAACACCAACAAGCTTGTGCTTGGCTGGCAAGGACTCCACCGCCGCAGACGTCGGGAACCGAAGCAGCTCCAGGTCCGTTTGGTCCGCGTGCGTCTCGAGAAACTTGACTACGCGTCGCAGAAACACAAGCGGAGGCGGCAGCGCGTCCAACGCCGCTGAGCTCGGACACTGCGGAGCTCGAGCCCAATGGCTTTTCGGCTTGAGAACCTGCTGCCTGCCCTTGACCTCCGGTGTCCCGACCCCAGCGATTCGGTCGAGGGAACCGGACGGCTCAAACGCGCTCATCTCAACGCCTTCGAACGCTTGAGCGCACATCTGCCTCGCTGACGTGGCAAAGAGCGAGGCGTTCTCGGAACGCACTTGCATCTCGTCGAAGATGGCGGCCAGCAGGTCGTCCACCAGGAACACGCACATGTCGTCGGCGTCGCTCATTGTCGCGCGAAGATCCTCGAGCGTCTCCCGTCTCCGCTTTTCGTCAGCCTGTTCCTGACGTCGTTCTTCATCGACGACATCGTTCTCTGCAGCATTCAGCCCAGGGGCAATGAGCTCCTCAAGCTCTTCCCCGCTCATCCTTTCTGCTCGGCACCACAGCCAACACGCCAGCCCTCCACGCCGTGAAAAGACACTCGCCCAGCCCACGCAAATACTTACGAAACGCTCCAAAGCTCCGTACCTGAGTCCGCGGCGTTCCCCGTCTTGAGCTGCTGAAGCAAACACACACACGTCCCTGTGTCAGTGTGGTCTATTGAGTAGCCTTATACCTTGGCAGCGTCCTCATCGTCAGGCAAGGTCTGGCCCCTGGGCATCCGCTGGCCTGTTCACAACGTGGTTTCCGTCGGCGATCGCTCCATCTCCGCGGTGGGGGACGACGCCACCTTGCTAGCCGAGTGCTTCGGTCGGCGTTGGTAGAACAGCATGTACGCCTCGCACTGTAGCACCTGCTCGAACGACACGCGCTTGACGACGGTGTCCGAGACATAGTACCACGTCCGCTCGCCGTTCCGGGGCGTCGTCACGTCCGGTACACGCTCCTCCGACGCCAGGCGGCTGCGCGCTCGAGCAAGGAGCAGCGCCTCACGCCGACGGGAGCGACTGACGTAGGCGACGTAGTGGCCCGAGCGCTTGTTCCCCATGTGCACCACCACCGCCATCAGCTCGTAGCAGAGCGAGTGCTTCTTGGCGTCGCCGCCGCCCTGACGCAGCGTCTCGCTCACGTACGGCATCATGTCCAGCTTGTCTTCGAACGCGATGTGCTGCGTGATCTTCCGCGAACGCGCGAGGCGCTTGATGTGCACCACGAGGACGCGCGGCAGGGCCGACACGAAGAGCTGCATGGACGCGTCGCGCAGCACCACTTCCATCTCGGGCGCGCCGTTCGAGCCCAGGCGCTTCTTGCGCATGAACCGCCCGGCCACGCTGCGCACCTTGGGCTGGCGCGAACACTTTTCGCAGTCGTAGCCGTTGTTGGCCTCCACCAGGAGCTGCGTCTCGCTGACGAAGTGGTCGAGGCAGTCGGCAGTCGTCAGCTCGCGGTGGTGGCCGTCCGGCACGGACACGCTCAGGTGGAACGCGTCCTCGACGATCTCCGTCCGCTTGCCGCACGCCGCGCACGTCACCGCAGTCGTGAGCTCGCCGCCGAACAAGTTGCGCGTAAAGTTGAGCTTGGAGTACAGTTTGCGCTTCTCGGCGCGCGCGTGCAGCACGGCGGACGGGCGGGACGAGAGCGTGGCGCGCGTCTCCACCTTGGACGCGTCCAGCATCATGTCTTCTTCGTTCAGGTTCAGCCGCTTGGCCAGTAGATGCTGCACTTCCTTCACGGTCGCGCTCTTGGGCACTTGCATCGAGATCGTCTCGCCCGTCTCGGTCTTGACGAAGATCTGCTTGGTCTCCTCCTGCTCCGTGTTGTCGGCGTCGCTCTCGCTTTCCTCCTCGTCTGCGTCCTGCTCGCCCTCCTCCGTCTGCTCCCCGTCCGTCGTGTCGTCTTCCCAGTTGCCGTTGCGACGACAAGAGTCGTCCCCTTCGTCGTCTGGGAGCTCCGACGAGTTCGCCGTGCTGCAGCTGCTGCTCGTCGCGCTGGGCTTCGTCGTGTCCTCGGCCGGTTGTTCAGCTGGGGGCAACGGCGGGTCCATTTCCTCGTCAATGGCCCACAAAAAGCTCGTAAACAGCTCGTGCGCGTCCTGCTGGTAGTGGCCACGGAACTGCGAGAACTTCTTGCGCATCTCCTTGAGCAGCGGCGCCACCGTCAGCACCGACGACGATCCGGAGCGTGACCGTCCGCTCTTGCTCTTAGCCCGGCGATCCGACGGACTCTCACCCGCCAGCGCCTTCCGCGCGCGCTTCTTGACCGTCTCATGGAGCATCCTGCAACAGTCACAGCATTGTCAATAGGGCAGCCATCCATTTGGCGTCCAGATGCGCGTGCAACGTACGTGAACGTGGTCGTAATGGGCGTGTTGGCCGTCTCCAGCACCTCCTCAATGTGCGTGTGTTCGGGGAAGTAGTGCGTGGCCGTGAGCAGCGCCTGCATGGACGCGTTGAAGTAGCACGTGTTCCCCAAGTTCGTAAAGCCCAGCACTGTGGTGGGCGTCTCTCTCTCCTTGTCACTATGAGGAGCAGGGATTTGAATCTCCACCGGCTCCCGCCGTTGCATGGCCGTCTTCAGCACCTTGCGTCTCATCTTGTCCTCCCTGGCCTTGGTACGTAGCGGCATATTGAGCAGCGCTACTCCGTTAGGAGGCGCGTCAGCAGCATCCACAGCGCCATCCCCCCTCTCCTTAATCTCGAGCTGAAGAGCTCCACGGGGCACGGCCGGCGTGTCGGCGTGGATGACCAGATCCAGCAGGTTCTGGGCCGAGCCATTGGGCGTGGAGATGGGCGACATTGTCGTCTGCGGCGCACGCAGCTGGTTGCGTATCTGGCGCCGCTTCTTGGCTGCGAGTTCGTCTAATGCGGCGCAGAAGTCCTTGCGCGCGTGCTCCACCTTGGGCCGCGCGTCGACGGGGATGTCCATGTTGCAGGGCTCGCACCAGAAGAGCTGCTGGGCCAATTGTAGCCCCACGAAGTGCTTGGCGTGTGTCTGCAGGTGCTGGCTGAAGTGGCCGTCGCTGAAGCAGCCCACGAAGGCGCAACTGACGCAGATGACGAGGTCTGAGGCTTCGGAGTAGCTCTCCCAGCTCTGCAAGGAGGAGGAACTCGACGAAGAGGATGGGCAGGAGTCGCACAGGAGATGCGAACGCTTCTTGAGCTCGCGACGGAATTCGGGCAGACGCACGGCCTGCCCCACGTGGCGGCAGCTCTTGTCCCCCGCCATGGACGCTGCTTCGGTCCGCCCCGGAGCTGCCCAATTGGTTTCTGACCAAGTTGGTGTGGTGTACGCAACAGTGAGGTGCGATACATAGTGTAGCCATATACGGCGATGTTGTCGTCGTGCTCCAAAACGAGCAAGTGCTGGCTTCGTGGGGCTATTGACAGTTGATGATGCATGCAATGCAGGCCTGCTGACTGTCAGCCTGACGGACGTGCATACCTGACGTGATAAATGTGTCCCTACCTGCGTAGTAATAACGAACCCTCGATGACTGCTCAGATGCTGAAAAGGCTGGTCCTCAGTGACTGTGACAGTCTAGCCTCGGTGAGCTGCCATCAGCATCGGCATGTGTGGCAAGCAGCACGCGTAACTTCGGCCACATTTTCGAGTCATATCGGTGACAGACAGCACGGGCCGCTCAAACATTACGCAGCAGCGCCGCAACTTCTTATCGGTGCCAGGTTAAGCCAGCACCGTGTACAGCAGACCAAGCCTTTGCAGCGCTCCAAGCATACATTTACTGCCTCGCTTGGGTCCGGACTCCGGAGAAATACGATCGATGTTGCCATCGGCTTCAACTTGGTACACTTCAACTTGACTTGGTACAAAGTGCCGTTCGCGAAAGGTCGCCACGCAAGCGCCCGCACCGGTAGGTATCAGCGCTCTCCAATCCAAACCACTTGATCTTTGTATGACGCATACAAACGCCAAGACATTCCCTGCATAAGACGGGGAAGCCCTCGGATCTTGCGACAAGAAAAGAAAAACAAGCCTAAAGCGTCGCGCCCACCGAGGAGCTCTCCATTCCTTACCATTCCACCAGCCGAGCGCATCAAAAACGAGAAGAAGATGTCCAAGGACTGCGCATCTGCGTCCGACTGCAAGGGCCACGAGCACGAGCAGGAGGAGCTGGCGGCCAAGAAGAAGCGGCTTAAGACCCAGCGCGCCGCCAAACTGGCCGATTCCGAGGACGACGAGACCGAAGAGGAGGACGCCCTCTCCAGCGACAACAGCGAGGACGACTACTCCGTGGACTTTGGCGCCATCACAGCGCGTCTGGGCGGCTCGGCCAACAACCACCGCCGCTCCGTCGTGTCGTCCTTCGTGCCTCCTCCTACCGAGCAATGGACGCCCCCCGTTCATCCCAAGAGCTCACGGGATGCTGACTCCATCCGGCGCTCAGTGCGGCGTAACTTGCTATTTGCCAACATACCGGAGGACACTTTGCAGGTACTGGTGGACGCCATGAAGTACGTGACCGTGGACGCCGGCGTGGACGTCGTGAGCCAAGGAGACGTCGGAGGAGACAGGTTCTTCATCCTGGATAGCGGCACATGCGACGTGCTGGTCAATGACCGCGTGGTGGGCGACGTGGGCGCCACGTCGCCTCGCAACTTCTTCGGCGAGCTGGCCTTGCTCTACGACTCGCCGCGTGCAGCTACTGTGCGCGCCAAGACGCCCGTCGAGTGCTGGTCGCTGGACCGCGTCACGTTCAAGCGCGTGCTCATGGCCACCACCATGCAGCAGCGCGCGCTGTACCTGGACTTCTTAGGCCAGGTGCCTATCTTCTCGACGCTCTCGAGCTACGAGAAGATGACGGTGGCCGACGCCTTGCGCGTACAGTTCGTGGACTCGGGGGATACGATCCTCACCGAGGGCTCCAGAGGAGACGACTTTTACATTATTGCAGACGGAGAGGTCAAGTGTACGCGCGGAGGCGAGGAGGTGTCGGCCCGACTAGGAGCAGGAGACTTCTTCGGAGAGCTCGCGCTCATCCACGACGACGTGCGCCAGGCCACTGTCACCGCCATGCGCAAGAGCAAGCTGCTGGTGCTGGACCGAGCCACCTTCAAGCGCCTATTAGGGCCCATGCAGGAACACCTGCGCAAGCGCGCTGATCTCTACGAGCTCTACATGAACGCGCCCAGAGCTACCGGGCAGAACTAATCCCACCGTCAAGAGCTCAGCAAGCCTCTCTATTAGCCACAAAGTAGATATTGTAGATATGCATGAAAGCTCGCGTGGATAAACCAAGGCCGACCTCCATGCTAAGCCGCTGGAAGCTTTCTACCACCAAATATATATAAGCAACAATTCGAATGTACATGGGACTTCTTCCGTCATCTACCCAGACGACTAAGACCACGCGTTGACGTAGTCTGAACTTTGCCAAAAACTCAAGAGACACGAGATCTTGTCGAATGTGAGTTTGCCATCTTGGAAAAAGTGACGAACTGCAACTGGCAAAGCTTGTTTGCATCTTGGAAAAGTGTATAAATTGAAATTCAGCATAAACTAACAAACTTGGGGCGGCAAACCATGCGTCAAACTCACCACCACAGCTTTTGGGGTAGGTACTTGTCGATGATGGCTCGGTAGTACGGCCACAGCTTCTCCACGTCGGGACGCACGTCCGCCTTGGTGTACAGGTCGAACTTGTTGAACTCGAGCACCCAGTCCATGAGGTCGTGGTCCTCCTCGCTCATGAGGTGCGTGTACTCTTTCTTGTTGTGCCACGGGTAGCACGAGTGGAAGCGGATCATGGCGAGGCCCTCGTCGGGGATCGTGGTCTGATTGAAAATGAGCATCTGGTAGAGATACTCGTCGTGGCCCCAAGCGAACTTGAGGTTCTCGAAGCCGCAGTGCGGCTCGTACATGCCGCACTCGGTGTTGTAGCGCGGGTCGCTCATGTCGGGGTTGGTGGCGTTGTACTCGGGGAAGACGACGGAGTCGGGGATCTTGCAGCCCACGACCCACGTGTCTCCGCCCAGCGCCCACTGGTCTCCGTCGGCCGTGCCTTCCTGGCCGTCCTGGGCCTGGCCCCAAAGGTACTGGATCTTGCCCATGTCGTGCAGTAGCCCCACGAGCTGGAACCAGTCCGGGTGGCCGGCGGCGCGGATGCCCTCGGCGGTCTGCAGCATGTGCTCGAGGTTGGGCAGCGACGAGTCCGGGTCGGACGAGTCCACGTATCCCTTGAGCGCCGTGAAGGCCTCCCAGATGGTCATCTGCGTGTTGGAGAACGAGCCGTACTTGGCCTGCATCTTCTCCTGGAAGGCCACGGTCTGGTTCTGGCGCATGAGCGCGTAGTGGCGCGACACGAGCGCGTGGCGGTCCGAGTCCTTGTAGTTGCGGAACTCGTCCTCGGCCTTGCCAGCGGTGATTTTGCCGGTGGCTTCGAGCGTGGGCTTCTTCTGCACGGCGATGTTGTCTCCTGCCATGGTAGGTGCTGTGTGGCTGGATGAGGAATGGAAAATGAGCTGGTTTCTTAATGGATGGAGGTTGGGGCTGTCCCGATTCGGACTTTGGGAAGTTGCAGTGCTGAGCTTTGGCTCCGGCTTGAAGTCAAGTTGTGAAACGGACAAATCTTCTGGCGGTGCTGCTGCTTTTGCGCCAATGACGGCGCGCGTTTAACGTTTTAATCCGAGACGACTGGCCAAAAATTGGCTACGAGACCACGCTTGCAACCCATCTCACCTAGAGTGAGTGCATTTGTGCTGAACCAGACCATCGTGGTCTGTTTTGTCTTGCGGCGGGCGATGATGTTAACTATGACATGCAACGGGTGACAGAAGAGAATAAAAAGCGTCGACGTCAACAGCATCAGCTTGCGTCGTTGGCAAAACATCATACCAAAGCGGAAGCATCTTGCCAGAACATGACATGTTCTTTGTAAAAGGCAACAAGAACATCCTCTTCAGCCTTGCATTGTAAAGGCAACAAGAACATCCTCTTCAGCCACATGAATCCATTGCGCTTGGCTGCAACTGGGTTTGCCAGTTTGGCGTGGCAAAGACAAGCTGCAAGCGACTGACGTCAAGGGCGGCAAATAGGTCGACGATACCAGCGCTGGCCCAGCAACATCTCCTTTGGGCCCAACTTCCGTTGAAGTCGCCAGCCTCGAGCCCGGTCTTGCACGCGATGTGTGTTTGAAGTTGGCTCTCGAGGTTCACCAAGTTGGTGACTAGCGGCACTGGCCAGCCGCCGATGAAGCGCACGAAGACCACAAGATTAATACACTTGGCCGTTCGCCATCGTCGATCACTGGAGCTACTCCCGCTTGCGCTTCGGTTCCTCACTGCTGTGCATGCAAAATTGCTGCTGGGAGTGAAGCGGGAGATGGATATATACAACTTCAACAACACGCACTCGAGTGGCAAGTTTGACAAAGCTCAAGGAAATGCGAGCAGTGCCGCAGACATCGCACGAATGATATGGCGGCGGGCGGTCATGGTCACTGACCATTGGTCAGCAGGCCGCGCAGAGTTCAATTAACTCATCAATGCAGAAGAACGCCACCCTCGGAGTGCGCCCGCACCTTCATGGTTACCATCTTGTGGATCTGCTATCCGTCAGAGTCTGACTCAGACTGCATAGAGCGACCTTCCTAAAAGCACCCTGCTTTGACTGAAAACGAAGTGTAAGTTGGCAAAAAGTATTGGAAACAGAGCCACTTGTGTTGCTCAATAGCGGAAATGAATGTTGGAAGATTTTCTGAACAACTCGCCTGGACTCTCTTCAGAAACAAACTGCACTTCCGTTTGTGCAAGAGTGTGCAAGTTCCAGTTCAACGCTATTGAGCCCCATCGATCGTGCTGAGCCCATCAGCAAGACGGTCTTCTCTCGATGATTCGAGGACAGGCGCCTCACACTCTCAATTTCTTACCGCTCTGACGCAGGGTGCGCGATACTTCTCGACGCTTTAGCATGCGGCTTATCGAATTCTGCAGCAGCATTTTGGTGTTCAACTGCAGCTTTCAACCCGTTTGGTCCGTAGCATCTCAGTATGTCCATCCAACCATCGTCGAATCACTCGCAGACAGGTTCCGTTCCCAGCACGACGAGCACCGTCGACACCTACGCGCTCAAGATCCACTTTCTCCAGCACCTACGCTCGATATCAGCACCGTTCTGCGCAACAAGATCATCCTCTGAAGCTGCTGCAGCACCATCGACACGGCAGCACACAACGACGCAGCGATAACGAGTCCTCATGAATCAAATGAACCACCTTACGACGGCTCAGGTCCTGTTATGATACTCGACTACCCTCTAGCTCTGCTTGTTGGCGGACGCTTCACGGCGCGCTGCGTCCTGCAGCAGCTCCGTGTCCACTTCTCCCGCCGGGATCTGCACGTAGCGGATGGAGCTGCCTCGGATGAAGCAGTTCTTCATGTTCATCTACAAGTAAAGAGATATAGGCATTAGACTGTGCCTTCAACTGGAGTAATAGCATACTTAATGGGCTAGAAGTACCAGCTGCGGGAACTTGTCGCCCTCCACGACCGACACGTTGAGCAGCTTGATGTTAAGGTATTGGTCCACCGAGTCCAGCACGCCCATGAGCGCCACGTCGTTCTTGAGCTCCACAGCCACCTCCTTGCCGACCAGCGTCTTGAAGAACGAGTAGAAGAGCTGTGAATATACGACAGAGGCAGAGGGGATTGAAGGGGTCACTACGGCGCTCACATCCACGCAGAGAGACAAGGTGACAGTACCATTTTCCTCCCTTGTTCGGCTCGAATAATGATGCTTGGCTTTATCGATAAGTCGGTTTTTGACCAATCAGAGAGAAGTGTACGCATGACGATTGGTTGAAATGTAGGTGTACGATCACTACCTTTCAACCAATCCTCATGCGTACAGTTCTTAGTAAAATAAAAAACTGACAAAGTTTTTTTACCTTCTTTGGCAAAGGTGTCGAATGTCTTGTTGCCGTGCAGAATCATCACATTTCTCCAAAGGTTCACGAACCACGAACTGAAAAACATTACTTTTGTTACTATTGAATTGGCAAGCAGTTAAGCGAATCGACTCCGCCATGACGTGTTTACTCTTTCGGGTGCCATAGCGACTTGAGATCGGCGAGTGTCTGCTCGATGTCACCAGCAAACTTGTCCGAGCTGGTGGACGGGCACGACTTCTTGCTCGAAATGTGGAAGCCGAGCATGTCCTCGCCCGCCACCATGTAGCTGACACCGTATCCGTCTTCTGCGACGGGGCCGAAGCCACCGCCAGGGCAGCGCGCATCGTCAATCGAGAACTTGGTTCCCTCCAGAGCCTTCTCAACCAGACGCCAGTTGTCGGTCTGTTGCTGCGGCTGTTGACTCGTCGACAGACGCCACGGGCGGCTCAGCGCGTTGTTCAGGAAGGGCGACTCGGTCCCGAACCCCACCGAGACACAGTAAAGCGTGAACAGGTGTCGGTCGATGCCCTTGCCGCTCATGGCGTTCCGGTAGCTTTCTTGGTGCACCTCACAGGCGCTTTGCAGCAGCTTGAGCTTCTCGGCATCGGACAGCTTGGGGTCCACCATGCCATACACAAACGCCTTCGACTCGTCCGTGACTGGACGGACCGTCTCGGTGCGTCCGTCACGGTACAAGCGCGTCATGCTCGACTCGTACGTCTGCGTAATAGTGCCCGAGTTGCGGTAGTACGCGAGCTGCAGCGCCATCTGGATGAACGCGTCGGGACTCACGCGGAACTTCTTGATCAGCCCCTTACCGTAGTCCGTGTGCGAGATCACCTTGAGATCAAAGTCAGCGATCGCTCTTTCAGCGTCAGTGAGCGCCTTCACCACGGCGTTGTCCAACCCGGTCGAGAAATCCCATTGCAGGATGCGGCACTGCGGCAGCTTCGACGTGCGCTCGTCTTCCGACTGCACCAATGCGTCTCCGTTGTCGTCGTACGGGATGCTGTAGCACTGCTTCGTGTACACTTGCTCCCAGGCGTGGGCCATGACGGGGGCGTCGGCCCACGAGTGCTCAGCGTTGATGCCAGCGACGCTGTTCTTGTACACTACCAGGTTGAACGACTTGTCGAACCAGCGGTTGCCGCCGCTGCCGTGGATGAGGTCCTTGCCCATAGCCGTCCAGTCCGTGGCCTCGTCGTCCTGGAGCACCACCACGAACACGGCCGACTCGACGACCTCCAGCGACCGCTTGTTGATGCCGCTCGAGAACAACTGCTCGCGGTTCTGGGCCCACTCGATGCGGCCCGCTGCAGTCAGTGCAGCCAGGTTCGTCTCGGCGTTTGTGGGGGTCCCCATGGCCAGCGCCGTGGCCTCGATCCACTCGAACTGGCGCTGGATCTCGTACTTGGTGAGCAGCTTGCCGTACTGGCCCTTCTCGAACAGCGGCATCTTGAACACGCGGCCGTGGCTGAACACGGCAATGTGCTTGGACTTGTGGTGGTACAGCTTGAGTGTGTCCGTCTCACGGCCGGGGATGCGCGTGCACGAGAAGATGCGCTGGTACTGGCTCATGCAGAGCGGGACGATGCCGCGGATGAGCTGCGGCGCCAGCTGCTCGCGGTCCAGGTCCTGCTTGAAGAGCAGGAACTCGTGGACCAGCGCGGCGGCCAGCGCCACGGGCTTCTTGGTGAGACTGAAGTCCAGGTTGGCGCCCGGCAGCGCGTAGTAGTTGCTGTTGATCATGAGCGACGAGCGGCCTTTGAGGTACACGTACTTCTCCCACCAGTCCGTGACGTAGTTGGCCGACCACCAGCTCTTGAGGTACAGGTAGAACTGGAATTTGGGGCCTTCCTTGTGCAGGAACTCGTCGGCCATCTTCTCCACCTCCTCGAACTCCTTGGGCGCCAGCAGCGGGTGCACCGACTTGAGGTACCGCTGCACGGTGTCCTTAAGCGGCGGCAGCGGCAGCCGCGGCAGCGCGTCTTGGAACGAGTAGGTGAGAGGGTTTCGACCGCCGAAGACCTTGAGCAGCGCGCCCCAGGCCAGCACTACGCGGCTCTTCTGCCTGGGCGCGAGGTACAGCCAGCCTCGGTAGCTCAGTAGCAGCCTGAGGAAAAGCCGCTGTACGGCCATGAGCACGAGCAGCCCCAGGAAGGCGGCCCAGGCGGCCAGGTAGGCCACGTACACGGACGTGGGCAGCACGTGCCAGTAGGGCATCAAGAAGTTGCCCACGTGCCACACGACCACCGAGATGGGGCCACTGCGCCACCACGACTCGGTAGGCGACAGCACGACGACCACCGAGACGGCGAGCACCGTGAGGACCGCTGCGAGGGGCGGCGCGGGGTATACGCCACGCTTGACTGCACGTTGCAGGTGGAAGAGCTCGCGCACGACGGCCCGGCGCACCTCGTGCGGTGGCGGGATGGTGAAGGACACGCGGATGCCTTCATCGGAGTACAGCAGCTCCACTCCGCGCTTGTTCTCGTCGAACACGCCGATAGCTTGGTGCGCTTCAGCCATGGTGAAAGAAACTGGGATAGACTGCCTTCCTCTCTCGCTGGAGTTGGCCGGTGCTTGGCAAATGGTCGAGTGGCTTGGACAAAAAGGCAACTGCAACTTGCAGAGTGATGGTCAGCTCAGAACCCACTGGAAAACTTCAGCTGGTGAGGAAGGCAGGCTGGTGGCCTCGGCCGCCAATTCAGAAGTGCTCGAATGTGAGGCGATGGTTTTAGCCTTTAGATGAAGAGGATGGCGTCGTTTCTCAGGGAAGGCTTGCAGTTCAGGTTGCCGCTACGTCGGACAAGTTGCACCGGCCGCTGATTATCCAATCATAGTTGGCGCTTGCCTCGACTTCAGATTCTCCCGGCGGTTCTGCAGTGAACATTGAAGTTGTCGGCAATCGCGAACATGACGCCGGCGACGACAGATCCAGGTCCGCGAGCCATATGGATGATGCCAGGTGGGGCCATTTACTGTTTTTTAGGGCAGGAGTGGCTGCGGAAGCTGCTTCAATTGTGGGGTTTCTCCATTAAGGAGGTCATTTGCAGCGCCTTCAAGGCTACTGCGGTAGGCCAATGCAAGCAAGTACATGTAATTTGCTGCGGGGTCCGTTGCCGCGCGGTCCAAGCAGAGAAGATCGTTGAAGTGTAAATGCCGTTTCGATGGTCGTCATGGACGACCTTGCGCTTCCTCGGATGCAAACGCGATGGCATACACTTTAACGTCTGCAGATCGAGTCTGCTTGGCCGCTCCGATCAAGTTGGTGATGGCGTCTTCCTGTCGTGCCAGACCGAGCTGCGGGTCCGTTGTTTTACCAAGCGGGATGCATTCCGGATGCATGAATTCAACAGCAAACATTTTGAAGGCTTGCAATACGAGGTCAACCTCATTGTTACCGACGTGGTATTCACTTACAGCAAGGAGGTCAATCTCAACAGACGCAGCACCTCATTGCCCAAGCAAGAACACGATTGAGACAAGCGCGTGAGTCTCCGTTATGATGATGATTAACATCAAGTTGCTTTGAAACAGAGCCAAGGCTGGTTGGTGAACGTAATCGCTTGCGCAAAGAAATCCGAAAGCTACAAGTCAATTATCGAGGGCGAAAACGTATAACAAATGCAAAAGTAATACGTGCACGAACTCTCGCTACGAATTCAAGCCACAACGTGGCTGTTCACACGCTCAACTCAGCTTCATGGCAATGCTGACAGCCCTTGTCGATCGGCCACCATCCTCCAAACGCGTCTTGCAACTAACAAGGAGTGGTCACAGGTAGTGCCGTACCACGTAGCTGATTCCTTTGGATTGCCGCCTGCCTAATAGCCACCCTGGTGAGCCGGCGTGGCAGCGTAGGCCCCCGTCTCGCCACCCTTGAACACACCGTAGGCGGTGTTCGTAGTGCCAGTGTTGGCGGCGTTGTGCGGGTAGGCTCCGGTCGGCCGCTCACCCTGCATCTCGGACGCCGCTTTCGGGTTCGACTGCGAGGCAGCACCGTGCGCCGTGTCGCCGCTCTTGAACGCCCCGTAGGCGCCCATGTTCGCAGTGCCGGTGTCGGCAGCGTCGGTGTACGTGTTGGCGGCGTTGTGCGGGTAGGCTCCGGTCGGCCGCTCACCCTGCATCTCGGACGCCGCTTTCGGGTTTGACTGCGAGGCAGCACCGTACGCCGTGTCGCCGCTCTTGAACGCACCGTAGGCGCCCATGTTCGCAGTGTCGGTGTACGTGTTGGCGGCGTTGTGCGGGTAGGCTCCGGTCGGCCGCTCACCCTGCATCTCGGACGCCGCTTTCGGGTTTGACTGCGAGGCAGCACCGTACGCCGTGTCGCCGCTCTTGAACGCCCCGTAGGCGCCCATGTTCGCAGTGTCGGTGTACGTGTTGGCGGCGTTGTGCGGGTAGGCTCCGGTCGGCCGCTCACCCTGCATCTCGGACGCCGCTTTCGGGTTCGACTGCGAGGCAGCACCGTACGCCGTGTCGCCGCTCTTGAACGCCCCGTAGGCGCCCATGTTCGCAGTGCCGGTGTTGGCAGCGTCGGTGTACGTGTTGGCGGCGTTGTGCGGGTAGGCTCCGGTCGGCCGCTCACCCTGCATCTCGGACGCCGCTTTCGGGTTTGACTGCGAGGCAGCACCGTACGCCGTGTCGCCGCTCTTGAACGCCCCGTAGGCGCCCATGTTCGCAGTGCCGGTGTACGTGTTGGCGGCGTTGTGCGGGTAGGCTCCGGTCGGCCGCTCACCCTGCATCTCGGACGCCGCTTTCGGGTTTGACTGCGAGGCAGCTCTGTACGCCGCCGTGTTGCCGCCCTTGAACGCCATGTAAGCGCCGTTGGCCGTGTCACTCGACGAAGACACAGTGACCGGCTCGTTCGGTTCCCACTTCTTGTCAACGGATGCCGGATCGGTCGGTTCATTTGGACGCCACTTTGCCTCACCGTTCGTTGCATTAGCCGGTGGGTCAATTGCGTCGTTCGGAGTCCAGGGCATTATCTCGATGCTGGATACAACAGGAGGGTCTGATGGGAAGCTTGGAGTCCACTGCTTGTCCTCAGTCGGCTCACTACCACTAAGATCCTTTTTAGTCTTTGCGTCGTCGCTGGATACGGGTCGTGGCGGAGGAGTCGGCTTGTCCGGATTCCAAGCAGCTTCCTCTGCTTGGTCATTCTTCGAGGCTGCAGCGGAAGCGGAGCCAGACGCCACCTCTTCACTGCCATCCGAAAGCTCAGGGTTCGCCACCTCCGGGTCTTCCTCGATTGGGGCCTGACCCGCTGCCGTTTCCTTCGGTTGGTACGAGTCTGGAATGCGGTCGTCACCCAACGGACAGAACGCGGTCGTGATCTCTTCATACACGTCGTCAAAGTTCTCCTTGGTCATCAGCTCGCCGTCGTGCTGATCACAAAAAAAACACAAAAGTTAAGGCATTAGTCAAAGTTCCGATATGAGCCAAGCACTTGATAACTTGTACCTCTTGTGCGACTTTAGCGACGCAGTCTGAGTGCTTGCTGAAGTCTTCATCCAGCAGGTCTCTGATCCGAGCCTTCTCCGTCTCGTTGAGGCTGGACGCGTCAACTTTCTCAAGTGCTGCATCGCGGTTGATCGCCATCCGGTCAAGATACTCTCCAAGGGATACATTGCCGTCTCCGTCTTCGTCGTACGCCTCGAAGCTCGGAACGAAGACTTGGTCCGCGTCGCTCGCCATGGCTTGTGACACGGCCGTCTGCACCTCCTCGGACGCGCTCGATGGTACGGTTAGGAAAACGCCAACAGCCCCGAACGCGAGTACCGTCACGGCCGTGACAGCCAGCACTGCCAAGCGCCTCCTCTCCGCGCGCTGCTTTTGACGGCGTCTTGGCGCCTTCACTTTGCGCCTCACGAACGTGGTCTCTTCGTCCGGCAGGCGGACGACACCGCCCGTGGTGCTGGACTCCCCTTCCGTCATCATGGTCTCACTTCACGTCCTTACGTCAACTTTGCCTGGCAGTCCTCCTCCTTCCTCCTAGCCTGCAAACGCGGCAATGGATTCCGTCCTTTTGCATGCTGCAAGGCGTCGTGCCGGCAGGGATCAACGGTTCATATTCGCCTTGGAATAGACCGAGGGGACGCATGGATCCGGGGCTAAGGATTTCGCGCCCCTCCGCCACTTCGATGTACGGCTGCGGACAACCGGATCCAAGGACACCAGCCTCTCTCAAAGACTTCAACCACGCAAGAGTCGATCGACTCAATGCTTGCATGAGGTACTGTCAATTGTGGGGCAACATGAAGAACAGGCCAGCCAAACTTCGCCGGAAGAGCCAAGCGTTTAAGCGTTCAACCTCAGCGCGTGGACACCCCATCCTTCACGCACCGATCAGCCCCGTGCAGATTAGGCAAAGCAGCGTGCCATCAGCAACTTGTTGAGCAAGCCAGACTTGGGGAAGGTCCACGACGCGACTCACCCACCACGGTGTCCGCTGGTGAGCCAGGGCGCTCTTGTGCCACGAACTTCGTGGCACAAACGACACGAAGGCACCAAACGAACAGAGCTGTGGAAAATAGGATTGTGAGAGAGAGGCAGACTATTATAACTGGATAGCAACGCCGGTGTGTGGTTATAGGATTGTGTATATTGTCAATCACAATCATTGTGCTGAGATCGGCAATCACAATATTATGAGTGTCCACAGCCCCCTCGGGAGCACGTCTGCTATTCAATTCTGGTGGCGATGAAACCCAAAAAGAGTACCGGGGAACTAACGTTATCCTTTTGTCTTAGGTGTCTGGCCACTTCGAATCGCAAGCATTTGGCGGTTGTGAGAGCATAACCTTTGTAGATGGCCTCCGTGAGCCGAACATGTATTCGAAGCTAGCATATTTTTGAGGTTCAGCAGCCGTATATCATTGCTGGAGCGTGTTGGCAGCATAAGAACCAAATCCAAGCAGAAGCAAACATGTATTCGACAAAATCAAACGGAAAGCAAAGATAACAATCGATTGTTCTGATTGCAGTAAGTGATTGTTCCAGCTCAGAGAACAATCTTTATTTCCACAGCTCTGGGCACCGAAAGCTGCTGCAAGTGCGCCTTGCCCCGTTGTCAGTGACAACTTGTCACCAAAAAGCGGCAGGACTAGGATAACGGCATTGTCGTGGCGTCAGCAGTGCTTGGGCGCAACCAACGCGCTGTGTCTGCAATATTAGCTCAATTGCACCATCGAAGTCTTTTGTCTTCGTGTCGCAACCCAGGCAGGCCGCGTGATAGGACTCGTCTTCTCCACTCGCAAGCTGTTGTCTGCGGCTCGACAGCAGAGACCGCAGCAATCGAGTGTCGCTTAGTCCAGAGTTAGTCAACGCCTGCCGTTCGCTTGATGGACTAAAGAAAAACGTGGGCTTCCATGAGAAACTGGCCGCGGCCTTAATTATTATACTATAGCTACTTCTTTCTACTACTTGATTGGCGTCTACACAGCTTAGCTCTGCACCGTCATGGACGACTGCTGCGTGTTACGCAGCGCCTGCAGCAGGCTTGGCAGGCGAGGCGAACCGTTCTGGGCGGAGAAGTTCACGGGCGCCACAGCCTTGGGAACGATGGGCATCGGCAGCTCCATGGCCTGACAGGGCATCGATGACGAGGCCGAGTTCTCCCAGTTGAGGTGCGCCACGCAGAAGCGCTTGGACTTGCGGCTGCGCATGCAGCCCTTGACCTCGCAGCGCTGGCCACCACCGTGGGCCCAGCAGAAGTCGCTGCGGCTCTGAGCGCCCTTAGAGCAGCCCACGTGCTGGCAGCGGCGACCGCCACCGTGTCCCCGGCACAAGCCGCGGCTCACGGAGATCTTGTCACAGCCGACTACCTGGCAACGCTTGCCGCTGCTGGCGCCGTTGGCACCGCGGCGGCGGCGCGTGCTGGTGGCGCGCGGGGCACCGGCGTTCTCCATGTACTCCGTCGTGTGGTGGTAGACACGTACGCCACCGTTGGAGGAGGCGTCCGAGTGGTAGAGCGGCGAGTGCGGCACAGTGGCGGACGGGGTGGATGTTTCGTAACGTGAGTTGGCGCGGATGTACTGCGTCATGGACGAGATGGGGGTATGGGTCTGCATCTGCAGCTGCGGCGACTGCTGGTAAGGCAGCGAGGACAGCGCGCGCACGGCGTCGAAGCGCAACTCGTCCATCTGCGGCTGCGGCTGGCGCGCGTACATCAGCGGTTGCATCGGGTCCTTGGCGTGCTGCGCCGGGATGAGGCGCTCCAGGTGCTTGACGAGGTCGTGGCCGCGCGGCAGCACGATGGACGATGAGCGGTCGTTGCCCAGGCCAATGGAGATGGAGATGGTCTCGGTCTCCGGACGGGTCTGAGGAGGGGGCGTGAGCGGGGCCAGTGGCACCTGACGGTAGTGCGGCGCGCCTCCATGCATCATCATCATCGCTTAATGGGGATTTTAGTTTGGCGTGGTCTTTCTTGAGCTTGTGCTTTGGAGCGCGAATTGCAGAATGACTGGAATTGCGGCTGCATGGGCAGGGGGGCGGAGGTCGGCGACTGCACGGCCAAAGACGAACATATAGTGACACAGTGTATTGTAAGGGCGACCCCCCTTCCCCGTGAGGCGGGAGCCAGCAGCGACAGGGGTTCTTGAGACGAGGGCGCACGCGGAAAGGGTTGCAAACCTAGCCCCATTAATCAGAGCCGCATTTTGTGAAGCTCTTTTTTACAACGCTCGCTCGCTTGCCGTCCAACGCGGGCGACGATCGGGGCACGTCCAGAGCGAAGCACATTGACGGACGTCTTCCTTCGTGGACGCTGTGTGTGCTTGCGTTCGCGGCTGCGAAGCTCTCGCCCTCAAATTCCTTTTATTAATCCCGGCTGGAAACGACTAATCTTGCAGCAAAATGGGCCGTTTCGCAAAGAACGGCCGGCTCATTTACAGATTTGGTAATAATTCATCATTATTTGTGCCATGGGAGGCGGACGAATCTGGATGGTGCGCGCGAATCTTGCTGCGAGTGTCCGGCCGGGTTGGAACTTGACGCTTGGGAAAACTGTGAAGCTCCGTGCCTGCAGGCAATAGCAACGCGGCGAGCACAGCTTCGGGAGCTAGCGCCCAGTTGGCGCGCGTTGCGTGACGCAATCAGGTTATTACGTACATTATAGCGTCCAATCCAGTGTTTTGAAGTCCGATACAACGCGCAAGTGTAAATAACCGCTTCTGCGGCTAGGGCTGAAGGATCTTTGCGACGGGATGATGCGCAATTAATACTTTTGGACTGGCTCAGGTGATTAAGCCAGGGATCCACTTTAAACGGTCTCCGCATGGGAGAAGCGCTGGCTGCGTTTGAGATGCCAGCCTATCGCTACTGCTGCTGTTGTGGGCCCTCCTTTCGTTGGCAGTGTTTCTGTCTCTTGTCTCTTTCGTTTGTACTAGCCGCTGTGCCGAACGGGCGGCGGCGGGCAAGGGGGCCGTGGGACGCGCCCTGGCTCAAAAACGAATAATCGTGGCCTCGGATCATTTTAATCTTTGACGATAAATCCGGCGAGATGTGCGAGCATCTGCATTCGCCTCGCCCGTCGGGGCTTTCGGCGGCGAAAATCATCGTTGCGCGCGTGCACGCAAGTATGCTTTCCTGCGCAGACCACAGCATCACATGGCATTCGCGGGTCACCTCGACGGGCCCTTTCGTGACAAGCACGGGGAACGCAGGTGAGTATTCCGGTCGCAGGTGTTTGAAGTTGCACTTCAGGTGGTAGGTCAACGAGCCCCTATCTGTCGACTTCTTCACTGGTGGCTTCAGCTCGATGAGGCCGCTACGTGTCATACATGTAATGAGTAATAAGCTAGTGCCAGTTTTGCGTTGCGTCTCCTTTTCGGCGATCCGATTGGGCTGAGCAAGATTAACAAGTGAGCCGGGACCTCGTGCAGGTTGCTCTGAAGATGCACGTCAGGGACGATCGCGCTCCTTTTGCATCCGACCGGCTCCGCTTCTACCGCGGAGTCCTGGGCCAGGCCAGTCAGGCTCTTCCCCCGGAGCAACGTCAGCCAACGTGCGACCGAGTCTCACGTTGCGATAGCGCCGTTCTCCACGGCCGATGGATACTAATAATCTGCTGAGGTGGGGCTTTGTGTGGCGGATGGAGAATTTATCCCAAAGTTCGGCAGGACGCAAGGGTGGGCAAAACTGGCTCGGCTTCCCTTCACATGAGGCTGTCAGAAGCCCGCTTCAACTTGCTCAATCATTTAGTTCGCGGGGGTTTAATCTCGACCGATCGAGGCGCCCGCCTCACGACTGCACCGTGCAGCCTACATTCTGAATGACCCAAGAGACCAGCGTGCCGGATGTGCTCGTGCGGAAGTAATCGGGCGTCCGTAAGCAGGGCTGAGCCATGCAACTTGCCAACAAGAGCGGCCATTGCCAATAGCAAGTCTGGAGCGTGGTGTCGTCGCAAAGCGCTGGGCTTCGTTATTATAGCATTGTACATGTACTGTACCAACATTGCCAACTTAGCAATCGGGCGATCGGTGCGACAGCGCGATCTCTACGAACGTACTGTCTCGGAGTTTGCAATGCTTGAGGATGCCGTACCGGTACATTCACGCAGCAGAATAATGTTTATTACCTGTGTCTTCAAAACGAACTTTCCAGGCTGGCACGGAATGAGAAGCAGAGCCTGCTCGTATCATCGTGAGGCTCATGACACGCATCTACTACGTAGTACGTAGTATTTGTACAACCGAAGCTCTGTGGGCAGCGTTGCTCTGATATCCACGACTCCGACCTGCCGCGACAGCACGATGCGAGCATTTGTCCCGGCGGAATCGGCGTGGCGATCACCTGGTTTCCCGCTTTAATACACGTCGAGCCCTTCAGCTGCGCTGTGTTCGGCAAGCGCCCGCCTCATGCCAACACAAGAGCTAACTCACTGCCTCTGGCATGTGCTTCACCTGTTCAACAGAACGCGTCGTGCTTATACTTTTTGATGCCTACAGCCTCAGCACTAACCGCTGACAATACTGCGCTCATTGGAGTGCTGCACGGAATTGCAAAACTCAATGGCGACGAATCATTTGGCCGCGCAGTGATCTTCTCCCTCGAGTACTGCGCGTAGAACGCGCGTCGAGGAGCATCCGACTCGTTGCTCGACGAGCAATGCCACACATTCGAGAGGAAGAACAGCACGTCCCCAGCCGTGGTTACCACCGGCTTACTTGCGAGACTTTGCAGAGCCTCCACGCTTTCTCCGTCCGACACGGAGAGCAGATCCAGCGACACGAACTGCAGCGCCCCATTAACGCTCGTCACGTCGTCCAGCGCACACCAAGCCGACATGTACGGACGGATCGAGGCCCGATGCACGCACATGGCGAGCTGCTCGTCGTCGTCTCGATGCCAGCGGAACTCCACGTGGCTCTGCGGGGGTTTCACCACGTAGTGCTCGTTGAAGAAGAATGCATCCGTCATCGACTCCGAGTCGTCAAACGCTGCCAACAACTGCGCTGCGACCGTCGGAAGCTTTTCAAACAACAACGAGGCGAACACGTGCTGATCATCGGCGTTCATGCTCTCTAACTGTTTGCCTCGAGCGTCCAAGTAGCAGTCGGTCTCGATCCGCGCCGCATCCGAGTCTATCATCTGTTCGAATGGAATTATTGTAAGTTGTTAGTTCGATTTCCCATTGCAATAAGGTTATAGTTACTGCGCACCGGGCATTGCGCCATGGCGTCCAAGACGCAGCCTTGCTCAGTGACGGACTCGGCCGACTGGCGAGCGTAGAGCGCAGTGCATTCGGCCTGCAGAACGCGCAACTCAGAGGGCGACAGGAAGCTTGGCAGGAGAAACCAACCGCGAGATGCGAACTCGTGCAGTTCGGCCGAGGTGACGGAGGGTGGTCGTGGCGGCGGTGACGCCGAGCGAGATGACGGGGAGCGCTTTCTGCGCATTTTGGCTTCTGCTCTTATTTCGTACAGGGGGTAGTGTGGTAGTTTCGGTTAAAGAGCACTTTTGGCCACGCGGTCAGGCAACGCAGCAAACTCGGCCGGAAGTTGAGTTTTTAGCGGTTCTTGGGGCTTCTTGAGGCTTGACGGCGGCTCCAGCTTACCAGGCTCACTGCTGTGTTGGTTCTGCTCTGCTTTTCCGCTTGGCAATATCTACGAGAAGAATAAACCCTTCGTGCAGGTGATTGAACGTAGCAGACAGCTCTTCGTCGGAAAGGAGAGCAGCCGGGAACAAAGCTCTTATCATTGACGGGGTGATCACGGTAGACGACCTCGCCGGAGTCTCGTCATCTTGAAGCTCTTGCTCCCTCACAAGCTTCAGTACGAGTACCCGCCGCAAAAAGCTGGGTAGAATTTTATCAGATTGGACCAAGTCGTCGCGAGTCAGTTTCCGGACGTCAAAACCCAACGCCTCAAAATCCGTCAATGCTTCTTGCTCGTCATCGCTTGGCTTGGTCATGTACGCCTTATTCTTCCGCAGAGAATAAGACGTACATGACCGCATCGATTTAAGGCGCGGAAAAAATTGGAAGACGAGGTCGCGACCATATTTTGTGATTCGGCTGACAAGCAGTACGTTGATTCTCCCGTCGTAAGTTTCCTTGCTCATGTCGTCGTAAGCTCCCATGACGATGGCCAACATCATATTGAGGAGGATGATACTCACGATGATGAGCAAGATGAGCCGCAAGCGCAAGAAGGACGAC
The DNA here is from genome assembly GCA_033557995.1 of Phytophthora crassamura. Taxonomy (NCBI): domain Eukaryota; phylum Oomycota; class Peronosporomycetes; order Peronosporales; family Peronosporaceae; genus Phytophthora; species Phytophthora crassamura. The sequence goes on from JAUCED010000018.1 coordinate 748,501, forward strand.
GTCTACCCCGACGACTGGGATATGGAAGAGGAGACCCAGGACCCCGACACCGTACCGCCGCCGTTCGAGCTCGTGGCGGAGACCCAGGACCCTGACGCCGTACCGCCGTTCGAGTTCGTAGCGGAGACCAAGGAACCCGACGCCGTACCGCCGTTTGAGTTCATAGCAGAGACCCAGGACCCCGACGCCGTACCGCCGGCGTTCGAGCCGACTCGGGACTCTGGCGTGAGTGCTCCCCCGGACGCGCTATCGCTGCAACCTCATTCCGAGGTGTCGGACCCCGTCTACCGCCTCAAGCGCTCAACTGCGAATGTCCACTCGAGTGTGATCTGCAAGCTCACGCGAATCCTCCGACTACCGGAACTGCTGCCGGAGATCGAGCGCATGTGCGTGGTCATGAAGCAGGTTCAGTTGGAGGGGTGGCACCTCGCCAACTTCCACGTTCTGCGCTGTCTGAAGGAGAATAAGGAACTGCCCAAGATCGAGCAGATGCTCTTCTACCGTTGCTGTGTGGCGACACTTGGCAACACTGAAACTCGTGACAGGGATGCTACCGAGCCGAAGTACCCGAGTTAACACGAAACATTCTCGCGGTACTGGGCGGGAAGAGGACATGTGCAGACGTACGATTCAGAGTGTGTCATGAATGGCACAAAAATGGTGAACGAGATGGCTCAACTCATGTCGACTAACGCGCTGAACATGATAGCTCTGCACTTCCGTCGTCGGCTGCACCAATACGTCCGCTTCCGGTACGCCCCGGAGGGCAAGATCGAACTGAAGAACCGAGATACCAAGCGTCTCGTCGACAGCTGCTTCCGCGTCAAGTCCGTGCCGGAGGTGGGCGAAGACGGAGCCCCGACAGGCCGGACGGTCAAAGCGTGGACTGAGTGGGACGCGACCAATGGTGAAACGGAGCTCGAGTTGCGCAACTGGCTGGGGAAGGTCCCATGGCAGGGGCAAATACGAGCTAACAGTGCTCACTTCCTGCGTCGGCTGTTCGACATGCTCACGTTCATGGAGGAGTTTGTGAAGGAACACCCAAAGCAGAAGGGGGCTCGACTGTACTCACTGTTACCCGTGGCGACTTCGTACGAGGCTATCTACGTCAAGCTCAACGCGAGCACTTTGTACGGGCTGTTCTCGCGGACCATCGACGACCCGAAGGTGAAGGCGTTCCTGAAGGGGGAGTTGAACGTGGTTCCTCGCAAGGAAATGACGGGCTTTGAACTCCCTTTCAACTTGAGAACATTTCAGCAGAACAAGGCGGATGTCATGCGGGCGGTGTTCGACGTGGACCAGTTCGAGACCGAAAACCGCAATTTCGTGGACGAGGTCAAGACGAACAGCTATGCGGCCTCGGTGACCATGACGCGCCCGGTGACCACGACGTCCGTGGTCGTGGTAGAGCAGACCACCTCGCACAAGAAGAGGAAGAAGAACGACGGCTCAGCGGAGCAGACGACAACTGCTAAGAAAAAGACGAAGAGCCCGGAGGAGCTTGCAGGTGGAGACGATTTTAGCAAGGAGTTGTTCAAGCTCGGTCCTAGGTACTGCCCCGACGTTCTCATCGGCATCGATCCGGGAATGCGATCTCTCGTGACGGCGGTGTCGGTCGGTCGTCTCCGCCGTCGCAGACGCCGCAGAGGACGGAGACAATCTCGACGAGCGCGGCGCCGGCGCAGACTGAGACGCCAACTGCAAGAGAGGGTTACGGAGATCACGACTCGCGAGTACCGGCACTTGGCGAGGATGAACGACTTTCACCACTACAACGAGAAGCTGAAGCAGCGGGAGCCGTGGTACGCTGGGGTCATCCGTGCTATGCCGTCGTTCAAGACCTGCAGCTACGATGAGTACCTGCAGCGCCTGCAATACTTCTGGATGCACCTGCGGTTCCTGCTGGCGTTCTCTGCCGAGCAGGCCTTCCTCCGCTGGTGGTTTACGCGAGACCGCGCGAAGATGAAGGCGATCGATGCGCTCGCCAAGCGGCTCGTGCCGAGAGCCAGCAAGCAGGTCTGCATAGCGTACGGCGACTGGAGTCGGCGAGACGGCATTAAAGGCCACGCCACGGGGCCGGTCAAGGGGTTCGTCAAGGCGCTGAAGAAGAGAGCGACCGTGCTCCCGATGGACGAGTATCGTACTAGCATCACGTGCTCCTGCTGTCACCAGCGACTCCAGCAAGCTCGACTGTTCACCAAGGTGAAGAGGAAGGACGACGAAGAGGACATTCGGGTGAAACGGTAGCCGTCCAAGAAGGAAGCGAAGGAAATCGCCGAGATGCAGAAGTTCGTGAGCCCAAAGCTGGCGGACAAGAAGGTTGTTCTCAAGAGCACCCGAAACGTATTGCGCTGTCCCAACAGCTGCTGCAATGCCAACTTCTGGAATCGAGACGTGAATGCTGCCCGAAACATGCTGGAACTGCTTCGGAGCGGGCTCAAGGGGAAGCGCGGGGCGAGCAGACTGCGGGCATTCCGGCGAGGACAGCCGTTGGCGTGAGCATGACAAAAGACTCGTGGTTGGAAAGACTCGTAGCGTACGCGGTACGGGGTCACGTAGCCGGCCACAACCATATATTCGTAGCACAGGACGATGCCGCAGCATAGTCCCAGAGACACCAGTAGGATTCTCAGTGTTAAGCAGAAATGAGCATTGACTATTTCTGCTTAACACTGAGAATCCTACTGGTGTAGGATTCTCCTACACCAGAAATAGTCAATGCTCATGAAATGAGCATTGACTATTTCTGCTTAACACTGAGAATCCTACTGGTGTCTCTGGGACTATGCTGCGGCATCGTCCTGTGCTACGAATATATGGTTGTGGCCGGCTACGTGACCCCGTACCGCGTACGCTACGAGTCTTTCCAACCACGAGTCTTTTGTCATGCTCACGCCAACGGCTGTCCTCGCCGGAATGCCCGCAGTCTGCTCGCCCCGCGCTTCCCCTTGAGCCCGCTCCGAAGCAGTTCCAGCATGTTTCGGGCAGCATTCACGTCTCGATTCCAGAAGTTGGCATTGCAGCAGCTGTTGGGACAGCGCAATACGTTTCGGGTGCTCTTGAGAACAACCTTCTTGTCCGCCAGCTTTGGGCTCACGAACTTCTGCATCTCGGCGATTTCCTTCGCTTCCTTCTTGGACGGCTACCGTTTCACCCGAATGTCCTCTTCGTCGTCCTTCCTCTTCACCTTGGTGAACAGTCGAGCTTGCTGGAGTCGCTGGTGACAGCAGGAGCACGTGATGCTAGTACGATACTCGTCCATCGGGAGCACGGTCGCTCTCTTCTTCAGCGCCTTGACGAACCCCTTGACCGGCCCCGTGGCGTGGCCTTTAATGCCGTCTCGCCGACTCCAGTCGCCGTACGCTATGCAGACCTGCTTGCTGGCTCTCGGCACGAGCCGCTTGGCGAGCGCATCGATCGCCTTCATCTTCGCGCGGTCTCGCGTAAACCACCAGCGGAGGAAGGCCTGCTCGGCAGAGAACGCCAGCAGGAACCGCAGGTGCATCCAGAAGTATTGCAGGCGCTGCAGGTACTCATCGTAGCTGCAGGTCTTGAACGACGGCATAGCACGGATGACCCCAGCGTACCACGGCTCCCGCTGCTTCAGCTTCTCGTTGTAGTGGTGAAAGTCGTTCATCCTCGCCAAGTGCCGGTACTCGCGAGTCGTGATCTCCGTAACCCTCTCTTGCAGTTGGCGTCTCAGTCTGCGCCGGCGCCGCGCTCGTCGAGATTGTCTCCGTCCTCTGCGGCGTCTGCGACGGCGGAGACGACCGACCGACACCGCCGTCACGAGAGATCGCATTCCCGGATCGATGCCGATGAGAACGTCGGGGCAGTACCTAGGACCGAGCTTGAACAACTCCTTGCTAAAATCGTCTCCACCTGCAAGCTCCTCCGGGCTCTTCGTCTTTTTCTTAGCAGTTGTCGTCTGCTCCGCTGAGCCGTCGTTCTTCTTCCTCTTCTTGTGCGAGGTGGTCTGCTCTACCACGACCACGGACGTCGTGGTCACCGGGCGCGTCATGGTCACCGAGGCCGCGTAGCTGTTCGTCTTGACCTCGTCCACGAAATTGCGGTTTTCGGTCTCGAACTGGTCCACGTCGAACACCGCCCGCATGACATCCGCCTTGTTCTGCTGAAATGTTCTCAAGTTGAAAGGGAGTTCAAAGCCCGTCATTTCCTTGCGAGGAACCACGTTCAACTCCCCCTTCAGGAACGCCTTCACCTTCGGGTCGTCGATGGTCCGCGAGAACAGCCCGTACAAAGTGCTCGCGTTGAGCTTGACGTAGATAGCCTCGTACGAAGTCGCCACGGGTAACAGTGAGTACAGTCGAGCCCCCTTCTGCTTCGGGTGTTCCTTCACAAACTCCTCCATGAACGTGAGCATGTCGAACAGCCGACGCAGGAAGTGAGCACTGTTAGCTCGTATTTGCCCCTGCCATGGGACCTTCCCCAGCCAGTTGCGCAACTCGAGCTCCGTTTCACCATTGGTCGCGTCCCACTCAGTCCACGCTTTGACCGTCCGGCCTGTCGGGGCTCCGTCTTCGCCCACCTCCGGCACGGACTTGACGCGGAAGCAGCTGTCGACGAGACGCTTGGTATCTCGGTTCTTCAGTTCGATCTTGCCCTCCGGGGCGTACCGGAAGCGGACGTATTGGTGCAGCCGACGACGGAAGTGCAGAGCTATCATGTTCAGCGCGTTAGTCGACATGAGTTGAGCCATCTCGTTCACCATTTTTGTGCCATTCATGACACACTCTGAATCGTACGTCTGCACATGTCCTCTTCCCGCCCAGTACCGCGAGAATGTTTCGTGTTAACTCGGGTACTTCGGCTCGGTAGCATCCCTGTCACGAGTTTCAGTGTTGCCAAGTGTCGCCACACAGCAACGGTAGAAGAGCATCTGCTCGATCTTGGGCAGTTCCTTATTCTCCTTCAGACAGCGCAGAACGTGGAAGTTGGCGAGGTGCCACCCCTCCAACTGAACCTGCTTCATGACCACGCACATGCGCTCGATCTCCGGCAGCAGTTCCGGTAGTCGGAGGATTCGCGTGAGCTTGCAGATCACACTCGAGTGGACATTCGCAGTTGAGCGCTTGAGGCGGTAGACGGGGTCCGACACCTCGGAATGAGGTTGCAGCGATAGCGCGTCCGGGGGAGCACTCACGCCAGAGTCCCGAGTCGGCTCGAACGCCGGCGGTACGGCGTCGGGGTCCTGGGTCTCTGCTATGAACTCAAACGGCGGTACGGCGTCGGGTTCCTTGGTCTCCGCTACGAACTCGAACGGCGGTACGGCGTCAGGGTCCTGGGTCTCCGCCACGAGCTCGAACGGCGGCGGTACGGTGTCGGGGTCCTGGGTCTCCTCTTCCATATCCCAGTCGTCGGGGTAGACGTCGTCCTTCTTGCGCTTGCGGCTCATCTTGCAAAAGATGAAATGAGAGAGAAAGCGATCGCCCCAGCTCACAAAAGGAGGAATGTTCCATCGTGATCTCCTACAAATGGACCAACGTTTCCTCAGTTGCGCACCGGGTACGCACGTCGGCACCAAACTAAACTGCGCGTCCAAACGAAGCTCAGCAACCATATCCAACCATATCCGGATACTTTGACCATTTAGCGGAAGGTACGATCGAGCAGATCGTCCGTCGGCTTGGCTCGCTCGGTTGACGATCCTTACTAACAAGGACGCGCGTCTCAAAGTCACACCCGCTCACGCGAATATGGAGTGTAGGCGGCAGCACCGCGGCCGCCTACACTCCATAGCCTTTGTCGGTCCGTACGTCACGTTCTTTTCTTTCAGCGTTCGAGATGAGCTGCTTGCACTTGCTGACAACAGCACCTAAATTCCACAAGAGATGTATCGAGATGTTGTTGCCGCCGTTGACGTTATCGGCACTGCCGCGTTCTGGAATAATCTCGTCAGCATCATTGGTGGCGGTGTTGTCGTCCAGCAGGGACTTTCCATTCTCCACCAACTGCGTTTCCACCCGCAGCCGAATCTGTTTGCACTCACTGCTATTCGCGGGTTGCGTCAATTCCGAGCCTTCGTCGTCATTTTCGGGATCGTCTTCCTGACGTACGCCTTTGCGGGTAATGTTCTCTTAAATCGAGCTGCAAACTTCACGTTGGCAGACAAAACCACAAGTCGAAGACACCTGCCGTTGTTGCTTCGTGTAGCATACTGGTTTCGATAAGTTGTGTACCGCACAGCTACAGCAAACCAGGATCCCGCTCTGGAATGAACGTGCTGACAGCCGGCTACCTCACATACAGAGCTCCGAGAACAAAATGTAGACAACTGAAGCACTCCACCTTGGGTCTCTGCAGTGGATCCCAGCAGGAGCGCTACCATATACGTGAAATGCAACATCCGCTGATGAGTGAATTGCTGTTGGTAGGTGAACGGAGAGCGAGCAAAATGCGGGTCACAGGTCCTCTGAGTCAGAGGCTCTGACTCCGTGCTGCCCCGCGGTGCCCATAAGCTTTGCCACAGGGTGGGCGACGAACTCATTCTGACATTCGCGTTACAGTCCACAAGCCTTGCCAAGGCAACTTCCAAGATGACGCTAAGAAGCTAAAGCAGCTTCAGCTTCTTATGTAATAGCGAGGTCGCCTCCACGCTCGAGAAGAATCAACGACTTCAGAAGCGCCAACAGCACCGCCAGATTCCCGCGATACGTCGGCATCGTCTATGGGGGTACACTACGCTCCCCAACGTACCGCTCAAGTACGTCAAGTTACGACGGAGCAAACGTGCATCAGGATGTGGTCCAACCATGTACCGCCCGCCCGCGGAATATCCGCGGAATAAAATGCCGTCGAGCATCAAGCGCTGCCAATGTGTAGGGTGTTCCAAGAGCGACCAAAGCCGCAGCGTCTTCTGTTGGGCCCACGGTGGTGAACAACGCTGTGAAGTGGAAGGTTGTCGACGCACCCGCAAGTCGAAGCTCTTCTGGTTGATCGCATGCGTTTGGAGAACAATGGTGCGGCTGCAGGCATGCCAAGGATAAAAACTTAACCGAGTTCGGCTCCGATCGAAGCCCACGCCTGCCAAGTCTACAGGAAGCGCTGAGGAATATCCAGCGGACACCGATGATGTTTTGCGGATGCTAGTAGCTTCAGACTCAGCGTTAGTACACCCCCATCTCTATGTTTGTGCTGTAGTACATCGTTCACTTGCTTTAGTCAGAAATTAAGAACTTGGAGATCGAGGCGGCAACGAGCTTCTGGTCTTGTCGCCGCACCTAGCCTTTCGATGTTGCGGCCACCCACTGGGTGGGAGTCGAGGCCGGTGCTCTCCATTACCTGCTCGCTGCGATACCAAGCGAGGTCCTGTGATGAGCATCGTGAAGATGAAGCGCGTGGGCTCGCATCAACACCGTTGTGGCTTGTGGTGGACGGAAACACGATCTAACTTTCTGCAGATCCTTGGTCCTGGCTCAGGGCGCTTAATGGATGTGTGTCACGTCGAGATCGGCTGTCGGCGGAGAGAGCAGCGAAATCGCACGACCAGCAGCTGCTGGTACTTTGGTGGAGGATAGACGGCAACCACCACCAGCTCAGTTGACAACCGTCCAGCGGTGGTGAGCCGGAACTGGCTGGGAAGGGGTGGAGGGCGACCTGACCTGAGCGGGGCGGCCCGCGAGAGGATCTGTGTGACGCTGCCGCATCGAGACAACACGTTCATTCCAGTGCAGTGGTTGTGAATTGCCGAGTGGATAAGGAAGTTTTAAGCACTTTGCGAGATTGCTAGGGCTTCACATGAAAGCTTTCGTCCTCGAGCCAAGCACTGGTTGCCATCGGGAATCTTCCGGTTTTTTAACGCGTTTTGCATCTGCAGAGTCAAATAACTGCGCCGCATGCTTGTGTCCTCCAGTAGTGCCAGCTAGCTAGCTATGAGACACCGATATGCTGCGGTTGGACGAGGTCTGGAGCCCTCGGAATGTTGGATAAGGAGCGGCATCCCCCGATGTGTGCAACGACTGACGAAGAAGGTTTGATCACCGCCCATAATTGATCCGCGCACTCGTTATTAGTTAAAACTGAACCACCTGGACCAAAGGATCCCGTACGACAACCAGCCTCTTGTTCACTTCTCAATTCGCACTCAAGCGCACGAGATAATGGTGCCAGGAAACGGGTCCCAGCTCTGCGCGTACGTGCCGACCAGCCCGAGCGACGCCAAGACAATCTCAATCTCCATCCGCCGCAGTAGTGACGGCCGATCGTCGTCCATCGTCCTTCCTCGCGAGCACCAGCTTGCCCAGCACTTGGAGCAACTGATGTCGAACGACGCCCCATCGCCTCAAGCGCAGCCTCTGCAGCAACAGCCGGTGGACCAGGACGTCGTTCGAGCACTATCTTCGGTGGTCAAGTACATCCAGACCAACCCACGCTACGAGGCGGCACCAGATGCCTCGATCGCCGCGCTCTTTAGCTCTCTGCTCCCGCCATCGGTCCACAAAAGTCTTTCCGTTGACACGAGAATGGAAGTTGACGACGTCGCAGAGCAACATCTCTCGGACTCAGCTCAACAGCCCGCAGTCCGCTCACGCCGACACCGGAGCAGCACTGGCCGCACACGAAACACCAAGCACTGCACAGTGCTGGGATGCGCCAACATCTCGGTTAGTCGAGGCTTGTGTCGCGGACACGGCGGTGGTCGTCGTTGCCACTACATCGGGTGCTCCAAGAGCGCACAGAGCCGAAGCGTCTTCTGCTGGGCACACGGCGGTGGCCACCGTTGCGAGGTGGAGAACTGCATGCGTAGCCGCAAGTCCAAGCGCTTCTGCGCCGACCACGTCAACTTGGAAAACGCCACATCGCAGCAGACGTCCAGGATAGGCGTCGACCCACTGAAGCTGATTCTCAACGACGTGGATGAAGATCCCGCGCCGACGCAGATGCCTCGCAGCGCGAGCTTGCCTTGTCTACAGGACGTGCTGCGGAACACCCAGCAGTCGTCCATTACGTTCTAAGTTAAAGGTACCGAATGAAAGCTACCGTCCTGCCATAGTACTCCTTCCTCCATCTATCCATCGCATTGCCGCGCATAGTTTTGGTAACGAGCGCTTTCATCTCGGGTCCGTACCGCACCGTTATCCTGGATAATATCCAGTGGATAGAGATAGGATGGATAGCTGCCCTGGAATTGCCGACAAAGGATCGAGAATCACTTGCTAGGTGTGCCGAGGAGTTTCTCCGGCGGTCTCGTGGCTGCTGTGGCCGTGCAGTTCTTTGCCGCCTGAAGTTTTGATCACGATCACACCGTGACGGGTGATATCATCCTTGATCTGCGATGTGGCACGAGCGTGCCAGCTTCATCGGTGGCTGGCAGCGAAACGTTGGGTCACACGCTGCTTGGTGACAGGGAGACAGGGTAGCCAAGTCGGCGGTCGTGCTGAGTCGGGCAGCGCGCCCTGACGTACTGCGGCGACTGGGCGAGGTCTGCTTCGAGCGCCTGGCTCAGCAGATAAATCACGGTGCGTTAATTCGTGTCTAAAGCGGCAGTCGCAGCAAACGAGGGTTAGTCGATCAGAAGCCCGGCTCAGCCTGTGAATTGCAGCCTCATCGCCAGCGCTAGTTTGAGTTATGCTGACCGTTCCTCTACACATGAAGGACGACTGGGAGATGGCTCACCACAATAACCCAAACGTCGACGACTTGTGCTACACGCGTCGAGGCTTCCCACCAGCAGTCTTGCGCGCTCCAGTATGGAGAATTGATCGCTTGTCGCCGCCCGCCTCACGGGAGCACGCTACCTCGCGCAAGCGATGTACGACGCTGCATCGAAGAAACGCCGTCAATTCTACAACTCAATTGCAGTTGCGTGTTGCGCCAAGACTGCGGAGCTGGCCCCTTAAAAGCGGGATCGATGCAGTGCTCTCTCTCACCCATCGGATGAGAGTAATGATCCACTGGTGCGCCACATTTCGCATGTGCTGGTGCTTTGCTGGCACATGTACCCGTCGGCAGCTTTCTGCAGGCCAACTTCTGGCAGTAGTTGCCGTTCTGTGGACAGCTTCAACTTGGTCAATACAAATCAGAAGTCATAGCTCAAATATATCTTCGATACAAACCACAAGTCAGATCTGTGCTTCCATTTTGAAGCAGATCTCATGCTCCTGTGCAGATTTGGCCGAGATAAACATGGGGTCATGCATGGCCCATGGGACCAGCGACTCGCTGGTGAGTATTCCGGTCGCGGATGTTTGAAGTTGTACTGGCAAGCGGGTCGACGATATCCGATAGGATGTGCTTGTCGCCTTCTTCGCTCGATAATGCAGTCGCTTGCCCAGTCTTGCGATGGAGCTCCTTTTCGGCGATCGGATAAGGCGCTTCTATCACGACACTTTGCTTACGCGCAGTTAGCGAGCGAGCGAAGTGGCCGAGAAACGCGTACAGACCATACAAGGGCCTTGCCACAGTGCAAGACTCCACGTCGCATACATTTATATTAGGCTGCAATGCAGAATATCGCTGTCGCAATGCGGGACGCGAGTGACACCGCTCAGCTTGCTCAATCATTTACAAACGGCAAATCTCACGAGGTGAGAGCGGCCAAAACGCGCGAAGTTGATCGGTGCGACAGTGCGGTCGCCACGAATGCACTCGCTGTTTGGTAAATTCGGAGCCAAGTACACGACATGGACCACGAGTGCGAAGCAGCCTTTTGGGGTTTCGCTTTAGTCTCGGGTCGAGCACTGCGACTGCGGTGTGAAAAGGCGTGGTGCATCATGGTCAACATCACTCGATGCCTTATACTACGTAGTAAATTAACAAATTCACATGACAGCTACACGTGAGCAAGTATCAAGAAGATGTCTGACTTTATACACGCTTCAACTTGCTCAATACAAATGTAAAGTCAATAATTTGCCAAAAACTCGTCATTAGAGCATCGGCGAGCACTTTGCAGCGCCTCTTGTAAGCAGGGTAACCGTGGACTGCCGCACAAAGCTCCAAGCCTGATGCTCCTGACCAAATCGATTTTGGGTAACTCCGTACACGTAAACAGCATTGGTGTGTGCCGCCGTCTCCAAGCTCACGTGATCCACGCAGAAATGCTTCGACATGCGGCTGCGCATGCAGCCTTTTACTTCGCAGCGATGGCCACCACCGTATACCCAACAGAAGCTACTCCGACTTTGAGCGCTCTTTAGGCATCCAGCAGAATTGGCGACCACCGTCATGGCTTCGGCATCGTCCTCGACTGACGGAGATATTGCCACATCCTAAAGCCTGGCAGTACTTGTTTGCACGCGGACGACTGCCAACTCGACGGCCCTTGTGTGCTGAACGAGGCTTGATAGATGGGAAGGTGTAGGAGCAATTGCGAGTCAAAGTTCCTGTTGACAACGTGGTCGCATAATTCCGAGGAGAAGACTCCGAATCGTTGTACATATAAACTGCCGTGCATTAGCATTTTGTATCGTTTGAATTTGGCGTGAGGTCTGGAGCTTGAATTGCAGAATGAACTGGTTACCTCGTGATCCCACCGAGTTGGCGGGGCCAAAGGTGCTTTGCAAGCAAAGCAACATGCACCGAGACACTCATGCGGAAAATAAACGCTGGACGGGTACCGCGAGGGATTCGCGACATCGGCTCATGTCGTCTAGAGACTGACGAGACCATCCCAGTCGCGCGTCAAGCTGGACTCTCACAGGAGGGACCTCATGATGAGTCTTCTATTGCACAATTTTGTCAATGACGAGCAAGGCAGACACAAAGCTCGAAGTGTTTGCTTCAACGACGGCCGACAGAGCAACTCGATCGAGTTTGTTCTTCGACTATTATTGGGAAATTATTCGTCCCAGAAATACAGGCTAGAGGACATTGTGTTCATGCTGCTGCCGATGGAGCTGCGCAACTATCGCGAGCTCGACGCGCAGCTCCAATATGCGCCGTTCAGGACAACCGTCTTCACGAATCGAGGCGACGGTACGTTGACAACCGGTTGTGGTTCCTACAAGAGCGCTCATCGTTCCAATCTATCGTGCAGAACTCGCTGCAGCGCGAGGACCAGGTGCACTCTTCCGCGAGGAATGGAACAGTTTGGCCGGCAATGCACAGCGGTACAAGCCTCTTTCGCTTTATCGCACGGAGCGCGACGTGAACCCGACGCCCACCGCGACAGTGCAGCGGTTCTACGATCCACAAGAAGCGACCGACGTGGGCTCACAAGTCAAGAGGAAAGGCAACGCCGTAGTTTCGCTCCAGTCGAACGTGCCAAGATTCCACGGATCACCGGATGCACAACGAGGACCGGGCTCGTATTTCTCTGATCAGGTGGCGTCCAAGTCCTGCCTGGGCTCGCAACAACTTAATGGTCTCACGTCGTTATCGTCTTGCAGTATCGCGGTGCTTTTCCTGCCCTCTTGTCCAAGAGAACTCCTCGTACTGTGCGGCTCGAGAAACATCAAGCCAAACAAGCATTAGCTGCCACCTTTGGAGTCCTCCCAGCTCCAATAGCCACCGCATCTTGCTCACCGGTAGCAACGTTACCGGCACGCGAGCCGAGACTTCGCACTGCCAAGCCAGTAGCCAGTTTCGCCGACATTCCACTCGAGACCACGCGCCTTGCTCCTGCGCTCAATCCTCGCAATGCGTATCAGAATCCTGTCACCCGAGAGTTCGTTCTAGCGATGCGTCCACCCGAAAGCCCCAACTGTTAAGTTCTTTGGTGATGCAATGACAACTATTTTGTTTTTTAGTACTCCGGAGTATAATATCGCAATATATTCTGCAATGATATTATCTTTTAACGGTACAGTATCTGGTCGATTTTGTCTTCTAAGTTTTATCCATCCTCGCCCGAGTTGTAGCAGACCTTGCACACTCGTACGACGTCGTAGTAGCCAAAGTCCGGGAGACTCATGCGGTGGCTCGTGCAGCGGCCGCAAAAGACGTAGCCGCAGCAGCGGCAGTGGTGGCGATTGCGCAGCAGCGTTTTAAACTTCTTCTTGCAGCGTTTGCAGCACGGCGCGTCTTCGTCGCGCTCCCACACGGGCTGCGAATTGAGGTAGTTGCCTCCTGAAATGACCTTGTCCGTGCCCAACAAGGGCGAGCTGCCAGGCGTGAAATGCCGCGGGTCTCCATCGAGCGAACTCGAGTCCCCCAAGTCCGCCGAAGCTGACGCCGATCCTGGCGACGACGAGGACGACGGAGGGGATGACGTCCTCGGCGATGGGGACGGCTTGGTCGAGCTGGTCGGGCCGCCCAGACGAACCTTCTTGCCGCTAGTAGGAGACAGCATGTCGCTTTCGTTGCGCAAGGCCGTCTCCGGGAGGTTGTAGTTGTAGCAGCGGAACCGCCGCATCGTCTGCTTGGCTGTGTCCTCCTTGATCGCCACCTGGTGGTTGAGCTTGGCGAGCTGCGACTCGAGGTGGTGCACGTCACGCTTCAGTTCGTCTCGACGGGAAGGCGAACTCAAGCGCTGGTGGCGCTTCCCCTCGCTCACGCGGATCGGGTTGGGCAGCGTGGCCGAGCCGACGTCCGCGGGCTCGTCCACTTCCTTGTCGTGCGAACCGCCTTTCATCTGCGCCACCACGTTGATGAACGTGTTCTTGAGGCTGTTGCTGCGCGAGCGACTCGTGATGGACTTGCGTCGTCGCGGGTTGGGCAAGTTGTGCGACGGGAGTGGCGCGGATGGGCCGGTGGACGCGTCCAGGTTGGCGCGTTGCAGCATCTGCGCCATTGTCAGGTGCTCCTGGGGAGAGGAGGAGGAGCCTGCAGCTCGGGCGGCAGCGCCGGCGGTGCCCATCGCGACGATGCTGGCTAGGTCGTGGAAGTCGAGAGAGGCGGCGGTGGGCCGCTTGGCCGGCGTGTGGCGAGGCTCGCCGCTGCTCGACAGCAGTCGCTTCCTCTCCACGTCCTTGGACGGCGTGCCAGGATCGTCTGGGTACTTCAAGTTCATGCTGCGGGAGAGCTTGGCGATGTCCGACCGCAGCTGGCCTGCACGCAGTTCGAGCTGCTGGTCGCTGGTCAGCGCGGCGTACAGACGCGAGAGATCCGCTTCTTGCTGCCGGATGAGCTGCAGCATTTCGAACTCGCGCTGCTGGAGACGCATGTGGCCGATGGCCTTCTGGTACTGACTGACCCAGAGCTGCATGACGCGCACGCGACACACGGGCAGCATGGGCTCCATGTACGTGGACGCGTGCACCTCGCCCCCGGCGAACAAGGGGTTGAGGAACTGGTCGGTGGTGGCGCGGATCACGTCCCAGACGCTGACGCTCGCGATGCTCGAGAGGAAGAGGCTGCGCTCGCTCTCCGAGTTCTTCTGGAACGTCCCGTACCACGACGAGTAGACGGCCTCAGCCACGGACGCGAGCAGCAGCTCGTTGAACTGGAAGTGCGTCGGGAACTGCAGCGTGAGCTGGTACACGGCGTCGATGAACTGCAGGAAGATGGGCGACGTCTGGTCCGACGTCGGATGGGAGCAGCGGCGCTGGAACTGGTGGCCGAAAGAGCACCAGTCTTTCTCGATCAACGACGCGAACCCCGACAGCGTGCGGTAGTACGGGTCCAGCATGATCTGGGCCAGCGCAGAGAGCTGCGCCGTGCGGTCCCAGCCGTCACTGCAGTGCACGAGCACCGCGTCGCCGCGCTCGAGGTGTGTCGCCACCTCGCAGGCTCCTTGCAGGATGCTGCAGATGTGCTCAAGCCATCGACTCTTTTGAACGGCGCCGAAGAAGTTGGAGTCCTCCACCTCGTACAGAGCCTGTGCCAGCCCCGCGAGCGAGTTGCGCACCACGTGGATGTTGTCGATGCCCATGAACGTGATGGCGGCGGTCGGCACGCCGTCCCGGTCGTACTGCTTGACGGATTCGTGGCCCTTCCCGGCCAGCGCGTTGCTCTTGGCGTTGATCTCTGGGCGCGCGTCCACGATGTGCACGACGCTGTTCTTCTTGGGCGTGCTGCGCTTGGCGCGGCCCTTGGCTTTCTCGGCTGGGATCGCCGCGTCTCGGATCGCCCAGATCAACTTCTTGTCCTCGGGGTTGGTGCTGCGCAACACGCCCGTGTTAGGCTGGCTGCTCCGGCATAGTGGTGCCCCAGTGCGAGGGTGGAGCCACGTGAGAGCCGGGAAGCGGCACTTGCTGCGAAACCCCGCTGCAGCCTTGACAATGTCGTCGTTCAGACATTCGGGTACCATGAGGAAGGCCGGGTACGTGGGGCACAGCTGGTAGTTCTTGTTGAGTCCGCAGTGGCGCCAGCGAGGGTGATCCAGCGCGCCTTGGCGACGGAATTCCTCTTCCGGATCGTAGCGAATGCGGCGTCTTGCGGCCAGCTGGAAATGCTGCGGAGGTTTCCTCATTGTCTGCGTGAGCGCGGCAGACTCGCTCTGCTGGTGCTTGAACTTGGGGCGCTCCATGGGCCCTCCGCTGCCGTTGAGGGTCAGGCCGCCCACGTCCTCTTTTGTATACGCGTGCTTCTGGTACTTGCTGAATTGAGCCGTGAGCGCTCGTGCCATGGGCGGCGGCATCGACGAGCTGCTGTGCTTGGGCGTGTACAGCCGCAAGTCGTCCTCGAGCTGCAGATCCTCATCGGTGGCCACGCTGTGGTTGCGATCTGCCGGCGAGCAGAAGCTGTTTTCAATGCGCAGCCACTCGATCTCGCGCACGATGTTGTGCAGCGTCTTGACGCGCTTGAGTTCGGCTTCCCGGGAGAAGTCCCGCACCGAGTCCCGCAGCCGCGAGATGGGCGAGAGCGTCACGTGGTAGTGGCCAGCGTCCATGTTGTCCAGCGTGAGCACTGTGATCATGTTGTTGTTGCTGCGCTTCTGCTGCTGGATCGTGGCCTTGAGGATCTTGCTGATCGGCAGCGTGTGCACGTCCTCGTGCAGCAAGCCCCGCACGCGCCGGTACGGCACGAACCAGATGCGGTAGTTGGTCAGCACCAGTGTGGCCAGCACGCCCTGGTTGGACTCGTTCACGTGGAACGTCACCGTCACTTCCTCCACCATGTGCAGCAGCTTCTCGTGCCACGGGAACAGACAGTCCTTGGGCGTGCCGGCGTGCATGGCCGTCAGTTCGTCCTGCCGCACCGCCACGTCCGGATGCCAGCTCCGCGGCAAGTGGCAATAGGCCTGTTCAAATCTCGGATTCTGCGGTAGAAACACCTCCTGGATGTTCGTTCCGTACGGCTGGTTCACCAGGTATTTGAGGTCTCTTTCCTCGTACTGAACGCTGCACAGAATCCGTCCTTGAGCCGCGGACCCTTTGACCAGCCTGGACCAGATAACCACTGGTTTAATATCCATCACGTCGCTCTTCGTGTCCACCGAGAGCTCCGTTGGAGACGCCACCGAGGCTCGTCCTTTAGTATCCGCTTGGAGATACCCCCCGCTGGAGTTTAGAGACCTGGAGCGACGCTGTAAGTCCGTGGGGTGCGAAGGCCCCGTGAGTAGTTTACTGTCGCTCCCGTTTAAGTGACAGGCCGCCGTCTTGTGGGCGTGCAACTGCCTCACGTCCACGCACTTGGAGCCTCGATGCAACGGCAGAGCGGCGTCTTTAGAAGCCAGAAGAGCTTCCGCGCGCTGCCGCGTGCGTTGCTGGAGCTGCGTCACCAGCCCGCGCCACTCCGGGAAAGGCACGCGTAAAGCGCCCAGTAGGTCGTTCTGTGACAGCTCGTCCTTGTCCAGCACTTCCAACTCCACGTGCAGCGGGCCAGCATGGACCAGAGTGATGGTCACTTCAAAGTCCCAGCGCGGGTTGAGCGAGCGCTTGACGCGCGGCGCGGCCGCCACTTCCTTACCGTCGTAAAAGACCTTGACGAACGGGTCGCTCTTGCCGCTCACGTCGGCGGCCGCCAGCGCCTCGGCGCGGATGATCTGGAGCCGCATGGCCGGCCAGAAGCGATGGTCACTTCGGTGGTGCTTTTTGGAGACTGAACGGACGCGCGGTTGTGGCGATCGTGGGATTTTAAAAAAGTTGCAGATTTGGAAGAGGTTGTATGAAGCGTTATATATGTTTTTAAAGGAGTTCTAAACTGTACTACCTCAAGTCAACTGCTGGATTACAAGCGCTTCCCCGAACCTTCCGGTTCCCTCGCTTTCCAGGCACGCGGGATCAGCGAGCGCTGATATAGTGAGGCTGTGTGTGGTTTTGCAAGCCGCGGGGATCCAAAGAGCTTCGGCGTGGGGAAAGCGTCCAAACTGGTGGCTCATTTGCGGCGGATCTCCTGGCAGGAGTTCAATGCCGTCCGAGGTAAGCCTTTGAGCGTTGTTGCCTTAACTGCGTGTACATTCAGATGATTAGATGCAAAACCGACGTCTGACCAGCTTGCCTGGCCAGAATGTGCGGTTCCCGCCGAGTGGACATCGCCGTAACTTGCTGTCGATAGATGCAGATATAGGAAATAATCGAGGACTGACTTCGAAATGAACCCATCCGATACCCAGTGCACGCCGATCTGCAGCTCGCACTAAAATAGAGCAGCAGCAGAAGCTTTCATATACCGTTTGTGTTGCCGGTTGTACTTCATGAAACAACATATAACTCAGCAAATTTTTACTTAACCCGGACACGCAATGGGAACCAGACTTGGATGTCTCTGACGTTCTGAGTTCACCAGCAGCGGAGTAGGCCAGTATTTCACTGATAGTCTAAGAACCAGATCTACAAACCCAGTAGTACATGTACAGGGCTATTCGGCCAGCAACCGAAGCCTTTGCTGTTTCGAATGCAGAAATATGCCGCTACTGATAAATATCAACGACGCTGAGCTCAAGCTGTCGGAAAGCTTAGGGCCACGCACGAACGCCGTCGTACAATGTAGTACAGTACAACACATCCAGAATTACAGGTGCACCGGATCTACTTTTCCTAACTGATTTCAAATCTAGCAGCTGAAATCTGAAATCTCGACTCTGATTCGTTGCCGAAAGGACACCGTAATATCATCTGTTGTCCCATTGTAAGCTCAAGCTTGATCAGTTTCAGTTGTCCACACGTGACGTCCTTCCAGCTCACTTCAACTTGAGTCCGCTCGTCTCATTTGCTGCCAGGCCGGGCAGCGCCAACGCTGTTACTGCTTGCACCATCTCCGCCCTTCGGCAACAGAAACATATTGAGCACGTCTCGGTTGCTGCCCAGGAACTCGAGCACCTGGCTCTCCACCAGCCTGCGCATGGACGGCTCCAGCGCACTGTGTCGCGCACCCTCCCTAAGTTGTTAGGAAGGGTAGCTGCGGGTCCGTTGAAGAGGACCGGGTTGGTGTGAAGACGGCGGATGTGGTAGTCTCGAACAAGAAACACTATAACCAAAAGAATAGACTCTTGTTATCGTTCTTGACTAGGCTCACTTAAGGAAGATTTACGACTGATCCCACAACTTGCGCGTCGGCAGCGCTCCACGCTCCTCATGGGCATGACTCCCGCCTGAGTCCAACAGCGCACGCCCCTGCATGACACCCGTCCTGTAAAGCGGCACCCCCTCGCCTTCACAGCCACCCAGATCCCTTCGTCGCCTTGCCTTCCGTCCTGGCCGCCACCATGTCTTGGGCGTCGAACCGGAGCTCCTCACTCCTAGCGCCATCTTTCGGGAAGCAGCAATCAACGACGCCGTACCCGAAGCGCTAAACGAGGTATTCCACACCATGCGGGCCCGAACCGTTCGTCGGGCCCGGCCCACCGGCTGGCGCGGTGCCGTTCCACCCGGGTACGGGACATTCTCCCCGACTTCTCGCTTGGCGTCCCCGGCAAGCACGCTCTTGGGCTTCTTGGCGACGAAGCCACTCATCATCGTAGTCGTAGTCGTACTCATACGGGTCGGCGCCGCGCAAGCTACTCACGACCTGAGCCGCCAGCCTGCACTTGAACGTCGACATCCCCTTGATCCACATCCACATCTCGGGCATCCTTGAACGTCTCCCCCGGTTCAACTCCACCTTGTCGTAGTCGCCGTAGACTGTCCCGCTCCTCGCGAGAGCGTTTATCGGCACCCTTTCGCACACTTTCCAGGGCCTTATTCAACACGGTAGTCGGCGAAACGCCTTGTAGTTGTTGGTTGCTATTTCCCTGACGCCACGCGTGAGTGATCAGGCCCAAGGCCAGCACCACGCCACTGCCATGTAGTCCCCACCGGGTCCACTCGAACGCGTAGTTCAGAGCATTGACGGCTAGGACCAGCGATGCAACGCCCATACTCCCACAACACACGTATTCCAGCATGTCGTAGAAGGCCATGGGGACATGGATCGCTAACGACAGTAGGAGAAGCAACGCCCAACACACGACCGCGATAGCTCCACAGAGACGCTTCCAAGCGAGAGCTGTCGCTCCCACATTCGCACGGGCGTAGTTACCGACTGAAGCCCCCGTCTTCAACAACAGGTCAGGCGTGTAGTGGTAGAACGTGACCTTGCCCACATGCCACCATGCTCGGTGCACCGCACCATAAGCACCGTACTTCTCCTTGTTCTCCTTCAACACTTCGCACGGCACGGAGAGCATCGCGCCCCAGAGCGCAAACGCATACGCCGGACCACTCAGCTTGTTCAACTCGGGTCCTTCCAGGACTTCTTGGTAGCGGGTCAGGAACGCCGAAAACATACTCTCATTCAGGCAGGAGACGCGCCACACTTCCTTGACGAAGGTCATGAAGATACTCCAGAACGGTGCGAAAAGCGCCCCACCCACAATCACACACACTGCTGTGAAGCAGTGCTTTGGGATGTACTCGGCACTGGCATACTGGCTCAGATTGAAACCCCACACGTACTCCATGATCATCGTCTACTCGAACACTTGGTAGAACTGCTACCAGCAACAGGCAGTTTCATTAGTGACCGCCCTCCGTAGTCCTCAGTCACCCACCATGGTTCGCAACCGTTCCAAAGAGGACGAGTGGGTCAATCCAGCACCCTTTCTCGGTCTTTTCTCAACCTTCTCTGGCTGCCTCTCGTGTCCGTTCGCATCACTCGAAAACCAATGGAGCGTGCGAAAAGAGAGTTCTCACTCTTCGATTTCCTCCGGCGACGACCCACGACCTCGACTCACAGTCTCATGAGCGAGCAGAAGAAGCCCGCGATCGACGGCAAGGACTTGGTCACGCGTGTGGCCGAACTCGTGGATCTCGAGCAGCGGGTCCACGGCGGTGAGCTGACAGAGATGGGCGAGCGCCTCGCCAGCACCAGATTTTGGGCCAAGATGCGCCCGATTATCGCAGTTAACGAGTTCTCCACCGGCGTCGAGTTCCTGGATGCCGTGACCCAGCCCGTGATCAACGGCGACTTGGAGGAAGCTGCCGATGCCTTCGAGGGCGTCGTCTCACTTCTTCCAGCCCCTTCTCGACAGCGCGCGAACGGTCTCGCCCCTGAGCACCCGATGTTCATAGACTATTCCAAGCGTCCGGCTTCTCCCGACCGGAAGGTTGCCGCGCGGCGTCCCAAGCGTCGTAGGACCACGGCGGCCACTCCTAGGGTTCCTGCTGAGATCCCGGTGGCTCGAGAGAGCGCTCCTCCACCACGACAGTCACGACCGCGCCCGCGACGATTGTGCTCGACTTGACAGGGCCGGCTCCGTCCGAAGAAGAATCTAAGTCGTATGTCGACTTCGCGTACTCTCCCAAGGCTCCGCCCAGTGTACGTTTCGACTTTGAACGCATGTACAAGTCCATGCACGATCGCGGCATTACGCCTGAGTCGCAAGCGTACCCATGGGGAGGGTAGTGTCTCTGGTACGATCCCGAGGAGCACCCATTGGTTCATGTAGTGCACTGGCGCTTCATCATGGCCGTCCGACCTATCGCTTGGGAGTGGGGTCTCCACGCGCGTCTCTATGATGGCAACGCGCAGACTCAACATCGGAAGCGGAGATGACGGCCGTCGCTCTGCGGTTACAGTTCATCAGTGTCTGTATCGAAGTCTGGGGTTACTACGGGTTTCTCCATCGGATCGAGTCCAGCGGCCACCGCAACCTGATGTGGTGGGAGGACAGCCCGGTAAGACGAGCAGCAAGAAGGCGTACTCGGGACCCCACATCGAGGATCTCGGGGTACTCTTCCGGCGTGATATGGACGCGTATCTCCGGAGAATGCGTCGAGCGATCAAGCCCCACAAGTTGGATCTCGACGGCTTCAAGACCATCCCCGAGCTACTAGTGATGACTTCGGCGTTGGACCCGGGCCTGCCGAAGGTGGCTAATCGCTTGAGCGATCGCGCCTTAGCCAGAGTCCTGATCGACATTTCTCGACCGCTGCGTACCGCGGAACACTGGGTCGACAACATGAATGAAGGTGTCTGGGCCGAGCTTATCAGGAACGCCCGGATCAGAGATCTCCACATCAAGCTCAAACACGAGACACCTGAGGAGGCTGCGGAGCACCTGGTCATCCCGCCCTTCGACCCGAACGAAGTCCCACATCCGTCCTGCTCTCCATTTAAGCACCCCGATGGCACCTACACTGCGCGACCACCGGCCACTCGTATCCTGCCTTGGGACGACGAGCGCGGGGTCATCCGGACTCCACTTCCCGCTCCGCACGTGGACGAAGCCGGAGACCAAGGCGATCTCGAAGAAGGTGAAGAAGTCGAGGGTGACGACGAGGACGACAGCGATGCCACCACTTCTCGAGGGTGACGACGAGGACGACAGCGATGCCACCACTTCGCCCCCAGCGACTCCAGTTCTCCACAGCCAGCCCCAGTCGAAGGCATTAGCAAAGTCCAATTCCTCGTAGGCGGCATTCCCATAGCTCCTTAATTGATATTCACTTTTCCAACGTGTCTTCTTTTCATTTGTGAAGCGCTCCAGGCACTTCTTTCACAGGCATCTCGTGTCGGCCTTGGGGCCCCACGAGTTCAATTTTTATCTTCACTCAGCACGACATCTTGTCGAATTTCTCTGCGCACGTCCTCTGGTCGCGCCTCTCGTTCAATCTCTCCACATTCCATTCCACGCGATCCCCAGCGAGGTCACTTCTCGCTAAGACCCCTTCTCTTCTAGACGAGGTATTCGTCTCCCTTTCTAGAACTGAAGCTCATCCTCGTCAGCAGCTTCGTTGACCTCGGCCAGACGCACATTGCGTCGGAGTTCTGGCCAGCCGTTCTCACGCCTGTGTTCGTTCTCGAACTCTTTAATGAGGACGTCGTAGTCAGGGAGGAGGAGGCGCGTTGGTCTCCAACAAGTCTCATAGGAGGCCGTCAATACTAGATACTGCTCTTCATGGTTCTTGATTCGCTTGGCCAGGACGTCTACGATCGGGCTCCCCACTCCAGAGAAAGCCGTCTCTTCCCCTCCAATAGTCAGTCGTTCCATCGTTCCACGTAGCTGGTCGCTGGCAATTCTTCTTCGGTCAACGGGCCGTCATCATCAGTATCCGGCTGCGTTTCGAGGCCTTCAGGGACTTCGTGGGGAACGGACGACTCATCCGTCCCTTGTATTCCTTGAGTCGGTTGGCATTCACTGTCACGACACGGTTCGGGTGACTCGGGATCGCTACTCGATAGGCGTTCTCGCCAAGGCGGCTCACGATCCGATAGGGACCGTGCCAAGAGAAAGCCAATTTCTTAGTTCGGTGCTCGCCCCGGCGAGCACGGAAATACTGGTACACCCACACGGCGTCGCCTTCGTCGAAGCTCACCTCTTCTTGACTAGCCAGCCGACGCTCATGTCGGTCCTGTGCCTTCAACAGCTGACGCTCGACCATGCGTCTCGAGTCCCGTAGAGATAGGAACAGTTTGCGGCGGTAAGCGGCCACTTCATCGCTCTTCCAGTCCTTGGTCGTGTTAAGGAAGGCCATACCTAGAGGCAGCACGGGGTCCCGACCGTACAGGCAGAAAAATGGAGAGTCCTTCAGGGCCTCGTGGAACGACGTCCTGTACGCAAAGAGAACCCGTGGGAGGTACAAATCCCAGTCTTCCTGCGTCTCGCTGACGTACATCCGCAGCATTCCCAGGAGGGTACCGTTGAAACGCTCGACCAGACCTTGGGTCTGGGGATGATAAGCTGCCCCAAACAACTTCTTGATGCCTAGCGTTTCGTAGTATGACTTCGCTAGGGCTGAGATGAAGTTCGAGCCCCGATCACTCAGTAGGCGGTCAGGAACGCTGTGCCGAGCAATCACTTCATCCACCATCAGGTTCACAAACGTGAGAGTGTCCAAGTTCTCTACGGGGAAAGCCTCCACCCACCGAGTGAAGTTGTCCGCGAAAACCAGGATGTAGTTGTTCTCTCGGGGTGTAGTCACGAGCGGACCGATTGCGTCCACTACCAGCAAGGAGAACGGTCCCGAGAGATCCTCCACGGGCATGCTCTGCATCAACCCGTTTTTCCAGGGGCGGTAACCTTTTCCGCTGCCACAAACCGAGCAAGCCCGGACGTACTCCGTCGCATCACGTTTCCACCCCTGCCAGTAAGCGTGCTTACGGACCTTGTCGACCGTCTTGGTCATACCGGCATGGGCGGACAACACGTCCGAGTGACAATAGTGTAGAACCGTCTCAATGAAGGGCAACGGCACCACCGGGACATGGATCTTCCTCGCGGGTCCCACATGAGCCTTCAGATGAACCTTTCGCATTAACACTCCATTCTTCACCACGTAGTGCGGAGCCATTTGCAAGATCTTTACACGGAGTTGAGCGTTCAAAGCCAGCGCTCCGAGTCAAGGAACGCAATCATGGCCAACATCCAAGGCGTTCTTCTTTGTTCTTCGATGAAGCGTAGCATGTCCAGGCCGAACTCGTCTACCTGTGATGACTCCGTTGGTTCCAAGATCTCTTCGCTGGCCCCCAAGCCAAGCGACTCCGGGTCGGTGTGGTCTAAGCGTTCGCTCCCCTCTCCGTCGGGAGCGAGGTAGTCGTCTAGATCGTCCCCGTCACGAGGGTTGGGAGTCACACCTCGCTCCCCGACTTCAAGGAGACCAGGGGCCGGGATAATCTCGGTACTTTGAGTAACGTCAGGGTCTCGTTCCTGCTCCCCGACTACGACGATACCATCTCCGTCGACGTCCTCGTCGTTTAGCAGGTCGGCCATAGTTAGGGGCCCAATAGTCTTCGGGTAGAGACGCGAAAGACCATCGGCGTGCCCCATAGCCGTTCCCGGTTTATGATAGACTTTGAACCGCAGCTGGGAGAGTTCCATGGCCCAACGAGCCAGCTTAGCGTTACTGGTACGGTTCTCCGCGTTGAACATCCACGTCAGGGCTTTGTGGTCAGTGTACAAGTCGAACTCCTGTCGGTCCAAGTAGCAGTGGAATTTCAGGGTAGCCCACACGATTCCCCAACACTCGATCTAGGACGTACCGTCCTCCTTACGGATCCAGTTTTTCTCGGAGCCCACGAGTAGTTTACTCACATAAGCGACCACGCGGTCCCGGCCGTCGATTGTCTGCATCAAGCAGGCCCCCACGGCTAGTTTCGAGGAATCCACGTAGAGTTTGAAGCGTTTCGAGAAATCGGGGTACACCAAGATAGGAGGCTCCACGAGCCGCCGCTTCAATTGCAGGAAGGCAGCTTCGCAGTCGTCCGTCCACAGGAACGCAGCACCTTTCACCTTCAGTCGCTCGATCGGGGCTGAGATGCCGGCATACCCAGGTATATACCGTCTGATAACTCGTCAGGCCCAGGAACGCCCTCACCGTGTGCAACTCGTGAGGCCTCTGGATATTGACCACTGCTTTCACCTTCTCGGGGTTGGGCAGTATACCGGCAGGCGTGACTATATGACCGAGGAACGACACCTGGTCACGATTCCAGCGGCACTTTTTCATCTTCAATTTGAAGCCAGCGTTTCTGAAACGCTCGAGTACTTGACGCAGCCGTACCAAATGGGTCGGAAAGTCTTCACTAAACACGACACAGTCGTCCAGGTAGACTAAACAGATGCGCCATTTCAGATCGACCAGAACGCTCTCCACTAATCTCGAAGGCCGGAACGGCGTTGCAGAGTCCAAACGGCATCACTAGCCACTCGAACAACCCATACTTGCGAGTGAAGGCTGTCTTCTCGACACTGTCGGCGGCCATGGGAACGTTCCAGTATCCCGAGGCAATGTCCATAGTAGAGAAGAGCTTTGCATTCCCCAACACATCCAAGATGTTGTCAATGAGAGGCATAGGGTAGCAGTTCTTCACCGTGATCGCATTCAGGCGGCGGTAGTCAATACAGAATCGAATTCCCCCATCGGGTTTCCGGATCATGAGTACCGGGCTAGCCCAGGGACGGGTCGAAGGTTGAATATGACCGAGGTCCTGGTACTGACGGATCTCGGCCTCCATTACGTCCCCTTCGACATTCGACACTCGATAGGGCCGTTGTTTTATGGGTGGATGCGTCCCCGTGTCGATAGAGAATTCCAGCAAGTCGGTCCGGCCGGGTGTCATCGAAGTCTCCACGAACATGTCCCCAAACTCTGTAAGCAGTCCCTTCATAAGTTGCTGCTGCTCCGCACTCAGTTTAGAACCCTCAAAGTCGACGTCCAGTTCTTCGTGTAGCACCTTTTCGAGCTCGGGCATAGGCGTGGGGTCCGATGAAGCACTCCGAGCAGCCATGCCGATGACGCTATCCGTCCAAGTTCCTCCACTCGACCGGGTTTGAGACAGCTCTGTTTCGGGCGGTCCCGTAGACTCGTATTGGAACGCCGAGTCCGGCACGACCGTGGCCGCGGCAACCAGTGTTCCCCGCCGAAGGAGCACGTCCTCCGTGGACGCATTGCAAACTTCGACTAGCCGTTTGCCCTGTTGCACCGTGCATAGCGTACGAGCCACCTTCACTGTCTCGTCTAGGCCTGGCAGTCCCTCGACTAGGACTGTTGACCCCTCAGCTACCTCTCCTAGGACTTCGGTCACTACGATCGCTTGCCCGCCCGGTTGTAGTTTCACCGTAGCGTTCATTCGGGACTCGTGTGTCTCCTCCACTCGGGGTGACCCCAGAGGAAGCACTTCTCCAGTGTCTTTCAGTGTCAGTGTACTGCTGTCCAGGTCTATCACGGCTCGGTAGGCTTTGAGCGTGTCCGTGCCAAGGATGGCGTCCACGTGAAGTTGGTTCACCACTACGAAAGGTCGAATCATCTCTCGCGACCCTAGACGCATCGGCAGATCAATGACGCCCTTGATTCCCACCTTGTGACCGGTGACTCCATTGAGGCTTCGCTGGTACGGTCGCAGGGGTTCGTGGCTGCGTCCGATACGTTTTAACACTCGCGCGTGGATGAGGCTAGCCACGGCTCCGGAGTCGATCAGCATCTGGGCCGACGTACCGTCCGGCCGACAACGCCTCCACGCCACTCACGGACCCGATTACTCGCTTGCCTTTTCCGATCAGGGACTCGTCATCGTGGGACTCCTCTCTCGAGTCAGGGACTTCTCGTAGCCCCGACGTTTGCTTTGTCGCTTCACACTTGGCCACGACGTACGCTTCCTGATTCAGATTGTCAACGTCAGCTTGACTCAGAGATATTGCGAGGAACGCCTCAGTGCGCTCGACGAACAGCGATGAGCACTCGAAGCTCACTCGTTTCTTGGAAGGACCCTTCGCCGGAGTGCGGGCTAGGTGGTCCTCGGTTAGTCTTCGAGCCTCAAGCTTGGCGCGGATAGAGCAGGTGTTCTCCACGCAATAGGCCCGCACCGCTCTCGCCACGGGGCGCAGTCGAGCGGTATTGATCTCCGGCTCCATCGTTCGTGCCTCAGCAGCAGCCCGGGCCTCAAGGCAGTCCTCACTCAGACACGCCGATGCCCCGTCCGCGCCGCAAGAGATACACGAGGCCAGGTTGTCTCGTAGCTCGGCGCGGATCAATCGATAGGCTATGCGTCGTACCCAGGAGCGGTCCTTCGGGGGAAGATCTCGCACTTGCTCTGGATGTCCGTCGCTCTGGAAGTGGATTCCCTGCGACTCTTGAGCGAGGCACACCAAGTTGATACCAATGTTGTCGTACACCACGGCTTCATCCACCTCCAACGACTCGACGTTCTCTTCCACACGTGCTGAAAGTAATATCTCGTCGTTGATGACGTCGACTCCCCCGCCTACGTCACGTCCGTCCGAGGGCTCAGAGATCACAGCACCGACCCGTTCCTTGGGCTCAACGGCTGGTTTGACGCCCTTGAAATCGCGGTTAGCACGTCGTGCTTCTTCAGAGGCAGCAAGCGTTCGTCGGTACCAGAGTAGCCAATACTCTGGGGTGGACAGCTCTCCGGGAGACGCACACTGCGTCCTCTTCAGGGTCTCCAGGGGAATGTCGAGGATCGTACTAATTTCTTCGAGCGACATCTTCTTCTGTTGTTCAGCATTCTTCTTCATTCGGCGCTGTAGCTCGACCTCGTCGAGAGGGTACAGCCTCTCTTCGAGTTCCTTGTCGTACTCTTCTTTTTCGTCGGACGCTCCGATAGACACTCCATCATCCAGTTTGTCCAGTTCCTCCGCGGTGAACAGCCTCTTGTGCGACACGTCAGTCTGCGTGTCGGCATCTTCATCTGGCCCCGGACCGCTAGAGACCTCCTTGTCGAGCAGTTCTACTTCCTTCTCGCTCTGTGATTCCTTGGTGACCAGACTGGCCACTGACGCCGTTCCCGCTATTACGACGTCCTCGCTCAGCGTCTCCAGTACTCCTACCGGGTCTGAATTCGCCAAGCATTTTTCTGGCTGGGCTCTTCATCGCCCAGCAGCACTTCCTCGAGCTGTCTTCCTCCCGTTTCGTCGCGGTCACGCTCGGCCCCGTCAGCAATAGCTTCTCCGGGCGCGTTTCGTCCTCTTTGCTGACCTTCCCTTGGTGAGATTCGTCGTCCCCCGACAAGTCGTAGGGCTCATCTGACGATGCTGGCCCCGGATTTCCGGCCCAGCACCATCATTCAGCTCAAGCGACTTTCCGTGCGACCGAACGGCGCATGGGAGCCGGCCGATGTTGGCTTCACGTGTCGCACAACAGATGGCCGTTCCCATACCGAGCCCAGTTTCCGGCTCTGGTATCCAGATGGCGGGGGCTCCGTTTCCTCCGCTAGCACTCGGCCTCGCTCCTCCTTGACGACGTGGCTTATCACACTCAAACGCTACATGACCACGCTCCCGGCAGTTGTTGCAGGTCATGTTGTTGTAGCGGCACATGTCCCGACGGCAACCCTTGTAGTGGCAGCGTCCACACACGCTAATGCCTTCCCGAGTGTAGTCGTCTGGGCCCATGCGCCGTCCAGTGCCAGTCTTACCCGGGTCGTTCTCGGTAGCCGCACAGCTGCTATGGAGCGGGTCTTCGTAGGCGGCATCAGCGAAGCCTTGAGGGCTGCTCTTCCTAGGAGACCGGGGCGACCGAGCCATCTGCTGCTGTTGTTGCACTAACAAGTTCTGTGTCTGCTGCATCATGGTCATCATTTGCTGCATCAAGGCGTTCTCTGAGGACGGCTTCGGTGCGACTGCTTCCGCGAAGTCGCTGTCGTCCTCGACCGAAATGTGCATGTTCTCATATAGCAAGACCATCACCGCTTGAGGGATCGTCGTCACCATGCTGGTTGTCAACGCGGACTTCCACTCGCGGTTCCGTAGGCCAGATAGGAAGTATTGTAACGCATCTGGGGATCGTAGCATTGAGCCGCGTCGCACAGGCTCGAGATCTGATCACCCCACACCTCAGCCGACATGCCCTTCGAACGCTTCGTGTTCTTGAGGCGTTCGATCATCTGTAGAGGAGTCTGGCAGATAAACTGATTGTGGAACCGGCGTCGAAGCGTCTCGAAGTCCTGGATCTGCGAGTACATCCACCAGTTCTCGCCGGTCTTGCCCTTTAGACATCCGCGGAACGCGCTCAGTCGCACTGTGTCAGACAAGCAAGCGTAGCCCGCTCGAACGAGTCCCAAAAGGTTTGGGCCTTCTCAACTGAGGATCCGTCCGCGTAGAACGGCTGGATCATGCGTACAGCGTTCTTGATACTCGACGGCATTCCAAATTCGCCCTGCTCGTAACCTCGCCCACTCGCTGTCAACGGCTGAGTAGCGTCTAGCGTCGCTCCACCGTGGGAGTTTGCGTCAACTGCATGGTCCTCAGTTGATCCTGCAACGCTTGCTGTTGCTGAGCAGCCTGGGTCCAGTCCCCAGGCTGGAATAGCTGGCTTCCAAACCCCAAACCCGGCGTCCCTTGAAGGTTGTTCAGCGTGTATCCCCCATCGCGGTAATCGCCGTTCTAGGCGTCATCGAGCTCAGCGTCTGCGGCGGAATATATCCCGGCGCGCTGTATCCGTTGCCCCCAGTGTACCCCACCGACGTAGGGGCAAACGGTTGCGGTCCCGAGTAAAGGGGGCCAGGCCCGACTGGGAACGACTGCTGACCCGCCTGTCCGAACGACCCTGAATTCGCAGTAGTCGTCGTCTGAGGAATCGGTAGTGGCTGAGTCGTCGTTAGCGTCGTCGCTCCACTGTTCATCATCAACAGCGTCTGGTACGGTCCAGCAACGATAGTCGAGCCAGGGTTACTACTCAATGCTGCAGGTAGATTTAGTCCCGCATTCGGTAGTCCAGCTCCAGGAGGTGCCGTCGCACCCTGCCCCCAGGGTCTTGGCATCCCCGACGTTGGTTGCTGTCCCATCGGTGCGGGCCTACTCGGCATGGCCGGCATACTCAGCCTCTGCGGGTTTGCGGAAGGCGGCCTGCCCACGGGTTGGTTCATCGGTGGCGGCAGTCCTGGCACCACGAAGCGCACTTGAGGTTGAGAGGCAACAGGTAAGGGTCCAGCACCATATCCGTAATTCGGATTCGGGTTCCCCATGGTCTGCGTCTGCACTTGCCCATAACCGAGGTACGGATTGATAAGCGGCTGTCCCTGCTGCGCTTGACTCTGTTGACCCAATACGCTTTGCGCAGGAGCCTGAGTTCCACTAGAACCAAGCGACCCACTCCCCGCCGGGTCCGGCGTTGTTCCAGTCAGGGCCACCGGTCCCGGGTCGGGCGTCTGGGAAGACCCCGTCGTAGCGGCCCGTTGACCCAGTCGTCGCTGCTTCTCCTGAGCTCAGTTCTTGGCCTTGACTCCTGTTACCCCGTCCGGCAGTGCTGCTCATCGCCAGCTGTACGGCATCTCTGACTGCACCTAGTCCAGCGGGAGTCGTCAAGTCCGGACGGCGAGGCTGAGGTTGCTGGACGGTCGTCTCGTCCGGTAACCTCGTCGTCGGGTTGGCCGCTGGGCCCATGGGCGTCACTATCCCCACTCTCGTGCCAGGTGGCGGCGGTTGTTGCGGCCCCTGCCTTTCTCCTTCTCCTACGTTGGTTACCGTCACCTCCGAGATGGCGTCCCCGTACCCCGTGTCCGGGTCTTCGCCACTTCCTCGAGATGCCATGATCCCCAGCACGCTCAAGCGTTTAGTTTCTTCTCTCCGCAAGCGTTCCCAACGATACAGCTCCGATGCCGACTACCTCAGTCGTGCACGCTGTGTCTCGGGCTCCGGCTTGATCCGCAGAAGTCCACACGCCTTGATCGCACTACGCGATCCCGAACCAAGCAGTTACCCTGCTTCTCCACCAAATGTCGCGTGCCCTCCCGAAGTTGTTAGGACGGGTAGCTGGGGGTCCGCTGAAGAGGACCGGGTTGGTGTGAAGACGGCGGATGTGGTAGTCTCGAACAAGAAACACTATAACCAAAAGAATAGACTCTTGTTATCGTTCTTGACTAGGCTCACTTAAGGAAGATTTACGACTGATCCCACAACTTGCGCGTCGGCAGCGCTCCACGCTCCTCATGGGCATGACTCCCGCCTGAGTCCAACAGCGCACGCCCCTGCATGACACCCGTCCTGTAAAGCGGCACCCCCTCGCCTTCACAGCCACCCAGATCCCTTCGTCGCCTTGCCTTCCGTCCTGGCCGCCACCATGTCTCGGTCGTCGAACCGGAGCTCCTCACTCCTAGCGCCATCTTTCGGGAAGCAGCAATCAACGACGCCGTACCCGAAGCGCTAAACGAGGTATTCCACACCATGCGGGCCCGAACCGTTCGTCGGGCCCGGCCCACCGGCTGGCGCGGTGCCGTTCCACCCGGGTACGGGACATTTTCCCAGAAATATGCCGGTCCTGATAAATGCTGAGCTCAAGCTGTCGGAAAGCTTAGGGCCACGCACGAACGCCGTCGTACAATGTAGTACAGTACAACACATCGAGAATTACAGGTGCACCGGATCTACTTTTCCTAATTGATTTCAAATCTAGCAGCTGAAATCTGAAATCTCGACTCTGATTCGTGCCGAAAGGACACCGTAATATCATCTGTTGTCCCATTGTAAGCTCAAGCTTGATCAGTTTCAGTTGTCCACACGTGACGTCCTTCCAGCTCACTTCAACTTGAGTCCGCTCGTCTCATTTGCTGCCAGGCCGGGCAGCGCCAACGCTGCTACTGCTTGCACCACCTCCGCCCTTCGGCAACAGAAACATATTGAGCACGTCTCGGTTGCTGCCCAGGAACTCGAGCACCTGGCTCTCCACCAGCCTGCGCGTGGACGGTTCCAGCGCACTGCCACCGCGGCCCACGCGCTCCTGCGCCAGCGCCATGGCCCCCTTCAAGTCCCCCGTCTCACGCATGAATGCGGCCGCATCGTCCGCAATGGCGCGCACGCCGTCGTCCTTGGCCAGCAGTGTGCGCAGCCTCGCGCGGAACGCTGGAAGCCGGTCGTGGTACAGTGCGCTAGTCCACGGGTGCGCGAAGAAGGCCACCCAGTCCTGCACTTTGCCGGCGGCGTACGAGGCCAACGCGCTGTTGAGATAGGCCTCGTGCAGCCCCACGAGGATCTGCAGGTCCCGCACGGGCACAGCGCCGTCACCCAGGTACTCTAGACGGCTGAGCACCCCCACGTCGTTGAAGAGCAGGCACGTGTAGCGCGACGGTCTTCCGGACACGCCCGTCGAGGGGCGTGAGCGCGCGTGGCCATGAACGATGCCCATTTCTTCCGCGTCGCTGCCGATGAGGCTCGCGTCCGTAGCGCGCGACGCCGTGTTCGTCGGCAGAGCCTGCAGCGCCAGCGTGTTTGTCAGCGCCGGCACGCTTATCTGCACGTAGTGCTTGCCGCCTAACACAACTGCAGTGCGCATAACGGGCAGCTCCATCTCTGGCGGCGGAATCATGGGCGTCTTGGTCGGCTGTGTGTGGTGTGCGGGCAGCGGGTGCACTTCGGACGGGGCTTCCGGCACTGCCATCGGGTCGAGAAGCTGCAGCAGTGAGCGAGCGAGCAGCTCGCCTCCTTCGCGACTGCTGTAGCTCTCGTGGAGCTTCGCAGCGATGAAGCGCCGTGAGAAGCGGCACAGCGACCCTGCTCCAAGCACGTGAGCGTCCGTGGTGCGCATCTGACCGTCGACGACGAGCCGGCCGTCGTACACGAGGCCGCTCTCGTTCACGGCACGGAAAACGTCAGCGTCGGCGTCGTTGTGCTGGCAGCACAGCAGCCACGAGCACTGCATCAGTTCTCCTTGGACCACGCTGGCATCATTGTCATCTGCGTCGCCAGCGCCTCGCAACGCGTGGTCTGCAGCTTTCGCACCGTCGAGTGTTGAAAGGAGACGAACGCCCTCCAACTGCTCGTCGTTTCCAAGTGTTGTCTCGATGGCAACGACTTTCGTGGCAGGATGGATCGTGATGCCGTTCTTGGCGTACTGCTTGTCCATCTCGGAGCGCACCACGGCGTCCTCAAACACGCCGCTTCCGCCGTCTCGCGCTGGCGAAACGTGGTGGATGCGCGTGCCACTGATTCCACGGACTAGCAGCGCTTGGAGCACTTGTAGCGCCAGCAGAGAGCTCCCGTACACTACAACAATTCCTCCAGGTTGGTCCTGGTCTTGTCCAGCGGCTTGCAGCTTGCTCAATGCAGCGTGGAGCTTTTGAGCGGTCGGTAGGTCTCCCAGCGCCATCATTTGCTTTGGAACTACCGGGGGATAGTACGTTGCGCTTGTCGCCTTGCCAGAAGCGCCACCCAAGTCTTCGTCCACGAATCGTGGCAGCCGTCCAAGTGACGTGCACGTGCCGTCCTGCAGTCCTGTGGTAAGCGCCAGGTAGTCGTACGGGATGCACGAGCCGTCCTGCAGCACCAGCGCTCGCGTTTCGCGATCTACCCGCACCATTCGGCTCTCAATCACTCGCACGTGTGTACGCAAGCTGTACTGCTCGAGCTCGACGGCTGTGAAGGTGCTCTTACGAGCAAAGTCCGAGGCTTTCGGCGTCGTCGTGTCCTCTTCGCCGTCCTCCATCGGCGCCACCGTCAACCCATGCGGGGAGACGAGTGTTAGGTTGGCGAAATGCAGGTACGGAGTGGCGAGCAGTCGAGTCAAGCAGCTCAGCGCAGCGTCCGACGCGCCAACAAGCACGACGCGCTGGTTGATGGTCATCTTCGGCTCGGATAGCAGTCTTTTCGGCAGTACAAACAGCGCAAAGGCAGCGCAGATCGCCGCTCGTCGGAGCCGTTCTCGTTCGTCCTTGACGTCGTCCCCCACTTCCTCATCCGGAGCGCCATTGCTCGATGTCTTACCGGCGTTAGTATGCACACCACGCCGCGGTGGGGCAAGCACGAACTCCTGGAGAGCGGCGCTGAACGACGATCTACTCCCAAGACCCGTCGGCACTTGGTACACCAGGCACGTCTTGCGGAAGTGGCGCATCAACTCGAGCAGCACGAAGCGCGCGCACGGGGCGAAGATCGGATTCAGGATCAAGTGGCGCACAAAGGCCAAATCCTTGGCGCGGTGGAACTCCAAGCGCGCGACGCGCTCCATGTCAAAGTGATGAGGCAGCAAACTGGAGACCTCGTTCTGTCGAGCGAGAGCTGCCAGCCCAACGACTTGGCCGTTCGCACGCACAACGAACGCGGCGTGGCGCGGCAAGTCTTCAAGGTCGACGTCGGCTTCCTCACTGGCAAACGCCAGCTCCTGGTCGAGCGCTTGACGGGTGTAGCGATCCAGTGAGCCCATCAGAGGCGCCAGTTCTGCGGCGTCTTCGGCGGCGCTGGCGCCACTGGGTAGCACACGTTGAACGTCGATCGAGACGGGGTGCAGTACGGCTCGGCCGTCGCTTGTACGCGGACAGAAGAAGGAGATAGCGTCGCGATGCAAGACGTAGAGCGCGTGCGTGAACGCGCTTGCCGGTCGCGCTGTTATCCGCGAGAAGAAGGCGAGACACGGAGGCTCCCGCGCGTGCGTAGGCAGCGTGAGCAAGCAATAGTCCCGTGCTGGGAACGTCGCGAAGGCTGCGACCAGTAGGTCCGAGGAAGAAGACCGCTCGAACGCGTCGTCGCCCACGCAGAACAACGTGATGGCGAAGCAGTTCGTCTGCGCGTCGGCTCTTGCCAGCTTCGAAAGACTCTCGGCTCCCGTTCGTTGAAGAGCTCGAGCTTCGGCCTCCGCTCCACGTTGGAAAGTCGGAGCGACGAACGCCTGAGCGATCAACGCAGCCGGCTGGAGGCCGTCGGCGCGGATGAGCTGCACGGTGGTGCCCTTGTTGCCGCGATACGCTTCGAACGCAGCCAACACGCCGTCACTATGAGCATGGAATTGCTCGAGGCGCGTTCGCAGCGTCTCCTCCGTGTCGTCACTGCGTTGAATCACGCGCGCCTGTACTTCAGGAGGTGGCGGATTGAACTCCACGTGGTACGTCTTCCCTGTCTCCGGATCAACGCGCCGTCCGGCGATACGGCGGATAACTTCTTCGTCCGGGACGTCGAGGACCAGCACGCAGTCCGGCGCAGCTTTGCCGCCACGAGCGGCAAGCAGAGCCTCCGCCTGTGTAGCTGTGCGTGGGAAGCCGTCGAGCAGCCACCCGCGGCTTTCGCAATCTGGCTGAGCGATCCGCTCCAGCACCACGTCTACAATGAGTTCGTCCGGCACGAGTTGTCCTCCGTCCATGAAGCCTTGCGCCTGCGTTCCAAGCGGAGACTTGTCCCGAATGGCTTGACGCAGGATGTCGCCCGTGGACAGATGCACCACACCGAGCAGCGCCACAAGCTGTTCGCATTGAGTGCCTTTGCCCCCGGCCGGCGGACCCGAGATGACCAGCTTCGGTGGCGGTAGTTCGCCGTGATTGATCAGGATACGAAGCTTCTGCGCCGTCTTGATCGCACGCGTTTGCTCGATGATGACTTGAGCCACCGCGTGCTTGGCCTGCAGTCCATTCACGGCGATGACTTTGGCCGCGACGCCGACGCCGACACCGACGGGTCCTGGGACAGTGCTGAAGGCGGAGAGTACAGCGCCCAAGTGCTTGTGGAAAGTGGCGAGTCGCTGGCGGATCGTCGACTCGGTGTCGTCGCTGCGCTGGACAAGGCGGTCCAGCACTTGGTCGTCGTCTGGCGGCGGATTGAACTCGAGGTGGTACGTCTTGCCCGTCTCCGGGTCCACACGCCGGCCGGCGATCCGCCGCACCACCTCGTCGTCCGGCACATCCAGCGCGATCACTGCGTCTGGGCAAAAGCCCGCGGCTAAGAGCGCCTGAGCTTGCGTTGCCGTCCGTGGGAATCCATCCAGCAGCCAGCCTCGCGCTTCACAGTCTGGCTGTGCTAGTCTTTCAAGTACCACGTCGACGATCAGTTCGTCCGGCACGAG
Source organism: Phytophthora crassamura (assembly GCA_033557995.1). Taxonomy (NCBI): domain Eukaryota; phylum Oomycota; class Peronosporomycetes; order Peronosporales; family Peronosporaceae; genus Phytophthora; species Phytophthora crassamura. The sequence continues at coordinate 783,981 of JAUCED010000018.1, forward strand.
CTGTCCAGAGTCCATGAAGTGCTGAGCCTGCAGACCCAATGGCGAGCCACACGCCACCGCAGCACGCAGTAAGTCGCCCGTGGAGAGATGCAGCACGTTGAAGGCCTCGACAAGAAGCTCGCATTGAGTGCCTTTGCCCCCTGCGGGCGGACCGGCGATCACGAGTCTGGGAGGAGTGATCTTGCCGCCTTGCAGGTTGCTCTTCGCGAGTTCATTCAGCGCGTCAAGTGCGAAATTGTCCTGCAGCGTCGTCACATCCAGCTGGTCCGAGATCGCTAGGAGCCCCACCGCTCGAGCCTGTGCAGCAGCGTTACTCGCGCCATTGGCCGTCGCTTCGGCGATGAGGCAGACGTTGTGGTCGTCTTGGTCGTGGATGAGCTCAGCCAGGAAGTAGTTGCCAAAGGCTGAGGCCACCGTGTCCGCTTGAGCCGTCAGAATCGGCTCCAAGTCGTCGTGGTCTTCCACTCGAGCCCGACGGACATGGACGGCTGGGAAGAAGGCGTCGGCCTTGGCTTGGTACACTGCGAATTGGCTGAAGGTCTTGGCGTTCTTGGCGAACTGCTGCTCGAGTCGCTTCCACTCGAGGGACCCTTTTGGAGCTACCACCGACGTCGTGCGAGGCGGAACCCGCTCGAAGCACTTGGCCAGCGCCGGCTCGGTCTCTGTGATGTTCACGTCTTCCGGTAGAACGAGTAGTACGCAGCGCTTGGTCGCCAGTGTAGCAAACGCCGGGTGCAGTAAATGCCGAAGCACCGGCGGACGACTCGCAACACCCGACGCTGTTTGCCGATGGGCGAAGTACGTCAGGAACAGGAATGCCGAAGCCTACAAGAAAGACGGTCCGTCAATGCAGTGAAACGAGTCGGTACTTTGACCCCTCCACGTACCGGTGGGAGCTCGAGCTTGTGCTCCAGGAAGGCCGGAAAGCACGTCAAGTCGGCCAGTTCACCCGACGGTGAACTGTCGAAGGCTGCGAAGCCCAAGACTCGCTCCGGTCTCGTCGGGTCCGTGGCTGTCAGCGCCAGGAACGACGTCTCGATGACGGCTCCCAGCAGAGCTCGGCCGAAGTACGCCCTGCGGGCATCTTTGCTGGGCGAGTCGAGCTCGAGCACGCCGTTCTGGTCGCGGTCTTCGCTGCGGCGGATGGCGTACAGCTCGGGGTGATCCATCGCGATGCAAACTGAGAGGCGTCGGCCAAGATATGCCGCTCAAGGGTCGGGCCGAGGCTGTTCAGGCTGCACACAGAACTGCAGCTTTTGTATTTATTTCCCCTCTGAAAGTCCTTGTCGAGGCTGAGTTCCGGCCGCCGGAGGTTCTTCAACGCCGTCAATGAGACCGCCACACAGTAAGTTTTCTTTCAGATACTTTGAGAGAATCCTGCGATCAGAATACCTGTAGATTGAGTTGATCTACATGAATTCCACTGGACTTCAAGCATTGACCTTGCCAGTGCTTGGCAAGCACTGCTTGCTCGTTGTAGGCTCATCCTGGTTCGCGGTGCCGCACGGTTCGCTTCCTGCCAGCTCGTGCTGCCTAGAGAAACGTTTGTTGTGAATCCGAGTGAACCCGAGCTTTTTTTGGTTTCGTGTCACACTCGTTACGTTGCGTTAAAGTTGCATTAATCGTTGCATTAATGCAACTTTAACGCAACGTAACGAGTGTTTTTTGACACGAACCAAAAAAAGCTCGGGGTGCGTCCAGTAAAGTCCGGAAAAAGTGCTGGTGTATACCAGTATCGTAAACATAGCATACTAAAACGTAGTAAGACGAATTGGCAGCTTGTCACCATTGCACTGCCCTTGCGCTTTGGTACAGTGTGTGTACATGGCATCATCACTTTTCATTCGGCGACCGGAGACTCAAGGCCGCAGCGCACCACCTCAGCGCGAGTACCGTCTCGATTTCCCGTCTAGAAGCCTATCAATGAGCTCCACGGCGCTTCTGTTGGCGTCCACGTCGCCCCCACCTTCAACGGGGCCTGAATACGCCGCGGTGGACTGTCGCGAGTCTCCACTATCCCATGCCATTGACATAGGGGACGTCAAAGTGTCGGCCGCCGAAGCCGAAGCCGCTGCCGACGGCGCGTACGTCAACGTGACGGCCTCGTCCTCCTGCGGCGCATCGGCCGCCGTGCAGCACAACCCGTTCACGTACACGACGCCAGTGGACACGTACGAAAAGTGCAAAATGATGGTCATGTGTCTGCTGGGCGTGCCCTTGCTGCGCGTCCTGCTGCTGCTGAGTGTCGGCGTGTTGCTCGCCATCGTGAGCAACTTGGCGCTCATCGGCTACAAGCCGCTGGACGCGCACACGGGCGCACGCCCAGCGCTGCCGACGTGGCGTCGCGTCGTGGGCTCTCCCGTGCCCTACCTGCTGCGCTCGCTCATGCTGCTCGTCGGCTACTACTGGGTGCCCGTCAAGTACCCGCCCAACTTTGACCGGCGCAAGATGCCGCGCGTGATCGTGAGCAACCACCTGACCTTCTTCGACGGCCTGTACCTCTTCACGCTGCTGTCGCCCAGCATCGCCATGAAGACGGACGTGGCCAACCTGCCGCTCATCAGCCGCATCGTCCAGATGATCCAGCCCATCCTCATCGACCGCGCCACGGCGGAAGGCCGCAAGCGCGCCATGCTCGACATCACGACGCACGTGGCCGACGCGACCAAGCCGCCGCTGCTCGTCTTTCCCGCAGGCACCACGTCCAACCAGCGCGCGCTCACCAAGTTCAAAGTGGGCTCGTTCGTCTCGGGCGTGCCGTGCCAGCCGGTGGTGCTGCGCTACCCGTACAAGCACTTTGACATGAGCTGGCCGCCTGGCGTTTCCGGCCTCTACTTGGCGCTGCGAGTGCTCTGCCAGGTCTACAACCGACTGGAAGTGGAGATTCTACCGGCCTACTACCCGTCTGAACGCGAGCAGAACGACCCGCAGCTCTACGCCAGCAACGTCCGCGACGTCATGGCCAAGGCCCTGGGCATTCCCACGACGAACCACGCCTTCGAGGACGTGGCCAGGCTCATGCGTATCGGCGGCGACGCCACCAAGCACGCCGTGCCCTTGACGAACGTGGGCGACGTGACCTCCTTGACGGCGTTGAAGCGCGGCGACGTGGACCGCCTTGTCGAGTACTTCCGGCAGCGCGACTTGGACAAGGACGGCCAGCTGTCCATGGAGGAGCTGCGCGCGCTGTTCGCCCGCGACGACCCGGTGATCGTGGACCAGCTCTTCGAGCTCGTGGACATCGACGACAGCGGCCTCATCGACTTCCGCGACTTGTGTCTCGCCCTGCGCGCCTTGCAGCCAGAGAGCATTAACGAAGGCGACGACGCGCTGGCCAAGTTCGTCTTTAGTCTTTACGACCTGGACAACAACGACCTCATCGACGTGGCCGAGCTGGAGCGGATGCTGCACGTCCAGCGGGTCTTCTACGGCGTGCCCGAGTCCAGCGCTGCAGCCGTTCTACGTCAAGCCTCAAACGTGCGAGCGGAGAACGGCGTCGGCGTCGGCATCAGCTTCGAGCGCTTCGAGCAGCTCGTGGAGCAGAACCCGCAACTGCTGGGCTACGTGCGCAACAAGCTCGAGATGCTACGAGGCTCACTGCGCAAGAGCAGCAGCGAGGAGATCCGTCCCCGTCCGTAGGGAAGGACCACTACTGTAAACTAAATGTATAGTTGTTCTTGAAGGACTTCTTCGATGAGCGTAGATGAAGCGTGGCACGATGTACAGAGGATCTTCCTTCAACGACGAGATGAGGCTCGTGGGACCAGCGGAATTGTTGGTGTTCACGATAGCGAGCTGGGAAAACAATCCACAGCATGCGGGAAGTGCACCGCATAAAGCTGAAGTTTATACTGGGAAGACCTCGTTAGAGGCCCACCCAAGATTAATTCCACGGTACTACGTAAGCGTAAACTGGGTCAACATTCAAGTAACATGTCGGCATTGCTTCGACCAATTGTAACAGCAAAAAACCTGCGTGAGCCGAAGTCGCAGACGATCTAGTTGATTCGTTTTGATCGGCTTTGGGGCACGAAGTACGATGTCATTTTTGCTTATATTCAACGTTGCACAAACTTGAGAACATTGCTCTGAAAAACTGTGGTGTGGAGCTCGGTGACCTTAATTAAGTCTCTCGTAAATGATAATCTTGCTCAGCAGTCTATGTTTCTCTCGACTCTTTTTCTACTAAAACTTGACTAATTCTCGATTAAATCTCCGATGCCTTGTTCGTCTCGTGCTTGCCTTCCCTGTTGGTGATACCGAGGGGACCCCATTCGCTTTGATCTATGGAAGTAGCATGCTTGCCATCGGTCCCAGTAGAAATCTGAAACTTTGATCGCGTCCCGAACCTTTCCAATGCTGGCTGTAGCCAAACGATTCTATGGTGGTGACGACTTACAGTCCTCACATTGCAATTGCTTGGCCCCACGTTGTCGTGACCCTATACAGCCTATCGATCCGGTTCGCGTAGGATCGATCTGCTCCGACAGCACATCGTGAAGCTCTGCTCGAGTGCGATAAACTCGCCCCGCTCGAAGTTGCTGCTCGAGAAGAGTTCAACCAACACCACGCTTCGGTTGACCAAAGAGCTTCTCGTAAAATGCAGACTGATGTGAGCATCGTTATTAATACGGATGTCAATGCCATCCATGTCGTTGGAACATGCGGCAAGCAGGCGACGATCGACAGCGCTCGCTCCTTGAAACGTTTGGATTCGAGTCGAGATGTGGCAGACCGAGCGTGTGTGGCTGGCAATCCTCGCTTCACTACTGCCTCGCCAATGGAGACCGTACCATTGAGCTCCTTGCCACCTGAACTTTAGAAACCTGCATTCTGATTATGTCGGCGCGTGATTCGTCTGAGGTGGGAACAACGCTCATCTGCCGCTCGTTCCGCCCCACTAATGCGTCCTCACCAATTCCCCACTGCATTATTCGCCATCACAGTGCGGCTGTCAGTTAAAAGGCAGTAAGTCTGTCGTCTTGTTGCCGTTTCCGTTTTTCCCCAGCCTAAGCAAGATCGACCAAGATCGTGACAAAACCGGATCACAACCTTTCCCAAACTCCACTTCACTCTTACACTCCACTTTTGACAAACCGTTGAAGCGGCCCGAAAACTCCCAAACCGTCGCCGCCCCAACCGGATCCGCCGCACTATTGAATCTGCCACGTGCCAGTCAGTCCACGCCGCCAAGAAGACCCTAGAACCCCAGACCCTACGACCATGTCCGAGTTCAAGATGACCATTTGCTGCATGGGCGCCGGCTACGTGGGCGGCCCCACCATGGCCGTGATCGCCGCGGCCTGCCCGGACATCAAGGTGGTGGTCGTGGACGTCTCGGCCGCTCAGATCGCCAAGTGGAACGCGCCCGACGAGATCCCCATCTACGAGCCCGGCCTGAAGGAGCTCGTGGACGCGCGTCGCAACAAGAACCTCTTCTTCTCCACGGACCTGGACAAGTACATTAACGAGGCCGACATCATCTTCGTGTGCGTCAACACGCCCACCAAGACGAGCGGCATCGGCGCCGGCAGCGCCGCCGACACGAAGAACTGCGAGGCCTGCGCGCGCAAGATCGCGGACGTGGCCACGCACGGCAAGATCGTCGTGGAGAAGTCCACGGTGCCCGTGCGCACGTCCGAGAGCATCAAGGCCGTGCTGCGCGCCAACTCCAAGGGCCTCAAGTTCGAGGTGCTGTCCAACCCCGAGTTCCTGGCGGAAGGCACGGCCATTGAGGACTTACAGAAGCCCAGCCGCATCCTCATTGGCGGAGCTGAGACGCCCGAGGGCCACGTCGCGGTGGAGAAGCTCGTGAGTATCTACGCCCATTGGGTGCCGCGTGAGCACATCATCACGACCAACGTCTGGTCCTCGGAGCTGTCGAAGCTGGTCGCCAACGCCTTCCTGGCGCAGCGCATCTCGAGCATTAACTCCATCTCGGCCGTGTGTGAAGCCACGGGCGCCAATGTGCACGAAGTGGCGCGTGCCGTAGGCGCAGACGACCGCATTGGCAGCAAGTTCCTCAACTGCTCGGTGGGCTTTGGGGGCTCGTGCTTCCAGAAGGACATCCTGAACCTCGTGTACCTGGCCGAGAGCTTCCACCTGCCCGAGGTGGCCGACTACTGGCGCCACGTCGTGACCATGAACGACTACCAGAAGTCGCGCTTCGCCACGACTATGATCCGCCGCATGTTCAACACGGTGACCAACAAGAAGATCTGCATCTTCGGCTTCGCCTTCAAAAAGGACACGGGCGACGTGCGCGAGACGCCCGCCGCCACGATCGTCAAGTTTCTGCTGGAGGAGAAGGCCAACGTGGCCGTGTACGACCCGCAGGTCAAGCTCGAGGACATGATGCACGAGCTCGAGTACCAGGGCGTCAACACGGCCAACCACCCGCTCATGGACAAGCTGCTGACCGTGTACAACGACCCGTACGAGGCCGCCAAGGACTCGCACGCCATCGCCGCGCTCACCGAGTGGGACGAGTTCAAGACGCTCGACTACGCCAAGATCTACGACGGCATGGCTAAGCCCGCCTTCTTCTTCGACGGCCGCAACATCCTGCCGCACGACAAGATCGCCAACCTCGGCGCCAAGGTGTACGTCATCGGCCGCGCCGAGGTCATCTCGGGCGAACTACCCTTCTAGAGCGGCTGCGCTAAACAGCGAGCGAGCGGCGGACGCTTCGCTGGCAGCTTTTATACTTTTCGTGCTTTTCCTAACGTAAATGAATTCACAAAACCTTGAGCCGAGTCCATAATGTACAGTGCTGTCACGGAATCGGTGGCGAGAGTGGGATCTGTCAGTGGCAGTAGCTGACTGCTGCCACCGGATGTCTGTGCATCTGAACCAGAACGGTCTGAGAAATCAATTCGCCAAATATGGGCGAGACGTGCGCAGAGCTCCTCGCCGGCGTCGGTCTCTTCATCTTCAACGGGGTGGACCTCGTCGCGGGCGTCGCACTGTGTGTGTATAGTCTCTACATCGGCAGCAACCACTACGCACCAGCGTGGCTCTATTGTGCGTTGGAGTCTCTCTTCTTCACGTCTTGAAGCTCAAGCTCACGGTCTCACCTCCTGGAATGTATCATAGTGCCCTTACTAGCGATCGGCAGCGTGTTGGTGGTCGCGTCACTCTTGAGCGGCTGCGGACTGGCCTTCCGGAGCTGTTCGCGCTGTATGGCGCTGTCGTCCGACGTGTTGGTGTGGGTTTCTCTGGCTGAATTGGGTTTGGCCATCGTCATCTTCACAAAAGGAGGAACCATCGACACGTTCCTCCGTCAACACAGCAACGAACTCAAGCTCAGGTCGGTCTTGGTACGGGGAATCTCTAGTATTGTTTTCGATCTAACGAGGTCATTGTACTATAGTGACGACGAGTTGGCGCAGTTCGAGCGCCACAAGTTCTACCCGGCGTACGCGTTGATCGCGCTGTGCTTGATGGAAGCTCTGCGTCAACGGTACAGTACGAAACTCCACCACGCGAGGCTTCGACGCCAGTACGAGTACGAGACACTGGCTTGAGTCATCAGATGAGGGAGAAAAGAGAGCAGAGTGAAGCTGAATTCATGACAACTAACGTGGCTCTACAGAGAGAAGTCTGGCTAGTGAATCGTGGCTCGATCATCTCCATCGTCTGCTTGAAGCTCATTGGCAGGAACGTTGGCAAGCGCGCCCGTTTCGGACGTGGCGGCACGAGGACGGCCCTGCGGCTTGTCGGGCTTGACCTTCTTCTCCTTCTTACCGAGCCCCAGCATCTCGAAGCACTTGTTGGTCCAGGCCTTGACCGTGAGGCCGAATCCTTTCACGCCCATGCCCTTCACGACCACGGGATCCGCTGGCCGGACTTGCTGGCCGTCGCTGCTCAGGTCGAGGGTGAAGTTCACAAGGAACGGCAGCTCGTCGCGGTGGAAAGCGTACAACACCGATATTTGGGCTTTGTCGTGCTTGTTCACCTTCGCTTTGCGCGAACCGGCAGCAGCTTTCGCTTCGTCTTGCTGCTTCAAGCGTGCGATGGTGGAGACCGACGTGTCGCCACGTACAGTGCGGAACCCGCTCGTGATCGCGGGTCGGCTGCAGCTCTCGGGCAAACAGAGCAACACACAGTCCTTGTCCTTGAAGTGCTCAAACACTGAAGTAACGCTAAGTTAGTACGGAAGAGTACAGTACGCAACAACATCCCAAAGTAACATACCGTTCGGGAGAAAGAGTGACGCTCGCGCTTGATACGTGGGGTTCATGCTGAAGAGCGACACGATGGCCGCATTGTTGCGTAGCAGGCATCTCTCCGCGCCTTCAAGGAGCACTTCAGCGACCTCATCTACAGGACGAGTTCCATCAGCGCGATGCAGCTCACATACCCCGTTAAGTGCGGCCACAACAGCTTGGCTGTGTGCGTGGAACTGCTCGAGTCTGGTGCGTACGGTCTCCTCCGTGTCGTCGCTGCGCTGAACAACGCGCTCTGCGACGTCCGGCGGCGGCGGATTGAACTCTACGTGGTAAGTTTTGCCAGTCTCGGGATCAAGGCGTCGACCAGCGATGCGCTTGACCACTTCGTCATCCGGGACGTCAAGCGCCAACACACAGTCCGGGATCGTATGCGCTGCTAGCAGCGCTTGAGCCTGTGCCTCAGTGCGTGGGAATCCATCCAGAAGCCAGCCGCGAGCTTTGCAGTCCGACTGCGCTAGTCTTTCCAAGACGACGCCGACGATGAGCTCGTCTGGCACGAGCTGGCCGCCGTCCATGAATCCCTGCGCCTCCTTACCAAGCGACGTGCCATCACGAATGGCTTGACGCAGCATGTCGCCGGTCGACAAATGCACAACGTGTAAGGCACGCACGAGAAGCTCACACTGAGTGCCTTTGCCACTTGCTGGAGCTCCCGTGATGATCAAGCGCGGAGGGCTGCGCACTCGTAGAGGCCCACGAGAGCCTCGCGCGCGGTAGATCTCATGGATCAGCTTCCTCGTCGTCGTGTCTCGAGACTTGGCAGCGTCCACGTGGATGACGCTGGAGATCTTGACGAAGTTTTGACGCACGACTTCGCGGTGTTCCCGGTACAAAGCGAGTCTTCTGCCCACCGGAGCTGACGCAGCTGCTACTTTAGCTTCACTGTCGTCCCCGTCACGTTGACTTGCGTCGTCGTCCGAGAGCTCCAAGATCGCAACCACGTCGGGCTTAGCGCCGTGAGCGATCAGTACTCGAGCTTGAGTATCCGTGCGAGGATAGCCCTCTAGTAGCCATCCACGAGCCTTGCAGTCTGGTTCCAGCAGGCGATTCATCACTAGATCCTGTACAATGTCGTCTGCAATGAGGTCTCCAGCGCTCATGAGGCGGTTAACGTCGGCGTAGTTTCCAGCTTCATCGCTCGCTGCCTCACGTAGTAGTTCTCCGGCGCAAACGTAGACAACGCCAAACTCCTGGACGAGTCGCTTACCCTGCGTTCCCTTCCCGGCGCCAGTGGGGCCGAGCACGATGATGTTGGGCGGTCCGCCAGCAGACCGGGCCAAGGTTCGCTGCGAACTCGTGCTCAACGAAGCCGGCGCTGGCGCCGGGGCGATCGACGTCCTCGCTCCTGTGGGAGGGGGCGGCATCGCGCTGCCAGTTGCAGCTGGAGGCGGCTCTAGCGTCTCGTCGGGCAGCGGGTTGGCCTTGCGGTAAACCTCCGAGAACAAGCGCGCGTACCCGTCGACCTGGTCCGTATCGATGGAGTCCGTACACGCCATCAAGCCGCAGGGCTGCTGAGAGTCCACACTCTGCGCCACAAAGCAACAGCGGTGCTCGTCCTGGTTCGTCAGCATGTGGTGTGGTGCGGAGGTGGCGTCAAACCACTCATTCGTCCCGTGGCGTCGATGCTCCTCGTTCTTCCTCACCATCGCTTGGAGGTGGTCGATCTCCGCCTCCGTTGATAGCGGTTGACGCACAAACACACCCGGGGTGTAGTCTGCACGAATGGCTCGGTAGAACATGAGCAACCCGCCCGAACTGAGCCCCACGGCGTCGTAGCACGAGAACGTCTGCGAGAAGACGCCGAGCTCCTCGACGTCCACGCCCATGTGCACGGCCAAGACCACGCCTCCCAGCTCCGGACGGAGCTGGAACAGTTGATGTAGTAGTGTTGCCAGCACCTTGTACTCGCTACTGACCGCAGGGTCGTAGCGGAACGCCATCATGAGTACGCAGCCATGCGGTTTGCCGAACAAAAGCCGCTTATTGAGGTAGTCGCGCACCTCGGGCCAGCGCGCGAGAGCGGCCGGAATTTGGTCGTCGAACGACGCGAAACCCGCGACAGTCCCGACATGGGACTCCGTCGTTTGGTCCTCGGTCGAGGCGGCTGCAGCATTGGTGTCAGGAACGTATGGTAACTCGGCGCAAAGCGTCACGAGCGACGTCTCGATGAGTGCGCCGGCGTGGGTGAGTCCGAAGAGTTTGCGGCGCGTGGCCGACTCGGGCGATGGCAGCAGTTCCACAGCCGCCTCGTCGCCCTCCACGCACTCGCGCACCGACAGCTCCATGAGCAGGTCGATGGGTTCCTCAGGTGGTTATTATCGATGTGATCGGGCCATCTGGAACGGCGCGTGGTCGGGAATAGCGTTCTATTTCGAAGGAACCAGCTCTATGAGTGGACTGTCGATATGAGCGCCACGAAGAATCGTAGTACTTGCACGTGGAGAAGTGGAAATGCTCGCTTAGTTCACTACCGTAGGCGGCATGGCCTTGTCGAGCTTGCCGAGCTGCTTGAACCCCCAAGATCGTTTTCTCACACGTCGCAGATTTTGTATCGTGTGTACCTGAAGTGTGGTACCGTGAACTGGTACAGCCCAGTGGTACAGTATCTTGATGGCGCCGCGTACGGAGGAGGTCGCCGAGGCGAGGCCTGTGCGCATGTGGACGCGCTTTCTGGCGCCTTACTACGTCTGCAGCACGGTGGTGCTGCTCATGTACGTGCCTGTCCGCTTACAGCGCACTAGTGAGGCGCTGCAGGAGCGCGAAAACTTCCTCAATTTGCCGCTTGAGCAAGAGATTTTCCTGCTGGCGCTGGGTTCGTGGCTGCTGAACTACCGCAAAAAGGCGACGATCGATGGCGTCCTCTCGCTCTTCTTCATGTACGGCAAGCTGGCCATCCTGGCGTCGCTCTACTACCTGGACATGGCGCTTTTTGGGTGGTTCGCTGTCGTCTGCCTCGGTACGAGCATTTCCTGGCAAAAACAATAGTGGATATAGGCCGAGTCTTATTAAAATTATTTATTGCTATCCAGTGCTGTACGCTGCGGTGGGGCAGCCCAAGTACGAAGGTCCGTCCAAGATTGTCGAGTTGAATCCGGCGACGATGGAGAAGGTGATCATGAAGCCTGCTGGCTCGAAGAAGAAGGGCCCGCCGAACTCGTGGTTGGTTTTCTACTACGCCGACTGGAGCGACTCCTGCATTGAGCACGAGCCGATGCTGGCTGACCTCTCGCTCAGGTTCGTGATGAGTGCTGTTGTCAGGGTTACCGTGCTGGAAGATACTGACGAATGAAAGGGAATTAGGTACTCGTCGAGCGCGCTGCAGTTCGGCAGAGTGGACGTGAACAAGTGGTCGGACCTGGCCGTGGAGACCCGGATCAGCGTGTCGACGTCGTCGTGGCAGCTCCCGACGTTGATCCTGTTCCAAGACGGCAAGGAGGCGATGCGTTTGCCCCCCATCGACGACAACGGGAAGGTTACCAAGACCGTCCTCGATCGGGTACGACTGCTAAGTCGGGGTTGCCTCGACCTATTGACACGAGGCTCACCTTGTTTTCTTGCGCTTTGCAGGCGGGACTTGTCGCTGTTTTCAAGCTGCAGGAGCTGAAAGAAGGCAAACCAGCCGTGTTCAAACCCAAGAGCAGTTGAGTGGTTCTGCCTTTTTAAGCAGGCAGCTCACTGTCGCGCTAACATGCTCATGGATTTGATGATATTGCGGACGTGAAGCGATTGTTGTCCAGCAGGCTGAATTGAAAGAGGAAGAGCACGTCGTGCATCCGAGTCGACAACTTCAAGTGCCTGTCCTCGTGTTTGTTAACAGTGAGCGCCCATACTGTCAGTGGTGAGCTGCACTGAATTGACATGGACACGCGCGAAGTACACGATAGCATAGCAGTTCTTGCCGTGACAGCATATCGCGAGTCAAATTTATGGATGTGAAAGCCTGGCCTCGCCTCAAAGTAGGATACGCCTGCAAGCATCCTCGATAAAGACACGTACACTGGGCGAAGATGCTGGTCGCTTGAGTCGTTAGGATCTATCGGTCGTCGCCCCTGAAATTTGAGACTCGCAATTATTTGGTGCAAGTATAAATGGTTTGCTCCAGCCACGTCGAAAACTTCGCAGTACGGGGGGGCGTCCAAGTCGCGAAGAGATCTTTGACATATTGCAGGCGAAACAGCTCCAAGCAACTGGCTGAGTCGCCACGCGTATGCAGTGAAGGCGCGTGGAGACTTCACAGCGCGACTGCAAGCAGTTACTTCCCCAAAAATTGTTTTTTTTACGACTGATGCTTGCCTGTGTACTCAGTTTTGCCTCCGACCCATTTGAGCTCACCCTTTCATTTCAAGTGAGCAGTGTTCGAATCGTCAGCTGTCCTATAGCAGGGTAAAAGCTGCAGCTTTAAAATCGACAACAGCTTGGGCGGTGCTCAACGGTGCTTCAGCTCAAACGCGCGCACCTAATACGAGCGCTGTCGCTCCTGCATCCTGCCATGCCATCGAGTGGCAGTGCCCGCCTGTAACATGCAATTCGCTGGCAGATGTGACTGTCCCGAAGTTACTGTCCGGAACAGGCGAACTGCGATGCCGAAAAGCAATGCCGCTGACCCCTCGACGTCTTCGCAGCGCCTGTCCTGCAGCAGAACCATGCGTCGCTCGCATCGCAGCGACAAGTGACTTCTCGTGCCATCCTAACGAAGAGCGCTGTCGCACGAGCTCTCCCCATTTGATGGGTCGTTTTCCAGCTTCGAGTTCGTGCTCTTTAGCTCAAGTAGAAATGCTTCGCAGTCAACATTCCACTACGGTCTTGTCCACTGTAATTAGGTGGGCAACAGCGCTGCCAGCTTGCGGTCGATACAGTACAGTGAATTTCACGAGCGTTGGATTTCATCACAGTGAGAAGTCCAGAAGAGTGTAGTAGAATCCGATTGAACAAACCCACGAGGGAAGCTGGCGCTTCGTGGAAACCCTTGGTTGTATTGTAGTCTGCAAAAGTTGGAATGAAATGGTCAAACCTCTCGTCAGGTACTCTTACACTGCTGTAGATATACCTGCTCTAGTTTTACCCACCTCAGAGTCTTATCCTACGCCAGCTATAGCTGCGGTCATTCTTTACCGTCAGCCCGATGCGTGGTCAGGTCATGAAGACCATCGCCCCACTACAAAGAGAGAACAACATGAACAGGCAGCCGAAACCGAACGAGAGCACTGAGTTGCCCACAGCCTTTAAGCAGGCGTTTGAAGTTTATCAATTTTCACCGCAAGCTGCTGTGCGACGGCACACAGACCCCGTTTTGTAGCAGCGCGCAACACTTCTCCAATCCAGTTCTGCAGATAATAACTGAAGTCCTTGTATCTGGATAAGATCAACGAGTATCGTCGGTGCATTCCTGGCGATGCAGTGCCAAGTGATCTGCAGCTTGGTAAGAACGCAGCGTGCAGAACTGTCCGCCTGTCAAGCTGCAAGCTGTTCACTGATTTGCATCAACTCAACGCGCGCTTGGTTAAAGTTCCAAAAACTCGGAGCACAACTGCCTGCCTGGAGCGTGTTGAGCCAGGCTGGAACAGGCTCCGACGGCCTCAGCTCATCCTGCACGCGTGGACTGTGGAAGAAACCACTCATCCTCGGATCCCACGAGCACTGGCCACCTCGACGAGCGACCGCAGCATCTCATGCCCGAAGCCTCCTAAGACCTCTCGACAAGAACACGCAGTCCGTTACAACGCAAGACGAGAGAGCTCTTGCTGTCCTTGCTGCCCGCCAGGCAAGCGAAGCCTACGAGTCGGGCGTGCCGCGGTTCGAATCCAGCGATTTTGGGAGGATCCCAAGCGAAACGAACTCGAGGAGTTGACTCGGAATTTTCCACAGCCCTTCGTATCCTCGCGGAAGCCTGGCTGGCTGCCTTCCAGCGTTGCTCGGAGCGTCCGGCCACTTGGTGATCACAATCGGATTTACCGACAGCTACCAAGACGAGCTCAAGTTCATTAAAAAATGGTTGGCACCACCGCCTCCGCCAAGGACGTCACCATGGCTCCGCGGCGACGCTCGCGCTCCGAGGGGTCCACGAAAGCGGCGTTGGAGCTGCAGGCGTCGCTAGCGCAGTCGACGTGCCACTCCGAAAGAGCCACGGCCTTCTCGCGGTTCGCCATGACGGAGCTTTACGTGCGCACGTCGGACGGCGTCGTCTTCCTAGACGAAGACTTCCAGCGCCAGACGATCGCCAATGCCGAACGCCTGGTCGAGACTGCGCTGAGCCCCGAGAGCTCGGAACGCAACGCGCTCCTCGCCAAGAAGGCGCTCAAGTACCGCGAGATGCGCGCAAGAAAGCCCGACCACGCGACGCAAGTGCCTGCGATGGGAGTTCGAGCGCAGAGCTGCCCCGTCGGGACCGATTGATCCCTCAACGGGAAGGAGCGCCTTTTGCTATAAACCATAGACCCCACATCTGGATAGTAAATTATTTTCGTAAACGAGTTGCATGTGCAAGAACACGAAGCATTATCAAGCAACATCGCAGAGTTCTCCAGGTCCCATGAGCCGAGTCGCATGCTCCATTTGTGCGCTCGAAACTGCTCTCTCTCTAAACTGCTGAAACAGTCCAAGCTCTCTGTGCGGTTGGCTCGAGTGTCGGGCCAACCCAACATCTCTACCACAAATCAACACCCTCGTTATTCTGATTATCACTGAGAATCCTACTGGTTTCTCTGGGACTATGCTGCGGCATCGTCCTGTGCTACGAATATATGGTTGTGGCCGGCTACGTGACCCCGTACCGCGTACGCTACGAGTCTTTCCGACCACGAGTCTGTTGTCATGCTCACGCCAACGGCTGTCCTCGCCGGAATGCCCGCAGTCTGCTCGCCCCGCGCTTCCCTTTGAGCCCGCTCCGGAGCAGTTCCAGCATGTTTCGGGCAGCGTTGACGTCTCGATTCCAGAAGTTGGCCTTGCATCGGCTGTTGGTACAGCGCAAGACGTTTCGGGTGCATTTGAGAACAATCTTCTTGTCCGCCAGCTTCGGGTCTGCGAACTTCTGCATCTCGGCGATTTCCTTCGCTTCCTTCTTGGACGGCTGCCGTTTCACCCGAATGTCCTCTTCGTCGTCTTTCCTCTTCACCTTGGTGAACAGTCGAGCTTGCTGGAGTCGCTGGTGACAGCAGGAGCACGTGATGCTAGTACGATACTCGTCCATCGGGAGCACGGTCGCTCTCTTCTTCAGCGCCTTGACGAACCCCTTGACCGGCCCCGTGGCGTGGCCTTTAATGCCGTCTCGCCGACTCCAGTCGCCGTACGCTATGCAGACCTGCTTGCTGGTTTTCGGCACGAGCCGCTTGGCGAGCGCATCGATCGCCTTCATCTTCGCGCGGTCTCGCGTAAACCGCCAGCGGAGGAAGGTCTGCTCAGCAGAGAACGCCAGCAGGAAGCGCAGGTGCATCCAGAAGTATTGCAGGCGCTGCAGGTACTCATCGTAGCTGCAGGTCTTGAACGACGGCATAGCACGGATGACCCCAGCGTACCACGGCTCCCGCTGCTTCAGCTTCTCGGTGTAGTGGCGAAACTCGTTCATCCTCGCCAAGTGCCGGTACTCGCGAGTCGTGATCTCCGTAACCCTCTCTTGCAGTTGGCGTCTCAGTCTGCGCCGGCGCCGCGCTCGTCGAGATTGTCTCCGTCCTCTGCGGCGTCTGCGACGACGGAGACGACCGACCGACACCGCCGTAACGAGCGATCGCATTCCCGGATCGATGCCGATGAGAACGTCGGGGCAGTACCTAGGGCCGAGCTTGAACAGCTCCTTGCTGAAATCGTCTCCACCTGCAAGCTCCTCCGGGCTCTTCGTCTTTTTCTTAGCAGTTGTCGTCTGCTCCGCTGAGCCGTCGTTCTTCTTCCTCTTCTTGTGCGAGGTGGTCTGCTCTACCACGACCACGGACGTCGTGGTCACCGGGCGCGTCATGGTCACCGAGGCCGCGTAGCTGTTCGTCTTGACCTCGTCCACGAAATTGCGGTTTTCGGTCTCGAACTGGTCCACGTCGAACACCGCCCGCATGACATCCGCCTTGTTCTGCTGAAATGTTCTCAAGTTGAAAGGGAGTTCAAAGCCCGTCATTTCCTTGCGAGGAACCACGTTCAACTCCCCCTTCAGGAACGCCTTCACCTTCGGGTCGTCGATGGTCCGCGAGAACAGCCCGTACAAAGTGCTCGCGTTGAGCTTGACGTAGATAGCCTCGTACGAAGTCGCCACGGGTAACAGTGAGTACAGTCGAGCCCCCTTCTGCTTCGGGTGTTCCTTCACAAACTCCTCCATGAACGTGAGCATGTCGAACAGCCGACGCAGGAAGTGAGCACTGTTAGCTCGTATTTGCCCCTGCCATGGGACCTTCCCCAGCCAGTTGCGCAACTCGAGCTCCGTTTCATCATTGGTCGCGTCCCACTCAGTCCACGCTTTGACCGTCCGGCCTGTCGGGGCTCCGTCTTCGCCCACCTCCGGCACGGACTTGACGCGGAAGCAGCTGTCGACGAGACGCTTGGTATCTCGGTTCTTCAGTTCGATCTTGCCCTCCGGGGCGTACCGGAAGCGGACGTATTGGTGCAGCCGACGACGGAAGTGCAGAGCTATCATGTTCAGCGCGTTGGTCGACATGAGTTGAGCCATCTCGTTCACCATTTGTGTGCCATTCATGACACGCTCTGAATCGTACGTCTGCACATGTCCTCTTCCCGCCCAGTACCGCGAGAATGTTTCGTGTAAACTCGGGTACTCCGGCTCGGTAGTATCCCTGTCACGAGTTTCAGTGTTGCCAAGTGTCGCCACACAGCAACGGTAGAAGAGCATCTGCTCGATCTTGGGCAGTTCCTTATTCTCCTTCAGACAGCGCAGAACGTGGAGGTTGGCGAGGTGCCACCCCTCCAACTGAACCTGCTTCATGACCACGCACACGCGCTCGATCTCCGGCAGCAGTTCCGGTAGTCGGAGGATTCGCGTGAGCTTGCAGATCACACTCGAGTGGACATTCGCAGTTGAGCGCTTGAGGCGGTAGACGGGGTCCGACACCTCGGAATGAGGTTGCAGCGATAGCGCGTCCGGGGGAGCACTCACGCCAGAGTCCCGAGTCGGCTCGAACGCCGGCGGTACGGTGTCGGGGTCCTGGGTCTCCTCTTCCAAATCCCAGTCGTCGGGGTAGACGTCGTCCTTCTTGCGCTTGCGGCTCATCTTGCAAAAGATGAAATGAGAGAGAATGCGATCGCCCCAGCTCACAAAAGGAGGAATGTTCCATCGTGATCTCCTACAAATGGACCAACGTTCCTCAGTTGCGCACCGGGTACGCACGTCGGCACCAAACTAAACTGCGCGTCCAAACGAAGCTCAGCAACCATATCCAACCATATCCAGATACTTTGACCATTTAGCGGGAGGTACGATCGAGCAGATCGTCCGTCGGCTTGGCTCGCTCGGTTGACGATCCTTACTAACAAGGACGCGCGTCTCAAAATCACACCCGCTGACGCGAATATGGAGTGTAGGCGGCAGCACCGCGGCCGCCTACACTCCATAGCCTTTGTCGGTCCGTACGTCACGTTCTTTTTTTTCAGCGTTCGAGATGAGCTGCTTGCACTTGCTGACAACAGCACCTAAATTCCACAAGAGATGTATCGAGATGTTGTTGCCGCCGTTGACGTTATCGGCACTGCCGCGTTCTGGAATAATCTCGTCAGCATCATTGATGGCGGTGTTGTCGTCCAGCAGGGACTTTCCATTCTCCACCAACTGCGTTTCCACCCGCAGCTGAATCTGTTTGCACTCACTGGTATTCGCGCGTTGCGTCAATTCCGAGCCTTCGTCGTCATTTTCGGGATCGTCTTCCTGACGTACGCCTTTGCGGGTAATGTTCTCTTTGGCGGACGTATTCTGCAGTTTTCAACGGGGAAAAAGTCGCTCGAGTCGTGCGTAAATATGTTTTTTGGGGACTTTGACTACGCCAATATCAACAAGATTCGCGCATCCGGTCTGTACTACTGGTCGTACCTCATCATCGTGAGTATCATCCTCCTCAATATGATGTTGGCCATCGTCATGGGAGCTTACGACGACATGAGCAAGGAAACTTACGACGGGAGAATCAACGTACTGCTCGTCAGCCGGATCACACAATATGGTCGCGACCTCGTCTTCCAATTTTTTCCGCGCCTTAAATCGATGCGGTCATGTACTGTACATCTTATTCTTTGCGGAAGAATAAGGCGTACATGACCAAGCCAAGCGATGACGAGCAAGAAGCATTGACGGATTTTGAGGCGTTGGGTTTTGACGTCCGGAAACTGACTCGCGACGACTTGGTCCAATCTGATAAAATTCTACCCAGCTTTTTGCGGCGGGTACTCGTACTGAAGCTTGTGAGGGAGCAAGAGCTTCAAGATGACGAGACTCCGGCGAGGTCGTCTACCGTGGTCACTCCGTCAATGATAAGAGCTTTGTTCCCGGCTGCTCTCCTTTCCGACAAAGAGCTGTCTGCTACGTTCAATCACCTGCACGAAGGGTTTATTCTTCTCATAGATATTGCCAAGCGGAAAAGCAGAGCAGATCCAACACAGCAGTGAGCCTGGGTAAGCTGGAGCCGCCGTCAAGCCTCAAGAAGCCCCAAGAACCGCTAAAACCTCAACTTCCGGACGAGTTTGCTGCGTTGCCTGACCGCGTGGCCAAAAGCTCGACAAACTGCTGGAAGCCGTCCTCGCGCGGCAATATTCACCGACCAATTATGCTTCCCAACAGACGGGCTCCTCGGACCGCAGTCTGCGCCGCGCATCACGTCCCACACGCGCAGACTGCGGTCCGAGGAGCCCGTGATCACCTCGTGCGGCACGACCGGCGAGAACTCGGCCGCCAGCACTTTCCCCTTGTGTCCGGTGAGCGTCTGCATGACGCGCCCAGTGCCCACTCGCCACACGAAGCACTTGCGGTCGCACCCGGTGCCTAGAACCAGCGTTCCGTCCTCCGACGCGCGCACACGGAGCAGTGGGTGTGCTGTGCCGACGCCTCGGTACTCGCCCAGTGCTCTGGGCGGGGACGTCGACGCGGCCTCGGCCTCCCAGACTCTCACTGTTCCGTCACTACTGCCACTGAACAAGATCTTTCCCGACGTATTGAAGCAGACCGAGTTCACTTCGGTCGCGTGCGCGCGAATCGAGTGCGTCACGTGCGTCACGTGCGTCACCAGCTTGGCTTCCGGGCCAGAACCGGCCGCGCCTTCCTCCTCATTGAGTAGTAAGTGGCTCATGCTCTCCGCCGCCTCCTACTATTTAGTAATATTAATATTAATAATTTGTATTATTATTAGTAGTAATATGAAGTAGTAAATTTACCGGGAAGGACGCCCATATTGCCCCAGTATTGTCACTCGAAGTACTACTACGTAGAATAGTCTATTCTCGCCTTGCTACTATAACAAGCGTCAATTATGCAAACACTTGCATTGGTTGCCGTTTTGAGTCTTATCGCGTGAAGAATAGTTTGGTTGGATGCCAAGAGAGGCAAAAAAACAAGGGAACCGAAGTTCCGGCGAGCATACTGGCGACCCATGCATTTCTGTATCTCTGCTCGTCAAGGCGATCTGTACAAGCTCCGATGAATTTCATCGAGGCGAGAAACGGAATTTAAGGTCGTCATAACTTCAAGATGTACCTGCGAACCTAGCTGTCGTACCCACTTTGTAGATGCGAACCTATTTACTCGTACTTAACGCAGTGAACTGATATGATCGCACAACAAGATCTGTGATTCTAAAGCACACTGGAGCTATCATTTCCGTCCATTTTGCCACATACAACTTCCAAGAGAGATCCACAGTGCAGAAACGGCGAGAAGCATGTGCGAATCGTGCAGCGAGTGCTGCTCCGGCAGCGCGCTCTTCGTCTTCAACGGGGTGGACCTCGTCTTCGGCGGAGCTCTCACCGTCTACAGCCTCTACATCGGTGCGTTTGTCCTCACTTATATTTAGAGTCAGAATAATTCCACAAAGATAAAACAACTAAAATCTATTATCTCGTGCAGGACTGAACCACTACGCGCCCGAGTGGCTCTACGTGCCGATCCTGGCCGTGGGTGGCCTGCTCATCGTGTCGGTGCTCATGAGTTGGTGCGGGGCGTCCAACCGCACCTGCTCCGTGTGCCTCTCGCTATCTTCGACCTTGTTGATTCTTTTGGCTCTGGCCGAAATGGCTCTGGCTGTGGTCATCTTTACGCAAGGAGGCACAATCGACCGGTTCCTGCATGAACACCAGCAAGAGCTAAAGATCACGTGAGTGTTTTTGAGTTTTTAACGGATTTTCTGTCATTTTTGAAACTTATTGAGTTTTTTGTGTTGTTGAAGGGATGAACAACTTCGACGGCTGGAAGAGGACAAGTTTATCCCAGCCTATGGACTGCTGACGCTCTTCGGGATGGAAGTGCTGAGGTTTTGCTGCAGTAGTGAGCTGAGTCGAGCGCGTCGACACCGGAAATACCACTACCGACAGCTGAGCACGCTGCGAGACTTGGACGATGAACTTCTGACGGTCAAGAAGGAGAAGGTAGCGACTCGAATGTGTATTGTTTTTTATTCACGACGTTGTATTAATATTTAATGCGCTATGAACTGTTGTTGCTGTGGCGGTAGGACATTTCGACCAAGTACGCATCGCTCAAGGACAAGTACAGGAAGAAATACGTCGCGCCTGAAGCTGTCCCCGTAAACGCGAACGCGAATGCCAAGGAAGCTGGCGCTTTCTACGTGTGAAATGAGTCGATGGCCGATCTTCTCTGGATGAAGAGGGTCTAGTATATTAGTCTATGTATTTTTCGAGAGCGATCTTACAGCGACACCTTAAGGCGGTGCGCTATGGAGCGAAGGGAGAGATGCAGATCTTCGTGTCGCTGACTGCATTCAATGGAATTCGTCGCGATCTGCTCAACCACCTGGTCCAGCTTATCTTGTTGGTCGGCCTGGGAGGCCTTGACTTCGTTGCTCAGCGCTCGGATTTCACGCGAGCAGATCGTCATCCCTTCGTCCACAGCACAGCGAATCCGGGCGTGGTTTTTCAGCAGGTTGTCCACGGCATCTTTCGTGCGGTGTTCTTGCGTCGATACAGCGTCTGCGAGTGCGTCCACGCGCTGCGTGACTTGCGTTTTGTCCATCTTCCCTTGACGATCGATCGTTTCCTGCAGTGTATTCAACTTGCCGAGCCACTGCGACTGCTGCTTCGAGACCGTACTCCGAAGCGCCGAGTATTCTTTTGCCAACACCTGAACGTCACTTGCGACGGAACTTGTCGCTCCATTCGTCTGCTCTATCAACGCGTACAGCTCCGCTTGAAGCTGGTTGCTCTCCTCTTTCAGTCTCTTCAGTGCCTCCATCGCATCCTCTTGCGAGATCTGCAACGACTTCTGTAAGTGGGCAGACTCTCGCTCACGGGTCATGAGGTCGTCCGAGCCGTTCTTGAGGAGAGCTAGCTCCGCTTGAGACTCGTAGAGCGCCAACTCGAGCTTTGAACACGTTTCCTGAACGTTGAGGAAACGCCGTTCCGATGTCTCCTGAAGTTGCCGACGCTTGCCATCCATCCGGGGCACATGAGACTCGAGAAGTCCAATGGATCCTTCGAGCTTGACAACTCGGTCTTGCAGCTGCGACGTCGTGGCAGCAAACTGCTTCTGCATCTCCTCTGGAATGTCGTAAGGAGGGGATTTGATTCAGCAAACTCGAAAGTTACGTACCGATTTCACACGTGAAAACATCGGACAAGGAGTTGAACGCGTCGTGAAGCATGTCCACCTGGCCAAACCCGCCACACTTTATGAGTTGCTGCCAACTTGAATTCCTCGAAAAACGAATAACCTAATTGAAAATCACCTTGCCCACGAGCTCCTGCAGAGTTTCATCTCGCTGCATCACTTCACGGCTATGAATCTACAACCACGGTATCTCTATTCAACCACAAGGATGCCCTCAAGAAAAGTGCTCGAGCGTCTCACCTCGAGGTTGTTCTTGAGCTCTTCAACATCCGAAACGAGTACATTCTGCCATGCAAACAACAAATTGAGCACTCACGACGGATGATGCCAACGCAACGAACGCACTGTCTTCTTCGTGAGCGACACTGCGGACAAGGACTTGGCTGTCGAAGCTACCGAGGCCTTGGAGCTCTCCGTGGGCCGTCGCAGCGCCACCATCACTGCGCTTCCTCGTCCGGAGCAGCAGTTGAGCAACCCGGAGCTGGCTTCTGGTCCGTTATTTCCGTTACCCAGGCGCTACCGCCTGCGACGCGCGCCATGGATCTCGGTGGACAGACGGCTCTGTGCTTCTCCGCCGCTTCCGGAAGCTTGGCTGGAAGATGTGGGCAATGACAGCGAGACTCAAGCACACCACGGGAGCTGCTCGTCGTGTACATCTGCGCTAAAATACGCGACTTGGTCAAAGCGGATCCTGGGCAATCGATGGCGCCCCCGCTCAAACCAGGAAAAGCGGCCCCTACGGAGCTTCCCTTTTCGCTGCCAACACGTCAGTGCTACTGGGCTTGAAATGAGCTGTGTTATCGACAACTCTGCAATACTTCCGCTGTAGCGCTGCAGCCAGCGTGGGTTTCGCTCGCTCTCATCGCAGGCTTCCGTCGCCTCCGCAACTTTCTGTTCATCTCCGCCGAAAAGCAGATTGGAAACTGGCTGCTTCGCGACAGCAGAGGCAAAAGCAGCCAGACTAGTTGCCCTGGCAGTGCCGGCACGCTGTTCTGAGCGTGTTGCACGCGGCAAGACAGCGAACGCAATAGCTCGCAGAACGAAGCTAACAAACCAGCCGAAGTTGAAGCTACCGCACCCGGTTATGCCCATGCAACATGGACACGCGACGGCTTCGAAATCGTTTTATTTTTGATAACATCATCTCACCGAGCGCAAGTTGAAGCGGAAGATTTGCACTCGTGGTGATCTCCGCTGCCTGGCACGGGCAGTGCTGTTCGTGATCGGCGCCTCTATCGGTTGCACTTGCTGGTGCGGCCTCATCCAAAAAGCAGCCTGCAGGACGCGCCTTCGCTGCGTTCGAACGAGTGAGCCACGAGCTTTGCGGCCTGACGTGCGTGAGACCCTTCTGATTGTTGACGGCTTTATCGAGTTCCGACGACCGTAGGATTCGAGGTCGGTCGTGCGAGGGGCCAAAGTCTCCGCTGGAGGAGACCAACGAGTCACGGAAACCATCTCCAGACTTCTCTTAGCAGAGCTAAGTAGCACCTATTCAACAGACGATAGCTATTGCCCTGCCAGCCAGCCTGGCAGGGCGTTGCGTCGTCAAATTTGAGGCCGAGTCGCCAATTTTCGGGATGGCAGCTTTACTCCGTCAGAGCCGCGTGGCAACGCTGGCCTCGATCGGCAAGACGCCGCTACTCAGCAGCCGCCAAAGGCGGCGACCCGCTCTCGCCTCGAAGCTGCGGCAGCTTCGAGCTCACAATAGAGATCAGATCGACTGCCCATGGTGCACGAGTGGAATCCACTGTGGATCCGCCACCGAATCAGTGCCGACCGAGTTTTCAGTCAACTGGAACTTTTGAAAATCGGCGGATGAGTCGCCGAAAGTTTCTGCCGTCGCTTCTTCAAGACCAAAGACGGCGATTGCAAAGCCACGCGGCGCGTCGAAGCAAATGCCGCTCGGTCTCCGTAAGCCGCCACAGCGGACTTGCCATTCTGAGATTTGCACGACCAACACGAGTGTTTGAAGCCTCCCAGTCCATTGTCCAAGCCATGACGTCGCTCGAGAGCCACCGTCGCTCGCTGTCCGAGGGCTACGAGCTCGACCGCCTGTACCTGGCGATGCTGATCGAGAAGACGGAGGAACCCGAGCAGCCGGAGCTGCTGCCGGAGTACGTGGACCACCACCCGCTGGTGCGCCAGGCCGGCGAGAGCCTGGCGGCGCTGGCGCAGCGCTCCAAGTCCGAGAGCTTCATCTGCACGGCGCAGGGCATCGTGATCCAGGACACGGCGTGCCAGAAGTACCAGGCGCGGCTGGAGCGGCTGGTCGCGCTGGCGGCCGACGCGTCCGGCTCGCAGAGCAACGTGCTGCTGGCCAAGAAGGCGCTGCGGTATCGCAAGGTGCTGGAGCGCCGCCGCGTGTCCGAGTAGAGAACGAGTTGGCCATTGCAAGGAAGTCGAGATCGCGCCGTTCGCAAGGGTGCGCGACGCTTGAGGCTCCTAGATAAGCCGAAGAGGAAGAGCTCGGCTGCGCGAATAGCAGCCTATGAAGTGAGTGTACGGCCCTCCCCGCCGCGAGTGCGCGGAGGCAGAGGCCGATGACTGTCGTCTAGTGATACAATAGCCTGTAGCTATATATTTAAAGCCCAAGAACAAGGGAATCGCATCGAATGAATGCATCATCGCACTGCATCAGCCTTGTCCTGCTTGTAACGCAGTCTGTGCCTGCAGAAGCAGCTCGTTCAAGAAGCTCGGCGCTATTGGAAGCTGTTGTCCAGTTTCACCATTGGATTCCGTCATGGCGCTGTTCTCGCACACCCAAAGCTCCAGGATGCTCCTTCCTGTGGCTCCAGTGGTCATATCGAATGAGTGGCGATGCGTGGACATCTCCGAAGCCAGCGTTCCGCAGTGACCGAACGCTTCTGGGCCTTTCGTCTCGTTGGGATGCGACGAGACCAAAGAAATGTTCGACATGGCACCAGCGCAGACAGGGTGTGGAGTTGGGGGCAGAAGACGCCATGATGGCATGAGGGTGACGTGCCCTCGAGACAGGAGTGCGTTCAGCGCTTATCTTCTCCGCTAGCCTGGTGGTTAATGAGCGCGTTGGGCTTCTGCCTCGCGGACCCGTCGTTTTTTAAAAGAGCTAAATTTAATTAAAAACAGCTTTCCAAGCCCGTTTCCAGCGACAAGAAACTGAGCAGGGCGAGCTCTACAAAAGAAGGTTGCGTTTCCTGCAAAGCATGGCGCTGCCGTTGAGCCGGACCGTTTTCCTACTGCGAGCAGCGAAAGTTGAAAAGCTTTGGTTTGCTCGAGCGGTAGGCAACACGCAGTTGAAAACGTGGAGCTCGACGACAGGTCACAGCTCGACAATATCCATGCAATAACTCAATAAAGGAAAAATCTTCCAAAAATCGGTTTCGAGCCAACGGTCCTCTACGGACTCAACCACGCCGACAATGATGCCACCCCACGTTCCGGCAGGCTGCCTGCCGCGGTGAGTCATTCCACAACTTGCATCGGACTCGACACTCCACCCACTCACCATGGCTTTCAGCTATCTGTGGCGCTCGACGAGGTCCTCCGAGCGCGTTTCAAGACGACGCTCGCTGTCGGAAGGATGCAACCTTCACCTTCTGGCGGCCATCGTCGAGGGTCAACCTTCGTGCACGGAGCCTGAAGGCCCATCGGCTGGTCACGACTTCCAGTCCACATCGGAGACCCCAGCGACGCTCGACAAGCGCTCCAAGTCCGAAAGCTTCATCTGCACAGCACAAGGCGTCGTCTTCCAGGACACGAAAGACCAACACTACGAAACCCGCCTGGAAAAGCTCGTACAGCTAGCGCGGAACCCGGCCTGCAGCTCTCAAAGCAACGCGCTGCTCGCCAAGAAGGCACTGCGATTTCGCGGCAAAGCCCTGGAGCGTCGACGCGCCTACAGCTGAGCACACACCGCTCCATTTCTCTCACCAACACCCTACTAGTATTAGAACATCCTTAGAATGCATCACCAACCCGTACAATACAGCAAGCAGCATGCTACCCCCTGACTATCTCGTCGTCATGACCACCATAGCACTCGAGGAGCTACGCAACCAGCAGTCTAAGCAGCCAACAAAACCTGGTATACCGGCTCTAGCCGCAGCCGCGCTGCTTCTCCTTCTTCATGGTCCTCTTCTTGGCCTTGTCCTTGCGTGCCTTGTCCTTAGCCAATAATTCCTTCTCATACTTGACCTTCTTGTCGTGTTCCTTCTTCATCTTGTCGCGCATGGCGTTTTGCGCCTGCTGCACGCGCTGGCGGTTCGAGTTGGCAGGGCCGGCGTCCTCCGTCGAAACCTTCTCCTTATCCTTGATCTTCACCACGTTGCCTTCCTCGTCGAACTCTGACATGACCGTGAAGCCGTACTCGCTGATAAGCTGCTCGCGGGCCGCGATCTCCTCGCGCGTCATGTTCTTGAGGCGGTCGGCCGCCTTCTGCTTCTCCCTCTCGGCCGCCTGTTCCGCCTCTTCGCGCTGCTTCTCTCGGATCTGCAGGTCTTTGAGCTTCTTCTCGGCCAGTTCCAGCTCTTCCTGCTGCTCGAACTGCTGCTGCTCGGCCTGTAAAAGCTTCTCCACGTCCTGCGCCATAGCCGAAGCGTCCAGCTCCTTGTCCAGAGCTTCTTGAGATACCAGGCCGTCCGCGGCGCCCGAGAACACAGCGATCACGCTCTCCACGCGTTCCTCCACATCCATGTCCTCATCCTGTAGCAAACCGAGCGCATACTCGACGTACACCGACGCGTCCAGCTGCAGCCGCGCCACCTTGTCCGTCACCCACGCCTCCATCGCTGAACCACTGGCGGGATGCTGGTCCTAGAGGTTTAGTCTGTTTGAGAGGTTGCTGTAGTTGGTGTGGTAGACACTATATAGCACAGTTGAAGACCGCACCCAACACAGGCAACACTGTTAAGATATGGAGTGCACTGAAAATATCCTATCCTGTGCCAACGGACGAGGGTGCAATCCCCGCCCTCTCCGGTTATATGCACATTTGCATGTGGTCTGGCTATGGGCTCGCTTGTCAAGCTACCTGGGGCCATCGAGCCCCAGATCCTCTCCATCCACCATCAGTTGTGTGTTGCGTCACTGCCCGCCTCTCATGAACGCTGTAGCCCGTCCAAAGTTCTGAAAGTACCCCTTCATCAGTTCGAGCATGTTCCGCGCGGCGTTGACGTCCCTGTTCCAGAAGTTGGCCTCGCATCGGCTGTTCGTGCAACGCAAGACGTTCCGATTGCTCTTCATGACGATCTTCGAGTCGCCGAGCTTCGGGTTTTTCATTCTTTCCGTCTTGTAGTGCTTCCCGGGTCGTAGTCACCAAAAGTCAACACGCGGCGATGCGGGGACCAACCCGCACGGAAATAGGGCCTAGTAGATTGATGTGTTGGTGTCTACGCAGATTGAAGAGTGAGAGATGTGGAGAGGCTGCGGGTACTGATGGTAACCAGCCCGAGCTCTCCTGGACACGATCTCAGAGAGACGGTCTGTCGTAAGCAGAAGCCACCTGCTTGACAGCCCTCAGAATGCACATGTAACTGCCGAGGGGAAACATGCATGCCCCTAGATCCTTATGCAGCTCGGTAAGACACTAGCTGCCTCTTACCGGCATAACAGGCTGCATCCATTGTCCTTGACCTGGTGGCCGTCGGACACATCCGGGTGCTTCCATAACATGTAGGTTCGTCATCGCTTGGCGGCTGAGCCTGCCGCTCACCGCCAGATCTGGATGTCTTCAACAAGCTGGGCCGCGGTGATCCAAGCTGAATGCCTGGAAACCACTAAACAGCCCCCGAAGCTTGGTTCACCGCGCTTCTCAATCGGTCACCGCACAGCATAGCTAGCTGCGTTGGTCATGGTCCTTGCGACGGCGAGAAGTGCGGCTCGAGGTGCCGCCAGAAGTCGTCGTGGCTCCTGCGGCTGCGGTCTGCGACCGCGTCTGGTAGCCTCCAGGCCGGCGGGGTCCGTGTCCCATGTCGGTCCCAGTTTCAGCTCGTACCAGACGTCGCTGTACTCCTGCTCGCGGAGCTCCAACCTCGTCGGGGCTGGCGTCGTGCTGCTGCTCTCCAGATTCCTGGGCAGCTCGCTTGTGCTTCTTGCCGGAGCGCTGCCTTCTCGCTGGCCGCTTGCCTTGAGACGCCTGGCTCCCACTGGCACGCGAAGTGGTCGAGGCAGCCTGCCGCTGCTCGCCGCATGAAGCTGTAGGTGCCGCCTGCCGCGGTTCACCACTGGTGGCCGGAGATGTCGCCTGCCGCGACTCCCCACTTGGCCGCAACTTCTTCCAGGCCTTCTTGAGCGCCTGGTCATCCGTCTGCTGCACGTAGTTGCCCACCAGCACTCGGATCTCCTTGACGAGATCGGCCATCGGCTCATACGAATCCTCGATGGATTGTAGTCCTTTCCAGCCAACCTGTATCTCGAAATCCTTGATGTCGTCGTTCCACTTGTGGCCCTTGAGCTGGTCGATGGCCAACACGATGCCCTGGGCAGACACGTGCTCCAATAGCTCATCAGTCACCTCTAGGCTGTCGTCCGCGTAGAACTTGAGTCTCGAAGCGTGCACATCCAGCTCCTCGCCGGTCACTAGGTGTTGCACGCGAAACGAGTGGGCGTCCGCCCGTACGACACGGTATGGTCCGACCCATGTAACCTGCAGCTTGTTGCCGTGCTTCTCGTCGACACGCGATCGTAGGACGTAGTCGCCGACGGCAAAGTTGACCAGGTTCTCGCCACGCTCGCGCTTCTTGTTTAGGAGGCGTTGCTTCAGTCGCTGGTCCTCCACGGCGCAGTGCATGTTCTGGATGCTGGCGCGCAGCTCGTCCAGGTAGCCGTCGATCTCCGATGACTCGGGGATGTCCAACAGCTTGTTTCGGTCCGCCCAAGTAGAACTCGAGCAGCGGCGACGGGTTCTGCAGGCCAGTGAACAGCTCCAGTGGAGAATGGTTCCCCAGCGATGGAACTGCTGTGTGATTCAAGCTTGCTTGTACCAAAGGCACCAGGTAGACCCAGTCCTTCTGGCTGATCTTGTAGGTCAGGATCATCGCCCTCACGACCTGCAAGATGTCCCTGTTCACGCGTCAACTGAGCCGTTGATCCAGGGGCAGTAGGCGGGCGTGAACTCCTGCTGCGTGCGTAACCGGCGGCTGAGCTCGGCCACCACTTCGTTCTTGAAGTGTGTGCCCTGCTCCGACACCCAATTGGGCGGGATGCCAAACCGCGAGTGCCAGGCGAGCAGCGCCTCGGTCGTCACCATGCTGTCCGCGGAGTCGGCCACCACTAGCTCACAGAAGTGAGTGGCGTGGTCCTTGAGGACTAAAATGTACTTGCTGGATCCGTAGCTTGGACCCATCGACAGGTAGTCAAAGTGAAGGACCTCATTGCGGGTGCTGCAGTCGATCACTTCACCCCACGGTCTTGGGATAATTTCCCCCCTCGACAATGCAGGCACATCAAGCAAGTGTTGACGAAGTCCCTCACGATGGTGTTGAGGCCGTCGATCACGAACATGCGGCGCAAGTGGATGATCATGGTCGTCTGGCCACGATGTCCTTGGGCGCCGCAGTGTGCCACAATGCACATGCGCTGTATCAGGTCCGTGGCCTTCACTGGCACCCAGATGCGGCTGTCCAGCGTGATCAGGTCGTCGTCAGCGGTCACCGCTCCAGTTGGCGGTGAGTGTCCCGCTTGGGCCGAGATGAGCTCGGTCATGGTGGGCCAGACGAAGTGCTCGTCGTCCAGAGGTCGTAGTTGTGGTCGGCATGCCGGCCCTCGACGCACAACCTTGATCCGTTTCAATGTAGCCACAGGCTCGTGGTTGCCAGCCCATCGGGAGATCATGTCGGCCCACACGTTGTCTGTGCCGGGCACATGCTCCACGATGTACCGGAAATTCATGAGCTTCATAGCCCAGCGTAGGAGCTTGCCCTTGATATGTTTCTTGACGCTCTCGTGGGGCGCGAAGACGTGGATGAGGTTGCGGTGGTCGCAGAACATCCGGAACGGTTGCGGTCTGAGTAGTAGGTAGTCCATCTTCTCGCATGCCAACACGATCGGCAGAGCTTCCTTCTCAATCACCGTCCAGTTCAACTGGCTGCCGGTGAACGTGCCGCTCATGCATTGGATCAAGCGGTGCTGCTGCTCGGTGGCTGGGCGCTTCGATTCGTACTCTTTCACTTGAGTGACTATTGCGGCCCAGCCGACGTCGGAGGCGTCCGTGAACAGGCACGTGGTGGCGCTGTCGTCCGGAAAATTCATCACCGCCGACGTAGCCAGCAGTTCCTTGACTTGATCAAAGGCTTGGCGTTCTTCCAGAGTTAGGTCGATCTCGATGCCTGCAGCGACACGGCGTGTGCGCTTTGTGCTCACCAAGGCTTCATCGAGTCGCTTCTGTAGCGGCGCTACTTGCCTGGCAAAGTTCACCAGGCTCTCACGCATACAGTTAATGGCGCAGATGAACTGTTGTAATTCGCCCGCAGTAGTCGGATACGGGAGCGATCTCAGCGTGTCGATCCGTGTCGGGTCGTGGCGCACGCCCTGCGAGTTGATCAACCGCCCGCACCACTTCACCTCGGTCTGATAGAGGCTCGACTTCTTAGCACTCAGCTTGAGGCCAAACTGGTTCAGCAGGGAGAACAGCTCCTCCAGCTTCTCCAGGTACACCTTGATGTCGTCGGCGTACAGAAGGAGGTCGTCGATCCAGATCAGCAGGTGCTTGTACAACAGGCTGGCGAAACACTCTTCCATCGTCTTCTGGAAGTGGATCGCCGCGTCTGCACACCCTTGAGGTACCCGGCGAGGTGTGAAGATCTTCTCGTCGGTCATGTAGGACATGAACTCCTGGCAGAGCTCTGCCAAGGGCAGTTGCCAGAAACCCTTAAGAAAATCGAAAAGTCCGAAGTGTTTCATGTCACGTGCATTCTCCAATACTAGAGAAAGGATCGGCATTACTGCCGCCATGATGTCCGTTTGTTCGTTCCGTGCCCTGTAGTCCGTGGTCTGCCTCAAATCCATGATGTCCGCGGACTTCTTCACTGGCAGGACGGGGCTCGCCCACCGACTCTTGGGGTTCTCGTAGACGAGTCCTAGTTCCACAAGACGATCATTGAATTCACGTAAGAATTTCCGGATGTGCGGAGGATATTTGCGGGGCTTACACTTTGTTGGACGAGCCCCATCCTTCAGACGCACTTCCAGCGGAGGCACACTTGCCGGAGGGTCATCACGCAGCTCCAACCGCCACACGTCATACGCATGCACGATGGTGCGCAACTGCTCCACGTGCTCCACCGGGAATCCATGCTCCAACGCACGGTCAACCAGACGCTCCACTGCAGCGAAAATGTCATCATCTCCACTTGGCGCGGATCCATCCACACGCACGGGCATCTCGTCGGCCTCCAAGTCGATCGGGTCGCCGCTGGTCTCGTCTTCGCAGCGCGGGCAAGCTGCTCGAGCTGGCGATCGACGTCGATCCCTAGCGAGGTCAGCAAGTCGTTGCCCACGATGAACTCGCCGTCGTCGATGTTCACCACGAGGACGTCCACCATGTTCATGGGTTCCACTGGCCCTGCGGCCGTGTGGATCAGGACGTGCAACTTGGCCTTCAACTTGGCCGTCACCGTCGTTGACCCGAATGTCTGATTCTGGATTGGAACTTGGAGTTCCTCGGTCGCCACGTTGGGATCCAGGGCCTTCAGCTGTTCCCAGTGCGAGCGGCCAATGACAGTGTAGTCCGAGCCGCTGTCGGGGCAATATGGCAGCTCCAACAAGCCATTGAGCAGAACCACGCGCTCGCCCGACGGGAACAACTCGCCCAAACGCTTCAGCTTCGCCTTCTTGTTCCCGCGGCTTTCGCGCATCTTCTTCCAGAGCTCCTCTTTCTCCTCACGAGTTGCCTTGGTGCAGTCGCGCAGCCAGTGCATCTCCTTGCACTTCGGGCACGGCGTAGGCGGGGGTCTTGACGATCCCGGCGCCGAAACCTTGGGCTTCGAAGTCGCTGGGGTTCGCTCGGTACTGGTGGCAGCGTGGCTGCTCGGCGTAGCAGGCGGTCTTGGCTCCCAGCGTTTCTTCCCTTTGTCTGATTGGCTGGATCTTGGCTTCTCCTTGCTCGATCCAGGTGCATCTCGCTTCTCGCGTTTCAGGCGCGCGTGCTGACGCTCCAGCTCAGTCGCCTTCTCCAAGATCAGGCGGAACAACGCTCTGGGGTCACTGACGGCGGTGATGTGTGTGAAGCGGAGGCACTGCTTCACTTCTTGCTTCAGCGAGGCGGGAACCAGGTTTGCGATCAACCTCTTGCACTTCTCTCTCGTGCCGTTGGCTCCGCTGAAACACTCCGTGAGGCCGTTCTCGTCCACGATCTCGTTGAACTTCTTGTAGTAGTCGATCAGGCGGCGTTCACGTCGCTTTCCCGCAGGTTCATGATCAACCCCTTCTTGAACAGCTCCTTGACGTCAGGGAGTGTGTCGTTCTTGATGGTGCTCACGATGTGCTCGATCTCGGCGATCAGGATGCCCTCAGTGACATCGGCCGACTCCATGTTGAGCTTCATCTCGCAGAACACGTCCAGCAGCTGGGGCTGGAACGAATCCCGAACAGACTGCACCACCGCGTTGTAGTCTTCGCCAGACATGCGGCAGCGGGCCTGCATCTTGGACTCGTAGTCGCGCCTCTCTCTCTTCCACCGTACGAGGGCCTCGTGGGAGACCGACTCGATCATGGGCGGCAGCATCGGCGTGAACAAAGGGACGGTCCCCATGGGGCCATCCGTTCCACCAGCGCGAGCCATTGTCGTTCGTGGCTGGGGCGTAGAGGTCCACCGACGAACTCCAGTCAGGATGTCGGCTAGTCTTCAGAGTTGCTGGCCGCGGGCACAGGAAAGTTGAGCTGTGTCCGGCCGGCAATAATTCACTAAAGAATTCTTTGTAGTGCTTCCCGGGTCGTAGTCACCAAAAGTCAACACGCGGCGATGCGGGGACCAACCCGCACGGAAATAGGGCCTAGTAGATTGATGTGTTGGTGTCTACGCAGATTGAAGAGTGAGAGATGTGGAGAGGCTGCGGGTACTGATGGTAACCAGCCCGAGCTCTCCTGGACACGATCTCAGAGAGACGGTCTGTCGTAAGCAGAAGCCACCTGCTTGACAGCCCTCAGAATGCACATGTAACTGCCGAGGGGAAACATGCATGCCCCTAGATCCTTATGCAGCTCGGTAAGACACTAGCTGCCTCTTACCGGCATAACAGGCTGCATCCATTGTCCTTGACCTGGTGGCCGTCGGACACATCCGGGTGCTTCCATAACATGTAGGTTCGTCATCGCTTGGCGGCTGAGCCTGCCGCTCACCGCCAGATCTGGATGTCTTCAACAAGCTGGGCCGCGGTGATCCAAGCTGAATGCCTGGAAACCACTACACGTCTCCTTCTCCAAGGCCTCCAGCTGAGCCTTCTTCTTCAGATCCTTGGCAGACAGCTTGGGCTTCTTCTTGACCACCATCTTCTTCCTCGCTTCCTCCTCTCCATCCTCGGGTTTGCGGACTTTGGTGAGCAGAGGCGTCTCCTTCATGCGCTTGTGGCAGCAAGAGCAGGTGATGCTGGTCCGGAACTCGTCCATCGGGAGCACGGTCGCTCGCTTCTTCAACGCTTTGGCGAAGCCCTTGACAGGCCCGGAATCGTGGCCCTTGATGCCATCACGGCGACTCCAGTCTCCGCACGCGATGCACACCTGTCGACTCGGTACCGGCACGATCCGCTTGGCCAATGCGTCCAGCGCCTTCGCCTTCAGCCGCTCCCGCGTGAAACGCCACTTCAGGAACGGGTTCTCAGCAGTTAATGCTAGCAGGAAGCGCAAGTGCATGAAGAAGAACCGGAGACCCTTCGTGTACGTGGTGGAGGCGACGGCGAAACTGGAGAGCGATCATGTTGATCGTGTTCGCCATCTGAGCTCTTGCGACTTCTCCACGAATCGCACCGCTGAACTCTAGCGACGAGGGTTCGTACGCAGGATTGCTTGCGCGCTGCTCCCAAAACAGTCGAAACGTGTTGATCAGCTCGGCGTCTTTCACTTGCGCTCTGGCGTTCTTGCGCTGGCTGTCGTCACGAGCCTCTTCCTCCTCCTCCGCGGCCACGACCGATTGAGTTGCCATGGTCTTCTGCTGCTTCCGCGGTTTGGAAGTCCCCGGTGGTGGGGCGCGCTTCTCGCGATCTTTGTCCTCCGCCTCTTTCATCACGCCAGCGCAGCATCGATTGAAGAAGGTCTTGTCGAACGATGGCAGCGGTAGCTTCTCTTCCAGACAGCGGAGCACGTGAACGTTGGCGACATGCCACGCTTCCAACTGACACTGCTTGAGCTCTCTCACTGAGCGCTGAATCTCGTCCACGATGGACTCGTACTTGCAGACGCGAGACAGCTTGCAGATCACGCTTCCGTGGACTCTGTTCTTGAGGAAGGCCTTCTCTTCGTCGGTCTTCTTGTGCTTAGGGGCCATGGTGGTAAATGGCAAGTGAGCAGACCAGGTCGGCGACAAAGACCCGCTTTGGATAACAGGCATCTAACACAGACATGGTGGAAAATGCCAAGTGAGCAAATCTGGCGGCAGCAAAGGAAGGACTCACCATATCCAAACTGACTGGGGCTGGCGGCGTCACCGGTGCGAAAGTCACTTGATATCGGTGATGAATGCGGCCTCGCTATCAGCCAGGACCTTCCCTAGCGGCGTCTTCGTATCCCCTCCCGATCTCCATAATATCGTCTCTGCACCATGTATATACACGCCACAGTTAGTGTCATTTGCTTCCTTTCAATACGGCACGCGTCTACGAACCGACCATGCTGGGTGGTTCCTCCTTCGAGTGTGTCGGCTCTCTCCTATTTTTCGGACTGCCAGGAATCCGTCTGCTTCGTGCGCCACTGCTCGTACTCGAGGAAGGATTGATAAAGTTCAGTTGCGTCGCGTCCTCTTCCACTGTTAAACGGCTGCACATCTTCGCAAGCAACAGTCCTGAGGGAAAGCGAGAGCTTCAAAGCTTTGATCCACAGCGCTGAACAACGCAGTGATTCCACAATCAGATGGCTCGACGAAAGCACAAGCACCTTGATCAAATTTTCACGCTGTCTTCGTCGCTGTGCAAGCCGCATGCGAATGCGCTGGTCTTATCTTCACGTTTTCGCTCTCTTCATCGCAGCCTCTAAGCATCCTGCCCGCCCGCCTGTACAGTACTGTAATCGCAACCAGATCGAGCGTGTCTTCTTCAGCAGGCTGCAAAAGAGCAAAATATATCACTGGTACGCTCGACGGCAACGTGGCATTTTTGCAACTGTACGCAACATACGCACGCCATGCAGGCTGTCCTCAGCTGTCCTCATCGGTCCTTACTTGCATTCCGCTGAACGTCAGCGACCTCCACAAAGTTTTAAGTTAGGGGCCTGCAAATAGCGGTCTTCGGTGCTGAAAGTCATCTATCGGTGCTGAAATCCATCAAGTAGTAGGCTGCTCCAGCCGGGTAGGTTCCAGTGGAGCCTACCCGTTCATGGACATTTCTTGTAAAGTATGACCAATATGGGCGTACCCTGCAGTCTCCCATCAACGACGCCTTTCAAAGCCTTTCGTGAGCTTCTTCAAGGTGCAAGATGGAAGGAAAATCTACTGGAAGTTGCTCTCCAATGCATTCGCTGCGATCCCATTGTTCTGGGAGTTAAATATATAGCTACAGGCTATTATATCACTAGACGACAGTCATCGGCATCTGCCTCCGCGCATTCGCCGCGGGGCGGGGCCGTCTTCATACACACTCACTTCATAGCAGGCTGCTACTCGCGCACCCCAAGCTCTTCCTCCTCTTCAGCTTCTCTCTCTCTCTTGGAGCTTCAAGCGTCGCAGCTCACTTGCAGAGGCCAATTTGTTCTCTACTCGGACACGCGGCGGCGCTCCAGCACCTTGCGATACCGCAGCGCCTTCTTGGCCAGCAGCACGTTGCTCTGCGAGCCGGACGCGTCGGCGGCCAGCGCCACCAGCCGCTCCAGCCGCGCCTGGTACTTCTGGCATGCCGTGTCCTGGATCACGATGCCCTGCGCCGTGCAGATGAAGCTCTCGGACTTAGACCGCTGCGCCAGCGCGGCCAGGCTCTCGCCGGCCTGACGCACGCTCAGCACCAGCGGGTGGTGGTCGTCCACGGACTCCGGCAGCAGCACGGGCAGCTCGGGCTGCTCGGGCTCCTGCTCCGCCGTCTTCTCGGCCAGCGCCGCCAGGTACAGGCGGTCGAGCTCGCAGCCCCCGGACAGCGAGCGGCGGTGGTTCTCGAGCGACGTCATGGCTTGGACAATGGACTGGGAGGCTTCAAACACTCGTGTTGGTCGTGCAAATCTCAGAATGGCAAGTCCGCTGTGGCGGCTTACGGAGACCGAGCGGCATTTGCTTCGACGCGCCGCGTGGCTTTGCTATCGCCGTCTTTGGTCTTGAAGAAGCGACGGCAGAAACTTCCGGCAAACTTTTCAGTTGATTCGGTCGGTCGGTCGGCACTGACTTGGTGGCGGATCCACTCGCGCACAAGGCAGCGATCTGCTCTCTATTGCAGCTCGAAGCTGCTGCAGCTTCGAGGCGAGAGCGGGTCGCCGCCTTTGGCGGCTGCTGAGTAGCGGCGTCTTGCCGATCGAGGCCAGCGTTGCCACGCGGCTCTGACGGAGTAAAGCTGCCATCCCGAAAATTGGCGACTCGGCCTCAAATTTGACGACGCAACGCCCTGCCAGGCTGGCTGGCAGGGCAATAGCTATCGTCTGTTGAATAGGTGCTACTTAGCTCTGCTAAGAGAAGTCTGGAGATGGTTTCCGTGACTCGTTGGTCTCCTCCAGCGGAGACTTTGGCCCCTCGCACGACCGACCTCGAATCCTACGGTCGTCGGAACTCGATAAAGCCGTCAACAATCAGAAGGGTCTCACGCACGTCAGGCCGCAAAGCTCGTGGCTCACTCGTTCGAACGCAGCGAAGGCGCGTCCTGCAGGCTGCTTTTTGGATGAGGCCGCACCAGCAAGTGCAACCGATAGAGGCGCCGATCACGAACAGCACTGCCCGTGCCAGGCAGCGGAGATCACCACGAGTGCAAATCTTCCGCTTCAACTTGCGCTCGGTGAGATGATGTTATCAAAAATAAAACGATTTCGAAGCCGTCGCGTGTCCATGTTGCATGGGCATAACCGGTGCAGTAGCTTCAACTTCGGCTGGTTTGTTAGCTTCGTTCTGCGAGCTATTGCGTTCGCTGTCTTGCCGCGTGCAACACGCTCAGAACAGCGTGCCGGCACTGCCAGGGCAACTAGTCTGGTTGCTTTTGCCTCTGCTGTCGCGAAGCAGCCAGTTTCCAATCTGCTTTTCGGCGGAGATGAACAGAAAGTTGCGGAGGCGACGGAAGCCTGCGATGAGAGCGAGCGAAACCCACGCTGGCTGCAGCGCTACAGCGGAAGTATTGCAGAGTTGTCGATAACACAGCTCATTTCAAGCCCAGTAGCACTGACGTGTTGGCAGCGAAAAGGGAAGGCTCCGTAGGGGCCGCTTTTCCTGGTTTGAGCGGGGGCGCCATGGATTGCCCAGGATCCGCTGACCAAGTCGCGTATTTTAGCGCAGATGTACACGACGAGCAGCTCCCGTGGTGTGCTTGAGTCTCGCTTTCATTGCCCACACCTTCCAGCCAAGCTTCCGGAAGCGGCGGAGAAGCACTGCGCCTGAGCGAGCCGTCTTTGCCCACCGACTATGGTGCGCGTCGCAGGAGGCATTTTGTGCGTAGTAACGGACATAACGAGACTGAGAAGCCAGGCCCAGGCTGCGGCAGCCGGACGAGAAAATGCGACCATGGTGTCGCTGCGACAACCCACGGCTCCACGTGCAAGTTCCCATTCCTGTCAGAGTCTCTGGGTTGAACAAGAGTGTTATGATACATGCACTTCCAAAACGCTGCGTGCATTTCTCTAGTCGCGCATTGACGCTGATACTAGACGCGGAGGCGGCGTAGCAGGTCTCGCAGCAAGCCACGCGCAGGTCGAATCTGCTTCTCACGCTCAGGGAAGGCGTGCACAAGTCGTGGGGCGTACAGCGCTCTGACGCGGGCTCGAACGGGATGCGACGGCTTCTTCTGCGGGCCCGGAACGTGGTAAACCTCGCGTCCTTTAACTTCCAGACGCCGCCGTAGTCGCTTGGAAATTTCCCGTCTCATGAGGTTGAGACTGCGCTGAGAAGCATGCTCCAAGGCCAAGTCTGCAAAGGCTCGGGCGATGGCTGGAGGTGCCTGGAAGCCACACGCTTGCATTACTTGGATCGTCGCTCCAAACTCACCAACGTAGTTCTTGAACGCCGATCGCACTGCTTCCGCGTGAGCATGGAACTGCTCCAGTCGAGTGCGGATCTTCTCCTCGGTGTCATCGCTCCGCTGCACCACGCGCGCCACCACGTCGATCGGTGGTGGATTGAACTCGATGTGGTAGGTCTTCCCAGTCACTGAGTCAACGCGTCGACCGGCAATGCGTCGAATAACTTCCTTGTCGGGGACTTCTAGCTCCAGCACACAGTCGGGCGCTGCCATGCCTCTCAGCAGAGCCTCAGCTTGTGGGGCAGTTCGTGGGAACCCATCCAGTAGCCATCCGCGCGTGATACAGTCCGGCTCGGCCAGCCGACCAAGAACCACATCCACGATGAGATCATCCGGTACGAGCTCGCCGTGGTCCATGAAACGCTGAGCCTGGAGGCCCAGCAAAGTTTTGTCCTGGATGGCTTGGCGCAGGATGTTGCCCGTCGACAAGTGCACGACTCCCAGCATCTCGACTAGAAGTTCACATTGAGTGCCTTTGCCTCCCGCGGGAGGACCCAGGATCACGAGTCTTGGCGGCGACACTTTCCCAGCTCCAAGCTCAAGTGTCGGCTGTAGTATGGACGTGGTCGAGGCCGGCAGGAGTGGACTGAAGCTTGATCGGATCATTTCGTAGTTGCAGTCGGAGCGGATCAAAGACTGGAGTGTTGAAGGTGTGGGTTCTTGCTCGGTGAAATGAGGAATAAGCAGCAAGTGCTGGACGACAAGCGGTCACTGAAAAACCGCCCGAGGGTGAGTGGGGGAGATAAGAATACTAACTTCGCGGGCTGATGCCGAGGAAGGCAGTTTTGCAGCTGGATGGCACAGCCTCAAAGTGGCACAGTGGCGATATCTGAACGCGTGGCTTTCGAGCGTGGTCGGCAGGCAAGTCCTGCTATCACAGCCTCATGAACATCAACACTCGGATCTAACCTGGCCTAAAAATCTAGTCGGCGAACGTTCTGGTTTTTAGCTCTTTGCGTTGAAATAAACAAATATCCATTCACTCCCACAGCACTCGTTTGGATATTCTTCAACTTCTAATAACTTCGAAGTCAATACTTTGTAATGATACAGCTTTGTTTGACGCGAGTTGTGAGAAAATCGCAGTGGTTTACTTCGTCAATGAGACCCGCTGACGAGAGCGCTATTGCCCAAAGTGAAGCCGCTTCTTCTTCCAACTTTCGTAGTCGAACTCCACGTTGCCTCGCAGTAAAATCAGCGCGTTGTCGTCCAGACGCGCTAATGCAACGTAGACAAAGCGGCCGGACCAGACAAGAACGGTAAACACTCGCCCCAGCATGAACGGCGCGACGTGGAATCGTACGCTAAGCCCAGCAGCGCCAATCTCGAGAAACAAGCGGTCCTGCAAGTGCCAGTTGTCCAGCACCAACACGTCGAGAAGCAGAACGATCACTGCCATCGAGAAGAGGACGATGCCGCTGATCACAAACCAGTGTCTGAAGCCCAGTCGGTGCTTCATGGCTGGCGTTAATGCGTCCACCATCAGAAACGTGGTCGCCAAGAGGTAACCGGCCGCGATACAGCAGACAGGAACCCACCGCCAACTGAAGAGGTCCATGGCACAGGCACTAGTTGCAACGATCTGAGCGACGAAGAAGATGAAGTGGAAAGATGTCGCCACTCGCTTGAGTAATTGGCGCTGGCAGCAGCAGAAGTAGACGCCACTGAACACGGCGCTTGCAATTAGCCCAACGACGGCAACCACCTCCATCACGACGGCGTGGCTCGGCAAGAAAAGCGCGAAAGCCCCGAAAGATCCTCCCGTTAGCCCACAGCCGTACAAAGCCCTCATTTTCCACGTTGAAAGAGGCGTTAAAGCTCCGATACGGGGCCACACCGTTTGTCGCGGATCGAAGCGATCTGCTTCATGGGAGAGAGACATTTGCAGCAGCAGGGATCTGCCTGAGCTTGGCATGATGCTGCAGCGCGTCATGCTCGTCTGTGTGGCGTGTCGAGTGCTGCTGGTGTGCAGGGCGGGACCGGAAGCACGTAACTCGATCTTACAACGGTATCCCAGAGCTTGGATGGCTGTTCCAGGCCTCGTCTTACGGCACTTGTGGAGCTGGAATCTCCGGTACAAATTCCGTAGCGAAAGCATGGTCATCGTACCGATGACGTTTATCAGGATGTCTTTGGTAGAAAGTGTGTGGCCGGGCGTGGAGATCAGCGTGTAATGCTCCACGTCGTCCATGAGGTCCAGCGACAGCGACACCAACAGCAAAGCGAAGAACAACCACTCCCAGGACGTCACTATGACCATGAAGATCGTATTCCGCAGATTCGTTTCTTGCAGCAAAGCGTTGGTAAAGTTAACCCAGATGACAACGACAAGAATCGCTCGACTGTCGCGTAGTACAGCGCTGAAGACGATTGCCCATAACGTGTTGGCCGCCTGTAGGAAACAGAAGTCGAATGTTCGCAGGATAATCCTCACGTACTGAGTACGCAATCCAGAGGCGAAGATGATGATCGGAGGGATGTGGAGGACAGCAGCGATGGGGGCCAGAATACGCCCCACAGACGCTGGCACAGCGAAGGTCGCGAACCGGAGGGCGACGGCCAGAACGATGGTGAGTTCAAGCAGGAGGCCGCACTTGACGATGATTCGATTGAATCTCTTGACGGAACTTGGACGGAGGAGCACGGTCTTGACCATGACCAGAGGGTCGAAAGCGGGTAGACTGTACCCCCAGGCCTCGATTTGGTAGTACACCTCCGTATTCGACGACGCTTTCGACACAGCAATGGCTTCAATGGGCTGTATCATGCTGCGCCTGGGAGATGGATAGTGGACCTCAAGATGACGCTTTCGAGACTATCAATAAGGATGCAACCGCTGGTAGTTTGGTGTTGTGTAACGTTGTTATTTGCGGGACGGCTCGGCCTCGAGGCAGATAAACTTGCCTTTGCCAGCCTTCGTAGTAAAAGCTCGACGTTGCCACGCAGTATGAACATCGAGATGTGTTCGAAGATCCCACCGACCATTCCACGCACGTACAATCAGATGACTTTCCATGTTTAGATTTTATCCAAACCTCCAATACGCCGCCGAGCATCGTACACGTCGTGGTCCTGGGGCTGTTCTGCGGCTAGGAACATCTGTATGGGAGGGTATTTACTGCAGGCTTAGGCCCAACCTCCTCGAACTGCTCGTCGTTTGGCGGGGCAGAGGATTTATCGAAGGTAATGCCGTACTGGGAGATCTCCATCGATTGTCCAGAAACCAAAGCGATCGTGCACCTGAATCCAAGCGCGGGGTATTTGCTGCGATGCTTGGCGTCCTGGTACCGCTGGAAAAGGTTCCACAGCGACATCCTCGCCATCGTCCCCATGGTATTCACAAGAAGATATTTGGTCGAGGTTGAGTGCCACGAGCTGTGAGTAAAGTATACAGTAATGGCGAAGTTCGTCAACGATCTCCAGCGATAAAGCTGGCAGCAGCAGCCAACGATGAAGTACGAGTTGTGAAGGTTCGTTTCTTGCAGTAACAGCACGTAAGTTTAACCAGTATAAGAGCACGACAACGACGCGTAAGTTCCCCGTGACGCTACAAAGAGCGATTGCCTATAACGTATTCACAGCTTGGAGAAAGCAGAAGTCAACGGTGCGTAGAATGAGCTTGACGTACTCGCATTTCATCTCCACGAAAGATGACGATAATACCAGCTAAGTGCAGGACCGCGGAGACCGTCGCCAGTAGGCATCCGATTCGTGCTGGTAAGGCAACGTAGCGAAGCGCAGGATGAGTCTGCTGAAGACGAACGGACCAAGCAGCGGCCTGATCTTTGCCACTATGTGATCGAAAGTCTTGACGGAGTTTGGTCGCACAGAACCGTCTTCAACTTGGGCAAATCGTCCTCCCAAACAACAATCTTGTAGAAAACCTCGCTGGAGACTGAGGAGCTGGCGTCTAGGGGTGAATCATGTCGAAAGAGGTTGTTAGGCTCCCTATAACCGCGTCGAGGCGTTCGCTTCGTTGAAAGACCAGGTTTTGATGTTTATTCTAGTTATTTCCCGCGAGAACAAGCCGCGATTGTCTCTTCCAGCCTTCGTAGTCGAATTCTACTTCTCCACGTAGTAAGACGAGCGCGTCGTCGTTTTCGCGGCTTAAAGCGACGTACACGTAGCGTCCGGACCACACGAAGATGGTCACCACTCGACTCAGCAAGAAGGGAACAACTCGGAGTTGCGCTCGATGGCCAGCAAGTGTCAAGTCCAGGAACACGCGATCGTGCAGGTCCCAGATCCCCAGCACCAACACATCGACCAGCAACGTGACTTGGACAAGCCAGGAGAGCACAATGCACGTGACCGGCACGCAGTATTGATAACGCAGTCGGCGCTTCATGATCGGCGTCAGCGCGTCTACCGTGAAGACCGTGAAGGCCAGCAGTAAAGAACTCACGGCGCCAGCAGCTGGGATCCAATCCCAACGGAAGATATCGCTGACACTCACAGATGTCGAGACCAGTTGAGCCCAGACGAAGAGGAAGTGGAAAGACGTCACGACGCGCTTGAGGAGTTGACGCTGGCAGCAGCACGTGAAGACGCCGCAAAAGGTCAAACTTGTCACGAAGCCAACAACAGCGATGGCTTGACCACCGACGACGTTGCGTGGTAGGAAAACACACAACGCTGTACAAAGTCCCCCGGTTGCTCCGCAGAAGTACAAGACGACGATCTTCCACGTGGCGATGGATGATAGAGCTCCGATGCGAGGCCAGATAGTGTTCCGTGGATCAAAGCAAGCGGATTCCGGGGCCAGGACCATTTGCAGCGGTGGCCGCTTGTCCAGTTTCGAGCGTAGTCTCTGTTGACTAGTTTGGTGAGGGAAAATCCTATCAACGGACGTGCGAGGCTCGGCCATACTGAGTGCTATCTTGCTTCTGTAGCCCAGCGACTGCATCGCCGTTCCTTGTTTGTTGTGTTTGCGCTTGGTATGTGTCAGTCTGCGGTAAACGTTGCGCAGTAGCAGCATTGTCATCGTTCCTAGGACGTTGACAAGCAAGTCTTTTGTCGAGAGAGTCGAACCACGAGCAGTGGTCATCGTGAGATGGTGGAGTTCGTCAACGAATCCCAGTGAAAGCCACAGCGTGAGCAGCATGTAAAACACCCATTCCCACAGAACGACGCCCACTATGAAGCCGGAGTTGTGCAGGTACGTTTCTTGGAGCAACGAGTTGGTGAAGTGTAACCAGCAGACCACAACCAGAAGCGCGCGAATGTCGCTCAAGACGATGCAAAAGACAACGAGCCAAAGTGTGCTCGCTACATACAAGAAC
This sequence comes from Phytophthora crassamura, assembly GCA_033557995.1. Taxonomy (NCBI): domain Eukaryota; phylum Oomycota; class Peronosporomycetes; order Peronosporales; family Peronosporaceae; genus Phytophthora; species Phytophthora crassamura. The sequence continues at coordinate 827,566 of JAUCED010000018.1, forward strand.
CAAAAGTCGAACGTGCCGAGGAGGATCTTGATGTACTCCACACGGCACCCTGCGGTGAACACGATGATGCCTGGAATGTGTAGAACTGCGCAGATCGGGGCGAGAACGCGGCCAATACTTGCTGGTAGCGCGAACGTTGCGAAGCGTAGTACGATTCCTCCGATCACAGATTGCTCTGTTACGCGGGAGACTTTAAGCGCAACGCGGTTAAATACCTGGACGGAGCTGGGTGGTAGTAACACCGTCTTGATCATGAGAAGCGGGTCAAAAGCTGGCAAACTGTCGCCCCACGCTACGACCTGGTAGGACACGTCGCCCACTGCAGACGACGTCTCGTACGGGTGAATCATCGCTATGCTGTCCAGTTCGTCGAGTGGACAAGACGGGGAACTATCAATATCCTTCACAACGAACGCTGACAAAAAAAATGAAAGAAAACTTCTCAACAAACTGCTGTTTTTATACTATTTTTTATGAAAATGAGAGTCTGTACATTCTCTCTTTTTGCTGATTTTATTCATTCGGGGATGGTTAACGTTGGAGATGTGGCAAATCGGGCGGTCCGGTTGCTTTCGTACGTCGTGCGAGCATCCTTGGCTTGTGTTCGCCACGTCTGGTAGTCGAACTCGACGTTTCCCCGCAAAATGATGAGCGTGTTGTCATGTCTTCGGGTGACCAGGATGTAGAACAGACGTCCGTACCAGACGAAAATGGTGACGACGCGACTCCAGAGGAACGACACGACTCGAAACTGCGCGTGGCGGCCCAGGAAATTCAAGTCCCAGAACACGCGGTCATGGATCTTGGAGAAGTCCCACACCAAGACGTCGAGCGAGACCAGGAGCTGGATGACGATGAAGAGAGCGATACAACTCGTTGGCATCCAGCCCTTGATGTGGAGACGCTGCCGCATCGCCGGAGTCAACGCGTCAATTTTTAAAACCCAGGAAGCCCATAGATAACTCGACGCCACGCCGCAGGTCGACGCCCATCGCCACGTGAAAATGTCCGATAGACACAAGTGTGCGGCAAGGAGCTGCAAAATGAGGAACAGGTAGTCGAATGACAAAAACACGCGCTTCAACAGCACCCGCTGGTAGCAGCACACGCTCACTCCGCAAAACAGCGCTGTAGTCGCCAAAGCAATGGTACCGACTGCTTCGATGCCTCCAGCCTCAGTTCTTGACGGCGGCGTGAAGATCGCAGGAATCGTGAGGATAAACCCCGTGACGCCACTTGCCTGAAGTACGACAACTTGCCACGAACTTAAGGGATGCACAGATCCGACACGATGCCAAAGCGTGTCTCTCGGATCGTATCTCCTCGAGTCCTTGACGAGATGAATCTGCAGTGGCGGCAGCATGAAGCTCGACACGTGTCTGCTGGCTATCCTCGCGCTGTTCACGGCCATCTTCCTTGTCCGTGAAGCTTTCGACTTTGGCGTGAAGAAGAGCAGCGGACCGAGCGGTTGAGGAAACACACTGTTGCGGGATGATACCCCTGGTCCGGTAGGGTTCAGAGCGATGAAACAACGATACCCGAGCGACTGCACGGCCGTGCCTTTCATCTTCTTCTGGCGCTTGATGAGTCGAAGGCGCCGGTACATGGTGCGGATCATGAGTGTCGCCATGGTGCCGGTCACGTTCACCAGCACGTCTTTCGTCGACAAGCTGTGACCGCCAGCCACGATCATGTCGACGTGGTGCACCTCATCCATGATGTTGAGCGAGATGCTGCCCATGAGCAGTACCAGCAAGAAGGCCTCAACGAACGCCGATAGGGCGATGTTGCGCGAGTCGCGGAAGTACGTCTCCTGCAGGAAGGAGCAGCTGAAGGCTAGCCAAACGGCCACGATCAGCAAGACCCGCAGGTCGCGCAGTACGGCGCTGAAGACAACCATGAACATGGTGTTGGCGGCGAACGGGAACCAGAAGTCGAAGGCAGACAGGATGAGTTTGACAAACTCGACGCGGATGCCGGCCGCGAACACGATGCACGGCGGAATGTGCAGCAGCGCCGCCCACGGAGATAACGCCCGGCCAAACGGTGCTGGCACCGAGCAGATAACAATGCGGAGCGCCAGGCCGCAGCCGTAAATGGGCATCGTGAGCCATGCCGTCTTGCGCAGGAAGTTCTCGAACCGTTGGAGGTGCGGCGGCCGGAGCAACACCGACCGCAGCGTCGGCACCGGGTCGAACGCCGGCAACTCCGTGCACAAGGCAGTCTCGTAGCAAAGTGACGGCAGCGGAGGCGGACGTTCCCCGTCCACGAACGGCCGGATCATGGCCGACGAGTTCGGGCCGGAGTCACGGTGAACTTGTCATTTGCCGCACGCTTAGGCCGGTTCACTATTTATACACAGCGCTGACCGAAGTATCGGAGTTACGCCGGCCGCTTCGGTCGTGCAGTTCGGAGACCTCGGCAAAGCGTATCAACGTCTCCGACGTCACCCAGCGGTGCCCACCTCGTGTTTTCATGGCAAGCACTCTTAGATTCATGCGATTCGATGCTCGATGTGCACACCGATCGGCCAATCTCATGAGTTTCTTGAGCATCCTCATGCTCTCATGATGAGGAAAGGTGAAAGTCTGCGACGAGGACTTGGGGCTTTTTACCAGAAGGGGAGCATCTATGACGTACTTTGGATTTGGAACCCCCACTGGATAGCATACAGTAGCTGATGGGCAAACAACTCCAAGTACCTCATCGATGCTCCTCTTCTGGTAAAAGCCCGTGATATCGTCGTGGAAGCGCGTGTCGAATGGACACTGTGGACTCAAGGACAGGCGAAGGGACAGGCTTCGTTCGTTCTTCCGACCCCGTGGATCGGCCGGACGGAGCTGTCGTCGCCTTGCAAAGTTCACGGCTGGGTCTTCCGTAGCGCCGTTGGCAAGTTGCCGACAAAATTCCTGCAGCACTGATCGCTGCTGATACCAATGCCGGTTCGGGGCTCGGGGCTGTAGAGGACTGTTTTGGGTGCTTGGGGTCGTCGAAGTGGCCGAGTTGAAGCCACCTCCCATCACGTGGCCTTGCATTTCTCGCGGTTGCTTCGTCGACGAGTGCAACATGACTGACGGATCGATGATTGCTGGTGGGATGCGGTCGTTGTATCGTAACGACCCGTTCAGCGGCGATTTGCCTTGTAAAGTCCGCGCGGGGGAAGGAATGACCTCACGCTTGACCGACTGCTAGCCTCGACGCCACTTCTTGCTCTCCTCGTAGTGGCTCATGGCCTTATGACTTGTTGCTTGGGCTTGGATTGTGGTAGTGCATGGTACATGTATCACAAGACACTTCCCGGGAATCCACGTTGAACTGCAGTCGGGGCGTCAATGCCGGAGGTGATCGATTGTCGACCGTGTCACGGCTGGATTCGGCCTTGAAGACAGTGGGCTTGCAGCTCGTCGCGGTTCCGATTTGCAATCGCGAAACGAGCACGATTCAATTCGATTCAATTCATGCCGAGTGATACCATGCACTTGCCCCGGCTGGAAAAAAGCCAATGACCGGATCGCCAACGAGACCACGATGCCTTGCCAGTTGCGGCGCCGTGTCCTGCCCGCACCACATGGTGACCATGATGGTCGGCATCTTATGGAAATTTCTTGTCGGCAAAACGCCGGGGCGAAATCTGTGCCGAATGCAACACGACACCGCTGAGCTCAACCACTCGGTCGTAAGTTGCCTTGCCTTCCAGCACGTATCCTATCCTTCACGAATGACGCGACAATACTAAAAAAAGTGAAGTGATGGAAGGAAAAATGCGGCGCTGCCGTGACACCGTCGATATGCATTGGAGGCTTATATGTTCACGAACGAGCTGCGTCTTGCTGAACGACGGAGCTCTTAACTTAGGTATCTTTGGCTTGCTCCTCTTGAAAAGGGTATTTTAGACACTACACTTGCAACTCACTTGGCAATCTTGCCGTTGTGCAGGTCGCAGAAGGCGCCCCGCCGGATCGTGTTGAAGCACATGTGCGCTTGGCACTTGCGGCCGCCGCCGTGCGAGAAGCACTTGCCGTTGCCTCGGTCCTTCTTATCGCAGCCCTCGACGCTGCAGGACCGCACACCGCCGTGCAGATAGCAGAAGCCATTGCGTTGCGTGCCCTTCTCGCACCCTTCGTGCATACACCTCTTGCCACCGCCGTGTGCGCGACAGAAGCCGCCGCCCTGCGACGACTTGCTGCAGCCAACGAAGCTGCAGCGTGCGCCGCCGCCGTGGCCCTTGCACAGGCCATTGGACTGCGCACGCTTGTCGCAGCCCTCCATGCGGCAGGGCTTGCCCTTGATCCAGCGGCCGTCCTTGTTGAGGAACGTGCCAGGCTTGCGGAGGCACGGGCCGGCCATGGTCGGCTTGAGCCGGCCGTCGGCCATCGGCACGGCGATCGGCCGCTGCTGCATGAGCGCCGTGAACGACTGCGGCTGCGGAAGCTGAATCTGCGGAAGCCGTCGCGACATGGAGAAGGCCATGGGGCTCAGCGACGGCAAGTGGACGGCGTTCCCGGCATGGCAAACGGGCCGTTCGGCGCTGAGGCTGCACATGATGGCGTCGATGAGGTCTTGGTCTCCGAACACCGAACTGAGCGACGTGCCGGCGGCCGACCGCGGCGTCGGAACCGCCGCCCGGTTCGGTGCCGGTCGGAACTCGAAGGGCTCGAGTTCTTGCTTAAATTTGGCTACTTCATTGGCGGCGCCGGCGCTGCCGGTGTTGTTGCCGACGTTGCCGGAAATCGGCGCCGGCACATCCGGGCAGGACGAGGCCGAGGACGACGCGGAGGTGGAGCGGTTGTACACGGGCGGGAACATGGCGGAGTCAACGGGCGAGTCGGGCGAGCAGAGGCGCGGGTCGAACATGCTGCGGGGGCTGAAGGCGATGTGGGGTACGAATGCCGCTCGATAGGAGAGAGGCAAAGCGTTGGGGCAGTAGATAATCTGTCGTGCGGAGCGCTCGCCGGATTTGGAAATGCGGCGTCGGTCCGTCGGCCGGCGGGCAGCGGCGTGAGCTGAAGGCTGACTGCGCTGCGCTGTGCTTGCTGCTGCGCTGGACGGGGCGCGGGGCGCGGACGGGGCCTGCTTTCCAGAGAGTGGGCGCGCTTACGCACTGGCGATGCGGGCACAACCAGCCGCTGGCCGAGTGTCCGTTGCGTCGGGATTTGGAGATTTGATCTCCAGACGAGAGATCTAGGAATGCTCGAGCGCCACCTGCTGGGCCCGAGCGCACCTGCACGGCGCGCCATGCGAGTGAGGCGTAGCAGAGACGGCAGGACCCAGAACGGGCCCGTCCGGATGATCCGTTGAGCGCCGTGCTGGAACCAAACCTTGCTGGACGGCAGAGGTGCCTTTGTTGGCGTTTGCGGATTCTTGTTGTCGGATTGCCGCTGCGGAAAATTGTATGAGAATGTTGGCGAAATGTTGAAAATACTGAGATTAGCGGATTTTTGTTGGCAATCAGCGTCATGCTGATCCAGCTTGTGATCCGGGCGACTTGCGCTTTGATGCAAAGTGCGAAGGGCACGGAAAGGAGAGGCACACGCCGAAGGGCTGTCCACGCACCGACCGAGCCGAGGAGCTCTTGTCCTTGCGATATTGCCTGGATGTGCTCAGAAAGATGGCGCGTGGCTCCGTCGAAGAACAAGATCATGTTCAAGAAGGGATGCGCTGCAGCAGGAGGAAGGCACTCCCTTCGCGAGCCAAGCAGGGCCTGGCTACTGGCTCGCACTCGAACGATGAAATCCGGCTGGATGCGCCTCGCCGACGTGACGTGTTCGAGCCCAAATCGTTGAACGATCAACAAGGCGTCGCGTTACTCACGCGCGATTGCTTTAGCACCTGTACTTTGCCCGTTGCAGGCGAAAGGCTGCGTCACGCGAGCCTCGGGGGCATTGCAATGCAAGCAGCGAGCTGCTGCCCCGGTCGATTCTTGCTGTTACCTATTGCCGCCGTCGTGCGGACAGCCTGCGTGTAGCCGGTGGTATCAAACAGGGCTCGCTGACCTACGAAAAAGTGATCGCTGGCGCATGCGTCCAGAAAGCGGAAAACTGAGATGTTATCTTGCAACTTCACGTTGCCGGTCTCCGGACAAGTCGAGCGCAAGGCAACGTAGCGCTTGTGGCTGGCTACGGACCCACCTCACGCAAACGAGGATGCGCCTTGAAGGCGAGCGACGAGTCCATTGCGCTGTCAAAGTCGTCACAGACAGCCTCCTCGGCGGAGACGTTCATCAAAAACGGGATCGAGCGGTGCTGCGGCCGCCGCGCTACTTACGTTCTTCGCGACGCAACCGCGGATTCAAGCCGTGTGAAGTCGGTGCAGGCGCGAGCAGCGCCGCGGCGGCGCTCGTGACGAGCTCGCGCTCGCAGGAAGGTGTGTCAGCAATATCCATCCTTGCGTCGTGTTGAGGAAAACAGCAGCGGGGCGGCTCAACCAGCGCGTCTGAACACAAGTTTACCAACGTAGCGTGGCGCCGCAACCGAGCCCAAAAGTGAACGCGGCGGAAGGATCTCTTCTCCGAAGCCATGTCCCGGCAAGCCCGGCGGCGGGCGAGTTAGTTACCAGCGCTCTCGTCGCACCAAGATGATCTCAAGGGCGGAGCGCAGAAGTGCAGGTTCTGATTGCTTACGGGAGACGGACCAAAAGCAGCAACCAAGACATCCCACGCCTATTTGTTTGAAGCGTCCCCCCACACACAACGGAAGCAATTCCAGGCGTGTATGCAGGCGTGCTTAGCTCTCGACTACAGCGATCATGGCGTGCAAACGCAAGTTGTCCGCTCTCGACTATTAATACAGCGATCATGGCGTGCAACGCAAGTTGTGCAGAGCTCAGCTGGTCGTCAGGTATCGCCAGACTGGCGACATTCGAGCACATGTCGGCCGCCAGCCGGGCAAGATCAGAACGTGGCGTGAGTCCACAACCTCTTGCAAACCGTTGTGCTTGTTGTTGTGTGAGCAGCTTCGAAGGTTGCTGACGCTCTTGTCGATGCTCTCCGCATGCGGCTGTGCAGTATCATACCGTACTGTATTTTGTTTTCACGAGGTTGATATATGATACGTGAAAAGTATCGTAAGTATTCGTCAACTTCCTCACATGCAAGTGGTGCGCTTGCAGCTTGGGACGAACAGAGCACTCAGACTTGTGTGAAGCTTGCTTGCTGTCGTGTTGAAGACGCCAACGCTTGCGCAGGCATCGACACACCTTCACCAGTGGGTCAAGTGGGCCAAAGATCTGAGATTGAGCCCAAATAATTCGTTGCTGGCTGCGGACCCAGCACTGCTGGGCCAGCTTACAGTATCTGTATCCGAAGCAAGTTTGGCTGCCAAAACTGGACTTTCAGGAAGGCGGTGAGTTGAACCGCATCGATATGATCTGGCAATCTCTGCCGTGAAAAAGTGTAGGTCGCTCGGGAGCGCTCATCGCTCGTTTCACGCAAGTAATCGCTACTTGCGTGAAACGAGCGACGAGCGCATTGCACGAGCCCGCAATGAGTCCACCGTTATCGTTGCCCTCGCCTTGCGCCGCCACTGCTGCCGCCCAGGCGGTGCGTCGACTCACGAAGCATTGTGGCGCGCGGTCGGGCCCTTCGGCAAGGCAAAACGAACCCACCCAGATCGAGCGGATCGAGCGGCTGGAACGCTGGACTCAGCTGGTCGTCAGCCGTACGGGCATCTGTCGATGGACGCCAGTGCTGCGGCCAAGGCGCTCGCCTGCTGCCAGCCAGCATCAGACCGAGCTGAGCCCTAACAACAGCGCCATCGCTGCAGGACGGGAAAGGCTTTGACGAGATCTTCCGCGCGAAGCGTCGCCGTCGTGCTATGCTAGCGGGATCCGTTATTGCGCGCATCCTCGCTGGCTGCTGCAACCTGCAAGCTGCTGCCTGCCTTTGGCCGCTGCCTGCCGCGTCTCAATCGCCCGCGGCGCCCAACAAGCAAAAATCCGCGCCATGTGCCCGTGCCAGATGGGTAAATTCTGCCACCAGGTTGCAGCCGGTTCTTCCGCCGGCGGCCTTTGCGCCGGCAGTCCCAAAAGACTTCCGCGCTCCGAAGTTGCTCAAGTCTCGAGGCTTCCTCGCAACGCCGGCAACGCAGCGCCCCATAGTCTGGATCGGCCAGCCTCTCCCGCCAGCATTGCCAGCCAAGCCACTAGCAAAAGGGCGGACCGCCTCGAAAATCAGGTGCAGTCATCGCCTTCGTTTTTTCTCACAAGCGAGGCGTTTCCGCAGCATACTCAAGCCCAGTCTTTCGGCCAGGAAGGGCTCTAATTTTTGCCGGCAACTTCAAGACGAAACCGGCGCAGTCCATCCTTTTCGAAGTTAAGAAGAAGGCCAGCCATGGACGAGAGGACAGAGGTGGCATTTGTAGAATCGCTGTTCGCGCCCGAGATGCGGTCGGCCTCGAGTTTCTTCCCGTCGCTGCCGTCGCCGCCGCCGTCCTGCGGCCGCCGCGTCAAGGCGCCAAGCTCCAACCTCGTGCCTCAGCCGCCCAACTCCCTGCTGGGCGGGGGCATCGCGCTCGCCCACCTGCCTTCGTTCCAGCCTCCGGCCGAAGACGCGCCGCTCTTCGTGCGCCTCAACGAGGACGACATGTTCAGTCAGATGCTGAATGACCAGGACTTCCCGGACTTTCAGCATTTCAAGAAGGAGTCGCACGCGCCGCCTCAACAGGACAGGCCGCCCAGCAGCACCAACTCGCTGCTTCTGGAGCCATTGGACCTCCCTCGCAGCACTGAGCCCATCCTGAAAGACGCCTTCTACGGCGTGGCCGAGTCCCCTCAGAGTTCGCCCATGCACTTCCATCACCAGTTTCGAGCTTCTTCCTCTTCTTCTGGGCCCTCGAGAAGCGGCATCTCCTCCAACGTCAACGTCACGGCCAACCAAGGCTTCTGTCTGGACTCCAACATGATGCCGGTCTTCCCGTTACAAGCCCAGCAAGGGTACTACTCAGGTGGCTACTCGGCCAACTTCCCGCCGGCCACGAGCTCGTGGATGCAGCAAGACACCGACGTCTCGACGCCCGGAAGCAACAACTTCCAGCGCGTGCACACCATGAAGCACCTGGTGGCCATGGCCGGCCTGGGCCTGTCTGCCTCGGCCATGATGCCGCAGCACCTGCCCAGTCCTGGATCCGTGGATATGTTCAATCCCGGGGTCATGGCCACCTCGACGTCTTCGCCTTTATGGATCTCGACGTCAAGAGGCTCTGGGCCTGAAGCTCCAATGTCAGAACACGCAGGGGAACGCAAACCCAGCATGGCCAAGGCGCTGGACGCCATCAAGACGTCCGTGGAGCGGCCGCCGTTCTCGTTCACCATCTCGCCGCCGGCCTCGCTAACCAACAAAGCTCTTAAGGAACTCATCGTGTCGGCCGACTTCGGTACGCCACCGTCGGCGTCCCGGCCGAAGCGGCCGCGGTCGACGAAGGCCGAGCTTGACTCCATGCCCAGAGCCAAAGCTGCGCGGACGACGTCCGCCTCGCCCGTTAGTCAGGAGAACACGAGTGGGAAGGCCAATGGCAAGACCACCAAGGGCAAGAAGTGCATTGAATCCGGCTGCACGCGGCGAGCCCAGTCTAACAGTCGCTGCAAGGCGCACGGCGGCGGGGCCAGGTGTCAGTACGTGGGGCCTGGAGGCTGCAACAGGAGCTCACAAGGCGGCGGCTTCTGTCGAGCTCATGGCGGCGGCAAGCGATGCGAGTTCCCTGGCTGCACGCGCGGCCAGCAACGCAAAGGTCGCTGCTACGTACACGGCGGCATCCGCAAGTGCCAGCACGGCGCGTGCGAGAAGAAGGATCGCGGCAACGGCTTCTGCATCTCGCACGGCGGCGGCAAGCGCTGCGAGCACCCTGGCTGCTCGCGAGCCGTTAGACGAGGAACGTTGTGCCAGATCCACGAGGCGCAGAGCTCCACGGAGGAGCAAGGAGAGAGCGTGTCGTTGTAGTTTGTGGTTCATGTTGGTAGTATCAAGACCGGTGTACATTTACGATATAAGTTGGAATAGATAGCTAAGATGATCACAAATTGCTGCACTTGACTTGTTGCCCTTGCAGGCGAAGGTCACCGCGACTGGTGCAAGCAGTGCAACACCAGTTAAACTCGGTAGTCGCTCACCCGCTCTCTTCCTTTCGGTGCATCGTACAACTTCATTACCGCAAAACTCTTATCGAAAGGCACCCCTTGCAGGCGACGGTTCAAAAATATTAACCTATCAGATCACTGCATTTTGATCATCTATCGTGTCATATCGAAAGGCACCCCGGAGATAAATTACCACCAGTCGATAGGTTACGCAGCGGTGAAGACGTCTCGAAGGATGCAGAGCGAGATATCAGCAGTTAAATGCAAAATTACCTTTTTTAGAAATGAAACGGAGGGGACGTAAGTAGGTGCACCTACTTTTCTTGGAACCCTGGCACCAAGATTTTATCATAAGATGACTTAACTTTCCGAGTAGCCACAAGGGGATTTGAACCCTCAGTCTATCGCGTCAACGACAGCCGCTTTCACCAACGAACAAGCGAGGTGGCCGTAATCTACTCAGGAAAATCTCATTCATAAATATATTCCGAGTGATGCAGCTGTCATTTATTTGCAGGTGTCTCTTCCCATGCATTTGGCATCCCTGGCGCTGCAAGGGGTGCCTTTCGATAAGCGTTTTGCGGTAGTTTGTGGCTGACCAGTTTGGGCACCTGAACAGCGGTAAGGGGAACGGTCCGTTTGAGGCCGTTTTGGTCAATTCAAGGCCTAGGGTGTTGAAGCCAATGATTAGGCTGCGTTCCGCTTCCCTGTGTATCATTTGTTAAAATAATGCTAAGTGCGAAACCTACACAAATCTATATAACTGTATTTGGCGGGAAAACTAGTGGCGGTGGCGGGAGCGGAGCGCAACAAACTGGGTGGTGGTAGCGCAGCGTTGTGCGAACAGCTTTACAGAGCTTCCATTTCCAAACGTGCGCCATGGTCAGTGTCTACACCACGAAGAAGAAGCATGCCACCATCGCCCTCGTTCAGGCGGGCTCTTCCATCGTCGCAGTTGCCGAAGCTTCCGGTATTCACGAGCGAACCATCCGGAAGTGGCTGGCTGTTGCAAAGGAGGGGAGGCCCCTGTCCGCTGCTCGGCCGGGACCGAAACCATTCCTCCCCGAAGACGCTGAGCAGCATCTCTACGACTGGGTTGTCGGACGGCAACTCGTCGGCCGTCCTGTTGGTCGTTCTGATATCATTCGGAAAGCACAGGAGGTTGCGTTGCTATGCAGTGGTAAAATTATTGGGGAGGGGTGGTACAAGCCGTTTAAGGAGCGTTTCCCAATACTGACAGGGCGATCAGCACAGTCGCTAGCCTTGAAGCGCAACTGCATCGTTTCTGATGATCTAACTACTCTTTTCACCACTCTAGCCAAGCTGGTCATCGAGCTGAAACTCGACCACACACGGCTATTCAATATGGACGAAACTGCATTCCAGAAGCAGCTCGCGAGCAAGATGGTGGTTGCTGTCCGCGGATCAAGCAACGTGTGGACAACCGAGCCAACGGCGAACTTCCATCTCACGGTTGTTGCGTGCGGAAACGCAGCTGGTTTCGTGGTGCCTCCTGCCTTCATCCTGCCTGGCAAGACTGTCTCGTCTCAGGTGTTGGCGAATTGTGGAATTCCTGGTGCCGCTGTGACGACGTCGCCGTCGGGCTTCATGAACATGGAGCTTTTCGAGGAATGGCTACACTTCTTTTCAAGGTCAGTATCAGCTTCGATCCCCCGGCCGCTGATGTTAATTCTGGACGGCTGCGGGTCGCACTACTCGGCTGAAGTGGTCGATGTTGCTGATGGGTTGGACATCTTGCTTGTCTTCCTGCCTCCCAACGGTACCCATCTGTTACAACCTCTCGATGTTGCAGTGTTCGCCACACTCAAGAGCAAGATCCACAACATGATCAACGAGCTTGTGGAGGAGGATGACAACGGCTACTTCAACATCAGCAAGGACGATGCCATCAACGTGGCAAGCTTGGCGTGTGGAGGCGCGAAGGTCGGTCGCAATCTCGAGCGAGGTTTCAAGGCTTGCGGACTGTTCTCGCTGTCGCTGGTCAAGATGAGGGCGCGCCTTGACAATTTCCCGCGAAATGGGGCCCCACGACACGTACAGCTCGCTGCATGGCAGCGACTGAAAGCCGTCGTCGAGGACGAGATACTGAAGCTGCCAGCACCGCCGCGCAAGAAGTTGGCCAAGAGACGCAAGCGCATCTCTGTGGGCGGTCGCTTGCTGACGCACGATGTCCTGCAAGAAATGGAGGTTGCCAATGGGAGTGTGGGCACTAACAAGCGCGGAAGGAAGAAGCAAACGCAAGACTCGGGTATCAAAGGAACCGATATCATGGAATTTGTAGTGGTGTAGCAAGGAGAGCAAAGGTGTCAGTGATAGGTAACCCATAGGAGCACAATTGAACAAAAGTTTACCTTTGATCCAGCACGAGATGCCATATCCAGCACTGTCGAATCGGACAGCATGGCACTCGCCCTGCCGGGCGATATCACATCACAGGAGACTGCTTGGGCTCTGACATGGGTAGGAGCCGCAAGCCAGAATACCTGGGCAGCTATGCGAGGCGCTTGGGGGGGGTCGGAGAAGGTGTTGGGGCTCTGTGGGAGCTGGCGCCATGCACGCCATCCAGCTCGCTTGTGGTCGTGCGCGTGTGCCTGAATGGCCAACGATTCCGAAAGTGGCTGCACTCTTTAAAATCTATAACCCATCCTATATGCTTAATATGCTCAATGGCAATAAACCTAGCCCTTCCAAGACGTTGGCGGTTTAGCTGAAGACCATACTGAATACAAGTCAAATTCCGGCCTTCAATTGGTATAGGTCGACCTAGAGAGATGTTTTTAGGAGTTGGTTTCGAACCACGATATTACTGGTGCAGCGCCCAGTTCTACCTTGAAAGATTGCCGAATGATAGGCAACACAGACCTGTCATAATTTGTATGTTTCGTCGCCAAACATTGCCTGGAGCGCCGTTGCAAAGTGCGGCAAGGAGACCGGCCCCTAACTGACCGTTCCCCTTAAGACAATAGCAGGATTTCGATGCTGCTGCATCTCGCTCTTTCTGGACAACAACTCCTTCTCAATCAACTGGCTGTCGTTCAGCGTATCAGCGACAACAAACTACTATACTTCTCGACTATGAAACGTTTTCTTGTCACCGCAGCTTTGCCGTGGTCCGAGTGCGAGGGCATTTTCCTAGGACGTCGAGTGCGGTGCGGACTTTCGTCGTATCACTTCTGGGAAAGCTGAATCAATTCGAGCGATCGTTGCAGCGCAGTTTTCATTACTGACCGACTTCAGCTATGTAAGAAAAATACGAAATGTTCTCTGAAATTTATTTTCAGAGCTAAGACACGATGCCAGTGGAGGTGTGAAGCAGACGGACGGCCTCGCCACGTCAGCCAGCACCACGGCGCTCTCCACGAGGTCTCCGCCGCTCAAGACGCTCACCGCGTCGACGGCATTCCTGCTGTTCCGACTGCGTCTCTTGGACGAGAAGAAGCCGCTCTCCAGCAGCTTGGACTTGGCGTTGGCGCTGCTAGAGCGCAGACTCTGAGTCGGAGTCGGAGTCGGCGGCTGAGCCATGGACGAGAGCGCCGTGGTGCTGGCTGACGTGGCGAGGCCGTTCGTCTGCTGCGCCTTGAGCGACCGCCGCGTGTCCAGCGAACTGCTGCTGCCCACGCGGCGACGCGCGTCCTCGTCGCGCAGGTTGGTGATGTCGGGGCCCGCGGGGCGGCTGAGCTCGGCGCCCCTACTCGGTCTCAGTCTGTGGGGAGGCAGGAGTCGAGGTGTCGTGTGTGGGGCAGATGGAAAGCGAATGATCTGACGTACGTCCGGGTCAAATTCCAATTCGTGACTGCTGAATTGAATACTTCTCTGTCCCACGAAATTATGACCATTTCATGTAATGTTCTCTAATATTAGTTATACTAACACATGAAAGGCCGCAGTACCCTCGTTGGATTGCTTGTGACAGTGCGCACGTTGCTCTATTTTTTAGCTTGTCATAACAAGCCCGTGGGAGCAGAATAACAGCGGAAGAAACGGAGCATTGCAAGACGAAATAAGGTTTTATTTCGTAATTCTCACGACTTTTAGCGATATTCAGCCAAACTTTTTTGCGACGTGTTTACCCTGTGGTATTGATGAATACCTGTAGAGCTAACAGTCAGAAACAAGCCGAACAGCCTCTATAAGACGTCGCTTAAGACGAGGTTTTATGGGATGGCTGAGCGAATTGCTCCAAATATCATCCAATCACCTGCTACCTCGGTTTTAGGCAATGATTTAGAAAATAAAAGGGCACTTTTATTATTGATTCAGAATCTGAGCTGTAGGGCTTTGTAGCCATTTTCTACAGTCGTGACTGTTGTTGTTAGAGACGTCGGATAAACGCCTCTGGTCCCGATGGACATTCGAACTCGAGGAGCTTGAAATCGTTGCCCCCCTCGTGTGAAATAATGCATTCCAGCACTTTTGCAAAGTGAGGAAGCATTTTTCTACTGTTTCGTATTTCATGCTGTTAAATGCAGTCTTTACTGCTGCAATCAGACCGTCGACCTCGTTTGTGGGCTGCCGATACTGTATGGATTGGAGACAATTGAAATCCCTAAATCCAGTATGTTACAGTCATGAGATCGGGGTGGTTGGCTAGTCATTCTGATGTCCCAGCCTCCCTCTTGACCTGCTGCACCAACTTCCCCATGGTCTTCGTCAACGTGCGGACCAGCGTTGTCTTGCTGGACTTGAATTCTGGAGGTTTTCCGTCTTGAATACATCAAATAACAATTGAGCATAATAAAACCAAGTTAAAGAAATGACTATACACGTACCTGGCCACTTTTCGCGAATTGCTGGGAAGACCTTCTCCTTGAGCAGCCGAACGTACTCCTTTCGTGTCATGTTGATGTTCTTCGTGATAGGAGTGCCCGCAACGCGATTTTTAGAAGTCCTAACGGCCTTGGTGTACTCAACAATCGGCCATATACCGAGTTTTCCATCAAAGTGTGTCTTTTTGGAAAACTTGTACCGTGGCCTCGCAATAGGTGCAAGAAACATTACCTTACCGATGTAGCGCTTGTTAGGGCACGATCGATAAGGCAGCGATTCATCAGCGGCCAAATAGTAGCGAGACGAGGCCTCGTACATGTTGAACCACTTTTCGTCTATATGAACCACATCATACATCAAAACGATACGAAAGACCGCCTACAACATTATTAGATTACAATAATTGGATACAATATATTGAATACAAAATAAGGCACCTACCGACAGGACGCTGTACATGAGCGAGACCCCAGGTGAGCCGCTGAAGCTTATGAGAGTTCGTGAGCGGTGGTATAACCCTGGAAATAAATCGCCGCAGCACCTTGGCCTTTAGGTGGCGGTGCAGCGTCGTCCTCGGGATGCCTGTGGTCGCCTCCAACGCGCGAAGCGTCTGGCGCTGGCAGAGCGGAACGGCAGCGACACGCTGGCCTACCTCCTCTGGGCTGAGCCGGGTCGTCCTCGGCGGATACGACCGCCGCGTCCACAGGAGGGTGGCCACGTCGTCCCGCAGGCCCCAGATCGCCTCAACAGCCTTGCGACCGAGGCCAAATGTCCGCTTCGCACGGGTGATGGTTCCATAGCGGAGGCGGCCTTCCTTGCTCAGCTTGGAAAGGAAGACCACCACCGCGACACGTGTAGCTGACGAGATGTCCTTGGCGCCAATTGTCCTTGCCATCGCCCTTGTTGTGTTCCTTTGCTTGAGTGGCCTGCCGCGAATTAGTGGCAGCAACCAACCGTTTTACTTTTCAACCTCCGGTGCCTCGACCCAAATAATTTTAGCCAATAGGATTGCTCTATTCATTTTGTGTGGTACACAAAAAACCAAATGGTCATAATTTCGTGGGACAGAGAAGTATAGTGATTCGTGATTCGTACCTCTATGAATACATGCCGTACAACCCTACCTCCACGTAGCCCCTGATTGAGCGTCAATTACATGCATGTTGCCTGTGTCATCACCCCATCACCGTAAGTGCGAAATATATCAAGCTTGCATGTTGCATGAAGGTGGCGCTGGCTCCGCCCGGGGCAGAGAAACGATTAAATAAGGCAGGACTGACACTTCAGCAAATGTATTTGTCGTGCGGTAGCCTTGTAGCCTTGTAGCCTTGAGCCTGTTATCTCACCGCATTGGTGTCTTGTGATCCTACCAATTCTATCTTCACTATAAGTCCCTCCGACTCTCGTTACAGACAGCGACTTCGTTAAACCGAGGATGGAAGAGCACACTGGGGTGTCACGACTGGTCTCTGGCCCAAACAGTGCAGCGTCGATCCAAGCAAGCACAACGAATTGACAAGCATCTTGGACATTACTTGTACTTGTCTACGAACTTGAGGGCGTTTACTAAGTTTAAGTTTTCCGGAGTCAACGGGACTACTCTCGTTTTTTGTTTAATAAACACACACACACACTGCAGCACTCCTACTTTTCCAACATGTGCACCACCATCTCACGCCTCCAGCATCGCGAGACTGGTCTCGTTATTCTTGAGAACGGCAGCGATCCGCTGATTCCGTTCTTAGCAAGCTGCACTAATTGAAACACACCGCTTGAGCAAGACTGTGACTGCCGCCGAAGCACGAAAGTGTAAACAAGATAAACTTCCTATATCAAAATAAATCCAAATTTCAGAGCTTCTTCGTGCAGCGCGCGACTTTGTATAAATCTACGTAAGAGATACCATACAGTGACAAAGTGTTTGTTGCCTAGATGCTGTCAACAATCGCCGAAATGTAGACATGATGTAGCCTGGCGAAAAGCAATCGTAGTGTCGGTAAGCAGGAGAGCCTGCAATAGATAGGGGTTGGAAAGTTCGGAGGCAGCGTTGTGACCAGGACAAGCGAGGGTCCTGGCCTTCTCACCTCGCGTCTTCCTTCTCTAGTGCTGCGTCGCAACAGTGGGTTTGGCCATTCGATGAGCCGTCTCCACCGCCGACGAGCTGCAGCAACAGCACGACTGCGGCGCTGGTGCCACGGGCGCTGCTGTCTGGTCGTCCGCCTGGCACATCACGTGACCTCCTTCACGCAGGATCACCAGGCCGCGAGGAAGTTCCATCGACGGGTTCATATACTTCATGGCCTCAAACACGCGTGACAGCTTCACCCAGTGTGGAGGGTACTTGAAGCGGGCCACGTCCATCAGCAGCACCATGTCGCGCTCCGCATGGTACCCTCCGATGGGCGAGAAGTGGCCGTCGCCCGTCTGGCCCAGCACCTTGCGGCTGTAGTTAAGCACCACGATCTCCGAGCTCGTGGCGCAGCTGTGCTTGACGATGTCGCGGAACTGCTCCAGCGTCAAGTCGCTCGTGGCGCGGTGGTCCTCGGTCAGCACGCCGTTGCAGCGCGCCAGACAGATGAACTCCGACATGCTGATGCCCTTCTCCTTGGCCACGCTCAGCGACGTGCAGCAGTCGAAGAGCTCCTCGCTGAACCAGCGCCACGGGCCCTTCCACAGGCGACCCGGGTCGATCTGCAGCGCGTTGAGGCACATGGCCAGCGTGGCCAGCCCGCAGAAGGCCGGCTCGGCCTGCGTGATGAACTGCTCGGCCAGCGGGAAGTAGATCTGCATGTAGTTGCTGCTGCTGTTGATGGCCTGCGTGAAGAGCTTGCGGCCCTCGGGGCTCGAGAACGCGATGCAGTCCTGCGGCAGGTGGCGTCGGTGGAAGCTGCTCTGGACGGACGGGGCGGGCGCCGGAGACCCGTTCACCATGGCGTGCATGCGGCGGTGCTCCGACTGCTGGTTGTCCCGCTCCTGCTGCAGCTGCTGCTGCGCCTGGCGGCGCTTCTCGGCCAGCGCCAGCGCCTCCTGCTCCTGCCGCTCCTTCTCGCGCTTGGTCTTGCAGCCGCACTCCATGTCCATCGGCAGCTCGCACTCCTTGACGGCCTCCTCCTGGGCTTCGTACTGCGGCTGCTGCTCCCGACTCGACTGTCCTCGCTCCCGCTGCCACGACTTGGCGACTTCGATTGTGCGGCTTGTTCAGAGGCGGAATGAGACGGGTTGGTGTACCGCTCGTGTGCACGACCCATGCCCGATTTAGTTGTGTACCGGTAATCGATTGCGATTCACTATGGGCTGCTGATGGAGGGACGCTGTGTGCGAAGAGAGCTAGCCTGCATTTAACTTGGCGCTAGAAATACTATGTTACTGGTGAGACCACTGAGACTTGGCGATGAGATTCGACGACGAGTGCAAGGCTGTTGCGGGACGGACGCCATGCGCGTTTTGAACACCAGGCGTCGGTGGTGTGGTGGACACCACGTAACTTCAACGTCATCGACTGAGGGAGGTACCTAACTTGCTGCGGTAAGCTTTTCGTGAGTGCAGATTTGGTAATGCAAGTCACAACAGAGCTACGCTGTCGTTTTTAGGTGGCGCAATTCCACTGCGTGCCTTGCAGCATCAGCTAGCCACCATCCAGTGACAGACTGGCTTTCCTTGTTCTCTCGTTGCGACCTCGACCAGGGTTTGGTAGTAGTCAAGAAACTAGTAGTGATAGTAGTACTAGTATTACTACCACTACTAGCAGGATAGCAACAGCAGCTCCGACACGGAAGCCGATTTAGTTTACGGAGATGTAGCTCAACCGGACGAGGAGATCAGTGCTGAAGATGCTCTGGATGCAAAGGCCAATCAGGTTTTGGAGGAGTGGTTCAGCCTACGGATCGATTGGACCGACGTTCGAGAAGACAGTGTCCGAACAAGGACGAGTACGAGAAGATACTGGCTAATCTGACCGTGCGCGACAGGAAGCGGAAAGTTCGTGTCTGAAATGTGAAGAAGCTTTGTGAGAAGATTGACGTATACCGTTGGTTTATCGAAGTCGGGGGGAGAAATTATCCCACGGTCTGCAAAGTTGCGCGCGTGTGGCTTGGAAGAGGCTCGTCGACAGCCTTCCAAAAACGCGTGTTCTCGACAGGATCATTTCTGGTGAGCTCACTGCGGACACGAACCGACAATGAGCGAGCGCAGCGGCAACTGATACTGCACCACAACCGCCTCGAGCTGACGCGCACGGAGGAAAGCAAGCATCAGTTGTGGTAGACACCTATCTGTTCTGACTAGCAGCAAACTAGTAGCCAACCAGTAGTACTACTAGTAGTGATACTACTAGCGTCTTCGCAAGACTCCTACTACTAATAGTAGTTTATACTTTCATATATTGACTAGTAGTAGTAGTAGCACTACTAGGCCAAAGCTTCACTACTACCAAACCCTGACCTCGACTACCGGTAGTGGTTTGGGTGGAGGGGGGAACTTGTTGCCCCACTGCAGTATCGTCGAATATCCCTGGCTCATCGAAAGTGTTGCGTATTGGAAATTGTGGGTTCACACCCCTCCACAGGGTAAGCAGAGCTTGTCACGGAGCTATTCACAACGGGGGTTCATCCTTCATGGTGTTCGTCCCGGTAAGTCGAAAGGCTACCAGTAGCGCGGTATCGCTGCCATCGCCAGGTAATTCTCTGTTTAACTCTGCTCAGCATCTTTTGGGGCCCGAAACTTCCCTTTAGTACTGGTCAACCCCCTCGCGCCCCAGCCGGCTACACACAGCATCCTATAGATTCGAACACGGCACCGACTTGAGCGATTAGTTACAGCCGACGCCTGCGCGCGCGCCTTATGTGCGCCCAGCGAGTCGCTGGCAGCGACCCGATCAAGCTTGTGGTGTCGGCGCTGCAGAAGCGAAAGTGAGCTAAAATGAGCTAGAAGTTGCCTTTGTGTGCACCACACCATACTTGGGAGTGACGACCAAAGACTGCAGCCGCTCCGACGGCGAGGTGCATGCGGCGAGCAGAGCGCTAGATCCAATGTGCGTGGCTGCTCTTTGACCAAAGGCAGCAGCGTGCCACGGGCTCACGTGTGCGTGTGCCAGGAGCGTGTCTTGCCGTCCGAGACACAGCCGTCCGGGACAGCATCCCATTGCCCAATGAGCTTGCTGGAAGCGTGCCTCGAGCCTCTCCCAGCCCGCGATTGGTTCGCGTCCGCATTTAGTTCGAGGTTCCAGTCTAGATCCAAGACTCCAGGTTACCTGGAACTCTTCCGCCCACTTGCGCTTTGTATCGCGCGGGTCCAGTCTCTGCACTATCATTTCTCGAGTTCCGGAGCCTTTCGTGCGTGTTAGGCCATTGACTTTTTCCTCCCTATCAATCGCGCCAAGGCCTGGGCTCACCATTCGGCTATTTGGAGCGTGCCCGGCAGCTTCAGGGCTTAAGCCACAGCGCAGTACTCGTCCTCGTTGAATCTCGGCAGAAACGTGCAGCTTCGCCAGCTCCAGTCAAGCCGCGCAAGTATTTCTAGCACCAAGATAAATGTGGCCACGCACGCGCGAGCTGCCCACGCGTCTGGCGCCCTCCACACATTGGAAGCAGCTCCTACTTCGGGAGGACAAGCCCCATCCAAGCGCAGCCAAAACCGCGCTGCACCACCGCCACAGCACTGCGCGCATCACGTCGCCCGCTACGCCGCCCACAGGGTTACTCGGCTCCGTTCACACGCACTTCTTCGGCCATACCCCCGCCGACATTCGTAACCCTCCCGCTCGCCAGACCCAAGAAAATCGATTACTAAATCGAGCGTGGGTCATGCACACGAGCGGTACACCAACCCGTCTCATTCCGCCTCTACACAAGCCGTTCCGCAGAATCCAAGTCGCCAAGGGCGCGGCAGTTACGCTGAGTCGGGAGCGAGGACAGTCGAGTCGGGAGCAGCAGCCGCAGTACGAAGCCCAGGAGGAGGCCGTCAAGGAGTGCGAGCTGCCGATGGACATGGAGTGCGGCTGCAAGACCAAGCGCGAGAAGGAGCGGCAGGAGCAGGAGGCGCTGGCGCTGGCCGAGAAGCGCCGCCAGGCGCAGCAGCAGCTGCAGCAGGAGCGGGACAACCAGCAGTCGGAGCACCGCCGCATGCACGCCATGGTGAACCGGACTCCAGCACCCGCCACGTCCGTCCAGAGCAGCTTCCACCGACGCCACCTGCCGCAGGACTGCATCGCGTTCTCGAGCCCCGAGGGCCGCAAGCTCTTCACGCAGGCCATCAACAGCAGCAGCAACTACATGCAGATCTACTTCCCGCTGGCCGAGCAGTTCATCACGCAGGCCGAGCCGGCCTTCTGCGGGCTGGCCACGCTGGCCATGTGCCTCAACGCGCTGCAGATCGACCCGGGTCGCCTGTGGAAGGGCCCGTGGCGCTGGTTCAGCGAGGAGCTGTTCGACTGCTGCACGTCGCTGAGCGTGGCCAAGGAGAAGGGCATCAGCATGTCGGAGTTCATCTGTCTGGCGCGCTGCAACGGCGTGCTGACCGAGGACCACCGCGCCACGAGCGAGTTGACGCTGGAGCAGTTCCGCGACATCGTCAAGCACAGCTGCGCCACGAGCTCGGAGATCGTGGTGCTTAACTACAGCCGCAAGGTGCTGGGCCAGACGGGCGACGGCCACTTCTCACCCATCGGAGGATACCATGCGGAGCGCGACATGGTGCTGCTGATGGACGTGGCCCGCTTCAAGTACCCTCCACACTGGGTGAAGCTGTCACGCGTGTTTGAGGCCATGCAGCAAATGGACTCGTCGATGGAAGTTCCTCGCGGCCTAGTGATCCTGCGTGAAGGCGCGCACGCCACGGGCCCAACACTCGTGAAGCAGCAGCTCTTCCATTGCGATGAGCAAACGGCGGTGCCGGTCGTATCGTCGCCGCAGCCGTGCTGCTACAGCTCGTCGGCGGTGGAGGCGGTTCGTCGAATGGCCGACCCCACTGTCACCGCACAGCACTAGAGAAGGAAGACGCGTGGCGACATTGGCGCTAGTCCTGGTGTCAAGGCCAGCCTTCCAACCCCCTATCTATGGCAGGCTTCCCTGCTTCATCCCTGAGCCTGTCGCTACGGATTCCGACCGAACAGGCTCCCTCATGTGCCGGCCTTCTGGTCTGCGCGCACAGACGCACTGGATCATGCTGGTGTCGCACAGCCAGAGCTGCATCTTGACCTCTTAGCTACCGAAAATGCGTAGCCAAAGCAATAAAACTGTACCATGACTCATTTTACTGAAAGACACTGTATTCTAATACATTTTAAAAAAATACACGAACCAAAACAGACTCGAAGCTAAAGCATCGATTTGTGAGCAACTTGACCAGCAGATTTAGCGCAAAACGACAGCATTGGCTGACTGCATCTTAAAGAAATTCGCAGCACCACACAGCTATTATCGCTCGACGTCAACACCGCTGCGTGTCCTTCATCAGAAGTGAGGATATGCTCGACACCACGATTTATTTTTCATTTTGTGCAAAGCTGTCTAAAGCAGGACTATCGGATAGATGTCGGAACCGTATGCAGCTCCTTCATCGCTGTCGCAAGCTGAGTGCGCTTGACATGCAGAACGAGTTTCGAGTGCTCGTTTGACCTCAAAAGATTTTGTCAATTCCACGATTTTGAAACCTTGATATAAGAGCCAGGTCATGCATGAACGTGCTCCCGAATTGTTTTCGCCACTAAGCTGGCTGTTCAAAGAATACTTTTTGAAGGAAGTTTATGTTTTGGATGAATAGACCCTTTCGTTCACATCAAACACAAAACTACACTGCTTGAAACGCTACAAGACTCACTAAAACACTAACACCTGCACACATACTCGTCTTCAGCACGAGACAGATTTGGACTCAGACGTCCACACTTAGAACTGGTAGTTGAAGTCGGGGCGCTGCTCCTCGTTCTTCATGAGCAGCGACGCGATCGACGGCAGCCTGGGCGAGGCAGTGCTCATCTGCGGCTGCTGAGCTTGGTACACGTTGCTCGGCGACTGCGAGTACACTGCCTGCATCTGGAAGCAAGGCGAACTCTGAACAGCCTGGGCCTTGGGGGTGACCAGCTCGCCGATGGGGGAGCACGGCTCAGACAGCACGAGCTCGAACGCAGCCTTGCTGCTCGGGCTGGCGGGGCCCTTGAGGATGGTCAGCAGCTTCGCTCGCTGCTTCTGCAGGTGGTCGTTGTACGACCGGCGCTGGGCCTCGGACTCGCTGCAGCGCAGAGCCTTCTCGATGGACCAAATGCTCTTGCGGAGACCGCGGATCTGACGGTGTGGCCAACGTGGCACGCCGTTCTTGCGGCAGATCTTCTTCATGAGCGTCATGCAGATGCCGAAGATGTTGGCCACCTCGGCCAGCGGCTTCTCGAAGTGCGGGCGCAGCATGTCCAGCGTGATGGACTTGGAGGCGTTGGGCAGTGCGCGCACGCGCTTCTTGGACGGCGACTGGGCCGGCTGGTGCGACAGCGTCGCGGCCGGGGAGGCCACCGGTCCCGACAGCAGCTTCTGATCGTAGCCCGACGAATACACCCGGGAGGGCAGCACATTGAGCGGAGGCAGCGCCATACGCTCCTGCGCTGGGTTGACGGCCTGGAAGTTGGCGGCGTGCGGCACACCGCCGAAGCCCTGGCAGTTGTATTGCTGCGCGTGCATCTGGAACGACAAGTGGGGCAAGCGGAACGTGGCCATGTTGGTCTGCTCGGGTCTGTGAAGTGTCCGCTGGGCGACCAAATGAATAATGAGAGAGACACCCGGCCGGAAGCGCACGCGCCACGTTCGCCACGAGGGCGGATGAAGAGGCTTCGGACCAGAAGGCACAGCGGACAGCAGTCCAGTGGCTCTCTCTCGCTCACAGTGACAGCAGGCAGCGGCGACTGGAACGGGGAATCCGATCCACAAGCTTCATCAAGTCACCAGTGCCAACCGGCCTCTTGACACCGTGACGGGCGGCAGATGGTTTCCGGGTGGGTGTCAGCTTCCAGCTGCGCTGGTGACAGTCTCCGGTCGTTGACACGCTTTGCCCGTAATGCCGTCTTGACGTCGGTGCAATGCTCGACCGGCGCGATGAGAATGTGCCACGTCCGTGATGGCCGTACGACTCGTATCGTAATACATGTACTACGACAACACGGAAGAGCTACTTCTGCTAGCTGCACGACCACATTGGCCGCGCAGTTTTCACAGCTGATGGCAGGCTAGAACCGTACATGACGATCTTGTCCCCGTCATGAAAGGCGTCTTCTACATGGCTCGAAAGGAAGTCGCACCGCCGCGGTGACCGCGCGCGGGTGATGCATGGGTGGCACTTCGCGCAGAGTCGCGACGTTACGTGCTGTCAACAGCAGTCAGAAGCGTTGCCCCGACGTCAAGACAGAGGCGGGCGGGGACGGACCACTGCATTGCTGCTTCGATGCACGACGTGTTGAACACAATTTTTCAGGCGTTGCACGGGGCGCGCACGATCGCCGAAAGGCTGGATTTTCATGTAGTATAGTGTGCGCGTTGCCGTGGCAGCAAGTTGTCGACGCGAGATCGAGGTGTTCAGGCCGAAACAGATGGCGGTGGTGGCCACTAGCGACGGTGCCGCCTTCGGTTTGATGCCATCGCCACAGCAACAGCAGCTGCGGCTGAGCAAGGAACCGCAGGCAGCCACCGCTCGTGGAGCAGCCAGATCCGACGCTTATCATGCGCGGCTCGGCGCAGCGATCAACCAAGCTCGCCAGCGTTAATGGGGACCTGCGTGGCCGCAACGGCGCGACTTGCCTCTGTGCTCGCTGCCAGGAGGTAGCCATCTGGTCTGCTAAAAGGACACCCGCCCCACAGCGAGGGCCAGACTGCCTACGCGGCGATTCTGCAGGCGAGGCTATCGCGATGGTTAGCTGCTTACGGTCATTCAATTCTCGGGCGCGCGGCACGCTTGAGTTCATTGGCAATTGACAGTGTTCGCTGGTGATCTGCGTGCGGGCATATCGATGGATCTACCAGCTCCAGGCGCAGATACGCCGGATGTGGGCAGCCCAGCCCAACAAACTTTGCGGAGACTTTGTCCGGATACCGACTCTTGGCAACTCCGCGTCGAAAGCAGCTGGTTGGCCTGATGGATGACAGTTGAAGCAATGAAGCAAGAGGCATGCGTTGGAAGTTCCCACACCTTCTCGCCATGGCAGCGCAGAATATCATACCTTCCGAGCTGCACGTCTTGCAGCCTTGATGGCGCACGAAGGCGCTGATCTTATCCTCGACTATCCACACAGGTTTGGAAGAGGTCGCGTCTGAAGAAGTGAGATCGCTTGAAAATTGTGGTGTGAACATTCGCTTTTACGCGTGAGCGCACATGGCGCCATGTGGTGTTTTCGAGGCCATCACTGTGGTGGTAGCTCCGTATCGTGCGTGATGCGCTGGATGGCGTTGTGGGCGGACACTGGAAGCAAGCTGCTCTCACTAGTGAATGGAGAATCAGGACGAAAGTCGAAGCTGCAATGCGTTGGTAGCAATAGGTTTCGGTCCTGCAGTGTCATATCTTCGAGCATGCACGTGAGGCCGGTATCACGACAGCTGACAAAGTGCTACGCGTACCGGTACACAGAACCGTATTCGTCTACCACGAGCTCACCCAGATGTACACTGCCGCAAGAGAGAACAACAAATTCAGCCACTTCGCTCTCAAGTAGAGAAACTCGATGCTCTGTAGCTAAGCAAATAGCAACTTCATGTATTAAAGTTTTCGTTCTTTGGAAGTATCTGTATTTTTTGTATAAATTATGATGTTAAACTTTTCACACAAACCCAGCGTATGCCCAATAAAAAAGGAAAACTCGTCCTGATTCTCCATTCACTAGTGAGAGCAGCTTGCTTCCAGTGTCCGCCCACAACGCCATCCAGCGCATCACGCACGATACGGAGCTACCACCACAGTGATGGCCTCGAAAACACCACATGGCGCCATGTGCGCTCACGCGTAAAAGCGAATGTTCACACCACAATTTTCAAGCGATCTCACTTCTTCAGACGCGACCTCTTCCAAACCTGTGTGGATAGTCGAGGATAAGATCAGCGCCTTCGTGCGCCATCAAGGCTGCAAGACGTGCAGCTCGGAAGGTATGATATTCTGCGCTGCCATGGCGAGAAGGTGTGGGAACTTCCAACGCATGCCTCTTGCTTCATTGCTTCAACTGTCATCCATCAGGCCAACCAGCTGCTTTCGACGCGGAGTTGCCAAGAGTCGGTATCCGGACAAAGTCTCCGCAAAGTTTGTTGGGCTGGGCTGCCCACATCCGGCGTATCTGCGCCTGGAGCTGGTAGATCCATCGATATGCCCGCACGCAGATCACCAGCGAACACTGTCAATTGCCAATGAACTCAAGCGTGCCGCGCGCCCGAGAATTGAATGACCGTAAGCAGCTAACCATCGCGATAGCCTCGCCTGCAGAATCGCCGCGTAGGCAGTCTGGCCCTCGCTGTGGGGCGGGTGTCCTTTTAGCAGACCAGATGGCTACCTCCTGGCAGCGAGCACAGAGGCAAGTCGCGCCGTTGCGGCCACGCAGGTCCCCATTAACGCTGGCGAGCTTGGTTGATCGCTGCGCCGAGCCGCGCATGATAAGCGTCGGATCTGGCTGCTCCACGAGCGGTGGCTGCCTGCGGTTCCTTGCTCAGCCGCAGCTGCTGTTGCTGTGGCGATGGCATCAAACCGAAGGCGGCACCGTCGCTAGTGGCCACCACCGCCATCTGTTTCGGCCTGAACACCTCGATCTCGCGTCGACAACTTGCTGCCACGGCAACGCGCACACTATACTACATGAAAATCCAGCCTTTCGGCGATCGTGCGCGCCCCGTGCAACGCCTGAAAAATTGTGTTCAACACGTCGTGCATCGAAGCAGCAATGCAGTGGTCCGTCCCCGCCCGCCTCTGTCTTGACGTCGGGGCAACGCTTCTGACTGCTGTTGACAGCACGTAACGTCGCGACTCTGCGCGAAGTGCCACCCATGCATCACCCGCGCGCGGTCACCGCGGCGGTGCGACTTCCTTTCGAGCCATGTAGAAGACGCCTTTCATGACGGGGACAAGATCGTCATGAACGGTTCGCTAGCCTGCCATCAGCTGTGGAAACTGCGCTCCGCGTACTTGTTCCAGTCTTTACGACACGAAAAGCCTTAATATTTGTATTGGATAAGTTGAAGTTGAGGATTGCGAGTCACTGCAAGTCACTTGCGTTTTTTAACAAACTTCATCTCCTTTTCTTTTGCCACTCACCGACTATTGTTGCCGCTGTACTACGTTCCTCATACTGAGCGAATCGATCTGCATTTCAAAAGCCTCGAGGTTTTCTGGCAAACCACAAAGTGTGTGAGCCGCGAGCTCTCGGCGTGTCGGCCACACGGGGCCGCAGCCCTTGTCAGCGCCCGAGTAGTATTCGAGACTGAGGTGTCCTTTCTCCGGGAAGCCCCCGTCCTTGAGCCACGAGTAGTTCAGTTCCCAGCCAGGAATCTTCTCGTCGCGACTCCATCCGAAAGTCTCATTTTGCCAGTTCTCACCCGGTTCGTCGATGGCGAGCCGCACAAGCGCCTTGGCCACTTCTCTCTCTTCGTAGCGTGCGAGCGCGAGCTCGTAGTAGTTATCAGGCCACAATGGCGTCAACACGTTCAGCATACCTAGACGATAGAGCGCCTGAGCTGCCTCATCGTCCGTTAGAGCGGACAGGACGCCGCTAAAGCTGTGTAGATCCGTCACTCGGTCGAAGATGGTGCACACGAGATCGCAGCGGGAAGTCGCGAAGGCGGCAGGCCAGACTGCTAACAACTGAATCGCTTGCTGTACAGTTATCCACCGCGTGGACAAACACCACTGAATGTTGAATAATAGTCGACGCGCTGTGCAGACGTTTGGTCCCGTAGGTATCGCCGGCGTTGCTAGGCGCTGTGGGTCGCCCATTTCTCCTTCACCACCTTCGGTGCTTGAGTCACCCTGCTTCTTCTCCTCATCACTTACAGTAGCGCTTCTGTCGTCAGTATCGCTATCCATCTTGGGGGAGCTGGTCTCTTCGACCGGTAGTGGTGACAGCTCCATGGACCGGTTCAATCCAGCGCCAAACTCGATGTAGTTCCGCAGCGTGTTCATCTTTTCGTACTCCTCGAACACCTTTTTGCTAAACGGGCGTTGTGGTGGGAAGCTCAACGATGCTGCCACCGAAGGTTGTGGAGTAGCGGGAGGAGCTGATACCGAATTTCTGGCGCCTCGGACACTCTTCCCGGCTCGTGAAGCCGTCAATGTCGCTGGAGAAGACACCCCCATGCCTGGCGCCATTCGATCTAGTTGGCAAAGCTGCAGCATTTGCTCCAAGCGTTTCCTCGAGAGCGGGTGGGCTGGTGAACGCCCGAGCTGGATGTAGTCAAGCTCCAAGTAGCCGAACTTTGGTGCCGTGTCCAGGAACTTTGGCTCCAAGACGAAGGGCTTTCCGTGCAGTACTTCGTTTCGAAAGCCGTGGTAGTTGTTGTGCTGGCTCGTGTCTTTCAAGCCTCCTTTCTTACGCAAGAAAGCCGTGCGATTACTGTTCTCCACGAGCTTGCGCAGCGTTATCCTGTCTAGGTCGTTGCTCAGATCAATACGATAGTGGCCTGATGCCAGTCCCAGCATGGGCGGTAGCGCCTGGCCCATGAGGTGCTGCACACGCAGCCTGTCGGAGGGACCAAGGTTGCGTTCCATCAAGGTGTAGGCATTCCGAGGATCCACCATGTGAGGTAAGAGCGCGATAACCGCTTGAGAAGGATCACACACGTCACGAACCGCTTCCAGCAGAAGCTGCGCTTCGTGGGCCTTGAAGATGAGACCTGTCTTGGCCATAAACAGCATCTGCGTCTTGTTCTTGCTCATTGAAATGTTCTCAATGAGCCGCTCCACGCCTGCCTCGGAGTGCGCGCTATCGTTGCCCGACGACACGTGGAGATCCACAAAGTCGAGTTGTAGTCGTCCCTCGGTGGGGATCTCGAAGCCCAGATTGGTTTCAACATCGACGCATTCACGAGCAAAGCCGCCGTCAATCTCGTCCAGGTTGAAGCTCTCCATAAGCTCCACAAACTCGTCCAGTTCAATCGTCCCCGTCCCGTCAAGATCATACAGCGCCACATAGCGCGGCACTTCTTCATCGCGGAACTGCAGCCCCAACTTGCGCATGCCGCAACGCAGCTCAGACTCGTCGATGAACCCAGAGTCGTCCTTGTCCAGCTCGCGAAAGAGCTCTTCCAGGGACGATCGATCTAGGCGGCGTGACACCATCTCTCGAGCACTAGGAGCCTCCACGTCGGTCAGAATGCCTGCCGTTTTAAGCAGTCTGCGCCTCACTTCGAGGCCCTCTTGGGTCTCGCGCAGCTCGACTCGGATGTTACGGCGTTGCTTGTTCATCGTCGACGTGTGGACAATGGACAAGAACTTGCAGCCTTGCTTGGTATTGGCGACTCGCAGCAGCTCAAGTGCAACCGCGCGCTCGTACGGGATCTCCATGTTGAGGTCATAGCTTCCCGTGGGGTCTGCCGGGTCGAAGGAGCCGCCCCCGTCACCGGAGGCGTCAAAGTTGCAGCCTTCGAGAGAGACCGAGAGCTTCTTGCTGTCTGCACAGGCCGCAGCAGCGTGCAGCAGCGCCCTGCCGCCCATATTCCCGAGCGGATTGCCACCCAGCGCTAGCTCTGTAAGTGGCAGGGCGTTGTTGATCTTGAGCGCACTTGCGATCGCGAGGGCACCCTGTGCAGGGATATTGTTGTGGCTCATGTCCAGGCGCTGTAGCGTAGTGTTAGAGAGTAGCGCATCGCCAACGGCCTGTGCACCAGCGTTGCCGAACGCGTTGTAGGCCAAGTTGAGCTCCCGCAGCCCAGAGTTGTAGGCAAGAGCTCGCCCGATCTCCACAGCGCCTGCAAGCCGCAAGTAGTTCCACGACAAATCAAGCGACGTGAGAGTACTGTTGATGCTGATCATCGTGGCGAGCGCTTCACCGCCAGTGGTGATCGAAGGGCGAACGATATTGAGATGTTCGCTGCTGCCCACCGCGTTTCGTGAGACGTCGAGTGTCTGGAGCGATTTGTTGGAATGAAGCGCTCGAGCGAAAGGCACGAGCTCTCCATCGTCAACATCGGCGCTTGCGAGACGAAGCGTTTGCAATCTGCAGGACGCCGACCCCAGATACGACGCCAGTGCGTGTGCGGCGTGGCTGTCGACTTTGTTCTCCGACAGGTCCAGGTGGTACAAGTCGGGCTTGGCGACAACCACGTTGACGAGAGCTTGCAATCCCCGGTCTCGAAGACGGTTGTTGCGAGCGTTGAGCCCCGTGACCATGGGCAAGTCCAGCAGACAAGCGGCGAACACGCACGCGAGGTCGTCGCCTATCGCCATGTGCGAGACGTTGATTTCTGGCGAGAAGTAGTGGCGAATGATGAGTCGAATGCATGGCGGCAGGTCGCGTTCAAGACAAAGCGACGAAAACTTGTGTCTCGCAGTGAAAGGGTCGCCGCTCAACACACTGCCGACGCCGGCACGCTGCCCGGGGCGCGAAGAAGAAGACGGCGTGGTGCCTACCTGATATCTGCTCGAGCCACTGCTTTTGTTCAGACCGCGACTGGCAGACTCGGTGGACGGGAAAGGAACAACCGCGGCACTGAAGCTGCTGTCTTCATCTCGCGTACTGTGTTGCAGTCTATTCTTCTCCTGCTCCGCAAGAAACTCGCTGAGGGGCTCGAGAGAGACGTACTTTTGCGTTGAGAGCTGACGGAAGATCGCGTAGCACTCGCTTTTCGCCGCCTTGCCGAAGTACTTGGCCTTGGTTTCGGCCGTCACCGTGATAGCTCGTTCCGAGATGCCGCGGCCGCCTCGAATTGGTGTTGCCAGGTCCAGCAGAAGTGGATCGAGGGCAGGTGACACAGGCAGCGGAAGCTTACTGAGACGCAGAAACTTGTTGCCCGCCGACTCGTTCTCAGTGCGTTTGGCGCGAGCGAGTGCCGGCAAGCTGCGGCGCAGCTCTGCATCGATTTCCCAGTGCTTGTTAATGCGCGAGATGTCCCACTTGTCCCGCCTACTTTCCGGGAATGGCGGCGTTGAAGGGCCGCCGCCCTCGAGTGGTGGCGCGTCCTGGCCTGGCATGCGAGATACTTCCTTACACGATACTGCAGTGGACACGTTAACACTCGAGTAGCAGGCTGCTAGCAGCAGCGTGAAGGAGCAAAGAGCGACTTGCCTGTCAGTCACGCCTGACACCTATTTCGAGCCGCGTCGTTTCGTGCGCACAATTGTACCGATATCCGGGTACAACTTGAAGTGCCTCATTGTGTGCGAAACTCTGCACGATGAGAGTGGCCACGAAGCAGTCTCATCAACGGATCCATTGCCTGGCGGTGGACAATTAATCGCGCGTCTGCAATCTCCGACGGGATCCAGTCACACGCCCGGCAGCCATTGGCTGCCAGCCATACACCGCAGGCCACAGGTTTCTACGGCGACCGAGACAAGCCTGGTGCAGGCCACAGCCGTAAACTAGGTGATATGAGCGCCCTGCTGATTGGCTGGCTGGTGCCCATGCGGCGCCTGACGTGCCCGCACGCAAGCATACATGCGGCACTCTGACTCGCCGCCTAATTCAAAAGGCGCTTTTGCCTCGCGCCGCGCCCACCGTCTTGAGCTCCGCTGAATAATGGCACCACTGTCGGCCCTGTCTGACGCCCCCTCGCGCCAAATGACTGGTTTTCAGTATGCCGTTTGGCTGATATCTCGGCAGCGTAGCGTTGTCGTTTTGCCTTTTTGAGACTTTCCTTTCCACTCCCCTCAGTAAGGTCCGCATTTTCAGTACCTGAATTACCGTAAAGCCGCAGTTTCGAAGGGCGATGGCACTGCTAACAACTGCAATATTCAGTCGCAACCGTCGCCAGCCAAGGGGTCGGGCACGAGTCCTGCTGGTGCCGAAACTCGCGGCCGAGAGCGCATTCTGCTATTTATCGAGGGGCTCGCTCGCTACAATCTTTTACGGCAGTCCGTTGAACACAGCAGCAACGGTGCGGCGCGACTCAGCCCGGCGCTATCTCGACGCAGTTAGACGACCACTGTCCTCCATCGACATTGCCACAGGAACAGAGACCAAGGCGGCCCAGTTGACCGGTTAGGTGTTTGCCATCGATTGAACACGCAGTTTCCACTTTGGCTCTCGAGTTGTGGCTAAAGCGACAGGGACAACTTCAGGTTTCCGAGTGGCAATGTACGAGGGGATGTCCACCCCGCAAGCCGACAAAACGACGCCGCTGCCGCGAATGTCCGACTCGGAGGCCAAGACGCTATCCAACGAAAGTCGCCAGTTCGCGGCTTCAACAGGCCATGGCGCACCACGTGACGAAGAACCGGAGGACGCCCAGCGCATCCCCATGATCCCGCTCATGGGGCAGGGCGCCGCCAAGTCGGTGGCTTCCAGCGTGGTCTCGCGACTCAGTGTGGGCTCAAATATGTCGATCAATCAATTGGGCGGGTCTCACACAGGTGGACAACTTCGAAGACGTCCACTTTCGACCTTGTCCAGCAAGAAAAGGTCCTTCTACAACGCCACCAGCAACCCAGCACTACGTGGCGAGATGCCGCGCGTGCCGCGCCACTGGCTCAACGCGCGCTTCCGCCACAACACCTTCTTCGCTCGGAGGTTGGTGTACACGGGGCTGCCATTGGCCGTCGTGCTGGCCGCGGGGCTGGGATTTTACTACTTGTACAAGCCTAAATGGCTGGTGCTCAACTCGTCGCTGGCGCCCAATGACTACGGCTTCATGCTGCACTCGCCTCGACTCGTGTACACGTTCCAGGCCTCGAGCTGCGAGAACGTCGTGGGCTTCTCGGCGCTCATCTACCACACGCTGCCGGCGGTGATCTTGCTGTGTCTGCCAGGCTCGGGCTGGCGTCTTTTTGAGCCGTTCAAGCGCGACGAGGTCACGACGTCGACGGCCGCTGCCCCTGGAGCGCAGACGGACAAGGTGGACGTGGAAGCAGGTAACGGCGGGATGGATCTGGACGAGGACGAGGAAGATGAGGGCAACCTGACCAAGATCAAGCGCCGGCTCGTCTTTCAGTTCTGCGAGCTGGTCGCGGTACTGCTGCTCATCTTCCAGGCCATTGTGGTCATGTTTTTCCTCTACATGTTCTTCAAGGGCGGCGTCTTCACGTGCAACATGCACGCGGTGCAGCTGTTTGCTCTGGTAAGTGTCGTGTGCTTCGTGTGGATCTTCACCGAGCTCCAGTACTTCGCGCGCTTCCGTGAACACGTGAAAATGCTGCTTGGAGCTTTCCAGGAGAGCGACCAGACCGGCGACGTGCGCAACCACGTCATGGACCCCGGTGTCGACCAACTCATGAACCAGTCGGACAAGGCTCTGGCGGTTGTGCGCAAGCGGCTCTACAAGGCCACTCGACAGGGAGATCTGCGCGAAATGCGCGACATCTTGGACTACGCCGAGGCCGCAGGCTTGACGAGCGAAGAGCAAGGCTTCCCGCGCAAAAGCTACGCCACCGCTTCTCTGTTCCTGGGCTTTTTCGCTCAGTCCCGCAAGAACCCGGTGCATGTAGCGGCCTACCACGGCAACATTCGAGCTCTCGAGTTGCTGGAGGCTCGCGGCTTTGACGTGACGGCCATGGACAAGTTCAGTCGGGTGCGGTTCTCCACGGGCGATCTCTTCTGGTACTTCGCGCGGTTCTTCGTTGCGCGCCCCGGTGTCGATGGAGGAGGAAGCGATGAAGAATCGGCGGCATCGATTTTCCGTACGACGTTGGTAACTCCGCTGCACTGCGCGGTTTCCACGGGCCAACTCGAAGCTGTTCGCTGGCTGCTTCAACGTGGGGCATCAGCACGGACGCTGGCGCGGTCGTCGTACCGGTCGGATCGAGTCCCTCCTCTCTTTCTAGCGGAACATCCCGATGTTGTCCGCGAGTTGCTCGTGCATGGAGCTGATCCGCTGGCCGTTCCGGACCCTGGATTCATGAACACGTTGACGGCTCTGCAGCTCGCGTACCTGCGCAGCAACTACGCGGTGGCGCAGGAGCTTGAAGAGTGGGGCGGGGACGTCGCTCTGACGCCATTCCACTCGGCTGCTGGCAGGAACGACGTCCTGGCCGTCCGCAAGTTTCTAAGGAAGAAGACGGACGTGGATTGCTTGGGCGAAATGGGCTATGTGGGTCTGAATCGCCGCACGCCGCTCCACTGGGCGGCAGTGAGTGGCGCGCTTGAGGTGGTGGAGCTACTGCTTGAAGCTGGCGCCGACGCCAACTTCCAGGACGCAAGTGGACGCTCGCCGCTGCACTGGGCGGCGCGCCTGAATCGAACGGATGTGGTGCGCTCGCTGCTTCAAGCTGGCGCGGATCCGAAGATGGTGGACTTGGACTTCATGACGCCGCTGACGTGCGCTGCCTGCGGACTCGACGCCACGCGCGAGATGTTTGGCGTCTTGACAGCTGCCGGTGCGGATATCAACTACCAA
This sequence comes from Phytophthora crassamura, assembly GCA_033557995.1. Classification (NCBI taxonomy): domain Eukaryota; phylum Oomycota; class Peronosporomycetes; order Peronosporales; family Peronosporaceae; genus Phytophthora; species Phytophthora crassamura. The sequence continues at coordinate 861,915 of JAUCED010000018.1, forward strand.
CTGCCTACCACAGGAGACACGGCACTGCACATCGCTGTGCGCGAGGAGAACGAGCAGTCGGCGCTTGCGATTCTGGCCAACGGCGGCAACCTCATGAAGATGAACGTGGAGGGCTTGAGGCCGCTGGACTGCACGACGTCGACGCGGCTGCTGTTCGAGATCAAACGAGCGGCTGGCCAGCGCGACGTCATGATCAGCTACACGCACTCGCACGCCGAGTTCGCCAAGAAGATCCGCAAGGCGCTGGAGGACGCCAACGTGACGACGTGGCTGGACTTGATGGACCCCAGCGGCATCGGCGGCGGCTCGGTGTGGCGCGAAGAGATCGCGCGAGGCATCACGAACGCGGCCGTGGTGCTGTGTCTGCTGACCGAGGACTACGCGCAGTCCGAGTGGTGCTTGAAGGAGTTGGCACTGGCCAAGCAGGTCGGTACGCCCATCCTGGCCGTGTCGACCGAGGGCGTGCGCATTGGCGAGGACCTGCAGGTGTATCTGTACACGCGGCAGCTCGTGCCGTTCGAGCCTGCAATCACGCAGACCAGACGCAACAGCGCCAACGTGCGGCAGATCGAGTACGACTACGACGAGGCCAAGTTCCAGGCGCAGTTCCGCATGCTGCTGGACGGCGTGCGCGACGAGATCGAGAAGAACCGCGACGCCGTGCAGCAGAAGAACATCGCCAGCAGCCGTCGCCACCACGGCGGACTCAAGCAGACCGCGACGGGGACCATGTTGGCCACCATGGGCGATGGCGGCTTCTCGCGCGTGTTCCAGCAATGGGACCCGGAGGCCAGCGGCGCGCACAAGCCGTTTGTCTTCCTGGCGCACGGCGACAAACACGCCGGCTTCGTGCAGCAACTGTACCGCGAGTTGACGGACGCGGGCGTCGTGTGCTACGGCGACCGCAACGTCGAGGGCCAGGACTTCGAGGACCGCATCCACGCCGCGCAGGAGGCCATCCTCCGCTGCACGTGCTTCCTTGTGCTCCTGTCCAAGCAGACCATCAGCAGCGAGCTCGTGCGCGACCAACTGGCGTTCGCAGAAGACAAGGGCCGGCCCATCTTCCCCATCGCGCTCAACGACCTGGACCCGGGGCTCGACAAGCGCTACTCGCTCGCCCGCAACGAGCTGTTCCATTTCATGGGCAACGGCATGAGCTTCAAGCCCAGCGCCGATCGACTCGTCCAGGGTCTGCGGCGCCACTACACGGCTCGAGAGGACACCCACGGCACGGCGCTCGACAACGGCACGCGCATCGCCAGCGCCAACACCTCGTTCGTGTCCTTCACCTTCAGCGAACCAGGCAGTAAGGACCACGACCACGAGGCCGCGGGCGAGCCCATCATCCAGGAAGGACTCGTGCTGCGCGAAAGCACCGACGGCCTCCGAACCAGCAGCAGCGAGGCGGAGTCGACCACGGTCACCCGCAACTTCGAGTCCATCTCGGGCATGGACGACGTGCAGCTCGACCTCTCGAGCACGCACGTCCGCATGTAGGCGACCAAGTAGTGTAGAAATAAGGTGCATTCCATAGCGCAGCGAGGGAATTCACAGTTCGTCAAGAACTGTGTTTAGTAGAGCGGCTTTCGAATGACGCTAATGAATGGCTACAAATACCGGTAGTTTTACACAAGGTGTACACAACGTATTTGTATGGCGCGGCGGGTAATGGCGACCGATACCATCGGGTTTTTGGAAAATCTCGAAAGCTTTTGCAAAAGTCTGGAATCCCAAAAGCGTCTGTCAAAATCAAATCGTATTTAGGAGGGTGCAGGAAGTGCAACTGCAATACCAAGCATCAGCTCCAAGAAGGTGGTGCCACCCCCTGGCTGGCTTGTCGGCCTGCCACAGGCAAACAGAGAATAGAGCAAGCTGACCTGGCCAAGCGGGAGGAAGGCAACGCAGCAAGCAGGAGTCAATACCAAGGCCAAGCAGGACCAACGAGCCAACCGGGCTCGGAGCCTTCCTGCCTTGAGTCTCACACTGGATATGAAAGTCCTGTTGCTTTACTAACGTACCTTCAAGCGGAGGAGATGCAAGCCAAGCAAGACCGAGGGAGCCAGTCGGGCACGGAGCCCCGCACAAGAGATGGGTGCGTCCCGTTGTTTTATTAACGTGACACGATGTGCCTGGCATGGACTAACATCGCTCTCATTCACGAATTTGCGGCGTACCTGGCAGGTGGCCAACGGGAAGAGGAAGTGTGGTATTGCAGTTTCCGAGAATTTCCCGAAGTGAAGGATCCTGACTACGCGACACGCGGGATCCCATATGGGGCGGATCCTAAGAGCCGTCCCATAAGGAGTGAGGATCGGATCCGGAGGGATCTGTACTTAGTGGCGATCCGAGGGATCCGCACTTAGTGGAGGGATCCGAGGGATCCGTACTTAGTTGGGAGGATCCTGAGGGATCCGTACTTGACTGGGAGGATCGTCGGGGTTGTATGGGATCCATGGTGAGATCAAGGCGTAGGGAGAATGGGAGGCTCTGGAGAGCCCAAAGTAAAGGCCAGGGATAGGATAGGCTAAAGCATAAATCAGAACCAAATTTGCACAGAGACGACTCACTTGGCTATAGTATAGGGGATTTCTATTGGCCCCATACATAGATCAAGTGAAACTTTGCGATCTTCCTGCACACGTGGCAGCCCCCTGGATAGCTTGACCAGGCAGCGCGAGCCCTTCGGTCTCTCAACCCCCTCAAGATCCCGCTATTGGAAGCGGCAAGCCCCGGAAAGGAACAAGGAACAACCCCGCAAGGGAACAAGGACAAGGAGAACAAGGACAACTCCGGATCCCGTATTTATATTACGGATCCACAAGGCCTGCTCAAGAGCTTAAGGCCGACCCTACTAGGATCACGTGCGCAGGAATACCCGCGCGGATCCACGACCCCCCTCTCAAGTCCCCACAAGGACATCCAAGGCTCACCAGTGCGCATCTCGTGTCAACGAGAGAGCTGTACCAGCCCGCCGACGGGTACACAAGGTAAACCACTCAGCAACTACACGGCCGTCGGAGTACCCCCTCCGTTAGTCGGTGTCTGGGCGCAGTGTGAGTGAGTTGGGATCCCTAGAATTCTAGCGGATCTGCTCCACCACAATGGTGCGCGTGCCCGGATCTCTTGGCGACGCGGGATTTCACCGTGAGTCCCAAGATGATGCGCAAGTGAGTCATGGATCGGGAGATGAAACGCCGACGGAGACGGGATCGCCGACGGCGTCGCTGAAAGCAAGATCCACGGATCGGCCGAGCCCTGGGAGGAGCTCCGCCGACGGAACAGAGGATGGTCTGGCAACGGATCAGGAAGAGAAACCTCGCTTTCCTCCCCAGGTCCCTTCGGGGACCCCCACAGATCGTGACGCGAGTCAGGATCTGCCGGACGAAGGTTCGTTCGCGAAAGCGAATGATCCTTCATCCACCACCACCCATGCGGCCTCAGGTGCAACGTCTACGAAGACGAAGGCCGCAAGGGAAACTCAAGGCACCAGACTCGGATGGCGAAGATCGTGCTGTATTGAAGTCTACCTGGTCACGATCCAAGCTAGAAATGGCGTACCAGCGTACGGAGCTGAGGGATTTCCTACGCGGGAACCCAGTGATGCGGATCATGCAACTGGAGCTGATCGGATCCCTCACTGGACCGGTGCAGGCCCCGTCGTCGGCAACGAACAAGCTCGACGCGGCGATGGATCTGCTGCGTCTGCTAGAAGAAGCCGGCTTCACGGCTGGAGCCTTCGACGCTGACGACTTCTTCCGTTTGGAGCTCGACGCAATCCGGATCTCCGCTGCGACGCTCTTCAACTTGTTGAAGCCCCTTGTGGGCGAGCGTCCAGCAGCAAAGACGCCAGAGCCCAAAGCCGCCCACACCCAGTCGCCAGAGTACCACACGGGATCGTCCCAGTATGTCTCCGCCACATCGGAGGCCGGATCCAACAGTTCGTCGGAATCTCGACGGATGTCGCTTGGCCCGTCCGGTGCTGCGATGCTGCAGGAGCGCTCTGTGCACGACTTGGAAGAGAAGATCCCCGCCCCACGCTTGGCGAAGTCGACGTCGGGGCGGAACGCTGCGGCAACCCCACCTCAGAATCCGACGAGCGGTCTGGAGACGTACTTTCAAGCCGCTATGTCTCGTTTCTTGGGCGAGCGTCCAGAGATCAGAGCGCCACGACAGTCTGCCTCTCCTCCTAACCTTGGAGAGCAAGACGTCGACATGGAATCGGCGGGATCGCAAGATCACCCCGAACACTGGCAGTATGACCCGGACGATCTCGACATGGGATCCGCGAGACGTACGGCAACGACGGCGGCGGCGATCGCGCCGACCGGATCCTCGGCTGTCCAACGCGTCAAGATCTCAGCTATCTCGGATCAGAAGGAATTCACAGGCAAGGATCACGACGAAGAACGTGCCAGAGGATGGATCAGCAAGGTCAAGTCGGCATTCACGAGAGATCAAGCTACGGATGAAGAGAAGTGTCTTACCTTCGCGGATCTGCTGACTGGCCCTGCGAGGAACTGGTACCGACAGCTGAGCCGATCCACCTGGACGAAGTGGAGCGATCTGCTCCGAAGCTTCCAGACGCAGTACTGCGGGCTGGGTGTCTCGGTGGCGTGGCAGTACTACCACGCGCGCAAGCGCTCGGAAGAGACTCCACTGGAGTACCTCCATCGCCTCAACGTCGCTGGCATGCGCGCTCGCCTGAAGATCAAGAACGGCGACGCGAAAGCACGTCTTGAGCACGTGGAGCACTTCATTGAAACGCTAGGCGATCCCGATCTGGCGGATCAGCTGACGCTGCTACGCTTGTCCGATGCTGACCGCCTGGAAGACGTGCTCCGCGCGCGTGAACGTGCGAAGACCCGGCAGAAGAAGTCGACTGGATCCAGCAACTACCGCCCGAAGCCGACCCCGTCGCCACCGACGGCCCCGGTTCGTGCCGTGCGCACGATCCAGACCGCTGAAGCTGGATCCGAGTACGGATCCGACACCGATGGGTCAGGATCCGAAGGCGAACTTGTCCGCGCGTATATCGCGACTGCGAGTGATCAGCCTCAAGCGCCCCCAGCAGCGGATCCACCGAGGGCACCGGATCCTGGACGTCCGAACGATGTGCCAGGTGACGCGCAACAGCAGGATCGCCGTCCGCGTTTCGGCAGAGATGGCCAACAACGCTGCTCGCACTGCTGGTCCAACCGACACTCGGATCTTGGGTGCTGGAAACGCCTGATCTGTCAGAAGTGTGGCAAGAAAGGACATCCGTCAGATCGCTGTTCTTCGTGTGCCGTGGCTGTGGTGAGATCCACGATGATGGCGAGTGACAAATGGAGGAGTTCTACAACCTCGTCCGCCAGTGGTTCGATCCAAGCAAACATCAAGGACTCTTACCTGAATCAGCAGAGAATATGCTGCTACTAGGCTCGCAGAGTTCGGATCTTGTGCGGAAGATGCGCTCCGCATCTTGCATCTATGCGTTTGTGGAGAAGAAGACCATGGATCATGTCAGCGACCACCGAATCAATCAATTTGGTAACGTACGTCGTCTACCTGAGCGATTTACGCCCATGGTTGCAAGTCTTCAATGGTTTTACCAGCGCGATGAGGTTTCCATGACGTTGGATCTGCTGCCTGGCGACCAGAAGCCGTAGTGCTTCTTGACTCGGGATCTGAGGTGTCGATCATCAACGCCACATTTGCTCGTAAGCTTGGATACTACGTTGACACAAGTCAAAGTCAAGCGTGTCTCGGTATTGGTGAAAGCTGTACATCGCAACGGGACGCACACGGATCAAGCTTACCTTGGCGGGATCCTTGGTGTACTTCTACGACACCTGGGTCGGAGCTGATCTTCCCCCGGACTACCAAGCGATCCTCGGCATGGACTTCATGATCCCAGCTGGGATCGGGTTGGATCTCGGTGATGGATCCATGAGCCTGCCGGACGAAGTGAGCGCCATGTAACACGGACGTCGTAAGATCTTCAGTGACAAGGCTCGCCCCGACACGTCGGCGAACACCTTACCGTGGAGGCCGCTATGTCCCTGGAGCTCCCGCTGCGACTACGCGAATCTGATCACGAGAAATTGTGGTTAGCGCGGGGTGAACAGTGGGTCCCGACCTTGATCAAGGGCCGAGGCAAGCTACGTTACCTGCAAGTCACCAACCTGAGCGACGAGAAGCTGATCCTGCACCGGGACGTGCAGATGGGCTTGTGGCTGACCGGGGATCATGTGCCCCGCCAGCCCGGGCTTGTCTCCGTCGGATCCCGACGCTACGCTGAGTGGCAGACCCTGGCGTGGGAAGCCACCACTGACGCTGCGCTAGGCGCGGCGGCGGCGCCGCCAGCGCCGGATCCGGTGCCTGCGGTCGCCCGAGTGAAGTTCGCGACGCCGCATCGGATCCTGACGAGACCGAAGATCCCCGAGGGTGCTTCGCGCGAAGCGGATCCCCCGTCAGAGTGTTCAGCAGCCGGATCCCGCGCCCTGAATGATGGTCAGCGACAAGACGATGAGACACTCCAAATCAGGTCGGAGCGTAATCATGTCCTGTCTCATGCACCCATTACCACGGACACGCATACAGACCTGACAGTCAGGAAGGACTCCGAGGCTGCTGGCGGGGGCGAGGATGGTGCCCTAGCGACGCGAGGTGGTGCGTTCAATGCGCCTGAAGGAGGCGGTCGTGATGAGGTGCGGCACGTCCAGTTCCGCAGCCTGGGTCCTGAGATAGAACCGCCGTCAGACACCGCTGTCACGACGCGTGTCTTCTCCATTTCGATAAAAATGTGATGGAATCAGACGACCAGTCACCTGATTCTGTGCAAGGACAGGACCAAGAGCTCTCATTGCGAGAAACGTCCAACGGCCACAATGTGCGCTGAGACGGCTACGCGAAGGGCGCTCGACACCGTGAAGGCCCCAGGCAGAACTACGTGCTCGGACCGGGTGGAGAAGATGCGCACGAGGAAGACGAAGCTCGTGGTACTAGCAGCGATGCGGATGAAGGTCCAGGGGCGGAGATATCGCCGCCCATCACCGTGCCGGAGTCCGAAAGCCGACTCATGGTGGACGACCCGACGGAGATGTCGGAGGAGACCCCGCTATCCGTAACTGAGGATCCCGCCATCGGATCCAAAGCCCCGGTCAGCGATGTTGCTGCTGATGGCTCGTCGGGAGGACACAGGTTAACGGATGTGAAGCAGGGCGTGGTCGCGGAGGCCCAAGCCCGCTCGATCGGATCCGTGGCGGATCCAGTGGCAACACCGGTCCAAGGATCGGGTCGAGATCTGCCAGGCAAGCACGACGCGTCTCAGGAGGATCCTGGTGGGGATCCAGAACGCCTGCGATCATGACGGTGGTACATGTAGTGCTGAAGGGGTAGAAGGCGAGCTGGCAGAGCTGCCTGATGTGGTGCCCGACACGGTCGAGGTGCGGATCGAAGATCGTCAAATGGGGATGCCGACGGCAAAATGCTGTATGGTTTCCTGCGGATCCCGACAGCTTCGGATCGAGGCCTGCTAACGGATCTCTTTGACGGTGGTGAACCAGATCCTGCGGGTGGATCCTCCGTACTGGGGCGCCGATCCTACACCGACGACAGCTTGATCACTACTGGATCTTGGGATAACTTGTGTGATCACGTGAAGCTGCTGCTGGAAGCGTGCGACAAGAGGAACCTCTCGATCAGTGCCGCGAAGAGCTTCTGAGGCCCGAAGAAAGTCGACTACCGCAGGGACCGTGTGTCCCACGAAGGATTGGAGGCTCACCCGAAGGATCCGAGCACGTCGGTGGATCTGCCGTACCCGAGGGACCTTCGTGCCATTCAGTCGGTCCTAGGCAGCCTCAACTATTACGGCCGGTTCACCGAAGACATGGCCGTGTACGCCTCGGTGCAGTACGAGCTGCGAGAAGTGGACTTTGCCGCGATGCGCGATGAGGGACGCACGAGCAGATCGGATCCTAGCATGGTTTCGACTGCGGATCCACGCTCCGGCCAGGATCCTCCAACGGTAGACGCCAAGTGGATCCGAGCTGAAACAGCGTTCTCGGCGCTGAAGACCAAGATCGCATCGACGCCGATCCTCAGGCACTCCGACCCTGAGAAGCGGCCGGTGCTGATCGTCTATGCCAGTGGATGGGCGGTGTCCGCCTCTTTGGTGCAGGATCACGAAGGCACGTAGCGAGTGTTCTCGCCGCCTAACCAGGCGTATCGCGTGAGGTCACGCTTCCTGTCTACCCGTCAGGGTAAGAAGGAATTGTTGGACTTCGTCCAGGAGTTGAGAACTCTTTACGCCGGCATGGCGGCGGATCCTCTTCCTGAAGTGGTCGCGATGACCGTCTTCATGGAAGGCCTTCGCACTGGCGTGGCCAGGACGGAAGTCTTCCGTGTTCACCCGACCTCTTTTGAGGAAGCCGTGAACGTGGCGTTGAACGCCGAGTTCAACTTCAAGTCGGCGCGACTTGGTTGGACGGCTTCCCAAGCCAGCTCTTCCGGAGCTTCTGATGCGTCCAATGGCGCAGTGCCTATGGACCTCAGCTACGCTGAAGATGAGGAAGCCGAGCTTCAGGCTGCTGAGCAGCGTATCGGCATCCGTCGATGCTATGTGTGCGGCAGCACGCAACACCTCCGTCCGGGTTGCCCGCTGTGCAAGCAGCGCAACCCCCCCCCGACCGAGGCCCGGCCCCTGATCCGAAGCTGGGCTCGCGGCGGGGAAACACCAAAACCCAGTAGGCGCGGGGCGCCCTGCTGGGGAAGAAGAACTGAGTTCTGTTGAGCCTCAGGGAGGAGGTCGGCAGGGCTTAGCCCCAAAGAGCACCGTGCTCTCTAACAACACGGAACGTGTATGCAAGCCGGGCTTGCTGGTCGTGGAAGCGACCGTGAAGGGCTTTGAGAAGCCATGGAAGATCCTTATCGACTCCGGAGCGTCGGGCAACTATGCTCGGCGCTCCACGATGGAAGGAAGTCAGCAGTACGCTGAGGCGCTGAAGGCGCGTTCGAGTGACATCGTCACCGTCCGTCTTGCGACGGGGACCCGTGTCACGGTGCCCAAGGTTCCTGTGAACCTGGGCGTGAAGTTTCTGGACTTCGATAGCGTTGAACGCTGTTTGGTCATCGACCTGGATTCGAGGTACGACCTCATCCTCGGCATGGCATGGCTGGAGCGCCATGAACCATGGATCGACTGGCGGTCGAAGAGCTTAGGCGCTACGCGCTTGCCTCCTAGGGGAGCATTGGCGAGTCATGAACCCACCTCTGCTAGGAAGCAAAAGCGCTATTGGCGCGGGCACTGGACCGAGTCGGTCAATGTGCTGGACATTGGAGTGTCCGAGCTAATGGACACTGGCGTCGACGGCGCGAGTCCCGAGCACTGCTCGTGGGCTGGACGTGGAGTGGCACGTAACCCACTGAGTGAGACTCCGAGTGACTGCGAGTCATCACTGCCTGCCGGTAATGGCGGGGTCGACACTGAGTCGAGGCATCTTGGGCGTGGCCCTAGTGATGCGCGTGGAGCGGCACGTAACCCGCTGAGCGATGCTCGTGGCTTGAGCGCAGCATCGCTGCATGCCGGTAATGGCATGGTCGACAGTTCGTCGAGGCATCTTGGGCATGGCCCTAATGATGCGCGTGGAGCGGCACGTAACCCGCTGAGCGGTGCTCGTCACGAGTGCGCAGCATCGCTGCATGCCACTGATGGCGTGGTCGGCTGTGAGCCGAGGCATCAAGGGGAGGACCCTGACGATGCGGGTGGAGTGGCACCGAATCCACTGGGCGAGGGCTGTGAGCGTTGCGGCTCCGCGCCGGCTCAATCAGAGCAGCAAGAGGTGGCGACACCTGACGAGACTTTCAGTCTGAACACGCTGGCCTCTCCGAGGCGTACAGCTTCCGCAAGGAGGCGGCAGCGCGACGCCAGATGGCGACTGCGAGACGGAAGGCGTCGGTCCTGGTACAGGACGTGTCCGTCGTGGACGATGATAGCGAGCAGCTATACACACTCGTTGATGGAGTGACTGGTGAAGCCGAGGGCAACGTCAGCCTCGAGGCTATTCCGACGGTGGCTGCTCTGCTAGAGCTGGACGAGATGTCCATTCCCGACTTTGGGGATGCCTTAAAGGCTGGCGCGCTCGCCGAAGTGGTCATGATACGACCGGAGGAGGAATTGAACTCCTCGTCGCTTATGGATGAAGCTGTCTTTGAGGACACGAAGGAGGCACTCAGTGCGCGAAGTGGATCTTCGATCCTGAAGGACCCATCGGATCCGTTCTATCCTTTGGTTAAGGAGTTCCAGGATGTGGTCTCGAATGACCCGCCCACTGGCTTACCTCCGGATCGAGGTGTCCGTCATGAGATTGACTTGGTTCCTGGAACCAAATACTGCGTAACGAGGCAGTGGCCCTTACCGAAGGAGCAGTGCGACGTCATTGACGCGTTCTTCAGTGCCAAGCACGCGGCGGGCATGGTGCGTGAGAGCAAGTCTCCGCACTCGACGCCTACGTTCTGTGTCAGAAAGCCTAATGGCAAGTGGCGCATCGTTCATGCTTTCAATAAGCTCAACGCTGCCACCATTCCGGCACAGACGCCGATTCCTAGGAAGGATGTTCTGCAGAACAATATGGTTGGCTGCACGATGTACAGTGCGCTCGACTTGGTCGATGGTTATTACCAGTTGCTCATGCGAGCGAGTGACATTCCGCTGACAGCGGTTAGCACTCCGAGCGGTATGCTCTGGGAGTGGCTAGTCATGCCCCAAGGGCTGTCGAACGCGCCTGCGACGTTCAATCGTCTGGTGACGCAGCTCTTCAGGCCCCTGCGGGCGTTTGCACAAACGTACTTCGACGACATCTTCGTCCATAGTCGTGCGGAGCACGGTCGGTCTGACGTCGAGAACCACATTGACCACTTGCGAGCAGTGCTCGAGTGCATGCGCACCAACAAGCTGTACGCTAACGCATCAAAATGCATCTTCGGCGCTGAAGAAATTCCTTTCTTAGGATGCTTCGTTGGGAAGCGCGGCCTTCGAGCAGATCCTACTAAGGTTAAGGCCATCGTTGACTGGCCGGTTCCCAAGAACCAAAAGGACTTACACAAGTGGCTTGGCCTCGCCAACTACTTGCACAAGTACAGCGCGAACTACGCTGAGATGGCTCGGCCATTGTCCAATCTCCTTCAGAAGGATGAGGACTGGTGTTGGAACACCGAGCATCAAGGTGCCTTCGAGGCAGTCAAGGAAAGTCTCCTTCATGCACCGATCCTGGCATTGCCAGACCCTGAACGTCGATTCAGTGTCGTCTGTGACGCATCGGACTTTGCCATCGGCTGCGCACTGCTGCAAGCAGACGCCGAAGGGCGTGAACGCGTGATTGCGTTTGAGTCTCGCCAGCTCAAGGCTGCAGAGAAGAACTATCCAGTTCATGACAAAGAGCTACTTGCGATGAAGTATGCTCTCGTCAAGCTCAGGGTTCACCTGCTGGGCTCTAAGCCGTTTGTGATCTTCACTGATCATGCGTCACTACGCACTGCGACCCAGTCGCCTCACCTCTCGCAAAGAATGGCCCGTTGGCTGTCCTTCTTCGCGGAGTACAACTTCGAGGTGAAGTACAAGCCTGGCAGGCAGAATGGTCTTGCAGACGCGTTGTCACGGCGACCGGACTATGAGCTTGCTCATGTCACGATGGTGACCTCGTCGGTGACGGACTTGATACGCGCTGCGTATGCGCGAGACGACATGTGTGTCGCCCTGCTGCGTGCTCTTGGGAGCAAGGAGTTTGAAAACTCGGACAAGACATTGTCGGAGCGCTTGCGCGCGAGCCTGCACCGTTACTCCGTCGCTGACGGTCTGCTGTACTACAGCACGAGTGCGGAGGACACTCCTCGAGTCGTGGTCCCTCATGACGAGGATTTGAAGTATCGTATACCTCTACGAGGCGCATGATACACCGCTTGGCGGCCACCTCGGTCGCGAGAAGACCTACAGCTCTGTGAGCCGGACCTATTGGTGGCCCAAGCTGTACAAGTGGACGAGCACGTACGTGCGCACGTGTGAGACGTGTCAGAGGGTGAAGCCCTCACCGCATGCGGCCGCGCCGCTGGCAAGCTTGCCTGTACCCTCTGGGTGTTGGGAGTCCATGAGTTTGGACTTTGTGTTTGGCCTTCCAAAGGACTCGGAAGGCAACACTGGGATTGTGGTCTTCGTTGACCGTCTGAGCAAGATGGCTCATCTAGCGGCAGTGCCGGACACCGTTGATGGTGAAGGTCTTCCGCCAGCATGGCCTGCCCGTTTCGATTGTCTCGGATCGAGATCCCCACTTCACTGTGAAGTTTTTGGACGCTGTCTTTAAGGTGCTCGGCACCAAGTTGGACATGTCCACGGCGGACCATCCGCAGACCGATGGTCAGACGGGGCGCGTGAATCGCGTTGTCGAGGACATTCTTCGCAGCATTTGCGCTGAAACGCCGAAGCGTTGGAGCGCTATGCTTCCACTCGCCGAGTTTGCGTTGAACAACGCTGTGCATGCCTCCACGGGCTACACTCCGTTCTACGTGAACGGCCTCACTCACCCGCGCGTCCCGCTGACGCTGCCACTCCGTGGTCCTGGGCTTGGTGGGGGAGAGATAGCCGATCGGCTTGCTGATGTCAGCCCACTCACTGTTCGTAAACAGGTTGACGAGTTCCTGTCAACGCGTCTAAGTGTCCTTCGACACGTACGTGACGCAATGGCTGATAGCCAAGACAAACAGAAAGAACATGCGGATGCTAAAGGCAGAGGCAATGTTGAGAGTTATGAGGTCGGGGACCTAGTGTTGCTTAACGCTAAAAACCTACCTACACATGCAGTGTCTGCGGTCTTCAAGACCAAGTTGCGCCCGCGCTTCGTGGGACCGTTCACGGTCGTGGCCAAGAAGGGCCTAGCGTATACGCTCAACCTTCCGAAGAAGATGCGCACACCCCCCGTGTTTTACGTGGGCTTGCTCAAGCCGTACCGGGACCCGGCCCATGTGGGTTCTCAGGAGCTGGCGCCCAGCGTGGCGGAGCCACAGCGCCCTGCTGAAGTCGCAGCAACAGGTCGACCTGACCTTCCAGCCGCGCGAAACCTTGCTCAAGGCGCGCCAGGCGTTGAGTCGCCGACTCAGCAGCCTCACACCACTGGAGACGTTCCCGGAGATCGCGGATCTCATTCACGGTGGTGTCAGACTCCCTCTCGGCTTGATCAAGCCTCCGCCCGTGGCGCTCCAGGATCTGACGCACGTCGCTCAGCGATCTCTCCAAGCTCTCCAACTCCTCAGGCCGGACAGGCTCCTCACCATGCGAGGACACGGGCGCCGCCGGCGCTGCTCGACGAGCAGGGGAACCGCCACTTTCATGTGGAGCGTATTCTAAAGCGTCGTCGACGCGGCGCTTATAACCAATATTTGGTGAAGTGGCGTGGGTACCCGCACTCAGAAAACTCGTGGGAGTTTGAGGTACCCCTCCGGCAAGACTGCCCTGACGTCGTGGACGCTTTTGATCGCCGCGATCGAAGGCGCTCTGCGAGCCCGCGACCGCGAAGTCGGTCGCCTCACGCTTCCCGCCGCTAGGCAGGGGAGCTGAGGGATTATACGCTGAGCTCAAGCGTTGATCCCGGGCTGCTGCAGCCGTCGACTCACCTTGGTGAGTTCCTGCAGCGCTCTTAAGAGCAGATGAGCCGAGTCCGAGGGACTGTAGCGACCTGGAGGCGGCCGCCTGACGTTTCGTCTTCAGCTTCGCGAAATCGAAGCGAAGCCGGCGCTCTAAGCGCACATCAGCTTCGTCGAAGCTAGATTGGAGAGCCTCCAGCGAAGAGAGACGGCGGGTTCGATGAACCCAGTTCGTGAATTGGGCGTCGTCCTCGTGGAGGAGCTCTCCCGGACCGAGCACCACCGGAATAGTCCACATCGCGGGGACTGAAGCCCCACGGGCTTGATCGGACAGGCGAGTCCCATACTCCTGTGGAGTGGTCTGCTGCGGCGTCAGAAGCCTCTCTCGGAGAGCAGTACGAGTAGCGACCTGGTCGCTGGTACTGGCCGCCGGCCCGATTCGCCAATTCTGCAATGGCCCCGAGCCAAACTGCTTCAAGCGCTCCACCGGGTTGAGCGGCACGAAGCCATACTCTCGTCGAGAGCTCACTAGCGGTCGCGCCTCGGGTCGTTGCGAACGAAAGAGCATGTGCCCCTCGAGCTGACGCTCTTGAGCCTCGTCAAGGTCGTTAGAGATCTCGTCCGTCTCCAAACAAGACGAAGCATGAAGTGCCGTGGTCTCGCGATCCACGAAAGGGTTGGGAACCCGGCGTTGCTGCTCCGGCGAGCGTGGACGCGCAGGTGGCGGGGAGTCCTCTCGCTGAGGCATCGGCGTGTCGGAGTTGTAGTCCAGCTCCTCGTCCTCCTCCCCCTCCTCGAGGCCCTCAAAGAGGTCATCTGCCGCACGGCGGACCATGTTCGCGCTGCTGGGGCTCTCGGAGCTAGGAGCACGACGGCGCTGCTGCAGAGCGTGATACTCTCTCACCGAGAGCGTTGACGCGGGGCGCGGCGAGACCTTACGGTCGGACGTTGTGGCACTAGGTGCCGGGGACGCGGGCGCGCTCTTGTTGTCGAATGACCAAGACGCCTGCGGACTCCGAGCCATGTGCTCGTTGAACTTGGAAAGTTCTGGAGCGGGCTCTCGCGAGGGCAAGCGACTTGGCCGTTGCCGTAGAGATTTCTCAATCGAGACGATGACGAGTGCGGACACGTGGTGTCCACAGTCTGGTGGGGGAGGGTGTAACGGGGTTACATCGAATAGTGTGATGCACACAAGCTAGGTGCCACACATAAGTGAGTTCCACACATATGTTACGTGGGTCACCCCAGATAGGAGTGGGTGGCTCACAGCCACTGGATATGCATTAGACTAGGCTCTACTATGATAGATAGTGAGTCCTATACATACAAACAACAGGCGGCTCTGCCGCGATAAACAACAATACATTCAGTTCACATTTGAAGCCTAAGAGTTCACTAGCCTTGTTTAAGGTACTTCTGTCTCTTGGAGTCCTTAATTAGATATATTAACGTACTCGTGCAAACTCTCGTATAGAGTTTGCAAGCTATCAATATTACTAGAGACTATCTGAGTCTGTGTCTTCCTCTGACGCTAAAGCTACGGCAGCCCCGCTGCATGGCCGCCCTGTAAAACGTCAGCAGCATGCTGTCGCCGTTACCTGTGTCTACCTTGCGCTCCGCCGCCACATAGGCCTCAAGCGCGTCGTTGTTGACGTCTTCCAGTACGCCAACCGCATAGCGAGTTAGTGATTCACCATGACAAACAAGCACAACAGCAGTGTGTTGTCATTCTTACCTGTGCGTGCCTTGGGCTCCGCCGTCACGTACGCCGCCATGAGGTGGCATTCACCTGAGCAGGAAGAGCGAAATAGCAAAATGACCAATAAACACTGGCCAGTAGTCAGCCTCAGTTTTGAAGCCGTGCCGTTTGATGAGATACCCACCACCATCTTCAATAGCGTGCGTCATAGTGAGCAGGAAGCAAAGCACCTTTGATATCCTGGCCATGCCGTCCGTTTTGTGAGATACCCACCACCACCATTCTTCAATAGCGCTGGGAGTGGAGCAGAGGCTTCCGAACAAGATAGAAATGTCTAGTGAACATAAGCTTACTTCATCGCTGACCCGCAATACCAATCTCGGAGAGGCAGTGGTGCGGAAGCACATGAGGGCAACAACACGAAGGCACACAAAGGATCAAAACTGAATTGCTTATAATGAACGTACCCCTACCAACTCTCCAGCTCTTCTCTTACGGCATCATAATCGCGATCTTAGCTAGCGTCTTCAGACTCGCTACTGGGAAGAAACTCCGACGCCTCAGCGCTCTCCGATTCCTCCACGTCGCGATCGCTGTCGGCATGGTGGCTCTTCGACTCGGATTCACAGTCCGAACGATAGCCAGCCGTCTGCGCTTGAGTTGGGGCAGGAGCCGGCGGTCTCGGAGGAACCCCATGCACTTTGGGATCAAACCGCATCAGCCTATTGATTGGTCCAGGTGGCGAGTCTCCAGCATCTCCACTGCTCGCGCTGTCCTTGGAGTCACCACTGCTGGCGCTGTCATCAGCACCACCCCTGTTGATTGGTGCAGGTGGCGAGCCTCCAGCATCGCCACTGCTCGCGCTGTCTTCAGAGCCACCACTGCTGGAGCTGGCATCTGCACCCCTGCCAATCGTCTCTTCCCCACTTTGAGGTCGTCCGACATTCAAGCGCTTGGTAGGCCTGGGGGGCGGGTCATCCTCGCTGGAGCTGGTGGCCGAATGCGCGGCCACTGGTGTGCTGGTCACCGAGCTTGCGGCCGCACAGATCGCGCCTGCTGAAGCACTGCCTGGACGCGCTGCTCGTGGTCCGCCCGACGGCGATCTCGGTCTGCGATGATATCCTCCCATTGTGCGCGGTGGTAGACGGCGTCGGCTTCGTCAGTCGCTCTTAACTTTAGCACTTATTCTGAGCGCCGCAGATCCAGCTCCGCCACTGCAGCATCCACTTCTGGGCTGCTGGCTAGGTGACGCTGTACGAGTTGATGGAGGACCCTCTCAGCCTCAACAGCCGCTGTAGAGGCATCTTCTTCCTCTTCAATCGATTGCCGCCACGTAACTTCTTATGGTTGCATGGCTCACTGCAGAATCAGACCCTTAGCGAAAACGCTTGTCCCACAACGGTCAGATTGCATTCCCAGCAAGCATCTAACCACGATAAATGAACGGATTTATTATTGACTAAAACGATCTACAAACTCTCAACACTCACAAATCTCCTTCATCTTTGTCGACCTTGGGCGTCACTACGGCAAATGTGTGCCTGGGCAAGCTGTGGACCGACCGCAACAACACCACGCAAGCAGAGTTAGTTAAAAAAAAAGCAATCCCGATGCGTGCCAACAAGCCGTCGTCCTTACCGATGCCCAGCGAGGGCCCCACCGTCGCGTGCGCGGCCATGTTCTACCGGTTGCTGGCAGTCCTGCCGAGGCAATCACCTGCGTAGGAATAGAGAAAATTGCAGAATGAAGCAGTGAGCAGAGGTCAGCCAGTATCAATTTAAAAAACGTGTGCCATTCATTATGTGAGATGCCCACCACCATCTTCAATAGCGTTAGTAGTGGAGCGCAGCAACAGCTTCCCAACGAGCTGGTAGTGAGCAGTGAGCAGCGAGCAGAAGCTTTCTTTCTGTCATGCCCTGTGCCGTTTGATGATTTACCCCCACACTCTTCAACATTACGTTGTCCACACGAGTGAACCAGCCAAACAACCGGCGGCTCACCGCCGTCTTCTGTACCGGTATCGAAGCCGTGTGGGCATGAGTGACTGCTGGTATAGGTGGTCCACACCACAAACTGGCCGTTGAAACCGAAAACCGGCGCGTGACCGCGCTCTCCCCCCCCCTCTTCCATACCGGTATCGAAACAGCGTGACCTTGCTCGGCCCCCCCATACCGTCCATAATGGTACGAAAAGGGTTTTTGTGACGGTATTACACAGCAAACGATAGTTCTACGAACTACGAAATTAGCATCATACACATCATTTGCGTATTATAAGGTACTTTTGTGAAGGTAGCTTTTGAGTTCAGTGGAGGTGCTGCTTGGCAAACCATGCTGTATAAGTCGCAGTTTGTTGGATAACTCATCGGAGGACCTCAAACTGACAACACACGTCTCCGGCAGAGCCGCACCTCGAGATGCGAGCAATACACTGGAAAACTCAGAAGTGGTGTTGTGCTGTACAAACTTTCTTGGATTAAATAAATAGTTGTGTTGTGGGGATTACTGTCTACATCTCGAGCTGGAAGATGAGGTCGTCCTTGTTGTCCTGCTCGTCGTCGGACTCCTGGTGGTTCCAGGCCGTGAGCAGCGAGGACGAGGCCGTGGACGTGTCCGACAAGTCGGGCGCGTCATCCAGCGGGAAGCCATGAGGCAGCTTCTGGTCGGGGCTGTAGTACGTGTTCGCCTTGTTGGACTGGTAGTAGCAGCCCTCCTCGTCGTCGTCGTCGTCCTCGTCACTGTCTTCATCACTGTCCTCGTCGTCCGACTCAGCCGCGAGCTCATCGATTCCGCGGCGGATGGACACGAGGAAGTCCTCGGGCTCGTCCTGCTGGTTGGGCACCAGCTGGCTGGCCTCCTCGTCGCATTCGGGGCGAAGACGCAGCGCCTCGTCGAGGTCGGTGCAACTTCCCACGACGGCAATGGGGTTGGAGTGGCGCCGCGTGGAGGTTGCCGGGGCAACAGGGGTCGAGAGCAGGTTGTTCTGGCGGAGGAAGGCGCCGGCGGGCTGGAGCGGAAGCACGTCGCACATTCGCGAGGGGAGGTCCAGTTTGGTCTTGGGGCGGCTGGCTTGCGCGAGAGCGAGCAATTCGGTGAATGCCGCGTCTATTGGAGCAAAACGGCCGAGATAAGGCAGGCGTATAGCCGTGCGTAACATCGTACTTAGTGCGGAGCGTTTCCGGTGCGAACCACGAGATTCGAACAAACCTCTATGAATAAATATCAACCGCGGTACTTTTGTGCCGGATTCATAGATGCAGTGGTTAAGTGACCTGCGAGCAAGCATATTGTAGAGAGACGGAGAACGGCCCGGACTTGTGCACAAAACGTCTCAAAGTGACGCGCAGCTTGATCAGCCAGCCGCTAGTGAGTAAGCCGCACCGCGGACGTGGGTGGCCAGGGGCCTCGGCTCGACGGCGCAGGCCGACCCGGGCGCTGCCGCCGGCAAAATGGTGGCAAATGTTGGGTAACGACGCTCTGGGGGGGACTGACTTGGATTCACTATAAATAAGCGCAAACGTGTTCGGCCAGAAGCGGCAACTTGAACTCGTGTCTGGCGCAACCAACGCTACGGAGGACGCATTCAAAACTTGACTTGGACTCACTATGGAATAAGTTCAAGCGGCTGCTCGCGTATCTTTTTTTCGTTCGTCGGCTAGTGTAGCCACACCGTTTGGTGGAGCCCAAGCAATGAATGTCATTGCAGAACCACTGCGGGCCAGCCGGCGATCGAATCAACCCGCTTCGCCGGCTCTACGTGGTTTGTTGGCGCGCGTTGTCGGCGCGACTGCAAAACGACATCAAATTCTGGTGCCTTGCCCGCCGGCTTCTTCTGACGCTGGCAAAGGACCGGATTGCTCCATCCCCACCCGTTCGTTTGCGTTGGATCGCCCAGTTGAAGCTAGCCGCGGACTGAATTTGCCTCCTCAAATCCCGCATCTGCAAGCAGCAGGCGTTAAACCTCGTGTCGTCAGCGGCAACTTCAAGCGCCCAGCGGCGATCGGGCGTCAAATCTCCAGAGGGCCACTCAGCTGCTTGCTTCGGCCGAGGTTTCCGATCAGCTTTCGTTGCTGCATCGGACAAGTTTCGGAGCACAAGTTGGTTGCTCCGGGCTCGAATAGCCCGAAGCCTGCAAGGTAACGTTATTACTACTACGATATTTAGAACCAGAGTTCGATGACCCGCGCTCAGAGCGAGCTCATCGATCGATGGCGAGCTTGTTGCAAGCGCTGAAGGTTTCACGAAGAGCGTGCATCAGCTCATGTAGATGCCCGAATCCAGCGAGCTCAATTCACGTCGTTACCAGCGTGGACAATGCGATGCCGCTATTCCTGTGGAGGAATAATTGACAAATGGAAAACGTTGTGAACCTTCGGACGAAAAAATGCCGACAGCCAACAGCCAGGGATCCAGAAAATATGATTGATATTGAATTGGGCCTCGTAATGTCGATCAATCAATTATTGGGTGTATTGGTGTATTGAACTTCAATACTAGTGAACGATCACTCCGCGCTGCTTCTGGGGTTGGCGATCAAACTTTTCTTGTCCTCAAAAGGAAATGAAGCCGATCTGGTACTTGTCCGCTACAGGTGAGTCATCTCTGGCTTGAATATCGATAATCAAGCCGGACGGCCGCGATGCCTCAATTGACGTGTCGAAGAGCAGCCCCAGCTCGTTGTGGCTCAACTCCTCGCGGATATCTTCACCACCACCTCTTCCATATGCTTTCAATGTCCACGATATGTTGTCGAGCTTAAAGTACAACCCGCCTGCATTTTCTAGCAAAACCCGAGTGGAAGGTGGACCATCAGGATCCGGTCGAGTCAATAGTACGCGTTGGAAGAAGCACTGGTGATCACAATGACCTTACGAACAGCTGTAGCGAGCGTAGCTAGCTCGAGAACGTACTCGGTCCTGCAGTTCTCAATGTAGGATATGATACCTTTATGTTCGTGTGTCAGTAGTCGTGCAAGTCGCACTCTCAATTCTCTTTGTATGAAAGTTTGTATGTGTGATTGACCAGGTATTGGCTTCCACACCAATCAATTATTTCAATTTATTTATTGATAATTATTTTCTTCAATTAATTTTTCTGGATCCCTGCCAACAGCAACTCGAAGCAACATTGATCGCCTTATTTGCAGACTCATTGAATAGTTGGATTCTGCTCTGTCTTCGAGCGCTATACGTATGTAAAGGTCTAGCGCTACACACTGTTGCTCGATAAATGTTTCTCGGCCAAGAAAGATCCTCATGCAACTTCTTGCGGATCGAAAAATGTATACAGTAGAGGCAAACAGACTTCAATTGAAAAGAGCTCATGTCTAACGCAGGCAAGCACTCTTTCAGTTGAAGTTTGTTTGCCGCGACAGTGCGGAATCTCATTCCGATGGCTAACCCTTTCGGGAAATGGTCGTCTATCTCGCAAATTTCCGAGGTGATCCATTTTTCGAATGGAAATGTCCTGAAAAATGCTGTTTCGTCTCGGTGTGGCAACTCCGCCAAAAAAAAAAACGCGAAGGGGTGTCTAATAGAATGCGGTTTCCATAGTGCTTGATAGCTCCGTCAATTCTTGCCCACACTCAACGCCGCTCTAGCGGCCACTGCAACGATAGCGAATTATGCGAGCAGTCACATTTATTGTTGAGAAAGTAGCAAAACGCTTTGCAGGCACAACAGCGAGCGAGGTCGAACGCAACTGCAGTGTAATGCTTGCACGGAGAAGCTAGCCTGAGACGCCATCTCTTCTCGAGGCCTGAAGGTGCGAGGCCAGTTGTAACCTCTCGCACGCTGGCCATAGCTCATCGATTGCTACAAGGAATGCGTGGCGCATATTGGAGCGAGCACTGAATCACCACGAGAGTTCAGCTACTACTTCGCGACGCAGCGCAGCTTCGAATGGCAGCCTTTTATATGGAAAAGCACTGCCGTGACGCAGCGCTACTGGGGTAGACAATAGCACCGCTATTAAAGCACGACACCCTGCGCCACCGCCGCACTTCAGATCAGAGATTGGACGCGCGATTAATTTGAGCTCAATTGTCCATCGCCAGGCAATGGATCCTGCATTTGATGAGACGGCTTCGTGGCCATTGCGCCATGCTTGTGTGGAGTTTGCCTCGTTGCTTCGCACACCATCTTCTTATGAGGCACTTCAAGTTGTACCCGGATATCGGTACAATTGTGCGCACGAAACGACGCGGCTCGAAATAGGTGTCAGGCGTGACTGACAGGCAAGTCGCTCTTTGCTCCTTCACGCTGCTGCTAGCAGCCTGCTACTCGAGTGTTAACGTGTCCACTGCAGTATCGTGTAAGGAAGTATCTCGCATGCCAGGCCAGGACGCGCCACCACTCGAGGGCGGCGGCCCTTCAACGCCGCCATCCCCGGAAAGTAGGCGGGACAAGTGGGACATCTCGCGCATTAACAAGCACTGGGAAATCGATGCAGAGCTGCGCCGCAGCTTGCCGGTCCTCGCTCGCGCCAAACGCACTGAGAGCGAGTCGGCGGGCAACAAATTTCTGCGCCTCAGTAAGCTTCCGCTGCCTGCGTCACCTGCCCTCGATCCGCTTCTGCTGGACCTGGCAACGCCAATTCGAGGCGGCCGCGGCATCTCGCAACGAGCTATCACGGTGACGGCCGAAACCAAGGCCAAGTACTTCGGCAAGGCGGCGAAAGCGAGTGCTACGCGATCTTCCGTCAGCTCTCAACGCAAAAGTACGTCTCTCTCGAGCCCCTCAGCGAGTTTCTTGCGGAGCAGGAGAAGAATAGACTGCAACACAGTACGCGAGATGAAGACAGCAGCTTCAGTGCCGCGGTTGTTCCTTTCCCGTCCACCGAGTCTGCCAGTCGCGGTCTGAACAAAACCAGTGGCTCGAGCAGATATCAGCTAGGCACCACGCCGTCTCCTTCTTCGCGCCCCGGGCAGCGTGCCGGCGTCGGCAGTGTGTTGAGCGGCGACCCTTTCACTGCGAGACACAAGTTTTCGTCGCTTTGTCTTGAACGCGACCTGCCGCCATGCATTCGACTCATCATTCGCCACTACTTCTCGCCAGAAATCAACGTCTCGCACATGGCGATAGGCGACGACCTCGCGTGCGTGTTCGCCGCTTGTCTGCTGGACTTGCCCATGGTCACGGGGCTCAACGCTCGCAACAACCGTCTTCGAGACCGGGGATTGCAAGCTCTCGTCAACGTGGTTGTCGCCAAGCCCGACTTGTACCACCTGGACCTGTCGGAGAACAAAGTCGACAGCCACGCCGCACACGCACTGGCGTCGTATCTGGGGTCGGCGTCCTGCAGATTGCAAACGCTTCGTCTCGCAAGCGCCGATGTTGACGATGGAGAGCTCGTGCCTTTCGCTCGAGCCCTTCATTCCAACAAATCGCTCCAGACACTCGACGTCTCACGAAACGCGGTGGGCAGCAGCGAACATCTCAATATCGTTCGCCCTTCGATCACCACTAGCGGTGAAGCGCTCGCCACGATGATCAGCATCAACAGTACTCTCACGTCGCTTGATTTGTCGTGGAACTACTTGCGGCTTGCAGGCGCTGTGGAGATCGGGCGAGCTCTTGCCTACAACTCTGGGCTGCGGGAGCTCAACTTGGCCTACAACGCGTTCGGCAACGCTGGTGCACAGGCCGTTGGCGACGCGCTACTCTCTAACACTACGCTACAGCGCCTGGACATGAGCCACAACAATATCCCTGCACAGGGTGCCCTCGCGATCGCAAGTGCGCTCAAGATCAACAACGCCCTGCCACTTACAGAGCTAGCGCTGGGTGGCAATCCGCTCGGGAATATGGGCGGCAGGGCGTTGCTGCACGCTGCTGCGGCCTGTGCAGACAGCAAGAAGCTCTCGGTCTCTCTCGAAGGCTGCAACTTTGACGCCTCCGGTGACGGGGGCGGCTCCTTCGACCCGGCAGACCCCACGGGAAGCTATGACCTCAACATGGAGATCCCGTACGAGCGCGCGGTTGCACTTGAGCTGCTGCGAGTCGCCAATACCAAGCAAGGCTGCAAGTTCTTGTCCATTGTCCACACGTCGACGATGAACAAGCAACGCCGTAACATCCGAGTCGAGCTGCGCGAGACCCAAGAGGGCCTCGAAGTGAGGCGCAGACTGCTTAAAACGGCAGGCATTCTGACCGACGTGGAGGCTCCTAGTGCTCGAGAGATGGTGTCACGCCGCCTAGATCGATCGTCCCTGGAAGAGCTCTTTCGCGAGCTGGACAAGGACGACTCTGGGTTCATCGACGAGTCCGAGCTGCGTTGCGGCATGCGCAAGTTGGGGCTGCAGTTCCGCGATGAAGAAGTGCCGCGCTATGTGGCGCTGTATGATCTTGACGGGACGGGGACGATTGAACTGGACGAGTTTGTGGAGCTTATGGAGAGCTTCAACCTGGACGAGATTGACGGCGGCTTTGCTCGTGAATGCGTCGATGTTGAAACCAATCTGGGCTTCGAGATCCCCACCGAGGGACGACTACAACTCGACTTTGTGGATCTCCACGTGTCGTCGGGCAACGATAGCGCGCACTCCGAGGCAGGCGTGGAGCGGCTCATTGAGAACATTTCAATGAGCAAGAACAAGACGCAGATGCTGTTTATGGCCAAGACAGGTCTCATCTTCAAGGCCCACGAAGCGCAGCTTCTGCTGGAAGCGGTTCGTGACGTGTGTGATCCTTCTCAAGCGGTTATCGCGCTCTTACCTCACATGGTGGATCCTCGGAATGCCTACACCTTGATGGAACGCAACCTTGGTCCCTCCGACAGGCTGCGTGTGCAGCACCTCATGGGCCAGGCGCTACCGCCCATGCTGGGACTGGCATCAGGCCACTATCGTATTGATCTGAGCAACGACCTGGACAGGATAACGCTGCGCAAGCTCGTGGAGAACAGTAATCGCACGGCTTTCTTGCGTAAGAAAGGAGGCTTGAAAGACACGAGCCAGCACAACAACTACCACGGCTTTCGAAACGAAGTACTGCACGGAAAGCCCTTCGTCTTGGAGCCAAAGTTCCTGGACACGGCACCAAAGTTCGGCTACTTGGAGCTCGACTACATCCAGCTCGGGCGTTCACCAGCCCACCCACTCTCGAGGAAACGCTTGGAGCAAATGCTGCAGCTTTGCCAACTAGATCGAATGGCGCCAGGCATGGGGGTGTCTTCTCCAGCGACATTGACGGCTTCACGAGCCGGGAAGAGTGTCCGAGGCGCCAGAAATTCGGTATCAGCTCCTCCCGCTACTCCACAACCTTCGGTGGCAGCATCGTTGAGCTTCCCACCACAACGCCCGTTTAGCAAAAAGGTGTTCGAGGAGTACGAAAAGATGAACACGCTGCGGAACTACATCGAGTTTGGCGCTGGATTGAACCGGTCCATGGAGCTGTCACCACTACCGGTCGAACAGACCAGCTCCCCCAAGCTGGATAGCGATACTGACGACAGAAGCGCTACTGTAAGTGATGAGGAGAAGAAGCAGGGTGACTCAGGTGGTGAAGACGGTGGAGAAACGGGCGACCCACAGCGCCAAGCAACTCCGGCGATACCTATGGGACCAAACGTCTGCACAGCGCGTCGACTATTATTCAACATTCAGTGGTGTTTGTCCACGCGGTGGATAACTGTACAGCAAGCGATTCAGTTGTTAGCAGTCTGGCCTGCCGCCTTCGCGACTTCCCGCTGCGATCTCGTGTGCACCATCTTCGACCGAGTGACGGATCTACACAGCTTTAGCGGCGTCCTGTCCGCTCTAACGGACGATGAGGCAGCTCAGGCGCTCTATCGTCTAGGTATGCTGAACGTGTTGACGCCATTGTGGCCTGATAACTACTACGAGCTCGCGCTCGCACGCTACGAAGAGAGAGAAGTGGCCAAGGCGCTTGTGCGGCTCGCCATCGACGAACCGGGTGAGAACTGGCAAAATGAGACTTTCGGATGGAGTCGCGACGAGAAGATTCCTGGCTGGGAACTCAACTACTCGTGGCTCAAGGACGGGGGCTTCCCGGAGAAAGGACACCTTAGTCTCGAATACTACTCGGGCGCTGACAAGGGCTGCGGCCCCGTGTGGCCGACACGCCGAGAGCTCGCGGCTCACACACTTTGTGGTTTGCCAGAAAACCTCGAGGCTTTTGAAATGCAGATCGATTCGCTCAGTATGAGTAACGTAGTACAGCGACAGCAATAGTCGGTGAGTCACCACGAGAGTTCAGCTTCTGCTTCACGACGCAGCGCAGCTTCGAAAGGCAGTCTCCTTACTGAAAAGCACTGCCGTGACGCAGCGCTGGTGGGTAGACAATAGCACCGCTGTTAGAGCACGACACCCTGCGCCACCGCCTCCGACTCGCACTTAACCTGTGATCCCAGTGCGTTCCGCACAATTCGAGCGGAGTCCAATGCGCAAGTCTTTCGCTGCATGAAGCACGAGCAGCTCAAACGAATTGTCCGCTATGCCGGATGAGAGCAAACGGAGCTCTGCGTGACTCACTTGACCTTGTCTAGGCCTCCGAGTTGAAGGGAGGACTATGAAATAGGCAGAGAAATAACGTGGAGTTCAGCAAAATACGCCTCGGCTTATAACCGCCATTGACTTGCACATTGTAAGAATCATCGTCTGCTCGTGCCACATTACCCTCACTAATTGACCGATACAGTCCGATTTAGTCTCTCCGCCCATTGACTGGCTTTTATGAAGTCTGTTACACATGCCAAGTAGAGAGCGTCCCATCCCATGGGCATACAAAGCTCAAGTCAACATGTTCCTTACCCACAGGTCCATTTTTCCTCACTTTGCGTGATGGAGAGCTCCTCGCCAGCCGAGGACACCACGGCGGCCATGGAGCTGGCGCGCAACCTGCCGTCGCTGGTGGCGCAGCTCAAGGCTCTTCGTGAAGACATGGAGCGCAAGTCCGAGCTCTACGACTCGCTGCTGCAACAGACGCAGGACCCAAGCGCCAGTGCCAATGCCCAAAGTCCTCCCGTCAATGCCCAGTCGCCCCCCGCTGCTCCACTCGACATGAGCCAGAGCGGCATGCGCGGCAGCATCTTCACGCCTTTCGCCAACTCTCGGCTGGATCCTCGGGCCAGCCAGATGTCGCTAGAGGACCTGTCGGCGCTGGACGGGGCGCTGGAAGACGCGCACTACGCCAACACGTTGGTGAGTCGCCAGTCGTCCATCATGATGCGGCAGCAGCATCAGCATCGACCGGTTCCTCGTCGATCTCAGCAACAAGTGAGAAACAGCTTCGTGCCCATGGGAAGGATGGGTCCGGAGAACTACACGGTCATCTGGGTGAGCGGCGAGTGCGGCATCTCGCTGCGCAACTTCTCGAGGAAGGACAACAAGGTGGGCGCGCAGATCGCCGTGTTGCAACACGCGGACGGAGTCACCACGGGCATCAGCAATTGCCGACTGGGCGACCAGCTCGTGAGTGTCAATGGCGACAAGGTGGACACGCTGCGGTTCCGAGAGATCGTCGACAAGCTCAAGACCACGAGACGCCCCATCTCACTGGGATTCAGGACCAACGCCAATGTACAGACGTCGCCACGAGCGTCGTCGCCGCCGGGGGGCTTTAACAACTCGACGGGCGGATCCAGATCCAGCAGCTTCTTCTCGCGAGACTCGAAGAAGAAGCAGAAGAACGGGTCGAGTCCGCCCTCGGTTGAGGACCGACATTCCGTGAGTGGAGGGAGCCACCCCAAGACGAACGGGTACTTTGACGAGGACGAAAGCAGCGACGTTGTCCACGAGATCATCGACCACCCAGGCTACGCAGACTTGGCGAGCAGCCAACTGACCAGGTCCAGCAGCGGCGAGGCGGCGGCGGACCGCGGTACGTCTACGTCGATACAGTCGTCGTCGTCCACGCTGTCGGACGACGTGGAGATGTGGTGCAGGGAGCAGGAGGAGATGCACAGTGACATCATTGTGCTGCTCACGGAGACCGTCATGCGGTGCGAAAAGCTGCAGCAGGAGAACATGGACCAACTGCAGAACCTCATGCAGCTCTCCGCGAACAGCCCACGCCCCAGTGACAGGAGCAGCGCAGCGTCGTCATACGCAGGCACCGAGCACACTGGCAAGGTGGACAACGTAGACGACGTGCTGGACGCGACGGCCTCTACAACTTCGCCCAGAGCGTAGAGCAAGCGGGCCGCCCGAAATCCTGGGCTGGACAGCTAATTGGGTAGGATTCTGGGGTGGGGCAGGCTCGGAATGTTCGAGCTGTGCCCTGATCCAGTCTACGTATTTGTCACCTACAGCTAGCGTCATGGTGACCCCAGAGTGTGTTGACAAGGACAGTCGATTGGCGTGCAAGATGAAGCTGTGCAGCTTGATGAGAGATAATAACAGCGAGGATTAATATCATCTGCCTAGTGAGTAACACTTCAGTACATTATTTTTGGAAAGACAAGTCCTCAGGGTTTGGTAGTAGCGAAGATTTGGCCTAGTAGTGCTACTACTACTAGTCCATACTTGAAAGTATAAACTACTACTAGTAGTAGTAGTCTAGCGAAGACGCTAGTAGTATCACTACTAGTAGTACTACTAGCTGGCTACTAGTTGCTGCTAGTGAGAACAGATAGGTGTCTACCTCAACTGATGCTTGCTTTCCTCCATGCGCGCCAGCTCGAGGCGGTTCTGGCGCAGTATCAGTTACTGCGCTCGCTCATTGTCGGTTCGTGTCCGCAGTGAGCTCATCAGAAACGATCCTGTCGAAAACACTCGTTCTTGGAAGGCTGCCGAGGAGCCTCTTCCAAGCCAGACGCGCGCAACTTTGCAGTCCGAGGGATACTTTCTCTCCCCGACTTTGATACACCAACGGCGTGCTCTTGAATGCTGTTGTGGTTTCTGGCTCCTGCGCCTTGTGCAAGATCTATCACTGTGTCACTCGACAGTGATATCCCGGAGTTGCTGCTCGGTGTGAACTCCTGGGACTCCTGGGAGTCATTCTCGGAGCCGAAGCACTCTCTCACACAGCTCCGACTGCAAAACCTGGACGTCAAACCTATCAGCACGAATTGAAGCGGTTAAAAGGAGTACATATCGTTGACCCACCTCTTGGAGAGAGATCAGCTTTGGTACAGAGCTCGTTGCTGCACAAGTGGTGCACCAGACAGCCGCATATACAGCAAGGTGCGGTCTCTGTGATATCTCCCCAGCTGCAGTCAAGTTCTGCACACTTCATGGTCATGTTTCTGGCGGGAAGCTTTGAGAAATGAGTGAGATCCCGAAGCGGGAGGGATTGCGAAACAACTCATTCGCACGTCCTTCTAAGATCTCACCAGAACTTGAAGTTCGCTACTACTAGTGCCATTTTTTCTCGCTACTAGTCCACTAGCACTACTAGTTGCTTGAACACGAGATCATTACTAGTAGTAGTAGTAGTAGTAGTAGTAGTACTAGTAATACTATCACTACTAGTTTCTTGACTACTACCAAACCCTGCTTGTCTTGTCTAGTGCGTAGTACTTCTGTTCATCATATTAAGGACTCCTTGTCCGTTCACTGCATTACTGTATGGATTTCACCATGGCGTCCATCATTGCTAATTCATTGTTGAGGTCGAAGACGCTTTGGAAGCTGACAAGTTACAGACTTCGACGTGAATAACACGCTACGATGCGCCTCATTCGCGAGGAAGTAGTGAGGATGTCGCTCAGTTAGCTGGCTTCGCGAAACTTGAGACCTTGAATGAACAGCTTTTTTTTGCCGCGCGAAAACGCACAAGGTTTCCGCACGCAGCAGACTTGTTGCGACGCCTTAAGATTGTGGTACATTTGCTTGTGGCACTTGTTGCTTCGAGGGAAGTAACGCGTACAGCTCCGACGGAAGCTCGGAAGCCAGAAAATTTACCAGCCCGAGATGCTCTGAGCCTATCGTGTGTCCGATCCCGCCTTGATCTTGGTCAACAGAGACCGGGGCGCGCAGCTCGAACAGCGAGGCTAATTGGTCGCCCGCGAGATTTGATGCTCCGCGAGACCCGACGGTGCGCGTAAAGACGACCGGGGATCGGGCGATGTACCCCGAGCACCGAGAGCGCTTTCCTCATTCTCATTCCCTCACCGCGTCGTCCAACATCGAGCTTTTCGCTTTGAACGCTGGTCGGTGACATCAACCGAGCTGCAACGACAGCGGAGCCCGGATACAGGACTAGAAAAGGAATTCGCAGTACAGGAACCGGAATTTCCAGACACCCGCCATGATAGGCACACACAGGTCTCTCGAAACGATGTCGAGTTGCTCGGAAGTCACGACGTGTCTGTCCGAGGGCTCGACGGAATGCACCCTCTCTTCGGGCACGTGCCCGCCCTGCGTGTACGCGCTCTCGGGCGGAGACTTCTCCTGCTATAGTCGCGACACGTCCGGCGACTGCCCGTTTTCAGCGGCGTACGCGGAGTGCGATAAGAGCTCTTCGTCGACGACCACGGCGTCGAGTGACAGCAGCGGCAGCAGTGAGTCTAAGCCGGCGAGTACGACAAAAGCGCCAGCAGCGACAACCGCGACACCGACGAAGGCACCGACCACGGCTCCGGAAGTGTCGACGTCCGGCGCTTCGGGCTCAACTAGCAGTCAGGCCAGCTCCGATGAAAGCACGTCGACGACGGCAACCTCGGCTCCGCCGACTTCGACGACGACGTCGAGCAGTTCGGACACTACCCAGTCGGCCAAGACGCCGACTGGCAGCTCGACCGACAGCTCGAGTGACAACAGCGGCGAGAAAACGTTGGCCAGCACCAATTCAGCTACTTCCGGCTCGCCGGCAGTGGTCAACTTGGCTCTCATCGGAGGCGCCGTGGTTCTCGTTGTGGTAGTCATCGCGTTCGTCGCCCGTCGGGTGACCAAGAAGAAGAGGAAGATGTACGCCACGCAGGCGCACACGGTCTCGTCGCACAACAGCGCGTGGTCCGACAGAACGCTGGGCACTGGCCACTCGGGTGGCAACCTGTACTCGACGTACAGCTACAAGGACCAGTCGGGCAAAGACAACGGCGTTTCGATCATGTCCGACTCGCAGGCTAGCAGCACGTACGGCCCCGGCTACCCAGGCCAACCAGACTCGGAGCAGAGGTCGACAGCCGACTTCTCCAACTTCGGTGGCCACTCGCAGTACACCGAGGATTCCCAGTATTACTCCGACTACAGCGTGAGCACGGGCCCGGAGCTCTTGCCCGTCGGCGCGGTGGCTGGAGCTCAGCACCACTACGCGAACAACGGAGTGCCTCCGTCCACCAGGGCAGGCACCAACTTCGTGGACGTGACCGCAACGTCAGCGAGCAGGGACTCGGAGTTCGACTCGATGCGTTCAGGACAACAACCGCTCACTGTGAGCCAACTGATGCCTACGGCGATCGAGGAAGACGAAGAGGAGGCGTACGCCACGCGAAGAAAACCTGCGCACTACGAGCCGTCCACGCGCGGAGTGGACCCGCGCGCTTACAACCTGCAGGCGGGCGCGGTGCCTCCTACCAGCAGGAAGCCCCAGATCTTCGCGACGTCCGGCGTCTCGGATGCGAGCAGCATGAGAAGCGACTTTGACATTGTGGACCCGATCACAATGCAGGACGTCGAGGCCCGCAACACCGAGATGCTGGCGGAGGACGCTCGCTACCCCAAGTTCTCGTTCGAGTCGGAGATCGATATTTACGATGGCTCGTCGTCTGGGGAGGAGAGCGACGACGACCGGGTGCGACAAGGAGAGCACACGATCTGAGGAGCCGGTCAATGTCAAATCCAACGCTGTGTCAAACTGGGCGTCGTTTAAGGTTTGCACTGCGCACGTCGCGCCCCCATCGCCGGACTCGGTTGTAGCGTCTCCGTTTGCATCACCGCAACATTATAGTACATGGTGCGGGAACTATGAGCATGCTGGTGGAGAGCGGCGGGCGTCTTGAATGCCGTCTACCTGTCGATCTCCGCGGTAGGAAAGTTTTTAATGAATTCGTGTTTTGTTGCTCATCGTCGTTGGGTATCCGTGACGTTGTGCAATTCTATTCTATAATCCATAAGCGGATAAGCTGGCACGAAACCTGGGTACTTGGTGTTAGGCCTGTCAACGTTTCGTCCCAACTCGAAACTCAGTGAGTTGGGTTGGAGTGAGTTGGAGTTGGCCCTCAACTCCCGCCTGTGGCTCCAAAAAACTCCCTTCTGACCTTCAAATCTCTTGTGGTCCACATGAACATTGCAGAGTCTAATCTTACTTAACTATACCTGCGCGTCTGCGATCAGGCTGAGTAGCTGAATTACCTTGTAAGGTCATCCGTGCATGAGTACGCAGTTCCTGTCGACTTCCTCAGCAATGCGCGTTGACGGCCACGCAGCTCCGCCATCTTGGATCTTTTTACACAATGGTGGGCAAGTTGCTCGAGGTTGCAGGTTAGAGTACTGGTTGCCGATAAAGAGTACTGGGATGTGATTGGCCAAATATGACTGTGAGGGGGGACCTCAGCGGCCAACTCATTATATGGGCTTAAGTATGGGGAAAGATTGTAGGAGTTCAGAAGAGTTGGGGTTGGAGTGAGTTGGAGTTGAAACGTTGACAGGCCTACTTGGTGTTAGCGTCGGGAAGGATGCCTGCGGTTTGCCAGGCTATCCTATGCTCTATTCCGGCGGCAATCGCTTGTACAGTCCAGCGTGAAGCGAGGATTCAGACAAATGTACAGTACTGAAGAGAAAATTTACCAGCGACGATGCCGTCGTTGCAGGGCCAGTCGATTCCAAGCGCGCCTTTACTGTATTGTACCACCTTGACGCTTCAGCTTCCAGCTCTCAGCTTCGTCCCCACCATCACGTTGGAGCTGTCCATTCATAAGGGTGTCGTTGTTTTTCAATAATTAGTGGAGCTATTCTCTCTACATGCTTTTCGATCGTCAAAGGATTCTTGCTCTTACCAGCTCGACGTCGGCATCAACGAGTTGATGTCGGTGCTCCTGCCAACTACCAGTGATGAAATAGGCGGCAGCACCGATCGAGACTCTCGCCGCAACGGCGGGAGATAAATCGGTTGAGACGCAGCACCGTAGCTAGTTGGAACGGCACCGGAAGTGTAGTAACTTGTCGTAGGGTAAACCTCAGGGTGGGACTGCTGCAGCTTGGGTGGGGGGCAAAGCTGATGGTACTTTTGGGTGTAGCTTGCTTCCGTCGGGTGCGTCGCCGGAAGCCACATCGGTGAAGCCTGCGGCGCCGAGAATGCACCAAAGTCCGGCGACTCCACCAAGAACGGCCCCGTGGGCGACGACGCTCGGGTCATCGAAGCGGGCGGCACTTCGTCCGCGCCTTGAGGTACCGACGGCGCCTTGGTCTGTCTCCTGTCCTCTTCCGAGGCCAGCAGCGGGTTGTTGGTCGTGGGGTCTTCGAGCAACGCCGCCAATTTCTTCTTCTGCTTGAGCAACTGCTCAGCGTACGACTCGCGTCGAGCGCCGTCGAAGTACCCGATCGCATGCTCCATGGACGCAATGCTCTTGCGCAGACCGGTGATCTGTCGGTGCGGCCAACGTGCGATGCCGTGCCGACGGCAGATCTTCTTGAGTAGAGTCACGCAGATACCGAAGTGCGACGCCACCTTGGCCAACGGCTCTTCAAAGTGCGGACGCAAGGCGTCCAGCGTGATGCTGCTGGACGCCGTCATGTTGAGGCGCGTGGGCCCCGACTTGGACTTCGGCGTCGAGGGTGGTGCCGACCCGACGGACGACGTCGACATGGGCGACCCGGGCGATGAGACGGGCTCCGACAGCTTGCGGCGCTTGACCGGCGATCTGTTGGCGCCCCGGAGCTGGCGCTTGTGCGTCAGCGGCGGCAACGAGACGGATCCGGGCGAGTTGCTCGACGCGTTGGCGTCCTCTGGAAGCGCGAAGGCCTCCATGGCGCTGGAATCGGGCAGTCACTTGCTGCCAAGCGCGTAAAACGAAAGGTGAGTGCGCTACGACACGCCGATGCAGTGTCTTGTCGGTCAGATGGCTGCGTTGCGGCGTTCGGATGACTGGCGGCGCTGGATTTGAAGCGGCGACTTGTTGAGTCCGGTCTTGCTGCGTTGGCAAGGAGAGGAGGACAAGGGGATTCCGTTTTCTGTCGCGGTGAATGCTGTTCGGCTTGGATTGCGCCAAGCGGGCTGCCAGCGTACGGGGCTTTCGTGCACGAGTGTCCGGATGTACCAACGTCGATCCGCGTCTTTGATCTTCAAGTAGGATCGGATGGCTTGCTTCCGTGGGCTTCGACGTCGAGTGATCGCCAAGTGCGGAATGTCGCGGTCGGCCAGAACACGTCTGGGATCAGTTGTGCGGCGGAGCTCGCGGATTGAGAAGTGAGCTGCGAGTTCGAAGCGGCCGGCGCAGGCTTCTTCGTAGCCGTTTTTGCAGCAGTAGACCGCTTGGAGAGACCGCAAGTGCGTACCACTCGGACCTCACGGTCTCACTTGCAAGGATGAGTGCAATGGCTGCAACATGACATGATGGATGCGCTCGCAGCAGCAGCCTGCAGTTCTGAAGCACGTCGCGCGTGGCGTAGCAAATGAATGGCACCAATCGTCGTGGAGGCGGATGGAGCGGCGTGTCGAGGAGGAGGACGCCTCCTGCCTCCTGCTGTCATCTTCCACCCATGCGCGCTGGCGCCTGCAGCCCCGTGCTCTGTCCACGAGCTGCAGCCGCACCCGGTTTTTGCCCGCGTCGGCGTCGCCGAGTGGATTCGCGGCAGCAGCCAGGCACAAGTTGCGGCGGGTCGGCGGCCGCGGTCTGCTCCGCCACGACAGCGCACCGTGGGGACCACAGCTTGCTGTGCAGCAAAGAGAGCGCGGCCCAGGCAACGCTGCTGCTATTAGCATATCATGGAAACGTGCGCGCTGGATCAACTTGGCAAAGAGACCGCTCGATCAGCCCAGGCCCGCCAGCAACAGCAAGTCGATTCCATTTTCTGCGCCGGCGGCGCAAGAACAAAGCTGCCTTCGTGCAGGCTGCCTTGCTGGGGCTCACGCACACCCGGGCGACGCTCTGGTGGCAGGGCAATGGCTCACAATCAAACAGCGACACCACAGATGCAGCTCATGAACTGCAGCGGCGGCAGATGCCCTCGCAACAAAGACACAGTCAAGAGGTCCCCCGTGTCAACATCCGCGTCGATTACCATGGATGGAGGACCTCAAGTCCATTGTCGACGTCTGAAAACCGCCATGGACAAGCCCAGATGCGGACGCTAGCGGATCCCGAGATGCCTTCCGCGGCGTTCGCTGCGCCGGACTTGCTAAGCAGCGTGAGGCCTCGATCTGCGAATTTTCAGCAGGAAGATAGCGGCGCGGATAGATAGATGGGAAGGCTTGCTGACAAAGCTCGCGACGCCGATGCATCACGGACGCGAACTCACTTCCGCTTTGCGATCGAAAGGCGCGCAACCGAAAGCGTCATGTCATCGGACCAAGCTGTCATTGGCGGCGCTGCCATTTGGCGCGCTGCCAGCCGTTCCTCGCATGACGGTCGGGCTTTTCGCACACCAGTAAGCCCGGCTTCACCACGCTGACAAGAGATTCGGTGTGTGTGTGTTACCTGTACAGTATTACTTCGACGAGAATCACCTTGGCGCTCTACATCGACAGGCTGGCCACATTCGATCTTCAACCCGCTTGAAGCCCGAGACGATAGCCCCACGTTCCGAACCCTCTTCGGTCGTGACCAACACGCAAAATAATGCTCGCGTGTGGCTTCAACTTTTGCTTACTTCCGCTGTTTACTTCCGCTCGAGCCATTGTCGATCCACTTTCGGTGAGGCAAACTAAGGCCAGCTCAACGTTGGATCCTCGCCTTGTGTTGCACGGCATAGAATAAGTTGCAAGCAAACCGTTGCATGTACTAGCGTCTTCGTCGTGAGCGACCTGCCTCGAGGTTGGCAATAACTAAAGCATGACTATAATATCGTTGTGAACCGAGCTATAATAATACCAGTTAACTTTCAAATCTTTGAAGGGATGAGTCAGCTCGGGTTGTCTCCAAGACGTCCTCCTCCGTCGGTCCAGGTCTCCCTTTGGTCTGCATCGGAAGCTAGCAGCCACACTTTTGCCGAGGTGCATCGTTTCCTGCCATAACTCGTCTATTTGTTCGTCAAACACGATGCTAACCTTTCACCTCGATCGCTTTCACCGTCTTCTCTTCCCGCAAGTTTTGATAAATACGACATTTTCCGCTTTGTGTGTCCGCGGTCCCTGGCCATCTCTTCGTCTATCCTGCCTCAGCTTTGTCATACGCTGTCGTCGTTGGGCGGAGGGAAGTATCGCCACTGCTGCTGCTGGCGCGGGTCCCCATCGAAGTGCGCAACGTTTGGTGCGGTCCCTGGATCCTGCGTTGAGGCTGCTCTACTCGGACTGGAGTAGCTCTGGTGCTGCAGAATGGACGCGATCGAAGGCAGCGCACGATGGTGCGTCGCGATAGTCGGAAACGCTGGCGTCTGCAACGGAGGTCCTCGCTGTACTGCACTCCATGCGCTTGCCATTCCGGCGGACTGAGCTTGCCGGGGTGTCGTCTGCAGCGCGTGTGGAGACTGAATGCTATACTGAAGCGGGGCGATACTCGGCCTAGTCGTCCACGCCGGTACCTGCTGCGCTTCCTTTTCCTCGTCCTCGTTGGCGATCCCAGCAGCTGTGTGTACATCTTGGTGAGACTGAGCGGTAGCGGGGGCGTCGGCAGCCTCCGCCTGCAGGAATTGCAAGAATTCCGGCGTGAGTTCATTACCCGTGCGCAGGAACGCTTGCAGCTCATGCTCGAGTTTCTCCAGCTGCTCCGCGTACGCGCGCTTCTGCTCGCCGTCGAAGTAGTTGACCTGCTTAGCCATTGACGCGATGCTCTTCCGCAGGCCGCAGATCTTGCGGTACGGCCAGTTGCTGATGCCGTTCCGCCGACAGATCTTCTTGAGTAGCGTCGTGCAAACGCCGAAGCTGTCGGCCGCCTGCTGCAGTGGCCGCTCGAAGTGGGGCTGCAACATATCGAAGCTGATGTTCCTCGTCGCGTTCGAGATGGGGCGTACCGGAGGCGCCACCACGGACCCGGGAGAACGGGAGCTTTGAGCTCGCGCAGCTCGTTGCGCATCGGGCCTGGAGGTCTGCGCGCGGCCACCAGCCATGGACGGAGACCATCTCGTCGTCGTCGTCGTCCGTCTAGTAGACACCCGCAAGGGCAGCGTCGTCTCAGCGACAGTCGGAGTGTGCGGAGCGTGTCCTGCGGTCTGCTCCGGTGCCTCGCGGCCAGTATTTGAGACTGTCACCGTTGGCGAAACGACCGCCCGCTCTGGAAGATCGGGACGCCGAATCTCGTTCCCCGCGGTGCGCGGCTTGGACTCTTCTTCGCGGTGGATCGTCTCGCCCGAGGCCCGACGCTTGCCCGTGTGCCGCTGGGTGTCGGTGACGTACACACTTGGTTCGACAGACCGCGCGGTGGGAACGTGTCCGGAGATCAGCGAAAAAGGTGCGTGGTGCTGCTCGGATGGAGTTAATACAGGTCGGTCTGGTCTCCAAGGAGTAGATGATCCACGGTCGCGGTTAACCGAGGTGTTGTCTGCTTCGGGGGACTGTGGACTCGAGTCACCGGATCTCCGACGCCGTCGGCGACGGCTTTCTGCCTTCTGTTCGTCCATGCTGCGGTATAATTTGAAAGTATCGACGCTGGAACTGTTGAAGCTGCTGAGGTTGCCCACGAGTGTCTACGTTGGCATCCGCGAGCGTCGAGCGGTTCTTGAGCGCGAGGTGGAGGGATGTCGAGGCGCTGGTTGCAATGGAGCGGAGCTCGTCGGCGTGGAAGCCCTGCTTGTATCTACCTTGGATAGATGTCGGAATGAGCTAACTCAAGGAGGCAAGGAGAAGTCAGCACTGTACTCCTTCTCGCGCTAGTGGGACGTGTTGATATCCCCGTGTCCGCTTGTTGCCGCTCCCCTCGATGCGTGCTCGTGTGCGTCTTCCCGATGCTGTCCCACCGCGAGGGCTCTTGTCGAACTGCACAAGTTGCCTTTGCTCCCTAGCTGGAGAGCCTCGCCGATCGATTGCGAATCTCTGGCCACCGCGGGTTTGGCCACACCGCTCGAAAGAGGGAATGCAAATTGCAGCGGAGAGAGCAGAGGGATGACAGGGCGGTACCTTTGCCCCAGCTCGAGCTCGGTCGGACACCTCGCAACTGCAAATGACCAGGTCCGCCCCCCTTCATCACGACGCCGAGCCTTTTCTTTGTTGGATAGCACTCGCCAGCTCGATGGGCAATCGACCGATTCTTCAGCCGGAATCCGACGACTCATTCGGCGACGTAGACATCTTTCTCGTTGTTGGGGCATACACATTCCAATTGCCAGCATCCACTGCGGATGGACAGCGTCACCCGAACTTCTTCACTACACTGCATTTCATTTTGAAAACCTAGTTTTGCAGCGCAGTCGAACGCATTGACATGCATTTCCTCCAGCCGCTGTCTTCGGGTATCGGGGCAACCAGGATGAGATTGTGGCGCTTTGCGTCCAGAGAGTCCTCGTGTGCAGTGCAGTGCTCCCGAGCAGCAGAAACTGGCCTGCCGATTGCACGCGCGCACACTCGCAAAGGATGACAGTGTGAAACGAACGAGGGCCCTCCATCCGCAGCCGCGTTGTCGCCCAGCAATGAAAGAAAAAAAAACTTCGACAAATGGAAGTTGGAAAAAGTCTCCAAGATAGTTGCGATTGATCCTGGAAACGAAGTGGACTTGCATCTCCTTGTCGCGTCTCTACGGCATGGACAAACTCGGGCTGCTTGTCTCTTCCTTCTTTCGAGCCCCTTTTCAGCGACGATGCACGTTGAAGTGCACTTTCGACTCGAAAGTTTCGAGTCCTATCGTAGAGATGGTTTTGTATAGAGTCGCCCAGGATACAGCGAGCGAGGTCCATGCAGTTTGGACGCTATGTGGGCCGAATTACTTCTTGCTTCGAGCGGCTTGGCCGTGAGTAACGAGCAAGCGAACAGCCAAGCAGTAAACTCGGCCATGCTCCAGCAGAAGCGGTGGGTGGAACGGCGCAGGCTGCAAAAATGGTCTCCTTGAATCGAACCGCTTTGCCGGTCCGTGGGGATGCCGTGCGTACATCGACGTGAGTCAGGCCTGAGGAGGGCGGCGAAGCGGCGCAAATCCGCGAGGCCGTGAACAAGCTCAAGTCTCCGCGCTCCGCACGGCGATGAGTGCGACACTTTCGCAGTAGGGACATAAGCCAGTCCGCTTGGTTAATGCAGGCACTTCAACGTGTCCACGTCAAGTTGTCGCGCTCCTCGCTGTCTTCTACATTACGCACATCCACATGTATACATGTATCGCGTCGAAGTTGAACGCGCCGACAAGACAGGCGGGCACAGTGGCGGCGTGTAACGTTCGACGTTCACCTTCTCGAAAAGAAGGTGGCGTGCACGAGCCGCATTCATCTGTTTGCAGTCTCACGATCGATGGGATTTTCGACGCTGCAGTCTTGAGACAGGAGATCGAGTCGAGGAGGCGAACAACTACAAACCCATGGTGTTTGACATCTCGAAGGTTCGCTGCTCTCCAGTATCGTTGCTCCGGCACTTCGGAGCCCTTCATGCGCAAGATGCGAGTCCCAATTTTCTTCGGTAATCCGCTTGCCACACTTGTCGCCTGCAAATTGTCGTCAACCTCTTGAGGCGTTTCTCCAGGCTCACACCACCACGAAACTGTGCTCAGCTAGACCTACAAGGAAAAACTAGCCGACTGACCTCCGGTTGCTTACCCAGCTGTGCACTATCGTCCTCTTCGAACTCAAAGCATCGAAGTTGCCCCATGCATATGAAATGCATAATGCTCGGAGGTCTGCTGCATGTAGTTTTGGAATCTCCGTGCTTGTGAACGCCGCAACAGGCGAAGCATTGATAAAAGTCACAAACAATAGTATTCGGCCTTTGCTTGGGTGAGCTGTTGCTGTTGCTACGCAGTGTGAAAAGCAAACTCCCGTCAGCGGTGACATGGATCAGAAGTCTCACAGCTCTGCTCGTCGCGGTCGGTAGCACCGCGGTGCAAAAGCAAATTACAACTTCAACACGCACAGACTTCAACTTGAGGGGGCAGCGCCCACGCGGCACCACTCGATGCCGAAGAAGGCGGACGCGTCAAAGCCCGGGTCCGCCACGTCAACATCGCCCAGCCGCCCCATGACGCCGCGGTACTTGAGTATCTTCCGCGCTACCTGCGCGTTGGCGCTGGTGGCCTCGGGGTCTTTCTGCACGACGTTGAGAAGACGCCGCACGTTGCCGCACACGCGCGCTTTGGCGGCTTCGTCCTCGTAGATGAACCGCACGCGAGTGGGCGAGGCAATTGAGGCACCTGCGTTGGACGTGCTGGGCCTCCGCGGGCTGTCGCAGTCATCGTCGGAGTCGCCGCCATTCCAGGACTTTGTCCGGCGCCGAGGGTCCTGCTTCGGGCACATCACGCTGAGACTGCGGTCCGAGGACTTGCACCCACTCGTCCAGCGGTACGTGACCGGTTGCATCTCGACGGAACTCGGGGTCTGCATTAAGGTGGCTCGCTGTTCAGCTCCGTCGGAGACGCGTGCGCGGTGTCTGGCAAAAGGCCGAATGGTGAGCTTGAAGGCAGGCATTCCAACCGACCTGTACGTACTCGTCGGCCAAGCAGTGAAGCGACCCCACGCCGATGGATCCGGCCAGGAAGCGTCTTGGTTGGAGCGCAAAGGACGCGCGTTACTCCGACGGAGAAATTCCCGGAAGGCGGCTTCCAAGTCTCCACTCGAGTGCTGCGTGGTGAGCAAGAGTTCAAGCGTTGCAAACGCGGCGGAAGAGATGCCAGTCATGACGGCCGGGCAGCTCGCGTCCCATATAGGCGTTCAGCACGCTGCTCTATCGGCCATAACCCCCGCGCGATGGCACTCAGCGCCAACGGAGCACGGCGTAAAATTCAAAGCACCATGAGACATCGTCGAGGGGCGTTACCTGGAGTAAAGCGGCCACCGGTTACCAAGCTTCTTGCGGTGCCTTCAATGCGTGCTGAAGCGCACCGCTCAAAAATTAGAGCTGGCTGGTGCAGCAAGCAATAGCCAGAGGCGCTAGACGAGGCCTCGCTGGCGTTGGCGTGTGGCGTGCTGCGCCGTTCTGTAAAATGCAGTGCCGCCGCTGGTGTCCTTCTTAACGTCGTCCAGCTTACCACGTACATCGGCCACTACCGTGACAAGTTCCTCGCCTCCGGAGTCGATTGAGTCCGGAGCTCCGACGTCACATGCCCCTCGGAACGTTTTTCGTGTCATTCGTCGCGACGTTTGGAACTGCTCGATCTTGTGGGGTATTCGCTTGCGATGCGGCGGGGTGAGCTTCTCGCGCTGGTAGTGGGCGTGTGCGCGTTCGCTGCGCTTGAGCCGGTGGAAGCGTGTCCGACGGAGTGCCATTGCATCGGACAGGCCAGGGTCTCCGTCTACTGCGACTTCCGAGGCCTCGATGTGAGTTTTTCGAGTCCAGCTGCACGAATGGTACTGTCAGAGCTGACCAACTGCTGATCCCTTGGCTTGCAGGAAGTGCCGACCAACATACCCGTCGCCACGACGGACTTGTACGATGTTAAACCGCTGCGACAGCGTTGCAGTATCGCGCTGGACTGAATGGCTCATCGCATGCGTTGGCCGTGACAGGGATCTCTCGGGGAACAAGTTCACCAAGGTGGTGCCTGAAATGTTCCTCGGCTACGTGAACGACAGCGAGGGCACATTCACGACGCAGACAGCCCCGCTGACGCAATTGAAAGTCATGTGAGTCGCAACAAGAACGCTCCAACTCGATATTTTTCCGACAGCTCGCGAGCTGACTCACGGTGGTATGACCGCCTTTGCTGCCGGCAGACACTTGGACCTGAACCCCGTCACCGTTGTCAACGAGCACGCGTTTGATACAACACCATCACTGAAACTCATGTAAGTGTGCAAAGTTCCACCTTACCCTTTCAGTTCTTGTTGAAAAAAACATTGTTTTTGTCGTTGTAGATATTTGCCCTTCGACGTAAAGATCCAACGCCAAGCGTTTGCCGAGATGAAGACGGACAAGTTAACGTTTGACGGCTTCGATCGCGTCGAGAACCACCCGCTGGAAGACCCACACTTCGTGGCATTCGCTCGCTCTTCTTCGTAAGAGAAGAACGAGGAAATACAAGAGCCTGCAAATACAAATGCCTACAACTCAAAACGCACGTAGCTTTATGGCTTGCTATTCACTGTTCATACTCTCTTACTACTGTAATTAGTGCTCTTCCTAAGTACTTGACCGTCTTCCTTCAAAAAATAAAAATATCGCCGTCGCCTTTTATACCAAACTATTGCTACGTTCCTCCTCTTTGGCGAAGAATTCTTGATAATACACCGCCGCTCGCCCTCCTCCATTCACTTCCACCTTCTTTCTCGACGTCTGCAAACTGGCTTCCTCCGCCAGTCTGGCGTCCCCCCAAAAAACTATCTTGTTCTTGCTTTTTCCCTTCAAATCCACTCACTCTTGGGCGAATTTCGGCTGCCCTTCTTGACGCCAAGTAGCAGCGGATTCGGAGACGGTTCGTTGTCGGGTTGGCGTTCCGGGTGCAGAGCGAAGTCGAGCTGGTTGATGGCCTCTGCGTAAAGCTGCGTGGCTTGGCTCAAGCGGCGATTCACCTCCTCCGAGTACTCGTCTCTCTGGGTCTTATGGGCCAGCAGTTCATCCTCTCTCTCCTGCTGCTCCTCAGCAGCACTGCGACGTCGTGACAGGGACGAGGTACTGGACCTCCTGGACGACGAGCTGCGGGACCTCGCCGGGTTGCTGCTCAAGCTCCCCCGTAGCGCATCTTCGGGGTCGTCGACCACGTGGAGGCCACTCTCCTCGTCCGAAGAGGAACTCGATGATTTTTCTTCAAGATCCTCTGCTTCTTCTTCCTGTACTACCTCTCCGTCCATCCTCTTCTGCACGAGCTGCAACGCCTCGGCCGACTGCTTCTTCATCTCCTGCAGCTGTTGACGCAGGAAGCTCTTCTGCCGCATGGGCTTGGGGCGACTCAGCTCCTCACGGCGTGCGGCGTTGGCCTGCTGCTGGTTGGTCACTGCGCTGAGCGTGCCCACCGGTCGACGTCGCAGGTTCTGCGCCGTCTCCTCCTGCTCGCGCAGCAGTTGGGGTTTGCTCTTGCTCGCGAATTTCCCGACGAACCACGAGCCCAATTTGCTGCTGGCCTGTTGTCGCTGGCGGCCTGCGCGCTTCTGCCACGAGCTGGGAGCGCTCGTAGGGAGCGACGAGCTGCTCATTGGCGAGGGTAGCTTCAACCTGGAGTGTCTCGGCGAGCCCTAACCGACCTGATGCTGCTGGCGCGCGATTCCTTCTGAGCTCAAGGCCGCAAGTGCCGTCATAAAGCCGTTTTTGTGCAGCCAGACGACGAACGAGGGGCTGTACTATAAGAAGTACTGAAAGGCTACGTATAAGTACGAAATGACTCGTTTAAGAGGCTAATTGAGTGGATTGATGTAGAGAACATGATTTAAGGGATACATGTTCACGCGTCATTGCTGGCATGAGGCGATTGACTCGTTGAAGAGGCGCATCGACCAATCAGAAGGGAGCTGGAAAAGATACATTTTCTGGCGTGGGGAAACGCCAAAGAAAATCCACGTCTCGTCAAGACAATATTTGGGAGCGCTGCGTTCGTGTCGAGCATCGCCGTC
This sequence comes from Phytophthora crassamura, assembly GCA_033557995.1. NCBI lineage: Eukaryota > Oomycota > Peronosporomycetes > Peronosporales > Peronosporaceae > Phytophthora > Phytophthora crassamura. The sequence continues at coordinate 904,894 of JAUCED010000018.1, forward strand.
GAGAACATGGTGCAAAAGGCGGAATAAGCTTTGCACGACGGACCATGGGCAGTCTTTGAAGCGTGCAAGCGTGGATAAAGGGAGCCGCCAAGAGGGAAGTCCGCAGCCGTGATGCGCCTGGAAAATGCGCGCAAGCATCCGCTGGGATGGAGGTCATGGCGGCGGGCGCAGTATTAACAGGTCATAAACGGAAGGGGTGAATCTCGCCGTCGCGTTGTGGCGCCGATCCCGATCCGATCGCCTTTGAAAAGGGCAGCCGCACGAGGCCTCCGTACTGTATCGGGCTCTGCTTGTTCACGCCAAAGTCTTCCCACCAAATAGGGACGCACATTGCTGACAGCAACTTGCTAGCAACTGTTGTTGCAAATGGCAATGGAGCTTTCGAGCAAGTGATCCGCCGTGGTCCTCGGTGGGGAAACCGATCTTGAGAAAAAGTGAAGGTTCATCGGCCTCTGTCGCACACGGTTTCCCGGTCGTGGTCGCGTCGCGTCGGATGGCTTCACCATTCCTGGAGGACAGCAGGTTGAGATCGTCGAAGGTCGCACACCGCGTCATGCGCTCGGGCTTGTGCCGACACCAAGCAGCAATGTTGCAGTTCCATATTCGCGTCTATGGTGTCTATTACTTGCCGCGTGTTACCTGCACAGTTCTAAAATCGGGTTGCTTTTGGTACAGTGTCTAGTAGTAGTGGTGCTTGGGTGCTTCTTGCTTGCTCGACAGTCGCATTGGATACATGTACCTTTACGTTGCACGGGTGGAGGTTCACCGCCGGGAGTGAAGCTGTACGATATGTTGTCGAGTCTGGATTGAAGACCGTTTGCCAAGCTTAGTCGTGGCGCCGCCGGATCTCGAAGAGGCCGAAGTCGCGGCCCCAGTACTCTGTCGGGAGCTTGAGGTCCGGGATCTTGTAGTACTCGAAGCCGTCCCGCTCGAGCTGCTTGAAGAATGTGAGACTGGTGTCAGCGCGGTTAAGACCGAGCAGCACCAGCGTGCGCTTGGTCGACAGGCGGTTCATGGTGTGCAGCAAGGGGTCGTAGAGCTCGCGCAGGTACGCCACGTCAGTGCCCAGGATAACGTCCACAGGCGCAGCTTCAACGCCATCGGTCGTCGTGGCAGCGACCGACTCCAGCAGGCCTGTCTCCTGCTCCGATGATCCCCAGCTCAGCTCCGCCACGTGCACTTGCACGCCAGGCCGCAGCGCCGCCGCGTTGCGCTGAACATTGCGCTCCAAGCCGTGGAGGTGTGCGTGCAGGTCCGTCAAGTACACGTGCGCTGGCTGGAAACAGGCTGCCACCATGAGCCCCACGAAACCCGTGCCGCTGCCGAGCTCCACTACGCGCGCGCCGTCGAAGATGGAGCGGTAATACTCTCGCTGCAGCTCCAGATGGGCAGCGAGCAGCTCGCCACTGGTCCAGACGGAGCCGCCGATGCCCGGCGCCCAGTCGCACTCGAACTCCAGCAGCGTCTCGCTTTGCGAGGCGTCGTCGACTCGTACGCGCAATGGGACGATGGGTGTCACATGCTCCTCCTGTTGGTGCTGCTCTTCCTGCTGCTGGTCTCCATTGGCTCTGCATGAATCGTCGTCGGCAGCAGCTTGAGACTCGACCTGTTGCTCCTCCTGGTCATCGGAGCCCTCGTCGCGCGGAGCGGCTCCCATCGCCGACGACCGGAGTCACGCAATGGTGCTCGCGTGAGCTCGGATTGGTTGTGTCGGTTTCCCGAGCGACTGGTGCCAGTGGTTTTTTGGTATTTTTCGACGATAAAACGTAACATGTAGCCATTTCTAAAAATGGTTCTTGTTGAAGTCTGCACCGCTTTTGAGCGCAAAAGCAGTGCTGCATTTGCCCCGATTCACAGGCGACACAATGGAAGAGGAAGCCACACCGGTCATGAACGATGAAGAAAGCGTGGAGAACTTGGATATTGTAGCCAATGAGGCCCCACAGACAGAGCCTGCCAATGAGGCAAGTGAGGAAGCGACCGCCAGGGCGTCCCCATCACCACCACCGTCAATAGAGTTGCCGTCACCAGCACCGTCGAAGCGTACCACTAAGCTGGAAGAACTGGAGGAGACACATTTCATTGAGAACCAGAAGGAATTGGTGGCGCTGCAGAGGTTGGACGACAAGTGCGAGCAGCTGCAGCAAAAGGGGAGGTACACGGAGGCTCTAGAGTGCATGGAGAAGGGGCTTGTGCTGAGGCAGCATTTCTTCGGAGCGGACAGCAATGAAGTCTGGACTTCCTGTCGGACCGTCGGTGAGATGTGCAATCTTCTGGCCATGACGTACTTGCAGCAGGAGGAGTTCCGTGTGGTGCTTGAGCTGCTCAAGAAGGCCGAGATCCTGACCGAGCGACATCCAGCAGGCCGAGCTGTTACGCTAAACAACTTGGCGTGCTACTACCGTCGACAGGGAAACCTGCACAAGGCACTTACGTATCTCACTGAGGCGTTGAAGATCGAGTCTCGACTGGAGAATCTGCCAAACAAGGCCGACACACACCTCAATATGTGCGCCGTGCTTTCGCAGCTTGGTAAGCATCAGAGTGCACTGGGTCACGCCCAGTCCGCACTGATTTTCTTGCACGAGGAGCTCCAGCTAGGACGATACGGTAGCAAAGCGCCGAGTCCAACCCGTAAGGGCTTCGGTGGAAAGGCTGGAGACGTCGACCCAAACGTCAAGTTGGACCGCGTGGCTGTGCTCGGTATCGCCTACCACAACGTGGGCGTCGAGCAGGAATTTCTCAAGTGCTGGGACCTGAGCTTGCAATCGTACAAGAAGGGCATGGAGATCACTTCCACGTATCTCGGCGAATCGCACGGCATCGTGATCACGCTGCAAAATTCGCTACTCAGCGCCAAGAGAAACATGGCTAGCAAACTCCGCACCGCTGGAACACGCGGAGACGGCATTTCCCTCCCCACCATCAGCAGCTCTCGCAGTGGCGGCAAGTCTACAGGGATCAAAGCACTGGTCAGCCAGAAAACGAAGGCGAAGAAGGCCATCCGAGCAAAAGACGAGTTTCCTACCAAACTTCCTCTGGCTTACAGCAACAACGGCAGCAGTAGCACTCACTTGTAGCCCTTAACTAGCCATAGAATCCTCCAATGCACGGCGAACATTGTGTACCGATGACGTCGTTGGATGCCCGTCCAACGCGCGTGTACAGTCTTGCGTATTGTTCGAGAGTTGTCTGTGTTATAAAGCGTTCCATCACCGTATTGCGAGCTTTTGTCCCAAGACGATCCCGTAACTTGCTGTTGTTGACAAGCACAAGCAGAGCGTCGGCGAAACTCGCGGGTGTGGCTTTCTTCACCGCAATGCAATTCAACTGATCCTCGAGAAACTCCCCCGTACCACCGGATATGAAGCCCACAACAGGCAGCCCCACACTCATAGCTTCCAGCACTGCCAGTCCGAGCGTCTCTGTGAACATGGGGCTGGCAAACACGTGAAACTTGTGGAGTTGACGCACTAGCGCTGGTTCGTCGTTGTAGATTCCATCCACGAACTCAACGCTAGACCCAAGCAAGCCCCATTCAGCGGCGATCGACTTGAGCTGGGCTTGCTGTGGGCCGTCTCCAATGAGTCTCAGTATACAGCGAGGGCAGAGCGGCGACAAGATCTTCATCGTAGCCAATAGAATTCCTAGCGATTTTTCCGATGCGAGTCGCCCCACGTATCCGATGACAAAGTGCTCGTCCTCAGGAAGCGAAACCGCCGAAGGTGCAAACTGCTGAGTAGCCACACCAGTCGACAGCACAATTTCATTGAGAGCACGCACATTTTTCACGACGGAGTAGTGATTTATCGCAAAGTGTGACGGTGCTAGGAGCACGTCCACATCAACGCGCGTTGGGTGCAAGTTGGCGAGTTCCATAATGACCGCACGGGCTCCTGTAAGACGAGCAGCAAGAACGAGCAATTCGTCCGAAACGCTCCGTGAGTTGGAAAATACGATAATTCCATCGCCACACGGAGATTCTAACGCCTCGACAAGAGCGGTCCAGACTCGTGCAGCGTATGGAGGACGGAGTTGGTGCAGAGCTGGCTGATCCAACGCCGATATACGCCGAGAATCGTGTCTTGCCGATGGAAATTGGCGGTAAAAGCTCTCGAGTAGAGCCCGGATCACTCCGTCAGAAGAAGTTTCGTCTTGAGCAAGCTCGCTTCGCAGGATCTACGCATACAGTACAATACCAATTAGGTCCTGTGTCTTTCAGTCCACTAGAAGAGGAAACGTAACGTACTTCAAGTGGAAGTCCGTGCAGACTCACGTTCAGCTGACGCAGCGCCTTTACCAGCGGAGCGTCTTGGACGACGTTTTCAAATGTTTTCACCGAAAACTGCAGCTTTGCAGGCCGCGGATGCTGCCCAGTGCTCAGGCCTTCTATGATCTGCAGCCACATTCGCCTTTGGCCATCAAACGCTGCAGACGAAGAGAAAACGTAACAGACCGGAAGGGGGTCATCACACGAGTTCCTACTTGGTCCATTCTGTTTCTGCGCGTGTTTTGGGTTGACAAGCACATGTGGCCTCCTCTCGTCGCTCCGCAGCATGTACTTCCACGGGGATCGCTCGTCGGAGGGGTCCACCACGACCTCCACATGGAGCATCATCTCTGCGACGGAAGTTAAGCTGTCGTTCCAGGACCGGAGCTCCAGCCTCCAGAAGTGCGTGCCCGGGTCGATGCCGCCCAGTATCAATGAGCTGGCGTCCGACGATTGACGGTACCCTTCATCCGGCACGCTGTCTCCAGTCACGAACAGAAATCCGTCGTCCGGAATCCGGAAGTTGTGCGTCTGGAAGTAGACCGGGAGGCTCGATAGCAGACCGTCGGTGTTGGAGGCCTGCCACCACGAGTGCTGCGCCGGAAAGGTGATTTCTAGTCGTGGGGCTCGCACAGCAGACACGACAGTAAGCCACGCGATTAAACCAAGGAGCAACGGCGTCATGGCAGTCAATAGTCGCGATCTTTAGGGCAAATTCAAATGTACCGTGGGATCAGTTGGCACTGAAATTATGATCATTTGATAACCTTGAATATCCAATGCATATCACACATCACTTGCTACAAACATCATGATAACATCAACATAACCTGTATGAACCTATAATCCTGTGCTGAATCGTTCAATACCATGTCAGTTTCAATTGATATTGGTATCTGACGCCGATGGAGCTGGACGTGCTCGTGTGCTCCACGTCGGGCAAGCCCGTGTTCCGCCACCGGTTGTCCTCTTCAAGCACCGATTGCCCCTCTGAAGATGACAATTCGTCCACCAGCTCGTTTGCCAGCTCGCTGCAAGGCCTGCTCTCCTTCGTTTCCTGCACACAACACGAGGAGCTTCTGGAGCTTCAGGCCGACGGATGCCACTGCGTCTTCCGCAGCGTCGACAGCCTCACGTTCGCCGCCATTGAAAGTGTCCAACTTAATGAGACGCCCAGCTTTGCACCGGAATGCCTGCAACATCTATTGCAACTGCTACACAACCAGATCCTGTTCGTGCTCAGTGACCGCGGCCTCGACGTGCTGCGTCGCCAGCCGGGTTACGACCTCCGAGAGCTTCTGAGCGGCACGTAGAAGGTCACCAGCTCACTAGTTGAGCTCTGGGCTTCCTCACCAACCATGAGGTTCCAGGACTTGGGGGTGCCGTTCGTGCGGCTCAAACCGGAGAGACGACGCGACGTCACGCGCGCACTCGAGTTCGAGGCCCCCACGGCGTCCACGATGATCTGTGGATTGCTGCTGGCTAAGGAGCAAGTGGTGGCTATTGCGCAGCCCAACAAGAAGCAGTTCAGCATGCTGGTTGATGGTGAGGAGGACGAGGGTTTTAACATCGTTGAGGTTGGACGGTGACTGACGGTAAAGTTGTGTAGATTTACTGCTGCTGATCAACTTCGTGTACTACACGCCGTCGCTGGCCAAGAGCGAGACGTGGACGCCGATCTGCCTGTCGAACTTCAATGCTCGGTAGGTGAGGCGATGTCGTGTATGTCGTTCGTGGCTAATGGTTGGTGCTTCTTGAAGGGGATTCTTGTACGCGTACGTCGTCTTCTTGACGAGCGACGTGTGTTTACTGCTGTTGAGCAGCCAGCAGTCTCCGGAGCAGTTCCCGCATTTCCAGGCTAAGAAGGCGTTCGTAGCGCAGCGTCTTGAGGAGATTGGCGCGATGGACGCGATTGCAACTTCAGTGGAGAATCACTCGGACTGGCAACCGCACAGCGACCTGCCGCTGCTGCATCACTTCATTTACAAAAATGAGCTCACGGGCGAATGCGCCGTGCCCAAACTGGCGTTTCCATTCGACAACGGGGACTTTGACACGCGGTTGCAGCTACTGAACCAGTACGCCAAGCTGCAGCATCTCATGTTCCCACCGCCGGCCGAGCCTCGAAGCCGCGAGGTTCAAGTCCTGGGCAAACGGCTTTCATCCCTGCAAGAGGCTACTGCTGCGCGTATGGTGTACGAGCGCAGCGCCACTGGGCTCTTCATGGGGATGTGCAGTGCCGATTACCGGCTATATGTGTGGCTTGACTCGCTCGCTACCATCTCGGACGCTCGCGAGCAAATGCAAGTGCTGCTGGATCGACTTCGGCACGACGAAGAGCTCATGTCGGTGGCGCTCTTCCTTTCCAGCGGCGGCTTTCCATCCGTCAGCTCGCTTAGCATGTGGCCTTGAGCTGTGGGGTGGCTTGAGTGGTGGTAGTTCTGAGAACAGGGGATGTTTGACTTGTACCTCCTATGATTTACTACGGACAAGTTATCAGCGAAAACCGCTTTCGGTGTGAGGAACTGCCAGTTAAACATTCATCCATTTCACGACGGAATGATTGCAGCCGAGGTTCCCCAGCGCCTGCTCTAATAAGGCAAAGCAAACATCCTTCATATTGCATGTTGTATCTGTTGACTAAGTTGGCCAGCTGGAGTCGCTTACGCCGGAGTAGCCAACATTCCCTGCAGCCTGTACCGCTACGACCACCTCAAGTCCCAGCGATCTCAGCCGACCCACAATTCAATTCTCCGGCCCACCAGCACGAGCTCGCAACACTCAAGTTCTCGGATCCGACAACGTCGTCGATGTCCTCCGAGCAGTACGAAGTCATGTACACGCTGCGCTCCGAGATGTTCGGCAAGAAAGACGAGACTCCCAGGCGTTTGGGCGACGTTCGAGACTTCGGCCCTCGAGGATGGGTGTATGTTCTCTCGCAACGTGGCTATCCTTGTTGGTTGATCGATCGAACACACATCTCTGACATTTCTTGTTGTGGATCAGGATGGACGTCGCGCCGGCGGAACGGGACGTTTTCATCAAGTACCGACAGAAAGGCAAGCGGCGTGCGGCTGTGGGCGGCCTCGTGGGGGCTTCTGCGATGGCTGGTGTCTGGAAAATGGCTCAACTAGGCAGAGCCGCGGGTGTCACGGGCATGATCGGTGCGCGCAAGCACTTGTTGGAGATCACTGGTGCCACGTTATAACGGCACTTCTTCATGTATGTGGTTTGTGTTGAATCTGCCCAGTTGGAGGCGTCGTTGGCGCGGGAGTGTCGATGCGCACCAGCGGCATCCGCAGCGAGTTGTTCTGCGAGCTGCTCCAGCTGCCAAGCGATAAGGCCCCGCACGCGGCCCAAGCGAGAGAAATGTACGTGATCAAACGTGGTGACCGCTTCGCCTGCGATGCTATGGATCGCGATGGCTGACGTTGCTGAGCTGTTTGGTGCACAGCCTCCAGACGAAGCTGTCACACAATACCTACGCGCAGGAGCTCCTCCAGAAGGCGAAGGTGGCCAAGGAGTTCTAAGAGCATGGAGACGTTGGTACGAAAAACAAACAAAAGCATTCAAAACGCAGTGAAAACAGCGCAGAGCTGTCTTAAGTCTGCACGACTACTGGCCTACCGATCACTGCAAGAATATACATGTACACATACACCAGAAACTTCTTCCAGTTCGTTCCCAGAGAGCTCAATGAAGTTCACTCTACGTCGCTGATCGCTGTTGGAAAGAGGCAACCACGAGGTTGAATACATTTCTGGTGGTCCGTCTTAGAATCAACACGGCGTAGACATCCGGTAGGAGTCAACGTGGTGCGTTGATGCCCTGCACAAACATTCAGGGCAGCCATGTTCTGCCGCACGCACCCCACAACTCAACTTGTCAGCAAGGATAGCGACCACCACCAGAAAGGAAAGCGCCATGATGTCCTCCGAGTACGAAGTTGTGTACACTGTGCGCTCGGAACTTCACAAGAAGGGGATCAGCCCCGGTGTGTTCGGAGGTCCTGTTGGATTTGGACCAGAAGGTTGCGGTCCGTGGGGCCCGAGGCAGAGGGGTTTCGGCCCTGGTCCGTGGGGCTTCGGAGGACGAGGGCATCGAGTTCAACACTGGATGTGCGTGCCTTCTACCTTTCCAACGTGACGGTGTACTCATCGCCAACTTCTCGCTGCTGTAGGAAGGACGCCACTCCGGCAGAAATGGGAGTGCTCATGAAGTACCGAGACCAGGGCAGACAGCGCGCAGCTATCGGAGGACTCGTGGGTGCGTCGGCAATGGCTGGCGTCTGGAAAGCGGCAGCACTGGGGGGGGTTCCTCGGTGTCGCTGGGATGATCGGTGAGTCTTGACCTGCTTAGGCGTCTGGTAGTTACCGCAGTGCTGACGCATTTGTACTTGTTTTGTTTGCTACTTCCTCGTCTGTATCACAGTGGGCGGTGCGATTGGCGCCAGGATCTCCGTGCGCACCAGCGGCATTCGCCAAGAGATGATGTCCGAGATGATCCGGCTTCCAGGCGAGCGGTCACCGCGAGCGGCTCATGCGAGAGAGATGTATGTAGCGAATGTGCCTGATCAAACGTAGCCAAACTCTGACGTTGGTTTGTGTGCGAATGTTTCTTGTGTAGACTCCGAACGAAGCTGCCGCATAATGCCTTTGCGCAGGAACTGCTTAAGGGGCCAGCGCAGTGAGAATTGGCGGTGCGCACGAAACTCTTAAGCTTAGTGAGGGACGGAAACAATGAAAACCTTGAACACGAACTCTTCCTTCATCAGTTGTATTTTACTGTTTTTCATACTTCTGCGATCACCTTTTCGGGTTGCTGAGCTGTGGTTTCCACGCCGACGTCCAGCTCTCAAAAGGTAGCCAACTTCGCGGAAGACGGACCGAGGAAGCCTCCAACGTGCCCACCATGTTGCACATTCATTCTGAACCGTTCATTCTGTACCGGAATGCCAATCGCGGAGTCAACACGAACGTTTACTCCTCTGGGAGGCGACAACATCTTGCGTTGATGGCTGCGATTTGACTCCAACGAGCTGGTGCAGTTGCTGCTACGTTTTCCTCACAATTCAATCCTCCACCTCGAGCTCAGCCACCAGAAGAAACTCCAACGATGATGTCCTCCATGTCCTCGGAGCAGTACGAGGTCCTGTACACGATGCGAACCGAGCTCGGCAAGCACGAAGGCAAAGTTCCTGTCCGTAATGGCCCACCTGGTCCGTGGGGTCCCCGTGGGTTTGGCCGTCCAGCCTGGATGTGAGTACCGTCGGCTAAGAAGCTTCTTCACTCGAGTCCGGTAGTATACTCATATACTCATCTTGTCGTTCCTGTGCTTGACCAGGAGAGACATCACACCGGCCGAGAGAGAGGTGTTCGTCAAGTGCCGACAGAAAGGCGCGCGCCAGACCGCTCTCGGTGGGCTCTTAGGGGCGATGGCCATGGCTGGCGTCTGGAATGCGGCCGCACTCGGCACGACGTTGGGCGTCGTGGGCGTGCTAGGTGAGTCTTGCCTTCGACTTCATGACTGAATGTCGTCTGAATTCTCACTCGCATGATGTCCACTTCGCTCCTGCCAGTCGGCGGTGCAATTGGCGCCAGAACGGCGATTAAGACGGGAAATGTCCGCCACGAGCTGTTCACGGGGCTACTCAAACTCCCAGGCGACCAAGCCCCGCATGCGGCCCAGGCGAGAGAAATGTACGTGAAGCGAATTGCTCTACTCAATTCGCGATGGTGGCCAGTGTCTGACGTCGCTCTGCTCATCGATCTCCAGTCTCCAGACGAAGCTGGCGCACAATGCGTACGCGCAGGAGCTTCTCAGGGACGCGGGTCTCCCGACGTACGCACTGCAAATGGAAACTTAATCACGCCTTACTTGTGTTCTAACGTACTATGCGTTTGCTTTGCAGTGCGTCAGTGTCCGGCACCGAAAACTTCAAGGACAAGTAAGCCGACCACGTGAGAGAAGGCAGGATGGATCAGTTCGAGTACTTACTCCGTCTCCGTAAGCTTAACAGAACCAACTCCACTTTCAATGCTTCATTGTTTATAAGTTGCAAAAATTCTGATGGTAGTTTGTCCACCTAATAAAAAAAAAGAGCACCGCAACGCAGGACTTTGTTACTTGGTCGGCGTCTTGTCACCGAGCATGGCGTCGAAGCTCATGCTGGTGCCTTCGCTCGAGCCCGTGAGCTCCAGCATGCTGATGGACGAGTTGGATCCTCGCTGACGCGTGTCGAAGCTGCCGTCGCTGGAGAGAGCGCCCAGCGCGGGGTGCTGCATCGCTCTTGCGAAGGACGACGCTTGCTCCTGCACGACGTGGACGTCGCCGTCCTCCTCCACCTCGACTTCTTCGTCCGAGTCAAAGTCGTCGTCCTGGATGCCAGCGTACGACAGCTCCTCCTCCTCGTACAGTTCGTCCGTGATTCGCCCCACGAGCGTCGAGAAGTTGCCGATCATCGACTGCGAGAGGCTCATGTCGGACGTCACACTGCGCGTCGTGCCGGTCTCGGCGAATGTCTGCGAGAGACGCGTGGGGGGCAGCCCGAAGTTGGACGCATCGCTCCTCGAGCTCGCAAACTGCAGGCTGTGAGAGACTGGCCGCCGCCGGCGAAGGCTTCCTTGCTCCTGGAATGACGGGTTGGAAGGGCCTCCGCCCGGCACGTAGCTGTCTCGCAAGTCCGCAAAGCCACCACGAAGTTGTGCATCGTTACCTCCAGGGAAGCTCGGGACGTGTCCGCCGGAGTGAAAGCTCGGAAGCGGTCCCTCGATGCTGATGCCGTAGACTTCTTCGCGGACCGCGTCGAGAAGGTGGCGCAGGGACTGGCGGAAGCCCATCATGTCGCCCTTGGTGAAGAAGTGGAAGAACTCGCTGCGCGCGAGGCTGTACTTGATGTCGAGGCTGAAGTCCATGCGGTTCACCACGACGGGCAGGATCTTCTTGCCCTTGTCCTCGGCGAAGGCCAGTTGGTCCTTGACCAGCTCACTCGCCAGCGTCTTCTCGGAAACTAGCACCACGAAAGCGGAACACTTGAGAATGGCCTCCTTGGCCTCGTGGATCCGCACCGACATGTCTTCGTTCCGCGACAGCATGGGGCGCTTGGACTTGGGCTTGTCCGCCTCCTCTTCCTTGTCCTCTGCGATCGTCGTCGACAGCTTGACCATGTGCTTGCGGTCCACGTAGCACCGCAGCCCCCCTTCGCGGCACATTTGGACGCACAACTTGCGCACGAAGCGCTGGTGGTAGTCGCCATGGCTGATGAACACGAACTGCTCCCCGCTGGCGGTGGCCGTGTTGAGCTCCTGTAGATCTTCGACAATGCTGTCGTTCGTGCTGGGCTCGTCAACGTCGTTCGAGTCGCGCTCCGAGATGGCGTTGGTCCGTCCGCCCCGCTTGGGCATCTCTTTGCTCGTCGCGCGGTGGAAGTAGTAGCCGCCTGTATCCAACACGATACTATCCGTCACACCCGCGTCATCCGCGAAGCTGTTGGAGCTGCTGGAGCTACTGAGAATGCTCAGATTCGAGCCATTGTAGTCGTAGTTGTTCAGCCGCAAGCCACGAGAACTGGCCGAGAAGACGCCGTTCGATCCAATGGACCGAGACGATCCGGGTGCTCCGTGACGACGGCTGTTGCCAATAACGATCGGCATGGCGGAATCCTCGCCAATCTCGTGGATGGACGAGCCGCCCGAGTCGGTGGCGTAGTAGTTGGGCGTGTCAAAGGCAGAAAGCGCCAGCGCGCGCTCGTCAAACTTCATCGAGTCCATGCCGTACGTCTTCGCGGAGCTCATCCCCGAGGCCGCGTGGTTTAAGCGGCGACTCCGCTGGCCGCTGCCTCCGTGACCCGATCCGGTCAGCGGATTCGTCTCTGCACGCCGCATGTTGCGCTTGATGTTGCCCTCCTTGCGCTTCTCGATCTCGTCGCGCATCCCGTCCAGCAGCATCCGCAGCTGGTTCTTGTACGCCTCGTCGTCGTATTCGTACCGCGTTTCCTTCTCGTTCACCTGCTCCACGCTCGTGATGGCGCTCTCAAACGGAACGAGCTGGCGCGTGTACAAGTAAACCTGCAGTTCCTCAGAGATCTTGGCGTGTTCGGTCGAAATGGCCAGGATGGGCGTGCCAACCTGCTTGGCCAGCGCCAGCTCCTTCAAACACCACTCGGACTGCGCGTAGTCCTCCGTCAGGATGCACAGCACGACGGCCGCGTTCGTAATGCCACGTGCGATCTCCTCGCGCCAGACGGAGCCGCCGCCAATGCCGCTGGGGTCCATGAGATCGAGCCAAACCGTGATGCTCGCGTCTTCAAGGGACTTCCGGAGCTTCAAGGCGAACTCCATGTGCGAGTGCGTGTAGCTGATCATGACGTCGCGCGTTCCTGCCGCGCGCTTGATCTCGAACTGCAGCCTCGTCGACGTCGTGCAGTCAATAGGCCGGAAGCCGTCGTGGTTCGTGCGCATGATGTCGCCGCCCATGCTCAGCAAGGACAAGGCCGTCTGCTGATCGTCCAGCTTCACGGCCAGATGCAACGCCGTGTCTCCTGTTGAACGGAGCTGGTGGTTGATATCCCCACCACCCGCAACCAGCGCCTTGAACATATCCACAGACGTGCCGCCAGCACAAGCCGCGCACATGATCGGCGTCATATCGCCATCGTCCACGATCGCGGGGTCCGCACCGTGAGCGAGAAGCACCCGTACGATGTCTACGCGATTGACACGTGCGGCCCAGTGAAGCGGAGTGCGTCCATGCGCATCCTGGAAGTTGGCGTTGGCTGTTGCTGCCAGTAGGAGATCCACAGCTCCTACTGCGCCGTTTACTGCCGCCCAATGCAACGGAGTCCGCTTGTTGAGTCCGACGTAGCCCAGCTCACCGAGGACGTCGGGGTTCACCTTCTTCCGCAAGTAGCTTCGGATCGTCGCGATATCATCCATTGCAGCGGCGGCGTGGAGCGGCGTCAGCGCCACATCGCCCCCCCAGTCCTCTAACACTTGTGCCACGGCGTAGTTTCCTCGCAGATACGCGAGCTGAAGCACTGTAATTGTGTTCATGTGGCCGGGGTCCGGGATGGCGAGATGGTTCGCGCCAGCGCGGACCAGTACGTGAACGATCTCGGGGTGGTCCGCGAGGAAAATGGGCGGCAAGCGACTTTCGCATCGGTACGAAGACTTGGAGCACAGATTCACGTCCGCTCCGTGGGCGATGAGCCACTTGACAGCAGCCAGACGGCCAGTGCTTACTGCACAATGCAGCGGCGTGACCAGCGTCGTCTTAAACACGGAGCTGTACGTCTCGTCCGCTGAGACTACGGGCTTGGGGATGAAGTAGCTAGAGAGATACCAGAACAGATCGCCCGTACTGAACCTCACGCGCGACACCTTATCGAATGCATTGACCTTGAAATGAGCCTTGAACAGCAAGTCCATGGCTGCGATGTTGCCTTGGTACGCGGCCACGTGCATGGGGTTCTTCTTGGCAAGCCCAAAGATGCCAAACACCATGACTGGGTCCGGGTACAGTTCTCGTGCGAAGCTCTCGCCCAGGTGGAGCTTCGCGATGCGGATCGAGCGACGGATAAGGCGGAGATCGCCCAACTGAGCTCCTCGGAAGAGCCGCTTACGGACGTCCGTGATGATAGTAGACCTGGCTGGTGTCGGTGGCGTCGCCTCCGCTCCGCCGTCGTTCTTCTCTTGTTGGCGCTTCTTGCGCTTCATCTTGGACCGCAGCATGTGCGCCTTGACGTCTCCGGTCTGGTCGCTCTCTTTGAAGGCACCGAGCTGCATCTTCAAGTGTTCTCGGAACCTGGCGAAGGCGCGCATGAGCACGAAGAGCAGCCAGAACATGACGACGGCGCAGCCGCAGAACACGTAGGCGGGGATGTTGGAGTCGCAGTCCACGAAGATCTTGCCGCTGGCCACGTAGTAGACGAAGAAGCCGAGAATCAGAGCTTCATAGAGGAAGATGGCGACGCCCACGAGCTCGCAGACCTGCAGGCAAATGGTGCGTTTGACCTTCTGCAGTCGCCCGCCTCGGTCGAACCGCTGCTCTCTCCGGAAAGGCTCAAAGATCCGGAGTCCGGACGCCGGCAGTCCGAGAATGAACACGGCCGGGAACAAATGGTACACCAAGGCCGCAAGCGCCAACGACGTCTCGCAACTGTCTTGGTCACTAGAGACCAGCACTTTCAATGGCGAACCCACGTAGAGTCTGCCGTGTCGGATATCGTCAGCGTCTGAGTGGTAGAAGTAGAAGAAGCCGAGCGCCACGACGTCGCCCAGTACAATAAGCTGCGAGAGGCGAATAAGCCGTCGAGCGAAGTACGAGTTGCTCAGGAACTGGCCGTTGAGGTATCTTTTCGGCAGCTTGGGCAGCACCGAGTCCCTAATTTCAATGGAACTCATCTGCATCGTGTGCTCCGTGGCGTCGGCCTTGCTGCTCTTGTCCGAGTCCTTCCTGTGCTGGTCCTGTTGATCTTCGATCTGTGGCTCCACCTCAGCTTCATCGAGTGTGATGGTCCTTGGTCCTAACTGGATATCGTGCGCTATCCTGTCAGCACCGCTGCGGCGCGCATGGTCCGACGGCCGGTAGGATGGACTCACGGACGGCCGGGTGCGCTGCCGGGCTGCGTACTCCCCGTCCGGAGCTGACGCCAGCGACGCATGGCTACCCGACTCGGCGTCGCTGTTGAACGTGCTCTGGCGTGCCAAGTCGCGCGCGCGGACCTTAATGGGCGTCTCGAGCTTGGCGTATGGCGACTGCGCGTCCTGCCGGTCCGGACGTCCGTCGTCGGCCGGTGGCGGGTCCATTAACTACTGGCTGGAGTTCCTAGTGCTGGTTGGCAGCCTGGAGTCGCCCGCAGGGCGTGGAGTGAGCTGGCAAGGGCGAGTACAGCGATGCCTTCCAGCGTACTTAAGTAGGAGAGCTTGCGATTGTGGACTGAACGTCGGCCCAGCTGTCGGTCTGACTAGGGCGCAGACGAGGCCAGGAACGGCTGTGCGTGAAGAGTTGTGCGGGGTCGGAAAGCCTATAGGCAAAGTAAAGTTTGCTACTCTTCATGTCTGCGCAGAGAAGCAAGGCGCGGCTCCAAGGGTGTTGGTTGTCTGCTGGACGGACGCCATTGTGGTTGCTGCAAGTTCGCGGACATTTCGAGTTGGTATTATAATAATTGACTCGAGTTCCGCCGTTGATGCAGGGACCGAATCGTGCTCGGATGCCATCCGGATGCGGGGTGCCACGCTGCGTTCGTGGGTGCAGATGGAGGCATTTGTATTGTTTCGCTCTCGATCGAGGGCTGAGGACCTTGAGGACCTCAGTTAATATCGAGTGCATGTAGAGGCGGCTCCCGTGCGACGCCACGACCTTGCTGTTTTAATCCGCACAAAGCGGTCCAGGTGCAACGTCCGGTAACAAGTAGACAAGGAGAGCAAAACGATGAATGAGAGCACTGCATCTGACCTGGTGATGCAGGTGCGCCGTGTTGTGGTGTTACTGGATGGTCTTGCGGCCCACCACTGCGTCGGCTTCGCTCATGTGGCCGTTGGCGGCGAGCTCCTCGGCTTCCAGCGCCTCGAGAGGCATCAGCGGCTGGAAAATGGACAGCAGCACCGACACGAATGTGCGCAGGATGATGGCCGCGCCGCAGAGGATCGCGCCGTAGATGAGGTACACGTCCACCAGGTACGTCTTGTACAGCGGCTGCAGGTTGCGCATCGGCAACAAGTGACGCGCCCCAAACTCCGCCACGGCCAGCAGCTCGTCCACAGCGCGCTCCACGCCGCCGCCAGTCCTCACGAGCTCTCCGACGTGCTCGGCATTGGCTTTGAAGTTCGCGCGCTCGTCGACCAGCATTCTATCCACTGCGGAGCGCAGACTGCTCTCGGAGAAGGCTTTCCCATCCAGACGGAGGCCGGCACCCGCTCGCACCACTGCGTTCACGCCTTCAACTTGCTCGGCAGAGTGAGGCAGTCCCAAGATGGGCACGCCCACAACGAGGGCCTCGAGCATGCTCTGGAAATCTCCTGCGGTGATGAGCAACTCGATCTCGGGGGCAAGTGCGAGAACGGCTGCATCGTCCAGCCCGTCGCCGAGGAAAAGCACCGAGTCTCGGGGGCGTGAGCGCAGGTCGAAGGCTGCTTGCTCTTGAAGCGTGATCTTCCACAGCAGTCGGGCGTCCACGGTCTCCAGCGCGTTCATCTGCATCGCGGCAAAGGGCACAGCACAGTCAGCGACGACACACCACGTGGTTCACAGCTCGAGATCCGCAACAGAACAGCACAAGACCTACGATAGTCGTGATGAACTCGGGGGTCAAAGGGACATCAGTTTGAAAACTGATAAACACTAGCGGCTTGTCGTGGTGCTCGGGGGCTTCTAGCCACGTCGTCAGCGTCGGCGGCAATCGACGGCGTGCACCGTCCGCCGCCGCGCGCTCTTGCTGCAGTTTCTGCGATTGCAGCAGACCCACCATTCGGAACTGCGGCGTCATGGGGCGCGCCTCGTCCAGGCCGAAGACCGAGTTCACCAGCACGAGGGCGTGGCCGTGCATCTGGTGCTTGCTATCGATGGGCTCGAGTCCGTGTTCGTGCCGCACGGCGTTTATCTCCTTATACACGTGCACGAGACCCAACCGGAACCTCAGACGGTAGTAACTATTCACACACCGCTCCATCACGCTCGTCGTCTGCAACCATCAGCAACATTAGTAAAAAACAATATTCCAAACCTCAAATTTCTCTTCCTTACGTGCATGGTGAAGTTGGAAAATGGTGCCGGGATGTAGGCGGGAGGCGAGTCGATGTCAAAGAGCAGATGCGGGTCGTTCACCACGTAGGGCAACTGCAGACGGTGGCAGACGTCAAAACCTGCGAAAGTGGATCTGTCCAGGACCACGAGGTCGGGACGGTCGTCCTCCAGGTCCTCCAACAACGGACCGAACATGGGTCTCTGGAACGACGCGTAGTACCGCAGCGTGGCGGCGTAACTCTCATAAACCCCCAGAGTCTGCAGCTCCTCGGGGTTCCGGTCTTGGCCGGCAATGCTGCCCAGAGAGATGAACTCCAATCCGTCCAGGTCGCTCACCCATTGGCGGCAGTTCTCAGGCAATGCGAAGCCCACGCGCACGCCGCGGGACAGTAACGTCTCGGCCAGATGCTTGAGCGGCAGCAGCTTGTCCAGCACGGGGATGCTCACTAGCACCACGTACAGGTCGTTGTTGCTTGCCACCATATTGTCGGTTTTGCTCTTGGGCGCGGACTCGGCTGTCGTGGCGGCGTCGGCGCCCAGTCGGCCTAGACAGCACATGAAGGCCAGCGCAAGCAGCAGCCACGCGTTGGCTCGCCATTGACGCTGCAGCAGACTTGGAGAGGAGGTGGCATGCGGATGAGTCTTGGAAGCAGAGGGATTGCAGGACGGCGCCAGACGCTGGAGGTGCGTGGACTGCACGGCCACGGAGCGCAGCCCCGCGAGCGGCATCGACTCGACCATGGCGCGGCGCGATTGCGATTGGGCGTTTTTGGCTCGGAAACCGGTCTGAAATAATCTCAAAATGAGAGGAAATAATCTCAAATAAAAGTAAAATTTGCATTAAAAAAACAAATAAAAAACGAGGTGAAAATGGAATTGCTGCGATCAACAAGTGATGTGGACTGGCATTGAGCTTGGGTTAGTTGGAGAGCGACGGCTACTTGTGCGTGGCTCTCAATCTTGGGTATTTGCTCGCTCGTTTGATGTCTCTAGATGCTGCGATGGTCTCGTCTCGGCGGATTGTTGCAAAGTCGCTCGGGTTTGTGGCGCCGGCTCGGATCTCGTTAAAGCGCTGGCCTCGCCTTGCCTTGGCCCCCCGCTCAAGCTAAATAGTTGTACATGCGTCGGTCCGTGGTGCTGCGCTGCAGGTACTCGCGCTCGATGAGGCTCTCGATGCGCAGCTTGATGAGCTGCGGGGACGGCGTGAAGCGGCCCGCCATCTGCCGAGTGACCTCCGCGATGAGCTGGTTGTGCTGCATCTGCTTGCGCGTCTTCATGATGCGCACGATGGCGGCCTCGACGAGGTGTTTGCGGTCCTCGGCCACGGTGGGCGGCAGCGCGTCGGCGCTGCTACTGCTGGATGACACGGCCGGCAGCAGCGACGTCTCCTTCTGCGACACCAGCGGTATCCGTACACGGTGCAGCTTGGACTTGTACGCGCCATTCACCGTAAACAAATCGGCCTCCTCGTCAATTCGCTTGCCCTTGGAGCTCTTGGTCAAAATCTTGTACTTGGGCGTGCACAGCGAGATGAGGTGCCGCTTCAGATCCTTCACCTCAATACGCGTACGCTCCACGAGCTCCTTGAAGCGCCACTCGGAGCGCTGGTTGAATAGCATCAAGATGACCGCTTGGTACGTCGACACATTCAGTTCGTGGCGACGCTTGCCTTCCCCCACAGCCGCGGAGAACGTGGCGCGAACGTCAACAGTGCCCATGTTCGCCATCCACGCCAGCTTTCGGCCGTTATGCCGTGCGTAGTAAAAGGACTCGAACGCCAGCGTCAACTGGACAAGCTCCGGTGGAAGAGCGCACATGGGGGCCATCTCTGTAGGCCAGAAACCACTCGTGAGTACGTGCACCGAGAGCGGCATGGGCGCGACGGACAGATCGACGTCCAAGCCGCTGCTTCTCGTGTCGTAGCCGGACTTCCTGTATAACTCCATCAGGTCCTTCGAGATACTCATGTCCTTGAACATACCCTCCAGCTTGGAGGTAAACTGATAGCCGCACTCGGCCTTGAGCTTCGAGATGACGAGCTTTTCGGCTTCATCCGACGTGCCGCGGCTGTTGAGAAGACGCTTTGCCAGCAGCACCTTGTAAAACTCCTCGAAGACGTCCTTATCTTGCAAATACCGGAACAGCGCAATCACTTGAGCCACGCGGGTGTCCATCTCTTCTTCAAAGCGATTCTTCGAGCGCAGTAGCTCGTCGAGGTAGTGCGCCAAGTACCCAGCGCACACTGTGTTTGTGTTCATAAACTTCTCAAAACCCTGCTTGATGGACTTGTGGAACTGCGGATCGTCGAAAAAGCAATCCGACAAGAAGCCCACGAACTTCTCGCGCAAAAAGAGTAATTTCTCCACGAACTGCGAGGCATCCAGTGCTGTTTCCGGGTTGCACTGCGTCTTGACGACCTCGTCTCCGTTCGTCTTGATATACTGCAACACGCACTCGCTGATCTCGGGCAGCGTGCTGGGCACTCGTCGAAAAAGCGAGTACATCCTACGCAGCGCCGGCGTCTTGCCGTCCCGAAACAGTGCCACGCAGCCGGAATGCTCCATCTCCACCAGCGCCTTGGCCTGGTTCTTGATCAGCTGGGTCTCCACGATCGTCTTGAGCTTGTGCTCGGTCGACGGGTTCAAGTAGTGCAGTACACGCGCCCCCTCCTCATTCAGCCGTTGCTCGGCCTTCTCCAAGTACTCTGGACACGTGGCCACGTCCAGCATGGCCTGCGCCTCTGCGCGGTAAAAGTCGAGCGTCGTCTCGAGGAAAAACTTCTCGAAGTCGTTCTCGTACACCGTGTTCGAGTGCACGCCGAGGGTCACAAGCATGCGCAGCACGCTCTTGATGAGGTCTCGGTCGATGAGCTCTCCGTGGCGCTCACGCTCGATGCAAAGCAGCAGCCGCGCACGCAGCCGGTCGCGCACGCTGTCGTGGCGCACGATGGCGTCTCGGAAGATGTAGAGGCCGCTGTCGTACACGGGCAGCTTGCGCTTCTGCGTGACGTAAGTGCGGTCCATGTACATGAGGATGTCCCGCACCATGGTCATGACCACCTGGTGGTCCGTCCACTGGTCGTTGAGCGCCACGAGCAGCATCTCGTCCGAGGCAGCCGCCACCTGCTGCGCCACGCTCTGCAGGTGCTCGGTAATGACGCCAACGACGCCGTTGTACAGCAGGTCGCCGTGCTTGTGCAGCACCAGGTTGTACGAGTTGCTGCGGGGATTTCGGACAAAGCGTCAAAAACGTAATAATCAGGTCAATAATAAGATCGCGTGACGACGTTGTCGAAAATGGCATTTTACCGATACAGCTCCTCGAACGAGAGCAGGCTGGCGTTGTGCGAGAAGATCTCGTAGATGGCGGTGCGCAGCGAGTTCCAGATCTCCTGTGCGCGCGCCTGGTCCATCCCCATGTTTTGCCGGTACGGCTTGATCACCAGCTTCTTCATGGCCGCCAAAGAAGAGTGAGGAGAGCAACACGACGAGGAAGGATCCGAGTCGAAAATGGGGTTGTCGAAAATGTCAGGTTCATATTTGAGGTGGTACACACCACTTCCCGCCACTTCCAGCGGGAGTAATTTTAACACTGATTCTCCCGCCACGAGAATAGCTAATTCCTCTGATATTGTGCCTTTCTATAGTTTTGGCTAATCCGACCATAAAAAGTATGTTTTTTCTGCGACGTCCAAATCACTGTACTTGCCCCAGCTATTTATTATAGTCAGATTTATTACAACCAACGTTGTTTTATTAAACAACTCAAATTTAGGGTCCGTGTCTTGTCAGCCAGTCAAAACAATGTCCGTTTGCGTTGTGCATTGCGGCATTCGGACTTTTCATCAGAGAGAACACAGTCTTAGCAGCAAGGAATGACTTTCTCACTAGATCTGAGATGGCGTGCAATAGTTCTTGTCTACGTGTATGATGTTGAGCTGGCTCTTGTGGGGACTTTGCTTGGGATTTCTGACCGTAGTCTTACGAGATGGTACCAACGGTTTCTCCTGACAGGAAATGTGGACAAGAAGACACCAGCCGAAAGGAGCTCAAAGTGGCCCGAGCCTATTCGTAAGTTTGTTCCTGCATATAGAGAGCCATCCATGTTTTTATTTTGAAGAACTGCGTGCTGCCATCCAATTGGAATATCCAACAGGCGTGTGCCTGTCTGATGCGACGACCTGTAGGGCTTTACGTTTTGACCTTGGGCTGACCCGAAAAGTTCTAACGAAGCGCGCCGCTGAAAGTTTGCATCGCGAGCGCAAGGAGTTCATTTCTCGGCTTTCGCCGTTCTACGGTGGTCCTGATCAGCTTGTTTTTATAGATGAAACTCCGAAAGACGGAATGTAATGTTTTCTGTTTGGTTAATGGATTAATGAGAATGCTAAATTTTGCTAAACTTATCTGAACATTGCAGATCTGTCCTGAGACGTCATGGCTGGGCGCCACGTAACCAGGCTGCCAACCTGAGGGTTCCGTTTTCAAGAGGCAAGCGCGTGTCCGTCCTGGCTGCAATGGATGTTACTGTTTTTTTTTGCCTGGGGTCACGCCGATGACACGTTCTCACGCCGAAACTTCCACGATATTTTCAAGAAGAAGATTGCACCATTTCTCAATCGGTGGCCTCTGCCACGCTCGATTGTTGTGCTCGACAATGTGAATATCCATATGTACGAGGAGTTGCAAGACCTTGTACACGCCACGGGTGCACTGCTGTTTTTTCTACCACCATACAGCCCCGACCTCAACCCGATTGAAGTGGGCTTTTCACTTTTAAAGCGGTGGCTTCAACGTCATGCCAACCTGGCATTTCGAGAATGCCCAAAGGAAGTTCTCGAGGTTGCCATGCGTCAATGTACGAAAGCTAGTGAAAACGTAGGATTGAATTTGTATAGCCACTGTGGATACAGTGTAAACGAAATCAATCTACCTAGTCTGTAATGCTCTTCATGATCTATCTTCAGGCTCCGGTGCATGGTCGAGGTCCTCCATGTCTGCTTCTGGATCCGGCGTGTCGAATTCTCTCGGTGGGCGAAACGGAGGGCGCGAGCTGTACATGGCAGCCCTAGAGCTTCGCGCATATCTGCTACGTGCAGGAAAATCGGCACGACGACCCCATGCAACCTTGCGCGGATCAAATGGTATCCTTGGTCGGATTCAGCTTGCTCTTGGAGCTCGCCCTGGACAGTAGCCGCTTGGCGGTCAATGTGTTGCAGTTGTCGAAATGTTTCATTGTCCGGCACTTGAACCGGCGCGTCATCTGGCAGTCGGGCCTGACTAATGGCAGCGTAGCGTTGAGTAGCCAGTCCTCCATCAATTTGTCGTTCTTGCATATGGGCTACAACGCGAGGTAGCTGCTCACGGATGCGACGGTCTGTAGCTCGTCGCAGCGACGTCAGTCTTTGTGTTCGTCGCCGGGGCAAGTAGACGAACAGCAGTAGCATAAATGACGCGTGGCCATGCTCCGGAGTCTTGCCTTGTGCCAGATAGCCTCGAGTTGTAGCCGCATCTCCGCAGCTCCACTTTCCAGAAGCACATACTTCTTCTGCGGCGCGTGATTCGTAGGCTTCGCGTAAATGTCAATCTGCCCTGGCCACGACAGCGTATCCGTGCTCTCAAAGATTCGCTTCACGTGTCCGACGAGCACCTCGTAACCGTCAGCAACCATAAAAGCAAAGTCGTGGCCAGGAACACGGTCACGGCACGGTGTCAGAGGCTCACCAGCCCTTGACGCTCAAACGACAATGCAACTGCGGAGGTAATGGGAGATCGCTTCTATCTGTCATTGCTCGTTTGACTCCGTACGTAATACTGCAATACAGACAGTCATACATAACACAGTTAGTGAGACCCTGTTGAGGGTGTTGAAAATTAGAGGCAGCACGATGCTTACCTCTCTCGACCAACTAGTCACGAGCACGCCCCGTGGGTGTCGTTTGCTGTTGATGCTGCTATCGACACGCAGATACACATAGTAGAAAGAAAACCACGGTTAATATAATGACGAGGATATTATCAATACCAAAATGACATCCGGACACCAGCTTACCTCTGTCCACTGACAACGTTCCGACCCAGTTGGTCGCTGCTCGCTTACTTGGTTCCTCGGTCTCTCTGCTGCACCAAACAACACAACCGAACACACAGTAGTCTGTTAGAAATGGTTGCACCATGGCTTCCAACGCACGTACGCTTATGTAGCACACATCACCTCACCACGTAACTGATTCGCTCCTGTTGGCTGCTGTGTTTCCCCTTCGTCCAGGGTAGCCGCTGCACCAGTTCGCAGATAGAGGCACCCCGTAGTTTGTCAGATAAGAGCGGCGCTGTGAACGACGCCGTACTGCTTACCTGAGTGTCTTTCTTTCTTCGACTGGTCAGCAACAACGAAGAACGAGTGACAAGTCACTAAAGTGCGATAAGTTTTAGAGGATGCACCAGGCAAGGTTTGCATCTTTTCTCAACGACCGACAAGTCCGAGTTACGAAGTCCAATTAGGTGGACAAAAGAGTAGAAAGGCACAATATATATTGCTTAACTAAATGGGACTTCGTCTACGAATTTAGAATTCGCATATGTGTAGAGTTCGATTTATAAAGAAAGAGGTGACTAAAGTTTCATAGCAATACAGTGCATTTTCAGCACTTCTGCTCTCCTCGCCAGCAATGATCAACCTCCTCGCTGCATTGCTAATTCATGGTCTATGCATCATTGCATCGAGGCAAATGCACCCTAACACCGATCTAATTTAAGGCTGGCATGCGAATAAATACACGAAAATAGATAAACATGGTCGGCAACGTATTTGTGATATTGCTTATCGCCCTAAAACATACCTTGACCTCTGTAATTATTAGACCATTAATGTGGGTAATTTTGCTTGTTAAGCCAGGTCGGAGCGATGCTAACTGCCGGGTCACTGCTCCAGCACCGCAGTTCGAGGTTCCTCGTGTAGCTAGCTATTCAGAAGGATAGGCGTTGTTTTAGACCAAATTACGAGCCTCTAACATGAAGTCCGCAATTAGTTGCCCTCAATTGGCCAGAGGTACCGCCACAGTTCGTGGCGAGAAAGAGTGTAAAAAACAAGTGTCATGGCGAGTCTGGCTGGAGACGCAATTCGTGACTTTCACTGTTGTTGAAGATTTTGGATATAATGACAAGTGTGACTGCAACTGCAATTTCGCATCGTAAGGTAAAACGGCAAGCCGAGGTGTAGAATACTCCGATGACGACACGGTGGGCGGAGCCGACTCCTGGAGGACAGGGACGAAGTGGAGACCGATAAGGCGGTAGAGATTGACGGCGAGAAGAGAGCGATGGTGGTGGTGGTGGTGGTGAGAGAGAGAGAGAGAGTGAGAGGGGGAGGGAGGGGTGAGAGAGTGAGAGAGGCAGGGGGGCAGAATGCGCAATGGAGGTGGAGATGGACGTGTCTTTGGAGCGAGTCCAGGTGGAAAGGGACGAGGAAAATGATGACAACAACCAAAGCGATGCTTGCTCAGATTCCGGCAATGACGAGGATAATAAGATTGGCACGTCACTGCTTGCGTTCGCGCTCAACCTTATCAGAACGATATCCGACATCAAAGTACTAGTTCTCCAATTTGAGGAGAACGTTTCAGTGATTATGAGTGCCCTGGAAGAACACCATGGCCCCCCAAAACAGTGTGGTTTTGCATCCCGCGTACGTATAGCTACTCCATGGCCGATATTACAGATGTAGAAGACGACATCATTTATTTTACGGCTACAGGAGAATGGATGCCAACTGTGGTGAGTCCTGACCCTATGACCTTCAAAGGCATGCGTCTTTTCAAGAACGGCATCATAAGCAACAGCGTTAAGACAAGAGCTTGGGCCTTTGGAAACCGTATCAAGTACTGCACGTTTCCTTCTGAAGGAAAAGATGCGCGACTAGTCTTCATTCGTCGAACATGCCCAAAGCAGCAACGAAAAGGTACAGCATAAAAACAGAACCGTACGCTAGAAACGAGTCTAGAAATCTACAATGCTATAACGAATGGCATGCTGATGGGATCAAGTTCAAGGGCCAACGTACCAAGAATTCGGAAATGCGACAGTTCGTCGTCGACGATGGCTAGGACCCGAGGGCGGTTCGTGCTTCTATGGAGGTCGGTGCGTCGGCCATTGGCAAGCTGTATCAAGCCATCGTGCTTACTATCGCAGAGAGCGCTCAACTTCTGACGGAAATCGAGCGAAACGTAATGAAGGAGCAAGAACATCGCAAGATACAAGTTTACTAAGCCGAGTTGGCCCTGATACAAACAATCGTCGATGACGAAGAGCGTGTACAGGCGTTGAGAAGATGCCTAAAAAGAGAACAAACAGCGTTTCTTAAAGCCAATGATCTACATCCGCCCCGGAGAGGCGCAACTACTACCGGAGCACCAACTCTGACAGGCTCCAAGTGTAAAGAATGTGCAGTCATCATGGAAGCAACCGAGCTAGACGACTTGGACACATGAGTGCTGACGAATGAGCAGGTGGCCGAGCTCAAATTCAAAACGAACCAAGCTGGACGAGCAAGTTGTAATTGGGAGGAGAAGGATTTCCAGCTGGAGAGTCAGATGACGAATCTAATCAAATTTATGCGAGGGAAGGCGATCGATCGTCATCAGTGTGGCCGTCGCTGGAATGACGGTGACACCTCAGTCAAAGTCCGGTAAAAGGCGACGAGAGTGACGTGGGGTTCCGAATTAATAATACAACGGAGAATATATTATATATTTTCGAGAAATATCGATTACCATACGTATTGTCAATTCCGTCCAAATTTGGCCAAACAGCGGGTTTGACTCCGACCTCTCAATCGGGCAGCCAATTGATCCAAGACATTTAATTGATCAATACTCGAACCTTGACTTGCCAAGGGGGCGAACTCAGTCAGCTCAACATGGAGGAAGCGGCGACGCGGCAACACGCGCGCCCCAACACTGACTACCACTGCATCTACGCGCATATTCATCTTGGCTATTCAAGAAGCCACCTCGCACACGTCTTCAATAAGTCGGAGCGCATGATCGCTAATTGACTGCACACCTACAACGAGACCGGAGTGTTCCGGCGAGCCAGAACCACGCGAGAGAAGAAGTACACAGAACAACAGCGCGTGTGGTTGTTTAACCCTTTCGCGGTAGAAGGGCGAAAAATTCGCCTTTTTACAGGTTTTCTAAAACACGGTGCGAAAGCACCCCCCTCAAAGGGCGCATTTTGTGCCCTTGTGCACAACCGGAAATGCACCGCCTTTACAACAAATCATAAACAGTACAATGCGTAATCATGAAGCCATACAAAAATCAAGTTGCGTTCAGTCAACAGGATACTCCAGCAAATCGCTGAAGGTACTATGTTGCAAGAGATATGCAAAACGAGTGCCGTGATTTTCTTGAAGGGCGAGTTTTGTGCCCTTTTAGGACCAAATTACTTAGGCTTGTATTGTATAGTATAGTTTAGTCAAGGGACTCGCGAAAGTGTTCACTACTACCAGCAGAACCCGCTCGCATACCTAGATGAAGCCAATGATGCCTTCAGACGAACGCACTGCATCGACATCTCGAAAACCTCAGTGTGGCGCATTATCCACTCGTTTGGACTGACGTGGAAACAATTCATATCAAGGAGCAGGACGTCTTCCGTTTTGTGGAAGAGCTCAGTCATGTCGAATGGGGCCATCAGAACATCTTGTTCCTCGACGAGGTATCATTCGGCAACAGAGGGATGGTTTGCCTGTGAGGATACGCTGTCCGAAGGAAAACGTAGCCATCCGAGGCGACTTTGAGCGGAAACCGCGGGTATCGATCCTGGCCTTATAGGCGTCAATGGGATTATCGACTACTTCAACACAGAAGGGACTTTCGATCGGCTAGAGTTCACTAAGTCCTGTCAAGACCTAGTACACGCCCCCGGGGGACTGATCCGGCAATACCCAGGTCCGAATTCAGTCTGGATTCTGGATGGGACTACTATCCACCGGCATCCTGAGATTATTCACTATCTACGAAGTGTTGGTGTCGTGGTGATCTTCTTGCCGGCGTACGGTCCGTTTTTTAAACCAATTGAGTTTATCTTCGGCTACGTCAAGTGCTCCTTCAGCGACACTACTCCGACGCTAGTGGGCGAGATTTAACCCCATTCGTCGTCCAAACATTCCAACGCTTCAAAGGTATTCACATGAGCAAGGTGTTCAACCACTGTGGCTGGAAAAAGCAAGGCTCCTTCGATCCCGTGGGGCCTTTTTAAACGAAAAAAATGTAAATTCACGAGGCGAAGCCGTTTTGCGATAAATCAGGTGGAGGTTGTGGAACCGCAGCTTCCCCCGTCGATCGGTTAAGGTTCCGCGTCAGATGATTGGCCCACATACGCCAAACAACAGCATCACCTTGGAATGTTGACCCCCACCGCGCTTGGAGGCTTTCCACAACATCTCTCAACGATGACTCCGCGGTTTTTCGCCAGCACGATCGGTCTCCTGCGGCTGGATGCAGGCGGCAACGAATGCATCTCGGTCTTGGGCTCTTGCAACTGACAATCCATACTCGTAAATTACGAGCGTCACTGTATGCCCTCGGATTTTCAGCAGCCACTGCCACGCCTGCTCTGACTTGGTGGACGCCACCACCTTCGCTTTGGCCCTGATCTGCATGACGCGATCCCAGTCAGCGACCTCGTGGGTCTCAACAGACCATTTGCCGTCCGCCCGCACTGCTCTACACTTTACACGACCACTGAACAAGTCCCAGATCTTTTGTATGATCTCGTGGAAGGACCCCCGTTGATGACGACGTCGTCTAGACTTTCACGTTGCTTTCACCATCGGCCTTAACAACAACTGGTACCGATGGTTTGAAGATTGTTCTGCGGCCGCGTCGGGTGCATCTCCTGGTCGTGGCTGCGATGCAGTCGCTGTTGGTGTAGCTGACGCAACTGTAGATGTTGTCAAAGTCCCACAAGCTCGTGCAGGAGCAGACGCAGTGGGTGTGGCAGGCCTTGGAGTGACTGGTGACGTAGTGGTCAGCTGTTGCGCCACTGCTGTCGTTCCTTGTAGGGGCAGTTGTTCGAGGCTACTGGTATCTACTCGTGTTGCCAGTGAGGCCTGCGATGTCAAGAGGGGAGCTGCTTGGTGTAGGGGTGCGACTTCGCAGAGGGTACGGCGAGACGCGTGTTTGGCTGCGTTGAAGTGGCGAGCTCAGCGGTGTGGCTGGCATGAAGCAAGACTGGAACTGTCTGTGCACTTGTAGAGCCTCTAACTCGGGGTTCTCGCTGCTCTCGAGGCTCTCGCTGCTGACGGGGCTCTCGCTGGTGACGGGGCTCTCGCTGCTCTCGGGGCTGTCGGCACTTGAGGAGGATTTCTGGCTTTCGTAGTTTGCGGCTTGGCGGGGGAGCGCGACCCCCTAAACATGCATAGATTTCATTCTTGATGATAGGTGGGGCGATTGGTGATCGGTTCCTCTGGATTGATTCAACCAATCGATTCAGGAAATTTTGAATCGAACGCATACTCGATGTCTGTATGAAGAAGACCTTCTGGTGGCAGCAAGAAAAAAAACATATTCCGGAAATTGCTCCATTGAGCTGAAATTTTGCAAAAGGTTTGATGTGCATCGTGCGAGGTTGTACATTGCTAATTCCGTCCAAATTTGCGGATCCTGGTCAGTTTGCTAGCGTGTTCTGAGCCACGACATACAAAACCCAAGTCAAAAGGCAATCGCCCAAAAGCAAAACATATGGTTCGAAAACGACGCTTCGAAGTCCGCGTTCGTACTTACTAGGGTCAATAGTGAGGCCAAGTGCTTCCCAGTTTTCGGTCGATTCGCTGGGCGATCTCGCTTGATTGATTGGATCAATCGTGACCGGAAAGTTCGAGTAGAACTCGCAATAACAAGTTTGATTTCTCCACGTATGCTAAGGATGGAGAAACACCCATCGAAGCAATGGTATCTCGACCATTTGGCCTCATTTTTGGCCTGAAGTGGCCGCTACTCCGAAAGTGGTACTATTTGATGAGAGTCGTTCCTATTCACAGTTAGAATTTATATCCCACCAATTTGACATTTATAATGATATTTGCTAATCCAGGGTATGGTCTAGTTGGGCTTTTGCTCGAACCTGTGGATACAGATTCCGCCCACTAACTTGATCAGCTGCATCGGTTCTGTTCCTGAAGAATATTCATTGTTTTCGTAATATTTGATATTACATTTGACTTTTTCAAATTATGTGAGCCTGGATAAGCCGATATAATCATTTATACTGCATTTGACGCGTTATGGACGGATGGTGTGTTCAAGTTAGTGGGCGGAATCTGCATCTACGAGGGATTACAACTAGACGCCCACCTGATATAATTGGTGGGAATTATGTCCAGGTGGCCTGCTGCTGGTGCTCGCTGCAGTTTCATGGCTCTCTTCAACGTTGCTGCCGCTGTGGCAATACCCCAGATCGTTCATCAAGTGCAGTCTTGAGAATATGTGTCCTGAAGGCATTGACAACGTCGTGATGCTTTTCGTTTGACCATACACGTTTTACCGGATATAAAAAATCGATTGCCATAAAAATTGCGTATTTGGGTACGCTCTTTACAGGCATCGCTTGGTTGTCAATATTTTAAATGTCACACTTCCGACTTTGATTGCCGTTTTTTTAGGGCGGGTGTTGCAAGCCAGGATTATTTTCAGAAAACGTACGCAACTATCCCCACTTAAGTGCGAATCCTGGCCTTAATCCTGGTATAATCCTGTAAAAATCCTGAAGATATAAAAAACACTGCAAGTTGCGTCTTATGTACGAAAATTGGATGTCTAAATTTTGCTGTGGGGGGCAACGGGGACGAGGAAGACACCTTCAGACAGCTTCGACGATGCATATTCATTCATCATGTAGATTCCCCAGCACCGAAGACTTCAAGCCGAAGAAATACGAGAAGTTTTAACGAGGTCGTACACATAAAAAGCCTAAATCCTGGCCTACAAAGGTGTGGTGGAGTAGATTCCAAATACTTATTTAGGCCCAATATAATATATTGTGTCTAAATAAGTATTCTAAACCCTTCGGAAATATTATTTCCGTTGTGTTATCGGAACATTCGTTATTCATATTTGAAGTGGTTCACACCAGGTCGCTCTCATTCATAGCATCATGGCGACCGATGCGAGTCTGGCGGAGCTGGAGACGCGGCTCATGACATTCACAGAGCAGCTGCAGAGCATCCACGAGCTGCTGCAGAGCGAGCCGACGAATGCCGAGTTCCTGGGCATCGCCAAGGACCTCGTGGAGGTCATCCAGCTCACGAAGGAGACGGTGCATGTGCTTCAGCCTATAATTCCACCTCTGTCGCTGCTAATTCGGCGCTAATTCGCTCTGTAGATCGACCTTAAAGTGACTGCAGCGTCCGTGAAAGACTCGACACATCAGGAGGTGCATGCGCAAGGTACGAGGATCAATGCTCGATAATTCGAGGTTAAATGCCCTCTAATTCGGAGTCTCGTTGTATGTCCTTCTTCAGAGCTTAAGTTCGCGCCGGGCTCAGTGGTGGAGGCCTTACAGCAGGGCGTGTGGTACCCGACCTATGTGGAATCTACGACGAGCGACGGCAGCTTCAACGTCAAGTTCCTGGGTTTCGGCACCACTGCGGAGCTGAAAGAGGAGGCTCTTCGAGCCGTGGAGGTGGACGCCGAAGAAGCGGCCAAGCTGCCGCGCAAGGAGGTGATCACGGAGGGCTTCAAGTGCCGAGCCAAGTACTACGCGGACGCAGTGGTGTACCCGTGCTCGGTCACTAATGTCACGCCCCTTGGCTTCCAGGTGCTGTTTGAAGGCTACGGTAACTCGGAGGAGGTGCCGTACGAGTACTTGAAGCCGGCGCTAGAGGCTCCGGAGACGCAGCAAGTAGGCTCTACTGCCGCTCAGACTGACTCTACTAACGCAGTTGATGGCGCTGTGGCGCATCCTGCTGCTGCTGTTGCCACAGCGCCCGCAGTAGCTCCTGCGGTGATCCACAAGCCCATTAAGGTGCCCGAGAACTTGCAGATTCTGCCCACGGACACGGAGGATGAGAAGGAGCGCAAGCGCAAACGACTGCGCGCTATTAAGAGTCTCAACCGACACAAGAACATTGACAATGAGCGCAACATCAAGCAGCACGACTGGAAGGCCTTCCAGTACAAGGCCAAGAAGAAAGGGTTGAAGAAAGGGGTTAGCGGAGTGCTGTCTAAGCGCGGTTCGAGTATGTTTGCTTCGCCCGATACGGTGCAGGGCCGCGTGGGCGTTGTGGGCAGCGGCCACGGCATGACGAGCTTCCAAGATGCAAGGACCAAGAGGCCCAAACACGATTAGAGAGCCAAGGAAGGCAATGCGGCGGCTCTGAACTGTTGTTCAGGGATTCGTGCGGTCTTTATTGATGCTGCATTTCCCTAGTACATCATCGCAGGTGACGCAATTGTGACTCCCCTTTTCAGTTTTGCTACTGGTTATGATTCCTTGTAGGCCCTCAGACATCCTCGATGGCGCTGCCGTGCTGATGACGCGCTGACCCAGTTAGCCGCAGACTGCTTTCCCGACTCCTTCTGCCGCTAGTGACGGAAACTCCCGACCCGGTACGTGACCGATCGTTGCTGGTGTTATGGTGCAGATGGCCTTGCTGGGCTTCGTCGCGACGCGCTGCTTCGAGGATATCGGGTTCACTCCATCCGTGGCCTCCGAAGCTTGTACTCGAGCCTCCTCGACTTCCCGTTCTGGAGGAGTTGATCCCCGCAGGCGAAGTCATGAAAGCTCTCACAGGCAGCGTTGGTAGCAATAGCGACGGGTCGGTAGCGAGCAGCTTTTCGTCGAACGGCGACTGCAGTTCCACAACGTCTGTGTAGGCAGCCAGAGAAGACGGTCGCGATAGGGATGAGGAAGAGGACGACATGGGGGACAAGACCGCCATCGCCCCCAAGCCTGCGGTGATATCGCCCGGGTCCTCTAGCTGGCGACGCTGTAGACGCCGTTGTCGAGCTTCGCTTTGCTGTTGGGCTCGTAGATGGCTTGTGAGCTGCTCGATGCTCTGCTCGAAGCCCAGCGAAACGTTGAAATGATGGACCATACTACGCGAAAACGTATAGCGCTTGGCGAGGTCCACCTTGTGCAACGACAGCAGAATCGGCACCAACAGCTTCCCGCGGTCCTCGGCGAAAGCAAGTTGGTCCGCCAGCAGGTCGCAATTCGCTGAGAGTGGCGACAAGACCACGAGGACAGCAGAACACGCGATGATCGCATCTTTCGCAGCAAGTTGTCGTGCTTGAACAGGCAGTCGCGCCAGTTGCTGGTCTGCGTCGCCCAAATCAACGCCGAATCCCCCACTTTGAGCCACGGTGCTCGCAGCTTCTTGCGACTGATGCGCATACTGCACGGCGGGGACGGTCTGGTCTACGATGCAGCGAATGCCTTGCTTGAGCAGCGACTTTTGCAAACGTAGGCAGAAGGAACGATGGAAATCTCCGTGGGCGATGAACACGAACGAGTCCGTGGCAGAAGTGAAGGCCAAAGACGACGCGAGCGAATCGATCCTTCGTAATGGGCGATAGAGCGGCACATTGAGAGGGCCCTCTGGGAAGCTGATGTGCGTGTTCGAAGCTTCGGGATCCTCACACTCGCTGGGATTTCCAGGGTTTCCGCATCCCTTGTCTTCCTCAGCATAGCATTCACTGTCATTGCGTCCGCTCTTACGGCGGGATGGAACGTTGTCAGCTTCGCCGCCGGCTCTGCCATCAGTTTCGTGACCAGGGAGCTGGACTTGTTGCTGCTGTTGCGCCTGGCGCCGAGCTAGTCGCGCACGGTGCTCTTCGATCTGGTCTTGAATACCATCCAGAAGCATTCGAAGACAGTGACAGAAGGCCTCGTCATTGTAATCCGGCACCAGCTCGAGGTTGCTCGCCACGCGCTTGCCCAGCATGCTGGTCAGCTCGTTCGTGTTGCTGTTCTCGCTCTGGACGCCCGGCTCGCCCTCACGAGAATCGGTGTCCTCCATCGTGTTAGAGCTGTTGCTTGTCAAAAGCGGACGCTTCCCGTCAGTTCCATCGCCATGGTCTTCCGACACGGGGAACGAAGCGGGCACGGTGGCGTAGTGGTGCTTGACGGCTGGCCGGAAGTCGATCACTTGGCGAGTCCACAAGTACACCTGGAGTTCCTCGGAGATCTCCATATCTTCGCACTGGATGGCCACGACGGGGATGTTCTGCATCTTGGCGAACGCCAGCTCTTTCATGCACCACTGCGACTGTGGATAGTCTTTCGTCAGTACAGCCAGAACCAGCGCACTACTCTGAATCCCACGCGCGATCTCCTGACGCCACACTGCGCCGCCCGTGATCCCTGTGGGGCCCATGGAATCGATCCAAGTTGTCACCCGTTGACGTTCAAGAGCATCGCGAAGTTTGCGAGCCAACGGGGCGTGCGCGTGGCTGTAGCTGATCATGACGTCGCGCTGGCCCGCCTCCTTCTTCACTGCGAAGCGCAGGGCCGGTGATCGCGCACAATCAATCGCACGCTGGCCGAGAAGATTAACCGCCGTGAGGCTTAGCCCAGCGCGCACGAACAGCACAGCCGCAGTCTGGTTGCGGCGGCGTAGCGCTACATGAAGCGCGGAATCGCCATTGCTCGTACGAGTAGCCTGCAGATCCACTCCGTGGTCGAGCAATAGCTGGAAAATACGTGGATCCAGGCCGCGTGCCAAGGACCTCGTTCCGCTGAGCATCGCACCTATTCCCCCTTCCTCGTCGCCACCGTCGTCGAACTCGTCGTCCTGCACGTGGTCGTCCCCGAGCTTGTCGCGTTTGCCTGCTGCACTCTTGGCGCCTCGCTTGATCGAAGCGCACGCACCAGCAGCGCAAATGCAGAGCAACGGGTCTCCTTGCGCATCGCGTACGTTCACATCGGCGCCACATTCCAGCAGCGTTTCGACAGCGCGTGTGCGGTTGAGAACGCAAGCCCAGGCCAGCGGAGTTCGGCCGAACACGTCCCGCGCTTCCACGTTAGCGCCGTATCGCACCAGGAGACGAATGATCCGCGCATGGCCACGCATCGCCGCCCAGTGCAGCGGCGTGCGGCGGAAACATCCGATGACTTGTTCGCCGAGCGTGTCCGGGTCCGCGCCATGCTCCAGAAGGAAAGCCACTTCGTGCCGACGTCCGCAAGCGCAAGCATCGTGAAGCGGAGTAAGCGTCACATCTCCGCCGTATTTTTCCATTTGCCGCGCAACAGCTGCGTTGCCTGCGATCCGCGCAACTTCAAAAGCCGTAAGCAGCAGTCCGTTGGCTTCGCCGGGAAGAGCTAGAGGGTTTCCGCCAGCATCCAGCAACAATCGAGTGCATTCTTTGTTCACAGCCCAGTACAAAGGTGGAGTGGCGAATCGTGGGTGAGTCGACAAGGCTGGCGCGTCGGGCTTCGCACCATAACGCAGCAGCAGCAACGTAAGCTCCACGTGACCCAACGTTACAGCCACGTGAAGAGGAGTCAACAGCGTCGACTGAAGCAGACCAACCGGTCCAAACGGATGCGAGGCGCTTGCGAGGCCAGGGGCGGCGCCTCCATTGCCTGCGCCACCACCTGCAGACGCACTCGCAACGACGCCGGCACTAGACCGACGAGCCACGAAAAAGAGTAGGCGAAACATCAGTCGGTACAGCCACGCGAGATCCAGCCGCAGAAGCTCCAGCTTGTCCAACTGCTGGACATCGAAGTGGCCATTGGCAAGCAGCTCGCGGACAACTTCAATCTGGTCGAATGCGACGGCCACGTGCAGCGGGTTCCGTTGTCCACAGGCGAGCAGCACCCAGCTGCCGAGATTCCACACGCGCAGTTCATACCACTCCGCTGCGAATTCCGGTCCAGAAATGCCCACGGCCGTCTCTAAAAGTGTCCGCACTTGGTCAACATCTCCACGCTTCGCTGCACTGTACAACGCAACTTTGACGTCGTGTATCTGCTTCTTGGAGCTGCCCGATGGTACAGCGTGTTGGTCATCTTGCGTGCCGCCATCGCGATTGCCACGTGCGGCACGACGCAGCCGTTTGCAGCGCCGCCAAAAAGCCCACACCGGCGAAGGTAGCCAGGCGTACAGCGGTGTAGCGAACGATCGCTCAATGTAATCGAAGCGCGAGTGGCCTGGAACGTAGCCGCGCTGGAAGAGAAAGTGTTGGTGCAGTCGGTGGAAAAGCACAATTTGCCTCCACCTCAATAAATAGGCCAGCACCGCCACCAGCTCGACGCACACTAGGATGAGGAAGTACCCCGTTGCGAGCTGACGGTCACAGGCTGCGAGCATCTCGGTGATGCTGCCGGAATCCGATGGCACGAACATAATCACCAAGATGTAGATCAGGTACGGGATCTCCAGCACCACGATGAGCTCACAAAGCGTGAATAAATACGTCTTCTCGAAGCGCTGATGCTCCTGGGTAATGTCGGCCACCGTCGACGAAGGAGCCACAAGAGCCGACGGCTCACCACTGCTGGACGTCGTGCTGCCTGTCGAATAATCTCTTCGTGCTCGGCGATACAGTCGACAAGCCTTGAAATTCAGCGCCGGAAGACACAGCAGCACGTTGGCCAGCAGAGAGTACGCGTACATGTCCAGGAAGTCGATCGAGTGCGTGTGACAATGCTCCTTGGCGTCTTCTCCCGCGCCTTCGTCCTGATGCTTTATAATGGCCGGCACGACGAGACCGTTCAGCAGCTCTCTCACGAAATACACGACTACAATCAGCGTCGAGTTGGCCACCATCCTGGCGCACAAGTACGTGTTGCTGTCTCTCTTGAGCCACGGGACGACGCACCACAGCACGCGGCGGATGCGCACGTAGCACCACCAGACTTTGCGTATCCTTAGCTGTCCACTGGCGTCCACATAGTAATTTCCCGATGGACACGTCGAATTCATCATCCCACAAGGAGCAGCTCCCATCTCTGCAATGTCCACGTTGCAGCTCACTTGTCCTCCTTGAGTCATGGAGCTATTGGAGGGCCTGGAAGAGTGGGCCGAGACGTTCGATGGTCCTGCTCTTCTTTGCCAATGGCTGTGGGCCTCATATTGATCCTCCGAGTGTCTCGAGCCGTGTGTGCGTCCTGCTGAGCTGGCGGAGACCTGTCGGTGGCTGGAAGGCGGCGTCTCGGCCGCGACCATGAGCGGCACGTCGTAGCTGGACAAGCCAGGCGATCGGGGTGACTTCACGGCCTCGTCCTCGCTTGTGAGTGGACTGTGCAGCGCTTTATGGCGTCGTCCATTGCTTGAAAGTGGCGAGCGCAGCGCTTGGAAGTAGCTGGAGATCTGGCTGGGCACGTGGACGTCGACGGAGGAAGAGGAGGAAGAGCGTGAACACTGCGCGGATGAGTTGGCGTCGCAGCTACTGGCCTCCGCCTCCGAGAGCTGCGGGGTTGCCATGGATGGCGAGGTAGAGAGGTAGAGCTGCATGTCCGATGGGCGAGCAGCTAATAAAAACTACTAAAAAAACTTGAACCGAATACTTCGACTATTCCGCGTAATCGTTAAACAACGTACCGAGCTACTCCACGTATTATGGACAGGACAGTATTATTACTAATTTTTACTTGAGCCTTGTATGCATATTAGTCTTATTACAGCTATTTTAAAATTATGTGTTAGTACTAATACTAATATGACTACTATTCTGAGTACTAACTACTAAATTTTGGCGAACCGATAACTCCTGCTGTCTCGCCGTCGCGCGACGCCGACTCGAGCGCATCACGGGCTCGACCTTCTTTGCTCTGACAAGTCCCGGACCAGAGCAAGCGAAAACTCATGCTCTAATTTCGAGCGATAGTGCATGCACAGATTTCAATTTCAAAGTGAGGTTCATTAGTGTCATGTAGTCATTCCTAGCGCCACCTAATGCCCATTCCTGTCCGAAGCCAATATTGCTGTCAGCAGGTCTGCAGGAGAGTCCGTGCCGTTGGCATCAGGCGCCCCCTGCCACCCCTGGAGTTACACCGCGCCGTTCGTTGACCCTGTCGAGTCCGCGTCTGCGTTCAGCCGCAGCCAATGCTGTACATCCGTCTTCGCAGTGCCAAGATGGCAGCCCACTTGGCTCCCGCGTGCGGCATTGCATGTGCGTGCCATTCCATCGTCACCCCGGTCCGGCCTGCCAGACGTGCGAATTCACGGGCCGTTCGATTGCAGTCACGATGATGTGATGTCCAGCTGGACACCTCTGCCGCATCCGCCGCCCTTCTTGTCTTCCAGTAAGCTCCCGCCGCTCGTTTGCTTGACGTTGGCGTTCTCGTAATGAGTTGTCGTAGGACATTGGCGTCATCTCCCACAACGTGTGACGGCTTCCAGTGGTTGGAGAT
The DNA here is from genome assembly GCA_033557995.1 of Phytophthora crassamura. Taxonomy (NCBI): domain Eukaryota; phylum Oomycota; class Peronosporomycetes; order Peronosporales; family Peronosporaceae; genus Phytophthora; species Phytophthora crassamura. Next base: position 942,262 of record JAUCED010000018.1, read on the forward strand.
GCAGGCCCGCAGCAGTCCGACATGAATTGCAGTTGCATTCGTCATGCCTTTGCTGGGCAAAGAGGTACTGTGAGCATATTGCACCACTGACGCACCCGTAACCCGGTTGACCTTCATCACCAGCGTTCCACTCGCTCGATCCTTTGTTTCGCCAATGGTGCAGTTCGCCACAAAAATGAGATAGCATGTCCCTGCGCGCGGCATTTCCCCCATCGCCTCTCTTGGTGATGCCCGCAGTACCTCGCATAGTGAGCGAGCAATTGCATTCTTGTGGTGTGGATCAATCTGCAGCTGAAATCCATGTGCGATAGTTCGATGCCCCTTGCCAAGAGCGGCTTCAAGGCGCGCTACGTGACACCCCGGCGTGGTGTCGGTTAGATTGTCGAAATGCGCTACCCTCCACCTCCACACTGCGAGGAGGTACGACGCAGCCCCCAGTTTCCAGCAAGCCTCTGTAATTCGTTCCACCGCGTTCCCTAATTGCTCTACCTGGGGAGCAGGCATCGCCTCCGTTATTTTCCCAGTCGCTATCGTGATCCCTGTCGGTATGAAAGGGAGTCGCAGCCCAAAAATCGCTTCGTCATAGTCTTGCATCCGTAAGCCCGCCGATGTCCATCTCCTCAGGAGAGCCGTACGGAGTCGCGTGGCTGCAGGACAAGTCCAGAAAACATGGTGGAGATCCACCCGCCCCTGCCGGGTGCACTCCTTGTGCGGGCATCCAAGTCCAGCTGAAACGGGATTGTATACCGAGAGTGCGCTGTGCTTAACCTGTAGGAGGAGCCGCTCCCCCCATGGATTTAGCCCCACGATCCGGCGAATCTGTTTCCACGGCAGCTTGTTCAGCCCGGTGGCCGCTGATTCGCTCAGTTCTGCCCATTTGGCTTGGTTTGCCGTTGTCAGCATCGCTCCTTTCTCTATTTTCAGGGTCCGTACTGCCGCCTTGTAGGTCTTTCTCGGCTGCATCCATCTACGTTTCCCCGCCCAGAGGCATGCCATCCGGGCCATTCTGGGGTGGAGGTGCACCGTAGCTACGGTCGCCGCTGCCTCCAGCACGTTCTGCACGCTTTGGACTAACGCCCTGTGAGACGTCAGGGCCGTGGAGGTCACCGCCGGATTTGGTGGTGTCTCCGCCTTTACCAGGTGCATCGTAGACGTGAGGTTGATCTTGATAGGGAGGTACCCCTTCTCCTTCGTGGAGTATCTGACCTGCCCACTGTGATCTCCTCTTCTCAGTAGCTGTGGGTAATTCAGTAGCAGCAAACGCATGATGCTTTCGATTTGCCCACGTAGCCCCTTGGTCACCTTCTTGCTCAAAGCTGTGACGAGAAGGTCACTGGCCTCTGTCCACCCTCCAGTGAATCACGTCCTTCACCTGTCGACCGGCTGCACATAGCATCCCGAAACGCTTCTTGACGTGCACTACCCTTGCATCCTCTGTGAGAAGCGTCATATCCGCCAGTACCAGGAACGGTAGCCACTCAAACAGAACCTCCCGTGGTGTTGCTCCTCCTCCTGGGTAATGTAGTGCTCACTCAGCCTTCCCCTCAGCACTGCAGTCTTCACCAAAAGTTGTCTTCCTCCCCACATCATACCGATGTCCCCGCGAAAATATGTAACGCAGTGCAGTGCGGTAACCATTGCCGCCCTGTGCGTCAGCATTTTCTCTCCTCCGTGGATATTGCACACCTTGATCCCGGTGGTCCAGATAGAGGGAAGGAGGCTGAGCCCGCGCATCTTGGAGTTAACATGCGAGGGCGTCACGAACAAGATGTTGCTCTGCACATCCCCACCGAGCCTCGCTGCTACATCTCCAACAATGTGAGTGTAATGATCTGCCTCCAGCGCCCATTTGTTGACTGTGGCCGCCGCTAGCGCCAGTAGCTCGGTCTTCAGGTCAGGGATGGCGAGGCCTTCCGTCTACCGGGGCAGCGCCGCCACGTAGTCATTAATCCACGCATGGCCGCCGACTTTTGCGTCCGTGAAATGAGCATGCCACACGAAATTCTTGATCATCCGTTGGAAAGCCATCACGGTCTTCGTGTCCGGCCATTGGTGCCGCCCGATGAAGAGCAACTTGGGGATCACGATGGCGGCAACCACCATGCTGCGCTGATCCGGCGTCATACTTTTGCGAGAAGCCAATGCGAGCCTTGTTGTCAGTTGTGTACGGGCAAGTTGCCAGGTGTAGGCAGCGTTGGGTAGACTGCCCACTTGAATGCCAAGATACCTCGACAGCCTGAGCGCCGGCTGAAGCTTCAAGGGCTCAGGGAGGACAGGTGAATCGGCGCACGCTGCAGAGTTGAGAGCTATCACGAGGGTTTTGTCCTCGTTTAGTTTTAGCCCGGAGGCCAGCGCGTAAATCCTAGTGATCTCCATGACATACAGTACTTCAGCAGCTGAGCGGATGAGCTCGCCGTGTCGTCTGCATAGCCCCCCACCTTAAGATTGACTGTGCCCGCCTTGCTACGAAGCATTATGCCCGCGATTTTTTCTTCCTTATCAATGCGCCGATACAAAGCCTCCAATACCAGCAGGAACAGGAGAGGCGCCAAAGGGCAACCTTGGCGAATGCCGCAAGTCACTTTGATCCACCGTCAAAGAAAACCATTGGCGAGAAAAGCGGACTTTTGTGCCTTCATGAAGGATGATTGCCGCCACGTAGACCTCTGGGAATCCTAACCAGATGAGAACTGCATACAGAAACTTGCGGTCCACGGAATCGTACGCCTTGCAGAAATCCAAGAGTAACGCCAGGCTGCCGCCAGCTCGGGATCCCTCTGCGCCGCTGCTTGTGCAGCCGTGAGCAAGTCGATTGTCTCATGCATCGTGCGGAACGGCACGAATCCGTTCTGGCTGGGGTGTATGATCATCGCCATCTTCAGACACGTCCTTGTGGTGAGGATTCTCGTCAGCAACTTATAGTCCGTGTCGAGCAAGGAGAGCGGGCGAAAATTCAAAGGGCCTGCGAATTGCCTCCCTTCTTCAGGCAGAAAATGTTTGCTTCTAGAAAACTTGACGGGAAGACTCCTGCCGGATACCAGCAATTAAACAACATCGTGAGCACTGGGATCAGTAGCTCCGATGAGTCGCGGTACCAGTCCTTCCCCAGCCGATCAGGCCCACACGCCTTTCCGGGTTTGGAGGCTGCCATCTCAGCTTCCGTAAATGGAGCGGCAAGATCCACAAGTGTTTCCCTATATTGGCCGGATTCCCCCAGCCAGCGCAGGACCTCCTCCCTTGCTTGCCTTGTTGAGCCTGGCTGCTGGAATATCTCTTGCCACGCGTCTCCAAGCGTGTCGGGCTTGTCATGAACACCTCGCTCTTGCTGCCCTTCTTGCTGCATCCAACTTGTGTATGTTGGTGTCTGCGTACTTGTTGCTGACCCTGCGAAACATGGGTCGTGAGCTTTCCCCTCCCTGTAGGTGCCTTCCCGAAAAAGTCTGCTCTGCCGGCCCGCCGTCCGCTTCCGGATACAGTCTGTGATAGCATTACGGGCTCTCTGAAGAGGAGTACCTCCTCTGCCTTCTTCGAGTGACAGTGCGTCCATGTGGTCTGAAATTTCGGCCACCGTTGGTGCCTGACCAGTTGCGGCCTCGTACAGTCGCCGTTCGCGCCGCAGGAGTCTCCTTAGCTTTTGTTTATACGTTGACCTGGCCGCCCGTCTTCGTTGCCTACTAATTTTCAGCGCAGTCTTCCTGATCTTTAACTTGATGTCATCCCAAGCGGTCGCCCATGTAGGTGCTGTATGCCGACCCCTCCTTCAAATAGTCCAGGAAAACTCTCAATTCAGCTTCCATCGCCAGTTTAACTGCATCTTGTGTCACCGCCGGTGGGGGTACACTCTCGCTGGTTTGCGGATGCGAATCGGGTCTTCTGGGCAGCGGAGGTGGAGACGTACCGCTTGATGATCAGCTCGCGTTCCCGTCCTGCAAACTTCCACTGCTGCCACCCAATCCGTCACCGAGGCCGCTGTATACCAGCGATCTAGTCGAGCCGTCGCCTCCTGGCAGCGTGTATCGATACGTGTGCGTCTTTTGGTAGTGGAGGGAGCAGTCCACGTGGTCCTCGGCCGCAGGCGGGGGGGGAGGCGTCAGAAGCCCCCACTTTGCGAGAAGGTCCGCTAGCGCGGGCGATTCGTGTTCCGATGCCGGTCTTTGGTAGCTGCGGTCCAGCCTGCCGTCCATGGTGCAGTTGAAATCCCCTCCCAGCAGAATCTTGTCCACCGATGGTAGCTCCAGCTCCGCAAGAGCTCGGAAAAAAGCTTCCCGACGCCCTCTCTGGTTGGGTGCATAAATGCAAATAAGCAGAAATTCAGCCCCCGCGTACCGTCCCGATATGGCAATGAAGTGTGGAGTCCAGGTTCGTCGTAGTGCAGGTCTTGCGTCGGTGAGGTGTCCGTACGGATCCAACAAAATGGCCACCCCCGCTTTTCTGTCTTGTGCTGGTGGCCAGAAAGATAACTCTGGAGCGTGATCACCTGTCCTGAACCCCCAAGTACGGGCGTGTAATTGTTCCATCAGCTCCACTTCGCCCTGTGCCACGTGGGTTTCTTGGAGGAAATTAACGTCTTGGCGTCCATGCGAGTCATCCAGTTTGAAGGATCTGAAAAACTCGTTCCGGTGCCCTTCCGTACTGCCGAAGCCATTGACATTGTGTGTTACACAGCTGAAAGTCCTCTCGTGGGTATGGAGGCCTGCTGAAGCGCCTATCGAAGTCCCATCCACCTTCGTCTCATCCACTCTGTGCTCAGCAATGCCCTTCCGTCTCTCGTCTTTGAAGTCCCGACGGACTTGTTTTAGCCGTTGTACTGGGGTCAAGGTTGGAAAAAAAATCACCCGAGTGTGCGCTGCCGCGGCACGCCCCGTTGTCTTCCGTGCAGTCCCGTCCGGTGAGAGTCCGACCTGGTCGATTGATCCGGCGGGCTCTGTTGCGAGTTCAGTGAGGCTGGTCTAGCTGAACTCGCTGGTTTTGCCGAGGAGCCCTCAGCAACGGGGGGAGGCGGGCAGCCCTGCCTCCATAGAGACCAGCCGCTCCTCCCAAGTTAGACCACCTGGCACCGACACCGCCAGCCCCCAGTGGGACTGTTCCTCGCAGAGCTGTCGCAGCACAGGGTGCTCTCCGTATAGGTAGCCGAAATGAGACCGCCCGCAAAACAAAATCGTAATTTTTAATATTATTACAGTGGAAATATCGCCACTTGTTCTCACGTGAAGGGAAATTCGCACTTAAACGAACTTTCGAGAAATCGCGTTTAGAACATTCGGAGGATTGACTTTTTCCCTCTTTCACAAACCAAAACCACAGCGGCCGAGATGGAGCACGACGGGAGCGCCCCCGTAGACGCCGAAGAAGAGCACAGCGGGTCGACTGCGAGCTCGGGGGAGAGCGTAGAGGATCCTGACGCGCATGTTGAGCTCGACGACGCAGTTGCTCAGCATATTGACACGGTGCTGGGTGTCCAGTGCTGTGATAAGCGCTGTATCGAGAACCGAGCAGAGGCGACAACAACTTTCCTCACCGGTTACATGAAGATGACCAAGGACTGCCAGCGCACCAGCTTGATCACAGCGCTAGCAACGTGCTCAGGGCTCTCAGAGGAAGGCCAACGACACCGATCTACAGGCGCTAGAACACGATATTCGTACGTCCTGCCTCTCGTTGGCTCCGTCTGTCGTACGGTTTTCCAGACCGTGTTCAACGTTAGCAACGACACCATTACACGGTACGGCGTTAATATTGTTTTTGTTTTACCAAAGGCAATAAGACTGAGATTGAATTGTTTTCAGGTATCGTAACCAAGTGAAGAGAGGAGAGTTTTCGCTGCCTGCACACGGCAATGCTGGTAACAAGCATGCACAGTTTGTGGATGAAGAAGCTATGAAAGCGTTCTTCACGAGGCTGGCCGAGACGCATGCAGACGTGTTCCTGTGCGATTCCGGTACCAGAAGTCGGAGAATGGAACGACGAGTCGTCAGCACACTACCAAGGAGTATCAGTTGCTGCCTGCGTACTTCACCTGGGCCGTGATGCTTGGTTGGTACGTTGAGTGGGCACAAGACGCACGTGTACGCTTCAAGGAGCCTTCGCTGACGTCCTTCAGGACAATTCTAGAGCGCACCTGCCCCAACATCCGCATCCGCTCGACTCGAGACAATGTATGCGACGCCTGTGTCATCTATCGAAACGCGATGGGGCCTGAGCCGTCCGTGGAGGACACTGAAACCATTGCAGCTCATGTGAACGATGCAAAAGCGATGAGACGTCAGTACGTAGCTGATTGCAATGCAGCTACGACAGATGAACTGGTGACCACTATCGACTTCGCGCAGAACATTGCGCTGCCCCACTCCGCCCAAACACCATCGATGTGGTACTTTTTGAGCCTCATTTCGGTGTCCGTGTTTGGAATTCACACGCACCCGGACAAGTTGCAGTGGAATTTAATCTATTCCGAGCGTAAAGCTAAGAAGGGCAGCACGGAGGTGATCTCGATGCTCGACACGTATGCAAGGATGCGCAAATCTACAGCAAAGGAAAATGAGCAAAACGTTGGCATGTCTACGCCGATAACTGCGGTGGGCAGGTCAAGAACAGCCATGTGCTTCAGTTCTTGCTGTTCCTCGTGCACACGGGCTCGTTGCAGAGCGCCAAACTGAGCTTTTTGGTCAAAGGGCACACAAAAATCACTGCGACCGACACTTCGGCTACATCAAGCGCTACTACGCCAAACGAGACCTGTGGATTCTCGATGATGTTGAGCGGGCTGTGAGGGAGTCATCGCCTGATAATCGCTGCATCAACTTGGAAGCCTCTGATCACACCTTTCGAGAGTTCAAAGGCACGCTTGACGGGCTCTACCGGAAGCTGGACAAAATCCAGAGCTACCAGCTATTTGAGATGCGCGCGGAGGAGCCTGGCCGGGTGCGATGCCGTAAGCGTCCAAGTGGTGATGCAGTCATTTCAGGACCTGCTGAAGCGGGGTGTTGCAAAGACTCTCAGTGTTGAGGAAACTGCCGAGCTGTGGACAAGCTTCAAGAAGCTGGATCCCCCTCCACCAAACAAAGAGAAGATCCACGACATCCACAAAAAGGTGTTGCAGTATGTTCCACCCGATCTGCGCACTGACCCGATTTACATTGTTCCCGATGACCTGGATGAAGAAGAAGTTGCAGCTACGAAACGATCTCGGCGACAGAAAGCTTCGCAGGGTAAGAAGCGTGCTGAACGACGACGACAGAACGTCACAAGAGGCAAACCAGGACACGCGAGCAGCAATAGCGCGTCAGTAAAATCTAGCAGCAAATCAATATCAGTCTTAACGCCGATTTCATCTGAGCTCGCTAATTATCTGGTGGTACACATAAATGTTTTTTATTCGATTTTCCAACGTATAATCCTCGTTTTGAGGGTGTTAGAGCGCGTTTTAAGGGAAACGGAGTGCATTAACGACTTCTACGCTTCAAACTACATCTTAAAACACGAAGAAGCAAAAAAAACACTTTCTCAAATTTGACTTCACCTGCTTCGCGCAAGCCTTCGTCCCGCGATCCAAGTGTCATATCAAGCCGTACATAGCTTAAAATGAAGCTAATATACCCAACTACGTCATAGACTTTAAAACGCGAATCGCGCACTTAGGCGTTAAGACCCAAAAATGTTTTGCGCGGTCTCCGGGATGGGAGGTGCTCCGAGGGAGTATTTAATACTCCCTCGGAAGAGATGCTGGTTGGCTTCGCCATGTTAGCCACGTTTGGCCAGAGGCGAACCAGTCTGCCCCGCCTGTCTGCATCTCCCGCAAGGGCGCGATCTTGGTGATCTCCGCCATTGATTGTGCATGCTGCGTGCCAGGTGCGACTGTACGCTACTGCCGACTCTGGGGCATCATCGTCAGCAATTACACGTTGCATGGCTGCAACTACTATATCGTAGCATTCCAGCGCCCCCACCGCAGCACCATGTCTTTCGAAAGTGCCTTGGCTGCCAATTCCGGGTATGGAAGATAACTGAACAGGTTGTGCAGTGATTGCCTGTGCTCAACCAGCCATGGCATGAGCCCTCCAAGTGTAGCGCTCTTACCATGACCCTAAGGAGGTCTAAATACGGCAGGCGCCCTCCGGATCCATTTCGCCGTCGCAGCGTCGTTCGCTTTGGTCAAATGCCGCATTTTGGACCGGTCTGAGAGCAGCTCCGGTTCCATTCCAATGCAGTTCAGAAGAGTTCGACCCGTCCATGCGTTGATATCGGGTGTCGCTCCTGCATCCTGTCGTCTCCCTTTTCATTTTGAAGACTGTCGCGGTCAGGTTCGCTTGTCATCAGTGGGCCTGCCGCGTGCTGTAGGCGCACCGCTTCAGCAGCCAGGCCTTGCTCAAGGTGGGCTAGATCGCACGGCTCTAAGGACAGCGTGGGCAGATGGAGACGTCGGTGCACGACATCCAGGCGCTGGCGACTCTCCAAGCCGCCGATTAAAATATCGTTCACTTCCTCCACATCAAGGAGCTGGTCCACCTCATCCAGCCGCGGGATGCACCGGTCGATGTGGCCGATGACGTCCGCATACCACGGATGGGTACTGCAGGCCTCCTGCGCAAAACTTCGGTCTCCTTCAGCTTGCCACTTTGCCGCCAACCCAGCGTGATGCATCCCGTAGAAATGTCCTTCGTGTCGTTTTAATACGAGTATCACTGGGATCACATGGAGGCGCGCATACTGTTGTAGCATCGTCTTGGCTGCTGCGTCCATCGAGCCGCCGCAGCCTGACTCATGCATCTCCCCTAGTTAGCAAGTAAAGTAGTATCGCTGCACCAGCGCGTCATTGTTGGCCTTGACATCAGAACGAAACTCGGCTCCCGTAAGTATTGCGCCATTGCACGGAGAATTCGGTCCCTGCCCAGAACTCCGTCGGCACATGCGTATTCACAGTTCTGCGGCGTTCCTGGGCGTAATGTGCATAAAGTGCGGCTGTGGCCACCGCCACGTCCGTTGGCGTTGGCGACAACGGGTAAAGCTTTCGCAGTTCCCTGCAAGGGTCTACAACCTCACATGCCACGTCCTTAGCCAAATTAGCCATCATAAGCGTGTATACGCTCCGCTTCAAAGTGTTGATGCTGCGCACCACCTCGCTACTGATCCGAAGCTGCCCATCATCAACGTAAGATGTGGACCCGCATACGCGCATTGTCCATTCGCCGGCACAGTGATCAGCGTTCCCTCGAACGGAAGTATAAACACCGGTAGCTGTTGGGGCATGCCGGGGGCAGCCTTCGTCCTGTCGTACTTGAAACCGTCTTGGCTCAGCGTCTGCAAGTCTGATTCTCCTTTCATCAGGCCCTGCTGCCGGGTAGAGCTTGCTTGATTTGGCTCTACACCCTCGTCTGCTTCCTGGGTGAAACCGTTCTCCATATTTTCATCCGCCGAGTTTGAAGCAATTGAGTAGGCAAATTCCGAGCCAGGTGTCTGCGCAGGTGACTGCGATTGCGATGGTGCCGAGGAGCCTACGTAGTCTGAAAGACTAGAGGAGTCGTCCCCCTGCATGTCCTCCATGCCACCTGGATCCCCAGCGTCGACATTCATGTTGGTTGTGGTTGCGTCGTCCTTGGCTGCCAACAAGGAGTTATCGTGCTGCCCAGTTGTGTCTTGCACCTTCCGGTCTTGGGTCGACGGGTACGCGTACGCAGCCTCCTCGTCTTCATCCACATTATCGTCCTCGGAGTTGCCTCCTTCGCTGTCTTCGTCTATGGCCGCAAACCTTCCTTTCGCTCTATCGTTAGCAAATTTCGCGAATGCCGCTTGCCCCCTGCGCTGAGGCGCCCGGCCCTTCTTGGACCCAATCCCAAGATCTCCATTACGTTGTGACTGCTCCGCACCGCGTGCAGCGACTTTGCCTCGTCCAACCTTCGTGCCAGCCGTTGCATCCGCGGCCTTCCCCGTGTGAAGACTGCTCTCTCCTTTATCTTTGTCGCCCGTAGCCTTCTGCTGTCGAGCCTTCTTGTACTGCACTAGTTCTTTCTTTTTGGCTGATTTGCTGTGCGCAACCCGGTAGTCGTGGGCAGCACTTGCTGGTTGGGAGATGTTCTCCTCACCGCTCGTGTTGTCCGCTGGTCCCGGCTCTAACGACCCTGGTTCCGTCACCGCCCTAGGGAATAGAGTCTCAGCCGTTCGGTCTCGCCCCTCCGGCGTGTCCGGCTTTGCTGGCCCCGCTAGACTCGGCCGCTTCGATATCTCTGCCACCATCTCCTGTTGAAGCGTCTCCAAGAATGAAGCCAAACTGTCTCCGTCCGAGTGGACGTATTGCACCGCCTCCCCAACCTCATGGGAGTGCAACGCACCCGTGTATGCCCTCTTGAATTTGAGCTGCGATCTGCTTACCTGCGGTGGCGTGGCCCTGCAGAAGTCCGTAGTGTGGTACGGAGCAAAGCACCTCGCACATGGAAGTCTGAGGTGGACGAGGAAATGATGGACCGTGAGAAGACGTCCGCATAAGTCCAGCTTGGTGACTCCACGCAGCGCTTCCGGGCACTCCAGTCCTAAAACCTGATCACTATGTACCGGTTGTCGGTTACCTCCGTCGATTACAGACGAGGGCGTTCTGCATCCACAATGAGCACTCCTGGTAGCTGCTGCATGGCCGTCACTAGCGCCACCAGCCCTATCGTATCAGACCCGTGTACTGGACAGCATAGGCGTCTCAGCTGTGCTGACTGCCGGACGCCATCGGCCATCGTGCCGGTGGTGTCTTCCAGCTCTATGCACACACCCTGGAGCCGCAAAGCATCGCCGCGATAGCTGTCGGCCAACCTTCGCGAGTGGAAAACGAAATGCAGCGTGTGGATCCCATCGAAGAAGAGCATCTTTACGTCATCCATCAGACGGGCAATCAGCGATCGTCCTTGTGTCGAGTCGGCATTGGCCTCGTGCAATTGCGCGAAGAGCGCAAAGTGAGTCATGCTTTTCCGGAGTTTGGCACGGGGAGGTACGTCTGCGGTGAGCGTCTTTTCGACGTGGGTCTCGTGGAACTGCTCCAGCATCGCTCGTTGCAACAGGGGTATCGTGGCCTTCAGAAATTTCGGCGCATGGGGAAGCTCGAGAGATCCGCTTAGGTAGGCTAACAATGCAGTCGTTTCAAGATCCGTGCGCGGTCGAAGCGCCGTATCTTGGTGCACTTCCGTGCCCAACATAGCAACCGTCTTCAGATCTCTGGTTGTCTGCGTCTCGTTCGCGGTTCGTATACTGTCCAGTCCTTGCTGATTGTGGCTAAAGCCAGCACCTTCCTCTCGCGGGGTCGCCACCTGCCAGCGATTGCGTTCACAGCGGATGGCTTGGGAAATCCGTTGCCCTCCCCGCGCACCGCCGCGGCGTAACTGCCAGTGGGGGTGGCCCTTGTCCCCCGGTAGTATTCGGCGACGCATTAGTTGCTGTTGCTGTAACGGGACGACCTCCCGTTACAAAAGTAGGTAGAAGTCACAGTCAAAATAGGCTGTGACTTGGCACTCTGTCATTGGACAGAAGTCGCCCTTTAGTATGCATATTGGCCAGTTAGCGTGCAGCACCTCAACCGGTGGCTAGCAGGTAAGCTCGGCTTAAGCACGGTTTTGCGACCGTACTTTAATATCACCCAGAGTCAATTTTGCTTATAATTCCACGAGTCTTGGCCTAACGCCCAAGACATTGCTTCCTCAACACAACAGCGAAAGCTTACGTATCGGTTGCCTTTGGCCCCGTTACACCTGGTAGCACTTCGTAGTCCTTCCAACGACCACGAACGATGATCGCGTCAACGATCGAAGGAACGTCGGGTGCGCGACTGGGACACGAGCAGTTCCCCCACCTGACCCAATTCGAGTGGGAGGGGCTTCACCGCCTGTCACAAGTCTCCGGCGAAGCAGTGATCACCGCACTACTGTCCACGGGGACAGAACAACAACACCGCCTTGCAGCTCAAGAGTTCATGGCGCGCGAGCTTGCGGACACACGTCGGCAAGCGCTGACTCCCGCGCAGCCCAACATGAACAAGGCCGACATCGTCAAGCTCGATGTCTCGAGCTACAACGGCGAAGGCGCCAAGCGGATGGCGCTGAACCGCTGGTCTGCGAAATCGACATGGCTGTCGCGGCGCGACAGCTCACGACCGAGTTCGCCCGGACGAACTTCCTGATGTCCAAGCTGACAGGCAAGGCCAAAGAATGGGCACTCGGCCGCCGTGTCGCTGATCCGTCATGCTTCATGACGATGGACGAGTTCGCCTGGACGAACTTCCTGATGTCGAAGCTGACAGACAAGGCCAAATAATGGGCACTCGGCCGCCGTATCGCTGATCCGTCATGCTTCATGACGATGGACGAGGTCAAGGACGACCTGCGGCTCGCGTTCGAGCCGCCTCAAGATGAGGTCCAACAGCGGACGGCCTTCCTGAACTTGAAGCAGGGCAAGCTGTCGATGAGAGACTACATCCAGCATGCCCGCCATTTGGTGTCGTGCATCGTCGAAAATCCGATCGACATTACGACCTCAGTTCATGTCTTTGTGACCGGAATGAACGCTGGCTACCAGCGTTCATTCCGGTCACAAAGTGGCGTTTCTATCTGACGCGGAAGCCCGCCGCGACGCTGGAAGAGGCCTTTGCTACGGCGCTCCGTGAAGACTACAGGGTCACGGCCTCCCGCGCGTTCCCGTTAATGCGAACACCGGACGTCAACAAAGCCGTGCCGATGGAGATCGACGCGTCGCTACGACCCGCCCCAGAGCCGCCGCCGAGGCCGAGGCGCTTCCAATGGACAACGAGCGATACTCTGCTTTCGTTGCCGCAAGCCTGGTCATCGCGGCGGTCTGCCGCGCGCCGGCTCCCGTGCTCGCCGCCGTCGATGCCATCGACGGCTCTGTCTCCTCCGGACAGTCAAAAAACGGAGACGACCAGTAGGCGCGGGGCGCCCTACTGGGCAGACGGAGGATCTGAGTTCCTTGGTGGCGGAACCTCCTCCCAGCCCCGCTGTGCTACATGCACAGCCATACGCCACCACATCCAGCAGCGACAAGAGGCTGATCATCCTCAGTCTCCACGTGTAGGGCGCGCAGCGTCCCATCCGCGCCCTGCTGGATTCCGGCGAGACGAACAACTTCGTTCGGGCCGAGAGTCTTTCGGTGCTCCCGAGAGATCTGCAAGTGCGTGAAGGTCCCGGCTCAATGGTCGTCAAGTACGCTGACGGCAAGCCGCGGCAGCTGCCGCGACGCAACGTCAAGTTCGCGTACTCCTTCGACGACTTCTACGGGGACGATGACTTCCTCGTGATGGACTTGAGCGGGTCCTTCGACTGCGTCTTCGGGATGCCGTGGCTGTCACGGCATCAGCCGAACGTCGACTGGCTGAACCGCACAGTCCGCCCCCGCGACATCGACGTCGACGGGGTACTTGCGTTTCTCCGGTCGTCGACCAGCAACAACCCTTGGCCGCACGTGGCCGTCATGGATCCCGACTCCATGACACTCGCGGTGCACGAAGAGAGCGATGGCCCTTCGTGCGCGGCGTGTAACAACGCCACGTGTGCCGATTCCAGCCTGCAGCGGCAGCTGGATCCGAGAATAGCGGAAGAGCAGCGGCTCCCGCACGAGAACAACGCGATCGAGCAGGGGCTCCCGCTTGCGAACGAGGCGGTCGAGCAGCGGCTCCCGCATGCGAACGAGGCGGTTGATCAGGGGCTCCCGCATCCTGACGTCGTGGTAGAGCAGTGGCCCCCCGACAGGTGAAGACCAAGCGGCGCAAGCAGAAGAACTGGCGCGGTCGTCTCGGTCCCCGCCCCAACCATACTTCAGACAGTGAAGATGAGGAGCTCGACGTTGAGGTGCTCAACGTCATCGAACACTCGAGCACCGAGTACCACCGGCGCCAGCTCCGCGTTGCCAACCATCTCCACGGCTGCTGCGGCGCTCACTAAGCTCCCAAGCATGTCCTGGAAGCGGTTCCTGAAGGATCTCAAACGCGGTGAGATCGAACAGGTCTGCGTTCTCACAGCCGAGGGTGTCCTCGACGCTGCGCCTCCTGAGGCCACGGTCAACGCCGTTGCTTCTTCAGTCGCAGACACGCCGGGCAAGCACGAACGGCCTGAAGGTGCTGAACCAAAGTCAGCACGCGCAGAGCGCTTTGCATCCCAGTCCTGGGAGGCGCTGCAGGCCTCGGGCAATCCCGTGTACTCGCTGGCTCGCGAGTACGAGGACGTGTTTCCAGACAAGATCCCGGCCACGCTTCCCGCTGATCGAGGCGTGAAGCACGAGATCGACCTCGTGCCGGGCGCGAAGTACTGCGTGACGCGGCAGTGGCCGCTTCCTCGGGATCAGGTCCAGGCTATTGATGACTTCTTCGAAGGGAGAGCATCTCCCCGCACTCGTGTCCGACCTTCTGCGTGAAGAAGGCCACAGGGGGGTGGCGGATCGTCCACGCCTTCAACAAGCTGAACGACGCGCCGATTCCAGCCCAGACCCCGATCCCGCGCAGGGACCATCCTCGACTCGATGGCAGGCAGCGAGGTCTACAGCGCCATCGACCTGACCGATGGCTTCTACCAAATCCTCATGCGTGAGAGCGACGTGCCTCTCACAGCGGTGAGCACGCCAAGCGGCATGCTATGGGAATGGCTAGTCATGCCGCAAGGGCTGAAGAACGCCCCAGCCACCTTCAACCGAATGGTGTCGCAGGTACTCCGGCCGCTTCGAGACTTCGCTCCAAGCTACTTCGACGACATCTTCGTGCACAGCAAGACAGAGCCAGGTCGCTCTGCCGTCGACGTTCATCTGGGCCAACTCCGACTAGTCTTCGAGGCAATGCGTACAAACAAGTTGTACGCGAACCTGCGCAAGTGTGTGTTCGTCGCACCCGAGATTCCGGTGCTCGGCTGCTACGTCAGCAAGGCTGGTGTCCGTGCTGACCCTGAAAAGATCTCGTCGATCTGTTCCTGGCCGATACCCAGAAACGTTAAGGAAGTCCGACAATGGCTCAGGCTTGCCAACTATCTGCACAAGTACAAGAAGAACTTCGCGGCGATAGTGCGACCCCTCTCTCAGCTACTCAAGAAGGACGTTGAATGGTCCTGGACTTCGGTGGAACAGACGGCGTTCGACACCGTCGAGAAGAGCATGGCTTCAGCGCCAGTGTTGGCGCTCCCGAATCACGACAAGGCCTTCCACGTCGTGTGCGATGCGAGCGACTTCGCCATCGGCTGCGCGCTGATGCAGTTCGATGACGAAGGTCGCGAACGCGTCGTGAGCTTCCAGTCACGACAGCTGAAGCCTGCGGAGCGGAATTACCCGGTCCCTGACAAGGCGTTGCTAGCCATGCGGTATGCCTTGATCAAGTTCCGTGTCTACCTCCTGAGCGAACAGACGTTCGCTCTGTATACTGATCATGCCTCGCTGCGGACGGCCACGAAGAGCCCGCATCTGTCACTGCGCATGGCGCAGTGGCTATCGTTCTTCGCCGAGTACAACTTCGTCGTACATTACAAACCTGGCAAGTCGAACATTCTCGCCGACGCACTCTCGCGCCGGCCTGACTACGACCCGCGGTCGGGGTCGTTTCCGGTGGTCGACGTTGATGATGACGATGATTGCGCAGTCTGTGTTGCGTCGGGCGCAACACGGTTTCGGTGCGCGCTGTCGGTCCATTACAGCAGCAGATCGCTGCCGCGTACGACGCGGACGCGTTTTACTCCGGCGTCATCAACTATTTCCGCGACCCGTCCGATAAGGCGCTGCGTCGTTTGACGGCTCCAATGCGCGCGTCTATCGCACGCTACAGTCTCGACGGCGCGGTACTGTCTTACAGCGTCGATCACGAGGACGCTCCAAGAGTCGTCGTGCCATGCGACGACGACGTACGTGCGCAGCTCCTCCACGAGTATCATAACAGCCCAAGCGGCGGCCACCTCGGCCGCGAGAAGACCTACGTCGCGCTGTCGCGCGACTTCTACTGGCCCCACATGTACAAGTGGGTCCGCAAGTGGGTCCGTTCCTGCGAGGAGTGCCAGCGCGTGAAGCCGGCACCCTCGTCGCAGGCTCCCCTGCGACCCCTTCCTGTGGCTGCTGACGTGCGGTCATCCGTCAGCATGAACTTCATCTTCGGGCTGCCAGCCGACGCCCGCAATCGCACGGGCGTTCTCGTGTTCGTCGACCGCTTCAGCAAGATGGTGCATCTTGCTCCGATCACCGCAACTGTGGCGGCGGAAGAGTCCGCCGCGATCTTCGTCGACGTCGTCTTTCGACATCATGGATTACCATCCGACATCGTGTCGGATCGCGACCCGCGCTTCACTTCGGCCTTCTGGACTCGTCTATTCCAGCTACTCGGCACGCGGCTGCGTATGTCCACAACCGCCCACCCAGAGACCGACGGCCAGACAGAACGCGCGACATCCGCGCGTTCCGGCTTCCCTGGCTGTGGCAGCACCCACAGCAGCGCGTGATTCTCAGTCTGCTGGGGGAGGGACCCCACCTATGGCGGCGTCGAAGGAGGTCTTCGGTTCAAGTGGCTTCGGTTCAAGTGACGACCCAAGCATCAACGCGCTGACTTATCCTTCAGGTCGAACTGATATATCAGGTCCGATTGATATCCCAGGGTCAGAAGCTCCATCGGGATCGTCACGGGCGACGTCATTCCCTGTGCCGCGAGACCCAGTGACTGGTTCGGCTTCTCCAGTGGCGAACTTCGAGCCCAACGAGCTGCCAGCAGCGGACACACCCGCTGCGTTCCCGGACTTCGTATTGCAGCGGCAGTCGGTTGTCCGCTACGTACGTGACGCCATCGCCATGGCTGTCGACAAGCAGAAGGAGAACGCGGACAAGCGCGGCCGAAAGAACATGGAAACGTTCAAGGTTGGTGAGCGTGTACTACTCTCGGTTACGGGCATTACAGCACACGCCGTGACGAACGTGGGAGCAAACAAGCTGCTTCCGCGCTACATTGGTCCGTTCAAATTCGTCGCCGCTCTCGGCGACGCTTACACGCTCGACATACCTACGGCTATGCGACTCCACCCTACGTTCTACGTCGGCCGGCTCAAGCGGTACCACTCGGCGGCGATCCCGAGTGAGGAGTCGCAGCGCTCGACTGCGACGGAGCGGGAGCCTTCTCTTCCTGATCGTCCGGCTCATGCGCGACGCCGTTCGCGCTTTCTTCGGCGCCGGCTGCTCCGGCTCCCAGACCACGGCCTTGCCCATCGCGACGAACTGACACTTGTACGCGTCGTGCGACTGCTCGATCTTCAGCAGTCGCTGCTCCTGTCGAGCGACTTCATCCCGGAGTCGCTCGGCCTCCTGCTCAGCGTCCAGCGCGCGACCCTTCGCCTCGTCGACCTCGTTCGCCAAGAGACTTAGGCGCCCAAGATTATCCGGCGCCGCCGGCGCTGGCGGTTCCTCGTTCGCAACAGCAGCACGCGGAGGCGTCTGCTCCGGTCCAATCCTCGGCTCCTGACGCGCCTGAGCACGCGGCGGTGTCTGCGGATCGGCCACCGGCGTCGGCGCTGGCATCTCCCGGTCAGCACCAGCTCCCCGAGCGTCATGACGCGGCTCCCATGACGAATAGTCGTCAGCGTGACGACGGCGCGGCTCCCATGACGAATAGTCGTCGGTGTGACGACAGCGCGGCTCCCACGACGAGCGGTTTTCAACGCGACGGCCCTCCACCGCTGACGGATAGCGCCGGAACGCTGCGCTGGATCGTGGATCATCTCGTGGAGCACCGCGATCCCACCCCGAGTAGGCTCGGCGCTCATCACCGCACCAGTACCACTCCGAACTCCCGCGAGTATCGCGTCCGCTGGCTTGGCTTCGCTCCCAGTGATGATACATGGGAGCCTCGGACCAACCTGCAGCTTGACGTTCCGGATATCGTGGCTGCATACGAGGCTGCGCTTGCTCAGGCTCCGGCACACGCAGCGTCATCCACTCCAGCGGCGCTTCGATCGGATCCGCCGCACGCGCAGGCGCGGGTTCATCACCTGCGCGCCTAGCCTGGTCGAGCGCACGCTCGTATGAACCGATGAGACGACGGATCTCGTCTCCAAGAGGAGCAACTGCGACATCGTCTCTCTAATCTTCAGCCGACGGTCGACGCGTGCCCGGCCAACAGTGCGGGCACTTCTCCAACATGTTCACGAAGCAGTACCGGTCTTCGTCCCAGAACGTATTGTGAAGGTCCTGGCGCAGGGTGCCCAGACCATATCGACTGCGCGCTGACTCGCGCTGTCTCAAGACTGCGGCGAAGTCCGGCTCGACGTTCCAGCGGCGGATGAAGGCGTTCCACGACAGTCGCAGCGACTCTTCGCGGGCTCCTTCGACTGGCTTGCCGCGCGAGGCGCGGAAGCGGCGAAACTGCTCGCGCATCTCCTGCTCTGGCGCGGGGTTCACCGCGCCGCTGATGTCGTAGAGTTCCCAGCGCGCCAACTCGGTCTAGATGCCCTCGCGGGCGCTTGCCGTGTTCCTCTCCGTCGCCATCTCCGTTGCTTGCACGTCGCAAGGCAGATTGTGTTGTGAGGCCTCGCTCACGTCGAAGGCTCTCGTCGTTGTGAGAACGTGCGCGGGCGCACGTTCGAGAAGTCGTTGGTGCCGACGTTCAGCCATCACTGCCCCCGTGTCCCCGTCGTCTCGTCCCGGGATCTGTAGTCGTGGCCTCCTCTTGTCTTTCTTTTCCTTTGTGTTCTCTTTAGCAGACGGGTGTCTGCTACCTCAAGTGGGGGGTGATGTAACGGGACGATGTCCCGTTACAAAAATAGGTAGAAGTCACAGTCCAAATAGGCTGTGACTTGGCACTGTCATTGGACAGAAGTCGCCCTTTAGTATGCATATTGGCCAGTTAGCGTGCAGCACCTCAACCGGTGGCTAGCAGGTAAGCTCGGCTTAAGTACGGTTTTGCGACCGTACTTTAATATTACCAGAGTCGATTTTGCTTATAATTCCACGTGTCTTGGCCTAACGCCCAAGACATTGCTTCCTCAACACAACAGCGAAAGCTTACGTATCGGTTGCCTTTAGCCCCGTTACAGGTGCACTCGGTACGCTTACACTGCCCGTGCCCCTCGGCGCGTCCGATGGTGTCGTCACCGAGGAGGGGTTCGAGTTTAACGCTCCAGCTTCTGGACTCGTCTGGTGTGGACCACTCTGAAAAGCGGAATCGGTGGTTGTCCTTGGCGTCGGGTTCTTCGCTGCCGCTTGTTCCGCCTGGCCTGGTTCCAGCGTGTCCTGGGACGGGGCCCCGCTCCCGCCCCTGTCGTCCGGTGGCTTGAGTCCATTGCGGGCGAGGCAAGCGGATCCGTTGACAGTGGCAAGTGAGCGTGCAGCGCCTTGTGTCGGCCAGCTTCTGTGGTCGGTTGGGTTCTCGTCGCAAATCCTCCTCCCTGCTCCGGGGAAAATTGCAGAGTGTAGTGCATGCACAGACGACCTCACCTGCACCTGCACCTTCAGCCTGCAGTTCACGTACGAGACCTTCTTCCTATCGAGACCACGGACATCCGCAGTCGTTCCGACGACGAGAACCTCTTCAGCGACATCGTAAACTTGGCCTACTGCACAGGAGATCTACGCATTCGTACCCACGCTGAGTTCATCGCCGACAGCGCCTTGTACTTGTTGATCAACATGTCCGAGTGTGTCGGCTACAACATGACGCTGTCTCTGGCAGGCTACAACAAGACGAAGGCTACTGTTCTTAGAGAACTCCCGAACCCGGTGAACATCATCATTGGCTCCAGTGCTGGTGCCTCGTGTTTTCAGGTTCACTGGCGCACTCGAGGTAACACCTGTCAGGCCGATGATAACACATCACATCTCACAAACGTATCTCCAAACCTCGTGCTTTCGAAGGAGGATGTCATCGTACGACTGGATTGCTTGAATATATCGCGCCTGTTTGTTGCAAGCCATCCGGAATTAGTACCCATTCTAGTACTAATATTTTGCAGTCATTGACTACTAATGTGTTAGCTCTACTAATTCGCTTGAGGTCAAATAATATGATTATGCTTATTCTTAATACTAAGAATATTAATACTAACGGAACTAATTGGCAGTCTACTATCATATCATAAGTCATGATATCTGTCATTTTATAGCAAAGGACACGTTGATTGGACAGAATACTGTATAGGTCCTGATCGAAGACTACTGCGTCAACAAAAAAGTATGACGACCTCCGAGGAAGGTGAGCGTTGGCTGCGTGGCTCCGTGCCTCTCCTTGCCCTCGCTAACCCCCTCTCTAGCCGTGGATGCGTCGCTGCAGCAGCTGCATCTGGATGAAGAAGGACTGCGTGTGATCGAGATGCGGGGCTCGCTGCTGGACCAAAGTTTCCTGACTCAGCTGTGGCTGCTGAAGGGCTGCGTGTTCGTGTGGATGGGCGTGGCGGGCGCGACGCCGCGAATGGCATCTCTGTCCACGGCCATCGCCACACGTTACAGCCCCATGCCGCTGGTCACGGCCGTCGTGGGGGCGCCCGAGATGGAGGAGCAGCAGATGGCGCAGCGGCTCGCACGCCGGACGGGCCGCCAATGCTTCGTGTCGTGCCAGCTGCCAGACCACATTCCCGAGCTCTTCGCCTATGTGGAGAAGCAGGTGACCAAGCGGCTCATCGATGAGGGAGTCGGGGCTCAGAAGTGAAGCAGCTCTTAATCATGAGAACAAAAAGGTTTTGACACTCTGGTTGAGTCTTTTTGTTAGTACTAAGGTGTTGCCAAGAGCTGCCAGCCTTTCTATCGCTGGTCGTCTTCATCGCAGCTTTGACGACGTCCTGGTGCCCTGCAGGGCTTTGGGGTTCTTCTGAGAGTTTGTTCCCGCTTCTTGATGAGTTTGCTTAGACCACGAATGGCTCTCTATTCCTCTCCGAAACTTGAGGCAATCACTCTATCGCTGGGTTGAGGTTGCCGTGCACCTTGTGAAAACCGTTCGTTTCAGGGGCTTGCCAATGAATAGTTTCTACAGAATGAACTGTTGGTGCCAAACTACCGGCTTCGGGGAAAGTTATTTCCATTATTGATCAACAAGCTTCGTCATTCTCAAGACCGATGCAACGCGTCAGCGTTCCAACTCCATTAGCATGCTAGAGCTCATGGGATGAAACGAAGGGATCAACATCAGCTTGGATGCCAGATTCGTCGACAAAACGACAACCAAGTCAACTGTTCCAGCGCGCTTCCTCAAGACACAACGCGCAGGTCGTGCGCACTCTCTCTCTTTTTATTAGGCGACACTACCATCAACTATCCCTACTTGCAATCTGTAAAACGATAAAGCAATGAACATGTACGGGGTTCGTGTTCTGTTAGGCTAATGGGGACGGAGTAACTACTCGAACTGATCCGTCCTGCCTTTTCTCACGTGGTCGGCTTACTTGTCCTTGAAGTTTTCGGTGCCGGACACCGGCGCACTGCAAAGCAAACAAATACATGTACAGTAGTGTGTTAGAACAAAATGTAAGGCGTGATCAAGTTACCATTGTACAGTGCGTACGTCGGAAGCCCCGCGTCCCTGAGAAGCTCCTGCGCGTACGCATTGTGCGCCAGCTTCGTCTGGAGACTGGAGATCGATGAGCAGAGCGACGTTCAGACATCGACCACCGTCACAAACTGAGTAGAGCAATTCCCTTCACGTACATTTCTCTCGCCTGGGCCGCATGCGGGGCTTGGTCGCCTGGAAGTCTGAGTAGCCCCGTGAACAACTCGTGGCGGACATTTCCCGTCTTAATCGCCGTTCTGGCGCCAATTGCACCGCCGACTGGCAAGAGCGAAATGGACATTATGCAAATGACTCAGATGTCATTCAGTTATGAGTCGAAGGCAAGACTCACCTAGCACGCCCACGACGCCCAACGTCGTGCCGAGTGCGGCCGCATTCCAGACGCCAGCCATGGCCGTCGCCCCTAAGAGCCCACCGAGAGCGGTCTGGCGTGTGCCTTTCTGTCTGCACTTGACGAACACCTCTCTCTCGGCCGGTGTGATGTCTCTCCTGGTCAGCACAAGAAAAACAAGATCAGTACACTACCGGACTCGAGTGAAGAAACTTCGTAGCCGACGGTACTCACATCCACGCTGGACGGCCAAACCCACGGGGACCCCACGGACCAGGTGGGCCATTACGGACAGGAACTTTGCCTTCGTGCTTGCCGAGCTCGGTTCGCATCGTGTACAGGACTTCGTACTGCTCCGAGGACATGGAGGACATCATCGTTGGAGTTTCTTCTGGTGGCTGAGCTCGAGGTGGAGGATTGAATTGTGAGGAAAACGTAGCAGCAACTGCACCAGCTCGTTGGAGTCAAATCGCAGCCATCAACGCAAGATGTTGTCGCCTCCCAGAGGAGTAAACGTTCGTGTTGACTCCGCGATTGGCATTCCGGTACAGAATGAACGGTTCAGAATGAATGTGCAACATGATGGGCACGTTGGAGGCTTCCTCGGTCCGTCTTCCGCGAAGTTGGCCGCAATGCAGTACTGCTACCTTTTGAGAGCTGGACGTCGGCGTGGAAACCACAGCTCAGCAACCCGACTTGAAAAGGTTATCGCAGAAGTATGAAAAACAGTAAAAATCCAACTGATGAAGGAAGAGTTCGTGTTCAAGGTTTTCATTGTTTCCGTCCCTCACTAAGCTGAAGAGTTTCGTGCGCACCGCCAATTCTCACTGCGCTGGCCCCTTAAGCAGTTCCTGCGCAAAGGCATTATGCGGCAGCTTCGTTCGGAGTCTACATAAGAAACATTCGCACACAAACCAACGTCAGAGTTTGGCTACGTTTGATCAGGCACATTCGCTACATACATCTCTCTCGCATGAGCCGCTCGCGGTGATCGCTCGCCTGGAAGCCGGATCATCTCGGACATCATCTCTTGGCGAATGCCGCTGGTGCGCACGGAGATCCTGGCGCCAATCGCACCGCCCACTGTGATACAGACGAGGAAGTAGCAAACAAAACAAGTACAAATGCGTCAGCAGTGCGGTAACTACCAGACGACTAAGCAGGTCAAGACTCACCGATCATCCCAGCGACACCGAGGAAACCCCCCAGTGCTGCCGCTTTCCAGACGCCAGCCATTGCCGACGCACCCACGAGTCCTCCGATAGCTGCGCGCTGTCTGCCCTGGTCTCGGTACTTCATGAGCACTCCCATTTCTGCCGGAGTGGCGTCCTTCCTACAACAGCGAGAAGTTGGCGATGAGTACACCGTCACGTTGGAAAGGTAGAAGGCACGCACATCCAGTGTTGAACTCGATGCCCTCGTCCTCCGAAGCCCCACGGACCAGGGCCGAAACCCCTCTGCCTCGGGCCCCACGGACCGCAACCTTCTGGTCCAAATCCAACAGGACCTCCGAACACACCGGGGCTGATCCCCTTCTTGTCAAGTTCCGAGCGCACAGTGTACACAACTTCGTACTCGGAGGACATCATGGCGCTTTCCTTTCTGGTGGTGATCGCTATCCTTGCTGACAAATTGAGTTGTGGGGTGCGTGCGGCAGAACATGGCTGCCCTGAATGTTTGTGCAGGGCATCAACGCACCACGTTGACTCCTACCGGATGTCTACGCCGTGTTGATTCTAAGACGGACCACCAGAAATGTATTCAACCTCGTGGTTGCCTCTTTCCAACAGCGATCAGCGACGTAGAGTGAACTTCATTGAGCTCTCTGGGAACGAACTGGAAGAAGTTTCTGGTGTATGTGTACATGTATATTCTTGCAGTGATCGGTAGGCCAGTAGTCGTGCAGACTTAAGACAGCTCTGCGCTGTTTTCACTGCGTTTTGAATGCTTTTGTTTGTTTTTCGTACCAACGTCTCCATGCTCTTAGAACTCCTTGGCCACCTTCGCCTTCTGGAGGAGCTCCTGCGCGTAGGTATTGTGTGACAGCTTCGTCTGGAGGCTGTGCACCAAACAGCTCAGCAACGTCAGCCATCGCGACGTTGCTGAGCTGTTTGGTGCACAGCCTCCAGACGAAGCTCCATAGCATCGCAGGCGAAGCGGTCACCACGTTTGATCACGTACATTTCTCTCGCTTGGGCCGCGTGCGGGGCCTTATCGCTTGGCAGCTGGAGCAGCTCGCAGAACAACTCGCTGCGGATGCCGCTGGTGCGCATCGACACTCCCGCGCCAACGACGCCTCCAACTGCGCAGATTCAACACAAACCACATACATGAAGAAATGCCGTTATAACGTGGCACCAGTGATCTCCAACAAGTGCTTGCGCGCACCGATCATGCCCGTGACACCCGCGGCTCTGCCTAGTTGAGCCATTTTCCAGACACCAGCCATCGCAGAAGCCCCCACGAGGCCGCCCACAGCCGCACACCGCTTGCCTTTCTGTCGGTACTTGATGAAAACGTCCCGTTCCGCCGGCGCGACGTCCATCCTGATCCACAACAAGAAATGTCAGAGATGTGTGTTCGATCGATCAACCAACAAGGATAGCCACGTTGCGAGAGAACATACACCCATCCTCGAGGGCCGAAGCCTCGAACGTCGCCCAAACGCCTGGGAGTCTCGTCTTTCTTGCCGAACATCTCGGAGCGCAGCGTGTACATGACTTCGTACTGCTCGGAGGACATCGACGACGTTGTCGGATCCGAGAACTTGAGTGTTGCGAGCTCGTGCTGGTGGGCCGGAGAATTGAATTGTTGGTCGGCTGAGATCGCTGGGACTTGAGGTGGTCGTAGCGGTACAGGCTGCAGGGAATGTTGGCTACTCCGGCGTAAGCGACTCCAGCTGGCCAACTTAGTCAACAGATACAACATGCAATATGAAGGATGTTTGTTTTGCCTTATTAGAGCAGGCGCTGGGGAACCTCGGCTGCAATCATTCCGTCGTGAAATGGATGAATGTTTAACTGGCAGTTCCTCACACCGAAAGCGGTTTTCGCTGATAACTTGTCCGTAGTAAATCATAGGAGGTACAAGTCAAACATCCCCTGTTCTCAGAACTACCACCACTCAAGCCACCCCACAGCTCAAGGCCACATGCTAAGCGAGCTGACGGATGGAAAGCCGCCGCTGGAAAGGAAGAGCGCCACCGACATGAGCTCTTCATCGTGCCGAAGTCGATCCAGCAGCACTTGCATTTGCTCGCGAGCGTCCGAGATGGTAGCGAGCGAGTCAAGCCACACATATAGCCGGTAATCGGCACTGCACATCCCCATGAAGAGCCCAGTGGCGCTGCGCTCGTACACCATACGCGCAGCAGTAGCCTCTTGCAGGGATGAAAGCCGTTTGCCCAGGACTTGAACCTCGCGGCTTCGAGGCTCGGCCGGCGGTGGGAACATGAGATGCTGCAGCTTGGCGTACTGGTTCAGTAGCTGCAACCGCGTGTCAAAGTCCCCGTTGTCGAATGGAAACGCCAGTTTGGGCACGGCGCATTCGCCCGTGAGCTCATTTTTGTAAACGAAGTGATGCAGCAGCGGCAGGTCGCTGTGCGGTTGCCAGTCCGAGTGATTCTCCACTGAAGTTGCAATCGCGTCCATCGCGCCAATCTCCTCAAGACGCTGCGCTACGAACGCCTTCTTGGCCTGGAAATGCGGGAACTGCTCCGGAGACTGCTGGCTGCTCAACAGCAGTAAACACACGTCGCTCGTCAAGAAGACGACGTACGCGTACAAGAATCCCCTTCAAGAAGCACCAACCATTAGCCACGAACGACATACACGACATCGCCTCACCTACCGAGCATTGAAGTTCGACAGGCAGATCGGCGTCCACGTCTCGCTCTTGGCCAGCGACGGCGTGTAGTACACGAAGTTGATCAGCAGCAGTAAATCTACACAACTTTACCGTCAGCCACCGTCCAACCTCAACGATGTTAAAACCCTCGTCCTCCTCACCATCAACCAGCATGCTGAACTGCTTCTTGTTGGGCTGCGCAATAGCCACCACTTGCTCCTTAGCCAGCAGCAATCCACAGATCATCGTGGACGCCGTGGGGGCCTCGAACTCGAGTGCGCGCGTGACGTCGCGTCGTCTCTCCGGTTTGAGCCGCACGAACGGCACCCCCAAGTCCTGGAACCTCATGGTTGGTGAGGAAGCCCAGAGCTCAATTAGTGAGCTGGTGACCTTCTCCGTGCCGCTCAGAAGCTCTCGGAGGTCGTAACCCGGCTGGCGACGCAGCACGTCGAGGCCGCGGTCACTGAGCACGAACAGGATCTGGTTGTGTAGCAGGCGCAATAGATGTTGCAGGCATTCCGGTGCAAAGCTGGGCGTCTCATTGAGTTGGACACTTTCAATGGCGGCGAACGTGAGGCTGTCGACGCTGCGGAAGACGCAGTGGCATCCGTCGGCCTGAAGCTCCAGAAGCTCCTCGTGTTGTGTGCAGGAAACGAAGGAGAGCAGGCCTTGCAGCGAGCTGGCAAACGAGCTGGTGGACGAACTGTCATCTTCAGAGGGGCAATCGGTGCTTGAAGAGGACAACCGGTGGCGGAACACGGGCTTGCCCGACGTGGAGCACACGAGCACGTCCAGCTCCATCGGCGTCAGATACCAATATCAATTGAAACTGACATGGTATTGAACGATTCAGCACAGGATTATAGGTTCATACAGGTTATGTTGATGCTATCATGATGTTTGTAGCAAGTGATGTGTAATATGCATTGGATATTCAAGGTTATCAAATGATCATAATTTCAGTGCCAACTGATCCCACGGTACATTTGAATTTGCCCTAAAGATCGCGACTATTGACTGCCATGACGCCGTTGCTCCTTGGTTTAATCGCGTGGCTTACTGTCGTGTCTGCTGTGCGAGCCCCACGACTAGAAATCACCTTTCCGGCGCAGCACTCGTGGTGGCAGGCCTCCAACACCGACGGTCTGCTATCGAGCCTCCCGGTCTACTTCCAGACGCACAACTTCCGGATTCCGGACGACGGATTTCTGTTCGTGACTGGAGACAGCGTGCCGGATGAAGGGTACCGTCAATCGTCGGACGCCAGCTCATTGATACTGGGCGGCATCGACCCGGGCACGCACTTCTGGAGGCTGGAGCTCCGGTCCTGGAACGACAGCTTAACTTCCGTCGCAGAGATGATGCTCCATGTGGAGGTCGTGGTGGACCCCTCCGACGAGCGATCCCCGTGGAAGTACATGCTGCGGAGCGACGAGAGGAGGCCACATGTGCTTGTCAACCCAAAACACGCGCAGAAACAGAATGGACCAAGTAGGAACTCGTGTGATGACCCCCTTCCGGTCTGTTACGTTTTCTCTTCGTCTGCAGCGTTTGATGGCCAAAGGCGAATGTGGCTGCAGATCATAGAAGGCCTGAGCACTGGGCAGCATCCGCGGCCTGCAAAGCTGCAGTTTTCGGTGAAAACATTTGAAAACGTCGTCCAAGACGCTCCGCTGGTAAAGGCGCTGCGTCAGCTGAACGTGAGTCTGCACGGACTTCCACTTGAGGTACGTTACGTTTCCTCTTCTAGTGGACTGAAAGACACAGGACCTAATTGGTATTGTATTGTATGCGTAGATCCTGCGAAGCGAGCTTGCCCAAGACCAAACTTCTTCTGACGGAGTGATCCGGGCTCTACTCGAGAGCTTTTACCGCCAATTTCCATCGGGAAGACACGATTCTCGGCGTATATCGGCGTTGGATCAGCCAGCTCTACACCAACTCCGTCCTCCATACGCTGCACGAGTCTGGACTGCTCTTGTCGAGGCGTTAGAATCTCCCTGTGGCGATGGAATTATCGTATTTTCCAACTCACGGAGCGTTTCGGACGAGTTGCTCGTTCTTGCTGCTCGTCTTACAGGAGCCCGTGCGGTGATTATGGAACTCGCCAACTTGCACCCAACGCGCGTTGACGTGGACGTGCTCCTAGCACCGTCACACTTTGCGATAAATCACTACTCCGTCGTGAAAAATGTGCGTGCTCTCAATGAAATTGTGCTGTCGACTGGTGTGGCTACTCAGCAGTTTGCACCTTCGGCGGTTCCGCTTCCTGAGGACGAGCACTTTGTCATCGGATACGTGGGGCGACTCGCATCGGAAAAATCGCTAGGAATTCTATTGGCTACGATGAAGATCTTGTCGCCGCTCTGCCCTCGCTGTATACTGAGACTCATTGGAGACGGCCCACAGCAAGCCCAGCTCAAGTCGATCGCCGCTGAATGGGGCTTGCTTGGGTCTAGCGTTGAGTTCGTGGATGGAATCTACAACGACGAACCAGCGCTAGTGCGTCAACTCCACAAGTTTCACGTGTTTGCCAGCCCCATGTTCACAGAGACGCTCGGACTGGCAGTGCTGGAAGCTATGAGTGTGGGGCTGCCTGTTGTGGGCTTCATATCCGGTGGTACGGGGGAGTTTCTCGAGGATCAGTTGAATTGCATTGCGGTGAAGAAAGCCACACCCGCGAGTTTCGCCGACGCTCTGTTTGTGCTTGTCAACAACAGCAAGTTACGGGATCGTCTTGGGACAAAAGCTCGCAATACGGTGACGGAACGCTTTATAACACAGACAACTCTCGAACAATACGCAAGACTGTACACGCGCGTTGGACGGGCATCCAACGACGTCATCGGTACACAATGTTCGCCGTGCATTGGAGGATTCTATGGCTAGTTAAGGGTTACCAGTGAGTGCTACTGCTGCCGTTGTTGCTGTAAGCCAGAGGAAGTTTGGTAGGAAACTCGTCTTTTGCTCGGATGGCCTTCTTCGCCTTCGTTTTCTGGCTGACCAGTGCTTTGATCCCAGTAGACTTGCCGCCACTGCGAGAGCTGCTGATGGTGGGGAGGGAAATGCCGTCTCCGCGCGTTCCAGCGGTGCGGAGTTTGCTAGCCATGTTTCTCTTGGCGCTGAATAGCGAATTTTGCAGCGTGATCACGATGCCGTGCGATTCGCCGAGATACGTGGAAGTGATCTCCATGCCCTTCTTGTACGATTGCAAGCTCAGGTCCCAGCACTTGAGAAATTCCTGCTCGACGCCCACGTTGTGGTAGGCGATACCGAGCACAGCCACGCGGTCCAACTTGACGTTTGGGTCGACGTCACCGGCCTTTCCACCGAAGCCCTTACGGGTTGGACTCGGCGCATTGCTACTATATCGTCCTAGCTGGAGCTCCTCAATTCAATGCGGACCGGGGTGTGGCCCAGTGCACTCTCGTGCTTCCGTCAGCACTGCTACCAGACTACGACTAAGCAGTCAAATCCCCACCAATCATTCCAGCGACACCCAGGACATCTCCCAGTGCTGCTGCTTTCCAGACGCCAGCCATCACCAACACCCACAGCCTCACTCCACTTGATGAAAAGACCCTGTTTTCCGCCGGCGTGACGTCCCTCCTAACCTACAAAAAGAAATCTCAGAGCTGTTTGAGATCAAGAAAATCCAAGTTGTGAGGACGCGTACCTCCAGCCTCGAGAGCCGAGGCCTCGCTCACAACCAAAACGCCCAGTTCCAACGTCTTTCTTGCCGAACGTCTCAGCGCAGTGTGTTCATGACTTCGTACTGCTCGGAGGACATCGAGGGCATTGTCGGATTCGAGTGCTTCTGGGTCGCTTGCTGTTGTGATGGTGGGCTGAAATTGACTTATGAGTGTGCTGAGATTGCTGAGACGAGAGCGCACGTGGGGCTCTGTTCGGATCTATTTTTTTCAAAATGCCTTTAAAAATTCGGAAGACTTTGAATGGTGAATTCACAGCAGTATTGAAGCCGTTTGGCCTGACCGAGCTAGCCCAAATGAGCTGCAGGGTCTCCCCGTCCGTATCAACGTGCAAGAAAACCCAATATTCTAAGGCGAGTTCCAGCTGGGCCCACAATGTATATCTGTTTCAGCTGGTCGCATGCCGCTGGGTGGTTTCGTCAACCGAACTGATTGTTAAGCTGTCGTCACTTTCCGATTCGCCGCGCAACGGAGAAGAGTCAAGCTCAATGTTACAACCATCCAGGGCAGCTCTTAGCCTGAGCGATAGCCCCGCGTCCGAAGAAAAACTGTGTGAGTGGAAGTGTACAATGATCACGTCGACGACGAACAACATGTCGATCGCCGGAATGAGCACTTGCAGAAAACGCCAAAGTCCAGGAAGCTCGATCTCTCTTCGCCAAGCTCAACACGCCCACGAGTTCGGCTATGCTACAGTGACGAGAGCGCCTACGCTCGCTTTTGTGCCAATGAACGTCGCCTCCAAGTAGCAGCGCTCGATGCCTCAGACCAACCACGCAGCAGTTCGAGCTCCAACGCTTTCAGCAGCTTCCGAGAATCCCCGGGGTTCTTCCTAGCCGCGCACCCCACGTCGCTGCGGTTCAAGTACACCGTCACTGGGCTCGTTGCTGGCGCCGCGTACGCTGTCCAAGTGCGAGCCGAGAACGTCATGGGCGTCGGACCGATCGGTCATTCGACGTGCCTCGCTGCAAACCAGCGGTGCTGCCCGAAGGAACCAGCGGCGGTGTTCTACAAGCATGCAAAGTGCTCGCAAAGCACTCCGCTATCGCAAACTTATGATCCGGCTGAGTGAAGTCGACCCCCACGATCCGGCGGTCGACGTGTCCGTATTTTTCGGTGTCGAGTGGCGACTTCGAGACCCAGCGCTGGACCGCCGCTAGTTTCCTGTAATTCAAGCCAAGAACTCGTTGCTTGAACGCGTAACGAGGACACGTAGGAATGCCACTCGACACTGTTGGAGAAAAGCGAAGATACCAACGAAATAAAGATTTATAGGTATGACGGATTCATGTTCTGGGCTAAATACTTTTGGTTTCAATACGTGTGTCATTAGTGGCAAAAAGCTTAAAGAATAAGTAAACCTTCTGGAATTCTTGAAGTTGTATTGTTAAAATCAACTGCATTGCCACCACAATGAATCCTCCCACCCAAAAAGTCACTATAGCCGAAGGAGAGCAATGCTAACAACGTCAGCAACGATGAAACCTTACAACGTTTGGTAAAAATACCCCTGGCAATTATTGTGCGGAGGTGTCGTGGCAATATTTAGTTCATGACAAAAACTCTACAACCGAATAAATCGTAGCAACACGCATCTTACTTTCTCAAACCATGAGTTCGGATTTCTCACTTGAAAGACTTGAACTTGTTTATTGGTCATCTTAGAACTGAACCGCACCGATGGCCAGGCATCGACTAAACAGCTCCCGGAGGGGAATTCAGCACACAATACCAACAAGTACTAGCCTTTTTTGCTTCGAAAATAAAACTGCACACCAGCAAGGAAAGCAACATCAAAAGAAGAAGGCCTGAATTCCCCAAGTGCCCGTCAGCAGTTTATTTACAAAGGCCTGCTCGCCCTAGTGCGTATTCTGCTTTGTTTGTTGTGTATCCGCCACCTGTGCACTGCGCCGTCGAGTGGAACTTTGTGGGTGAATTCTGCGCTTGTAGTCGAACGCTACATTTCCTACAGAGGTTGCAAACACTGCGCCGTGGATGGCCGTACCAAGAGAAGATTTCCCCGGGCTCTCGCTCACACGTGCAAGTGCCGCAAGGTGATACTACAGGTCATGGTGCAGTACCCGCGTGCCATCTTCAAGATGCCAGAGGTGTCGGTGGTTCTGCTCGTACCCAACCGTTTCAACAGCATTCGACTCGTTGGGGAAACACAAGCTGAGCATGATGCGAGCTATCCTCAGTCCAGTTGGTGATACAAACGTGATAGGGTGCGGGCGGAAGGCTTTCCCTGTTTCATCTTTATAGAAGTGAGTGAGTGTACAGCTGTACACAAAAGAAACCTAGCTAGCTTTCTCTTGGAGACCGACGGCGTCCCGAACAACTTGCTTACCAGAACATTGGCGTCGATCTACCGTGTTAGTTAGGATAAGCTTGGTACGATCACAACGCAGTCTCCGACAGCTTCACCTCGTGTGTTGGATGCCGGGCACCATCTCACCCTTCTGAATGAGATCCATTACCTCCTTGAACGACTTCGAGAACGATGGCCCGCCTGCCGTCACCGTCGGAGAGATCAAGCTAGCAGCGGATACAGGCATTTTCTCCTGTTCTTGTGAACCTGTGCAGTTTCAGCGGTGAGGTGGCGAGCGCCACACTAGAGTAACGTGGCTCAATGTCAAACCTAGCTAACCACACGCACGTGAATGAGCACAGTGGCTCCAGCTGAAGCTCCTTCTACAGGAAGCGCCCGAGCCCAGGTTGAAGTGCATATTTGTGTACAAGTGGTGTGGCACCAATTTGCCACTTTTTGCCCAATATTGCAGCCCCTCATTTTCTGGTACACTATTTTTTCAGCCATGGTGTCGCGCTTCTCATCGGTGCCCATGGACGATGCCATCCGCACGCTGAGCGCGGAGATGGCCAAGGACAAGGACGTGGCCTTCATCGGCAAGTACGTGTCCATCGTCCTTCAAATAGCACAATAGCGAACTGACCGAAATCCGCAGGACGGAGGCAGAGATGGAAGTGCTGGCCCATTACGCGCACAAAGGCCGCAATCGCGCGGCGGTGGGCGCGATAACGGGTTCCTCGGTGATGGCTGGGCTCTGGAAGATCTCCAAGAACCAGCGGAAGGCGGCGGGGGCCTTCGCCATGCTGTGTGCGTCGCAGAATATTTGCAGTTGTCCGTTTTGATTGGATATATTTTTATTTATAATTGTATTGTCTGCTGTAGCGGGCGCCCTCTTCGGAGCCTCGTACGGCATCATTAGCATCCGCCGTAACATGTTCTTTGACCTGCTCATGCTGCCGTCTGAGAAATCGCCGTTCGCGACTCGTGCCAGGAGCATGTGAGGATGTTTTTGATGCTGACAAAAGTGGGTGGGTGATGGAATTCATCAGTATTTGTTGTTGCTGTTGTGTAGCTTGATAGCCAAGATCCCGGAAAACCCGTTTGTGAAGGAGATCAACGACAAGTTCAAACATTCGGCGGCATCCACGTGCGTCCTGACTCGATTGAGATTGTTCGTTGATGGAAATGCTCACTTTTCTTTTGGTGTTGGTGCAGGGACTCGTGGAATGAGGAAGTTGCCGAGCAGGGGAGCTTTGGCTCGAAGCCGTCGACGAGTTACCCACCGGCACCTCGTCGCTTTGACAACGAGATCCGCAGTAGCATCCCGCCGATCACTGGCATTGACACGCCGCGCAGCAAGAAGGACCCCAACGACTGGCAACAGGATGACCAGGAGTCTTTCGAAGAGACCCAAGACAGCGGAAGACGCTCGCCCTTTTTCTTTGGAGCGAAGCCTCCTTCGAGTGAAGATGACAACAACTCCGGAGACCGTGACGCCCCACTCTCCCGTGATCCCCCCTACGCGCACTACTCGCAGGATTCTGGCCGCCCGGGATCGGACAAGAATGCTCCGCCGCTGCGCCACGACGAAGATGACTATTTCTTCGGTGAGCTGAGCGAGTCGGACGCCCCAGAGAAGGCCACGACGTGGGAAGAAATCCGACGTCGCGCCGCCGAGCAACGCAAATAAGCAGTGGCTCGCGATTCAAGCTGCAGCGGCTACAGCGCAGAACAAATATTAATGACGTGAAAAGAGCAATGAACGGATGGCCGCGTAGCTGAATTTGGATTCTTGAACGACGTGACTGTTCCCATTGCAGCAGGAAGAGACGAGCGGATGCAGTCGACGAATGCTCAAGACGAGAAGTCGAAGAGCGGCGAGACCAAGCGAGAGCTCCTGAAGCCGTACATGGCTGGGATGCCGAAGATGAAACAGGATGGACAGCGACCTTCGAGCTCTGTCATGAGGTATTCTAGCTCGAAAGCGCTGTCGTACGAGGGGCTGCTGTCTGAAGAGGAGCTGGTCGTGCTGCGAGCAGTTGTGACCCGAGAAGCAGGACTCGACGAGCTGCTGCGCTGTTGCTGTTCATTCGAAGACGATCAAAGCGTGGAGCTGCTAGAAGCTTTAATCCGCGTACGGGAGTTGTCGTTGGCCACAGTGGACGCAATAGCAGGTTGGCGGCGTCGCATGATCCAGATCCGGCCCTTCCTATGGCGAAACTTGAACTACGCACTGAAGATGACGTGCGACCTTGACTTCGTGAGCAAAAGCCAGCTTGCCACTGCTGCAATGGATGGGGTGCGTTTGCTTCGACGAAACCCGTTCTCAACGATCGGAGGCTTGGACCAGAGCATGCGCGTCTTCTGGGCGCTCGAAATGCCGGAAGAGGCTGACTTGTCGGTGCTTCTGGACTCGGCGTCGTTCGCACCAAGCCACGTGACGGTGGACTTGCCGTCCAAGATCCGCCTTGCCGAGTGCTTCCTGCTCTACGAAGAACGGCGGTATGGGCAGTTCTCGAGAGCAGAAGCTGCTGCCAACCACCGACTGAAAGAGTTAGTCCAGAAGGAAGCCGAACACTCGTCAAAGGCGCGCTTCGGGGCAGCGACAGAACCTGAAACGTAGCAATACTTCCGCACAAATGGGTTAATAACCCGAGAAATAACCCCACGCGATCCATTGAGAAGCTGAGTTCCTAGGCAAAGCTTTCCGTGCAAAATAATTAGTCAAAACCCACGACACTGTTGTGCTTCGTCAGTCTCATCCACTTCCAGTTCCTACCGTAGCAGGAAAGTTAGTCAAACTGGGTGAGATCCAGCGTCATGGACCTCGACTGCTGCGACGCGATGTCCTTGCAGATCCCGACCAGCGCGTCCGCCTTTTCGTAGAACGAGTCCTTGAGCGAGATGACGACGCATTGAAAGTCACACTTGGCGATGTACGTCGACACCTTGTTCACGTTCACGTTGTCCAGCGCGGCATCCACTTCATCCAGCACGAAGAACGGCGACGGATGGTAGTTGTGGATCGCGAAGAGCAGCGCGAGCGCGGCCACCGTCTTCTCCCCGCCTGAAAGCTGCTCCATCTCGCGGAATCTCTTCATCGGCGGCATCGCGTTGTACTTGATTCCGCCCAAGTACGGCTCCTCCGTGTTCTCCAAGTTCAAATACGCCGTGCCTCCGAGCGGATGCTTGGAACTCTTGGTCAGTTGCTTGTACGTCGAGTCAATAACGCCTGAAATGTGGTTGAACGCATTCATGAACCGCTCATAGCGCTCCAGCTTGACTTTCTCGAACTGGGACGCGGCTTCGAACGCCTGTTGCTTGATCCGGTCGAGCTCCTCTTCTTCCTTTCCGATCCGGTTCTGGATGACGTCGAACTTGTCCAGGGCATGCATATTCGGTTGAATTCGGTCCAGCTCCGTCAGCAGCAGGCCAATCCGCTCCTCGTAGTTCCTGTTGATATCGGCAAACTCCTTGTCATCCACCACCACGTGCGCATCCGGAAGGCCCGAGAAGTCCACCTCTTGGTCAGCGGCATCATCTCCTAGTAGGAGCTCCGAGTTTTCATGGCTGCTGGACCCAGTTGCGTCGTCCATCTCGACATCCTCGGAGCCATTGCTCGATCTGCGAGCAACAGTGGGCAGTTTGACTTGGTCCAGCGACGCACGCTTGAAGATCTCCATCTTGCTGTCTTTGAGTTGCTCAAGCACCGTCTCCTCCTGCGCCATTCGTCGCTGGATTTTGCCCTTCCTTTCCTCATACCTCGCCTTCTTGCTGCCGATCTCTCGGAGCTCCTTTTCGAACTCTTCCACCTTCGCACACAAAGCTTTTCGCTGCTCCTCGTGCTCCTTTCGTGCTTTGCGTAACGCAGCCAACTTCTTCATGAGGTCCGTTTCCTCTTTCGATAGCTGCTTCAAGTGCTGAGCCTCTCGATCTGCTCGTTCTTTTGCTGCAACCATCGGCTCATTGAAATCCTGGGACTGTAGATACTCGATCTAAGGATGACAAACACAGAAGTACACCATGAGCGATACATAACCCTCCATACACACAAGAACCACTCACGATCTTACCTGAGCGCGCAGTTTCGCTTCGTGCTCGGTGATCTTGCGACGCATCTCCAACGCCTTGTTCTGCCGCTTCAGCACCTTCTCCTCGTAGACACGGATACTTTCAACCCCGATCGCTTCACTGAAGTCGGCAAACATGTCGTCTTCGACACTGTGGATTTCGTCTTGCAGCGCTGTGATCTTGCCCTTCCGAGATTGAACAGCCGCTTCGAACTTGTGCAGCTCAGGCTCAATCACGTCTGCAATTCTCTTCCTGGCATCCTCGATGCGGGCTTGGATCTGCGGTCTCTTTGTTTCCGTGATGACCAGATCTGCCTTGGCGTGGCTGAGTCTGCTTTTCAGACCTTCCACTTGCGTACGCATCGTTTGCATTTTCGCGTACGAAGCACCGTGCCGCTCAATTGCGCGTAACTCATCGATCAGCCCGTCCTTCTGCTGCTGCAAAGCCTCCACCTCCTTTTCATCCCACCGGCCTGCACGACGCATGTCGTTCTGCGTCTTGCCGCCTGTCATACTGCCGTTCTTGCTCACCACCATCCCGTTCAGCGTTACCGCCTTCACCTTTTCATTCTGACGGAAACAGAGGTCACGCGCGACGTCGATAGAGTCACAGACGACCGTGTCACCAACCGCGTAATGGAGCGCCGGCTCGATTTCAGCGTCGCATTCGATCACGTCTACCACCATCTTGATATTGTTCCCCAGGCCACGGAATCGCTCGTTAATAGGTTTCACTCTGATCTTGTCCAGAGGAATGAACTGCGCGCTGCCCGCGCGAGAGTCGCGGAGGTACTGGATGCAGTCCTGGCCTGTTCGGTAGTCCGTCACCACAATCGCGTCCATGTGCTTTCCTGTCGCCACGGTTACCGCCATGTTGTACTTGCGCTGGACAGGCTTGCAGAGGTCCACGAGACGGCCACGAACACCAGGGTACAGTCGTTTCAGGGTCTCCAGAGTCTCAGCCTTGCGCGCTTCTGCCTGAGACTGCCGCTTGTCGTCTTTGAGGTCCCGCAGCTTCTCATTTACGCGTTTGAGCTGTTCCGCCAGCTTTTCTTTCTTGTGCGCCTGGCCTCGACTGTCTTCGTCAGCAGTCTGCAAGTTCTTTTCCGCTTCCGCAATGTCGCGCTCCGTCTCGGAAATCACCCGCTGCATACTGACGATGCGCTCGTCAGCTTGCTTCAGATCGTCCGAGCGCATTTCCACCACTTTGGCGTTTTCGTCGCGTTCCTGCGTGAGCGTCTCGGCCTTGTTCCGATCTGCAGTTTGCTGGCGCACGATCGACTCCAATTCGTTCCGCAATAGATTGGTCTTGACTTGAACGTCTTCTTTGATCCGATGGTACTCGTCCAAGCGAGAGCCTTCCAGAACCAGCGCAGCCTCGTCACCTCCTTGGCTTGCACGCCTCGCCTGATTCGCGTCAAGCTCCGCCTTTGCCTTTTCCAGTTCATGCAAGTCGTTCTGTAAAGCCTCCACTTCCTTTGACTTTCCCTCCAGTCGGTTCTTCATGACGTCCTCTGTCTTCCTCGCATCCACGATCTTCCTCTGGGAATACCTCGTCTGTTCTGTCAGCTGAATCACCTGGGGCTGGATCTCCTCCATCTCGTTCTGAAAGTCCTGGAGCCGCTCACGGTTGGCCTTCACCTCGCGCAGACTCGCGCTCAGCTCCTTCTTCTTCTCATGGTAGATCTGCGAGACGGAATCCTCCTTGTTCGAGCAGATGAGACGATCCTTCTGGTACTTCCGCACAGTCTCTTCCCGCTGGTTGACGTTGTCCTGCACTTGAAAGAGCTGCCACAGGTAGTGCTCGACGCGCAACTCGTTCTACATGATAGCCCACGCGTCAGTCTCGGCTCTCAATCCTGCATCAAAGCACTGGGCACCCACCACTTCCTCTAGCTTCTGCCTGAAGTTCTCAGCCTCCTCCTTCTGCTCTCTCACCTTTACAACAACGACAAAAGCTCTGTTAGCTCAAACCCGCCTTCATCCCCACTGCTTACAGAGCCGTACCATCCTCTTCTCCGCCACGAGGCCCTTCTTCTTCTTGTAGGCGAAGATCGTGGCTTCCTCGGCCGCGTTTTTCAGCTC
Organism: Phytophthora crassamura; assembly: GCA_033557995.1. Lineage (NCBI taxonomy): Eukaryota > Oomycota > Peronosporomycetes > Peronosporales > Peronosporaceae > Phytophthora > Phytophthora crassamura. The sequence continues at coordinate 980,096 of JAUCED010000018.1, forward strand.
CTGCAGCCTCTCATACTCCCCTTTCAGCTCATCCGCCATGGAGATCTGCTCGAACAGCGTCGTGAACTCGCCGGGGCGCTTGCTGGCGATGGACTCGACGTCTCCTTGGAAGACCAAGAAGTTCCTCGCCTTGACGAGGATTCCGATCTCTTTCAGCTGATTCAGGTACGTCTCGGCACTCACGTCCCGCCCGTCAAGGCGGTAGGAACCCACTCCTTTGTCACTAATCAACCGCGTAAAGCGGACTTCTTTCCATTCGTGGGGATCACTATGGGCCAGGGACTGCGTCGGGGCCTTCTCGTCGACCGCCAGCTCGTACACAAGCGTCACGAAGGCCGAAGAGGCTTGGACGTCACCCGGAGCCTTGTGAAGAAGGTCCCGAAGCTGCGAAGACCGCAACTGACGCGAGTGCACGCCCAAAACGAAGGAGATGGCATCCATGAGGTTGCTCTTGCCGCTGCCGTTGGGCCCCACAACGGCCGTGAAGCGCCGGAAAGGCCCGACCACGTGCGCGCCGCCGTACGACTTGAAGTTCTCGAGCTCCAGCCGCGCGATGCGTCCCATGTCGACGAGAAAAGGAGCTGGTTGGGAGCGGGTTGCCCTTTGGTCCTTTTGGTTGCCCTTGAGTTTGACGGTGCGGGCGTTGGGAAATGTCGGATGTGTTAGGGAAATGTCGGAGGTGTTAGGGAATGTCGGTTGGACGACGGAGCATAAAGCCATTAAGGCCCTGTCCGGGAACTCCAATCAAAACCATCGGGCTCTAAGTAAAACACCCAAAGAGGGTGTTTTGAAAATTGAGGGGAACAAAACTGGGGCGATGGACCATGGCCAATCAGATCGTTTCATTTTAAATAAAAACCTTTGGGAAAAAAACCGCTGTTCCCCGAACAGGGCCTAAATATGCACCCGGTTTTGAAGCGAAGGATGGGATAGGAAAATGAATACTCAAAATATAATAATGTGCTCATCACGCATTTTGCCGGGCTCTTTCTAAATACTCCGAATACAACGAATCCACGGCTCAAGTGTAGATTTAGGCGTCTGAGGTAGGCGCCAGCAAACACGTAACATCCGCTAGGAACTGCCATGGATTAATATTGCGCACATATAACAGGTATAAAAATAAAATAATATTCACGTCGGCGCTAGGTTGGTAAATCATCTACCAGTTATATTGTCCGTTTTCTATTGTTCGCCTCGCGATTCGTCAAAACTTCGACCTGACACACGTGATTGGTAGTAATGAATGCACCTGGTCACCACGCGTTAGATGGTGTGCAAAATGCGCAACAAATCCAAGCATTAAAGCAACTGAGTGACATATTTGTTTAATGATGAGACTCGAGCATCGCGTCCCGCTTCTTTTCTGCCCGCTCTGGAGCGATCTGTATTCCGTTCATACACAACCTCATATGGCTATAGATTTGAAACACCAACATAAGTTGAACTAGACAATAAACCTGAAATGGACTGTAGATGACGAGCTCGCGTATTTCTTAGTACTTCAGTGTTGTCTCGTCGGCTGTATTAGCCATATTTTATTTGGAATTAAGCTCGTTTTAGTACCACAGGCGTAGGCTTATACTGTAATAGCTTAGGCCTGAAAGGATTGTTCTGGTACAGCCCAAATCATGTTAATTCGCTTCAGTAACTGAAGCCGGTAAACTGAGCCTTGCTGGAAGTTAGAGCCAGAGGCTTGATGGCTCGGGACAAATGCTGTTGAGAGGCCCTTGAATGGACAAATACTAGGCTTTGGGAGGCGTGGCTGATAGCTGGGGACTCTCTCAGAACTACGGGGTCGTCAGCATCCTAAAATTCAGTTCGAATTTGGCTCCCGTCCGTCCGTTATGTCTGCCATAACGCGCCTCATTGGTCAAAATGCTGCCGAGCGAAGCGAGGAGGCCCCCACTCATTGGCTCTTAATGGCCCTGTGCGTTCAGACCCCGACCACCCCGGTTTAGTGACCAAACACTGGCAGTAGTGAAGTGAGCCCTGCGAGTGGAGCGGGGGCGTAGCACGTTGGGGACGCGAAACATTCCCAAACCGCCGCGTAGCGGCGGCGCTCGGCTAGTCCTTCACTAACACAGTCATGGGAATAACGCCGCGCATATTGGAACAGCGTTGTTGGCATGGACGGCAGAAGAGAGGTCTGGCTCGGATTTCAGCAACGGTGAAGCCAAGTCGGATTTAACCAGCCGTGGGACTTTGCCAAATGAGGGCACAGCCCCGATTTAGGGAGGGGGGAAGAACAAGGTCTAGCTGTTGGTGCCGATGCTGCCTGGGAGCGGACAAATGAAGCGCAACGACAACGGCGCGCTGAATGAGACGGCTGCAGGCTGCTGACAGGGAGCGAGGCGGAGCTGGCGGCCCCAATCACTGTGAAATCGAGTGTGTTGCTCAGTGCTGGATCGGAAACCGATGCAGCCCGAGAGCGTCGAAATGATTTAAATCGTACTCGTCGCGCTGAGCAAAAGCGTTTGCAGGTGATAAGCAGGGAGCGGATAACTCCATGCGAGGATCTGTGGATCACCGGTTGCTGCTCTGTCAGATGTACGGCCTACTGAGGATACAAATGCAGATTATTATTCACACCATTTGAAGACTGGATTGCGTCGTGATTCGTTGCTGCATTTCTAAGATATATATATATATATATACATAAATATGGCAGCTTATATATCTCGTTGGGTCATGGAACACACCTCACTCTGTTGTGACAGTATTTTACGTACTTATTCTCAGTGCTGATGTTGCGCGGGTCCTGACTAAACCCGTCAAAGCGATGGCGTCTCAATTCAACATCCCCAAGCGGTTCGTTCACCGCGACGACATCACGATCATGAGCCACCTTCAGAGGGTTAACGATGGCGAGTCCAGGAGGGCGATGGAGTTGATGGAAATAGCTTCTCGGCGAAGCATGCTCCCACGAAATGGTGGGTTTGGCCGTCGGAATCCCCGTGCCCTTAGCGATCCAGCAGTTTGAGAGCGCTGTCCAGCGGTGACCAGGTTGCAAACGCGATCATCGACGGAATTGACAGCATAGTACTCAAGGGCAAAGACAGGCCACGGGCAAGATGAAGGAGAGCGATGACTCCGCGGCAAATTTCCAGAACCACGCTGCGCAGCGCCATCCAGTTTCTCTGACGTCGCCGTCATGAAGGGCGGCAACCCAGCACTGATCGGTAGACCAGAAAACAAACGCGAAGCGAGTTTTGAACCACTACGTAGGCGACATGGAAGTAATATTTTGTAGTGAAGCTTATCACGCGTGTGTAGTCATCTTAGAGGATAACGTTTCTTTCGACATTTTAACCCTTTGTAATGGGACGAACGGAATCATTTATGACCTCAACTTTCCACAGGCAGCGATCTCCCGATCATTCTCGTCATCGTTACTGATTTGTATCTAGACCCGTCGTTCTTGAAACATGTTTCTAATATTGTACCGATAGTGCCAAAGGACATCAGCTGGGGTAAGAACAGTAGTGACCTTCGATTTGTTCGTCGAGGAATTCCTTTACGACTAGCCTATGCAATGACAACTCACAAGGTGCAAGGTTTGACATGCGATAAAGTTTTATTTCATAGCAATTCGATTCCGACTGTGTCATTTGTCTATGTAGCACTATCACGGGTAACCTACCGAATCTTCATCTTCCTGACACACCGCTAACACTGACCAAGCTCAATACATCACCTGAAAAAATGCTTTTAGCTGCGGAATCTCGTGTTGCTAGAGCTGTCTCCAAGACCATAGAGATCGCTCATCCTGTCATGCAGTCGATGCAGCTACTAGCGCGCCTGCATAACAACGCAGTGCTCCCACGCTCCCAGGCTTACCACATGCGTCAGTGTGTAGGCTTTCAAGGTTTTGATGTAATTGTCGCAGTATCGTACATGCCGAACAGCGTGCCGGTGCGCTCTTTTTTGTCAGCAGAAGAATCTGCACGAGATCGCCGATTACAGCAGTGAAGAATGTGGCCGTCTGACTACGATGCTGGAACAGGGTGTGAACCGACACCAAGACTTCCTGTGCTGAATTTAGCAAGGGGAACTCCCGGTCGAACGGCAGGGCTTGGAACAATTCATTTCGAGACGGTACCACGGCGTGACACCTCTAAACCGGCATCCTATTCAAGCACAAAAACCAAATATCGGCGGATGGAACAAGCCAGATATCGGCGGATTGAACAAGCGTGATGAAAACTCGTGAAAGACGTATGGCTACAAAATACAAGATGTGTGTAGTATCTATTAATCGAGCCGCGGTACTAAAGTCTTATAAACTCTTTCAATTCTACTCCAGTCTTCGTAGATGATCCGGCAACATTTCATCCAAACGTTGTAGAAATAGCTCATCAGCTGGAATTCGACGCACCACTTCGTCGCGTTGAGCGGCCAAGACGCTCATGAAAGCCTCCGGTATCACAGCAGAATGACGACGAGCAGTCGATGGATGGGTCATCCTCTTGGAAAACATATCGTGCGAGTGGCTCATTCGGAGATCGTACCAATTGCTGGGAGGGGTGCACCGTTGAATTCTCTAGAGTGCATCTCTGTGCCGACGCCGCTGACGAATTGGAGACCTGGTCTCCTGTTGATTTGTTTCCGTTCTTGGCCATGCGTCGGATTGCCAATTGCCGCCTTCGCCGACGCAGCTGCAAAGGGTTTTGCTGGTGCCGATGATGCTCACACAGCCAATGACGATCGCACACACACCTGTGACCACACGGATGGTTTTTCACGAGAACTCCAGGTTGGATAGCCAGTAATAGCGCAGCATGAGCAGCCGTCGTTTATTCACTTCCACACGAACGAGAATGGAGTCCGAAGGCTTGAGATGGAGAAACACTTGGTGTTGGTGCTGTCGACACTGAGCCAGAAGAGCCGGCATCACACGGTTGGTTTTCTGCTGCCTTTCGTGAGCTGGAAAGTTGTTGTTGGCGCTGATATCGCAGGCGCTGTTTTGGATTCTGCAGCAGACGGTGTCGCTCGAATAGCCAATGCAAGACCTCCGTTTTTCTTTTCAGTCCGCTCTTCGATACATTGGCTGGTGTGCTTGCATAAATTGCCTGGCTGGTCGAGTGCGGAATCAGCAATGGACTTGCTGCTGTTGTGTTCCTAGCCTGGGTCGCTGTCACTTGAGATCGTATGTTTGAAAACGTGAGCAGGACGATGCGTTTTGCTCTTGAGAACTTTCTGACGGTGAGTCTCGCACATAATTCAGCTCCCCGTTGTGCTTAGTTGCTGGCTCGCCCTTGCATTCCGGTGAGAACTTTCACTGCCACAAAACCCAGAGACCCATACACATTGAGATAACCATTAGTACCGGCATCTCGGGCCACTGAGCACGAGTGGCTCACCTGGCATAGAATATCTTCTCTTTTCGCTTAAGCGGCTAGTGATTGCTGCCAATCCTTCGCGAATCAAGTTGGTGTAAATGACTTAGTATTTGTAAGGGCAACTGCTAGATTGAAAGGGCGGTGTCGAAGGGGCGTCGTTGAAACTGGTAGTTATACTGGTTTATGTCGCCCCCAAGCAACCCGTTTACCGGGATGCTGCCGTACTAGTTAATAAGTATTATTTATTTCTCTCCCTCTCGCTCGACAGAAAAAGCGTCCTCTTGCTAATCTTACTGTCATAAAATATGTATAATAAAAAATCACATTGGACTTGAAGAAAGTCACCGATGGTTGGGGTATTTCACCGTCGGTGTCTGTACTCGCCCAGCCGGCTCTTCGGATCAGTGGCTGACGGCGTCGGTAGTGCTGTTTTGTGCACTTTTGGAGAAAGGCAAGCATGGCTATCTTAATACTTCCCCGGGTTGGAAAAGATTGCAATGCAAAACAGATGTTGATTTCTAGTTTCGTCGCTGGACTCGTTTTTCGAGTGCGGATTGGCGAAATCGACGCGGTTTGAGCGCACCTATCGGATACCGTTTTGAGCGCCAAACAATTCTAACAAACAATTAAGTTATGGACGAAAATGTGCGCCTCAGGTTGCTACTCGTTTATCAATTTGCACCTTTGAAGTCCCCGTCGCCAATCCACCATGTCCCGCCCGACGAAGCCCAACTCGACCACGCGAGAGCGACAAGATGTGGAGATTTTCCTGCTGATCACGGCGAGAGATGCAAGTTTGACGGAGGTGTATTGCGCGATGCAGATGAAGCGTTTAGTGTCCACACGGCTACCTCCAGCGACATTTCGTCTCGCTTTGAGACGACGTATGCCAGCGAAGGCATTGCCGGCGTTGCTTCACGGATCTACGGCACGTCAGGGCGGCACAAGTTGGACAGGAATCAGCTCTTGGAGCGCGTTGCCGCCATTCCTCTTCGGCGGCGCATGACGCAGCGGAGCCTCGTCGACGAATTTGGTGTCTCTGCGCCGTCGTACGAGATGCGGTAACCCAAGGCAGCCTTCTTCGCCACTCCAGAACGATCCATCCGCTGCTGACGAAGACGAACAAGCTCGCCCGCCTCGGCCACGCCGTCACCATGTCATTCACGGTCCGTACGGCCTCCACTTCTCGTCCATGTACACGCCGCCGTGGCGGCTGCCACTCGGCCTCGGCCGCCACGTGCGCCACCTCCACGCTGGCCAAGCCGCCGTGCATGTGGACGAGAAGTGGTTCAACGGACACTGATAAGAAGGCGTTTTACGTGTTGCCTGACGAGCCAGTATTGCACCGAGAGCGCAAAAGCAAGCGTTTCATTGGTAAGGCCATGTTTCTTGTTGCAGTTGCCAGACCTCGGTAAGACTGCTACACCACACATTGTTTGTTATTTGATCCTCCAACATTGTATGATTTGATTTGGGCATATCAAAATGGAGATGTCCTATTCGATGGCAAAATTGGCATTTGGGAGGTTACGAAACAGACCGAAGCGCAGCGTACAAGCAAGAATCGTCCAGCTGGCACGTTGGAGACGAAAACCTGGCGTTAGTGAACAGAGAGGTCTACAAACTCTACCTACTGCGGAACATTATCCCCGCATTTAACCCTTTCGCGAGTCCCTTGACTAAACTGCACAATACAAGCCGAAGTAATTTGGTCCTAAAAGGGCACAAAATTCGCACTTTACAAAAATCAAGGTGCTCGTTTTTCGTATCTCTTGCAACATAGTACTTCAGCGATTTGCTGGAGCATCCTCGTTGACTGGACGCAACTTGATTGTTGTATGGCTTCATGAATACGCATTGTACTGTTTATGACTTGTTATAAAAGGCGGTGCATTTACGGGTGAACTTGTTCAAAAGGGCACAAAGCGCGCCCTTTGAGGGGAGGGGGTGCTTTCGCACCGTGTTTTGGAAATCCTGTAAAGGGCGAATTTGCGCCGTTCTACCGCGAAAGGGTTAAGTCCACGTGGCCCACATCGAAAAGAGGGATGCATTTCTTAATCCATCAAGACAACGCCACTCCGCACTGCAAGCCGCGACATCTTAGCCACTGGACTGGTTGACGGCTAGAAGATCCGTCTTGCCTTTCAGCCGGCAATTCACGCGACCTCAACACCCTTGATTTGAGGGTGTTGAGGTCGCGCGAATTACTTTACTTCGAGCCAGGCCCTCCAGTACCGAGAAGATTGCTACAACATTGATGAACTAGTAGATGAAGAAGGTCGTACGCAGCACTTCTAGTAGAGACACTCGACAACATATTCCTCACCTTGCCAAAGGTTATGGAGTGCGTGGTGAAAGCAGGCGGGGCTAATGATTACAAAGCAAACTGAGGCGCCAAGGAAAGCTTCCACAGTCATTTCCATGTGACTTGAAGATTTTCGACACGCTGTTGCGGTTCTTCGTAAAGGTAGTGAAATTGATGTATAAATACAAACAGTTACTTTCTTTTGTTATACCACTCATATCTTATAATTTTTGTAATAAGTACTCGCAGTGCTGAACATTGTGAATAGCCCATTATTGCAATACTTTTTAACCAGAGGAAGTATGATATGATTACAAAGCTGCGACTTCGCTCGGACCACTCTGGATTTTACTCTTAAAGTAAAATCCTCTGGATCCGCGAGGGAACCAGACCAAAATTCGTAAATGCCTCTGGAGCCAAAAATCTATAATTCTATACTAGCAAGCTTTAGTGCATGCTTATATACATCATTGACACTAGTTATTATGAATGGGGCACCTAACACAAAACCTGACGGATCCAGCGACGAATGCGACTGTTAATCGATGCATCATGGCGTTTTTGATATGAACAGCAGTACGCCCTGTGCCATACTGAGCAAAGTAACGCGTCTTGTTCTGTAGATTTCTACACTATATGTATTGCTAATGAGAACCCCAGTTGGTTTGAGATGAAGGGATATGTTAGCCAAGTAAATAGATTGCAAAGTTGGGTATTTGACAATTTTGACTGTGTTGCAGTCGCTCCTGGATGAGTTTATTCCCAATCCGTCGCGGCATTGTGACATCACATATTCACATAATCGTACTTAGGCTAAGCTAGTCGGCCGTTCATTGTCTAAAATCTAATTAAATATTCGAAATAACAGAATAGAACGAAAAAATCATTCGATTGTTACGTGGAACGACAAGGACACCAGGGCTTGGGTGCAGCTTTCGCCACGCCATGCCTCGGCACCATGCATGCGTTTAACATGCGACTACCTTCACTATGCGTATACTTTAGTCAATATTTTATTCTATAAATACAACCACAAGTAAGCACGTTTTGACCTTTTAGATATTTGCATACACCGAAAATCATATGATATTGGTCTGGTTCCCTCGCGGATCCAGAGTTAATGTGTTCACTTTTAAGTGAACGATTCCACGACTCAAGCGTAGTATTTTAGACCTCTGAGGTAGGTGCACGAAAGTATGAAAATCCGCTAGGAACTACCACAGCTCAAGGTTGCGCACAAATAACAAGTATAAATATAAATAATATTCACGTCGGCGCTAGGTCGGTAGTTCGTCTAGATGCCGTGATTTGGCGCCTTGAACACTTTATGTGTTGTCATTGGCTGTATCAGCCTCAATTTTAGTCCATAAATAACCATACACCTGTGGTACTAAAAAGAGTTTTTGCATTAAAACTCTTTTTAGTACCACATGTGTATGGTTATTTATGGACTTTTTGCATTAAAACTCTTTTTAGTACCACAGGTGTATGGTTATTTATGGACTACCAAGTCGACCACATGTATAAGTTCAATCACATCAAGAATTAAACCTTTCGCGGTAGAAGGGCGCAAATTCGCCCTTTTACAGGTTTTCCAAAACATGGTGCGAAAGCACCCCCTCAAAAAGGCGCATTTTTTGTGCCCTTTTGCACAAGTTCACCCGTAAATGCACCGCCTTTTATAACAAATCATAAACCGTACAATGCGTAATCATGAAGCCATACAAAAATCAAGTTGCGTCCAGTCAACATGATGCTCCAGCAATCGCTGAAGGTGCTATGTTGCAAGAGATATTCAAACGAGTACCGTGCTTTTCTTAATGGGCAACTTTTGTGCCCTTTTACGACCAAATTACTTCGGTTTGTATGGTATAATTTCGTCAAGGGACTCACGAAAGGGTTAATAAAAGCCCCATGCTATATTAGCGTTTCTATACCAACGATTCCGCTGCATGCAGTGCAACCGAGCGCACGCGTCGGCGTATTAAGACGGCTCATGGCATGGCATCGATACCAAAGCGTGCCAAACACACTTTAAGACTTGAAAACACACTTAAGACTTGTCATAATCCACTAATGCATTTTTTCATAATTTATAACCGATTGAACACTTGTGGTCTGACCTACCTGGAAGGCTACACTTGACTCATAAATTCGTTGTTAAGCTTTCGTAACTCAGGTGCATCATAGTTTAGCCAATTGAAGCGATCATCCCATCCGAAGCAGCTCAGACAGCATAGCTTCCACACAATTCAAGGTCATAAATGCCCTAGCTCCGCAACCGCAATACCTTCAGGACTGCCGTTGTATTGCAATATACATACTACACATAGCGAGGAATAGATTATTGAAGCAGCGACGAGAAGAAGCGCAATGGATTATTGATGAACGGAAGGCGTACAAATGGATTATTGGTGCGGTTGCGTTATATTGGCAGGTTACCTACTCGACGCTGACCACCGAACGCTCATCCCAACACTCCGCGTTCTGCTTCAGAAATAACAGCATCTCGAGCGTGTACGTTGAAGCGTGTGACGCTACAGCCCGAACGTGGTGCGAACGACACTAAAGAAGCGCTCGACCACATTCGACATGGGCGGGATTGACGCGATTAGCTCGTAGCTCGGCTGGCGGTTTTCGAAGGACGGCGCTTCTGCAGTGGCTCCACAAACGACGCTTGATGTTCTCCCGCCGCTTCTTCCTCGCCGACCGGGGCATCAAGGAAGGGCTGCAGAGCCGCCTTCTCCGCACGGGTTAGGCGCTTCGTTTGGCCGTTCAACACCCGCACGAAGCCCGCCTCAAAGTCGGGGCTGTGTAATTTCAACTCGCTTTGCTAAACACAAGCAATCATACAAATGTTAGTTAACGATATAAAAACGCACATGATACGTTTTCTTTCCGAGCTAGTGGGCATACAACGGCTTTGCTGGGCAGTGAGACCGTCAAATCATACCCGTACGTCGACAATGTTGCCGTCAGTTGCTTGCACTGCCTTAAATACGGACTCGACGTCCTTCAGCTCGCCAAGAAGCTTGTGCAGTCGACGTTTGGATGCAGCTGACGGCAGAAGCTCCGACAGCTCCTCGTCTTCCACACCAATAAATGGGAGATGCTCAAAATAGCGTTTCAGCATGGCAAAGGTCGAGTCTCAGCGCGTGTGATTGGTCGAAGGTCGGTCTTAAATCTGAAGCCACATTCTTATCCCCAATTACTGTTATAACCCAACCGAGCGAGAATATTTACAGGATCGACACATACCGTAGCTTGGCGGACTGGTTCAACGTCCGCAGCTTGACCATCAGCAACTGGACCAGGTCGATATCATCGGGGAATTCTCTGATATGCTCAGCCCACGCCCCGGTTAGCCTTTAGCTAGCACACCCGACTAGCGGGACCCCACCAAGGTTACAAGGCGGCGGTTGACAGAGCAGTTGTCGACCACCAGGAAGAGGCACTGCTCCAAGCGCTTTTCAAAGTCGCGAGACAGCATCGTTGCCAAGAAGGCGTGATGCGTGGCCGCAGAGTGGTCCTTGTCCTCTTCGTTCACGAGTGTAGCCATGCGATGAAGCGGCACCTCACCACCCCATCAAACTCATACCAGGAGAACACCGCGATGAAGTGCTGGGAGTTGTGGCTCCACCCGTCAAAGAGGAGGCCGAAACGATCAGGCATCTGTGACGCGATCGCGATCGGCGAAGCGTGTCACTGCTTTTTCCAAGACGCGCCGAAACGTCTCAACGCAGACGGGTTTGATGTTCGTGTATCTGATAAATTGTAATGTTGCAAATTGGACGATAGTCAGTCAATCAGAAAGGCATACCAAATTACCTTCGTCAATATATACTTTGATCTGCAGCGACAGAGACCCTGTTCGGGACGAGCCCATACAAACATCATGTCTACATCAAATTGCGCTATAAAACGACGCGTTATGATATAAAAAGACGATGTTTTTTACGAGTTTTAATTGGCCAGAATGGTTTTATTCTATGCCAAGGAGTACAGTACCGTTAACTAAGGTAATTCAGTATACACAATCAGGGGCGCACCGGCGAGCGATCTTGCTTTCGCCGGAGACAGGTGCAGATTGCACTTGAGGATCAGCTCCAACCGGCCATAGGCATTTTGAGCGGAGTGCCGAATCTAGTGAGCAACTGAACCGAGTCTCGCCGGGAGTAGCCGCCACCATTCCGTCGGCGAAAGCTGGGTGCGCGCGCCTGATGTGCTGCATCAGGTTCGTGTACGCAGCTTCAGCACCACACCGCAACGGCACCAGCAAACCGCTTCAGCACCACACCGCAACGGCAGCGAAAGACACTAGAATCACCTCGTCGCACTGATCGCGGCACGGCCGGAAGTAAAAGTCGGCCACCTGTCGGTTCGCAAAGGTGGCTGGGGCTGGGGAGCGAGGAGCAGCGGGCATCTTGGCGGTTGTTGTAAGCTACTGTTTGTATCACAAGGTAAGAATGAGAATGGATATGGTGTTCGCTTTCCTTGCCGTTTGGCTTTCACGCCAACCATCGATGGGTGATTGCTGTAAAGGCTCGCCAGTACATATCTGTAGATAATACGGTCAGAGAAATAAATAATCAACTTTTAGTTATTTATCTTGTAACCGTTAACCGCACGAAAATAAATTATTGCTTCACATATTGCAATCATTGCAACACCAATTTATTTTTCGGTAACACTGAACACCTTGACGGTTTCGGGTTGTTTGTTTCAAATGTTGCGCTCTTCATCTACGTACTCTCGGATTCGTGCAGTGAGCGCACCAACCACTCGAACCCTAGCGAAATAATGAAGAACGTCCCGCGAAGATGGAAGCTCCGCCCGCGTCCCGAAATTCGTTAGCGATGGCGCTGGGCGGAAAATGGAGGGCGTCGCCTTCAAATCCAAGCGTTTCATGTTGACCGAAAGCAGATAAATCGAAAATGTTGCGCGATCGAGGATATGGTTGAGCGAACGAATAGGTTTTTCTCAGGTAACATCGGATTTCAGTCTCTTTTTATTTACTTTTGATGATGGGTCAACATGTAGGTACATATTTTGCATCTGTAGGGTATGTGATATTGAGCATTCCTGTGGTAGTTTTCAGAAGATGATGACACCGAATTCAGCAGAGTATACATTATGCACGCATTCTGACCCTCGTTGCAATAGTGGGATGGACTCTGTATTAAAGTCCAGAGAATCATGTTAGAGCATCTCCACCCTTCAAAAGTGCTCGTATGTGACCAAGTTTGCTCAAATCTGCTAAAAACTCTGGCATGGCTATGCGTAAAATCAAATATGAACTGCATGATCTAATTAATTTGTCACAAAATTCGTTTGCGTTTAGTTTTACTCAAACACCGGTGGAGATGAGCGTATGATAGCCATGTTTGCCTTTCTTTATTATGGTAATTTTAAAAGAATGTTCCAATTTGACCGTGGGTGAACTGCATGTGTCTTAGGGATCCTTACGCAGTCTTGAAGACAGAACCGTTTGCATGTGACGCTTAACTTTAGTGACGTTTAAAACTGCATGGTTGAAGGAAAAATATTTCCTTATCTCCATGAGCGTTAAGTTTTGCCCTGGGATATGCTCGTAATATATCGCTGCAGTTTGCGTGCACAAAGGGTGATGGACTCTCGTGTCGATTGGGTACTGGACGAAACATCACTATTCGTAGGTGATGGATATAGGGCATTCATGGCTCAGTGCGTTTGAACGCCAGCACCACAAATCAAATTTTCCATTTCGAGATTGTTGTCTGCGTGGCGCGTTGAGTCGTTTCCTGACACGCCATAATAGTAAATTATACGAAACAAGACAATAAATTCATATGCATTGGGGGCTGAGAATTCGCGTTTGTGGGCCTCCGAAAACTTGGATAACTCCGGTACCTGCTGCCTTAGCAAGGGATGCATGGATTGTTCTCTTCCTTGCCTCGTTGTTCATGGATTCGTTCTCGGTTTCTCAAAGTGATGGCTGGTGGCTGAATCCTTTCTTAATTCGATGGTGAGGCGGAAAATCGGATTTCAGAGGAGTTCATTCTGTCAATTAAACGACCGGGACCTGTCCATAGCGATATTCTAGCGTCAATGTAACGATGTAACGTTTTGTTGCCGTATACTAAAATTCATGTTCGACCTTTGAGGTTATTCCACTAAGCAGCATAATCTTTCTTCTCACAATTGATAGATCAACTGGAGAGTGCATCAAGTGGTGAGTGATGGGGCCACGATCCGTGCGCCGTCCGTGGAAACGAGTGTTGGGGCTACTCAGCCGACCGGGTTGGATCTGCTGGCATTTCTGCTGGTTCGAGTGGAGCTATCGCTGGTGGAGGTCATTCTGGATCTGTGGTGGTGTCGCTGTGCCTGGATCTACTGAATGCCCTGTTGGCGGTGATGGAACCCACGTGACGGATGATTTTGAACTTCTCTCGCTAGGTTAGCAACTGGAATTCCCAAGTACACTGCTAGAGAGGCAGATATGCCATGTAGCAGACTGGGTTTTCCTCGTGGATTTTGCCTTTGGTATAACTTGCAACTGGTGGCATTAGTTCGAGTGGTGGGGTACCTCAACTTGTTGGAGCGTCTCAAGTTGGGTTGAATTCTTCGCTGAAGCTGACCATTTCGCACAAGTCGCCAGTGAGGAAGGGAACTTCAATCGTTACTCAGAACAGTTTCTTGTGCTCGACTTGGTTGTTGAGGTGTTTTGTGTGCAGCGCTTTACTGACTGGTCTGCGCGTGATAACGAGGCTCGTGAAATCATCCTCCATAGTGTGCCAGCCGCTGATGAAGAGATTATTTGTCAAGAGGAGTCTGCCCAGGCAATGTGGAGACACTTCGTCGACAGACAAACGAAAGCGGGAATAATTCAATTACGTCTTCACTAGAGATGCGTTTATCTCGAACCAGTACACACTTGACAAACAGATGGACCAATGACTTCGGAATATGGAGAGCTAGCGCCGTCAGCCCTCCATTACGGCAAACCGATCACTGACAAGGATTACGCAGAAACCTTGCTGGGTCATGTGACGAGGACACATCGTTACGTCGTGCGTCAGCCCAACGTGGTTGGTGATGGTGGCGCTGTACGGCCTACTCCTACTGCGGCGCAAGTGATGAATGCGCTGCTAACTAAGCTCAGGACGAGCGCGTCGCTTGCGATGCGGACACGAAGCCTGCGCGTATTTGCTCGTGTGGAAAGCTGCAAAGGATGACTATGTGAAGATAGCAGATAGGAACGAGTGATCTTGAGTGAAAGACCGAAACGGATGAGACTTGTTTACCACAAATAATTGGGATCGAGAAGGAACCCTCGTAAGTGACAAACTACGCTGGTAATTAGGCTGCGCTGAGCTATCTGTCGTGTATCAATTGCCAATATGCTCGGACGTCGAGCTACGTCTCCACTTCTGTCTCTCGGAGCCTTCAGAGGGACATCGCACACAAATTTGCAGTTTTCTATAAACTTAACCCTACCCAAACTTAAAGTTTGATCAACTGACCCTGGATATCTTCGAGTCCCTTCAAACCGCGGTCGTCGGTTTTGCTCGTCCCGAGGCGGCAACGCCGTTGCTTCTTCGAGCCCCTTCAAGCCGCGGTCGTCGGTCTTGGTCGTCCCGATGCGGCAACACCGAGGCGGCAACACGTCGGGGCGACCAAGACCGACGACCGCGGCTTGAAGGGACTCGAAGATGCAACGGCATGTCGCAGAAGCCGTGGCGCCTGGCCGTCTCTCCCTGAACCAGGCTGATGCCGACATGTTCGGGTTCGACTCGCTGCAGCAATAAGTCTTCCACTCGTCCAGCATCTTTGTCATCCAGCGAGTCCTTGGAGGTAGCCATCGAGAACCCTCAAACAGAGAGGGACCTAAGTGGGTTGTGCATTTTGAAGAGCAATAGCCTTCCTACAATATAAGTCTCACGCCTGCCGACGGAGAACTAGAGCTGGTTTTGCGATTCTAACTGCAGATATGTTTAGCCAAAGGAAGATTTACGCGATGTGGGTATTTTGTTTTGCTATTAGATCAATAGCGCTTTTGTTTTGCCCCCCCCCGTCAAACGTTTGGTTTTGCTCCGATTGAGTGACATATGGCGTGCTAAAACATCCCGTCTTCTATAAAAAGCCATAAAGGTACGATGCATAATCGTTAGGTATACAAAAACCCGCTCAAAATTCGACGTTTAAGATAATCACGAGGCTCGATTGTCTATCTCTAGTAACATATGTCTACTTCAATGATTTGCAAAATGCACTTGATGATTGCATCTTACACGGTTTTTGTATATCTATCGATTATCCATCGCACCGTTTATGGTTTGTTATCGAATACGGGATGTTTTAACCCTTTCGCGAGTCCCTTGACTAAACTATACCATACAAGCCGAAGTAATTTGGTCTTAGTAGGGCACAAAATTCGCCCTTTATGAAAATCATGTTGCTCGTTTTTCGTATCTCTTGCAACATAGTACCTTCAGCGATTTGCTGGAGCATCCTCGTTGACTGGACGCAACTTGATTGTTGTATGACTTCATGAATACGCATTGTACTGTTTATGACTTGTTATAAAAGGCGGTGCATTTACGGGTGAACTTGTTCAAAAGGGCACAAAGCGCGCCCTTTGAGGGGAGGGGGTGCTTTCGCACCGAGTTTTGGAAATCCTGTAAAGGGCGAATTTTGCGCCCTTCTACCGCGAAAGGGTTAACACGCCATCTCTCCCTCAATAGGAGCAAAACCAAACGGTTTACGGGGGGGCAAAACAAAAGCGCTATTGATCTAATAGCAAAACAAAATACCCACATCGCGTAAATCTTCCTTTGGCTAAACATATCTGCAGTTAGAATCGCAAAACCAGCTCTAGTTCTCCGTCGGCAGGCGTGAGACTTATATTGTAGGAAGGCTATTGCTCTTCAAAATGCACAACCCATTCAGGTCCCACTCTTTTTTAGGGTTCTCGATGACTCCTATATCGAGGGCCAGTTGATTAATCTTGAAGTTTGGGTAGGCTAGGTTTATAGAAAACTGCAAATTTGTGTGCGATGTCCCTCTGAAGGCTCAGCGAGACAGAAGTGGAGACGTGCTCGACGTCCGAGCAGCTAACTCACTCAATAATGACGTATTTCAAGCGGAGTCGGCTCCTATAGCTTCGTAACATGCAGCGCTACGATCGATCCAATTTTAATTCAAAATTGAACAGTAGCACTTTCCTAGTTTTTTCCGTTCGCAGCTCCGATTGAGCGAGAGGTGGGTTAACTTGAACTTGTTTTAAAGGTACCCTTTTGGAATGGCATTTCTAACAGTGTTTTGACAAACGCCTCAAATGGCGAAAAATGCACCCTTGCATCGCGAAAGGGTTAAGTGGGCTTTGCCTAATGAGCCTAAATATGTGTACGTGAATATGCTATGGTGTGAAATATGAGGTGAACCAAGTTTCACAGCTATAATGTGGCGTAAGAATACTCCCGAAATTCTCACGACCTAATGGTATGAGTCCCGACCAACAGCAAACGCTTTCCCGCAAAGGTTAGCGTCGTTAGATAAACCTGAAGACCAGGAACGATCCCTTACACCCGGTCGGTTGTAAACCTTTGTGGGTGCCGAGTTGTTGTCGGTCTCACCCAGAACAAATACCACTAGCCACGAACAAAGGCTAGGATGCCATATTGCGCTTTCGCGCTTAACTCCCGCAGTCCCTCAGTAGGAAGGGTACCGACCGTTTCAGGCCTATCACGGGAGCGCCGAGGACACCCCTCGGCCACACTCGGGAACTCTCGGGTCCCACGGATGTATATAGATAGAACCGCACCGTAGGATCACCGACGAGATGCGCGTTATTACACTGCCCACGGATGTATATAGAACGGCACCGTAGATCCCACGGATGTATATAGAACGGCACCGTAGGATCTACAGAACGGCACCGTAGGATCTACGGTGCCGTTCTATATACATCCGTGGGCAGTGTAATAACGCGCATCTCGTCGGTGGCCTTAGCCCTGATAGCCGCATTGTGATGCACTATACTGGCCGCGTGCTCGATAATCACCTTCCGAGGCGCGCGTGGATGACTGGTCGGTCCTGATCGAGACGTCCGAGTCTGTCTCGCTGGTACGGGTTCTGGTGCGCACGGCTGCCCATCGCCGCCATCCCGGGCGACATCGGCGGGTCACATCTCGGTATAGCGGTTGGTAATCGCTGAATGGCACTTGGCGATTGTCGAATAGCATGTGATGATTGCCGTATGACACGGGTTATCTGCAGTATAACAGGGAGTAAAGGCTGTATATCATTTGTAAAGCCTTTTGCGGATGACTGTATATTCTCTGATATACTGGACGTAGTTTGACGTATCCTTGACTGTATAGCCGTATTCGGTGGCAGCGGTATGGCCAAAGGCTGTACAGCCGGGCTAGTGTTGCTAGGGTGTACCAATAGTGCCTGAACAGGAGAAGAACTCAGGTACCCGGCTAGATCGCTCGCGAACTCGCGTGATAACGTGAGCGGAAATCGAGCCGAATCCCGACCATAATAGTCAGGGGCTAAGGTAATTTGAGGCTTCCTTTCGGATTTTTGACGCGCGGGGCGCGCAAAAATAGAGACCATCCCACCCACCATCGCCGGCCAGCGTTACTTCTCGGGGCAGAATGGCGGCCGAGTTCTTGACTCTCTTGACCGAAGGGTGACAATATCTTCTGTTGATTAATCCTCCGTACGCGGTCTGCACTTCCGAAATGACGTGTAGTCAGCATCATCTCGGCCTCCTCAGTGTCGGCGTTGGTCGCGCGAGCTTGGGCGGTCGCGGTCGTGCACGACGTCCACGCCCACGTCCGTACGTATTTTCTACCCACTCCCGAACACGACGTGGCACATCCGCTGTCCAGTGGTGTACACGATGTGGATGGCCTCAACGATCACGCGTTCCGCCGGAGCAGTCCAAGCCGTCCAAGTTGCGAAGACAGGGCTCTTTGCCCGTCCTGTCCGTAGGTATGAGGGAGCGGATGTCTTCCGGGAAGCCCTTCTCCTTCTTGCGTCTACCGTAGTCCCGATCACCACTTGGGCGGGTGCGAGCCTCTCGGAAGGCGGCTTCCGCGGTACTCCAGCTGCAAGATGGCGTTCACCAGAGCCATGGACCACTCAGGGTCGTGATAGTCGATGACGCTCACTGCTAGGCCGAGCGCTTCACACCACGACGGATCATCTCTCTAAAGGTGGCCTAACGCAGCACCGATCCATACATCTACGTGATTCGGATCCGCACTGGAGATCGAGCTGGGTCAGAGGACCTGTTCTTCGACACGAAGCACCGTAGTCGATCCATCATCTTCACCACGTAGGGGTACCATACGCTCTCGCCCATGGCGGCCAGCTCGTTGATCGTGTCCAGGATATCGTCGCAGCTGGCTTGCACTCGGGGGTGAGAGGCTGCTGGCGAGAAGTCACTGGAGAAGTTGCTGTTCGTCGACCCATCTCTTCTAACGTCTCCATCTCGCTTGACTCACGGAAGTGCATTACCGTCAGGCCACGGGCCCCCAAGCGACCACTGCAGATAGGATGAGGACGGCCGGGAGACGTCCTGATCACACGCACGCTGCTTCCCGAAGGCTGAGAGCAAAGGCCATCGCGGAGAGAGGCTTACCTTCAGTTGGGTTAAGCGTAGGGACCATCCTGTTCGCTGCCAGCGCATGCGCTTGAGGTGGATGATAGTCGCCCTTCGCTATCTTCGGCTCCTCAGGAAAGCTCGCGCTTGACACTTCAGAGCTTCAACGATACTGCAAACCCTCTATCTCCACTTTTATCAATCCAAGGGGTGACAATTTTCTTTGATTACTGTGCTTAGTCATGTTAATGCATGCGCGAGCATCCCACTACTACATGTGCATCTGCCAGTATCGTTATTCACCCATTTCAAACTAAACTTTTCATGAATGACTCTTGAATAACACGGCATCTCTCCAACCCGTGAACTCTACGCGTCTGCCCGATCATGCTACGATGCTAGCAGTATCACTCGTTGCTTTCATCAGCACACGTCACCCACGCGACGCTGCGGTGTTCCTTTCGCGAGGCGCGCTCACAGTTACAGACGCCACGCTTCCACCATCTTTCTGATCCTCGCTTTCGTCATCCTGCAGCAGAGCTCGAGTCTTGGGGTGGCGTCCCGACGGCTCTCCCATTTTCTTGCGCTTCGGCACCGGTGGCAATCTCTCGACGACCCTATTCGAGGCAGCCGCTTCGAGCTAAACACTGCCCTAGGCATGTCGGGGAAGCAACCGACGCTGTGGACTTGTTTAAACCCGAATACATCGCCGACACGGAAGTGGATGCGACACTTTTCGGCGAGCCGAACTTCTTCTTGGCGTCCCAGACTGTCACCTGGACTATGAACAGCTTTCAATTCACCGAGTTAAGCTCGTTCAAAGCCTCTTTAACCTCATCGAACGTCTCGTGCGCACTCGAGTTGACCAGCGTCACGCGCGATCCGTTGTCCGCGCTTAATCTCTTGGCCTTTTAGAAGCACATCTTTACGGTGATGTTAACGCCAGGGCCAGGTTCGCGCGCTGTGATGAACTCTCTCAAGTCGCTCACGTCGGAGAAGTAGTTGGCGACTTTGTCCTCGCGTTGCTGCAACACAGCATTGCGTATATTGTCGATGAGCTGCATGGCGGCGTGGTGAGCGGAGAAGTTGGCGTACAGGAGCGCGGAGGGCCGGTTGTTGGCTTAGGTTGGGACACTTTTGCTAGACGCTGCAAAAGAAAAAATATGAGAGCTCCGGTCGCAATTCAAACCACCACCAGCCTCACGGGGGCGTGCCAGGAACAACTGCAACGTGCCCTTATTAACCTAAAGCAAGCACAGTTTCAGTACCTTGCTCCCACTCTTACGAGCCCATCGACTTTTTACACTATAGACTCTTGCAAGGATTTAGTCCTATTTAGCCCCATTTAGAATGGGTACACCCATAAATCCGGGTAGATCAAACAGCAAGTCGGTGTTTGCCGTCCGATGGTTTCAAAACATCTCGCTGTATGTATTCCAGAAATGCAGAGCTTTAGCCCAAATTCTGGTCTCTCTATTTGAGACACGCGAAGGGTCGGAATAAAAACTAGGGCTACGCGAAGGCTGAGATAGGAAAAAATGCAGCCTGGGCAGCTGTAACGGGGCGTGGCCCTTATTAATGGCACCCAACCCGTTAGTGTGTCGTACGCACATGGAGTTGTCACATAGTGATGTGCCACACTCACATGTGGTGTTTCGTACACTGGCCCTTAAGTGCGGTGCGTACCTAAGAGATCCCTTAAGTACGGTTTGTACTTAGCAAGGTCGACATCCAACCATTTGGAAACAGGTTACTTCGAAGGTGCATTAATTAGACAGTTTATAGTAAGTAGGACTTGGTGAGCAAAAGTAATAGACGTAGAGTTTAAATCTAACCTAGAAGTTCGCAAGTCGTTTGGTACACGGTACCAGCAAACGACTAAGAAGGCAGGGCTTCGAACTAAGACAGCAGAGACGCCGGGCGTCTGTTGTGGTTAGCGCGTTACGCTTCCTCAAAGCAAAGGTGCGTGTGACTCCCGTCACAGCAGCCGTCTAATAATCGAAGATTGGGCTGGTAGTGCTCTTGCTCTAAACTACTGTAGTGAGTCCACCCTCCACACGGGTGTAAGCGAGGCCTTAACGCATCTTCTGCGCCTGCTTCGCAGCCACAGAATCTGCGCGGATCGCTTCGCAGCCATGAGTCATGCTCCATCCCTCCTGCCACCTTGACCATGCCACACAAGCTACACACACAATACCGGTAAACTGGTGCGGCGGACAGACGGCTCGGCGACGCAATAATCCTGTTTGGGCTGGCTATACAGCACTTCGTTGCTTCCTATCTCAGAATAACCCTCGTTTTAGCTTCTGTTAACTCATTCGCGGAAGGTGATCCACCTGCTCTCTTCCAGTTTTTACCTGTAAGCTAATAGCCCATCCCACAGACTGGTTCGTATACCGAGTAAAAACGTTTCGTCCCCGGGGCGCACGATGATAGATTGAAACCCTACCCAATTTTCAGAAGTAATACAGTAAAAGGGTAAAATACGTAAAAAGTAGTTGCAAGATTATAGAGGGGCTTCGCCCCAATAATATTATTTCTATATATTACAAAAACATATTAAATAAAATAATATGTTTTTCTGTCCCTCTCGCTCGACAGAAAAAGCCCCCTCTTGCTTATCTTTCTGTCATGATCAGTACAGTAATGTGCGTCAATAAACAACGGGTGAAAACCTATATATTTTGATACATTATATTTGAGAAGCGACCAGCTGAGACCGCTGACGACGATGCAGTACTGGCTTTAGAAAATCTTGTTCAACGCGCTGTTTTGATTGGCTACGACCACACGAATCAAGCTCTTTAATTCGCTACCCAGTTAAGATTCCGCCAATCAGCGTGCAGTTGAACTGTTTGAATTTGGCGCCACAACGCAGCCGATCTGCTGGCGATCATTTACACCTCAATCTGCCTTGCTCTCCAAACCTCTCATGCCGCGCCGCGAGTTTGTGAAGCGTATTCGCCTCAATCATCACCAGAAGCTCCTGCTGTGCAAGACCGCGCGGGAATTCCCGTTCTACACGTGCACGGACTTGGCACACTGGGTGCAGACAGCATTCGACTTACCCACCCCTCCCAACAAGGGCACGATCAGTCGGATTCTCCGAAGCGAGGCGACGCTGCTGCAGCAGCCAAGGGACAGCGACACCAGGAGGAAGAAGGCCGCCGCTGTGCACGTGTTGGTCGACCAGAATGTGGTGGAGTTCATCATCCAGGCCGAGTGTGATGGCGTCTGCCTCAACGGCGCCATGATCGTATTCTTCGCCAGCCAGGTGTGTGAGAAGATCGCCACCCCTCATCACCTGCGCCCTCGGATAGGGTTGTCGTGGCTGCGCTGCCTGCAGGAACGATATGGCTTTCGCTGGCGAAGGTCGTACGGCGAGGCGTCCACGGTGAACCTGAACACGGCCAAGGAGGAGCTGGAGCGTGTCCGAGCTGCGGTGCGGATGTATCCACCCCGAAACGTATTTAATATGGATGAGACAGCGTTCTTCTACAACGCTGCTCCTCAAGGATCCATCTGCAAAGGTTCCGACCCTGCACTGAAGCAGAGCAAGTTGCGAGTCACGATGGCGTGCTGTGCGAACGCTGATGGCATGGAGAAGCTCCCACTTCTGTTTCTTGGCACAGCAGCGAAGCCCCGCTGGTACTCGAAGAAGCCCAGGTCACTGCTCTACATGGGTACATCCAAAGGTTGGATGACCACATGGATGTACCAGCAGTGGCTGGTAGGGCTCGATGAGCAAATGGCTGCGCAAGATCGCAAGGTTTTGCTGCTCGTTGACAACGCCTCGTCTCATGACGAGACAGGTCTCACGCTGACACACGTTCGTGTCGAGAAACTTCCCCCAAACACGACTGCGAAGATACAGCCGATGGAGCAAGGTATAATCTATTGTATCAAGCGGAAGGTGCTTAACCAGAAGATGCAGCACGCTTTCTACTGCATTGGAGAGGTGGAACCAGACAGCAATCCTTATCACATTGAACTGCTCACCGCTATGCAATGGTGCGAGTCTGCTTGGGCGCAGGTAGCTGAAAACACAATCCGGAACTGCTGGCTGCACTCAAGTTTAATGAGCAAAGGCAGTGTTTCGTTTGTTTTGAACTAAAACAGTATGTTATTGCCCATCACTGCTCCTTGCTATTCCCTATACATCTCTATCTTTGTATGCATATCAGGCGTTGTTTATTGACGCACATTACTGTATACTGCTGATTTCATTTTCAAATATAATAATTTAATAATAGTAACATTTTAGTTTTGAAGCGTCTTGGATCCTCGATGGACACTTCCTCTTCATCTGCGGACGCCGGCGCGCTGAGCGAGCAAGAGGTGCTAGCTTCCCTTCCTCCTCCCCCGTCCGCGCTCCCCGACTTCCCGTCCGCCGACTCCCGTGGCTTCTCAGAAGCCAGCGACGACGTGGGCCCTAGTCGCTCGTCCTCCTCCAAGAAACTACCCGCCTCCGCCGCCAAAGCCTCCTCCGCCGCGCGCTCCATGGCCTCCAAGCTGGCCAAAGGCGGCCGTCGCGTTCTGTCACCTCTGTCACATGCCACCAAGGGTTCCAGCCTCAGTAAGTCGCCCTCGTCAGCCCATAGCGAGACCGAGACGACGTCTCCGAGCTCGGTAGACGCCGATCCACTGGCTTCCGTGGCCTCCGCAGCCGGGTCTTTGACATCCGGCCTCACGTCGTCGTTGGCCAGTGCCTCTTCGTCCTTCGGCTCGCTGCTCTTCTCTCAGGGCTCTAGTATCAGTACCGACGAGGTGGAGGAGAGATCGAGCACTGCAGACCGAGCGGCCGAAGAGGTTGCGGCCGTGGCGGCAGCAGAGGCTGTAGCTGCAGCTGAAGTGTTGAGACAGGTGAGCGCTCAACAGCGCATGAAGATCTTGGAGGACCTGGTGCAGCACCGCCGCTCCGACTGGACATATCTTAAGGCCATGCACGAAGGATCGAACTACTGGCTGAATGTGGCGCTGCTGAGGGAGCAGCAGGTCATGAACCACCTTGGGGACAAGCAGATTATCCGTCGCGGCGCACAGTTCTTCTACCTGGGCATTGGTCTGGGCAGACTGGTGGGCGAGTCGCTGCACCCGGAGCTGCTGGCCATGGACTGCTGCCAGCTGCTGGAGGAGCTCGAGTTCTACTTTTCCTCGTCGACGGTGCAAGGCATGGTAAGGACGGCGTGCTCTGACGGCTTCAACGGACGTCTAACTAACTAAATGAGTGTCTGGTGCGTAGAAAATGATGGTGGCCACGTCGAGCACACTGCACGAGCCTCTTGACAAGGAGAACAGCGCGGAGTACTCAACGAGCGAACCTTTTCGAGCCACGCTGCACAAGTGGAACCAGCGGCCAGTGTATCGCCGTCTGATGACGCCTCCGATCGTAAGCTACTTTTCTGTGTTGCAGTTTCACTCTTGCTGTAAGGATGCTGATACTTTTTGTGTCGATGTGCTCTGTTCTGCTTGTGTGTAGCCTTTCCCACTGGACTACCGAGAGGTGTTGCTGTCACTGTGCGATATCCTCGCCCTTATTTACAGCAAACTCATTGAAGACAGCAGCAGCTCCGAGAATGTCAACCTTTTCCAATCGATCATCCGGTTTGATGGCCGCATCAAGGTGCGCGCAGAGGTGCAGTGGTTGTTTGAGCTTCTATTGGCTACTGACATGCTGTCGCTGTCGTTGCATCCCGTAGAAACTCTTCATCGACCCTGTCAAGAAAGAGTTTTCGGCTGTGGCCTCGCAAGTCATGGCTGAAGAGATGCGGATGGTGCGTAAGGCATATGCGTCTGGGGCACGCGACAGTGAGAGCGCTTCAAACTCTGCGGTTGGTCCGTCCGTTGGAACGCCTACGGAATCCAGCTAGAACGGTTGACGTGTGGCAATGTGTAACTAGGAGCTCACGAGAAGCGAGCATAACACTTGCAGTCATTATGCAGAGCTCAGCTGTTGCCTGTGGGAACAACAGCCAAAACTGTTTTGGCTGTGGATCCTTGACTTCTGGAAAATGAGTCACTGAAGTGACAACATAATACTACATAGTATGTTTTTCGGGATATTATCCCGAAAAAAAAGGATGACGGTCAAATGCATTGAGCCACGAATGCATCCATTTTCACAAAAGAGATCATGACTTCATGTAATACTAGTAGTCACCATGAACGTGTTGGTGGCGCCTTCATACGCCGTCAGCGCGCCCAGCAGACTCTTCGAGTACCCGCGGTGCACGAAGCGGTAGGTGCCGGCCACGCTGGTGCGGCCGCCCGCGCGGATATTCCACTCGCACGTGTTCTTGCTCTCGGCGACGAGGTAGCGCTCCCAATGGTAGCGCAGGTCCCAGTGGGCGTCGGTCAGCACGGTGGTGTACGCGCCGCCCGAGCCGAGCTGCTGGACGTCGCAGAAGGATGAGACGAGCGTCAGTGCGTTCTTGGGGTGCGCGCCGGCGAACACGGCCGAGGCTACACTGCCGACGACATACGAGCTCGAGGGCTGCGTGCGCACGTAGGCGAAAGAGCGCAGCAGCGGCGTCGAGTCGAAGGCCACACCCGTTTGCAGCGTGACGAGCGAGCTGCGGTCGAGCTGCAGCGGCGTGGGCCCCACGCCCAGCAGCGCCGACGCGTCGACCACGGAGGCCGCGACGCGGGCCAGCTCCTGCTGCACGGCGGCCAGTTGGTTGGGGCCGAAGAGCGTGGATGCACCCTCGTAGTTCTGCGTCAGGTACTCCTCCTTCGTGGTCATGTACCCCGCGTAGGCGTTGCTGATGGCGGCGAGCTCCACCTCCGTGACACCGGCGCCTGCGAGTGCCGTCTTGAGCGTGGCTCGGATGCGGCGGCCCGGCATGGTCGTCGTCTCGAAGTTGGTCACGCCGAGCGCGAACTGGCCGATCTTGACCACCTGCACGGGCAGCGTTGGGCACCCAGGGCACGGGCTCCATCAGGCCGACGGCCAGCAGCGGCACCTTGTCGGCGTTCTGGCAGTGCTGTACCCACTGCGGCGCCTCGTTGATGACGGCGCCGATGGTCTCGAAGAGTACGTTGGCCTTCAGGTTGCCCTCCGTGAAAAAGCTCAGCGCACGGCCGTCTTCCGTGCCGGCGGCGAAGTTCTGCCCCACGACGGCGGGGCACGTCCGGTCGGCGTACGGGTCGGCTGTCGTGGTGTCGATGCCGTCCAGCGTGACGTTGGAGAAGTCGACGTACGAGAGGTTGGCGACGACGGAGCCCTGCACGAGCTCCGAGTCGGCGCTGAGGAGCGCGGCCAGCGTGTCGTACTGGCGCTGGCCCCATGATCTCGGCCGACTCGATGGAGGTGTTGCCCTCGCTGCTGAAGGTTCCGTATCCGTTGTCGATGAGGTTGGGGCTGACGTCGCCGGCGTTGGCAATGCCGATGGCCACGTTGACGTCGTCCAGCTCGTCCTCGAACAGGAACTCGGCGTAGCCCTTGTTGTCTCCGCTGATGAGGAGGTTGTCTGCGGTGAGACTGGTAGGATGCACGGGGTAGAAGGCGAGAACGCCATGAAGCTTACCTGTACTGCTGAAGAAGTGCAGCGCACGCATGGTCGTGTCGATGTTGCTACTGTACTGCGCGCGCTCGGATGCCGGGTTGGCCAAGTACGCGTCCGGGGATCGGTTTTCGCCGCCCTTGACGACCTCGCCCTTGTTCCAGTGGATGGTGCCGCTCTCCACCGAGTTGTGCGCCGCGTCGATGGCGGCCATAATGCCGCTCACGATCTTCTCGAGGTTCTCACCGATGAAGCCGAGGATAGAGACGTCGTAGAGGAAGTAGCCGGCGACGCCTCCGGGTCCGGCGTGGGTGTGGGTGGCGTGCAGGACGACGTTCTGCTCGGTGTAGACTCCGTTGTATTTTGTGGCGAGCTCTGCGAGGACTTCTTGGTGGACGACTTCGGCATTGACCTCCTCGGCACGCCCAGGTGTGTAGCCAGCCTGATCTGCTCCAACAATTACAGATGACAGCGCGACCGGAGGTGAAGATTACCCGCGTACATCCGCACCCTCACCTTTCCCGCCGGGTCAGCCTGTGGGCGGCGGGACGACGGCGTAGCCTTCCCCGGAAGCATTACAAGGACTTCGTGAAACACGCGGCCACCAACAGAGGCCACGAGCAAACACGCCAACAGTCACAAAAGTGGTCCGAAACTGGTGCCACCGCAGCGCAGGGGCTGGCCACACTCGAGTGGAAGAGAATACGCCGGGTGCTCGGCTTGGGTCCTTGGGGAGAACAGATCATCTATCGGCTCAAGGCACGCGCTTTCTCGCTTTACGACGTCCGGAATGAGCGCCACGGGTGCCCTCACGCCTCTTGTCTTCACGAAGTGGACGTGGACCTCCACCACGTCTTCTGGACGTGCCCTGCTGCACGACGCCTTCGAGCGATCTTCGTATCAGCTTGGAAGAGTCTCGGACTACCGGAGCGCGAGACTGAACAAGCTTGCTTTGGACTGAAGCTTCCAATGGTGCCTCCAGCACTTTGGGAGGCGGCAGCGAATTCCAGGAATGGGCAAGACGACCGGAACGTGGAAATGGCCGAGTGCGTGACCGCACTGGCGTAGGGATGCTGGCGGCTCGGAGTTGCACTGTATTTTCACGCAATCTGGAGATGGCGCGTACAGCATTTTGATGCGACCAACGATGTGTCGGAGGCCCGCCACCAACTGCTGCTCGCCAACCGATTGAGGCAGGGTTACTACAACATGCACTTATACGTGCGGCCCAACAGGGGCCATCCTACACTCTCCGCTGCGGCGGGAATCGTAGTCAAGGCACTGTGCAGGCCGTGGCAAGGCTCCCACCAAGAAGTGAGACTCGACAACCCGACCTGTCATTACCTACTCTTCTTTGATGGGGGGATCAAGAGGCAACCCTGGCCCAGGGGGATCGGGATCGGTGGTTGCCCGGCTGACGCAAGACGGCGGCCCTTTCCAACTCGTGTGGGCGGGAACGATGTCATACGCGGCACCCTCCACCACCAACAACGTGGCAGAAAACCTTGGTTTACTCGCCGGGCTGACGGCCTGCCAGCGCCATGGCTACTCTCCACTGCACGTTGTCGGCAACAGTGCCATGATCATTCGGCAGCATTCACACCGGAAGCCACCGACTGCTCCTCATCTACGCCCGCTATATTGGCGCTGCCGACGCGACAATGGCAGGCGTACAACTACTATCGTGGCAGCATCATCTTCGCGCACGGATCAATATGGCAGATTTTCTTGCAAATTTGGCGATGGACTCACGGACAAGCACGCAAATTCAACTAGACCAGGATATGCTGGGCAAGCCACGGTGGCGCCCGCTCGTCGAGCACGCCGGCGGCGATATTGGTCACTGGCTTCTTCACAACATGGACACGGGCCCTACGGGAGACCCTGCTGTTGCAATTGGGGGCGCGGTGGCGGCACTGACATCGGCTATTAGATTGCCGCCGGTGCACCGCTGTAGGATGGTTCAGAGACGCCTATAGGACGGACATCGGAAGTCGTTAGTGACTAGAGCTAAGTGACATCAATGTACCTCACTGAAAAACGAAACGTTTTGGTGGACGATTTGCATGACCGAATGGAGGTCGCAGTGCACGATCATGACGCGTTTGCTAGTGTCTGGGTCCTCGATCAGGAAGACTCGAGCGTAAAGTCGACTCAAAATTCCCGCGGAGCTTTCGTCGGTGCTGGCGAACCCCATCATGATGACTTTTGCAGCTGGGCCAGTGATGTCGCTCTTGCCGAGCCCGATGTTGTAGGATGTAGTCGACTGGACGATCATACTGAGCAGCGATAGGAACCGTAGCAAGCGATGTAGAACTATTTCTTGGTATTGACTTCGTGGTGGGTGGAGAGCGATGAGTACTTGTAGGAACGTTGGGAAATGGCAGGGGCGGTCGATATTGATGGGAGCTCCATTACGGGTCCGTTACCCCGGCACACGCATACTAGGGAGGAAGATATCGTCAGGTCATCCTGTCTTTCCCGTCCCGGTGGAACGTGCCAAGTTAAAACCAGCTCCCGACCAGGTCTGACGCTCCATCACGGAGAACCACACTCTTTGAGTGGCAGAGACTCATCATGTTGAAGTAAGCTGCTGGCAGGTGAGCGTTGCCTCCAAATCCAAACGTGGAACATGTTGTTGGCGCTAACAGGTAACTTGTTCTCAGCAAGCGGTCGACCACGAACAAAACTAGCAGGGTGTCCGAGGAACCAATTTGGCATATTCTGATCGAGCACTGTTGTTTGCTTCTGTTTTGTTTTGCTTGTTCTGGGACGATCCCAGCTGCCCCAAGAGCAGTTCCCAAGTTTGTCACGCGCACAATATGATTTTTTGCCACAACTTCGTCTTATTATCTTCGAGCGGGACGATGACACCGAGAAGTGCTGCGAGTTCCTGACGCCAGGAAGAATGTGTGTCCGGGATCATCAATTGTGCGATGGTGGCACTTTGTTCGTTTTCGACCCTGAGGATCGCTATCGAAATCCAACCAGAGGGTATCAACATGGTGAAGTTCCCTCCCCCGTTTTACAAACTCACAATCGTCTACGCGTGACACTAACGAGGACGTCAAGTAGGACCATCACTTGAGGTCTCAGTATTGGTAAAACCCCGGAAAAATGCACGCGATTTCGTACCGCACGCACATGTATATGGCTAAGCCATGCCATATGCCCTCAATTCTGACACCACTATTTTACGGCTTCAACATGAGGTTCCCACCAAGTGCCACCCCACCGCATTGTTCACTGATCCGTTGGTTTAGTCTGAGCAGAGTCCTTTTTCACATAAGTTCAAGCCTCCGTCCAGGGATGTCAGACTCATTTGCAAACTCTTGTCGTGGCTGCTTGTCAAAGAAAACGACTACCGCAATGAAGTTGAATTAGACTACAGTCACTCTTTACTGTCTTCTGTTTGCTTTAGCCAGTTCATTGCATGCTACAACATCGGACTCGGCAAGAGCGACATCACTGGCCACTGCGGAAGTCATCATGATGGGGTTCGCCAGCACCGACGAAAGCTCCGCGGGAATTTTGAGTCGACTTTACGCTCGAGCCTTCCTGATCGAGGACCCAGACACTAGCAAACGCGTCATGATCGTGCACTGTGACCTCCATTCGGTCATGCAACTCGTCCACCAAGAAGTCCTCGCAGAGCTCGCCACAAAATACAACGGAGTCTACACCGAGCAGAACGTCGTCCTGCACGCCACCCACACCCACGCCGGACCCGGAGGCGTCGCCGGCTACTTCCTCTACGACGTCTCTATCCTCGGCTTCATCGGTGAGAACCTCGAGAAGATCGTGAGCGGCATTATGGCCGCCATCGACGCGGCGCACAACTCGGTGGAGAGCGGCACCATCCACTGGAACAAGGGCGAGGTCGTCAAGGGCGGCGAAAACCGATCCCCGGACGCGTACTTGGCCAACCCGGCATCCGAGCGCGCGCAGTACAGTAGCAACATCGACACGACCATGCGTGCGCTGCACTTCTTCAGCAGTACAGGTAAGCTTCATGGCGTTCTCGCCTTCTACCCCGTGCATCCTACCAGTCTCACCGCAGACAACCTCCTCATCAGCGGAGACAACAAGGGCTACGCCGAGTTCCTGTTCGAGGACGAGCTGGACGACGTCAACGTGGCCATCGGCATTGCCAACGCCGGCGACGTCAGCCCCAACCTCATCGACAACGGATACGGAACCTTCAGTAGCGAGGGCAACACCTCCATCGAGTCGGCCGAGATCATGGGGCCAGCGCCAGTACGACACGCTGGCCGCGCTCCTCAGCGCCGACTCGGAGCTCGTGCAGGGCTCCGTCGTCGCCAACCTCTCGTACGTCGACTTCTCCAACGTCACGCTGGACGGCATCGACACCACGACAGCCGACCCGTACGCCGACCGGACGTGCCCCGCCGTCGTGGGGCAGAACTTCGCCGCCGGCACGGAAGACGGCCGTGCGCTGAGCTTTTTCACGGAGGGCAACCTGAAGGCCAACGTACTCTTCGAGACCATCGGCGCCGTCATCAACGAGGCGCCGCAGTGGGTACAGCACTGCCAGAACGCCGACAAGGTGCCGCTGCTGGCCGTCGGCCTGATGGAGCCCGTGCCCTGGGTGCCCAACGCTGCCCGTGCAGGTGGTCAAGATCGGCCAGTTCGCGCTCGGCGTGACCAACTTCGAGACGACGACCATGCCGGGCCGCCGCATCCGAGCCACGCTCAAGACGGCACTCGCAGGCGCCGGTGTCACGGAGGTGGAGCTCGCCGCCATCAGCAACGCCTACGCGGGGTACATGACCACGAAGGAGGAGTACCTGACGCAGAACTACGAGGGTGCATCCACGCTCTTCGGCCCCAACCAACTGGCCGCCGTGCAGCAGGAGCTGGCCCGCGTCGCGGCCTCCGTGGTCGACGCGTCGGCGCTGCTGGGCGTGGGGCCCACGCCGCTGCAGCTCGACCGCAGCTCGCTCGTCACGCTGCAAACGGGTGTGGCCTTCGACTCGACGCCGCTGCTGCGCTCTTTCGCCTACGTGCGCACGCAGCCCTCGAGCTCGTATATCGTCGGCAGTGTAGCCTCGGCCGTGTTCGCCGGCGCGCACCCCAAGAACGCACTGACGCTCGTCTCATCCTTCTGCGACGTCCAGCAGCTCGGCTCGGGCGGCGCGTACACCACCGTGCTGACCGACGCCCACTGGGACCTGCGCTACCATTGGGAGCGCTACCTCGTCGCCGAGAGCAAGAACACGTGCGAGTGGAATATCCGCGCGGGCGGCCGCACCAGCGTGGCCGGCACCTACCGCTTCGTGCACCGCGGATACTCGAAGAGTCTGCTGGGCGCGCTGACGGCGTACGAAGGCACCACTAACACGTTCATGGTCACGGCTTAGTAGACGTCTGTGGACCCACAGTGTGGAGGTCCTTGTTCCTTGTCAGACGTTGCGTACATACCCGATTTCGCTGATGAAGATCGGCCGCAAGGTCACTTCAACTTGTCCGTCCGATTAGTCCACGTCTCCGTGGACTAAGCTGCGGAGTTCATCACGTTCCACTGGTGCGTAATCCACCAAGAGAGCTCCCCATCCACCTGATAACCATCAAGCAGACGCTGCCGCCCCGCTCAAACGCAGCAAAGGGCAACACGCGCCGATCGTCACGACTCTGCGCTGTGCGTGGCCCGCTTAACACCACGATATTTTGTGCTTGGGGCGTGTTCGTGTGCCCTCCCACTACGTGCGATCATCGCAGCATGGGTAAGAGCACTCGGCTGCTTGCTCAAGCCTGGACGCGGAGCCCTGGCGCGCGCCACGTCAGCATGTCATGGACACGGAGCAGCACGTGCGATCGATCCAAGCAGACCAGGTGCAGCAAAAAGACACGCATGGCCAGTGAACTGCTCGCTTCGGGCGGGGCAGTGCAGCAAAATAGCGCCATGATCGCAAAGCTGCTGCTTTCTGTAGCAGTGTCCGCCGCTGCGCTGCATCAAAGATCTCGAAGCCATTGGCACCAAATTACTCACCACTTCTCCATTTCCATAGGCACGAACAGCAGGTGAGCTGTTGACGGCAACGCTCACTCAAAGGAGAGGGAAATGCGCGGGTTCAAGACGTTTATCATGCTGCCAGCACTTGCGTGCGCGCTGCTGTTTGCGGGTACCCATGCGGAGTACAATATCGGAATCGGCAAGAGCGACATCACCGGCCCGGCCGCAGAGGTTCTCATGATGGGGTTCTCCAACCTGGAGGAGAGCACTGCTGGAATCCTGAACCGCATGTACGCTCGAGCATATCTCATCGAAGACCCGGACACGAGTGAGCGCGTCATGTTTGTCCACTGCGACATCCATTCGGTCATGCAGCTCGTCCACCAAGAAGTCCTCGCAGAGCTCGCCACAAAATACAACGGAGTCTACACCGAGCAGAACGTCGTCCTGCACGCCACCCACACCCACGCCGGACCCGGAGGCGTCGCCGGCTACTTCCTCTACGACGTCTCCATCCTGGGCTTCATCGGCGAGAACTTCGACAAGATCGTGAGCGGCATCATGGGCGCCATCGACGCGGCGCACAACTCAGTGGAGAGCGGCACCATCCGCTGGAACAAGGGCGAGGTCGTCAAGGGCGGCAAGAACCGATCCCCAGATGCGTACTTGGCCAACCCGGCATCCGAGCGCGCGCAGTACAGTAGCAACATCGACACGACCATGCGTGCGCTCCACTTCTTCAGCAGTACAGGCAAGCTTCGTGGCGTTCTCGCGTTCTACCCTGTCCATGCGAACAGCCTCGCGGGCGACAACGTGCTGATCAGTGGCGACAACAAGGGCTACGCTGAGTTCTTGGTGGAGGACGAGTTGGACGACGTGATCGTCGGTATTGGTATCGCCAACGCTGGTGACGTGAGTCCGAACCTGGTTGAGAACAGCGATGGCACCTTCAGTGGCGATGGCAACACCACCATCGAGTCGGCCGAGATCATGGGTCAGAGGGAGTACGACACGCTGTCCACGCTGATCAGCAGCACGTCCGAACTGATCGAAGGGAGTGCGATCGCCAAGCTGTCGTATGTGAACATGACTAACGTGACTCTGGACGGCGTTGAGGCCACGGACGACGACCCGTACGCCGACCGAACGTGTCCTGGTATCGTGGGCCAGAACTTCGCCGCCGGTACGGAAGACGGCCGGGGACTTGGATGGTTCAGCGAAGGCAGCCTTAAGACCAATTCCTTCTTTGAAGCGCTGGGCTCGACGCTCACAACGAAGACGCCGCAGTGGGTGCAAGACTGCCAGAACAGCGTCAAGGTGCCGCTGCTCGCCACTGGTCTCGGCAAGCCTATTCCATGGACGCCCAACGTCCTCCCCGTTCAGATCGTCAAGATTGGGCAATTCGCGATTGCAGTCACGTCGTTCGAGGTCACCACAATGGCTGGACGGCGGATTCGCAGCACCGTCAAGGAAGCGCTGGCCGATGCTGGTGTCACCGAAGTCGAGCTGGCGGCCATCAGCAACGCATACGTGCAGTACATGACCACGAAAGAAGAGTACCTCATCCAGGACTACGAAGGCGCTTCCACGCTCTTCGGTCCGAACCAGCTCGCAGCCGTGCAGCAAGAGCTCGCTCGTGTTGCAGCGTCGATCGTTGACACCTCCGTGGAGCTCGACATGGGGCCCACGCCGCTGCAAATCGACCGTGACTCGTTAGTGACGTTCCAGACCGGCGTCGTGGTGGACACGGCACCGTCGGGCGGCTTCAGTGCTGTCCGCACACAGCCAGACAGTTCCTACGCCGTAGGTGACGTGGCTTCGTGTGTGTTTGCTGGCGCGCATCCGAAGAACGGACTCAGTACGGTCACCTCGTTCTGCGACGTTGAGAAGCTTAACTCGGATGGATCGTACAGCACGGTCATGACCGACGCGCACTGGGACCTCCGCTACCACTGGAAGCGCTATGGCGCTGCTGGGAGTAAGAACACGTGCGAGTGGAACATCCGCTCCGGAGGCCGTACCAGCGTGGCTGGTACGTACCGCTTTGTACACCGCGGGTACTCCAAGAGTCTGTTGGGCGTGCTGACAGCGTACGAAGGCACGTCGAGTACTTTTATGGTGACGGAGTAAATGGATGAATACACTCTGTAAATCGCAATTGTGGTTCAGTGCACTGGGTTTCGTCATGCAGCTTTGCTCGCGTGCGCCTTCGAATGAAGCGAAGGATCTGTAAACCCTTGGACCAGCGCGACTTGGCGTCACGCGGGCGACTGTGTAAGGCCAACTTGTAGAAATACTCCACACGGCCGGTGAGCAGCAGGCGCTGCCCTTCATCGTTTTCGTTACTTTCATCCATATCAATTGCATTTAAGCGGCGACGCTGGCGTCGTAACGAGGCAGTGATGAACCAGATGAGCTTGCAGTCCCAGAGAAAAATACCACTCCATTCCAGAATAATAGGTCTCTAGGCCCTTTTCTACTGTTCCGGAATAATAGGTCTCCTACTTCAACTTAATCTAACTATAGTAGGGTGCGCTGGACGGGGATGAAGCCAAGATGATAGCGGCTGTTGTCGGCGAGCAAGAGATCCGGACGGGGAGTCTTCCCTCACGCTCAAGCCGCTGCTTACCCATGTGAGGTGGCTTGAAGTCGTTGTCACCGTCGGCCTGGACACACAAGTCCATGCAACTCTGCAAACTGAGGAACGCAGCATTTAGCACGCGCGGGGGAAGCTCCCAGTACGCCTCCGTCGTAGCCGCGATCAATTCGTCGATGTTACGAGCTGTTTTTTCTCTTTGTCGAGCCTGGATTGAAGTGAAAATCCCCAAGTCGCAACAGTTCAAATCGGGACTGTTAGGCGGTTGGCACCGCAGTTCCACCGGCATGCCACAGCGTTCTACAGCGGCAGCAAACTCGGGGTCGGATGATGGAATGTAGGCTGGGGCATTATCCTGCTGAATCACGACTCGATCACGGCTTGGCCATCGAGCGCAGATAGAAGGGAGCACCTCTGCAATAAGCTTCTCTCTGTAGGTCGACTTCGTCACAGACACTTCCTTCGTCTCCAATGTACCGGCTGGCCTGCGTTTACTAGAGCGCTGAGCTGCGACCTGCTCAGTGAAGGCCCAAATGCCGAGCTTACCGTCGAACTGCTCGCCGTCGGGTCCACCGCGGGGTCTTCCTACTGCAGCCAGCATCATGACGCGCGTGACGAACCGCCTGCTTTTGACTCTCCGTGTAGGCGCAGGCTCATCGGGTAGCAAGAGGAATCGGCGACGGGGTTGCGTAATGTAAAAGATCTTTTCGTCCACGTGAATCATGTTGAACATGGCTGAGTACTGCATGGTCTTCCGATCAATGTGGGCCATGCAAAATGCTCGTCTTCCACGCTTGTTGTCCTCGGTCAACAGCGGGCGGAGTACACTGCTGTGAGAGCGCAGGTTTCCTCGCTGCAGCTCCCGAAACAGCGTAGTAGAAGCAAGGCCACACGCCTCAGCTGCTGCCCGAAACGTAGACCGGCGGTTGACTGGAGTGCTCCGCAGCAGCTCAAGCTGCTGGCTGCGGTCCTGATGTCTACGACCGCTGTAATGCATCCGATTTGTTGCTCGATATACGCCGGACTGTCGCCACTCGACCTCGGCTCGCTTCCAAACGCGACGCACAGTATTTGGGTGAAGGCCCAGAAGCGTGGCAACCTCTGCCTTTGCTCCTTTGCGTGGTGAATTCCTATTCAACCGGCTCAAAACAAAGCCTGTACAATCTGGTCGCTGTCGCGGGTCGTCAAGTGCCTCGTGCGTCGACGTGAAAGAGGGTTGCTGCTCTCGTTGGGCGCGGCTGCAGTGACCAATATCCTGGGCGTAGTGGACGGCGTTAAGGCCGACATCCCGTCCAGTAGCATCCCGTCTGGGAGCGCCGTCGCCGACAACATCACTTCCGACTCCGTGGGGCCCTGCGTGGCGCTCAGCATCGCGGTCGGCCGCATCGTGACCACCCTGGAGGCCGGCAACGTCATGGCCGGCGGCATGATGGAGGGCGGGGGCGTGTCCGGCAGCGTCATGTTCAGCGTCGTGGCCTGCAGCATCGTGGCCAGCCTGGAGGCCGACAACGCCATGGCAGGCAGCGTGGTGGTCGGGGTCGTGGTCGGCAACGGTGTGGTCGACAGCGTGGGCTTCAGGGGGCATGGCACGGTGGTGGTGGTCATCCTGGCGGTTTAATTGGGAGGCACTTGAGGTAGGAGGGGCGAAATGCTTAGTGAGCTTTTCCTTATGACAGCGAAAGAACGACGAGGCAGGGCAGCTTGGGCGGTTTGGCGCCAAAACTTGGTTCTCAGAAAATCCGAACACACCAAACGACTGGTGACGACGAGCTACGTCTTTTGGTACCAGTCTCACCAGTATCTGTTACGAATTGGTCTTAGTTTCGCGTCTTGTTTTGATAGAGACCTATTATTCTGGAATGGAGTGGTAGTCAACAGACGCGATGAAGCGATGTCAAAGCGGACAGCGTGCTGACCCGTACGTGGTGACCGAGGATCACTCGATCCACGACTGCGCGATTGGGAACAATCCAGCGATCGAACGCGAAGAGCATCAGGGACAGGATCGCCAGCCCGATTAGCTCAAACACGAGCACGGAAAGCATGAGCGTCGAGCGTCGAAAGGACAGTAAACGCGTTGTGCTTGGCGGTAGCGCGTCGAGTGTGATGGCCCACTGCATCCAAAGCCAAGCGCCCCAGACCCAGACCACTCGATGATCCCAAACGAAGAACTGACTCAGTGCGATGGACGCTACAGTTAGTTTCGAGGACAGGAAGAGGAAATTGAAGGACGAGTACAACCGTATTAGTAGTTGCCGCTGGTAAGACGCAAAGAACACACCACAGAAAACTAGCGAAGCAAAGAAGGCCACTTTGGAGGGTTCGCGCCAGGCCCGGTCGAATGTTGTCAAGGTTCTGGTCCTTCGATATCCGAGCTACCAGAGCACCAAGCACCAAGCCGCCAATGCCGAGATACCCTACCGCATGAAATATGAACAGCAACATGTCGACCAGCACGCGGCGGCCTTCGTTCCGGGCATTTGATCCCAAGATCCGGTCAAGAAGATGGCCAAATCCAGGTACAAGTGTTGTGTAGGCGTTGAAAATCTTGCCGATAGATACAAACTGCAGCTGAATCTTTGTGCTGGTCTGGATGCCAGTGCGTCGACGCTGGTGGGGGTCGAATCGAGCATTTTAAAACTCAATCCAGCCCTTTACGGCTTCTTCTTGGGCGCCAACCGAAGACAAACGAGCTCGAGAGGCGACTGGTGTGTGGTAGTTTCGAGAGTCTGCATACTGAGAACGCTGCCTGCTCGAGATCGAGTCGATT
This sequence comes from Phytophthora crassamura, assembly GCA_033557995.1. NCBI lineage: Eukaryota > Oomycota > Peronosporomycetes > Peronosporales > Peronosporaceae > Phytophthora > Phytophthora crassamura. Next base: position 1,018,178 of record JAUCED010000018.1, read on the forward strand.
GGCTACCGTTTGTGCTGAACCTCGTGATCGAGCTCGTATTCCTTGGGCACAGGATTGTACGGCGAGCGTTGCCATTCTTGAGGCGTAGACCCACCGTACAGTAGTAGCTGACACTCTGTCGACGCCCTGGAATGTAGCTGGTCTGCGAATTAATACGGCGGGCTCTCGCATAGTCCTGCTCGCGGAGTGCGATCCAATTGCGGTACACGAGTCGGTCAAAGAGTAAAACCATATTGGCCTGCGAGTTCATCAGAGCGTCCCGGATAGAAAGACCATAGCCACTAGAGGAATAGGAGAGGACGAAGGCGTCGCCACGATCACTGTCGTCCACAAGTTTAAAAAATACAGCAGTGAGCACTGCGCAGTGCGTTCCACAGTTGATAACACTGGACATGAAGAGCTGCCTTCTGTCGTTCACGAGCGCATCAGCGCCGATACTTATCTGCACAATGAGGCAGCCGTCCAGAACCACAATGATACATACGTCCCGAACAGCAGATAAACCATCTCGATGCGCACGGAGCCCATAACGAACGCCATGCCAGGGAACTGTAGGATTGACAACATCGACAAGAGTATTCTCATCACGCTGTAAAACGAATGACGCATTGCATAACGGCCTGATCGTTCGTTCAGCATCCATGGCACTGTCAAAACTGTCGAATGCCCAACTTTGCAAGGCATATACCGTAATTTAGTAAAAATACGTGCCCCACTTGATGCACACGTATAGTATTAACAAATACAGTGAATGTTACGCCATATACGTTAAAAAGCGTTATGTGCAAGCGGACAAATATGTTCTTTTGGGGGAGGGGGAGGGGGGGGGGTAGCAGATATGAATATAAAATACAAGTCTATCATTAACGAACCGATGCAAGATGAAACCGTACTTAATGAATGGATGTGTCACACCACAAAACACGAGTAGCAGGGTGGCTTCTGTTGCCGACGTTTGCTTTACTGTCAGTGTGTGCAGAGCGACGAGCTTCGGCATGAACCTTCACGATGAACCCTCTGTTGTGTGTGCTGAGTTGCATTAGTGTAGCATGCATTCTGACTTTCTTTTGTGCTTGTTTTTGATCGTGTTTGCAGTCGGAGGCTAGCCTTTTGAGCTGATTTGGATCGCAACAAACACAAGGTACGCAATGTATATTTATGAGTGGAGTGCGCATCACTGCGTCCAGCCTGCTGGTGGTAGGTGTCCTTTGTCCCCTCATGAAACTGACCCAACCAGTTTGCCTGACTGTGGTTTTCGGGTCGATGGAGCGGATGCTAGACAACGAAGTTGTCGATTGATCGGAGTGCAGTAGCGACTATCGTTTGGTGGTGGGATGTGAGCATGGGACTACTTGTGTGCATATTGCACCTGACGAAGGGACCGCTCGCCATACAGAAGAAGAATGGGAGAAGAGTGACGCCAGGACGCAGAAGATTTCTACATGCTTGTTGATAGTACTGGCAGTCGTCGCAAGCTGCTTAAAAGGACGAACGAAAACGCCACTGGTAGATTTGACGCATTGATTGCATGAGCAATTGCAATTCCAGTATTTTTTTTTTAAAAAATACTGGAATTTCAATTGCTCATGCAAGGATTTGAACATTGAACCCCGTCGGGTGGGTCTCTAGCTCCGTGGTTGGATTTATAACCTGCAAAGCATTGCGTCGGTTCCTGGCCTACTCTGTGCGTTTGGCTCTTCGGTTCACAGTCAGCTGGAGAGTGTAGACAAAAAGGAAGTGGTGGGCTAAGAGTAATGGACTGGAAATATTATGGTTTCGTGCTCTTTACAATTTTCGGTGGTGATCTTTGGAGCTTCGTAGTTGTGGAGTGCCTCATACACCCAAGTACAACGTGGTTGTACCATGTGAGGTCCTACGCATCACTTCATGCTTCAGACAGATTTGAGGAGTTACGGGTATTATTTGCTGTCGGTGAACGTGGTTTTGAAGGGTTCATCTACCTCACGAGCCAAGGCCGACGAATGAACAAGATTGCGCAATGTACATGTTGCACTACGGTTGATGTGCAAGAAGGAGGCACTTTCACTAGATGCACGTCTGCGGTCGACTAGTAGAATCGCAGGCTGCCATGGTCGAGGCCGGTTACGAAATGATCTCATAAGAAACGAGATATGTACGTCCGAATTCCACCAGGCTGTAGGGTTTCGAACAGCACCATGCAGGTGTCTGTCATGATCTATTCGTCTCTTCCAAATGCGATCGCAAAATTCACAACACACTTTTCAGTTGTTTTCGTCACCTTTAGGAACTGTAGATTTCCCGACCTTGAAAACTAAAAAAGGGGTGCACTTGTTTCCGACCAAGCCAGGCAGCAGCATGACGGTAACTCCCTCTTTGCCCATACAACACAATACAGTAAAACATCAAGACAATACAGAAGAATCTCGAAACGTACTGGTTTGGAGACCTTGTGGGTGCCCGGCTCAAGCATTTTCTGCTGCACTTCCACGTTAAAATTGAGGACGATTGTGTAAGCGTCGACAGAACGGTGCACTTTGACGATGTAGTGCCATGAAGCCTTCAGTTGTTGGATATCATACCCCCCCTCCGCCGATATGTCGAATTCGCCTTCATACAGAGTATTGCGCTGCTGACGGGAACCCCATCTTCGCACGAAGGAGAAGAAGCAGAGCGTTCTCACAGCCCTGGAGATGTTGATGGAGACTGACACAGCAGTGCGCCGATGTGGAACCAGATCTCGTCAACCGTTCACGTACTACTTGCCTTTGGTGGGCCGTGTCTGTCGAGACGCTTGGTGCTCGCTGTACGGCATGTCAACAGCGGTAATCACGGCAGATTCACGCCGGTGCCTTTTCCGTGCAGGCGCACAGAGAGAAGATCAATCTGAACGCTAGCAAGATCCATTCTCGCGCAGTGGTTTCGAGGCTTCACGGCAACGCTTGAAGATGTGGTTACTGTGTGCGAGCGCTATCAGGAGATTATTGACGGTGTAGTGAAGAAATGACACTCGGCGAAGGAGTACACGATGCTGCCGATTCTTCACCTGGGATCAACTGTACACCGAGATAAAGAACTACGTGGCTGAACACGAGATGCTCATTCCAGCGACCCAACCATCTACAGTTCGGAAGCTGTTGGAGTCGTGTTGCTCAGCAATTCTCATCCGCTCGCCGCGGAGCAACGTCTGTGACGTGTGTTCCATTCTCTTGTCGCGCATGAAGTCCGGTGTCACTGCAGAGCTCACCGAGGAGCTTGGGCCCACACCACAGCAGCTAAAAATATGAGGTACGCAGCTTCGGACACAAGCAGCATTTTGGTATGGCTGTGGATTCTAGAGCTGTCAACGTTTAGCACAAACCTCTAAATCACACGGTAGCAGAAAACCTAAATTAATGCAGTTAATTTTAGATGTGGTTCTCCAAAATCTGAGAACTCGAGAACTGGAGCCACCTCACCAGCTACTCGCGCTTCGCGTTCGACATGGATAGCGAGATATTGGTGGCACCCAGCTGAACGACAAGGCGTTATTCCGGGACCTACCTGTACTGGCACGTTAGTAGTACCCCGTGCAGCACCACGATTTAATCAAGAGGAGCCTCACGAGAACGACTGAAGCATGACCATGCTGAAAACCGCGACGGCTACGTCGAAGCAGCACGTGTGACCATTTACATCAGTATTGTTGACTGTAGAGACTTGGTGATGTGGTATGTTGCTAACTGTGAGGTTCCTTTGCTAGACCGAGGGTCGAGCTTCCTGAACGACGATGTCCCAAACGCTGGGGACGGTCCTGATCCAGTTGCGATACTCGGCGACGTTCATGGTTCTCGTGGCGGCGGTGACACTGACGGCAGCCAACTTCATCCCGCTGCTGCGTCGGGCCCTGCCCATCAACTGGGTGGATGTGTTATCGTGGCGGTGCTTATTAAATCACGTGAGAGACTTCTCCAAGATCGGAGTCGGTGTGCGTCACGTGCCAGGCGTCGACACTGAAAGGCGACGACATTAATGGATGGGCTGGAACCTATCAGATGCAACGCACGTGTTGCGCTTGTGACGTTAGGCCGTCTCCCCGGCTAGACATCATGCGTCGCTGCTGATCATGAGGAGCTCGCGCGAAAATGACAGACCTGCAGGGTTCGTCGGAGATGCAGTGTCTAGGCGGAAATATTCTCAGCTGCAGTTCAGCAATCCAGCATCAGCAAATCAGCAACATTCAACAACACCATTGCGTTTATTGGCAGTAGTTGTTTCAGCGTGATAGGACTTTTCCAGGTGCGAGACCTGCCCTGCGTTGTTACCTTCACCTCCGAGGTAAGTTTAGCTGGTAAGAGCTACAGAAGTTGGCGGCGCATCAATGATCAAGCTGGTAGGGTGCATGCAAACGAGACAAGGTTTTGTTACGAGCATGGAAGTGCTGTCGTTTTGGAGTTGTGATATTTTCAGTGCTGTTCCTGTGCGGATGCTTCATACTTTTGGTTTCCCGTGTGATCGGGTGTCTGCTGTCGTTTAATGCGGCCGTAATTATCTGCGATTAATACAGGATTTCGTACCAGTGCGGAGGCTAGCGAGCAACGCTTCACAGGGTCAATGTTTCCACTGGTTGAAAACGCTCTCTCGGATGCGACGCTTGTAGCTACGGTTCCAAGCCATTTCGAGTAAGCTGGCTGAGGTATCGATACTTGTGCTGGTTCCCCCGCCACCAGTTGAACGGGTTCTGGATAGTATCCTTATCATCGCTTGCTTCGACGTTAGTCTCTGCCAAATATTCTTCGCCTCTACGCGGCACTTTTCGGTGACTGACGTTGTTGACGATTTGCGGTACCTCTTTTCGAACAAATACGTCGTCATGATATCGTTGTCTGGCGAAGTTTGTTGAAGAAACAGCCTGCTGTGTTAGTATCCGCTCTCCTGGTAGTTTCGCTGCCGCGGAATAAGGTCCGCGATGGCCTGTTGCTATTCAGTACTGTTCAAGTGGCTCATTTTTGGCCAGTAATCCGTGGATCCAAGAATGCTATTCACTTGGGTTCTTCTTTCATCCGCTTAGCAAAGCGTGTGGTGAACAGTTTAAGCAGCACTTTTCGACACTCTTTTATTTCCTCTCGTGTCTCGGCAGCGTACCCCTCGACCGGGCGGATGGTTTTGATGAATGCATTCCGATTTTCCAGCGATGCCTTGAGTCCACAGAGAGCAGGAAGGACCAACGGGAGTGTGGGGTACAGCTGACCGCCCAACTGCATCGACACTATTGCAAACGGCTTGAGCAATGCACAAAGGTACTTGATGGTTGACCAGTCTCTTGACTGGCTCGGAGCGGGAATTGGTCGAGGATTCATAAGACTTGCATTAGAGCTCACTGCTGGAAGAAAGTAGCTCTGGCCGGTACAAATTCGGTGCCTTCGGGGCATCAACGCCTTCGTTAAATCGTGCAGGACATCGACTTCCGCAGCCAGAAGGACGCGCTCAAGATCCAGCTGCTCTCGCACGAGGTGGCGCAGGCTTCTATGCCTTGGCATCGAGAGCTTCTTCTGCATGACTGCAAATTCGTGGCGCTGCAAAATAAGGTAACAAACTATGTCAAAGCAGTATCGCTCCATCATCTGGTAGCAACTGTTCCACATCGTCGGACCACTCAACTATCATGTTGACAACACTTGACGAGGCACGCGCAGGTTATCAACTTGAACAACATCAAGGCGGTTGTGGTTTTCGGTGATCGACGAAAGTAGACAGCCAGGGTCCGAAATCTCTGCACAGCTTCACCAACCATTTCCATATCACCTTTTGCAGAGTGCTTTCGAGAAATTCATCCATTTGCTGAATAGCAGCAGTGCCATCTCAATCGGTTCATTTCAGCGCGCTCTTCCGCAGAATGACTGTCATCCTCCTCGTTTTCAGCCTCTACTAGATCAAGCCCCACAGCAGCGATCTGCGACCATGGGTAACGTTTCTCTGTGAATGATGTGTTCTTGTCTTTTGACATTGCACCTGACAGCACAAAGTGAATATCGTGCGCCAAGCAGGAGACAAGTTCGCGTCCTAATATATTTCCACAAGAGACCATGTTAGCGCCCGAATCTCTCACCAAGCGAGTGCTGCGCACCTTGTTGAGCTTCAAATCACTCATTATTTCCATCGGAAACTCAGAATCAATTCACCAATGTGTCGACCGGGAATTTCGTTCACTCCCAACGTCCAGTTCCTAGAGTCGAAGTCTTCATCAACGTAGTGAATTGTCGCGTCATACCCCCTTGGTTGTGTTGGGGTCGAGTACACTGGGGCCTCCCGGGGAGATTGACGACGTAAGGGTTCGTTTGAGTGGTACCTTAGAGCTAAAAGATAAGCTGTCTTGTTGTTGTTCTGGTTCTTAGGGTAGATTCACGACTGACAAGCTAGACAAGGAGTCGGCAGGGCCGCTCCCTTCTCATATAGATGACACCCCTCTCATGGGGGTCTTATGGGGGCAGTTGCCATGTCCTCCGTCCTCGGACGTGACAACCCCCCCCACACACAGATACATACTCACACAGGCACGGGCTCGATGACTTCGGTCCGCGGCGGGCCGTGAGTCTCCACGACCCACACCAGGCCGGCGGTCTTCAGCGGAAGCGCAACACGCGCCATCAGGGTCAGGCATGGTACAGCGCTGGAGAGCGGGCCCAACACACGGTCTGGCACGACACCTGCGTGCCCTGGCACGGGACATCCTCCTCGACTTAAAGTACGCCGTCCTCGGCAGACGTCCGGGTGTAGCGCGAGCTCGTGTCGAAGCAGGGTGGAGCGTTCTTCATCAGCACGGAGCTCGGCGGAGATAGCAGCAGGAGCTCGGGCAGGCGTTCCAACGTCGTCGAACACCTCCGTACCACCTTCGGCATCCATGAACACATCGGGGCCTCCCGACGCAGTAGCACCTTGTAGGCGCCGTAGGTTCTCGGCCTCGACACGGCTTTCGAGCCGCCGCGCGCGTGTGCAGGCCTTGCAACCCATCGAGCACCACAGTGACGGGCGAGTACTTTTCTTGCTCCTTGCGGCTCCGGCCGTTCCTCCAAAGGTGTGCCACGAGCCCCTCGGTCACCACCATGATCGAAAAGGGGACGCCATTGGGCGTCCATCGCAAATAATAGTTAGCGCAGTTGAGCACCAGTAGCATCACCGCCACGCCGAGCTCGCCCAGCAGGCAGAACTCCAGGAGATCGTTAAAGGCCATAGGCGCGAAACCAAAATGGTCACCACGAAGCGAAAGGTCAGCAGGAGGACCCGGGCAATCTCGCCACACATCTGCAGCAGGCAACGACGGCGACGCGGGCCACCTTCGCGTTCCACCCACCGAGTACACCATGTTCACGAACAGGTCGAGGAGGTACTCGTGGAAGGTGGAGTAGGCAGCGACCCACTAGTGGCGCAGCATGCGGCCATAGTCGCCGTACGGCTCCGCGTTGATGGCCAGCACTTGCATCAGGACGGCGAAAACGGCGCCCCAGAGCGCGTAGACTTAGATCACGCCTCCAAGCTGTTCCTCCTTCCGGATCACATTTTGGTACTGGTGCAGGCACTCGTTCCACAACGAGACGTTGAGGCTCATCACACGGCCGACCTCGGCGAAGAGGTCCAGCCGACGTTCCGCAACGGGGTAGTGACGACCCAGACTAGGACGAAGATGGCGCCGACGGCGCAGTGAACAGGCAGCAGCTCCACGGGGGCGTACGAAGTCGGCCCGGCACCGGCGTGTTCGTTCGGGGCGGCCATCCCCAGGACTCGTGTCGCCTTGTCCTTTCGCGAGAAAGTGATTTTGAAAGTGTCGCCAATATGGCGCCACCGCACTCTCCTCGTAAATACGCTAGTCGAAACCCGTCGGGTTGCCGCAGCCGCGCACTTTCCAATTCTAAGTCGGCATACGTCAGTAGCCTGCCAGAAACCTGAGAGCCGGCGCCGAGAACCCACTGCCTGTGACCATTCTCGAATTTGCGCCGCTCTCATCAAGTCACACCCTTCCTCCAGTCTCATCGGCACAGCCATGAGTGACTCCAGCGCCGACATGGTACGCAAGTTCAGGAGATCTTGGAGCAAGAGAGCAGGGCCACCTCCCCGGACGACGCGTCGGCCGCCGCGCGCAGCGCCCAAGTGGCCTTCTGGGTGGAGATGCGCCGGGCCCTGATGGTGAACAACGACTCGAGGCCCTGAATGCCCTCGCCGCCGCCATCATCGACGACAAGCCCACGTCATCCCTCACCTTGTCGAAGCCCGTGGTCCTTCTGCCCTCCCCGGCGCAACAGAAGTACAGCTCCCGCGTTCCTTCGCACTCGATGTTCATCAGTCCTGCGGCAGCCAAGAAGCGTGCGCCGCCGTATTCGGCAAAGGGAAAAGCCCCGAGGGACTCCAATAATCGCGCGTCGTCGTCCCCAGCGAAGAGCATGCCCAGACGGACTCCAAGAAGCGTGCGTCATCGTCGCCCGCGAAGAGCAAGTCCAAGAAGACATAGACCAAGGCTAGTACGACTCCCACCACGCTGCTGAACTTCACGCTTCTGGCGGACGTGCCCAAGGCAGTTCTGGACGCCATCGAAGATCTCTAGCGCAAAGCTGCGCGCTCCAACCGCCACCCGTACCAGGTCGCGTATCCGTGGGTCGACGAGCACCTCTGGTACGACCCGGAAGAGTTTTCGGACGTCTACTTGGCGCACTGGCGCTTCTGGAACTCCTCACGCGCCGCGTTCTTCGAATGGACACTTCACGAACCCCTCGCGTCGGACTCGGCGCAGACGCAGGGGCGTAAGCGCAAGATGGTCGCCTTCCGAGATCGTTCCTGTTTCCTCAACTTGTGGTGAGGACCCTCTGCTACTATGGTCTTCTCCGTCGTATCGAAGGGAAGGGGAACGGTCATCTCGTGTGGTGGAGAAGTTAAACAGGCAAGTGTTCGTCTGACGCGAAGAAGTACGTCTGCTCTCCGGTTCGAGGCCTGCTGGACCTGTACAACAACGACTCCACGGCGCACCAGGAGAAGATTGAGAGCGCCTCCAAGCCGTTTCAGCTAGAGGCGGGGGGCTTCAAGACCATGACCGAGCTCCTGGATACTACGCTCGCCTTGGATCCGGATCTCGTGGAGTCCGACAAGCGCTTGGCGACAGGCGTTGGCGCGCATCGTCGTGGACGTCTCGTTCTCCAAGAAGGTGCCGGATCACTGGAAACCTCCGCAGACCGATGGAGTTCGGTTCAAGTTGGTCAACGACATAAGGATCCGCAAGTTGGCGGACAAGGTGTCGTTCTAGCTGAAGCGCGGAGAGTACGAGGTCCCCACGGTTCCTCCCTTCGAACAGAAGGAGGTCAAGCACGAGGGCTATGAGCCCATTAAGCGCATCGATGACAAGCCCACTGCGTTAGGGTCGGTCACCAAGGGTCCAGCGGCGCCTCGGACGAGGAAGAAGATGAGGTCGTGATCAAGTCGAGTTAAAAAAAGCTCGCCTTGCGGTCGATTAAGTCCGACGACGAGAGTAGCGACGAAGACAGCGCCGAACAGAAGAAGATCGACTACGAAGAGTAGGTCGTGCAACATGCACGCGTGAAGTTGCCGGCGGGGGGGCACCTTGACTGTGACGAAGAGCGAAGCAACAATGACATTCAAAAGTGGTAGTCATTGTGACGAAGAGCGAAGCAACAATAACATTCAAAAGTGGTGACTACCTGATGCAATTCGGAAAGAATGCACACATCGAGGACTAAAAATGAAGGGAAGGGCCAAGAAGGACGAACGCATTGCAATTTTGCAGCGCCATGATGTTTCCAAAGTGGTGTACGGAGGGCTATGGTGGGGGATACTGAAAGCGTGAGCGCTGTGGCGCTGTGGACAACGAACAACACACAAGGCATTGCTGGTACAGGTTGTTGAACATTCTCTTTTCAGACGAATTCGCAACCCGTTTTGGTCACTCCGGCAATGTGTTTTCATTCAACTTCTCTTGCTGCTTGCGTGTCGTTCTAACACGATTGCTTCTATGCTGTTTTGCAAAGGTGACAACCCGCCTCGGGCTGAGCTTATCATGAGGGCTGTCGCTGATAAAAGCTGCTTTTGTCAGGATGTCCACGTGGACTACGTTACAGTTTATCTGGTCAAGCACAGCATCAACGCCCTCGACTTCTCGAACGATTTATTCATAGGGATTGACCCATCTACGATTAGAGCTCCTTCGTCTAAAAAGCTGTACGACATGTGGAAGGAAGTGAATCGATAATACATCGTCGCCGAGAAGAAGTTCACCTCGTCTGGCAACAGGAAAATGACTTCCCCGACTTCGTAGCCAACCGCGGGTTTGTGCTATACATGAGAAATGGCTTGGGGTACGTGCAATACATCGCTTATTACGTTGATCGGTTAGTATATTGACTTCACCTATGATGCATTCAGATCAAACCGGAGCTGAACAACTTTGTGAAGGGCGGCATGCTACCAGTTCGACACGCTGGATGATAATCCTTCGATGATTGTAAGCTCACCCTCAGTGGATACGACGCCCTCCAAATCCAAACTCCGCAAGGCACAGTCACTCGATATCTTGGCCGCATCATGAGCAACGTATGTAAGCGACCGACGTAACGAAGCCGAACGCGCGAATGCATCATCGTCAACACAGTTGCAGGAAAAGTCGAGTATCCTCGCAATGCTTGGGGATTCGTCGCCAGCCCGCCGATGTTGACCGGGAACTTACTCGCGCTGATGGACCTTCGATGTAAAGGCTTGAAAAAGACCGGAATCTTCTTCTAAAGAACGACATGGCCTTATCAGCAAGCTGCGCGCGCACGATCAATCATAATATCAAATTCATGATATAACAACATCTTAAAACATAACAATCTCGAAAACTAAATCAATGTTATTCAATAATTCATTGAGAAGCTATTCACGTGCCCGACGAAGCAGTTGTGGCGGGGTCGATGTAAACCTTTGCTGGCGATGTGTTGAACGACAAATTGACGTAACGTTTCATCAAGCAGCTCCACAATATCGCCTCCTTCCATCTCGTACTGCGTGGCGCTGTGCGAAAGATCTCCATTGCCGTTCCATCTGTTTGATAATTGTTCGCACTGTGTCAGGATAGTCAATGCCACGCTGCTCGATACCAAAGTTGTCAAGCCTCATGCAAGCATGAATTATGTGAGGGGTGTTCGTCAGCGCACAACACAGAGGCGTCTTCAGGATCCCCCACTTATTGACGAAAACCAAAAAGACCAAAGGAAATCTCAATTCGTATCCGACACAGACTCATATAAAAGTTGTATTTGTCTCGATCTGACACTCCTTTGAGATGCGCTTGATTGAAAGGCGAGTACCACGCGCGTCTGCTGATAGGCATTGTCACCAATAACAAAGTACGGTCCTATTATCTCTCTCAGTACACGGCTTCGAGACCACTGCATTAACGCAACGCTGTCATTTCTTCCTCCTGGAGTCCGGCAAGCCATAGCCGTAAAACGGCAGCTATAGTCGGCACAAGCTTGTACATTTAGACTGTACCACTGGTAATGGCCGGCGAAAACCGCAGTCACACCCGTACTCATTGCTGCGCGGCACTCTAATATGGTAGAGCCAGTCATCAATAGCGCAAATACATCCAGGTATGGCATTCACGCGGCTTAACGAGCGAAACCCAGCAGAGGCAATCTCCATATCGGAATTAGCCTAGAAAATCGAAGTGATAGTCGATTGCATCCATTTATTGCCCGTAGCACAGCATACACGATTCGATAGAAGCCTGTCCGACTTGTTCCCGTGATTATCTCGTATGTGGTGGTAGCTGCCACCAGCCAGCCACGATATACATGTTTGAATGATGCCTGCCGGAGACACAGGCGTTTCACCAAGAGCTCGTCGGGCAGATTGCAACGGATCCACAGCAAGATCAGCACCAACCAGCACCAGCAATTGCTCAAAGCCCGCATAATTCATCCGATAGTATTGCGTGAACTCGCCTTCAAGTAGCGAAACGATCTACATGAGTCTCCATTGAATTCTATCACGCCCAACACGAACAACCTTTCCACGTCGCTTCTGAAATTTGTCGACCGCCATGATAACCGTAGGTAAGACAACAGTGCAGAACTCCGTGTCGTCAGTCAGCGGGAGCTGTGCAGCTACAGCGGGGTCGAACGAAAACGCGCTAGACATTGCGTTGGAGCGAGATAGGAAGTGTATCATGGAGTCGAGAGTGAAAGTAAATATACATGTTGTGCTCATGATCCATATTCTCACTAGTTGAACGTGTCAGTATTTTTATTGGTGTTTTATCGGATAAGCCTCGTGCGACGAGTTAGACGAATGCGGTCAGATCGCCGAATGAGTGTCTATTCTACTGGAATAGCAGATAACCTGAAAGGTGCTGCTGTACAGCCCAAATTAGGTTAATTCGCGCCACGGTAACTGAAGCCGGTAAAATGAAGCCGGTAGCTGAAGCCGGTTTTGAGGCTTCTAAATCAGTATACTGAACCGGAGACCGGTGTCAATGATGGGTGTTGACAACACCAAGTTAGCTATGTATCTGCAAACATCAACTACGTCACTTTGCTGATAGTGCTGTCCGAAGGCTGGGATAGGAAACTAATAGCATACACGTCGCGAACTTTAGATTTACACTTACAACCAACATCGAGTTAGGCTTTCAGATGCTGCGGCTGCGAAGCAGGCGCAGTAGATGCGTCTTAGCAACTTCGAAAACGCCGTCATGAATACAGGTCAGCAAAGTACAGAGATTGAATTTTCATCAAGACAAAAAGCCCACACGGTTAGCTATAGCATAGCCCTAGTTGTACTCCACTCCGTCGCATGCGACAACCTAGCCCACAAACTAATAGGATGACCCGATAACGTCGCATGTGACGCAAAGTCCCGGTTGAGAATGAGCCTTAGAGCAACTTCACCGGGGTTTGAGTAAAGCTAAACGCAAACGGATTTGTGACAAAATTATAAGATCATGCAGTGTTGGTTAACTTTTACGCAATACGCATGTCCGATTTTAGGCCAACTTGCTAAAAACCAGAACGTTTTTGACGAGTCTATGCGTAAGTACATATCCACCCTGCACAGCGATGGTAGAAATATTTAAATATTTTTATGAAAAAGAGAAATGTATAAAAACATTTTTATATATTTTATCGTCCATCTCCCCTGAATTATCACTTCCGTTTTGTATAGTCGAATGTGCTTCAATTACAAGGTTTGCCTTGTATTCAGCAGGAACCAGTACTCCCAAGAGCAGACGCCAAGCTCCCAGTGGTGTTGAATGATCGCTCGGGCGTCTACGCGAAGTACCAGTTTGTTGGTGGGTCCGTATCCGTAAGCGACATAACGTGCGTCACGTTTCATTGAACTTGGGTTAAATATGGTTTGGGGTAGTTTGGCCCGACACAGAGTGTGTCACTGGAGCCTACTTAGCTTTTGTATGGGGTTGGTTCGTGATGCCACCGAGTACGGGCCGCTTTAGTGTCCCTCCGTGCTGCTCGGGCGTTGTCTCCTCTTTGGGTCTTTTGTGAGACTCTCGGCGCGCCTCCCGCGCCTCCCGCGCTTGTCGGGCAGCTTGCTGCTTCGCTGCAGTTATCTGCTTAGCCACCTCCCGTCTTCTACGACTGCGAGCGCCATGAGCAGCCGCATCTTCGATGCGCATTGCACGGCGCTCTGTCAGCTCTCGTGCGGAAGCCTCGCGCTTGTTTGTCTTTGATGCCTCACTTTTCTCGCGTTTAAGTGATCTGCGCAGTCGATGGGACTCTTTGTCCGCCAGGCGCATGGCTTTCAGCTCCGCGTGACTGCTCAATATATCACGCATATCTCGACTGGTAATCAGCACGCCCTCAGTCATACTTGGCGTATTAACCGATTCGAGCTGACGCTTTTTCTCGCGAGGCACGGACAGCGTTTTTGCATGAGGGGCGACGACACCCAATGCGTCAATGTCAAAGCCCTGCTGGTGCAGAAGCTTCTTTTGGTCATCGCTGATGTGCAGGTCGATCGCAGATGACTCAAGCGCAGCGTGATGCGACAGCGTCTGCTTGTTCACCGTCGAAAGCGATCCTACCATCTTCGAGAGCATAATATCCACGTCAAATGGATAGATGCCCGTCTTGAAGAAGGCGCTTCATCTCTTCGTCTTTTCGGAGGCGACGAGAAGGGACCGCGCGTGAGTGCAGGAACGTCGTCACGAACGGGTAGAGCGTCATCGCCGATGCCGTTAAGCGCAGGGAAGCTGGAGACAGCGCGATCATAACGACTCGTGAAGATCCCGAAGACGCCGACGTGGAGAGGCTGCAAAACGTGTGACGTGTGCGAAGGTAGTAGAAACAACTTGAAGCCGTTCGCAACGGCATACTCAACGCTGCGGTGCGTGAGGTGCGAAAAGTGTCCATCCATGATTAAAACCTGCGGGCGAGCAGGACCAATGTTCCGGACGAAATACTTCAGCCAGTGAAAGAACGTGTTGCCATTGACGTTGCTGCTCTCCGTCATCCCGCAGGCAGCGCCCCCTACACCTCCATCGAGCCACTCCTTCTTCCAGTTTACCCCAGCAAGAATGTACATCGGGGGATCCAGTCACCTTCAGCATTGATGCACGCCATCATGGATACATTTTCGCGATCATGAGAGCGACGGGTATTAGCAGCGACTCCGCGGCTGCAGAGTACCCGGCGTTTTGTTGTGCCTTGAGCGCACAGGCCGGACTTATCGCAATTCCAGATACTCTCTGCAGAAAATTCACGTAGTACAGGCTCGAGGCTAGAAGCGTAACCACGCACGATACCCTCTGTGGAATGCTCGGCCCTCTTCCCGTCGAGAATCTGGGGCTTTCGAAACGAAATGGCCACTTTGTGTCTCTTTTCGAAGCGCTGGATCCACCGATGACCAGGAAATTCATCATGGACACTGCCCGGGTTGCGTGCAAGAGCACACTGACGCACGATGTATCGCAGCTCTGGGCGCTCCAGGCAAAAGCCCATCTGAGAGCGTGCGGCAATCACTTCCAGCACTCCGAGCTCATGACCAGGAGTCAACTACTGAGGCCGCCGTCCTTGCTTTGCATGCACAGCTACGGTTCCGTGTAGACGACGACGTAGTCCTTCCCTCTCCAGTCTAAACGTCCTTGCGGCCTTGTGGATCGACATGCCATGTAGCACCGCGTGTAAAGCTTGCTCCCAAGGAGGTTCCGGTTGAGTTACGGCCATTGTATGGGCTGCAGTCTTGGCGATCTTCTCGTTCAAGCGGAAATGTCGAACTGGCTGGAAATGTTGGCCATTCCCTCCCGATGACACTGAATGAGGTGTGACGCACTTCATGTCGCTTGCGGATATGTGTCCGGCGTGGTAACTGGCAACTTCGAGGATGATGCTACTACCACAGAAAGTAGACGAACATTACTTGACATTTCAGGGTACATTCAGGATTGATGCCATGGCCCTCAAATCCTGAATGTTGGGCGTGCTCGGGGCCAAAAAAACTCTAACTCCGCCGAAGCAAGTTCAATTGAGGCGTGAAGGTACTCATCATTAAGCTCTATGCACGAAGAGCCTCCTGGAGGTGCTGAAAGAACGGGGGAATGGCAGGCGCTGAGGAATCGAAATGGCCATTTGGTTAAATTTTGCGGGTTTCAGGACACCCCTCCTCGAGATGCTGCCCAGTTTGTGTACGTAGAGATACATTGGGGACCCGGGGGGGGGGTCGCAGTTCGAAATTGAGGGTAGATATTGCAATGAAGGTGAAGGTGTTAACGTGATGTGGTCTGAATTTAATGAATTGACTGCAGTGTACGCATAGAAAGCGGTTGATGACGAGTTTCTTCTGTTGTACAGCTATTAATAGAGGAGGTTTGAACCACTGTGCCAATTCCGGCGATGGTAGCGAAAGCATAGCGGTAGACAACACGACAAACGAGAAGCTACGTCTGTTGGGGTTGACCGCCAGCTTCTCCGGTCGATTGCCGTTACGGGTCTAAACCATGAAAAGCACGCCGTCCTACGCTATGAACTTAGTTTGTGCTCGAGCGTGTGCACGGTCACGTCGAGCTGCTTTACGCGAACATGCTCATCTTCTGCGCCAGCTTCGAAAAGATCTCCGGCGCCCGGATACCGGCCACCACGTCCTCGCCCTGCGCGTTTAACAGGAACTCACCAAACAGCTCTTTCTTGCCGTTGGACGGGTTACGCGTGGACAGCATGCCTGTGGCGGAACATGGCCTCGATGCCCATGCGACAAAAATCCTGGATGCAGAGTTCCTACAACCACCGATCCCCATAAGCGATCATATCTATTGTGTCTTTCGGGTCTTTTGGCGGATCGGACTTTAAAAACTGACTTTCTCATTGTAAGAGCTAGGTGTAACCTACCGATATGTTGTTTAAAATCGACAAGTTATAATCTGTTTTTTTGGGGTTTTGACTAAATTGGCCAATCAGAATGATCGAATATGCAGTCCGATACCGGACTTTTATCCCACTAAAAAGCTGGCTTTGAGCAGCTCAATGTCTGAATCGCTCGGCATTCAGAAATTTCATCAAATACGAGAGTTTAAGATGATCTACTCAACTGACATGCGTTGGAGAGGCATCGTGCTCATCTACGTCTACTCGATTGACACTGCCATTGTAGCTAGCGTGCTAGGCTTCTCTGAACGTAGTCTAAAAATCGATGGTAGAAGCAGTTTCGCACAACAGGTAATGTTCTCAAGGCAGAGGTCCGTGCGAAGACGTCACGATGGCCCCGTGATGTCTGTGCCTTCGTGGGGCTCTATGTCAAGGAACATCCGTGCTTCTACTTCGAGGAACTCCGCTACGAGCTACGTTCGCGCTACAAGGACTCTATATGCGTTTCCGACTCAACAATATGCCGCGCTCTACATTTCGACCTGAAACTAACGCAAAAGTGCTCATTAAGCGTGCTAGAGAGCGTGCCGAGCGAAAGACGAGAGTATGTTGGCCGGCTCGCTCCTTTTTACAGCGGACCGGACCAGTTCGTCTTCATCGACGAGACTTCAAAGGATGGGAGGTAAGTTTGACGATTTCAGTTATGCCACTGCAGGTCTAACTTAAACTGTTGTCTAAATGTTGTTTGGTAGATCTGTACTGCGTCGGTATGGCTGGTCTGCCAGAAACACTCCTGCCCATGTAACCCTCCCCTTCAGTCGCGGCAAGAGAGTTTTAATTCTGGCTGCAATGGACGTCCGAGTTTTTTTTGCGTGGGGTAACGTGGAGGTGACCTTTACCCGTGCTAGTTTTCATGAGGTCTTCAAGAAGAAGATCCTCCCATTTCTCAACCCGTGGCCGCTTCCTCGATCGATCGTGGTGCTTGACAACGCCAAGATCCACATGTACAAGGAACTCCAGGAGATGATTCATGAAACAGGAGCATTGCTGTTTTTTCTACCTCCCTACTCGCCCGACCTCATCCGATTCAGGTCGGTTTCTCACTGCTGAAGCGCTGGATCCAACGCTACGCAAACATGGCGTTTCGCGAAGACCCACTTGCAGTGGTACGCGTTGCCATGTACGCGTGCACTCGCCAGAAAGAAGAGGTAGGAGAGAATTTGTACAGACACTGTGGTTACAAGCTAAACGTATTGTCCATTAAAGA
Organism: Phytophthora crassamura; assembly: GCA_033557995.1. Lineage (NCBI taxonomy): Eukaryota > Oomycota > Peronosporomycetes > Peronosporales > Peronosporaceae > Phytophthora > Phytophthora crassamura. The sequence goes on from JAUCED010000018.1 coordinate 1,035,758, forward strand.
AGTATAGATGCAACGTGATCCTCTGGTGGCGTTTGGGTGTTAGGTATCTTGATGATCCGTGTCTTCCATGTCAACTGCAGGAGCTGAAGTGGATACAAGCGCCGGGGCTCTGAGGTCACTCACGTTGCGTACATCACGACGGGAACGTCCTGGATCTTGACACGCACGAGGTGGTACTCCGCGTTCGCGAACTGCTGCTCCGTGCTTTGAGATTCTTCCATCGCAGCCTGCTGGGTGTCCACGTGCAGCAGCTGCCGGAAAGTAGTGTTGTCGGGCACGACGAGAGGAGCTCCTTCCGGGAGTCTTGCCTGTGTGACGGCCATGTAGGTCGTGATGCAGGTCCCGCTGCGATTCGTTGCTCCTGAAGGACTTCCGCGGCATTTGCTTTTGAACGCGCGCGGCCGTTGCTCTTCGAAGCGATGTCGCTAGTTCAGCTGGCTTGGGTACGTAAATGTAGAGTTCCAACACGAAACCAGCTTGGCCCCCGCTTCGCAGTCTTGCCTTGCGCCACGCGGTCTCGAGCTGGACTTGCATCGCGTTGCTGTCGTTGCAAAGCACCTGGTAGTCCTTCTGATACGCGTTGTTCGTCGGCTAATAGTAGATGACCAACTCGGGGCGCCATTGCCTTTGGAGCACACTCTCGAAGTGATTCTCGACTTTCGCTCTAAGCACGGGATACCCTTCGGCTACATTGAAAACAAACGTTGGAGAAGGAGGAACTTTGTTACGGCCAGATCCGTATGCATGCCCATTTAGGAAGAGGTAATGCTTCTTGCATGGCAAAACTGGGATTGATCGCTTGCCTTTCACCGCAGGACCTACCGCTAATATGCGCCACTCTCTCCCTCCGAAGGTGCTCTCTTCCGCGGCCATGCCATCTGCTACTGCATGCGCTGCCTCTGCTTCTGACCTGGGCTGGTACTGCCGTAAACTTGCTGTTGCTGTACATGAACACCCACGCACGCGCAATTATGGGATTAGTAAAAGCTCATGATCGCACCTTATCCTCTTTCCCGCTCGCATAAACCTTGCACTTGTGCGTCACGCTTCAGCTGCCGTCACACATAATCTGCCTTCGAGAGGACTTGAACCTCTATCCCCGCGAACGGAGCTTTCACATTAACCTACGAAGGCGCGTAAGAGCGGTGACAGCAGCTGGGCACGATCAACTGTCGAGTGCACGTGTCGGTCTTGGCAGTCTTCGCAGTATTGGCGTTGCCCGCGTGCTTTCCCATTAAGCTACGAAGGCGCGTAACAGCGGTGACAGCAGCTGGGCACGATCAACTGTCGAGTGCAGGTGTCGGTCTTGGCAGTCTTCGCAGTCTTGACGTTGCCCGCGTGCTCTGCTCGTCGCTTTCGTCCTCAGCTTCCTATCGCTCCCGCTTATTCTTGAATGAGTGAGGGAGGCAGGCGCTCTCGTCCACGAAATGAAGTGTCACCTCCTGATTGGATAATAAGGTTAGGTTTCGGGTACGTTTTATGGATGTCTCCACCCACTTTACGAAAGTCCGATTTCCGTCGCAAGTACCGATGTAGCCTGTGCGTACGCTCGGCAAAAAGTCAGAAAAGCACAATAACTCTCTCTACGCTGATGCCAGCGCGCCCGTTCGCAACCATCAGCTCCGCCACAGCCTACCCGTAGCACACACCGTAGCTGTCCATCGTACTGCTTCCGTCTTCAGCATCTCCACCCATCCGCCGAATGTCACTGTCCGCTGCACTGCGCCGAGCCACTGTCATCGGCGCCTGTGCCGTGCTGAGGTCGGAGATCTGTGGGACTTTGCATTTGGAATTGGGAATGAATGTATCGCTACGATAGATGTTGTACGACTGTAACTGAACGCGTGTGTTGTTGCACGATTTTTTCTCGATTACATCCGAAAAGCTTGCCCAACGACAGTTTCTCACTTCGTTCGAACTGCGAATACAGAAAGTATACCAAAAATCACCGAAGAAATACCAACTTCGACGTGCCGGGCACAATAGAAAATTTGAGGAGGATCACTTTGTCAAGGGCAGACCACTAATAGGGTTGGCTCGGTACACCTCTGCTATCTGATTTGACGGGGTGCTCGATAAAAATATTGTTATGGGCGTAAAATATAAATATAAACATTTAAATATTTAAATATTTTTTTCTGACCTCAAATCGCAAAAATATATTGATGCCATCCCTGCAGGGCCTGCACGATCTTATATTGTGTGTGTTTTTTCGTTTTCTTAACTTCTAAAAAAAGTTTAAAGCTTACTCAAAACAGAGGGAGTTGCTCTTAGGCCCTGGTTTCTCCGTCGGTGTCTGGGTCTGGGGATAAATGACCGCTTAAATCCCCGACACCATCCCCAGATAGCTGGTTCTTGAAGGTGACCCGCTGCTCTCCATACCCTTTCAAACTCGTTAAGCCCTTTTGAACCATTCAGTGCCGTGGCCGGTTGCCAATTTCAGTTGTGAACTTGCCTCGTACCGGGAGATGCAAGCTGGCTTCGTCAAGATGCTGCTGTCGTCCGTGCCGGACGCGGGCCTCCACCGCCAGCCGACCTCACCTTCCCCGTCGATAGCAAGTGTGGGAGATGCTGGCGACAGTAGGGAGCCTTCTGGGCTTGCCAGCGGGAACACCGGTGATCAAGAAGCCCCTGCTCAGACGAGAGCCACTCCTAAGAAGCCTACGAAGCGCGGCCGCCCGTCCAAAAGCGACCCAGAAGTGTGGACTAAAGAGGCAACAGAGACGCTGTTTACAGTGCGGTAAGAAATGGTGATGTTCGGCTAGATACAACTGGTCGGTAACTTTTCGACGCATGTACTTCACACCTTCAGATACGTGACGGCAAAGGACGAGTTCAAGCGCGCACGCAACCACGTTGAGGTTGGTGCAGCATGGGTTTTGGTGGCCACGCTAGTAAACAAGGCCGAGATGAGAGCCTACACCGTGACCCAGTGCAAGGATAAGGTGAGCTGTTAATGTGCAATCGCTTCTTGCTAATATGTTAATAAATTCAGAAATTGTGTTTGTGCAACGCAGATCAAATGGCTTAAGAAAAAATGGTCGATATATCGCTTGGATCGTGATGCTACTGGCAACGTGCCAAAGATGGCACCTCATCCATGCCTGGAGCTGATGCTCGAGCACTGGGCTCCCAATCCAGGCATGCAGAACACGTCGCTCTGTGATGCGTCGACTCCGCACGACGATGATTCTGACGCCGCTGAAATGACTTCGAACGAGGATGAGTCAGTCGGGACGGCACGCAGCAAGCGCAAGAAAACAAACGGTGAATGCGTTGAAGAAGGTATTGGTTGTAGCCACCTAGCTGCTGTTATTGTTTGTATTTGTCTAAGTGGTGTATTGTTGTTTTGCTTATACGGCTGCGTGCACTGGCTGATGGAATGAAGATCGTTGGTGAAGCCATGAAGGAAAAGGCGTCCGCGTCAACAGAAGGGTCGATCACCCGTGAGGTGGTGGGGTCGCTTGCAAGACAACAAGACGCATTGCAGCAGCAGACGGCTGCCTCAAGGAGCTCATTCAGGCGCTGCGAGGTGGAAATTAACATCTATTTGCTCGAGGGTAGAACAGACTAGCTAAATCGTTTCGTTTTGCCTTGCAAATATCACGTCGATCGGTACTCGGCTCCACTTCCAACACAATATCGCTGGGATCATCGTGCTCATTGCGACTGATAGTGTCATCGTTTAAATCAATCAGAATGTTGTGCAGGACCATAGCAGCCAGGATGCACCTGACGCAGTTAGCACTCGACTTCTGCTCGAGGTGGCGTCTAATTAACCGGAATCGCTGCTTCAACATTCCGAAAGCGCACTCGATCGCCATACGAGAGGCACTATGGATGTAGTTGTAATACTCTTGCTGGCGAGAAAGCTCTCCACCTTCTTCCCGTGGGATATAAGGTGTGAGCAGCTCGCAGCTGAGCGTGTAGCCAGCATCCGCGATAAAATGACAGCCAGGAGGAAGCATAGATTGAACCGAAAGTCCAATTCTAGACGTTTTCCAAGTCTTTTTGTCGTTATAAGACCCTGGTCGCATGTCGTAGTCCATGAAACGACGACGAGAATCACAAATGGCTTTCATGTTTATCGCTGGATAGAAGTCCTTGCAATACCACCCTTCGTACTCTGCAGGTCTTGCTATCTCGAAGAGAGAACCATCCACAGCTCCACAGACGTATGGAAACCCGCGGACCGCAGCAAACATGTCCATCACGTTCCTCCACTCCGCACGCTAATGTGAACGCCTGCTTGCCCGCAAATAAGCCTCAGCATCTTGTTAATGATGCAAACTGCCTGAGACTTCGAGATGCCTAGCGCCAACCCAGCATCTTTCATACTTCCTGACGAAGCTAGATACAGTAGTAGTAAGCCCATCTTCTTCTCAAAAGAGTGCTCACGTCCGTTAAGCAGACTGGGTGAGGCCTGGGGTCGAAATATCGTTCAATATGCACAAAATTCTTCTGCGAGCAGCGGAGGTAATCGCGAAACCAGGCGTCGTAGCAAGAAGATGCCAGCAGCGCGTCGAAATCCAGGTGAGTCACGGTCAGCAGGTTCTCGTTGGCAGCTCGTAAGCGCGAGGTACTGGCTGCGATTGCCGCAGCGCAAAGTTCCACCAGACAAACTAGAATAGCATTATCTTCGTCTTGGCTGTCCATGGTGACCATAGGTTTGACTGCCTCTCTGAATTAATGTCTATCTCGGAATATAATCACCAAACAATTCCCACCACCTTGGGGGTGGGGATATTGAGCTCTTCTGGGGATAAATAGCTGGCCAATCAAAATGCTTTCTGAAATCCCCAGACCCAGACACCGACGGAGAAACCAGGCTCTTACGAAATCGAACGAAGGAATTTGCCTTTGCGCAAATTTCAAGTTATGTACGCCACATGAAAAATAAAATTTCACTTCGGTCACATTTTCACTGGCAAAGTTTTCAAAAGGCAATGGACGCCGACGCAAGATCACCGCGCCAAATTGAGCTGGAGCTGCAGGCTGAAGAGCAGCAGCCTCCGCAGGCAGCTGCCACCAAGTTCGCGTGCAAGAAGTGCCGCTGCGTGCTGTTCACGAGCGAGCAGCTGACGCCACACGAGCCGGAGCAGCACCAGATCTCGACGCGCAGGAAGCTCAAGGACCTCAAGCACCAGCTAGGCGGCCCAGCGTCCTGCTCGTCCTACTTCCTGGAGGAGACGCTACCCTGGATGGATGAGGCGCTGCTGGCCGAGGGAAAGATCCACTGCCCCAGCGCCAAGTGTCAGTCGCGGCTGGGCGCGCTGCAGTGGTCGGGCTCGCAGTGTTCGTGTGGCACGTGGGTCACGCCCAGCATCAAGATCACCAAGAGCCGCGTGGACGCCATCTTCGCCCAGAAAAGCCTCAATGTTGTCACGGGCGTCCAGCTGCCCAATGCAGAGGTCTACGCAGCCGAGTCGGCGCCCCCTACAGCCCAGTGATGGATCCAGTACTAAAAGGTTTTACATAACGTGACATAGCAATGGTTTGAAAGTGGAAATGCCCATAGAACGCATCTATCGATCGGTGTCTGGCAAGTTGCCTTCGGACTTAGGCGGACAGGTCCCAGTAGTTGACACACGCGTCGTTTCCGACCGACACGAGCTCCGACTCGGACACGAAGCTCACGCCCGTGACGCCGTCCTTGTGCGAGAAGTCGAACACGCGCTTCTTCATGGGGCTGTTGACGTCCCAGATGTAGATGCGCTCGTCCAGCGAGCCGCTGGCGACAAAGTTGCCGCTCGGCGCCCAGGCCACGCTCGTCACGCGCGTCGAGTGGAACACCCACATGCCCTGCACCTTGGCGGAGCGCGAGGCCACGTCCCACACGCGCACCTCGCGGTACGTGTCGCCCGCGGCGAGCAGTGAGCCATCGGGCGAGAAGGATACGCACGTCAGCGCGCCCAGGTGGCCCGCGATCTCGCCGCTCTCCACGAGGGAAGAGCCGTTCACCACGTCGAACAGGTGGATCTTCATGTCCTCCTGCGAGCCGACCGCCACCAGGTCCTCCGACGGCGAGATGGCCACGCACGTGGGCGTCCACGCGAACTCTGGCGTCTCGAACACGAGCTTCTGGTCGCGCAGCAGCTTCACGCCCTTGTTCGTGCTCACTACAGCGAGGCCCGAGTCCGTGAGGGCCACGCCATTGGGCTGCGCGTCGAGCGGCGTAGCGGCCGTGTACTCGCGGTCGTTAGCGAAGCGCAGCTGGTCGTCCCAGCCGCTGCTAGCGATCTGGCTCGACGTGGCTGCGATGCCCGTGATCTTGGCTGTGTGGTGCGTGCCGGCCAGCGCCTTGGCCGTCTTGGCCGTCCACGCACACACGACGCCGTCGTAGCTGCCCGTGAGGATGCGGCTCTGCGTCGGCTCGGTGGAGAGCGCCAGGATGCTGACCTGGTGGCCCTGCACGATCTGCTTGGGCTGCGACGGGTGCTCCACGTCCAGGAAGTTGAGGTCGCCCGAGAGGCTGAGCGACACGAGGTGGTTCTGGCACCAGGCCACGGCCACCTGCATGTCCTTGACCTGCGGCTTGGCGCCGCCCAGCGTGAACTTGGTGACGACGCTGCGAGAGGCCACGTCCCAGAGCAGTACCGTCTTGTCGGCCGACGACGTGAGCAGCTGCGCGCCGTCCGGGCTCCAGCAGACCGAGTAGATGGAGGCCTGGTGCGCGGCCGGGAACTTGTCCACGAGCTCGCCCGACTTGCCGTCGTACAGACACATGAGCTTGTCCGAGCCCACGCTGACCGCGAGCTCGCCGTCGGGCGAGAAGCGCACGCAGTTGACGAAGTTCGAGTGCAGGTTGTTGTTGTTCTGTTTGAACTTGAAGGGCGGGCCCTCGAACACGCACACGTTGAAGTCCTCGCTGGCCGTCAGGATGCGGAACGGCCGCGTCTGGCGGTAGTCCACGCTCAGGATGCGCTTCTGGTGGCCCACGATCTCGCCGAGGCTGTTGCCCGAGTCCCACATGAACACGCGCGCCATGACGCCGCGGCCGTCGCCCACGGCCACGATGCGCTTGCTGTCCGGGTCCCACGACAAGTCCTTGATCTCGCCGGCGAACACGGGGATTTCCAGCTTGAGCGTGTGCTCCGGGTTGTCGTACGACCACACGCGCACCTTGCCGGACACGTCGCCCGACGCCACCCAGAAGCCGTTGGGCGAAAACTTGGCCACCGTCGTGGGCTCGTTGTGGCCCTTGTACACGAACGTGTCGGTCGGGTCATCCAGGTTGCGCACCACTACGAGCTTGCCGCTGCAGTAGATGAGCTTGGGCTCCTTGGGGTGCACGCCCAGCACGCTGGGGGCGCCGCGGTTGGTGGTGGGGCTGGGGCCCACAGTGGCCTGCACAGGATAATAAACAGATCAGAAATAACGAGATGCATGAGCTTCAACTGGATGGATCGAGGGCTATGGAGCGCTTAAGGCGCCGCGATTGAAGAGAGAAACGCGGGGAGAGACGCACCTTGAGCGCCGGGGGAGGAACCTTCTCCGTGGGGTTCGAGGGCCTGTCCATAGCTGAGAGACGAGTTGCGGTGCTTGGTGATGCAGGGGGAGATCTGTGAATGAAACGACAATGCAGCGACCGAAAAAAATCTTCCAACCCACGTGATCTGAATTTCGTGTGCGTCACACTAAATATATATTCTTATAAAGGAAACGAAAGCAATTGATTTATTTCATGTCGTAGACAATGACCCCGCCGTCGTCTCCAGCGGCGACGAGCTGGTTTGACGACGCTGCCACCGCTCGGACGGCTGCCTGGTTGGCCCCGAGACCATACAACAGCTTGCCCGATTTCCAGTCGTGCACGTGCAGCATGCCGTTCCCGGCGCCACTAAAGCACAGCTGGCTGCGAATATGGAGCGAATAAATGAAGTCCATGTGCTCCGTGAAGCTGTGCACGACGCCGTAAGATTGTCTCTTGTCCAAAACGTTGATCACTCCATCTGCGCCGCCGGTTATTAAAATGTTGGGGTCCTCCTCCGGCTCACGAAGAAACCCCACCGCGCCAGCCTTACCGCTGCGTGGGTCGACATGCAGTCCCAGCGAAAACGCGGCCTCCTTCTGTCTGGAATCCCAGACCTTCGCAAAGCCGTCCTGACCTCCCGAAAAGAAGCAGCAGCTCGCCGAATCGCTGCCTCGACTTACCAGCACGCTTGTCGTGTGTCCTCGATGAGCGTTCGAGTGCTTGCGAACCACCTTGCTCGCTTGCAGATCCACCACCTGTAACCCTCCACCGCGATCTCCGCACACTGCCTGTTGGCCTCCTGAAAGCAACGACACGTCCAGAATGGGCGCCGTGCCAGCTTTTACGACCGTCACTTCACGCTGGCGACTCGAGACGCGCCTCCCTACGTTCCAGAGACGCAGCATCTTGTCGTACCCTGCGCTTAGCGCCGTCTCGTCATTCAACGCCAGCACACACGACACGGATCCGCTGTGACCCAGCAGGTCCTCGCACTTGACGCCCATTGCGTCCCACAAGCACAACTTGCTGTCCATGCCGCCGCTCAAAATCCGCTTGTCCGGGAGGTGCGTGACGCACGTGACCCACTCAGTGTGACCGAACTTCTTCGTGTAGAGCGTCCTCACACGACGACCACCGGTCGATCGCGACGCCTTCGACGGGACGCCGCTCAGCGGCAAAACATACAACGAGTGGTCGCTGCTGCCCACGACCACCTCGCTCTCATCGGTGCTCATACTCATGCATAGCAGCGGCTGTGCTGACACGGAGTGCAGCTCTCCTTCAGGCGCGCGCGGACCCTGCACCCACGCGCCCAGTAGCGGCTCAGAAGTAGCGCCGGCTGATGACATCTGTGCGACCAACTGCCGCGTCGCCTTATCCGCAGATGGCGGCGTGTTCGCTGCCTCGTCTTGAAGTTCGCGTCTCTCTCCGCCCCTGCGCGCCGCCATGTCCTCGTACGCGGCGTCAAAGGCCTCCATGTAGCGGTCATTCTGACGGTGCGAGGCGCTAGCGCTATGCTTTGCGCCTGCGTCCTGATCGTCGGGGCGATGCCAGCCACCGCTGCGCAAGGTCTGGATCTTCACGCGGGAGAACGTGCCGCTCTCATCGTCATCGCACTCCACCTTCAGGCCCGACGAAGCGTACTCCTCTAGCCGCACGGGCATCGCCGTCTGACAAGAAGAATGCGCGAGCCCAAGATCAAGATCGTTTTGGTGTTGCACACGTTAGGTTGAGTGGCGCACACGACGGTATCTGATAACGACAAAGTGCAACGGTTTCGCCGTGTCGCATGCTCTTTTGGCTCGCGATCCGAATGCAAGCATCGAAAACGCTATGCTCTCGGCACTTGCCGAGACTGCCAACGGCGCTGACGTGGAGCGGGTTGGCCGTCATGGCGGCGGCGTATTCGCAATGAGCGTGGCACAAGCGTGCCGATGGCCGAAGCCACGCGCTACTAGCGCTGGGCTAGTATGCGGCGACCAGAAGCAAAACTCGCCGTGGTGCGACCCCGCCCGCTACGTCTGCTAGATTTGCGGGATTTTTGGGGGAGGCGCCCTTGTTGAACGCCGACTTGCAGCAAGCACCCCAGCGTTGAAGCTCGGGCTCGGCGTTTTGGCCAAGCCAGGCCGCCCACGTGGCGCCCAGGCATGGAGGAGACGTCGCCAGAGACACGCTTGTAAAATTTACTTGGGTTTTGTATCGGGAAATGGGCAATGGAAAAGTGCCCGCTGGAATGGGCTGAAAATGCTTCTGCAAATGCTTGTGCAATATGCAGTCGGCGTATTCGCCTTCGGATATGCGCTCGTGCTGAATACACTACGCAGCATATTCGAATACATGTATACATTCGTACCACGCATCGTTTAGGACTTTTGTCGCATATACAGTCGAGGGTCACCAGAGTATTTGCATTACTCCTTTTTCAAACACAAACAACATAGGTGGAGCTGTCACACTATAAAGTCCATGACTGGCCTCCCAGTATTCCACATGAATTCTCTCGCTAACCTTGCCGCTCGCAGAGGGTTTGTACTGTTACTTTTGTCGATGCAGTGCTGGTTGTAGCGCAGGAAGAGGTTCTCCATTTTGTGCCGTCGCGAGCCGACGAAGGCGATGGACTGAGTTTGTGGATTTGCCTCAGAAGTTACTGAGGTAGGTCGTCAACTAACGCGTCTGTCTTTCGCGGGGATCCAAGTTTCGCTCTTCATCTTCCGAGTCCACCCTTTTCGAGCTAGCGACTATGTAGCAGGCAACACTGCGATAACAACTTTAATTAATAACCTTGGCGGTAAAGTATATTGACGGCATGGCGAAAGCGAGCAAGCGACAACGAGAGCCCTCAGATGACATTCAGCAAGCAACCAGCGGCTTGTTGAAAAAGGCAATCCGGCGATCTCAAAACTGAATAGCATTATCCCAGAATAATGTTATCCAGTTTTTGAGATTACCCATAATAATGCGCCCTGTCTGTGCACCGTTTGTGCAACTTGCAGATTGACAAAACAAATTGAGGCATTGCATACGCAGAAGGAGCGTAGCTCCTCAACTAAGTCTGCTTTGAGATGCAACTTGCAGGCGCTTTGGAGTGGAGATAACCGCTTCATCGGGCTCACCCGTTTTCTATGACCGTCTCAAGATGAATTCCAAGGTCATATAAAACGAGCTTGAACTCTACTTACCACCCGCGCAGGAAAGGCTCAAAATTGGCCTCCATTTGACTGCGAATACTGAGATAATGATGGTGGGGGCCTGATAGAACGTAGTAGACGTTCCCAGTGGGGCGTCCCCCCATTCTACTTTGAGATGTGGATCGGAGAGCAATGCCTGCAAAGTGCAGTAAAATCAAGGTGAAAAGGCCCAGCAGATTCCGTTCTCCGAGCTGGTATCGAAGAATCCTCACGCCATGCGTCGAAAAGCACCTCATTCAAAGCCTTATTCGAGTATTTGGCGAAGAGTGTCCGAGTACAGGGACTATTTCAGCCTATCAGACCCGCAAATAGAGGACGGGTGGCAAAAGCTACCTCAAATCTCCTGCCACAGCTCCAAGCAAACAAAGCCAAATGCGCTGAACAGCGCCTCCAGTGCAGTTCAGTCTCCACTGATCTGTGTTTCTTGGCCAAACGCTATTGAACGCCGCATACAGTCCGGCGGTGACCGCGCGACGAAAGCCTCGGCACATTCACCGTCTTTTGACTACCCATCGCGTCGACGCTTCGAGAAGGGATGGGTGTTATGACGTCGATTCCCTCCCAACTCGATATGCGACGGCAGATATGCGTTTCCACAGGGACTTGCCGGCCCGCCGACATTCACTCCCGCACTTCGCTATTTGGCAGCAGGAGACGCGCTTGCTTGTCCGCACTTCGTCCGTCCATCAACCGGCAACTGATCGCCCAGGGAGCAATAGGAGCGAGGAGGAGGTGAGTGCGAGCGGAGCGACAACGTCCAGGGAGCAAGTGGCCACTCAGCACGACAAAGGGTTGGCCGGCCGCGCCGCCCTCTCTCGATCAGCAGTAGCTCGTCAGCTACCGAAGCGCAGCAGCCACGACGCCCGGGATCCTGTCCATGCAGAGCGCCTTCACCTTCGGCCTCGCCAAGAGTGGGGTCAGCACGCTGCCCGGCGTGCGGCGCGCGGCCTCGGCCTCCCAGTTCAGCGGCCGCCTGTCGTCTCCCAGCTCCCCCGTGAGCGCGCAGGGCGGCGACGACGCGTTCGACGAGGCCGCGATGACGCGCGTAACGTCCTCGCCCATCACCTTCGCGGACTTGGGCAGCGACCATGCAGCTTATGTGGCCAAGGCCGCTGCTGCGCGTGGGAGTAGCGCGATGTGGAAGGCGACGCCGTGTGAAGCGGAAGACCTGCACTTGAGCAAGCGAGGCACGACGGTGGACAAGACGAACCCGTTCATTGGCTACTTCCAGACCGGGACGGAAGAAAATGATGTGTTGGCGGCGACGGTGCCAGCGAGAACGATGCCGTCGCCGCCCCCCGCGCCCGTGCGCCGTGTGCCTTGCCGCACGCAGAGCAGCGCGGCGCTTTCGTCCGTGCCGTCGTTTTACCCGTCGGCGTTGTTCACGCCGCAGAAACGGATGACGGAGTGGATCGGCTCGCAGACCAGCCGCCTCCCGACCTTCTTCAACCAGCGAGACGCCAACGAATCCTTGCAGCAGGAAGAACAGAAGAAGCGTGCAGCGTTCCTCAACTCCTTGAAGCTGGACACTCCGGTGCTAGCAGTGCAGGCAACAACCGATGAAAATGAGGAGGAACAGTGGCAGCAGACCTCCTCTTATAAGCGTACAGTGTCAATGCCGGCAGCCATGTCTGCGAAGGCTGCGGCAGCAGCGTTGCCGCCCATCGTAACGGCATCGTCGATGAAGGCCCCGTCTAACAACACCTTTGTTTCTGAGGACGCTGGCACTTCGAACTCGCGGTTTGAGCAGGATTTCGAGGTCGTGGGTTCTCTTGGCGAAGGTGGCCAAGGCTCCGTGTTCAAGGTGCGTAGCAAGGTGGACGGGTGCTACTACGCCATCAAGAAGGTGGTGCTCCCCCGCGCAACGGAGCTCGATGCCAAGCGTGCGGAGAGCCAAGCTCTGCGTGAAGTTCGTTTGATGGCGTCCATGGCGCCACACCCGAACGTGGTGCGCTACCACACGGCGTGGACAGAGGTGGATGCGTGTGTTCCGCACACGAGTTCGTCGACGGAAAGTGTTCGCGGTTCGGATGTGCCCTCTCTGGAAAGTGACTGTGGCCTGCAGGACCTTCAGCGCCAGCAACTGGAGTTGTTGGACGAGGAGGCGGAGCTGCGCATGAGTGAGCGAGCGGACCAGTCCTTTTCGCTCGAGTTCTCGTCCGACTCGCTCGAGTTTGACGAGTACTCGACTCCTGGCTTTACGTTCGAGGAGGAAGGCGAAGGCGAGGACTCCGTTGGCTTGTGTATGGACGACGAAACGTCTTTTGGACAGCCTGGTGAGCTACGGAAGGTGGTGTCACGTGTTGCTACACCAGAGCCGGTCGTAATGAAGTCACAGGTTATCCTGTACATCCAGATGGAGCTGTGCGGCACGGCGGTGAACTCCGTGCCGTCAAGTCCGACTGCCGCCGACAGCCACGAACCGATTCATCGTATTCTGGACCAGCTGAAGTCGCCGGAGCAGGAGCGGCAGCAATTTGGCGAGGAAACGCACTCGAACCTTGGCGCGTGGCTGCGCTCGTCTCTGGAGGAGCGTGCGTCGTGGTCCAACACGTCTGCAAAGCACCAGGAGGGGTTGAAACTCTTCTACAGTGCAGTACAGGGCGTCGCCCACATGCATTCCTACGGCGTGATCCACCGGGACCTCAAGCCGGACAACATCTTCATCCACGCGGACGTGGCCAAGATCGGCGATTTTGGGCTGTCCAAGTCGGTTTTCACGGACAGCTTGCCTGACGGGGCGGTCTCGCCTCGTGAGCGACTGCAGGAGCTGGGACTGAGTGACGGGGACCACACGACAGCACTGGGCACGTTCACGTACGCGTCCCCCGAGCAACTGGGCTACCGCTTCAGCAGCAGCAACGTGTTGAAGAACGCGGCGACGCGTCTGAAAAGCGCCAAGTACTCGATCAAGTCGGACATCTTTGCGCTGGGAGTGATTTTGCTCGAGCTGTGCTGTCCGTTCAGCACGATGATGGAGCGCTCGCAGGTTCTCACGGCTGTGCGGCATGGCGTGGTGCCCCAGAAAGCGCGAGAGCATTTCTCCATGGAGATGGACTTGGTGTTGCGCATGACGTCCATCGACCCTAGCGAGAGACCCGCGAGTGAAGAGGTGGGCGAGCAGCTTCGCAAGATCATGGCCGCGTCCAGCACCACGGTCACGCCCGCATCCGCCCTGGACGAGTTGCGGGAGCTGCAGGCCAAGCTGGCAGCGGCCGTGCGACAGGTGCGCGACCGCTCTCAAGCCACTCTCCAGCTGGAAGCTCTCGTCTCCGAGTTGAACGAGAAGGTCCAGAACGTAGGCATTGCTCTTGCCTAGAACTTCTAGGCTAGAAGGAAAGCGAGCAACCTGTTCCCGTGATGGGAAAACTCGCAGGACAGCCCGGAAACCCAAGAAAAAGCAGAAATCAGCGAGACGGGCGTGGCGGACTCGGACGCCAAGCGAAGCCATCCCCGCTAACTAGTGGCCCTTTGTGTGTGTGCGAAGTAAAGCAAGCAGCGCCCACGAACTCGTGCGTGCGTGAAATGTACAGTGAACTGCAACCCATGTAGGAGCATCGGACGCCATCCTAAAACATGGCACCAACTGAGGCAAAGTCCTCTTGTAATCAAATAGCATTATTGACGGCGTAGCACTGATCCAGCGGAGTCGGCAACATTCTCCAGTACTGAACACAGTGCTAGCAGTTGCTGGGTAAGGCGTTGAAGAAGTGGAAGTGCTGGTCTCGGTCGAAGACGCCGACCATCGTACCGCAGTCCGAGCAGGCCACGGCGTAGAACTCGTCTTGTTGAAGGAGGCGCGCGATCTGCTGGCCTGTGGTGGCGGCCCTCGTGTTGCCATCTCCAGACAGACTCCTGCGCTTGAGGAACGGCAGCGACGCCGGCACGCGGCTGCCTTCGCTCGTCGTGTACGTGAGGATTTCTTCCTTCTTGACGCGGCAATTGATCGCTGCATTGGCGCGGTACTGGTTCGTGTACGTCGCATGCCTGCAACAGACTTGTGAGCTTGCTGGGCAGCCAACCTCCCAGCGTAACTTCGCGTACCTTTCGCAGACCATGCAGACGGTCACGAAGCAGCACGGACAGCACAGCGTGGCGTCCGTCTCGGGCTTCGTAGCTCGAGCTCCACCTGCAGACAAGAAACCTGTAAGTACGTAGCTCACCACCATTCCTAACTAAAGCCTAGCGTACGCAAGTTGGTCTGGACCCACTGCTCGTCCGCGTCATCCAGTTGCTCGTCATAGAGCGGATCCGATTCAACCTTCGCTTCCTCGTCACTGTCTTCATCGTCTCCAGCAGGCGGCCGTCTGCCCAGACTCTTCTTCTCCGGCGCATGGGCTTCCACACGATCCAGATTCGGAGCTGGCGACGCCCCCGACGTCTCCTCATCCACATCTATCTCGTCGGCAAATCTCACCCTCTTGTGTCGAGTTCTAAACCTGAACGGAGCTTCTCCATTGTCTCCCCCACCACTGGTAGCAGCATCTAAAGCTTCTTGCAACTGCGTTCGTCTCACATTGTGCTCTGCCAATGCTCGAGGCGAAACCCGCCGCTCTTCACCCCCTCCGAGGCCGAAAACCCCTGGCGCCGGAGCTTTCACCTGCTTTCGAGGTTTCTTTAGCTCAGCACGCGCTGGGGCAATGCCGCTGAGGCTGCCGATGGGCGTCAAAACCTTGGAACTGATGGAGTTCGAGGACGCGAAAGCGGACGCCAATTCCTCTACGACGTCCAGCGCTTTGGACGCTATAGGCGACGCCGGTGCGTCCTCCATGTCGCTCATGGACTCGTCGCTCAGGTAGGCGAAGTAGTCCTCCGTGTCGGCCCCGTAGGCCGAGAGAGCCACGTCGTCCGCTCCATGCCGACGCGACTGGTGCATGGCTGCGCTGTGTATGGATTTGAATACTCTCTTAGGTACGAATACGGAATCCTCGGTTGTTTGTGTCTGAAAGCAGCAAACTGGCCGAGATTTCTCCACCGAAGGAAGGCCAAGAGGTCCAAATGAAGGCGAGCTCGCCACGCCTGCAAAGTCATTTCTCACGCGGAAACTGAGCCAGGTCGTCTTTCAGAAGTTGAATTGGTCATCGTCAGCTACCACACGATCGTCAAACAGTGATGGAGACGATGACAGACCCACCTCGTCTCCTGGTGCGTTCATCGACGCCCATACTGCGACGAGACTGGCAGCGTTAGAGTCCGCGGTCTACGAACGCTGCTGTGTCGGCACGATTTAAGTGCCAAAAGGAACGCAAGAAGTTTGCGGCCACTCTACAGAACCAAATGCAGCAATCTCAACTTCGCAGTACTTTTGACTTTGACCCCGAAGTCGACAACCTGACCAGCCAGGAAAGCGGCAGCAATACGGTTGCTTCCACCATGACGGAGCTCTGAAAAAAGCTCACGGGGGATTCCTCGGGGGAACGCTACACCCTCACTGAAAGAGTCTCCGTTGACACAAAAAGGCAACTTCAACGTGCAGCTTTAACCAGATCGAATCAAAAGTGACTACCACGGCATGACAGTTTTGCATTGCAGTTTGGCAATAATTGCCTGCGATCGGTTCTAAACAACAGATGTCTTGCCGGTGCACGAGCCTCGTGACGACGGTGTCAAGTTCCCCGCCATCCATTTCCCTCAGCTACGTACTCCCTCCTCGCACGTCACATTTTCACCAGCACCTGATTCACTTGGCATTTGTATGTTCACCCCCGCTTTTGACATTCTTTACCAGCCAATCACCGTGGACAATTGAAAATAACGCCATCGGATTGACTGAAAATCGACGGGATCTTCTAAGGTATCTTTCTTTTTTTCTTCTGGCGGAGACCCCACAACCGATCTGACTCCGCGAGACGCAAGACCAACGTAGATCGATAGCGGAACCATGTCGTGCGGCACGAGGGAGGCGCTGGTCTTCGGCATGGGCCTGATCACCGGCACGGGCACTACGCTGTACGTGTGGCACCAACTTTCTTATTCAATGCCAATTTGCCAGTTGCAAGCCTAACCGTTGCCGCTCTTGCCACTTTTTGCCACTGTTTTCTGTTTTTGCCAGTACTGGCAAGGTGCGTTTTGGGTGAACATCAATTGCCATGAACGATTTTCACTGACAATGTTGGCTGTTGTTGCAAACTGGCAGATCTTATACGGCGTGGACTCGGTGGGCCTGGATGGCGAGGTGAAGAAGTTTGAAAAGCCCATTTTCCAGACGTGGCTCATGTTCCTGGCTATGGTTTTCGCATTACCCATCCACTGGGCCTACCATTACCACGTGGAGCGGCAGTGGCGGCGCAACAACCGCAACGGCAGTACGTGCTACAGATTTTTTCCACTTTTTGCCACTTTCATTGACAAACTTGACTAACTTCCAATTGCCATTTTTTGCCACTTGTTACAGTGAAGTACCGCTATCGCATTCCGCGGAAAATGTACTTCTTGCTGGCCTTTCCAGCGGCATTCGACCTGATCGCGACTTTTATCGCCAATCTCGGTCTGCTGTACATCACCGTCAGCGTGTTCCAGCTCATGAAGTGCACCGTCATCATCTTTGTGGCCCTATTGAAGGTTTTCGTGCTCAAGGACCGCCTGCGCAGTTACATGTGGATCGGAATCGGTCTTAACATGGTCGCTGCGTTGATGGTGGGCGCCACGAGTCTCGCAGACGCCGACAGCCAAGACAACAACGCCACAAATGACCACCCGGCTTTCGGAGTGTTCATGGTGGTGCTCAGCTGTGCCATCCAAGCCGTACAATACGTTTTCGAAGAGAAACTCATGGACGAAGGCGACAGTGCGCCTCCCCTCGTAGTAGTGGGCATGGAAGGCGTCTGGGGGTTAATCCTCACGACGTTTATCGTCTACCCGGTGGCATATTTCGTCCCGGGCAACGATTTGGGCTCGAACGAGAGGTTCGACGACGCGTATCAGATGCTCCTGAACAGCGGCCTGGCGCAGGTGGTCGTGCTGATCTATCTGTTGGTGATCCTGGGCTACAACGTGTTCGCCGTGTCGGTCACGTACCTGTTGAACTCGATCTGGCACGCCATTCTCGACAATTTCCGCCCCATTACAGTCTGGGGAATGGATTTGCTGCTGTTCTACACCTTCACGCAGGGCCAATTCGGCGAGCGCTGGACGATCTGGAGCTGGCTGCAGCTTGCTGGTATGCTCACGCTGTTGGTCGGCACGGCCGTGTACAACGGTACGCTTCGTCTCCCGGGCTTCGTGTACTTGGAGCCGCTGGAGGAAGCGCTGACTCCGATTCGTACGCCGGAGGCTCTCACGGCGTCTGCGTTCTCACGCTCGCCGTTGATCACGCGCAACGCCATGAAGGCGGCAGAGATCGCCCGTCGGACGCCAAACGCCAACGATCGGGACCGTGTGCGACGTGAGTTTATGACGGAATACCAGCCGCTGGCGGACGCGGAAACTCGGCGACGTATTGATCCTGCTGGCCACACGTACGGATCTCTGGAAACCTAAACCGATTTTTGTCAGGGCGGGAGTGAAAAGTGACAATAGAAGAAGAGAATTGGTGTGAGTTTTTTTGTTTTGTTTTGATGAAAGGTGTAGTTGTTGGGTTAAACTTTGCTAAGAGAAGGGAAACTCATGGTTTTCTTCTTGGCAGACGTCAAGAAGCGCTTCTGCAGAGCCTTGAGCTCTTCAACCTGCGTTCTTAGCTGGAAATTCTCGCGTTTGAGCTCCACGTGGATGGCAAAGACGCCAGCTTCAGTTGCGTCTGCCTTGCGCTGGGCGATTTCGTTGGCGAGTTGGTATTGTATCCTCGCGTGCTGGGACGTCAAAACTCGGTGGTCGAGCTCCAGTTTAGTGTACCGCTCTTCGACGTCCTGTAGTTGAGCAAGTAGAGTCTTTTGCTGGAGCATCAGCTTCGTGGCTGTCGATGACGACGGCCACTCTTTTTGAGGTTTATCTTCCATGGTTCGACTCCGTTCGCGCATGGTTTTGACTTCTTGTGAGAGTGTGTTCTGCTGGGCTTGGGTGGTAGTAAGCTGAGTCAAAGCGGCTATTTGCTCCCGTTGGGACGCACTCTCTTTCGATACGCGGTCGAGTTCTCCTCTTGCTTCAGCTAGTCGAGCTTCGGCTGTACGGCGCGCGTTTTCAGCGCTTATACAAGCTTGTTTGCTTAACTGGAGCTCCGCTTCCAGTCGTTGGTTTGACTTTTGATCTTCGATCAGGGTCTCGGTGTGCGGCTCATTCTGTTTAACTTTATTGGGGCTGGCAGGTGGCTGGGTCTTCGTCGCCTCGGTTAGAGAAGCTTCAAGCTGAGCTCGCTCGCCATTCCAAGC
This sequence comes from Phytophthora crassamura, assembly GCA_033557995.1. Classification (NCBI taxonomy): domain Eukaryota; phylum Oomycota; class Peronosporomycetes; order Peronosporales; family Peronosporaceae; genus Phytophthora; species Phytophthora crassamura. The sequence continues at coordinate 1,054,723 of JAUCED010000018.1, forward strand.
GTGTCGTTCGTGCTTAAGTGTACCCCGGGCATCGCGCAGGGCGACATCCATTGTGATCATGTCGTTCTTCAATTTACTATTCGCAGCCGTCAGAGCTTCGAGGGTCCGAGTCTGTTCCTCAAGCTTTGCGTTAGCGGCTTCCTGCACTTCCTTCAGCTTGCGAGCGTGGTCTTCCTTGAGTCGCTCAATCTCGTCCTCCAGTTCCGACGAGAGATTTGGTCGTGGAAAGCCTTGACCGAGGTGGAGCGTGCCCTGCAGAGGGGAAGGAGCTTCAGCCCGAAAGAAACATTGACACAAAATACTACGTAGAAGTCACACCTTTTGAAACCTTGCCACCTGTTCGCGCAGCTCGACATTCTCGTCCAGTGTCTTCTGCAGCATCTCCAGCGTACGAACGTGTTTGGAGCGCAGCTTTTCGGACACGCTGTCCAGGATCATCATCGTTGCTAGTGCCAATTCACCCGATGCTGATTTTTTCGCACAAATACAGAATGTTGTGCATACAAAAATAGAGTGAAGTTAAATTGTGAAAAAGGAGACAAGCGTTGGCAACTTGAGGAGCTCAGAATAGCGCAAGCGCAGTCGGAGTGACTGTCGTGAGGTGGCCACAGAGACACACGACGCACTCGGATCACTCAAATTATCATCATGGCCAACCTTCGCCGGCGAGGACAGCTTTCGCTCTAATGCAAACTCAGCATGATATTTTATTAGAATCAGAATGCGCTCCGGTAGACTCTCGTATCAGGGGTCGGACAAAATAATATAAATTACAATTATTTTGGTATTGTTCCACTAGAATAATTGAATATTGGCTTGCGCCATAATGCAATGATTATTGTTGCTAGTTCTGGATGACAATATCGGCTTATTGAAAGGGAACTAGACGAGCGCCGCCGCTACGCGGCGGTGGGCTTTTGTGTTGGTCCCAGTATATCGGCTGACCCGCCTGCGCTGTGCTCCGGCGGGCGTTGATACAAAATATAAGAGATACAAGTCAGCCGCACGCATAAATCGGACTTGAAGTCCGATTACACGGGTCGTGTAGCCGTCCTGAAAAAATCCGCGAAAGGAACGACGGCACAAGTTCTTCGCTCTAATGCGCTCATAGCAATTGCCTCCGGATGAGTCGTTCATTGGGCCTGCGGTACGCTTGGTCTCGGCTAAACGTGTAGTCATTCAGGATTGTCGCGGTGTCACCATTTCCATTGACCTGAACTCCTCAAGTCCATCAGCAGATTGGCCCCAATCTACATGATCAACACAAAATAATGCTGATAGATGCCTGCTAACGTCTAGTTGGGCATCAGCAGATACTTACGCCCACCCGCCCATAACTTCGTCATCTAAAGCGGCAGCTTCGATGATGACAAAGGGAAGAGTGGTCGCTTATGAAAGCAATGGAGACGATAATTCACCGCATTGTGCTAGGCACCAGCCTGCACGAGCTCTCCACGGAAGAAGATCACGTCACCATTATGGAAGGCCAACATCTAACGCTTCGTGTACTCGACTTGAGAACCGTACAGCGGGGGTATACATGAAACAGCGTATCGTTCATCAATGCCACGGTCACGGAGCCTTGCATTAGCTCACGATTGAACAACGCTCGTGTAACTTCAAAGGTGGGGAAGTCTTGGTGAGGTTGCTGGTTGTGCCCGCCAGATAATGACTGCAGAGCATGCCACACATCGTCGCGCACGTCTCAGTCGTCGTGAGTGGCTTTCACATTGTGACGAATAGCCTCGTCGATCACTTGCAACCCAGGACCAAGAACTTGAACGGCAACGTGCTTGCTAAGGGATCCATCGTACGAGAATACACTTTTCGAAATATAGGCTGAAAATCGAGCGTCTTCACTTCTTCTAATACGTCCTTGCACTCCCTGCGTCAAATAACTTCGTCACAATAATATAGCCCGTATTCCAAAAATGGAAACCTGAGAAGCAGTAAAACAAACCGTAGTCCGTGTTGAGGCATTACTTGCATGCTGGTCGTTAGCGCTTCGCTGATCCTTGATCCTGAAGCTGCTGCGATTCCGAAACGTCACCAAGTCCGAGCTGATGCTGAGCAGCAGTCCTCTCGCCTTGACAGCTTGCTCCTGAACGGGACCTTGCTGGCGTCGCGGGAGTGCTGTAGAGAGTGCTCTTGGTACAGCTGTTACAGCTGGGTAGCCGCTCTCTCGCCTTCACGTGCTCGACCAGCGGCGGTGCCGTGCGTGTTGTTGAGTTGGTGCCGTTCGCGCAAGCCGCTACGAGTTTGCTGCTGCTGCTCGCCGCCCCCTCCCCCGTCTCGCCTTGGACGCTGGTGGGTTGGTCCTTGCTGGACCTCGGATGATTGCTGGGGCTGGTCTCTGCGGGGCCTTCTGGCGGCTCCTCATAAGGCGGTTGAGCGAGTACGCGCCACCACGGTAGCCGGGCGTCTGTTGTGGTTAGCGCGTTACGCTTCCTCAGAGCTAAGGTGCGTGTGACTCCCGTCACATTCCGAGTCTCACCAGACTTGGACATGCAAAATATAATCACATCACACTGTTGCTCGATAGTCACACGTTCCCGAACACATCACCGTGCAGCTTGTAAGCCACGACGTCTCGCTCGTCCGTCCGCTTAGCTAGGATATCACGTCGGAGTCGTCAACGTCAATGTCGGCTTCCACCAACCTGGCGTTTCGACGCAGCCTACACAGCCCACGCTTCTTTCGGTCTGCATCCTCAAACGCTCGGATCAAAGCGTCGTACTCAGAAGAGAGCGCGGCATCCGGCAGCCAAATGTTGCCGTGAGTGCCAGGTACCGCAGCTTCCGTTCTCCAAACGGCTTCGCCACGGCATCCACTATGGGCGAATTTACGCTCGTGTCAGCACTGCCCTCCTATCGCGACCCGTTCCACGAAACTCGTGAGCGTCAAGTCGCCCCCACAGGGGGCACCTTCCAACTTAGGCCCCATCAGTTTCCACGCTGTTAGGCACCTCGTCTGCGTACGGTCGACTCCAACGACCACAGGACTTCTTCAACCATTGATATTGACGAACTTGTTCGGACGGATAGGAATAGCCATATGGTAGGTGTTCTCCCCGACTTGGTCGAGAACACGGCGTGGACCGTGCCAGGAATGAGTACACCAACTTCTTAGACTTTCGTTCCCCTTTCCTCGCCCTGAAGAACTGGTACACCCCCACAGCGTCATCTTTCTCATACGACACCTTCCTTTGGCCGCTCAGTCTCTTCTCATGTCGATCTTGAGCATTTATCAACTGTCGTTGCACCAAACGGCGAGAGTTCGAAGCGAGAAGTACAGGCTGAAGAAGGGAGTGTCATCCAAAGCTTCGTGATACGCCATCCTGTACGCGGAAAGAACCCTTGGCAAGTAGACGTCCCAATCGGTCTGCGACTCACTCGCGAAAAAATATCTTAATCATTCCCATCAGGGTGCCATTGAACTGTTCCAACAGCCCTTGCGTCTGCGGGTCGTACGCCGAGCTGAAGCGCTTCTTAATCCCCAATGCAAGTTCTAGATGAAGTTCGTTCCACAATCACTTAGTAGTTTTTATGGAACGCCTTTTCGACATATGATCTCTTCGATCTTGGCGTTCACAAACGAGATCGTATCGAGAAACTCCACTGCCTCCGCCCAGCGCGTGAAATATTTTACGAACACCAGTATGTACTTGTTCCCGCGCGGAGTCCACCAGGGACCGATTTGCATCCACCACTACCAGCGAGAATGGCCCAATTCCTGTATCGGCATTCTCTTCATCAGGCCCGCTCTCTATGGTTTGTGACCCTTGTTTCCACTGCAAGCAGGGGTCTCACGCACGTTCTCGGCGACATCCTTCTTCCAGCCGTGTCAATAGGCGTGACTTGAACCGTGTCCGCCGTCTTGGTCTTCCCCAGGTGTGCTGAGAAGATGTCCTAGTGGCAATAGTGCAGCACATTCGATAAACAACATTGGGATCACTGGAGCGTTGACGGTCCTGACAGGGACGTCACGCTTCCCCATGTGTGTACACTTCATCAACACGCCGTTGGCACCACGAGAAGAGCCATATTCAGCACACTGACACGCATCTGTGGATCCAACGCCAAAGCTCCGTCTAACAGGAATGCTTTCAGAGCCCACATCCAAGAAGGTAATTCCTACTCCTGAACAACGTATCACGGTATAAACCAAAGTCATCCACAGGAGAGCGATTGGGTCGAGGCATCGCTCCGTCGTCATCCTCTTCTTGCTCTTCCTGCGAAGGAGGTTCCACCACCTCGCAGGATCGTCGGCCACCGCCACGCCCTCATCTGGCTCACCCAGCTCACTGCAATCCGCGTCAGAAATCGGCTCCCCGACTTCGACCGAAGCACGCCATTGGGGTCTTTCAGCTCTGTCGGGAACGTTCATGCTCGAGGAACTGTATTCAGCACTGAGGAGATCAGCCATCATGATCACATTCATAACGCCAGCGTCGGGTCGATGTTACAGTCGTGACAACCTGTCGGCCCCACCGATGTTTTAGGCTATGTAACACCTTGACACCTTGACACGCACCTGTGACAGTTCCATGGCCCAACGTGCCAACTTAGCGTTCGATGTGTGCGTGTTTCCCCCCAAATATCCACGTGAGAGGTCCGCAAATAGATCGAACTCTGCGTGAGCTTGCAAGCCGGATGTGGAGAAGAACCCTGGTTCTCGTGGTGGCTGTCCATAGGATACGAAAGGTCGACTATTTCGTGCTTTTTCTGTCAATCGGCAAAATTGTCGAGCAGCAATATATTCTCATCCAGGTGTATAAACTGGACGGCACCCACATGAAGAATTACCAGTACAACGGTATTTGGGCTCTGCTAGTTGCCCACGACAGAATCAAAATGAGCATTATTCTTATGATTGGAATAATTCACAAGGAAACGACCGCCAATGTTGCATGGTTTTTCGCTAATGGTTTGGCTGAAGGGGTCCGTCTCGATAGCATGCCTGTCTTTGGTGACAGCAGTTAGCAACACTCAATTTCTACTTGAACGAACTGGGCGGGAGATGCACTTGAAGTTGTGTCGCCTTTATATTGCATGCAATATCGCCGCAAAGACTCATCTGAATATAGCCGACAAGATGAGAACCCGATCGCTTATACAGAACTACATAATTTTTTTCATTTCGCTCTCGTTATGAGGCGGCACTGTTGGTGATATCCAATGATTTTCCCAAGCCATAAACGAGCGTACCAAAGGTGGAGCGACTACTTGAAAAATACTTACCCCACTCGCTGAACACTATTCTGATTTTCCCCACCATTTCCTCGGAGTACAAATGGTGTTAAGAAAGCTGCCCTAGGATTCCATCATTCGGCGATCCATTCCGCTATTTGGCGCCAAAATGACTAGCGCAGTTGAAGGACAGAACAACGCTCCGTTGTGGACTGGTCTTCGTGACTGTTTCCGCAAAAAGCGCTTGAGATATTCTGCGTGGACGCTATTGGCACGCTGCGATTCAAACCCGACGACGCTGATAAATGGCATATCGCCAAACACAATGTGACACCACACGCTAGTGGTCTATTTCAAATTGAAATAAGATGTATCTACGCTGACTGTGCAATCACAACCGAATTCTCAGTTACTGGTGACGGAGCACTTTCCACCCTGTTTAGATAAAGGAATAATCAGCGGCAATCAGGACTCGCCAAACTGACGAGGTTAATCTGTCTAAAAAGACTGTAAACGATGCTGTGTGCGCGAGCACCTTGGAATTACATGCCAAAACATTATTTGCAGTGCGGCTGCTGTAGCTTTAGCGTCAGCGAAAGACACAGACTCGGAGAGTCTCTAGTGTTGTTGTTAATTTTACGCCTTACACAAGAGCTAGGACGAGTACCATAGGTAACTACTTACTGGCTCCAAGAGACAGAAGTACCTTAAACAAGGTTAATGCGGTTTTAGCCTTCAACTGTGGACCGAGTGTGTTTGTGATGAACTTCGGCCGCTCAACCCATTAATCGGCCATCCCAGCCATTGGTCAAAAGTATCGGACCTGGGTCCCAGTGGAGAGTCAGTGCGGTGTGTCGCACGGCACACCGCACTGTCATGTGTCTACAATCAGGCCTCAGACCCGGACTTCGGATTCTCCGAGTCGCAGCTTTGGATGCTCAGACTCCGAAAAGCGTGACGCTTCACAGGTTCAACTTCCCCATGGGTACAAATCCGCCAAGCATCGTGTGTTTTACGAAGCCGTACGCTCGAGGGACGACTGCACGATGGCATGGAAAAATATAGCAGACCAGTGCTGGTTTTCGGTCAATCATCGGCCGCCGCTCAAGATATAAGCGCGCTTAACTCGAGCACTTCACACCCAAGATCAACTTTTCACTGTGTGACTGCGGAGGCAGCGCTCTAGCTATGTAGGTCTCCGTTTACATGTATAAAGATTAAATCAGAGTTTAATTTGCGCCGAAAGACGAAAGCGAGCGTGGCTCGATCGCATTTGAGTGCAAGCCACGTGTTGACCAAGCGCCCAGACAGTGTAAAGAAGTCCTCCAATAAAATTCAAGCCCCTTAGCCAAGCCCTTTCCACTCATCTCGTTGGTGCTCCGCTATTCCATATTATCCACCTGTGGTGCCGTCAGTCTCGTACTGATGACTTCGCAAGTGCTTCGTATCGTCGGTAGGTGAACGACTCTAAGGTTAAGGCAATGCCCAGACTCGGACTCCCAGAATTGGAGTCGCAGATCTGTGCAGGTTCCTGCGTGTCCGGATTCATCCGTGTCAAATTCATTCGCCTGAGCGAGATGTGGTGCGCGGGCGTCCCAGAGTGTAGTGTGAGTGCTCTGGATTACGACAGGTTCAAGACCCGAACCAACAACTCCTGGCCCCTCTTGGATCCGAGGAGCGAGTGAAGATCCATGGACGCAGTTCTCAGTCACAACCGCCGGAGGAACTGAAGCGACTGGAAGTGGCGCTGAGCCGGAGCTGCTGAGAAGAAGAAAAGGCTGGAACGACCCTTGTCCTGGGTCTGAGAAAGAAGAGGGCAGAGTGTGTGGTGAAAGTGACGTGTTCAATCAAGAAAAACTCGGGCACTTCGAGTTCGAATCGACGCGTGCAGACCGAGACCTGCCGAGCAAAAACAAAGCTGTGCCCAGAAAGTTCTCTTTTGAAACTCAAGCATCAGAGGTAGCTGATGCGGCAGACTCGTGTCCGGGCCTACAGCGTCGCTTTACCTCAAGGACCGCAAGTTCAAGGAATCACAAGCGAGGACCCACACGCCACGTTCAGACCTGTATGGGTCTGGGCGTTCTGGGATTTTAGTATCACTTCCCGGACCCAGGACTGAACCGACGAGCAAGGGGACAATCATTAGCCCAGCGACCGACGTTCCCAGACACGAGAACTTCAATTAACCTTTTCATGGTATAAGGGCACATAATGCGCCCTTCTAGGGTGTTTGGAAAACACGGTGGGAAAACACCCCCTAGAAGGGCGCATCCTCTGCCCTTTTACACAAGTTCACCCATGAATCTACATCTTTTATAACAACACAAAAACAGTACAATCCGTAATCATCTCGACATACGAAAATCAAGTACGTGCAGGCAATAGGAAGCCATGTAAATCACTATAGGTACTATGTTACAAGCGATGGGGAATTCAAGTACCGTGATTTTCTTAAAGGGCGCATCATGTGTCCTTTTAGCATCAAATGACTTAGGTCTCTATAGTATAGTGTAATATGTACGTATCTGTTGATGCTTCTGAAGATGTATCAGAAGATAGAACTGCTTGCAACTACGAACTTCAGCATGAAATGATGGTGTACATTATCGCGTAGCCAATTATGCCTGCGCTAGGCAACTGCAGCACCCAACTAGTATAAGACCGCGCCAATTCCTTTCGAATGGCTGAACTGACTAAACATGGTAGCAATGTGAAAACACCGCCGCAGTGCACATGCTACATCCTTCGCTCAACAAGTAATGCAAATATGGCCGCTGCGCGGTCTGCAGACTGCTTGCTGAAGCAACTGCCGACATGTTACGCGAATGTTGACCCAGGTTACGCTTACGCAGTACCGTGGAATTAATCTTGGGTGGGCTGTCTACAGCCTCTAACGAGGTGTTCCCAGTACAATACTATTTGATGTAACTATTCACCATACGGTGACGCACTATAAAGTCATAAGACCGAGTACCCACACATTATATACAGACAAATATATGAATCCATTCAGTCAAATTACCATTAACCTACCTTTGCAAAACGATTTAACTCACGAGAAATTATCAAACCTGTGTCGTTGTACCGCCAAGCCGGAAGCGCGCCGTCCTCAGAAAGATAACTTTAAGCGATAAAAACGCTTACTTAGCAACGAAAATGAACGCAACAACGGCAATAGCAGAGTTACGAGATCATCGTTCATCGCTCTCAGATTCCTCGACACTATAAGAATTCTTCGGAGAGGAAATCAGCGGAGACGCACCCGGGACGCGAAATTAATACCACTGTAGCATGTGCCGTAGTTCCGAGTACAGCGCAGCCACTGGCCTATGTCGAAGGGCCTCGTGATACAATTTAACCAGGTGGCTACGTGGAAGTCGAGGTGTGCGGAGTTTCTCTCCTGTACAACTTGTCGTAAATGCTAGCGAACATCATGCGTAACTTCAATTGAAAAAGCTTGAATAAGTATGGTCATGCCCAATTAAGTGGATCAAATTAAAGCCAAATACCTACATCCTTCTGCATCCTGCCCACATGATGTCGATATACCCGTTGTATGCCATCGTCTGCGCCATGATGAAGAAGGTGCCTATAACCACCGCCGTCGCTTTGCCCACCCACTCGAACATTAGCCCCAGCAGAAGACCATCCCGCTCTCCAGCGTGTTCTCGCCGCGGTTAATCATCATCACATCGAAATTCTGCTCCACAAGGTCGCTCCTGCTCTTCTGGAGGTCGCTGCTGCTCGACGGTCCGTCCTGCAACGGTGCCGCAAACAGGTCAAAGTAGGTCAGCAGCTGTGAACCCACCACCTGGATGATAATAATGCGACACTCGCACGGCAGCTGCAGGCTGCGTGGCATCGCGCCGCGCCTTAGCAGCAGCTAGACTAAGCCCTCAGCATGACACCGGCTACGACAATCGTTCGTGTGTCTGGCAAGGTGCGTGTCGGAAACCGCAGTGAAAGCGCTTGACTACGGTTCCTGAGCTTTTTGCTCGTCGTCAGGGCAGGCGATCCGAGCTTGAGCCTATGTGCTGTTTTTGTTTTCTGCTGCTTCTCTACAGCCTCGAGCACTTGGGTCGATCAACTGTGTTTTTTTTCAGCCAATAAACGCGAGTTTCTCCGAATGCGGTCGCTTTACCAACATTGTGACGCAAACACGGTCGTTTACCATAAGATTCGTCCCTGCTGTCGTGGTAGCTTTCGCGAGAGGTTGCACCAGCAGCAGCCTCCCCACAGGTAGTTGATGCTGACCTGCTTCGCCCCGCTTTGTAGAATCATCAAGATAAATGCGATCATGCCGACGGTTTGTATACGTTGTAGGTTTTGATGGCATCAGCCGTTGAGACAAGGTCCGCTCATGCATACCTCCGTTCATCAATCTTCGGCGATGCCGTTCGCCGTGGCGACTTGGGTAGGGCCCTTCAACACTACATGGGGTGGCGGTGACTTACATGACCTTAATAGATGCTCACATAATGCTGCTGGAGGAGCACATGTGGGCTCTCTCTCTACCCGTCCGCACCGATGCGGCCGGGTCAGTGGCTCCACACCGATGCGGCCGTGTTCCCGGCTCCGCATTGCTGCAAGATACTCGGCAGTCCTTCATGGTCATGAAAAATCACGTTGGGGGCGTGCCGGCATGCTAACATTTCATCCAATGCACGTGCGGGCAGATAATGTGTCGCGCATTCGATTATATGACGGTCGGGTAGTTTCATGAAGACACAAAAACATCGAGTGGTCCAACTGATTAAATGATACGAAGCGTCATATCCTATTTTGCTTTAGCTCACACGTTCCTCACTAGTTTATTTACCGTTTGTTTTACCCTTTCGCGATAAAAGGAAGGATTTTGCTCCCTTGCACCATTTCCTCCAGAAAGTACCACGTTGTACCCACCTCAAAGGGAGCAAAATGCTTCCTTTAACGATTAACTACGATATGCGATGTGGCGTTTTGTTCATACACGTGGCATTTTGTGCATAACAAGAACTGCCCATCCCAATAGGAAGCTTTGATCGGGGCCCATCACCCAGCTCAAAGGAAGCAAAATGCCTCCTTAAATAAGTAAGTATCTTGTTTTGCGTATAGTATACTAAGGTAAGTGAATTGCGAGTGAATCGCGAAAGAGTTAATAATTTTAGCCGCATGTCACACATCAAATTAGTTGATCGCAATTGCTTACATCAAGAAGACGAATAACATGGTTGTCTTGAGATATTTCGGCTATTAAGCAAGCCTTGTCCATCTATTGCGGATACACATTTATTTTCGCCGGACGAATTTATCAGTAACGTGACGCTGGTGTGGCACATGATTTGACATCCAGGTTACAGTTACAATAGGATACCCTCGTTCTGTTCACCAGACACCCCACCGTACTTCAACATATGCCCTGATGGAAGCTAGCATCTAACCTAGGGCTTCATGATATCGGACCACCTCGATCCTAGACTACAAATACAAGGGTTGAAGCAACTAAATGTATTTTTGAAGCTCGTACTGGAAGTCATAGCATTAAAACCTCATTTTTGTTTTCTTTTCCTACCCGTTTTTGGGTGATCGGAGTTAGATAACCGTGCGGAAGCTATTGCAACTACATAATAATATTATGTAGTATATTTTGGCTTGCTCCAAACAAACATAATATGTATGTCATAATATGTTTGTTGGAGCAAACCAAAATAATATGACCGGGACGATGGATCTGAAGCGGACTGGTAATTCCAGCGACTAAATACCGGATCATATCGAGATATTAGTTGATATAATATTTAGCGTAAATTGCGCCCCTTCCACACTTGTATTATCATTGCTGTAAAATGATGTTTCTGTCTGCTGCGATCGCAAAAAAAATTCACCCTGTAGCTGCCATTCAAGATTCTGGCAATGCTGCAACACACACTATACCATTGTACTACCGCATTAACTCGAATTACATAGCAAGTATGCCAGATTCTATTTTACTCAACAGTGGAGCTCCGTGTGGGCCTCGACGTCAAGTCCACCATATCCGGCAATACTTCCTTCAACTCAGGCAACTATAGCGACCGGTCTGCTATAGCTCCGATCGAGAGTTCACACGAATCCAAATTGTTACTCGGTATGCAATACCCCGCCGCTCGAACCACACTATCGGCGTGTTATGGTAGCCAGGTCGTGCCATTCTAGCCGGCAGAACACCTGCACCAGCTCGAAAAATGCTACGTTTTCGCGTAGACTTCGAGCGTCAAGTTGTACTCCTGTAGTTCTTCGCAGTTGATGGAGGTAAATGCACTCAGAGGGTGTGCAGGTGCTGGCAGAAGCAGGAACAACGAGCTCGCCGAGTCCAGACTGCTGTTATCGGATACCCGAAGCTGGAGAAAAGTCGGCATCGTTTCCATCAAGTCATCTGCCCTTGCGTTCCCATGGGTGTCGGTCCGGCGCGTGAGATTAACATATTTGACAGCTAGCTGTATTAGCTGACCTATGATTCTCTTGACGCCGTACTTTTTCATGGTCGTAGCTGAAGGCCACGAGGAACGTAGGATTAGCTTAAGACGATTGTCACCGATGAGTCTGGTGTGTTGCAGCGGACACTGCGCGGACATAGTCAATGATATATTCCGTGGTAAGTGGACTTCAAGGACTCCTTGAAGTCCACTTACCACGGAATATATCATTATAGCTGACTGAGCTGAAGCGGGGCTGCAATAGCGTTTACGTAGAGGAAGACACAGACTCAGAGAGTCTTGAGTGTTCTATGAAAGCTTACAAACTCTATACGAGAGGTTGGACGAGTACCTTAATAAACCTTAATTAAGGACTCCAGAGATAGACAATACCTTAGACAAAGGTATGGACTCTATGCTTCAAAATGTGAACTGAATGTATTGATGTTTATCGCGGCAGAGCCGCCTGTTGTCTGAATGTATATGACTCACTATCTATCATAGTAGGGCCTAGTCTAATGCATATCCATTGGCTGTGAGCCACCAACTGCTATCTGGAATGGCTCACGTAAAATATGTATGGAACTCAACTTATATGTGCCACCTAACTTGTGTGCGTCACACTATTTGATGTAACCCCGTTACACCCTCCCCCACCAGACTGAGGACGCCACGTCGTCATCGCCTCGGTTGAGGTATTGTTCAACGGAACACGCGTGTCGCTAGTCGTTAGCCATCGCAAGACCTCGCTCAAGAACTTTCCAAGTTCAACGAGCTGCGAATGGCTGCCAGCCAGAAAGTGTGGTGAAGCAGGGTCCCAGTTTTCTCGCGATGGAAGGTGACCAGTCTGATCACCAGATCATGTCCACGATCGGATTGGCGAGGCCAGATGGGTGGAGGGTTAGGGTCCGAAGAATGATTGCGATCGGGCATCATCATCAGACTTCCCCCAACCCTGATTACCACCTAATCCGACCCGATCCGGATCCCGATCATGATCCCGATCATGATCCAAATCAGATCTGGTACCAACTGTTTGGTACATTTGAAGTTCGGTGAGAGCCAGTTGTGAAGGGAAAGGACCCACGGAAAGAATCCAGTAGAAGGCAGAGGTAGAAAGCTAACATACATAACAGAGTCAGATCTGACTTGCAAAAGACAACCAGTGTCCGCACATTTCCGGGGAAGGAAGTATATTGGCCCAACCCGACGAAGGATCTGCTAAATCTACGGAAGCGCGCGATCATCATCTGGATAGCTTGGCCAGGGACGTTCGTTACTGTCCTCTCAACCCCCCCCAAGACCCCGCCACAGGCGGCGGCAAGCAAGTAGAAGGGCTTTAACTAGCACACCCAAGGACCCCCCCCGCCGATCAAGCCGCGCAAGGCCCACATCGGCAATACTCGACGCTCGCGTGAAGGATATCCGCGCGACCGTCAGCCCTGAACCCAGGAGGGAGCCGTCCAGCTCCCACCTCTACCCAGATCACCACTGGCGCCTTCTCGAGTCCAACAGAAGAGCGTAACCCGCCTAGCCGTCGGGTACACAAGGTGAGCAAGGAAGAAGGAGATCACATCCGATCAACGGAGTACCCCCTCCGACAGTCGGCAGTTCGGGCACCCAGTCGGCAGGCCTCGATCACATCATTAATTTTGCGATCCCGCTTCGCCACAAAAGCGTATTGGTAATTTGACCGTTAAGACCCCGCCGCCTCCGCGTCACCCGTATCCAGCCCCAGGGACTCGCCAGCACGCAGTGCATCCCCGGCTTCAAGCCTCGAAGCTCCTACGCGCCCCGTACACACGCTCTCTGTGAAGGAGTATCACTCCGAGCACCAGCGCCGAAACCAGCAGGGCTCGATGGCGCCGCCTACGGACACAAAGTCCTCAGATGCTACGCGTCGCCCTCGTCTCGCTCGCGACGATCTCTTCGTGGGCCTCGAGGAGGCGGAGGTGGACTACGACACCGATAGCTCCATGCACGAGCCTTCTCGCTCGCCCGAGCCGGAGCCTCGTGGGCCGCGTACGCCCAACCCGTTCCCTGAACTTGGCGCGGCTCAAGAGCTCACAGCGCTGCGCGCTTCCTCCGGTCTGGAGAGTGGTGGGATCACCAACGCCCTCGATGAGGTGCAAGAGCAACAGCTCGAGGAATGGGAAGTACAGCGCTCTCAGCGACCTGAGGAGCGCCCCCTACTCAGTTCTCGTCGAGACTATCACTTCGCACCGCGCGATTCCACTGAAATGGTGAAGGAATCCATGACGCAGCGCTCGCTGCGTACGTGGATCGTTGGGCCCGCGGCCACTGCTGCCGTTGAGTTACAAACTCGGGCTGCTCTCCGTGAGAGGCTGTTGACTTCACAAGAGACAACTCCGGCTGTGTATGGTACTCGTCTAGCCGATCAAGCACGTCGTGCTTCGGTGCCGCAGATGCGAACTTACCCCGTCGTGCTCCTCGCAGGAGAGTCCGTCCAGGAGGACGATGCCCAGTGCAGCAACTGGGTAGAGCATGCGAAGCAGCTCACCTCGCTAGAGGCTCTACGAGCCAGCTTCGCTGAAGCCGATGTGCGACTCGAGCGCGGACTCCGCTTCGAGTTCGCCAAGGTTAAGACTAAGCGCCGTGCGCCCCCGTCTTCGGCACTGCCCCCAGGGCCTGCCTATCCTGCTCGAGCTCTAGCAGCTTCCACCGAAGTGGACCCATGGCTGCCACAGCTCTGGATCAATGCTTGAGCTCAGCGTTTGATCCGTCAACCCCGACCTATTGTGGGGAAGTGGGAGGCGACCGATTACTCGGCCGCCGGCCCGTGGAGCGCCCTCGACCCTATCGATCAAAAACGTCCACGACGTCTGGGCAATCTTGCCGGAGGGATATCTCAAACTCCCATGAGTTATCAGAGTGGGGGTACCCTCGCCACTTCACCAGGTTCTGGTTGTGGCCCTGGCGTCGATGACGCTTTAGAATACGCTCCACATGAAAGTGGCGGTTACCCTGCTCGTCGAGCAACGCCGGCGGCGCCCGTGTCGTCGCAGAACGATGAACCTGTCCGTCCCGAGGAGATGGAGCAGATGCAGGAGTCGCTAAGCGACGTGCCTCGTACCCTGGCGCCACGGGCAGAGGCTTGGTCAGGCCGAGAAGGAGTGTGGCACCAACATGAATGAGATTCGCGAGCTCCAGGAGCGTCTCGAGTGGTGTGAGGCTTCTGAGTCGGCGACTCAACGCCTGTCGCTCCTTGAGCAGGGTTTTGCGCGGCTGGAAGGTCAGCTCGACCTGTTGCTGCGACTTCAGCAGGGCGCTGTGGCTCCGCCACGCTGGGCACCAGCTCCTGGGAACCCACCTGCGCCGGGTCCCGGTACGGCTTGAGCAAGCCCACGTAAAACTCGGTGTGTGTGTGCATCTTCTTCGGAAGGTTGAGCGTATACGCTAGCCCTTCTTGGCCACGACCGTGAACGGTCCAACGAAGCGCGGACGCAACTTGGTCTTGAAGACCGCAGACACTGCATGTGTAGGTAGGTTTTTTTAGCGTTAAGCAACACGAGGTCCCCGACCTCATAACTCTCAACATTGCCTCTGCCTTTAGCATCAGCATGTTATTTCTGTTTGTCTTGGCTTGGAGCAATTGCGTCACGTACGTGTCGAAGAACACTTAGACGCGTTGAGAGAAACTCATCATCCTGTTTACGAACAGTGAGTGGGCTGACATCAGCAAGCCGATCGGCTAACTCTCCACCACCAAGCCCAGAACCACGTAGTGGGTAGCATCAACGGGACGCGCGGGTGAATGAGGCCGTTCACGTAGAACGGAGTGTAGCATGTGGAGGCATGCACAGCGTTATTCTACGCAAACTCGACGAGTGGAAGCACAGCGCTCCAACGCTTTGGCGTTTCAGCGCAGATGCTGCGAAGTATGTCTTCGACATCGCGATTCACGCGCTCCGTCTGACCATCGGTCTGCGGATGATCCGCGGTTGACATGTCCAACTTGGTGCCAAGCACCTTAAAGACAGCGTCCCAAAACTTCCCAGCGAAGCGGGAGTCTCGATCCGAGACAATCCAAATGGCCAGGCCATGCTGACGGAAGACCCGATCGATGAACAGCTTTGCAGTGCCTCCACCGTCAACGGTGTCCGGCACTGCCGGTAGATGAGCCATCTTGCTCAGACGGTCAACGAAGACCACAATCCCAGTGTTGCCTTCCGAATCCTTCGGAAGGCCGAACACAAAGTCCATGTGTTTGCGTACAGGCAAACTTGCCAGCGGCGCGGCCGCATGCGGTGAGGGCTTCACCCGTTGACACGTCTCGTACGTGCGCACATATGTGCTCGTCCACTTGTACAGCTTTGGGCCACCAATAGGTCCGGCTCACTGAGCTGTAGGTCTTCTCACGACCCAGGTGGCCGCTAAGCGTTGTATCATACGCCTCAAATAGGATGCGATACTTCAGATCTTCGTCATGAGGGACCACGACACGAGGAGTGTCCGCCGCATCCGTGCTGTAATACAGCATCCCATCCGCGATGGAGTAGCGGTACAGGCTCGCGCGCAAGCGCGCCGACAATGTATTGTCCGAGTTTTCAAACTCCTTGCTCCCAAGAGCACGTAGCAGGGCGACACACATGTCGTTGTGCGGATACACAGCGCGGACCAGGTCCAGTACGGGCGAGGTCACCAGGGTGACATGAGCAAGCTCATAGTCCGGTCGACGGGACAACGCTCCGCAAGACCATTCTGCCTGCCAGGCTTGTACTTCACCTCAAAGTTGTACTCCGCGAAGAAGGACAGCCATCGAGCCATCCTTTGGGAGAGATAAGGCGACTGGGTCGCAGCGCGTAGCGACGCATGATCGGTGAAGATCACAAACGGCTTTGAGCCAAGCAGGTGAACCCTGAATTTGACGAGCGCATACTTCCTCACAAGTAGCTCTTTGTCATGAACTGGATAGTTCTTCTCTGCAGCCTTAAGCTGGCGAGACTCAATCGCTATCACGCGTCCCGCCCTTCGGTGTCTGCTTGCAGCAGGGCGCAGCCTATGGCAAAGTCCGATGCGTCACAGACGACACTGAAAGGACAATCGGGGTCTGGCAACGCCAAGATCGGCGCATGCAGGAGACTCTCCTTGACCGCTACGAAAGCATCTTGATGTTCGGTGTTCCAACACCACTCCGCATCCTTCTTAAGGAGATTGAACAATGGCCGAGCCATATCAGCGTAGTTCTCGCTGTACTTGTTCAAGTAGTTGGCGAGGCCAAGCCACTTACGTAAGTCCTTCTGGTTCTTTGGAACCGGCCATTCGACAATGGCTTTATCCTTAGCAGGATCTGCTCAAAGGCCTCGCTTTCCAACAAAACATCCTAAGAAAGGAATCTCTTCAGCACCGAAGATGCTATTGGATGCGTTAGCGTACAGCTTGTTGGTGCGCATGCACTCGAGCACCGCTCGCAAGTGGTCAATGTGGTTGTCCACATCCGACCTGCCATCGGCAGCACGACTATGGACGAAGATGTCGTCGAAGTATGTCTGTGCATACGCCCGGTGGGGCCTGAAGAGCTGCGTCACCAGACGATTGAACGTCGCAGGTGCGTTCGACAGCCTTTGGGGCATGACCAGCCACTCCAGAGCATACCGCTCGGAGTACTAACCGCTGTCAGCGGAACACCCGCTCGCTCGCATGAGCAGTTGGTAATAACCATCGACTAGGTCAAGCGCGCTGTACATGGTACAGCCGACCATGTTATTCTGCGTATCATCCTTTCTAGGAGTCGGCGTCTGCGCCGGAATGGTGGCCGTATTGAACTTATTGAAAGCATGAACGACGTGTCACTTGCCATTAGGCTTTCTGACACAGAACGTTGGCGTTGAGTGCGGAGACTTGCTCTCACGCATCATGCCCCCAGCGTGCTTGGCACTGCAGAACGCGTCAATGACGTCACACAGCCCCTTCGGTAAGGGCCACTGTCGTGTTACGCAGTATTTGGTTCCGGGAACCAGGTCAATCTCATGACGAACGCCTCGATCAGGAGGCAAGCCAGTCGGCGAGTCATTTGAGACCACGTCCTGGTACTCCTTAACTAATGAATAGAAGGGTTCCGAAGGGTTCTTCAGGATCGAAAGTCCGCTTCGCGCACTGAGTGCCTCCTTCGTGTCCCCAAATACAGCTTCGTCCATAAGCGATGAGGAGTTCAACTCCTCATCGCTTATGGAGGTATCATGACCACCTCGGCTAACTCGCCGGCCTTTAAGGCGTTCCCGAACTCGGGAATGGACATCTCGTCCAGCCCAAGTAGAGCATTCAGCGCCGGGATAGCCTCGAGATTGACATTGCCCTCGGCCTCACCGATCACTCCATTAACGAGTGTATATAGCTGCTCGCTATCGTCGTCAACGACAGATACGTCATGTGTCAGACGGCGTGTGTCAGACGCTTTGCGTCTCGCAGTCGCCATCTTGCGTCGCTGCCGCCTCCGTTCGGAAGATGTACGCCTCGAAGAGGCCAGCAGGCTCACACTAAAGGTGTCGTCAGGTGTTTCCACCTCTTGTTGATCGGATTGATCCGGCGAGGAGCTGCCATGCTCGCAGCCCCCACTCAGTGTGTTAGGTGCCACTCCACCAGCATCGTCAGGGTCCTCCCCTTGATGCCTCGGCTCACAGCCGACTACGCCATCAGTGGCATGTAGCGATGCTGCGCTCTCGTGACGAACACCGCTCAGCGGATTACGTGCCGCCCCACGCGCATCCCTAGGGCGGTGCCCAAGATGCCTCGACTGATTGTCGACCATGCATGACCGGCATGTAGCGATGACGCGTCGCGATGAGCCTCACTCAGTGGGTTACGTGCCACTCCACGATCAGTCCGCGAGCAGTGCTCGGGACTCGCGTCGTCGACGCCAGTGTCCATTAACTCAGCCAGACACCCCAATGTCTAGCACATTGACCGACTCGGTCCAGTGCCCGCGCCAATAGCGCTTTTGGTTCCTAGCAGAGGTGGGTTCATGACTCGCCAAAGCTCCAGTAGGAGACAAGCGCATAGCGCCTAAGGTCTTCGACCTCCAATCGATCCATGACTCATGACCATGCCATGCCTAGGATGAGGTCGTACCTCGAATCCAGGTCGATGAACAGACAGCGTTCAGCGCTATCGAAGTCTAAAACCTTCACGCCCAGTTTCACCGTAACCTTGGGCACAGTCACATGGGTTCCCGTTGCAAGACGGACAGTGATAAAATCACTCGTACGCGCTTTCAGCGCCTCAGCATACAGCTGACTTCCTTCCATCGTGGAGCGCCGAGCGAAAAATTGCCCGACGGTCCTGAGTCGATAAGGATCTTCCATGGCTTGTTAAAGCCCTTCACGGTCGCCTCGACGACCAGCAAGCCCGGCTTGCATACACGTTCCGTGTTGTTAGAGAGCACGGCGCTCTTCGGGGCTAAGTTCCGTCGACCTCCTCCCTGATGATCAACAGAACCCAGTTCTTCCCCAGCATGGCACCCCGCGGCTACTGGGTTTTGGCGTTTCCCCGCCACGAGCCTAGCTTCGGCTCAGAGGCCGAGCCTCGGCTCGGGGGAGCCTGGCGCTACTTGCGCAGCGGACAACCTGGACGCAGGTGTTGGGTGCTCCCACACACATAGCATCGACGGATGCCCGTGCGCTGCTCAGCAGCTTGAAGCTCGGCTTCCTCATTCAGCGTAGCTGAGGTCCATCGGGACAGCGCCGTTGGACGCGTCCGATGCACCAGAAGAGCTGGCTTGGGAAGCCGTCCAACCAAGTCGGGTCGACTTGGAGTTGAACTCAGCGTTCAACGCCACGTTCACTGCCTCTTCAAAAGAAGTATGGTGAACACGGAAGCCCTCCGTCCTGGCCAAGCCAGTGCGCAGACCTTCCATGAAGATAATCACAGTGACCACCTCGGGAAGAGGGTCCGCCGCCTTACCGGCAAATAGAGTTCCCAACTCTTGGACGAAGTCCACCAAGTCCTTCTAACCCTGGCGGGTACAAAGGAAGCGTGATCTCACGCGATATGCCTGGTTAGGCGGCGAGAGTACTCGCGAGAGCTGACGCTTCAGCTCGTCCCAAGAAGTGAACGCGGTGTCCACTGGCGTGCCGCACGTCAGGGCCCATTCTCGCGCTCGGCCACCGAGCTTTGAGATAGCAAGCGCCACGAGCTGCTGCTCAGCCTTGGTCATGGCGGACGCCATCGCCATCTCGACTTCTCTGACCCAGAGCATAAGGCTTTCGCCTTGTTTTCCCTCAAAGGCCTTAACGCTCACCATGAGCGGTATAGCTCGTGAAGCACCGTCCGATGACGGCCTAGGCGTCACAGACGCGGCGGCCTCATTCATCTTCAGCTGGACGTGCTCCAGTAGAGCATTCTCATATTGAGAAACGCCTCCAGAACGCGTTCACCGCGTCGGGGCGTTGCGAAGCAAGATGAGCCACGCCGTCCGGACCGATGAGGGACATCAGCTTTATAGGCCCTTCGTGTTGGTTCGGCGGTAAGTGGGCGAATTGCTTTATCCTCACAGAGGGACAGTCGTAAGACTCAGGTGTAGATTGACTACAAGTGCTACCAAGTGCAGCGGGGCCGAAATAGCGTTTACGTAGAGGAAGAACAGACTCAGAGAGTCTTGAGTGTTCTATGAAAGCTTACAAACTCTATACGAGAGGTTGGACGAGTACCTTAATAAACCTTAATTAAGGACTCCAGAGATAGACAATACCTTAGACAAAGGTATGGACTCTATGCTTCAAAATGTGAACTGAATGTATTGATGTTTATCGCGACAGAGCCGCCTGTTGTCTGAATGTATAAGACTCACTATCTATCATAGTAGGGCCTAGTCTAATGCATATCCATTGGCTGTGAGCCACCGACTGCTATCTGGAATGGCTCACGTAAAATATGTATGGAACTCAACTTATGTGTGGCACCTAACTTGTGTGCGTCACACTTTTTGATGTAACCCCGTTACACGAGTGCCTCAGCAACATTTTATGTAGTTGTATGTCGACCATTTTGGCTCCGAAACCGTCAACAAGCGCAGTGGCTGCCTGTTTTTAAATTCGTTCGCACCGGTGGCATTGGGTTTTGCCCACGCCCGACACCCCACGTCGCCACTTCAACGGGACCAAACGTTTTCAGTGTTTTGGGCGTTTGGGATTGGCTGAACACATTCCCCGCAATAGAATGACGCAATAGTGTGATTTCGTGACATACACTCTGGCCGGTCATAATAGAACCGTCAGTTTTCATGAGTAGTGACAATGGTGCTCACAACGAATGGTACGATTATAGAAGAAGAAGAAGAAGAAACGATATGACATAGAATGATATGAATGTTGCTGCTTACGTTTAATACCCAACTCGCCCCTCAATCGGACAGGTCAGCGGAAGTCAGCAAAAAAAAAAAAATGCGATTTAAGCGCCCAGATTTTGGCACCGTATAAATTAACACCCCAAACTACCACATACGATGTATGGAAGCTAATTGCTTCGTAGATCATGCGTTATATGAGCCGGTGCTTTTCGACCGGTATTATCGGCTTGTTTGGTTGTCCACGTGGGCATGGATATTTGCCAACAAAATATTATACCCTACCCCTATAATACACACGCTATATTTAGCTACAGAGTTTCAGTAACAATTCGACAAGTACCGCGGCCACTTATATACGCATGTACACAGCAGAACTGCATGTAGATCTTCTAACTAGCACAACATCGTATTTTCATCAACAGAAACCCATAAATGAATTCCGTTTCTCAATAGAGGTCCTACTGATTTTTTTTATTTGAGACTTCCACAGGAAGCCCGTCGCCTGTCCGATTGAGGGGTGGATTGGGTGTTAAAAATACATTGCTCTATAACTACAACTCCTGCCAGCAATTTCATGAGTATCGTGTGTTAACCAACTTAATGTCCTTTAAGGTTTGCTGGCCACCCATTCGGAGCGACTAGGAAGTAGGCTGGCAGGTTGTCACAGAAAGGATTTTTTCTTAATGATTTATTTTACGAATTGCATCAGCTTCCATGGCAAAATCAAATGAGAAATGAGGCTGGGAACGGTAGCACGTCGGCGAGGGTAGATACATCTAGCCATGGCCGACAAGCTTGGTCTACGGGAGCACACCGTGAGGACGGTTTGGGAACGGCGTTTTTGAGATGAGTGCTGAGGAAAGCGACGCAGAGGGCGAGTTGGATGAGAGGGCGAAATTAGCTGGCGCAGGACCGTGACAATTCTCCCCGAGTGCCACTCGGCGCCCTCGACGAGCCTCCAGCGAATGCGGAACGATCGCCACCAACCTTCATCTGCACCAGACCTTCAGGATCCATCGTCATGCACACTACCAGAGCGGCACTAGTAGAAAATTATTGTCTGTAATCGCTGTCGCCGGGTCCCACCTCAGGTGTCGAGAGACTCTCGTCCGGCAGTCGCATCAGATGGCTGTAGCACCCTAGTCCAATGGTCACCACGGACACCCATACACCACGACTTGCGAATCCGAACCAGCAGTTTCATGCGCGCAGCGCAAAGGTCACCATTTTCTATCATTTATAACAGGTCGTACAGAACGCGTTGCACGTAGATCACCAAAGCGATCAACAACACAAGCACTAAGTAGACGCCAAACGCGATATCACAAGTACGGCCTGCCGCAATCTTCGACGCATCCACGCACGACCAAGTCCACGATGACTGGACCGCAAATATGCACACGGTGCAGTGATAGCGTCTCTCCATTTGACACAGCTTGCCCCCCCCGAACCTTGACTCGTACTCTTTCAGCACCCCGATCACCACGAGGAACGACAATCCCAGGAAACCCGACGCGTCCTCGGCTAAAGACATGGCCTGGGTTCTTGGTCGCTATTCGATAGCGCTTGGTGCACGTCTGCACAAGGAACCAGAGCGTTCCACCACTGCTGAGCGCCCTCTTGAGAAACACGATCGCTGTCACGGAAATGGGAGGCGGCAATCCACATCAGGACGCCTGTATCCATCCCGACTGACGCCGGGACGTTGAGAGCCGTCAGGAATCTAAGCACGTCGCCACTTAATGTACACCACTCCTACGACACTCATCTGCACCTTTCCCAGCCAAACTTGAAGTGCGTCCCACAGTGGGCTTCAGACGACTAAGCCAGGCCCGCGCCAGACAATACCTGTCAATGCGTACCTTTCACAGGTCGGCTTGGCACCCATCATTCCATCAGTGGAAGGTTCCCGAGAATCTTGCAGTCCCTGGCAACTCGTGAGTCCGTTCTGTCCTATCATTCTCCAACCACCCAAGCCACCATACAGTCATGTCGATCTGCCGCACTGCCGCAGGGATCAAGCGCGTTCAACCGTTCCTGACCGACGCGCTCGACCGTGAAGCTCAAGGTACGTCGCCGCCCGACATTCGCTCGATCCAGAAACAGTTCTAGCCGACCCTGAGCACGCTCCTGCGCGTCAATGACATGTCGTCCGGCTTCCAGCACGTCGACCAGCTCGCTCGCGACATTATACACAGCAAGTCTGGTCTCGCGCTGTAGGGCACCGTGCTGGTCTTGCCAGCGCCGCAAACAACAGCCTCACCACGTTCAGTTGGCACTCCCGTCACCGCGTCCAGCCGAGTCCACCAAGGACAAGGCACCGATCCGTTCCAAGCGCAAAGCCGACGCAGCAGGGTAAGGCGCCCGCGAAGAAACCACGCGCCGCGTTTAAGTCTAAGGCCACGCCCCCAAAGCCCGTTGCGACCCAACCTACTGTCCCGCCGTCCCCGATCGAGCCAAAGCCACCGTTCATCGCAACCCCAGCTCCTGCATTAACTCGATTTTGTCCAGCCCAAATGGCAACTTCCCGTACGCCATTGGCTCGGGGCGTTTCGCTACAGCAACAGCGTGTGCGCAGTGCGAGCCATCCTATTGACAAGTCGCAGGGTCATGCACATCATGGAATTATCAGCTGCCTTTTCGAGAAGTTGCATGCGGCGCTCTTGTATTTTGTCCACCTGGGGCACCCAGCATCTCGTTATGTCTGAAATCTGAGTAGCTCTTGACCTTAGCATTCAAAACGCTAAAGCAGCCGACACAAATCACATCATACAGAGTATGTAAACGACAGCAGCCCGCACAAGGCCAAATGTTACCTTCCGGTCGGGTTACACATTGACGGGGACCAAGGCGCAGCAGCACCAAGTCGCTGCGCTGACGCACCAGGCCCTCGGCCTGGCTGTGCGTTAGGGCATTGTCAAGCACAATTGGCTTTCCCGCAAAATCAGCTTGGTAGATATCATGCGCTTTCCAGCGTCGTAAATAGCATAAACGAAGACTGCATTAACCTCCATCTTGATGCTTCCACGTTGGATGGCGTAGTGCACGAGACCGATCTCCGTCGAGTCAGCGCAATGCATCTCCAGATGCTTGCCCTAGGAAGCAGGCGGCTTCAGGACAGCGCGCTCACCTTGCAGCGCTCTCCCTTACAGTCACTTTCAGTACAGGTTAAAGTTCGTCTCGTCGTGATACAGAATAAAAGAACCTTCACGCTCATGCTTGAGCAGACCATCGGCAAACACGCTCGATGTTATCTTCACTGTTACATGTAACAGGCTCAATCCGGACCTGCATATACCCATGTCAAACAGAAACGTAAGTAAGAGCAATAGCGATAACAGGTTAGGTAGTATTACCTGCTTGATTGTGCCGCACAACATCTGCCTGATCAGAGACGTACTCAGTGTGACACCGAAGTCAAAATCGACCATCCGCTGCAGCTGCATGAACGAGTACAGACAGTTCTCCTCGAGATAGCCAACCAGCGCCGCCTCGATCACTGGTATGCACTTCACGTTAGAAGCACCCTCCCTCGCCTTAAGCTCTGGTGGACCACTGTTGACGATGCGGAGGCGGTGGTGGTGGCCGGGATGGCGTTGTGGTGGGCCACGAGAAGCCAGCAGCATGCCCTTGCTTGAACGCGTCAAGCACGCGAGTGCGCCTGCTAACGTGTGTCTTGGTTCGCTTGCCATCCGGGGCATCTGAAGTGCCGTTACAAGCAGCAATTTGTATTTGAGCTCACTGCCAACCACTTTGCATTGTACAGCAGCAACTTTAATTTAAAGTCAAAAATTGAATAAAAATACAATTCGAAAATAAGCTGTTTACACCAGCTACTTCACAACCACGGTGTTGCAACTTGAAGTGACAAAGGTGTAGACGCAATAAATGCTTGCTGCATCTTGGCTAACACGTGCACATTGCGGTGGCAACCAGGCGAAAGCGGTGGTATATCTGCAGAGAAAAAAAACTGTTAATCGCTGCGCGATATTCAAGGACCTGTATAACAAATGTAACCTAATTCCAAGAGTATTTCCGGTGTTGCATCGACGCAAAACCGATAGAAGGCCAATCACCGCAATCTCGGCATGTCCGACCACGTATACATGTTGTGCATTGAATTATTTAGACCAACACTATGTTCGTTTGAAATAATGAATGAAATGCGCGCTATGTGTATATATATACGTGTTTGGTGACTGCGTGTTGCACCTTGATACTTCCATTACATATTTCGCAACCAAACATGACATCTACCACGAAAGTCATCGATCATATCGACCGATAAAAATGCATGGATTAAAAAAACAATGGAAAGCTGAGCAACATCGCATCGTCACCCTGTCAGATCCTCCTCCTAGGTCACCACAGGGTTCTCAGCTATTCCTCTGGATATGCTGGCGGATGCGGAGGCACTCACTGCTGTCCGCAAACATGTTCCCCAATTAGCTGTTGAATTAATGTAACAACTCCCAATTCGGCTCCCACATGAGGCAGAGATGTCGTGCCACTCACATTTTGTTTGGGGGCGTTGGGCAGTAATTGACACATTCTGGACACATTCTGGAAACCGCTCATTAGTAACAGCGATGAAAGGGCTGACAGCCGCATCAAAATCTGTTCACTTATTTATTCCGGATATGGCCAAAGCATGGACAACGCAACCACAAGAATTGAGAAAATGAATCGAATGAGCTGAGTCCACACATCCACCAATCTAAGCCTTCTTCTGACAGAGCGCGGCAGCCGCCTCCCATTTTCCCGCTCAAAGTCCACAAGCAGAAGTCTAGAAGCCAGCGCCACCCTCCCTTTCAGCCGTTGCGATCTCGCTCCACACCCCCACCACGCCAACATAGCTTAAGGGAAAGCGTGAGGCGTTGTCCTCTAGATGTCGGTTTAATTCCAGCCGTCGTTAGAAATGCATGGAACGATGGATGTGGCACATCGGCGACAGCGATAGGACATGTCGGTCGAATCCCAGATGTGGGTCGCGGGGGTACATGCGTCGACAATCGGTCTACTCGTTTATGGGCAGGTACTGAGCGACTAGGAGGCAACGTGGAGGGGGGGGGTCTAACGAGGGCTCTCTTGGCAAGTGTCCTCGTAGTCAATACCGGTATCAGACTGGTAAGAATGTTCCCGTTACACTCAACTTCCCCGTTACATCTAGCGTTCCCGTCACAGCCATCACTTTCAAATTCTGATCACATGCCTTGAAGAGAGGAATAGGAGTTAATATAAACTGGGAATGGCATGCACAGCATTGCGACCGAGAGATAAGTAGTGCTAGAAATTTGACAGCCTGGTATTCTCTGTTCCACCAATGGACGAATCTCAATCGTTACTGCTTTAACTGTCAGCACTCGCTCGATGAACAGCGTCCACTTCTCGGTCTGGAACTTGCAGAGCTCCAAGTTGATCATCTGCGCATGTGACTGTCACACGAGCAGAAACAGAACGCGCTCAGCCTGAGTTCAGAATATATGAAATTTTGAAGGAAGATTTTTTTAAACAGGTCGCCTGCAGACCTGTTTTTTTTGGGCGTCTCTTGGGAAATGTTATCAAGACAGAATAAAAAATGGACTTCAACCAAATTGCCTTTTCTATTTAACCCTTTCGCGAGTCCCTTGACTAAACTATACCATACAAGCTTAAGTAATTTGGTCCTACAAGAGCACAATATTCGCCCTTTAAGAAAATCACGGTACTCGTTTTGCATATCTCTTGCAACATCGTAACTTCAGCGATTTGCTGGAGCATCCTGTTGACTGCAAGAAACTTGATTTGTATATATATATATACACAAATCAAGTTGCTTGCAGTATATATATATATATGGCTTCATGATTACGCATTGTACTGTTTATGACTTGTTATAGAAGGCGGTGCTTTTACAGGTTTTCCAAAACACAGTGCAAAATGCACCCTTTAAGGGCGGGTGCTTTTGCACCGTGTTTTGGAAACCCTGTAAAAAGCGAATTTTGCGCCCTTCTACCTCTCCCACGAGGTGGCGCGGTCCGTTCAGTTCGGCGGTTTTTACGCTTAGCGCCGCGATTTGGCTCGACTGCAGGCGGGGATAGCGACTGGACTAGTTCTGGGAGCACAACCTCTCCGTGATCAGGAGACACAGTACGTCGATTGGAGATGTCCCCTAGAAGCTGCACATATTGGCGTGACATTTGCTCGATTGTCCACACGAAAGCCGCGACACTGGGATGAGGCGACGCGATAGCCGCTTTCAGCTCACGGTTGAACCGCTCCAATAGAACGTTAGCCCTGCTCACGATCCGGAGATCCATGCCGTGCACATCCCAAACGTCAACGGAAAAATTGTAAGCCACGTGCGGTGATAGTACCGCCAGAACGGCTCCCAGGCCCGTACCGAGTAAGCAATACCCTCATCATTACAGCGCGACATAATCAACGAATTGACAAAGTTGATGCCGTGAGGATCAATATATGCTGGATCGACCACCGTCAGCATGTCCAGTATGCCGACGTTCGTTGCAATGTCGGTTTCGCCGTGATGAATCCTCTATTTCAAAATCCATCGACGAACGGCTTGCGTTGTGAAGTGAAACAAGCATCCAATGCCTGGCATTGGGAAATTGAGTCGTGACAGAGTCAATGAGCGCTACCTCGAAATCACTGACGACGTGAGGCAGGCTAAAGTCGACCACCACAGCTATCATTCATGAATGAAACCTTTTCGGTAGACGAGATCCGTTTTGCCAGTCGTAAGTGAGTAGAAGCAAGGCACAAGCACCCCACTTGTCGCATCGATGACCATCAACGTGACGCACTGGTACGGTAGAAAGACTTCGGCACACACCGGAAAATTCCGTCGATGAACATGTTCGATCCTGGGTAGCGAAGGAGTTCCATAAGTCGGGGGGCAGGCCACCCAATTATCCGCTGCAGTCGATCCACCTCCATGAAGACATGATGCAACTGAAAAAAGGTTCAAAGTCGTCCCGGAAAAGAAGCGTTTTGGAGCCACTTCGATCATACCGTGAATATTTCCACCGAAATGTAGTCGACGAATGCGGTAAACACGCCGCATCATCTGATAATGAGTCAGCCCTGGGATCACCATATCGTCGTCGCTGGGCGTGCTCTATTAGAGCGTTCACATACTGACAAAACGCCTTCACCGCGTCGGGGCCTTGCGAAGCAAGATGAGCCTCACCTTCCGGGCCAATCAAGGACATCAGCTTTTTAAGCCCGTCCTGTTGGCTCGGTGGCGAGTGGGTGAACGGCTCCATCCTCACACAGGGGCAGTCGTAAGACACAGGTGTAGGATTGCTTACGAGTGCTACCAAGTGCAATGGGGCTGCCGTAGATTTAGTGTAGAGGAGGACACATACTCAGAGAGTATCTAGTGTCATTGATAGCTTGCAAACTCTATACGAGACCTTTGCACGAGTACCATAAATGTACTATTTAAGGACTCCAGAGATAGACAATACATTAAACAAAGGCAATGAATCTCTAGGCTTCAAAATGTAAACTGAATGTATTGCTCTTAGTCTCGGCAGAGCCGCCTGTTGTCTGAATGTATATGACCCACTATTTACCATAGTAGAGCCTAGTCTAATGCATATCCGTTGGCAGTGAACCACCAGCTGCTATCTGGTGTGCTACACGTAACATTCGCATGGCACCCAGCTTATGTATGGCACCAAACTTGTGTATACCACACTATTTGATGTAACCCCGTTACACCTGGGCCACAGCTCGGGAAACACTGCTACATGGTCCTTGAGCGGAAGCAGGGACGATCGCACGTGGGTCCGCGCTGGAAACACTTTTCTTGAACCACGCCCTAGCGGGCATGGGATCGCGGGTCACTGTGATCTCGATCCCCTCCTGGATCCGTTCTTATGCCACTTCGCTCGCATGACTGAGCAAGGATTCTGGTATGTCAAGCTCGGTATTCATCCGGCTGACCTAAACGCCTCATGCATCGCTGTGGACGGCAATCCCTGGCGGAACAAATTCCGCGCCTACCTTGCTGATCACTCCGGCAACCACATCGATCGTCTTGACGGTAAGTTCCACGCGGAGGTTAACTCGGATTAGGCGTAGCGTAAGGTGGCAGTGGTCCACCAAAATACAATCCGTCATTGTCGTTGATCTCTTTGCAGGTCATCCTCGACCTTGGGATCAGGAGAGTTGGCTCTCCCGATCGTAACTCACAGTTTGTTCAACCTCCTTCCTCCTTGGTCGTGTGGCTAACCCGCACTCCATCACCAACTTCCTCCACACCACACCAACTGCCACGTGAGTCCCCGTCCTCCTAGCATGCGTTCGTCACGCACGCTCCTTCACCCACTCCCTCCACACATGTTGGATCTACCAGGCCAAGCGCCACACTCGTCCACGTGGCGGTCTCGTAGAGGTCCAAGGTCTAACATTGAGACGACCGCTGTGGGGGATCTAAGCCTAAATACACACTCACTCGGCAATATCTATACCGAACACAAGTAGCTCTAGCCCACAGCACTTCCGTGCTTACGTGAAGCCCGCAAGGTTTCCAACAACACAGTACAAACTAACCGGTCTGCGCTCTGGTTTCAATCGTGCTTCATGTACAGGAAATCGTGTTGCGACCAAGGCTGAGGTGGTCCATGGCTTCTGTCGGAACAGTTGAAGTCCGGTCGCCTTGTACGCGACCTCGCCTCGCAGATTCGAGTGCCCGCAGAACACGATCCGACAACTGTCCATCTTAGGCCAGCAGGTCGAATCAGAGCAGCAGACCGTGATATTCGGCCTCGTTCACGGTCAGGTCCACGGCGTATTCGGAAGCGAAGCCACGATTGTCCTTCCGGCAGTTGCCAGATGATCGCGCTATACGCGCCTCCTTTGCGCTTGCGAGGGCGGATCCATCGAGCTCGCGACCAGCAATCTCTCTGTCGGCTTAACTATCGGAGGCGGCACGGTGATCACTTGTCGGGGTTATTTCACAGGCGCGATGGCGATAAGTGCTTCCTCAACTTCGGCTCGTTGATTGATACTCGTAGCGATCGCGCCCAAGATCTCGTCTTCCCCCTTCGAGCACTTCCTGACCTCCAACATCCCTTCGGAAAGCGATGCGGCCCATCCGGCCAGTTTTCCTTGGAACCCCTTCGAGTTCATCAGCCACGCCAAGATGGAGTATCGTGACAGAACCTTTACCGACCACGTAGTCAACAAAGTGAAGTTCACGTGCAGCATCCGCAAGAGCGCAAGATCCGCTTTGGCGACGATATGTCAACTCGTTGGGCTTCATGGTTCGACTGGAGGAGGTCACTGTCAATACACGCCATCATTCTCCTGCACAAGGCTGCAGAGACCGCCCACTGGCTCGCGTAATCTACGATCACGGGGATATGATCCGGGTCTAATTGTTTGAGTATTGGGGTGGACACGATCTTCGCCTTCAACATCGTGAATGCAATCGTCGCTCGGGTCCAGCAATCATCATCTTCGACTCGATGCTCGTCGCCCCTAGTCTCCTCACGGCAGTTCACGTCATGGAAATCAGCCTCGCGCAGTTCATACAGGACGGCAGTGTAGATCGCAAAGCTGTAGTAGTTCAAACTACCGAACAAGGACTGTATCGCGCGCAGCGTCCGCGTGAACGGAAAATTGGCCAGCGAGTCGAGATCTTTCGGGCGAGCCTCCAAACCGTCAGCGGACACCTGATGTCCCAGGTAGTCCACCTATGGCAGCGCCCAGAAACGCTTGGCGACGCTGATCGACAAGTTCTAACGTTCGCACGCGTCCAAACGTGACTCGACCTTCTCGCACAGATTGTTTTAAGTCTCAGCTGTAACCACAATGTCGTCAATGTACGATCATCTTCCCAAGACCGACGGCTTCATGATTGGCTCCGGCTCTCCAGTATGGTACACGTCCACGAGTTCCAAGAGATATTGATCCGATCGGATCCGGAGGTGTCCGTACAGGGCGTTGTCGATCTGCCGCTGATAAATCTGCTTGGCGTTCTTCAAGCCGAAGGCATACGCGTCCACTCGAACTGCCCTAATGGCGTGATGAAGGCCGAGATCTTTCGAGCGCACTCGGTCGTGGAGACCACCCAAAAACCGCGCGAGCAGTACCAGAGCACTTTGCCCAAGTCTTCCAAGAGATCGACGATGATCGGCATATTATCACCATCAACTTGGTCAGCCCGTTCACCAGCCTGTAATCGATGCAGAGCCGGATGTCACACCGTTCTTCTTGATGATGATTAAGATCGGGGATGCCCAGATGGCTTGATCATTCTCCCAAATAGCAGACTCTTATCAGGTTGGACATCTTTTCACGGAACTGTGGGGCTAATCGCCCTCACACGTTGAGAGACTGGGGTCGCTCCCCCCACGTCGATGCCACAAACTGCTCCGATGGCGGAGGGCGGCAATGCGCCACCCTTTCCGATCAGGAGGTGTCGCCTTAGGCAGATGATCTGCCGCAGACGCTCGATCTATTCGGGCTAATTCACTTCAGGATCGCCAACCTGGATGTCCTCGATCGTGACTTCCTCGGCGGTGGAGACCACTTCAGGCAGAACGGCCATCTGCTTCTCGATGTCTTCCTCGAACATGTCACCTCCATCGTAGAAACAGACCTCATCATCCTCGATGGGCTCCAACTCCGGGTCTGGCGGCAGTTCTAGGTCAGATGACAACTTCACTGCGGGGTCCGGTCTGATTTCATCGGGTGCGGCCTCGCTCGATTTCGTCATCGGACTTTTCAACAGCTTCGGTTGATCGGTTCCTGATCTATTCCGGCCTGTGCCGACGAATCTTCACGCGTCGTCCCGGAGGACGATGAGGTCGTGATCAGAGCCACAGCTGGTTTGACGTCGTCGACATTCCGACTTAAGATCTTGGTCGGCGTTTCGTGCTGGGGTCGTTCGACCATTTGGCCGGAATGCTCCAGACCAGCAAGCTCCTCATCGCTTGGGGTGCCAAGTTCTGCGTTCAGTGTAACGGCGGGAAACGACAGACACGAAACCAGGGATTCGAGGTACTTGATCGTCTTCGAGCCACATGCCCACCAGCATGTCGCGATGCAACACCAAAATTCGATCGCTTATGTTTGTGATCGACAGGTAGCGGGTCTTGTCAAGTCTAGCGATAAACACTACGAACCCAGCGTTCCTCTCGGGTAACCCAAAGTTTACGATGCGCCGACATGCGGAATCACTTCTCACGCTCGGCTGTCCGACCGGCTTCCGACTGGGTGAAGCCTCCAAAAGTGACTCGCTCGGTCGTGGCAATGTAGAGTCGATAACGTCGTCCAGCCAGCGGACGTCGCACTTCATCCGGCAAAGTAATCGCTCCATGAGCCAAGTCCAGGCTGATGCCGGCAGGGACCATGAAGTCCATGTCCAAGATCAAGTCTTGGCTACTCGGGGGTTGGACCAACCCAGGCGTCGAAGTAGTAAACGAGCGACCAGGCAAGCGTGACCTTGGTCCTGGTACGTCCTTCATCCATGTACGGGTTTGAACCAACTCCTTCACTCCCTTGCATGCCAACTCTTGACTGCTGTCTATGTAGTACCCAACCTTACGATCAAAGACGGCATCAAAAATGGACACCTCGGCGCCGCTATCAAACAGCAGTACGGCTTTTTAGTTGTTGATTCTTCTCATGACTTTCGCTTGTCGGAACTTCTTGTCCGACACTTGATACTTCCAAAACCCTCGCGACTCTCCACTCCAAAATACCCAAGGCCATCGTCACTTCCGATCTTAAATACTCATCGACCTGGTGGAGGCTGGCGACTGCCGCGGTACGTTCATCATGAAGATCATATGTATTGTCGGTCGGCTGAATCAACTTGCTTACTTCTCACTGAGATAGTTTATCGACTTATGCATAGATGCAGAACATAGAACGCTCGTCTCGTACCGGGTTCCAACCCGGCGAGCGTCCTAGTTTAACACCTTCTTGGCTGCCGAAGGGAACATGCCGGCGTGTTGAGCGGGCTTGTACCACTGACGGATCAAGTTGTAAAACTCTTCCAACGGACATTCACCAGCTTCATGGATTTCTCCGCACGCCTTGCAGACGAACCGAAAACGATCGGTCGGATGACCCTTCTTGCCGCATTTCCCGCACGTCAATCTTTGCCAGCATCCATGTTCGGAGTGCTTCGTCGATCCACAATGAGAGCAGGGTCTGCGCTGGCCTTGTTCTCCACCTGTTCAACTTGAGCGATTAGAGCGTTGATTGTTGGGCTCGCGTGGAGGGCGTTGCTGGTCGTGAAACTGCGTCGGTCGGGTTGGCTGATCCGGCGCGGCAGCAGAGTAGATCTTCCGCAGATCACCTTCGCTTCGGACCCGCTCGCCTCCGGTTCAGAGTCGCTCGAATTCGACACGGCTCGGACCGCACGGACAGCTCGAGCAGCGGCTAACGGGGCAGCGCCGTTCGGGGCCTTCGGCTTGGGCTTTATGGAACCATAGACCGTCTTACCCTGCCGGACCTTCGCGCTTTGACGCACTCGCAGAATCGCCTTCAGCTTGTCCGTCCGGGATCATCGGGAGCGCCGACTGATTGGCTAGGTCTCGATCATCTAGGGTTTCGATGAAGTGAGCGACATTCCCGACGGATCTCAATCGACCCATCCTTGATTGAAAGTTGAGCGCGCAGTCCGGTGACGTTCAACCGGTGCGAGTACTCCAGAGGTGACTCGTCTTGGCGTTTCTGAGCGTGGTATATTGTCTCGCGACAGATACACTACGACCACACTATTGCGTCTGGGACAGCTTCGCCACCGTCTTCCATTCGCACCTCGTTGTGCAACTCAATTGCCGATACCAGTTGCGAGCTGGGCCAGAGAGCAGTCACGAAACACCAAGCACTTCTCGCTGTCGAGTGTCTGATATCGGATGAAAGCGGACTTCACCTTGCTGAACCAGTTCCTGGTACGATCTTCGTCATTATCCTTTTCTAGAGAATTCCTTCAGTTCGGAAATCGCGGAGACCCGATCAGGGTAGCTGGGAGCAGACCTTCGAAAATATTATAGCCAATATACGAGGTCAACGCACTCACCAGTAATACATAGTGCAACATCAAGACGAAAAAATCCGAAATACCGCAATTGTCAATGTATTGTTGCGACTAGTCTTAACTAGAAGTTCACGGAAGCGTTGACGCGTTCCGGGTTAGTCGCATCGCTGTCGAAGTTTGCTGGGCGAGTGAAACCACGGTTCGCTCAAGCTCGTACTTTCACTCAGAGAATAACCGGGATGGCACCAAGTAGTGAGACGTAGTCGACGGTGCACCTCTGCGATGTGCGCACGGATAAGTCAGCAGCTGGTTCATCTTCACTCTGTTCAGAGCATTCTGGTCGTCGAAAGGGCTCACGCGTATTGACCTCGGCATGTTGGAATTCATGGGACCGGGCACAAGTAAGTTAAGCGCACCAGCACTCACGGATCATAGTGAAACTCAGAAGTGCAGGTCTTTGCATGTGAAGCAGCTAAAGAGTGCTGAAACGTTCGTATGAGCTCAGGCGCTGTAGGAGCTAACGGACCAATCTTACTTTACTTTATTTTTTCTCTAGCAATGCCTCGGGCCGATGTGATTAGGCGGTGAACGCCTTTCTCGTTCAGGTGTACAGTGTCGGTTTTCCCTTCCGGAATGCGGACGGGTCAGAACTGCTTCTGGATGGCCAATAGTCGTTCGGATGCAGCTGGCGTGTGCCCTTGTGATAATCCCTTTCGGAGTCGTGTGACCTTGGAAGTCCGGATCCCACCAGGTGAGTTACCTTGCAATACAGTCAATCAGATACAAGAATATAGAGCGCGTACGTTCCTTCCGGACGCATCAGTTAGCTGGGGCGAGACCTACGAGCAATAGCCTTCCCACAGATAAACAACAAATACAGAGAGTATGCACTGTATACAACCGCCCTTATTATTTATTACTTTGGACCCTTGAGCGGTGGGTCCTTACGCGCAGTCTTACTTAGTTTCACCCGGAAAACTGGTCAGATACGGATGCACCCCTTCTTTGCGCACCACTTCAGGATAGAGACTAATCAAGTCCTTCCTGAAGATTACTTCTAAAATGATATCGTCCAAACGGATGACCAACTTTCGGATACTAACAGTACAATCCTATCACACAGTAATCTATTCTATCAGATATTCCAGGGATGACTAACCCAGAACCGCAGGTATATGAAACGGGAGTCCGCAAAGACTCTCCGATTGGAATTGGAAATAAGCAGGCTCACTTCCGGACTCGCGTTGTCCGGATCACCTCTTAAATTTCCTTGAATTCTTGGAGAGCTCCGCGGCGATCCTCTTGATCACTCGCCCAAAGCGCTGTCGACGTGCACCGGCCCAACTGAAAGGGGTCTGGAACACATATGTCCTTGGTGGCAAATTGAACTCTCTGTTATGTTTAGTTTCTGTCGGAGGCCTCTGCTAGAAACTCTTCATGTATGCTATCTTGGTTTTACTATACTGACGCCCAAGGCCATCGTCGCTCGGGGTTTGCGAATCCATGGAATACTTGGCGGTACTTTAACCGGCTGTCGTGTATAGACGATCCTGCCGGTCGTCTTGGTCGGTCGTTAATATCTTGGATTGAGTATAGTCGAAACTTGGAAGGATTATTCTGGGTACAAATCAGCACCCGGCCAGACGCCTCCCGTCTGGAACTATTCATCGTCCGGAACGTCTCCGTCTGGAAGGAAACCATCTTCCGGAACGTTACATTGCCGTCCGGAACACTATTGGTTGAAAGTCACTTGGAGTCACTATACCAATCCGGAAGAGTCAAGCCGATAGGCTTCCGGAAGTAGACTTGGGGTCCGTCCGGAACGCTTGAAGGCCGCCGCGCTCTCGCACAACGGCTCGTATGTCCCCGTGAGACGAACGTCCTGACTAGTCAGCGTCGGCTCTTTCCGGTGGATTCCGGGAAACGGCGCTTCGACATTTTTGGTGCAGTCACATCATGTCACCGTACGGATCGTGTGCGGTTTACAACACGGCATTGGAAACAGGACGAGAGCTCGTGACCGCAACGTCTGCAGACTATATTTGTATTGTTCCGTCAGTATCACACGATATATTTTTCTCGAAAAAAACAATAATTCGTTGTATATTATCAAATGGGTGTATTAATTACGGTAGTAATATTATTTTCTCGGAGGCCTGTCTGAGAGCGTCCCGACGCTGGTCACTTCTGCCGATGCAACTGCAGTGCGGGGTGGGGTACCAGAATCGAGATCGTCGGGATCATACTCACCCGCGTGATGTCTTGATCCGACTGATTCCATGTCGACGTCTTGGGCTACCAGCGTCTTGTCTTGTTCAACGGCTGACGGCTCCGCGTATGTACGGGACGCCGACGGCATGGGACGGCTGGTGGCGTCATCGCTGCATGTTGTTCCTTCAGGAAACTCTCCATCGCTGCGTTGAAGAACGTCTGCATCCGATCCGGGGATGGTTGCGGATGACGTGGCGCTTCAGCCGGCGGCGGTATGCTGATGGGTTAGATATGTTGCGACTACTGGGGTACTGGCGGCTGGCGACTTGGTTGCCGACCGTTCTTGGTACTCACGCAACATGTCTTCCCCTACTCGGCCATAGTAATCCGTTGCATCGCCGTGGACTGTCAGATCTCGATCCCGCATCCGACATGGCTGAAGCGTACTGCGACGATCCACTGTGGCTACGGACTGATCGTGGGCCTGACTGGTCGAGCGGAACGACACTGCCAACCAACGGCACCAACCTGGTGAACAGATCCAGCGTTGTCTCCCTGGCCTTCGCCCTTTCCACACTGAAGAGCTCGTCCGCGTCGAAAAGACCCGGGACGATCCATGCGGCTTGCAGCATGCACGTCAGAACTTGGATCGCGCCCTATTCAGCCCGTGTAACTTGGCGCGTGTGGACCCAGAGGCTCATGAAGAGAAGGCAGCGCTGGAGCCCGGGCCACCCGTGTTGGGGTCAGACGTTGACGGGGTATGGCTTAGAGCCGTTGGTGTCATGTCATCATCCCTCTGCGAGTTTCCGAACTGATGTGGCTGCTGTGTGATGTCGTGGCCGCTTTTCGCTGGAGAACTGCCGTCGCGCTGCCCGCGCTTGCTGCTGCTCGACTTGTCCGACGCCTTGGGCATCTCGTGTTGTTTGTTCGCCACCTCTGACACGGCCCCAGCTTGCTTGTCTTGCTGCGGGCCGGTGCCCTTCTGCTTGTGCGTCTCGGACGTGCTGTTTGTTGCCGGTGTCATGATCTCGTGTCGCAGAGTGATTCGCGCCGTCGCCTGGCCCTTGCTGATTTCTGTTGATGGTGTTTTTCTCTCGTGGAGAAATTGGAGAATGACGGGAGACTGAACGCGGGTCGAGTTTCAACCTGTGATGAGACAGTTGAAGGCCAGACCCTGAGAAAGGGTGGAGAAGAACAGCAGGTGCATTTTTGCGCCTGATCCCGGCCTGCGTTCAGACTTCAAACCCGTTTGCTCTTGTTTGTCCAGCCATGACGTGCCAGCTCGGATTTAAAGTTCCTCTATGGCGAACCATGCCTGGAAGGGACGGTTGTGATGAGGCAAAACGTTTTTTTTCCTGAAAAATAACACTTCCGTCCTGTCACGTGGAGTATTGATGTGGTTCAAGTGGCTGATTGGCCAAATATAACCCTTGCGTCACACGGAACGACGGACTTCGCCGTTGTTCCGCGGAGCGATGCGGTGAGAGTCTCGGGATGGGCCTCAGGCCTGGAAGCCAACGTTCTGGATGACAATCACTGAACGCAGACATTCCGTCCAGGCCGCCCCTCGCTCTCAAGCGGGTTAACCTAATGGGAGTTGAAAATGATGTGTGTGAAAGTATCACATACGGCGTCCCGCCTCGCCGAGACTCTGACCGCACTGTATCGTGCACCCGGAAACTGTGGTGAAGGTCAAGTGCCCCGTGTTGAAACAAGACGTTCAAGCTGATAGCTGATCAAGAAGCCAAGACTTTGGAGATCCACACTGAATCTGCGTTCAATACCAAGAATCTGATCCCTGGTCGCAGACATGCGGTCAGACTCTGATCGCAGATCACAGGTCGCACGTGATCCAGATCCTGGTCGCAGACCTGCGTCCAGACCCTGGTTGCAGACATGATCCAGACCGTGACCGCAGATGCGTTCAGACCTTGAACGCAGGTGCGTTAAGACCCTGGTCGCTGATGCGGCAAGGACCTGGCTACAAGTGCGTTCAAGACCCTGACCGCAGATGCGTTCAGACTTCTGGACGCAGTTGCAGTTGCACACATTCAGTGTGACATGTCATGTCTACTTCAAGTCGAAGGCATACTCAGATCTAGTCAAACACAGTGACGTCCAAGGATCGCCGTATGATGAACCGTGCATACTCAAGCCAAGTCAAAGTGAACCGCCGAACCGAAGGTCAAACCAAGGCATACTGAGATCAAGATTTCCACCGAGAGACTATCGAACACCGAAGAACCAAGAAGAAGCTTTCCTCTTAAAACCGCAAGCGACCGAGTAGCGGTCGCCTGCAGATAAACAAACAGAGCGTTTTTCACCCCCTACTGCGCAAGTCGAAGAAGAGGGCCTGCCAGCCAGGAATCGGGTCCGTCGGTCGCCAGGACACGGTCGACGCGGAACTCCCCAACAACTCAAGCCCAGTTGCGTCAGGGGATCATCGCATCAACGACTAAAGTGAACAGTGCATTCCATTTCCAAGTTGGGCCCACTGCGAGTCTCGGTAGGGTGGGGTACCCATTTCATGTAATCTGCCTAGGCTTGAATGACTGTTAGCGGTTGTCCCTGAGCTGTATTTGTAACCGCGTTCAGGCTTTGGGCATCTGCGTTCAGAGCTAGTGTGTGTCGGACGGTACATGTGTCCCTCGTTGAGGGTGCGCGTTTGGGAAATGTCTCCGGGGTTGACCAGTGCCCTGTATTAAGTCCTAGCGGACTGGATTGAGGCCCTACGTTCCAGGGCCCGGAAGAAGAAGGAGCGACTGTATATTTAAGTGTATTACTCTCTGTATTGTATTGGTTGTTTGTGGAGGGAGAGTGTCTTGTGTTCTGCGTCCAGGCTAAGAGAAGTGCGTCTAGAGAAGTGGACGCCACGCTCAGCGGCGACAAGAGTATCTGCATAACCTAACAACTTTTGGTGGTCGTTCCAGGCTCC
The DNA here is from genome assembly GCA_033557995.1 of Phytophthora crassamura. Classification (NCBI taxonomy): domain Eukaryota; phylum Oomycota; class Peronosporomycetes; order Peronosporales; family Peronosporaceae; genus Phytophthora; species Phytophthora crassamura. The sequence goes on from JAUCED010000018.1 coordinate 1,093,799, forward strand.
CCGAAGATAAACGACGCCGAAAGGGATTCACGAGGTACCACGCCCCCTGCGTGCGGGTCTAAGTGAGGAACCTGCGTTCAGGGTTACCAAACTCAGGCTTTGTTGCTACAAGTCCTGGGCTGCCGCTATACACTGGACGGTTCAGACTTTCACTAGTCTCGTCACACTTCGAACCTCTGCTTCACCATTGGCTGCGAGGCTGGCTGGGCGAAGGTCCTTCGATTTTACCCGTTGGGCCTTCGTCAAGCGGATCGCGATTCACATCGCGATCCGCGGGGGTCCCGATGGGACCTGGGGAGGAGGGTGAGGTTTTCTTCCATGCCCATCGCTGAACCTTCCTCCTTCTTCACATCGTCGGAGCTCCTCCCAGAATTCTGGCGATCAGTTGATCCTTCTTCCGTTTTCAACGGCGTCGGCGGCGATCCATATTTAGACGTCTTGAGCCGTGGCTCTACCTTGATCTTGACGTCTTCTGTAGACTCACAGTGAAATCCCAAGTCATCAGAAGATCCAAGCACGCGCACGATTGTGGCGAAGCGGGATCGCAAAAAGCGCTGATGCGATCCAGGCCTGCCGACTGGGCGCCCGAAGAGCCGACGGTCGGAGGGGGTACTCCGTTGATCGGGTGTGATCTCCTTCTTCCTACCTCACCTTGTGTACCCGACGGCTAGGCTGGTTACGCTCTTCTGGTGGACTCGAAGATATGTCAGTGATGATTTGGGTAGTGTTGGGATCTGGACTGCTCCTTCTGGGGTTCAGGGGGGGTGACGGTCGCGCGGATATCCTTCACACGGTCGCCGGATACTGCCGATGTGGGCCTTGCGCGGCTTGATCGGCGGGATGTACTTGGGTGTGCTTGTTCTAGTCTTTTCCTTGTTGCTTGCCGCCTCCTGTGGCGGGGTCTTTGGGGGCCGAGAGGACAGTATGCGATTGTCCCTGACCAAGCTATCCAGGTGGCTATCGCGCGCTTCCGTATGCTTAGCAGATCCTTCGTCGGGTTGGGCCAATATACTTCCTCCCCCGGAATGTGTGGACGATGCTTGTCTTTGGCAAGGCAAATCTGACTCTGTTATGTATCTTAGCTTTCTACATGTGCCTTCTACTGGATTCTTCCACCCATCTCCTTGGATGCCTCGCAGCTGGCTTTTGGCGTAAGACAACTCTCCGATGTACCCCATTAGTGATTCCCATAGGGGTGATCGTGATCTTGGTCACTCGTCGTCGACCGCAACTTGCCTGACCGGAGCCGATCGTGATCGTGATCTGGATCGAGGTCGTAATCAGGGTTGGGGGATCCCGATGAGGATGCCCGTTCGCAATCATTCATCTCAAACTTCCGGGAGCATCCCAGTAACCTTATGATATCAATATGTTCTCCTCCACTCCGATTGTGGTCGCGACCTGCCCGGTCACTCTCCATCGCGAAAAATCATCCACCGCATCAGGACTTTTGCTAAATGCTGGGGATTTTCCACTAATGATGCCCAATTATGATCGCCATCGACAAGTGCTGGGACTCTGACAAATGCTGCACTTATACTAATATTATGAATGAGTGCAGTATTTTATATTATAAGATTTGAAAGGTGGCAATTGCGACGTGGCGGCCGTGATAGTCATTCTCAATCCACAGTGCTGCAACGGAGAAGAAGGTTGTGCTCAAGTATTCTGGACGATCTATCTGGGAGCGCCAAATTGAACTTGATTCCCGGTTCCGCAGTGGAAGCACGAGTTTTCCCGTTGATTCAATAGTGACGGTGCTGCGAAGCGGCAAGGAGGTCGCAGCTCCCCCTGATGGTGCTCAATCAGCACCGAAGGTCGGTCGGCCCAAGACGAATGCCTGCGAACGTGCCGATCTGCACGAAGATGTTGAAGACGCCGCAAGGTCTTTCGCAAGCACTTGGCCTCAAGAATCGCTGCGATATGCGATCTTGCTGCTCGGGCTCAATTGCGCAAGATGGATCGACGCCTAGAAAGCAAGCGTACTTCATACGCAAAAGAGATGGTATTTCTCTCAGCGACTGGCGCGCATACAATCCCCGCACCGTGCTGGATGGTGTGAGGATGACAGCTAAGTGGGTTAAGGAAAGTTTACAACAAACCGTCTAATACAACCAAGTGTGCTCGACGCATAGTATATGCATCTTCTTCTTCTCTTCTCGTGCGAATAAGCTATGTGGTGTGTAGCCATCTACCTAAGCTATCACAGCAATACTTCCTAATTATAATAAGCTAAAAAAAGATGGCTCTTAGAGACCTGTTCATGACAGTAGTGCGATATTTGTCAGTCGTTTTTTTGATAGTTTATGATCGGTTTTGGAGTGCTATTATTAAAATCAAAGCGAATATCATCCTATTTGGATTCGTTATCATCGTTTTTAGATCAAATATTGTTCTTGTTTCTGCACAAATTTTGACGTAAGGTAACCCAACTGCGAAATATATAAATACTAGTGTTGATCAAGTCGTACTTATTTTTTTCAACGCACCAACTAAAAACTAGAAGGTATCAACGCTTCGTAAGCAGCGACGCTGTCTTCGCTGGCAACACTTTCTCAAGATGCACGAGCGTTCGTGCAGGTGCAAATATTGCGCCCAAATTCTCCACAGTTTTTGCATCGTCGGTGCTTTGATGTAGCATCACTTGGAGTCTCTCCGTTGCTGCAAACCTCTTCTTTGGTGCCGCCCTGTTGTGACTGTGGGAGCTGGTTCTTCAAATCGGCTTCTATGGCAGATTCAAGGGGGAATGTTTAGACCCCCGTTGACGTTGTTCATGTCGAGAAACGTCAAATAGCAATCGTAAAATACTCGTGAACAGTGTCATTCTGATCGAGAGCAGTCAACACCGCTATGGTGTGCTGGCAAGGGGGATTCCCGTTTGGCGCATCAACACACACTCGCAGGTTTTTTTAGGAAAGGTTGACAAACATCCTGATGGCCACAGTAGATCGTGTATCACACACGTACCCCTCGGTAGCGCTAGTCAATTTCACAGAGTGAAACGTGGCGTGCTTGCATACTTCTTTTCGGCGTAGTCAGTAATAACCTGGACTATTCGCATGCCACGTCTGCCCTTACCGCATCTAAAGTATTTCGTTCCCATGAATGATCCATGTAATGAACGAAAAATTCTGACGGACAACTCCCGCGCAGGAAGAGCGCGTCCATTCTCTGATTCCACGAAGTTGGTCTTGCGAAATTGTAGTTTTTGACCGTATCCACAAACGGGTACAACGCCCAATTAGCCGAAGCAATGTTACGGACGTACACTTCCAGCTCACTGTTATTGATTCCAAAAAGAAGCAGCCGCGACTCAAACTCCTCAGTACTCTAAGCATTTTGGATTTTGTACAGTCTTCGATGCAGATCAGGAGTAAAAAGAGCTTTAAAGCTCCTTCTCATGTTCCCAGCAATGTATTGAGTGCAGAACTAGCAACTGCAATCCGAATGTGGCGCCAGCAGCAATCCAGGTTTTCCGAGGTCTATTAAAAGTGGGATTCCGTTTGTCTGAATATCGGCTTCAAAAAGTTGAAAACGAACCACTGGAGATGGCACTAAAGCCACTGCCATGACGATGTGTCTAGTTGTTACAGTCGAGGCCCACCAACACAAGCATTATGTTGTTTTGGTTCAGTGTCTTCATGAACGAGCCGTCGACTCCAAGGATTCGCTGCGCCTTGTCTTGGTGACGAGCAGCGTCAGGGTTTTTGACATAAGTGCCCGTCTAAACGGTTGCCGACGTCGAGTTCAAATACCGTATGCGTCCCTGGGTTGCCTTCTTCAAACAAATACAGCAGCGATGGCAGCTCTCTTCGTAAGTACCCATTTGGGAGGATTTAATCGAATCCCGGTCGCGACCGGGATTCGACAACATGCGATTGCCAATGTCCACGCCAGCCTAAGCTTTGACTTGCCTTGTGATATGTTTCCCACTTGTAGAAGGGTCACCCTGAACTAGAGAAATTGCAGTTGAGATGACAGCCACCTGCCGCGCTGTCGCCTTGGCCACTTCAGTACACCCATTGTGCTCGGCATTGAACGTGCTCAGGAAAAGCATGTTGTGCCCTTGCGTTTTGATTGCAAAACTGTTGCCTCTAACGAGCACAGCGTCTTACTTTTGCAAACAAACAGCGTGCATTTCCCTGAAACGTTTTCGGCATTGTACCCCAACGTTTTCCCCGCGCAAGCACGAAATCTTGGATATCGTTTGTTGCCTCAGGACGGGATTCGAAGATCATCTTAGGCCGCAGTGATATCAATCATCCTTGTGCATCGTGAACCGTAAAAAACTTCATCTGCATCTAATCAGTCGTCAGACATTCCTCCATTCATTTGCACAAGCACCGTCGCCTTGGTGAATGAAGGGGCTGGCGTTTTGGAGTGCACCGTCCAAAAATGTTTGACTCTGACAAATGCTACACTCATAATATAAGATCTGAAAGATGGCAATGTATTTAATACATGTATGTACCTGTATACATTTATATATGTATTTAATGCATGTATATACATGTATGCATGTATATACATACATTTGCCACCTTTCAGATCTTATATGAGTGTAGCATTTGTCAGAGTCTCAGGATTGTCGGCTGCAATCATAATTTGACTTCATAATACTTCTCTGTCCCACGAAATTATGACCATTTTGGTTTTTTGTGTACCACACAAAATGAACAATCCTATTGGCTAAAATTATTTGGGGCGAGGCACCGGAGGTTGAAAGAAAAACGGTTGGTTGCTGATACTAATTCGCGGCAGGCCACTCAAGCAAAGAAACACAACAAGCGCGATGGCAAGGACAATTGGCGCCAAGGACATCTCGTCAGCTACACGTGTCGCGGTAGTGGTCTTCCTGTCCAAGCTGAGCAAGGAAGGCCGCCTCCGCTATGGAACCATCACCCGTGCGAAGCGGACATTTGGCCTCGGTCGCAAGGCTGTTGAGGCGATCTGGGGCCTGCGGGACGACGAGGCCACCCTCCTGCGGACGCGGCGGTCGTATCCGCCGAGGCGACCCGGCTCAGCCCAGAGGAGGTAGGCCAGCGTGTCGCTGCCGTTCCGCTCTGCCAGCGCCAGATGCTTCGTGCGTTGGAGGCGGCCACAGGCATCCCGGGGTCGACGCTGCACCGCCACCTGAAGGCCAAGGTGCTGCGGCGATTTATTTCCAGGTTAAACCACTGCTCACGAACTCTCACAAGCTTCAGCGGCTCACCTGGGCTCTCGCCCATGTACAGCGTCCTGTCGGTAGGTGCCTTATTTTGTATTCAATATATTGTATTCTATGATTGTAATCTAATAATGTTGTAGACGGTCTTTCGTATCGTTTTGATGCAATGTATGATGTGGTTCATATAGACGAAAAGTGGTTCAACATGTACAAGGCCTCGTCTCGCTGCTATTTGGCCGCTGATAAATCGCTGTCTTATCGATCGTGCCCTAACAAGCGCTACATCGGTAAGGTAATGTTTCTTGCAGCTATTGCGAGGCCACGGTACAATTTTTTCCAAAAAGACACACTTTGATGGAAAAATCGGTGTATGGCCGATTGTTGAGTACACCAAGGCCGTTAGGACTTCTAAAAATCGCGTTGCGGGCACTCCTATCACGAAGAACATCAACATGACAAGAAAGGAGTACGTTCGGCTGCTCAAGGAGAAGGTCTTCCCAGCAATTCGCGAAAAGTGGCCAGGTACGTGTATAGTCATTTCTTTAACTTGGTTTTATTATGCTCAATTGTCATTTGATGTATTCAGGACGGAAAACCTCCAGAATCAAGTCCAGCAAGACAACGCTGGTCCGCACGTTGACGAAGACCATGGTGAAGTTGGTGCAGCAGGTCAAGAGGGAGGCTGGACATCAGAATGACTAGCCAACCACCCCGATCTCCTGACTGTAACATACTGGATTTTGGGATTTTCAATTGTCTCCAATCCATACAGTATCGGCAGCCCACAAACGAGGTCGACGGTCTGATTGCAGCAGTAAAGACTGCATTTAACAGCATGAAATACGAAACAGTAGAAAAATGCTTCCTCACTTTGCAAAAAGTGCTGGAATGCATTATTTCACACGAGGGGGGCAACGATTTTAAGCTCCCTCGAGTTCGAATGTCCATCGGGACCAGAGGCGTTTATCCGACGTCTCTAACAACAACAGTCACGACTGTAGAAAATGGCTACAAAGCCCTGACAGCTCAGATTCTGAATCAAATAATAAAAGTGCCCTTTTATTTTCTAAATCATTGCCTAAAACCGAGGTAGCAGGTGATTGGATGATATTTGGAGCAAATCGCTCAGCCATCCCATAAAACCTCGTCTTAAGCGACGTCTTATAGAGGCTGTTCGGCTTGTTCTGACTATTTAGCTCTACAGGTATTCATCAATACCACAGGGTAAACACGTCGCAAAAGTTTGGCTGAATATCGCTTAAAATCGTGCGAATTACGGAATAAAACCTTATTTCGTCTTGCAATGCTCCGTTTCTTCCGCTGTTATCTGCTCCCACGGGCTTGTTATGACTAGCTAAACAAATAGAGCAACGTGCGCACTGTCACAAGCAATCCAACGAGGGTACTGCGGCCTTTCATGTGTTAGTATAACTAATATTAGAGACCATTACATGAAATGGTCATAATTTCGTGGGACAGAGAAGTAGTGGAATAGCCCCAGCATTTGGGAAAATTCCACCGCTTCACCACAGTATCAGCTAGTGGAGTTAATGCAGGAGCTGGGGTTGCGTCGACCGGTGGTTTCGGCTCAACGGGGACGGCTGAACAGCAGCTTGGGTTGCAACAGTCTTGGCGGACTGGTCTTAGCCTTGGAAGCGGCGCATGGTTTCTTCGCGGGCGCCTTGGTTACTTCGGCGGCTTTGTGCTTGGAACGGTGTGGTGGTTTGCCCTAGGTGGACTGGGCTGGAACGGTGATGGGAGCGGGAACTAAACGTGGTATGGCTGCTGTTATGGGCGGCGCTGGCAAGACCAGCACGGTGCCCTACAGCGCGAGACCAGACTTGCCGTGTATAATGTCGCGCGCGAGCTGGTCTACGTGCTGGAAGCCGGACGACATGTCATTGACGCGCAGGAGCGTGCTCAGGGTCGGCTAGAACTGTTTCTGGATCGAGCGAATGTCGAACGGCAACGTGCCTTGAGCTTCACGGTCGAGCGCGTCGGTCAGGAACGATTGAACGCGCTTGATCCCTGCGGCAGTGCGGCAGATCGACATGACTGTATGGTGGCTTGGGTGGTTGGAGAATGATAGGACAGAACGGACTCACGAGTTGCCAGGGACTGCAAGATTCTCGGGAACCTTCCACTGATGGAATGATGGGTGCCAAGCCGACCTGTGAAAGGTACGCATTGACAGGTATTGACTGGCGCGGGCCTGTCTTAGTCGTCTGAAGCCCACTGTGGGAACGCACTTCAAGTTTGGCTGGGAAAGGTGCAGATGAATGTCGTAGGAGTGGTGTACATTAAGTGGCGACGTGCTTAGATTCCTGACGGCTCTCAACGTCCCGGCGTCAGTCGGGATGGATACAGGCGTCCTGATGTGGATTGCCGCCTCCCATTTCCGTGACAGCGATCGTGTTTCTCAAGAGGGCGCTCAGCAGTGGTGGAACGCTCTGGTTCCTTGTGCAGACGTGCACCAAGCGCTATCGAATAGCGACCAAGAACCCAGGCCATGTCTTTAGCCGAGGACGCGTCGGGTTTCCTGGGATTGTCGTTCCTCGTGGTGATCGGGGTGCTGAAAGAGTACGAGTCAAGGTTCGGGGGGGCAAGCTGTGTCAAATGGAGAGACGCTATCACTGCACCGTGTGCATATTTGCGGTCCAGTCATCGTGGACTTGGTCGTGCGTGGATGCGTCGAAGACTGTGGCAGGCCGTACTTGTGATTTCGCGTTTGGCGTCTACTTAGTGCTTGTGTTGTTGATCGCTTTGGTGATCTACGTGCAACGCATTCTGTAAGACCTGTTATAAATGATAGAAAATGGTGACCTTAGCGCTGCGCGCATGAAGCTGCTGGTTCGGATTCGCAAGTCGTGGTGTATGGGTGTCCGTGGTGACCATTGGACTAGGGTGCTACAGCCATCTGATGCGACTGCCGGACGAGAGTCTCTCGACACCTAAGGTGGGACCCGGCGACAGCGATTACAGACAATAATTTTCTACTAGTGCCGCTCTGGTAGTGTGCATGACGATGGATCCTGAAGGTCTGGTGCAGATGAAGGTTGGTGGCGATCGTTCCGCTTTCGCTGGAGGCTCGTCGAGGGCGCCGAGTGGCAGTCGGGGAGAATTCTCACGGTCCTCCGCCAGCCGACGGTCTGACAGTGTTGACTGACTTCCTCAGTCGAGTGTTGGCGCCTGAAATGCAGCGTCGAGTGCAAGACAGTGGACCGCAAGTGTGAGATTTAGGATACCCAAATAATGGTGCTAGGTCAAGAACGGTGCTGGACGAGTGTGGGAACCAGATCTCACGGCAGTCATCAACCGAAGGTCAGGTCCCTGTTGGTGGTAGTTGTGCTGAGCGCTGGCGTAGCCAGAATGCGCGTATAATGTATACCCTGCTGAATTCGGTGGTATCATCTTCTGAAAACTATCACAAGTATGCTCAATATCACATACCCTTACAGATACTATAGTGGTGGTCAGACTTGGATGCAAGTCGTGTTTCCACAGACAGAATTGACTACCTATTGGTCAAAAATGGCTTGGATTCCAAGCGATCGTATCCAGGCTTTTTTATTCTTTTAAGAGACGGCTTGGAATCCATGACGCTCGCAATCATACGCGCACGAAGTTCGCAATGAGCGAGAAGACAGCGCGCATCAAGAGGAAGGAAATCTTCTGGGACCGCGCTGGAGTGAACGACGGCAAACCCTGGCTGCAGGTCGTGTTGGACTGGCTGTCGACCGAGACGAACTACAACAAGTGGTGGGGTAGCGATCGCAACAACGGCAACACCAAAGAAGCCCTGCTGAAAGAAATTGTAGCAGAGCTGAGGGCTGTTGGAATCACGCATCGCGCCACCGGTGGCGTTCGTCAGAATTCAACAAGATTGAGAATCAATTCCGGGAGTCCAGTCTCCGTCGCTGTAGTCGACCTCCTGCCGCCTCTCTCGGCGTAACTCAAATACGCAGGCCATCACGAGATGAATTAAAACGCTATGTCAAAATCCAAGTCGCTCAAATATTCACGTCGGTCTTGTGCTGCCCCGCCACGTAGAGCCAAACGGTTATCGTCGTCTTCAGCGTCGCCATCAACACCAGGTTCAGGTTCAATCCAGTCGTCCGAGATAGGATAAGCAATCGCAATATTATGAAGAATCATACATGTCCGAATTAACTGGATTGTGGATTTGACTTCTGCTTTGCTTCTAAACGAAGATCTTATTTTTGGTAGCAGAGGGAACCAGCCTTTTTGCATTCCAATGCAATGTTGAACACGGATGAAGACTTTGGCCAGACGCTTATTGAAGTGGGTTTTCTTGGTATTGAGCTGACCACCAGATGCGGTTTTGAAAGCAGGAACCAGGACACGTGCCGTCTGGTACGCAGAATCACCGAGTAGATACTGTTCGTCACCAAAGTATCGATCTCTGCAGACTGCAATCTTACCGTTCCTCCAAACGCGGTTGTCGTGCGAGGAACCCAACCACACCGCATCTCGTAGCGAATACGGCACATGGCGCCGCAGATTGCCAGCCCGTTAATCGCGTAGGAAGCTTTGCGAGAAAATAATTTTCTCCGTGATTTTGAGGGTGCGTCAGCAGCGGAAAAGGAGTACCATCAATAAATTCAATACAGTGTGGCAAGCTAGAAGTTTCTCTATTCTCGCAGAACTCTCCCGGCGCTCTACTGCATCTGGCCGCATGATCACGTTGCATCGCAAGCTATTCAGCGTCCGTATACTTCCCTTAGCGAGCAGACTTCCGCTGTGTGTCCACCAACTGAGAGAAAGTCAGCCGAACGCCCTTCGCCGTCCGTAGACCCCAGGATCTTAAGGAGACCCAGCAGATGTAACGTCACGCTCATCTTTGCCTGCTTCCCAGGGATGATCTTGAACTCCGCATTATCTGAGATTAGGGTTAGCACTGCTAGGAAGTATGGTCGACAGAGAGAGTCGAAATTGGAGCTTGAACTCTGTATCAGGCATGTTGTTCAGGTAACAATCAACTCTAGAAGGGGGGCCACGGGACACGATGGCAAGGAGTGAGATACCGCCTTGCCGTCAGGACGAAATACAAAGCAGCAAGGTCATATTGTGCTCCGTCTGCACTAGCTTCAGCATCTTCGTCAGCCAGCTTTGCCTTCCACGCCGCCGAACAGCACTTAACACGCTCCTTTTCCGACTTTGGTTGGCATCTTGCCGCTTGAGCTGAAAGGTCATCGGCTTGTATCCAGCAAGAAACTGGAAACGCAGACAGAGTTGGGGAGCTGGCATTGGCTAAAAGAAAAGCTTGGAGTCGCGGCTTGGATCCAAGTCTGATAACCACTAAGATATGTACCTAAATGTTGACCCATCCACAAAAGTAGAAGACAAAAACTGTAGGTTATAACAGCGATTAAAAAAAAACTATTCGTTCGCTCAACAATACCTTCCCTCCCGCAACATTTTTGATTTTATCGGCTGGCATGAAAGGCTTCGATTGGAAGGCGGCGCCTCCATTTTTTTCGACCAGCACCGTCGCTAACGAATTCCTGGATGCGGGCGGAGCTTCCATCCCATCTTCGCGCGACGTTCTTAATTACTTTGCTAGGGTTCGAGTGGCTGGTGCGCACTGCACGAATCCGAGAGTATGTTTATGAAGAGCGCGACATTAGGAAACAGCCCGAAGGGCATACATGACCTTGAATGTGTGGAAAATGTATACTGCTGAGCTGCTTCGGCTCGGATGATCGCTTCAATTGGCTAAACTATCATACACCTGTGCGAAATCTTCGACAATCTAAAAGTGAACCATTAAAGTAAAACCCAGAGCTATTCCGTGCGAAGTCGCGGCTTTGGTGATTTAGGTATACAACATCGAAGTGAGATGCAATCATGCAAATATCATTTAAAATTCGCTTTTCAAAATTTCAGAATTTGACCTTTTTTAAAAAAAGTCAATTTTTGCATGTGTTGAGCCAGAGGCACAGTCAGGGATGGCAATAAAAATATTTAAATATTTTTTAATGATAAATAGAAAAGGTATTAAAAAGGTTTATACATTTTTATCGTCCATCTCTTCTGAATTGTCACTTCCGTTTTGTATGGTCAAATCTGCTTTAATTACAAGGCCTGTCTCGTATTCAGCAGGAATCAGTACTCCCAAGAGCAGACACCAAGCTCCCCAGAGGTGTTGAAAGATCGTTCGGGCGTCTACGCAAGGCACCAGTTTGTTTGTATCCGTTAGATCCAGGTTCCGGGACAGCAAGATTTCATGGTGCTTTTCGTCCACTTAAACGCGTCGCTTTACTTCTAACGACGGCTTGTTTTATAGCCAATTACAAGAGCTTTCGAATGGTGTACTTCTTGCACGCAGGCGGGAAGAATCCATTGAGACGTTCATGAGCCCCCTCAACTTTGCCTCCATCGACATGGGAAAATATCTGCCACACGAGTGTGCTGCCCTTCAAGCTGCAGTGGAGGCGGTACAAACCAAGCAGATGTCACTGCGAGCTTCCGAGACCAGGTTCGGCGTCAGTAAGAGCGTGAAATCCAACGCCGCAAGTCGATAGAAGTGATGACGACGTCACGCGTGTGCCGGAGCCCCTGCTGACTCCCGGAGAAATTGAGGGCATCGTTGACGCTGTTGATGCACGCACAATGCATGGACGCTTCTTCACAAAAGGTGGAGCTAGCGTTGTTCATCAGGGAAGTCGTCGAAAACAGTCCATATCAGCGAGAATTCGACGAAATTTTCCCTCCAAAAGCTTCATCCAGCACTTTGTTGCTCAGCACAAGGTGGCTTTCGGGACAAAGTGGGTGCAAATGCTAGCGGTTTGCCGAGCAAAGGCATCGACGACAGCTAACGTGGCGCGGAACTACAAGAACCTGAAGCAGCTTCTCGATTCGCTGGATAGTGTTCCGCCGTCTCGCATTTAAAACCTTGACGAGACCGGTATGTGCCGTCAAGAACGCAATAGTAAACAGCGTGTTCTCGCTTCAAAAGGGAAGCGTGCAAACGTGCAAGAGTTCGACGACCGGATGAACGTGTCTGCCTTGGTGCTTGTGAACGCCGACGGTGGATATGTCCCACCATTTTTTATCATGCCCGGCAAGAACGTTAGGCAACTGCGACATTGCTGGGGGCTTTCCAGGTGCGACGTTTGCCTCAAGCGATTCATCTTCCTGACCACACACCTATTCATCCGGTTCTTTGAATGGTTTTGGAAGGCTATTCCCACGGAACGACCCGTTGTTGTGGGTGCAGACGGCTACAAGTGTCATTTTTGTAGCATAACGTTGCGACATGCTCGTGCCAGCAGCATCTATCTTTACGCTTTCCCAACGCACACCTCACATTCTTAGCAGCCATTGGATGTAACGCTGTTTCATCATTTCAAGCGCTTTCTTGAAGACGAGAAGATAATAGTCCAGATGGAACAGCGCCGAAGTGTAAAAAGGGCCGACATAGTCGCGCTGGAATCTCGAGCACTGGAGCACTGCTTTACCAGTGCATACATCGTAGATGGGTTTGAGAAAGCTGGTGTATACCCTCTAAGCAATGCCGTGATGATGACGGGCATAATTGGCGACAGCTCGCTCGTTACGGCGAAAGACAACATGGTCAAGCTGACAGCGAAGACCATCATCACGCCACGAACCGCTAGCTGGCTTAAATGCAAAGGTCTGGACGCTGATACAACGCGAGTGCTAGCAACGAACCAGTGGGAGCTAGATGATCTCACCGGCCGCAAGAAGAAGATGCTTATCGAGACACCTGATCAAAAGGTACACATAGGAGTGGTCATGATAGCAGACGCTGTCATCTAACTTGTTGAGAAAAGGAAGAGGTGAAGAGAGTTCAGCTCGAAGAAAAACTCCGTCGAAAAGTTGAGAGAGCGCACAGGGCTAGCTTGCTCGTGCAAGCTAAAGCCGACGCTGCGATTGCGCGACGAGAGCGAGAAGAAAGAATAGCACACAATCGACTGCAACGGGAGGTCACAGGAAAAGAAAAAAGAAGAGCGCAAGTTGTGGCGGCTCGAGGACCCTCGTCGATTGATTCGCCTGGTACGAAAAGGCTTACTAAGATACCGTGTCCCGGAACCTGAACCGTCACTTCAAGCCTTGGTGTAGGCTACCGATACGACTGCGTTGGTACATGCTTGCTGTATTAAACATACATATGCAAACTACATTTTCCTTCTTCATGACGATGGTGGTTCTCGCGCTGACTAATTTCAAGTCCTTCGTGTTTAATTTGCAGCTCGAAAACTTTCCCGGAACCTGGATCTAACGGATAGGTCCGTATGTGTCCGGCAACTTCGACGTGCCGGGCACAATCGAGATTCGAGGAGGATAGGACTTTAAGGGCAGACAGCTAATAGGGTTGGCTCTGTACACATCTGCTGTCTGATTTGACGGGGTTCTCGATAACAATATTTTTATGGGCGACAAAATACAAATGTAAATATTTTAATATTTTATTGTTATTTTATCAGACCTCAAATCGAAATAAAAATATGTTAATGCCATCCATGCAACAGTGGGTCAACGTTAGCGAGTCATGTTTGCACGGCAATTGCGGTCCAGCAAGAGACGTAATCATAGGCATTTCATCGTAAAAGAATTATCATTTTTGAAAGTCACGATGCGTGCATCGCTCCTAGCTACGTTTCTCGTCATCTCGACACTCAAGATAACTGCTTCGACCCTCAGCCGCTCGACAACTCAATCATCCCTCCGCAGTCGGCGGCAGAACGCGCCCGACCTCCTCCTCCATGTCACCGTCATGGGTGACGACTTACTCATCCACGACTAACCCGTTTTCGATGTCATCGCCAAACTCGTATGATGGTACCAGTGTGTGTTATGATGGATTCGTCACCTTTTTCCCAGACGGAGACGCCAAAGTTACCTACAATGCTCGTGGATGGCGCCTCGTACGTCGTGAATACCGTGGCAGATGACACAACTTCCGTTGCCACAGACCGTGCGCTGCCATTCACCGACCGTACCATTCGACACCATCCTGTCAGAACTCAATAACGCCACCCCTGTATCAAGCGCATCCATTCGAGGACAGCCAGTTAAATGTCGAGGAGGAGACCTGTTCGAGACGTCATTTGGTGGGATCGACTTCGTCTTGTGTGCGTCAGGTGCATCCGGACTCGTGGCTTATAGCGATAAAGCGAGGGTGGAGGTGGCGTACCTGGAGAGTCCGATCCGCATCATTTCCGCGCCAACATTGAGTGATCCCAGTGCGTCGTGCATCCCTGTGGTCACCGACACGAAAGTAACTCCGACGGCGATTGCGCTACTCACTGGCAACAAAACTTGAGCTCCTAAACTGAAATCATCAAGGCCAGCCTTCATCGGCGTGCAAAGCTTTCGCTCTACTGCATGATATTATATTAGAATCAGAATGCGCTCCGGTAGACTCTCCTTTGAGCTTTGGTTAGGGAGCTAGAACCAACGTGGTGCCAGAAGTGAAGTTACTACGTATCGCCCACCAGGACAGGTTATGAACCATGGCATTGTTAACCCTTTCGCGGTAGAAGGGCGCAAAATTCGCCCTTTTACATGTTTTCCAAAACACGGTGCGAAAGCACCCCCCTCAAAGGGCGCATTTGTGCCCTTTTGCACAAGTTCAACCGTTAAATGCACCGCCTTTTATAACAAGTCGTAAACAGTACAATGCGTATTCATGAAGCCATACAAAAATCAAGTTTCTTGCAGTCAACAGGATGCTCCAGCAAATCGCTGAAGGTACTATGTTGCAAGAGATATCCAAAACGAGTACCGTGATTTTCTTAGAAGGCGAATTTTGTGCCCTTTAAGGACCAAATTACTTAGGCTTGTATGGTATAGTTTAGTCAAGGGACTCGCGAAAGGGTTAAATGTTTGTCCTCAAGCAATAGCCCACACGCCGTATCCAGCTTGGGTGATGCCATGCAGCCAAGTTCACCGAGTCTGACAATCACCTTCAATCGGCATTTCGTATTATTTGTCCAGCAATAAGCACGTTTTGATATCGATGGCAACAGGACGGCTTGGGATCGGGGATTGCTGAACCCTCTCTATATCTGAAAGCGTGTGGCTTTGGGGGAGGGCGGCTAGAACCAGAGTGAGCCGTCCCCCGCAGTTCGGGCGGATAGAGGCCACGTGGCCCCCACAACCGCCGTACGTCTGCTTCGTATTAGTTTCACTGTACTATCCTACAGTGTTCTATATCAACATCCTATTCGTTACCTTTTCAGCCAATCCGCATACACTCACCCTCCCTTTGACGAATGTCGACTTTCCAGCCATTCCCCAAAAAACTTGCTCTGGGTCGCGCCGTTGCCGCTTCGATTCGTCCGACCCCCTTGCCTTTCGCTGCCGCGGTGGCATGACACCTGGGGGCTTGGATAGGTGGTTGCTGGTGGTGGTGCATCAGCTCAGTGTCTTGTCCATCGGTGGCATGGTTTGGCTCCGTAGCCAAGCCGCAAACTGCAGCGAACCCGCAGTCGCCGCGCGTTTGAACCCTCGCCGAGCACGCCTGAACCGTCGCCGGCTGTGCCCTGCGCGCCTGCCGCTGCATCAGCGGCAACTTGTGATCTTGATTCTCCTTGTGATGATGCCCGTGCTGCTATTGGGATGAGCTTGAAGGTTGCCGGTGCCGCCGCCGCTGTCGAGCTCGTCGTGCTCAGAGCCGTCGTCGCCCGTCGTCTCGGCTGGCAGCTCTCGTAGCCCATCAGTGGCGCACATCTCACGAAGCAGCTCGCCTTCGAGCCCTGCATCTACTGTAGTTCCCGCGATGTCGCTCGGGGATCATCGATATCCTCGAAGGAACGTCGGATGTGGAATCAGACTCAGACTCAGAATTAGGTTCAGCTGCAGTCGGGACTTCGACCGATATTCATACCGGTCTTACGGGCGATCCGGTACATCTTTGTCATCACTATCGTCATCTGACTGGCACCCACCGCTTCCCGAAGCACCGGCTCGTCACCCGTTGTACAACCAGAAGAATGTCTACGATCCGACTGCACCGTGGGATTACGCTGCGGACGGGGACATTTCCCGCTTGCTTGACGTATCGGGTGATCCTCCACATCGGTGTTTCTTGGTTCAGTGGAAGGGGAGCCCTTTGTAGATCAGCTGGGTCTGCGAGGAGCAACTGGATAATGCGACGGCTTGACCGATGATGGCTGACATAATCCGCTGGAAAGCGTCTGGTACGTTTACGGACATGCTCGCTACGGAACGCAATCCTGCGTCAGCTGCTGGAACGTGTTTCATGGACGCCTTTCGGTCGGCGTTGTACTACCTGGCCAGCCGGATCACGTTACGTTGGAGATGTGGGACGCGTTTGAAGACACGAGACCTCCTGAGATCCAGAACGGCGTGACGCGGGACGACGTTACGGAGTTCTTCAAGCTGCTGCTACGTCAGAGCGTGCCGTTGGATTACGACCGCTTGATGGTGGACATCAACCCGAACTCCTGCGCCGACATTGATACTCTTCGCGATTTTTTCGAGACTCTTGAAGCTGGTGCTTACATCGTGAGTGCTGGAGACGATGCCTTGGACACAGCTTCATCGAGATCTCTCATGGTCCGGGCAAGCGACTTATCTCGCTCGATGATTACGATGCCAACAGTGATCCCCCGGTGTTCGTCATGCCTCTCCGCTTTTAGGCATGGATCAAGCACGTGAAGTGGATCTGCCGCGTCAAATTGCAGCCGGGTTACCAGTGTCGTCATGGAAAGCGCAAGCCGAAGACTCAGCGCAAGCGCGAGAAGCGTCTGAGGGAGCAGCAGCAGCAGCAGTAAGGGATGTAATTCGGGAATACATGTGGTCATTGAGCCCCCTTCAGCAGTCTTCATCTTCTTCGGCGCTTGGCTCTCCGGGTTGCCTCGAAGTCCGCAATGAGATCAGGAATTTGCGAAAGATTCTTCATTGGTTCCCAAGTAGGCTCTTCCTCTCCCACCCACGCAACAAGGAATTGTGTACGTCGTTTGTGACGACGCTTTCCCAGAAGACGCTTGACAATCTGACCGACGCTGTCATCCATCAGAATCACGTCACCTGGTCGTGAAAGTCGAGCTGCATCCTTGTACGGCTTCAATGATCCCGTATTGAAGACAGGGTAGAGCTTGTTTCCAGTCTGGATGTTTAGCTCGTACGCGTGGTTGTGCACTTTCCGCACGACCGTATACGGACCAATCCACTTTGGTCCAAACTTCGTGGAATTCGGGAGGCCAGAGTGCTTCGGGTCGAGGTGTTTTGTACCAAGTACACTCGGTCTCCAACGTCGAAAACTTGTTCCTCACGTTCCGGTCGTAGACATCACGCATTCGTTCCTGGCTTCCGCAAGTGCTTCACGGCAACGTAGCAAAATAGCGGCCTGACCTTCGTGGAACTCAGCACCGTGGCGACTCTTGGGTACACGATCAAGTTGCTCCGACGTGAGTTGAAGTGGGTTCAGTGGGATATAATCCAGATCGGCTTCGAACGGCGCAAGTTTCGTGCTGGAGTATTAATTGCAAACGCTGCGTTGGCCAGATGAATGTCCCAGTCATCTTGCAGTGGACCAACGAAGCAGCGGAGGTACTCCTCCAGTTACGGTTCATTCGCTCTGTTTCACCGTCGCCTTGCGCTCGATGAGCCACCGTCATGCTCAGCTTCGTCCCCATTGACTTGAAGACGTGTTGCCAGAAGTTGGACACGAACTTCCTGCCGCGATCAGACACAATGTTGGTTGGCATGCCATGCAGCTTCCAGATGTTGTCGATGAAGAGTCGAGCAACACCCTCAGCCGTCACCGTCTTGGTCGTGGGCATGAAGTGACATCGCTTGGTCAATCTATAGACGACGACCCAGATTGAGTCGACGTCGCGCTTTGTTCGCGGTAGATCGGTGATGAAGTCCATGGACATGGATCTCCATCTCTCGTCCGGGATTCTCAAAGGTTCAAGCAGTCCTGGGGGGTTCGTCAACCGTGGCTTGTTTTCGTCAACATGGCTCATAATCGGCGATGAATCGCTGGATGGACTTCAGCACCTTGGTCCAATACCAACGCCGTGCAAGGGTCAAGTACGTTCGCTCAGCTCCTGGAGGACCGCCGTTGTTGGTGTCGTGGCACTCACTAATGATCGTTTGCCGCAACTTCAAATCGTTGGGCACGACAATGCGAGGCACTTCATCAACAGGCGTCTGGTACCAGAGCAATCCATCAGCTTCGGAGAAGCAGCGATACTTCTTGTGATGCTGCTGTACACGCTTGGGCTTTGAGCCAGCTGTACGTCGCCTGGTTGCTGCGAAAATGGCTTGGATCTCATGGTCCTTCTTGTACGCCTTCTTGATGCTGGAGGCCAACTCAGAACTGTTGGTTACCTCGCTGATAGCTAAGCTGAAAGAAGAGTCGTCGAAGCTCCTCACGCTCAAGTCATGGAAAACTTGGTCTCTGGTTGCAAGTCTGGCCGTCGACTAAGTGCATCAGCGATGACGTTCTTCGCACCTGGCAGATACGAGAACGTTGGCTGGTACTCCGCGAGGATATCGTACCAGCGTGCGAGTCGTCGGTTGGATATCTTCTGCGTGAACAGACCTTCAAGACTCTTATGGTCCGACTCGAAAATCGGCGGCTTGTTCAAGCCGTAGATCCTGAATGCAGCCAGAGCGTGAACAATCACTGGGAGTTCCTGCTGCTGAGTGGGGTAGGTCAGCTCCGCTGACTTCACCTTCCTGCTGGTGTACGCGATAGGACGTTCGATGCTATCAACAACCTGGAAGAGTACTCCACCGACAGCAAACTTGCTTGCGTCCGTCCGAAGATGCATAGGTTGGCTGAAGTCGGGGAGATGCAGTACCGGTGGGTTGCACACCTTTGCTTCAACACCTTGAAGTTCTTCAACTGCTCGTCGTTGAAGTGGATCTTCGCATTGCGCTTGTTCTGCTGTTCTGCTTCTTCAAGAGAGTGAACATAGTCCAAGTTAGCGATGCGTACTCCGGACAGAATCGCTGGACGTAGCCAGTCAACCCAAGGAAGCTGTGAAGCTCCTCCTGCGTTCGCGGCACCGACAAGTCCTTGATCGTCTGGACCTTGTCGGGATCCATTCGAACTCCATCTCGTCCAACGAAGTCACCTAAGCACGTTATCTCTTCAGCGCAGAAGACACACTTGGCAAGCTTCACGTAAAGCCTGTTTTCTCGCAAGATGTCCATGGTCTTCCGCAACGCTCCGAGGTGTTCGTCGATACTGTGTGACTTCGTGAAGATGTAAATGTCGTCTAGAACGATTTCGTGTTCTCCAGGTTTCCGAAACAGCTTCGATGTCAACCGATGCATCGTCGCAGAGGCATTGCAGACTCCCATTTGCAGCACAAGGTATTCCCAGAGTCCGGTGGGGGCCTGGAACGCCGTGAATTTGATGTCTTCTTCGCGCATACGGACTTGTTTTTAGTACGCCGACATCAGGTCCATCGTTGAAAACCAGTGCGCACCCGACATGGCGTCCAATATGTCTTCCTTCCTTGTCATCGGAATAATCTGGCGCACGGTGTTCGAGTTCAAGTACCGGTAGTCGTGAACGATTCTCCATCTGACGGGCTTGCGGACGCAGAATGTTGGGATAGCGTGTGGACTGATGCTTGGACGGATGAGCTTCTTCATCACCATGTCTTTGACCCAGCGCACGATCTCGCGCTGTTGTTCTGGTGATTGTCTCCACTGCTGCCGATACATTGCAATATTTGAATATTTTGCGTCGATCCGATGCTCGATCTCGCGCTTCTCAGGCAACCCTTTATAAGTTCAGGACGGAACACGCTGTCCTTGTACTCCACAAGTAGCTGGTACGCGGGATTGTCTTTGAAGCTATGCCAGTCCGTCTACAGATACCGTTGTGCCTTTGCACTTCCGATGTTATCAGGCTCTTCTCGCCGCTGCAATGATCGTCTCGTTCGACAGAATCATCATGAAGTCAGGTTCATTGATCGACTCGGTCTTGATTCTCAGGAACTTGCGCAATTTCTTGCGCGTGATGTACTTGGTTTCCCCACCAGTCTCATCAAAAACGCCTATTGTGAACATCTTCTCCACAAAGGTGTTTTTCCCGTGGGCACTGCTGCTCTCATCTGCAGCGCCCTCGCGTTTGAGCGACTCCACGTCACGCTTTCCATTGAACCCTTGCCGGTGGACGCGCTACCTTGCTGTCCGCGGACAACACTTGGGGTCTCATTCTGCACTGCGTCGCGATCCGGGCCATCCACAGACTCACATCCGTTTCCAGCGCGGCGCCTCGGCAGGAATCGGGTATTTCCGCCGACAGGCCTTTCGCCTCGACAGATTTCCGAAGCCCGGAGGCAATCACCGGTCCGCCTTCCTCGATCGGTCCGCAGGTGGTACCTGACCGCTCCCAGCGCAGAATCTTCACTTCTGTTCCTTGAATACGTCGACCTCTCCAGTCGATTTGGGGCTGCACGTCCTCGAAGAATGGAATTCCAAGGGTGCAGTCAAATTCATCGGGTATTGCGTAGACGACAGCGACACACTTGTACGCCTAATCTAGTCCCGACACTTGAATCTCGAGAGGCAGAACTTCCAGTCCCGAGAGTGTCGAGCTACACGAACAGGACAGAGAGAGCGTATACTTCCAAGTTGTATTGTTGTCACCACCTTTCAAACGGTTCGTGCCTGATGCTCCTTCTCAAATCTTCATCTCGGTCAATGGCCAAATATCGCTCGTCTGAAGCTTGAGAAAAAAGATCGAATTCATACTAGATGCTGGGAGGCTGGAATAGCTCAGGGAATTTTTCTTAATTTGCATGGCGCCAAACACTTTGTACCGCAGAGTGAAACCAAGGCTAGCACGATGTCCGATCAACGCCGTCAAAGAAAGTAAAGCACCGAAGCTGCATCATAGTTTCACCATCTTCATGTACATGTGCGTGTGTTAGTGTTTGGACGACAACTATCTCGAAGGGGGGGAGCATTTTATTTCGACCGCTTGCTCGCACCGCCGACATGACAAAATACATATGCAACTAGAGGATTGGGCTGGTAGTGTCTTGCTCTAAACTACTTGAGCCCACCGTCCACACAGGTAAGCGAGGCCTTGACGCATCTTCTACGCCTGCTTCGCAGCCGCAGAATCTGCGCGGCACGTAGATAAATAACGTATAGTTTCGCATCAATGCACACACGGCCCTTCTTGTAATTAACGTACACGTTTTCTTTTATGCTTCTTTGAAGCCAAAACCCAGTCCTAATTAATGTATGATATCATTTTTAAATGGTAAACATGGAGGCTTAACCTTTTCCCAAGTCCTTTGACTAAACTATACCATACAAGCCTAAGTAATTTAGCCCTTCTACCACGAAAGGGTTAAAACCTCCATGTTTCACTCGAAAAACTCAGCGGTCTACGGTTTACACAGTTTTTGTATAACCGGAGAAATGATGGGGTTATCCTTTGGAAATATTTCCCATCAAAATAAATAACTACATATTAATATGCAATATATTTTCTCCCCTTAAGTCAAAACACATCGGTACCATTGAGGCCTCAACCGGCTTCAGTTTTACCTGCCTCAGTTACCGAAGGACCGCCGAATTAATGTGTGTGGGCTGGCCACAGCACCCTCCGGATACTGCTATTCCAGTAAAATCTCGGATGTTTTATTGTACAAGATCGCTCTGTTCGTCCGTCTATCTTACTTTTTGTCTTCGCTGAGCGACGCGTGATCCACGCAGTAGTAGCCGTACTTCTGGTACGAGCGGCGCGTGCATCCCTCCAGTTTGCATCGGTTGCCGCCGCCGTGGGCCCAGCACAGTCCGCCTTGCGTCGAGACCTTGGTGCAGTCGGGGATCACGCAGATGCGGCCGCCCCCGTGCGACCAGCAGAAGCCGTAGCGCTTGGATTTGCGGGTGCAGCCCTCAGCCGCGCACGTCTTGAAGCCGCCGTGCTGGAAGCAGAGTTTGTACAGCTTGGCGCGGTTCGGACAGCCCTCGATCTTGCAGCGCGAGCCGCCGCCGTGGCGCACGCAGCAGCCTCGAGACACGGCGATGTTCTTGCACCCGTCGACCTGGCAAGGCGGTGTGCGGTTCTTGCGCACGCGCTTCCGGCCCGTCTTGGCCTTGGGCTTCGGCTTTGCAGCAGGCGGTGCAGCCTTCACCGGCGCCGGCTTCTCCGCCTCTTCTTCTTCGTCACTGCCGGAGGACGAGGCGTTGCTGCTGTAGCTACTGGCACTGCTCGCCTCGCACAGCGAAGCCAGAGACAGCGGCGGCAACGTGATCTTCTTGCTGGCGTTCATCTTCTCCATGGGGGCAATACACGAGCTCAGCAGCATCAACGGCGAAGGCGACAGCCACTTGGCCGCTGGGCTTTGCGCCGTTCCCACGAGCCGCTGGAACGTCGAAGGCGGCGATGCGGGCGTCGCGCTCGGGTTCGTGTCGTCCGAAGGCTGCGGGTTGAGCAGGAACGAGATGTCGGCTTTGGCGCTCATCATGTTGAAGTGGACGAGTGCGCAGTCAATTGCGGAATGAGCTGAGCTTTCCGTGAGCCTCAAGCGACGCAGTGACCGGAGAAAGTCAAAGCGCCATCAGCTCGTGCCGGCACGCGTCCCGATGGTGCAGCCACGCGCTCATCAACAAATCCGAGAACGGCCAGTCAAATCGCGCACAAGGTCACTGACCGCCAGGACGCATGCACAGGGCCAATCACAGGCTTCTGGTGGTGCCTGGCACGCGTTGGCCTGCCGCGTGAGACTCACCACGATGGAAACGCACCAAGAGCTGCTGTATCTTCGCGGATGTCTTTAACGCCGTCGCCTTCATGTCCTCATGAGCAGGGGGAGATCGACGCACCCAAGGAGAGCAGGAGCCCAGTTTCAATCACTTCAACTTGTCTGTACACCAACTTTACACCATGTTCACATCAAATACACCTTAATTTTGGTGTGTCACTTCGAAGGACTGCTCTCGACCAGCAGCTACGATGGGCAAGAAGCGCGCTGGCAAGGGCGACCCCAAGGCCAAGGCGGCGTCTTCCGGGGGCAGCAAGAAGGCACAGCAGAAGCGCAAGACGCAGCAGGTTGCAGCGGTGTCTAAATATCAGCAGAACGCGCAGCAGAAGAATGGCAAGGCCAAGACGAAAGCCAAGGCGTTGACGCCGGCCGAGCGACTGGCCGAGATGCGGCGCAAACTCGACGGCGGCAAGTTTCGCATGCTCAACGAGCAGCTGTACACTACCACGGGCAACGCCGCCTTCTCCACGTTCCAGGGCGACCCGGAGCTCTTCGACGTGTACCACCAGGGCTTCCGCGAGATGGCGGACAAGTGGCCCACCAACCCGCTGGACTCCTTCATCGACTACGTCAAGTGGGTCGCCACCCTGTGAGCCAATAAGTATTGTGGAGAAACTGATCAATATTTATTGTTATTGTGCTGCAGACGCCACCCGAAGGCTGTGGTGGCGGATTTCGGCTGTGGAGACGCGAGGCTGGCCGAGAGCGTGCCCAACAAGGTGCACTCGTTCGACTTGGTGTCCCGCAAACCGATCGTGACTGCGTGCAATATTGCTGATGTAAGTTCGTGGTATTGGCACGGAGTATTGGGGTGTCGAGCAGGTCTTTTGACTCGGTACATTTGCTGTAGGTTCCGTTGACGGACAGCAGCGTCGACATCGCCGTGTACTGCCTGGCCCTCATGGGGACGAGTGTGCGCGAGTATGTGCAGGAAGTGCATCGCGTATTGAAGCCTGGCGGCGTATTGAAGGTCGCTGAGGTCAAGAGCCGCTTTGAGAGCGAGTCGCTGGGCGGCATCGACGGGTTCGTGCAGACGCTGCGCAGAATGGGCTTCGACTGCAAGCACAAGGACGAGCGCAACAAGATGTTCGTGCTCTTCGAGTTTGCCAAGTCAACGCGTAAGGCTCAGAAGGTCGGGCCCATTGTGTTCAAGGCGTGCGAGTATAAGCGCCGATAGAAGACGGCAATAGCACATTTACTCGATAAATACGAACGCGACAGGCTAGCACAGTGACGTCAAGTCTAAGGCTTGTCCAGCCCCGGTAGCTCCTCCGAGTCGGACTTGTAGTCCGTGTCGGAGGCGCCGGCGAAGTCCTCGAGCTCGACATCTGGCTGGGCTGAGAACGGCCACTCACACGCCCATTTCTTGGGCTTGATGAAGGCGATGCTGTCGAGGTCAACGCCATGGTTCTCCAGCATCCAGCACAGCGCCAGGAGGTTCTCCAGGCGCGGCTTGAAGTGGCCGCTGTGGGGTTCAATGGCTAGAATTACGCCGTTCTTGATGATGAGCTTACCCGCGGCAGAGATGGGGGCGCCTGACACGAAGCTCGAGTGGTGGAAGCGGCCCTTGCGCTTGCGGCCCAGATACATGGCGCCCGAGAGGTCCATGACGAAGATCCACTTGCTGCGTTCGTCTGTATGCACCAGCCGTCCCGAGGCCGCGTACTGGACCCTCACGCCCTCGTCCTGCTTGACGAACTGCAGCTCGAAGTGCTTACGCTGCTCGGGCGTACAGTACTCGACGCGTGTGGTGCGTAGCTCCTTCTGGCTGCATTCCGGCAGCTCCACGTGCTGCCCATTGCCGTGGTCTAGCCAGTGGAAGAAGGAGGCGTCCTCGCTGCTGCTGCGGCCGCGCGGAGCTTCCTGCTGTGCCATTTCGTGCTTCCAGGCTTTGTGGAAGGCCCGTAGATGGAAGCCGTAGCGGTGCTGCTCGTCCAGAGCCTCCAGCCAGAAGTCTTTGTGCAGCATGGAGGCCCCGCACGCCTCGCCGACGCTGTGGCGTCTGCAGCGCGACATGCCACGCGTCAACTGGCCCATTTGGGTGCGCACTAGTCGCCAGCGATCAGCAGCTTGAGGAACGCGAAGTTCTTGAGGAGTTGGAAGGGTTTTCGGGTGTTGCACGAGCTCGATCGAGTCCGGCGTGGCGCCTCGAGGAAGCAGATGCAGCTCTCGATGCACGTCGATTAGCATGGGAGTGGCTAGAGATGCTGGGAACGTCGTGCTCAAAGCGGGGGGGAAGTGAAAATGTCGTCATGTGGGGTCGATTGACTTGGTCGTGTAGGTGCACTTTTGCTGGCTTTTACGACGTGCGACTGAGCAGACGTGTTGGCTTTCTGCCGCAGATGCTGTTATGGAGTGATTCTGGCCGAGATGTCGCCCCGCCTACCCAGATTGAACCTTGAAGGGTTCCGAATTTGTGGCACAAAGTGAGACAGGTGGACAGAAAATCCATCGCGATGTGGACGCTTGGTAGGGCGTCGACGCCCATTGGCTACAATAGCTTTGCAACGCACTGTACAGCGCACCAACGAGCTCCAGCCTGCAAGACAAGACCGAGCTCGAAGGGGTCAGCTAACGCGACGACCGCAGCAACAACAACGACACCTCTCGTTGGCTCATTGCGCGGCAAAGTCCACGAGAGCTGCAACCAGCGGCCAGCAAGTTAAAGGCTCATTTTACACAGTGGATTTTATCGCCGATGAAGGAGACCTACACTCGTAGTGCAGGAACAACCTGCCCTTGATAACGGTTTTTCGCTGGTCGACCACGGCAACATGTACATGTACAACTTCAATGAAAAAAAATCGTGCATTGAGTGGTTGCATGTACTAATACGCGCTACTGGGGCCCAACGCGCGCTAGACGGCGACGGCGGCGCGAGTTTGTTCTGTTCACAAAGATCTGATCTGCCTGCACATGCACATGCACATGCACTTCACACTTCATTCACAAGTATTAGCTGAGGATACGACGACCAGCCGAGCTGCCAATTGACAAATTCACTGGCCGCCCCTCTTCCTCTTCTCTTTTCATTCGAGACGCTGCAGTCGTGCTCCAACTCAAGCGCCACTGCCTTCGCGCTCTCCTCGCGTGTACAAACCTCTTGACGACTCCACCGCTCGTCTTTCGCTTGTTTTGCCATTTTCTGAGTGTTTATCGCACTGATTGCCGAGTCTATTGGTCGTCAAATTCAAAGATGCCCGTGTCGCCCGAATCCGACATGTTGCCGTACGAGCCGCGCCGCTCAGACCGCCGTCTCTGATCTGGCGGCGTCTGCAAGCTGAACTCTGGCACGTGATAGCGCTCTTCGCGGTTCTCCGCGTCCTCTCCTTCCTCCTCCGACGTGATGCTCAGCCTCTCCAGCAGCTCCGCGCTCACCGCGTAGCTCGACGACTCGTCGGACGCGTAGAAATGCCTTGAGGGCTGTGCTCCTGCCGCGCCACTCCGCGCGCTAAAAGATCTGTAGGACGAGCCGTTGCCCGCTGCCTGCTGTGTAGAACTGTCTTCATTGGCACCAAATTCCCCGGACTGCATCCTCTCCCTCATCGCCGACATGGCCGCCAGCGCCGGGCTCTTGGACAGGTCGAAGTCGTCGTGCTCGACTGATAACGGCTGCAGCGACGGCGTCCACGAGCCTCTGGTCGGGTTGCTCCTTAAGAAGCCAATGTCTCCAGGACACGAACTAGCAAACTGCAGGTATAAAGCCGTCCGAATCAACGATAAGACCCTGTACCAATGTACCAATGCTCCGTACCTGAATGACGGCCGGTGCTCTTGGGGGCGATTCCTCCGGGATGGTCTCGGCGCGCGGACCTAGTGCCAAGTCAGGCATGCTCTCCATCTGTAGGAAGTTCGGCTCGGGCATGGAGCCCACGAGCGGCGAACGGGGCGCCTGCAGCCCGTTGCTGGCGGCTCGCGAGCTGCCGGAACTCGACATGAAGCGCGACAGGTGCACGTGGTGCATGTCGGCGGGCAGCGAGTGCGAGACCAGCTGCGCGCCCGCGGGGCTGCGAGAGGCGGGGGAGCCGCGCTGGCTGCCGCTGCCGCCGATGGGGATGGGCCGCGTCGAGGACATGGTCGAAGTGCACTTGTACCCCCTCGACTTTAGCTTTTGTGACGCAAATGATTGAACGTGTACACCACACCATTCACAGTCGGAGCAGTTAACAGTTGATTGGATGATATGCATATTTCTGATTATCACTGAGAATCCTACTGGTGTCTCTGGGACTATGCTGCGGCATCGTCCTGCTACGAATATATGGTTGTGGCCGGCTACGTGACCCCGTACCGCGTACGCTACGAGTCTTTCCGACCACGAGTCTTTTGTCACTCACGCCAACGGCTGTCCTCGCCGGAATGCCCGCAGTCTGCTCGCCCCGCGCTTCCCCTTGAGCCCGCTCCGGAGCAGTTCCAGCATGTTTCGGGCAGCGTTGACGTCTCGATTCCAGAAGTTGGCATTGCAGCAGCTGTTGGGACAGCGCAATACGTTTCGGGTGCTCTTGAGAGCAATCTTCTTGTCCGCCAGCTTTGGGCTCACGAACTTCTGCATCTCGGCGATTTCCTTCGCTTCCTTCTTGGACGGCTGCCGTTTCACCCGAATGTCCTCTTCGTCGTCCTTCCTCTTTACCTTGGTGAACAGTCGAGCTTGCTGGAGTCGCTGGTGACAGCAGGAGCACGTGATGCTAGTACGATACTCGTCCATCGGGAGCACGGCCGCTCTCTTCTTCAGCGCCTTGACGAACCCCTTGACCGGCCCCGTGGCGTGGCCTTTAATGCCGTCTCGCCGACTCCAGTCGCCGTACGCTATGCAGACCTGCTTGCTGGCTCTCGGCACGAGCCGCTTGGCGAGCGCATCGATCGCCTTCATCTTCGCGCGGTCTCGCGTAAACCGCCAGCGGAGGAAGGCCTGCTCGGCAGAGAACACCAGCAGGAAGCGCAGGTGCATCCAGAAGTATTGCAGGCGGTGCAGGTACTCATCGTAGCTGCAGATCTTGAACGACGGCATAGCACGGATGACTCCAGCGTACCACGGCTCCCGCTGCTTCAGCTTCTCGTTGTAGTGGCGAAAGTCGTTCATCCTCGCCAAGTGCCGGTACTCGCGAGTCGTGATCTCCGTAACCCTCTCTTGCAGTTGGCGGCTCAGTCTGCGCCGGCGCCGCGCTCGTCGAGATTGTCTCCGTCCTCTGCGGCGTCTGCGACGGCGGAGACGACCGACCGACACCGCCGTCACGAGAGATCGCATTCCCGGATCGATGCCGATGAGAACGTCGGGGCAGTACCTAGGACCGAGCTTGAACAGCTCCTTGCTGAAATCGTCTCCACCTGCAAGCTTGTAACGGGGTTACATTGAATAGTGTGATGCACACAAGCTAGGTGCCACACATAAGTGGCTTCCACACATATGTTACGTGGGTCACCCCAGATAGGAGTGGGTGGCTCACAGCCACTGGATATGCATTTGACTAGGCTCTACTATGATAGATAGTGAGTCCTATACATACAAACAACAGGCGGCTCTGCCGCGATAAACAACAATACATTCAGTTCACATTTGAAGCCTAAGAGTTCACTAGCCTTGTTTAAGGTATTTCTGTCTCTTGGAGTCCTTAATTAGCTATATTAAGGTACTCGTGCAAACTCTCGTATAGAGTTTGCAAGCTATCAATATTACTAGAGACTCTCTGAGTCTGTGTCTTCCTCTGACGCTAAAGCTACAGCAGCCCCGCTGCAAAGCTCCTCCGGACTCTTCGTTTTTTTTTCCGCTGAGCCGTCGTTCTTCTTCCTCTTCTTGTGCGAGGTGGTCTGCTCTACCACGACCACGGACGTCGTGGTCACCGGGCGGGTCATGGTCACCGAGGCCGCGTAGCTGTTCGTCTTGACCTCGTCCACGAACTTGCGGTTTTCGGTCTCGAACTGGTCCACGTCGAACACCGCCCGCATGACATCCGCCTTGTTCTGCTGAAACGTTCCCAAGTTGAAAGGGAGTTCAAAGCCCGTCATTTCCTTGCGAGGAACCACGTTCAACTCCTCCTTCAGGAACGCCTTCACCTTCGGGTCGTCGATGGTCCGCGAGAACAGCCCCTACAAAGTGCTCGCGTTGAGCTTGACGTAGATAGTCTCGTACGAAGTCGCCACGGGTAACAGTGAGTACAGTCGAGCCCCCTTCTGCTTCGGGTGTTCCTTCACAAACTCCTCCATGAACGTGAGCATGTCGAACAGCCGACGCAGGAAGTGAGCACTGTTAGCTCGTATCTGCCCCTGCCACGGGACCTTCCCCAGCCAGTTGCGCAACTCGAGCTCCGTTTCATCATTGGTCGTGTCCCACTCAGTCCACGCTTTGACCGTCCGGCCTGTCGGGGCTCCGTCTTCGCCCACCTCCGGCACGGACTTGACGCGGAAGCAGCTGTCGACGAGACGCTTGGTATCTCGGTTCTTCAGTTCGATCTTGCCCTCCGGGGCGTACCGGAAGCGGACGTATTGGTGCAGCCGACGACGGAAGTGCAGAGCTATCATGTTCAGCGCGTTGGTCGACATGAGTTGAGCCATCTCGTTCACCATTTGTGTGCCATTCATGACACGCTCTGAATCGTACGTCTGCACATGTCCTCTTCCCGCCCAGTACCGCGAGAATGTTTCATGTAAACTCGGGTACTCCGGCTCGGTCGCATCCCTGTCACGAGTTTCAGTGTTGCCAAGTGTCGCCACACAGCAACGGTAGAAGAGCATCTGCTCGATCTTGGGCAGTTCCTTATTCTCCTTCAGACAGCGCAGAACGTGGAGGTTGGCGAGGTGCCACCCCTCCAACTGAACCTGCTTCATGACCACGCACATACGCTCGATCTCCGGCAGCAGTTCCGGTAGTCGGAGGATTCGCGTGAGCTTGCAGATCACACTCGAGTGGACATTCGCAGTTGAGCGCTTGAGGCGGTAGACGGGGTCCGACACCTCGGAATGAGGTTGCAGCGATAGCGCGTCCGGGGGAGCACTCACGCCAGAGTCCCGAGTCGGCTCAAACGCCGGCGGTACGGCGTCGGGGTCTTGGGTCTCTGCTATGAACTCGAACGGCGGTATGGCGTCGGAGTCCTGGGTCTCTGCTACGAACTCGAACGGCGGTACGGCGTCGGGGCCCTGGGTCTCTGGTACGAACTCGAACGGCGGCGGTACGGTGTCGGGGTCCTGGGTCTCCTCTTCCATATCCCAGTCGTTGGGGTAGACGTCGTCCTTCTTGCGCTTGCGGCTCATCTTGCAAAAGATGAAATGAGAGAGAAAGCGATCGCCCCAGCTCACAAAAGGAGGAATGTTCCATCGTGATCTCCTACAAATGGACCAACGTTCCTCAGTTGCGCACCGGGTACGCACGTCGGCACCAAACTAAACTGCGCGTCCAAACGAAGCTCAGCAACCATATCCAACCATATCCGGATACTTTGACCATTAGCGGAAGGTACGATCGAGCAGATCGTCCGTCGGCTTGGCTCGCTCGGTGACGACCCTTACTAACAAGGACGTGCGTCTCAAAGTCACACCCGCTGACGCGAATATGGAGTGTAGGCGGCTGCATTGCGGCCGCCTACACTCCATAGCCTTTGTCGGTCCGTACGTCACGTTCTTTTCTTTCAGCGTTCGAGATGAGCTGCTTGCACGTGCTGACAACAGCACCAAAACTCCACAAGAGATGTATCGAGATGTTGTTGCCGCCGTTGACGTTATCGGCACTGCCGCGTTCTGGAATAATCTCGTCAGCATCATTGGTGGCGGTGTTGTCGTCCAGCAGGGACTTTCCATTCTCCACCAACTGCGTTTCCACCCGCAGCTGAATCTGTTTGCACTCACTGGTATTCTCGCGTTGCGTCAATTCCGAGCCTTCGTCGTCATTTTCGGGATCGTCTTCCTGACGTACGCCTTTGCGGGTAATGTTCTCTTTGGCGGAAGCGTTCTGCAGTTTTCAACGGGGAAAAAGTCGCTCGATTAACTGCAGCCCTTTGGGCGATACCTTTTGCTTTGCTTACATTTCGGCAGGGACGTATGTACTAGTAGGACGGTCTTACGCTCGCGTGCGTGGAGTAGCGGCACATGTCGTCGCAGCAGTTCCTGCAGATGGTGCGGATCTTCAGCTTCTTCTGATGCTGCTGGCTCAGACTCGAGCGGCGGCGGCCCATGCCACTTTGCCTCGTGTTGTTGCCTACCGCGTTCATCTGCATGCCGGTCCGGGCGTTGGCGAAGCTGTCGACAGAGGCCTGGTAGCCGCACTTGCGGCACAGCGAGACCGAATGGCAGATATCGCACATGTACCGCTTGCGTAGTATTCTTGTTGCTCTTGGCAGGCGTTCCAGCTTGATGTGGGTGAGAGCGCTCTTCTTGCTTGGTTGACGTGGTCCTGGCTTGGCGACTGGTTGCACTTGGAAGATGGAGGGCAGCGCATGGAGCTCTGGTTGTTTGACAGCGAGGAAGTGCTGCTGGGGGCCGACGATGCTGCCTGGCCGACGATGCTGCCTGGCCGACAGATCCGGCACCAGGCGATGGCCTCGGTGGCCGAGAAGCGATAGTTCTTCATGAGGTACGCTGCGATGGCTATGCCTGTCCGGCCAAGTCCAGCTTTGCAGTGCACGGCGACAGCTCCCGTCTCGCGCTCGCACACCTGCAACAAGAAGCAAAAGAGGTGAGATTTGGTGGAGACGTTGATCGATGATCAGTGCTGCTCGTACACGGATGAACTTGCTGAGGATTTCGTCGCTGGGGTTGCTGCCGTCGGGGAAGGGCATGTCGAGATGTCGCAGCCCCGCGTGGGTGAAGGCTTTGCGGTCGTAGGTGGAAGCCTCGTTGAAGCGGATCACGCAGGTGACGCCCATCGAGCGGAACACCGCGGCGTAGTCGCGTGCCAGCGGCGTCGTTGCTCCAGACTCGGCGTCGAGCACGATACGTTCATGCTGCGGGCCACTGAAGGCGATCAGCTTCCCGGGGACAATCCAATTGATGTCGCCGTTCTCCAAGCGATCGAGGTGGTCGTACTCGTCGATAGAGAAGTCCTTGTAGCTCCAGAGCGACGTGGTGATGGTCTTGTGTACGGCGCGGGCGCAGTCTAGCAGAGTGATGAAGAATGTACACACTCCGCAAGACGCGTCTCGGAAGCCGAATGACGGCGGCAGCTTGCCCTTGTTCAGCAACCGAGTCACAGCCAACTTGGGCGTGAAGCCTCCGGCCACAACCAAGAAGATCGCGAGCAGCGTCATGGCGTTGGAACGTTTGTGAGGGTGGTCACTGCAATTCAGCACAACGCGCTTCCTCCGAGTTGCAGCGGGCGAGGCTTCCAGTGCTGTAGAGAAGCCCAAGCGCGTTTCCAGATCACGACAAAAACGAACCGTTCGCGCCAAGTGCAGCGGGCCGAAGTCGGCGAAGAACCGAGCGTAGACAAGCTCGCCGTCGATGCTGACAACCTCTTCGTCTTCGTCTGGCTTGGAGGCAACTTCACACTCAGATGAAGAAGCTCGAGGGGTCGAAGCGAGCACGGCAAAGTCGATCTTTCCGGGAAGTAGCTCGACTCGGTCGTTCAGCTCAGCATTCCGGGCGGTGATGCCATGACAACCCAACGCTTGACGTCAGCGTGGAGTCCTCCCTTGGTTCGTTTCGCTCAAATGGGGATTGTGGGGTCCACACAGTTATTGCATGTTGGGTTTTCTGTCAAACTGAAGTGAGACCAATGCGCACGGACGTCTCGGGCGAGCGCCGCCTGGACGTGCTGGAGAGCTCGGACGTGGACCAGGAGGACGGCGGCAGTGCCTACAGCCGTATTATAACCCCGGACGGACGTGGTGAGCCCCGTGACAGTCATCGCCGCCTGCGGTCGCCGTCTTCGTCGTCGGACTCTTCTTCGCAGAGCTCTTCAGCCTCGTCCAGGGATGAAGAGGCTTCGCAGCAGGCGTCCAGGACCCCCAGTGGGGTGCAATTGCTGTCGGCTCAAGGCTCCTCCACGTGGCAGGCGCACATGGACCCGCGCGTGGACCTGAAGCTGCTGAGCAACCACTTCCGAGACGAAAGGATGGAGGAGTCGTACCAGCTCTACTCGTCCACGGTGGACTTCCCCGTGGCGCGCAGACTCATGCTGGCTCTCGTGGCTTTTGAAGGTGCCGCCTACTTCCTGTTCGACCGGTTTAAAGACACGTGCATTGCACCGTCGGGCAACGACAACGCGTGGGTGGAGCTGCTCACTTCGTTGCTAGAAGAGCAGTCATCGTCAGCATCCAACGCCACGGAGACGAGCTGCGTCTCGTTCATCGAGCCACTATCCAAGGACAAAGGACTCACGTGGCTACTCTGGAGCTTTGCGCCTTTTGCAGTCATCTACGGCATGCTGCCGTTGAAGTACTTTGAAGGCAGTATGAGGCTGCGCATTGGCGTGTACTACATTCGACGCCATTGGAAGATCATTGCCTCGCTCATCGTGCTCTGCTGGTCCGTGGGACTCGCCGTATTCGTGCACCACGAACTGGTGGGCATGCGGAGAAACTTACAGCAGAGTTTGGCGAATGGAATGGTCTGTGCACCGGATACCATCATGCCGTCGTCGTGGTACGGCACGTCCGAGTGGGGCAAGATCTCGGGCATCGAGGGGCAGATGACCATGTTGTCGTGGCTGCAGCTGTACGATAGTAAGCTGGCGTACTCGCTGCTTATGGGGGTCTTAGCGGTGCTGGCCGCCTTTGCAGGTATCGTGGCGGTGGCCATGAAGCTGGACTTCACGCATGTGTTGTTGCTGTCAGTGGCGGAATGGATCACGACGCTCATGCTGTGCTTTCTGGGCGCGACGCCGCTCATCTCGTCCAGCAGACGCGTGATGAGCAATGAAGCGTTCCTGTTCTTCTTGTGCGTGTTCCTGCCTACGTGCTTTGCACTGACGGCCACGTACTCGGAAGATCGCGCGGCCCGAATGGCGTACGCGTCCAAGGTGCGAGCCGAGCGCATTAACACGACGCTCAAGCTGGATCTATCCGTGAAGCAGATCGGGCTGGAGAACCGAAACGCCATGACTCGTGACGAGAAAGAGGCGCTGGAGCGAGCTCTGGGTGCAACCGGAGACATGGAGCTCTTCATGACGGTCTCCATCCCGTTTGCAGACCTGAAACTCAAGGATCTACTGGCCAAGACACCCAATGGAGAGGTGCTCGTGGGCGAGTATCACCAAACCGACGTGGTGGTCAAGCGGTTGGCCCAGTCGTGCCTTACGGCCGAGGGTCTGGCCGCCTTTAAGAGCAAGGTGGAGCTCTTGGCGTGCCTTCGACACCCGAATATCGTGCTATTTATCGGCGCGACGTTCGACAATTTGTCCAACGTCGGCCTGGTGATGGAGTACCTGGAGCGCGGCGACGTGCTGTCGCTGTTGCGCAGTCCTATCGCGCTGGCCTGGAGCGACCCGCTGCTGAAGATCGCGACGGATGTGGCGCAGGGCGTCTCGTACCTGCACAACTGTGACCCGCCGCTCGTGCATCGCGACCTCAAGTCGTCCAACTTGTTGTGTACGCGCACATACTCGTGTAAAGTGTCGGATTTTGGCGAATCAAAGCGCCAGTTGCTTCCGGGCAAGCTGTTCAGCACGATTGTCGGCACGCCGTACTGGCTGGCGCCCGAGATCCTGCGCGAAGAGCGCTACGACACGCAGGTAGACTGCTACAGTTTCGGCGTGATCCTCGTGGAGCTCGAGACGCGAAGAGAGCCGTATCATGACCTCCCCAAGGACTTCACGACGATCAACATCATGATGGGCGTGTCACGCGGAGACCTGCGCCCGACGATCCCTCCCTCGTGCTCGCCGTGCCGTCGGGAGCTGATCGCGCGCTGCCTGGACAACGATCCCAAGCGCCGACCCAAGATGACGGAGATCCTCTACGCGCTGCAGCACGAGGTGCGGCAGGAACTGCTCGACCAGAACTCCACGGACGTCGTCAGCGATAAGCGCCGGATGATGCTCATGCAGCAGCACCAGCGACTCAATCGGCGCGGGCTGCAGGATCTGATGCGCTCCCATGATGAGGACTAAGTGCAGCCATCGGATTATCGTATGATGAGCGTGCGTGCGGAAGCAAATGGCTCTACGTACTTGACGAACCTGAAAAGTTGTTCGGGTATATGTATGAACAATGTGGTAAATTTCTAGATCCTATGTGTAAGTATTTTATTTGATGGACATCCTGGATTTGTAGGTACTTCGAAGTATTACAAGTTTTGTTTGATTGCAACGAGTTGAAGTGATATGCGTATCATCAATGAAACCCCAGGACGACCGGATGTCAAATTGTGGACAGGTGTTCTCTTCCTGGCGATGGTCCGACGCCATGCCGAAAGGTGAGTGAGCATGTCGTCGCGGGCGCTGCCTGTACAGTACCCTATGGAGGAGTTCGTGGCTTCGTAGCTGTCGCGACTGCACGAAAATGATGTTACAGGAGTGCGGAGGACGCCGTTGCACGGTTGAAAACCTGTGGTTACCTACGCAATTCAGCCATGTCCTTGACTAACTCGCTAGATACGTTCGGAATCGCTGGTAATTGAGACCGTGGTTGCTTGGATGCCGAGGGATCGGCAACACCTTGTAACGACTTCGAATCTCGTCGCTCGACTCGTGCTGTGAAATGGTTCGCCCTTCCTGCGCTTCTGACACCAAGAACCCGCAAGAAACGCTGCTCTTGGGACTTGTACGAATGAAGATCGCGTGTTTAGTTAGTGGTTAACTGCGTGCAACTTCCAATCGGCTGCACTCAACGTGGTCTCGACAAAATGCTCACTACTGACTTGCCGGTCTCTGTCGGCCGGAGAATAACTTAAATACGCCTCGCACTGGCCGTCCCCCCAGACAATTTGAACACAAGTCCGTCGAGTTTGGGGACGGCAACGATGACATGCGTCGAGCTGGGGGCTTAGACGCTTGGGGAAACATGGCGTTGGGCGTGGGCCGTCACATTTACTACGCTGGGTACCGCTTGAGGCCGCGGTGGGTGGATGAATAACGCCGAGAAAGTTACTCGAATGCATTGCTCAGCGCCTCCATCCACAGGTGCATTTCGTCCTGCGACCTTGCCCTGCACATGAGCGTCTTGGTGCTTTTGCCAGCCGACGTCGACACGGAAAACTCGCAGGTCGCTTCGCTGATCTTTTCGGCGTGGGTTACGTACGCGCGGCTGAGCGGGACGGCCCACGCGTCCTCCGTGTCGTACACCGTGAACATGTTGCCCTGCATGACGCAAAACCGCGCGCGCTTGGACTTGCGGTCGCCCACCTCGAGCCAGCCGCTCTTGTCCACAATGTTGCACTGCAAGTCGAGCTCTGAGTCCGAGTAGCCCGCTGAAAGCGTCGAGGAAGCGGTGCTGGTCGTGCTCGTGTTGAGCGACTCCTGTCGCTTGGCCAACGCCGCCGCCTCGTTCAGTCGATCTACCCATTGCCTGCACAGCGTCTCGTTCTTGGCGCGAACGTCGATGATCTTGCCGCTCACGGCGTACACTTTGAATGCAATCTTGGACTTCGGCGAGGTTTCCACGTGGGCGACGCGCACGGCGCCTGCCGGAGTGGATTCGCTCTTGGTAGTGAACATGTTGTCCCCGGGGATCGGCATGAGCGACGACTCCGAGACGAACTGGTCGGTTGGGAATGTGTCGTAGTAAGTGAGCAGCGCGCCGTCCAGCACAAAGTGCTGGTTGCGCCACTTGCTGAAGCGGCCCGCCTTCATCCAGAGCCAGCCGTGGAACTTCTCGCCGGACGTCTTGCGACCAAAGTGCATGGCCGATCCCTGCGTGCTCTGCACGAGCATCTCGATGTCCACGTTGAGCCCCGGGATGCTCAGGCCGTGGTTGCTGCGTCCCCGGCGCGACGGGCCCGAGGAATTGGAGCGGTGATTCATGCCAAACAGACGCGTCTTGGCTATTGAGCTGGTGCTGGTGCGTTGGCGAGTCTCCTCTGATCCTGTGGTGGCCTGCTGCGGCTATGACTACAAGTACTCGAAGCGGTTTCTCCAACTTCGCTGACCGTTCCTCGCCTTCTTGTGCGCTTCGCGGTCTCTGCCAAAGTGTGCGATCGTCGGATGCTGCTTGCCTTGGCGTAGAAGTCAGTTCAACGACTGGCTCTGCGCCCCTATTCGCTCCTGCTCTATTGCCCACCATACTGAAACCGAGTCAGGCGCGCGCGCGGCGATTCGACAGCCAATCGCGCGGCACCTTTTGGATCTAGACCCACGAATTAGGCCTAAAGTCTCCGCTAATTAGGACCAGACCTGTTAGACCTGGACTTTGTATGAATGAAAGACTGCAGTTGTCGTCCGTCTGCCGAGTCGCGGCGTTGTTTGCTTTGCTGCTTCTGGTCCTGGTCCGGCGACAACCGTTGCTAGGCCGATAGCAGGAGAAGGTAAAAGTTGCCTTCGAGCGTCTGGTTCGATGCCACCGTCTGAGGCTTGGGTGGGTGGCGCCGTCGTTACGACAATTTTGCGGCGCTCGCGGTGAAGGTGCTGCTGCCGGTTGCCGTCCAGCTGGGAAAGCCGATGTCAATCGGGAAGCGCCGCCCTATACGATGGCACGCGGGCGCGAGTAACGAGGCGGCGCGCGCAGTATTTTCCCCTCGAGAAAACCCTATCATCATCGCGGCGATTTCTCCCGGGTCAGCGCCGATACCAAAACGCAGTCAAAAGGGCCGCCCACGGCAACGAGTCTTCGTGGTGTAAAAGAGCGTCGGCGGCGCGCACAGAGACCGTGCCCGAGCTCCTACAGACTCGGATCTGTCACGTCGGCCCAGAGTCAAGCAGCGTTGGCTTTGCAATCTGCAACGTCCAACCTCCGAGCAACCGTCAGCGTAGCCGTTCGGCAATTGAAGTGACGCTCACCAAGTCGCCGTGGCTGCAGGTTTCAACACCTATGCTGGCGGCACCGCCGACTTACACCCGTCCTGCGCCGTCCTGCTGAAACGTTCGCTAGTCAGACCAAAGATTCGGATCGATTGGCTCCGCTAAAGTACGACTCATCCTCGAATCCTGAGGAATCGTTAATCCCATTTTGTACCATATTGCTGGTACACTATTTCTAAACGGTCCCCCATTTCTTAGCACCGACACTTCACAAATAGCCGCGTGCCGAGCAGCAGCAGCCAGCCATTAGTCAAGGAGCGCGGCGGCCCGGGAGACGACAAGCAGCGTCAAGACGATGGATGTTGAGCAACAGCAGCAGCTGGCTATTGGGCGTGCCGGCCAGGAGAATGAGTGGTAGTTTAGTTGCGTTTAGCGAAGCAGTGGGGCAGGATTGGATTAAAAAAAATAGTTTGTTCGGCTTTTGGTGTCTTGTGCGAGCGCGGCGCGGAACGCCGACGATGCTTGTCCTCCTCGCCGGCGCGCTCCTTGTCTAGTGGCTGACTGGTGCAGCTCTGCGTCCGTCATCTTGTGCGAACGCGACGCTGCTCGTCCTCGTGTTGAAGTGCCACTGCTTAGAAATGGGGGGGCGTTTAGAAACCGTGTACCAGCAATGTGGTACAAAATGGTGGCATTAACGGTGGGATTAACGACTCCCATCCTGAGGTTACTTATCTGTAGCCATCTCGGAGGATAAGTCCGACCTGAACTTCAGGAACAAGGTTCAACATGTGTTGGCACCGCTTGAGGCGCCACACAATGCAGCCAGCGAGAAATTCCACTTGTTAAACCCGGGCCCTCATCGTGCAGCAGCATCCCACCTGGCGGGGAGACCATCGTATGGGCAGGCAGCGTCGAGGCGTGCTCGGCTGCACGAACCTGCCGTCGCTCACCCACAATTGCGAGGCTCGCGTCAATGCTCACCATCTGCCACCGAGCAATAGGGACGCTCGAGGCGCAGTGCAAGACGTCAAAGCAGCAGGTCGAGTTGAAGCAACTTCGTGTGACAATGGCAATGACCCCAACTTGGACACACGTCTCCGGCTCAAGCCGATGCGGCGCGACAAGTTCAAGCTTCCTCTGATATCTTCAGGCTCGACCGGTGGAACGGACACTCGAGCGGGACAGTGCAGGACCAAGCGCAAGCTCTCGCCACGAGAAGCGCTGCTCGCTGAACACGAAAAGGCAAAGGTACGCGGCGCGATTTGCTTCTGCTAGGCAACGCCACTGACTGTGCCCTTTTCCAGCAAGTGCTCGTGGAATCGATTGAAGCCCACGAAACCGCATCCAAATCGTTCAAGAATGAGCATTGGTACTCGAGTCCAATTGGCTTCGGTTCGAGGAAGTCGGTGCTGCTGGCAGCACTCAAGGCTCGAGACCCAGGAGGATCTGGAATCATAACGTCGAAGCAACTTGTCCAGGCGCTACAGGCGCCCAACTTTGGCCTTGGTGAACAGCAGGCCCGCTCCCTCTTGATCAACTTCGACGTCCGTCTACTGAAAGAGGATGCTAAAGTGCCTTACCGATCCTTCGTCAAGCACCTTCGGCTGCCAGAAGAACGATCAAACCAGCCAGGGCAAGATCCGACGATGCTTTACCAGGAGAGCTACATCAACCGCGTCCGGACCCATGCGGCGACATTGATCGAGAAGGTTGCAGCGGTGGATTTGGCGTCTTCTAGGAGGAATTCGCTAGGATCCGAGCAGGTCAGCTCCAGAGACGCTCTCTCCAGTGCACTGCCAGCTCCCAGAGCCCACGGGCCAAGTCGAGACGCAGCAGGTCCTCACAATAATGGTAAGATTCGTTGGGAATGTATTGTTTTATGTCCAGCTAATGATGTTTTATTGTCCTAGAAGTGGATCGGTTGTCCTTCGAGTTCGATATGGTGCGCAAGCAGCGCCGAGCACAAGCCAAGTCGCACATTTTGCTGGCGCACATCAACCGGATTGAGGCATTCTCGCAGCATCAGCAGCAGCTCATTGAACAGCATGAAGTCATGCGTCTTGCTGCCAAGGCACTGCATCGTCATGCTCACTTCGAGCAGGCTTTTGAAGAGGTACGCAAAGGAACAGGCGAGGTACGATGTTGATGCTTATGTTGATACTGTACTGCGGTGCTGCAGGAAAATCGTCGGCTTCGCGTCGCCCAGCGACAACCGAAAGGAATGCTAGGCTCGCCGATTGCCAAGATGCAGCACAATGCCAGTAGAGACTCCATGTTCTACGTCGAGCCCGTGTAAGAAGATACTATCCCAGTATGAAAGTGCGGTATGAAATAAAGGTGTGATCTTTGATTCACGTTTGTAGTCTTATGAATATTACGCCGTTTCCAACAGATTACGATGCCTTCGTAGCTGGCACTCGCGATGGCTACTACTGCGATGTAATAATGTTATGTGCTGCTTCTGGAAGTAACTTACTAGAATTTGCAGAACTTAACATCGGTGATGCAGACGTAACATGCGCCGGAAAACTCGACTCATTCGTGAACCCCAAATAATGTTCACTTCGCGAGCTAATCGGGGCATAACCCTCTGCCTTCGTTAGTTCGACATTCGAGCCGAGAATTGGATCCGAGAAAGCCTGCTCTGATACAAGAAGCGGTTTGCTTTACGGTTTTCACTCTCCTGTCTGGCTCGCCCTTATCAGCGCAATGCTAAATGACACATCTTCTCCAACGGCAACAAGGGCGCGAAAGTCTGTAGAGTATGCAGCCGATACTCGTGCTCCCAACATCTAATGAATGAGGGGAGCAGCAAGCTTACGCTTTTGTTTTGCTGCCAAAACCGAATACTTTTGCAGATATACCGTAAAAAACTGGCATTTGATCGGCCTTCGAAGACTTGTAGTGAAGTTATGCAGTGCTGGTTGCATTGCTCAGTTTTTTTAAACTGGATTTGCGAGCCAAGGTCAACAGGAATCGAAGCCACGCCAACATCACGAAACGCGCTAAAACGATTCAAAAAAATAGCGAGTATATTTGGATAGCGCTATGTGTCAGGACTACATGCATATGCGTAGCATTAGAGCTGTACATGGTGAGTTATCGACCCAAACGTGAATGCATCTGGCCTTGTACTTGTCTACAAATGACCCGTTGGTCATGCCTCGGGAGGAAAAAAACGTCTAGTGTGATTGGCCAAAAAAGAGCGTGCGAGATGGTGATTCGCCAATTAATAGCTCATCTCTAAATTTAGGAGGCACCAGCTGACAGCGAATGGCGTTACGGCAACCATAACACGACACCACGATCATAAATACGGCAACCTTACGGCCTAAAAGCAACCATATCGTCTGAGAGAATCTGATAAATCTGATAAACTCAGAAATGAAATTACACCTAGCCCCGATGGAGAGGACGGGTGTCATGGCCTCCAAATCATGAAAGTGGACAACCCATAAGAAGACCTTCGCCCTGGATCACCATTGAAAACCCTGAGGAAGCTGCCACCTCCTCCAGTCCCCTGATATGAAACATTACTTGTCACTGCCCTCTAGCATCCGTGTTCAAAGCGGGGATCTGAAAGATCGAGCATTAATTTTGCTTTTTCTGACTTGGCTCTTTCACCCTCACTCCAGCGTTAAGGTTGCTGTAAGCACTCCGGCTGACAGCACTGGCCCCCAATCAAGGGGGCAAGGCCGAGGCGACGCGACTGTATCGTAGTCCTGTCCAATTGCATATATATGCTATTTTAAGGTTTTAATTATCAAAAACCATTCTCCAACTCTGGTAACACCACTATAGCAAAATCTATGCCAGCGTAACCTGAAAGCGCTACGCTTTCTCAAAATAATTTTTGACAAATGCAACTAGCAAGCCAATCAAACAGCAACAGGCGCAACGTTTTGAAAAGATCGTGTAGCACAAACTTGTTACAGAGATTCTGCGCCATTGATTGGTTCATAATACTTCTCTGTCCCACGAAATTATGACCATTTTGGTTTTTTGTGTACCACACAAAATGAACAATCCTATTGGCTAAAATTATTTGGGGCGAGGCACCGGAGGTTGAAAGTAAAACGGTTGGTTGCTGATACTAATTCGCGGCAGGCCACTCAAGCAAAGGAACACAACAAGCGCGATGGCAAGGACAATTGGCGCCAAGGACATCTCGTCAGCTACACGTGTCGCGGTAGTGGTCTTCCTGTCCAAGCTGAGCAAGGAAGGCCGCCTCCGCTATGGAACCATCACCCGTGCGAAGCGGACATTTGGCCTCGGTCGCAAGGCTGTTGAGGCGATCTGGGGCCTGCGGGACGACGTGGCCACCCTCCTGCGGACGCGGCGGTCGTATCCGCCGAGGCCGACCCGGCTCAGCCCAGAGGAGGTAGGCCAGCGTGTCGCTGCCGTTCCGCTCTGCCAGCGCCAGACGCTTCGCGCGTTGGAGGCGGCCACAGGCATCCCGGGGTCGACGCTGCACCGCCACCTGAAGGCCAAGGTGCTGCGGCGATTTATTTCCAGGTTAAACCACTGCTCACGAACTCTCACAAGCTTCAGCGGCTCACCTGGGCTCTCGCCCATGTACAGCGTCCTGTCGGTAGGTGCCTCATTTTGTATTCAATATATTGTATCCAATTATTGTAATCTAATAATGTTGTAGGCGGTCTTTCGTATCGTTTTGATGCAATGTATGATGTGGTTCATATAGACGAAAAGTGGTTCAACATGTACAAGGCCTCGTCTCGCTACTATTTGGCCGCTGATGAATCGCTGCCTTATCGATCGTGCCCTAACAAGCGCTACATCGGTAAGGTAATGTTTCTTGCAGCTATTGCGAGGCCACGGTACAATTTTTTTCAAGAAGACACACTTTGATGGAAAAATCGGTATATGGCCGATTGTTGAGTACACCAAGGCCGTTAGGACTTCTAAAAATCGCGTTGCGGGCACTCCTATCACGAAGAACATCAACATGACAAGAAAGGAGTACGTTCGGCTGCTCAAGGAGAAGGTCTTCACAGCAATTCGCGAAAAGTGGCCAGGTACGTGTATAGTCATTTCTTTAACTTGGTTTTATTATGCTCAATTGTCATTTGATGTATTCAGGACGGAAAACCTCCAGAATTCAAGTCCAGCAAGACAACGCTGGTCCGCACGTTGACGAAGACCATGGTGAAGTTGGTGCAGCAGGTCAAGAGGGAGGCTGGGACATCAGAATGACTAGCCAACCACCCCGATCTCCTGACTGTAACATACTGGATTTTGGGATTTTCAATTGTCTCCAATCCATACAGTATCGGCAGCCCACAAACGAGGTCGACGGTCTGATTGCAGCAGTAAAGACTGCATTTAACAGCATGAAATACGAAACAGTAGAAAAATGCTTCCTACTTTGCAAAAAGTGCTGGAATGCATTATTTCACACGAGGGGGGCAACGATTTCAAGCTCCCTCGAGTTCGAATGTCCATCGGGACCAGAGGCGTTTATCCGACGTCTCTAACAACAACAGTCACGACTGTAGAAAATGGCTACAAAGCCCTGACAGCTCAGATTCTGAATCAATAATAAAAGTGCCCTTTTATTTTCTAAATCATTGCCTAAAACCGAGGTATCAGGTGATTGGATGATATTTGGAGCAAATCGCTCAGCCATCCCATAAAACCTCGTCTTAAGCGACCTCTTATAGAGGCTGTTCGGCTTGTTTCTGACTATTTAGCTCTACAGGTATTCATCAATACCACAGGGTAAACACGTCGCAAAAGTTTGGCTGAATATCGCTTAAAATCGTGCGAATTACGGAATAAAACCTTATTTCGTCTTGCAATGCTCCGTTTCTTCCGCTGTTATCTGCTCCCACGGGCTTGTTATGACTAGCTAAAAAATAGAGCAACGTGCGCACTGTCACAAGCAATCCAACGAGGGTACTGCGGTCTTTCATGTGTTAGTATAACTAATATTAGAGAAAATTACATGAAATGGTCATAATTTCGTGGGACAGAGAAGTAGCTGTGTTCAATTGGTTGCCAAGATTTTTTCCTGCCCTTTTTCAAATGTTTTGGCCAATATCTAGAATCAAAATGACACGGGAATCGCTCCAATACATCTTTTTAAAAGAAAGCATACTGGGGGGTTGCACCAGACGCCCGCATTTGAAGTACTAACTACTGGACAGGGCAACGGGTCGTTCGCTGGGAGCTCGTCGCTGGGCCCGCCTACGCAAATACGAGCGGCCCTGCTGCGCGGGCACCCCGCTCGGGTTTTCTTTGGCTACGCTCCTCACGCAATTCCATGTGCTTCGTGCTGAGGTCCAAGTTGGACCGTCCAACACGAACGGTTCTGAGGTCAAAAGTTTTATTGTGAATTCCGTTCATATTTAGACATGTGGCTCGACTGGCTGACGGATATCATTGGCCAAATTTATATTTTTCGTTGCTCATTCCAGAATTTATCGCTTGGGAGCGCGTGCTGCTCGTGGATCTCGCCTTATTTGCGGAGCAGGTGCCCGTGGATC
This sequence comes from Phytophthora crassamura, assembly GCA_033557995.1. Classification (NCBI taxonomy): domain Eukaryota; phylum Oomycota; class Peronosporomycetes; order Peronosporales; family Peronosporaceae; genus Phytophthora; species Phytophthora crassamura. The sequence continues at coordinate 1,138,052 of JAUCED010000018.1, forward strand.
TCCTGTGGACCGTGGAGATTGCGTTACCTGTGGAGCTTGCGTTGCCTGTGAATCCTCCTTCTGCCCGTGGAGCTTGCGTTGCCCGTGGATCTCCTGTTGCCCGTGTGGGTCGAGGAGCTCTTGCCCGTGGAGCTCCCGCCGTGGATCTCCTGCTGCCTGTGTGGGTCGAGGAGCTCTTGCCCGTGGAGCTCGTGTTGCTTGTGCTGTTCTCAAGTAGCTTGTGGAGTTCGTGTTGAAAGCGGATATTGTGTTGCTCTTGGAGCTCGTGCTACGCGTAAACGACTGGGTCGTTAAAGCTTTTGCGACAGTCTAAGCAGTAGGGATTTCAGATCGTTGGGACTCTCGCGAGCCTATCGCAATGAAAGTCGAAAGTCGCTGGTACAAAAGCAGCATGCGCATCCCAATACGGTCTTTCACTGCTTGTACGGGTACTTCTACCTCGGGTATTCAAGGAAGGACTTGGCACACATCTACAACAAAACCCCACAGACCATTAGCAACTGGATTCGCGCGTACGACACGACGGGGACATATGAGCGCGGTACAGCAAAGTCTGACAAGAAATTTTTAGCCGAGCAACGCGAGTGGATTCGGAAGTTTTTTTAGCAGAGACCTTTGGCCTATCTGGACGAGGCTCAAGGTGACTTTCAGAATCACTATCAGCTCAGCATATCAAAGACATCGGTGTGGAGAATTATTCACGATTTTGGACTTATTTGGAAAGTGTTAGAGCGGCGTGCCATTCATATCAAAGAGCTGGACATCTTTCGGTTCGCTGAAGAGATCAGTCACATCAACTGGAGCCACCAGAATATTGTGTTTCTGGACGAGGTCTCTTCCGACAACAGGGGGATGATGCGTAAGCATCACTACGCTCTTCGATGCCAGAAGGTGGCCATTTGCGGTGAGTTCCAGAGGAAACCCAGGGTTTCATTGCTTGCTTTCGTTGGGGTCAATGGCATCATTGACTACAACTGTAACGGAGCCGAAGCCTACCGATACGTAAGCTTTCGCTGTTGTTTTGAGGAAACAATGTCTTGGGCGTTGGGTCAAGACACGTGGAATTATAAGCAAAATTGACTCTGGGTGATATTAAAGTACGGTCGCAAAACCGTACTTAAGCCGAGCTTAGCTGCTAGCCACCGGTTGGGGTGCTGCAAGCTAACTGGCCAATATGCATACTAAAGGGCGACTTCTGTCCAATGGAAGAGCGCCAAGTCACAGCCTATTTGGACTGTGAGTTCTACCTACTTTTGTAATGGGAGATCGTCCCGTTACAACTACGACACTGAGGAAACGTTTGACCGGGCGGAGTTCGTGAGATGCTGCCAAGGTTTAGCGTATTCCAAGCGCTCGGGTGTTCGTCCTTACCCAAGGTCAAATTCGGGCTGGATTTTAGATGGCGCATCCATTCACCGACACCCCCAAATCGTGCACTACCTTAGAAGTGTCGGAATTGTACCGTTCTTACCTGCATATTGCCCGTCTTTCACCCCCATTGAATTTCTGTTTGGCTACGTGAACAGAGCGTTCCAACGCAGTTACGTGGGGTCCAGTGATCGCGGCTTAAAGCCGTTCATAGTTGAAACATTCCGACGCTTTGAGAATTTCAGCATGACACGGGTAGTTGAACATTGTGGCTGGATGGACGAGGGCGTCTTCAACCATGTAGGACCGTTGTCCTCAGAGACGCGACCAGTTCCTGATATATGTCAACCATCGGTATAGCAGGAGGAGGATTGGACAATGCTTTTGGGGTTTCATACGCTTAATCTTGCTAGTGATGCATGAAAGAGAGAAAAGGATGCCCCGGAACAGATACGTGTCGCCCTTCGTTTTTGCACTATAGATGCTCAAAATCTTCGATGTTCTCCATGTTTGCCATTGGCTCATCCAGCTCGCTCGGGTCTGGCAAGTCGACGTGGTGGAGAAACGCCTCGATCAAGGTCTTGCAAGACTGCAGACTGTTCTCAAGGCCTTCCAAGCGATGCCCGTACGCGTCCCAGTCATGGCGAAGCTTGCCAACCTCAACGATGGAAGCGTCCACACAGTCGAGTGCCAATGTGAACCGACTGATTAAGGCCACTGATATGCGCCTGCAGGCGTGAATCGCTTGCGCTCAAGAGCCGGAGGATGCGTGGAGGGGGTGGTGCTCGTATCGCGCCATCTCATGTGGAGCGATCAAGGCTACGAGTCACTTCGTTCGTCCACACACGCCAGACGACTGCTTCACCGTCGTAAGTAGCACCCCATTGGTCCTGGAGACGACCCACAACTTCTCGAAGCGAGACTTCAGCAGTGGCACCAGCCCGGACGGTCTCTGCCGGACGGACGCAGTCCTTCAAAAAAACATTGGCGATCTTGTTTCCTACCGAGCCCAACGCCATAGTCGTATATGAGAAGTGTCACGATCTTGTCGTACATTGATTAAGGCCAAATGTTCCAGACTTGCTCGGATTTTGAGCTGTTGACAGTGTGCTTTTTCACCTTGAACACCATGAGCTTGATCCAGCAGGCAATATCAGCACGATCAACAGGCTCCAAGTCCGAAGCGCCGTCGACTCTCACCGCCCGCGATTTCACGTGAGCGCTTAATTGCTGCCACAGCTTTCAAATGAAGTCCCACCAGCAACAAAAGGCTCAAGCGTGTTGCCGGAGGTGTCGCGCTCGCCTACTGTTGCCTTCACGATTGGCTGCACCACCAATCGATAGACATTAGTATGAAGTGACTGTAGAGAGCCAGGGCAGCGCCCCAGCTCGCACTTGCAGCGCAGGTGCAGGTCAAACTACTGGACGACAGCGGTCGCCACATCGCTAACAACAAATACACAAACCCCGGGTTTTTGGTCGGCGTCTGCTGCTCGCTCATTCCACAAGTTGCGCAGCGCGCAGCAAGCAGCAGACGCCACATTTTCTCCCTGCAAGGACTTCAGTCCCGCACTTCACAGTATTAACAAACTTCCCATGGTGCAGACCCGCAGCACGCGGGCTCGCACCACCTCTCATTTAGACGTAACGGGCTGATACACTGCGCTTGACGCTGGGCTGCGACGCCGCTCCGGATACGGGGACACTCGGGCGCGGTCTTGGGATGGTGCTGGTGCTGGCGGCGCCATTTTAAAGACTGCCCAGACGCAACAGAAAGCACCCTTATAAATAGTACGCTTTTTAGTAGTGGGGCGATTGGCGGGCGATCGATTCAACCAGTCGGCCGGGAAATCTTTGAGTAGAACCCACAATAACTCAAAACACAAGTGCTGGTACAGCGTAGAGTAAATAGTTCAAGTGTTGACCGCACAAAAAATGGTGCGTGTCGAGCTTAAGGTACAGACAATCCTCTCCTCTGTGATAGTCTCGGGACCCAGCCCATTATTACTCACTAGAGTTATTACAAGGCAGAAATGTGCCGAAAAGCTGGTACATTCTGACTTCTGACGCGGGTTGCGGGTTGGTACTCCGCGCTCTCAACAGGTTAAGCTCACAGCAATCTGCTCCTTCCTTCTCCATTCCTCAAGTCTCGACTCAAAACACCCGATATAATTTCTTACCACTCGTTGGGTACCAGCAAGGGAAAAGAGCTGAAGATCAAATTTGGGCTTCTGTAATGCATGTAACACCGTGTTTGAGAGCGCAGATGCGGATGGAGGTGACTTCCAGGAAATTTTCGGGATTAAAACGGTGCAGCAAGTGTTTAGATACGACTTCTCTGAAGTCAGGCTGCAGTAAGCAACACTCGATGCTCGATTTCGCTGGACGTCCTGCACCAAATGGAGCTTAGCCATAGTTAAGTACCTTTGAATATTGATAATGGCGTATTTAGTATCATAAACCAGTAACTAGAGGGTAGAGTACATTTTACTTGTGTTTGTATAGTGACGGTCAGCGGGAACCCTTCCCATATCTCTCCGTGGAGTGAATCACTATTCAGGATATCACGACCGAGAGGATTGTCTATTAATACCAGGTAAGTGGAATCGCACAAGACGAAAAACATGAACTAAACCGCTCACTACCGCCCTCTGCTAAAAGCATGCCGCTCACAATCTCTGTGGAGTTCACTTTTTCGTCTGTGCGATTCCACTTACCTCTCATAGTAAGTTCCACTTCCTCAATTCCTCCATTCATCTCAACACGCACCATTTTTTGTGCGGTCAACACCTTAACTACTCTACCAGCACTTGTGTATTGAGTCAACTATCATTGATAGCTATCAGGATCGTTAAGCCAAGGAGCATCTGCAGTGGCACAGCACAGCCCGAGAGAGAGATAAAGTCATGCCATAGTCACAGACGTCGAGGCCGACATCTGAAGTCATTTTCCGTTTGATCACGTGAGAACCAATCGCAGAAGAACCCAAGCGCCGGAATGAAAATCGTGAATGCTCATCGGCGCCACCATCGCGGTCGTGCTGTGCATGACCCCCGCGTGCGCCCAAACTGCGGACAGGTACAGCCCGTACAACCGCAACTACCCCACCCCAGTACCGACGACGTTTCTGCGGCGCGAGTGAACAAGCTGAAGCCTGGAGTCTCGCTGAGTCTCAGTCTGAGACTCACACACACTGCAACCGACAAAAAGACGCGACCAGTTAGAGTCTAACTTAGACCGTGTAACTTCAATCACTTACGTGCGCCACGTCAAATACGTGTTTTTCAAAGCTCATGTATGCTTTTCGATAGGTATTCAGACCACTTCTGATTCCACTCGCGGGATACCTAAAGTCACTACCCCGCTTCCATCATGGACGCCAGCGCGGCGGCGATGCCGCTGGACGACGGCACACACGGTACGTTTTCCCTGCCTCTCCTCTTGTAGCCCTGTGTATTGGCTTCCTCCCCATGCCTCTCTCACCGCGTAACTAACGATCTTCGCTGCGTTATGCTGGTCCCCGCCGACCCACCCACCCTGTCCCATGCGTATCAATATCTTCCAGCGCCACTCATCCACCTCGAGTTCCGCTACCGCCAGGTGGATACAGTTCTAGCCCTGGCCTATGGCGGCGCCTGCTTCTTCTCCTTCTGGGCCTTCGTCATGCACGCGCAGAGCCCCACGCGCCAAGCCGCCACACTGGGCTTCTACCTGCTCATGGCGCTGGCCTCGCTCACGCGCGTGCTGTGGTTCGCCACTCCGTACGGCATGCAGTCGGTGCTGCTGGAGCCCCCGCGGCTGCAGATGGGCGACGACGGCGCGGCCCAGTTCCTGCTGGCCGAGGCCGTGGAGCTGCTCGGCTCGTTCCTGCTCTACAGCGTCTTCGTGCTCATCGTGGTCTTCTGGGCCGACATGCTGCGCCGGCTCTTCACACACGAGAGCGTGCGCTCGCACCCATTGCGGCTCTTCTTCTTCGTGTTCACGGCCATCGTGGCCATCGAGGCCATGGGCTTCGCCGTCTTCGTGGCCAAGAGGGAGGACTCGTACTGGCTCATGATCTACGACGACGTCGTCATGTGTCTGCTGTCGCTCGGCTCGCTCGCGGCCGTGCTTGTGTACTCGTTCCGCATGAAGACGGTGCTGCAGGCCTTCCTGGAGGTCAGTCAGATCGACACCACGGACAGGATCAAGGCCGTCAACTGGGCCACGTCCATCTGCGCCTTCTTCCTCGTCTCCAACTGCGTCTTCCTCACGTACTCGATCGTGAGCCTCGCGCACTTCCACCGAGCGGGCGCTTACCTCGAGTCCAAGTGGTGGTGGCTTTTCGTCGCGTCCAAGCACCTCGTGGAGATCTTCGTGCTCTACTTCCTGCTCTACACGCTGTGGGGCAAGAGCTCGGACGACGCCGAGAGCTCCAAGGACGGCTACGAGCCCATCCCCGACGGCACGTACCTCGACGACGACGACCCCAACGGCATCAACACGTCAGGCTCGTTGCCCAGCACGCCCAGGCGTCATCGCTAAGCTTGACGTCGCAAGCAAGAGCAGCAGCGACAAGGATCAGGACCGACCACGCCGAGACTCCCAAGGAAATACAACTTTATCTGGTAAACAGCGAGGCTCTTATTTACTAGCAGCTCTTGTTAATGCACTGGGCGACTCATGTGTGGTGTGGTGTGGTGTGGTTCAGTTGTCGGTGAGGTCGTCGTCCAAGTTGACGCCGAGCTCCTTGGCCACCTGCAGCATGTCCTTATCTCCCCGGCCACTGATGTTAATCACCACGACCTGATCCGACGACAGCGTGGCCGCAAGCTTGACGCCGTAGTAGACCGCGTGGGAGCTCTCGAGCGCTGGGATGATGCCTTCTTGCTGCGAGACGAGCTGGAAGGCCTCGAGAGCTTCTTTGTCCGTCACGCTGACGTACTTGGCGCGGCCCGAGTCCTTAAGGAAGGCGTGCTCGGGGCCCACGCCGGCGTAGTCCAGACCAGCAGACACGGAGTGGGTCTCCATGACCTGGCCAGCGGCGTCCTGCATGACGTACGTCTTGGTGCCGTGCAGCACACCGGGCCGGCCGCCCAGCAGCGTCGACGAGTGGCGAGGCGTGTCCACGCCGTCGCCACCAGCCTCCACACCGTAGATGGCCACGTCGTTGTCCTTAATGAACGGGTGGAACATGCCGATGGCGTTGCTGCCGCCGCCCACGCAGGCCACGATGGCGTCCGGCAGCCGGCCGATCTCCTCCTGCAGCTGCGCCTTGATCTCCCGGCCGATGATGGCCTGGAAGTCGCGCACGATGGTCGGAAACGGGTGCGGCCCGATGGCCGAGCCAATGATGTAGTGCGTGTTCCCCACGTTGGTGACCCAGTCTCGGATAGCCTCGCTGACGGCGTCCTTAAGCGTCTGCGAACCGCTCTTGACGGCGATGACCTTGGCGCCCAGCATCTTCATGCGGAACACGTTGAGCGACTGGCGCTGTGTGTCGACGTAGCCCATGTACACCACGCAGTCGAGTCCTAGCAGCGCGCAGGCCGTGGCCGTGGCCACGCCATGCTGGCCGGCGCCCGTCTCAGCAATAATACGGCTCTTGCCCAGGCGCTTGGCAAGCACAGCCTGGCCCAGCGCATTATTGATCTTGTGCGCTCCCGTGTGCGCCAAGTCCTCGCGTTTGAGCCAGATCTGCGCGCCCTTGGCGTGCGCCGTGAGGCGTTTGGCGTGGTAAAGCGGCGTGGGGCGGCCGATGTAGTCGCGGCCCAAGTGCTCCAGCTCCTCACGGAAAGACGGGTCCTGCGTGGCCTTGACGTACTCGTCGATGAGGTTGTGGTGCGCCTGGATGAGCGTCTCGGCCACGAAGCAGCCGCCGAACTGGCCGAAGTACGCGTTGAGTTGGTCGGCGGACGTGTAGACGGGCGGCGCGTTGGACACGGCCAGGTATTTCTTGTGTGCTGGGGACGACGGAGTCATGGCTTAGTGCTGCTGCGGTGCTGCCAGGCGAATTGGGAAGTGATACACTGGCAGAGGACGGTGCAGGCTGCTGACGTATGTGGGGATGGGAAGTGACTTGGTGTTTGTATGGATCAGCTAGTGCCACCGGAAACGGGCGTATACATTCGGTGACGACAAAGCTGATGTTGATGCGCATGGGTACAGCATTTGCCACAACCTGGCTTAACAAACCCTATCAGACCTAACAACGGTGATCGTTTGAGCAAAGCTTGCAACTTGGGGCACTGGCCACCTTCTTAAAACTATGGGCTCTCCGTGGGATATTCTGCTTCGAGGCACTGCACTGCGAGCCTCTTTGTGGAGGCTTTGTGGTGTCGCTACACCAAATCTAATGCTGCATTCGAAGCGACGCGACCGAGGCGGTCGTTACGCCCGACGCTGAGCGGTCGTGAAGAGAAATCCATCGCCGCAGTCCTGGAAGCGCAGTGCAGCAGATAAGTTCTCGATCCTGAGCCGGCAGAGATCTAAGACTGCTTCGTCGCACGCTGCAGCATGATCAGCGCGCTGTTCCTCATCAGCCAGAAGGGCGAAGTGGTGCTCAACCGCTTCTATCGCGATGACGTGAGTCGTCGAGCGGCCGACAGCTTCCGGCTGCAGGTGATCGCGGCCAAGGAGACCGGCACGCTGCCGCCCGTCAAGGTCATCGACGGCTGCTCGTTCCTGTACACGCGCCACGAGAACTTGTACCTGGTGGCCGTCTCGCGCGCCAACATCAACGCTGCGCTGGTCTTCCAGTTCCTGTACCAGCTCAACATCATCTTTAAAGAGTACTTCGGCAAGAAGTACAACGAAGACACCATCCGAGACAACTTCACGCTCGTGTACGAGCTGCTGGACGAGACCATGGACCACGGCTACCCGCAGAACTGCTCCAGCGACGTACTCAAGCTCTTCATCAACCTCGGCTCTTCACTAGCTGTGCGTCCTCTCTTTTTCTACGACCCACCAACAAAACCTGCTCCTAACTGCTTGATCGTTCGCTCTGTAGACCCCGGAGAACCCTAGTGGCGCCCCACCGTCGCAATTGACGTCGCAGATCACGGGGGCCATCGACTGGCGCCGTGAGGGCATCCGCTACAAGCGGAACGAAGTGTATCTGGACGTGTTCGAGAGCGTCAACCTGCTCATGTCCTCGACGGGCACGATCCTACGCAACGAAGTAGCGGGCCAGGTGGTCATGAAGACGCTGCTCACTGGCATGCCCGAGTGCAAGCTCGGCCTCAACGACAAGCTCACCATGCAGAAGGGCGACAACCCGGCCGCCAAGGTGGCCGGCCAGAAGCGCGGCTCGCGCGAGGTGGAGATCGACGACTGTACATTCCACCGCTGCGTGCGTTTGGGCAAGTTCGACGCCGATCGCACCATCACGTTCATCCCGCCCGACGGAGAGTTCGAGCTCATGAAGTACCGCGTGACTGAGAACATCAACCTGCCGTTCAAGATCATGCCGGCCTACCAGGAGCAGGGCACCACCCGCCTCTCCGTCACGCTTAAGCTGGCCTCGCTCTTCAGCCCGCGATTGTTTGCGACCAACGTCGTCATCAAGATCCCCGTACGTGGCCCAGAGACTGAGCCTGTTTTGAGCCTTTGAAGCGCAAAAGAACTAACTGTTTTCATTATTTCTGGCGAGTGTAGACGCCGCCCAACACAGCGCGAGCGCGGATCAATGTCCCCATCGGCAGGGCGAAGCACGAGCCCGAGAACCACGCGATCGTGTGGCGCATTCGCAAGTTCCAGGGGAAACTGGAGCGGATGCTGGACGCCGAAGTGGAGATGATGAAAGGCACCAAGGAGAAACTCTGGTCGCGTCCTCCGCTGCAGATCGAGTTCCAGGTGCCCATGTTCACGTCGTCGGGGCTGCACGTGCGGTTCCTCAAGGTCTTTGAGAAGAGCTCGTACCCGACCACCAAGTGGGTTCGATACGTCACGCGCGCGGGCCAGTACCAGCTCCGCATCTAACCAGACGCCAAGTGTCGCTTCATCAAAGCGGTGCAACTAGCCTTGAGCCTCGCCCACTTCCGAACACGGTCTGCTAAACGACATCAATAACAGCTTCACTCTCCACATGTAGTTCCCACGTGCATCGTTGGCGAAGAGAGAGCACTTACTTAACCTTAGAAGTCGAGGACTTGCGAGTTGACACTTGTTCACTCTCGTCGCCGTAGTGTGGCTCGTAGCCCCTCCAATCGAATTCACAAAAAGCGACAAAGCGTGAAAGCATTGATTTCATGTGAAGCCTCAGGCTGACGTTCAGAACCAGCGCACATCGGTTGTGAAGCCCCCGGTGTCGAATTCCACTGGCGAACAGGGTACTCACGAATTGCAGCAGTGCATTGGAATGGAGGCGTCGGTCAGGGCACTTATCGCCACAGATACGGCTGCCACGTACACGAAGATTTTGCTGATGTTCATCTCGAACGCTTGCGGAGAGAGGAGAGAGTGGTAGCGTTAGAAGCTTGGGGGTTAGGAGCGATGCTTCGAGGCGAAGCAAGGCAAGTTGGAGAAGGAGAAAACTTCCGGAACACGGGCCGCCCCGTGGTTGGTGATTGCTCCAAAGTTTGGTGTCGTGGACCGACGCTTTCCTCTTTGTGGATTGTACGATCAACCTACTGCAGAGATAGTTAGTACTTCATTTGAAGTACTTCCCAAGCACATCAGGATGCATATCCCGTTGAACAGATCGAAGCGCTGCACACCTGGAAAGTCTTGTGTGGTCCTGTCCACTGCTTCGGCCTCGATGGTGGTACAGTCAACGTTTATTGTTTGTTTGCATGTGAGCTGAGCATGGCTCGATAGCATGAGAAGGATTGCATGAGATCGCAAAGACTACGCGTCTCTCAAGGGGAATTTGACGTGCGCTGCTAAGCGTAGTGTGGGCAGAGAGGAAGAAGAAAAGATCGCTCATCAAAGGAATCACGTGTATTGATGACAACTACTTACAAACAGCGTTGGAATCGACCAGCATTAGTAGCCAGATACAGATACCATTTTTTCAGCGCCTAGTGACGAAGGCGAGACTGAGTGGCGGACTGCTGCGTGGTCGATTCGTCCGACTGGGTTGTAGTGGAGATGCCGGTCTTGGTCGACGGCGCCGTGTTGACCGACGTCGCAGCAGGAGCCGTTGTCGCTACCGGCGCAGCGGTTGCCGGGGTAGCCGTAGTAGGTGCGCTGGTCGGCGCTTCGGTCGTAGGAGCCTCCGTCGCAACCGATCCAGTCGAAGGCGTACCTTGGTCATTGCTTGGGCAAGGCGTTGCTCCGGAGTCTCCTCCTCGAGTAGCAGGCGTCTGGTCACTGCCGGGGGAGTTTTGGTCTGGGGTGGTCACCGTACCAGCCCACTGGTTCGGACTTTCATTGCCGTTATCACTGGGGCACGGAGTAGCAGCGGCGTCGCCGCCCTGGTTGCCGTTGCCCGTCCAGCCCTGACCGCCCTGGCCCCAGGTGTGACCGGTTTGGCCGGTTAGACCCCAAGATCCCTGGTTTGCGTTGCCGTTGTCGCTGTCACTAGAGCACGGAGTGGTGGCATCGTCGCCTCCCTGGTTGCCGTTGCCCGTCCAGCCCTGACCGCCCTGGCCCCAGGTGTGACCGGTTTGGCCGGTTAGACCCCAAGATCCCTGGTTTGCGTTGCCGTTGTCGCTGTCACTAGAGCACGGAGTGGTGGCATCGTCGCCGCCCTGGTTGCCGTTGCCCGTCCAGCCCTGACCACCCTGGCCCCAGGTGTGACCGGTTTGGCCGGTTAGACCCCAAGATCCCTGGTTTGCGTTGCCGTTGTCGCTGTCACTAGAGCACGGAGTGGTGGCATCGTCGCCGCCCTGGTTGCCGTTGATCGTCCATCCCTGACCATCCTGGCCCCAGGTGTGACCGGTTTGGCCGGTTAGACCCCAAGATCCCTGGTTTGCGTGAGTGGTGGCAGCGTCGCCGCCCTGGTTGCCGCCTTGGCCCCAGGTTTGACCGGTCTGTCCGGTTTGACCCCAACTCTGGCCGCCCTGGCCGGCTTGGTTGGTTGTAGTGGTACCCGTTGATGTTTGTCCGCTCTGGCCGGCCCGACCCGGCGTGGTCTCACCGCTCTGTGTGGTGGTGTCGGAGGTCGTCTGGGTCGTTGAGGACTGCTGCGTCGCCGTGTCAGCCGTAGTCGGGGTCGTCGAAGTCGACGTCGAGACACCGCCACCACCTCCGAGCTTACGAACGGCGTGGGCGGTGGTCGTCACGGAGGCTTCAGCGAGGGACCCTGCAGCCAGGGACACAATTGCCAGGTACGCGGCCAACTTGGTGAGGTTCATGGTCGAAGTGTGTCGGGGGGGGGAGGTAGCCGCTTGGGAATGCTGGGGCGAGGAGAACGATGCTTGTCGGAAGCAAGGTAAATTGAAAAGTGAGGAAGTCTGTGGGGTCGAACAGCACGACGAAGGGGTTGCACTCGCGCGATGTGGCGTGCACGCACATTCCGTGGCGCCCTATTCGAGCAGCAATAATATTGCATATTATGTACATGTAGAGACTCCGCCAAAGTATCCATACATCCATCCAACAGACAGCTCGGTGAGCTCCCATCCGGTGATCGCGCTGCTCTCAGCAAACTTCAGAAAAGGGGCAAACCTCAGTCCAGCATAGCGAAATGGCGGCGACGTCTCTGCATGGCATGATAGCTCCTGCACCGAGAGAGCACGGGTCTTAGAGAGCATCTCGCTGCCGCGCTAAGGCATTTTGCGCATCAAACGCGTGTGTCATACGTACGTGTAGCTCTCTTCCGTGATACTGTAGTCACTCACCAGGGTACAGTACAAGCTCTTCCAAGCGGAAGCCAGAGGCGCGTGTCCATCAGCTGTCGTGTTCGCGTGGCTAGCAATGAGCGAGGACGACTGAAGTCCGGCAATGGGTCTTTCGCCACGCCGGCGCTAACGTGGTTTTTACAGAGAGAGAGCAAGCAAGCTTGGAAAGTTGTTTGGTGTGCCGTTGCGCTGTCCGGAGTGATAAAACTTCAAGGTTCCCGTCGCTGTTCGTGCTAATAGTCGTAATCATCAAAGTGCGTTGGAGACGCGTGATCTCGCACTCGAGCATGCGTTTGCCTGCGTCAGTTCCCAATTGCTATCTCCCCATGCGAACAGAACCGGATGTAGCGCTCTCCGCTACAAGCACGTTGAGGGGCGACACCTTTACGTGTTGTTAAGGGGTGGCACTCTCTTTTGATGGATAGGTTCCCGCTGGCATTTGTGATTCTGGTTGAAGGCTTGTCTGCTGAAGCACAGCACAGGATAGCATCTCTACCGGATCGAGATCTCGCTCGTCCATTATAATTGTGCCGTCCAACTTCAACTTGGCGGCCAACGACCCAATGCAGGTGATCTACGACAACGTCCGGAAGGCAAGAGCTGCGGTGGCATCATACTCACTCGGCGGTATGATACAAGAAGGGAACTACTAGTACGTCGTACATGGAAAATAACATTCAATTCAGCCAAACAAGGCGTGATGTAAAATGTAAACTACCCCGAACGGAGGTTAGTAAGTGAGAACCGCCAGTTGGCGTGCTCAAGTGCAGTGAGGCAGATCTCCTTTCCCAACGAGAAGACCGCTTAGTGGCGAAGCGCGCGGCGGGACTGGGTGGCCGACTGCTGCGTGGCCGACGTCGTCGTGGTCGAAACGCCGGTCTTGCCGGACTTGGCGGTGCCGAAGGTACTCGTCGTTGAGGCCGACGAAGTCGACGGAGCAGAGTTGGTGGCCGCCGGAGCAGACGTGGTGGCACTTGTGGTCGACGGAGTCGCCGTTGAAACCACGGACGATACTGAATCAGTGGTCACGCCGTGCTTGTAGTCTGACGTAGTCCGAGCCGAGGTGGTGCCGGTGGAGCTTTGGTCGCCAGAGCATGGGGTCTCGGCAGACTCGCCTTCGCGACCCGAAATGCGCACACCAATCGATCCCGATACAGTAGTTTGCGTAGACGCACCCCGAGTGCCCGTCGAGCTCTGACCCTTCTGCTGGGTGCTGGTGCTGGTATGCGTAGATTGGCCTTGCTGCTGGGTACCAGTGCTGGACTGCGATGACTGGCCCTGGCTGGTAGTTGTTGAGGCTTGGCCGTGCTGTTGACCTGAAGTCTTCGTCAATGCTTGGCCGGAAACATTCAGGCCGATCGAGCTCGAGACAATTGTCTGCGACGATTGGCCCCGCTGCTGGTTGCTAGTTTGCGATGATTGACCAAGGTTTCCATTGCCCGTAGAAGTTTCAGACGATTGCCCCGACTTGCCCGACCACGTCTGGCCTGCCGTGGTGGTCTGCGTCGACTGGCCTTGCTGCTCACCCGTGGCGCTCTCGTCGCCCGAGCACGGCGTCTCCGCCGATTCACCGCCCTGCGCCGTGATGTCCACGCCGACGGATCCCGACACGGTCGTCTCGGTGGACTGGCCATGCTGCTGCTCGTGCTGACCCGTGGCGCTTGAGGTGGTCGTGGTGGTGCTCGTGCCGGTCTGCGTCGACTGGCCCTGCGGCTCACCCGTGGTGCTCTCGTCCCCCGAGCACGGCGTCTCCGCCGATTCACCGCCCTGCGCCGTGATGTCCACGCCGACGGAGCCCGACACGGTCGTCTCGGTGGACTGGCCATGCTGCTGCTCGTGCTGACCCGTGGCGCTTGAGGTGGTCGTGGTGGTGCTCGTGCCGGTCTGCGTCGACTGGCCCTGCGGCTCACCCGTGGTGCTCTCGTCCCCCGAGCACGGCGTCTCCGCCGATTCACCGCCCTGCGCCGTGATGTCCACGCCGACGGAGCCCGACACGGTCGTCTCGGTGGACTGGCCATGCTGCTGCTCGTGCTGACCCGTGGCGCTTGAGGTGGTCGTGGTGGTGCTCGTGCCGGTCTGCGTCGACTGGCCCTGCGGCTCACCCGTGGTGCTCTCGTCCCCCGAGCACGGCGTCTCCGCCGATTCACCGCCCTGCGCCGTGATGTCCACGCCGACGGAGCCCGACACGGTCGTCTCGGTGGACTGGCCATGCTGCTGCTCGTGCTGACCCGTGGCGCTTGAGGTGGTCGTGGTGGTGCTCGTGCCGGTCTGCGTCGACTGGCCCTGCTGCTCACCCGTGGTGCTCTCGTCCCCCGAGCACGGCATCTCCGCCGATTCGATGCCTTGGACCGTGGTTGTTTTACTCGTTGAGTCGGATTGCTCTCCTGCTGCGGTGACGGTACCGGTCCATTTGTTGGTGTCGTTGTCGGAGTCGCTGCTGGCACAAGGCGTCTCCGCGGAGTCATCACCCTGGTTGGTAGCAGCGGTTTGATTACCCTGCGTCGCGGAATCCGTGGATGGGGCTGTTGTCGTTGTGCTCGTGGAAGTCGAGCTCTGTTGAGTTGTCGAGTCACTCGTGGTGCTGGCCGCCGACGGAGCGGTGCTCGTCGACGTGCTGGAGGTCGTTGTGTATGAGTCATCACTGGACAGTGACGACTCATAGGTCTTGGAAGAGACACCGCCGCCGCCGCCGAGCTTCCGCACCACCGGACCGTTGGCTGCAACGGAGGCGTCCGCGAGTGAGGTCACCGCTAGCGAGGCGAGCGCCAGGAACGCGATGATCTTGCCGATCTTCATCTTGTGACGAGAAGAGGTCGGAGGATACGCCGAACGAGTGAAGAGTAGCACGCTTACGTGCTGGTGGAAGAACGATGCTCGTGTGCGAAGCAAAGTTAGTTGGGGAGTGACCGCTTTGTAGGGGGGGGCGACGACCCGCGCGCGCACCCCCCGAAGGCACGCTACCGATATGCCGTGCACTGCACGTGCTCGTCGTTGAGTCACATGCTGCTGCAACGCCCCTCTTATGCTGTAATGAGTCTAACGGTGAGACTCTCACCCTGACAAGCAACGCCAGCTGGCGAGCTCGTTGGATGCAGCAACGACGGACGGGTCAACGCTCGCGCTCGTGCACCCGCACACCGAAGACAAGGCAGAGGAGTCACTGTCGAGACCTCCGTGCCCTTGGTGCCGCTGAACTCGTCGGTCGAATGACCATCCAGTAGCGAACATGTGGCTGGGAACTTGGGCTTCTGACTCATAGATACCTACCGTCTCTATCGGCCACGCCGCGTGATGATAGGCATATCCAGACAGCGTGCTTCAGTGAAGTGCAAGGAAAGCGTTGCAGCGTCAGGAGGGCGTCGGTCGGACCGATGGCCCTCACGCCTGACGCACGCTGTCTCGCATACCGCCCACCGTCTGGGCGCTGGCTTGCCCATGTGCCTATACAGTCTCACATTGCTGCTCCTGTCGATGCCTCGAGAATCATCTCTTCCCGGTCCGCAGTGCACGATGGAACTGCTCGCGCGAGTCCGATGGATTTTTCTCGACAGTCGGCACGCAGCCTTTACAGGGTGGTAATCCACCACGAAGACATCGAGCGCGTCCAAGAGTAGGGATCGTTGTAAGCCTAGGAGCGCCGCAGCGAAGCGACAAGCTCCCATTTAAACCCCAACAGAGCACTGACCATGATGCAGTCGATGACCATGTCCCGCTCATACAACGCACGTTACAGACACTCAGCACCTCGATGACAAGAGTATACGGTGTTGCAGCGTATGCTCACAGCAAAACTAACATACTTGCATACATACACCTAACGGCTGCGAACAGAATGACTCTTCGAGCAATAGTGCTCTCGTTTCGCAGCCTTGGGGTGCCGAAGACGTTGAAGATGTGCTGCCGCACACCAAACACGCTGATCAACAACGTGGCGACGAGTGCCAATCAGATCTAACGCGGATACGTTTTGCCCATCGGCGAGTCTCTACCATCGTTGCGCACAGCGGAGATTCGCCAACGTCACCGTCGCATGGGATCTCGTCCGAGCGTGCCAGGAACCGAATGTCAATGTGTGCGGCGCCTCTGCTCGCCGAAAAAAATGTTTAGGCGATGTGTGTTAATGTCAATGTGTGCGGCGCCTCTGCTCGCCGAAAAAATGTTTAGGCGTCCTTTACGCTTGCACAAAGCGATGGCGGATACCGGTACTACGCGCAGTCCATCTGGACGATACGGAAGCTCTAGCAAGTCCGACGCAACGGCGCCTCACCGACTACTGTCACCAAGATGTGAACAGGATCCCGATGGCGGCGGCCACTTGTAGTCACCTGCTGGCCAAGCCCTCTGCTCAGCTTCACGACGATGACAGCACTTTAGTCCGTGGAGACTGTCTTCGTTGCGAGGAACTTGTGTCCACGCCGATGACAGCACTTTAGTCCGTGGAGACTGTCTTCGTTGCGAGGAACTTGTGTCCACGCCGACGGCAATCACGCCGATTCTCCCTCGATGCAGTTCATGCAGCAGCTACGAAATTCGGCTCACAAAATGAAGTTGTATCCTACAGATGGTGGCCTCTGAGCATATCCCTGCAAAGAATCGGTCTTCAGCCTACTCGACCTGCCTCTCGGTGTATCTCGCCGTCTCAACCTGGACTCGACTCGCTGATGTAGCGGAGAAGCCTGGTCAAGTAAGGACTGTTCACCAGTGGTGATGGAGACGCAGCAAGCCTGGTCCTGCTTT
Source organism: Phytophthora crassamura (assembly GCA_033557995.1). NCBI lineage: Eukaryota > Oomycota > Peronosporomycetes > Peronosporales > Peronosporaceae > Phytophthora > Phytophthora crassamura. Next base: position 1,154,923 of record JAUCED010000018.1, read on the forward strand.
CATGCACCTGAGCTTTTCATTCTCCAATTTGCTTCGTTTTCCTCAAGCAGACATCCACTCCAAGTGCTTCCGCTTGACTCCTCGCCACTTGCCCCAACCAGCAGTACCCGACGCTCGCAAAATGAACGTCGGCAAGATCTTCGCGCACCTCGCTTTACTGTCGCTGGCTTTGGGCTCCCTCGCGGACGCCTCCGCCGACGTCGTGGGTCCCAACACGCACTCGGTCGTTCGCCAGAACAACGCTCTGCGTAACCTCAAGGCAGCGGGTACGGGCACGGGAGTCTCCACTTCATCAGCCACGCCCTCGGGCGACTCGTACACGAGTACCACAACCGACTCGGCCACCCAGCAGAGCTCGGCCACCGCCAGCTCCCCGTTGACCGATACGATGACGTCCACTACCTCAACCGGCACCACCACGGCGTCGTCACCCTCCACCTCGACGGGGTCAACGATAGCGACGACGCCGGGCACCAACACGGCCAGCACGATGACCGGCACAGATACGGCGACGCAGGGTACCAGCACCGATACGACGAGTGGCACGGACACCTGGGGCACCAGCACTGGAACTGATACCACCTCGACGGGCACCACGGACTCAGCTGAGACGCCTTGCGCTAGCGGTGACTCGGACACGACTGGCACCGACACAGCTTCCACCGACACCACCGCGCAGAAAACAACGAGTGGTGGAACTATGACCGGTACGTCTGGATGGGGCACCATCGACACGACCTCGACCGACACCACGGCACAGCAGACGACGAGTGGTGAAACCACGACCGGTACGTCTGGCTGGGGTGCCACCGACACGACGTCGACCGACACCACCGCGCAGCAAACAACGAGCGGTGAAACCACGACCGGTACGTCTGGCTGGGGTGCCACCGACACGACGCCGACCGACACCACCGCGCAGCAAAAAACGAGCGGTGAAACCACGACCGGTACATCTGGCTGGGGCACTGCCGACACGACGTCGGCTGAGACCCCTTGCTCGGGAGAGCAAAGTTCGACTGGCACCTGGGGAATGACCGACACCACCTTGACGGACACGACGGCGCAGCAAACGCCAGGCAGTGCCACCACGACAGAAACTTGGTCCGGTACAGGCACCACCTCCACTGATACCGCTACGCAGGGCACCACCGGCAGTGCCACGGCATCCAGCAGTACGGGTACCGCATCGACGGACACGACCACTGGTACAGCTTCATGGGGCACTACGGATACTCAGCAAGCTGGAACGGTGACGGCTGCCAGCGAGACCTCCGATACCTGGGGATCCACGGGAACTTGGGGCGCGACGACGGACACTGCTGAGACTCCGTGCTCGGGCTCGTCCGACACGACGTCAGAAACGTCAACCAGCACCGGTACATGGATTGAGATCACGAACAACCCGAGCACGTCGACGGAAAGCACCACTTCCACAGACACGAGCGACACGACCTCGGGTCAGACCGGAGGGGCAACAGAGACCGCAGATACGACGTCCTCTGCGACGTCCTCGACGTCCTCGACCTCCACGACTCAGACGGAGACCACAACTGCTCCGGCCACGACTGCTGCCCCCGTGGTCACGACTGCTACTCCCGTGGCCACGACGTCCTCGTCCTCGACGGGCTCCGCTACCTCTTCGATGTCTACCAGCACGACCACCTCGGGCAAGACCGGTGTTTCGTCCGCAACGACGTCGCTCACGTCCTCAGGCACGTCGTCGGCGGACTCGTACGCAGCCACCACGTCAGCCAGCTCGGACGAATCGACCACGCAGCAGTCGGCCACCCAGTCCCGCCGCCGCTCGCTCCGCCAGTAAACGTCTCCTCATCAGGCAAGGAGACCCACCCTCCACTCGATGTAGTGCGTCAGTACTCAAACGCCCACAAGGACTAGCTAGCTAGTAAGGCTGCATTTCGTGTCGTAATAACTCGTTTTTCCAAGTGTCAACTATCCCTCTTCGCATTACTTCCCCAACAGCAGAAGAGCTTCAACTTGCTTCGAAGTACTACTATTAGTAGTAGTACTTCGAAGTAGTACTAGAGTATGCGATCTTGAGAGGACCTCTGAAGTCGCATTCATCCAGTATGCAACTTTGAGAGGACCTCTCAGAAATCGCATTGATTCGTCGAAGTGTGCCATGAAGCGGCGGACGCCTCGCGGCCGGAGCGCGAGCTCGCTGCCGACGCCGACGCCGACGCGGTCCCGCAAGCCCGAGTGGAACGCGTATCTGACGGACGATAAGCACTACAAGCTAAACCAGCAGCAGCAGCTCCAGCGTGCGTTGCAGCAGTTGAGCGCGGCGCACTTCGCGGCGCGCAGTCCGGCCGCGTCGGCCTCGAGGCGGCGCCTCAAGGCGGCGAGCACACACAGCTCAGCCTGGAGCACCCCACAGGACGTGTACAAGGGCCGCAGGCGGGCCACGCGGTTGGAGGACGTGGCCGACTCGGGGGAGCTGCAGACGGCCAGGAAACTGCAGTTCGCGGACGTGTCCTTGGACATGGAGGAGCCGACCCCGCGACGCGCGGCCGGCGTGTCGTTTCAGCTGCAGGAGCCCGAGAACGAGGACAGGATGGATCCGGAGACGAGGGCCGGCCTGCAAGGTGAGTTGGAGGTGCTGGAGCAGATGCTGTGGGAGCTCGAGACGGAGACGGAGCGGCTCGACCGCCAGACGCCGCAGAAAAGCGAGATGCGCAAGTCCCCAAGTCTCAAGCGTACGGAGGCGGGGAAGACGGTGGCGCAGAAATTCAATCCAGAAGAGGCGGATGTGGAGCAGGAGACGGAGTTTGAGCACGAGGCTGGGGAGGAGCAGGGAGAAGAGGTGGAGGTGGAAGCGAGACTCGGAGACGTGTGCTATAAGTCTCTGGAGGTCGGACTCGAGCTGGCCCGCAAGATGGACACGGTATGGAACGAGTCGAGTGAACGTGGTTTGGAGTGAGGACTGATGCCGTAGTGGTTTGTTGTCGGGAGATGTAGATGAAGAAGGAGCTGGACAATGAGCGGAGGCTGCGCGTAGACCGCGACTTCAAGATTGAGATGCTGGAGCAGGAAGTCCGCTCCACACAAGCCAAGTGCAACTACCTGGAGGCAAAGTACCAGAGCGTGGCGTCACAAGTCGACGGCATGGTACGTTGCTGGCTCGGGGATGTTGCCGATAGTGGAGCAGTTGGCTGAGTATTTCGTGTGCTACTACAGAGGGAGGCTGTTGTTGCTACCGAAGAGGCTATCCACCGAATGACCCTAGCATTCGAGTATTCACAACGGCGGCGCGGTAGGGCGTCGAACCCGGCGACTCCGAGCAAGCCAGGTATGTGCACGCTGTATTTCTCTTTGGTGGCATTGCGCGAGTAAACTTACTCTATTTTCACAATAACCAGCGGCACCTCGGCCTCTCCACCCCAACGATGTTCTTACAGCATCCAAAAGGGCGCCAACGCCAACGAAGGCGAAGGCAGCTACACCGAAAAAGTCGAGCAAACCTGTTGATCAGCAGGAAACCTGGGCGCCCAACGGCCAGCGACAACACTGATTACCAACCATCTGACAACGTGCGTGCTGGTGAGCTGTTGGGCTTGCTCCGACAAGCAAGCGTTGTAGTTGTATGGAAAACCTACCGCCCTTGTTGATCCGAGCGTTGGGGTGCTGGCCCCCAAGGCGACAGTAAGACTTCGAACGAGCGCAGCCCTCTTTACGGAGCTTCGCGCTGCTCTCGAGCTTGGCAGGTACACGCCCTAGGGTACCATGTTACAGCTCCGCTTTCCTTCTGGTGAGTATCCACACGCGGCTGCAACTCTTCAACCAGGTGCTGTGACTCCAGGTGGAGAAGTCCAAACGGGAAAAAATAGTAAGAGGCGACAGTCTCCGCCGCTATTCCACCTGTGGCCGCGCTCCCACCTGTGGCCGCGCTCATAGTCGACTCGGCCTCGACACTCCGGCTCCCAGTGAATATTAATGGAGCCGCCTCGCCGCGAGCTGTCGACGGGGACTAAGCAATTTTTGGTGGGGAAGCGGTGCGTGGCCGACGTAAGGCAACGTGGGGCTGGAGCATGTCAATCGCCGAGTCACAGTGGCGCTAGGTCTATTTGGTACCGGGGCCGTCGCTGTATCCCTGCTTTCGCGAGGTGACCACAACACTGGGGCTGGTCAACAAGTCCGCTCTCTCTTGCCAGTCGAGGCCATCCGGCGTCTTGGAGTATCCGCGCTAAAATGGACCACTAGCACATGGCGCGCTCGTTGCCGTCATGTGGCAGCCCGCGCTAGAGAGTCGTGTCCACGCGCCGCTGGAGCTCTGTCGCACTATTAGCGCTGGTAGAGAGGGCTACCGTCTGGCACTGCGCGAAACCAAATCCAGCACCCCCGTCGAGCTGCCCAGCGGAAGCGCCCGATCCGCCGCTTCCATCCAGCTCATTCTCCATTTTGCCAAGCATTCGTCAGCAACCTAGCAACAGCGTGTTGTTCACTTTCTCAACGTCTCTCTTCAGTCCAAGTCTCCGTCTACCCAGTTTTTTTTGTCCAAGATGAACCTCACCAAGATTATCGCGCACCTCGCAATCATTGCTGCCGCCATGGGCTCGCTCACGGAGGCTGGCAACTACAGACAACATGCTCAGCAAAGCATCTCCAGCGATGACTCGTACACGACCAAGTCAATCACCACCCCAACGGCGACCCCCGCAACAACGACTGCAACTCCAACGACGGCCCCGAGCGTCACAACACCTTCTGCCACGGTTTGGGCCGGATCCGAATCCACTGAAACGGACCAAGGCAACAACAACCAAGACGACAGATCTCGAAGCATCACCAACGCGAACAGCAACGGCGACGTCTCGGGCTCGGCCAACGGCGGCGTGTCTGGCGGTGTCCAGGGGTCTGCTGAGGGAGGCATCGGTGGTGGTGTCTCTGGCTCGGCCCACGGCGGCATCGGCGGCGGTGTGAGCGGTGGAATTGGCGGCGGCGTCTCGGGCTCGGCCAACGGCGGCGTGTCTGGCGGTGTCCAGGGGTCTGCTGAGGGAGGCATCGGTGGTGGTGTCTCTGGCTCGGCCCACGGCGGCATCGGCGGCGGTGTGAGCGGTGGCATTGGCGGCGGCGTCTCGGGCTCGGCCAACGGTGGTGTGTCTGGCGGTGTCCAGGGGTCTGCTGAGGGAGGCATCGGTGGTGGTGTCTCTGGCTCGGCCCACGGCGGCATCGGCGGCGGTGTGAGCGGTGGAATTGGCGGCGGCGTCTCGGGCTCGGCCAACGGTGGTGTGTCTGGCGGTGTCCAGGGGTCTGCTGAGGGAGGCATCGGTGGTGGTGTCTCTGGCTCGGCCCACGGCGGCATCGGCGGCGGTGTGAGCGGTGGAATTGGCGGCGGCGTCTCGGGCTCGGCCAACGGCGGCGTGTCTGGCGGTGTCCAGGGGTCTGCTGAGGGAGGCATCGGTGGTGGTGTCTCTGGCTCGGCCCACGGCGGCATCGGCGGCGGTGTGAGCGGTGGAATTGGCGGCGGCGTCTCGGGCGGTGTCCAGGGGTCTGCTGAGGGAGGCATCGGTGGTGGTGTCTCTGGCTCGGCCCACGGCGGCATCGGCGGCGGTGTGAGCGGTGGAATTGGCGGCGGCGTCTCGGGCTCGGCCAACGGTGGTGTGTCTGGCGGTGTCCAGGGGTCTGCTGAGGGAGGCATCGGTGGTGGTGTCTCTGGCTCGGCCCACGGCGGCATCGGCGGCGGTGTGAGCGGTGGAATTGGCGGCGGCGTCTCGGGCTCGGCCAACGGCGGCGTGTCTGGCGGTGTCCAGGGGTCTGCTGAGGGAGGCATCGGTGGTGGTGTCTCTGGCTCGGCCCACGGCGGCATCGGCGGCGGTGTGAGCGGTGGAATTGGCGGCGGCGTCTCGGGCTCGGCCAACGGCGGCGTGTCTGGCGGTGTCCAGGGGTCTGCTGAGGGAGGCATCGGTGGTGGTGTCTCTGGCTCGGCCCACGGCGGCATCGGCGGCGGTGTGAGCGGTGGCATTGGCGGCGGCGTCTCGGGCTCGGCCAACGGTGGTGTGTCTGGCGGTGTCCAGGGGTCTGCTGAGGGAGGCATCGGTGGTGGTGTCTCTGGCTCGGCCCACGGCGGCATCGGCGGCGGTGTGAGCGGTGGAATTGGCGGCGGCGTCTCGGGCTCGGCCAACGGTGGTGTGTCTGGCGGTGTCCAGGGGTCTGCTGAGGGAGGCATCGGTGGTGGTGTCTCTGGCTCGGCCCACGGCGGCATCGGCGGCGGTGTGAGCGGTGGAATTGGCGGCGGCGTCTCGGGCTCGGCCAACGGCGGCGTGTCTGGCGGTGTCCAGGGGTCTGCTGAGGGAGGCATCGGTGGTGGTGTCTCTGGCTCGGCCCACGGCGGCATCGGCGGCGGTGTGAGCGGTGGAATTGGCGGCGGCGTCTCGGGCGGTGTCCAGGGGTCTGCTGAGGGAGGCATCGGTGGTGGTGTCTCTGGCTCGGCCCACGGCGGCATCGGCGGCGGTGTGAGCGGTGGAATTGGCGGCGGCGTCTCGGGCGGTGTCCAGGGGTCTGCTGAGGGAGGCATCGGTGGTGGTGTCTCTGGCTCGGCCCACGGCGGCATCGGCGGCGGTGTGAGCGGTGGAATTGGCGGCGGCGTCTCGGGCTCGGCCAACGGTGGTGTGTCTGGCGGTGTCCAGGGGTCTGCTGAGGGAGGCATCGGTGGTGGTGTCTCTGGCTCGGCCCACGGCGGCATCGGCGGCGGTGTGAGCGGTGGAATTGGCGGCGGCGTCTCGGGCTCGGCCAACGGCGGCGTGTCTGGCGGTGTCCAGGGGTCTGCTGAGGGAGGCATCGGTGGTGGTGTCTCTGGCTCGGCCCACGGCGGCATCGGCGGCGGTGTGAGCGGTGGAATTGGCGGCGGCGTGTCTGGCGGTGTCCAGGGGTCTGCTGAGGGAGGCATCGGTGGTGGTGTCTCTGGCTCGGCCCACGGCGGCATCGGCGGCGGTGTGAGCGGTGGAATTGGCGGCGGCGTCTCGGGCTCGGCCAACGGTGGTGTGTCTGGCGGTGTCCAGGGGTCTGCTGAGGGAGGCATCGGTGGTGGTGTCTCTGGCTCGGCCCACGGCGGCATCGGCGGCGGTGTGAGCGGTGGAATTGGCGGCGGCGTCTCGGGCTCGGCCAACGGCGGCGTGTCTGGCGGTGTCCAGGGGTCTGCTGAGGGAGGCATCGGTGGTGGTGTCTCTGGCTCGGCCCACGGCGGCATCGGCGGCGGTGTGAGCGGTGGAATTGGCGGCGGCGTGTCTGGCGGTGTCCAGGGGTCTGCTGAGGGAGGCATCGGTGGTGGTGTCTCTGGCTCGGCCCACGGCGGCATCGGCGGCGGTGTGAGCGGTGGAATTGGCGGCGGCGTCTCGGGCTCGGCCAACGGCGGCGTGTCTGGCGGCGTGTCGGGCGGTGTCCAGGGATCTGCTGAGGGAGGCATCGGTGGTGGTGTCTCTGGCTCGGCCCACGGCGGCATCGGCGGCGGTGTGAGCGGTGGAATTGGCGGCGGCGTCTCGGGCTCGGCCAACGGCGGCGTGTCTGGCGGTGTCCAGGGGTCTGCTGAGGGAGGCATCGGTGGTGGTGTCTCTGGCTCGGCCCACGGCGGCATCGGCGGCGGTGTGAGCGGTGGAATTGGCGGCGGCGTCTCGGGCTCGGCCAACGGCGGCGTGTCTGGCGGTGTCCAGGGGGCTGCTGAGGGAGGCATCGGTGGTGGTGTCTCTGGCTCGGCCCACGGCGGCATCGGCGGCGGTGTGAGCGGTGGAATTGGCGGCGGCGTCTCGGGCGGTGTCCAGGGGTCTGCTGAGGGAGGCATCGGTGGTGGTGTCTCTGGCTCGGCCCACGGCGGCATCGGCGGCGGTGTGAGCGGTGGAATTGGCGGCGGCGTCTCGGGCTCGGCCAACGGTGGTGTGTCTGGCGGTGTCCAGGGGTCTGCTGAGGGAGGCATCGGTGGTGGTGTCTCTGGCTCGGCCCACGGCGGCATCGGCGGCGGTGTGAGCGGTGGAATTGGCGGCGGCGTCTCGGGCTCGGCCAACGGCGGCGTGTCTGGCGGTGTCCAGGGGTCTGCTGAGGGAGGCATCGGTGGTGGTGTCTCTGGCTCGGCCCACGGCGGCATCGGCGGCGGTGTGAGCGGTGGAATTGGCGGCGGCGTCTCGGGCTCGGCCAACGGCGGCGTGTCTGGCGGTGTCCAGGGGTCTGCTGAGGGAGGCATCGGTGGTGGTGTCTCTGGCTCGGCCCACGGCGGCATCGGCGGCGGTGTGAGCGGTGGAATTGGCGGCGGCGTGTCTGGCGGTGTCCAGGGGTCTGCTGAGGGAGGCATCGGTGGTGGTGTCTCTGGCTCGGCCCACGGCGGCATCGGCGGCGGTGTGAGCGGTGGAATTGGCGGCGGCGTCTCGGGCTCGGCCAACGGCGGCGTGTCTGGCGGCGTGTCGGGCGGTGTCCAGGGATCTGCTGAGGGAGGCATCGGTGGTGGTGTCTCTGGCTCGGCCCACGGCGGCATCGGCGGCGGTGTGAGCGGTGGAATTGGCGGCGGCGTGTCTGGCGGTGTCCAGGGGTCTGCTGAGGGAGGCATCGGTGGTGGTGTCTCTGGCTCGGCCCACGGCGGCATCGGCGGCGGTGTGAGCGGTGGAATTGGCGGCGGCGTCTCGGGCTCGGCCAACGGCGGCGTGTCTGGCGGCGTGTCGGGCGGTGTCCAGGGATCTGCTGAGGGAGGCATCGGTGGTGGTGTCTCTGGCTCGGCCCACGGCGGCATCGGCGGCGGTGTGAGCGGTGGAATTGGCGGCGGCGTCTCGGGCTCGGCCAACGGCGGCGTGTCTGGCGGTGTCCAGGGGTCTGCTGAGGGAGGCATCGGTGGTGGTGTCTCTGGCTCGGCCCACGGCGGCATCGGCGGCGGTGTGAGCGGTGGAATTGGCGGCGGCGTGTCTGGCGGTGTCCAGGGGTCTGCTGAGGGAGGCATCGGTGGTGGTGTCTCTGGCTCGGCCCACGGCGGCATCGGCGGCGGTGTGAGCGGTGGAATTGGCGGCGGCGTCTCGGGCTCGGCCAACGGCGGCGTGTCTGGCGGCGTGTCGGGCGGTGTCCAGGGATCTGCTGAGGGAGGCATCGGTGGTGGTGTCTCTGGCTCGGCCCACGGCGGCATCGGCGGCGGTGTGAGCGGTGGAATTGGCGGCGGCGTCTCGGGCTCGGCCAACGGCGGCGTGTCTGGCGGTGTCCAGGGGTCTGCTGAGGGAGGCATCGGTGGTGGTGTCTCTGGCTCGGCCCACGGCGGCATCGGCGGCGGTGTGAGCGGTGGAATTGGCGGCGGCGTGTCTGGCGGTGTCCAGGGGTCTGCTGAGGGAGGCATCGGTGGTGGTGTCTCTGGCTCGGCCCACGGCGGCATCGGCGGCGGTGTGAGCGGTGGAATTGGCGGCGGCGTGTCTGGCGGTGTCCAGGGGTCTGCTGAGGGAGGCATCGGTGGTGGTGTCTCTGGCTCGGCCCACGGCGGCATCGGCGGCGGTGTGAGCGGTGGAATTGGCGGCGGCGTCTCGGGCTCGGCCAACGGCGGCGTGTCTGGCGGCGTGTCGGGCGGTGTCCAGGGATCTGCTGAGGGAGGCATCGGTGGTGGTGTCTCTGGCTCGGCCCACGGCGGCATCGGCGGCGGTGTGAGCGGTGGAATTGGCGGAGGCGTCTCGGGCTCGGCCAACGGCGGCGTGTCTGGCGGCGTGTCGGGCGGTGTCCAGGGATCTGCTGAGGGAGGCATCGGTGGTGGTGTCTCTGGCTCGGCCCACGGCGGCATCGGCGGCGGTGTGAGCGGTGGAATTGGCGGAGGCGTCTCGGGCTCGGCCAACGGCGGCGTGTCTGGCGGTGTCCAGGGGTCTGCTGAGGGAGGCATCGGTGGTGGTGTCTCTGGCTCGGCCCACGGCGGCATCGGCGGCGGTGTGAGCGGTGGAATTGGCGGCGGCGTCTCGGGCTCGGCCAACGGCGGCGTGTCTGGCGGCGTGTCGGGCGGTGTCCAGGGATCTGCTGAGGGAGGCATCGGTGGTGGTGTCTCTGGCTCGGCCCACGGCGGCATCGGCGGCGGTGTGAGCGGTGGAATTGGCGGCGGCGTCTCGGGCTCGGCCAACGGCGGCGTGTCTGGCGGTGTCCAGGGGTCTGCTGAGGGAGGCATCGGTGGTGGTGTCTCTGGCTCGGCCCACGGCGGCATCGGCGGCGGTGTGAGCGGTGGAATTGGCGGCGGCGTGTCTGGCGGTGTCCAGGGGTCTGCTGAGGGAGGCATCGGTGGTGGTGTCTCTGGCTCGGCCCACGGCGGCATCGGCGGCGGTGTGAGCGGTGGAATTGGCGGCGGCGTCTCGGGCTCGGCCAACGGCGGCGTGTCTGGCGGCGTGTCTGGCGGTGTCCAGGGATCTGCTGAGGGAGGCATCGGTGGTGGTGTCTCTGGCTCGGCCCACGGCGGCATCGGCGGCGGTGTGAGCGGTGGAATTGGCGGCGGCGTGTCTGGCGGTGTCCAGGGGTCTGCTGAGGGAGGCATCGGTGGTGGTGTCTCTGGCTCGGCCCACGGCGGCATCGGCGGCGGTGTGAGCGGTGGAATTGGCGGCGGCGTCTCGGGCTCGGCCAACGGCGGCGTGTCTGGCGGCGTGTCGGGCGGTGTCCAGGGATCTGCTGAGGGAGGCATCGGTGGTGGTGTCTCTGGCTCGGCCCACGGCGGCATCGGCGGCGGTGTGAGCGGTGGAATTGGCGGCGGCGTCTCGGGCTCGGCCAACGGCGGCGTGTCTGGCGGTATCCAGGGGTCTGCTGAGGGAGGCATCAGTGGTGGTGTCTCTGGCTCGGCCCACGGCGGCATCGGCGGCGGTGTGAGCGGTGGAATTGGCGGCGGCGTCTCGGGCTCGGCCAACGGCGGCGTGTCTGGCGGCGTGTCGGGCGGTGTCCAGGGATCTGCTGAGGGAGGCATCGGTGGTGGTGTCTCTGGCTCGGCCCACGGCGGCATCGGCGGCGGTGTGAGCGGTGGAATTGGCGGCGGCGTCTCGGGCTCGGCCAACGGCGGCGTGTCTGGCGGTGTCCAGGGGTCTGCTGAGGGAGGCATCGGTGGTGGTGTCTCTGGCTCGGCCCACGGCGGCATCGGCGGCGGTGTGAGCGGTGGAATTGGCGGCGGCGTGTCTGGCGGTGTCCAGGGGTCTGCTGAGGGAGGCATCGGTGGTGGTGTCTCTGGCTCGGCCCACGGCGGCATTGGCGGTGGTGTGAGTGGTGTAATTGCAGGCGGCGTGTCCGGAAATGGTAACATTGATGCCAACGGCGGTGTGTCTGGTGGAGTTGGTGGTGGCGTGTCGGTCGGAAGTGGCCGAGATGTGTCGGCCGGTTTTTCTGGCCACGGCGGAGTTTCCGTCAGCAATTCGAACGGTTCCGAGTACAAGTGGTCTGCGAAGGGTAGCGTGTCCATTGGAAAATCATCTGGAAAGAAGGGAACTAGCGGCGGCAAGACGTCCACTTCTTACAACAACAAGAGCGACAGCTCTTCCACTTCCAAGACGAACAGCAGCAAAAGCACAGGCGCTCAGAAGAGCTCAAGTGCATCCAAAAAGTCGACCGGCAACTCTGAGAGCAGCGGCAAGTGGTTCACCAACTGGTGGAAGTCGGGCTCGGCAACCAAGTCTGCGACGCCGTGCCCGAACTCAAAGTCTACCACCTCGACCACTACTTCCGGCAAGTCCTCGACAACCCAATCCCAGTCGCTTCGGCAATGAGCGCCGGTGCACTCTCCAACCAGCAGCAATTCATTTTCTAGTTTTGTAGTGTTCCATTCAAATCCCCATTTTAGAGCTGCAAATACATCTTGAAGTATCCTTTTCCCGTGTGGACATCCTCCTTTTTGACCTTGTTCCCCACCAAAATGGCCAAATATGCACCGCCGGAGTGGAGCGCTCTGGGCAGAAACGCGTTCGGCATTTTCATGGAGGTTATCAAGGGCGGCCTTGGTGGTGGAGAGTCTGTCACTTCCGCACTGATGGCCACAGCACCGAGAAAACGCCGAGCAAATCAGATATGTGCACGCCGTGCAGCGTGCACTGCACGTAAAATTTACTTCTGGGGTTAACACACACAATACCAGCGGCGCATCGGCCTCTACAGGCCAGCTTAGAAGAATAGTAAAAGGCGCCAAGGCAGCGACAAGAAAGAATTTGATCACACGCGTTGGTCAGCAGGAACACTGGGCCCTCAATGCAATGTCAACTTCTGGGAGCAGCTTCGCAGCGGCGCTGCACAGAAGACATATGAAGCGCTGGTATCAACAACGTTGTCGGCGAGCGATAGCTACTCTGTCTTGAGGCGCTTTGAAGGACAAGAGATCAAACTTCCGGTCGGCGGCAAGACGGCGTGTACGTTGGTGGTGCGGGTGCTACGTCAACGTGAGCGCACGGACCCGACGGGCACGTGGTTACAACTCCGTCCTCGCACCGGACGCAAGCACCAGCTGCGCTCAGACTCTGGGGGCGCCGGTTGTGGGGGATACCAAGTATGGCGGGCGTCCAGCCGAGCGGCTCTACCTCCATGCGAAGCGTATTCGTTTCCCAGACCCGTTCACGCCTGGCCGGTTCGTGGAGGTGGCTTGCGAGATGGCGGTCCCTCAGCAATAAGGGCGAAACGCGGTTATCGGTTTGCGGCGAATGGAACGAAGTTGTGAGTCCTTGTGTTAGGGTGGCCATTCTGGAATGAACGGTCAACCAACGGTAGCGTTGTCGGCCCAGCATTCGTGTTGAAGAAGACCATTTTTTCTTACTTTGTCCGAGACGGCGCCAAGAAACAGAAGACAAGCAAGAACACCAAGACGATGCCAGAGGTAACGCCCCCTACGCGTGGATCCTCGTATGCCAGTTGTACCTACGGTCGAGCCTCCCAAATCCTCTCCTGCGTCACTACGGTAGTTCTCTTGTGAATGAAGCCCGTAGCATCACCATCAATCAGCTGGCGCCTCTTCTCGGTAATAATTTTCCGGCTGCGAGGATTCCAGTGCTTCCGGGACCACTTCGAAGGTTGCTGCTACCGCCTTGCTCCAGACACTCTCGAATATATGAGCGAATTTCCCAGTTATCAATTCCCGTTGACGCTGGGCAATATATTTGCCATGTAACGGTGATCACGGCTCCAAACCAGGTAAAATCAATTTTGCATTTTGTTCATCGAAGATTCGACTGAATTGGAGGAAAATCAACTCGATTTTATCTAACGAGAGGCAAAGACAACCGTTTGGTTTCAAACCCTGAGTCATTGGTGTTGATACTGAACAACAATCCGAACGCATGACGCAGTCCATCGACTTCACTAGACGGGAATACTTCTTAGCCGTATGAACATGAAGACTTAACGAAACCACAGAGATATCCCCCTCACTCAGCAGCTAGTAGCTAGTCCCTGTTCTTGGCCTGAACTGCAACCGCCTTGATGAGGTCCAGCATCATGGCCTGCTGCTGCTGGATGTGCTCAGCAACTGCGCGTGTTGGTTCTGCTGGGCTTCCACCTGCGCGCGTTGTAGCCGCTCGAGCTGACGCACCTGCTCGTCGGCGTGTCGCCGCTGGTCGGCAAGCTCGCGTTCCATCCGGATCTCCAGCAGCTCCAGGCGGCGCTGGCCATCGCGGTCGGCTTCTCCTGTGGCCTCTGCGACGGCGATCGCTGCAGCAACTACGCCCACCTTGGCAACGGCAGCATCGTGCTGATTGACATTGGGCTGCGAAGGCGGCTCGCCTCTCCGCGTGCGCATGTCCTCCTGGAACTCCTCGAACGCGGTTTGCTGTCGGTGCATCTCTACTAGCAGCCCGCGCTTACGCTCATACTCCTCGACCGTCCCCGACTTCCGCAGTGCAGCGACGTTCCCAGCACGAAGATGATCCAGCAGCAGCGCCACACGAGCCTGGCAAGCTCCTGCGGACTTGTCGAGATTGAAGTCGTTGTGCTCTCTAAGCTGCTGGCACACCTCCTGCCACCCGTCCATAACGTGTGGATGTGTCCAAGGCTTGGCCAACAGCACCTGAGTGAGCAGCAGGATGTCATCCGCCGACACGAACTGCTTCCGCCTGGCTCCTGGCCTCGCGGCGGGAGTCGAAGTCGCAGTCTTTTTCCGCGGCGATGCGGCCTCGCCCTCCGTTTCGGCTCCATCGTTCGCCTCCTCTCGGACCCGCTTCGTCCCTGCAGCTTTAGTGGACACGAGGTTCATTGTCGGGCTAGCGACGTCTTCCTTCGTCTCCGTCATCCCGGTGTCCGTCACGATCTCAGTCTCTGGCGCTGCTTCTTCACCCTCCACTGTCACCGCAGCCTCCTCCTCGACCATCGCAGGGCCCTCCACCGCCGTTTGCTGACTTCGCGCTGTCCGCTGCGAGCGGTGCAGGCCGTGGCGCTTTTTGAAGCGCTGCACCCAGCCCAAGACACGGACTGCCGGGCCCGAGGAGCTCGTTGGTCTTTTCCCACAGCTGCCCCTCGCTCAGCACGGGCGGCTCGTCTTGGTCCGACTGCAGCTGGCGGGCCACTACGAGCTCGAACAGCTTCTGCTCCATGTCCGGGTAGCGGCCGCTCTGCACGCGCTTGGCCGTCGGATTGGCGCTCTCCTCCTGGGGCGAGCTGGCGATCTTGCTGATGGTGGAGCGGCCTGCCCACTTGCCGAACTGCGCGTGCGCCCACTCGCGCAGCTGCTCCTGCGTCAGCTCGGGTCGCTCGCGGTGCACGGCGCGCAGTTGGTTCTTCTCGGCGATGGTCAGGTGATGCCGCGCGACGGTCATGCTGACGCACTTCAATCTCTTAGACGCGTTGGCCGGCTGGGCAGCGCAGAAGTGCTCTCAAAGCGGCGGGGAGAAACCACTGACTTGTTGTATGGACAAATGGTTCTTGTGCTCGTAAGGTTGCTGCAAGCGAGCCGTCTCTAAAAAACGATTTTGTTTTTAATCTAAATTACAGTACCGAGTTACCTTAGTTATGCCATACTCTTTGTTATGGCATACAGGTGCCATTGACCAATGGGAACACTCACGAGCAGGACCTCCTTGCATCCTTTGTTATCAAATACACTTCCCACACACCACCAATTTGCCTAACTTCTCAACGCTACAAATGGCTTCAACGCCACAAGTGGCCCCAACCCGGCGAAAACCGCCAGTAGGACGGCCACGCCTTCCAGGCGGAAAAGGTCGCGTTGCCAAGAAAAACGTCATCAAGGCCTACACCGCGGCCCACAAGCTGAAGGTCCTTCAGCACCTGGACAAACATGGCAAAATGGCAGCAACTATTGCTAAGTTTTATCTTACGCTAGGTGCGCATCAATATCAAAGCCGCCGGTTCCTGATCTACTCGCGGCGTCGATCGCTGGACAAGATTGCTGCAGCATGCGACTCTCCTCGTGAGGCGAAGAAGAAGAAGTCAAGGTCGAGCGGTGAGGCAACGGTCCTGCCCAAGACGGCGGAGTTAAAGCTGGTTGATTGGGTAAATGAGCTTCGAGACGAAGGCGTACCGGTAACGCCCATGATGCTGAGGCTACAGGCCCTAGACGAAGCAGCATCGAGCGGCGTTGAGGAGTTTAAGGCGTCATGGTGTTGGCAAAGCCTTTTCAAGGCTCGATACCGTCTATCCCTGCGTGCCAAGACGCGCCAAGGGCAGATTCGCCCCCCCCCCCGAACTTGCCCAAATTGCCCAAGATTTCGCCAACGAGGTCTTTGAGAAGGCACGCAGCCTTGGTGTCACCAACATCTACAACGCCAATCAGACAGGTAGTTCGGTGTGGCTAATATTTAAGTTGGTTGTTATGAAAGTTTAACGGTGTGCTGTGTTAGCTGTGAATTTTGAATATTTGCCCAGGCGAACGTTAGCGAGGAAGGGAAGTAAAACGGTTTGGGTCAAATGCGGTGGTAAATCGAAAGAGAGGGCAACCGTAATGCTGTTGGGCGATTCAGAAGGTACCAAATACCCTCCTTTTGCTGTGTTTAAAGTTCGATCGTCCACAAAGTTGGATAACCAACAAGCGAATGTTCAGTTCCGGAATGGGTTTGGTATCCATATCTGGAAGTCTATCGCCAAAGCTCAGCGTGCGACTGGGATGCAAGTGTACGGTAATGGTAAAGGTACGCTTATTGCTTTGGATATGTCCTCAAACAACAATATTCTAATTATCAATTTGCATTATTGTAGGCTGGTGGAACGGGGAATTGACGGTAAAGTGGCTCCGCTATCACTTTGGGTCACGCGAGGACCCGACCAAACCCATCCTCCTTTTGCTTGATGACTTCTCGGGCCATTGGACTTCGGAGGTCACTACGTATGCAGAAACTATCAAGGTAACGTTGATGAAAGTACCGCCGAATGCAACCTCTGTCTGACAGCCCGCCGACGCTACGTGGAACGGGCCAGTCAAGATGCGACTGCGAAATGCATGGATTCATGACTTGAAGAACCAGCTTGCTGCGCGTGTGCCTGGGATGCCGTTTAAGTTGAAGCCCCCGGATCGTTCATTGCTGTGCGAGTGGGTGAGTGCAGCCTGGAATGATGTGTCGGCGACGACGATTCAAGCTGGATTTCGTTACTGCGGACTCACTCAGCACGAAGACGATGCCCAGCATCCACCCAAGGAGGTTGAATCGCTGCAACCTTCCCAATGCCCACCCGAGCACGTTGAACCACTGCAAGCTGACAACGAGCTTTCTCAAGCCATGCTCCTTTCCGACATGATTAACACTAGTGTACAGCAGTTTAGATTGGAAGACGACTTCGATGACCTCTTTCGTGCTGTGGCTAATGATGCCAATCATTAAACTACATTTGCCTTGTTAAATGCAGATCCATTTAGCCAGGGCAGGCGAGTTCTAGTCTATACACTGCAGATCAGGTGTATGGCATAACTAAGGTAATTCGGTAATGTGCATGAACAAGCACATAACCTGACTTTATTATACCTGACTGAACTAAGAGTATCACAGTTTCTGTATTACTATTTTCAGATAAGATAGCCTTTTACTGGGATAGCAGATGGCCTGAAGGGCGCTGCTGCACAGCCCAAATCAGGTTAATTCGCGCCACGGTAACTGAAGCCGGTAACTGAAGCCGGTAACTGAAGCCGATAACTGGAGCCGGTAACTGAAGCTGGTAGCTGAAGCCTGTTTTAAAGCTTCTAAAGCACTACCGGTATATGCGGTATACTGAACAGGAGACCGGTGTCGAATGATGGCCGTTGGCTACAGTTGGCTACAGCAAGTGTGCTACGTATTGTGAATTCCGTCTATATTTAGAGATCTTGGCCAATTACATCAATCGCCCATTTACAATTCCCAAGATATTTTTGTCAATCGCGCAAGGAGGTCCATAGGAGGTCCATAGTCGTACTTAAAAACGGGAGAATAGTCGCGATTCAACCGATGGTCCAAGAAATTTTTGAGTAGAACCCACAATATCAACAATATAAATAACGCAAACATCAAAAACGTCACTTTGCTGCGAGTGCCGTGCGAAGGCTGGGATAAGAACTAATAGCATACACGTCGCGAACTTTAGATTTATACTTTCAACCAACATCGAGCTAGGCTTTTTGGGCGCAGATGCTGCGGCTGCGAAGCAGGCGCAGTAGATGCGTCTTAGACCTCGAAAACGACGTCATGAATACAGGTCGGCAAAGTACAGAAATTGAACTTTCATAAAGACAAAAAAGCCACACGGTTAGCTATCCCAGCCTAAGCATAGCCCTAGTTTATCAATGCGGCGCGGCACAGGGGTTGCTTCTTCACGCACATTACTGACAGTAATTTACTGTATAGTATTTGCAAAACACGGCGTGGCAAGGTGAGGCACCAGGTGAAGTGTCTACGAAAGTGGATCGAACTCTCGTCGCGCCCACTGCTCTCGTTCCGAGCGCGTTCAGTAGTAGGCCGTCCACTTCAACTTGTACAGCCAATCAGTGAGGAGCCGATGGATGTATTTCGTGCAGTTGCTGTCAATTGCAGCGTGGTCGGCGTTGACAACGAGGAAAGACTGGCTAGTGCGGGCTACGGGAAGCCGTGAAAGTGTTGAAAAACGGGCCTCGAATTCGTACCTTTTGTCGTGCATTTGTCGTGAATTGCCAGACGACTGCGGGTGGTAACCGTTTGGTAGCGTGGCGCAACACATAATGTCGCCGACGAAGCTACTCGAAGTATCGTCTAGGGCAAGAAGCTGATGCAGGTCGCTCATCAGCCCGTTGCCGGCCACTAACTAGCCCCTTCTGCACTGCTGCGCTAAAGCTAGCACACAAAAATTGTAATATTTAATATCGCCCATCGACGTAAGAGCCAAACGAAACAGCCCAATGGGCTCATCTTAGTCAGTTTGTCGCTCGCGGCCAACAAAAGCAAGCAAGCCACAACTTCACAATGCTGTGGTGGTTGTTTGCTTGCAGCTCTGTGAAGCTCGCGAGTCACGAGTCGATCTGCCGACGGCGACATGTATCTACGCCCCGCGAAGCCGTGCGGAACCCGCCCTCCTCGGTGTCGTGCCGGCGATCTTTTCGGCCCATTGAGCAGTCCGGATCGGTATTTTTCGACTCATTGCCGCCGGCTCAGAGCTGGCCGGAAATAGAGAGGAAGGGCGAGCGCCACGCGCGACTGCGGCCGATGCGCCCACCCACGACACTCTGCTATCTGCCCACGACCGCGCACGACGAGCCGTAGCGATGAACCAACTCGAAGTTCCCTTTGGCCGCGACCCGCGCGAGCTCCTAGCAGTGTCGGTCGCCGGCCTTCCTCCTCCAGCACCGTCGTCTATCAAGAAAGACGACGGCCCCGAGGTCGACCAAGACGACGACGAGCAGAGTCAGCAGCAGCAAGACAGCGAGCTGACCGGCGGTCTCGACGGTGACAACAGTGGCAACCAGGGTGCGGCCAACGGTTCCTCGGACACCGCGTGCGAGCCGATGGTCACGTACGACGGTTTCGAGTCGGTGGGCAAGCCGTTTGGCTTGGCGGCCCGGCCGCGCTTCGGCCTGGTCGACGATGGGGACGAGGACGTCGTGAACGTGTGCTCACCTATTGTCTGCAAGCCTTCGGGCTCCGGTACTTCTCGCTCACGAGCAATGAGTCCGACGTGCGTGTCAGCGTTGGCACGTGACGCCGTCGAGAAAGACAAAGAAGACGACTTGGAGGAACTCTCGTGGTCCATCCAGGAGTTCCAGGAGTACCTGGGTATGCTCGAGCTACTGCAGGAAATGTGCGGCAACTCCGAAGGCGAGGAGATGAGTCTGTCGGCCGACAGTCTCGGCCAGATGGAGCGGCTTCTCACGTCGCTCCTGCCCCAGGGAGCTTGATCGTGCACGACAACCACTAGACGACACTCGAATGTCTTTAGCGTTAGACTTCTTCATTCTATCAGCAGTAGCCTTTGTACAAGTTACTCATCGAAATAGACGCGGCTGCATCTCGTGATACGCTGTCTCCACTGCCTGGTTAATGATTCTCTCGGAGTTTGAGGTGCGGTGTTGCAGCGCAAGTTGACTGGGGTTTTCGGTAGCGGGGTTCGGATCCAGCTTGTCCGGTCGGTAAACGGTGATTTTGCCCTCCGCGGGCCGTGGGTGGGGCTGTTGGCCGCTACGTACGATCGCAGCCCCCGCGTGTCGAATCGAACAAGACGCTTCGTGCTGGTTTCCACGCTTCACTCCTTTCTTGTTCGACTTCAGCGACAGTTGCTTGGCTGGTTTCGTTGGGCTCGCCATCACGACTTCTGGGGCTCGCTGAGCTTGTGCTGGCGGCAGAAAGAGACACGGAGAGATCGAGTCACGCTTCTCACTTTCTTGTGGGGCGCGCTCGGAGATTAGCGCGTGAATCGCATCGTTGCTTCTCGATGCCGCGTGTGTCAGTTCCGCCTCCATTGTGGCGGTCACTCGATCGCCTGCGTCGAACGTGAAAAGGAGTGTGAACGCGATATCCAGCGTCGGGGGCGACGACGCTTGAACGCTTTCACCGTTCTCCTCCATCCAGAATGTGTACACGTGACCTCCTGGCAGCAGCGCGTTGTGCTGTAGCTGTGCGCGTTCGCCTTTCAAATAAAAGCGGGAGTGGCTGTCGAATAGAACAGCTTCGGGCACGTCCACCGTCTGCATTCCTGTGGCATCGCACACGCGGACCATGAGTTTGCCTCGGCCTTTCACGCTCTCCACCAGCAACTGCTCGAACTGGCGGATCATGAACACTAACGGAATACTGGTGGGCGTCAATGCACGTCTCTCGCGGCGGAAGAAGCGCAACGGGCCGTCGTCGATAGCTAGTGGGACCCCCACGTCTTCGGTGTTGTCGTTCTCGGCTTCGGTTGGTGTTTCTTCCTGTTTCTTTTGAGAGTGAACGCTAACGTGCTGCGCAGGAGGTGAAGGCATGTTAGCAAACATGCTGACACGCTTGGTTTTGCGACCCAAATCGACGTCATTGACCGACCGTCTTCGAGTCGGCAGTCCGAGCGAGGGCTTGGCCGACGGCCACGACTGTGGAGTGTCTCCAGCCGTGGTCGTTGGGAACAGCTCTTCGTACAGATCAAAGTAAATAGCATCATCCTTGAACGCTTCTTCGTCGACATTGCGTTGGCGCACGAGCTTGCCCGTGCGGTACCAGTCCAGGATCATCTCGAAGTGCTGCGGGTTGCGGTCAATGAAGAAGGCGTCGTCCAGACAGCTGATCTTGCCGCAACCGCACGTGATGATCTGGTTGAGCCTCTTGAGCGGGTGCTTGGCGATCAAACTCTCTTTACAACGAAAGAGCTTTCCGCCGACATCGAACGCCACGACTCTCGTGGGTTTGGAGTCGGCGTCTCGTAGATCAGACACGCTCTTTGAATGCCATGGCACGCGTGTGCGTCCCACCGTGTGATCCGGATCTAAGCTGCGGAAGGTTTCGTTGAAATAAGCGCCTTGGCTGATGGCTCTCGAAAGCACGGGCAGTCGCTCCGCCACGCTGCTAATGCTGGACCGCGCGGAGGTTGTGGGGGTCGGACTGTTCAATTCCGCGGCCTCTGTGGGCTTCCGCTGAATGGGGTTGTCGCTCCAGTCGATGGAAAGCGTCAGGTCGTCGTCTTTCTCGCTCGAGTCGGCGCTGCGTTCCGTGAAGAGCTCGTCCAGCAGGTCGTCACCGGCCACCACCACGTTGGCGTCCTCGTTCTCCTCCTCGCCGTCTCGTCTTTGGGTCATTCTGCTGTCAGCGATCGATCTCTCTGCCCCCGCGATGGAAGTCGAATGAGCGAGGAGGAGACGGCGTAGGGCAGGCGAGCGAGCACTATTATTCCCAAGGAAGGCATATCAATGCCACGAAAGGGCAGTGAAAAAAGCGTAATCCGATTGGCTATTATTGATGTTGAAGCTAGGTGCAACGAACGACCTTGTCCCGATTTTTACGTATCGGCAAAGGTAGAATTCATGTATGTATGTAGCCCATGCCGAGGTGATGTCATAGACACCGTCAATGGCATTTGCTAGTATGATGTTCGCGGACTTCTACGGATTCTCGAGCCGCGGTCTCTCCTTTTGGCGTTGGCCATTTCTACAGGCGACGACCTTAACTCTTCCGACGTATGACATCGGTCGTTTCGCCGAGAATATGGGCTCAGAGCTGGTCTTTGCGATGCTTGGCCAGGAGCGCCTCGCTCGTCTATTGCCGTTGTTCTTGCAGTAGCGGCGACGACGAAACACATAGCGGAGCCCGGAAAACTGTTTTAAAACCGGAGGGTGCAGGGTGTATTGTTCGAGATGATGGTGCAAGTCTGCAAGTGCCGATGAAGCTTGAGTGCTGTGCGCAATGAGGTTATCGGCCACATGCGCGTTGCTCGGTGGGGCCAGTGCGGGCCTGATGATGTTGTCGTGGGGAGCTGTGGCTGGAACTGCAGCTCCGCTCCGAGCACGTCGAACACCAACAACAACAACTCATCTTCGAGTTACAGAGAATCCCGACCGGCTCCATCGCCGTATCCTTGGCATTGGTAACACGCGCTAGAATCTTGATTGGCTTCGTGGGCAACGGTTTGCTGCTCTTCCCACTTCCAGCATGTATTTTTCACCGTGGGCTTTGAAACGGAAGGACAGCCTGCTGATCTTGCCAGCGCACAACCCCCGCTTCCTGCTTGCGGATCGCCTAGAGCTGCCGGAGTTAGCGCATGTGGTTCGCGGTGCCGGTTGGAGGTGCACTGGCACAGGTCGGTTCAGCGCTATTGTTCAGCAGCACGCACAACGCGTTGCCTGCCTTCTTCTTTCGACCCCACCACGCAGAAGAGGCACGACTCACTTCTAACAGCATTGAGCTGCCCACTAGCTATGCATCTCAGAGCGTTGCCCTCTCCCCCATGTTCTGCGCGAAAACTCACGCTTCATGTCCTCAGAAGCTGCAGCCAAGACTTGTGCAGTCATACTTGTATCATGTTGAAGTTGTTCTCGAAAGGAACCAATGGGCATCGATATTGCTCGCACAACATTCCCCTTCAAGCGACCTTCACGCGACCGCCATATGTTCATTGATCAGCAGCCTCAGAGCCAACATGACCCATCGAGCTGCCCTCCTCCGCTCGGCGCTGTGCCTCACGACGGGCAAGTACCTGCTACGTGGATCGTCGCCGCCCTATTCTAACTAGCCAATTCCACCGCAGCTAAGCCGCGACCTTCGCCCACGCTCTTCTGCTTCCCCGGTCTCGAGTCCGCGCCTTGGCATGACACAAGCAAGTTCGACTGGGTGCAGCGCCTCGAGGCCAATCGCGAGACCATCACCAACGAGTTCCTCGCGCTCAAGAAGCAACGCGATACACTGGCTGAAAACGCGCAGGCTGTGACCGGCGAGGCCAATGACTACAAGCTTTACGACAAGGAACACCAGCTGCATCAGGGCCAGTGGGATTGGCTCTCGTACGTGACGCAGGGCCGACGCCAGGCGGACTTCGCGGTGCAATGTCCCAAGACGGTGGAGATTCTGGAGAGCATTCCTGGCTTCATGGCGGGGCTGCCGTTCGCCTACGCTTTCTTCTCCATCCTTAAGCCCGAGGTGAGCAGCCACGAATTGGGGAAGTGAGCGAGTTGTGACTGACACGTACAGTATGTACTTGGTCGTTGATAGTCGAGCATCAAGGCGCACTCGGCTCCGTGCAACATCCGACTGCGTTGTCACTTTCCACTGTTTGTTCCAGAAGGCTGCGGCATTCGCGTTGGCGACCAGACGCGGGAGTGGGAGGAAGGCAAGGCGCTCGTGCTGGACGGTAAGAGATCAAGTGCGCGCTGGTGTCTTGTGCGCGTTGTTGATGACGTTGTGGTTTGTTGTTTTTCACTTGTTCAGATGCATTTGACCACGAGGTGTGGCATAATGGCAACAAGGGAGACCGCGTGCTGCTGCTGTTCGACTTCTGGCACCCGGATCTCGTCCAGGAAGAGCGCGAAGCGATCACCGAGATGTTCAAGGGCGCTAAGGAAAAGGGCTGGCTCAAGGACTACGAGTAATGGTGTAGATCAGCCGCTGTGTTAAGCTAAGAAATCGTGTCAATTAAGGCAGCAGCTCGTCCAATCCGCCACAGCACTTCTCGGAGCCTCGTGCTTCTTCCTTTCGCAACGGAGTCATCGAAAGATAGCCAGCCTTCTGCTCCGCATTGATCCTCGCACAGAGCTCGTGGATGTCCCCAGTATCCTGACCAGCTGTGTCTTCCTCTGCTTCGTGTTGTTCCAACTGTCCGTCGCTAACGCCGCTGCTGCTCGATTCGGAACACGACGCCGATCGCATCCGCCGCTTCGCCTTGTGCTTTCCACTGCTGCAATTCCTCTTCTCCATTCGACGTCTCTTCCGTTCCCTCTTCTCCTTCTTGCGTTCATTCTTCCTCCTCACTTCCATCAGCTTCTTGTAGAAAAGGTTCTCAGCGCAGGAGCTGCACGCGCGCACCTTGACGAGGCAGCGTTTTCGCTCGCCATGCTCGACGTACGCGAAGAGCAGCTCGTAGCTGCGTAGCCCCACGCGCTCGTCGCAGCGCTTATTGCCGCACGAGAACTGCCCTTTGCCCGCCACCACCTCCGACTCTGTGCGCCAACGGAGTCCAATCTTGCCTTCCTTGTATCTGGAAAGGTCGGCCAGCGCGTACTCGCGGAAGAGCTGCCGGTAGTAGCGCACGCTCATGCGGACCTGCCAGTCCGTCTCGCCATGCGTAGCGTCGGCCTCGTCATCGCGGATGAACTGAAACTTGCTCTTCAGCACCGCCAGGTCGTTCTGGGACACGTTGCAGTCGTTAGGGGCCGTTATGGAGCTGGTCTCGGTGGCTACGCTGTTGCTGCGGTGCGTGGAGGCCGAGTACAGCCGCATGAGGTCT
This sequence comes from Phytophthora crassamura, assembly GCA_033557995.1. Taxonomy (NCBI): domain Eukaryota; phylum Oomycota; class Peronosporomycetes; order Peronosporales; family Peronosporaceae; genus Phytophthora; species Phytophthora crassamura. Next base: position 1,179,178 of record JAUCED010000018.1, read on the forward strand.
TGGTGGCTGCGCAGATAGTTGAATTTCGCGTTAAATATGCAGCATTTGGGGGTGGCAGTGACATGGCTGGATAGCCAAGACGATGGAGAACAAGGCTGTGGTATTACCGGTGGAGCATGCGCTCGCGGGCCTGAGCGTCGGCCGCGGCCGGCGGAGGAACGGCTGGCGCCATGTGCAACGGTCCGTCGTACTTTAGTGGAATACCGGGGACAATTTCGCCAGACGACGGCTGGCACGGACAGCACATCGATGATGGGCAATTGGTGCTCGCTGGACAAGTCTTGCTGTGCAGGCGGGCAGGCGCTCTTGCCGTTCGTGTTCGTACATGTAGTTGCGGTTGGTACATGCAGTTGCGGTTGGCGGATCCAGCTCGGAAGCATGAAGAGCTGCACATGAACCGAGCAACCAGTGTGCTGCAGCATGGCGCCCACCAGGCACGGAATAGTAACTGGTCACCAGTCGCGCTTGACGAGTGAGGCCAGCATCTCTTCCTGTCTGCCCTACCCCAAATGGCCCTCCTCAGTCTTGCCCTTGTCTGGGGTGTTGCATTTTTGCAAATAGGTACAATTCTTCTTTATCCTCAAACTCGCCCTCAAATCAAGTCCCCTCTTCCGACGTGTGTGACAGGCCCTGTCCAGTGCGGATGCCAATGGCACTCTTCAACACGCCGTCCGCCCAGCAAAACCTCTAGAACGGCAGCGCGGGCGAGCGACTGCCACCATGATGCCCACCGGCGGACCGTCGTCCACGACAACGACCACCACATCTCCTATCAGCACAGTCACAAGCACCGCCGGCTCAACGTCAACCTCCGCCCCTTCCTCTTCTCTCCTCACGTCCTCCTCATCGGGCTCCTCCTCTTCCGATGGCACGGAGCTGCTCACATCATGTCTATCCACCATCGTCGCCTACGACTACGACTACGCGCTGTGCGTCATGAACGCGGGCTTCTTCGAGGTCGACTCGTCCTCGTTCAGCGCGGCGGCTGGCTCCGACATCACGGCGTTGCTCTCCAGCGCGAGCGGCTCGACAACTGTCGACGCGACAGGATCATGCTCGCTCACGTGCACCAAGCCGACGATGGCGGCCTCCAGCTCGTGCTGCAGTGCCGCCAGCACCGTGGCCAGCTGTCCGCAGTCTTCGAGCAGCATCACGTACTGCAAGGGCGTGATCGAGGCCACGGTGGCCGACAGCCAGCAGTGTGGCCTGTCAGCGCAGAACACCGCGCTCATAGTGTGCGTAGCTGTCATCGCTGCACTGTTCACTGCACTGATGGTGGTGGCCAGGATACACGCCAAGAAGCAAGGCGTAGGAAAGGAAGAGGTCGAGTCCAGGTTCGCCGTGGCCTCCAGGGCCAAGTGGGAGGCCGCGCTGGCCGCGTGGAGACAGGTGACCAACCTCATCTGGAAGAACCTGCTCATCCGCCGCCGCAAACCCGTGTCTTTCGTGTTCGAGCTCCTCCTGCCGCTGCTGTTGACGCTGGCGCTGGTGTTTATCGCCAACCTGGATACGATTTTCGGCACGGGAGACGACTTCACGAGCTCGTCGGAGGCGGCTTCGAACTCCGGCACGATATTGTGTACGGGCCTGGACTCGCTCGCGTACACGAACTACGGCGCGCTGAGCACCAACATGTCGACGTTCTACAGCAGCGGCCAGAGCGTCGTGGGCCTCTTCCTGCTCATCAGCTACATCAAGTTTGTGTCCACGACGACGACGACCATGGTGATTGAGAAGGAGACGCGGATCCGAGAGGTCATGAAGATCATGGGCGTGTCGAACTTCACGCTGCTCTGCTCGTGGTGCCTGACCACGGCCATTTTGGCCACCCCGCTGGCGTGTATCATGGCTGCCGAGCTCAAGTACGGCCAGGTGTTCCCCATGGCGGAGTACGCGACGCTCGTGTTCCTGTTCTGGGCGCTGAGCTTGTCGATCGTGAGCTTCAGCTACTTCATCACGCCGTTCTTCAGCAAGTCCCGCGCTGCGTCCATCGCGTCGGTGTTGCTATGGCTCGTGTTGTTCTTCCCGTTCTTTTCCGTCATGTCCAAGTCCAATTCGTCGAAGCTTCTTGGCGCGCTTTCACCCCCGACTGCCTTCGCCCTCGCCATTGACGACTTGGTGCGCCGCGCTCAGCTTGGAAGAGGGCTGGCGTACGCAATGGGGATGGTAGAGTCTCCCGTGACGGTTCCCACAGCGTTCGCCATGAGCTGGTTTTTGATCTTGGACTCGTGCATCCTGTTCGTTCTTGGCTGGTACTTCGACAACGTCCTGCCGCAAGAGTTTGGCGTTCGTAAGCCGTGGAACTTCCTCTTGGTGAAGGACTATTGGCTTCCATTGCGTGCGATTAGCGGCGACAAGGAAGTGACGGTACTGGAATCCCCCAGCACGGCCTCGTCGCCCCAGACAAACTACTCGTTTGCTTCACCGCGGGGGGTGAGGTTGTTGCATCAGACTTCCTCGGACGGATCTATCGTGATGATGAAGGACAGGCCCGGGCTTGTCGCTTCGATTGAGCCCGTCAATGCCACGCTGTCCGCGCAAGAGCGCAAGGGAACGTGCCTCCAGATTCGAGGACTTCGCAAAGAGTTCCCGTCGGATGACGGGGAGGTGAACGTGGCAGTGCAAGGTTTAAACCTCACACTGTACGCTGGCCAGATCTCCGCACTGTTGGGCCACAATGGCGCAGGAAAGACCACGACGATCTCCATGCTGACGGGGCTCATTCCTCCTACGTCGGGCGATGCGACGCTGTACGGCCGCTCTGTTCGCCAAGACTTCAACGAGCTTCGCCAGATCATGGGCATTTGTCCGCAACACGACGTGCTTTTCAACGAGTTGACTGTCGAAGAGCACTTGCTGCTGTTTGGAACGATGAAGCACATCTCTTCTCTTCGCCTGAAGGAAGAGGTGGAGCGAATGATCCGGGAAGTGGGCTTGGTGGAGAAGAGGAAGGTTGCGGCCAGGAACCTCTCGGGCGGGCAGAAGCGCAAGCTGAGCGTCGCGTTGGCCTTCATGGGGGACAGTAAGCTCGTCTTCCTGGACGAGCCCACATCTGGCATGGACCCGTACTCTCGTCGGTTTACGTGGAACTTGCTGCAGCGCAACCGGGACGACCGCGTGATCGTGCTGACGACGCACTTCATGGACGAGGCGGACATTCTGGGCGACAGGATCGCCATCATGGCCGATGGCCAGCTCTGCTGCGCCGGAAGCTCCTTGTTCTTGAAGAAGCGGTACGGCGCGGGGTACAATTTGACCATGATCAAAGCGGCTGACTGCGACGTGGAGGCGGTGGCCACCTTTTTGCGCCACTTCGTGCCTGAAGCGAAATGCTTGAGTAATTTCGGCTCGGAGGTGGTCTTTCAGCTGCCATCCGCGTCGTCCGGGGTGTTCTCGACGATGCTGCAAGTGCTGGACGACGAGATGCACCGCCTGCACGTCGTCCAGTACGGCGTTTCCGTGACGACCTTGGAGGAAGTGTTCCTGCGCATCTCGCGCGACCGCGAAGAAGAGGCAGCCATGGGCGTCGCTGTCTGCGGCGTGGAAGCTGTGGACCAGATTCGCAAGACGTCGGCCACGTCAGCCAATTCTCGCGGAACGCTGTCGGGGCCGATCGCGTCTAACCCGACGGACCGGGCGACGGGGTGGAGCCAATACACTGCGCTGCTGACAAAGCGCGTGCGGATCGCCAAGAGGGACAAGAAGAACCTGCTGAATGCCGTGTTCATCCCGCTGCTCTTCCTGCTCATCCTGGTTGCTCTCCCGGAGATCGACGTGGCCAGCTTCATGACGACGAGTGACTACGCCACCGAACTGGCCTCGGCGGCTCGGCAAGGCAGGTGTTCGAGCGCCAACTTCACGCTAGTGTCTGTGCCAAGCTCTTGCGCTACCTACCGCTTCCACTACTGCGAGCTCGGCGTCATTGACTGCAGCGCCTCGAGCTGCTGCGACAAGACGGACGTCGCCTCGCCCTACTATGCGTGCAACATGTGCGATGGCACGTCGTCTTCCAGCCCGGTGAGCCCGTGCTACAACAAGGCCTGCCTCAGCCAAGACGGCGCCAAGCTCCAGGCGACGCTGAATGCGTTCTTGACGTCCGTCGTGGTGATGCTCGCGTTCGCGTTCGTGCCGGCGGCGATCGTGGCCTTCGTCGTGCGCGAGAAGAGCCCGAACCAGAACGCCAAGAGCTTGCAGCTCATCTGCGGCGCCAATGTGGCAGCGTACTGGCTGTCGACGTGGACGCACGATATCGTCCTCATGCTGGTGACGGTCGTGGCGTCCATGATCCTGGTGCCGCTGTCCGATCGGACGTTGAGCAGCTCGATGGAGGTGTGGGGGGTCGTCTGTCTGGTCGGCTCGCACGCGCTGGCGGTGATCCCGATGGCGTACTTGTTCTCCTTCCGGTTCAAGAAGCACGCCGTGGCGCAGACGTCGCTGCTGGTGTTCGCGCTGTGCACTGGCGGGTTGCTGAGCATTTTCTCCTTCCTGTGCCGGCTGATCGACTTTGATCTGAGTCCAGGCAACACGTCCGACAACTTGACGCTGTCTTCGCTCGACCGGAACTATCTGCGTTGGGTCTTCCTGCTCTTCCCGGGCTACAGCCTCAACAACGGCATCTACGAGATCGCCACGCGAAAGCTGAGCCGGAGCGCGCTGTATGGGAGCAGCAGTGACGCGATCGCCCCACCGTCGTTCTTTGGGCTTTGGCAGGGGCTTGGCACGGACGACACGTGCACTTCCTGCTGGGATGCCGCGAGTGGCGAGGATTGCTGCGTGCGCCACGTCTTCGACCTGGACGTGGCAGGAGCGCCCGTCGCGTACGCCGTGGTGGAGATCGTGGTCTTCATGCTGCTGCTGGTTGTTGTCGAGAGCCGCAGCCTGTCGTGGCGCCCGGAGCAGCGGCCGCAGTGGGCGCCCAACGAGGACGACGACGTGGCCAGGGAACGCCAAAAGGTGGAGCGCTCACCTCCCACGCCAGACGACAGCGTGTTCATCCGCAACTTGCGCCAGCAGTTCGGCGACGGCGGGAAAGTCGCGCTGGACAATCTGTGCCTCTCGGTCTCCAGGGGCGAATGCTTTGGGTACCTGGGCATCAACGGAGCCGGCAAGTCGACGACGATGAAAGTGCTGACGGGCGAGATGGCCCCTACGAATGGGTTCGTGACGCTGGGAGGCTACGACTTGTCTCGGGCGCGGGCCAAAGCGCGCCGAGTGGTCGGCTACTGCCCGCAGTTCGACTCGCTGCACGATCTGCTGACGGTGGAAGAGCAGCTGGAGCTGTACGCGCGGCTCAAGGGCATTCCTGGCGACCGTGTGACCAAGGCCGTGGCCCAGAAGATCGACGAGGTGGGGCTCGCCGAGTACCGGTACAAGCTGACGCGAGGCCTGAGCGGCGGCAACAAGCGCAAGCTCTCCACGGCCATCGCGTTGATTGGGTCTCCGCGTATCGTCTTCCTGGACGAACCGTCCACGGGCGTCGACCCGAGCTCGCGTCGGAAGATGTGGGACGTGATCGCCAGCGTCTGCGCCGCCAAGGAGTCGTGCGTGGTGCTGACGACGCACAGCATGGAGGAGTGCGAAGCTCTCTGCACACGCGTCGGCATCTTGGTGAGCGGGAAGCTGAAATGCCTCGGCAGCGTCGAGCACCTCAAGCACAAGTTCGGTCGAGGGTACATCGTGGAGGTCAAGCTGCGGGAGCCTCGCTCGGCGTCTGTCGCGAGGCTGCAGCTGGAAGTGTACCGCATCCTGGGCGGTAACTGCGCCGGCGTCGCAGCAGCCCAAGTCGCCAGCCTGTGCTCTTCTCTCGGTGCTCCAACCCGCGCCCAGCAGATGCTGGACGGCGATGGCAACGGCAGCGTGGTCAACAGCTACCTCGAGACGTGGGGCGTCGTCCCAATCGACGTCTTCTGCGCGTGGTGGCACACGGAGGACACGGGCTCGGCGTTGCTGGCGTTCTTTCAGTCCAAGTTCCCGGGCTGCCAGCTCGTCGAGCACCAGGGCGACCACTTCCGCTTCCAGGTGCCCAAGCAGTCGCTGCGGCCGTACGCGATCTTCGGGCTGCTCGAGGAGAACAAGGAGCAGCTCCACGTGAGCGAGTACGGCGTGAGCGAGACGTCGCTGGAGCACATTTTCAACACGATGGCCGCCCAGCAAGGAGAGGAGCAGCTGCTAGCCAGCGCCAGATACCGCGGGCCGTAGACCAAGTACAATAATGCACGACTAACGACGAATGTTTGCGATCCGATTGACTTCCTGCTTGGAGTGTTAGTAGCCGAGCTTGTCGTTCAACTTCGTACGTCCGTCTCCGGTTTGGTTGGACGGCGGCACCCACACCTGATCGCCTCCCTCCAGCGTGTCGGAGTCGACGCTCGGCTGTTCACTTCGTGTGCTCGGCTTCGGCTGCTGACGTGGTGCGCCCATTGTAGGGCCTGAAATCCGTCGCCGCTTCGGTGCGTGAGACTCGGACGCAGGTTGCTCTGGGGCTGTCTGAGGTGCTACTGCACGTGCCTTGGGCTTGTCGACTTGACTGGGTTTCTTCTCTTGTGGAGTTGCTGTGCACTCGGGCTTTGAGTCTTGCTTGGTTGCCACTTCGGCTTTGATTGGTTCGGATGACTTCGACTTAACGGATGCAGCAGCATCAGAGGCAGGAGATTCGCCTACGCGCGTTGTTTTTAAAAGAAAGCCGGGCGATATGCTCTTTGCGGTCTCTTCCACGGGCTTCTGTACTGGCAAAGCGGCCAATGCAGGTGTGGCCACTGCTAGCAGTTGACGCTGGCGCTTCAGCTCCCCCTCCAGCGCTGCTTTCCGTGTTGTAAGCGTGTCTACTTCGCTCACGTGCAGCTGTGTGGTTGTCGCTGCCATGAAGGAATCCAACGGGTCTGCTTCCTCTTCATGCTTGCGTTCTCCACTTGGAGCCTGATTCTCAGCAGCCTTTGCCGACGCAGCGGACATATCATCCTGTAAGTTCACAAGCTCGGCTTCCAGCTTCTTGACGGCAGCCTGAATGGAGTCTGCAGTTAGCACCTCGCTCTTTGGTACCCGCGCTGCTGGAGTCGCCATCGCTGCAGCAGGAGCAGCACTAGAACCTGCCACCTTCTCCTTCCGCGCCGCCATCTTCTGCTGGTTGGCCTTGGTCCGGTCGTAGAAGTCGTCTTCGTCGCTGTTGTAGCCGTACAGTTCCTCGTTGACATTCCTCTTCTTCCTCACAGCAGCACCAGACGCGCCAGTCGTCTTGATCCGTTGGTCGTTCTTGGCGTGAATGCGTGCTTCTAGCTCGTCGATCTCCTTCATCAGCGCCTCAATGCGTTGCTCGTTGCGCTCCAGTGTGCGCTGCTGGCCCTCCGACAGTCCGTCCAGCTGATTCTGCTTGGCCAGGATCCTCGACTTCTCCAGCTTGAGGTTCTCCATCTTCCGGATGCGCGTCTGCAACTGCTGGTACACTCGCTGGTCCTTCTCGTTCACGTGCGAGTCGCTCACGCTCGACTTGTACGGCTGCTCTTCTTCCTTCATCTACCAAAGCACAACACAACGCACCGTCAATCCCGTTATTATCTCGTACTCTCCACGGCTCCTTACATTGCGAAGGTAGTCCGGCAAATCGTCTTTGGCTTTGGCCGTATCCTCCTCCCCATCGCTCGCGTCGTCGTCCTCTTCAGCATCTTCTCCGAACCCCCACGATGCCCCGCGCTGCTCCTCCTGCTTCTTCTCGGCCTGAACCACCTCCCTCTTCTTGGCCAGCCGTTCCCGGAAATTGGCCAGGTTGAGCGACTCGTACTCGGCCGGCAGCAGCTCCGGCGGGCCGCACACGGCGTATAGCCGCGTTGACTCGCCGAACACGACCACGTCGCCGATGTGCAACCGCACGAACTCCTCGGCCAGCACGCGCTTCTTGTTCACGAAGCAGCCGTGTGTACTGCGCAGGTCGTACAGGAACAGAGCGCCCTGCGCGTCAAACTGCAGCGCCGCGTGCACCCGCGAAATGGATGGATGTGCCAACGGGAGGTCGCACGCAGTCTCCATGCGGCCGGCCACTACGAAGCTACGGCCAGCGGTGCGCGGCAGCGACATACTCTCCACCACCAGGCCGCCCTTGATAACCTCCAGGAAGATGCCGAACGCGTTGCTGCCCGCAGCGCTCCACGCCGGCGGCGCATATTTGGCCATTGTTTTCTTGACAAATGGCAGAGATTTCTAAAAATTAAATGATGCACATTGAAAAAAACGACAAAAATGAATGCATTTGCAGCTCAAAAATATGGGAATTGGAATACCTACAAACTACTTCGAAGTAATAGACTATGAATTGCTGCTGTACCCGGCGCTTACTGACGAAGCGACTGGGACTGTGTTGTCGAGGATTTGCCGGAAGTAGGGATCGAGGTGGTAGACTTCGAGTTTGAGCACGGCGTCGCCGTCGCCGACTTGGTTGACGATGCCGACTTCCACCAGTTGGTGAACCACTTGCCGCTGCTCTCAGAGTTGCCGGTCGACTTTTTGGATGCACCGGGGCTCTTCTTAGCGCCTGTGCTCTTGCTGCTGCTTTTCGTCTTGGAAGTGGAAGACCTGTCGCTCTTGTTGTTGTAAGAAGTGGACGTCTTGCCGCCCCTAGTTCCCTTCTCTCCAGACGATTTTCCAGTGGACACGTTACCCTTCGCAGACCTCTTGTATTCGGAACCGTTCAAATTGCTGACGGAAACTCCGCCGCTGGCATCAATGTTACCATTTCCAGACACGCCGCCAGCACTTCCACCGCTCACACCGCCGCCGATGCCGCCGTGGGCCGAGCCAGAGACACCACCACTGATGCCTCCCTCAGCAGATCCCTGGACACCGCCCGACACGCCGCCAGACACGCCGCCGTTGGCCGAGCCCGAGACGTCGCCGCCAATTCCACCGCTCACACTGCCGCCGATGCCGCCGTGGGCCGAGCCAGAGACACCACCACTGATGCCTCCCTCAGCAGATCCCTGGACACCGCCCGACACGCCGCCAGACACGCCGCCGTTGGCCGAGCCCGAGACGTCGCCGCCAATTCCACCGCTCACACCGCCGCCGATGCCGCCGTGGGCCGAGCCAGAGACACCACCACCGATGCCTCCCTCAGCAGATCCCTGGACACCGCCCGACACGCCGCCAGACACGCCGCCGTTGGCCGAGCCCGAGACGTCGCCGCCAATTCCACCGCTCACACCGCCGCCGATGCCGCCGTGGGCCGAGCCAGAGACACCACCACTGATGCCTCCCTCAGCAGATCCCTGGACACCGCCCGACACGCCGCCAGACACGCCGCCGTTGGCCGAGCCCGAGACGTCGCCGCCAATTCCACCGCTCACACCGCCGCCGATGCCGCCGTGGGCCGAGCCAGAGACACCACCACCGATGCCTCCCTCAGCAGATCCCTGGACACCGCCCGACACGCCGCCAGACACGCCGCCGTTGGCCGAGCCCGAGACGTCGCCGCCAATTCCACCGCTCACACCGCCGCCGATGCCGCCGTGGGCCGAGCCAGAGACACCACCACTGATGCCTCCCTCAGCAGATCCCTGGACACCGCCCGACACGCCGCCAGACACGCCGCCGTTGGCCGAGCCCGAGACGTCGCCGCCAATTCCACCGCTCACACCGCCGCCGATGCCGCCGTGGGCCGAGCCAGAGACACCACCACTGATGCCTCCCTCAGCAGATCCCTGGACACCGCCCGACACGCCGCCAGACACGCCGCCGTTGGCCGAGCCCGAGACGTCGCCGCCAATTCCACCGCTCACACCGCCGCCGATGCCGCCGTGGGCCGAGCCAGAGACACCACCACTGATGCCTCCCTCAGCAGATCCCTGGACACCGCCCGACACGCCGCCAGACACGCCGCCGTTGGCCGAGCCCGAGACGTCGCCGCCAATTCCACCGCTCACACCGCCGCCGATGCCGCCGTGGGCCGAGCCAGAGACACCACCACTGATGCCTCCCTCAGCAGATCCCTGGACACCGCCCGACACGCCGCCAGACACGCCGCCGTTGGCCGAGCCCGAGACGCCGCCGCCAATTCCACCGCTCACACCGCCGCCGATGCCGCCGTGGGCCGAGCCAGAGACACCACCACCGATGCCTCCCTCAGCAGATCCCTGGACACCGCCCGACACGCCGCCAGACACGCCGCCGTTGGCCGAGCCCGAGACGTCGCCGCCAATTCCACCGCTCACACCGCCGCCGATGCCGCCGTGGGCCGAGCCAGAGACACCACCACTGATGCCTCCCTCAGCAGATCCCTGGACACCGCCCGACACGCCGCCAGACACGCCGCCGTTGGCCGAGCCCGAGACGCCGCCGCCAATTCCACCGCTCACACCGCCGCCGATGCCGCCGTGGGCCGAGCCAGAGACACCACCACCGATGCCTCCCTCAGCAGATCCCTGGACACCGCCCGACACGCCGCCAGACACGCCGCCGTTGGCCGAGCCCGAGACGCCGCCGCCAATTCCACCGCTCACACCGCCGCCGATGCCGCCGTGGGCCGAGCCAGAGACACCACCACCGATGCCTCCCTCAGCAGATCCCTGGACACCGCCCGACACGCCGCCAGACACGCCGCCGTTGGCCGAGCCCGAGACGTCGCCGCCAATTCCACCGCTCACACCGCCGCCGATGCCGCCGTGGGCCGAGCCAGAGACACCACCACCGATGCCTCCCTCAGCAGATCCCTGGACACCGCCCGACACGCCGCCAGACACGCCGCCGTTGGCCGAGCCCGAGACGCCGCCGCCAATTCCACCGCTCACACCGCCGCCGATGCCGCCGTGGGCCGAGCCAGAGACACCACCACTGATGCCTCCCTCAGCAGATCCCTGGACACCGCCCGACACGCCGCCAGACACGCCGCCGTTGGCCGAGCCCGAGACGCCGCCGTTGCTGCTCCCGTTGGTGATGCTTCGAGAGCTGTCGTCTTGGTTGTTGTTGCCTTGGTCCGTTTCAGTGGATTCGGATCCGGCCCAAACCGTGGCAGAAGGTGTTGTGACGCTCGGGGCCGTCGTTGGAGTTGCAGTCGTTGCTGCGGGGGTCACCGTTGGGGTGGTGGTTGACTTGGTCGTGTACGAGTCATCGCTGGAGATGCTTTGCTGAGCATGTTGTCTGTAGTTGCCAGCCTCCGTGAGCGAGCCCATGGCGGCAGCAATGATTGCGAGGTGCGCGATAATCTTGGTGAGGTTCATCTTGGACAAAAAACTGGGTAGACGGAGACTTGGACTGAAGAGAGACGTTGAGAAGGTGAACCACGCGCTGTTGCTAGGTTGCTGAAGTGCTTGGCAAAATTGAGAATGAGCTGGATGGGGAAGCGGCGGCATCGGGTGCTTCCGCTGGGCAGCTCGACGGGGGTGCTGGATTTGGTTTCGCGCAGTGCCAGACGGTAGCCCTCTCTACCAGCGCTAATAGTGCGATAGAGCTCCAGACACGACTCTCTAGCGCGGGCTGCCACATGACGGCAACGAGCGCGCCATGTGCTAGTGGTCCATTTTAGCGCGGATACTCCAAGACGCCGGATGGCCTCGACTGGCAAGAGAGAGCGGACTTGTTGACCAGCCCCAGTGTTGTGGTCACCTCGCGAAAGCAGGGATACAGCGACGGCCCCGGTACCAAATAGACCTAGCGCCACTGTGACTCGGCGATTGACATGCTCCAGCCCCACGTTGCCTTACGTCGGCCACGCACCGCTTCCCCACCAAAAATTGCTTAGTCCCCGTCGACAGCTCGCGGCGAGGCGGCTCCATTAATATTCACTGGGAGCCGGAGTGTCGAGGCCGAGTCGACTATGAGCGCGGCCACAGGTGGGAGCGCGGCCACAGGTGGAATAGCGGCGGAGACTGTCGCCTCTTACTATTTTTTCCCGTTTGGACTTCTCCACCTGGAGTCACAGCACCTGGTTGAAGAGTTGCAGCAGCGTTTGGATACTCACCAGAAGGAAAGCTGAGCTGCAACATGGTACCCTAGGGCGTGTGCCTGCCAAGCTCGCGAGCAGCGCGAAGCTCCGTAAAGAGGGCTGCGCTCGTTCGAAGTTTTACTGTCGCCTTGGGGGCCAGCACCCCAACGCTCGGATCAACAAGGGCGGTAGGTTTTCCATACAACTACAACGCTTGCTTGTCGGAGCAAGCCCAACAGCTCACCAGCACGCACGTTGTCAGATGGTTGGTAATCAGTATTGTCGCTGGCCGTTGGGCGCCCAGGTTTCCTGCTGATCAACATGTTTGCTCGACTTTTTCGGTGTAGCTGCCTTCGCCTTCGTTGGCGTTGGCGCCCTTTTGGATGCTGTAAGAACATCGTTGGGGTGGAGAGGCCGAGGTGCCGCTGGTTATTGTGAAAATAGAGTAAGTTTACTCGCGCAATGCCACCAAAGAAAAAGACAGCGTGCACATACCTGGCTTGCTCGGAGTCGCCGGGTTCGACGTCCTACCGCGCCGTCGTTGTGAATACTCGAATGCTAGGGTCATTCGGTGGATGGTCTCTTCGGTAGCAACAACAGCTTCCCTCTGTAGTATCACACGAAATACTCAGCCAACTGCTCCACTATCGGCAACATCCCCGAGCCAGCAACGTACCATGCCGTCGACTTGTGACGCCATGCTCTGGTACTTTGCCTCCAGGTAGTTGCACTTGGCTTGTGTGGAGCGGACTTCCTGCTCCAGCATCTCAATCTTGAAGTCGCGGTCTGCGCGCAGCCTCCGCTCATTGTCCAGCTCCTTGTTCATCTACATCTCCCGACAACAAACCACTACGGCATCAGTCCTCACTCCAAACCACGTTCACTCGACTCGTTCCATACCGTGTCCATCTTGCGGGCCAGCTCGAGTCCGACCTCCAGAGACTTATAGCACACGTCTCCGAGTCTCGCTTCCACCTCCACCTCTTCTCCCTGCTCCTCCCCAGCCTCGTGCTCAAACTCCGTCTCCTGCTCCACCTCCACCTCTTCTGGATTGAATCTCTGCGCCACCGTCTTCCCCGCCTCCGTACGCTTGAGACTTGGGGACTTGCGCATCTCGCTTTTCTGCGGCGTCTGGCGGTCGAGCCGCTCCGTCTCCGTCTCGAGCTCCCACAGCATCTGCTCCAGCACCTCCAACTCACCCTGCAGGCCGGCCCTCGTCTCCGGATCCATCCTGTCCTCGTTCTCGGGCTCCTGCAGCTGAAACGACACGCCGGCCGCGCGTCGCGGGGTCGGCTCCTCCATGTCCAAGGACACGTCCGCGAACTGCAGTTTCCTGGCCGTCTGCAGCTCCCCCGAGTCGGCCACGTCCTCCAACCGCGTGGCCCGCCTGCGGCCCTTGTACACGTCCTGTGGGGTGCTCCAGGCTGAGCTGTGTGTGCTCGCCGCCTTGAGGCGCCGCCTCGAGGCCGACGCGGCCGGACTGCGCGCCGCGAAGTGCGCCGCGCTCAACTGCTGCAACGCACGCTGGAGCTGCTGCTGCTGGTTTAGCTTGTAGTGCTTATCGTCCGTCAGATACGCGTTCCACTCGGGCTTGCGGGACCGCGTCGGCGTCGGCGTCGGCAGCGAGCTCGCGCTCCGGCCGCGAGGCGTCCGCCGCTTCATGGCACACTTCGACGAATGAATGCGACTTCTGAGAGGTCCTCTCAAAGTTGCATACTGGATGAATGCGACTTCAGAGGTCCTCTCAAGATCGCATACTCTAGTACTACTTCGAAGTACTACTACTAATAGTAGTACTTCGAAGCAAGTTGAAGCTCTTCTGCTGTTGGGGAAGTAATGCGAAGAGGGATAGTTGACACTTGGAAAAACGAGTTATTACGACACGAAATGCAGCCTTACTAGCTAGCTAGTCCTTGTGGGCGTTTGAGTACTGACGCACTACATCGAGTGGAGGGTGGGTCTCCTTGCCTGATGAGGAGACGTTTACTGGCGGAGCGAGCGGCGGCGGGACTGGGTGGCCGACTGCTGCGTGGTCGATTCGTCCGAGCTGGCTGACGTGGTGGCTGCGTACGAGTCCGCCGACGACGTGCCTGAGGACGTGGGCGACGTCGTTGCGGACGAAACACCGGTCTTGCCCGAGGTGGTCGTGCTGGTAGACATCGAAGAGGTAGCGGAGCCCGTCGAGGACGAGGACGTCGTGGCCACGGGAGTAGCAGTCGTGACCACGGGAGTAGCAGTCGTGGCCACGGGGGCAGCAGTCGTGGCCACGGGGGCAGCAGTCGTGGCCACGGGGGCAGCAGTCGTGGCCACGGGGGCAGCAGTCGTGGCCGGAGCAGTTGTGGTCTCCGTCTGAGTCGTGGAGGTCGAGGACGTCGTATCTGCGGTCTCTGTTGCCCCTCCGGTCTGACCCGAGGTCGTGTCGCTCGTGTCTGTGGAAGTGGTGCTTTCCGTCGACGTGCTCGGGTTGTTCGTGATCTCAATCCATGTACCGGTGCTGGTTGACGTTTCTGACGTCGTGTCGGACGAGCCCGAGCACGGAGTCTCAGCAGTGTCCGTCGTCGCGCCCCAAGTTCCCGTGGATCCCCAGGTATCGGAGGTCTCGCTGGCAGCCGTCACCGTTCCAGCTTGCTGAGTATCCGTAGTGCCCCATGAAGCTGTACCAGTGGTCGTGTCCGTCGATGCGGTACCCGTACTGCTGGATGCCGTGGCACTGCCGGTGGTGCCCTGCGTAGCGGTATCAGTGGAGGTGGTGCCTGTACCGGACCAAGTTTCTGTCGTGGTGGCACTGCCTGGCGTTTGCTGCGCCGTCGTGTCCGTCAAGGTGGTGTCGGTCATTCCCCAGGTGCCAGTCGAACTTTGCTCTCCCGAGCAAGGGGTCTCAGCCGACGTCGTGTCGGCAGTGCCCCAGCCAGATGTACCGGTCGTGGTTTCACCGCTCGTTGTTTGCTGCGCGGTGGTGTCGGTCGGCGTCGTGTCGGTGGCACCCCAGCCAGACGTACCGGTCGTGGTTTCACCGCTCGTTGTTTGCTGCGCGGTGGTGTCGGTCGACGTCGTGTCGGTGGCACCCCAGCCAGACGTACCGGTCGTGGTTTCACCGCTCGTTGTTTGCTGCGCGGTGGTGTCGGTCGGCGTCGTGTCGGTGGCACCCCAGCCAGACGTACCGGTCGTGGTTTCACCGCTCGTTGTTTGCTGCGCGGTGGTGTCGGTCGACGTCGTGTCGGTGGCACCCCAGCCAGACGTACCGGTCGTGGTTTCACCACTCGTCGTCTGCTGTGCCGTGGTGTCGGTCGAGGTCGTGTCGATGGTGCCCCATCCAGACGTACCGGTCATAGTTCCACCACTCGTTGTTTTCTGCGCGGTGGTGTCGGTGGAAGCTGCGTCGGTGCCAGTCGTGTCCGAGTCACCGCTAGCGCAAGGCGTCTCAGCTGAGTCCGTGGTGCCCGTCGAAGTGGTATCAGTTCCAGTGCTGGTGCCCCAGGTGTCCGTGCCACTCGTCGTATCGGTGCTGGTACCCTGCGTCGCCGTATCTGTGCCGGTCATCGTGCTGGCCGTGTTGGTGCCCGGCGTCGTCGCTATCGTTGATCCCGTCGAGGTGGAGGGTGACGACGCCGTGGTGGTGCCGGTTGAGGTAGTGGACGTCATCGTATCGGTCAACGGGGAGCTGGCGGTGGCCGAGCTCTGCTGGGTGGCCGAGTCGGTTGTGGTACTCGTGTACGAGTCGCCCGAGGACGTGGCTGATGAAGTGGAGACTCCCGTGCCCGTACCCGCTGCCTTGAGGTTACGCAGAGCGTTGTTCTGGCGAACGACCGAGTGCGTGTTGGGACCCACGACGTTGGCGGAGGCGTCCGCGAGGGAGCCCAAAGCCAGCGACAGCAAAGCGAGGTGCGCGAAGATCTTGCCGAGGTTCATTTTGCGAGGGTCGGATACTGCAGGTTGGAGCAAGTGGCGAGGATGTCAAGCGGAAGCGCTCGGAGTGGATGTCTGCTTGAGGAAAACGAAGCAAATTGGAGAATGAAAAGCTCAGGTGCATGAAAGCAGGACCAGGCTTGCTGCGTCTCCATCACCACTGGTGAACAGTCCTTACTTGACCAGGCTTCTCCGTTCCATCAGCGAGTCGAGTCCAGGTTGAGTCGGCGAGATACACCGAGAGGCAGGTCGAGTAGGCTGAAGACCGATCCTTTGCAGGGATATGCTCAGAGGCCACCATCTGTAGGATACAACTTCATTTTGTGAGCCGAATTTCGTAGCTGCTGCATGAACTGTATCGAGGGAGAATCGGCGTGATTGCCGTCGGCGTGGACACAAGTTCCTCGCAACGAAGACAGTCTCCACGGACTAAAGTGCTGTCATCGTCGTGAAGCTGAGCAGAGGGCTTGGCCAGCAGGTGACTACAAGTGGCCGCCGCCATCGGGATCCTGTTCACATCTTGGTGATAGTAGTCGGTGAGGCGCCGTTGCGTCGGACTTGCTAGAGCTTCCGTATCGTCCAGATGGACTGCGCGTAGTACCGGTATCCGCCATCGCTTTGTGCAAGCGTAAAGGACGCCTAAAAACATCGGCGAGCAGAGGCGCCGCACACATTGACATTCGGTTCCTGGCACGCTCGGACGAGATCCCATGCGACGGTGACGTTGGCGAGTCTCCGCTGTGCGCAACGATGGTAGAGACTCGCCGATGGGCAAAAAGTGTCCGCGTTAGATCTAATTGGCACTCGTCGCCACGTTGTTGATCAGCGTGTTCGGTGTGCGGCAGCACATCTTCAACATCTTCAGCGTGAAAAGCACTCCAAGGCTGCGAAACGAGAGCACTATTGCTCGAAGAGTCATTATGTTCGCAGCCGTTAGGTGTATGCAAGTATGTTAGTGTTGCTGCGAGCATACGCTGCAGCACCGTATACTCTTGTCATCGAGGTGCTGAGGGTCCGTAACGCGCGTTGTATGAGCGGGACAGTCAGTGCTCTGTTGGGGTTTAAATGGGAGCTTGTCGCTTCGCTGCGGCGCTCCTAGGCTTACAACGATCCCTACTCTTTGACGCGTAAATTGGAGCAAGTTGCACGAATGTCAACCTCAAGTGCTCGGAGTGGATGTCTGCTTATGGAGAACGAAGCAAATTGGAGAATGAAAGAGATCAGGTGCATGAAAGCAGGACCAGGCTTATTGTGTCTCCATCACCACTGATGAACAGTCCTTACTTGGCAATTTCACAGCAAGTGGAGTGCAGAGTGCTTGACTCGGCAGGTTATAGTCAAGTCCATGGGAATATCCTTTGCGGATAGAGAGTGGGTATTTGGCCCGAATGGAGGAAGGCGGGGGTGGACGCACATAAAACGGCCAACGGAGGCGAACGTGTGCGAGGTCGCGTAGCCGCAGCAAACCCGCTGCGGGGTGCCCGCGAAGCAGGGCCGCGGCGGTATTTGCGGAGGCGGGCCCAGCGCCGAGCTCAACAGCGAGCCGAGCACTGTAATGACCAGATCTTAGAATCTTTATGCCCGCAGGAGCGCAGCGAACTGCGTTTGCTCCGCTGCGCGTCGCAAAGATGACACCCGTCCTCGGGTGTCACACATCAAGAACAATCGGGCATGGTCGGGCATCAATCGGTCATGTTCGGGGAGAAAATGCTTGTCTATGTGACCCAGTCGGGCCAAATAACGACTGCCTTGCGGATATGCTTAAGAGGCCCATCTGTTGGATGGAGTTTAAGGCGACCATCGAGCTTCTGTGTTCTTCTCATTAACAAGTTTCTCAAGCGTAGAGGAGGATCGGACGACTAACTTTTCAACCTTGCAAAGGCGATTCACGCTCGCGCACTCGGACGCTGACGTGCTCTGTTCTAGTTGTTGATCGCTGGATAATGGCGCGAGTTGTGTCTGCCGGAAAACGAGTCATGCTGTGCATATATTAGTCCATGACACGTCTACAGTCTTCAAGCTCTAAGCAGAGCTCATCTTGGCCTGGTGGTCCGACCGGCCGCGCTTCACGCAGTCCTGGAATCGGCGTTTGAGCAGCTTGTCCTCAGGAGCAAGTTGCATGGCGGACCACATGGCACAGGCAGCCTCTTCGAAGAGTCCGAGGGCCTCCAGACACTGCCCCTCGCGGAAAAGCGCCTTGGGCCAGTCAGGACGCAGCTTCTTGGACACGCGCACGTCGTGCAGCGCCTGCTTGGCGTCGCCGGCGCCCAGGTGAGCGGCACAACGGTTGCTGTAGAGCGCAGCGTCGGCCGGAGTGATGGCAATCGCCTGCGAGTAGAGGGCCACCGCCGACGCGTAGTCCTTGGCCAGATAAGCCTTGTTGCCCTCATTCTTCAAACCAACGGCTTCCTCCGTCTTCTCGTCGCTCACCTCCACGGCTTCCGGGACGGCAATGTCCTCCTCCTTCTCGATCTCGGCCAGCTTCTTCTGGTTCTCGGCCTCCAGCTTGTCCTCCGTCGTCTGAGGCTCGTTGGCCGCAGCGGGGGCAGCGGCCGTCTTGTTCTTGGCAGCCTGCTCGTAGTACGCGTCCAGCTTGACCTTCTCCTCCGCCATGAGCTTGTCCAGGTCGGCGTCTTCGAAACCTTCCGTGATCGGCTTGAGCAGCGTCACGATCTCGTGGTGGCCCATGCCAGCAGCCAGCTGCAACGGCTTGGCGCCAGCGTCTGAAGCCATGTTGGCCACCTCCTTCGTGTCTTCCGCGCGGCAGTTCAGGAACTCCTGCACCACCGCGACGAAGCCGGTCTCAGCGGCCATGTGCAGCGCCGTGAGGCCGCCGTCCATCGTGAGCGACAGCGTGGCTCCCCCCTCAAGCAGCTCATTGACCACCACGGGCTTGTTCATGAGGCAAGCCAGCATGAGCGGCGTCACGCCGCCGGCGTTGGTCACGTCGGCCTTGGCGCCGAGCCGCAGCAGCTCGGCCACTGTCTTCTCCCGGTCCTCACTCACGGCAAAGTGCAGGGCCGTGCCGTTCTTGGTGGTGGCTTCAAGCTGCGCCTTCAGCTCCACCAGCAACTTGACGGTACGGATGCTGCCGTTGGCGGCGGCCTCGTGCAGAGCCGTCGTGCCGTTCTTCATGGCCGCGTTGGGGTCTGCGAAGTAGGCCAGCAGCAGCTTGACGGCCGAGAACTCGTTCTCCTTGGCCGCGTACAGCAGCGGCGTGGCGCCCTCTTCGTCCTCACACTCGACGCACTCGGGCGCGCGCTCCAGGATCCAGCTGATCACTTTGCGTCGGCCTTTGGCCGCGGCGAAGTGCAGCGCCGTGCGCTTGTGCGCGTCTTTAAAGTCCACGAGCGTCTCCTTGATGTCCGTGACGCCCATCACTTGAATGGCGTCCACCGTCGTCTGCAGCAGCTCGAGGTCGCCATCTACAAGGGAGAAACAAGAATTAGCACGTTTGAAGAGCATAAGAGCACAAGAGCATAGTGGGCTAACGTACTTTCCGCGCTCGAGAGCAGATCGGCCACGACCTTCTTCTGCTTCTGGTACTCGGACGCGCCCTTCTCCTTGTCCTTCGTCAGCTGCTCCGCCGTGTTCGCCGCCATGGTCTCCGCTGCTCTTGTTGTCTGTCGCCAGTCAAAGTGATGGCTCCAGTGACGTCGGCGCTACTTTCGACTAAGTACGAACTGCAGAAATACATATATGGTACGAAATAATAGAGGCATTGACTTCAACATAAGCAGCCAATCAAGATGCTGCGGACTTGTCCACGAAGGTACCGAAATGGGACCAGCCGCATTGTTCTCCGCTGCAGACATGTCGCTCCAACGGCGGCGTCCCCACTCTTCATTTCAGCAACAGGGGATGCTGCAGTTGAGAAGCTTTCGCCGCTTCGCTCCCTCCAGGTTTCCACCGCTCAGTTGCGCTTTTTCCCGCTTCCGCGCACTTGCCACCATGTCGACAGTTGAAGGAGAGCCCCGGACTGCGTTGATCCCCATCGTATGTATTTGCCTGCACTTGGTGGGTCGTTGTTGCCGCAACCGACCCGTTGCTTGTTCTCGAAAGGCCGATGGAACGGAGGAGATCGAGGCCATCGCGGTGGCGGACGTGCTGACCCGCGGCGGGATGAAGGTGACGTTGGCCAGCGTTGGGCGTAAGATGCAGAACATCGTGACCATGTCGCAAGGCTCGAAGGTGCAAGGAGATATCGCCATCGAGGCGTGCGCGGATCTCAGCTTCGACCTCATCATGTGCCCAGGGGTGAGGGTGTGTGTGTCTAAAGCGTTGCCAGTCTCGGTGTGTGGTGAGCTTCTGTTTCTCTTTGTCACAGGGACCTGGTGCACAGCATCTGCACGATTCGGACGTGCTGACCAAGATGCTGGAGAAGCAGAAACACCAAGGTCGCTACTACGGCGGCATCTGCGCGGCACCCGCCGTGGTGCTTCTGCCCCACGGCCTACTCGACTCTGGTCCGGCGACGACGTATCCGAGCTATGGGTCGAAGATGAAAGGGGTGGATTACCGCGCCCACGAGCGCGTGGTGGTGAACGGCAAGTGTGTGACGAGCCAGGGACCGGGGACAGCCATTGAAATGGGGCTCAAGCTCGTCGAGCTGCTCTGTAGCGCGGAGAAGGCTAAAACTGTGGCCCAAGCTCTGGTCGCGTAAGCAAGCGACGGAAGACTGATCAAGCAATGCTCCGAGATGACGAGCTCATGACGTGAAACGAAGAGATGAGGCGAAGATGCAGAGCTCTAGTATTGCGATATCAACCAAAAAGCTTTTGACTTTGCTCCCTGCGAAAGTTTATAGCGAGATGAGCGAGTTCACTATTGCTCCGTAGGTTCTGAAGTACGTCCCGACGCCGTTCCATCAGCTACGGCTGGTTCGCAGCAGGATTTAACGATTTGATCAACTCCAGCATCATCGCTTGCTGCTGCTGAATGGTGGTGAGCAACTGGGCGTGCTGCTCTTGCTGGATCTGCTGCTGCTCGTGGTGCAGCTTCTCAAGCCGCCGCACCTGCTCCTCCGAGTGGCGTTTCTGCGCGGCCAACTCGCGCTCCATCTTGCGCTCCATCAGCTCCAAGCGGCGCTGGGCCATTTGCTCTCGTTCTTGAATGAGATCGGGCATCGCTGGGGTGCTAGCAGCGCCTTCCGGGACTGTGGTCGCCGGCCACGGCACTAGTGGGCTTACGGCCACCGCCGAGGAGACAGCGCTACCTCTTTCGGCGACTTCATGCGCCTCCATTTGCGCCGACACCTCTCGGATCAACACATACTTCCGGTCGAACTCCTCTTGAGTGCCAGACTTGCGCAACGCCGCCACGTTGCCCGCGTTCATGTGACTCAGCAGCAAGTTGAGCCTCGCCTGGCACGCACCCGCCGACTTCTCGAGCCGAAACGCGGTTTCCGCGTGCAGCTTGGCCACCACTTGCTGCCAGCCGTCCATGACGTACGGGAACGTCCACGGCTTGACGGCCAGCACGTGCGTCAGCAGCAGAACGTCGTCTGCCGAGACGAAGTGCGACCGAGTGGCAGTAGTAGCAACAGCATTGGCCGATCCAGCTGCAGTAGCAGGTCTCTTCCTGGGCGGTGGCTGCGTCTCTGCCTCCTCGAACACAACAGTGTCACATGCACTGCTCCCCACCTCAGCAGACACTTGTAGAGCATCCGTCCTCTCCGTCCCAACCTGCTCCTGTAACGCCGTCGTGGCTACAGCGTCTACACCTGACCCACCACCGACATTGCTACTGCCACCGATTACCACGGCCGCCGCCCTCTTCAACTGCGAGCGGTGCAGCCCGTGCCGCCGCTTGAAGCGGTGCACCCAGGCTGTCGACACGCTCTCGTCGCTGCCGCGCGTGCGCTTGAGGATCTCGTTGGCCTTGGTCCACAGCTCGGCGTCGCTCAGCACGGCCGTGTGTCCTTCTTGAGGCCGCGTCAGGTCCACACCCATCTGCGTCGCTCTCGCCAGCAGTAGTCCGTACAGCTCTTGCTCCATGTCCGGATAGCGGCCGCTCTGGAAGCGCGTGGCCTGCGGGTTGGCGCTGCGCTCCTCGGGCGCGCGAACGATGTGGCCCACCGTAGAGCGCGCCACCCACTGGCCGAACGACGCATATGCCCACTCGCGCAGCTGCTCCTGCGTCAGCTCCGGGTGCTCGCGGTGGTGGCGCCGCAGCCGGTTCTTGTCGGCGATGGTCAGGTGATGGCGCGACGGCATAAGAGCAAGGTGCCGCTATGCTGTTGTCTAGCGAATGCTCCAAAAGTGCTTTGTTAGAAAAGGCAAAACGCTCTAAAGGCCGAGTTGCAATTTCAGATAATTTTTTAATTGAAATGTGGCGGCAGGAGCTGCGCTGGATGCGGCACGTGGTGCGCGCACAGGACGGCGAGCTGCGGCTGGACCGCTGGCTGAGGCGCCAGTTCCCTTCATTGCCGCAGAGCTTCCTGCAGTCACAGCTGCGTCAGCGCAAGATCCGCTTGCAGCCGCCTTTCAGTGCCAATGCTGACGTCCAAGTCGACCGCCCGCCGTTCCAGTCGACACGCGCCCAGTCGCTGCTGCTCGAGGGCTCCGTGGTGGTCGTGGACGCGCATCTCTTCCGGTCCAAACTGCAGCCGCTGATAGAGGAGAGCGAAACGAGGCACAAGAGGACGGAGCTGACGGTGGCAGAGCGGAGAATGCTGCAGCGGCTGATGCAGCGCGTCGTGTACCGGGACGCGCACTTTGTGGCGCTCAACAAGCCGCACGGACTGGCAGTGCAGGACGGATCAGCGCTGACGGAGTCGCTGGCCAAGTACTTGCCTTCAATTGCAGAGGCACTGGGGGATGATACCGGTGAACGGCACGCACAGGATCAGCAGGAGCTGAAGCTGGTGCATCGGCTGGATAAGGAGACGTCGGGCGTGCTGGTGCTGGCTCGTTCCCGACTTGCGGCGGCCAAGTTCTCTGAGCAGCTCCGCGATGGCGCTGTACAGAAGACATACGAAGCGCTGGTTTCAATAACGTCGTCGAAGAGCGATAGCTACTCTGCCTTGAGACGGTTTGAAGGACAAGAGATCAAACTTCCGGTCGGCGGCAAGACGGCGTGTACGTTGGTGGATCGGGTGCTACGTCAACGCGAGCGCACGGACCCAATGGGCACGTGGTTACAACTCCGTCCTCGCACTGGACGCAAGCACCAGCTCCGCGTGCACTGCGCTCAGACTCTGGGGGCGCCGATTGTCGGGGATACCAAGTATGGCGGGCGTCCAGCCGAGCGGCTCTACCTCCATGCGAAGCGTATTCGATTCCCAGACCCGTTCATGCCTGGCCGGTTCATCGATGTGGCTTGCGAGATGGCGCTCCCTCAGCAATAAGGGCGAAACACAGTGCTCAGTTTGCGGCGAATGGAACGAAGCTTGTGTTCGGGTGGCGGTAAAACACGTTATGTTCTGGAAAGAACGGTCAACCAACGGTAGCGTTGGCGTACCAGCATTTCGTGTTGGAGAAGACCATTTTCTCTTACTTTCTCTGAGACGGCGCCAAAGAAGCAGAAGACAAGCAAGAAAACCAAGACCAAGACGATGCCAGCGATCACGCCACCTACGCGTGATCCTCGTGCCCCGGTTGTACCTACGGTCGAGTCTCCCAAATCCTCCCCTGCAGTCGCTAGTTCTCTTCTGAATGAGCCCGTAGCACCATCAATCTGCAGGCGCCTCTTCTCGGTGATGATTTCCGGCTGCGAGGACTCGAGTGCTTCCGGGACCACTCCGGCTCCATGCTTGGATGTCAAACGTCCACGCTGCGAAGGTTGCTGTTATCCGGAATACCGCCTTGCTTCAGACACTTTCGAATCCAGGAGAGAATTTTCCAGTTATCAATACTGGGAACACCTCGTTAGAGGCTGTAGACAGCCCACCCAAGATTAATACTGGGAGTACCTCGATAGAGGGAGGGACGGCCCTCAACGGATTAATTCCACAAGCGTAACCTCAGTCGACTTTCAGCCAACATACCGCACATTCGTGCCACCTAACAACCAATTGCAGACCAGCATGATAGAAATTGACGCCGCCGTTCAGATCTGGTGTGATAGAAACAGATTGTCAACAGCTTCTCCGTTCGCACATTTGGCACTCAGCGCTCAGTAGCTTCATCACTCGCCATTTTTTTGCGGTGATGGCGAAGAGGAACATTGAATCGTTTTCTGATGAAGCTACGGCACAGAAGCACCAAGTCAATGAAACAGAATGCCCTCTCGATAAACAGCAACGGAAGCGCCAGCGCAAGGCGCTATACATGCGCCAATATCGTGCCCAACGGAAATTAGCCGCTGATCACTCTCGTGGTGAAGATGCAGTATCGCCAGTCGTAATGGCTACAGTAGCAATGAAGGAAGCAATGTAATGAAGGGCTCGCCAGTTGCAGTGGCTAGCAATGGAGAACTCGATACAGCGCGTATGGATACCAAGTTTCAAAAAATCGTATTCCCAGTGTAAGTCGCAGGACCTAGTTCCACGGTACTGCGTAAGCGTAACCTAGGTCAACATTCGCGTAACATGTCGGCATTGCTTCGGCAGATTGTAACAGCAAACTAGGGCTATGCTTAGGCTGGGATAGCTAACCGTGGCTTTTTTGTCTTTATGAAAGTTCAATTTCTGTACTTTGCCGACCTGTATTCATGACGTCGTTTTCGAGGTCTAAGACGCATATACTGCGCCTACTTCGCAGCCGCAGTATCTGCGCCCAAAAAGCCTAGCTCGATGTTGGTTGAAAGTATAAATCTAAAGTTCGCGACGTGTATGCTATTAGTTCCTATCCCAGCCTTCGCACGGCACTCGCAGCAAAGTGACGTTTTTGATGTTTGCGTTATTTATATTGTTGATATTGTGGGTTCTACTCAAAATTTTCTTGGGCCATCGGTTGAATCGCGACTATTCTCCCGTTTTTAAGTACGACTATGGACCTCCTATGGACCTCCTTGCGCGATTGACAAAAATATCTTGGGAATTGTAAATGGGCGATTGACCAAGATCTCTAAATATAGACGGAATTCACAATACATAAGGGGAACGGTCAGTTAGGGGCCGGTCTCCTTGCCGCACTTTGCAACGGCGCTCCAGGCAATGTTTGGCGACGAAACATGCAAATTATGACAGGTCTGTGTTGCCTGTCATTTCGGCAATCTCTCAAGGTAGAACTGGGCGCTGCACCAGTAATATCGTGGTTCGAAACCAACTTCTAAAAATATCTCTCTAGGTCGACCTATACCAATTGAAGGCCGGAATTTGACTTGTATTCAGTATGGTCTTCAGCTAAACCGCCAACGTCTTGGAAGGGCTAGGTTTATTGCCATTGAGCATATTAAGCATATAGGATGGGTTATAAATTTTAAAGAGTGCAGCCACTTTCGGAATCGCTGACCATTCAGGCACACGCGCGCGACCACAAGCGAGCTGGATGGCGTGCCTGGCGCCAGCTCCCACAGAGCCCCAACACCTTCTCCGACCCCCCCAAGCGCCTCGCATAGCTGCCCAGGTATTCTGGCTTGCGGCTCCTACCCATGTCAGCGCCCAAGCAGTCTCCTGTGATGTGATATCGCCCGGCAGGGCGAGTGCCATGCTGTCCGATTCGACAGTGCTGGATATGGCATCTCGTGCTGGATCAAAGGTAAACTTTTGTTCAATTGTGCTCCTATGGTTTACCTATCACTAACACCTTTGCTCTCCTTGCTACACCACTACAGATTCAATTATATCGGTTCCTTTGATACCCGAGCCTTGCGTTTGCTTCTTCCTTCCGCGCTTGTTAGTGCCCACACTCCCGTTGGCAACCTCCATTTCTTGCAGGACATCGTGCGTCAGCAAGCGACCGCCCACAGAGATGCGCTTGCGTCTCTTGGCCAAGTTCTTGCGCGGCGGTGCTGGCAGCTTCAGTATCTCGTCCTCGACGACGGCTTTCAGTTGCTGCCATGCAGCGAGATGTACGTGTCGTGGGGCCCCATTTCGCGTGAAATTGTCAAGGCGCGCCCTCATCTTGACCAGCGACAGCGGGAACAGTCCGCAAGCTTTGAAATCTCGCTCGAGATTGCGACCGACCCTCGCGCCTCCCCACGCCAAGCTTGCCACCTTGATGGCATCGTCCTTGCTGATGTTGAAGTAGCCGTTGTCATCCTCCTCCACAAGCTCGTTGATCATGTTGTGGGTCTTGGTCTGGGTGTGGCGAACACTGCAACGTCGAGAGGTTGTAACAGATGGGTACCGTTGGGTGGCAGGAAGACAAGCAAGATGTCCAACCCATCAGCAACATCGACCACTTCAGCCGAGTAGTGCGACCCGCAGCCGTCCAGAATTAACACCAGCGGCCGGGGATCGAAGCTGATACTGACCTTGAAAAGAAGTGTAGCCATTCCTCGAAAAGCTCCATGTTCATGAAGCCCGACGGCGACGTCGTCACAGCGGCACCAGGAATTCCACAATTCGCCAACAACTGAGACGAGACAGTCTTGCCAGGCAGGATGAAGGCAGGAGGCACCACGAAACCAGCTGCGTTTCCGCACGCAACAAGCGTGAGAT
This sequence comes from Phytophthora crassamura, assembly GCA_033557995.1. Lineage (NCBI taxonomy): Eukaryota > Oomycota > Peronosporomycetes > Peronosporales > Peronosporaceae > Phytophthora > Phytophthora crassamura. Next base: position 1,205,535 of record JAUCED010000018.1, read on the forward strand.
GGAAGCTCGCCGTTGGCTCGGTTGTCCACACGTTGCTTGATCCGCGGACAGCAACCACCTTCTTGCTCGCGAGCTGCTTCTGGAAGGCAGTTTCGCCCATATTGAATAGCGGTGTGTGGTCGAGTTTCAGCTCGATGACCAGCTTGGCTAGAGTGTTGAAAAGAGTAGTTAGATCATCAGAAACGATGCAGTTGCGCTTCAAGGCTAGCGACTGTGCTGATCGCCCCGTCAGTGTTGGGAAACGCTCCTTAAAGCGCTTGTACCACCCCTCCCCAATAATTTTACCACTGCATAGCAACGCAACCTCCTGTGCTTTCCGAATAATATCAGAACGCCAACAGGACGGCCGACGAGTTGCCGTCCGACAACCCAGTCGTAGAGATGCTGCTCAGCGTCTTCGGGGAGGAATGGTTTCGGTCCCGGCCGAGCAGCGGTCAGGGGCCTCCCCTCCTTTGCAACAGCCAGCCACTTCCGGATGGTTCGCTCGTGAATACCGGAAGCTTCGGCGACTGCGACGATGGAAGAGCCCGCCTGAACGAGGGCGATGGTGGCTTGCTTCTTCTTCGTGGTGTAGACACTGACCATGGCGCACGTTTGGAAATGGAAGCTCTGTAAAGCTGTTCGCACAACGCTGCGCTACCACCACCCAGTTTGTTGCGCTCCGCTCGCGCCACCGCCACTAGTTTTCCCGCCAAATACAGTTATATAGATTTGTGTAGGTTTCGCACTTAGCATTATTTTAACAAATGATACACAGGGAAGCGGAATGCAGCTAGTTATTGGCTTAAACACCCTAGGCCTTGAATTGACCAAACGGCCTCAAACTGACCGTTCCCCTTAGCACACTTGCTGTAGCCAACTGTAGCCAACGGCCATCATTCGACACCGGTCTCCTGTTCAGTATACCGCATATACCGGTAGTGCTTTAGAAGCTTCAAAACAGGCTTCAGCTACCAGCTTCAGTTACCGGCTCCAGTTATCGGCTTCAGTTACCGGCTTCAGTTACCGGCTTCAGTTACCGTGGCGCGAATTAACCTGATTTGGGCTGTGCAGCAACGCCCTTCAGGCCATCTGCTATTCCAGTAAAAACCTGCGTGTTCCCAGCCTAAGTCGCAGACGATCTAGTTCCGTTGACGGTGGGCATTATATTTGCCATGGATAGGCTGCACGTGGAGAGGTGCGGTGATCGCGATGCCAGTCTTCAGATCGTGATCGTCACCTCCACTCGAGTTTATCATCATACGAGAGGAGCTATAATATTAGGAAATATAGAAATATAATTTCGTAAGGCAAAGAAAATCGTTGGTTTCAATCCTGGATACAATTCGAGCTCCAGTTCGATCCTCCGTCACTTACTTGAGTCAGCAGCATTGTTTGTCCACGGTGAAAAGCGCTGCCAGCATGAATCCCTGGGGATACTGAACAACAATTCGAACGCATGACGCAGTCCATCGACTTCACTAGACGGGATATACTTCTTAGCTGTACGAACATGAAGACTTAACGGAACCATAGAGATCTCCCCTCGCTCAGCAGCTAGTAGCTAGTCCCTGTTCTTGGCCTGAACTGCAACCGCCTTGATGAGGTCCAGCATCATGGCCTGCTGCTGCTGGATGGTGCTCAGCAACTGCGCGTGTTGATTCTGCTGGGCTTCCACCTGCGCGCGTTGTAGCCGCTCGAGCTGACGCACCTGCTCGTCGGCGTGCCGCCGCTGGTCGGCAAGCTCGCGTTCCATCCGGATCTCCAGTAGCTCCAGGCGGCGCTGGCCATCGCGGTCGGCTTCTCCTGTGGCCTCTGCGACGGCGATCGCTGCAGCAACTACGCCCACCTTGGCAACGGCAGCATCGTGCTGAGTGACATTAGGCGGCGATGACGGCTCGCCTCTCCGCGTGCGCATGTCCTCCTGGAACTCCTCGAACGCGGTTTGTTGTCGGTGCATCTCTACTAGCAGCCCACGCTTACGTTCATACTCCTCGACCGTCCCCGACTTCCGCAGTGCAGCGACGTTCCCTGCACGAAGATGATCCAGCAGCAGCGCCACACGAGCCTGGCAAGCTCCTGCCGACTTGTCGAGATTGAAGTCGTTGTGCTCTCTAAGCTGCTGGCACACCTCCTGCCACCCGTCCATAACGTGTGGATGTGTCCAAGGCTTGGCCAACAGCACCTGAGTGAGCAGCAGGATGTCATCCGCCGACACGAACTGCTTCCGCCTGGCTCCTGGCCTCGCGGTGGCAGTCTTTTTCCGCGGCGGTGCAGCCTTGCCCTCCGTTGCGGCTCCATCGTTCGCCTCCTCTCTGACTCGCTTTGTCCCTGCAGCACTTGTGGGCACGTAGCCCACTGTCGCTCTAGCGACATCTTCCGTCGTGTCCGTCATCTCGGTGTCCGTCACGATCTCAGTCTCTGGCGCTGCTTCTTCACCCTCCACTGTCACCGCAGCCTCCTCCTCGACCATTGTAGAGCTCTCCACCGCCGTTTGCTGACTTCGCGCTGTCTGCTGCGAGCGGTGCAGGCCGTGGCGCTTCTTGAAGCGCTGCACCCAGCCCACAGACACGGACTGGTCGGGCCCGAGGAGCTCGTTGGCCTTTTCACACAGCTGCCCCTCGCTCAGCACGGGCGGCTCGTCTTGGCCCGACTGCTGCTGGCGGGCCACTATGAGCTCGAACAGCTTCTGCTCCATGTCCGGGTAGCGGCCGCTCTGCACGCGCTTGGCCGTCGGGTTGGCGCTCTGCTCCTGGGGCGAGCTGGCGATCTTGCCGATGGTGGAGCGGCCCGCCCACTTGCCGAACTGCGCGTGCGCCCACTCGCGCAGCTGCTCCTGCGTCAACTCGGGTCGCTCGTGGTGCACGGCGCGCAGTTGGTTCTTCTCGGCGATGGTCAGGTGGTGCCGCGCGACGGTCATGCTGACGCACTTCAAGTCTCTTAGACACGCTGGCCGGATGGACAGCGCAGAAGTGCTCTCAAAGCGGCGGGGAGAAACCACTGACTCGTTGTATGGAAAATGGTTCTTGTGCTCGTAAAGTTGCTGCAAGCGAACCGTCTTTAAAAACGGTGACAAAACAGTTCAAGAGCATGTGCTGCCGAAGTGGAAGTCGGCGGTAGTGGAGGCGAAGGGACACATGTTGAAGTCGTTATGCTGCAGCTCTAGCCAGCTGAACAGGCTTTGACCCCATGACCCCTGCTTCTTGCGCTGCAGAGGCCTCTACCGCTGTTCAAGCCGACACTTTCCTGCTCGACTATGAGCGCTACGAGCGCGTCTATCGCTGTCGAAAGGCAGTGCTGCAGCAGCGGCTTGGCGTCGCTAATGATCGACTGTTTCAACTGAGCGATGGCAAACCATGGCAAGTGTTCGGCCATAGCTCGCGTCTTGCTTGCCGGAGACTCGTTTTCGAGCATAGTCGAGGCTTCCCGACGCTGCACGACGCGTGTGTTGCTGGCAACCGAGAGCGAGTGCGAACGCTTCTGAGCTCGCGTGGAGCGTGTGTTTTAGAGCGAGACACTTGTGGTCGTGTTGCATTGCACCATGCTGTGGTTACCGAGAATTTGAGGATTGCCAAGCGGCTACTGCGACGACGAGACGCCAGGCTGCAGGTTCATGTCAAGGATAACTCCAGTCGGACGGCGCTCCACTACGCGCTCGAGAAGATGGAGGTTCTAGCGCTTCATCACCAAGGAGGACGCAGAGTTCCGGCTCTAGTGACTGCCGAGATGAGAGACGAAAGCAAGAGGTATCGACGACTGTGGGAACTGGCCGATCAAATCCTGGAGATGCTCAGTCGGAGTGTGTTGGAAGGGGGACAACCCATGGATGGGGAACGCAGGGAAAGCCTGAAGGAGCTTGACTTGCGTTGTCGTGGAGATGCTTGGGATGTGTGCCGCTCCGGAGACTTGCGTCGCCTAGAGACAATTATTAAGGTTTACGGATGCTCGGAAGGTGACCGGGAGCTGAAAGAACTGAGGCGGACGTTGCTGCATGAAGCGTGTGAGAACCAGCAGCTGAGCGTTGTAGATTTCCTGCTGTCGACGATGAGACTGTCCGTTCTTGCGCAAGACACGTCGGGCTGTACGGCTTTGCATTGCGCTGCACGTCGAGGATACGTTGACGTTTGCCAGATGCTGCTAGGAGACTCGCCATCCGATTGCAGCGACGAGAGCTCTCAGCTGGCTGAAACTGCGGAAGAGCTCGCCCTCCTTCAGGACGTCCGTGGGAGAACAGCTCTGCACTGGTGTCTGCTTGGTTCATGTGATCCGTTAGAAAGCTTGAAGGCTGCTACGTGTTTAGTACAATCATGTCCGGCTGCGTTGCACCTTTGCGACCACGACGGCATCTCTCCGCTGCATCTCGCTATCTGGAAGGGAGAAGTCGCGTTGGTCCAGCAGTTTATTGTCCTCGGTGCAAGTGTTTGTGGAGCGATTGGAAGTGTTAGTCAAGAAAGAGAGGACGAGAAAGCGCCATGGGCTCCTTGTGGGATTGTGTTTCAGCGTCGTCGCCAGCAAAAAGAAGCAATCGCGGATGCTTCAGTGGACAAAGAGTGCAGGGATTGCTGGAGTCCTTCGTGCAGTAGAAGGCGCGCCCCCGACTGGGAAAGTGTGCAGCACACAGTGGAGGCTGTATGGTATTGGACGCAGCAACATTGTCGACCTACCTCCCAACAGAAAGACACAGCAGTCGAAATCGAGAGCGAAGAAGAGCGCGAAATTGAGTCAGTTGTGACGGAGGAAGAGTTGGGATGCCGAAAGTATGGGGGGACATGTGATCGCTGCAAACTCACTACGACGAGACTCAAATCGCCTGTCTCAAACGACGACCAGTGTCGACCGCTCTCTCCGTTGCTGCTGGCGTTGCGTGTGTGTACACTGCAATGGGGCAGTGACTCAAAGGTGGATCATCGAGCTGTAATTGTCCATCTTCTCCTTTTAAGTGGCGCTCCTCCTGATGACGACGCCACCAATAGCAACCAGCAAGTAAAGGCACAGTGTTTATCTGCTTTAAGTGAAGGCATTCGAGCCTCTCTCCGCTACCCGCAAATGCTTTCGATGCTACTTGAGTACGGTGCTAGGCAAATTAACCCTCGGGGTATTGTGCGGTGGAGCTCATGGGTGTCCCCGACCAATGTTGAAACAGTGCTGAGCCAATTGCTCGTTCTTGAGAATGTTGCGACCAGCACCGCGTTCTTGGTGATGCTCTTTCATAACAAGTATTTCCTCACATTACGTGAACTGGTACAAGTACGGTTGCAGCGACCTCAAAGTGCCAACGAGATAGCGGGCGGAGTTACAATGAGCCAAGATGTCAATTACGATTTCTCGCCGTGGAAATGGATTCATGAAAGTTTGAAGGCCTGCAGTAAACGAAGGAACATGGCTGGGGATGTGGGAACACTTGATATCAAGCATCTCGAGTTCTTGCGTGGGTTAATTCAACCTGTGGAAGATAATACTGCTGTGAATTCACGTGATATTTCAAGCATCTACGACCTGTTCGAGTGCTGTCTCGACATTTATCTGCAGCATCGAGTGCAAGAACGTACAGTAACGAGGGAATCTGATGAGCAGCACGAACGAGTTGTACTTGATTGCATTCGCATCCTCTTTCAACACTGGAACAACATGAAAGTAGACGATCAACAGGTTTCAGCAAAAGCAGCAGCTTGGCTTGAGCCTGTTGCCACGTTGGGGTACTTTGACTGCGCCCTGGTGCTCCTAGAAACGCTGCATCGGATGCATTATGACGGTACGCTGCTGGATATGGTGTTTGAACTGCACGCTTGTGCAGTTGGAGCCCGACGAAGCTTGGAACTTCGACACCACCGCGAGTTTCTGCTTGTGTGCGTTGAAAAGCTACTCCACGTGGACCCAAATGCTGTTGCAAATGGGCAGCAACAACAGAGCTCACGTCGTTCGAGTACAATTGCCACCTTTCGCTCGTTTGTACATTCGTGCGCCAACAACTTACCCATTGCCCTCGTCAACAGATGCTTCGCTGTTGTATCCCCAGACGGCGTCACGGGTGTCTCTCCTGACAGCGGCAATACACTCGCGACCTTGACGAAACTGCGGGTGGGTGGGAAGACTGTGTACGAGTGGGTAGTTGTCCATACACGTACTGATATCATGAGTGGGCTCGTAACTAGTCGAACGGAAGGAAGGGAGCGAGGATCGTGCTGGAGGAGATTTGTTGCAGCATCGACAGTCGCCCTTTCCAGGAGCAACGACGTTGAAAGCAGAAAATCCTGCAGCTTCGTGAAGCAGTTGTTTGAATTATACGCGGACCACGTTCAGGATCATCTAAGTGCAAGCGAGCGCAGGGATCTCCTCATAGACTTGATGGTAAACTGTGCGATCCCTACCGACAGTGTTGGCCTTCTCTCGCGATTAGTAGAATGCTCTTGGGGTTCAAATGACCAGGCAAATGACGAATCAATTGAACTCATGGTGGCGCTGAAAGGTGCCCGCATTCCGTACTTGATAGCGCGATGGAATGCAGTTAAGATGGCAGATTTTTGTCTGTATGGACAACCTTTGAGCAATGGCTCAGGACTCAATCGAGTTGACTGGAAACAACTCCTCGTCGACGGGCTCCAGGAACGCCATGAACTGGATGAGTGCACCCCCTTGGAGCTTTGCCGGCTGCTTGGGCATAACTACCTGTACAAAATAATAACCTCCCGCTTGCCGAACGAGAGGCTTCCAGAAGCGAAGACGGTCGTGGAAACAGAAAGCGTGGACTCTGAAGAGTGTAAACCCTCCGACAACAACGATACAGAACACGAATCGACAGAGCATTGGCAGATCGGTTTACTTCGGAGTGTGATCGACATCAATGACAACCTGATGGCAAAGAGCACAGCAGAAGGGTGTCAAGTTGAAAACTTCAGGGGCTATCAGCGCCATGCCAACGTTCAGAGTCCGTGGATTGCTGCAGTGACGCTGAACCAAGTGTCACTACTGCACGCCATGACATTAACCCAATGGTCTTGTTGCGATTCAACCCCTTCAGTCCACGTTCTAGCGCTGGCAGCGATCACAAGCGGATCGTTGGGCGCTTTCAAGTGGATCGTGGACTCCAACGCTCCCGTGGCTAAACACTTGTCAGATCAGGAGGGCGTTGAGTGTCTGAACGCTGCTGCCAAACACCCAGGCGATGTGTTTGCCGAGATGACTTTGCTCTTGCTGGAGAACCAGTTGCGTCCTGGCCGCTTGTCCGGCGACGGCATGGGCGTTCCTCTACTGCACCGGGCCGCTTGCTTCTCGAAAACACCGCTGGCTTGTCGGATCATGACGATTTTGCTGCAGAGATCGGACTGCGACGTGAACGCACTTGATGCCTTTGGCAACACGGCAGTATCTTACGCGCTCGCTGCCGGTTGCTTGTCCAATGCCTGCTTCCTTATGCAGCACTCGAAGTGTCGGCTAGAGGCCGAGTACGAAGGCCAGGCCTCCTTCTACTACGTGCTCCACATCCTCCCGTCTTTCGCAGCTCGCACTATTGTACGAGAGCTGCTGGTGACGAAGCGAGGTCGTGCTTTCCTCCACTGTGAAGCGGAAGACAAGTCCTGCGGCTGCAAAGGCTACGAGAACAATCGGGACGAGGCTGAAAGCGACGGCGCGTTGTCAGGACGGTGCAGTTTCTGCGGTCATGAGTCCGCCAGCCATCGCATTGTGCCGCTTCCGTCGTGGTTTCGAGACCAGTACGACACGTACATCGCGGCCAGGAACTCTCCAGGGAAACGCTCCCATTCCAGCTCGGATGAAGATGACGACAGTGACGACGCAACGTCTCTAGACGTACCGGATCAGGGCGATGAAAGCTTGGAAGATGAGGAAACAGCACTGGAAAACGCTCGCGGACGTCTGGACGTGCAGCTACTAAGGCGGATAACGGCACTCCGCTACGACGACATGCTCCACGCCAACGGACTAAGTCTTGCAGATGCATCAGAGCAACCAGAGCACGCCGTCCTGTCCGTTGATGATAAGCCAGTCCCCACACGTTCTGATCCTCTGAGTGACGATAGCTGCGGCCCAGAGACGCAAAATGAACCACAACTGGAGACGTCGGAGTGCGTGACGAACGAAGAATTCGCGCCAGTTGATGGCGTTGTGCCTGGCCAACGCGTCGCCCTCAACGGCGAGCGTATCGGTGCAAGTCGCACGAAGCTTTCGCATTGTCCGTGGTGGTTACAGCAGGAGCTTGCGATGGTTCATTCGACTCGATGTCAATGCCAGGCGCCTGCGCTCGTGACCAGACCCACTCAACTTGTTCATGTTGCTGTTTGCCGGTGGCTGCGTCGCCTAGCAACCGGCCAGATACGACAGCATGAAGGTCTCAGCTCCTTCGGTTCGGACGGCGTAACGGAGACGGCGATCGTCGCGTTCTGGCGCAAAGCAGCGCGATTGACCGATGCACCGCCGACTGGAGCCGTTCCTAAGCCTCCTACGCCGTTGCCGAGAGTTCTGAGCAGCGTGCTGTTCCACTGGCGGCAGGGCAAGACGTTCCTGGCCTTCCAGCGCTGGAAGAACCACCAGAAGAGCGCCGAAGTCGCGCACCATCGCCTCGCCACTCGGTTGGAAGAAGTTGCGGCCGATATGCGTCGCCACCGGTTCAGGACGCTGCAAGTGCGTCAGCAGCAACTCCAGGACGCCACACGGAGTCTACAACCACACTGAAAGGGAAGCACAGGAGGCCAATGACGAAGGTACAAAGGTGGTCGGTCAATATTAAGTCTTGGAGTTATTTTTTCCTGCTCCTTCACCTTCCTCCTCACATTTATACTACTACTAGCACTACTACGTGTCTGCCTTACTGTACGAGATGCAACACGCTTGGCACGACATCCACTTGCATCCTTGCTGTGTGTCCTCCGTCCTCGACCCTCATAGGTCGTCCATCTCGAACACGTCTCCGTAGCGATGCACGTGCTCGTCCTCCTCGGGGCCCACGGACCCGTCCATATCCTCTTCGTCCTCGTTCACGGTGTCTGCTGTGGACGTCATAGAAGACTCGGATCTGTACTTGAGCAGCGCCGTCTTGGCCGTGTGCTCGTCCGAGTGATCACTACTGGCTCTTCCTCGTGTCTTCAAATGAACCCCAGAAGCCTCAAAGGACTCGCGCGACTCGAAAGACAGCTTGTAGTTCCAGAACTCGTCCCAGAGTCGAGCCTCGCACTGCGACTTGCTCATGTGTTGAAGCTGCTCGGCGTCCACGCCGTGTGTCATGTGTTCGCCGAGTCCAGCGGCCGCACTGTAGCGTCGCTGAGCTTCATGGTGCTGCGGAATGGCCACGGGCGGCGAGCAGGGCATGGGCGGTGGAGAGCCTCTTTGGCCGCTGCTGAAGGACGCAGCTCGACGTACGAGCCGCTGCTGGCGGTACAGCCAGTATTGCGGCGTGTCGTCTTCCTCCTCCTCTTCTTCAGGTGAGACCACCTTAGGCAGAGGCGCCTGCACCTCAATAGCCGGTGGCAACACCCCCAGCTTGCACAGTTCCTGCTTCTCGAGCTGCACGGCCTGCTGCAGGTCCATCTGGAAGCCGTGGCTCAGTCCGGATGCGCAGTGCCGTAGACTACGAGTCATGGGCTTGACATTGGTGCTGCTGGGCTTGCCAGTGTCGATGCTGAAGCTGCGCTGCATGGGCGGGCGAGCATCGGGACCCATGGAGCGCTTGGGGATCGACCGGGTGCTGCTGCTGGCGCGCACGACGCCGCCGGAGCACGTGGATGTGACCATCTCGGACAGGTTTTGGTTGAAGTCTCTTGGTGAGCTGCTCGCTTGAAAAGCTGAAGTTTTGGGATAAGACACTTCAATGTGTTGATGGCTGTACAGTAAAGCACGAAGTATATCCGAAAAATATCCATAAATGCCCAATCACAACGCGCACAGGGCCTTCCAATCAGGCAGTACATCTAATCGAGTTCAATGATGGCAAAACGGAATAATTTTCACTTTTCGAGTTTTCATTGCAGCTTTTGCCACGTAGTTCAAGGGACCGTGACCGACAAGACCTGCATCCGAGATTTTAGTCAAACTTGCGTTGCGCGCGCACGATCCTCATCAAGATCGGCACGGAAATTGTGCACTCGCCCGGAAGTTTGCTGGCCATGGGGCAGATCGGCAATATTGTGGAGCAGATCGCAATGCTGCACATGCGCGGCCACAGTATCATCCTCGTGTCCAGCGGCTCCATTACCATCGGTAAAATGGTGCTGCACCGACAGTATTTGCTGTCAGGCTCGATGCAATCGCACCTTGAAAGTGAACTGGATGGCGACGTGCAGTTCTTCGAGAAAGCGTGTGCTGCGGCCGGTCAAAGCGGGCTGCAGAGCTTGTACGAGATGCTCTTCGCGCAATACCATTTGAAATGCTCTCAGGTTCTGGCATCCGATGCTGACTTCCGCGAACCTCAAGTTCGCGAGAATTTAAAGCGCACACTGCGGACTCTTCTTGACGTCGGGATTATTCCAGTGATCAACGAGAACGACATCATCACGCGGCGAACGGTGCCTCTCCTTAACGGGGACAAGATGGCCTGGGACAACGACTCGTTGGCGTCGCACTTCGCTCAAGAAATGCAGGTGGATCTAATGGTGCTGATCACTGACGTGGATGGAAGTCACACGTCCTCGTCGCCTTTGGGGGGAAAACCGACAGCTCATTTCGCGATTCCAGCGAGGTGACACGCCGTTTATCGTGCCCGAATCCAGGGTTTCGAGTGTGGGTCAGTACGACAAGGTGTACTTGTGCATCCGCGCCGTGGATAGTGGAGCCGTTCGAGTTGCGGTGGTCGCAAAGGCCGAGCCAGGAGTCCTTCTCCGAATACTCAACGGTGAACCAGTAGGAACGCTGTTCATTTCTCCGGGAGGCGAGCCCATTGGAGATGCCGCAACAGAGGAGCAGCATATCGATCCATTATACTCTGGTATAACCAAGTTTTCTCGAAATGCGATCAGCAAGCTGTAACCTGCTCGACTGGCCCACCAAGTGCCTACCATAGCTTAGTGGTGATTACTAACTACAACAAAACAACGTGGTTCCCTTGCCATCGGAGTTAAGTGTTAATTAGTGCGTCTAGTTTCGATGCCATTGCTGTAAAAACATACCGCACTCTTTGTCGAGGCCTTTCAACGTCAAGACGAATCCAAAATCTCCTTCGTACCTAGCAACAAGTGGATGGTTTGGGGTGTTTCTGGCTTGGAGGCTGCGATGTAAACGATCGTTGAACGAGTTGGATCGTTGGAGCGGCGTCAGCTCGGTGCGTTTTACTTTTGTCGGCGTCGTAAATTGCAACGATGAGGTCCTCGAACGCTCGACGCACATTGTGGCAAGTCTTAGCTGATGCACGCCGGTGCATGAGGCCTAGGGCGACAGCAGTCGACTCATGGAGCTCTTGGCCGATGTAGTTCGCATCTTGGAGCAGTTCAGCCGACTCCAAGTCGACTTTATTTCCCACGAACATGATGCAACTCGTCAGCGTGCTGCTCAAATCCGCTGCGGTCTTGAGGGCCTTTAGCCAATTCTGCTGGGCGTTGACGAAGGTCTCACGGCTGGTCACATCAAACACCAGGAGAGCGCCCGCTGCTCGTCGGAAATGGCTGAAGAGCAGTAAGAAAAATATCATCAGAAGATCAATCTTGGTAAAGTTGCTTGGAGCGAAACTGGTTCGTACGAGCTAGTGATGGCATGATAGCGTTCCTGTCCAGCTTAGATACGAAGAAGAAAGCCATGAACGTAAGGGATACTGGATAGGTTTTCGTCGCAGAACTCGTGTGTGTGACGTACCGGTGTCCCAGATCTGCGCTTTGATGCGCTTGCCATTGGGGTGCTGTACGATGGCGGTAGCAAACTCGACGCCGATAGTGGGCTTGCGTATGGTCGAGAAAGTGCGGGACACACCGTCGTCATTGACGGTGTCTTCAGCCAAAAAGGTGGCGAGCAGGTTGGTCTTGCCCACGCCCGGGTCGCCTACCAGCACCACTGTGGGAAGAGAAAGGAACGTACATTAATAACAAGCAGAGTCGCCAATGCAGTGCAACTTGCGAACCTTTGTACAGTTCATCGTAGTGCTGGTCCATGGTGGCGACGCCTGGTGGAGTGGGGCGGAGGCGAGGGTTGTTGCCTTTTTGGGTCGTTACGAGTGGTGGAGAAAACTAAAAACAACATTGCAGCGTTTGAGGCCAATAAGATGGACCTGGATGGATTGTCGGGTGAGAAACGAAGACGTGTGGGCCCTGTGTGGCATCAAGAGAGATGTGCAGCTGGAAGCTCGACGCAAATTATGAAAAAGCGCAAGTCAATAGTTGCGGTTGCACTAGTAAAATACAGTTAAGTAAATAATGCGTGCAGCATGTTGGAGCATCTCCAACGGTAAGGCTCATTCAGACGATGAACTATCTTAACGATAGAGAAGGCGATATCTTTGCGGGCTTGCTTCGGCGGCACTTGTCTGATTAGGGGGTACCGTGGTTGTTTAAAATAAGTACGCTTCTTGTTGCTCTGCGACATGATAGCCAACTTGGAGAGCTTCAAGATCAAAGTCAGACCTGAGGGCCGTCTTTGCTGTTTTCAATCACTGTGTGCCCTTGCCAACAAATGCGCTCAGGGATAGCTACAGTTCAAGTATCGGACACCACGCCAACCCTTTTGTCAGTGTGTCGACGTTCTCTGGCAAGATCTGCGGCAAGCTTTAGTAAAAAGCTTCGTGTACTAAAGTGTTTCTGCGAAATGCACTGCCCTCGGACTATCCATAAGCAGGACGCATAGAGAGCTCTCATTTGCAACGAGTATTCACGCTCGCCGTGGGCACCATGAATGAATACACACGGCCCCGATCGCGCCCGAATAATCGAAGCAGCGACTCGTCGCGTGCGTGCGTCCTGCGGTGTGGCTCCTGCCAGTTATCGGGTCTCTCGGAACCAATTATCGCCCCGAGGCTGCTGTCATCACGCCTGGACAAAGTCTCCGCTGGGCCTGGGCCAGTGAGTGCTGCCGATCAACACGACGATGAAGGTCGGAACGCAACGCAATTCCGCGGGTGAGCTTTTCACGGCCTGCACACTCGCTCGGCCGTTACGTCGCCATCCTGCATAAAAAAAGTTGGCAATGTGTCAATTTGGGCATTGTCAAATTTGACGAACATTTCAAACGGCCTTTAACATTGTTAAATTAACAACAAGTGACCTCGCCAAAAGGTCAACGGCCAGTCATCGTGGCTGCCTTTTGATCAGCCCTAGACAGCAACGTTTTAGGCGGGGGCCACAAGCCGTAGAAGCTGCGAATTCTCGCGCTTCCGTGCGCGGAGCCAGCTGGGACTTGACTTTCTCCACAGTGGAAGACGCGAAGGCGCGGCCCGCTATGCCGTCACGCAGCCACGTCAAATCGCGCTGGCACAAGCGGGTACCATCAGAAGCTATGCTCGGCGGGCGATTACTGCGCGACGCGGTCATTGCCCGCGCCCTGCCTGCGAAACTGGAAAAGCGCGAAGAAATGAAGCCGCGGGCGGCTCAGCCAGCATATGCGGCGATAAAAATGGTTACTAAAGCGGCGAAGACGCCGAGCCCAGCGTGTACACCAGCCGTCGGGCTGCTGTTGACAGTGGGGTGAGGGTGTGTGTGTGCGCAGACACTCGCTCAGCAGATTTGCAGGTCTTCATGTTGCTCACAAACTCGCAAAAGCTAGCCAATCAAAACGCAGCAAAAGTGACGTTTTCTCGATCGTTTGGATCCTCTGGACCTGCCACCACCGTAGCACCGCGCGAACCACGGACTGAATCGCAGCGAATCCAGCACCCTCGGCCGAGTCGGCGCCTTACAAACCGCAAGAGCAAAATGTGCCGAGATTCTCGCGAGCGGAGCAATCGGCGACGGCTTCAACGATTCAGCGGGGGCGATTGCCGATCCACTGTAACGCAAAGGCTGCTTGGGGAGCTTGAAGCCGCATCTTCTCGAACTCTTCCGCTCACTTGCGCTCAGTATGGCATTTCCGCGAAAATGCAAGGCGACACTTGCTTTCACTATACCGGCCCAGTAAGGAAAAGACACGCGAACAGCCGCAATAAAAAGAAGCCGGCCAAAGACGCGTCCTTGGTTTTGAGGAGCTCAAGGCGGTCAGAAAGCAAACGGCAGCCAAGGCCTCACATCGAAATTCGCAGGCCACAACACTTCAGCCCCAGCACTCAGACAAAGCCAAAAAACAAAAGCCTCAAGCCTGTGTATCCGCCCGGCCATCAACACATTGAAGTGTCTATCCCAAAACTTCAGCTTTTCAAGCGAGCAGCTCACCAAGAGACTTCAACCAAAACCTGTCCGAGATGGTCACATCCACGTGCTCCGGCGGCGTCGTGCGCGCCAGCAGCAGCACCCGGTCGATCCCCAAGCGCTCCATGGGTCCCGATGCTCGCCCGCCCATGCAGCGCAGCTTCAGCATCGACACTGGCAAGCCCAGCAGCACCAATGTCAAGCCCATGACTCGTAGTCTACGGCACTGCGCATCCGGACTGAGCCACGGCTTCCAGATGGACCTGCAGCAGGCCGTGCAGCTCGAGAAGCAGGAACTGTGCAAGCTGGGGGTGTTGCCACCGGCTATTGAGGTGCAGGCGCCTCTGCCTAAGGTGGTCTCACCTGAAGAAGAGGAGGAGGAAGACGACACGCCGCAATACTGGCTGTACCGCCAGCAGCGGCTCGTACGTCGAGCTGCGTCCTTCAGCAGCGGCCAAAGAGGCTGTCCACCGCCCATGCCCTGCTCGCCGCCCGTGGCCATTCCGCAGCACCATGAAGCTCAGCGACGCTACAGTGCGGCCGCTGGACTCGGCGAACACATGACACACGGCGTGGACGCCGAGCAGCTTCAACACATGAGCAAGTCGCAGTGCGAGGCTCGACTCTGGGACGAGTTCTGGAACTACAAGCTGTCTTTCGAGTCGCGCGAGTCCTTTGAGGCTTCTGGGGTTCATTTGAAGACACGAGGAAGAGCCAGTAGTGATCACTCGGACGAGCACACGGCCAAGACGGCGCTGCTCAAGTACAGATCCGAGTCTTCTATGACGTCCACAGCAGACACCGTGAACGAGGACGAAGAGGATATGGACGGGTCCGTGGGCCCCGAGGAGGACGAGCACGTGCATCGCTACGGAGACGTGTTCGAGATGGACGACCTATGAGGGTCGAGGACGGAGGACACACAGCAAGGATGCAAGTGGATGTCGTGCCAAGCGTGTTGCATCTCGTACAGTAAGGCAGACACGTAGTAGTGCTAGTAGTAGTATAAATGTGAGGAGGAAGGTGAAGGAGCAGGAAAAAATAACTCCAAGACTTAATATTGACCGACCACCTTTGTACCTTCGTCATTGGCCTCCTGTGCTTCCCTTTCAGTGTGGTTGTAGACTCCGTGTGGCGTCCTGGAGTTGCTGCTGACGCACTTGCAGCGTCCTGAACCGGTGGCGACGCATATCGGCCGCAACTTCTTCCAACCGAGTGGCGAGGCGATGGTGCGCGACTTCGGCGCTCTTCTGGTGGTTCTTCCAGCGCTGGAAGGCCAGGAACGTCTTGCCCTGCCGCCAGTGGAACAGCACGCTGCTCAGAACTCTCGGCAACGGCGTAGGAGGCTTAGGAACGGCTCCAGTCGGCGGTGCATCGGTCAATCGCGCTGCTTTGCGCCAGAACGCGACGATCGCCGTCTCCGTTACGCCGTCCGAACCGAAGGAGCTGAGACCTTCATGCTGTCGTATCTGGCCGGTTGCTAGGCGACGCAGCCACCGGCAAACAGCAACATGAACAAGTTGAGTGGGTCTGGTCACGAGCGCAGGCGCCTGGCATTGACATCGAGTCGAATGAACCATCGCAAGCTCCTGCTGTAACCACCACGGACAATGCGAAAGCTTCGTGCGACTTGCACCGATACGCTCGCCGTTGAGGGCGACGCGTTGGCCAGGCACAACGCCATCAACTGGCGCGAATTCTTCGTTCGTCACGCACTCCGACGTCTCCAGTTGTGGTTCATTTTGCGTCTCTGGGCCGCAGCTATCGTCACTCAGAGGATCAGAACGTGTGGGGACTGGCTTATCATCAACGGACAGGACGGCGTGCTCTGGTTGCTCTGATGCATCTGCAAGACTTAGTCCGTTGGCGTGGAGCATGTCGTCGTAGCGGAGTGCCGTTATCCGCCTTAGTAGCTGCACGTCCAGACGTCCGCGAGCGTTTTCCAGTGCTGTTTCCTCATCTTCCAAGCTTTCATCGCCCTGATCCGGTACGTCTAGAGACGTTGCGTCGTCACTGTCGTCATCTTCATCCGAGCTGGAATGGGAGCGTTTCCCTGGAGAGTTCCTGGCCGCGATGTACGTGTCGTACTGGTCTCGAAACCACGACGGAAGCGGCACAATGCGATGGCTGGCGGACTCATGACCGCAGAAACTGCACCGTCCTGACAACGCGCCGTCGCTTTCAGCCTCGTCCCGAGTGTTCTCGTAGCCTTTGCAGCCGCAGGACTTGTCTTCCCCTTCACAGTGGAGGAAAGCACGACCTCGCTTCGTCACCAGCAGCTCTCGTACAATAGTGCGAGCTGCGAAAGACGGGAGGATATGGAGCACGTAGTAGAAGGAGGCCTGGCCTTCGTACTCGGCCTCTAGCCGACACTTCGAGTGCTGCATGAGGAAGCAGGCATTGGACAAGCAACCGGCAGCGAGCGCGTAAGATACTGCCGTGTTGCCAAAGGCATCAAGTGCGTTCACGTCGCAGTCCGATCTCTGCAGCAAAATCGTCATGATCCGACAAGCCAGCGGTGTTTTCGAGAAGCAAGCGGCCCGGTGCAGTAGAGGAACGCCAATGCCGTCGCCGGACAAGCGGCCAGGACGCAACTGGTTCTCCAGCAAGAGCAAAGTCATCTCGGCAAACACATCGCCTGGGTGTTTGGCAGCAGCGTTCAGACACTCAACGCCCTCCTGATCTGACAAGTGTTTAGCCACGGGAGCGTTGGAGTCCACGATCCACTTGAAAGCGCCCAACGATCCGCTTGTGATCGCTGCCAGCGCTAGAACGTGGACTGAAGGGGTTGAATCGCAACAAGACCATTGGGTTAATGTCATGGCGTGCAGTAGTGACACTTGGTTCAGCGTCACTGCAGCAATCCACGGACTCTGAACGTTGGCATGGCGCTGATAGCCCCTGAAGTTTTCAACTTGACACCCTTCTGCTGTGCTCTTTGCCATCAGGTTGTCATTGATGTCGATCACACTCCGAAGTAAACCGATCTGCCAATGCTCTGTCGATTCGTGTTCTGTATCGTTGTTGTCGGAGGGTTTACACTCTTCAGAGTCCACGCTTTCTGTTTCCACGACCGTCTTCGCTTCTGGAAGCCTCTCGTTCGGCAAGCGGGAGGTTATTATTTTGTACAGGTAGTTATGCCCAAGCAGCCGGCAAAGCTCCAAGGGGGTGCACTCATCCAGTTCATGGCGTTCCTGGAGCCCGTCGACGAGGAGTTGTTTCCAGTCAACTCGATTGAGTCCTGAGCCATTGCTCAAAGGTTGTCCATACAGACAAAAATCTGCCATCTTAACTGCATTCCATCGCGCTATCAAGTACGGAATGCGGGCACCTTTCAGCGCCACCATGAGTTCAATTGATTCGTCATTTGCCTGGTCATTTGAACCCCAAGAGCATTCTACTAATCGCGAGAGAAGGCCAACACTGTCGGTAGGGATCGCACAGTTTACCATCAAGTCTATGAGGAGATCCCTGCGCTCGCTTGCACTTAGATGATCCTGAACGTGGTCCGCGTATAATTCAAACAACTGCTTCACGAAGCTGCAGGATTTTCTGCTTTCAACGTCGTTGCTCCTGGAAAGGGCGACTGTCGATGCTGCAACAAATCTCCTCCAGCACGACCCTCGCTCCCTTCCTTCCGTTCGACTAGTTACGAGCCCACTCATGATATCAGTACGTGTATGGACAACTACCCATTCGTACACAGTCTTCCCACCCACCCGCAGTTTCGTCAAGGTCGCGAGTGTATTGCCGCTGTCAGGAGAGACACCCGTGACGCCGTCTGGGGATACAACAGCGAAGCATCTGTTGACGAGGGCAATGGGTAAGTTGTTGGCGCACGAATGTACAAACGAGCGAAAGGTGGCAATTGTACTCGAACGACGTGAGCTCTGTTGTTGCTGCCCATTTGCAACAGCATTTGGGTCCACGTGGAGTAGCTTTTCAACGCACACAAGCAGAAACTCGCGGTGGTGTCGAAGTTCCAAGCTTCGTCGGGCTCCAACTGCACAAGCGTGCAGTTCAAACACCATATCCAGCAGCGTACCGTCATAATGCATCCGATGCAGCGTTTCTAGGAGCACCAGGGCGCAGTCAAAGTACCCCAACGTGGCAACAGGCTCAAGCCAAGCTGCTGCTTTTGCTGAAACCTGTTGATCGTCCACTTTCATGTTGTTCCAGTGTTGAAAGAGGATGCGAATGCAATCGAGTACAACCCGTTCGTGCTGCTCATCAGATTCCCTCGTTACTGTACGTTCTTGCACTCGATGCTGCAGATAAATGTCGAGACAGCACTCGAACAGGTCGTAGATGCTTGAAATATCACGTGAATTCACAGCAGTATTATCTTCCAGAATTAACCCACGCAAGAACTCGAGATGCTCGATATCAAGTGTTCCCACATCCCCAGCCATGTTCCTTCGTTTACTGCAGGCCTTCAAACTTTCATGAATCCATTTCCACGGCGAGAAATCGCAATTGAAATCTTGGCTCATTGGAACTTCGCCCGCTATCTCGTTGGCACTTTGAGGTCGCTGCAACCGTACTTGTACCAGTTCACGTAATGTGAGGAAATATTTGTTATGAAAGAGCATCACCAAGAACGCGGTGCTGGTCGCAACATTCTCAAGAACGAGCAATTGGCTCAGCACTGTTTCAACTTTGGTCGAAGACATCCGTGAGCTCCACCGCATAATATCCCGAGGGTTAATTTGCCTAGCGCCATGCTCAAGCAGCATCGAAAGCATTTGCGGGTATCGGAGAGAGGCTCGAATGCCTTCACTTAGAGCAGATAAACATTGTGCCTTTACTTGCTGGTCGCTATTGGTGGCGTCGTCATCAGGAGGAGCGCCACTTAAAAGGAGAAGATGGACAATTACAGCTCGATGATCCACCTTTGAGTCACTGCCCCATTGCAGTGTACACACACGCAACGCCAGCAGCAACGGAGAGAGCGGTCGACACTGGTCGTCGTTTGAGACAGGCGATTTGAGTCTCGTCGTAGTGAGTTTGCAGCGATCACATGTCCCCCCATACTTTCGGCATCCCAACTCTTCCTCCGTCACAACTGACTCAATTTCGCGCTCTTCTTCGCTCTCGATTTCGACTGCTGTGTCTTTCTGTTGGGAGGTAGGTCGACAATGTTGCTGCGTCCAATACCATACAGCCTCCACTGGGTGCTGCACACTTTCCCAGTCGGGGGCGCGCCTTCTACTGCACGAAGGACTCCAGCAATCCCTGCACTCTTTGTCCACTGAAGCATCCGTGATTGCTTCTTTTTGCTGGCGACGACGCTGAAACACAATCCCACAAGGAGCCCACGGCGCTTTCTCGTCCTCTCTTTCTTGACTAACACTTCCAATCGCTCCACAAACACTTGCACCGAGGACAATAAACTGCTGGACCAACGCGACTTCTCCCTTCCAGATAGCGAGATGCAGCGGAGAGATGCCGTCGTGGTCGCAAAGGTGCAACGCAGCCGGACATGATTGTACTAAACACGTAGCAGCCTTCAAGCTTTCTAACGGATCACATGAACCAAGCAGACACCAGTGCAGAGCTGTTCTCCCACGGACGTCCTGAAGGAGGGCGAGCTCTTCCGCAGTTTCAGCCAGCTGAGAGCTCTCGTCGCTGCAATCGGATGGCGAGTCTCCTAGCAGCATCTGGCAAACGTCAACGTATCCTCGACGTGCAGCGCAATGCAAAGCCGTACAGCCCGACGTGTCTTGCGCAAGAACGGACAGTCTCATCGTCGACAGCAGGAAATCTACAACGCTCAGCTGCTGGTTCTCACACGCTTCATGCAGCAACGTCCGCCTCAGTTCTTTCAGCTCCCGGTCACCTTCCGAGCATCCGTAAACCTTAATAATTGTCTCTAGGCGACGCAAGTCTCCGGAGCGGCACACATCCCAAGCATCTCCACGACAACGCAAGTCAAGCTCCTTCAGGCTTTCCCTGCGTTCCCCATCCATGGGTTGTCCCCCTTCCAACACACTCCGACTGAGCATCTCCAGCATTTGATCGGCCAGTTCCCACAGTCGTCGATACCTCTTGCTTTCGTCTCTCATCTCGGCAGTCACTAGAGCCGGAACTCTGCGTCCTCCTTGGTGATGAAGCGCTAGAACCTCCATCTTCTCGAGCGCGTAGTGGAGCGCCGTCCGACTGGAGTTATCCTTGACATGAACCTGCAGCCTGGCGTCTCGTCGTCGCAGTAGCCGCTTGGCAATCCTCAAATTCTCGGTAACCACAGCATGGTGCAATGCAACACGACCACAAGTGTCTCGCTCTAAAACACACGCTCCACGCGAGCTCAGAAGCGTTCGCACTCGCTCTCGGTTGCCAGCAACACACGCGTCGTGCAGCGTCGGGAAGCCTCGACTATGCTCGAAAACGAGTCTCCGGCGAGCAAGACGCGAGCTATGGCCGAACACTTGCCATGGTTTGCCATCGCTCAGTTGAAACAGTCGATCATTAGCGACGCCAAGCCGCTGCTGCAGCACTGCCTTTCGACAGCGATAGACGCGCTCGTAGCGCTCATAGTCGAGCAGGAAAGTGTCGGCTTGAACAGCGTTAGAGGCCTCTGCAGCGCAAGAAGCAGGGGTCATGGGGTCAAAGCCTGTTCAGCTGGCTAGAGCTGCAGTATAACGACTTCAACATGTGTCCCTTCGCCTCCACTACCGCCGACTTCCACTTCAGCAGCACATGCTCTTGAACTGTTTTGTTAGTGCATCTCTTTGGTTTAGAAGGTTATTTCTTTATTGATATCGTCTCTCATTTCCAGCCTCTCCGACGATTGACATGCTCCCTTTCCTACAGTTTGCTCATGGGGTTCCTCTCTTGGGGCGCGATGCCCGAGTAGAGCGGGTCAATGTGCTGCTCCTCGCTCTCCGCGTCGCCAATGGGCTCTCCGTCCGCCACAAAGAGCGTGCCCACATCTTCTCCATTCACGATACGGAGCAGGGCGCCCTGGTCCGCCTTGGCCACCACAGCGGCCCTCACCGCGCCACTGTCCACCGCTCGGATGCACGAGTGCAGCTTGTCCTTCTGTCCAATGATACCCACGCGGCTCTCCGAGGCCACAACTTGCTTGTCCCCACGACGGAACCTCGACAGCCGCTGAGAGCCGTCCTTGCCCTTGGCATAAATGCCATCCACGTCGGTGAGCAACACCATGAGATCCACCTCCATCTCCTGCGCGAAGAGCGCAGCCAGCGAGTCATTGTCCCAGGCCACCTTGTTCTCGTTAATGAGAGGCGTCGTGCGGCGCGTGATGACGTCGTTCTCGTTGATAACGGGGATGATGCCGACGTCCAGCAGCGCACGTACGGTACGCTGCAAGTTGGTACGAACTTGGGGCTCCCTGAAGTCGGCGTCAGAGGCCAATACCTGCGAGCAGGCGAGATGGTATTGAGCGAAGAGCATCTCGTAGAGACTCTGCAGTCCGCTTTGGCCGGCCGCCGCGCACGCCTTCTCGTAGAACTGCACGTTGTCGTCCACCTGCCCGCCTAGGTGCGACTGCATGGAGCCCGAGAGCAGATACTGGCGATGCAGCACCATCTTGCCGATGGACACGGAGCCGCTGGACACCAGGATGATGTTGTGGCCCCGCATGTGCAGGGCCGCGATCTGCTCCACCATGTTACCGATCTGCCCCATGGCCAGCAACCCCTCGGGCGAGTGCACGATCTCCGTGCCGATCTTGATGAGGATCGTGCGCGAGCGGCGCAACTCGCGCCCGAACTCGCGCATGACTGGACTGGACTGGATCATCTTGAGAGGGGAAATGCTCAACTGACGTCGGTTCACGCGCACATCGGTGGCCATCGATGTGACTTAATGTTTGTATGGCGACACAAATGTTCTCGGCTTTTTCTTGTGTGTGAAAAGGGGGCTAAAAAAAGGCATGGCAAAAAGATGAGTTCGTGCAACATGTAGTGTACAGTTCTGCGCAATGCGGAAGTGATTCTCGTACGCAGCACACGCTGATCCATAACTTTTCGTGAAGCTTTGGAGGAGCAATGAGCCGTTTCGATCCGAACGATTCGATCTTGGTTTCTCCATGGTTGTATTGGTAGCGCTGCGAGTCGAGGAACAGGCTAAGGAACATGACTTTAGGCATCGTGTATTTTAGATGTATCTAATGACGAACACGACGAGTATACACTAACACTCAATGGCATTTCCACAACCTCAAGTCTTCGTTAGGAGTCGAGACACTTGTCATTGCCGCCAAACTTACATTGCTGATTGATCCGGTTTTCGAGTTTTAACGTGAACTTGATCGGTATGAGCTGTCGCGCGTCGTCCCCGGATCGGGACGGTTTAGTAGTCTCGGAGCGCAACTCGCAAGTAAGCAGCAAACCCAAAACAAGGCAAAACAAAACCACTTATCCATAAACTAGCAACTTGTTATGCCTCTCCGAGGGAAAATACACGACTGACCTTCCTGCTGCTTCCTTCGCTCGCCTCGCACCTCGCACGCACTGCGTTCCCTTGCCGATCCCTCCGCGTGACACCCCTCCATGTCTTCACTTCACCCGTCCATCCGATCACCGGTCATCGCCGCTCGTGACATCCGTCCTTGGTCCCTCCTTTGCACGATACCTCCTTGGCCCACTGCATCCTTCCATCCGCTCACCGTCACCGCCGTCCATGCCTTCCGCCCGTGTCTTCCGTCCTTGGGCTTCGTTCGTCCGAGAGCGCCGCTTGAACCAACTTGTCTGCTGCTCTGCAAAATGGCGAGTGAGAATGCCGCTGCCGCGGCGGGTTTTCTCCCGGGACGCGGCGCTAGTATTGTCAACCAGTCACAAAGACACCCGACCAAGCCAATCGGTCAGCCAACAACAACTTGAACTCGCACAGCGACGCCTCGTTCCACTTCAAGTTGCTGCGGCTCGAGGGCGAGCCCACAAGAGAGCAGTCCAGCCAATCTCACTCGGGACATCCTCCCCGACCAAAATCTTGTCGTCCTCAACAAGCACGTGGCTGCTCGAGCAGCAGCAACGCACTTGGTCGCTGAACGCTTCCTCCGTAGCGCCCATGCTGACCCTTGGCCACCGCTCCACTTTAATCGCTTGTCCATAGCAAGGCTAAAGCCGGGATAGCGCATCGAGCTTCAGACCCAGCCGATGAAGACCATACCTCCGGCAGCCCAACCATTTGTCCCGCGCTGGAGGCACCTTGCCCCAACTCGCACGCATCGGAACGCCATCAACCGGCGTCGAACCAGACTGATGCAATCCGTTCGCCGCGACGCAACAGCAAACCAATCCTCTTGACACAAGTATATCTCCTTCCTCGCACAGCTCCGACTGCTCCAACCCCACACTGCTCTGCATGGCCACACGTCCTACAATAGCACCAGCTTGTTCATCATCGACAGCCCCAGTCCCTTCCTCCTCATGCACCACGACACCTGCCACAAGTGCTTTCTCTTGGACCGCAACACGAGCGACTTCAGCGACTTCCTCCACCACGGCGACTTCATCCCGTTCATCAGCGACAGTGTTCTCACCAGCCTCGCCCGTGACGCCGACGTCCTTCGTCGTATCGATGCGTTTCTCAGTGCCAACGCGATCAGCACCGTATTCGACCTTCTCCAGTATCACCTCGTGCACGTCCGACGCATTCACCACGGCACGGTTGACCTTGACTGACTCCACGTCCAGGGTCACACACTCGTTCTCCACCACTGCGTGGAGTTGCTCATCTCGGGCGACATTTGGTCTGCTCTCACTTGTCCAGCCGCCTATTGAGCTGCTCACCTCAGCACTATTACTCTGCAAGACGCCCTTCGAACGAGACAAAGAGACGTTCCTCTTGCCACGTTCCTCTTGATGACCCTCTTGACTCTGGCTAAGACGCTCACTCTCGACTGGGATCCTTCTCGCGGCAACCGGAACTACATGTCTCCTTCTCGAGACCAACGTGCACTCCACCCCAACATGACCGAACAACCCACACCGACGGCAAGCCAAAGTCCGTCGCGGGCAAGCGACACGTCCGTGCCCCTCCTTGCTGCAGCGACCGCACACTTGCACACCCTGCATTTCACTGTCCTGTTCCATCCTTAAGCCACGACACAGACGGCCGCTCCCCACCGAATTACTCAGTCCCAACCCGATGCTACTACTCGACCCACCCGACACTGCCAGCTCACTTGAGCGTGAAGACGGACCATTCCGCATACCGTTGCGCACTAAACCGCGTCGATGCTGCTCCAGCTGCTGGTCATGTACAGACGGCTGAAGCGGCGGCGATATCACGGCAATCGATCTCCCAACAATAGTCTCTGTTGCCAAGACCGCACTTCGTTCACAATATCGGCGTTTTCCACTACTGGTCGATAGAGATCCTTCATCATCAACCACTCGCACGCTGCAGGAATATCGCTCACTAGACAGGAGTCCAACGTTGCCACAGCACGCTTGTTGCGAAGACCGCGACGAAATAGCTGAAACCGCATCCTAGTATTTTCCAGCTTCAGCGAGTCACACAACTCCGAGACACGGTCTGCCCATTCCTCCACGGATTCACCACAATCCCGTTTGGCTACATTGAACCGTTCCCACAGCTGCTCGACGGTAAGGGCGAGAAAGCGGTTGTAAAATCGAGTCTTCAGCCCTTTAAACGTCTTAATCCGCGAGTTCGCCCACCACCGCTCAGCAACACGTCCAGTCATCTTATTGCGAAATACTAACAAACGCAAATGATCCGGCAACCCCTCCGTGAAGCACTCGAAGGTCCACCAGAAGTCACGTGCCTTCTCCACCGTCCCCGAGTCGGCGTTGAACACCGGCATCATCTTCACGATCAGTCTCACCTCGTTCATCAAGCCACAAACGCTCGCACGATGTGCCCCGCCACACCAGGTTTCATCACTGTAGCTGCGGGGGCCATTCTCTCCACTACGCCTGGACGGCCCACTTCACTTGCTCCACCATGCAACCATCGCACCCGATCAGCTCTCCAATCCCCATAAAGCGATGGACCTTGCGGTAGCCTCGGCTCTGACCCGGTGTACGTTGAAATCAACCCGCCCAAATGCCGCACTGACCTCACCTTCTCGTTCTCGTGCACGTACTTGAACTCGTGCTGGCGCAACCCCACTCCGTACTCCTCGTATGTAACGGGGTTACATCGAATAGTGTGATGCACATAATCTAGGTGCCACACATAAGTTGAGTTCCACACATATGTTACGTGGGTCACCCCAGATAGGAGTGGGTAGCTCACAGCCAATGGATATGCATTAGACTAGGCTCTACTATGAAAGAGAGTGAGTCCTATACATACAAACAACAGGCGGCTCTGCCGCGATAAACAACAATACATTCAGTTCACATTTTGAAGCATAGAGTTCATACCTTTGTATAAGGTATTGTCTATCTCTGGAATCCTTAATTAAGGTTTAATAAGGTATTCGTCCAAACTCTCGTATAGAGTTTGTAAGCCTTCAAAGAACACTAGAGACTCTCTGAGTCTGTGTCTTCCTCTATGTAAACGCTATTGCAGCCCCGCAGCACTTGGTAGCACTTGTAGTCAATCCTACACCTGAGTCTTACGACTGTCCCTCTGTGAGGATGGAGCAATTCGCCCACTTACCGCCGAACCAACAGGAAGGGCTTAAAAAGCTGATGTCCCTGATCGGTCCGGATGGCGTGGCTCATCTTGCTTCGCAAGGCCCCGACGCGGTGAACGCGCGTCTGGAGGCGTTTTCTCAGTATGAGAATGCTCTATTGGAGCACGTCCAGCAGAAGATGAATGAGGCCGCCGCGTCTGTGACGCCCAGGCCGTCATCGGACGGTGCTTCACGAGCCAAACCACTCATGGTGAGTGTCAAGACCTTTGAGGGCAAAGAAGGCGAAAGCCTTATGCTCTGGGTCAGAGAAGTCGAAATGGCTATGGCGTCCGCCATGCTCAAGACTGAGCAGCAGCGCGTGGCGCTTGCTATCTCGAAGCTTGGTGGCCGAGCGCGAGAATGGGCCCTGACGTGCGGCACGTCAGTGGACACCGCGTTCCCTTCTTGGGACGAGCTGAAGCTTCAGCTCTCGCGAGTGTTCTCGCCGCCTAACCAGGCATATCGCGTGAGGTCACGCTTCCTTTCTACCCGCCAGGGTAAGAAGGAGTTGGTGGACTTCGTCCAAGAGTTGCGAACTCTAATCGCCGGTATGGCGGCGGACCCTCTTCCCGAGGTGGTCACTGTGACCGTCTACATGGAAGGTCTGCGCACTGGCGTGGCCAGGACGGAGGTCTTCCGTGTTCACCCTACCTCTTTTGAAGAGGCTGTGAACGTGGCGTTGAACGCCGAGTTCAACTTCAAGTCGGCCCGACTTGGTTGGACGGCTTCCCAAGCCAGCTCTTCCGGAGCCTCTGACGCGTCCAATGGCGCTGTCCCGATGGACCTCAGCTACGCTGAAGATGAAGAAGCTGAGCTTCAGGCTGCGGAGCAGCGCACGGGCATCCGTCGATGCTATGTGTGTGGGAGCACCCAACACCTGCGTCCAGGTTGTCCGCTGCGCAAGCAGCGCCAGGCTCCCTCGAGCCGAGGCTCGACCTCTGAGCCGAAGCTGGGCTCGTGGCGGGGAAACGCCAAAACCCAGTAGGCGCGGGGCGCCCTGCTGGGGAAGAACTGGGTTCTGTTGAGCCTCAGGGAGGAGGTCGACAGGCTTAGCCCCGAAGAGCACCGTGCTCTCTAACAACACGGAACGTATATGCAAGCCGGGATTGCTGGCTGTCGAGGCGACCGTGAAGGGCTTTAACAAGCCGTGGAAGATCCTTATCGACTCAGGAGCATCGGGCAATTACGCTCGGCGCTCCAGGATAGAAGGAAGTCAGCTGTATGCTGAGGCGCTGAAAGCGCGTACGAGTGATGTCATCACGGTTCGTCTTGCAACGGGAACCCGTGTGACGGTGCCCAAGGTTACGGTGAACCTGGGCGTGAAGTTCTTGGACTTCGATAGCGTTGAACGCTGTTTGGTCATCGACCTGGATTCGAGGTATGACCTCACCCTGGGTATGGCATGGCTTGAACGCCATGAGCCATGGATCGATTGGAGGTCGAAGACCTTAGGCGCTACGCGCTTGTCTCCTAGTGGAGCTTTGGCGAGTCATGAACCCACCTCTGCTAGGAAGCAAAAGCGCTATTGGCGCGGGCACTGGACCGAGTCGGTCAATGTGCTAGACATTGGAGTGTCTGAGTTAATGGACACTGGCGTCGAAGACGCGAGTCCCAAGCACTGCTCGCGGGCTGACCGTGGAGTGGCACATAACCCACTGAGTGAGACTCATCGCGATGAGTCATTGCTGCATGCCGGTCATGGCATGGTCGACAGTTCGTCGAGGCATCTTGGGCATGGCCCTAGTGATGCGCGTGGAGCGGCACGTAACCCGCTGAGCGGCGAGCGCCCTGATGGCGACGGACCGCTGCGTGCCAATGATGGCGCAGTCGGCTGTGAGCCGAGGCATCAAGGGAAGGACCCTGACGATGCGGGTGGAGTGGCACCTAACCCACTGGGTGAGGGCCGCGAGCATTGCAGCTTCTCGCCGGCTCAATCCGAGCAACAAGAGGTGAAAACACCTGATGACACTTTTTACTTTTAGTGTGAGCCTGCTGGCCTCTCCGAGGCGTACAGCTTCCGCAAGGAGGCGGCAGCGACGCCAGATGGCGACTGCGAGACGCAAAGCGTCTGTTCTGACACATGAGGTGTCTGTCGTTGACGACGATAGCGAGCAGCTATATACACTCGTTAATGGAGTGACCGGTGAAGCCGAGGGCAATGCTAGCCTCGAGGCTATCCCGGCGCTAAATGCTCTGCTTGAGCTGGACGAGATGTCCATTGCCGAGTTCGGGAACGCCTTGAAGGCCGGCGAGTTAGCCGAGGTGGTCATGGTACGACCTGAAGAGGAGCTGAACTCCTCATCGCTTATGGACGAAGCTGTCCTTGAGGACATGAAGGAGGCACTCAGTGCGCGAAGCGGATCTTCGGATCCCTTCTATCCTTTGGTTAAGGAGTACCAGGACGTGGTCTCGAATGACCCGCCGACTGGCTTGCCTCTTGATCGAGGCGTTCGTCATGAGATTGACCTGGTTCCCGGAACCAAATACTGCGTAACACGGCAGTGGCCCTTACCGAAAGAGCACTGTGACGTCATTGACGCGTTCTTTAGTGCCAAGCACGCTGCGGGCATGGTGCGTGAGAGCAAGTCTCCGCACTCAACGCCAACGTTCTGTGTCAGAAAGCCTAATGGCAAGTGGCGCATCGTTCATGCTTTCAATAAGCTCAATGCGGCCACCATTCTGGCGCAAACGCCGATTCCTAGAAAGGATGTTATGCAGAATAACATGGTCGGTTGTACCATGTACAGCGCGCTTGACCTTGTCGATGGTTATTACCAACTGCTCATGCGAGCGAGCGATGTTCCGCTGACAGCGGTTAGTACTCCGAGCGGGATGCTCTGGGAGTGGCTGGTCATTCCCCAAGGGCTGTCGAATGCACCTGCGACGTTCAACCGTCTGGTGACACAGCTCTTCAGGCCCCATCGGGCGTATGCACAGACATACTTCGACGACATTTTCGTCCATAGTCGTGCTGCCGATGGCAGGTCGGATGTGGACAACCACATTGACAACTTGAGAGCGGTGCTCGAGTGCATGCGCACCAACAAGCTGTACGCTAACGCATCCAAATGCAGCTTCGGTGCTGAAGCGATTCCTTTCTTAGGATGCTTTGTTGGAAAGCGAGGCCTTCGAGCAGATCCTGCTAAGGTCAAGGCCATTGTCGACTGGCCGGTTCCAAAGAACCAGAAGGACTTACGTAAGTGGCTTGGCCTCGCCAACTACTTGCACAAGTACAGCGAGAACTACGCTGATATGGCTCGGCCATTGTCCAATCTCCTAAAGAAGGACGCGGACTGGTGTTGGAACACCGAGCATCAAGATGCTTTCGTGGCGGTCAAGGATAGTCTCCTGCACGTGCCGATCTTGGCGTTGCCAGACCCCGATCGTTCTTTCAGTGTCGTTTGTGACGCATCTGAGTTTGCCATCGGCAGTGCTCTGCTTCAAGCAGACGCCGGAGGGCGTGAACGCGTGATTGCGTTTGAGTCTCGCCAGCTTAAGGCTGCAGAGAAGAACTATCCAGTTCATGACAAAGAGCTACTTGCGATGAAGTATACTCTCGTCAAATTCAGGGTTCACCTGCTTGGCTCAAAGCCGTTTGTGATCTTCACGGATCATGCGTCACTACGCACTGCGACCCAGTCGCCTCATCTCTCGCAAAGGATGGCGCGTTGGCTGTCCTTCTTCGCGGAGTACAATTTCGAGGTGAAGTACAAGCCTGTAAGGCAGAATGGTCTTGCGGACGCGTTGTCCCGTCGACCGGACTATGAGCTTGCTCATGTCACCCTGGTGACCTCGCCCGTACTGGACCTGGTCCGCGCTGTGTATCCGCACAACGACATGTGTGTCGCCCTGCTACGTGCTCTTGGGAGCAAGGAGTTTGAAAACTCGGACAAGAAATTGTCGGCGCGCTTGCGCGCGAGCCTGCACCGCTACTCCATCGCTGATGGGATGCTGTATTACAGCACGGGTACAGCGGACACTCCTCGTGTCGTGGTCCCTCATGACGAGGATCTGAAGTATCGTATCCTCTTTGAGGCGCATGATACGGCGCTTAGTGGCCATCTCGGTCGTGAAAAGACCTACAGCTCTGTGAGCCGGACCTATTGGTGGCCCAAGCTGTATAAATGGACGAGCACGTATGTGCGCACGTGTGAGACGTGTCAACAGGTGAAGCCCTCCCCGCATGCGGCTGCGCCGCTGGCAAGTTTGCCTGTACCCGCTGGGTGCTGGGAATCCATGAGTTTGGACTTTGCGTTCGGCCTTCCGAATGATTCGGAAGGCAACACTGGGATGATGGTCTTCGTTGACCGTCTGAGCAAGATGGCTCATCTAGCGGCAGTGCCGGACACCGTTGACGGTGAAGGCACAGCAAAGCTGTTTATCGATCGGGTCTTCCGCCAGCATGGCCTGCCCGTTTCGATTGTCTCGGATCGAGATCCCCGCTTCACTGGGAAGTTTTGGGACGCTGTCTATAAGGTGCTCGGCACCAAGTTGGACATGTCCACGGCGGACCATCTGCAGACCGATGGTCAGACGGAGCGCGTGAATCGCGTTGTCGAGGACATTCTTCGCAGCATTTGCGCTGACACGCCCAAGTGTTGGAGAGCCATGCTCCCACTCGTCGAGTTTGCGTTGAATAACGCTGTGCATGCCTCCACAGGCTACACTCCGTTCTACGTGAACGGCCTCACTCACCCGCGCGTCCCGTTGACGCTACCACTGCGTGGTTCTTTGCTTGGTGGGGGAGGGATTGCCGATCGACTCGCTAATGTCAGCCCACTCACTGTTCGTAAACAGGTTGATGAGTTTCTTTCAACGCGTCTAAGTGTCCTTCGACACGTACGTGACGCAATGGCTGACAGCCAAGACAAACAGAAAGAACATGCTGATGCTAAAGGCAGAGGCAATGTTGAGAGTTATGAGGTCGGGGACCTCGTGTTGCTTAATGCTAAAAACCTACCTACACATGCAGTGTCTGCGGTCTTCAAGACCAAGTTGCGCCCGCGCTTCGTTGGACCGTTCACGGTCGTGGCCAAGGGGCCTAGCGTATACGCTCAATCTTCCGAAGAAGATGCGCACACACACCGTGTTTTACATGGGCTTGCTCAAGCCGTACCGGGACCCGGTGCAGGTGGGTTCCCAGGAGCTGGTGCCCAGCGTGGCGGAGCCACAGCGCCCTGCTGAAGTCGCAGCATCAGGTCGACCTGACCTTCCAGTCGCGCAAAACCTTGCTCAAGGCGCGCCAGGCGTTGAGTCGCCGACTCAGCAGCCTCACACCACTGGAGACGCTCCTGGAGATCGCGGATCTCATTCACGATGGTGTCAGACTCCCTCTCGGCTTGATCAAGCCTCCGCCCGTGGCGCTCCAGGGTCTGACGCATGTCGCTCAGCGATTTCTCCAAGCTCTCCATCTCCTCAGGACGGACAGGTTCCTCATCGTGCGAGGACACTGGCGCCGCCGGCACTGCTCGACGAGCAGGGTAATCGCCACTTTCATGTGGAGCGTATTCTAAAGCGTCGTCGACGCGAGGGCCACAACCAGTATCTGGTGAAGTGGCGAGGGTACCCCCACTCTGATAAGTCATGGGAATTTGAGATACCCCTCCGGCAAGATTGCCCAGACGTCGTGGACGCTTTTGATCCAGGATCAAGGGAGCTCCATGAGCCGGGGGCCGAGTAATCGGTCGCCTCCCGCTTCCCGACAATAGGTCGGGGGGCTGAAGGATCAAACGCTGAGCTCAAGCGTTGATCCGGAGCTGTGGCAGCCATGGATCAACTTCGGTGGAAGCTGGTAGAGCTCGAAGGAGCAGGATAGGCAGGCCCTGGGGGCAGTGCTGAAGACGGGGGCGCACGGCGCTTAGTCTTAACCTTAGCGAACTCAAAACGGAGTCTGCGTTCGAGTCGCACATCGGCTTCAGCGAAGCTGGCTCGCAGAGCCTCCAGCGAGGTGAGCTGCTTCGCATGCTCTACCCAGTTGCTGAACTGGGCATCGTCTTCCTGGACGGACTCTCCTGCAAGGAGCATGACGGGGTAAGTCCGCATTTGCTGCACCGAAGCACGACGTGCTTGATCGGCTAGACGAGTACCATTCTCAGCCGGAGTTGTGTCTTGTGGAGTCAACAGCCTCTCTCGGAGAGCAGCCCGAGTTTGAAACTCAACGGCAGCAGTGGCCGCGGGCCCAACGATCCACGTGCGCAGCGAGCGCTGCGTCATGGCGTCCTTTACCATTTCGGCAGGATCGCGTGGCGTGAAGTGATAGTCTCGACGAGAGCTAAGCAAGGGTCGTCGCTGGGAGCGCTGGACTTCCCCTTCCTCGAGCTGTTGCTCTTGTACCTCGTCGAGGGGATTGGTGACTTCACCAGTCTCCAGACCGGAGGAAGCGCGAAGCGCGGTGAGCTCTTGAGCCGCGCCACGTTCGGAGAACGGGTTCGGCCCACTAGACTCCGGCTCGGGCGAGCGGGAAGGCTCATGCATAGAACTATCGGTGTCGCAGTCCACCTCCACCTCATCGAGCCCGCGAAGAGCTCATCGCGAGCGAGACGAGGGCGACGCGAAGCGTCTGAGGACTTGGTGTCCGTAGGCATGGCCCTCGAGCCCTGCTGGTATCGTCGCTGGTGCTCGGAGTGATACTCCTTCAGAGAGCTTGTGCGCGGAGCGCGTAGGAGCTTCGGGACTTGAAGCCGGCGACGCACTACGTGCTGGCGAGCCCCTGGGGCTGGATGCGGGTGACACGGAGGCGGAGGAGTCTTTCCGGTCGAAAGACCAAGACGCTTTCTGGCTGGCAGCCATTTCGCAGCTCGTTGAACTTGAAAGTTCTTGAGCGAGGTCTTGTGATGGCTAGCGACTAGCGACACGCGTGTTCCGTTGAACAATACCTCAACCGAGGCGATGACGAGTGAGGACACGTGTCCTCAGTCTGGTGGGGGAGGGTGTAACGGGGTTACATCGAATAGTGTGATGCACATAAGCTAGGTGCCACACATAAGTTGAGTTCCACACATATGTTACGTGGGTCACCCCAGATAGGAGTGGGTGGCTCACAGCCAATGGATATGCATTAGACTAGGCTCTACTATGAAAGAGAGTGAGTCCTATACATACAAACAACAGGCGGCTCTGCCGCGATAAACAACAATACATTCAGTTCACATTTTGAAGCATAGAGTTCATACCTTTGTATAAGGTATTGTCTATCTCTGGAATCCTTAATTAACATTTAATAAGGTATTCGTCCAAACTCTCGAATAGAGTTTGTAAGCTTTCAAAGAACACTAGAGACTCTCTGAGTCTGTGTCTTCCTCTACGTAAACGCTATTGCAGCCCCGCTGCATCGTAGCCATCCTCATCACCCCCATACACTCCCCTGCCACACGACAGTGACCAGCGCGAACACGCTTGCAACGCCTCTTGATCCGTCCAGAACTCCTCCCCACGCCATGCTCCATCTCGACCGTGTACTCCATGTCGGCGTACTCGAACTCCTCAAACTCGTTGCCGCGCGCTCCCTCCTCGACCTCCGCCCCGTACACTTCCTGTCCGCCCATTTCCCAACGTCGCCACCTTGCATCCGGCTCCAACTGATCCGGCCTTGACATTCCTCTCACGCTCGGCTCTCTCAGACCTGACCACCTTCATCAGCCCACCATCCGCTCTCGGCCCCTTCTTCTTCAACTCCATCCCCCTCGACCTCCATAGACATTCTCTCAACTCTCACTCCAACTCTCCTCTCGCCTACTGACCCACTTGCTCGTCGCTTGCTCTGCAACCGCTTCCTTCTCTCCACAACCATACCCTTCACTTTGTCCTTCCAGAAGCTAACTCGATCCTATCCGCCACGACGCAGCTCCAACGCTAGGCTCTTGCGCAGCTCCTCGTTGGGTCCGGGACCTCACACACTGCACAGACCGAAACTCCCCCAGATGCGGACGCTCCTCCCTCCGACTCTCCTTCCACGATTCACTCACCTGACCAGGCCGGCTCTACCACTCACTCGCGCTGCCCCACTACTAAACCGTACCCCCAGTGTCCACCAATGTCGCGCGTCGTCCCCCGGATCGGGACGGTTTAGTAGTCTCGGAGCGCAACCCGCAAGTAAGCAGCAAACCCAAAACAAGGCAAAACAAAACCACTTATCCATAAACTAGCAACTTGTTATGCCTCTCCGAGGGAAAATACACGACTGACCTTCCTGCTGCTTCCTTCGCTCGCCTCGCACCTCGCACGCACTGCGTTCACTTGCCGATCCCTTCGCGTGACACCCCCCTGTCTTCACTTCACCCGTCCATCCGATCACCGGTCATCGCCGCTCGTGACATCCGTCCTTGGTCCCTCCTTTGCACGATACCTCCTTGGCCCACTGCATCCTTCCATCCGCTCACCGTCGCCGCCGTCCATGCCTTCCGCCCGTGTCTTCCGTCCTTGGGCTTCGTTCGTCCGAGAGCGCCGCTTGAACCAACTTGTCTGCTGCTCTGCAAAATGGCGAGTGAGAATGCCGCTGCCGCGGCGGGTTTTCTCCCGGGACGCGGCGCTAGTATTGTCAACCAGTCACAAAGACACCCGACCAAGCCAATCGGTCAGCCAACAACAACTTGAACTCGCACAGCGACGCCTCGTTCCACTTCAAGTTGCTGCGGCTCGAGGGCGAGCCCACAAGAGAGCAGTCCAGCCAATCTCACTCGGGACATGAGCCACCTTCAGCAAAATTATAAGCTCGCGGTTGCTGAGGTAGTGTTGATGATTCTTGAAGTACATATCTACTTACGTATTGTTGAGGAACTACCAGTTGCAGTCTTAGCTATTATGGCGCCCTTCAACTTCGACTCGTGATCGAGTTCTCGTATCTCACAGAATTGAAATCTCTCAACGGCTACGTGATCCCGCAACTGTGAGGAAACAAGTTACTTGATTTGTTAAGTATGTTTTTTGCAGTTAGAAGTTGCTGTTTCTCATAATTTCGTTGTTGTACTCACAAACGGGTCATGTCTGCCGTACTAAAGGAGGTGGCGTGCTGATGGCATTGAAGCTGTCTTCGAGCTCGAGAGGGTAGAAGAGTCCGTCGATTGTGGGGTCGCACCTGACGGAATTCACGAGCGTTTGCCGGTTCTCCTCGGACGTGTCCATCATTGTCTGCGCGTATTCAGGTCCTAACGGAACGCGAAACTCTGTGGCGCTACCGTTCAAGATCTTCTCAAGGTCGTCACAGTAGGGTGTGGGTCCAGCTAGCCACGGGTTTGCCTCGCCTTTCCTACGAATCACTAGCTCGTCGACCCACGCCCAGAAAAACGAAATGTTGGTCTCGCCGATGAAGATCCAAGACAAGGCTGTGGAAAGCTGCGTCACGTTTCGAGGAAGCTGGCTGATGTTTATCTCGCTGATGCCCAAGTAGAGCATCCCCTGGACTTCAAACACCTCAGGAGGGAGCTCCGTGATCGGGTTTCCAGTGACTGCTAGGTAGTAGGGCTGAAGCCGAGTCAACACCAGTGGGACGGTAGTTAGCCGACTGTACTCCACGTTAATAATGGCGTCAGGAGGCCACTTGGCGTCGAGATCGTCGGGCAAAGTGTGCAAATTCGTGACGCAGAGCTCGATGTCGAACAAAGTCGGCGGGAAATCGGCCGATTGGAGCCCCGCAGGCAACACGCCATCCGTCATATTCACACGAACAAGGAGCAAGGACGCCATGGCCGCGTGGTTCGTGTTAGTGATCGCTGCCGACTCGCCCCACTCTCTGATCGTCGTGTTGTACACTTTGACGCCACGAAGGCCGCTAAACTCCGTGAACACATCAGGGACTTCAAGCGCGGGGCAATGACGGACGAGCAGTTGGACGACCGTGGACGCGTCGTACTCGCTCCACTTCTCCTGCACTTGTTGCTTTTCGCCAGAGATTCCCAACCTGTGGCAATCCAGACTTGCGAGGTAACACGAAGCGCGTGTGACTGTCCAGGGTCGAACTTGCATCAAGCACTGCGCGAGCGTTGGCTGCACTGCTGCGTGGATATGAAGCCCAAGAACCACAAGACCCCAAGCTCCGAACAGAAAATGAGCCATGCGAAGTAACAAGCGACTGCGCAGGTTCGTCTCGCGGTAGCTGTCGCCGCGCTTCCGAAGCTGCTTTTTGGTCAGCTGGGGTCCTGCTACCCCAGCAGGAAGCTTAGGGCCGACGCTGTTGAGTTTATCGCCCCAGATTTGCTCACTGGCGCCGGTGATGTCGGAAACGTTTGGGGCAGTGGATTGAGCAACACGATTCCTGTTCCGTGGCAATTGTTGGAGTAGTTCCTTCATGCTCATGGTGGTCATAACCAACCCAAGCGAGAAGATGGAGCGACTCGCCAGGTCGGACCAAGAGACCACAACGACCATCCGGAACTCACTGAGTGCGCGAGCGACCCACTCGTCGTTGTACCACAGAATTTCAGGGAAACCGAAGTAGACGGTATTGTAGTCCTTCGCGTAGCTCAGTAGAATCATCAACTCGATCCCCATGCACGCCACAAGGTCCAGCACGCAGTCCAGGACAATGCAGGCAAAGCGCCTTCGAGCCTCGTCGCCCTTGAAAATCGCCGAATACACGATGACGGATGACCAGCAGTTTACTGCCAGCAGGATGACGTAGAAGCGATTCAGCAGAGTCCTCGGAAGTAGAGCACTCATGCGATAAGCCTGTACAGTCTGTAGCGCGGTTTCGACGATCTCCCGGCAGATCAAGACGACGTGGAAGTGGTTGCTGTTCACGCCACAGATTCCTCGCCGGTCTGTGAGTTTGTTGTACACTTTGGAGAAACTCTCGAGTATTGCTGAACGAGTACGCTCCTCCTTGACCACTAAGTCATTCTTTGAGTCAGCAGCATTGCTCGCCCACGGTGAGAACGCTAGCGACCGCTGCCAACAGGAACCTCCGATCATGAGCAAGATACACAGGCCATGTATGGCCGACATTGTGGCATGGACGGTCGCGATCGTGTTGTGGTAGGGCGGCGGCATTCCAATCTGGAACGAGTCGAGGTACATGTTGAGGAAGGTTTCTTGCAGCTTATAGTAGCTGTACGCGTACAGCGCATTGTAGACGCCGGTGACCACGTGCACGAAAAGGATGAGCGCCCACCAACTCACGAAGGCCCAGTACGACAGCTTGACAACTTCTGACGGCGGCTTTGACTTCAGGCGTGACATCTTCTGGATGAATGAGCTCCACGCTCGATGTCCTGGTCGACAAATTTCTTGTCTGAAGAGTGCTCAGGATAACCACGGCTATTCTCGATGCTTTCCATCGAGTCGTTATCGCTCTCGAAATATAAATATCTGTGCCGATTCTTCTGTACTGTATTCGATAGGAATATATATATATCCATTGACGGGGTCAATTTTTGCGAAAATTTCTTTTTAATTTTAAAACACAAACTTTAGCTATAATACCAGCGCAGGTGGAGTGCTGATAGCGTTGATGCTGTCGTCAAACGCGAGGGAATACATGAGACCTCTCCTCTTGGAGACACACTGAACAGCTTTCGTAATAGCTGGCCAATTCTCCGCCGACGGATTCGTTAATACCGTCGAGTATTCAGGAGACATCGGAACTTGAAAGGCATCCGAGGTGCCGTTTTGGATCCTCTCGAAGTCGCGACAATATATTGAGCCTGCTGCAATGAGAGGAGGTGACGCACTGCCTTCGTAGCGCTCCACGAACGCGTCCATCCACGCCCAGAAAAACGAGATATTCGTTTGGCCCAAGAAAATCTTGACCAAGGACGATGACAGCGTCGTCACATTCCGCGGCAGCTCGGAGATGTTCGTTTCACCGACTGATATATAGAGCACACCTTCAATCCCGAAGAGCTCAGGAGGAAGATCCGTGATCGGGTTGCCAGCCACCGACAGGTACATCGGAGCGAGACGTGTGATTACCAAAGGCACTGCTGCTAGTTGGCTGTACTCGATGTAGAGGACTGCGCCTGGGGGCCATTTGGCGTCCAAGTCGTCCGGCAACTCGCGGAGATTCGTGACGCACATCTCAATGTCATAAAGAGTCTGCGGGAAGTCGTCTGACTGAAACCCAGGCGGCAACAGCCCGTCCGTCATGTTGACACGCGCGATAAACAGCGTCGTGACCCTGGGGTGGCTTGTACCCGTAATCGCGGCCGACTCGCCCCAGTCGTTGACAGTCGTGTTGTACACTTTGATCCCACGCAGTCCACTAAACTCACGGAAGATGTCGGGCACTTGGAGCTCGGGGCAGTGGCGGATCAATAGCTGGACAACGGTAGCCGCGTCAAACTCACTCCACATGGACGACACTTCCTCTTTATCGCCCGAGATGCCTAGCGAGTGACAATCGAGGTCCACTAAGTAGCACGACGGCCGTGAGACCGCCCACGGCCGAACTTGCATCGAACACTGGTCTAGTGTAGGCTGGCTGGACGCGTGAATATGAAGCCCAAGCACCGCGATCCCCAAAGCCGCGAACATCACGTGAATCGCGCGGAATACAACGTGGTTGACCGCCCTCTCCATTCGCTTCAATGAAGTTAGGTTATGTGGCGCTTGCTGTTGTGCTGGTACGAGCTCGAGAGGCATCAGACTCACAGCAGTAGATAGGACAAGGTTTCTCATATCGCGAACAGCATCCCCACTCGTAGAAACGGAGTGGCCAACACGTCCTTTCTTTCGAGGCAGACACCACAGCAGCCTCTTCATGCTAGTGGTAGTGACCACTAACCCGAGCGAGAAGATAGCGCGGCTCACTAGATCCGACCAGGAAACGACGACAACCATCTGAAGCTCGTTGAGAGCTCTTGCCACCCACTCGTCGTTGTACCAGATCTGCTCTGGAAAGCCCTTCAACGCTGCGTCATAGTCGCCGACGTAGCTCAGCAAGATGATGAACTCCACGCCCATGCAAGCCATGAGATCCAAGACACAGTCCAGGACGATACACGCGAAGCGTCGACGCGCTTCGTCGCGCTTGAAGAGCGCAGTGTGCACAATGACCGACGACCAGCAATTCGCCGCCAGCAAGATGACGTAGAAGCGATTAAGCACCGTGCGAGGCAGCAGGATGCTCATACGATAGGCTTGGACCGTCTGCAGCGCCGTCTCCAGGATCTCGCGGCACACGAGAGCCACCTCGAAGTACTCGCCTCTAACTCCGCAAACACCGCACGGATACGTGATCTTGGCGTAGAGTTTCGAGAAGCTCCTGAGCACCCCCGAGCTCGTCCGCTGCGCCTTGGATTCGTCACCCGCAGTGCTCGTCGCCCAGGGCGTGAATGCCAGTGAACGCTGTCGAAGCGAGCCCCACAGCATCAACAAGATGCAGACGCCGTGGATTGAAGACATGGTGGCGAGAACGAGCGTGATTGCCTTGTGGTACGGCTGTGGCATGCCGATCTCGTAAAACTCCAGACACGTGTTGAGATACGTGCCGTTCAAGTTCCAGTAAGTGTACGCGTACAGCCCATTGTGGACGCTCGTGACCACGTGAACCCCGAGGATGAGCAGCCACCAGACCACGAAAGCCCAATACGAGAGACGAATGACCATCGTCGGACGCTTGAGCACGAGTCGCGACATCTCTCGCATCATGATGAAGGCGCTTCCAAGCTGGAACCTCCGACTAATGTTGGGCGCGTGTTCAGACTAGGTATTCTCGTCCTCAACCTGTGAATCCCAGAACCGCAACGTCATCGTGAGGCCTCAAGCGCTCTTATGCGCCTGATAACAGCGCGAACACTTTTTCATCGATGATCTAGTCGGCAAGTCATACTACTATTTACTTGCTGCTGGTTCGACACCGTGGAGCCCGTTCGTCCCCGTGCTTCGGTGCATTTCCATGATAAGAATTGCAGTGATTGCGATGGAGACCACTGAGTCAGCACCAACAGAGCCACCCAGCAGCACCTCGGACGTCCGTCTTCAACTTGTGCACGAACCCCTTGAGCTTGCCAGCGTAGCTGGGCTGCATCAGATGAACAGACTGAGGACGGCGAGGCTCGGCAGTTTTGGGATGGAAGCAATTGCATACTGCGCGCTGCACGAGAACTTGAGTCCCACACGCGAGTTGAACACGTCATGTACTACATGTATATCGACTGCGTGTTGCGAGGCATGGGCTGATAGAACGTCCATTGGGCTCCGGAAAATGGAGCTGAACCACACCATCTTGTCGATAAAGCAGACGAAGTGGACTGCTCCCGCATCCTGCCAGTACCAGAAAACACGACTTGCGCTTGGGCAGCCAGAACGTCGGCCTAAATGTAGCACCGCTGTACTTGTAGCTGTTAAAACTGCAAGCGCTACAACATCAGTACCAGCTTCTGTCTATCAAAGAAAGATATTATAAACATTACGCGCTGCCGACAGCAGCCGCAGCGTTTCCCTCAGCCTCTGCTGACAACTAAACCGTCCTCTTGCGCCGCTGGCTGCTTTCTTGACGCCTCTGACTGCTTTCTTGACGACTCACTCACTTCATCTTCTTGAGGTCTTTTGCCACTTCCTCCCTGAAAGCCTCGCCAAACTCCTTGACCTTGGGGGCGTAGTTCTCGATGGAGCTCTTGAGCACGTCGGCGCCCGTGGAAGCCATGTTCTTGGCGTCCTCCACGTGGTAGTGCGTCTTGACCGCGAACCGCTGGAAAGAGCGCGAGTTGCTGAGCGCCTTGACAGCCACGTCGTTCACCACGTACGATATCAGACGCTGCAAGAACGACATCCTGGACACTTGCGCGCTGTTGCGGAGCTTCTGGAATGGCAGGGATGGTTTACCTGGATGGTTTAACGTCGTGTGGTGCACACTAAACCCTTTGATGGATAAGGACCTATCAAATAACATACACCTTGATAACAGAATCAATCTCGAATCGTCGGAAAAGTAACGCTGGCAATACTGAAGCCAAGTTGTTTTGCGCGTGTTTATGCCCGCAAATGACCTATCGAGAGGCATATGCGTTTCTACCAATCGCGTGTGGCTGGACCCTCAGAATCTCACCCCGCCCTTCGCTGCACCTCCGTCCTCCCCCTACGCTGCTTGCAGACCGCACGTCTTCGCCTACCCAGCGCCACACAGAGACCGACCCGACCGACTCCGTCACAGTCACAGCCGCCCGTCCATCATGATGCTGAAGAAGCTGAGCTCCTCGGTGGCCCCGCGCTGCACGCAGGCCTTCCAGGGTACGTCTCATAGTCCGCTCTCCTCCCTCTCAGCGTGCATCCCCACTACGCTCTTCCACTCCCCGCACCCGCGGAATTGCTCCTTATCGTCGTCATATATATAATTAACTTCTTCCTTATGACCGTCATATCGTTATAACCATCACAGCCCGCGCCGCTATGAGCACCAAGACCGTCGTGGACACGTACGAGTCGCCCGACCACTACTTCGAGAAGGACCGCATCGACGCCGGAGACCCGAGCAAGCGCGCCTTCACGTACCTCATGCTGGGCGGCGCCCGTGTGGCCTACGCCACGGCCGCTCGTCTGGCCGTCATTAAGTTCGTGGGCTCGATGAGCGCCTCGGCCGACGTGCTGGCTCTGGCCACGGCCGAGTTCGACCTGGGCAACATCGCCGAGGGTTCCACTGTGACCGTCAAGTGGCGCGGCAAGCCCATCTTCATCAAGCACCGGACGCAAAAGGAGATCGACATCTCCAACCAGGTGGACGTGTCCAACCTGCGTGACCCCGAGACGGACGCCGTCCGAGTGCAGAAGCCCGAGTGGCTGGTGGTGCTGGGCGTGTGCACCCACCTGGGCTGCGTGCCCACGTCGGACGCTGGCGAGTACGGCGGCTGGTTCTGTCCGTGCCACGGCTCCCACTACGACTTGTCGGGCCGCATCCGTAAGGGCCCGGCGCCGCTCAACCTCGAGATCCCGCCCTACGAGTTCATCGAGGACGAGAAGATCCTTCTGGGTTAAGCGGTAGGAAAGTGACGAGTAGTTGCAAAGACTTTCCCTTGGGGGCCAAAGTGTACTTCCGAGTGGCTTAGACACGAGAAAAAAAGGAGGACGCAACGCAGGCGAAGGGATGTCTGCAGATTGGGAGGACGACGAGAAGGGGAAGGCAGCAACGGCAAGGAGACCAAAAAATACCAAAACACGTTGATAAACTTAAGGCTTGGACGGCGCAGAGGAAGGCTGCCAGTTCATGTTTTGCTGGTGTTGAGGGCGTCATCTTCACTTGCTCTACAAATGTTGGGAAATTTTCCGTGTTTGTTACCAGTATTTCGATAATTGCGTGTTCCTATCAAAGGAATGCCAGA
Source organism: Phytophthora crassamura (assembly GCA_033557995.1). Classification (NCBI taxonomy): domain Eukaryota; phylum Oomycota; class Peronosporomycetes; order Peronosporales; family Peronosporaceae; genus Phytophthora; species Phytophthora crassamura. Next base: position 1,247,645 of record JAUCED010000018.1, read on the forward strand.
AAGCGACGGGATGGCACTCCATGGACATGAGCATGAGCTTCTGGTCTCGAGAGCTTGGAAATCTCCCTAATGCGATGGCTTTGGCCGGATTCAAGCGACAGCACTAGCCCATTCCAGGCAGATTTTAATGGATCCGACGGATAAGCGATCTTGAAATCTGCCAAGGTAACCAACCAACTTCAGGATGAGTCCATTAGGTTGCAAAATCCGGTTCAATAAAGCTTCAACATTCGTCTGTGGTATCAGCCCACGTTTGTCAGCTTCATCAAGTTTCCAACCGAAGAATGGTAGCGCGAGGCTTGCCCGTAGTTTGAGTACTTTAACTACTTCGAAGCTCATCTCAAAACTTTCCTTTTAAAAAAAACCTAGTTGACACAATTCACGGATATTTGAAGGACACGTTTCAGTGTCTACGGCAAACCTCAAGTGTATTTCAACCCTTCTTCATACAAACTATCGAGCTACATTGACATACAGTTTTACAAATTGCTTCCGAAGTTGGAGGGTTTCCACTTTGATAGCGCTGGTGGGGTCTCGACTGCATTAATGCTGTCGTTAAATGCTAAAGGATAACACGATTTATTGTCGAAGAACCTGCAGTAAACGGCGCGTGAGATCGTCTGCCGGTTCGAATCAGACGGATTCGTTGGGATATCTGAGTACTCGATGCGGAGCCACCAGAGACAAAAAGAGTTGGATTACCGACGAGGCCTAAGAGATCGTCTACTCATGAAGAACTAAGCGTTGGTGCTGTCAATTTCCACTAAGCCCAGCGATGAGGACACATCATTCACGTTTCGAGGCAGCTCGTGGTAACCTGTGTCACTGATGCACAGGCGTTCCGTGATCGGGTAATACGGCTTAAGTCGCGCCAGCACCAATGACAATGCTGTGAGCTGACTGTACTCGACTTGTATAAATTCACCTGGTGGCCATTTGGTATCTACTGTACTGTTAGTTCTCGCAAGTGCGTATCGCAAAATTCGATGTGGTTCAAGGCCTGCGGGGAATCTGTTGATTGAAAACCAAGCGGAAGAACACCATCCCTCATGTTCACACGGACGAAGAATAGTGTCGACAATCTTGGATGGTTCGTCGCTGTTATTGCAGCGGATTCGACGATTGTCGGCTGCAGTGAGGTGTGGATATGAAAAATTCCAAGCACTAAAAGCTCCCCAAACTACAAACAAAAGTTTACCGGTATACACAGTGTTCGTGCGTGGCGAAATGATTGAGGACTCATTGCAGTGAGGCAGCTTCCCAGCAGATTAAACTTGCCGCGTCCTGGAGCTGGATATGTTGCCGAACCATAATGGCATGTGTGCTCCAACGAGTCTCTATTATACTTCTTAAAGTACTTATCCTTACAATTTTGTTGTCTTTGTGTGCGAAGATGACAACTCACTTTCATTGTGATATATCTGTCGGAGCTAGCAGTAGCAAATCGAGCTCCGCTGTTCGAGATCCAAAGTAGTTGACTTAGTTTTAGTATGATGCCGTTTGACTCACGGTCATAATGAAGGCTAGTATAGTGTAGTCTAACCAAGAGGGGGTTGTCACCTGTGAGGTTTTCTCCTCCTTAATCCCATTCTTTCCGTGGGCAAGCCAAGTCGTGTTCCTGCGTTCTCGTGGCTGTTGCTTCGTAGGCATCTACGCTAAACTGTCGCTATCGCTGCAGCCCCACTGCGCAAGTCTTCCGGTTATAAGCCCAAGGCGCTGGGGCTTTTGAAACGACAGATATCAAGCATTGAAGATCGATGGCAGGCTCGGACTCATCACTGAGTACTCCGGCTGTGACTTCAAGTGGTCAAGGAGCTTCGACGTCTGCTGCGGCTGCGCCGATCATGACTAGTGCTGCTACGGTGGTTTCTACTGGTGTCACTGCTGCGTCTTCCACGCCAGTTCCGATGACGACGGCAACTGCTGGTGCTGCGAATGCGAGTGGCGTCGCTGGTGGTGCTGTGCCCGGACTTGCTGGTACTGGTGCTGCACCGGGACCTGGAGCAAGTGCTGGATGACCTTCTGGAGCTTCTGGTGGCTATGGTTTGCCAAGTGCTGGTATGGCTGGTGGCTTTGGTATTCCTGCTGTGCCGAACTTCTATGGAGGTGGACATGGAATTGGTGGCTTCAACTTCGGACCATTTTCGACTGGACTGACTGGGGTTCCTGGTTATGGATCGCCGCGAGCTGGAATGACTGCTGCGCCAGTGAAGATGGATAATGTGCCGAAAATGAACGGAAGCTTTGACCTGTATGCAGTACAGTTGCGAACTTTCTTAACTCGCATTGATTGTTGGAGCGTCGTGGATGGGACGTTTGACAAGAGTGATCCAGTGCTGAGGACGAGCTTCGAGGTGAAGGACAACGTTGCTCGTGAGGCAATTTTGTCTGGTCTTCCTGCTCAAGACGCTGAGATGATCTGCCAGGAGGAGACTGCTCACGCGATGTGGAACCGTTTTGTCGATAAGCAGACAAAGCGTGAATATTCAAACTACATCTTTGCGCGTGCTGAGTTTTACTCCAACGTCTATACTTCTGAGAAGGGTATGGATTCGTGGCTGCGTGAGATGGAGTCGCTCCGCAGACAGCTTCTTCACTACGGCAAAACGTCAGTGACGATGACTATGCTAAGATTCTGTTGGGTCATGTGGCACGAACACATAGAGACGTGGTTCGGCAGTTCTCTAAGCACTATGTGGTGCGTCGTGATGGTGATTCAGATCGTCCAGTGCCTACTGCTACTCAAGTGGTGAACGCTTTGTCTGCTCTTGACGAGAAGATTGGCGTTGAAGAGCAGAAGCCTGCTGGTGTTGCTGCGTGTGGTAAGAAGACTGCACAGCGCAAGCAGCAAAGGGATAACCACGGCAAGCGCAAGCGAGGTGGTGGTGGAAAGAAGGACGGGAAGCAAGGTGGTAAGCAGACAGGGAAGAAGAGCAGCAAAGGGGAGACCAGAACCTGCTTCAACTGCGGCGGTGAAGTAGGTCATTTGCGCTTGAACTGTCCCTACCGAGACTCCTCTGATGAGGAAAAAGCCGAGAAAGGTTCTGCGACGTCAGAGAGGAAGCGCTGACAGAACAAATCCGATGGCGATAACACCAAGAATAAAAAGGTGGAAGCTGTTGGTTGTAAATCTCGTGGAGCTTTGACTGTTAGTTCTGTGAGTGATTCTCGTGGAGGTGCTGTGGAATGGGCGCTAGACTCCGCGAGTGACGTGCACGTGTGCAATCAGTTGGACTTGATGTCACAGTTGAAGGGTGACAAAGTTCATGTCTTCCAAGGCTATGGCGTTACTGTCTCGGGTGAGGAAAAGGTTGGAAATGTGCAGCTATCTGTCCGGAACAACAAGCAACCACACCAAGATGTGGCTTTACGTTTAGATGGTGTACTGTACAAGCCTTCGGCTCCCGATAATCTGCTGAGTCTTGATCTGCTGGAGAAGGCCGGTTGGATCTTGAAGACTGGATTAGTCGATTCGCAACGTGTTGCATGGTTGTCCAAGGGGCGATTGCAGTTGCTGCTGCCAAAGTCTCGCGGCAGATACCGCTTGCAGACTATGGTGCGCACTGTCTATCACGTTCCATCGCTGAATCAACGCAGTCAGCTTGTTGCTGGTGATGCTGGTACTGAGCGTACTGGTGCAGAGCGTGGTGGAGAAGTCTCTGAAGTTGCTGGTGGTCGCATGAGAGATGATGCTGCTGAAGCTGGCGAGGTGACGCTGATTCCCTGGTGCGTTGGCATCTTCGATTCGCTCAATTGAACCCGCCTACGCTGAAGCAAATGGCTCATCAACAAGTGGCTGCTGAATGAGTGAAGAGCTACGTGACGACGTTAATACTCCGTGCTGGAGCTGTCGAGCGGGGAAGATGACTCGAATGTCCTATAAGAAGACTAAGACACGCCGGGCTGTCAAACCGTTCCGGAAAATCATGTGGGACATGTGCTACATGGGCATTGTGACGTACGATGGCTACTCGCATTTCCAGCTTGTGCAAGATCAAGCAAGTCGGTACTTGTGGGGCTTCCTGAAGAAAAGAAAGGAAGATGCCTCGGACGTGGTGCTAGCTCATGTGAAGTGGCTGTTGGCTCAGGGAAACAAGATCGAGGTCTTCAACTCTGATCAAGGCCGTGAACTTCTTAACAACAAGATGATCACCTTTCCTACTGCTCATGGAATCGAGTATACCTGGACAAATGGGTACAGTCCAGAAGAGAATGGACTGGTGGAAAGGATGAATGGTATCATTGCGGCTCAGGTGCGATGCATCTTGACGGCTGCGAACATGCCGGACCTTCTGTGCGGTGAGGCATTTGGCTTTGGAGTGGAGGTGAGAAACATCTCGTCAACGAAGCCTTTGGACGCGAGACGGCCTACTTCAGGCGCTTTGGAGAACGACCTGACGTCTCTAAGCTGAGGACTTGGGGCTGCGTGGTGTTTGTGTTTACACCCAAAAAAGCTTCGCGAGAACAAGCTTGAGAATCTGGTAAACCTGGATTATTTTTTATGGGCTTTGCCAAGCACTCTGAAAGTTTTCGTGTGCTGAGTCTGTTGACTGGCAATATCCAGGAAGTTCGATCTTTGAGCTTCACGAAGGGTGGACTGTTGATCGAGATTACGTGGATCGGCTACTCGCTAATCGCTATGGTAAAGTGCGTGCGCGTGCTCTGCCTACACTGATTCCTTTCGTTCGTCTTCCTGTGACTGGAGTGGTGAAAGGAGATAGTGCTGTGGCCTCTGATGAACATCCTTCGAAGCGCCGCCGTTGCGACGGTGATGCAGCTGCTGCTTTTCACGCTGAAGTGGGAACTCCGGTCTGTGCTGGTGCTCCAGTAGCAGTTCCGTTGAGTTTTCCTGGGGTGACTCATCCTGCTGCGGTAGGAGATCGGCCGTTGGTGCGTGGGGCTAACCCTCCGCGTGTCAGGCGGGCTGAGGCTGATGTCAGTCAGGAATTGCTGGGCCTGCAGGGTGCGCCTAACCGCCAACTTGTGAGAGGTCAGCAGCCTGACGTCACGAGGAACCTCACCTTCGGTGGGGGAGAGAGTGGTTGGCGGTGAGGTTAATGAGGCTGACCTTGCTGATGCTGCAGCTCCTATTGTTTCAGGGGATCCTGCAATTCCGGTGAGTGAAGTTGCTAATGCGCTTAGCGACAGTGGGAGCGATGAAGACGAAGAGGAGCAGTGCGATACGGCCGAGTCCTTCCGACGCTCAACTAGGGTAAGACACCCGAACCCAAAGTACAGAGACTTTGCGGTTGATCTCCCTGCTAGTTTGGTCTTTGAGGCGGTGAATACTTTGATGGAGCCGCAGACTGTGCAGGAGGCGTTGAACGCGCCCGATGCAGGCAAGTGGATTGAAGCGTTGGAGAAGGAGTACGAAGGCCTGATGCGGAACAACACTTGGGAACTAGTGGAGCGGCCCAAAGGCAAGAATGTTCTCTCTAGTAAGCGGGTGTTCATGCGGAAACGGGATGCGAACGGCAACGTGGTTCGTCATCGTACGCGGATAACCATCAAGGGTTGTCAGCAGAAGTACGGAGTGGATTACTGGGAGACGTACTCTCCGGTTGTCGCTCAAGAGGCAGTGAAGTTCATTTTGCTGTTAGCATTGCATCTCGGGCTGAGCGCTCGACATGTGGACTTTGTGACGGCTTTCTTGAATGGACCGATCGACGATGATGTCGAGATCTTCATGGTGATGCCCGAGTACTTCGACGATGGTTCTGGTCGGGTGTGCAGGTTGTTGCGCAGCTTGTATGGTCTCAAACAGGCGCCAATGATATGGTACCGGACACTGGATAAATATATGAGGCAGTGTGGCTACCGTCGGACCAAGATGGACGGTGGCATCTACACGCGCTCGGTGGGGGGGGCAGCCCAATCTTTGTTGCGGTGTATGTGGATGATCTGGTTATTGTCGGGACTGATGAGAGCATTGAGCTGGTTCTGCGTGAACTTCGAGCTAAGTTCCAGGTGAAAGACCTGGGTCCTGTGACGGATCTTCTGCACATGCAGGTTTCTTACGTTCCTGGTGAGGCTTTGTGGATGTCTCAACGTGGCTACATTGACATGGTGTTGCGGCGCTTTGGCATGGAAGGTTGTCGACCTGTGGCTACTCCGCAAGCTGTAGGAGATCTACCTAAACCTGTTGGTGAAGACAAACCTGGGCTTAACGACCCTACTATACCATACCGTGAGTTGGTTGGTTGTCTTCAGTACCTAGTGCAAGTTACACGCCCGGAGATTGCGAATGCTGTGCGAAACCTTGGCAAGTACATGAGCAAGTACACCAAGGAGCATTACGAGATGGCCAAGCGGGTACTGCGTTACCTGCAAGGCACTCGTGACTATGGACTATTGTGAAGGAAACCCGCTAGCCCTGATTTGCATTTCACAGCTTACGCTGATGCGGATCTTGGTAGTGAGAAGGATGATCGCAGATCGATCACGGGTTTCGTGCTCCAGATGAATGGATGCACCTACGCTTACAAGAGCCACAAACAGTCTATTACCCATGATGACACCTGCAGTACTGAGTTTATTGCTGCCGCTGAGTGTTCTGTGATGATCGTTTGGACTCACAATCTTTGCGAAGAGCTGAACCTCCGCTGGCATCGCCAGACGGTGTTGTATCAGGAAATCAGTCGACGATCAAGGTGATCATGGCCACGAAGGGCAACTACAAGATCAAGGGCGTTGACTTGAAGTATCACAAGGTTAGAGATCTGTACGAACGTGGAGATTTCGCTGTACGCTACTGTCCTACGACGGATATGCTAGCAGATATTTTTACGAAGCCGCTTGGAGCGACGCAGTTCTGCAAACTGCGCGAGCGCCTCAATGTGGTGCCTCTGACTTTGACAGACAGCAGTGCCAAGTAAGCTTTGTGGCGGATCTCGAAGTGGGAGCAGAGTTCTGAGAATGCACTCCGTCCCGATACCGGACTTCCCTTACAGCGAGCAGTCTAAATTTTGACGTTAAAAGTGATCAGAGGAATGTATCTCTCACCACCTCGCCTTGCTGTATTATGGACGACAACCATGAACCAAAAATCAAGTTCGCGTACGCCCCCTGCGCCCAAGTATCGTGCGCCGGACGCCTACATTCTCAACAGCTTCATGCACAAGTTGCTCAAGTCGAGCACAATCCCAAAAAGTCTGAGTTCAGCATCCAGACGTCAGGATATCTGAACTTCAGACTATACTGAAGCCATTCCCAGACAACCCAACAGGCGTAATCAGATGATGCGCAAGTTAACCTACCGCCAAGAATCCAGCAAGAATCCAGCAAGAGTAGCATGTCAACCCTTCGACAGCCCGCTGCCGAAGATCGCGACCTATACTCAATCCAAGAATCACATACCCAGATCAAGACGTCCATACTCAGGTCAGGACGTTCATACTCAGGCCAAGTGTTCCCACCAAGACCAGACCTGTAGAGGAGGGAGAGGATAGAAGGAAAAGAGAGAGAAGATAGGTTAACCAACAACATAGTTCTTTTATCCCCATCGAGCGCAAGCGACTTCGGCGAGACTTGCCGAAGAAAGATTCCGGAAGACCGGACCGAGACTGCGACCGCGCTACATAAGGACACTTCGACCAGGACAGGTCGTCTGTGAAGGCTCCACCAAACACTCAAGCTCATTTAGGTTGTGACCAGAGGCGTCTTCGATACCCTGGAGTGACCCACCTATTCCATTTCCTAGTAGGGTCATTAGTGTTTCTGCTGTTGTTTTGCCCATTTCATATTAACTAACCCTTGGGGAGACTGAGAAGCGGTTTCCCCTCAGTTTTGATTGCTGACTGCTGGGTGAAGCGATTGTATCTGCTGTGTTTCCTCTGAAGTAGAGGGTGGTGCGCGATTGTACCGGGGTCCTGACGGACTAGGCGTCTGAATCGTTAACCCGCGTTGGCATAGAGTGGTGACCCGGTCCAACCGAATAAGGAAGGGCTGTATATATTTGCGTATAACTCTGTATAGTGTTGGTTGTTTGTCTGGGGAATGGAGTCTGAATGTGCGATATTCAGACATCCGATTCACAGAGATCCGATATTCTGACCTCTAACTTCTAAACCTCTGAAGTTCTGGTCTTTTGCATTAGGGTATTTAGGGTGCCGCTTGTACTAGGCGTGTACTCGATCCCGCTTCAAGGCTACATCCCAGTGAAGTGCCGTTCCGTCGGAGACAAACCAGTCGATAGGGATTCCACAAGGTACTCACGCCACAACTCGAGGGAGTCTTCTGGGGTTTGCTTACGCATTGCGGCCAAAGCGAATTCCCTGACGTTCTCCTGTTGACTCTCAAGTCAGGAACGCAGAGTTCGCGCTCATAGTTCTCAGACCTGGGCTGCACTATACACCCCCTGAGCGATCAAGGTTTCATCGGCATCGTGTCATGTCGCCGGCGGCGCGGATCTCATCCGTCTCCAGCATCATGGTGCCGCCGCCGTCGTCGGTCTCGACCGTGATCGTCGTCGTCTCCTTCGCCTTCGCTCCCACTCGACTCCTCGAAGCGGAGCGTGTCTCCGCGCGTTCCGTGCGTCCCGCAGTCGTTGTCATTTCCTTAGTTCAGCCCTTCAATGGCAACCCACATTCGTCAGCTCTTTCCTTTTCCGGTTCACCCTCTACGGCTCAGCCCGCAACTTCCTCTTGATTGGACGCGCCCGGAGAGCCCCTGTATGACCACTATGTCTTATAGCTCGCCCTCCAGCCTCTTTTGTTACTCTTTCTCTTTCCATAACACGTCTCCTACGTGATCATACCGGAGTCCACCTGAGCGCGTCCACCTAGGAAGCGGATTCTTGCCGGATGGGTGGATTGAGGCGATGCTAGCTCAGAGACCAGCCGGGTTGAACCCCGCCAGCCTGCTCCGGGAGCCAGGATAGGGAAGGTGGAGATGGAACGCTCTCTGCACCGGGCAAGCCCCGGTATGGCCCTCCCGGTTGTCCCCGGCAATCTAACCGGTTGTACATCCTAAGGGAACCGGGTCTCTTTGACATGCGTAACATCGAGACATCTACTTGAGCTCAGGCCCCTGCCGGTCGAGGCAGCATCGATAGCCACGCCACGACCTGATGCGGTCCTCTCCGCAGGTCCCCTACCACCCTAAAGTCCTCGCTGCCCTCTTAATACGGCACCCTGCCAACGCCTCACCTTTGCTTTTCGACTGCCAGATCTGCTGACACCCGACCCGTGCACGTCGCCAAGTTCGCTTCTTTTAGTCTCAAATCACAGCTAGCCAGCTCCAATTCTTAACTGAGGGTCGAGCGACAGACGCCGCTCGCCGCCCCCACCTATCGTAGCCCCCTCTACTTACTCTTATTACGAACGGTGACCTACCTACTTCGCTGGGCCCCTCCCCCTTCGTCGCCACTCCGTGACTTCGCTGCCTCCGGGCCGCTCGTTCCCCGTCTTGCCTTCGCCTCGCCCGCGCCCATACGATATTCCCTTTGCCTCGCTGAACGTCATCCCTCCTCGCGATCTTCCACGGCCGCCTGCTCCGCCACTTCAACTTCTTGCCCCTGGCGAGCGGCTGGCGTTCGGTGCCCTGAGCACGCTGGCTTGTTCGCGCCACCATCCTCGCCCTACTCACGCATCCCGCCACCGACGCTCAGTTGTCGCTCGTCTCCATCTTGGCCGTTAACTCCTCCGCTCTCGTCACGCCACCCCACCGCTTACTCGCTGTCTCCTGGCAAGACGATGTTCATCGGCGAGCCCGCGTCACCGCTGCTCCAACTACAACGACAACAATGAGAAATTATTTTGTGACTCGCCCACCAAAACGTCGATTTTTGGTCTGCTCGGACCTCCCTTGCTAATCTGGGCTCCCAAAATTTCAGGGGGCCCGGTTCCCTCGAAATTCAGGCAGGGGGCTCGGTTCCAGTGCTTGGTGAAAATACTAGGGCTACGCGAGGCTGGGATAGGATTCCTAAATAGTGATCGCAAAATATATTGTTAATAATAATAAGGTGAGGTCTATTGTATTACTGATCGCAACGCTGCACGCGTTGACATTGAACTCTAATACCCATCCTAACCGGCGTTTCCACACGGTCAGTTCTTCCCTTGAATCTCCACTCAAACTCATCTCCATCGCCATTCTCCATCGTGTCCCTTTAAGCTTGTCTGGTTATTCTGTCCCCGCTCTAGCTCCTTGCATCCCGTATCTCCTCCGCGCGGTTCCACCGGCAACTGATCGCTTCCGCCACCCGCAATCGCCGATGTGAGCTTGGCGTAATTGGGTAATACCCCATTCTGTATCTCGCAAACGCCTCCCTCACCGCTCCTTGCAAGTTAGCTGTTGCCTCCTCGATCGTGATCCGCATGTCTCCTCTTGGTGTACTTGATCCACCTTCCATCGCCATATCGCCGTGAAAGTGGTGGCGCAGAGGACTGCCCACATCTCCTTTGCAACCTCCATCACGTCACTTCCTGTGAATCTCTCCTCCTGGTCTGTTCTCCATTTGCGCAGCCATGGTGACTCCTTCAATATGCTGCAGCTGAAGTCCTCCTGTATCTCTAGGTATGTATCCCCTTCCGTGTTTCCGTCCGTGCCCGCCTCTTTCCTCCAGAGCCTGCGGACTACCGCCCAATGAGCGCGTGCTTCCGGGCAATCCCACATCAAATGCGATGGTCCTACCCCAGTCGTCCCCCTGCAGCTCACACTCGGACATCGGAACCCCAGTTCCGCTCCTGCCCATATCTTCCCATCTTGAGTCTTATGAGGTTCTGTGTCTGGTACGCCGTGACCCCCTCCAATTGGTGCAGCCGGTTCTAGTGCAGGTCCTTCAACGCCTCCGCTATTCTGCTACTACACTCCCCCCCACTTTCTCTCGCTTTTTCCCCAAATCTGAATTACTTTCTGCTCCGTATGGCGACGCATCAGACCCTTGTAGTTCTTCCGAGTCATCTTCCAGCGCCGTTTTCCTACCCATACAGAGGTCATTCTCTGGATCCACGGATGCAGGGCGACAAACACCGTGGCCTTCTCAGCCCCTAGTGCCTGCGCTATCGCTGTCTGCAGAATCTGTTCCTCCGGTCTCCACTGTAAACGCGTCCTCTGCGTTGTCGATGTATGTCTGATCCCCATTACCGGCTCACTAACTACCTCGAAAACATGTTGCTTGTCCTCCAATTCATGTTCAACTGTAAGTAGTTGTTCTTGGCTCCACTGCCCCAGCAATTCAGGATAGTTCGCTAGAACCGTGAGGCTGAGCTCTCTGAACATGTGCGCCACCCTGCTTTCCAGTGGACTTTCCGCCATCCTGGGACCGAAAACCACTTCTCCTTCTGCAACCTACGCGATCTGCATCACCTGACATATTGTCTGTTCCTTCGCCGCCTTGCTGAGTCGGCCGTATTCCTTCCACTGCTGTCTCTCCTTGCGTGTTACACAGGCATAAAGTTCCCAACGGTACTTGCATCACCGCCGTCGTTGGCATACTCCCATTTTCCCTGTTCGCTCGCCTCTCACCCTGTTCATTGCTGCTCTCACCTCCCCCTCACACCCGATCTGCAGTCCCTCCTGATCCCACCGAGTCGCCAGTCCATTGAGATGCCTCTGCATCAGCCGTAAAGCGCCCACTTGATCCTGAATGGAAAAGCAGTATGGCGTTCCCCTCGCCAACCCCACAGCCGCCCATGGCCTACCCGTGGCCCAGAACGAGGTGGACACCAAGTGCTTTGGTGGCAGGCTGACCGGTACCACCGCTCTCGCGTGCCCAATGTCTCTGGTCTGCAGGATTGCACCCACGTCTTGCACTCTCGGGTTGTATGTAGACGCCCAGTGTGTCACCACCATCGCTGCCATCGCCTTCAACTCGTCTCTGAGGTTCGGTATCCCCAGTCCGCCCCTCTGCGGAGCCTGCTCCGCCACTGCTGCGTTGATCCACCCTGTTGTCGCCCGATCTGGCTTAGCGAATTTCGCCTTCCACACAAATTGGCGTATGCTCCAGTCTGCCGTTTTGATTATGGCCTCTGTAGGCCATGTGTGCCTCGCCACGAATAGGAGCTTCGGTATGATCACCGCTGCGGCCACCGCACCCCGTTGTTTGACTGTGTTTGTCTTGGTCTCCGCCAGCACTATATGAACCCTTAACGCCGCCATTGCCGTCAACCAGGCTTCTGCTGTTGTATCTTCCGCCCCTGCGACGCGTACTAGATAGCGAACACTGTCAGTTTCCTCCATTTGTTGAGCCTCCTGATGGGCTTCCTTTGACCCTTCCGACCCTGCGTAGCCAAGATGTATCGCAACTGACTTGCTCACATTGAGTCTCAGTCCTGAGACCGCTGAGAATCGAGCCACCGCTCTGATCGCCACGTCCTGCATTGCCCTGCTCGCCAGGTAGATACCAAATACAGTGTTATCCAGACCTCATCCTTACTAGGATTCCCAGGTCTCCGGAGTGGCCACAACGCTGGGCTAAAAATCATCTCGTTGGCAAAAGCGAACATCCCAAAGAGCAACACATCATCGTCCCCATTACAATTTTATTCCTCGACGGGGGCCTCGTACTTATCAGCTACTTCGAAGTAGGTTTTAACACGTTAGTAGAGCACATATCCTGCACCTGCTCCGCGGCCGCAGCATCTGCGCGGAACACCATCGCTTGCAAACCCATCGCTCAGTCCAGACGTATCAATTTGACAAAAAGCGACACGGTATACCGGTCCGGACAGCGCGCGTGCTCCTCACTCCACGCAATAATCCCTGTTGGGCTGTGCTGTAAGGACTTCGTTGCTTCATATCCCAGTAATATAATATATATGTACTGTGTATTGAGTTTATTGAATAATTTATTTTTGGATTGTTTGACCAATTTTTGTTTGACCAATTTTACTCCAATATGAGCATATTATTATTGTATTGTACTTTGAATAATTTATTTTTGGATATTTTAGTCCAATTTTATTCCAATATGAGCAAATTATTATTGTATTGCTCTTCAGATGTGGTTCCTCGGTCTCAGAGCCGTTAAGCAAGGAGCTGTCATGAAGGCTTCTCTCGGAACAGTTATTCGTGATATCCTGAAGTTATATTTAACCGTTGCATGGCCGAGCAGTACAATGTTCACCAACAGCAACATTGTAAACGACTGTTCTCCATCTTCAAGCTTGCGATCACGGACTTACTTGCCAACGAAATTTAGGCTGCTAATGTTCGTACGGCTAACTGCGATCTCGAGAAGAAGCCTATCTTCGCAGCATGATTGCCGACGAATAGATATTGCATCAAATACCAGCGGATTCTCGATAGCAATATATTGATAATACTTTAATATTATTGTTGGCGAAGCTGGTAGTGCCGTTATTACTACGGTACTGGCGATTATAGGCCTTATAATTGATTATTTTATTCACCAAGCACTACTCGGTTCGTGGACGAATCGAGCCTTTTTTATCTGGAAATGGTTGAGGCTATTCTCGAGTCCATCGAGGGGGCGAGTTCGGGCGAGTTCATTCCCTCCGTGGAACTCGAGAATAGCCGTGGTTGTCCTTGACCATTTCCAGACAAGAAAATTTGTCGACCAAGACATCCAGGTGGAAGGCAACCCGATCAAAATCGAACAGGAGCGCGTGAAGCCCAGTCATCCAAAAGATGCCACACTTGACATCAAACTCACCGTCAGAAGTTGTGAAGCTGTCGTACTGGACCTTCGTGGTTTGGTGGGCGCTCATCCTTTTCGTGCACGTGGTCATCAGCGTCTACAATGCGCTGTATGCGTACAGCTACTGGAAGCTGCAAGAAACCTTCCTCAACCTGTCCCTCAACGCGTTCCATATTGGAATGCCGCCGCCCTACCACAACACGATCGCGATCGTTCATGCCACAGTGTCGGCCGTACATGGCCTGTGTATTTTGCTCATGATCGAAGGTTCCTGTTGGCAGCGATCGCTGGCATTCTCACCGTGGATGAGCAGTGCTGTTCATTCAATCAACCATCAAGTGGACAAAGAGGAGCGTACTCGTTCAGCAATACTCAAGAGTTTCTCCAAGCGTACGACAAACTCGCCGGCCGACGAGGAATTTGCGGCGTGAACAGTAGCCACTTCCACTTCGTCTTAATCTGCCGGGGGATCGTCGAGACCGCGCTGCAGACTGTACAGGCTTATCGCATGAGTGTGGTACTTCCGAGGACTCTGTTGAATCGCTTCTACGTCATCCTGCTGGCAATAAACTGCTGGTCGTCCGTCATCGTGTATTCGGCGATTTTCAAGGGCGACGAGGCTCGAAGGCGCTTAGCCTGCATTGTCCTGGACTGCGTGCTGGACCTTGTGGCGTGCATGGGGATCGAGTTGATGATTCTACTGAGCTACGCGAAGGACTACAGTACCGTCTACTTCGGTTTCTCTGAAATTCTGTGGTACAACGACGAGTGGGTCGCTCGCGCACTCAGTGAGTTCCGGATGGTCGTTGTGGTCTCTTGGTCCGACCTGGCGAGTCGCTCCATCTTCTCGCTTGGGTTGGTTATGACCACCATGAGCATGAAGAAACTACTCCAACAATTGCCACGGAACAGGAATCGTGTTGCTCAATCCACTGCCCCAAACGTTTCCGACATCACCGGCGCCAGTGAGCAAATCTGGGGCGATAAACTCAACAGCGTCGGCCCTAAGCTTCCTGCTGGGGTAGCAGGACCCCAGCTGACCAAAAAGCAGCTTCGGAAGCGCGGCGACAGCTACCGCGATACGAACCTGCGCAGTCGCTTGTTACTTCGCATGGCTCATTTTCTGTTCGGAGCTTGGGGTCTTGTGGTTCTTGGGCTTCATCATCCACGCAGCAGTCCAGCCAACGCTCGCGCAGTGCTTGATGCAAGTTCGACCCTGGACAGTCACACGCGCTTCGTGTTACCTCGCAAGTCTGGATTGCCACAGGTTGGGAATCTCTGGCGAAAAGCAACAAGTGCAGGAGAAGTGGAGCGAGTACGACGCGTCCACGGTCGTCCAACTGCTCGTCCGTCATTGCCCCGCGCTTGAAGTCCCTGATGTGTTCACGGAGTTTAGCGGCCTTCGTGGCGTCAAAGTGTACAACACGACGATCAGAGAGTGGGGCGAGTCGGCAGCGATCACTAACACGAACCACGCGGCCATGGCGTCCTTGCTCCTTGTTCGTGTGAATATGACGGATGGCGTGTTGCCTGCGGGGCTCCAATCGGCCGATTTCCCGCCGACTTTGTTCGACATCGAGCTCTGCGTCACGAATTTGCACACTTTGCCCGACGATCTCGACGCCAAGTGGCCTCCTGACGCCATTATTAACGTGGAGTACAGTCGGCTAACTACCGTCCCACTGGTGTTGACTCGGCTTCAGCCCTACTACCTAGCAGTCACTGGAAACCCGATCACGGAGCTCCCTCCTGAGGTGTTTGAAGTCCAGGGGATGCTCTACTTGGGCATCAGCGAGATAAACATCAGCCAGCTTCCTCGAAACGTGACGCAGCTTTCCACAGCCTTGTCTTGGATCTTCATCGGCGAGACCAACATTTCGTTTTTCTGGGCGTGGGTCGACGAGCTAGTGATTCGTAGGAAAGGCGAGGCAAACCCGTGGCTAGCTGGACCCACACCCTACTGTGACGACCTTGAGAAGATCTTGAACGGTAGCGCCACAGAGTTTCGCGTTCCGTTAGGACCTGAATACGCGCAGACAATGATGGACACGTCCGAGGAGAACCGGCAAACGCTCATGAATTCCGTCAGTTGCGACTCCAGAATCGAGGGACTCTTCTACCCTCTCGAGCTCGAAGACAGCTTCAATGCCATCAGCACGCCACCTCCTTTAGTGCGACAAACATGACTACCGCTGCGAGTGGTTGAGCCTACCGTAGTCAATACGCTCATACAGTCAGCTTGCACCGTTTGTAGTACACGGCAAGAATCCGGAACTCGTTGAGCGCACGAACTACCTATTCCTCATCGCACCAAATCAGCGTCAAACCCTTTGATTTTCGGTTCGTAGTCCTCCACGTAGCTCAAGAACACAATGAGCTTCACCCTCACACGCACCATGATATACAGTATAAAGTCAAAGAAGATGCACGCGAATCGCCTTGGAGCTTCGCCGTTGTGAAACAAGGCGGAGGGCCCAAACACGACCCAGCGATTGCAGGCACTGAAGCGAATGCCGTTCGTACGATCGGAACAGCCTCTCCGAGCGAGCAAGCCCAAGTCTTCGTACAAATGCCAAGCTTCCGACTGGACGCCATCAATACGGACAATTCGCAAGTCTTCGCCTTCGAGTTTTCTTGTATGCGCGCTAGCAGCCACCATAGCCGTGTTGGGAGGCTCGACCGTAGGTGCAACTGGTACACGAGGCACGTTGTGACCGCTGGCATCGTGTTCTTTAGGATCTTGGTCTTAATCTTCTTGCTTGTCTTCTGCAAGAAAAGGAACTGCGAGAAGGAAATCAAAGTCAAAGAATGTACTTCAAGTATTGAATACAGTGCCGAAAACAGCAACATCAAGACCACGTTCGCAACATTCAGTTGTACTGTGAGCTACTTGAAGTACTTTCGACCGGACAAGGCCTCTCTTAGAGCACAGCAACCGCCTTGGTTTGTAGAAAGCGATCGAGTAACACACCGCAGAACTGAAATCCGCGGAAATCGAGGAGCTCGTCTACATGTTACCCTCTAATGTTGAGATCGAAGACATATTTAAGACAGCATCAATGCAGCAAAGCTTGGAAAGATACATTCTTACTACAAATAGATCATTTCCGCGCAGATAATATAGACAAACACGAGTACGCTAAAAGTGCTTATAGTGGGAGATAATATCCTTGCGTAGTCTAATCTACCCGAACCGTCATCATGTTAGCTGTGCGGCGTGACCCCACCTTGACGATTCCTCCTCCTTGCTATCGACGGCATCAGTGCCATCAACCATTGGCTTCACCTGGCCCAAGAGCATCACCGGCCAAAACGGACTCGTCGTTACAGGAAAGCTCCAGCAGGTTGAAAAACGACTGCGTTCCCGAATAGTCACTTCTCCTTCTTCCCGTAGTTCCTCCAGACGCGCGACGCTCCGATTTAACGTCAAAAGATGCATCGCGCCAAGCCCAAAGCCCCTCTTGGTGTACGTCTTGAATCGTCGTACGTTAGATACTGAATAGCGGTCTTTAACAGTTGTTGCTGTCGCTTTGAATGCGTAGATCATGGAGAAGAGGATCCCGCAGAACCCGAGGTACAAGAACACGCAGAGCAAGATCGACTCGGGCTCGACGGTGAACAAAGTGCGGCTCATCTGTAAGTTTCGAGCCATTAATTTCCTTTCGTGAAGCTCGAGTCTTACCCTGAAGTTCCTTACAGCTCACAAGGAGTTCTTGAAACGCCGAGACGAGACGTTCCGCCGCATTACTCCGCGTTGTCTGGCTGAGCTCTTCAACGAGTATGAAGACACCGGAAGCGCGAGCCAGCCGGAGATGGTGGCCCGGATGGTGGAAGGAGCCAACGGCGAGTTCTCCATGGAGCGAGTGCCTGTGAACGACGACAACCAAGAGAGCTGCGGTCCTCGCATTGTGAGCTACGACGCCGAGGAGAAAGAGGACTATGATCCGCCCTATTTGGTGCTGGATACGAGAACCAGGGAGGAGTTCGCGACCAACCGCATCCACCGAGCGAAGAACTACCCGGCCAGCTACTTGAACCGAGACGTCTTGCTACCGGAGATGCATCAGTTCAAGAACCAGGAGACGAAACTGGTGATCCTCTACGATCTGGACGACAAGATCGTGGCACAAACGGCCCACACGCTGGTGCAGCGCGGGTTCGACAACATTTACGTGCTCACGGGCGGGCTGATCGACTACGCGGATGAATTTCCTGACCACATTGAGGGAACGCCGCTGCCTCCGAAGCCGGTGGACCCAGCCAAGAAGACGACCAAGCGCGATGTGTACAAAGGTCCGTCCGCGCTTTCGTCCACTGCCAGTACTCGGAGCGTCCGTAGCGTCGCCAGTAGGCGGAAAGGTACCCCCTCCGATGTCTGCTCTGTCATGAGCAACCTCACTGTTGCTGAGACTGTCATCTCCAAGGCCACAGCGCGTAAGGATCGGGTTGGTGGCACTGCGAACTACAGATAGGCAAAACGGCGATTCCTAGCGCGTGAAATACTACACTACAGCGCCCATTCCTAGCTTATCCTGTTCTCCTTATCTGTCTAGGTCTGTTGACCAACCTGCACGCGCTGCTTTGCTTCTCCAGTCCTGTTTTTCCTCGCGTGTTTAGTGGTATTTACTCGGTGTATCTTCACACCCTGGTGGATCCTCATCCTTTTGGTGTTCTCACCGTCAAATAGCACCTACAGCGGTCAACTAACTGGGAGCGGAAAGGTGCCCATTTCAACACTATTGTGTGTACGTACTTCCATTCTTCATTCTACAACGTCGTGTTCACAGCGAGTCTGGCAGCTTGTTGATGCCGTTCAAAGACAGGTCTTCCAAGACAGCGGAGATCGTTGGAAACACTACTATAAAAGGCAAAAGACATTCACACTATAGAGTAACTAACTGCTTCAATGACCAAGACAGGCTCTCGTTCTTCACATTAATTCGTGGGTTTTCCATCTTGACCACGATGCTCCATTTTGGTGGCCACGTTGGTTTTGCGTAATAAGCTGCTTTATGTAAGCCAGTGGCGAGGGTAACTACGGTCGTCCGTAAGGTAGATCAAGGAAATCAACACCAGTCAAAGGATCTTAACGTTGCGAAAGCCAGAAATGCTCTTACTCCGCTGAAGCTCCAACAGAATTCACGCCGCGAAAAATAACTGGATAGAAGTTATACTCGCAACTGTTCGTACTATATTGGACACTCGTCTTTCTTGAGCGAAGAGGAGCACATCGTACGGTGCCGCTTAGGAAAACTCGTTGGTAGCGAAGTGCTGTGGAAAAGCATGTCCCGACTCAAGCGAAAGGCCCCAACTGAGGTCGTAACGTTGTCGTATTGGATCTTCGCGGTCTGGTGGAGTGTTATCCTGGGCGTCCACGTGGTCACCAGCATCTACGCTGCACTGTACGCTTACAGCTACTGGGAGCTGCAGCGTACCTACCTCAACAAATACCTCGTGTCGTTCCAGATTGGAATGTCCCCGCCCTATCACAGGACTATCGCACTTGTCCATGCCGCGATGGCTGCGTTGCATGCAGTGTGTATCGCTCTTATGGTCGGAGGATCCGTCTGGCAACGTTCACTAGCGTTTACCCCGTGGGCTTCTTGCGATGCTGTCAGCGTGAAAAGCACCAAAGACAATTCAGATCGCACGGATTCAGCTATCCTCCTGAGCTTCGCGAAGCTTTACACCAAGGTATCCGATCGCCACGGAGTGTGCGGAGTGAACGGAGCTCACTTTCACGCGCTTCTCATCGGCCGTGAGGTTGTGGAGACCGCCTTACAAACCGTTCAAGCTTACCGGATGAGTTTGCTGTTGCCAAGAGCCCTTCTGAATCGGTTCTACGCCCTCTTGCTGGTCGTCAACTGCTGGTCTTCTGTCTTGGTGTACTCGGCTTTCTTCAAAGGCGACGAAGCCCGCAGACGCTTCGCGTGCATTGTCCTGGACTGCGTCCTCGACTTAATGGCTTGTCTGGGCGTGGAGCTCATCGTTTTGCTGAGTTACGCAAGCGACTACGACGTCGAGGGCCTTGCGATTCCAGACTTTAAGTGGCGAGATGACGAGTGGGCAGCGAGAGCCCTGAACGAGTTTCGCATGGTTCTCGTCGTCTCGTGGTCGGACCTCGCGAGCCGCGCCATCTTCTCGCTTGGGCTGGTCTTGACGACAACGAACATGAAGGAGCTGCTGCAACGAAAGCCACGGAACTCGAACCGTGTTGCTGAAGGGATCTTGGCCAACAAGCAGCGCACATTCAGCGAGAAACGCGGTGCTGTAGCTCCCAAGTTATCAAGGATTTCCTCATCTGCCGTGGCAGATTCTCAACTCTCAAAGAAGAACCTTTTCATCAAGACTAGGCTGAATCTCCGAAGTAAACTGCTGGTACGTACGGCCCATTTGCTGTTCGGAGGCTGGGGTCTGCTGGTGCTTGGACTCCATATCCACGCTTCCGTACAACCAACTCTGCCGCAGTGCCTGATGCAAGTACGGCCGTGGACAGTTTCCCGCCCCGCCTGCTACTTGGTTGGGCTTGATTGCGATACCCTGGACATTGCTGGTAAAAAGGACGAGGTGGCAGCAAAGTGGAGCGAGTTCGACAGCTCCACGGTCGTCCAGCTACTGATCCGCCACTGTCCAGCACTGGAAATCCCCGATTCCATCAGCGCGTTCCAGAAACTCCACGGGATGAAAGTGTACAACTCGACGATTGTGGACTGGGGCGCGTCGGCGGCGCTGACGAACGCGAACCACCCGGAGATCTTGTCCGTGTATCTCGCGCGTGTCAACATGACGGGCGGGTTGCTGCCTGTTGGCCTTCAGTCGAGCGATTTCCCCCAATATCTCGTTGACGTGGAGCTCTGCGTCACAAATCTGAGCTCGGTACCGGACGATCTCGACACCAAGTGGCACCGGAAAGCACTCATCCAGCTTGAATACAGCCAGCTGCGAACCATATCTCCAGTCCTTTGGCGGATGGAGCCCGAGTACTTGGCTCTTACCGGCAATCCCATCACGGACGTTCCGCCAGAAGTCTTTGAGATCCCAGGCTTGAGGACCCTGGGGCTTGGTGCGATGGATCTCCATCAACTGCCACGCAACGTGACGACTCTAGCGCCTACACTGAACTCGCTCTTTCTCGACGGGACGGGCATTTCCTTCTTCTGGTCCTGGGCGGACGAGCTCGTCACGTTAGCAACGTGGGGAATCCTGGTCGCCACGGCCTCGCCGTACTGCATCGACCTCAAGAAGATCGAGAACGGCACCGCGGACACGTTTAGCGTCCTCACGTCGCCTGAATACTCGTCCTTTTTCATGGATACGTCGGGGGAAAACCTACAAAATATCCTGTACAACGTTTACTGCGACGGCGAAGTGGATCAGTACTACTTCATCCACCTCGACGATGCAAACATGGCCATCAGCACGCCTCCCCCGCTGGTCAGACCACAAAAAATCACACAAGGATAACAACTATATCTCTGCTCCCAGTAAACTACGAACAACAAGCTCCTTCACGTGCTATACCATTAACTTGACTAGCAACGAAGATACTTTTATTTTTCTTGAAACAACACGTCGAGTCGACATGGCCGACAAAGTCGTCAACAAGTCACACGGCCTGCGCGTAGCTGTTCATGGCAACAGCCATCTTGACGTCCTGTCAAACATAAAAAAATCAATAAAAAACATGAATAAATGTTGTAGAAGAGAATGCATGGTAGCTGTTCGTACATTTTTGGACAAGCCGCCGCAGTCGTGCGTGCTGAGCGTGACGTCCACGCGGTTGTAGACGTTGAACCACTCCGGGTGGTGGCCCATCTGCTCGGCCAGCAGCGCGGAGCGGCTCATGAAGCCCCAGGCCTCGTTGAAGTCGCGGAACTCGAAGCTGCGGCGGATGGCGTCGCGCTGGGGCAGCAGCTGCCACGCGCTCGTGACTTGCTGCAGCGCCAAGGCGCGCTCCGCCTCCGTGAGAAGAGTCGGCACTGCGCTGGTGGACAGCGCGCGATGGAAGAGAGGCGTGGAGGCGACGCGGCGCAGGTGGAGCATGGTACAGTGTTAAACGGGAGGCCAGGAAGATTTTGACCCAATTGAAGCACCGGAATAAGCACTTTTGACCAATGAGATTGGCGTCCTCTTCAAGAAGACGCTACAAGCGTCCACATTGAGAAGACACTTCTCAATTGTAGTACTGTGCATACCTGAGCATGGATGACATTGCCCCGCTGGAAATGGAGACCAGACAATAAAAAATGGCCGCGTCAGGTGCTGACGATGGCAGACAGCGCTGTTGTGGAGAAACATGCAGGTTTGTTTAATGATTAGAGAGCGAAGACGTGGTCTTGCTTTCAGCGTGTTGGATGACTACACTCTAGTTCTTGCGGCTCTTGCGCTTGAACGACTTGAGCTCCTTGCGGTAGGCGTCGCCGATCTGCGTCGACACCTTGCGCAGGTCCGTGAGTCCCGAGCGCAGCGCCTCGTCAGCAGGAGCACCTACAACAGCAACAAAAAGAGCGCCACCAACACACACCAGTCATTAACCAACTGCTTGCACCTCCCTTGTCAGTGACAAGATGTGTCTCTCTCTGCTATAGTTCTGCATCGTTCTGACCTTGGCGGGTCTGCAGACGGATGTGCATCTTGGGCTCCGACGGATGAGGAATCGTGTAGCCGCAGAAATCCACGTCAGGGCTGCAATGCAACACACCGCAACCGTTAGAACCAGTCAACAGAGCTACAAGTAGATTGTGTAGCAATTGATTGAGCACTGCAGCGCAGTACGTACTTGCGCATGAGGACGTAACGCAGCGCGTTGCCTAGCGTGTGGTCCTCCTCGTGGAAGACGTAGGTCTTGGAGTAGTCGCTCGTGGTGGTGAACACGTCCAGCTTCTTCGCGGCGACGGCCATGGCTGATGCTCGCGCTTAGTGTCGTCTACGTAGGAGTCTCAATTGCACTTATGACTGGTCGGCGCCAAGCAATTAAATGTAGTGTTTCTCACACTAATTGCATGTGGCGAACATCACTGTTACGTAACGTCACACCATACTTGATTTGGTGAAGGCTTCAAAGCAGACACGACCCATCAAGGGCAGTGATGGCAAAATTCTACGTTTGAGCGGTAGTGCGGATGGGTTACGTTTGTACGGGTTGGTTGGTAGAATGGGGTGGGTATTCCATTGTTCTGAAAAACCCAATCATATTTAAAACTTTTGTCGAAATATCATTAAATTGTTATCTACACCGAAGAATTTGAAAAACTCCTCGCTTGAGCTCAAATTTTCAAAACAAAACAGGAAGTTCGCTGCAGCAACAGAACTCACACAGAAAAAATCGACATTTTCGGTTCATTCGGTCAATATTCGGTGAACCTAGGGAAATCTAAACCGGGTGTATAAAAAGGAGAGGAGGGGGTGACGTTGAACTCGCAAAAGCTGGCTAAATAATCTTTTCGATTCCTCAAACCACGCTGATTCCCATTCTTTCCGCCCCCTCAGGTGGTTTGTAGTTCATTAAGCTTTCTGCCGAGGTCCTTCACGTCTCAATTGGACTTGTTTTGACGAAGAGAGAGGTTTTGAGGCTCCAAGCACGCCCGACTTTCAGGTTTTGATTGCCATGCCATCCATCCTCCTCGTACCGTGGATTGTCAAATAATGTCCTTTTACTTCGGTTGCTCTAGCACGATCCACAAAACAGCTTCTTCCGTGATGGATTCTTCAAAATAGCAATTTGCAGTCGTTCAAAAACCCAAAATTCAAAACTATTTGTTTTATGTGGGTGGGAGGGTGTCCCCAAAATCCCATTATCCCATTAACCAATAAGCCGCAAAATCATCACTGATCAAGGGGTGACCTCTTGGGACCCTTGCGCCATGCCTGCGGGAGCATCCGTGGATCGCCGCGATAGCGCGGGTGCTTTGCAAGACACCAAGGTTTTTATATCGACCTCGCTGGACTCGAAAGGCGCCCTGGAATCCGTGAGATCCAGCGAAAACCAAGACATCATTGACGCTGAGGATTATATCTCTGGAGCTTCGCGCGGGGGCTACGCAGGCAGCATCATCAGCAGCGGAGGCAGTAGTGACAGCGATGAAGAGGCAGGAGCCATCGACTCGCTGGACGTCACGCAGTTCTCGGCCGCGGAACTACAGGAGCAGATCGGGCAGCAGTTCGTGGAAGGAATCAACCCGTATGTGGAGCACGTGGACGAGGAGGAGGAGTTTTACATGGAGGACTCGTCGTCAAGTGGAGAAGAAGATGGAGCTGACACAGAGGACAAGGAGAAGGAGCTGACGGAGTGGGAGAACCCGAGCTACTTGGTCAAAGACCTGGACACGGGCGAGAGCTACAGGGTGGAGGAGATCGACCAGCAGTTCACGCTGGTGACGCTGGACTCGGTGGCTGCTCAACATGAACACAAGTAGGTGACAGCGTGGGGAGGAAGGAAGGGAGTAGGAGGCTAATGAGGGTTGTGTTTTGACGTTTACAGAGAGGAGCAGAAGGAGGGCACGGAAAGCACGGCCGAGTCCACGTCATCGTATTTGCTGTCGTTGTATACGGCCGATGAGACGGCGGACATTGAGATCGAAGACGACCTGCCGGAAGACGCCGAGCGGATGAGCACGGGCGGGTCCATGCGCGTGCGCAGCTCCAACATGTCGGCCATCTACGCGCCGAGCGACGAGCTGCCGACCGGGCCGCCGGTCAAGTGCTATTTCCCTGGATGTACCGAGATGCACCAGCGTGTGTCGGGCTATTGCGCTGATCACGAGGTGATTGCCAAGGAGGAAGAGGATTCCCGCGCGCAGGCGCTGTATCTGATCCCGAGCGGCGCTCGAGCGGAGTTCATCAAGATCGCGAGCCATGGGTTTGCGTACGATTCGTCCAGTCGATTGTACACCGTGTACGCCATCGAAATGCGCTGTGTACAGTCGGGTGCGACGTGGGTCATCTACCGCCGGTACCAGCAGTTCAAGGAGCTCAACGACCGCCTGCGTCCCATGGGCGTGCGGGTACCGTTGCTGCCGCCCAAGAAGCTGCTGGGCTCGTTCGAACCCGATTTCATTGCCAAGCGGCAGAGCGAGCTGTCCAACTGGCTACGGTGTCTGCTCAACTATGACCGGGTGGACCAGTCAGCCAAGAACCCGCACTTGGTGGAGGAAGTCCGCAAGTTCCTGACGAGCAAGGCCGACCAGCCTCCGCTCCTGCTGGACAGGCTACCGCTCAAGCGCTCGAGGTTCTTTGGCGCGTCCCTGGCCGACGATGGCGACGATGAGGCTGGCCGCCTGTCAGCTGGCCAGCAGAACGTGACGCTCCAGGACTTCAAGATGATCCAGGTGATCGGCCGCGGGTCGTTCGGCAAGGTGGTGCTCGTTGGTCACAAGACCACGAAGAAGCTGTACGCGATGAAGATTCTGTCCAAGGAGAACATCGTCAAGCGCAAGCAAGTGGAGCACACGCGCACGGAGCGGCGCGTGCTGGGCTGCACGCGCCACCCGTTCATCGTGGGGCTGCACTACGCGTTCCAAACGGCGCAGCGGCTCTACTTTGTGCTGGACTACTGCCCTGGCGGCGAGCTGTTCTACCACTTGTCGCGCATGAAGAAGCTGCCGGAGCACATGGCGTGCTTCTACGCCGCCGAGATCACGTTGGCGCTCGAGCATCTGCACGGTCTGGGCGTCGTGTATCGAGACCTCAAGCCCGAGAACATCTTGCTCACCAAGGACGGACACATCAAGCTGGCAGACTTCGGGCTCGCCAAGGAAGGCATCCGCGACGGCGCGAACGGCACCAACTCGTTGTGTGGAACGCCAGAGTATCTGCCACCCGAGATCCTGGACCGACTCGGCCACGGAACGGCGGTGGACTGGTGGAACCTGGGCATGGTGCTATACGAGATGCTGACGGGCCTGCCGCCCTGGTACACGAACGACCGCAAGAAGCTGTTCGAGCGTCTCCGCTCGGCCAGGCTGCACTTCCCGCCGTACGTTTCGCGGCGGGCTGAAGCGCTCATCCGTCAGCTGTTGAACCGCAACCCGGCCGAACGTTTGGGCTCGAAAGGCGCGCACCAGGTCAAGAACCACCTCTTCTTTGAGAGTATCGACTGGGCCAAGCTGATGAAGAAGCAGGTGCCGCCGCCCTTCCGGCCGTGCCACTCGGCGATGAACGAGGGAGAGGCGCCGCTGAATTTCGAGGCCGAGTTCACGCGGCTGCCGCTGCCGAGCGCTGAGTTCACGGCGGCGAGCCCGAACAGCGGCCGTGGTTTGAGTGCTTTGGGCGTGCGGCCACGACGCGATTCGGACACGTTCAAGGACTTTACGTACGAGAGCCCCGGGTATCTCGAGTCTGTGGCGAAGAAGGAGGGAGTCTAAAGTGGAGAAGGCTAGCGGGAGAAGTGTATAAGAGAACAGCGAAATTGAACAAGTGCACATGTACAGCAGGCGGTTGAAGTGGGCGACTCTGCGTTCGACGACCACTGACTGACTGCCCTCCCAGATACTGCGACGCCGCGATGCGCTTGCGCAGAGCAGACCAACGGAGACGGAGGCCTGGTCGCGAGCCAAAATCCAGGCATGACGCACGGATTCAAGCAGACGGTCGTCGCACTGGAAGGCTGAATGCGCATGCTCAGCAAGTGCCTGGGCTGGACAGCGCACGTTCGTGCCCTGCAACTCCCGCGCAGTGCTGGCTTCAAAAATTAAAATTAGCAAGTGTGGAGTTGGTATCGTCAATGGCCAGCTGAGCAAAGAGCTCGGAGATGCTCGATCTAAAGCAGGACTTCATGGCGCCCTGCGATGCCGTGCAGAATGATGAAGCTCGCCGCTTGCCGTCATCCCAGCGACAGTTTTCCGGCCGCTACGTTGCTGCTGCTGTGACAGCCAGGTCGGTCGTTTATGTAGATGAACAAGAATAGAATACAATATTTTAATAGATTTTTTAATTGGTTTAAAAACAATGATATGTTTTAGCTTTGATCATTTTAAACCAAATCTAGTTTGTGCTTGCAAAATTATCCCACGACGATGTTCCAATGCAAGCCGAGTGACTGCACTCCATGCGATGGCTACAGTAACAACATGATTCCATCCCTTTCGAGTCATCTTCGTTGGTAACATTACACCTTCACCTTTGAAGCAATGGAACGCGAGCCTACCATCACAAGAGGCTTAAAACGACGAGAGTCTTGGCAGAGCCGAAGCATGGAGCACTACGTGTGGACGCTACGCATAATGTACGGAGTGACGAGGTGGGTGAGAGAAACTCGTCCCGGGCTCATATCATCGACCAAAATGAATAACGAGTTCAACTGTTACAGGTGCGTGTGCAGCCGCCGCTGACATGGCGGATGGAAAAGCGAAGCTTCGTTTCGTGCACGTTAAGGGCACGCGTCATCTTGAACGACGACGCAATATACATAATGGGGCGTTTCAAAGAGACGCATTCCGAATTCCGCATTTTACCGGCAGCAAGACAAGATCCAAGAGAAGAGCAGCCTGTTAGGCCTCGAAGACTACGCCCGCCTACTAGGTCGCCTGGAGGCCGAGAATGTGGAAGAAATGGACGTGCGCAGTACGCTACCAGCGACGCCGGTCTGGCGGGGCCGTGGTGAAAGCCCATCAATGGGGCGTGGTCGTCCGGTTTGTGATCGAGTTGCATTGTATCCGGTCATCAGACGAAGGCAGTTTGTGCATCACGGCACTGCTCCAGGCGGGTGTGGAGGTGCGCCGCAGCCCAAATAGGATGATGCATTGTAAAGTCGTAATCATCCGGAGCAGAAACAGCGAGCGCTATGTCGAAGGAGGCAGCCGGAACTAGACCCCTGTCGCTTACCGATACAACGAAGAGATAAACCTCGAGGTCCTAGGGGTGGAAGGTAAGCATTTAATATTTATTTGACATGTAGTTTTCAATTATCCATTTTTCATGAAGCTGAGAAGACCGTACGCAAGTTTGAAAACATGTGGAGAAGCTCCCTATTCGGTGGAAGGTGTGACGCATACAGTGACCAACTCCATTGGTTCGGAGCCGACGACCAGCTTCAGCTTCAATTCCCCCCGCACACGCAAGGGCTGCCGTGTTCCTTACTGCCATAGTTTGCTTAGTGTGGTGGGGTCTGTGCGGCCCACGGCGCCGTCGTCAAGCGCTGCAGTGAGCCTGATTGCGACAAGCTAGCTAATTGCGAACTACAATTAGCTCATGGCGGCCCCGCGTAGACGCCTTCTCGAAGCAGCACAAAAGGTAGCCCAACAATTGGCACAACAAGCTCATATATTACAATATAAAGAAAAGAGAAAACAGCATTGATTCATCTGCATAACAATACAAGAAACACCCTCGTTTAATTCAATCATAAACTTTTGTATGCAGTACAACAAACTTACAGTATCGACGTCCATCGCCCCACGTCACCAGGTTGCAGCTGTCCTCTAGCTTGCCTCGATGTCGATCGACTCGAAGTACGCGATCATCTCTCGCCGGCGAACACGCCTCGCTGCTGCGGAGTACATCGGGGGTCGCCGTGACGTTGGCGACCTCAAAGTGCGGCGAAAGGGCAGAAACGAGTCCTACGTCGCGTTGGGACCACCGCCTGGTGGATTTGCAGATAACACAGTACTCATCAAGAAACAAGATCGCAGTCACAACTCCTCGGTCTCGAGCAATGATTCTGCCAGCATCACCTGCGGGCAGCAAATACGCAGCTTTTACGATGAAAACGACCTGGGAACCTGCTGCACCATCAGCGGCCTGTCCAAGCGCGAGCTAAGGGGATTCAAATAAGACTGCTAAGCGTTGCTGCCGAGAATATGGATGAAAGTAGTCGCTAAATTTTCCAAGCAAACTGTCTGACATGAACAAACGATTTTGCTACAAGACGAGAACGTTTGTTAAATCGTGGTAGGACATTGAAGACCAGCTTCTGTTGTTTTGTCGAAACGTAGAAAGCAAGAGTCTGGCTCGAGAGTTCCTGAAAATGCCCGAGCGTCATATTCACGGCGCATGCTGACGGCGAGGTGAGGTCACCGTGCTTCCTTTAGCTGTCGAGAGGTCGATTCAACAGGAATAAGCCAGCCAACGGGCGACGTACCTTTCTGCAGATCCATGTCAAGCAACGCTTCTAGAACCGATTAACCTTGCTAAGCTTAATACCTTTTGTCCATTGAAATGGTTTCGGGCTCTTGGCCCTCGCTCGTCACCTGCTGCACGCTCCGTCTCGGCATTCTCGCCACACGCCTGCGCAGCAACTTGATTTACCCGCTTTCCAATTATTCCTTTATCTGCCTAGAATTGTGCAAAACAATTGTTTAATATTGCCTTGGTACAAATATTTATTGCAATGTCGGCGTCATCAAAGATGTTCACCCCTACCCTCCACCCCCGGATTGGGCAGCTCGATTTGCCGTCTGGCTCGAGCGTAATCTGACGATCGACTTCATTTCCAGAACGGAGGCCTCGAGAGCAAGTGCTGCCAGGAGGACACCATGGCGGGGAACGATGAGGAAACGCTCACCGCGATGGAGACCATCGAGGGCTCGCCCAAGCGCGCATGCAAGCTGCAGCCGCCCAGTCTGAAACGCGTGGTGCTCAACCCGCGCGCGTACCTGACGCCCTTCGTGATTTTCATCGTGTTCCACCACTTGCCCATGTTCCTGGCCTACGGACTCGTCGACAAGCCCAGCGAGGGCTACGAGGACTGCAACCGCCTCAAAGATCTCTTCCAGTGGTTGCATGTATCATTTCTCTTCCACCTCGTGCTGGCCGTCATGATGTTCGTGTCCGCAGTCTACACACTCTCCACTAAAGTCTACCACGAACGGCGGCCCGAGGGCTGGCTGATCCTGACGATCTTCTTGGGCTACTGGGCTAACCTGGCCTGGAGTATCTACGGAGAAGCGGCTTTACGCGTAGACACTAGCATCTGCGGGGACACGAACTGGGAGCAGGTCCAGGACCGAGCGGACTCGATTGGCTACTTCCAGCACTTTGACTTTGTCTTCACGCTGTGCATCATTGGAGCGGGAGCTTGCACGTCCTACATGTGCGGCGTACACAGCGGAGACGACGCTGCTGAGGCCGAGAAGCGGTGGCAGAAGCGCTGCCTGTGCTGCTTCCACGCGTTCACGTGCCACAAGACGGTGGAGTACGAAGGCGATGACGACGTGTTCGAGACGCTGGGCCGCGTGCTTGGCAAGTTCTTCGTGGTGCGCTACAAGACCAACCGGTACGAAGGCTTGAGCTTCACGGACCTCAAGTTCAGCCTGGATCTGGTCTCGAAAGTGCAGAAGGAAGAGCGCGAGATGGAAGTGGAGCGCAAGGCCGAACTTACAGCCCAAGGCATTCCAACGGTGCGCCACTTCGCCGCGGACGAGGAGGAGAAGCGACTGAGCGACTTGGGCTTCTACTGCCGGATGGCCATCGGCATCTACGGCTGGCCCATCTACGTCTGGTACTCGCCGTGCTACTGGTTCCGCATCTTCGGGTGCTTCAAGAAACCCCTAGACGACCAGGTCTTCGAGCACGACAACTTTCTGCACGGCAACCGCGTCAGCTTTATCAACTACACGGGCGTCAAGGACTCGGAGCTTGTGTACCTCAACTGCCACAACTTCGTGTTCCAGGCGCCGTACTGCATTGTCAAGGACCAGGAGCGCAAGGAGCTCATCATCAGCGTGCGTGGCAGCATGTCTTTCTACGACTTTGTGACGGACGGCTTGGCGCAGATCGTGCGCATGAATCCCGATGAACTGCCGGGGGATATCCCGTACTCGTTTGATACTCGCACACACTACGGTATGCTGCGAACGGCGCGTCAGATCTTCAAGGACCTCAAGGAAGGCACTCGTAAGGCTGTGTTCTGGGACTTTGCGATGGCAAACTGCTCTGTTGGAGGCCTCACGGATGACGAGGAGAATGATTGGAAGGTGGTGGTCTGCGGCCACTCGATGGGCGCTGGCGTTGGCTGCATCCTCGCCGTTCTACTGCGCAGAATCTTCCCAAACACAAAGGCGTTCCTGTACGCACCACCGCCGCTGTTCGACCCGGACACGGCAGAGTGGAGCAAGACGTTCGCGACGACCGCAGTGTACGGAGATGACATCGTCCCGCGGCTGTCCATTTCCAACATGTCCCGCTTGCGTGACGAAATGGCCATTCACTACGATGCGGTGGCCAATGAGCCGCTGTTCAAGGTCAAGTACGGCGTCCACGGCAAGCTGAAAGACCTCAAGGACGAGCGTCAGCCGTCGGTGGGGGCGGCGGGGCCGGAGCCATCCACTCGTGGGACCTTTACGGGGCTGCCGACTGTGCTGGAAGCGACCAATTCGATGAACACTGGCACGACGGTGATGGACACGAGCTCTGGATCGTTCGTCAACTCCAACTCGTTCGTCACCGGCTCGCTCACGCCGACGGACTTTGGCGCCTCAGGCCGCAACGTCGTTAACCGTCCGACGCGCGAGCTGAGCAACGCCACCATGATCACGCTCCCGCAAGAAGACTCGACCCAGGAAGTGGACGTCCCTGGTGAAATTGTCCACATCGAGACGGTCAAGATGGCGCGTCGCTGCGGCTGCACCATGTTCCTGGGCGAGCAAAAGCTGCAGTACACTCTGCGCGAGGCGAGCTACTTCCGCCGCATCTGGGTCACGCCGCGCTCGCTGCAGGACCACATGGTGCACCACTACGACCGCAAGATCCGCTTCCTCGTCAACGACTGCATGGATTTCGAGACGCCAGTGGCAGCGCATCGTGCCAGCGCCAGCGCCAGCGGGCGACCCTCGTGGGTCGACGATACCGAGCGTGACGACAAGAGCAAGAGGCCTGGCTCGCCGCAGACGCAGTACAAGGACATTGAAGCCGTCGTCTGAACTCCCCACACGCTAAGAGGGAGAGAACTGTACCAAGTATTTAACCCAACGCGAAATGAAGCGTCAAACACTTTTCAGCTTCAACTTGACCATGGTGTATCCATGTGATCCGAATCTACGTGGACCACATGGTGTATCCATGTGCTCCGATCTATGTGGACCACATGTTATATAGGGTGGTGTACATCCCTGATGCGTTAGCCAATCAGAGCCTGCATGTGCGTCCAATCAGCGCGGCGTATCCAAACTGTTATAGCGTCATTCGCACTTTTGTCGCCGAGGACGCAAGAAGACAAGACAAGATGGCGTTCACGCTGCAAGACATCCAGCTGGACGAGGCCTCCTACGTGGAGCTGCTGCGCAAGATTATCGGCGTGTCCGAGAAGGTGCAGAACGCGCCGAG
Source organism: Phytophthora crassamura (assembly GCA_033557995.1). Classification (NCBI taxonomy): domain Eukaryota; phylum Oomycota; class Peronosporomycetes; order Peronosporales; family Peronosporaceae; genus Phytophthora; species Phytophthora crassamura. The sequence continues at coordinate 1,279,503 of JAUCED010000018.1, forward strand.
TCTGGGGCTCATCCCGCAGGAGAACCTCGTGTCCGACATCGTGCTGGCCGAGCTCGAGCCCTACACCAAGCAGAACGGCGGCTTTCTGACGGTGGAGCGCGTCGAGTTCGTGGCTGGACGCGGCAACGTCATCATCACGTACCAGCACCCGGACTTCTCGCACAGCGATAAGACGGTGGCTTACGTGGGCTCCCACATGGACGTGGTGCCGGCCAACCCCGAGGGCTGGCAGCGCGACCCCTTCACGCTTACGGTGGAGGGCGACAAGCTCTATGGACGCGGCACTACGGACTGCCTGGGCCACGTGGCGCTCATGACGGAGCTGTTCAAGGAGCTGGCCCAGAAGAAGGTCCGCATCGAGACCAAGGTGGTCTGTGTGCTCATCGCGTCGGAAGAGAACACGGAGATCGCTGGTGTTGGTGTCGAGACCCTCATGGAGTCAGGCAAGATCGACTTCATCAAGAAGGGCCCCGTCATTTGGGTCGATTGCTCGGACAGTCAGCCCTGCATTGGCACGGCTGGCGTCATCACCTGGACGCTCAAGGCCACTGGCAAGTTGTTCCACAGCGGTCTGCCCAACCTGGGGATCAACGGCATTGAGCTGGGAATGGATGCGCTGACCAAGATCCAGGAGCGGTTCTACAAGGACTTTGGCCCGCTGCCGCAGGAGAAGGAGTACAACTACTCGTGTCCGTCGACCTTGAAGCCCTCGCGAATTGAGTCGTCCACCAACGGACTGAACCAGATGTACGTTCGTATAAAGTCTGGTGGGGATATTGTGAGTTGAGGAAACTGACGAGTGGTATGGCGTGTGCAGTCCGCCATGGGTGAAGATCTCGGGCGACGTGCGTCTGTCGCCGTTCTACGACATGGAGGAGGTACGTGAACAGCTCGCGTTTGATGTTAAGCCGTGCTGACGTCTTAGGTTTTTGGACGCTAGTTGATCGCCAAGATGCACTCGTACGTTGCGGACCTGAACGCGAACATCACGTCGCTGGAGGGAAAGCGTGGCCCTGTGTCCAAGTACACGCTGCCGGACGAGAACTGGAACGGCAAGCTCGAGCTCACGTTCGAGAAGCAGTACTTCGAGGGCATCGCGTGCTCGCTTGACTCCGTTGGCTACAAGTACGTTCTGTGTGCTTGAGCTGAGAGCGTCGTCTTCGGCTAACACTGACCCAAATCATACCTTGCGCAGGTCGCTCTACGCTGCCATCGAGGGGGTTCTTGGGGAGGCCAAGCCCTTCTCCATCAGCGGCAGTCTGCCGCTCGTGCGCGACCTCCAGCGCTCCGGCCTGGACCTGACGCTCACGGGCTTCGGCAAGAGCTCCGTCTACCACGGCGACAACGAGTTCTGCCAGCTTAGCGACATGACAGCCGCCATCCAGATCCTCGCGCGCACAGTCGCCAACGTCGAGGCCGCTACCAAGGCGTAAGGACGAATCCCAATTCAAATGACCATCTTGAAGGACAACTACTGAAAGAAAGGGTCCATCTAGACCACGGTGATTGTATTACAGTAGGAATCGATTCCCATTGGTTAAAAAAGAACCTTCTTATAATTGGTCAAAACCGGACAAAAAAATAGCAGATCCCATCACGAAAGAAGAAGCTTCAAAGATGACGTCGCTGCAGGAGTTGGCGCTGGACGAGAAGGAGTACGTGGAGCTGCTGCGCAAGCTCATCAGCGTCTCGGTACATATATCTTCCCACCCATGCAAATTCCACGTCAAACTCTCCCTCTACGCCCCAATATTCCAAACCTAACGCTTTATGCCTGATCCTCTGTATCAATAGGAAAAAGTGCAGAATGCGCCCGGACTGGGGCTCATCCCGCAAGAGAACTTGGTCTCGGACTTTGTACTGGAGACGCTGAAGCCTTTCACGGGTGCTGAGCTGAGTGTGGAGCGCGTGGCGTTCGTGGCTGGCCGTGGAAACGTCATCATCAAGTACGCGCCGGCCTCGGCCGCTAAGGACAAGACGCTGGCCCTGGTGGGCGCCCACATGGACGTGGTGCCGGCCAACCCTGAAGGCTGGCAACGGGACCCCTTCACGCTCTCAGTGGAGGGTGACAAGCTCTTCGGACGCGGCACCACCGACTGTCTCGGTCACGTGGCGCTACTGACCTGTAGGTGTCCATCTTGACGGAGTTAGGGAGCTTTGGAGGAAGAGGAGGGTATTAATTAGGGCTTGTTTTCCTTGTAGTGCTCTTCCGAGACCTGGCCAAGCACAAGGTGCAGACCAAGACGCAGGTGGTGTGCGTACTTATCGCGTCCGAGGAGAACAGCGAGATTGAGGGCGTGGGCGTGGAGACGCTCATGGAATCAGGCAAGATCGACTTCATCAAGAACGGGCCGGTCTTCTGGGTCGACTGCTCCGACAGTCAGCCGTGTATTGGCACGGCTGGAGCCATCACGTGGACGCTCAAGGCTACGGGCAAGCTCTTCCATAGCGGTCTGCCGAACCTCGGCATCAATGGACTGGAGCTGGCGATGGACGCCATGACCAAGATCCAGGAGTACTTCTACCAGGAGTTCGGCCCTGTGGACAAGGAGAAGGAGTACAACTACTCGTGCCCGTCCACCATGAAGCCCACGCGCATCGAGTCGTCGGTCAACGGACTCAACCAGATGTACGTGGAGAGCGCTTGTCGGTTGATGGCTGCTGGAGTTGAGGGCTGACGTGTGATGCGTCTTGTCCTCTAGCCCGCCATGGGCCAAGGTCGCCGGCGACGTGCGTCTGTCTCCCTTCTACGACATGAAGGAGGTTTGTTGGGCTATTTCGTCGTGGGATCATGCTACTATTGCTCACAATGTATTGCACAGATGATTGCCAAGATGACGGCGTTCGTGGACGGACTCAACGCCAACATTGCGTCGCTGGAGGGCAACCGCGGCCCGGTGTCCAAGTACTCGCTCCCGGCTGAGAACCTCAAGGGCAAGCTGGAGCTGGTGTTCGACAAGAGCTTCTACGAAGGCATCGCCTGCTCGCTGGACTCGATCGGATACAAGTACGTCACTGCAGCTCTGCTTGCTTGCTCTTTACGGTATGGTTCTCATATCTTGCTGTTCATTAGGGCCCTGTACGCGTCGATCAACGATGTTCTTGGAGAAGCGAAGCCGTTCTCCATCAGTGGAAGGTGAGCAAGCGTCGTCGTCGAAGAGAAAGTGGGATGAGAAGCCTGACATTGTGCTGTGTACGTGTTGCTAGCTTGCCCCTGGTTCGCGACATGCAGCGCGGCGGCTTTGACTTGACTCTTGTGGGCTTCGGCAAGAGCTCCGTGTACCACGGCGACAACGAGTACTGCCAGCTGAGCGACATGACGGATGCCCTCAAGATCCTCGCGCTCACGATTGCCAACGTCGACGCTGCTCAAAAGTAACTGGCCAGAGCGGAGGGCCTGGCCTCCTTGGTCAATGTCAGGTAGTTGCAATGAGAAGAGGGACTAGTATTGACTGTGTTTGATATGCACTGTGCAAATGAAGGCAACTCGAAGCGCGCTGTGAAACGAGAAAGTGATGAATCGTCGTTGTAGATGCCTTGGGCGATGGACGAGTTTACGAGGACGGCGGTGGATCATTGGGTGTACTCACTCATCGGTGGTGGGAGCCCTCTTGCGCTGCCAAGACATCTGCGAGAATTGGGGGCTGTGGGGCACCGTGGTTTTCTTTCGCAGCAGCGCTTCCGCCGCCGCGCGTTTGCTGGCAACAGCTTCGCGCCCGAGGTTCAACATGGCAGCAGTGACCGAGGACGGCAGCTTGGCGTACGACCGGTTTGTGACGAGGTTGACGTAGAAGAGTCGTCCCGTCTTGGGGTCGGTGCGACGCGCCCATTCCTTGGGCAGATTGCTGCTGGTGCTGGAGCCTGCTCGTCGGCTTGAAAGCGTCGTGCTTCCCCCTCGACTTGTGTAGGATTCGGGCGTCAGTGCGCTGGACGGAGACGACGAAGTCGATGAAGTGCCTGGAACGACCTGGACACTCTGGCGATGGCCGTACGCTACTCGTGACGACGCTGAAGAGCTGGAAGTGCCGGCGAAGATGTTGTCCAGCGGTTGGTGCTTGGCCGGGAGCTTCCAGGACGCCACCTTGTTGAGCGTGTCGTAGAAGTATTCGCGCCCGCTCTTGGAGTGCGTGCGTCGGATCCATCCGTCCGGTAGCGACTCGTTCCGAGCAGATGCAGTTGGTCGTGCGGTTCCTGCGGCGCTGGACTGTCGACGAAGGGAAGAGGCCGTCGCGGCAGTTAGCGTGGACGTGACGCGTTCGGGGCCTCGCAGAGCGTCGCTCTTGACGGCGTCACGGTCGATGGAGTCGCCTCCGCGTGCACTGAGCTGGTTGTTGCTCGTTCGAGATGGTCCCGTTCTCGTGGCAATTGGAGCTGTCTTTACTCCACCGCTTCGACGATCGGAAGCAGCCTGGATAGACGAAGTCGAGGCGCTGTGGCCGCTGGGACGGTGCAGTCTGGAGGAAGCAGTCGAGGCCATGGCACTGGGCCGCGGGTGGCCCCATTTGCCGCCGTGTTCGATCGAATCAGAGCCGTTGTTGTTGCTGTGCTGGCGGTTGTTGCTGCTGCTGCTTGCAATGGACGAGACGTCGTCTTCGTCGCGAGGATCTCGGTGCGAGCGGTACGAGATGCCACCCGTGCTGCTTCTACTCGTGACTCCTGTTGAAGTGGTCGAGCTGCGGCGACTGGTAGTTCCTGCACTCTTCGGACGCGCCAACGAGCTTGAAGTCGTGGTGGCTCTAATACTTGCAGACGACGTACGACGAGCTGGTCCAGTTGACGACGAGGTTTTGGCAATCGCGGCCACTGGTGGCCCAGCCGCTGCAGGACGCTCGGAATGCGCGGTTGTCTTGACGATCCCCTGCGGCTTCTCGTCGTCATTGTTCTGCTTCGATTCTACGGCCACGGACTGCTTCGTCTCGTGGATCGCCTCGATCTCCTCGTCTTGCTGTTGCTGCCGGTGTTTGGCAGCGTCAGGCTCTGAATCCGAGGCTGCTGGCTCGCTTTCGTCGGTCTGCGGCTCAGCAAGCGCCTCGGCTTTCGTTCCCACGACTTCCGAATCCTCTTCAGGCCCCATGACCACAGGAACAAGTTCTTCGCGAGCCTGCGTCTTCCCAGTCTGCTCCAGCTCGTCGTCATGGCCAGTCGGTGAAGCGACGACATCTTGTTGGGCTGGAAGTGGAGCAGCTTCCTGGACCGCCACGTCTTCTTGGATGACCTCAACTTCACGCGTTGCGGCGACTGCAGGAGCTTCAGGCTGAGCGATGGGAGAGGCGAGGCCGTCCTTCTGCAGCAGCTTGACTTCGCTCTGGATGAGCGTCTTGAGATGCGCAAGCGGGAACTCGTGGTAGTCAAACTCGAAGTCGAAGGCTTTGTCCACGCGGAAGACTGGCGGTTCTCCAAGCTGCGTGCGGATGGTCTTGAAGTACGGGTGAGCCAGCGCTTGCTTGGCCGAGATCCGACGCGCAGGATTCACACACAGCAGCCGTCGAAGCAGACTCACGGCCTCGGGGGACGCACGACGGAAGAGCTTAGTGAGCGCTGAGGGTGAGCACGGCGGCAAGCTCTCCATGAAGGTCAAGGCGTCTCCTTCGACGTCATAGCCACGCTTGTCACGCGGCGGCACGGGCAGCACACTGAAGACTCTGGAGAGTTGATCCAGGAAGTCTGCGCCGGGGAACATGGGCCGCCGATTCAGCAGCTCGCCGAAGATGCAGCCGATCGACCACATGTCCACGGCCTCGTTGTAGGTGCCTGTGGGCGCCAGCATGATCTCAGGCGGACGGTACCAGCGCGTGACGACGTACTCGGTCATGAGCGCCTGCGTCTTGTCCACTGGACGTCGCGGTTCCTGCTCTGCGGACGGGGAAGCGGCCGACTCGGTGGGGCGATCGCGGTGCGGGATGTAGCGCGAGAGCCCGAAGTCGGTGATCTTGACGTCGCAGTTCTTGCTCACGAGGATGTTGCCCGGCTTCAAGTCGCGGTGCAGCACGCCGTTGTCGTGCAGCGTCTGCGCGCCGCAGAGAAGCTGGTACATGATGGCGGCGACGTGCGCTTCCTCGAGCTTGGTCTTGCTCTGGATGAGTCGGTGCAGGTCCGTGTCGACGAGCTCCATCATCAGGTAGAGCTCGTCCTTGGCGATGCACGTGCTGAGGTTCTGCAGCGACGCGATGTTGGGGTGCTTGCCGAAGTAGCGCATGAGGCGGATCTCGCGCAGCGTGTGCTTGGCGTCCCATTCGTCCCCGGCCATGGGCGTGATCTTCTTGATGGCCACGTTCGTCTTGGCTTCCGTGTCGGTCGCGGCGCACACGATGCCGTACGAGCCCTCGCCGAGAACCTGCAGCGGCTTGTACTTGGCTGGCACGTGGAAGTTGCAGCCTTTGAGCGTGAATCCGGAGCCGCTAGGGCAGTCGTTCTCCAGCACCACCAATGCGTCGTTGTTGCTGGCATGCCCTGCCGTCGGTGCCGTCGTTTCCGTCTTGTCCTGGAGCTCTTTCTCGTGCGGTTCCTCCGGTTGCTTGGTGGCTCGGTGAGCGAACGCCAGCACCTCGTCACAGATGTATTGCCGCAGCGTGGCAAGCGGGAGCGACTGCATCTCGAAGGCGAACTCGAGCGAGTGCGGCAGCTGCAGCTGCGTGATCTCGCCCCATTCGTCCTGCACGCCCTCGAAGAAGGGGTGTGCGAGCGCGTCGTCGGCCGAGATCCGCTCTTTCGGGTTGAAACACAGCAGTTTACGCAGCAAGTCGAGTGCTTGAGGACCCGGCGTGTCGCCCAGCTTGGTCTCGAGCGCGCCGGGCGCAGGCGCGGCAAGCGACGACAAGAACTTGAGCGCGTCTTTCTCGATCACGTAGCCTCGGTCGGACGGCGCAGGCACCGGCAGCACCTGGAAGACGCGCGTGAGTTGATCCATGAAGTCGGTGCCTGGGAAAAGCGGCTTGCGCGACACGAGCTCGCCAAGGATGCAGCCCACGGACCACATGTCGACGGCGCCGTCGTAGCTGCCGTTGGGCGCCAGCATGAGCTCCGGCGGGCGGTACCAGCGCGTGACGACGTACTCTGTCATCATGGGGGAGACGTCGCTCGACGCTTGCTCGAGTGCAGCTTGGGTTGTCTTGGGCATCATGCGAGCGAGCCCGAAGTCGGTGATCTTGAGCTCGCAGTCCTTGTTGAGCAAGAGGTTGCCAGGCTTCAAGTCGCGGTGCAGCACGCCGTTGTCGTGCATGGCCTTGACGCCCGAGAGCACCTGGTACATGATGACTCGGATGTGACCTTCGGTTAAAGGGCAGGAGCTCTGGATGAGGCGGTGCAAGTCCGTGTCGGCCAGCTCCATCATCATGTAGAGCTCGTCCTTGGCCTGGCACATGCTCAAGTCCTTGAGCGAAATGATCTGAGGCGACAAAAGCGGCTCTTTCTGTTAGGCAAACGGGCGTGAAAGGAGTGAACGAGGGCGAGGAGAACGCACGTTTTCGTGGGCGCCGAGGCAGCGCATGAGGCGGATCTCACGCAGCGTGTGCGTGGCGTCCCATTCGTCGCCAGCCATGGGCGTGATCTTCTTGATGGCCAGCTTTTCGTCCGTCTCGGTGTTGAGGACGGAGCACACGACGCCGTACGAGCCCTGGCCGATGGCGTCGAGCGGCTGGAACTTGGCGTCGACGTTGAAGCTGCAGCCGTTGATGGTGAAGCCCTTGTCGTTGACCACCGGCACGCTGCGCTCATCTCTCCCCATGCTGCTTTCCTAAGAAGTACCTAAGACTGGAAAGCCGAGAGAGGCAGCTACCGCATGCGGGGAAGAAGGAGAACCTTGCTTTGTCGGCTCTTCCGACGCCAACGCGTGGGCGTGTGGGACGAGGCACAAGCTTGAACGAGCAGCAGCGTGAGGTTTCGCTGCGAATGACACCAAGTTCCAGGCCAATTTTAGTTCCCTTTGTCCGCTGGCATGTTCACCAGCACTGCATGCGATGCTTCACAGGGGGCGATTTCGCTTTAATGAACCCCAGCAAGGGCGCATCTGGATCGGCCACGTCGCGTGGAAGTTGGTTTTGAAACGAAAAGGCTGGAAATACCGACACGAAACCAACACAAGAGGACGAGAAAAGGGAGAAATGCTTGTCAGAAGGCTGGCCTTGTATCGACCCATTGGTGATTGAAGCATCCCAAGCGACGGAGCGTTGAGCCTCAGAAATAGTGGATCTACACGCTATTTTGCTCTGCTCAGAACGGGAGCTTCCACGACGCGATAAACTCCGTCCAGCAGAAGCGCACGACATGCGACGAGGTCGGTTGGGGATCTGATCGGAACCTCCGCTTCACGTCACGCCAGACACGTCGACGTACCTTTCGTCCGTGTCGAATTCCTTGGCGAGGTACTGCAGCTCGATCTCCCGAGAGCGGCAACTTCTTAGGAGAAAAAGAAGGGCACTTACCTCGTCGATGTCGCCTGATCCGTTCTACGCTCATTGAGAAGATCAATTTGAGCGCGTTCTACCTTGAATCGTTACACTCTACCGACCTAGTCGTAGTCGTCGAAGATCTTCTGGAGTTCGTGCTGTCACCGAAAGGCTTGAGATGCACGACACGAGCGAAGAGAGAAGCCTACCATGTCGAATACTGCACGACTCACCGAGAAGCGCTACTGTCCGTTCGTTTCGTGGAAGTCTGCGTCCCTTCAACTATTGGGATCTTTGGGGTCTGATCCCGTGGCCTTTTCACTTCTCCTTTCGCGTGTCAAAGCGATAAGACTCCCATGCTGAATCTCTTGTTCGTTCTCGTTCTCTTGGTTGCTTTTGCTTCACCAGCTCAAGCTGAGCGCAATACCCTTTGCGACGATGGAGGGCCTTTGGACGTCGCTTGCAGTGTCTCGCTGCCCACACTCGGCGACTTCATGTGTGGCAGCAATGGCCTCATAGCCCTTCAAGCCGGCTGCTACCTCTGCGTGGACGTGACGACATGCACGGGCCTCGGGTCACTCAAGCTGACCGCTGAAGAGCAGGGAAACAGTCTTCCACTACCGAAAGCCAATGGCAAAGACATCTCCGTGCTGCTCCAAGACCAGGCCGACAACAAACCCGAGGAGTCCGCGTTCGAACAAGCTGTAGCCATCAATGCCAACCTCACAGGACCCGAAAGTATCGCTGAAAACAACATCAAACCTCCGGAAGTCTCCAACTGGTTGTTCTCCATCCCTGTGTGTCTGGCCGTCATCTCGCTCGGCCTGGCCATCCGAGCTCGAGTGCCTTCTCGAAGCGGGTTCCAGCGCCTCCAGGACCGTCGCAGCCAAGCGAATCCGCTCTTCCAAGACAACATTAACCCTTTCTGCGACACCGAGTTCGACGAGGACTTCACTGTTGAGACGGCCGGCCACTTCCAGGGCGACTCGAGTAACAGCCAGATCGAAGAAGCGCAGCTCCTCCCTTCAACCGAGCTGGAAGACGATGGATTCACCAAAGCAGAGTCCGAGGCCATCAAACAAGCGGTCCTACTGCATATCAAAGAATTCGACGAACAAGAAGAAGAAGAAGTGGAGATCTAAAAACCGAAAAACAAAAAACAAAAAACAAAAAAATAATTGTCCAGAGTAAAAAACAAATCACGTCCAGCTTTACTGTTCTCTTTCATACAACACCGTGCCGTCTCTCTTGACAGCTCGTAGGAAGTACTTCCTGTCAAGAACCCCGTCTTCCCCCACTCCGGGGCTCAGCACGACGTTGTTACTGGACTTGTAGAACTTGATCCCATCTCCCACCGCCATGGCAAAGTCCAGATACAGCAGCAAGTTGCAGTCGCTTCTCATGCCGCTCACCACCTCCTTGTCCATCACTTCCTTCTCCGTGAAGTGGATATGGTTGCGTTGCATCTTGCCCAATCCTTTATCCCAAATACTGTCCCAGAACTTCAGGTACGTGCCATGGATACAGTTTTCAATGGCGTTGGGGTCTTCGAGCGGGGTCAGCAGCTCTTCGTCCTGCACCAGCTGCAGCGAGTGGCCCTGATTAGCTCGAATGAACTTCTGCGTCCCAGTTGCGTCCGTCGTCATGGAAAACCGCTTCTTGTTGTTGTCTCGCACCACTTTTTCCACTTGTTCCTCGCTGAAAGACTTGAAAAGCGGCAATGACAAAAGTTGATCCAACGGCACAAAACCCGACGGCCGCATGTCCAGCTGCAGATCCTCCGCCCCGTGACGTAAAGCGTAGGCCAAAGTCTTGGACAGTCGAACCTCGGGCGGGTCGTCCTTGCGCCCCGCAGGGCGAGTCTTGCCACCTCGGCGAGCCTTGCGCGGAGCTTGAGCCTTGGACGCCATTTTGCAAAATGGCTTCTTTTTGGGGAAGGTGGGTTCAAATGAGTTTCCGTGAGTGAAGGTGTAGCCATAATTGAAGAAAATGGTACGATCGGCATTGTAGGACTTCTAATGGGAGGGGGGGGGGCTAATGTGGAATGTTGGGGTCTGTAGGACGGCAAGCTGCCTAGTCTGTTCCCGCGTAAGCACTACCTGGACATTGTGGACGACGCGTGGATCACGGACACGCTGTCGGACGACGGTACGGGACATGGGACCAAATGACTGAAATGGGTACATTTGTTTTACTTATTTTGTGTTGGTAGAGATCGAGGTGCCGCCAGCTCTCGACGTGGATCCGAACGGCAGTGAAAGCCCCACAGGTTGGCGATTTGGTTTGGTGCTTCATTTTTCCGAGTGCATTTTGCTGAGTTTATATTGTTGCGACGCAGGAGAACCGCCGATGTGGGCGGCAGATGAGAAAGTGGATCGCTGGAACGACCTGGGCCTGGATCAGTGGGTCAAGGACGCGGCCTAACTGAAAGCTGTGGGATTTAAATGAAGGAATTTTTTTTTATCTTGAGCAGTTTAAGACCTGGCTATGACTTCGAGTTAAGCAGGCAGTCGAGTGCGTCGCCTTCGAAGACGCTTTGAGAGGCCTCGAACGTCCTGGCGAAGGAGACGTTTTGCAGCACTTCGTACACTTCTTCAGACGTTGGGCGACAGCTGGGCTCGCCGTCCCAACACCGTTTCATAAGGTCCTAAGAGAAATTGCAAACTATTCGTCAAACGAAAAATAACAATAACAATTAATAAAAGGAGGGTTGTTTTACCTGAACTTCGCGCGGACAGTCCACCGTGGGGACTCTGAAGCGCTCGCCTGCGAGGACGCGTCTCTTAATGTCCGAGACGTCATAGCCTCGGAAAGGGATGTCCCGGCTGAAAATCTGCCATCATGAACTCGAGAGTTAGGCAACTAAACTTTAAGCCGATCGATATTGAAATCACTCACCTCCCATAGAAGAATTCCAAACATGAAGACGTCCACGGATTTGGAAAAGGGCCGGCCGCTTAGTAGTTCAGGTGGCATATAGCTGGGTGTCCCTGCACTTGTGCACTTGGTTCTTTTACAGACAGTAGCGCATGCTTTCCGTAAGATCTCTAATTTGCCCCCCAAAGTCACGACATTTTCGACATGGAATGCTCGGTGCTTACCGCACGAGGCCAAAGTCACAGAGCTTGGCGATGCCTTTCGAGTCCAGCAGAACATTCAGACTTTTCAAGTCGCTGCACTTGCACAGGTAATAGATGTTAGTCAAGGTCGAAGAACTTGATCGGTCAAGCTGCACGCACCGATGAATAACCGCGGGCTTTCTCGAGTGAAGGAATCGCATACCGTTTGCAACTTCTCCCTGCATTTGACATTTACCCGTGGTGATCACAACGACTGATACGTTACAACCAGTTAGCAACGGCAACGTACTGCGATGCGAGTGAGTTGTTGCGGGCTCAAGAACGTGTTTGTTTCGTGGAGTAAATGGTGGAGCGAGTAGTCGCAGAGTTCCATGACCATGCACAGTTTCGGAGGCTCCAAGCACGCTCCGATCAGAGTGACGACGTTGGGGTGCTTGAGTTTGCTTCACCAACAAATACAGACAGTTTGTCGGTATCAATTCAATTAAACTTGGAACTCACTGCTGTATCGACGGACCTCATCACCAGCAGCTCGTCCATGAACTCCTGTTTGAGCGCCTCATCCACGCGCGGATCAAACTTTGCAGTTTAATGAATAAAGAACGAAATTAGTAACAAAACTAAATTACTAGTAGTTGTAGATACGTTCTTCATTCGTACGAGAGTCTTCAACGCCACCGATTGCTTCCGGTAGATTCCGTGGTGCACCAGAGCCACGCCACCTCCGCCGATGGTCTCGCAGACGGTCAAGTCGCTGAACGAGATATTTTCCCAGCAAGGAGCATTGCTGCTGCTCTCGCTGTCCATGGCTAATAGCAGGGAAGACTTTAAAGTGTCTTGCTCTAAGAGGACTCGAGGGTGTCCTTGGCGTCCGCCCTGTGGCAGTTGAAGGAGGCCGTTCGCAGAATGTAGCCATTTCGTGATGTTGCTTGAACGAATGTAGCCATTTTGAAAGAGAGCAACATTCGAACGACATTTTTGACCTGGTTGGCCACGAGCAGCCTCAAATTTTGTCATTCTTCAATTTGCACTTGCAGCCGCAGTTCTGGTTCGTTTCGATTAGTTGTTGGCAATGTATTTTTCTCGGCTCTGCTCGGTTTGGGTCGGCGACTGGCAGTTCGCTGCCATCTTGTTGCAAAGTCCTTCAAGCATGAGCCTACAGTGAAAGCTCAGTCCTTTGGTGCGTTGCGGAGAGCAGTACAAGAGCCCGCGTGCTCGTTGCTGCTCTCCAGCGCCAGAGGATTAACATATCAAAATCAAATACACATTATAACAGTAGAATAGTAGCACGCAAGTGGTTCCTTTACCTTGCTTTTCTCACCAAGCTGATCACCGTCGGCTGTAGAGTTTCTCGGTCGAGTTGCCTTGGCGTGAGGAGCGCGTGTGCTTGAGCAGCAACGACGCCTGTGTCGTGCTTGGCGTAACCAGCGACCTATAGAGAAATAACAAAGTGTTAGTAACGAGAGGTTAACCCATCTTCGCCGGTGCATGTACAGAACGTACTTGATGTAGGGCTCGAGCTGCTTGATCGTCCACTTCTCCTGCACTTTGAAGAGCTCTTCGAAGCGCTTCTTGGGTTCAGGAGACAGCAACTCCTCGGGGAAGTACACGATCCGCGTGGGTTTGCCTGCCTTCTGAGGCTTGACGAGCACAATACCGCTGAGCATCTCCAGATTAACCGTCACGCTGTCCGGCACACGGAGTTTCCACTTGTCCATGAACTGGTCCAGCTCCCATCCTGCATCAGCAGGATTCACCGCTACGTGCTGTTGTTGGGCCTGGAATTGCGCTTCTGCCGCCTGCTCATCGAACAGCGACTTGGCTCGGAATGTAGCCACCTTGATCGGATCGAGTGTGGAGTAGTCCTCGCCATTAAGCGCCTTGAGCGAGCCATAGAGCTTGCAGCACTGTCTGATTGCCACGAGCGGCTCATCCAGCTCGTCCAGAAAAGTCTTGACGGGCACTCCAGGCTCGGAAAGCGCCTTCCAGTCGTGCTGCACGATCGCGTCCAGCATGTCCGTGAACACTTGGGACTGGTAGCTAGGCGCTAATAGCCGCCACGCGCCAGCCTCTTCAAACGCGTGCACCTCGTTCAGCATTTCCAATACTTCATGCTCACTTATCTGCAAAGCAGCAATTAAATCCCTCGTCGAGTAGAGTTTGTGCAGCTTGGCGCGCTTCGCTTGGGACTCATCAGCTCCACGTCGAGGCTTTTCGTACGGAGCTTCCAGTAGTAATGATCGTAATTGAGTCGCATCACGGACCTTGTGCTCAAGCAGGTAGTGGAAGCGAGCAGCTCCCGAGACTTGAATCATCTTTTTACCAGTGGTCTCTTCTGGTCCACTCCAGTCCAAGTGGGTGGTGAGAAGACGAAGGTTCGACGTGTCTTCTTTCTTGATGAAGTATGACTTGTCCTCCGTGCACAACACAGCTCTAGCATCGGGAGTCCCAACGATGAATACCCTGCAATATTAGGCAATATTGTTAGTCATTGTCAGACAGAATGTAGCCATTTTTCAGAGCTCTTAAACTGAGCTGGTAAGAGAAAGCCACGAACTTGCTGCCCGTGGTGATGGCCTGCTCAATCTCGGGGTTCAGCTGCAGCAGCCGGTACTTGTCTTCGTTGAAGTCTGCAGTCGTCACGACCATGGAGTCCATGGCGTCCACTGCCGGTTGCTCCGCCATCTTCCCGCCTTACTTTTTTGATAATGAAGTGATGTTAAGTACGATATTGGACGACAACATGGCTACATATACGTACTACTACGATCTGCATGACTTTGGTCAATGAGTGTGCTTTTGTGGGCTATCTGGCGTTGAGGAGGACCTCAATAACAACACCAAGTCTTTCAGTGATGTCTTGGATGCCTGCTTCGCCGACGAGTTCGCGGGCTTCGGGCGAGTCGAGCACTCGCTTGAGTTTTAGCAGCGGAGGCAGCACCTTGAGCTCGAGAAGCTGCGACGCTACGGCTTCCAGTTGATCCACGAGTCCACTGAGCAGCGTGATCGTGAGTCGAAGCACTTCGGCGAACTCAGAGACATCGAAGAATGTGATGGACTCGCCTTCTTCTTCTTCGGAGGGTGGAGACGGCACTGGCTCAAGCAGCTTGGCCACCAGATCTCGCAGCATGGGCAGCAACTTCTCCAGTTTGTCAGCAAACACGTCCACATGCCGCTGGCTGAAATTCAGCAGCAGCACGAGCGCGTACACCCGGAAGTTGGAGGCTTGCTCGGAAGTCGCCAGCGCCACTTTGGACCTCCTCGCAGCTTCGTATCTGCCCTGCTGCTCTTCTCCTTGTGCGTTATGCTCCACATCTAACGGTAAATTCACGTTACGATGCAAACACTTGATCACCGTGGGCAGCAGCTCCGCAATGGCCGCCAGCATGGCTTCGTCCGCGATGACCACCATCCATCCAAGCACGAAGAACGCGTCGCCTTGTACCCACTGGTTCTTGCGTGTAGCCATCTTGGTCACGCTTTTAAGGATCTGCTCGCCGTACTGATCCAATAGTAATTGACCAGCTACCCGTGAGATGCAGAGCGACCCCACTGCGTTGGCGGCCTTGCACTTGAGATGAACGTCACGGGCATTTAATGCCGCAATGACGTTGCTTAGATGCAGATTCTGCTGCATCGACGGATGATCTTGTATCGTATTAACTTCTTGGGTTTGTTGACCATTGGAGACCACCAGAAGCCGGCGGATCTCCATGCTGATGCTATCTAGCGGCAACGCGGCGATCTCCGTGAGCGCCTCGACGAACAATTGCTTGTGTTGGCCTTCCACGCCGTGTAGAGGGTCCCACTCCAGGCAGTTCTGAAGCTGCTGCGCATATGCGGCCAGCGTCGAGTGCTCCACCTCCTCCACGTCCATCGCCGCCGCCATTGGTGCAGAAGCGATTGATATATAATGTGGACCACGTAATTTAGGAGATATGTAGCCATGTTGAAGAGGACAATTTGACCATTAGCTAGGACGTTGGCGATCGTGTCGCGATGGCAGTGTGGAGACCTACAACAAAAAGAAAGCACCTTCAGTTTGGAATCGATAATAAATCACACGGGGACTTACATGTAGCCAACCGAGTCGAGATCGCACGCGATGCCCTCAACATAGCGTTTCTCAAGCGTCAGCTCCAGCTTGCCGTTCAGGTTCTCGTTCGGCAACGATACTTACTTGTACACGGGACCCCACTTTCCCTCCAACGAGGAGATGTTGGCGTTCAGATCATCAACGTACGACTGCAACTTGGCAAACATCTACATGACGCGGGAAAAAATAAAAGTTTTGTAGGTAGCCCAGTTACTAGGCCCCTGTAAATTACCAGCTTCAAAAACATTCACACGTACAACGGTGACAGCCTCACTTATCCCGTGACGGACTGCACGCCCAGCAACATACACAACTCGATCAGTCTCATGTCCCGTATCCTGTCATACGGGCTGCGTGCCAGAAGGCCGAGCGCTGGACTCGCTTTGTGGTTCGGCCTGCTCAGCTCGTGTCTAACGTGCCGTAGTGGTGATCTATGGGGATGGGCCGGAAAGATGACTCGAGACGCGGAGAGTGGCCAAGGCAGTGGTCGGCGGTAGCTTGAAACTGGTCCGGGACGGGTGTCAAGAGCGAGAATGGTGAGGAAGGTGAGCAGGAGGGTTGTCATGACCCGGGACGGGGGTCATGACAACGATCCCAAGGCGGAGAGAAGGAGTTGTGTCATCCCTATGAGAGAAGGGCGGCCCTGCCGGCCCGCAAGAAAGCTAGTCAGTCTCAAACTTCCCTTGTCGAGGAACAATCAAACAGCTCGTGTATTGCTTTTGGTTGGCGTTCTACTACTACTACAACTACCGTCTTCGCACCCCACCCCAGGGGCCCTTCCGTACCGGCCGCGGCGTGCCCGACCCCAATGACGAGGGCGGTGCGGGATACTCAACGCACCACTGGTATCCTCATTTCCAACGTACATTTGGTTCAACCCGTTCGTCAATGACTCGATCTGTAGGAGTTTCATGCTCGACGGACACGAGTAGTTGTACTCCTTCTCCTGCGGCAGCGGGCCAAAGTCCTTGCAGAACCGCTCCTGGATCTTGGTCAGCGCATCCATTCCCAGCTCAATGCCGTTGATCCCCAGGTTGGGCAGACCGCTGTGGAAAATCTTGCTCTTAAGCCTCCATGTGACGGCACCTGCCGTGCCAATACAGGGTTGGCTAGTCCACGCCATCGACCCAATGACGGGGCCCTTCTTGATGAAGTCGATCTTGCCTGACTCCATGAGGGTCTCCACACCAACACCAGCGATCTCCGTGTTCCCTTCCGACGCGATGAGCACACAGACCACCTTGGTCTCGATGCGGACCTTCTTCTGGGCCAGCTCCTTGAACAGCTCCGTCATGAGCGCCACGTGGCCCAGGTAGTCCGTAGTGCCGCGTCCATGTAGCTTGTCGCCCTCCACCGTGAGCATGAAGGGGTCGCGCTGCCAGCCCTCGGGGTTGGCCGGCACCACGTCCATGTGGGAGCCCACGTAAGCCACCGTCTTATCGCTGTGCGAGAAGTCCGGGTGCTGGTACGTGATGATGACGTTGCCGCGTCCAGCCACGAACTCGACGCGCTCCACCGTCAGAAAGCCGCCGTTCTGCTTGGTGTAGGGCTCGAGCTTGGCCAACACGATGTCCTACACGAAGTTGCCCTGCGGAATGAGCCCCACACTGGACGAGTTCTGCACTTGTTCCTAGATATACACCGGACACATGAAGTAGCGTCAGGTTTAGATTCATATTCCAGCAAGTAGAGCGAGCTCGAGAGCGCAAGAACCAGGATAATAGCAGTACCACGTACGGAGACGCTGATGAGCTTGCGCAGCAGCTCCACGTTCGCGTACTTGTCTAGCAACAAGTCCAGCAGCGACGCCATCGTTCAGAACTCGGGTGTATTGATACACTCTTGTCGGCGTAATTGCGATTTCTCAAAAGAAACAGTCATTTCAGTACATTTTGTTTCAAACAAAGTATGACGAACGTTGAAGTGGCCATCCAATCATCATGCTTAGATTTGAGCAGCTTGAAGTCGGCGGAATTGCCTTGCCTGCAGCGCCGCTTGCACTGATAAATCCGAGACGCCGGCCTCGAGGTCTCCAGGCAAGGCGACGACACGTGAGGGCGCAGTGATCCAGTTGCAGCCCATGACGGACGAGTTGATATCAGAGTAATCATTGTTGGAGATAGCAATGGGGTACGCGGTCGCCAACATCCCGCAGAAGCGCTGCAAGTGTGTGAACCGGCCCTGTAGACAGCCCCACGCGTCTCGGAACGAGCTCTTGTTACTGCATGAATCCAAGGCGAGCTTCAGAGACGATTCACGGTAGTAGACGCCGCACAGATCCTGGAAATCCTGCTCGATCCAATCGATCTGCTGTGTCGTCCAGCCCGCGAGACGAAGCCGCTCCATCTGAGGTCGCATAACTGCTGCGAATTGCCGTCCACGCATCCTCACGAGCTCGTGCGGCAGAACAGCCGGCAGATCCGAGAGCACCGAGCCGATATCGTCGATATCGATCGGGATCGAGTTCAGACCCGAGACGAGGTTGACCACACTGGAAGCGACCTCCTTCACGGTAGTTTTCACCGCGGGCTGGCTGCTCTCGTCTTCATTTTCAGCCGTTCGTAGCGTGTCGGTGATTGACGAGCCAAGATCTTCCAGCGCTGCGAAGACGTCGCTGGTGACGATGGAGTACTTGCCATCCTTCGAGGTCGCCGAGTTAACGTTTCCAGCTACAGCAGTGGCCGCAGCTACAGCAGGATCGTCAATTTCCAGCGGACCGGTAACGCTAAACCAGTCTACGAGGAACGTCCGCAGCTTAATCACCGCACTGCGAGGCTGTGACGCCGTCGTCGTCAAGCCAGCGATCTCGTCAAGGATCGGCATCGCTTCTTGGCCAATTCGAGCGGCCAGCATGATGCGAATCCACCACGAATCGGGCGGAGTGCAAGCCGCCTGTTCTCGCGCAAGATGCTCACGGATATCCACGCCATGTCGGCGGAACCACATTGCGACAGTGGCAATGGATCTCCATCGACTGTCTCCAATGGCGGGAGCACTCGTTTGCATCGTAGTGAGCAGCACGCGCTGCCGACTCACATAAGCGACTAACGCTGTGAGCATGGAGTACTCTGCGTCACCTCCCAGAATCACCGTGAAAAACCTCTGCATGACGGCGTCCAGCTGACGAGGAGCGCAGCCGACTCGCAAGAATCCTGGCGTTGCGACGCTTTCAAAGCGGCTGGCCACGGCGTTACGAAGCGCGAGTCGAGGATCGTTTGGCCCCTGGGCCGTGATGTCATCACTGTCCGTCACCAGCGCTAGCATCACTTCTTGCCATCGAGGAACGATCGCATTTAGCGCGTTTTGCGCGATTTCAAAGACGCCGTTCGATCTGTCCGCGTCGGAGCGGCGGCGCTTGTTCAAAGGGATCGACAGCACGTGGAAGCTCGTCACTTCTCCGGCCACAAACAAACGGAGCTGCAGATGCAGGCAGTACTCCACTTGAGCCTCGAAGAACGACGCAGGGGCGATCGGAGCGATTGCCAGGCCGATTGAGTACACGCCAGCACGATTCGATAGCTCCGCTATCCGCTGGAAGTTGATCGCGCACAGGTATCTCGCCAGCTTGCCCACGTTAACCGGCGGCACTTGGCTTTCCTCGTCGAAGAATGGGCCCTGCGCTGCCGGCCGACTGGATGCGTGCAACAGCCTCGCCGTGCTCACTAGCGAGCCAGTCGTGCTCAGATAGTCCACGAACTGCTGGAACTGCCTCGGGTCCTTCACCACGACGCGGAACCTCTTTAGAGCCATGTCAAAGCCCAGTCCGCCGCCTGTTCGGTCCGCGATCTCGTTCAGCATGTCTTCAAAGTCTGCGACGGCGTGCAACTGGTACGTCTGTCCTGGTGGCGCGGGAGCCGCCGCATAGGGCAGCATCACCCCGATCACTAGCGTCACGATGTCCCTGTTCACCAGCCAATGCACCGACGGCCCAGCGGGCTGCATCCTCACCTCTTGACACTGAAGTTGACCTGATGGGGCTTGCGGTTGGACTGGAACTGCAGTGGGAGCTGCTGGATTCAAGTCTGAAGCTGCCGTCCGCTGGCTCTTGCGGGGTCTCCCGGTGTCCATTTGGACGCTCTCCGGGAGCTCCATGGAGGCCCCTGCGGCAATGAAGAAGGCCCGTTTACTGTCATCGCTGGGCAGTGCGCAGTACTCCGCCCAGCGCGTGGGGTGTTGCTTTCCGAGGTGGACCTGGATGGCGTCTTTGCGGAACGGAGGCTTGAAAATGGCCACTTTGTCGGTGGGGCGCCGCTGCGCACCAGGCTTGTTCTCGCGCCCGAAGAGCTGGCAGAAGAGGCACGTGGCTGTAAACACCTCGTTCGTCTCTGCGTCGCGGTCCTTGACGCGCAGCCCCAGCTCCACGCCGTATTTGGGCTTGAATGGCGCCGAGCGCTTCGCTACCATTTTTTATCAGAGACTGTGCCACAAACGCCACAAATTGGGTACTAGAAGTACCGTACTTGCCAAAACGGTGCTAAGACATTAGTGGAATTGACTGACTTGTTTTCACTATAGTGTCTTCGTCCATTCGATTCCAATAATTCCAGTTTAACATGCGCAAGTTGCCATCCTCTGCTAGTGCTGGGAACCTACGGCAGCTCGTGGACAGCTCGGCCATCTACAGCAGCAATGACAGCTCCATGATGTTGCCGTCTTCAGTCGGCTTGTTGCCCAGGAGTTCCTCGGATGTATCCCTGTCGGTGATGTCAACAGAGGTGGACGACATCCCGACAACGACCCCACTACCGTCGGAAGTCGAAGACCGAGGCTGTAAGAAGAGCCGGGCCTATTGCCACACCAAGTTTCATTCCATGCTGAAGGATGAAGTGGGCAAGGCCTACGAGCGGCGCATGTGTAGCCATTGTGATGCCGTCTTCTCGTTCAAGGGGGGCACAACAAGTGCAGCTCTGCGTCATCTGAAGTCGGCACACCAGGAGCTTCTCGTGATACCGACACGAGAACAGCACAATGGACAAACTGATTTTCACGTTTCAGGGAACGACGACCAATCCATGAATCCTGGGAGGGTGCAAGCTACCTCCACTTTCGCTTCAACGCCTTCAATCGACGTTGACGTTGAAACGAGGACCACCAATGGAAATAATGCTGATGCAATGGCGGACTCGCGTAGTGGGTTGCAACGACATAGTTCGGCTCGCTCGGTGGCGTCTTCGGTGACATCGGAAGACGGCTACATCGCCCGTCCACCTTTGAAGAGGAAACGAGGCAGCAGCTCCGACGAGGAAGACGACGATGGTGAACATTCCGCCGAGACTCACAACACCAGGAGCAGTAGAAGAAGCAAACATAGTCTGTCCTCCTCCACGTTGACGGCGAGTCAGGTGGCCATCGTTCATTTTCTGAGCCACTATCGCGAAGAACTGCCAGTGGCGGCGATGCGGCTTCGGTTAGCCAAACATCTCACCCACAACATCGCCGAAGCTGAAATGTACAATGTCTTGGATCCCACCACGCAACTGGAGTACGTGCGAGAGTTCGCCCAGCCGCCTCCTGGTAACTAACAAGCCAAGATTGCAAATAATTTCATAATTTTATTCTCGTGTTTAAAATTAAAAGCGTCCATAGAGATCCATCCGAAAGGAGTCCTCCTTGTCCTGCTGCCGAGGCTTCAATTGCGACTCGCTGCGACGCGTTACTGAAGCGGCAGGTTTTCTCTCAGCGTGTTCTGCTGGTACCGACCTGGACCGAAGCTGGCGGTTGTGCCCTCCTTTCGTCAATGGCCGCCCCGAAGTGGAAGCCGGAAGTTTGTCTTTGGTCGCGGATGTCTCCTGAACGGGTAAAACTGTCGCGAGCATTTCGCGACGGCAAAAGTGCGGCTGATCTGTTTCCTCTTCGAGTCGTTGTTTTCGCTCCAAATACAGCAGATGAGCTCTCTCCGCTTCACTATGCGGCGAGTCTTCAGAGTCTTCCGAGTGAACTTCCTCCGTTTCCAACACGGTCTTGGCAAGAGGATAGACCTCTGCTACCGTGTATTCTCGTTCCCTGACAACCGGCAGTGGGGCGTGCTGCCGTAATGGTACCGACATCCTGTTCGCTGCAGCTTCGGCCGCCGCTGCCTCCGGGTTCGCTAGGAACGTCGTTTGTCGCCAGCGTTTTTCCCCTTGTGGCTCGACAGCTTCTTGCTCCTTCTCCGGTTCCTGTTCGTCGGCCAGATCCGCTTCTTCGTCAAATAAATGCACCTCTTCGTCGTAGAAATGCCTTCTTCGTGGATTGTCACTTGCTCTGCCGAACACCTCGTAATTCTGGAACAGCCCGTCATAGTTCGGCGTGTGGATTGCGTCCCTGCTGCTCATTCTATCGGGTAAACTGTGCCTGTGCGTCTCCTTGTCAGCTCGAGGGCTCGACGCCTTTTTGTCTTTACTTTTCTTCCAGAACTTGAAGCCGCTTTTACTGCCGCCTCCGCTAGAGCCTCCTGAGTGACTGTCCCTGTCCTTTTCCTTCGAGCTTCCCCCCGTCGAGCTGCCACCACTAGCGGAGGTCGAGGTATTGTGTTGCGCATTGTTCTTGGCCGTCAAAATGTCGATCCGCGTAAGACACTTGTTGCAGAAGGCATCGGTTTCGGGCTCATGCGTCCGCGAGTTCATTAAAAAGATGGTCTTGAGCTCGGAGCATTTCTGGCAAACCGACTTCTTGCAAATGCAGCAATTCCGCAGTGGATCAAGCACTTTTTTCTTCGAGCCACAACGCAGACACGTCTTGCTCATCAACACCGGCCGGCCTTTTGCTTTCCGCACAAAACCCGAAAGGATCTTGGCGTTGGCGCAGTCCGGCAGTCTGGTTACCATGAGCACAATGTCCGCCATCTCCGTATCCGCCGCTCTTCTCGACGACGCCGATGTTCGACAATCGTAGTCTGCGAGTGCAAAGCACTCTACGAGATCTTCACACACCTTCTTGAACAAGAAGCAGAAGGCCATACCGGCTCTCCTCAATCCAGGACCTCTTGCCACTCCTAGCGGCCACTCGGGCTTGTTCATTGACAGCATGACATGGTACGCCAATTCCTGACTGCCTTCCTTGTCGCTCTCCTCGGCCAACGCCATTCCCGTGCGTTCGTACGTTAGTAAATCGCACTCCTGGCCTTCCCCGATACTCAACTTGGGGCTGGCCACGTTGACGTTCTTCTTCCAACTGTACCACCTGACGCCGGCGGACCGGAACGGAGCAGCTCGCGGTTGTCTTCTCTCTGTGATCGTCAAGATCGCAGCATCCACTGCGGTGCTGCCACTTGATCTCACTATGGCCTGCGTGGTCAGCAACTCCCGGTCGTCCTCGGCGTAGAGTCCTCCCAGGACGTCATTCAACCCCGTATTGAGGAACCCGTTGACGATGAGGCGCCGCTTGTGGCTGTCTACGCCTTGACGCGTGGCCGACACGGCGCGGTGGACCGTGATCTGCCCGCGTCGAGCCAGGAACTTCCACTCCGTCGGGTCCAGCCGCGTACTGTCGAAGTGCGCGAAGGCGGCCAAGGTCTCGCCCAGGATGGCCTCACTGCGGCGGTCATATAGCAGCCGCTCGTCGCGGGACAACGAGTGCATCGAGCTAGAGCGAAGAATGGAAGAGTGGCGTAAAGGAGGTGGAGGTGCACATGTAGCCATGGATATATATTATATCCTGGACCGAATTTTATGTGCTCGACACCCCGCCGAGCCGAGGTCATCCTTCTAAGGGAAAGGTTCAAGTCTTTTTTCCTCCATCTCTGTTGAAAAGTCTTGTGATCTGATTGGCCAGACGGTCATCGTCATCTCTGTTCACTCAGCTCATCTCAGCGCCCTCTACTCAGTCGCAAGATCCTCGGTTATTAGTTTGTACAGGTAGTGGTGTGGCATCTCGGGCCACCAGCCAAACGCAGAAATATGGCGGACGAGACGGCCGTCCAATGCGTGGTCGTCGCTGCCGCTCTAGCTGCAGCTGTGGTTGCAACTCACGACGGACGACGCGATCGAGAGCCAAGTGCTGCTGTGTGGTCTACACTTGCGTGCCCATGGGATTCGGTGCGTGGAAATGTACTGTACTGTGGGTGGTACCAGCGCCACCTACGGTGCACGTTCTCCACCTTCACGGACATCGTCGGCCGCGTCGAGGCCAAATGGACGAGCATCAACCCACCGGTAGGCGTCAATGTTGAGTTCGACATTGAGACGCGTGTGGGAGTGACCATGCATTACCTAACTCACGAGGGATCGTACCAAGTCGCTGGAAGCTTTTTTGGAGTGAGCAAGGCGCAGGCAATTGCTCATGTGGATCAGGTATGCTCCATTTCGGATGGTAATGTGAATTGACTGATTAATTTTACATACTGTAGGATGCGGCAATCCTGAGTTGCTGCTACCTCGAGTCTGGAGTGCGCCTACCGCAATCCTTAGACGAGTGGCAAGATATTTCGATGGACTTTGATCGCGTGTGCGGAGTGCCCAATGTGGTTGGCGCAATTGACGGGTCTCTTTTTCCTGTACATCGATTCGCTGATCACGAAGGATGGTACTGCCGGAAAGGATTTCCGGCGTTCAACTTGCAGGTATATTTTATTTTTTCACTACGTAGATTTTTGATGTGCCGTCATGACTTTTGACGAACGGTTTTGGCTGCGCAGGTCGTGGTCGACGCGAAAAAGAGAATCATGTCATACTCTGTACGACGTGGATCCCAAAATGATAAGGCTGTCTTCAACAACTCGGACTTTGGCAAAATTTGCCAAGATGCAATTCCAACCGGTTGTTATATCCTCGGCGACGCCGGGTATACACTACTGCCCCATGTGATGACGCCGTTCAAGATCTACGACGGTATGCCACGCGACGAAGCCAAGTACAACTATCTGCATAGCAAAGTGCGCATTATCGTTGAAGCTGCCCTCGGTTTGTTCAAAGGGCGATTCAGGCTGTTCAAAGTGCCACTCGGTCATCAATCGACACAAAAATGACCCGCTTGATATCTGCAAGCATCGTTTTGCACAATTGGCTCGTGGATTTGAGCGACACTACGGTATCTGATTACCAAGAAGGATGGATGCATATTGGCGGGGATCTTGTCCCTGAAGGAAGTCAGAATGCAGTAGGAAACGGTCTAGCGAAAGCGCGTCGAAATTTCATAAAAGAATATATGGCGGCGTTGTGAATGAGCACAAACCGCCTATGTTGCTGCATCTTACTTGGACTTGCTCAGAAACGAGAGCAGCGCAGCGTTAACTGCATTCGCACTTTCGATATGAGCAGCGATTTGCTGTTGGTTCACTTCTATGAGCTGTAGTATAGTGTCCTGTTTTGCAGTCAAGTCCTCCAGCAAAGTCGTCTCAGGCGCCGCCGATTGGCGCTGTACTAGCGCCTTGGCGAGATTCTCACCAAGCAGTACCAGCCCTGCAATGCAGTACATACATTGCAAAGCACTCGTCAATAGTACAGTACATGATCACAATGGCTACAGTCAGTACAGTACAATACCTTGGCCGATATCGACCTTTTCCTTCTTGCGGCGCTGCTGGCGCTGGCGCTCGACCTCAGCATCGATCTCCGCCTTGCGCTTTGCTGCGCCAGAGTGGGCGCTCTGGCCGAAGTCCACGCAGCCCAGACCGCTCTTGTCACCGATATACTGGGCCAGCAGGTCCCAGTGTGCTGGGTATACAATGGGCTCGTTGGTCCTGTTGCCCGTGTCCGCCTCCGCGAGCCTGATGGCCGCGAACTCCTTCTTCAACGACTGGTACTTGTTCTTGATCTGTGCCGTCTCGACCGGCACACCCTGGGCCAGTACGAACTTGAGGCGGAGTCGCTCCCACGCCGCCAAGAGCTGCGCGACGCTCCGGAGGACGAGGCTAACGCACCACAACGCAAAGACAGAAGACACTCAATCATGGCCTCGAACCACACGAACCGCTTGCGGGCAGGCGGAGTCGAGTCGGCGGGGGGTACTGCAGCCTGCTCTGGGGCAAACGGAGCGGTGCCAATAGCGTCGGCCGCGCTACCCGTGATCTCCATGGCGCAACTTTCGATATGGCCTGAAAGCCAGTCAAACACGGTGTAGTGTACACCATCCTGTACGATTTCAATACTAAGTGCTAGAGGTCCTGCGTTGGTGGCCACCTCGGTTGGGGTCCCCCTGCTGGCTGTTTTGAACAGAGATGATTTCAGCAGACCTGAACCTTTCTCTAACTAACTTGGCGATCAGGGATGGGTAGTACTGCAATTTTGGGGGAGTACTCATACGTAATATTACTACTTAGGGTTGGCTTAGAAATAAACCTACTGTGACAGCTACATGTAGTAAAAGCATATATAGTTGTACTAAGATCACTACTACTTTCCATGGCGTACTACTACTTACCCGTACATTAAGTCTCCGCAGCAGCAACAGCTTTCCGGCAAGTTTGTTGTTAGCTTGGTCCGCAGCGGACCCATGACTATAATCCCGTCAAGACAACACGCTCTTGGCATTCGAAGGATGCCATTTTTCCGAGCCAAATGCATTGTATGCTAGCAAGCATTTGGCTCAGAAACCGTTAACCGGGACCTTTATGAAGTGTTCAGTTGCGTCGACATCTTGTGTTGGTTCGCGGATGTTGAGCCAAATGCTAACGACGGAAGCTTGGTTGAAAACTGGATCATTGAGAGGGGTGAGTGTCAGCTGGGACCGCGTCAACAAGGCCTTTGGGTACATGCTCGGATCAACTCAGGCCGGTCAGAACGTAGCCCGCGTCTTGAGCGGCTGGAATCCGAAGAAGAGTGCGCGACTTCCCTGTCTGCACGCCCTCGAACACCCGATCAGCGACCGTGCGCAAAGACTGATGGCACTCCTCTTCTCCAGTATGACGGCGTTTTTCGAGCCTGCGCTGAAACTGGACGAAGCTGTCGCGGATTGCTTGGTGGCCACCCTGATCATGCGCTACCCAGACATGCTGATTCTGGAAGAGAAAGGGGCGCTTGTCGAGAAAATGAGGGAGGCCATGGCTGCTCGGTCGATCGGAGAAGCAGAGGTGCTGGCATGGAGCGTCAGTATTCGTGTTGCTTTCGACCCCCCCATCCGAGCCAACTAGCCCACGTGAGTGCAGCTGCGAGCTGTCCACCGTGCTTGAGCTCGTAAAGCACCAGTCCCAGCAGATAGAAGTGCTGGTTCTACAAAACAAGCGCTTCGAAGAACGGCAGTTAGCGTTAGAGGCGCAGCTGTGCACACTGCTAGGTACCTCGGTCGACAGCTATCAACCACAGGTGACTCCATCACCAGTCGCGCCATCGACGCAGATTGCTGCTCAACCAGCAGTGCGGCCCAAGAAAAAGGGCTCGATGTCCTTGTCGGCAACCTGGTACGAGTGGTTCACGGCTCAACCACGTGTATATGCGTCGCGCACTGTGAAAACGACAACGCTGTACGAGTTTAGGCACACAGTTGGATACATGATGCTGTTCTTACCGTCCGGATTCGCGCTGGACGAAGGCTCTGCTGCGTTTAAAAGCGAGGTGCTGAAGTTGGGGGAGCTCGCACAGCAGAACGCCCTGGACTTCTTGAAAGCAAGCGGATCTTCAGGAATTGCAGCGGACACCGCGCTCAAAGCGCTTCGCAAACTGCATAAGGCAGGGAAGCTTGACGCGCACGTAGCACAGTTCCACGACCGCATCGACAGTGGAAGCGTTTTTTTGTGGACCCTACGCCAGCTACTGCACTTCCTGCCTTCATTCGCCTGAGCCCCAAGCAATAGCCTACATACAATAATGCACAATAACACGATCTATAGTAAAATGAAGACGATGGCCGGTTTCGAACCGGCCTGCAGCAAAGCTGCTCCTCCACCAAGAGGCACCGTCACGAGGAGAGCACAGGTACGACACGGGTGCCACGGCCAGCGGCACCGCGCATCGAAGAGAGAGCCAGCAAATAGAGGTGGACAGCAGCACATACACGCACTCACGGAAGAAGCGGGAGGCACTGGATCGCTTGGACGATGACCCGAACGTGGCGGGCGGGCATCGCTCCCGGCGAGGAGTTCACCACGGGACGTGGGAAGCTCGGCCCGGTATCGCGTCCTGCTCGCTCGGATCTGTCGAGGCTGTTGGCTTGCTGGGGGCGGCTCCCCAAACGACGACTGACGGCTGAGCACGTGGCAGCGATTGGTGTTTGCTGGCAGTGTCACTAAACAAAACCAAATGTCACAAAACTGATTTGGCCTCTTACCGGTACTGATTGGATTTTGGTCGGACGAGTGGGAATTTTACGGTATGGCATCGGCGACCGGGAGGGAGTCAAATCCGCGTTCATCAATTTGAACACTTCAGACGTGGAGAACCGGACACTCACAAAAAGAGAATGGCTGAGTCAGCGCAGCGTGCACCTTCAGCAGAACATGGCATCATTTGGGATGCGTGGCAGACAATCCTAGGTGGCAGGTCGAATGGAAGCGAATTTAAATCGAATAGTGAGCTGCATTTGGGTAGCTCGGATATCTCGTATTTGGTGTGAGTGCCTTTGCCACTTTTGCTGCACTACAAGGTCTCGCCCACTGAGCTCCGAATAGTTAGTTGATCGGCACGTGAATCAAAAGTTGGACGCATGGAAAGTACTACGAATATAGTGAAGCTACGGGTACTTGAGATTTAAACTACTAATAGGTCAACTACGGCACTTCCACTCGAAAATAGTACGACTATGGCAAAATTAGTAGGAGTAACTGTAATAACTACTACTTTTCGGCCCAGTGCTACTCATCCCTGTTGTGATATATATTTTTTATTAATATACTACGTTGTACTACATAGTAATAGTTGTTGTAAGTTGTTATATGGTACTACTACTGGTACTTTGCAGGCTGAGCTGGGGCTGATAATGCAGGATGACAACAAGTCGGGATCACAACGAGTACGGTTATACTACGAAGAAAGCAAATACCTACCTGTGGATACTCGGACGCCACGTTGATTCAGTTTTTCGTGTGCTTTTCTAACGCTTAGTAGTTTTCTCTGTTGTTCATTTTCAGCGTCGTGGTGGGTTGTCGGCTGGATCCATGATGGCCAGGTATTCGCGGACTTCGGCGGGCGACTTGCCGGCTTCCACGAGCCTCGTGAGCACCTCAGCGCGCAGCTTTTGCCTGTTCTCCTCCTGCCGCGCGCGCAATTCGCTCTGCTTGAGTTCCAGCTCCTGTTGCCTCACCGCCAGCCTCTGACTCTCCACTCTCAACGCCTCGTCATTCACCGCCACACTCGTCACAGTCTGTTCACTCACTAACCCAGCACTCCCCGTGATTGACAGCTCCTGCATCGGACTCGCCACTGCTTCCTCCTTGGCGTCCGCACTCATCGTGGGCGTGGACGTCATAATAACCTCTTCAAAGCTGCGGCTCGTGCGAGCTCTTCGTCTCGGGGGCGACGACGTCTGCTCCTCTGCAAGCACGGGTCTTGGCACCCCCACATCTTGCTCAACCTCTCGAACCCCCGGTGACCGCCCCCCTTCCAAACTCTGCCCGATACTCGCCGACCTCAGTCTGCCCTCCACATCTCCGTCCGGTCCAAAGAGTGCGTCCACCCGACGGTAAACAGCACTGAGACGTTGCGGGTCCTTCCACTTGGCCTTGCGATAGGCCGCCATGAAACTCTCGAAGCGACTTCGAGCCGTCTTTTCCGTCCACTCGGTCAGCGCCACGCGGTTCATGTATTGGGCCAGAGACCGATAGCCGTCCGTCTTCCTGACCCTCTTAGGAACTGGCGAAGAGGACGAGGATGGAGCCACGACGAATGGATCACTGCCTTTGACCGGTTTCGTGAGCAATGCGAAGTTGCCCGGCAGCTCCAGCCATTCCAGTAGGTAGTGGCGCTGCGCTTCGGTCGTGTGCGAGTACTTGCGCTTGGAGGAGCGAGTCTGCGTGGTCGAGTCCGTGTCGTGGCCGCTGGCGGCGTCTGAGCGAGGAGACGCCGGCGCCAGGTGCGGCTGGAGCTGCTGCAGGCCGGGCATGCCCGTCGGCGTTGAAGCCATGCTTGTGACGCGCGCTAAAAAAGCGGCATGCACCGACGGAATTGTGCGGTAGTGAGGAGCTGTTGTCGAAAACATACAAAACCCAAGTCAAAGCCCCCGAAATGGTCAAACAAAAAACTGGAAAAAACGTGCAAACAAAATGCCAAATGTATGAGTCGATCGATATATATTTGCGGTCAGTTGGCAAAGTGTGATATTTTTGCGGTCAGTTGCGATAATTATCCCCTGCTCAATCTAAAGTTCATTACACGTTGCGAATCACCGTCCAGATACATGTATCTATGTCACTGAGAGGGCTTCTAAGCAGTGGGGGAGGGATGCGCGCCAAATGTACGTCTTTGGAGGTCGTGCGTCGGGTCGATCCGACCTGACCGCGTTCAACGTTCAATCTCGAGTTTATTTCAACGAAGAGTTCGTGCTCGCTACGCACCAAAACAATTGTATCCCTCGCCAGTCGTCACATTTTCCTGCAACCACAGTCGAATATCCTTCGTCGCAGACTGCACAGCACCACGCATGAGACTCCTTCCACATTCGTTCTCAAAACAAGTTCGAGTGAGCAGCCACCACAGTAATTCGCGGTCTTTCTCGCGCACAGCCGCAAGAACGAGCTGCACTCGATCCGTCTCCGCAAGCACCACGTTATCTCCACAAGACGATATTCCTTAGCCAAAGTTGCCGCCACTGAGAGGCTAAGCGGTGGTCCGTGCTCGACTAACCACCGCATGAGCGGGACATTCCCATTCTTCCCAGCGATTTTAACCAAACGGAGCGACTTGATCTCGTACCCGTGATTCGAGAGCCAACGAGTCACATCCAGCTGACCCTTTTCAACCGCCAACTCCAACAGATCCGGCTCGAGTACTTGAAATCCGTTCTCATGAAACCATTCCAGCATCTTCCAGTTTCCTCGGCCGACAGCTTCACGGATGGGAGTGACGGAAAGCAGCTTGATTCCGAACTGGCTCACCCAGTCCAATATCTCGACGTTCCCACTTGCGACCGCTATTTCCACCAAACACCGCAAACAACCTCGGAAGAAAGCTGGACGCTGCTCGAAGACAACCTTCAGCCTCTGTAGCTGTTCCACGTCACTGCTCGCAGCACTCAACTGAGCATCTGACTCTCCTTTGTCGAACAAGCAGAGGACGTCCACGTTCTGCGGGGCGTGCATTGCAGGATCTGGAAACCCCTCTCTACGATGCTCGAGTAGATACAGCACGACATTCAAGTGGCCTTGATACGCAGCCGCCTTCATGGCTTCCGTAGTGCAGCCTTCTGATCGGGTTTCGTTCAGCCATCGCACTACTTCAAGATGCCCATTGTGAGCTGCATCGTCCATCGGGTTGGTGTCAAACTTCTCTGAGTAATGTGCGTGAAGAAATTGAAGGATGCCGAGGTGGCCGTGCGAAGCAGCATAGAATGGTGTGTCAGCCGTGCACCTTCATGTTGGTGGTCATGCAGCCACTTGAACACGTCCAAGTGGCCGTTTTCAGCTGCTGTGTCCATGTCATGCTCGTGAAGGCAGCAGGAGCATGCCTCTCGAGCCATTGCAAACTGTCCAGATCTCCATTCTCAACCGCACACCAAGCACTTCTGTAAAAGGTGAAATTCAAATCGAAACGATACTTGTCACAAAGCCACTTGGCAACCTCGAGATGGCCAGTGCTGACGGCCATGCGGGGTGCGTATGTGGAGCAGCCCTTGTTCCGAGTCTTCAGCCATTTTACTACCTCCAAGTGCCCATTCTTAGCTGCTCCATCCATGGCAGACGTCGAGCACTCAAACGGGTTCTTCGACGCCAGCCACTGCAGCATTTCCAGGAGGTGTCCTTTTGTAGCCGCTGCATCAAATGCGTCAATGCTGCAATGGTCCGGACTAGTTTGGGAATGCAACCACTGCGCCACAGCGAGATGGCCGTTCGCAACCGCTCGATCCAGGGGACTAGCGTACGTCCTGCACACATCCGTTCGAACGCCATGAAGCCACTGCACCACCTCGAGATGACCGTGTTCGGCTGCCTCTTTCAACGCATCCGACGAGCAGAATTTGTAGTGCCAAGACTTCGCCACGTACCTCGGCGCGCTTTCGTCCATCGACCACAACGTATGCCAGTCCATTCCACGAGCGTACAGCCACTGGACGAGCTCGAGATGGCCGTGAGCTGCTGCGATTTCCAAGACGCCGTCGAAGTCCGCTTTCCACGGACCGCGGCCATCTTGACGCTCCGTCATCCACCCAAGCACGTGCAGATGACCACCCCGTGTGGCAGCCCGTACGGCTTGCTTCCAAACGGGTGCAACGTGCTCGAACAGGAAGGCGAGGGTGTGTACCGACGAGCCTTCCTCACAAGCAGCGGTGAAAGTCTCGTGGCCCAGGAAGGGCGTGACGAATTCATCAATGCGACGCAATACGTGAGGGATCGCGCCTCGTGTAGCGGGAATGCAAGATCGACACACGAGCTGTGTGATGGTGCTGGCGCGAGTACAGGAGACATCATAGCGCATGGCTTCTTGAAACGAGTTGTCGGAAAACGAGCTGTCGGTGACACTGCCTGCTCACAAAGGGGCTTTCGAAGCCTGCGAAAGAAGCGGAGTGTAGTCGAATGCATTCAATCAATCTCGCTCATTTTTGGGGATCGCTCAATCGTATTTGAAGTGCCAAACGAACAATACATTTTGCACGACGCCCGTCAGTCAGCGCTGTCAACGGATTCTCAGTCCACTTCTGTGAGGCAATGGTTGTCTTGTTGCTAACAACTTCGTGCAAGCGAACAAGCCAATGCCAATTCATACGATCATCGCGACCCACAACGGTCGAAGGTGTCCGCTGCGTATCCACGATCGGCGGCGTAAAGGTGCGAAGCATGATCAGCGTACCTTCCTCTTTGCCCCTTACCCATGAATACGATGCCCCTCAAAACCCGAAGCCTGAAGCCTAAAAACGCCAAGTTCAGAGCGCAAACGAAGGCGATCTGGTTATATACAATCAGCCACCTTATCATCATAAATCATAACAGCGCAATATATCCACCGGTTTGCGTTGTCTGATGAAGCCGTCCCGGTCTTTGGTTTCAAAAATCATTCCGAGGCCGTATGCTGACACCGCCTGGTGTGCCATACCCACACTGCAGTCGACAATGCAGTGCTTTGTTTCTTGTTAGAGAAGGGTGGCGTTGAAAAACACCAAGGGTTACTACCGCAATCAAAAAGAAATACAAAACGAACCTATTGCTTCTCAGTCCTGCCACGAAGACAACAACGAAAACATCTTCACCGATCGCTAAACTCGACCATCATCACCATTTCCCACGATCGAGCGCGCCAAGAATCAAAATCACACCAACACTCTTGTGTACAACGCGACACTCCACACGAGCCGAACCAAAGAGAAAGAGGGAGCATACCATCCAGTGCTAGACGAAAACCACAGCATCAAACACGATTCACCAAAGCACGACGCTCGCTCGACGCTGGGCACACGATGAAAGATCAGCCACTTCAACGCCATAGCACAGCCTGAACACCCTGGAAATCAATCTTCCACACGTAGCCAACGATTTTTCCGCAACAGCGCCAACACTACAGAGACCCGAGAAAACACACGTTTCCGTAATCCAAAAGCTGCTGTACCAAACACGCCATCGCACGACACTACTCGATGCATCTTTAAAGCACGTGCCTCTCAGCCTTTTTTCTTCTGCGTCATTGCTGTCTCGACTATCTTGACCTTGGCTCTGCTTCTACCAGCCTGCCTCCTTGACTTCTTGACTCCTCCAACACATCACACCAGCAGTGTGCAACACAGAGACGCACACAGTTAACACCTACCGACCGATGGTTGCTACTGCAGCGCGCACCACGTTGCTCCAACACCCGCCGAAGTCGATCCAGCCATCACCCGGCAAGCCACACTCGAACAACGTGTCTCCAATACACCTATTCGCACAAGCAACACGAAACCTCCACTCTTGGCTGCTCACATGAACGCCGACCGTATCTGCTCCTCTCCCGTCTCGACAACCAAGTAAATCACGCGCTGTTTGAGGCCTCCACACGCAAAGAAAGCGCCACGAGCACCACACGCCAACGCACCTACCCACCCGCTTGCCCTTTCTGGTATTCAGCTGGACTGGGGAATTGAGTCTTCGCGGCCATCCATTGACTCGTACTTCACCTCGACGTGGACACACCTTGCACTTGACCTCGACAGCTTGGCCACCTTCGACATATCAGATTTGTAAGTTGCCCTCCACTCGGCCTTCACTTCCGCCTTGGACCTTCATCTGGATTTGGTATCACCCCAGTCTACATGGCCTCCACTTGACAGCGGTATATCGACTTTATCTTGCCCTCGATTTCAACAACTTGGACATGGTCGCCTTCGTCAACTTGTACTTGACCTCGACTTGGACAACTTGCACTTGAACCTCCACTTGGACACCTCGGACGCCTGAACATCTTAATCATCTTGAGCTAAAGCGTCGTTCTCCACTTAGCCTTCACTTACACCAGCGTTGGACCTTCACTTGGTGTAACCACCAAGTGAAGGCCCGGTCGGTGGGTGGTGTCACCACCGCCCCCATGGTCTCCACGTTATGCCGCGTTCCTCCACGTGAACTTGACCTCTAAAACTGGGCAATTTGCACTGGGCTCTCGCCTTCTACTACTCGCACTTGGACTTCAACCCTTCGACTTGTACATGTACATGACCTCGGCTTGCACTTGCACGACTGCTTAGACCTCGCCTTGAACACCTAGGTCACCTAGAACCCCTTGGACATCTTGGTCTTGACTTCACTCGACCTTGAACCTCTGTATCTAGGTATCACCACCGCCGACACGTCGCACGACTCCAACATCGCCTCCACGCGTTGCACGCATCATCTACTGTCCTTGTATGATGTTCCATTCAGCAGCACTACGTTCGACTCGGACTTGACTTCACTTCGCCCTTGGACTTGAATCTCGACTTGGACAACCTGAAACTTGACTTCGACTTGCACCTCCAGCTCCACTTGGACATCTGGGACGACTTGAACATGTTCAGCCCTTGAAGACCTTAGACACCTTGACCATCTTGTTTCTCGAACACGTTTTGAGCTAGGACCTCGACTTGGACAACTTGCCGTTGGACCTTCGCTTCGACACCTTGACGTTGCTCCCGATTTGGGCAACTGCGTTGACACCTTGACTTGGACATCTTGCACTTGATACCTTGGACACCCTGAAACGTCTTGTACTTGAGCCTTGACCTCAACTGGACAACTCGCACTGGGCCCTCGCCTTCGATTGCTTCCACTTCGACCTTGACTTATACAACCTAACTTGTACATACCTGGAACTTGACCCTCACTTGACCCTTCACTTGAACCTTCACTTGAACCTCGACTTGGACACTTTCTGCAACTACATTGGACGCCTTGGTCGTCTTGGACAAGTTGGACTTGAGCCTTGGACTCCATTTGAGCTTGGTATCACACCCGCCACATAACAATCTGCACACATCACGGAAACCGCGCACGACTCCAACACCGAATCGACACGCTACACGCAGCATACTGTATGTCCCCTCCCTCCACGCATGCGCACCTCCGTATGTTTCAACTTGAACTTTGGCTTGCACCACAGCACCGTCGCCTCCGGTACATACTGACTACCCAACGTCACGAACTTGACTCGCCTGCGGAAGTAAACCAAAACCTCCGTCACATCATGCTCCTCACCATTTCCACTCCAGCAAACCATCGCCAAATCAACACGTCAAAGTCGCAAGCCACGACATCTCGGCAACACCACCAAAACTAACTTCCACTGCACACCCCACGACACTCCATACGATCCCAACACGAGAAAAAACAGAGAGCACATCACCCACCAAACGGCCGGAAAGAAATCCGCGACGACTTCAAAGCTCGATCCCCACCAGTACACCGACAGCGAAGCGCGACAAAGCTTGCACTTGCACCCGAAGCACGAACATGAACTCGAGATCCAATCGAGACGCTCACTCAGCGCTCAGGAAAGAAGACGCACCGCCTGCAAACAATCAGTCCTTCATCATCATAAAAGCCGTCGTACCTCGACAACTAACTCATTTCCACATGTAGATCAAACTTCTTGCGCCACAGCGTCAACACCAGAAAGACCCGAGCGACGCCACACACACACGCTCCAAAATCCAAACGCTACATGAAAACCCAAGCCGCTGCACCAACACGTCATCGCACGACACAAACAGCTTCATCAACTCCATTCGTCCTCAAAAGCACCTGCCTCTCTCGTCATTTTCATTCTGCACCTCCTTGCTATCTTGACTCTGTCTCTGCTTCGATCCCTCTGCCTGCTCGAAAGCTCCACTTCTTGTCTTACTCGTCTGCTCCAGCACACCACCACTAGCCAGCCGATGCAACGCATACACGCACGACACACGACGGACACAGCTAACAACAGCCAGCACCGACATAACCAGTCATTACTGTTGCTGCACGCACCACGTTGCCCCAACACCCGCTGAAGTCGATCTATACATCTTCCTGCACACCACACACTCGACCAAAAACGTGTCTCGAATACCCCACACCAACTCGCAAAGCAGCATGAAACGTCCCAGACTTGCCTGATCAAGTCGACCCACTCGAACTGCGACCGTGGCTTCTCTCTGTCCATCAGAACGAACCAAATGTAATACATAGCGCGTTGCCTGAGGACTTCACACGCAACGAAAGCGCCACCACCGTCCACGCGCCGACAACCAGATACCACACATGAATACGAACCGGTTCTCGTTTCCGCTGGACTTGGCCTTCCACTTGAGTCTGCCTTCCACTCGAGTCTGCAGCTTCACTTGGCTTGTACATGGCCTCGACTTCGACAACTTGTACGTAACTTCGACTCGTACTTGAACCTCGACTTGGACAACTTGGACTTGGCTGTGCTTGGACAACTTGCACTTGGTCACGCCTCCGGCTACTCGTACTTCAACTCATTGGCCATTTGAACGCTTGAACACCCTTGAACACCTACAACACCCTTGAACACCTACAACATCTTAGACTTGAGCGTTGCCCTCCAATTGGCCTTGCTTTCCACTCCGCCCCGGGCCTCCATCTGGACTTGGTGTCACCACCGCCGACACGTCGCACGACTCCAACACCGCCTCCACGCGCCATCATCTACTGTCCTTGGATGATATCCCATTCAGCAGCACTACGTTCGACTTGGACTTGACTTGAACTTAGCCTGCACTTGCACTTGGACTTGAATCTCGACTTGGACAGCCTGAACTTGACTTCACTTGCACCTCCAGCTCCACTTGGACATCTGGGACGACTTGAACATGTTCGGCCCTTGACCACCTTGAACGTCTTGAGCATGTTTCGGGCTAGGACCTCGACTTCGACAACTTGCCGTTGGACCTTCGCTTCGACATCTTGACGTTGCTCCCGATTTGGGCAACTGCGTTGACACCTTGACTTGGACATCTTGCACTTGATACCTTGGACACCCTGAAACGTCTTGTACTTGAGCCTTGACCTCAACTGGACAACTCGCACTGGGCCCTCGCCTTCGATTGCTTCCACTTCGACCTTGACTTGAACGACCTGCACTTGACCCTTCACTTGACCTTTCACTTGACCCTTCCATTGAACCTCGACTTGGACCTCAACGTGGACACCTACAGCTTCGTCAGCTTGGTCGCCTTGGACGTCTTGCACGTCGTGGACAACTTGGACTTGAGCCGTGGCCTACATTTGAACTTGGTATCACACCCGCCACATGACAATCTGCACGCACTGCGCACGACTCCAACACCAACTCGACACGCTACACGCAGCATCTACTGTTGTTCCTCCATCCATGTACACCTGCGTAAGCTCGAGCTTGAACTTTGATTTGCACCACGGCACCGTCGCATCGGGTATAAGTCACATCACGCTCCCGCGCCATTTCCACACGACCAAATCATCAATAAATCAACACACCGAAGTCGCAAGCCACGACATCTCAGCAACACCACAAAAAACAATTCCACTGCACACCCCACGACACCATACGATCCCAACACGCACGAGAAAGAAACAGAGAGCACGTCACCCACCAAACGGCCGGAAAGAAATCCGCGACGACTTCAAAGCTCGATCCCCACCAGTACACCGACAGCGAAGCGCGACAAAGCTTGCACTTGCACCCGAAGCACGAACATGAACTCGAGATCCAATCGAGACGCTCACTCAGCGCTCAGGAAAGAAGACGCACCGCCTGCAAACAATCAGTCCTTCATCATCATAAAAGCCGTCGTACCTCGACAACTAACTCTTTTCCACATGTAGATCAAACTTCTTGCATCACAGCGTCAACACCAGAAAGACCCGAGCGAGGCCCACACACACGATCCAAAATCCAAAATCCAATGCTGCGAGATGGAAACCCAAGCCACTGCACCAACACGTTATCGCACGACACGAAATATTTCCATCAACTCCACACGTATTCAAAGCACCTGCCTCTCGGCATTTTCATTCTCGACCTCCCACTCTGACTCTGCTTTTATCCCACTGCCTGCTTGACTTCTTGTCTCTCCTGTACGGCACCACTAGCCAGCCTATGCGATGCATACACGCACAACACACGACGGATACAGCCAACATCAACCGGCAAACCGTTGCGATTGATGCACGCACCATGAACTCCAATAACTGCCGAAGGCGATCCATCCATCAACCTGCACGCCACACAACTCGAACAACATGTCCACAACGCACGCCACCCAGAAACCACAAACAAAATGAAACTTGCTACTCTTGCCTGATCAAGTCGATCCTTTCTGACACCTGGTCGAACTAAGTGTAAAACGCTTTGTAGTAATGACCACGCTGTCTCAGGCCTTCACACGCAACCACATTGCCACAAGCACCACGCCAAGGAAGACCAATCGTAATGAAGCCAAGAAGTGAGTACGAGCGTACCAGCTGAAAGGTAGCAGGAACAAACGTTTGTTGTTTGACGGTCGCGTTGCCTGCGTTTCACGATTGTGTTTTGACACCAATGTTGGATGAAGTAGAAAAACTTACGCCTTCACCGATGAAACAGTGGGTATGACCTGCACTCCAGAAGTGTTTTTGTGCCACAAGCAAGTCCCCACAGTCAAACGAACTTGCCTTTTTATGGATCCGCATGCTTCTGATCGGAGGACAGCAGACCAAGACCCCTGCACTCCACAACGTTGTTTCGCGCCAAAATGTTAGGCAGATAGAAAAACGAAAGGAACTTGCCTAGGCCTGACGTCCAACACGTCTTTTGAACAGCCTACAAGACAGAGCGGTTGACAAGACACCTCCACACAATTTCGAACTAAAATCAACGCATTCAACGCACTCAAGACCGGCGCTCGACAACTTCATTTGCACTCAGTCCAAACGTCTTGCCATTGCGCTATCACACATCGCAACACATCACGTAGACCACATGGCACACGCAGCAAAAGCAACCTGACAAGACAAATAGAAGCTTCCCTCACCGTGTGCTCGAGCGCCTGTTTCGTGCCAGGATGCAGCCTCTAACCACATCGCGCTCACTCTCCGATTGGCACGTCTATAGTGCACCACAACTGACGCATAGGCATTCTCCACTACCAACACAGCATACTCGACCTTCTCGAAGCTTTCAGACTTTACAGCCGTCGACTTGAGCTCCAGTTCGCTTGTCTTGTTGTGAGAAACGTGACGTACGTCGGAGAGAAGCGAGGCTTGAGGCTTGCGACAAGACTTGATTTCCATTGGTAAAACGATTTTGACCAATGGGAAGCATCTGAACTGGCGTCTTTTTGGGCGGGAAATCCGAGCAACTCGATATGGCTACATACGATCGGCTTTAGGCAGGTGTTCATAGTACTGACTGGCCAGGGACCAAGTACTAATCAACTACTAGTGCCTGAACTCAGTCTTCTGGGTTACTCTATTAACAAGGGTTGCCTGAGGTAACCAGACCGTAGTTCGGGCTAACAGGTGACAAATTTTCATAGGCGCGGTCTATAAGACTAACAACACTGTATTTTCTCTTTACTAGCATAGGATAGAATAGCAACGATAACTAAGAATGTATTGTTAACATTGCCTGTAAGAGCGCCCGGGGGATCGTCGCAGCATCTTGATCTCCGCGGAGCAATCGTGATCGACACGGGCAGAATAGTCGAATAGTTGTAATGTAAAAGGTAGTTCGACGTTGCATATTTTCATGTAGGCCTCCCGACTCCATATGCGACTGCTCACCCACCGGTAGACGGTGCTGAGACGAAACTAGGATTCCCAGTAGATGACATCAATGACATCAAAGCTCTGCATTTGGACCCACGAATTAAGGCCCAAGCTGCCTTAATTGTAGCAGATCCTGCGCTTCTCGTGCAAGTCGAAGAGGAGCTACGACTCGAGCATGAAGTGATCTCCAACGCACTCGCTCCACGTACTGATACTAGTGAGGAGCACAAGGATAACGAAGCTGCGGAACCTTCTTCGGCGCGCTCGTACCGGAGAACAAGTGCAATGAGCGCTATCGGAAATTGAAGGATCATCCGAGCGTGCCGAAGCTCTGGATGTTCTGAGTGATTTGGAGATACTGGCAAGAAATTCGTGGAATCAGTGGAAAACGTTAAGGGTGCGGTGGTCGTGTGACAGAAAAGACGGCACATACAATGTCCTCCACGGGTATCGGGACGTCGACACCCTGGCTTGGTTCAGGGATTGCGGAAAACGAGACTTCCCCGCTATCGCAGTACTAGCAAAAATCTACTTAAGCAAGCCACATCGACCACCATTTTTTAGAGAGAATTTTCAGCATCAGTTGGTTTGTCTTTAACCCTATCGCGGTCGAAGGAAGCATTTTGCTGCGTTAAACAGTTATCGCGAAAGTGGGTGCTACTGACCCCCCTCAAAGGCGGCATTTTGCTTCTTTTTAGCAATAGCGCTGCTGTTGTCATACCTTGTTTTGTGACATCCAATCATATTCGCCGATTCTATGAGGTTAGGGGAAAATATGTGCGATTACTGGAATAAAGACCATAACATTGGCTCGTCTTCATCCGTTTTCTGTTCACATAATGCAAATTTGTAGGTATATCACGTGAAACGCAACAGCAATGGTTGAATACACCTGTAAAAAGGCAGGCCTCCCATCCATAAAACTGTCACTGGCAGGTGTCCCAGATAGATGACCAGCTCACCCTCCAGATAGAGCCCGTGTCGTGTGCTCGCCCCCCGTGCCTCCCATACAATGGTCGAGTCAAATACTCGCTTCATTCTTCAGTCAAAGATACTATGCGGACTACATTCTCGGATAGAGAAGACAGACAACTTGTCCTGCTTGCCGTCGAGTTCGAGAGCCAAGGCAAGCGTGTTGTCTGGAACGATGTTGCGCGCAAGATGCCAGGCAGGCGCACTCCGAAGCAGCTTGAGATGCGTCTTCGCGCGCTGAAGCGCACGTATGGTACGCAACTGGCGAGTTTCCCTCCGTGTTTCTTCTTCTCACGGCCTCGCCCCCGAATTCGTCTGCTGGAGTCAACCGAAGCAGAACGTGCGGTCGGTGACATCTTCAGCAAGGTTACTGCGGCTGACGTACGGCAACAAGCTGGAAGGCCGGAGGGGAATGCTGGAGAGATGCTACCTGCAGCAGTTTCGACAATTATCGCTGCGGTTGGGCAGGTGAACACTGGTGACGTCTTTCTTGACGTTGGGGCAGGAATCGGCAATGTTGCTGTCCAGTTTGCGCTCCAGACGGCAGCGAGGCAGTGCCTGGGCATTGAGAAGCGGATGGAAATTGTTCGTAGAGCATCCGAGTGCTTACGTGCTCACGCTTCACGTCTGATGCTTCTTCACAAAGTGCAAGTTCTACATGGCGATGTATTGGACACTCCCCTCTCATCGTGTTCTCCGTTCCAAGACGCTT
Organism: Phytophthora crassamura; assembly: GCA_033557995.1. Taxonomy (NCBI): domain Eukaryota; phylum Oomycota; class Peronosporomycetes; order Peronosporales; family Peronosporaceae; genus Phytophthora; species Phytophthora crassamura. The sequence goes on from JAUCED010000018.1 coordinate 1,320,973, forward strand.
CGATTATATACCTCAACGATTTCCTGTTTGTGGAGTCCGCTAAGGTTGTGGTACTCGAGCAGCTCAGCCTGATGAGAAGAGCCCGGCTGATCATATCAACATCGTGGTATTGCCCGCGCCATCGCGTATCCTGCCGCCGCAAGTTCTGCATGAAGTGGGAGCTCAAGGAGACAGTGAACGGATTGGCTAGCTGGAAGTCATCTCAAGTGCCTATCTATCTGTACCACCGGACTGAACAGTGACTGCTCATCCTCAGGGTGCTCTACATCGTCGCGATGATGTCCACGCCGGCCGTCTTCGTGCTGCTCGCCTTCCTGTTGGTGTGCGCCGTCCTGCTGCCGCTGCTGGCGCCGGAGTGCGTGTGGCGCTCGCCTTCCTGCTGTCGTTGCTACTGCTGTCCGTCGAAGTGGTGCTCGCGGCCTTGCTGCCGCTGGCGCTGGCGCCGGCGTGCGCGTGGCACTCGCCTTCCTGCTGTTGTTGCTGCTTCGCTATAGCGAGTTCTTCTAGTTTTTTCAGATAATGTATACTTACATCAAGATAAATATTCGTTTGATTCGCTATGGGAGGACCGGTGCGTCAGTGCAAAGTTGCCGAAGAGAATAGAGAAGATGAAGTATCTGGCGATGAAGGCCAGGCGTCAGCAGCCCGAAGTACACGGACTGGCGTAGCACGCTCATGCTCGTGATGAACTGGTTGAACTTCTGGGGGGGCGCCCGGGATGATGCCGCGGTCGATGTAGTTCAGCAGGTTGATGCAGCCCAGCATCCCGATGGCACCCTGCTGGCCGAGCTCGTACGCGCCCATACTGGAAGAGGCAGTGGGGGAAGAGCTCGCTATAGCGAATCAAACGAGCTATTATGATTAAAGTATACACTCGCCGGACTTATCAACCACAGCAGCAGGAAGGCGAACACCACGAGCACGTTGGCGCCGGCAGCAGCGGCAGCAAGACCGCAAGCACCACTTCGACGGACAGCAGCAGCAACAACAGCAGGAAGGCGAGCGCCACACCCACGCCTGAGCCAGCAGCAGCGGCAGCGGCAGCAAGACCGCAAGCACCACTTCGACGGACAGCAGCAGCAACAACAGCAGGAAGGCGAGCGCCACGAGCATGCCGGCGCCAGCTGCGTGGCAACACCCAGGGAAACAGGCAACACCAGCCAGCCACAGCAAGACGTCGAACACTGCGAGAGCAGCAATCGAAAAGACTGTTCGTTTACAGCACAATCCTTCGCGCCACTGGGTTGCAGCCATGTTCACTACGATCTGCTTCGACAGAGTTTGCACTAGTAGACGGGCGACTTGGTTGGTGCTGCTTCTTCAGTTTGGCGAGACTGGATGATCTTCGAATATTGCCGTTAGCCGAGAATAAGCCTTGTGGCTGATAGTACCGGTGATACTTATCCCAGCAAGTCCACGTCTTCTGCGGGCATGTCCAAACCGTGTCCATGTGAGATTGTACCACCCGGCAAAGACAAACGCAGTGCCTGACGCAATAGTCGGTCACTTCAGTGGGGTATCGGTCCTCAAATCGGCATACGATGCATTGCCGGCGTTTTCTTCCTCCACCCGCAAACGTTTGCTTTGAAGACATCGATTCACACGGCTTCTGCGGGCTCGGCTGGCTTGCCATGGCAACGACCGGATCTGTTGTTGGTGTACTTGTTTGGCGTTGCGGGGTACCATTCACATCACTGCTCCCAAACCGCATTGAGTCATCACTTGGAGCTTCTCGCCACTTTCCAGTTATTAGCTCAGACACCAGCTCAGTAAGGAACGACCGATGGGGATCACGGTCTCTCGAAGTGTCGATCGCCATGCGCCGTGTCAAATACGCGTTGCAACGTGCAATGTCGACAAGCGCAAGCGCCAACTTTTTGTGCCAACGCTTATAGGAGTGTCCATCAGCAAGCGAAAATCTAGCCCGGAATTGATCCAACCGGTCGACGCCTTGCATGTGCCGGTTGTACTGTAAGATGCACGACGGAGCAGAAAACTCTCGTTGCTCGTTACCAACCCGCCGTGTAACTACGGTAGTTGATGAAGCGTCCGCATTTGTCACCATTGTCACGATGTTGCCATCACACCAAGAAGCAGCCAGCATCTGATGATCAGTTGAGACCGCCTGCTGATGATCGCCACGGGTCGACTCTTCCTTCTGCAGCACGGTGTGCTTCGGAAAGTGCTTGCTCCCACCACGAACGGTCCCTCGTGCGTACAAGCCCTTCAACCGTAGATCTAGCAACAGCTGAACGCTGGTGTAGTAGTTATCCATGTTGACAATTCGCCGCGAATCGAAATAAGGTCTCACCACTTCTAAAACGTGTTTCCGTATCTGCTGAACGGTATCGAGCTCTTCTCGAAGAGCTTGAATCTCATCCCCATTCACTACATGCGCTAGCCGGTCGGCAATATCGCTGTTGGTACAATGCAGTCGGTAGTTCAAAGCGACCCAAGTCATGGCACAGCAGACCACATACATCTTGAAGTGATACTTGCCGCCGGGTTTCTGCGGGTTGAACACGATGAGATGTCGTCCGTGGCGAGACCGACACGCGATGCTTGCCTCGTCCAAAGCGAGGTCACGTCCAGGTTTAATGTACCGGCCACCAGTACACTTCAGCAAATTCAGCAACGGCCGAATTCTTGCGGCAGCATCGCGTTGCACTGCATCACCCGGGTCTGCGCGAAAACTGAGACACCGCCGTATCAACTTGAATCTGTTGAGACTCATTACACTGTCTAGACTGGTCGAAGAGCCGCCGAAAATTGCATCTTCCGTCTGTGACCCCCAGTAATTTGCGTATTCCCCCTTGTCCGTCAACGTCATGTAGAACATGATACCGAGGAAAGTCATCAGCTCGTCGATGCTGAATGACGACGTGATCCTGATGTTCTTGGCCGCTGCATACTGGTTTGTCTCCAGCACGACTTGCTTCCAGAAGTAGACCGGTATGTACGCGAAGAAGCTAGAAGACGCCGAGTGCGCAAATACGTGATGATACTGCGGCAACAGCTGCGTAGCCGTACTGCCATCCTCATGTTCGAACAGGTCGGTGGGGGCTTCGAGCTCAGCGTTGGGCACGAACCGCATACTCTTCACGGCTTCCACTTCTGCGAGACTGGTCGGTAGGAATCGATCAGGGTCGTACACATCGCGGTCGCTTGCTTCCCCCGGCGTCATCTCCAGTTCATCAAGCGGTAAATCCAATGAGAGCTCTCCATCCACGACATTTTCAGTCAAGTCACGCCATGCAGGCTGGTCAGGCAGCCGCATAAGGATCTGGTAGTTCTGGATGCCACGCTGTATGATTGCAATGCTCACAGACTCGACCGCAATTTGAAACTGGCTGTCCAGCCACATGACTTGAAACAAAGTCACGTTTCTTGGCTTCTTGACGTGGCGGCACACACGGCCAACGATGAAAGCTGTTCCCACACATCGGTAGACCTTGTGTTTCATCCATGGTTCTTTGGCAGGTGCGCCACCATTTTCTTGAGAAAGACGTCCTGAAGCAACGGCGGTTGTGGAGTCTGTCGGGGCGTCACATCAGTAGCAGGCGGTTGTGGTGTCTGTCGGGACGTCACATCAGTAGCGGCCGGCTCTTCGGTGTCGCTACCATCATTCTGGCTGGCGCGCTGGCGACGATCTGGTGTTGATGGCGCTGGAAGTATGTCCAAGGCTTCATCGTTTGTGTCGTTACTCAGTTCCACGCCCCCCGCTTCATCACCTAGAGCGGTATCCACCAAGCTGTCCACATCCACGTCTGCCCTGGTCGCAGCATCACTCCACCACGCGCTCCCCCACTTGCTATGATCAGCTCCACCGCCGGCAGCCCTCAGCACCGGGCCATCATCAACAGCACGGCCATCCTGGGTTGCGTGATCTTGGTCTCCTTCGAGCCCTTGCTCGAGTTCATGGCCACGTCCTCGTGCGTGCCCGCCGTTGTCTGGAGCGCTGCCGGCCGTGTCAGCTTCGGGAGCACGGCTATCCTGGCTGCGGTTAGCACCACGACCACGAGCACCTTGCCCTCGCCCTCGCCCACGGCCGCGTCCTCGTCCGCGCCCACGCCCACGGCCTCGACCTCTTCCTTGCCCACGGTCTTGACCACGTCCTCGGTCTCGCGTGCGGCCCTGCCCGCCGTTGTCTGGAGCGCTGCCGGCCGTGCCGCTTCGAGCGCACGGCCATCCTGGGCTGCGTAAGCTTCGTCTCCTCCGAGTCCAAGGCCTTGATCGGGTCCATGGCCTCGTCCTCGTGCGTGCCCGCCGTCATCGCCTACGCTGCCAGCCCGACGCTCAATACCGCTGTCAGGTACAGCCGAACCAGCTTGGAGGGCACGGCCTAGTGGCACTGGTACAACTAAAGACAGGTATTAGCGAGCTCACAATAACGTAAACGAGAACATTTCCTCACCGTGCTCCACATAGCGCCTCAACACAGCTTCTTCACCGAGAAGGAAATCAATTCCTTCCTCTCCATTCGCACTTCCGCCTGGCAAAACGTAGCGGTACCTGTTATCGAGACCTCGTGGTGGTTTCGGCGTCCATCCAGCAGCTACCAGCTCCTTCCAGACGCCGTTGAAGTCAAGCGTAGCAGTCAATGGGACAGCGCCCTCCGGTTGAGACTGGGCGCCGCCTCGGCGAGTCCTCTGTCGCTTGCGCTCACGAGGCCGCGCGGGATCGAGCGCGCGTTTGGGCGGCATGTGCGGGAAATCTGGAAATCAGGAAGTGTACGGTCCTGAGGGGGCGGGGGGAGATATGTGTTGTGATGGGATGCATATAATTGTTTTTGGGTCTGACTTTGGAAATTCATGATATAAGTTTGCAGAGTCCATGCATTCACACAGTAGTTTACTACGTTGATTATGCCGCATACAAAAATACAGATATTCACCCCGGTCCATTATGTATCGAACACATGCATTTATCTTGATCTCTCAATGCTCAACTGTATTTGTAGTATAAATATGTGGTATAGTAAAATCAAGATAAATGCATGGGTTGGTCCAAAGGATTATTGTAACTGTTTCGTTGTGGTTCTTCGAAATCTGAATATAGCTGCAGTCGCTACAGTACTGTACAAACTTCATGTGCTACGCAGCATGGACAAACTGGCAAATAATGCCTTCCCCAAGCGGTTCCGCGCCATTTTCATCGATACTCCCGCGCGAATGCATGGTGCGCGTGATGGCATGATGATGCGCTCGACTTTGCGCGGCACGCCATATGGGATTAGAATTTCACAACAGCCACAGATGACACATGATTGGCTAAGAGAATCAATAGCACGTTATTGTCCAATCAGAAATATATTCAGATAGTACCGTGGTGTTCTGAAAGGTAGCAAAATGCCGCCTTTTATCGAGTTTCTACCGCAAAATGGTACTGTGGTTGTCATGTTGTCCAAGAGCGTGCTGAACCCACGTGCCCATCACCAGCCTAATAGGAAGCATTTTGCCGCCTTTAATAATAAGTATCTTGCGTTTGTATACTATACTATAGCAAGGTGGCTCGCGATAGGGTTAACAAGCTGCGCACACGCTTATACGACGATCGTGCCGAAATTATGAGCTTGATGAAGGTTAACTGTCTGGAGTACAAGAAGCTTCTGACATAAAACTAGTAAGCTGTAGGCATCACGAGTAGCCAGAGTTGCACATACGTTTTGATTAAATACACGTATTTGAATACTACTAGATACTGGAGTCCATGACACGAATACTTGTATCTGGATCATGAATAACATCAACTCGTGAGGATGAGGATCAATGATCCTGTCAAAATGCTAGTGAATATGAACCCCTGGGCAGAACGGTGGAGACGGATCAAAGCTCACCAAGAGCAAGATGAACATCCAACCAACATTGCGTCGTTCTTGAATGATGACCTGGAACAGTTCTCTCTGAGACGGCTGAGGAAGATCTCAAAGGAAGCTGATCTGTTCGCCCTGGTGAACAGGGCGTATTATATCGGCCCACCCGATCTACCCGGGAGCGTCCAAGAGGCTTCCAGGATGACTCCAGACTTGTTGTAACGGGGCGAGGCCCGTATGATTTTTTAAAAAAAATAAAATAGGAATTATTTTTTTTGTAGGGATATTAATACATAATTCATTTTTTATATAATGTATAATTTATTATAGGTAACATTTGTAATGGCACCCAACCCGTTAGTGTGTCGTACACACATGGAGTTGTCACATAGTGATGTGCCACACTCACATGTGGTGTTTCGTACACTGGCCCTTAAGTGCGGTGCGTTCCTAAGAGAGCCCATAAGTACGGCTTGTACTTAGCAAGGTCGACATGGCTTGAGAGCCAACCATTTGGAAACAAGTTACTTCAAAGGTGCATTAATTAAACAGTTTATAGTAAGTAGGACTTGGTGAGCAAAAGTAATAGACGTTCAGTTTAAATCTAACCTAGAAGTTCGCAAGTCGTTTGGTACCTGGTACCAGCAAACGACTAAGAAGGCAGGGCCTCGAACTAAGACAGCAGAGACGCCGGGCGTCTGTTGTGGTTAGCGCGTTACGCTTTCTCAAAGCAAAGGTGCGTGTGACTCCCGTCACACTTGTTGTCTCGAATGGACTTCAGGAAAACATGTTGGACTATGCCCACAGGACTACCACCGTACACCCCCCGTACCAGTAGAATTCTGACCGCAGCTTTTCGATATCCGGACCATCGAGAAGCTGCGGTCAGAATTCTACTGGTACGGCATGTACGCCGATTGGAGCGTTTCGTAAAAGAGGGTGTGGATTGCGCTTCCGGAAAAGGGGCGCCCCCGAACCCAGGACCGTCTCCAGGCAACATTGAGCCAAGACGATCATTCGAGGTGATCTCGATGGATTTCGTGACACACCTGTCGAAGTCAGCCCGAACAAACACATTGCACCTCTTTTTCTAGGACGTTTTCCCTGGGTACGTCATGTGCCAACCGATGGCATCTACGACGGCGCAAGATGTGGCTGAGGCCTATGAGGAGCGAGTATTCCGAAGTATCGGGCATCATGATGCTACGTCACGACCAGTACCCTCGATTCATGCGTGAAGTCTTCACGAGGTTCAGGGAACGTTTGAGCAGCAAACATCGTGCCACTTTGGCGTACCGTCCCCAGGCCAATGACCAGCAAGAACGGTCAGTCCAGATTGTCATGCGAAGTGTCAAGGCTTACGTCTCCGAGACCGACTGGGATGATCACGCGGAGCGACTCATGTTCGCCTTGAATACGTCGTTCGACGCGAGCCGCCTGGAGCATCAACGTCGTCATCGTCATCGAGATCAAGCGCTTCCGTGGGTCTTCTTGAGAAGGTTGCGCGAGGCTTGGGTCGACTCACGTGCACCCAGGGCTTCACACGATAACCGGTGCTATCTTCCTTGAACTTCACGCGGAAGTCATCCCCAGACCACTTCTAGCACGGGACGAGTCAAGGTTCCCACTTTTGAAGCAAATACGACATTTTCTGGGGAACCGATTCGTGAAATATGGGAATTATCAATAGCGAGCTGACGAGTATGATCACCAAAGCTAGAGAGGATACACGCTACCACTGCTTGCAATGAAGGATGCCTTCCAGCGCTAGGTCAGTTAACGACGATCGTTTATCTGTTTTCTCACATCCGATGAGTGAGAAGTCTGACTCGACAGTGACAGTATTCGGAAAGACTGTGGCAAGTCCACCGCAGAAGCTGGCTAGCGTCAGAAACCTGGTGGAAACATCCTCCAGCTGCCACATCTCCTGAAAGCTGGCCAGGCAGCAGTTGAAATTGTTGATTGCAGGAAAAATGGGCTTGTTGGTGTTGTACTCTGTAGTGAGGCGCTTGAAATCCTGACCTTCTGATCGATGCCTTCCTCGCCAAAGTGACGGAGGAGCCGATCTCGCTGGTCATTAATGGTGGCTGCGAGCTCCGTCATTGAGCTTGATACTATCTCTTTCGGAGTTACAGGGGGTAGTGGTTGGTTCGTTTGAGTGAGCTCGTAAATACTGGCAATAGCTAGCACATCCATCCTGGCAACAGCGATGCCAATGGCCTTCTTCTGCGCAGCTGTTAGTAGTGGCAGGCTTGTGCAAACCCACAGGTCAAGGTTGCTCACATACGACGTCACCGCTTCGTGTGAAATGATAAAGCTGCCGTTGATTTCGTATTATGAGTCCACATCTTGTATCGCCTCCTCCGAGAGCGGACCCTCAGCACCACTCAAGATCAGGAGCTTATCCACAAGGCCAGCAAAAACGGTCTTCTTGCTGCTTAACCAGCGTCGACAAGCCTTGCAACGGGACGAACACGGCATTGGCTTCACGGGCCACTTCCCGAAGCGCAAAGAGAAAAATCCACCACACGCTAGCCACTTCGGTCTGAGATAGATGCAGGCGTACTTTACATCCATTTTGGCAAAGCCAATTTGCCACGCTATACATTGACAGCCATCTTGTTTTTGCAACTTTCGGGCAAGTCGTTTGCATTTCTGCAATGAGGTTTTGTTGACGACATAGATGACCGATCAGACTGGTAAGCTTGTCCAGATACGTTTTACTCAGCGCTTACGAAAAACATCCTTTGCATTTTTAGATCAAGCTCGTGACGGCCACACCACACTCGAGTGATCTCGTGCTCGGCTTCGTCTTCGATGAGTGTGACAAGGCCATTTATCCTTCCTACCATTGTGGCAGCCCCATCAGTCGCCACGCCGAGTATCTGGTAGCGCCACTGAGGCACCAAGGCGTCCAAAAACTGTCGTAACACAGCAAAAGTGTTGGCTGCTGTGTGACGATCGTACAGCGGAATCGCAAGAAGATGGTAGTTCTGGATAGCACCGCACTGGTAGGATCTACATCGGACATCCACATATGAACTTCCCTGGTGTGTCCCGCAGTCGAGAGCAAGTGAGAATGTCCACATCGATACAAGGCACTAGGATAGCCGTTGCAGAGATACAGCACACACAATCCGTGCGTAACGTGCAACAACAACTTCATTGCACCCCCCATAGCGGCCAATTCCTGTCTCCTCTTTCACGTCACTCATCAGCTTGGAGGCCATACGAACAGTTGCTCCTCTTCCGAGGGAGCGAACGCAGAGGTGGAATCGAGACGGTCACCTTTCAGTCACCTTGTATTGGTCTCCATCACGAACAAAACACGTCAACGCTCGGGCGTGTGACAGCCCTGCAATATCGTCAGGATGAAAGAGAAGCTCACCGACAATGACGTCCACAATGCCAGCACTTAGCGTAAACACTATCAAGTCCTCAGATCCGAGCGCAACACTCAGTGTTTCCACGAACGGAACGTCTAACGTTTGAAAAAAAGCTGATCGCGTTCTTGGTCAGAGATCAGCAAAGCGTACGCAGACCACTTGGTTGCGTGCTGTCCGTCAAGATGCTGCTGGAAAAGGTCCGAGCGAAAGCAGTTGAACGATTTAGGAATCGTAGTCGCAGCTCTTGTCTTTTGCAAGCCCGCAGAGGCCTTCCCTCGACCAAATACACCACAGAAACGACAGACAACTGTCTCGACTTGGCTTGTGGCCGCGTTGCGTGTTCCGATCTTCAACCCGTAGATGGAGAGGTGTTTCTCAATGAACTTCACACCCTTCTTGGCCGTTTTTCGTGGCGCTGGTTTCTTTCCTCCAAGTTTTGTTTGCTTCATGTTCTTCGCCTTCGCCATTTAGCTGTCGGAGTTTACACGGGGGTGGTTGGTTGGTGCTGGGTTTCTTTTCGCTAAAGCGGAAATGAGCGTTGCCGCTAGCTGCTTGCCTGAGAATCACGCTGTTCCAACCGAAAATGTAACCAACGGCATGAGATTCCACTTTAAAAGAGAAATTTTGAAGTGGAATCTCATGCCGTTGGTTACATCTCGGTAGACTCCGCGTCCGGACAAACTTGCTGGGGTCCGGGACCTGAGTCGATCTCCTGGGGCTTTGACTGCGACACCTTCGCGAACGACGGTAACGTCGACCCAGTCGTAGTGAAGCTCCAGAGCAGCGGTCGGGCGTCGGGCTCAGCCTCGATACCGTCGGCAAGAGACTAGCTCCGGTCTCGGAGGCGGCTGCGGACAACTGACTGATGGGGTTCCCAGAAATTTTCTGAGCACCTCATCACAACCGTCCCTTATGTGTGCCGAGTCTAACGAGGTCATCTCCGACTTGGACTTGACGCAGATAACTGGCAGATGCCTGCAACCGCCTCGTCCCACCGAACACGGCTCTTGCCTCGGCTGCCGACGATTATCTCAGACCACTTGCTTCGCACAACACTGCGCACGCAGCTTTTCTCCAGATCTTCCACGTGCGCGTCAACACTGGGTTCTTCGCAGGTATGTCGGACGCGGACCACTTCGGAGGCTTGCTTTCTACGTCACGGCGGGGCTGCGCCAGCACCACGACGTCTGCAAGCGCGCTCACGGTTCCCACGTCCACGTCAAGCGTTTGCACTGGCACCAGCAACACTCCCGCTGTTCATTGGCACCACCCGAGGCACCGCAAGAGATTTTGACGAACGCGCCATCTTCGATCGCGCTACTTCATCGCTCCGCACCGACGAGGATCATCCACTCTGCGTCCAGCCTGCACCGCGTGGGTGCTACTGTTTTCGTCGACGACCAACATTCTCGGCTCCAACGCAGCAAACGAGACCCGGGTTCTGCTTCTGGGATCCCGGACAAAGACTCCACATCTCCCAGCTTATTGAGCGCGAGGATCAGGTGGATAACTCCCAGACTGCATCACTCGGAACCGAGCTTGTGCCCGGACACCCTTGTTGAACTTGTTCAGCAAACCTCCGCACGTTCAGCTGCGAGAAAGGGGTCACCCAAGTTCCGGTTATCCTTTCCGCTTGACCAAGTACTCCCGGACTTGCCTCGATGTCCGGGACCCAGCGCACATCACAGATTGACTCCACTACGTAAACACTCCGACTCGTGACCGGTAGGAGTCCCAGCATAGCCGAGATTGTGTTCTTGGGGTCTCAGCCGTTCACCAAGTAGCACGGAGTGTCCAGGCGACTCGAGTCGAAGGACGTGTCCAAAGTCCACTTCAACTTCTCCTCTCAGTCGTCCCGGTCACTTTGATCTGGTTCCGAGACATAGCCTCGGATCGCTCGTCCCACCGTCTGCACATAGCGTTCTTGTTGGCCGTTGGCTTGAGGGCGATAAGCCAGCGTGGCTTGCTGTCGACCCCCAGAATTCCCGGAATCGGGTGAATAACCCACGCATGAATCTGGGATCCCGGTCATGTCGTACCAGCTCGCTGGCACCAAACCTCTGAAAGTCACATTCCAAGTAATCCGCCGCGACTCCCAGGACTGTTGTCAGGTTCATGGGTCGATACGTCACATAGCCGAAGAAGTCACATTAGAAGAGCAGTAGCACGGCGTTTTCACGGCCCGACTTCGGTAAATGTTTCACGAAGTCCATAGCCACTACCTCGAAAAGCCGAGTCGCAAGGATATTTCCCGGTGGTGGGCCCAGATTTGGTGCGGGCCCTCTGAAAGTAACGCAGCCAACACACTTCTTGGTGAACCGCTCCACGTCGGCATACATCCTGGACCAGTAATACTCCTGGCGTAATTGCTCGAATGTCTGGGTGATTCCCTGATGAGCACCATGAAAATCCTCATGTCTCAGACATAATAAGTCTTCCCGGAGCGACGTCGGTCAACCTCAGATTGTCTGCTGTATCCCCGGGATCGGCCCGGCGTTTGTCGTCTCAGGAAATAAAGCTCTTCTCGGAAATCGAACACAAAGGCATCCTCTTCAGCATGGGCCGGGGATAACGATCCCAAATCTCCTGTTAGAGAAGCTCTGTTCTTCTTGGTCCAGGGCTCAGCCTCCTGTTAAGCTAGAGGGCATCGCCAGCGCCTTTGGATAGAGGTCGCTGGTATCACAGCTTCGGGCGAATACTCAGCTCCGGGAGCAACACTCGCCAGCGGATTGTTATCAACTACCGGAACACTTCCCGGTTCCGGGACATTCCAGGTCATGGCGTGACTCCGCGTCACCATGAAAATCTTGGCATCCGGGGTCAAGGGTTCTGCGGCGCATATCACTGATACCGTCTGGGGAACCGATTCTTCTGCGGGGTCAGACCGCTCAGAATTGGGTGTGAGCGGTCTCGGTGACTCCGGCTTGATCGCATTTCCCTGGATACGGTTCAGCGGTTTGAGCTGCACCAACTCGACCGGGGGACATCGATCACGGCTTGACCTTGAGCCGCCTAAGCTTTGGTCGTCCTGCAGCCATCCGCAGCGACGAACTCATGCGCGACGTGAACCAGCGTTACCGATGCGAAACTTCGGGCGAATTACCTGGACTCATCAAGCAATAGCTGGGATCCGGGAGTCAGACGTCTTCCTGAATCGCAATCCGGGAATCTCCAACAATCACGAAATTCGTGACCCCTTGAGTCAAGGTCATTTTGGGAGCCTTCGCTGGGATCATGATACTGGCCTGCGTTCATCGTGACCCCATCAAAGCGAATCCGAGGGCTTCGACCACGTCCAGAACGGGAGCTTCACCAGAATGCAGCCTAAGGTGCCACGCCGATCCGAGCGCTTGGCGACTCCATCAAAACTGATAAGTCAGCCTTCCTAATCAGCTTCCAGCATTTTCAGACTGATCCGAGGAGTCCGGGTCACCCGTCCCTTATACGGGACAAGTTCTGCTGTGATCGTGTTGAGCTGACCACGAGAGGCGATCCCAGATCCCAGGACGACAGCCAAAGATCGGCTGTGTAACTCATCACCAGCAAATTCTTGAGCAAGTAATGCACTTTCTACACGTGCTGGGGTCGAGTAGGCCGAGATCGCTGAGCAACTAGCTTGGGGTCACCGACATCCAGATCACGATCAACACCTCTCGCCGGGGCTAGGATTGCACTTCGCAAAATCGTACGATGTTTCTCCACGATCCCGACTTGCGAATCCATTTCCGGAGTAGTGTCATCCGGGACACCGACTTCGGCGGTCGTCAAATCAACGCTCGGACTCAGATCACTCAGTTCTGGAAGAGCTGTCGACTGGCTGCGAAGATTAGTCGGCAACTCGCTACCTGCATGGAGGTAAACAGAACCTTCACCATCAGCGTCATCAACTTCGACACACAGACACCGGTCTAACGTCTCCTGAAGGCGAGACATGTGATCAGCGACAAAGTTCACGGCGTGAGTCGGGAAAACACGTCCTAGTTCGCGAGAACCACGCTGAGACGTCTCTCCTCCTCCATCCATTTGAGTCAAAATCACTTCTCGCTCGGAGTCGCCCTCCGATGAGGTCTGTGCAGACACTGCGGATTCCGACTGGGAGTGGTCACTTGCGTCCATCAACTCTGGGATCCCGGAATCGTCTCCCCGGGTATCCTCGTCCACCGGAGGTGGGACTGGCCCATTCACACAGACGCGTTCCTGTCCGGGATACACTGGGATCCAGGAGGCAGCTGCGAACTCACCAAGTAGACTTCCGTAGCGGCTTCACTTGGCTCATCGATCCGTAACTGGGTGAGGCCCGGACCGGTACGTTGTTCCTCAGAAGGAGCTTCTTGGTCCATGAATAAGTCGACTTCGAGACGGCGGGCTGAGCAGTGAGCTCAGCTTGCTGAGCGGCCAACTTCTCGAGTCCCAGAAAGTCTGGGGAGAGTTCCTTCTCGAAGATAAGTTGTCCCCAATTACGATACTTACGAGGCTTTAATCTCGTGAAACTTTCTCCGATGAGAAGATAGCTCTTCTTAACCAGGCAAGCCACTACCGTGTGGTGTCGGAGCCGAGCCAGTCGTTCCGAGATAGTAACGATCTTGACTGATTTAGGCTTCTTCCCAACTCCGCACAGGAGCTGGGTTACTCACTGCTCTCTTCGTCCAGCCCAAACTTGAGCCTTCTCGGGATCAGCCTGCTAATGCTTGACCGGGACTATTACAGTTCTTGCGGGTTCCAGGTTCACATCTTCTTTCAACTCGATGTCGATCTCGGGGTCAACACGATCTATTTCCAGTCCTTCGACCAGGAGTAGACACTTTCCATCCGGGAGACGAATAACGTCTTCTCGAGCGCAGAGCCGGACACTGGCGGCGACCATGAAGTTCATTCCCTGGAGGCAGTCCACACTTCCGCCGATGTTGTCGACCCAGATATCCATTACGTGCAGCAAGCCTCTAGCTTTGGCAGTCACGTACGGTCCTTTAACCAGCGAGCCTAGTGGATTAACGCCATCCCGGGGTCCGGGACCCTCAGAGTCTGAGTCCCTGTCATCCAGGCCACCTGAGATCGGGGATGAGTCTTGCGCCTCTTATTCGAAATGGGTGCAGACGACTTAGACTGGGACTTCAACGGCTCAGTCTTGGAAGCAGTCTGGGACTTCTCGGTATTCTCGGGCTTGCTGGGCTTATCTGCAGACGTATATGTGGCGGCGGACGTGGCTTGTTCGTGCTTCACCAGCTGTTCGATCATCTTGAACAAATATTCCACTCGTGCTACCAACGGATCGACCGCTAAGGTCAGGACACTCACAGTCGGGTTAGCCGGGGCCTGGGACACCGAAGGCGCCGGGACTGTAACATACGGCTGGAAGCTGGCAACGGACGTTCGTCGGAGGTCGACCCGGGCGGATTGAAAGCGGCGGATCTCATTAACCCGTTCTACAATCGCTTCCTGCGACTTCGCCTGGTACCGGACATACAGCTCTCGCAGCTGCAATAGCTGAGCCTCATATTGAGCCGTGACTTGCCTGGCTCTGTCATTAGACTGGCTTCAGCTTCTCTGCCACGAGGTTAGCTTGTTTGAGTTCTTTCTGTACAGCCAACAGGTACTGGGCTCGGGTTTCATCTTCCTGGTGCTTCTGGTCTTCATCGCTAGCTCGGCGTATCACCAAGCGCTCGAAAACCTCCAACTCCAACTGTTGCGGCGTCTTACTGGTCAGCTGCGGCAGAGGTTGGGACTGAGAGGCTAATGCCTGGAGTCTTTGAAGTTCCAGACGATGCTTCTTCTCGACCGCCTCCCTCTCAGCCTGGGTCTTCAGATGGGTCTGCAACGCTTGATTCTGGGATCCTTCGGCCTCGATCTGGGCCCAGGCTTCCGCATGGAGCTGCGCAATTTCACGTTCATGTCTCCGGAACATGGCTGCCTCTAAAACCGCAGCCGGATTCGGCTGAGTGCCGGGATAATAGTTGATACCTCCAGCTCCCGGATCAAGTTGCCTCGGAGTATGAATGCTTTTGGCAGCAGCAGGGGCTGCCTGACATGGTGCACCTCGGGACCCAACACGACTCGGATCACGGTTAGGCGTCCGGGAGGAAGAACCTGTGCTGGGTGAATCTCCGATCTCGTCTCCGTCCCAGACTCATCTCTCTAAAAATCATGTTTGACAGGATCCGTGGTCATCGTGACGGCCATCATCGGGAAACCACTTCTGGCAGCAGCAGCTAACGAACCTATCATGATCGTAGCACCGGGCATGTACGTCCCAGACCCAGCCATGGAATCAGTTGTGGACAGCATGGAGGAACCCGAGGAACTAAATCCAAACAGGTTCGTGCATTCGTCCGTGATCGTCATGGAGGTATCCAAGCTTCCGCTCTGTCCTATCAGGCTTGGTACAGGATCATACATCTGCACGTCTACCGAGGGACCGCCCGAGCTGTAATACGACGGGATCGAGTTCCCAGCGCTGGACCGCATCAACAAAGCTCTTTTCCGGGTCGGGTCACCGTCCACACTTGACGATGGACTCCGGGGTCTGAGACCGGTATTCTGGGGTCGCATCACCACTTCTTGACCAAGGAACAGCTGAGTATCCACGTCCAATGTCGGTGGGACCATTGCCCTGAGCTGGGAACCTAACTTCAGTCCCGGGAGTCTGAGTCGATGCCATCAGAAGCGGGTCTGGGGGCTGCCGCACAAGGTACGGCGTTGATCCGACTGCGTTATTCCAAGACGCCAGCTCAGACGCCAGGCAATGCACAATCCGGGCCACTTCCGTTCGGACAACTTCCTCCGGGACTCCAGCCACTTCTCTCAGAGATGGCCACACCGGGACTCGGTTGACGGACGTATACCCAGCCTCGTGGAACATAGTCTGTAGGATCGATACACAGGCGACCGGCGGCATCAGACTCAGATGGACTCTCGCATCCTTCAGATCGAACACTATCGGGATCCGGCGACGCTCGGCTCGGAACACATTGATCCACCTTGGAGTCGGGGACCGGGTCACAGACATCAAGTGTCGAGCATTCTCACTCGCGGCTGGAATGAACCCCCAGAGATCATACCCGTTGTGACGTGGCGCATAAGCTACATCAACCGGGTGGACCGTTCCGACAGGCACACTCATCCATTTCTCAAGTTGCCTCGACCCACTGCAATCATTTCTGCTTCGGACATCCTTGGGGATTGGGCTAACACCAGCTCGGATTCTGGACTTTTAGGTACTCCTTGCAATCATCGCATCACGCGCTGTTCTGGCCACAGCGTACTCGACCAAGCACCTCCAGTCAAACTCGGAGGTGTCAGTCCGGGTGCCAAACCCAAATGAACTGGGGTCGTCCCAGTCACGGACACATTCTGTGTCCGCATCTGCAACTCTCGATTCTCTTGCAGAGCGAGTGTGCCACCCTCGACTTGGCTACCGTGGACTGCCACGGCAGTTGGCTCCGGGGTTACACTCGCTGCTTGAGAAACCGCAGTTGCGACCATCGACGCAGCCCCGGGCTCGAACTCCGGGTTACAGCAGGTGGCTCACGGCCAACACTCACGCTTGTTTCTTTTCTTCATTCACTCGCATGCTTGGTTCACCACTCGTCTCAGGGTCAGTTTTCTTCTCGGGCGATTCCTTTGTTGCCGCCGCATCCTCAGACACAGGCGGTGCCTCTGGCTCGCCACTTGTTTCTTCTTTCTCCGATTGAGTCATCTCCGAGGCAGCAGCACTCGGGGCCGGGACTTCAGGAATCGGTGGATTCGATCCCGGCGTCCCAGCTGCTTGCGTCGCTGACTCGGGTGGCAAACCTGCCACTCGCAGACTTCGCCGTAGCGAAGACGCCTTCTCTTCACCTTTCTTAGAGACACTTGGCCGGTTTTAGTCGACATGATCGTCGTACGTCCGTCCACAGTCGTTTCCTGATCCGGGCACGCACTTTCAACCATGTTCTGACAAACACCTCAAAAATGGCGAAAAATGCGCCCTTGTATCGTGAAAGGGTTACGTTCGATATGCGACGTGGCATTTTGTAGACTATACATCTGAATAGGAATATTTGGGGGAGACTATCATACAGCTAAAATGACTCAAAAATGCTTCATTTTAACAAATACTTAATGCTGTAAAAAGTATAGTGAAGGCAAGTGAATCGCGAAAGTTTTAAATGAGCTCTATTTAGTGTTTTGCTCGAACTGCTTTCTCTACCTGTTCTCTTTCATTCATGAGATCGTACTACTTAATCGACCTTCGGTTTTACAATCGGTTTTATACTGCAGAGAAACATAAAAAACGACCCATTACCTACATGTGGTTCCGCAAAATTTGTGGATCTACTTCCAATCGATAATCATGTACGTCCGAGCAAACCTCATTGATGTTGGTGTGTTTCGGAGAAGGTGCTCACACAAAAGCTGTACAACTCGAATGGCAACGGATTCTTGCCGGTTTTCGTGCGTATCAGCCCACAAGCAGCAGTACTAGCGAGCATCCTCTTCATCCCCTCGAAGTATTTATCAGGTCTTTCCATTGCCAATGGCAACTCGTCCGCAATTACTATACAGATTGAACGTTCTGCATCGAGTCGAAAACCTGAGTGTGCTGCCGTCCGATTTCCAGGGTCTGCAGTCATATCGCAAACACGTCAGCCCTTACATCGTTGAATCGAGGGGGGCAGATGCATCGCGATCCAGTAAAGGGTTTATAAGCTTGTACAATGACTTAATCGAGAGGGGTAGACGCACATAAACCTGACCCCCAGCCCAGCACTCAGATTTGAAGTTTGTATTGGCTGCGGGCAATATGTCCGCCAATTTGGTAGAAAACAGGATTTTACGAGGTTGAAACTATTTGTAGCCGATTTTTGTTTTGCGTATGGGAGATGCCGGACGCGATGTCCCGTACTGCGCTCACTGGACCAGCACAAGTCCTACGAATAATGTTACCTTGTAAACGCTAAGATCCGCCGCATGAGGCGTAAATGTTGATTCAGCCGGGAAAGAACAACATATGATCAGAATCCCGATTCAAGCAGCGTTTTGTGGTGCAGCCGTCGATGTAATGGCGAAGTAAACCGCGCAGATGACGTGGCTGCGAAGCGAGGGTAGAGATGCTGCAATGGAAGACTTACGGAAAGGAAGGAAATCATGTCTTCACATTTCGGTTAGCACTTGTTTCTAATCATAAAAATAATGAAAGTAAACTGCGAACGAGACTATCCAGAGCTTTACGGGCTCGCACGGCATAAGGATTGTTTGCTGTCCTTTTTCGAATCTATCCTTCACGCCGCCCTAGTTTATGAGTGAAATGATAACTATCATTTATACTGGGATAGCCTGGAAGGTTAGGAGTGGCGATTTTTTGCCACGTGTGAGATTGAAGTTTTTCACGGGTGGCATCTTGGACCTAGGTTTTTCACGTGCGGTATGCTAAGTCATGCTGGAACCATGTGTGTGATGATTTTCATGTGCAGATTGATTTTTTTACATGTGTGCGATGTTTTTCACGTGCAGATATATTAAAGTGCGAAAGCATCAATAAATAATGAAAAATGGCAGAGTTGCGTCTACAATCCTTCACGCGAACTGGTAGCCTGAGAACGCAGTAAAGTTTAGGACTTCAGCGAGTTCTTGAATATCGTACGGCTCTTTCGAAAAGTCTTCATCATCGAGGTCTATCTTCCAGAAATGCTTTACTTCCTTCTCGAACCAAGGCTGCACGGTTCCTTCGAAGTGTTTCGAACTCACTTCTTCTCCGTCTTCACTTTCAGCGGTTCGAGTACCTTCCACTTCGTGGGAAACTCAGGTTTTTCCGCGAGTTTGATTAGCCGCTTTGGGATAGTGTACTCACCATGTCGCTCTGTCTCGTTTTCATTTTTTGCGTGGGCATCCGGTGGTTTTCGCGCAGATGGACTTGACTAGAACTGCGAGATTGAAGTCGTCTTGAATTTTTCGAGTGTCCAAGATGTGGGAGCACAGCCATCCTGAAATGTAGAACGCCTTGCAGTCGCACCGATACTTCTGACGAATTCGCAATATCTAAAATCGAATGAAGCGTGTTAAATACAAACACATGTGACAAAGCTTTGAAACTAAGCAAAGACTTACCTCAGCTGCTGGCCACAATTGGGGTTCTTGAGAGAACCCCAATTGTGAGTAAAAGCAAGGTCCGATTGGATGCGTACTAGGCGAAGTGACAGATAACAGACTTCGATGTTCTCCACACTTTCAGGTTATAGAAGAGACTCGCGCATCCATGCAGAAAAAATGCTGGCGCGGTTTTTCATCTACTGGCGTTGCTTGTGCTGCTCCATTGCCGACGAGGAACTTATTGTAAAGTGTGATGAGGTGCCCGGAAGATTTCGGGGACCCATCCGTCAGCTGTCCGGCGTCGTCTCCTAGATTGCAGACAGCCTTCAAGCTTCGCCTCTCCCGTGATTTTAACTTGCCGTTACGCACGTGTGCACCCATGTCGCAGACCGGGTCTCAGAGAATTGGAGCTCAACCGTACACCCGGGAGTGATGTCCCGGACATAACGGTCGCCAAGGTGTGACAGTTGTTCGCCGATGGACATGGAACCCGTGCACGAAGTGGAGTTCGAATCAAGTCCCAGACTCCAGATCCCAGTCCCAGGTCCTGGATCCCAGATCCCGGATCCCAGACATCTCCCCGGATCAACTCCGGGAAGAGTCGCCTTGGAGGGGCGGTTTGGTGGGTGCAACTCAGGTGATGTGCTCCCACTGAAGTTCACGTGCCTCCCAAGATTCAGCCAATGAAGAGCTTGGATTCGACAGTGACGCGCCCGAGCTGGAACTCGCGTCTGGTCGCAGCGCGTTGCTTTCCCTTTTCAGCCAATCATCACCCGACTTTTTATCAAGAGCACGCTCGAAGATCGCCGAAGCCAGTCACTTCGCGACCGATCTTCGCCCAAGTTCGAGGTGTAGCCATAGCCAGTAGCGCGCATGCCCTTGCTAGAAGGTCTTTACGTATTTGCATGTGTAAGATTTCAATCAGAGTTCAATTTGCCCCGAAGGACGCACGCGAGCGCCGCCCCATCGCATTTGAGTGCAAGCCGCGCAGTGACCAAGCTTCCCGACAGTGTAGACAAGTTCTCCGAATAAATTCAGCTCCAATTAACTAAGTCTTCCGTGTTTCGACGTGGTGGATTTTGTTATTCCATATCCCCACCTCTGGTCTTCGGCTTTGCCTGGCGACGCAGTGGTGCTTCATATCATCGGGACGAAGACGATTGTGGTATTGCAGTTTCCGAGAATTTCCCGAAGCGAAGGATCCTGACTACGCGACACGCGGGATCCCATATGGGGCGGATCCTAAGAGCCGTCCCGTAAGGAGTGAGGATCGGATCCGGAGAGATCTGTACTTAGTGGGGATCCGAGGGATCCGCACTTAGTGAGGGAGGATCTTGAAAGATCCGCATTGTGCAGGGATCCGAGGGATCCGTACTTAACTGGGAGGATCGTCGGAGTTGTATGGGATCCATAGAGAGAGATCAAGGTGTAGGGAGAATGGGAGGCTCAGGAGAGCCCAAGGTAAAGGCCAGGGATAGGATAGGCTAAAGCATAAATCAGAACCGAATTTGCACAAGAAGACTCACTTGGCTATAGTATAGGGGATTTCTATTGGCCCCATACATAGATCAAGTGAAACTTTGCGATCTTCCTTCACACGTGGCAGCTCCCTGGATAGCTTGGCCAGGCAGCGCGAGCCCTTCGGTCTCTCAACCCCCTCAGATCCCGCTATTGGAAGCGGCAAGCCCCGGAAAGGAACAAGGAACAACCCCGCAAGGGAACAAGAACAAGGAACACAAGGACAACTCCGGATCCCGTATTTATATTACGGATCCACAAGGCCTGCTCAAGAGCTCAAGGCCGACCCTACTAGGCTCCCGTGCGCAGGAATACCCGCGCGGATCCCCCCCTCTCAAGTCCCCGCATGGACGTCCAAGACTCACCAGTGCGCATCTCGTGTCAACGAGAGAGCTGTACCAGCCCGCCGACGGGTACACAAGGTGAACCACTCAGCAACTACACGGCCGTCGGAGTACCCCCTCCGTTAGTCGGTGTCTGGGCGCAGTGTGTGTGAGTTGGAATTCTAGCGGGTCTGCTCCACCAAAATGGTGCGTGTGCCCGGATCTCTTGGCGACGCGGGATTTCACCGTGAGTCCCAAGATGATGCGCAAGTGAGCCATGGATCGGGAGATGAAGCATGGGATCGCCGACGGCGTCGCTGAACGCAAGATCCAGGGATCGGTCGAGCCCTGGGAGGAGCTCCACCGACGGAACAGAGGATGATCTGGCAACGGATCAGGAAGAGAAACCTCGCTTTCCTCCCCAGGTCCCTTCGGGGACCCCTGCAGATCGTGACGCGATTCAGGATCTGCCGGACGAAGGTTCGTTCGCGAAAGCGAATGATCCTTCATCCACCACCACCCATGCGGCCTCAGGTGCAACGTCTACGAAGACGAAGGCCGCAAGGAAGAAACTCAAGGCACCAGACTCGGATGGCGAAGATCATGCTATACTGGAGTCTACCTGGTCACGATCCAAGCTAGAAATGGTGTACCAGCGTACGGAGCTGAGGGATTTCCTACGCGGGAACCCAGTGATGCGGATCATGCAGCTGGAGCTGATCGGATCCCTCACTGGACCGGGTGCAAGCCCCGTCGTCGACAACGAACAAGCTCGACGCGGCGATGGATCTGCTGCGTCTGCTAGAAGATGCCGGCTACGGCTGGAGCCTTCGACGCTGACGACTTCGTCCGTCTGGAGCTCGACGCGATCCGGATCTCCGCTGCGGCGCTCTTCAACTTGTTGAAGCCCCTCGTGGGCGAGCGCCCCTCAGCCAAGACGACAGAGTCTAAAGCCGCCCACACACAGTCGCCGGAGTACCACACGGGATCGTCCCAGTATGCCTCCGCCACATCGGAGGCCGGATTCAACAGTTCGTCGGGATCTCGGCGGATGTTGCTTGGCCCGTCCGGCGCTGCGATGCTGCAGGAGCGTTCTGCGCACGACTTGGGTGAGAAGATCCCCGCCCGCGAAGTCGAAGTCGAGACGAAACCCTGCGGCAACCCCGCCTCAGGATCCGACGAGTGGCCTGGAGACATACTTCCAAGCCGCTATGTCTCGCTTCCTGAGCGGGCGTCCAGAGATCAAAGCGCCACGACCGTCTGCCTCTTCTCCTAACCTTGGAGAGCAAGACGTTGACATGGAATCGGCGGGATCGCAAGATCACCCCGAACACTGGGAGTACGACCCAGACGATCTCGACATGGGATCCGCGAGACGTACGGCAACGACGGCGGCGGCGATCGCGCCGACCGGATCCTCGGCTGTCCAACGCGTCAAGATCTCAGCTATCTCGGATCTGAAGGAATTCACAGGCAAGGATCACGATGAAGAACGTGCCAGAGGATGGATCAGCAAGGTCAAGTCGGCATTCACGAGAGATCACGTACGGATGAAGAGAAGTGCCATACCTTCGCGGATCTGGTGACGGGTCCCGCGGGGAACTGGTACCGACAGCTGAGCCGATCCACCAGGACGAAGTGGTACGATCTGCTCCGAAACTTCCAGACGCAGTACTGTCTCGGTGGCGTGGCAGTCCTACCACGCGCGCAAGCGCTCGGAAGAGACGCCACTGAAGTACCTCCATCGCCTCAACGTCGCTGGCATGCGCGCTCGCCTGAAGATCAAGGACGGCGATGCGAAAGCACGCCTCGAGCACATGGAGCATTTCATTGAGACGCTCGGGGATCCCGAACTAACGGATCAGCTGACGTTGCTGCGCATGTATGACGCCGACCGCCTAGAGGACGTGCTCCGCGCGCGTGAACGTGCGAAAACCCGGCAGAAGAAGTCGACTGGATCCAGCAAATACCGCCCGAAGCCGACCCCGTCGCCACCGACGGGTCCGGCTCGTGCCGTGCGAGCGATCCAGACTACTGAGGCCGCATCCGAATACGGATCCGACACTGACGGGTAGGGATCCGAAGGAGAGCTCGTCCGTGCGTACGCGGCGGCGGTGAGCGATCAGCCTCAGGCGCCCCCAGCAACGGATCCACCGAGGGCACCGGATCCTGGACGTCCGAACTATGTCCCAGGTGACGCGCAACAGCAAGACCGCCGTCAACGCTTCGGCAGGGATGGCCAACAACGCTGCTCGCACTGCGGATCCACCCGGCACTCGGATCTTGGGTGCTGGATACGCCTGATCTGTCAGAAGTGTGGCAAGAGAGGGCATCCGTCAGATCGCTGCTTCTCGTGGCTGTGGCCAACTCCACGATCACGGCAAGTGCCAGATGGAGGAGTTCTACAACCTCATCCGTCAGTGCTTCGACCCCAGCAAGCATCCGGGACTCCTACCTGACGCTGCAGAGAAGATGTTAAACTAGGACGCTCGCCGGTGTTGAACCCGGTACGAGACGAGCGTTCTAGCTCTTTCATCTATGCATTTGTGGAGAAGAAGTCGAAGGACCAAGTTAGCAAGCTGCAAGCAGATCTATTCGGTAATACATGTGAACGTCATGGGAAACGTACGGCCGCAGTCGCGAGTCTTCGACCCGTTGACGACTATTAAAGATCCGAAGTCGTGATGACTTTGGATCTGCAGCCAGGCGAGTCACGCGGGTACTGGAAGTACCATGTCCCGGGCAAGCACTTCAAGCAGGCGAAAGCCAACAGCAAGATCAACAATGTGGAAGCTGTGGCGCTTCTTGACTCAGGATCCGAGGTGGCGATCATCGATGCCACCTTTGCTCGTAAGGTAGGATGCTACATCGACACAAGTCAAAGTCAAGAGTGCCTCGGAATTGGTGAGAAGCTGTACGTCGCAACGGGCCGCACACGGATCAAGCTTACCTTGGCGGGATCATTGGTGTACTTGTACGACGTCTGGGTCGGAGATGATCTGCCGCCAGATTACCAAGTGATCCTCGGCATGGACTTCATGGTATCCGGTTGGATCTAGGTGACGGATCCCTATGCCTGCCGGACGAAATACGCGTCATGCTGTATGGACGTCGTCAGATCTTCAGTGACAAGGCTCGCCCCGTGGACGCCGGCGAATACCTTACCGTGGGGATCGCGGAGTCCCTGGAGCTCCCGCTGCGACTACGTGCATCAGAACATGAGAAGCTGTGGTTAGCGCGCGGCGAACGCTGGGTACCGACTTTGGTCGAAGGCCCAGGCAAGTTGCGTTACCTGCGCGTCACCAACCTGAGCGACACGAGACGGATCCTGCACCGGGATGCACAGGTCGGCTTGTGGCTGACGGGAGATCATATACCCCGCCAGCCGGGTTGGTTTCCGTCGGATCCCGGCGCTATGTCGAGTGGCAGACCCTGGCGTGGGAAGCCACGACGGACGCCGCCCTAGCCGCGGCGGCAGCACCGCCAGCGCCGGATCTAATCCCAGCAGTCGCCCGAGTGGAGTACGCGACGCCGCGCCGGATCCTGACACGACCGGAGGCTGCGTCGATCAAAGACGATCTTCTGCAAGAGTTGCGATCGGCCTCGTCCCGCATATTGGATGATAGTCAACGACAGGACGACGAGACACCGGAAGTCTGCTTGGGGCGTGAACATGCCCCGTCTCTGACACCATGTCTCAGGGACACGCATGCAAATTTGACAGTCTGGAGAGACTCCACGGCTAATGGCGGGAGCGAGCATGGTGCCTCAACGACGTACAGCGGTCTGGTGCTGTGCTTCGACTTGCTGAAAGATCTGGATCGAGGACGCCTGATAATCTGCAGCAATTCCAGCTTGGTGATCCGCCAGATGAAGAGCGAGATCGACTGCAAAGCGCCTGCGCTGACGTTGCTACGCGAGAAAGCCTTGCATCGGCTGAAGGACTGGCCGGATCACGACCTACTGCACATCAAAAGAACGTGGAATGCTAGTGCAGACAGCTTGGTAAGCGCTGCCCTCCAGCGTGAGGCTGGTGTTGTGGTGACCGAAGACACAGGGCCGACAGGATTTGGTAACGCTGAACCGACTGCCTAAGATCCTAACCACAGCAGCGAGCGAAACCACACTCCGGATCTCCGCTATGGCCACCCGATCCCGCCGAAACGTGACCAATCCTAGTGTGTTGCAGGAAGAAGCGGTTCGCCAGCTGAGGATCGATCGGATCCGGCAAGGACAAGACGAAGAACAGTGGATCGTAAACCTCAAGAAGTATCTCCGAGGGGAGGAGAAGGACCTCGAGAAGGATGAAGCGCGCGCATGTAGCAACGTCGCCGCGGACTTCGAAGTCGATGAACAAGATCTGCGGTATTACGGCACACCGTCGAGGAAGGCGGAAGAGGAGAGAGATGGCCTTCTCCGTCTCGTGATCCCTGAGACGCTACACGAAGATCTACTTCACCATTGCCACGTGAGTATTGAAGGCGGCCACCAAGGGATCAGCCGCACCTTTCAGCGGATCCGTGGCCACTTCTACTGGCGTGGACTCTTTCGTAGCGTGCAGCGGTTCGTGGGCGAGTGCGTGGATTGCGAGACGGGCAAGGGGTGACCCACCCTACGTGGAGAGTCGCCGGGCAATATACAGGCCACCTACCCGTTCCAGCTCCTAGCCATGGATCATATCCCCTCGCTGCCCAAGTCGTTCAAAGGGCACACCGAATTCTTGATCTGGGTGGATCTGTTCACTGGATACGTCATCGCTAAGGCGAGCGCGTCTCGAACAGCACAGACGATCGCGGAATCCTACAAGGAGTGCGTATTCCGGCGTTTCGGCGCTAGCGAGGTGATCCGTCATGACAGAGAGCCCGGCTTTATGTCGGATTTCTTCAAAGCCTCTAACAGGATCCTAGGCCAGCGACAGCGAGCCACGATGGCTTACCGGCCGCAGGCCAATGGAACTGCTGAGCGCATGGTCCAGACTGTGACGAGAGCGATCAAGATGTATGTCGAGGACGAGAACCAGCGTGACTGGGACGAGTACGCCGAGCAGTTGACGTTCGCCGTCAACACCGCGCACGATCGGATCCGAGGCGACACGCCGTTCTACCTAGCTCATGGGTGGGATCCACGGACGACGCTGGAAGCAACATTGCCTTTAGGTAGCACCAGGCGCTGGGATCGGGATCCCCGCAGGTGGCGATACCGGATCCAGCGGTACTACCGACAAGCGAGAGCCGACGTGAACGAGAAGTTGAAGAAGGCGATCGCTGGTCGAGCTGAACAACACAACGAGGATATGGATCCGCACTCGATAGTGGAGGGATCCCGCGTATGGCTGTACCTGGATCGGGTCAAGGAGGGCTACGCGCGAAAGCTGGCACACATGTGGCATGGGCCGTTCCGTGTGGTAGAAATGGTGTGTGTCTTTCGCCGCTCGCCTAGAGACCGCCGGCACAGATTACCGCCTTTTCCCGGTGATCCACGTGTCCAAGCTTAAGCCCGTGAGAACGTTCCCGGATCGGCCGACAGTGCCATTAGCAGTGGATGATGCGGACCGTCTCGACTTCGATGAAGCGCTTCTCCCTGAAGACAGTTGGGATCGCACGTTAGAAGAAGGCGAGTACGAAGTCGAGAAGATCAGCGATGTAATGTAGGCCGCCGAACGCGGTACGGCCGAGCACTACGCGAGTTCAAGGTGCATTGGCGCGGTTATGAGGATACTACCTGGGTCGATGAGGCGGATCTCAACTGCGAGAGTTCTTGCAAGATCGGGCGAAGCGGAGCCGTTTCCAGGTGATGCAGTCGCACGAGGAGGCATAAGTGGTGGAAGCCGCTACGGCAAGTTGGTTGTCGCAAGCGGTATCGGAGGTTGAAGATCTGCAGGGAGGCTGCAGATGGGAAGGAGGTGGATCCACGCGCACAAGCCGGTGTGGACGTGAGGAAGTTGATTGAAGACTCTGCGGGAAGGCCACAGAGGAAGAAGGAGGAGGTTGCCCGCCTCGACGAGTTGGTCGACGAGGCGGATGAAGCGCGAGAGAGGATGCGAGGAAGGCCGCATACCTAGAGGAGGATGGTGGAGTACGTGTACGTTCCGGTTCTGCTGGAGATCCGCGGTGGGATCCTGGACCGGATCCGCTATGGGATCCTGGACGAGATCCGCTGTGAGGATCCTGAACCGGGTCAGCTGTGGAGATTACGAGCCGAACACGAAGATGCCAAAGATGGCGGATCATGGTAAACGCAGTAAGTCAACGAAAGAAGATATGAAGATTGACGGAGTTACGACATGAAATGCGGATCGCTGTGGCTGACATGCAAGAGACGCTGGAGCTGTGGTAGACTACTCCTGATCCAGACCCGCCGGAGAAAACTTGAGGCGAAGACGATCGACTGGTGCGACGGGTGAGCGCCAGGATCCGTGCGGTAATGATTGCGCCAAGGCGCGGATCGGTCACAGTCCTCCAACGCGACCTTGAGATCCTTGGGAGGGGCGCGCCCTTCGGCCAAGGCCTCACCGCCCAGGAAACCAGGTCGTGTCCTCTGACAGCTGGGGGAAGCGGGAAAAGGCTGATCCAACAAGATGTCCAAGTCCCAACATCCCGTCTGACGGATCGTGGCCAAGACTTGGCCCTCCCAGGCTCGGAGTTTCTCTCGAGCGTGCGAGCTTCTGTTCTTGCGCTTGACGTAGAACTTCGAGGCCCACTCATCTGCCTTCTGTTTCGCCTTCGAGATCGGGAAGGAGTGCGTGGCCTCCCATATGGCTTGGCGGTAATCGCCCACGAAGATCTGGAAGTTGGAGACGATCTTGGCCAAAGGAGGTGATCCAGCGGGATCGAATGTCAAATGCTTGACAGAAGACAGATCCAGATCCTCCCACGGTTTCCCATCGTACAGAGCGTCGACATTGTCCTCTGTGATTAGCCCAGGATCGTACAAGGCCGGATCAAGCTGGCCCACACGACCCATACGTTTGGGGAACAACCAGCCAGCCGTAAGCACCTTGCGCTCGATAAGGGTCCGAGATGTGACGGTGTCGACGGTCAGCGCGCTGAGCGTCTTCGGATCCCAAGGCGCGACGTCGACCTCAGCAACGCGTCGGGACTGATGGAGGCCTGGGATGAAGTTCTCTACCGGACCGTAAGGCTGGAAGGTGGATCCTGAACGGGTGGACGCTGTCGGATTTTCGACTTCGGCTTCATTCGCGTCCGCGTCATCGTCAACTTCACCTGGAACTGCCTCTCGATCCAACTCGATCGGGGCCGTGACGGATCCACTACCGGTGGGAGCGTCACCCGAAGAACCCCCACGACGGACATCAGCGCGAGAGAGCACGGACCATGCGAACTTGGTCGTCGTCAGACTCGTCAGAACTGGACTCTGGATCGTCAGGCCTGACTTCAGAATCACTTGACGCGGCTGACTTCGCCTTGTCTCGATCCATAACCCCGTGATATGCATCGGATCCTGCATCGCTTGGGGCTGCAACGGACCCTGCGGGGCTGGAGACTGCCGTCGATCCGATGGGCGATCCCTTAAGCGAGCCGGTTGGATCATGGACAGGATCCAAGTCGGCAGATCCGGCGTCGGAGCCTTTTCCACTGGACTCAGACTGATAGTCTTCATCCTCGGCCTCCGTCGGCAAGTTGACGAAGAGATCAGGCCGGGAAGGGATCGGACGACCAGACTTGCCCGAATCGGATCCAGACTCCGCCGAAGAGGCTGGAGACGACGAGCGGGGGATCTTCCTGGGGCGGTTTGGATCAGGCGGGTGAGAAGCCGGAGTCGGGCTGAGGGATCGCTTGTGGGATCGACGTGTCGCGGAGACTGAGCGCTCACTGCGTGCGGTCGACGCCCCACGAAGAGCGGCAGAAGCAAGGGACACCAAGCTGTCGAGCGCGTTGTCTCTCTCCCCGGCTACCAGACGGTGATCCGCGAGGAGATCTTGGTGATCTTTCTGCATCCTGCCGTGGCGATCTTGAAGCCGGTCATGATATAGACGAACAAGCTGGTACGCCCGTTGCATGTCGGAAATCTGCAAGAGGAGACTTTGTTGGGACTCCAGAACGATCCGATCCCGACCCCGCGTCACACGAGCGAGATCATGCACCGCGAATTCCCGATCATCGTCAGCTTGGACCAGTTCCGCCTTGAGCTGCTTCACTTGGGCTTCCGCGGCGTCGCGAGCCTGACGGATCCGCCCGATGTTGGCGATCTCAGCCTTAGCCTGCGATATTCTGTGCTGAAGCTGTTGCCGATCCTGGACGCTCTGCCCCAGGCGACGGTCGAGCTCATGGCAGTCTTCCCGACTTGCACGCAATTCGCCGGTTGCGTCCTCGAGCTGCGATCTGGCCGCCTTGAGTTTTTCATCGACAGCGTCTTTATCCTTGGCGAGTTTGGCATGATCGACCTTGAGCGCACGCAATGAGTCCTGCGTACCCTGGAGAGTGTCTTCGGCTTGGGCGTGCTGACGGAAAGCGGAGCTCAGCTGGCGTTTCAAACTGGCGATCTCTTGATCGGCCGCCTGGAGCCGAGCGACGGCGCGATCATGAGTGCGGTGAAGCTTCTCTCGCCGCGAATTCGACTTGGATAGGAGCCTCTCCAGCTCGACCATCCGCTGCCCGCGTACATGAACCTCGAGCCGCGACGCGTGTAGAACTCCGCCGGCATGGACTCGTCGAGTCGCTTGCGCAACCGTCGGTTTTCCTGGTCCAACCCCTCACCATAGACCTTCCACTGCTCATAGTGGCGGCGAAGGTCGGCGTGATCCTTCTGAAGCTGGAAGAGATCTCGGAGCGCGACGTCGCGGCTTGAGTCAGCCGTCTGAAGGCTCCGCTCAAGATCCGCGGATCGCTCCTTCAGCCGCGCGTTCTCCTCTCGGAGATCCCGCAGATCCTGGGCGAGCAAGGACGAGCGAACCGCTGGATCCGTCGACTGGGGATCCGGACTACTGGCGAGACGCCGCTCCAAGCCGATCGCGTAGTCCTGCAGCCGAGTGTATGCCTCCGAGGCAACCTCTTCGGCCAAGGCATGGCGCGCGCGGAGATCGCCGAAGCCCTGCAGCTCGATCCGAAGCTTCTCGTTTTCCTGCACCGTTTCAGCTTCATGCTGGATCGCTTGACGCAGCCGGCCTTGGGAGACGTCGTACCGATGCTGCGCGAAGTCGAAGAAGGCGCGCACGGTCTTCCAGTTGGACGCCCTCGCGCGTGCAGCTCTTCATTGTGGCGGCGAGCGGCGGTCAGGTCACGCATCGCCTGCTGATGCTTGTCGAGGAGATCGTGGTAGGCCTCGAGGAGGGCGTTGGTCACGACGGCCGCCATCCAGATCCGGTGCCATGGGAGTCGCGGCCGCCGAAGGATCGGACGGCGCATGATCGCAGTGGGCGCAAGGAGATGGGGCGTCGGGAGAAAGACCTTGCCCGGCGATCACCGCGGGGCGCGGCGAAGAGTTGACGTTTGGAGCGTCACCGGAGCTTGACATGACTTGAGCTGTCAGCGGCGAATTGGAGAATGTGGGACTGGGACGAGGGACAAGCGACCCGGTCTGTTGCCGTTGCTCGGCAGCCACAGGCGGTTGTGGTATTGCAGTTTCCGAGAATTTCCCGAAGTGAAGGATCCTGACTACGCGACACGCGGGATCCCATATGGGGCGGATCCTAAGAGCCGTCCCGTAAGGAGTGAGGATCGGATCCGGAGAGATCTGTACTTAGTGGGGATCCGAGGGATCCGCACTTAGTGAGGGGGGATCCTGAAAGATCCGCATTGTGCAGGGATCCGAGGGATCCGTACTTAACTGGGAGGATCGTCGGAGTTGTATGGGATCCATAGAGAGATCAAGGTGTAGGGAGAATGGGAGGCTCAGGAGAGCCCAAGGTAAAGGCCAGGGATAGGATAGGCTAAAGCATAAATCAGAACCGAATTTGCACAAGAAGACTCACTTGGCTATAGTATAGGGGATTTCTATTGGCCCCATACATAGATCAAGTGAAACTTTGCGATCTTCCTTCACACGTGGCAGCTCCCTGGATAGCTTGGCCAGGCAGCGCGAGCCCTTCGGTCTCTCAACCCCCTCAAGATCCCGCTATTGGAAGCGGCAAGCCCCGGAAAGGAACAAGAACAACCCCGCAAGGGAACAAGAACAAGGAAAACAAGAACAACTCCGGATCCCGTATTTATATTACGGATCCACAAGGCCTGCTCAAGAGCTCAAGGCCGACCCTACTAGGCTCCCGTGCGCAGGAATACCCGCGCGGATCCCCCCCCTCTCAAGTCCCCGCATGGACGTCCAAGACTCACCAGTGCGCATCTCGTGTCAACGAGAGAGCTGTACCAGCCCGCCGACGGGTACACAAGGTGAACCACTCAGCAACTACACGGCCGTCGGAGTACCCCCTCCGTTAGTCGGTGTCTGGGCGCAGTGTGTGTGAGTTGGAATTCTAGCGGGTCTGCTCCACCACACGATCGTCCCTGAGGTTTCAGCAGAACACCTCCCTGGGTTATACGGTTCCCGGCAGTTGTTGGTTTCGCGAGGTCCCGGATAATTATCCCGGACTCGTATCGCTCGCCTGGAAAAGGAGTGGTGCGCGGAAGTCCCAGCGTGTGGCGAGTGTGCTGGATTACGACAGGCCTATCCCAGGTCAACAACTCGTAAGACGTCCCAGAGTGTAGTGTGAGTGCTCTGGATCAAGACAAGACTCGAGACCCGAGTAATCAACTCCTGGCCCCTCTTGGATCTGAGGAGCGAGTGAAGGTCCGTGGACGCGGTTCTCAGCCGGAACCGTAGAAGAGAAAGAAGAGGCCGTTACGGGGTTCTTAGCCGGAACCACCCGAGAAGAAGAAGAGGCTGTCAAGGTCGACTGTCCGAGACCTGAGAAGAAGAGGACACTGTGTATCAAGAAAAACCCGGGGCATTTCGGGCAAGAGAGAAATTCAACGCGCGCAAGTCTGAGACCTGCTGAGCAAGAGCGGGCAGCTCCGACTTGGCTACATCTCGATTAGAGACACATTTTCTGGGATCGGGGGCAGTCGGTGTGGCCGACTTACGACTGGGCCCACAGCGTAGCCCTAGGAAGAACCAAGGAAATGGATCACAAGAAAAGAGGTGCATACACACGCCATCTTGACCCGGACTTAGTCCGAGCTGAGTGACGACCCCAGTACAGTTCCAGTCCAAGGTCGTGTTTCCCGGAAATCTGCAAGGTGCCTCGCCACAAAAGAACGACAACTCTCGATCTCTGTACATTCTTTAGTTTGCGATGACTGGATTCCATTGCGAGAATCATTGCTTTCTACGCACACTCGAGTGAAATCGGCCTGGAACAGTAAGGCTGAATAGGCGCTCCGGAAATTCCTCCCCCTTTCCACTGGTGGGACGCAAGCCCGTGCACTACCTCTGCACGGGCGCGGTTATGACGGAGTCGGCGATCGGCTGCAAGGTGAAGCAGCAGGGCGCCATCACGGTGCCGTGCTCCCAAGCCGTGACGGACTACCAGCGGTGGATGGGCGGCGTAAACGTCCATGACCAGCTCCGCTTCCAGAAGTACTCGCTCCAAAGTCGACAAAGTACATCAATTACTACAAGAGCATGAGCTTTGGCTTTGTGGGCCTGGCGCTCGTGAACGCGTTTCTGTCGCACAAGGAGGCTGCTTCGATGATCGGCAAGCCGGCGATGAAGCGTGGTGCATGGTTCGGCGTGCTCCAGAACCAGCTGCTGCAGCTCAAGGCCGATGACTTCGCGGGTATCGTGGCGACCCCGCTGTCAGCCAGCCAGAAGCGCCAGCACGTCCCCATCCGCGTGACGCACCAGCTCGAGTAGCACGACGACTAGTTCACGTTCAGCGGCGTCCAGAATCGGCGCCAGCAGTCGTGCAAGGTGTACCCGCTGCTCCGGTGGACACGAAGAAGTCGTTACCGACCACCTTCTTTTGCGAGCGGTGCTCGCTGGACAACGCGAAGCTGTGGCTCTGCAACAAGATTCGCCGCCAGTACAAGGGTGTGAACAAGATGTGCTTTGACATCTGGCACGACGACTTCGACGCGGGGGAGAGCATTCCAGCAACCTAGGGTAATCGCGTGGTGCTTCGTCGTCGCAGTCAGCGCGCTGGCAAGCGCAAGCGAATGAGGTCCGAACTGCGGCTCGCTGGCGACCGCGAGAGCTCAAGCGACAAGGACTCGGACGACAGCGACTTCGAAGACTGAGCGCGCAGGCGAGTG
Source organism: Phytophthora crassamura (assembly GCA_033557995.1). NCBI lineage: Eukaryota > Oomycota > Peronosporomycetes > Peronosporales > Peronosporaceae > Phytophthora > Phytophthora crassamura. The sequence goes on from JAUCED010000018.1 coordinate 1,354,283, forward strand.
GCTCGGCGGGTTTACTGTGCTGTCAGCATGTGATGAGTGTGCGTTTTCGTAAGATCGCTGTGCATGTTTCCTTGAATCACGTGCCTTCTTCGCTTCACGTTTTAAACTGATTGGGTTCATCGTCCAAGTGTTCGATCCCGGCGATTTCACGGCTTTGTCGGAACTTACGACATTGACGCTTTCACTGTGAGCCTAAAGCTGTCATGTATACGACATCCACAGAAAAACCTCTCAACAATTTATACACCTATTTGCAAGTCGTCACTTGCACCAATACAGACTTCAAGAGGGCCACTGCGTCGTATGATACGACATTCAAATCGCGTTATGTGTACATTTCCTGGGAACCGGGGGGGGGGTAACGATGGCGACGTTAATCTTTGGGTTTCGCCTAAAACGTGCACCTCCAAGAACCAATTCGCCATGAGAAGTGAGAGTACATCATTTGAAGACTTTTTCGACATGATTATCCGTACAAGGATGAACTTCTAGTTCTGCACACATTCCATGAACCCCTTCCTGACCTCTGAAGACGAGGTCTCGTTTTGAATTGTGTTCACAAGTCGACGCTTGTTTCGTAATTTGCAACTCGCCAGATACGGACACCGACATAATGGGCTAGTAGTCTCTGTAGATGGTACCTACAGCTTACATCACGGAGGGTGGACATTGGTTGCGTTTGGAAGTGTTAGAGTGTGATATGATCCCCAGCGGTACACGTATTGCCGCTGATTCTTTTATATTGCCTACCTGTTCGTCAGAGCAGAAACCACAACAGCGTATAGTGAGTTGTTTCGTGTGGTTAAAGCGAGGTGTGAATCGTTCCTAGGATGGAAGCTGAATATTAAATTCGACACACTTGACACTGGCCTAGCATCGAGCTCTTAAACTGCTGGCCACATTTCAGTTCGAATTTAACCAAGAAAATGGCTCTACTTGTCGATCGGAACAAAAACGAGAGCAACGTGCGGTCCCAAGTCAACTACTTACAAAAGTCACGGTGTCCTGGTCACTTTCGAGTTTTGTGTGCTCTTGTGGTTTCGAATTGGATCAAACTGAAGGAACCTGCTATCGCTGCTTGGTTCAAGGAGGAACATCTTGAAAAGAGGTGGAATTGTGGTACTATTCGGCAAGTAGAGCACCGGGGTAACACCCAATCAAATTCCCGAGGAGGCGCACAAACAATATATCAAGCGGGTTATGGGTCCCGATGTTAACGCTTTCGCGATAGAAGGACTCAAAATTCACCCTTTTACAGGTTTTCCAAAACACGGTGCAAAAAAATGCACCCCCTCTAATGTGCCCTTTTGCACAAGTTCAACCGTAAATGCACCGCCTTTTTATAACAAATCATAAACAGTCCAATGCGTGATCATGAAGCCAAACAAAAATCAAGTTGCGTGCAGTCAACAGGATGCTCCCGCAAATAACTGAAGGTACTATGTTGCAAGAGATATGCAAAACGAGTACCGTAATTTTCTTAAAGAGCGAAGTTTTGTGCCCTTTTAGGACCTAATTACTTAAGCTTGTATGGTATAGTTTAGTCGAGGGACTCGCGAAAGGTTAACGCAGCGACGGCGGTTGTGCTCCACACAACACTCCCTAGGCTGTTGATTTTCGCCGGGCCCAATACGATAGCGGTAGGAACATGACCATGCTTCGTACAAAGATAATTTCTGTACCTGAATGTTGACCCATCCAGAAACCAATAGCATTAGAAAAGAGTAGACTCGAATATCCTATATTGTCTGTGAGAAATAATTCATTCCCGCAACATTACTGATTATATCTGTACCGTGCAACATGTTCTATTTTATCTGCCTTCAAACAACATGCAGCTCTGGGTGGTACAATTTGGAACTGCACGAGGCGGTCAACGCCATAGATCAACGGAAAGCTACATGTGCTGCTGAATATGGAGATTATGAATTGGTCGTCGAACATACCGTGCAGATGCTGCGGCTGCTTCGCAGCCGCAGCAGATGCACCGCAAGTCTTTACAGTATATTTGTTGCCTTTGCTTTAACTCTGGACTTAACCAGTTGTTCTTGTGCTCTTCTACCCTTTTTTGCTGTATATTCTTAACATACTTATCTAAGCCTCCGTGCTGCCTTTGCTTTTCTGATGACTATTTAGGACTAAAATCTCACGATCAAATCGAAGAAGTAATATATCCAACACATTGCCAACCAAGGATCACGCCTTTGGTGATTAACGTAAAAATACAGAGCTGTTCCGTCGCGGCTTTGTTAATTCTGTTTTGTGGTATTGGTTTTTCATACTTACTAGTAGTACTATATCTATTTTTGACCAATGGGGTGCGGCAAAAGAAAACGTAGCAACCTCAACAACGATATGGCTGCGATGTCGCTTCCAGATCCAGATGCTGGTGGCTCCAGTATCGGTCAGCTTCCTGCAGTGCTGAGTATGTGTTGCTCACCCTTATTACTTGTTACTGCATTGCAACGTTGCTGACTGTTGTTGGGCAGCCGCAGACGCACGGAACGCCGTCCATTCGTTGCAGGAACTCTGTCTTAAGGCCATCGGACGTCAGCTCAAGCACTTTTGCAAGTGAGAAGTGCTGTTATTTGGCGTTGAAGGCTGTAATCCTATTGAAAGTATGGATGTATTGTCATGGTAGCTTAAGGGTGCAACCAGAGGCGGCGCATGCACTCTCGGGGTCGGAAAGGCGGCTCATTGACGCCTACGACCTCTCGAGGCTGGACGTGTTCGAGGCACAGGCGTTCTTGCAGTCCATCGAGAAGTGGATGGTCAAGGTGGAGCAAAACAAATGGAAGCGGTGGGTTGGATTGTAGAGCAAGGAGTAGTTACAGTGTGGAACACTGACGTTTTCGGTGCTAGCCGCCATGGACGTATCATGCCGAACGTGCGTCGTACGATGAAGAGCTTTCTTCGCTATGTCCTGCTCCCGGGGACGGCGAACCAGCCTGAGCAGCCATTCCACGACCTGGCGATTGTAAGGTTGCACTTATGGAAGGGACGGAGCTTTTGACGTCTTGGCACTGAGTCGCTGTACTGATGATTGTAGGAGCTCGGCGTTGAAGCTCCATCGAAGATGCGGCTGCGAGAACCAATTTCGGCGGTGAAACCTCGACGGAAGTGGGTCTTTGGAAAACACGAGAACCCACATGAAGATCTTCGAGGTGAAGACGGCACTTCGTCACTAGCGTGGTCTCCAGAGGATATGAAACAAGACGAGATGGTTTGCTGCCGGTTGTCTGTCGGAAGTGTAGGATGTGGCATCATTGCGGTACGTTTGACTTGTTCCCTTTTGCCTTCTGCCTAAACTGACGGGTAACCGTACGTGTGGGAATTTGTAAAGGGCGTGCTCCAGGACTCCAGTTCACTTGTGAAGTTGCGTCTGAACAATTGCGAAATTACCGACGCTGGGGCCATTCTTCTCGCGAGCGGCATTCGGGTGAGTATTACGTTGGTATGTTGTTAGTTATGATCAGATATTCACGGTGATAAGCAATGTGCAATGCAGCTTACAACGGTGCTTCAATTGCTGGATCTGAGCAATGAAGAATCCGTCTATCCCGAAGACGAATCGATGCGTAACGAGATTGGCGACAATGGTGTTCGGGCGATTGCGTTAGCTCTTGAACAAAACCAAAGCCTCAAAGAGGTACGCCCAGTTCGTAACAAGGCGTCACATTTGCATCTATATACTGGAAGGACTAACAGCGCTGTCGACAAGGTGAACTTGAGTGGAAATCCGGTTGGATCGAAAGGAGCAATGGCGTTGGCTTCGATGATTCGCAAGAATACGAGCCTTCAGCGTCTATACCTTGATCGGTGAGAGGTTTGAATAATCATATTAAAAGTGTAGAACTAACGCTGAATACTTGTCGTTCACACAGCTCGCGCATTCTGGAGTGCGCCGAAACACTCGTTCAAGTATACCAGACTTCGAAGTCGTAAGTGACGTTGCTAGAAAGACAAGTGGTTATCCCCCTCCGGTTGCAGCTAACTTTCGTCTTATGTTTCCATCTGTTGCGTAGTCTCGACCACCTGAGCATGCTGTGGTGCAGTCTGCATCCAGGGATGGGAGTGAAGCTGGCTTCCGTTCAAGCGACCAAAAGTGCACTGCAGAACGTGTAGTCCCAAGTTCTGTTGTTCCAACGACAACCCGACGCAACTGCACGAATAGTAGACTTTCTTATAAACATTAGGCACGGCACTAGACGGACTATAACACTCAAAACGCAATGGTCGATCGTCTCGCAGGCTCACACACTTTCGTAAGAGAAAATGGGTGCGCCAGCGACCACCGATCTATGGAGACGAGACGGCTTGCAGGGGGTTGTTCACGCTGGCCATGTATGCGTCGGCCTGGCGGATCTTGGCCTCTTGGCTCGACACCATTGCACGAAGGCGCTGGTTCTCTTCCTGCGCCTTGGAGAGCTCAAAGGTTTCGCGAGCAGCTTGTTCGCGGGTCTGAGTCGACACGACGCGGTGCTTGCGCAGGTCAGTCAGACGCTTCTCCAGCGCCGCAGACTCCTGGCGGAGAAATGCCACCTCTCTCTGTAAAGTTCAAAACCACAAGGTCAGCTGCTCGCTCTTTCAGCACGAGTCCATGCAAATCTAGAGATCAAACGTACTCTGCGAGCAGCGTAGGTGCACTTCTTGGTACGCTTGCCGACTTTCTTGATCGGCTCCGAGTAGCTTCGTACCAAGACCGGGATCTTGAGCGGTTCCGGTGCGAAGAGGTTCATGAGGTCCTCCACCTCCAGCCTGGAGAAGCTCGGGTGGAATCCATCTACCGCTGTTGGGGTGGACGTCGGGTTGAGTGGGGTGTAGTCGTCAACGAGCTTCTTGCTGAAGCTGTCGACCTCCATCGGTGCGATGGTGTCAGCGTCGTCGGCAGCGATCAAGCTGAGGATCTCTGAGTCAATGGGCTCCAGCTCATCAAGGCTGCGGGCGGCGAATACTGGCAGAGGTTCCAGTGACATCGTGGGGTGGTTTGTCTACTTTGACGTGTAGGAGTCGGTGGGGAGCGAGTACAAAGACGCTTGAGATCAACGTGCGGATGCACGAGGAAGTTGAAAACTGAGGTCCGCCGTGAAGGGCGATCGGCCGTGAAGGGCGATCGGCCGTTTCGATGGGGTGCCATCCGCTGTCGATCGTCAGTGTTTTTGCGTTCCCCAAGGGCTGACCTAGACGACAGAGACCTATCTCAACATCCTGCCCAGCCGGTCATAGACCTGTTTGTTTGCCCGTAAGCACTTCGACGCGCGTTATATTTGCACTCGAACCACCTTTTACATTGTTGCCACGACGCAGGACCCTCGCCATGCGGTGACCGAATATTGGGCCGGTATCCATCGATGCCAAGCTCGACTCGCACAGGACGTTCACTTGAAGTTCCCGATCTGGACGCATAGGGCCCTTCCAGCTGGTCGAAAGTGAAAATAGTGGCACTCCAGCTCTTTCCGACACCGGAGACTGATGCTCGAGCTCCGCACCATTGCCTGCACTGCGCTGGGGCGGAATGGATTTTCTTACCGACATCGAGTCGGTTTGAAGCCGCCAAGCAGGACCATCATGTGTCTGCTGAGAGGATCGGCGTTGATACGGGCGCCATAAGCAATCGTGCGCCCCATACAGGAGACACTGCCATACTACTTGGGCGTCCGTCATGCGCCGCAACGCGACGATGAGCACCGCCGTTTTGTGTTGACAAACAGGACTCTTTTCGGGTTGGTGGGTGTTCCCACGAGCTCCTGTTCACTGTCTGGCCAGCGCCGCGTCCGAGCCACACGACGCTCCCTTGCCATCGCACCATGAAAAAATGCGTTGGATTCACGTGGGATTACAGGTTGCGAGTGCAACAATGAGCGAGTCGCTGGTTGGCGTAGTCGCCAACCAAATCATTGGCGCACTTGCGCTCAAACCAATCGGCATTCCTCCTCGACATCGATCGTAGCAATGTATAAGGTGTTCAAGGCCCCACTAGCTAAGCGAAGGTCCATAAACGTCAGAAACCCTTAATCATATTTTGTCAAAGTGTGCTCAAATGACCGCACCAATTGTGCACTTGATCAAAGTATGTCCGCCTCTACGGCCAGTGTCTGGACAGGACGAATTCCCCATTCCAACGCGAGAATGGCCGATCAGAATGCGAGCGCTGCCGACGATGGCGATTTCCATCCTCCCCTCGATGGCGATGGCCCATCAACTGCCGTCGCACGGCCAGCCACGCCGGAGAGCGACGAACACCAGCAGCAAGTGGTGGTGACGGTGCCGCCTCTGGACAAAACCGTCTTCGATTCGTGGAACGAGTTCCATGAGTACCTCGCCGAGTACCAGCAGCGCACCTTCCAGGTCTACTCCATCCGCACAGCCACACCGGTCTCCACTAGGAACAAGCGCATCGCGGAGAGATACACGAGACGCGGACTGGCTGTTCCTCCAGGGGAGCTGCTGCCCGACGAAATGGCTACATACAGCAAGGCTGTAGTGTGCACCCATCACGGCCGTCCACGGTCGAGAGCTACGGGCGTGAGGGCCCGGCAGCCGTCCAGAGCTATCAACTGTCCTGCACAGGTAAGGGTCGTCGTATTAGTAGTGTTTTATGTAGAAGGAGGCGAAGCTGCTCTTTTATTTATTTTTTTATTTTTTTCTTGTTGTAGATCACGTTGGTAATTCGACGAGACTATACCAGCGGCAAGTGTCTAGTGCATGTGAGTTCGCACACGACGCGGCACAACCACGCTCTGTCCGATGGGCTCTATCGCAGGCATCCGATGGTGCGCCGGGTTACGGACCCCAATGTGCTCCGTACAGTGCATACACTGCAGAAGGCCAATGTGGAGCCGGCCAAGATCCTCAAGTATGTGCGTGAGCACACGGACAAAGACGTCATGCTGCGAGACGTGCACAACATGCTGGCTCAGCTGCGGAAAAAGGATCAGCCGACCTCAGAAGCGTCTGCTGCTGTCCCTGCTTCAAGCGCTGCTGCACCTCAGGCATTTCCTGCCCATGCTCAGGCTTCGCCCCCGCCTCATTTCACGCTGAGGAAGGCGCAATCGGCTACCTCAAGGAGGGAGTTCCCGACGCAGTATGGCAAGTTCCTCGCCGCTTTCGACGTGGGCAAGGAACTCGCCGAGCTGATGGCCGAGATGGATGCCGATCGCTTCGCGCATTGCTTCACTGAGCTCCGCATGTTCCTGCGGATCTCGGAAAGCGGCCGCGTGCCCGTTGTCACGACCCGCGAGGCCGTCGAACAAGCACAAAGCAACGTATTGGCGAACACGTCGATCCCCCAGCACCAGGCTTTCCAGGCTTCTTCCGGTGCTGCTACGACTTCTTCGGCTGCTGCTCCTGCGGCCAACAGCCTCATGAGTCCAACTCAGCCATATCCGTCAAACCAGTGAAGGCCAAGCTTCTCCTAATGGGCAGAGAGCGAAGCCCTACGAAGCCACACAACCGAATGAATCGCACTTTTATCTCCTGCTGAATGCTGCGGTGCTGCTCCTAACGCAACCTGCTGCTGTCGCTGTGTCTCATCGGTCTTCAGCGCCGCTGCTCAGCGTCAATGGTTATTTACGCTAGCAAGCGCTCCATTGTCTGCTGCAGCAGCGGGCTGAACGCCTTCTGCTCCGTCTTGAGACACACCTTTGTGGTGTTCGAGTTGTCGAACGTGAGCTCGAACAGCGCCACGACGTTGGTCATGGTCTTGACGGAGAAGTAGGCGATCTCCTTGCCGTCGATAGGCCGCTTGGCGACGTACAAGACGTTGTTGCGACCCAGTCGCTCAGACACGGCGTCGACGCCACGGCCGCCGGTGGCCAACGTGAAGTAGTGTTCGTTGGCCTCGGCGATGGCCTGCCACATACTGATAAACTCGGTCGACGCCATGCTGCCGGCCTCGGTGAAGATGGCCGACATGTCCATCTCCGCCTGGAAGTAAACTACGTCGCCGCTCGAGTTGTTCTTGATGGCCACCTGCAGGTTCAGGTTCGGGGCCACAGCGGCGTTCACGAACTGCGGACTCACGCCCATGGGTACAACCTGGTTGACCGTTTGGCCAGGGGCCAGCGGCTGCGGGAAGTTCACCGCTGCCTGCATTGGCACCACGCCGAACGTGCTCTTGTTGAACTGGATGCTCACGCCACTAATCGGCGCAGGCGACTGGTTCTCAAAGTCCACGTCAAGCACAAAGTTGCCACTGCGTCGTGTGAACGCGCCCGTCATCACGAGTCCCTTGCCTTGCTGAGCATTCATCAGCATCTTCTTCTGGACGGCAGGGGCGCCGCTGACGGGGGCTGGAGGGGCCGCTGGGCCACCGAAAATGTCCACCAAACTGGCGCTGGCCGACGACGCAACAGGTGCAGGAGCAGTGGGCGCGGGGCCTCCGAGCGAGAGATCGCCCATGTCCAGCAGATCCACGGGTCCTTCGGCCGCCTGGCCACCACTGGAGCCCTCCTCCGGCTGGTCAGAAGAGCCTTCGTCGTCGTCCTCGTTGCTGTGGTCATCGTCCTGGCGGTGCTCACGCAGCTCCGAGACCGTCGAGCGCACCACAAAGGCACTGGGAAGCTTGTGGTAGACACTAGCGAGCGTCGAGATCTTGCCAATCAGGTCGTCCAGAACCGAAGGCTCGAGCGCGAAAGTGTCGTCGTTGATGACAGGCTTCTCGGCCAGCACGACGGCGTGGGCAGCTTCCGGGTTGGCCGAGAGCAGACGCCAGTACACGTAGCCGCGGTCGCGCAGATCCGGGTTGTCGGACTCCTCGGTGGCCTTGTGCAGCACCTTCTGGACCATTTCCTGCGTCTCGTTAGGACGCTTGAGGAAGAGCTTGACGGTCGCAGTCAGCAGCTGCAGCTGCACTTGAGCCGTCTCGTCGTCGAACGAGTCCATGAAGGACTCGAGCAGCTCGTCGGCGTTGTCGATACGCTCGGCGTACTCGCCAATGATCCAGATCATGGACGCCTTGGCCTCCGGCTCGTCGAGCGTGTCCAGGTTCTCGCAGAGCGTGGCAATGATGCTCTCGTACTGGTTCGGGTACTTGCGGAAGATGTCCTTAATCACAATGATGGCCTCCTGCACGATGTAGTTGACCTTGGTCTGAATGAGCTCCAGCAGCACGTTGATGCACTTCTCCGCCGCGCGCTCGAGCTTGACGGCGCAGCGGCCAATGGCACGCACCGAGCGGCGCACGAACTCGACGTCCACTTCGGTCGCGTACTCCTTAAACTCGAGCAACACCTGCTCAATGTTGCGCTCCGAGACGAGGCGGATGATGATCTCGAGCTTCTCCATCTTGACGTAGATGGGGTCGTTGTACTTGCAGAAGAAGACCTTGATCTCGTTGGCCAAGATGCCAGGGCGCTTCTGTACAATCAAGTTAATGTTGCGCAGCGCCACGTACTGGATCTCCGGCTCGGCCGACAGCAGCGTCACCAGTGGCGGCGCCATCTTGCGCGACAGACTGCGCTCAGTGTCGGCGTCCGAGACCTTCTCCAGGAACTTCATGATCACTTTAACTGCGGACAGCACCACTGCCGAGTTGGCGTGTTGCAGGCGCGGAGTCACGCGCTCAATGATCCCTTCGGCCTCTCTCGAGTCGGCCGGGGTGTATCCCGCCAGCGCATCGAGCACGAAGACCTGCCCCCATTCATTGCACTCATTGAGCGCAGCCAGCAGCTTCTGCAACACCGACTTGGTGATCTTGAAAGCCATGGCGCCGCCGCTGTTGTCCGAGATCTCGGACAGCGCGGCGATGGCGTTGGCCACGACCGTCGGGTTGGAGTCCGAGATGAGGTCCCGCAGCATGTCCAGGAAGCCCTGCTCCTCCACCATGTCGGGGTTGATGTCGTAGAGCTTGGACACGCAGATGGCGGCCGTCTTGCGGACATACGGGTCCTCGTCCTGCAGACAGCGACGCAGGGGCTCGCACAGGTACTCGGTGATGCGATCCACGCGGATGCAGCCCATAGTGCGCACTGAGAGGGCACGGATTAGAGGATTCGGGTCCGCTGCGTCCTTTACGAAGGTGTTGACGGCCAGGATCGTCAGGTCCGGGTTGCTCTTGGCGTAGTTGATGAGGTAAAGGTACACGAGCTTCTTGAGCTGCGTGTCGGCCGTCTGGATGCAGTTGACCACGTCCGTGAAGAGCATGGACACGTCCTTGCCCACCGTCATGTTGGCGATCACCTTCTTGACGGCGTCTTTCTTCTTCTCGCGGCTCGGATTCGCCAGCTCCTGTCGCAGCTCGTGCGTCTCGCCCTTCTTGGTGGTGCTGAAGAACTTGGAGTCGTTGGCGGCGCCCGTCATGCGCTTGGCGATGGCGGCCATCGTGGGCATCGCCATGGTGGGCCGGGAGGAGGAGGGGCTTAGTCTCGGGAGGGCAGGCCGGCTAGTGACGCGGCAGCTTGAGGGCTTTGAGCTTTGGGCTGACGAGGCGCGATGAACAGCCGGATATGAAACGGACTCGCGAAAAATGGTGTGGTGGACGTAAGTGAATAAATGTAGCCATTTACCACGTTTTGCCTTCAACGTCTGGTTCCGGCAACTTGAAAGGCTTGGCTGCCCGGCTCTCACCTTGTAAAACACCAGGCGGTGTTTGTTCCGGGCGTGTCCGCCCTTCGTGGAAGGTTGAACACGCCTGGAGAATGCTGCGAAGGACGTCGCTCGTAGGAATGGCAGCACCTACATGCTGTGCTGTGGGGTCGTAGTGAAAACCAGCTTGCGCGTTGATACTCCATGGCTGTAGCAGCAGCTTGTGACGCCATTCTTCGAGACGATCGATTGCAGTCGATGCCGAAGTCATCGTTCAGTAGAATGCTGAGGTCACTTATCATTTCGTGGCTCCGTCAGGTACGGTCGACACACTTGTGCAATTGGAAGGCAGTTGATAGCCCTGCTGTGCCTGGAAATTCGACAGGACCGCTGTAGTTGGGCTGGTGCTGAAGGTGTTTGACGTTGCTATGAGTTTCCAGTTCTGACTTGTGGTACTTGTGAAAATCTGCAACGTGTGAAAGTTGCAATCAGCGACGATCAAGTGCGAGAAAAGGGCAATGGTGCAGGTTTTGCCTGTAATGCTATGGATGTCGGTTCGAAGGCGAGCGTACAGTGACGACGTCACCGCCCCAGTGAATATCGGACGGTCCGGCAGAACGAGACGACTGATCTACTTCATCACTGCGCAAGGTAAAGAGAGCTCCCATGTTGCTGTAGCATCGAGTGTAATGGGCATCCGTGTTCTAGGCAACCCGTCACGGCTCAATCGAGCACGCTGCTGGCAGCTGTCGACGCGGCGAAGATCCCGTCATTCTGACGGAGTCGACGTGCATTGAAGCCCAAGCTGAAATGGAGAGCCAGAGCCAGATAGTGAGCTCCAAGCGTGTCAATCCAGCGTTGGTGAAAACCAAGTCTCGGATGAAAGCGTGATCTGGGCGTGGCAGAGTGAGTCAAGTGTGGACAGGAAGTCACAAGAGCACACCTCAGTTTACACTCGGTTTACTCTCTCCACACTCAGTCCACGCTCTCATTCAGCTTTGTTTCACTAGCAAGGGGTTGACACCTGAGGTGAGCTTAGTTGTGTTCACTAATGGATTAATATCTCCACGCTCAAGCTATTACGCCCCTTCATCTTCATCTTCTGAATCCTGCTTCTCTTCGAGTTCTATTGCAATAACGTTCTGCGGCAGTGCGAGGTATTCCTTGCGCGTGCGCTCCGTCATGTTGTTCCCAGTAAGGCAGAGCCACTCGAGCGTTGGCGTGATAGGCCGCTTTGGAGCGTGCAGTTTGACAGCGAGCACTGCCAGAGGTTCCTCCGTTATCCCGTTGTACGCCAGGTTGAGCTCGCGTAGCGTCCGATTGGTTTCCAGTGCACGAGTGCAAGCCACGAGGCCTTCGTTGGCAATACGATTGTGCGCCAGATTCAGCTTCTCAAGAGTGTTATTCACCGACAGGCACGCGAAGAACCGAGGCGCCTTCTTGGCGTCCAGACCGGAGCGCGACACGTCTAGCGCCACGAGCACCTTGTTAAATTTGAGCAGCTCTCCGAATCGAGCAGCAGCATCCACGTCGATACGGTTAGCGCCAATGTGCAGGATTCGCAGAGACCGGTTTGAGCTGGCGAGTGCTTCCGCGATCCGCTGGGCTTGCTCGGAGCCGATGCCAGGGCCAGCGTCCAGAGCGTCGTCAGAGTCAATCCCGCCCATATTGAGCTGCTCCAGGTGTTTGTTTCTTCCCAGCATCGACGCAAACGCTGAAGCACCGCGAGACCCCATCGCGTGATGCTCAATATCGAGCACAAGCAGACTCTGGTTCACTTCCAGCGCAACTGCCAGCGCCTCAGCACCTGCGGGGGATACATTGTTCCAGCGCAAGTGAAGTTCGCGTAATGTGGCGGTGCGACGGAGCCCTTCTGCTATCGCCACAACCCCACGGACGCGCAGCTCATTGCCTCGCAAGTCAAGCCGCTCTATCGATTTGTTACGCGTCAGCGCCTCTCGGAACGCCATGACTCCGTCGTCGCCCAGCTTTGTCCAGCTCAAGTTGAGATACTTGAGCGCACTGCTTGACGCCAAGACCTCGGCAAGTGCCTGGCCTCCAATTGGCCCCAGCGAGTTGTTCTCGAGCTCAAGAGTATGTAGCGTGGCGTGGTTGCGCACTCCGTCAGCCAACGCTCGAGCTGCTGCACTGTCCAACGTACAGCTATTGAGCGCTACACGGCCGAGATGAAGATGATGGAGCATCTTCTTGCCCAGGAAAGCCACTTCGTACAGCTCCAGTCGACGACCAGATAAATTGACTGTGACGAGATCACGCTCGTCCTTTTCGTGTGCAGCCAAGCCAACGGCCGCTGTCTTAGCAGCGCTTGACGTAGCTGGAAGTTTCAACTCGTTGAGCTCCTGGGTCAAGCGGTTCACGACAAAACACTTGGCAAGGATCCAGCTATCCAGAAAGTGCTTGGGTGCCACGGAAAACGTCATCGTCTCGGGTACTTCCCCTGCTCGCTGGTTGCCGCGCACCTGCTGAACGTACAGAACCGTTTCGTGCATCTTGACGGTCTCGAGCGTGCTGTTCAGACTTACAAGTTCTCCAACGCTCTCTCCAGCTTCAGGAAATAGCCCAGTGTTCGACAGGTTTACATCTCGTAGCGTTGGGCAGCGCTTGATGACTGTCAGCAGCTCAATCACCGCAGCTCTTCCCAGTCCAGGGTTGTCATGCAGATCAAGCGACAGCAACATGCTGTTTCGCGGTATCAAGCCAGCGATCACGAGACCATCCAGTTCCACCAGCTCTCGACCAGGTAACGTTATCCAACGCGATATCTTCATCTTCTCAATGGGCAGAACAGCCCGAGCGCCACTCAATCGGACGACGGCAAGGCTTACGTTAACGTGATGAAGAGCTACGACAATGCGCTTGGCTGAGTCGTAGTCGAGGTTCGCGAGATAATGCGTGCCATCTTGTGCCAGGTCTCGACCGTAGACGCAGAGCTCACGCAGAACAAAGTTATCTCGCAACGCTGACAGCAAGCCAAGCACAGCCTGCGGGCCCATCTGGTTCCACGAGAAATCACAGCGTGTGAGCGTCTCATTTTCGCGCAGCGCTCGACCAAGTTCATCTGCGCCCTGGGCTCCCAGACGATTGTCACGTAGGTCCAGATCGATCAGCATCGAGTCCGGGCTGTCTTCTAGGGCATCCGCGAGGTCGCGCGCACCTGCTGAGCCGATCCGATTCCCCACTAAGCTCAGATGAGTTAGTGTAGCGTTCACTCGGATTGCTGCAGCCAGAGCGCTCATTGCTGAATCGTCTATCCCAGCGTATTCCAGACAAAGAGAGACCATCGTCCGATTTACCCGCAGAGCTCTAAAGACGGCGATCGCTCCATAGGAGCCAATCGTGTTCTTGTCTGGACCCTTTGGGATTTTTGCGTTCTTCAGTGCGTTGTCTTCGTCAATGTTCCGTCCTTTGAACCTGAACTTAACCTTGAGCCGAACTTTGAGCCTCACCTGACGCCTAGGCTTGGTGGCCTTCTTAGCCTTTGCTCGTGACGGCAATCGATTGGAGAGCTTTGCGAACCATTTGTGCTTTGAGCTCAACTTCACGCGCTTCCGATGCCGGAGCCTACTCGCCATCACTGTGTAGCCCAGTTTGTGGTGTCGTCTTGTTGGCTTCTTCTTTGTAGGCACAGGCAACAGCGGCGGAGGCTGACCTTGTCGAACAACCAACGACCTGGTACTGCAGTTGAAGGCAAGTCCTGCTTGTGCCAGGATCGAAAGTTGCGTCGCCGTTAGTAGACGCCGTTTCTGCTGTTTTTGCAGGTCGTCGAACACCAGACAGCGAGAAGAAATGTTCCTACGAAGACACATCGTGGTGTATGTCAGCGCGAATCCAAGCTGGAAGCAATTCCACCAGCCAAATGGCGGGATGTCGTCCGGGACGACGTAGCTTCTCTCCAGTTGACGGCTCTGTTCCACGGCCGATAACATCCCAGATCGCTCGGTTGATGCATCGATCAAGAGGACGTGGTCGTGAACCAGGCTGCTGTCTTCTTCGATCTCAAGCGCAAAACTTACCTGCTTTCTTGGGCGCTTTTTCCGTTCTGGTGTGAGCGGAGGTTCATCTGCATTGGTCGCTGCATTTGCCTTAGATTGTTCTGATGTAGCTGTGGTTGCACTCGGTGTATCGTCGGACGCTGGTGGCGGCACAAACTCAAAAATGCTGCAGTGCAAGGCGGAAGCAGGCTCGATAACTTGGATCCAGGCCTCTCGTCGCATTGTAGAAGCATTGCCTTGGTTGTTATCGTGGATACCACCTGTCGCGCCGTCGACGTCGTCAACCTTGTGCGTGTTGCTGCTGGGGGGATCCACCAACTCCGTGCGATGCAGCAGATCCGCTACGTGATCCGCATAGTTGGACTGCTGCGAGGAAGGCCTGTTGGTGTTGCTTCCTTCTGGATTGCCGAGCGTATCCATCTACTCTGCAACGAGAGTCTCGGCCATTATCAAACGGTCAGGTGACTCTTCGGTTAAACTTATGGCGGTAGTAACACATTGTTTCGTAGACATCCATTCATACCCGAAAGCAGAAATACAAGGCACACAAACCGCTGAAAATGACCACACAGCAACTGCGCTCTATGATCTCCTTTACACGTTTGCCGTTCGCAGTCTTTCACGGTATTCCTATTGTGAGATCGGATATGCACGCTTGACGTGGATCTCCTCGCGAGGTCTACAGCCAGCAAAGTCGCCCTCAAACCATCAGCTTAACCACCCAATCAACATTTCACCCCTTCAGTCCTCACCTGTCATTCGGCCCCGTCGGCACCATGCCCATGCGCTGAATCACTTTCATCCCCGACGAAATGCGGCCAAACACCGTGTGCTTACCTGAAACCACCACCAAACAATCTTCCATCAGTCTCCTCCCATAATAACACTATGAAAACACGTCCGTACCGTCCAGCCAGGGCGTCGGCGCCAGCGTGATAAAAAACTGACTCCCGTTCGTGTTTGGCCCCGAGTTCGCCTACCAAAAAATAGTTTAGTCAATAAAATAACCCCAAAAAGTCAAAATGTAGCCATCTTGCTCACCATGGACAGCACTCCGGCGCCCGTGTGCTTGAGCTCCTTGGAGATCTCGTCCTCGAACTTGGCTCCATAGACAGACTCTCCACCGCGGCCCGTGCCCGTGGGGTCCCCTCCCTGGATCATAAAGTCCTTGATGATGCGGTGGAAGATGGTGTTGTTGTAGTAGCCACGACGCGCCAGCTCCGCGATATTCCAACATGTACGAGGCGCGTGCTCCGTGTACAGCTCCATAGTGAAGTCGCCCTGTATCGGACGATATCCAGTGTTTATAGTAAGTTATCTCCATTCATTAGAGGGGATCTACAGCAGGCAGACGCACCACGGAGGTCTCAAACACCACGTGTGTCGGCGGCGCGGTAGCCATTATTGCGTCCGATAAAAATTGAAAATGGTTTCTCTTGTAAAGGGTACTGTTTTTCTTATAGAGAGGGGTCAAGTGTAGCCATGTTAGCGGGCAACAAACTTCAGTTTTCTGCTTGGTTTACTCGTTGTCGGGGTCTTTGACGGCCACGTTGGCGAATGCGTCGCCGAGTGACGAGAGCTTGTCGATCTCGGCGGCGTGCGAGGACTTCGAGCCCCATAGATTAGGCGGGTACGAGATGTTGGTGTCCACCTCGCGCTCGATCATGACCACGTCGCCCGTGATGCTGATCATGTTGTAGACCTGGTTGCGGTACAGCTGGCTGGACTCGATGGGCACGAGGCGGAAGGTCAGCATGGCGTTGCCGCCCAGTGAGCGCACGTGGGCGCGCACGATCGCGATGGCTTCGCTCAGGAACAAGTGGTAGAACGCGCCCAGGCCGCCGCTCTCGCGCACCGTCCAGCTCTCCTTGATGAAGTGCAGCGTCACGCGGCCGAGGTAGCGCGTCACGTGCGCGCCGGGGATGTATCCGAGCGGCGTGAGCTCGATCCACTCGCGGCCGTACGGCGCTGGGACGGCAGAAGGCCCACGGCAGGAACCCGGCGTGACGGTGTTGCTGCCGATCACGCGGAAGTGCGAGAAGCTCCTCGGCGGCGGCATCTGGATGTGGAGCTTGGACGGACTGCTTTTGCCCGAGAGCGGGATGTCGTGCACTACTGGAATTGTCGAAGAAGAAGCTTTGTCCGGGGAATCCGCTTCTTGGGCCTCTTCCATCTCCAGCGCCAGTGCCGCGCTGTTCAGGAGACTCTCCATCGGGTCTTCCCAGTTCTTCTCCAGCACAGCCATGCCGCTCAACACCACCTCAAGCTGCCAGAAGGACGACGTTAATTAGTGTCATGTGCAAGAATTTTTCCGAGCAGTTACGCTGTGCGCTACGTACCATTGTTTCGGACGCCACAGCGACTCGTGTCTTCAAGCCGCAGATCGCACAGGGAGCGTAGGAGCGCACCTTGAACAGCAAACTACAAGGACATACAAGGGATGAGTTCACAGAGATACCAGCATACAATAAAGCACGTGGCCGTACCTCGCAAAGAGCTCCTTGAAGACAACTGATAGCAGCTCGTTCAAGCGCGTATCGCGCATGCGGTCTTCGTCCCATTCCACTCGCTTCATTGACACTATCAAGTGGACATTCTCGCCTGGCGTGAAGTCTCCCGGGAGGCGATCCGTGTTGCACATGTAGATCCCCTCTGGAAGTTCCTGCTCAAGCAGCACCGACATCAGATCTTCGTCCGTCTCATCGTCGATCTCGAGCACGAACGTCTCCTTCGAGTCGCTGAAGCCATCAACGAACGCCTCTTCCTCCGACTCGGAGCTTGACTCTGAAGACGAAGTCAGTGTCTTCAAGTCATTGTCCAGAGAAACCTGGGATCCGGGAGCTGGAGGGGTCTCTGAGCTCCCTGAAGGCGTGGCAGCGTCACCTCCATCCGGCGTCGCAGTCGTTTCTGGAGCGAGTGTCGTCTCGGTAGACGTAGCTGTCTGGCTGACAACACCGTCGTCTGAAGACTGCTGTTGTAGCTGCTTTCGACGCGTCCGTCTTGACGAAGATCGACCTTTGGCAAGTTGAAATGAACGTCTGGATCCCTTTCCAGCGTCGTCGTCTTGGTCTGAAGAGAGTGAAGTGCTAACCTGGAGTTGGTTGCGCGCGTTCCTTCCTCCAGCATAGTACTCGTACTCCGGCTGAACGATGCAGACGCGATCACGATGGAGCTGTTCATATTGTACCATAAGCACAACGTACACCGAGTTAGCTAGATCACCAAAGCCTCGGCTGTTCTTCGCTTTTCACGTACCCTATCCTTGTTGAAAGTGCTGAGCTCCTCGATTTGGGCTTGAAGCTGAACAAGGCGGCGATCTTCGTCGTCTTTTACCTAGTTAGATAATTAAAGCCACGCATCAGCGTCTCACTTGCTTTGAAATTCAGACGAATACCTAGACTTACGTCAATGTTTCGCTCAATCCGAAGTGTTGGCGGGGGCGGAAGCGCGGGAAGATACAGCCCCGTGCCAGTGATTACACCGACAATGAGAGACCCACCGACTTGAATCTGAGAGTCAAACGCAAAGACCGCGTTCACGCCGAGTACCTTCATCTTCACGATGAGCTGGAAAGAGGTGATTTAGTACAGTGAATTCACAGCTCCAACTTCGACGGGTGTATCGCCAGACTGAGCACAACATCAGAACCTACCTGCCGATACAACTCGTACTCGAGGAATGGCAACGCATCCGAGACAATGGTGGCATTCACGTCCCCCGTGCCCTTCCGGCGCTGACGACATACTCGAGCCTGCACGAAGGTCCCTTTTCCCATCATGGCAAGCCCAGCAGGGGGCTCGATCGATGCGATCATCATCTCCGGTACCCACTTGTTCCCGCACACGCCGCAACGCACCATCCGCATGCTGCACTCGTTCATAACAGGACACAGTATCAGCCCCAGTGCGAAATATCCTGATACAGTGACTAACATACTTCGAAAACGGGGCGAGCGATCTCGAGTATGGAATGTGACACAGAAGACACGGGGACTTGGACACACGACTCCTCCTAATCAAAGCAAGCACAGACCACACCAAACGTCAGCACCGATGGAAACCAGAGCTGCATCCATATGCCCAGTGCCAAACTTACCTAGGTTTTGTCCTTGTCGGTGGAGCGATGGGAGGGTGCGTCATGTACGAAAAGGAGGGGCTTCGACGCCCAAGCGAGCTAGAAAGCTCTGGCAAGGGAAGATTCAGTATCGGAGTTGATGCTGCATGTGCATCGGGGCCATCGTCATCCGCATCGTAGCTTGTAGCCATGTCTCGCCGAAGAGGCCTCTCTTCAAGGGGATTTTTCATCACTGCAGCAGTTCCCCTGCTCACGTCAGAAAGCATTCCAGTGTTAGATAGATCCCCGCCACAACGGAGAAATTGTACGTACGAGGCTGAAATCACACAAACATCGTCGTGAATCGTACAGGACTCGGTGTAGCCGATAACAAAGGGGCACTGGAGCGACTGCGCATGAGCTCGGATCTGAATAGCCAAGACGATTAGCGTCGGCTAGCAAGTGACTCACAATATCGCCATCAACCACCAAAGTCGCTCGCTTCACGCACCTCTTCGCGGAGTTCAAGCCACCACGAGTCTCGCGTTTCCTGGTCAGCCAGCTTCGTAGCCAACTTGCCCAGATATTTCACCGAGCGAGCACTGACAATCCCAGCCAGGCGGATTCTTGTCGCTGGGTTAAATACTTTCAGTGTGATCAATTGCACCTCCTGCAAACCACAAGCATCAGTCACCAAGATGTCGATACCTACAGAGCAACCAGATGCAAACTCACATCATGGGCGGAGATGTTGAACGCCTCGGGCGCCTTGATCGACTTCAGCACGCGCCGTGGGAAGTACCGCGGGGACACCAACGCTTCCACGTTGTCTCCTCCACCCATGAGGTCGTCCTTGCCGATCTCCACCTTCAACTCACTGTCGTGGCCACCATCCTCGCTGTGAGTTCGCTGTTGGCCGTTGCCACTTTCGCCCGATGTCACTTCATTCTTCCCCACAGGCGTAATGAAGCACGCAGTGCCACACGCACGCGCTACCAAGCCACTATCTCCTTCCACATCAAAGAACTGCTTGTAGGCCAACACTGCGTTGCCTCCGAGCTCCAGCGCCTTCTTGCCAACCTGCACAAGCACCACCCGACGTTACATAAGGCCCAATTCAAGTTCACCTCTTCTCCAGCTAGCCCTTACCAGCGTCACGACCTGCGACGACAACTTATACAACAACAGCTGTCTGTGCTCGTTACTCCTCCTCGAAGTACGGAAGTTGTCACTCCACGAATATTCCGGGTCGGCGTGCACCACCAGCTCCTCGACAAACCCCAGCATGCTCTCTATCCGGTACAAACTCGGGTCCAGCGTGGAAAGCCCGAAGAACTGCACACCGGCCGAGGATTCTCGGAAAGGATTGACGTCTCCAAAGTACTGCAGGCGGATCACGAGGCTCAGCTCGCAGCGCACGCCCAGCAGCGTGTCGTAGACCGGGAACCAGCCCTGGATGACGTGGCCGTCCCGCATGAGCAGGCAGTTGAGGTCCACGTATACGATGCCCACGGTGGCGTCCGTCGTGTACACGTCGTGGTCCATGAGCTTGAACTCGATGGGCTGGCTCTGCAGCACCGAGTCGTCGGCCACGTCGAAGCGGAACTCCTCGTCCCACTTGGGGTTCAGCGTCTTCTTGGACACCGACGACTTTGCCTCAAAGCTCGCGAACGTGATGCCCACGTACGCGTCCGCCAGCTTGCTCGTGCGGTCCACCACGGGCATGTCGCGCGCCTCCACCAGCCGGATCTTGATCGTGCACGGCATCTTGACCACGACGTGCAAGATGAGCTTATGCTCAACCGGGCGTATTGTAATGTCCTGTTCGTATTTTAACGTCGTATGTAGCCATCTGTACGTAAGCGTCTAAAAACGTCATTTCTTTTTGGCTAAGATGCTGGTACTGGCTATTGCAGTGCTAGCTTTGCTGTGGCTTGTGGCGAGAGCGCTGGGCGTCGTCGGAGGACGTGCATTCTCTCTGGATGCCAAGGTGGTGGTGATCACTGGTGCGGCGAGCGGCATTGGCCGGAGACTGGCGCGCAAGGTCTTCGCGGAGGCCGAGAATGTGACGCTGGCGCTGCTGGACGTGGATTTGGAGGCGCTTGAGAAGCTGCGGGTGAAGTTGCTAGAGGGCGGGGAATCAGGCAAAAGGGTGTTTGCGTACGGGTGTGACGTGTCGGATCATCGGTGAGATGGCTACAGTATTGGAATGCTGTTGGAGAAGGATACATTTTGATGGAAATCATGGCGTGCAGAGCGGTGGACGAATGCATGGCTCGCGTGGTCGAAGATGTTGCACCGAAACACGTCGAGGTGCTGGTAAATAATGCAGGTGGGAAGCGAGTGGGTTCTGAGAAGGTTGATGTTTTCTGATATGCTGATTGATTGTGTTGTTGTCGCTAGGTGTTGTGGCAGGACGGCCGCTCGTGGACTTGACGCCTGAGCAGGTGCAGAAGACGTTCGCAGTGAATACGCTGGCACACTTCTGGACGGTAAAAGCAGCTCTACCGTCCATGAAGAAGGCACCGGAGGCGCTGCTGGTGACCGTGTCATCTGTCATGGGCATGACGAGCAGTGCCGGACTGACCGACTACTGCGCGAGCAAGGCGGCCGTGAACGCCTTCCACGAAGCTCGTAGGTCAATTGATCTGGTGGTTGCGTGTGTGGTTGCTGCTGCAACTTTGTTATTGATTTGTGTTCTTTTTGGATGTTGGTATGCAGTGCGGTTGGAGCTTTGGAGAGACAACGTGAAGACTATTCGGACGTTGCTGGTGTGTCCTGCCGCGGTCGACACGGGCATGTTTGCCGGGGCGCTTGCTGGGAACGATTGGGCGCTCAAGATCTCGCACTTTTTCATCCCGATGTTGCCCGAGTCCGAAGTGGTTGACACGATCTATCGCTCCATGCGGCGCGGCGACGAGCTGCTGGTGTCGTGCTTTTCGGGGTGGCGAGGAGTTGTGCTGTCGTGGGCACCTGTTGTTTCGCGGCTCCTGCCAGTATCGCTGTATGACGTGGTGGTTAGTTTAGGTGGAGGCCTCCATGGTATGGACACGTTCGTGGGTAAGAACCCGGCACGTGACAAGGAGAAGGTGAATTGAACCGAAGTGAAGATGCTACACTTGCTTTCTGAAAGATCAAAACTTGAAGGATGAAATTTGTATTGCGAACGTTTGTGCAGGGCTCGCTCTGATGCCTTGTAGACATGTTTCACAGTGTAGAAGAACTCTCTCCGACTGACTGTGTGTCTTGCCTTCCTCAGATGTAGTAGGAGCTAAGCGCTTATCAGATAAAGCTGCAGCTTGTGACGCCGTTCTTGGAGATCATCGGTGTGGTCGATGCCAAAATCGTTGTTGAGCAGCATGCTGAGATCGCTGATCTGACGGTGGCTCCATCTTTTCAGCGAAATCATCCCTCACCGCTTTTTCCCAGCGCTGCAGGGCTTGCCGGGAAAAAGCGGTGAGGGATGATTTCGCCAACTTGGAGAGCAGGAATGGGATGACGTGGTTCTGGTGCATTTGGCAGCACATTCCCGTGGCCCGGCGACGCCTTCACAAAGCGGTGAAAATTGCGTGAGAAACCGGCCAAAAAACTGTGGACGGCGCGATGGTTGAGTACAGCCGCTCGGATGTTGGAGCGTTGCGTTCGTCAATACTTGCGCAGTTTTGACCCCAGTCAGTTGCACCTGTGCATGTTGGACATCCTGCCTTGCTTGTTGGACATTCTGGTCGATACGAAGCAGCTGTTGAACGCGTTCCTCCGACAGCTGGAGCTGCTCCTGGAAACGCTGTTCAGACTGCTGGAGCTGCTCCTGGAATCGCTGCTCCAACTGCTGGATCTCGTCGCGGAGTTCCTGCTGAGACTGCAGCATCTTCGACGTGCTAAATAGCTCTAAAGCTGTCTGTGACGGGGCCTGCTCGAGATTGAAGACTTATGTCGGGGGCTTTCGGCCTGTAGTCTCCGCCCAACGTGCTTGAGGTTTTCACTCGGGGAATTCTTTCAAGAATGAGCCCTCTTACCGGAGTACTAGCACCAAAACTGATGGAAACCGAGTTGTGATCGCATTTGATCGTTGAGAGGTATGGGAAGAGGTCTCTTTTAGGTTGTGATTCGAGACAAGGACCCGCCAAAAGAAAGACAATTATTTGTCAATATCGTCAATTTTGCCAAAACATGTCGCTGAGTGCCAAGGAAGAGGTGCGTCATCGCTTCCCGACGCCTGAGCTCTTGCGCTCGCTAACCGCCATGCACCTACTGATCTGCCCCCCTCACAGGTCTGCATCGTCGACGAGGGCAACAACGTTGTCGGCAAGGCCGACCGCGCTGTCATGGTGAGCCTCCTTCTCGATCTATTATTTTCATTTTCACTTCGGCAGTATTTATCCGGCTTGCTGTACTTCCCGACCCACCAAGCGCGCGTTCAACTTGCCCCACCGCGCGTCCTACATCGTCATCAAGAACTCGAGGTACGGGGTCCGTCCGTTTGAGAGCTTTGAGCGATCGTCGAGACTAAGTATTTTGTTGCTGGTATTTCGTTAGTGGCCAGTACTACGTGCAGCGCCGCACGATGATCAAGGACTATTGCCCGGGGATGCTGGATCCGATGACCGGTGGAGTGGTGCAGTTCGGCGAGCCCATGGACGTGAGCGCCGAGCGTGAAGCCGAAGAGGAGATGGGCGTTAAGAACACGCAGCTGCGCTACCTGGTCACCTTTTACTATGGTGATGACTATAGTCGTGTGTGGGGCGGGCTTTTCGACTGCACGTTCGACGGTCCACTGGTGCTGCAGAAAGAGGAAGTAGACGAGGTCCTCAGCATGACGGCAGACGAGATCCTTGCACGCCGCACAGAGTTCACTCCTGATGGCATTTTTGCGTTTGAGAAATACCTCGACTTCATCAAGGCTGAAAGCAAGTAGAGAGAACCAGCGAAATGGGGTAAATGGTTGATTCACCTGAGCGACATTGACAAGCTATACAGGGGTCCGGCGATCGAGCTGCACTTAAGAGTGATGGGTCTTTGCTTTCTTCTAGGTTGGAAAAGTCAACAGCGAGCAGGACACGACGAAAAGGCAGTCAAGTTTAATTGAAACTTCGCGAGTCCAGCAAATTGCAGCACAAACAATTACGGGAAAAGCGAGCAACATTTGAGCCTTTGATGACGACGATCCATTTCAACTGCACAACAGCTATCTTTTTCAGATGGACTGAGACAGCGCTCCAGGTTTCTCTCGACAACGACTCGAAGCACTCAGTTCGTCTCAGAATCAAGCTCCGAGTCGGAGGAAGAGACGTTCGCTGATCGATGACGAGGCGATGATTCGATGCCGGTGTTAGTTAAGCAGGCGCTCCAGAGGTGCGTGATATGTTTTCGGAAGCCAGTCGTTGCACAGAGACAAAACCGGGCTGCATGGCAAAGTTTTTTTCAACTCGCTTCGTTGATGGTGACAGGGCAGCTTTTGAAGAATACACGCAAAGCGATCCAGCAGTTCAATCAGTCCATGATCTTCTGCAGGGCTGCCTTTGCCCAATCGCCACCGAGGTAACCCAACGACTTCCACGAGGCTACCGTGATAAGTAGCATGATCAGTGCGGCATCAATAACATAATTATTGTGTTGGTGGGTCCGAATATGGTGTGTGATACGGCAACAACCTCCGCGGCATACTCAAAGGATAGAACCCGCGGATGGGGATATTCTCAGCCATCAAGTTGCAGCTCTTCAAACGAAGTTCAAATAATATGATGAGGTCAATGTACGCTTCGCGCAACCCTCTCATTTTCCTGTAAGTGGGTTGTTTGACGCTCGTGTTAAGTACTTGGCGACTTCCATCAGTCTTGGCAGTCTGCGGTCTCCTACGCTTGATGGTTAATGAAGGATAGTGACCACAAGTTATCGTCTCTCCGATCCCCCTCACAAAGACCAGGTCCTGGCCACTCGAGCTCATTCTCCAAACTGCATTATAGACCGAAGACCCCTCTCGAACTCTACTCACTCCACAACTCCGTGCGCGGCAACTGCAGACTCGATCCGCGACAAGAGTAACTCGGCATCTTCGCAGCAACTCCAGCAAGCGGCATGAATAATCTAAAGCCGACGCCGCCTATGGATTTCGTGCAAACAGCACCAGCTATTGTCGCTGGCACACCGCTGGACGAGCTTGACATTTACAGGGCCTTCATGGACGAGGTGAACCGGTTCCGTTTGCACAAGGCGAACCCTGTCGCAGTGACAGCACGAGATGTGGCTCGCGCTACACTTCGCAAGGCCACCGTAATCCAGGAGCACTTGATGGTGCTGTATCCCGATCGCCAGGTTCCACCATGGGCTGTCGACCCCCGCCAGAAAGTGGAGCAATACCAGCAGGACACTCAACACCAATTTCAGCAGTTCCAGCAGGACGTTCTAGCCCGAATTCAGCAGTCGGAGCAGCGGCTCCAACAGCAGCTGGAGTGGATCGAACAAAGTGTGAGGCAGGACATCCAGCAGATGCAGGTGCAATTGACTGAGACTGCAACAGAGCGGCAAATGACCAACGAAGAGCTGCAAGATATTCAAGCTGCTGGACTGCGCGATCGTGTCTCGTACGACCAGTTTCAACGCTTCGCGAAGGTGACACCAGGCCTCGGGAAGGGGCTTCCAGGTGTGCCAGCTCCGGTCAATCCCCTTCCTTTGCTCCTGATTGGCGACCACGTTCCTCACCGCTTTTTCCCCTCAACCCCGGCAGAACTGTTCAATTGGAGCCACCAGCAGATCAACGCGCTCAGCATTATACTGAACAACGACTTCGGCATCAAGCGTGCTGATAGTCTCGACGAACGACGCCACAAGCTGATGGAGTATCTGATCACCGGTTAGCTCCTGCCGCAGCCACACAATATCAAGTGCAACCTGCAGACGTGTGCTGGTAATACTGCGATAAAAATGACCAGCGAAACGAAAAGAAGGAGAGAAGTCCTTCGACACTGTCAAGTATGACTACAAGGCAACAGTGCGAACCACGTATGTAGTGCACAATTTTTCTGCAATAAACAATTTCATCCTTCAAGTTTTGATCATTCATGGCGAGTTCGGCATCTCCACTTCGGTTCAATTCACCTTCTCCTTGTCACGTGCCGGGTTCTTACCCACGAATATGTCCATACCATGGAGACCTCCACCTAAACTAATCACCACGTCACACAGTGATACTGGCAGGAGCCGTGAAACAACAGGTGCCCACGACAGCACAACTCCTCGTCACCCCGAAAAGCACGACACCAGCAGCTCGTCGCCGCGCCGCATGGAGCGATAGATCGTGTCAACCACTTCGGACTCGGGCAACATCGGGATGAAAAAGTGCGAGATCTTGAGCGCCCAATCGTTCCCAGCAAGCGCCCCGGCAAACATGCCCGTGTCGACCGCGGCAGGACACACCAGCAACGTCCGAATAGTCTTCACGTTGTCTCTCCAAAGCTCCAACCGCACTGCATACCAACATCCAAAAAGAACACAAATCAATAACAAAGTTGCAGCAGCAACCACACACGCAACCACCAGATCAATTGACCTACGAGCTTCGTGGAAGGCGTTCACGGCCGCCTTGCTCGCGCAGTAGTCGGTCAGTCCGGCACTGCTCGTCATGCCCATGACAGATGACACGGTCACCAGCAGCGCCTCCGGTGCCTTCTTCATGGACGGTAGAGCTGCTTTTACCGTCCAGAAGTGTGCCAGCGTATTCACTGCGAACGTCTTCTGCACCTGCTCAGGCGTCAAGTCCACGAGCGGCCGTCCTGCCACAACACCTAGCGACAACAACACAATCAATCAGCATATCAGAAAACATCAACCTTCTCAGAACCCACTCGCTTCCCACCTGCATTATTTACCAGCACCTCGACGTGTTTCGGTGCAACATCTTCGACCACGCGAGCCATGCATTCGTCCACCGCTCTGCACGCCATGATTTCCATCAAAATGTATCCTTCTCCAACAGCATTCCAATACTGTAGCCATCTCACCGATGATCCGACACGTCACACCCGTACACAAACACCCTTTTGCCTGATTCCCCGCCCTCTAGCAACTTCACCCGCAGCTTCTCAAGCGCCTCCAAATCCACGTCCAGCAGCGCCAGCGTCACATTCTCGGCCTCCGCGAAGACCTTGCGCGCCAGTCTCCGGCCAATGCCGCTCGCCGCACCAGTGATCACCACCACCTTGGCATCCAGAGAGAATGCACGTCCTCCAACGACGCCCAGCGCTCTCGCTACGAGCCACAGCAAGACCAGCACAGCAACTTCTAGCGCCACCCTTTAAAGACGACAGGACCATTACGCCCGTTGACTAACTTGCCACTTCATGCAGCACTATGTGTACCACACCCGCTATGCAACCTCGAAGAGGTAACCTCCATATTCGCATTCCGCGCCATTCCCGAGCGGTAGGCTCGCATGCAGCTTCGACGCGGGAGCGCGGCGTCCAGCGGCCCTCCAGCGCCTCCACTATGGACGCAACTCGGTTCGTCGCCTCCCTCTTCCTCCCAAGCTTCCTCCAGCAGCTCGCCACCTCCTCCAGCCGCGCGCTCCGGCCACGCCATGACGCTCCTCCCTCCCACCAACAGCATTTTGCTCTTCGGCGGCGCAGACGGCAAAGTTTTCTTCGATGACGTGTTTCTACTTGAACCAGCAAGTTACGCGAGCTCCAACAGTACACGATCTAGCTGTGCGGCGACTCGCAGGCGCAGAGAAGGAGATATACAAGAAACAAGCCAAGACGTGCGGTGGAAGAGGCTCGTGGTGTCCCGAGGCTCGACTTTCAGCTATCAGTCGCCACGCTCGCCTTTGTATGCCAGTACTGGACATGGTGCAAGTCCTACGGCTGGCGGATCGGGCAGTGTACCGACGTTCCTGCACCCAGGAGGAGGCAGGGATTATCATAGTATGCACTACGTACAGAGCTCGGAGGAGGAAGAGAGGGCGAGAGGGATGAGGGTCCTAGTGGTAGGGAATGTCGTAGTGGCTAGTGATGAAGCTGCTCGTGGGGCAGGCACGCAAGCCGAGGCTGGAGCTGCTAATGCAGCGATGGCGTTTGATGCACTGACGCTCAGGGTGGAGGAGTTGAGAGTGAGACAGCCGCTGCTGGAGGCGCAGTGGGAGCCAAGACGTGTGGATAGCGCGAGTATGTGGAAACCGAGGGCGAGACACGCGCACAGCAGCGTCGTTGTCGGAGGCGAGCAAGTTTTCGTCTTCGGAGGCAAGGACGCCACGTCGGCCACGTTTTTCAACGATATTTTCTACTACGACGCACCATTGAATCAGTGGGTTAAACCCACGGTGGACCCAACGGGGCAGCTGCCGCAACCGAGAGCGTTCGCGGGTCTCACGGCGAGTGAAGACGGCAACACGTTGTTTTTGTTTGGTGGCACGGATGGGAAACAGGAATTTGGATCGCTCTTCCTGTACGACGTGGCGCTTTGCCGATGGGACTCCCTTGCGGGTGCAACGCTCGGGGATAGACCGTCGTGTCGAATTAATCACTCGCTCACGTTCGTGGCGCCTAACCATTTGGTGCTGTTTGGAGGACGGCGGCGCGCTATGCGCCAGAACGAGCTCTTCATTTATAACGTGAACACACGTGCTTGGCGTCTCGTTCACGCTGGCCACAACGACGACGGACTAAGGAGCAGCCGACGCAGGAGTAGCCAGACGACTTCTGATGACAAAGTTCCTGCTGGAAGGACAGCGCACGCGACGGTATTATTTCGCTCAGAACTCTCGGGCCCTAACGCTGTCCAAAAGCTGCTTGTCTTCGGCGGCTACGCTGGCTCGCATCAGTGGTTGGACGATCTGTACTTACTCTCACTACCCCAAGCTGTGCTGATGCAGCCACCGTCAGTAAGCAGAAGCTCTTCCGGGTTGACTGCTGGATCTCGTAAGTCGCGCAACTCCAGGATAATATGGATATCTGTAAAATGCTGTTCTAACAGCATTGCTGTGTGGTTATTTTACAGAGCGGACTCGACCACTGCGAGGCTCTTCCAGCGAAGTAGAAGCTGCTGCCCGCGTGGCACTATCAGCTCCCCAGCAACCAAT
This sequence comes from Phytophthora crassamura, assembly GCA_033557995.1. Taxonomy (NCBI): domain Eukaryota; phylum Oomycota; class Peronosporomycetes; order Peronosporales; family Peronosporaceae; genus Phytophthora; species Phytophthora crassamura. Next base: position 1,382,942 of record JAUCED010000018.1, read on the forward strand.
CCAGAAGTGTCGATCGTCTCAGCCCACCCGCCTGGCTCAGGTTCCTTCCCAGTCGCTCAGCTTACTCCAACAATCTACATCACGAATCGAAGACCCACCACAATCTTCACAACTGACTCAGCCTTTGCAGGAGCCGCCTCCGCAGCCAGTTGAGTCCGAAACCCGGCCATCGCAGGCGAATCCAGAACAGCTTCCGCCAATGCCGCAAAACTCGAGAACACCAGTGGTGACTGCGAACTCTCCGTCAAGGGAGCCCCAGCCAAGTGAATCATCGCGAGTTGATGCGATTCAACGAGCGACAGCAATTACCACCGGAAGTGGCGTCCTGACGGACATTACAAACCAACCAACAGCCAGCTCGCAGAAACAGCAGCAGCCGGTGGCGCCTCACCCCGCTGGCGCAACTACGACAGACGCAGCATCCTCGGGCTCACTAAAGAAGCACAAACGCCGCCGACTCATAGAGGATAGCCAAGACAGCAGCAATAGTAATAGCAACAGCAGCAACGGGAGCACTGAGCTGACGACAGCGCAAGTGGGGATCCAGACCATGCTACTGCAGCTGCTCCAGCATCAGCCACGAGTGGAAGATACGCTTGCTCGTATTCTGTCAATGCTCACGAGGGAGCAGACAGCTCAAAACCAGCAGAGCATGAACCAAGACACGTTGATGCGAGTCCACAGCGAGGAGCAGAGCAAGCGTATCGAAGCTGCAACCCGGCGGAACGAGGCGTTGGAAGGACGTCTTGCTCGCTGTGAGACCGAGAGGGCTGCGCTGCACGAAAAACTGATGGCGCGCGAGACAGAGCTCTATCTGCATAAGCACAGCCTCGAGGCGGCGATTCCGCCGTTGAGTGCCCGCGTAGAGGCCATTGAATCCTCCCACATACAGCAACTCAACGTGTCACGCATCATCGAGTCCAAGATATCGGCCGTTCACGACTTCATGGATGAACTGCGCAACGCTGGAGGCGAGGGCACGGAGGCTGACGACTCTCCTCAACGACAACTAGGGTACGTGGTATCTTGCGATTCTGCATTTTGATTTTCATGTTCTTGGGGGTCTGCTCGATGGTGCAGCGTGCGTTAAGAGAGTAACCATGCTGCAACCAGAGCACAATGGTTGGATGGCCCCCGTACATTGACTACGGAGCCTCAAAACCTTTCGTCATGATCTCCTGATGACTTTGGAGGGGTAGAATTCCCTTCAAGGACAGATACGGATCGTACATTTTTCCTGACACGATCTAGCGTAATGAAAGCAACACTAACTCTCTTTGCTGTGCAGGCGGATGAATGATAGCGTGGCAACACAGCCGACTCCATCGCCGCCTAAGCCATTGCTGTACCCGCAGCGCGTCGTACTGGCCTTGGAAGAAAAGATTCGAGTGATGCAGTCGGAGAAGGAGGCGCTCGAAGCACAAGTAAGTACAGTAGCTACGATGAGCTTTCGTTGGGGGGTTTGCGCATTAACCACTGAATTGTGATGCTTTGTGTAGGCGAAGGAGATGTCAGAGAAGTTGAGGCGGGTTGAAGGAAGGGAAGCGCAGGCACGGCAATTTCTTTCCTCGTGGTGCCAAGGCGACAACCCGGTGCCAGGACCCGCTGCAAATGCCCCAACAGCAGAACTCACCCAGATGGAGTCTGCAAACCCTGGCACGGACAAAATGACCAACAGTGCCGAGAGCTGAGAAAATGTTGTAACCTATGATAATGTCCACACAATCAGCTGCCGTTGTACGCTACGCTAGCAGGAGGATTTCTTACGGAGTGGGCTTCGGGAAGTTCATCTCGTTCAGAATGGTGCTGACAGGTCCAGCATGGCCGTCTTGAGACGCGAAGGACTCCAGCAAGTTGGACAGCAGATTGTAGTCCAGATCCAGCGGTTTGGCGGACGAAAAGGATGCAGACCCAACGTCGGGCGCCTCTTCTTCTTGGAGGGACGACGAGGCCTCCTTTGCGTCGTCCTCCACTTCTTCGAAGCGCGAAAAACTCTTTGCGACCTTGGTTCCTGCCAACTCCGCCTCCATTTCCGCCATGGCCTCATCCAAGGCAAAGGCGTCGTCGTCGCCGGTTCCTTCCTTGTCTGATTCATCGTCACGGTCGCTCTGGCTGGGCTCATCCTCGTCCATAAAGTGTTCACCCCAGGGTGCATCCAAGCCCGCAGCACCTTTGCCTTTCGCTTCTTGGCCATTTAGAATATCCATAAAAGAACTCATGTCGAACTGGATAGGCTCTGCTCTTTCCACGCCTTCCACGCCAGAGACTCCATCTACGAACTTGCCAAACATGGCAGCCATGCTCTGCAGCTCGTCGGCTCCCCCAGGAGTAGAGCTGGCTCCGGCCATAGCAGCACGCTGGAGTTGGCTTTCCAGCGTGTCGGGGTGCACATACAGCCACGAGTCGTCGTCGTCTGGCTCAATCGGCAGCGCCGAAAGCTTTGCACCTTGTTCTTGTAGAGTTTCTTCAATAACCGCTTTCCATGGTCGACCTAGCTGGTTTTCACCTCTCCCAGCATACAACAGCTCCATACCACACGCTAGCTTAACGCCAATGTTCGCTGCCTGTGCGTCCGGGTGTTTGTTCTCTTCATCCTTGTTGCCTTCCAGCACGCGATAGCGTTCATCTCGACGAAGGAAAGGTTTCGGAGGGAAGAACGGCTGCTGCTTAAGCTGCGCGAACATCGCTCTTGAAAAAGTGACCATTTGTTCCACCACTTTATCTCCTGGCGGCATGAATGTAGCCATCTTGCCACACACCAGCCCCGCCTGTTTCGGTTCACGGTAGTAGAACGCCTCCACCGCCGGGCTCACGAGTTCTCCATTAGCCACCAACACCCTGGCAACTCTTTCCGGCAACAAGCACCTCACGCGATGATGGTTGTTCCGCAAGTAAGCTGGCACCTCGTCCAGCTTGTGTTGAATCAGGCGCTGCACTGCCGCACTGGCCTCGGTCTTCACACTCGCTTCCAGTATCTGCTGTAATGCGTCTTCATCATATAAGTCTCCTTCTTTGGCTCTCATACCTCCAGCACCAGCGGGTGGAGCAATGTGCAGCTTCCCGTTTACAACAAACACTCGGCGATCGCTGTCTTCAGGGGTGACCCAATCGGGCAGCGCCTCGGCACTTTCAATGAGCAAAAACTCTCCGTCCGTGTCAGCGACGCGTCCTATGACACCAGGGAACTGCTTGGTGATGTCAAAGATCAGCTTGGCGATGACCCACTCGTCCTGAATTGCATCGCCGACGCTGGTTCTTCCTGACAGAATATAAGGCCAATTGCTGCCCCGGGAAAATTGGAGATGGAAGCGGTGCCTGTGCCAGAGAAACCCTTGCGTCTGCTGAGTCGCGAAGGCTAAGATGTTGTTGCACTGCTTCTCTGCGGCCTGGTAAAGCTGCTCAGGAGTCTGCTCGGCGCCTGGGGTCGGCAGAAAGAGGCAGTAGCGCGCCTCGTTGTCGTCCACGGATGGTGGCGGGAAGAGCTCCATTGGCGAGTACCGTAATGGTTTGTTTTTGTGTCGGATTTGTGGCGTTAGGCTATGTCGTAAAAAAGACGCTCCCAATTACCACTCCATTCCAGAATAATAGGTCTCTAGGCCCTTTTCTACTGTTCCGGAATAATAGGTCTCCTACTTCAACTTAATCTAACTATAGTAGGGTGCGCTGGACGGGGATGAAGCCAAGATGATAGCGGCTGTTGTCGGCGAGCAAGAGATCCGGACGGGGAGTCTTCCCTCACGCTCAAGCCGCTGCTTACCCATGTGAGGTGGCTTGAAGTCGTTGTCACCGTCGGCCTGGACACACAAGTCCATGCAACTCTGCAAACTGAGGAACGCAGCATTTAGCACGCGCGGGGAAGCTCCCAGTACGCCTCCGTCGTAGCCGCGATCAATTCGTCGATGTTCCGAGCTGTTTTTTCTCTTTGTCGAGCCTGGATTGAAGTGAAAATCCCCAAGTCGCAACAGTTCAAATCGGGACTGTTAGGCGGTTGGCACCGCAGTTCCACCGGCATGCCACAGCGTTCTACAGCGGCAGCAAACTCGGGGTCGGATGATGGAATGTGGGCTGGGGCATTATCCTGCTGAATCACGACTCGATCACGGCTTGGCCATCGAGCGCAGATAGAAGGGAGCACCTCTGCAATAAGCTTCTCTCTGTAGGTCGACTTCGTCACAGACACTTCCTTCGTCTCCAATGTACCGGCTGGCCTGCGTTTACTAGAGCGCTGAGCTGCGACCTGCTCAGTGAAGGCCCAAATGCCGAGCTTACCGTCGAACTGCTCGCCGTCGGGCCCACCGCGGGGTCTTCCTACTGCCAGCCAGCATCATGACGCGCGTGACGAACCGCCTGCTTTTGACTCTCCGTGTAGGCGCAGGCTCATCGGGTAGCAAGAGGAATCGGCGACGGGGTTGCGTAATGTAAAAGATCTTTTCGTCCACGTGAATCATGTTGAACATGGCTGAGTACTGCATGGTCTTCCGATCAATGTGGGCCATGCAAAATGCTCGTCTTCCACGCTTGTTGTCCTCGGTCAACAGCGGACGGAGTACACTGCTGTGAGAGCGCAGGTTTCCTCGCTGCAACTCCCGGAACAGCGTAGTAGAAGCAAGGCCACACGCCTCAGCTGCTGCCCGAAACGTAGACCGGCGGTTGACTGGAGTGCTCCGCAGCAGCTCAAGCTGCTGGCTGCGGTCCTGATGTCTACGACCGCTGTAATGCATCCGATTTGTTGCTCGATATACGCCGGACTGTCGCCACTCGACCTCGGCTCGCTTCCAAACGCGACGCACAGTATTTGGGTGAAGGCCCAGAAGCGTGGCAACCTCTGCCTTTGCTCCTTTGCGTGGTGAATTCCCATTGAACCGGCTCAACAAAGCCTGTACAATCTGGTCGCTCTCGCGGGTCGTCAAGTGCCTCGTGCGTCGACGTGAAAGAGGGTTGCTGCTCTCGTTGGGCGCGGCTGCAATGACCAATATCCTGGGCGTAGTGGACGGCGTTAAGGCCGACATCCCGTCCAGTAGCATCCCGTCTGGGAGCGCCGTGGCCGACAACATCACTTCCGACTCCGTGGGGCCCTGCGTGGCGCTCAGCATCGCGGTCGGCCGCATCGTGACCACCCTGGAGGCCGGCAACGTCATGGCCGGCGGCATGATGGGGGCGGGGGCGTGTCCGGCAGCGTCATGTTCAGCGTCGTGGCCTGCAGCATCGTGGCCAGCCTGGAGACCGACAACGCCATGGCAGGCAGCGTGGTGGTCGGGGTCGTGGTCGGCAACGGTGTGGTCGACAGCGTGGGCTTCAGGGGGCATGGCACGGTGGTGGTGGTCATCCCGGCGGTTTAATTGGGAGGCACTTGAGGTAGGAGGGGCGAAATGCTTAGTGAGCTTTTCCTTATGACAGCGAAAGAACGACGAGGCAGGGCAGCTTGGGCGGTTTGGCGCCAAAACTTGGTTCTCAGAAAAGCCGGACACACCAAACGACTGGTGACGACGAGCTACGTCTTTTGGTACCAGTCTCACCAGTATCTGTTATGAATTGGTCTTAGTTTCGCGTCTTGTTTTGATAGAGACCTATTATTCTGGAATGGAGTGGTAATTAGGTTGGCTGGCTATTGTCGAGAGTGACGGTGCTGTTTACTTTTTATAAGCAACGCGCGCTCTGTAACAAACATACTGTTTGGAAGAAGCGTACAAAAATGAACAAGTTTAGGTCATGAGAATTTTGGGTGTTGGTTTTACTGTTCTATCGGAGAGCAAGTTGCATGGAGGTTGCACTGTTGAACCTCCACGCGGTGATTAGCATGGTGCTTCGTCTCGCGTGTCGCTCAGTTGCGGCTCGCTCTATCCATATCACAACGCGGGTTACCTCCTCTTCGCTCCCGTGGCTCCGTCGCACTCGATGCAGGTGTACAAAATTCCAGCGGAATGTTGTACATTTTTATTCCAGCATCGGAATGGACGATGAATACCGCTGTTTCGCCCAAAAGTGGCTTGCAGTCGTCTGGGCAAGCGATCTGTGTGCTCTCTACGGTTGTAACATGCATATCGACGAAGCTCTTCGCCGCGTACTGGCAGCTTGCTGTTTTGCACGCCGTCGGCAACAGATATAGATAGGACATGCCGGCTCTTGACCGCAAAGCAAGCTAGCCGATAACTTAGGGACAGCATACCGATCTCATGCTCAAGAAAAATCGTTACTTACAGGAAATCGATCAAACGCGAGGATTGCCCACGAACGAGAAGCTTTGTCACCAGCGCTAAGAATTTTCTCACGCTGCGTTTACGGTACAGTACGTACAGAAGTACCAGTTCTTTGACAGCGTACGCACCAGAATCGTTATGATGAGCAACGATGGTGCGAACCTCAAGTCAGCAACGCGTGAGCTCTGCTTGTAACTTCATTTCCAAACTTCCTGGCACCTGAAACTACTTACCCCACCCGACGGTATGAAAATCCACCATATCATTGCAGTAGCGGTGATACTCGCTCAAGCCTCAGCTGCCTCCAACACGACCGACTTGAACGGTTGGTTCCCCTGTTCCGACCTCACCTTCTCCGACGAAGGAAGCTCCCACCAAGATGCCGAGTGTGCAGTGTACAACGCGCCGCTATGCTATCCTGGCATTTGCGAGGCACCCGAGTCTGTGAACCCGAAGGTTGACATCTTCGTCAAGCGCTTGCCGGCTACAGCAGGCGACCCCGCGGCTGCTTCCAACGTCTGGCTGCTTCAAGGCGGGCCTGGCTTCTCATCCACTGCAAGTAAGTGATCGGTTCACAGGTTTCTTTTAGGACGTTGTGCTCATATTGATCGTGTCGATTGGCGTTGCTGTGCATGTAGTGGAGACGGATATGGTGACATTGCATTCTCAGCTGGAAGGGGCAGTAAACGTGTACACGATGGACCACCGCGGCACCGGACGCAGCACGCGGTTTGACTGTGTGGCGTCACAGGTGACCACGACGGGCTCCCCCTTTGGCAACGAAATCGACCCATCCGAAGTCGCAGCATGCGCGGAAGATCTCCAGAACAAGTACGGAGATCTTGCCTCCTTCTCCCTGACGACGGCCGCGACAGATCTTGCGACCTTCATCTCCAAGTTCACGAACGGTGAGAGTACGATCGTGTACGGCGTGAGCTATGGAACGGCCTTGGTTGAACGGCTCATGCACCTCGCACCGCCCGAGGTGACCGGGTACGCCCTGGATAGTATCGCCACGACTTCGGGTGCGTCTTCTGCCAACGAGTTCCCGTACATATCCAAGTGGGACATTGACTTCAGCGAAGTGGGCGATGCGTTCTTGGCTCTCTGTGAGGAAGAGAGCAGCTGCAAGACTCGGTTCGAGTCCAGTGGCCTCAACAGAACTCTGCAGAGCCTACTCCACCAAGTGGATGCCGAGCCCAACTCGACCTGTGCGGAGATTTTCAACAGCACGAACATCCAGCTGGGCGATGGCCCGCCGTCATTTGGTCTTCGGTTTGCGCTTGGAACGCTGCTGAAGGACTCGTACCTGCGAACGCTCATCCCTCCCATCGTGTACCGAGTCGATCGATGCGCGCCAGAAGATGTCGATGTGTTGAACTACTTCGTTACGACCTTGATCTCGACCGCCACGACCAAGAGCCAAGACGACGCGTTTGCTTCGACACTGCTCTACAGCCTCATCGTGTTCTCGGAGATGTGGGAGTCGCCCACGCCGTCGGTCTCCGAACTGAAAGCGCGATTCGAAGACACGCGGGTTTGTGACCAAGGCGCTTACGCGTTGACCTCGCAGTACTGTGCCTTCTCCAAAGAAAAGTCGGCATCCTGTGAGGAACTCGCTGTTGGCACGTACGACGCACACGGCATCGTGTACGAGCGCGACCAGTACTGGAACAAGACAGCCACGATTCCGCCCCAAGCAAGCGCTCTGTTGCTCAACGGAATGCTGGACCCCCAGACGCCGCACAAATACGCCGAGTATATTTTGGATGCGCTCGACGGGGAGAAGAAGGAGCTGGTGACGTTCGACTACGCCTCGCACGGCACGATAGTGTCAACGCAGATGGTCGCTGGCGACCCGTGGAGTGAGACGTGCGGTATGAAGGTGCTGGCGTCGTACGTGCGCAATGGCGGAGACTTGGGGAAGCTGGACACGTCGTGCGTGGAGGCAATGCCCGCGTTCAATCTGACTACACCCGAGATATATCTGACTGGTTACCTCGGTACGAATGACGCGTATGACGGTTTTTACAACGGGACCTTGAACTGGTTCAGCGCGTAGGCGACGATCACCACCACTCGAATGACAGATCGAGTAGACGGACGGCACTCGAATTTAGGTAGAAACCCCGAAGGCAGGCTCTCCTCCTAAACAACGAATAGAACATGTTGCTGTGAATGTAGCTGTGCTTTTTCTTTCAGGCCACTTGTGCCTCACCCCGACGAGTTATTCCAACACCGCAGCGCAGGACAACACACTGAAGCTGATACTGCTCGCAGTCTGGTCTGATAATGGCCAACGTTTTGCAACGCACTTAGAAAAGTTCTGTCCGCCGCGAAGCTTTTGCACTCTGCGTGGCTCGATCCTGTCAAGCTGGTGGCTGTGAAGCTGTTGATCTTGACGAGCGCTTGGACTCTCGAAGGCGAGCGTCGAGCAGTACCTCATTCTCCAATTTACTTCAAACCCCACCACCTCGTCGCAAGGCATGAGTCTCGCTGGATTCCTTCGTCTGACTGTCATCGCGGCCACCCTCGCGGCCAACGCTGATGGTCAGCTCGCGCTCAACGACGACAACCTCCCGTCCAAGCTCAACTACCAGGCGTACATCTCGCAATTCCCTGCAATCGACGCCACGAAATCGGCCACGCCCGTCGACATCGAGCCGCTCATCCTCGGCGGCAGCATTGTGCCCCCCGGCACCAAGACGTACACGACGGGCGTGCGAGCGACGCTCTCCGGGTCGGACTTTTGCGGCGGCTCTCTCATCACCCCGACGCACGTCCTGACTGCCGCGCACTGTATGGCTGGAGACATTCAATTCGTGTCGGTGGGCACACACTTCTTGAACGGCACCGAGGACGGCGAGCAGATCAAGGTCGTCAACAAGACGCGCCACCCCAAGTACGCGAGCGCGACCAACTCGTTCGACTTCCTGGTGCTGGAGCTCGAGAAGGCCAGCTCCTTCCCGCCCGTCGCATTGGCCAGAGCCGACGACTCGGACGTCGCTGCGGGCGGCAACGCGACGGTCATGGGCTGGGGTGCCACGACGCAAGGCGGCACCCCATCACCGGAGCTGCTGCGTGTTGACGTGCCCGTTGTCAACAACACGGCGTGTACCAAGGTGCTGGAAGTGGACGCCACCATGCTGTGCGCGGGCGGGGAGCTCGACATGGACTCGTGCCAGGGCGACTCGGGCGGCCCACTCATCATCGAGCAGCCAACCGAGGACGTACTGGTGGGTGTCGTAAGCTGGGGCAACGGGTGCGGACTCGCCGGATACCCCGGCGTCTACGCCAGAGTGTCTGTCGCCAAGGAATGGCTGGACAGCATCGCACCGGGCACGACGTTCCGCTAGTTAGAGTAGCTCGCTGGATTGTGTCAAAATTGAAGTTGTCGCTCAACACGGGTAAGGACGATGATGGCTGAAAATCGAGCCGGGGGTCACCTTGAGCCTCTTCCACTGCACGTCTTGGTTTGCTTCTCCTTCTATAGCTCCGTCTCTGCGGCTGCGAGTCGCCGCACAACTAGATCGTGTACTTTTGGAGCTTGCATAACTTGCTGGTTCCAGTTCCTTGAAGAAAACTCAGCCGTCCGCGCCGCCGAAGAGCAAAACGCTGTTAGTGGGAGGGAGGAGCGTCAAGGCGTGGCCGGAGCGCGCGGCTGGGGAAGGTGGCGAGCTGCTGGAGGAAGCTTGGGAGGAAGAGGGAGGCGACGAACCGAGTTGCGTCCATAGTGGAGGCGCTGGAGGGCCGCTGGACGCCGCGCTCCCGGGACGTCGAAGCTGCATGAGAGCCTACTACGGCGCGGAATGCGAATATGGAGTTATTCACCTGTTTTGGCAAACCGGAGGGTCCGAGATAGCGTAGTGTTCCGATATATCGGCCCAAAATGATAGCATAGTTTGATTTGTTCAGCTAATACAGCCCTGGTTTACAGAGCACCATCCGTTTTGCCGCTTCGAATCGGCAAAAGTGAGTGACTTGCCTTCTTCGGCGTACACGAGCTTCCACTAGCTCTCAGTCGCTCATTTCACATTGGACCATGACGTACAGCGACGACTTTCGGTGGAGAGCCGTAGCTCTCATGCATGTCTACGACGTTCCCAGCTCGTACGTATCGGAGCTGTTTGGGCCCAAGCAACGTACGCTTCGACGCTGGTATGCTCTTTTCCTGGAGAAAGGCATCGTCAATGAGAATCAACCCCGAGAAACGTCCGCAAGGTGGCCTCCTGTCGTTTTAGCTGCTGTAGAAGACTTTGTCCAAGCCCACCCAACTTTCTAAATCGAGGAGTTGCGTGAGTACGTGACCATGAACTTTCCCGGTGTGTCTACGGTCTCGACAGCTACGATATGCAGGGTACTCAACTTCGATCTCAACCTTAGCCGAAAGGTGCTTTCGAAAGCGGCTCGCGAAGCCGTACCTGCTGAGATTGAAGGATACCGGGCCAACTTGCTGCCGATTTTCTCCTTCGCAGAGCAGCTCGTTTTCCTGGACGAGACTGCTAAAGACGGACGTCACGCTCAAAGGCGCTATGGCTGGTCGAAGAGGAATACCATAGCGATAGTCAAGATGCCGTTTCGCCGAGGCAAGCGCCTGTCGATTATCGCTGCACTTGATGTGCATGGGTTCTTCGCTTGGGAATCAACGGAAGGGACTTTCACAAGGGAAAGTTTCACGCTGCTTTTCTGAAGCACGTGATTCCTCGCCTCAACCCGTGGCCACTACCTCGCTCCATCGTCGTAATGGACAACGCCAAGATCCACGCTTATCCGGAATTGCAAGATGCGATCCACCAGTGCGGGGCTCGGCTCATTTTCCTACCGCCCTACTGCCCGCAGCTCAACCCGATCGAGTCATGCTTCGGGCTTCTGAAGCGTTGGCTCCAGAAGCACGCCTACTTGGTGTTCCAGCTATACCCGGATCGCGTACTCGACGTCTCGATGCGTGTGTGTACGCGACGTGAGGACAATGGATGTTTTGGCGCCTTTCACCATTGTGGCTATATGGCTACAGGTGTACGACACCAAACGTTCGATGAGCTTATGCAAACAAGCAGTCGAAATGAGTAGATCGCCGTGAAGAATGTCTAGCAATGCAGATGACGTCGGCTTTCCTAGTTAACAATATATTCGCTATCTTTGATCATTCGTCCGACATATCCGACGCCAGCACGTGGGTGGCCATCACCACGGACTTAACTTAGCCCATTGATTCATCTTCTTGGTGATCCTCGTCCTCCATGGCGGCATTTGTCGGCTGCGATGGCGTGAAGTCGTGGTAGATACCGCGCGAAAAAATGTCGTGGTCGGGTAACCCAATCGCACGACGCAGTGACAGGATATCGACTTCAACAGGCATCCACAGCCCATTCAATCGGATCTTGATCACCGCAGTCTGCTCCGTAGTTTCGTGCGCAGCTCCAGTCGCTGCAACGCCTCTCGTTGACGGTCCAGCTCGAGCGCCTGCGCGGTCGTATTGTCCGTTGGCACTTCAAAGGGAGCTGATTTAGGTCTTCTAGCATGCACTACGTTAAGATGATGCGATGTGATTGCACCAAATTGAACCGCATTCGCGGCTTCATAAGCCATTCTCTGCACGCGAGCCTGCTCCACTCGACGTGAAGTTGCGCGGTGGAACTGCTCAGGTTGAGCTGCTCGCTGAACGTAGAGGAAGGCCTCAAACCGAAAGTCCCCAATTTGACGTAAGTCGCCCGGCGTCAGGAGTCTCCAACGATACTGAAGAGTTGCCAGGAAGCTCTCCGTGTTGATCTCTACAAACTTGGCTTGGGAATCATTCTTGGCTCTCTTGAGGTAGACCGAAGTGTCGTCAGGAAGTAACAGAGCCCGTTTAGGCGCTTCAGGGCCGCTCATGATCGCAGCAAACTTGTCAAGACACTTTTCCCGGAAGACAGCGTACCCTTCGCCGACTTCAAACGCCACATCACACTTTCATCCACCTCGTGCTCGTCCAAGTGGCTCTCCCACTCTCACAACCGGTACGGCGCTAGCTCTGGTTGGAAGCGTACCGGTGCCTTCCTCCGGGGATCTCAACGCATCGACCGCCCAAGGCGTCAAGTCGGGGCCATGTTGAGAGCTCACATAAGGTTCAGGCTGCGTAACACCACTAGTGGCAACGCGAGACCGGGGTTCAACGCGAGCTTGGGGGTTGGCTGCGGCAGCATCGTCAATCTCCATGGTGACCCCAAAAAACGATATAGTGGTTGCGAAAGGCAAGAAGCACCAATGGCAGGAAGACTGTGAAATCCAAAGTGATATGTGACCTCCCGTCGATAAGCTTTCCTCTATATCCAGTAGCAGCACAACAAGAGCAAGCATCAATACTAGCAAGTTACAAATAGCACAGCCATATCGTACATCATTGCGCGAGGACGACTCATCATTCGCCACTCGGGGCCAGCATTTTCTTCATCATATTCTTGTTCTTATCCTTCTGCTGCTGGTGCTTCATCGCTGTCGGGGACGACGAGGTCTGGGCAGGCGACGATTGACATGAGTCTTGACGGACGTCGATCAGCCCACATCAGCCATGTGAGCAAAATGCTCTTGCTTCAGCACCTTGCTCTTCTTCACGCTGAGCATCTCTATCTTACTAACGCCTCCTTGATGGTCCATGCAAGAGCTCCCTTCGACGTATTCGCGTCCAGCTCAGTCACCTCGCTGGTCTGATGGAGCGTGTACGCTCGACGAAGCTCTAGTGCCTCTCCTGCTTATCCTTCCTCAGACCTCGAGCGCGATCTTGGCTGCATCCACACTCTTTGCCTGCAGCATGAAAGAAACCAGCGCTTCTAGCGCCACCAGTCGATTTGTGGTGAAGGAGCCGTCGGTGGAGACGGCCATGTCGGACCAGTTGGCGTTATTGCTGTCCTTGCAGCACACGGCCGTGGGCACCCTTGATGATCAGCCTCATGACTTGGACTTCTGCTCCATGACAGCGCGGGTCGAACCTTGATCCTGCCGAAGTCGTCCAACACGTTGGGGGCACGCCAGCGCCGCTGCGTCAGCTACTGCTGGCGAGGGGGAACGATCGATTTGTACCTCCGATTTAAATTAACCTAGTCCTGCGGAGGGTCCGATATGTATATCTGACCCCCTCAGAGATGTCGAGCTAAAACGGGCGGCAAAAAGCTTGAAAACCACAATACCTCTTCGAGGTTGCATAGCGGGTGTGGTACACATAGTGCTGCATGACAGACGTAATGGTCTGTCGTCTTTAGATGGTGGCGCTAGAAGTTGCTGTGCTGGCCTTGCTGTGGCACGTGCTGGGCGTCGTTGGAGGACGTGCATTCTCTCTGGATGCCAAGGTGGTGGTGATCACTGGTGCGGCGAGCGGCATTGACCGGAGATTGGCTCGCAAGGTCTTCGCGGAACGCTGCTGGACGTGAATTTGGAGGAGTTTGAGAACCTGCGGGTGGCGTTGTTGGAGGGAGACGAACGAGGCAAAAGAGTGTTTGTGTATGGATGTGACGTGTCGGATCATCGGTGAGAGAGTTACAGTGAAGGAATACTGTTGGAGAAGACGGGTAAGCCATGGCGAGCAGAGCGGTGAACGAGTGCATAGCTTGCATGGCCGGAGACGTCGCACCGAAACACGTCGAGGTGTTGGTGAATAATGCAACTGCGAAGTGAATTGGTTGGGACGGTTGGTGCTGTACGGCTCACTGGTTGTGTTGTTGATGTTGCTCGCTCTTGGACTTGACGCCTGAGCAGTTGCACGACGTTTGCAGTGCAGTTGAAACCTTGGAGACAACGTGAACATCGCTGTGAAACCCAAGTGGAAACGTGGTGAAAACTGGAAGAATGAAAGCATAGTGCTGAAGAATTGTGAATTTACGTGTAAAACACGACACGACTGCCTAATACCCGTACTTGACCGCCTCGAAGTACCAGGAGCTACGCGACGGTCAGGTAAAGCAGCACCTTGCGACGTCGTTCGCCTAGAGAATCGGTGCGCCGGATCCCGAAGTCGTCGTTTAGGAGAATGCTGAGGTCACTTATCGATCCATGGCTCCATCTCCCCAGCACTGCAGGAGTTTCCGGAAAGAAGCGGCGGGGAACAGTTTCTCCAACTTCTAGCAGAGGAATCCGATGGCGTGGGGCCCTAGCACGTGGCAGCCGATGCCCCAGGCCCGGCGTCAACTTCACAAAGCGACGAAAATTGCGATCTCGGGAGCCGTCCGCATAATTGCTGAAGACACGAGCGTTAAATGCAGCAGCTCGCGTGTTGTGGAGCGTTGCCTCGATCCTCGTCAGCTGCTGCTGCAGACGCTGCTCCGACTGCTGGATCTGGTCGCCAAGTTGCTGCTGCAGACGCTGCTCGAGATCGATCGCCCATTGTGGGGCCTGCTGGGGATACCTCACCGTCAAATGCTGCTGAATGATAGCCGCCGTGCGAAGGGTAGCTTGGACCACCTCTTGTGCTGGCACTGCGGCAGGGTTCAACCGGTGCAGTTGAAATCGAACTTGCTCGTCAACAGACGCCCTGTAAACATCGAGCTGGTCCAGCGGTGTCCCCGCAACTACAGCTGGAGCGGGCTGTATGACATTCAGGGTCAGCGGCAGGTCGGGAAAACTATTCTGGTAAGCCATACCGCTTGGTACACGAGGTTGGAGTGAGTTGAGCTCGAGGTCTTCAGCAGAAAATTGAAGAATTAGCTCTCCTTCAGCCGAGCTGCCAGGCGACGGGCTTCGTGTGGACACTCTGTGTCTTGCAGAGACTTGATGGGCTGTGGTAAGCACCCTTCCATTGGTCACGTGACAGGTTGCGGATGCCGTCAAACGCAAAGTGGAGGAGAGACTGGCATCGATTCTGACGAAGCTTGACATACTAATAACTCTCAAGCCACGTGTAACCAGCCAGAGTCAACACGCTGCTCGGATCTTGTGGTCTTCTGCCGGAAACGATTTGCCCGTGCTTGAAAGGCATTCACTTGTCGGGGCGGAGTTCTTTCGGAAATGAGCTCTCCGGTCTCTGAGCTACTGCGATAGCGCGTTTTGTCAATCAGGTCCACCCAACATGAAAACTGACAGGACCTGACTTGGAGGGTTGCTCGTCAATCCTGGGCAGCCCGAGTCGGCGCAGAGCTGCTTCACTCATTCCGCTTGTGGCATTTACCGCGCCGCTATGCTATCCTGGCATTTGTGAGGCACCCGAGTATGTGTACCCGAAGGTTGACATCTTCGTCAAGCGCTTGCCGGCTACAGCAGGCGACCCCGCGGCTGCTTCCAACGTGTGGCTGCTTCAAGGCGGGCCTGGCTTCTCATCCACTGCAAGTAAGTGATCTGTTCTCAGGTTTCTTTTAGGACGTTGTGCTCATATTGATCGTGTCGATTGGCATTGCTGTGCATGTAGTGGAGACGGATATGGTGACATTGCATTCTCAGCTGGAAGGGGCAGTAAACGTGTACACGATGGACCACCGCGGCACCGGACGCAGCACGCGGTTTGACTGTGTGGCGTCACAGGTGACCACGACGGGCTCCCCGTTTGGCAACGAAATCGACCCATCCGAAGTCGCAGCATGCGCGGAAGATCTCCAGAACAAGTACGGAGATCTTGCCTCCTTCTCCCTGACGACGGCCGCGACAGATCTTGCGACCTTCATCTCCAAGTTCACGAACGGTGAGAGTACGATCGTGTACGGCGTGAGCTATGGAACGGCCTTGGTTGAACGGCTCATGCACCTCGCACCGCCCGAGGTGACCGGGTACGCCCTGGATAGTATCGCCACGACTTCGGGTGCGTCTTCTGCCAACGAGTTCCCGTACATATCCAAGTGGGACATTGACTTCAGCGAAGTGGGCGATGCGTTCTTGGCTCTCTGTGAGGAAGAGAGCAGCTGCAAGACTCGGTTCGAGTCTAGTGGCCTCAACAGAACTCTACAGAGCCTACTCCACCAAGTGGATGCCGAGCCCAACTCGACCTGTGCGGAGATTTTCAACAGCACGAACATCCAGCTGGGCGATGGCCCGCCGTCATTTGGTCTTCGGTTTGCGCTTGGAACGCTGCTGAAGGACTCGTACCTGCGAACGCTCATCCCTCCCATCGTGTACCGAGTCGATCGATGCGCGCCAGAAGATGTCGATGTGTTGAACTACTTCGTTACAACCTTGATCTCGACCGCCACGACCAAGAGCCAAGACGACGCGTTTGCTTCGACACTGCTCTACAGCCTCATCGTGTTCTCGGAGATGTGGGAGTCGCCCACGCCGTCGGTCTCCGAACTGAAAGCGCGATTTGAAGACACGCGGGTTTGTGACCAAGGCGCTTACGCGTTGACCTCGCAGTACTGTGCCTTCAGTCTGGTCTTATAATGGACACTTTTTGCCACGCACTCAGAAAACTTCGTTCCACCGCGAAGGTTTTGCACTCTGCGTGGCTCGATCCTGTCAAGCTGGTGGCTGTGAAGCTGTTGCTCATGGCGAGCGCTTGGAGCTCTCGAAGGCGAGCGTCGAGCAGTACCTCATTCTCCGATTCACTTCAAACCCCACCACCTCATCGCAAGGCATGAGTCTCGCTGCATTCGTTCGTCTGACTGCCATCGCGGTCACCCTCGTGGCTAACGCCGGTGGTCAGCTCACGCTCAACGACGACAACCTCCCGTCCAAGCTCAACTACCAGGCGTACATCTCGCAATTCCCTGCAATCGACGCCACGAAATCGGCCACGCCCGTCGACATCGAGCCGCTCATCCTCGGCGGCAGCATTGTGCCCCCCGGCACCAAGACGTACACGACGGGCGTGCGAGCGACGCTCTCCGGGTCGGACTTTTGCGGCGGCTTCCTCATCACCCCGACGCACGTTCTGACTGCCGCGCACTGCATGGCTGGAGACATTCAATTCGTGTCGGTGGGCACACACTTCTTGAACGGCACCGAGGACGGTGAGCAGATCAAGGTCGTCAACAAGACGCGCCACCCCAAGTACGCGAGCGCGACCAACTCGTTCGACTTCCTGGTGCTGGAGCTCGAGAAGGCCAGCTCCTTCCCGCCCGTCGCATTGGCCAGAGCCGACGACTCGGACGTCGCTGCGGGCGGCAACGCGACGGTCATGGGCTGGGGTGCCACGACGCAAGGCGGCACCCCATCACCGGAGCTGCTGCGCGTTGACGTGCCCGTTGTCAACAACACGGCGTGTACCAAGGTGCTGGAAGTGGACGCCACCATGCTGTGCGCGGGCGGGGAGCTCGACATGGACTCGTGCCAGGGCGACTCGGGCGGCCCTCTCATCATCGAGCAGCCAACCGAGGACGTACTGTAAGCTGGGGCAACGGGTGCGGACTCGCCGGATACCCCGGCGTCTACGCCAGAGTGTCTGTCGCCAAGGAATGGCTGGACAGCATCGCACCGGGCACGACGTTCCGCTAGTTAGAGTAGGTAAAGCAGTCGGGGCTTCCTACGGTTGATGTATCACATCAAGAACCGTTGTTGAACCAAAGTTGAAGTTGCTCTTCAACATGGCTACATTGTATGTCGCTATATAAGAACCTATTGCATAATACCCTCTATAAGATCCATTAATGTAGCCATTTCCGATTTGACTGGCACGCGCTTGTCGACCAGCACTTCCTGCTTGTCCTCGTGCTACCTACGCGCCCTGCAACCCGCCCTCCCACCTCCACTCCACCTTTACAGCACCATGGCTCGTCAGCAGCGGAAAAAGGCGCGTGCACACGGCGTGGCCGCGCGCTCGAAGGCCGCCTCTAGCCAGCAGGACGCGGCCGCGAAGCCCGAGGACGCACTCGGAGCTGCTGCAGTCGCCGCCACGTTCGGTGACGAGCCGCAGGACGAAGAACAGGATAATGATGAGGACGAGCAGGACCAGGATCAGAACCAGGACGGCCAGAGCCTGAGCCGCGGTCAGCGCAAACGGCTTAAGCGCCGCGCCGCCTTCATGCGCAAGATGGGCATGGTGTCCCGCGTGAAGCAGGAGCAGGCCAGCCAGGCCAAGACGCAGGCCGAAGGCGTGTTCGCCGGTCTGGAGGACCTGCAGGACTCGCTGTTCCAGGACGAGGCTCCCAAGAAGGACAAGAAGAACAAACACGGCCAGAAGAAGAAGGCGCTGAGCGGCCGGCAGCGCCAGAAGCTGGCGGTGCGCGAGCTGGGCCAGCTCAAGGCCGTGCAGACCCATGCGGGCTTCAAGAGCGACCCGTTCGCCGCCATCCAGGCCCATCTGCAGAACACGGTGGTGCAGGCCAACCAGGAGCTGCTCAACAAGACGCAGGCCGCGGCCAAGCGGGCCGGTGGCGCCAACAAGATGGACGTCGAGGCCTAGGACGGGGACTTTAAGTATACATGTTTTGTTGAACGCAGATGCTGTTGTGTCTGGACTGGAGAGGAAGGCAAACTACTCGGTGTTGCAGAGCAGACAGACGCCGCGTAGCCCCCAGTGACGCGGTGGCCGCCCCGGCGGACACTTCATGGTCACCATGAAGACGAAGTAGCGGTCCGTCCGCATGGCGTACTTGTAGCACGGACACTCGAAGGGCCCCACGGCGCCGTACAGCTCCTTGCGGGACTTGGCCTCCAGGTCCTTGGACATGCTGTTGACGTGCAGCACCGGCAGCGACGTGAAGAGCTTCTTGGGCTCCGACTCGACGATCGTGCCGTCCGCCTTGCTCCACGTGGCGCCGTCCATGAAGAGCCCGTAGATGTAGACGCCCTCGCCCGGCGGCGCGCGCACCTGCTCGGCGCGCTCGAACGTCGTGACTTCCGTGTGGTAGACGACGTCGTCCAGCGCCCACTTGTCCGTCTTGGAGTGCTTGCGCGTCACCTCCTGCTTCATGGCCGTCAGCATCCCCTGCGGGTTGAAGAAGCCCGTGAGCCAGAACGAGTTGGGCCGGCGCGTGTTGAGCCACGTGCGGTTCTGCTCGTCGCGCGAGATGAGCGACGAGAACCAGAGCCCGAGCGTCGGCAGGATCCACGAGAACTCGTCGCCCACGGACGTCCGCAGCCAGGACGGCGGCACCTTGGCGTCGAAGATGGCGTCGAGCGTCCAGCTCAGCTCCTCCGTCATGACCACTTCGCCGCGGATGGCCATCTGCAGAGCCTGCAGCATCGACCGCACCTTGGCAATCACGCGTTGCAGCCGCTGGATCTCCTGGAACAGGAAGATGTTGAGCGGGATGGTAAGGCCGCCCAGCTTGTTGATCTTGGCCTTGTAGTCGTCTTCGTTGTAGTCTTCCGGCAGCCGGTCCAGCAGCTCCTTGGCCTTGTCGCACACGACGTCTTCGCGAGAAACGCCCGACGATCCGCCGCCGCCCTTGGGCTGCGTGTCGCCCAGCGTCGTGAGAAGCAGGTTAACCTCCTTGACGCGGTACGTGAGATCGGCGTTCGGGTGCAGCCCGAAGATCTCGGGCGAGTCGATCTCCGGCAGCGTGTGGCAGAAGTGTCGGTAGTCGTCGATGTTGTCGGCCACGGGGATGCGGTAGTTGAAGTCGTTGGGCAGGCGGAAAATGGGCTCGGCCGGGTTGTAGCTGAACGTGGGCGAGCACACGTCGGGCGTGAGGCACCACTCGGCGTAGAAGTTGAACAGGCGGCGGTCCATGTTGTCCGTGATCTTGCCGCCGTACTGGGCCTCGGCCACCATGTACTGCAGCGTCGGCCACGAAATGGGGCCGTTGTACAGGTGCTTCTCGAGGAAGATGGTGCAGGCCGACAGGTCTCCGTTGTTGTACTCGTACGGGATGCCCCAGCCGAGCGGCCCGAACTTCTTGCGCTCAATGACCACGGAGTGCAGGAAGCACAAGTTGAACAGCAGCTGGCGCCACTGCGACGTCTCCACGCGCTCGAGCTTCTCCTGGTCCACCATCACTGTGTACGACCGTAAGAGACCAGCGCGCAGGCCTTGCGGCGGCTCGTTCGTCACCTTGGTGGACATTTGCAGCAAGCCCAGAGGGAACTGGTCGTTCGGCAGCGCCGTGAGGAAGAGACGGAAGCCCGGGTCCATCGTCTCGGTGAGCTTGAGCATGATATCCTCCATCTGCTCCATCAACTCCAAGCCGAGCTCACAGTTCTGCAGCAACACCCACGTGCCGTTCACGACGGCAGCATTGATAGCCTTCAACGCAACAGGCTCCTGGCCTTCACCCATGGACACGACGGCCGGCGACGGGTTCTTCTGCTTCCGAGCCAGCATCTCGATGCTCTCCGTTGGGTCGGCACCGATAGAAAGCAGGAAGATGACGGGCGTCTCGGCCTTCATCTCGGCGAAGATGCTCTCGATCGTGTCCGTCACGGGCTCGACGTAGCGAGGCCCCATCTGCTGCGTGTTCCGGATGAACTCCTTCGTCGTGAGGATCGTGCGATCCATGCGCAGGGAACGCACCAGCAGCAGCTTGTAGTACGGGCCGATGGCTTCGTTCTCGGCCAGCCGCGCTTCGTAGTCCGGGATCACCACCGTCTCCGGCTCGTTGTCCTCGTACCAGCGACGCCACATGCCTTCGTTGGACGCCATCTCGTGCGGCAGGTTCGTGAAGAACTTGCAGCTCTGGGACAGCTCGATGACGTTCAGCCAGGCCTCGTTCGAGATCCACGAGAAGGGCTTCCGCCGCACCGAGTTGATGTCAAGCGCCGCTCCGCCTCGGATGAGCAGCGTCACTTCTTCCCGGGTCAGCAGGCTGTCCGTGACGAGGATCTTAAGCGTGAGCAGCAGGATGAACGTGAGCTTGTCGCGCTCGTAGAGGCCGCGGTTGATGTAGCGGTAGGAAACGTACGTCATGGTCTCGATGATGTTGGCCACGCGCTTGGAGGCCAGCGCTGCCTTCTCCGCGACGTCCATCGACTTCATGAACAGCGCCAGGAACTGGTTCAACGACGTCTGGTACATGCAGTTGATCAGCGACGTCTCCACCACCGAGAAGTAGAGCACCGAGCCGCGGGTTGCGACGGGCCGGAACTGCTCGCGCTTCTCGTTGATCGACTTCCGCGTGTCGGCGGCGGCGATGAGCTTGTCTTTCACCTCGGCCGCCTTCTCCTTCGTGTTGGCCAGCACGCCAATGAGCTCTTCATCTTCCAGCAAGTTGCCCGTGTTGGACGTCAAGCGCTCCAGCAGCGACGCATCCAGCGCCAGCAGCGACTTGGTGTTCATGTTGACGTCCTCCAGCACTTGAGCCAGTTGCTCCTCCAGCGCCTTCTGCTCCTTGCCAATGACTCGACCAAGAAGCTGCTCCTCGAGACCTTTGATCGTCACGGTAAAGTCGATCACCGTCGTCTTGGCCTGCAGCTCCGGGCCGAAGTGCGGGTTCGGCAGCCTCGTGATGAAGTACATGGAGAAGGCCGGGCTGAACTCCATGTTCTTGTCGGACACGTTGATCGACATGCTCTTTCCTTTCACGATGATCTGCTTCTCCAGCACAGGGTCCAGCATCGGGTCGATGTCTTCCTCCACACCAGCGACGATCAGAGCCTTGCCTTCCCCCATGCAGAACTCGAGTTGGTCCTTCAACTTCGGGTGATTCAACGACGTCGTGCCGTAGCTGGGCATACGTTCCGACTCCTTGTTCTTGATCCACGAAAGCGCTTGGCCCTGAGGGTCAACAAGCAGCGGGTAGCGCGAGGAACGCGTGACCATGATGCCATTCTGAATGGACAGGGCGTCGGTGGGGAGTCCCTGCATGTTCCAGTCGCCCACGGTGCCGATGTCGACGAGGAAAGTGATGACGTCGATGTCCACCGTCACGGGGACATTCCGCGTCTCGCAGTCGGGCACAAACTTGCTCTGCACCATGTACGTGCGGAAGTCCTGGTTGAACGGGCCGCAGTACGACACGAAGGCGCAGGCCACGGCACAGTCGCCTACCAGTCGCCTCTTGAGGTCTGCGAAGTTGTTCGAGTCGTCGGTCCAACGCACACGCTCGCCTGCCAGGCCATTGATCAAGTCGGACGCCTGCTGCATCTTGCGCGCCAACGCGTTCGCGCCGTCCTCGATGCGCTTCTTCTCGGCCATTTGCGCCTCGAACATTTGCTGGAGTTCATTCAGGCGCTCCTTGCACTTGGAAAGCCTGCTCTCCGCAGCGTTCAGGGCCTTGTTCGCGGCCTCCATCTGC
This sequence comes from Phytophthora crassamura, assembly GCA_033557995.1. NCBI lineage: Eukaryota > Oomycota > Peronosporomycetes > Peronosporales > Peronosporaceae > Phytophthora > Phytophthora crassamura. The sequence goes on from JAUCED010000018.1 coordinate 1,405,203, forward strand.
CCTTCTGCGATGGTCAGCGCCTCGAGCTTGGGTTTGACCACCTTGGACGCTTCGTGGTAGAACTTCATTGCACGCACCCACGTACACAGTCCTTCCGCAGCCAGCGACGCGTTCTTGGCCACGCTGGGCTGGAACCCTTCGAGATCCATGTACGGACTCAAGAGCTCGATGGTCTCCTCGTTGATCATGTCCTTGCCTACTGCACCGAAGCTCTGCACATTCTTGAGGAAGTTGGAGTCGCTCATCATCGACTGTGCGTACGGCGAGAAGGACGTCTCGAAGAAGTCGATCTCCTGCTTGGCCACGTTCAGCTTGACCTGCTTGACTGGAATCAGCGGCAGCTTGAACAGGATCAGCACGCCGTCGAAGACCAAGCGGATGATGTCAGCGGGCTTTGCCAGCTTCTTGATTTCGCCAATATGCGCCGGTTTGATCGAGTCGATGGCCGTCTCGGCCTCCTCCACGAACGGCTTGGCCTTGGCCAGGTCGTGTTCACACAGCTCCTTCTCGGCGGAAATCCGCGCCGCATCCTCTTCGCACTTGGCCTTGATCTGAGCCACTTGGTCGCCTTCCTTGTGAGCTTCGGCCGACGAGACCTGCAGTGACTGCAGCATCGTGTTGGTCTCCTCCGTGGCTTTCTCCAGCTTGACCTGCTCGTCGGCGAGCACAATGGACATGGCGCGTACGTCTTCTGCCCCTTGGATGAGCTTCTTGAGCCCCAAGTTGACGCGCTGCTCCTTCACCTTGATCTCGTCCAGCTTGACGTTGTACATCTTCTTGTACGACTCGATGAAGCTCAAATACGACTTGGGCGTCTGGTACACGCGCCGCCGCATCTTCTGGAAGTACTCTTCGCACAAGTCCGTGACGATGCGGTGCACCATGCCCATGTGGGTCATGAGCGCTTGCTTGGTCGTCGCGTCACACTCCATCGGGTAGTCCTGGATGAATCCCTTGGACACGGCGATCAGCGCGTCTTCGGGCCACGGCAGGAACCAGTCGATCGTCGGTCCGCTGATCAACCCCGGGAACTTCCGAGCTCGGTCCGCGAACTTTGCGTTCAGTGGTGACATACACAGCACGACGTGGAGGTTGTCGCGCACGCAGTCGGTGAAGTACTGCTTGAGATTCGCCTGGCTTTCCGCCTGGCCAGGCCGCTCCTTGACGAACGAGTTGCGCAGATCGGCCGTCATGGCCATCATCTCGTCCTTGGCGAACAGACCGGCCACTTCACCCGTCATCAGGATCGAGTTAATAAGCTCCAAGAAGATCTCATTCTTGATCTCCGCATCCGTGAACAGAAACGTCGTCGACTTGCGAAGATGACCCGCACACTTGTACAAAGTGCGGATGTCTTCCATGAACGAGTTGGTGTTGTACGTCTTGGTCAGGACGACCTGGAAGATCGTCGAGCCGGCCATGTACGCTGCCAAGCGTGTTAGCGACTGCTTGCCGGATCCGCCGACACCAACGAGCAACGCGGAGCCTCGTGGCATCTCCAGCAAGCGCGAAATGCGCAGCAAATGGTCCAGCGCGTCGTCGAACAGCACCAGACGCATCTGCCGCTGCGGATAGTCGGTGTTGTACTTGTCCAAGAACTCCAGGACGCGAGCTCGGACTTCAGTCACGGTGCCTCCAGGCTCGTAGATCTTGAGCGCTGCATCGGCGACTGCTCCTTCCTCGTCCTCCTCGGGATCGCGGAGGAAGTTGACCATGGAGAACTGCTGGCGACAGAACTCCTCCAAGCCGTCGCCGTAGTGGTTTTTGACCAGCTCCTTCATGTACGTGTTGAAGATGTCCTTGTCCTTGTGGTTCGTCAGCTTATCGCAGAACACGCGCGCGCACTCGTGCTTCCACGTGAGCAGCACAACCTGGCCAGGGTCCATCTTGACGAGCTTCCCTTGCGTCACTCGAATGCCGCCGCCGCTTGTAAACGTGTCAGGAGGGGTGAGTAGAATGCCCTGGAACACGCGGCTGAGCTCGCGCATGTTGAAAATGTAGTGGAACTTGGCCGGCGTGGGCAGCAGCTTGGCCTTCATGAAGTTCCACAGATCGATCGTCGCACGAGTGAGCTTGTTGACGATGGCGATTGTGTCTTTGTTGTACGTTTCGGGGTCGAACCGTCCAGCCAGCATTTGACCGTAGATGTCGTCGATAGACGTCAGCGACGGCAGAATCAGGTTGAACAAGTAGAACTGACGCTTCAAGCGGTTCGGAATGTCGTTGCGGCCTCCTCCCGGGTGGCCCATTGCGCCCACGTACTGGAGATCCTCACACACCTTGAAATCGCCACGTCGATCCTTGGAAAGGAAGCAGAAGCCGCTTAATTCGATGCTCATACGTACGATCTCGAGCGTCGGCTGATCGCCCCACGCATTCACGAGCGGCATGCTGAGATCATCCAGGAACACCGTCATCTTCTTTCCTCCTGGAGGACCGAAGCTCTTCCCGCCACGCTTGTCCAGCTCGCTTTCGACCGCGTTTTGGAACATGAAGGGCGTCGTCGCACTCGAGAAGTTGACGCGCTTGATCATCATGACGTCCGGGTTGAGATCGTTGAAGAACATGAGCGCTGATGACGTCTTGGCCGTGCCAGGACCGCCCACCATCAGCACGGGCTTTCTCTGCTTGTGCAGGTTCTCAATGAGATAAAGCGTGCGAACTGAGTCCATGGTAGGCACCAGCAAGTTGGAGAAATCGAGCTGCTTGGCGCCCTTGGGGTACTCCCACTTGGCAGGTCGCCACAGCTTCCACTCCCACGTCTGCGGGTCAACGAAGTACTCGTAGACGGTCTGTCCTGGCTCGCACTTGGGGAGTAGCGCATTGTCGTCGTACTGTCGTAGCCACTCGTCAAACTTGACGCGGTCTTCCTGCTCCAAGAGGGAGCCCAGCGACCAGCAGATGCAGTACAGGTACAGCTTCTCCAACTGAATAGCCTGCTTGGCAGCGTCTTCCGATAAGGTGGTGCCGTGGTCGCCAAGCAGCAACCCCGTCATCAAATTGTACAGTCGCGAGGCCTGGCCAACTCGAGACACGGGCATGACACCTTCCGTGTTGCGGTTCAAGTAGTCAAAGCAGTGGCCCGGATTCACGGGGCTGTTCTCGCCCATGTACTTCATGAACAGATCCCTAAGAACTTGCTGGTGCGTCTGAGGCCGCTTGCGGATCCACGCTTCAACCACTGGCGCCCAGTCGAGATCGGTATCGCTGATAAACACGATACCAGCTCGAGACACGGTAGCTGGACTGGCATTCACGAGGGTCTCGACCTCGAACATGAGCTTCACGTTGTCCGTCATGGGCATGCGGTCTCCGTTCGCAAGCGTCAAGATCTTGTTGTCGTCCAGCACCGTGTTAAGATCCTCAATCCAGATGGCGTCCACAGGGCCGTCACAAGTCATCCACATGATGAACTTGTTGGCCTTGTTGTTGTACTTGGCCCACATGGCGGCGAACACGCCCGTTGTCCACTCGCCCGACATGGGGTCCACTTCGCCGTACATTTCTGCGGCACGGATGGCTTTCGGGTTGAGCTTCGACTGCTTGTGCACGATGTTGGTCGTAAGCGTGAGCGCCTGCATCAAGACGTCAAAGATCTTGGTCTTGCCGCCTCCTGTGGGCCCGACAAGCATGATGCCGTGACGCACGAGCTGCGTCTCGTACAGCTGAATGACCTTGTTGAACCATCCCGGGTGGTCGACGATACCTTGCTTGTCGATTTCTCCTTGCAGAGCCACCGTGAGCTCTGGATACGACCCCTTGGGCGGGAATTGGACCGTGGGGAAGAGATCGGCCAGCAACGACAAGAACAGCGGCACATCTTGCGCCACCAGCTTGGACAGATTCATGTCGCGCAGCGTCTGGTACAGCAGCTTGGACTCCAAGTCGTTGCGGTTGTCGCGCTTGATCTTCCCGGCACTTCGCAGCACGGCAAGGATGTTCCGCAGCCCCCAATCGTAGTGCTTCTGCGCCGACAATTGCTCCTTGCACGTGTTGTACAGGATGAAGAACTTCTTGGCCAGATCCTGGTACTCCGAGTACCCGACCGAACACAGTTTCACCTTCATGATGATCTCAAAGTCGGGCACCATCATCGCCACGCCTCGGAACAAGGCCTTGAGGTTCTCCGGAAGCTCCTGGCGACCTGCATACCCGGGATTCATCGTGATAAAGTAGCCGCAAACCTGTGTAAGCAGAATATTCTGCGGGTCACCCGGGAACTGGAAGTACTTGGTGCCCGTCTTCTTGGCGTTTTGAATCGCCAGTACTTGCTGCGCCACCACCGACAGCACCGGGAGCTGGATACGGTTAAACTCATCGAAACAGCCCCACAGCCCGCCCTGGCACAGACCCTTGAAGATCTTGGCACAGTCCGTGTACTTCTGCTGATCCGTGCAGTTGGTTACCACGACGTAAATGCCAAGCGTTCGTCCCAGATCCTTCACCGTCTCCGTCTTTCCCGTTCCTGCTGGACCAGCCGGTGCACCACCGAAGTACATTCCCAAAGCCTGAGCTAGCGTGATGTAGCATCGATCCGTCAGTGGAGTCACCACCAATCGCTCCTTGGAGCCCAAGTACTCGAACTGGTAGTTAAAGTCGACGTCCGTGATCGAGATGACGCACGCGCCGTCGGCGTTAAACTCGTCAGCATTGCCCGGTCGCCAGTAGAACCGCGCCTGCTTGAGCCACTCGAAGTCGTTCGGATCCGAGATCTTCTTCTGCTTGTACAGCGTCGCCAGGTCCATCATCACATCCCGCTGGTGCACGTGAATCGTCACGAGCGTCTCGATCTTGATGCGGTTCTCCTTGGAGCCCAGATCGCCCAGACACCAGTTCGAAAGCTCCGTCAGCACCATCGCCTGCTTGGTGCTGGTGTCCTTCATGATGTTCTTCTTGGCGCGACACTGCTCCAGTGCGGTCTGGATATCCGTCGTCCACATCATCTGAATGCCTAGGAGCGAGAACTGCGCCACGTAGCGGTCGACAAACTCGCGTAGGCGCTTCAGATCGTTCCCCACGACGCCGATATCCATGGCGCTTTGACGACAAATGTCCTTCATGGTGATCTGCATGCCTCGTAGCAACGTGGCCAGCCAGTCTTCGATGTTGCCCTGCGCCTTGACGATCTGCGAGAAGCGCACTTCCTCCACGCCAGAGACCATCGTGTGGATCAGCGTCTTGTCCTTCTTGTCGTGGTACACCTTTTCGACCGAATCGAACACTTTCTCGTAGTGCTCGTTCATACTGAGCGGATCACTTCCCTGCGACAAGATCATGAGCAGCCCAGGGTTCGACACGAAGTAGAACCGCGGGAACTTGTTCCGCTTCTGCTCCAGATACCCCTCCAGACTCTTCTGGCACTTCTCCAGCTCCGAGTACATGGTCGGCAGGCACGACTTGAGTAGTTCACTGGAGCAGCAGGCCACCACGTTCTTGATCTCCTCCGACTTGGACATGATCTTGGCCCAGTCCTTGTCGACTTTCTGGAACTTCTTGGCCTCCACTGGCATCTGCTTGGCGATGTCTCCGCCCGTGAACACTGACTCAAGCGAGCACCAGAGCATTTGCACCTTGATCCATCGCTCCAGCGTCTCAGAAGTGTCCGACAACTGCTCCAGCTTGCCTTGCGCAACGTCCTTGAACGGAATCACGTGGCGCATGGACAGCATCGTCTGCAGATTCATCTGCGTCTCCTCTAGCTCCTCGACAACCGGCACCACCGCCTTCAAGATCGGCACGTTGCGGGCCTTCCAGTCTTGAAACTGGAACTCCTCGGTCTCCCAACGTGCCGAGATTTCGGCGAGCTGGATCTCGATCTTCAGCTGCTTGTCGGCGCCGTCCGTGACCTCTTCGATCTCCGACTTGAACTCGACGATGTTGGCGTCCATCAGAGCCTGCAGCTTGAAGTCGGGCGCGGTCACGTCCAGCTGCGTGTTAGTGATCGCCATGACGGCTTCCCAGTGTCGAGGCTTGATGGATTCCTTGCTCAGCTCCTGTAGCAGAGGCAGCACGTCTGTAAAGTCGTCAATCATCTTCTTGAGATCCGTGTACGCCTCCCACTCGCGTAGCTTTCCAGGCATCTTCTTGCAGCGAAGCGAGAAGGCATCAACCTTTTCCGTCATGGACTGCACCCGCTCCGCAACCGAGAGCCACGGGATCTGCTTCCACTCCTCAATCGTGCTCAAGACGTCCGTGTACAGACCAAAGAGCTTGTCCTGAAGCTGCAGCTCTTTCTTCGTCATCTCCAGCTCAGGGTACGTCGTCTTGGGCAGGGCGAAGAGCTCTTCTCCCGACAAATACAGCTCGTGTTTGCGCTCGCGAATCTTGTACTCTTCCTTGTACCGGTTGAGTCTCTCGACAGCCTCCACAGGAGGGATTCCGATGACCATGGGGCCATTGGCGACGTAGTCTTCGCGGAAGTGCTTGACATCGACGATCAGCTCCTTGATGTCGCGAAGAAGCCCCCGCTTGAAGCCCGCCTGGGTCTTGCTGAGCTCGTCCGTACGCGTCTCGGCATGGTGGATAAGCTTGCGCCAGTTGCTACGCAGCACGGACTTCTGGTCCATCTCTTCCTTCTCCATGAAGCCGTCCGGCAGATAGTACTCCAGCATCTCGTACATGTCCAGCACGGGGTTGATCTCCATGTTGATGCCGCTTTCTCGAGCGCGTACTTCCTTCAACAGGTTCATCACGAAGCGCAGCGAGTCCAAGTCGACCACCTTGCGGTTCAGCTTCCCCGTGGTCGAGCGGAAGTATTCCGTCAGCGACTCCATCTTGCGTCGCGCCTGGTTGTGCAGGTTGTCCGAGAACTTGAGTTTCCACTGCGAGTTCTCGTGCTTGAGCTGCAGCTTGATGTTTCGCGTGTTTAAGGACAGCGCGCCGATGTTGTGGATGTGGGTCAGACTGGAAATCTCCTCGTCAATCTCCACGAACGACTTGAGTTTCTTCTCAAAGTCCTGCAGCTCGGGGTTTTTCTTGAGGAAAGTCTCGTAAGACACGTCCTTTTGCTCCATCCAAAGCCACTCGTACTTCTTGAACGACCCCAAGTACTCGGTCACGTTGTTGCGCAGGCCTTGGACGCTGCCAGTGAGCAGCAGGACAACGCGCACGATCTCAATGTCCTTGGTTATCCGGTCGAAGAAGGTGATTTTCCCTGCGTTGGTCGCCGTACCGTTGCTGTCCGTGCCATTCGAGTTTAAAGCGGCCACTGCGGCAGACAGATCGCTCTGGCCCCAGTCCAGCAGCTCCTTGGAGCAGCTGAGAATGGTCTGCGCCGCCTTGTTAATCGCCAACTGGATCTCATCCAGCGACGGATGCAGCTGCACGGTCGGCACGCTGAGCTGGATGTCGACCTCGAAGAACGGGCGCTCGATCGTGAAGATCGTGCTACTCATGCGAGACGCCACGCGCTTCTTGATGGTATTGAGCGAGTTCTTGGTGCAGTGCAGCAGCGCCTGGTACATGAAGTGGTTGTAGTGTTTCTTGAGCTTCATGGCCTCGTCGTTGGACACGCCTTCGATGTGCGAGTCCAGCGGGTACTGCATGATGATCTTGAGCAAGTCTTCCACGGCGTTCTCGATCTCGACGTTCTTGCCTTGTAGCAGTGCTCCTGCTCGCTTGATGTTTGAGCCTTGCATGGTCACGAACTCGTCAAGGGAGAAGGACTGATCCACTGGCAAGTCGACCAACATCGTCTTGGATACGATGCGCATGTTCTTCTCGATTCGGTTCTCGATGATGTCGTTGATGTTGGTCACCAACTCCTCAAGGTGCTGAAGGCCGGAGTGGATGTGGTTGCGATACGCCTCGATGTTCATACTCGTCCACGTCAACGTGATCATTCCTGGCCGCAGCTTGAACTCCATGTCGTTAAAGTGCGGCCGGAGAAGCATGGCCGTGACGGGGATCACTTTCGTCACGATACGGTCGTACTCGGCCAGCGCGTACTGCAGCTCGTTGAAGTAGTTCTTAAACTTGTCTTCTTGGAGAAGCACGATCTTTGCCGTCTCCGGGATCTCGATGCCCATGCGGTCGAGACACTTGGCTTCACGCAGAAGTTGCAGGATTTCCGGGTCAAAGTTCACGTACAGCTTGTTGTCCTCTGGATGGCGGATGATGAGCGTGGCCTGCAGTCCTGCCTTGGCCGTGTCGATATACTGGACCCACGCCTGGTACCAAATGTACTCGAACGCTACCAGAGTTCTCGCCACCTTGTTGTACATCCGAATGATTCGCTTGGCGTCTTTACTTGCGAGCACGTTCTGGTTGGACTCGAACTTCTTCATGGGCTCTTCGATTCGCTTCAGCAGGTGTCTCGACCACGTGATATTGCCCGCCACTGGAGGCAAGTTACGAGGATAGGGCGGATTCTGCTTGTACTTCTCGTACTGCTGCAGGACGTGCTCGAGCTCCAGTCCATAGTTCTGGAAAATGACGTTGAACTTGGAGTCCAAGTCGGATTTCAGGTTCTCGCGCTGCAGGATGGTCTGGAATTTACGGAGCAGGTTGAGCGAGTGCTCGATGGACGTGATGTTCTCAAACGAGTCGTTGATGAACTTTTGCAGTAAGCCTTCGAGGTCCGAGATCCGCACGTTGAACTCGACATAGTCGCGGTCGAAGCGGTTGTTCTTGTAGTCCAACAGGTCGTGGTTGCGGTACTGGAACTCGCGAATGATCGAGTTAAACTTGGCAATGAGGTCCTCCATTCCTTCCAGACGGTGCTGTCCTAGCGACGAAAACTGGTGGATCGTCGTGAACATGTCGATGAGTTTCATAACGCGTCGACAGAACAGGTCGAACTTGCCGAAGATCTTCATCTCGTTGAACTCGAACTGCTTGCCCTTTGGCGTGGCGAAGAGCTTGTCTTTCGTGACGCGGTACTGCTGCTGGTAGGCCTCGTTCAGCTTCAGACACGAATCCAAGTGCCGCACGAGCTCTTCCGGGTCTTTCTCCCACATGACCTCGTACGTCTCGCCGCCAGTGACGCAGTGCTTGCAGTTGGTGATCATCTGGTTCGTTATCTTGGTGAACAGGTTGGCCATCCGCTCGGTCGTGTTGTAGTACCTCGCGATCGAGTGGATCATCTTGATGGAGTTCATGAGCGCCGGTAACGTGTCGATGATGGAGCTGGGCGTGCCGTTGTACAGAGGCACGATGAACTTCTCGAGCGTGAACAAGTACTTGACGTTGTCCTTGGCCTCGTTGGCCGCTTCCGTGATGCCAATATCGATCTGCTTCCACCGCCGGAGCAGCGTCTGGATTCGCTGCTTGGTGTCGTCACTCACGCTCTTGGTCGTCCGGCTTAGCACGGCGAACACGTCCTTGTACTCGTTCATCTTGAGCTGCTCCGTGATGCTAGTCAGACGCTGCATCCTTCGGCGCCAGTACTCGAGCTCGCCCATGGGGCCGTCATCGTCAATGGTTTGCTCGTTGTTGCCGCCTTTGCCGTCATTCGTCGTGTTAGTCTCCAGGTACGTCGAGATGACGTCACACCACTCTTTCAGCACTTCTTCATAGTGCGCCACGAGCTTGGGCGAGTCCGAGACCTGCAACACTCTGGCTCCGTTCACGCCGTGTCCTGCATTGTTCACGGTCTCTGCCAGGATGCTGCGGTCAGGTCTCCTCAATTCTAGTCCGCTGTCCATACTGTTGAGCGCCTCTTTCAGATCGTTGGCGAACTTCTCCGACTCGGTCATGAACTCGTTCTTTAAGTCCGAGTCCGCCTTGCCCCACTCGTCCTTGGCCTTCAACAGCGGCGAAAACAGCGAACTGATCGTCGTCTCGAGGTCTCGCAGGATATTCGGCGCCAATTCGCCGAAGCAAATTACGTTGTCGCTGGCTTTCTGGACGTCCACAGGCTTGCCGTCCGCCGTCGTGCGGAGGAAGAAGCAGCACTTGGCTCGGATAGGGATGCTTGTGCCCAGTGATACACAGAGTTTACTGTTGTTATTGCCAGTGGCAGCGCTCGAAGCAGCGTCTCCATTGGTTCCATTCGTACTAGCGGAACCGTTGGCGCCTCCATTGGCGACTTGGCCATTCTCGTTGGCCGCGGCACTGGCCAAGTGCACGAATACTTTGCACGCGTCTTTGCCGCTCAGCAGCTCGTCGAAGAGCTTGCGAGTAGCCGGCGCCGCCACGAACTCGTTCACGTCAGCTGGTGTCGCACTGGGCTCGAACGTCTCCACGATGCGCTGGGTCACCCATTGCATCCGCGGGTTCGACATGATGCAGTCGAGTCTTGAGCCCCGCAGCGACGATTCCTAACTGGGACGACGGGGACCCCACCCCATGACGCTTCATGGAAGATCGGCGAAACGACGGCCTTGCTCCTGTATTGTAATTCACACAAATATATTGTCCACATTATTTATTCCCAATTGCGATTTTTGGCAAAATTGATTACTTCTCGACGCTCGCTGTTGAGAGCCTTCTGCGGCGCTGCGATGGACCCTACGACACTCGTCCGAGAGTCCACGGCGCGGGTGGTGCAGCGCGCCCGTCACGTGAGCATCGATGAGGCTGCGGCGGAGCGACTGGCGCTCAAGCTGGTACGACGCCGTTTATGAAATCACATGAATAGCGTAGTAATTGTGATTTTCTGCAGGGCCATAAGTTGAGTCGGAACGAGCAGGGCATTGTGACGTGGGACAGTGGAGACTTCCACTACTTCGAAGATGTGGAGCAGGACGGGCCGTTGACGTGTCAGTACGTGTTCGTACTGGACGCGCTCAACTTCTGCTTCTGGCCGACGGAAAAGTAAAATTTCCCTTGAAAAGTGCTGTGAAAATACGAAGTTGACCTCACGTCTTGTGTCGTAACTGGTGAATGACAGCATGGAATACGAGCATTTGGCGAGGGGCTTGAAGACCGCACTGCAGGAGGATTCTCACGCACTGGATGCGGACAAACTGGCGGATGCGACCAATGAGACTGTGGCGTCTTGGTTCCACCCGTTCACGCCACCTCAGTTGGATGAACGCCGGCGTAAAGTCGAAGAAGTTGGCCAAGTGCTGCAGCATTTCTTCAATGGGATGGCGCTCAACTTGATCAAGCAGGCGAACTTTTCGGCAGTGGAGGCCATTCGACTCGTGCTTGCGAATTTCCCTGGTTTGCGATGCTTTTCCTTTTACTAAGTGATGCAGCGCTACCGGTATTAAGATGCATTTTGTGCAGGTTTCCGGGACCACGCGGTCTACAGGGGCGAGCAGGTGCACTTCTACAAGCGCGCGCAGATTTTGGTCGGGGACGTCTGGGCGGCGTATGGCCGTCGAACTTCCGGTGTCGCCTCGTTTCACGACATCGGGAAGCTGACCATGTTCGGTAGGTCGAACGCTCATGCAGTGTACGTGGGTGTTTGGTGCTTACCTTGTTGTTGGTTTTGGCACAGCTGACTACCGCGTACCTCAAGTCCTCCGGCCGGAAGGCGTCATGAACTATGACCAGGAGCTTGCGACGCTGGTTGATAGCAAAATGGAGATTCCAGCTGGAAGTGAGGTGAGTCGAGTACAGATCATCTTTTCACAAAGGAGATTGGACCAGTTTCTAACGTTACTGGACTGCAGATGGAGGTGGAAATCCGTGCCGCAACCATTCAGGCGGTCGAGCTAATTCACCAGAAAATGACGAGCCGAGGTCATCGCCTCCAGGTGATTGAGCTCGATTGGCTGCTGTGGCAAATTGGCGAGGACAACAAAGAACATTTGCTGCCGCATCATCGAACGTGGAGTATCTACTACTGATACGGAGCTAGAACATTTGTAGCGGTCAAAATTTGACCATTTAATGCACTTTGTAATGAAGACATGTACTTCGAAGTAACTTAAGTTGTCGGCTTCGCACAGCACAATTTACTTGAAGCAGCCAAAAGAAGCTCCAGTACGGAACAGGAGATAGCGACAGACCAAAGCGTATTCAGTGTACGACGAGAGATACAAACTTGCTTCACGCACAATATTGTGATGTACTCTCATGGCAAACATCTCTAATGATGCAGGCGGTGGGTTCGTGAGCTGACAAGAGGCTCGGTGGATCATCTTCTGCATTGACTTGGCAAGTATTGGTTCCATGGCTAGCAACATTTTCAGGCTGGGGTCGCAGAATTGCGATCACCCCAAGGAGTAAGCAGGGTTGGTAGTAGAGTCCAAAATAGTAACATTTCATACTACTATTACTATTAATATATTAATGTTACTAATTTCAATAACAGGTGAGACTCAATACTAATAACGCGAATACTAGGAATTTGCGAGGAATAATATTATTAGTATTTCTACTGTTCCGAATACATCAAGTTCAAGACTTGTGTCCTGAGCGTGAGCTGACCATCGGCGTTAGCCGCGAGGGTGGCCGCGATGGCAGTCAGACGAACGAATCCAGCGAGACTCATGGCTTGCGATGAGGTGGTGGGGTTTGAAGTGAATCGGAGAATGAGACGCCCGCCTTCGAGAGCTTCAAGTGCTCGCAGCAACAGCTTGACAGGATCGAGCCGCATAGAGTGCAAAAGCTTCGCGGTGGACATAAGTTTTCTACTACGTAGTAAGTCATGGCAAAACGTTGGCCATTATCAGACCATACTGCCCCAGCGGAATCAGCTTCGGTGCGTTGTCCTGCGCTGCGGAGTTGTTGGAATAACTCATGTACCTCGTTGGGTGGGGTTCCTTTCAGGCCACTGTGGGGAGGCACAAGTGGCCTGAAGAAAAAGCACAGCTACATTCACAGCAACATGTTCTATTCGTTGTTTAGGAGGAGAGCCTGCCTTCGGGGTTTCTACCTAAATTCGAGTGCCGTCCGTCTACTCGATCTGTCATCCGAGTGGTGGTGATCGTCGCCTACGCGCTGAACCAGTTCAAGGTCCCGTTGTAAAAACCGTCATACGCGTCATTCGTACCGAGGTAACCAGTCAGATATATCTCGGGTGTAGTCAGATTGAACGCGGGCATTGCCTCCACGCACGACGTGTCCAGCTTCCCCAAGTCTCCGCCATTGCGCACGTACGACGCCAGCACCTTCATACCGCACGTCTCACTCCACGGGTCGCCAGCGACCATCTGCGTTGACACTATCGTGCCGTGCGAGGCGTAGTCGAACGTCACCAGCTCCTTCTTCTCCCCGTCGAGCGCATCCAAAATATACTCGGCGTATTTGTGCGGCGTCTGGGGGTCCAGCATTCCGTTGAGCAACAGAGCGCTTGCTTGGGGCGGAATCGTGGCTGTCTTGTTCCAGTACTGGTCGCGCTCGTACACGATGCCGTGTGCGTCGTACGTGCCAACAGCGAGTTCCTCACAGGATGCCGACTTTTCTTTGGAGAAGGCACAGTACTGCGAGGTCAACGCGTAAGCGCCTTGGTCACAAACCCGCGTGTCTTCGAATCGCGCTTTCAGTTCGGAGACCGACGGCGTGGGCGACTCCCACATCTCCGAGAACACGATGAGGCTGTAGAGCAGTGTCGAAGCAAACGCGTCGTCTTGGCTCTTGGTCGTGGCGGTCGAGATCAAGGTCGTAACGAAGTAGTTCAACACATCGACATCTTCTGGCGCGCATCGATCGACTCGGTACACGATGGGAGGGATGAGCGTTCGCAGGTACGAGTCCTTCAGCAGCGTTCCAAGCGCAAACCGAAGACCAAATGACGGCGGGCCATCGACCAGCTGGATGTTCGTGCTGTTGAAAATCTCCGCACAGGTCGAGTTGGGCTCGGCATCCACTTGGTGGAGTAGGCTCTGCAGAGTTCTGTTGAGGCCACTGGACTCGAACCGAGTCTTGCAGCTGCTCTCTTCCTCACAGAGAGCCAAGAACGCATCGCCCACTTCGCTGAAGTCAATGTCCCACTTGGATATGTACGGGAACTCGTTGGCAGAAGACGCACCCGAAGTCGTGGCGATACTATCCAGGGCGTACCCGGTCACCTCGGGCGGTGCGAGGTGCATGAGCCGTTCAACCAAGGCCGTTCCATAGCTCACGCCGTACACGATCGTACTCTCACCGTTCGTGAACTTGGAGATGAAGGTCGCAAGATCTGTCGCGGCCGTCGTCAGGGAGAAGGAGGCAAGATCTCCGTACTTGTTCTGGAGATCTTCCGCGCATGCTGCGACTTCGGATGGGTCGATTTGGTTGCCAAAGGGGGAGCCCGTCGTGGTCACCTGTGACGCCACACAGTCAAACCGCGTGCTGCGTCCGGTGCCGCGGTGGTCCATCGTGTACACGTTTACTGCCCCTTCCAGCTGAGAATGCAATGTCACCATATCCGTCTCCACTACATGCACAGCAACGCCAATCGACACGATCAATATGAGCACAACGTCCTAAAAGAAACCTGTGAACCGATCACTTACTTGCAGTGGAGGAGTATCCTGGCCCGCCTTGAAGCAGCCACACGTTGGAAGCAGCCGCGGGGTCGCCTGCTGTAGCCGGTAAGCGCTTGACGAAGATGTCAACCTTCGGGTTCACATACTCGGGTGCCTCACAAATGCCAGGATAGCATAGCGGCGCGTTGTACACTGCACACTCGGCGTCTTGGTGGGAGCTTCCTTCGTCAGAGAAGGTGAAGTCGGAACAGGGGAACCAACCGTTCAAGTCGGTCGTGTTGGATGCAGCTGAGGCTTGAGCGAGTATCACCGCTACTGCAATGATATGGTGGATTTTCATACCGTCGGGTGGGGTAAGTAGTTTCCAGGTGCCAGGAAGTTTGGAAATGAAGTTACAAGCAGAGCTCACGCGTTGCTGACTTGAGGTTCGCACAATCGTTGCTCATCATAACGATTCTGGTGCGTACGCTGTCAAAGAACTGGTACTTCTGTACGTACTGTACCGTAAACGCAGCGTGAGAAAATTCTTAGCGCTGGTGACAAAGCTTCTCGTTCGTGGGCAATCCTCGCGTTTGATCGATTTCCTGTAAGTAACGATTTTTCTTGAGCATGAGATCGGTATGCTGTCCCTAAGTTATCGGCTAGCTTGCTTTGCGGTCAAGAGCCGGCATGTCCTATCTATATCTGTTGCCGACGGCGTGCAAAACAGCAAGCTGCCAGTACGCGGCGAAGAGCTTCGTCGGTATGCATGTTACAATCGTAGAGAGCACACAGATCGCTTGCCCAGACGACTGCAAGCCACTTTTGGGCGAAACAGCGGTATTCATCGTCCATTCCGATGCTGGAATAAAAATGTACAACATTCCGCTGGAATTTTGTACACCTGCATCGAGTGCGACGGAGCCACGGGAGCGAAGAGGAGGTAACCCGCGTTGTGATATGGATAGAGCGAGCCGCAACTGAGCGACACGCGAGACGAAGCACCATGCTAATCACCGCGTGGAGGTGCAACTTGCACTCGGATAGAACAGTAAAACAACATGGCCTAAACTTGTCAAACTTTTCGTTCATTGTACGCTTCTTCCAAACAGTATGTTTGTTACAGAGCGCGTTGACTTCCTGCAGCTGTACTGTCCTTAACCTTAGCTAGCTTCACCACGAGCAAGAGCCAGACGAGCACCAAAAAGTAGTTTTTAAGCCTCGCGGGAAATCGGCGAGCACATTTTTTGAGGTTTTCTTCCTCGCTCAGACTAAGTACGAGAGGCGTAATAATTTAGCTCAGACGAGTTTTTTAGAAACGCGGATATCCGCCGACTAACTGTTTAGAAACGCGGCCGCCATACAAGCTCTGTTTAATTGTGCCGCGAGTTCGCGGCCGTCGTCGCGGCAGGCACCTCCGTCGTGGTTGAGGCGGCGCTCGAGGCCGTCGAGGTGGTCGTGGTCGAAGTCGAAGTCGACGCGCACTTGCTCGAGAAGCCGCTAGCCATCGAGTACACTTTCAGCACGAGGCCGCTCGTGGGCACCGCAGTCAGGCGGGTTCAACGCGGCCACCGACGAGATCAGCGACTGGCAGTTGCACATCTGGACGTACTGGGCGTCCGTGGGCATCGACGTCGAGTACAGCAGGCTGAGTCGTCGGGCCCAATCTCTCTCTCAGGTCAACCAATATAGCAGCGGTTGAAGTCCACGTTTATTTTCAAAACAAAGTTTCTCAACATTGAGAAAGAGTCAAATACATAATGCATCGTCACCAACATTACTCGACGCGTACGAAGCGCCCTGGCTCGGGGAGGGCGTCAGAAAGCGCCTCATAGTCAGCTGCGATCTCTTCGATCCTGTCAGGGTGAATGACAAACAGCTCGTGGTAGTCTGTGCCATTCGGCCTAGCGATGGCGAGCCGATACGGCCCCAGCACATCTCTGACGGCACGCTCGACGTTGAACATCGCATTACGCTCAACTGCGCGCTCCACGTGGGGGAACTCGACACACCGGGCGAACTGGAAACGCTGATCAGGTGCGAACGGGTAGTCGTTGCGAGCATCGGTCGTGTTTCGCCGGAATACGTTAAAGCTCACACCGAACTTGCAGATCACCAGATCAGCGTGTCGCGGTATACGAAGCCAAGTCGCCGTGAGCAGATGGAGAATGTCGTACAGTGCGCGGACGGTGCCTAGCACCCGCATGTACACGCCAGCTCGCCCTCGCATCGCGTACACGTCGTGGCACAGGACACTCAGTAGTCGGAGGGCAGCATTCAGAGCTCTTTGGATAGCCCTATGTGTGAGTGTTGCGTCTAAGTCGACGAAAGCAGCATCAACATGCGGCCGGATGCGGCCGTCTCTCAGTGTTACTTGTCCGTCCTCATTGATCAGGTACCAGGCAAGGCGGAACTGCTGGACCACGCGGTTCTGAGCAGCTCTGCTCTGGAAGTGGGTGTGCAAGACCTCGACAAGACGGACGTACAGGTGTTCCTCGGTCATGTGCCACTGCTCCGGTTGGAAGACTTGCAGCTCTCTAGGCATTGCCAGTCCTTCCTCTGGTAACGGGAGAAGAAGAGCTCTTCCAGGCTCAATTGGCTCCTGCGCAGGCTCCACGTCAGACTGAGCGACGAGCTCGTCGAGCTCAGCGTCGCGATCATCGACCTCCTCGTCCGTTTCCATTTCCTCATTAGAATCGGAAACATAGCTTTCGTCGGGAACGCCAAACTCACTTTCGTCAGAATCGGGATAGTCGCTTTCGTCGGTGTCAGCAGGGTTCAACAGAAGTCCTATCGCCAACCCAGAGCGCGGCGGGCCTGTCGAAAGCCCAGTGTTTGGCAAGCGGAGGCCATCGCGCGGACTCGGGGCAGCATGGCGGTGCGCTAATGAATTCAAGCAGTCCCTGGCCGCCACAGGCGAAGGCCAGCCAGTCGAGGACGTGCCTCTATCGCCGGTTGACGACGACGACGTGATTCTGTACGCCCCACCTGAGACGAGCCGCGGTGTCAGGGGCGACACATATGGCTGGATCCCCTGTTGTGGTGTTTATCACATAGAGGGGGGAACGACTACACCGACAATGGAAGTTCCCAGCTCGTTGTAGCGAAGGGCGGCATGTCGGACGAAAACCGATTGAGGGACAGGGTGTACGAGCAATGCAGCAAGAGCAACCTGGGTTTCTACGTCAAACACGACGGCAGGAAGCCCCGTGTCCGCTACGTCGCCATCTTTCCCCAATCGATAGTGGAAGAAGCTGAGAAGGATTACTTGCGCAGGCTTCAGCCAGCGACTGAAGCTGGGCTTCCAGTTTACCGAGCCTACAAGACCAAGGTCGAACTTTTTTCTTACGTACTATCGCAGGTACTGCTAGCAAATGCTGGCAGTGGCCAAGAAGTATCATGGGATACGAGCCGTGCCCACTTCCGAAATTAGAGCTGTGCCCGAAATCCAAGAAGCCGAACTCGAACCGGTCATGCTCGACCCGGTTGCGACCTGCATGGCGACCTGTACGAACGAAGAAGACTTCATGGCAGCAATGTCCCGGTTTAGTTATCCTCAGCTCCGCGCTACTGTGGATTCCTGCGCGCCATGGGTGAGAGGTCAGGCCAGGATCGATTTCATCGCAGCGTTGTGGGACTTGTGGAAGTCAAAACAGCCCCGGGACGGGCCTCCACATAGACGGAGACTTCTGGAGTGAAGAAGAACTTGGCATCGAGTCAAAGGCCAGCACCCAGTGTAGCCGCCCCTCCGATTTCCGTCCAAGTCCGTGGCTAGCTCCAGTGGAGCCGCCGCCGCGAGCCTCCCGCGCCAAGTCCAGGAAGAGAGGCCAGCGCCCCGTGCAGCTGTCGCCGAAGGCGGGCGCCTGCGGAAGATCGTAGACTTTATTACCCAATGGAAACGCCGGAGAACGAGCAAATGCAGGAGAACGAGCAAAGTAGCACTGCTCGCAAGTTTTTTTTGCTCGTGGAAAACCCCCACGAGTCGTGCTCGTCATTTGCTCGTGGTAGGCTTGTAGTACAGTACCAGCACCGTCACTCTCGACAATAGGCAACCGATAGCGCAGCCTCCGCAGCCCTAGTTGAAGCAGAGGAAGCGTTGCAGCGGCTGGTTCAAACTCATCGACCAGGGAGCCCAACGGTGGATAATGCAGTGACGGAGCTGGCCGCGAGGCACCACGAGTACAGCGAAGCCTGTCGTGCCAGCGAACGAGCCGACACTGCCTACCAAGAAGAGCTCCGCCAGGAAAAGTTGCGCGAGCGACGTCGGCGCAGGACGAATCATGATGAGCGGATCCACACTGCTCGGTACTGCACTGGTGCAGCGCGTCTACAGCAAGAACACGCCGGTGAAGCTGGTATCGACGACGAAGAAGGATGTAGATCCAGTGGAGATGGCTTGTCGCCACCGGCATCCAAGAAGCAGAAGCTACGCAGCAGGCGCACGATGCTGCTGCTCGGGATAGGCTGAGTGACGAGAGTGAGAAAGGAGGCAGCAGCGACGACGAGAAAAAGAATGGAGACAGCAGTGAAGATGAGCGTGAGCGCAGTGGCGACGAGAGAAAAAGAATGGAGACATCAGTGGAGGTGAGGATGAGCATGGTGACAGCAGTGGGGGCTGTGGAAATACCCCGACCAATGTGGGGTTACTTTCGGACACTAGCCGCCCACTTAAAATCAACTGGTTGCTCGGGTATGGCAAACCTGGCTGCAACGGCAGCAGCAACAACACCGGTAGCTAGGCGTCAGGAAGCCCGTGGTGATGAAAAAGACGCAGCTGACGTTGAAGGCAGTGATGATGGTGAAGATTCCGCAATATCGGAGAGAGCAAGCGGAAAGCCCTCCAACGTCCGAGTATGTCCCAAGTGACAGCAACGAGTCTGTGTAAACGTAAGGGTCGTCACTTGAGCGCGAGTTGCTAGTGGTGAGCAGAAGTTTTGAATGAGTTGAAAGCAAGTAGTTGATTCATCTCCACTAACAATTTACTCACAGAATTCATGAAATCATTTCCTTTGACTCCAAGTATTACGGCCCCCTGCCGCTGCGAGCTACCACTGCGCTTGCTGCTGCCGTCACTGCTCTCCGTCGGTGTGCTCACTCACCAACCTCCATTGCATCCACATACAGCATAGTCAAGTTAGTCAGATGGACCACGAATACCAACTGCCAACCTCGTCCGCACTCACCGTCGCTGCTGCTGGCTCCCGTCGTTGCGTGCTACTGCTGCGCGTGCTGCCCCCGCCGCAGGTGCTCTAATTCATTAGCCTGCATTACATCCACCAACACACAGCCAAGTTAGCCCATAAGCCACCGACAAACCGACCCACCTCATCCGCACTCACCTCAGCACTGCTGCGGGCTCGCGTGGGTGGATGCTGCCGCTATCCCCCACGCGCTAGTTTAGCAGTCCGCGCTGGTGTGACCTCCGAGGAAAATCTTGGAATGACCATGTATCGCAATGCTTGAGCGTGCGTCTTTGTAAAACAAAGCTCCTCCAAAACGTTTTATTAGCGAGCGAGCTGATTGGCTGCCCACCCTGCGTTACCTTTTGTAAAATAAACTACCATCCAACTTCAAGGTAGCGAAAGTGTTTGCACACGGGCTGATTTCTCTTTTTTGCTAGCAATATTATAGGTGCTGGATACTTATGAGCATGGCGGTAGTGAGCATGGCGGTAGCTATCGCACGATGGTAACTACGAGTTGTAGATTTGAAGTATCAGCGGTATATTCTTCATCACTTCATCACAGGAGTCTGACTGTCTGACTAATTGTTTTGGCTGCTTTGCTGCGGTCACCTCGTTTACGTGCCGAAGCCGTAGAGAGTTCGGCCTTAAAGCTTCAGGACATACACCACGTCCATCGTGGTAACTGTATTTCGATTAGCGTGTTCCGTGTAGACCACTGCATCGCGCACGAGGTTAACAACAAACACCTTGAGAACAGCGCGTGTCTCCTCATATATCAACCCAGACATGCGCGCGACGCCGACACGACGTGCAAGCCGCCGGATGGAGTTCCGTGAAATGCCGTGGATATTATCCAGCAACACATGGCGATGGCGTCTGGGTTTGCCTCGACCAGCTAGACCTCTTTACCGTGCCCAGGCATCTCTTGGAGGGGATTCAGAAGCTTTAGAAGTGACGACGATGACCGAGTGATCCACGAGCACGCGAGCACGTCGTGAGGTGTACCATTAATAAAAACATTCCATTCCGATTCGATTGGAGGAAGCCGAACTGTACTGCTACTATGATCGCATAGAGTTGATGGTGACGCAAGGAACCTTGTTAGTTTTGTGCAGTAAAAGTACAAACGCAGCTAGACGATATGAGTCATAATTGATCTAGTCTTTTAGTTTTGCTTTAAGCGAAGCAATGGATCCTAGTAGTTCTTGCTGTCTGCGGTTGGCGGCGCATATTTCCTGTTTTTGCTGTCGCTCCATATTTTGCCAGCGTTCGAGCTGTTGTTCATCTCGGCGTTGAAACCATAGAAATAGCTGTATCACGTCGCAGTGAATATGTCTGGGCGTGGTTGCTTCATTGATGATAGACGTTGGTCCTGGGCCCGAGGCACGAATTTGTGGTACGGCATCAGCATCAGCATCACCCTCTGCTGTTGATGACGGGAACTGTTGGTTACCGGATAACGATAGGGTTGTACTGGTTGGAATATCTCGGCCGACGTCACCGTGAGCTAAATCCACGCCTTCGGCGGTGCAGGATAAAGATGAACGAACAACTTGCTCGGGTGCTTCAGAGCCATCGAAAACTGCTTCAACAGGTTGGTCAGGTTGGGTTGCGTTTTCCGTCGGGGGTCCTGGTGGAGGTGCGTGTAGGTGGCGGCGAGCCGTGAATTGAGTTCTCTTGCTGATCTTCAGCTTCAGCTCCAGCGCCGCCATATCGATCAAGTTAATACTGACATCGCTGCTATCTTTCGTGCGTGAACAGAGGCAAGTAAACTTGCATCTCAGACTGGCTGCGCTGCGGTCTTTCCACTGATCGGACTTGCTCCTCTTGTACAGCTCTGCTACGCCATCCCACTGTGCCTTTCGCAGCGGAAGCCGCTCAGCAACAATGGCTAGCAGATGCTGCTGCTCCGCCTGGTTCTAGTTGCGTGCTCCCTGCGTCTTCGTTATCTTCATACTCAGTCCACAGCGTTAGTAGGTGATTTCGCGAACACCGACACATTCTAGTATTAATCACCTTGTTTCGTCCTCTCCGTGCGCTGCAATTTGTGAAGTGACCCGGTTGTATGCGTCTGACCAGCCGCACTTCGGGTGCCTCGTTCCATATTTCCGTTTTGCCCATCGCCTTGGCTTTCAAATGCAAGTATTATTGTTGGAATTCACCTCGTTTGATTGAATGAGCAAAACGAAGGATGCTACATACTTTACTTGCAAGTTTTACTGAGCTACGTTGATGTTTGAGCTACTGCACTTAGCCCCCACGCTTTGCTGCTACTGCTGTCCCATGTCAGATCCTTCAGTTTGATGGTAACCTGGCAATCTGTGTCTCGAAACAGCTTGAGGCTGGAGTAGGCGTTGATAGTGACGACGCTACCTGGGAGGGGAAGGTCCGCCGATCCAGACTCCATGTTCCACATTGTTGCTGTCAAAAGTAGCGCGTTTACAGCGTCACGGTTTGTGTCGTAGCGCTCCTGGAAAAGCTGAAATTTCCACAAGACCAGCGAAAAAGTTAATTGCTGACAACATACACTCAACCAAATAAGCGCTCGCACCGTGATCAGGTCTTGAGTTGGCTCCGGTGAGTCTGCATCGATGAAGTGAAAGCGAAGAAGCCGGAAATCTCTGTAGGTGTGATCGGAGACCCACAGCAACTTCATTTGGAGCGTGATATCCTCCAATGGCCCATTCTGGCCTATCAGGTAGGCTTGCAGCTCTGCATAATATAACAACGAGGTCAGTATCGAGAGTAGTTCAAGCTGTCTTGACTCGCACCAAAGATCACATACCTTCCACAGCAGATATGACACGCCGACCTCCACCAGTTGATGTCAATGCAAGGAGATTACAAAGCCGCTCGTACGGGGTCTGCTTAGACGCCGCAGAAGCAGATAGTTGTGCTGCAGAAGCTTGAAGGGCTCCGCTCTGCCTGGTGCGTGGAGCAGTGACCGTTACCACTTGGCTGGTTGGTTTCACCTTCACGGTTTTGCCTCCACTGCTTGTTGCTGCTGTCGCTGCCTTCGTCGCTGTCTTCGCTTTCACGGTCATAAGGAAAATGGAAAAGGAGCAAAATGTTTAGCCGGCATACCTTGCACCTGCACAGCAGTGTACCGTTGCGAAATCGGATGGCGAAGTAGAGCACACGGACCACGCTCTAGCGATCAAGAACAAAATGAATCCAACCGACGTCATTGCATCTTTATAAAAATACGTGCCAGTCGTGCGCAGCTAAAGTTCCGTGCTCCTGGCACCTTGATCAAAATATGAACCATGCGATGGATGCAGCGCATCCTTTTAAAATCTCGAACCGGTTGTTGCTCTGGCTGCGCCAATGCCAGTCCTAGCTGTCAGTCCTAGATGATGTAAGAGTAAGGTATGCAAGGCGGTTGAGCTCCCTAGGAATTGAGCATGCTAGGAATCGAACGCTACCCGAGAGGCAGTGACGCTGTGAAGCTTTTTATGACACGGCCTGGAGCGGTAGAACGCTCGTTTGCGAGGCGCCAGCACGGCTTCGCTGGCGTGGCGACCGCTGGCACCTTTATAAAACGGATGGACGCCGTGGCAGCGTCTCTTCTTAAATTAAAAGGCCGCTCTCGCCACTTCAACGTCAGCTGTTGCTCTGACGGCTGCTAGTTGATGTAGACGTGAGGCCTAAAAGCGGTTGAGCTTGCTAGGAATCTAACGCTAGCCGAGCGACATTGACGCTATGAAGCTAATGACTCGACATGGAGCGGTAGAATGCTCGCTTGCTCTGCGCGAGTGCGGCTTCGATGACGTGGCGTGGCGACCGCTGGCACCTCATAAAATATGGACCAGGACAGAACGCCACGCAGGTGGTCATCACCGCTGAATTTGTTTGCAGCGAAGCTGTGTTTGGGATAATGTCGAGTTTTCTTCACAAGCAGTTGATTCACCACCGATGTATATAATGCTATGTGTCTATCTGGGCAAACCTACCGAAAACAGTATCACCTGATGTGGTAAGAGGACCTAACGTGTTAGTATGAACATGATGTCCCTAAGAATCGTAGTGGTTATCGCGGCCAATCTTAGATTTTTTTTGTTTCTGCAAAATGCATTGATGCGCGCAATTGTTTATGGTGTATCATGAGCGGAAATCGGGCATTAACCCGAGCAAAACGGAATGAGTTCTATGAATTTTAGGAGCAACTGCGCTCGCTCATCTGCCTTGATGCTTGGTCTCACTTCGAACACGATCTAGAGTAGAAGGCGTTATGATTGCGAGCGTGTGAAGGGCTTGATATGTTTTCAATGGGTGCTAGCCGCCTTGAAGCATGAGGCAGCACCAAAACGAGCAAGCCATAAGCGTTTGTCAGTTCATTTTTCATTCTGCCACCACGAATCAACACCAACTTAAGTCAATCCCACCCGAACACGACCAAACAGTGCCTGGCATGTTCGCGCGCCAGAATCTGAAGACCAAGGGCTACTTGATGCTTTATCGAGCGATTCCCGACGACGTGGCCGATCATTTGCGCTCGTTGGCTCGCGACAACCAGAACTTCTGGATCCCAGAAACTTGGGACGGCGTGATGATCGACGAACATCGAGATCGTGCGGATGTGCCCGACGCCGCGGCTCAAGCGCTCTCAGTGGACCTTGAGCGCTTCTACAAGACATTTTTCCCTGTTGCAACTGCTGTCGACTGGGAATTTCTGAGGACGGCACCAGGCGCTGATGCCCAACTTGTGCACCGCGATTTCACGCCTGTGCCGGGGGCGGATTGTGCGAACGCGTGCTCGGTGCCCGCGTCGGTGTTCATCGCCACGCAGGACAACACGTTTCTCTACGGCTACGGGTGGAACAAACAGCTCGCAATGTAATCCTACCGCCAGCTCATAAGGCTGAACAAGGGGGATCTGCTGCTGCTGCGAGGTGACTTCATGCACTCGCACGTGGGGTGTCAATCCAACCACGTGTGCATCCACGGGTACCTGGACACCCCTCTCTACGCTCGCCCTAAAGGCCACAACCCTGAAATGGTTTCAGTGATGAACGACAACCGCTTGGTTGACAGCCTTTTCTGCTTCGTCTGGAAGTGCCCTTTAGGGTAGTGGGGAGAACGCGCTACGCAAGCACCTGAAACCGGTTTCATGGCATGTTCTTCAACTACACTCGTCTATCGCCGCCTTAGTAGGAACAAGAAGAGTCCAGCTCAGATTTTACATATTCGATTCAAAATCCTGGAAAGCACACGAGTTAGGAAATTCTTAAGCACAACAACAATCATTCATCTCAAATATTTAAATATGCTGCGGTTTTGAAATGCGTAGTGACATATTGACTCATCGACGAGCTCTGCTATGTGAGGTGCTGGCGTTGGTGTGCTCGACATCGGGCGCCCGAAACCAATTTGACCGCACTATCAGGCGGAGCCAAGCGCTCCTCACTGACTGTGTTGGTCACGTACTAGCTTAGGCATACAACTATGAATGCGTACTGTGAAACAAGTGTACTGCACGACAAGTAAGGGAGGGAAATAGACAGCGGAAAGCTTTTAATCATGATCAAGATGCAGTGTTGAGCTTTATAATGTAGCAATGCTTGCAAACGAATTGTTGAAAAAATTGACCTCCTCCGATATTTCGTAACTCGCGTTGAGAATGATAGGAACGCAAATGAAAGAAAAGTAGAGATCGTGTTCGATCCATCTAATGCGCGATATGGTTGCATTTGATGAGATTAACATGTAGCATGAAGGTTAGCCGAAGTTTGAGCGACTACTCCCTCATTCCCAATTCGACTTCAACAAACGCATGGTGGTGACACCGGACGACCGACAACGCGCAATTAATGCGGAGAACGTTGCATCAGCAAATGTTATCCGAGCCGAGGAAGAGCTCCGCAGGCTGCGTCGCTAGCGGTTGCCTGACCCCCCGCTGCGGTTAGAGCATTGATCACCTCCGAAGAACATACAGGCAAGTGTGTGCTGCAGCTGACATTACCGACCAGCGAATCCAGAAAGACATTGCTAGGTCCATCACTGCCGATCGACAGAGGCGTAGAGAAGACCACGAGGTCCAGCTACGTAGATCACGAGATCAGACAACCCGAACAGGACCGCCACCCTCTCCGCAAGCCCGTGGTCGAGTCCGTGGCAGAAGTCCGTCACCAGCAAGACCAGCCAAGCGGCTCAGCACAGGGGTGCAAGGTGCATCTGCGGTGCTGTTAAGTGCGGGAGGTGGAGAAGCGCGAGCACTCTCGCGCCACAGCCTGGGCGACCCGATCCACTGGATCCACTATCATACGATACGAGGTTGCAAGCTCCTCCCAGCCCAACGCGCGACCCGAACGAGGAAGCCGCTGGTTCGGGGAATATACAGTGGTTTACGTATAGTGATAGTGAATCAGAGACGAAAGAAAGTAATGACGATTGGTAGCTAACTTTCTACAACTAACTACAATAAATGATCCCTCTTCTGGCTCAACTTCTGCTACCAACTACCAAATAGATCACCGTATTCGAACACGACTTGCTACATTGGCCTACATAGTGTTTGCTCGCTCTATCGATGTCGCTTCTTTGCGAACGTGGCTTCTGCCACCAAATACGTTTTTCTGTTGTGGAAACAACGCCCTGAAGACATACCTTGACGTCACCCTATATACAATTACGTAAGGCTCTCTCTTGCTGGCAACGCGACCTCAAATCGCCATTCAGAACAACCATGTTCGGGAAGTTCATAACTGAATACTTAAGTACTTGTCTGCTCTTCGTGCTTACTTCAAAATACAACAGTTCACAGTGCAAAACAGCGGATCGAATCGCGCACTCCAATACACAAACCAGCGGATTGCTCGTTCCGAAGGATAACTACATTTTAAGGAAGGCTCAATCCAGCGTCTCATTCCGGCGGAACAGCAGCACGCACCCCTTATAAATCATGACACTGCCCAGTATATATTATGGATTTTTAAGTTTCGCGATTGTTTCGCAGCTGAGGAGTTCGAGTCGAGCTTTTTCATCAAGCGCAGCCTGGGATGGATGAGCCCAGTCAATTATCGTCCTCGTCAGTGGAGTAAGAGTAGCAAACGCGTTTCTGGATGTCACCCGTGAAACTAATAGATATGGCTGCTCTTTCTTGTTCGCTACGGCGCTGCCAGACTTCCATTCAGTAACCACCATACCATTTAGCGTTTCACCTTGCACTTTGTACACGGTCGACGACACAGCACAAACAAGCGGGAATTGCTGTACGCGAACGGAGAGTAAACGCGGCACACCATTTACTATCCCAGCAAGGGCAATATTGCATGAGCTGTAGGCTTGACTGCCAAAAATAGCGGGAAAATGTCTCCATCGTTGCATCCTAACATTGATGTCGCGCAGGGGTCTCGATCAATTCGGACCATTACTGCTGGAGGCTGGGGACTTTCACGGTAATTCCAGCCACACTGTCATAAACCAACCTAAACCGCTGTATCAGTGTGGTAAACGATTGCCTCCAAGCGGCCCAAGGTTCCATAGCTACATGTTTTGCTGCGCGAATATTTTGCGTAACTTGAATTGGTATGCCAATAATTAAGTCGAGATAAGGAGCCATTCGTCCGAACTTCGTGTCTGGCAAACCCATATTCGTTCTCACTTCCGAACGTCGGATTGCGGATAGCTTACCCTTAAATTAGCGACACCCGGATGGTGTATCCTCCTTCTGGCAGGAGCTTCGCAGATGTAGAGACAAATAGACCGTTGATAGAAACTCTAGTCGAGTTATCTGGGGTTACGAACGTACCGAACGACTCGTCGGTGATTGATTCACTCAACACATCATCACTTAGAACGCGAGAGTTTATGGGGCCAACAAACTCCGGAGTCCAAACGCCAAGACGAGCCTGCTGACAGCCACGGCCCCATTCTGGGTCCTTCGAAAATCGAACACTCTCATTCAATATCACAACAGTCTTAAACTCACGCCACAACTCGTACCCAGCGAGTTCTCCGGCATTGAGCTTCCCCTTTTTCGATGGATCCACGTAAATCGGGTGCCCTCCGACAGAGGGTAGCTGTAAAAAGTCACCGACTAGCACAATATGAACACCTCCAAATGGCACCTCTGGAACTCGTTTTGCAATACGTAAGCGTCTGTCCAGCTGGGATAGGAATTTCTTCATCATCGAAACCTCATCTATTATAATCAAATCGAGCGTTGCCAGTTCATCGCTCACTTGCTTCTTTTGAATCTGCAGCAGGAACCTGCTAACGTCCGCCCCCCAATTATCGTTGCTGCCTTCCCAGTCAGTGCCGTTTTGACAAGGCAGTTAGGGCGCCCCCAGCTTTCACACAGTGTTTGTACCCCTTCTACGATACGTCTTTTGCCCGTTCCTCCTTCCCCACCAAGAAACATAAGAAGTTGGTTTTTTCAAGCAGCGCTGGGCATAATTGCATCCCATCATACGACGCTTCTGCTTGCTTCCATCGCGATAGCAGAGCCTTTCCAATCGCTTTAAATGCATAGTGCTGCCATTCATTTAGCGTGTAGGCTCTCGAAGTGTCCGAAATACTGGCGAAACGCTTACACAACTTCGCAGAGGCCACGTAACTTAAAGGCGGATGCCATTCCATGTTGGTCTCCAGGAGCGAATGATCTAGAATCTCCACAACCTCCACATCTCGAGAAACTACTACTGTTGGTACGCTCGTAAGCAGTGCATTATCCGTCTTAGCATCTTTGACCCACTTTTTTTTCATTACATTTATAGAGGGCAGCCCTGCCGTTGGCCATTCCATGACTGCATCCCTAGCCATATTTGCGGCGACGTTGGCTAGTATGCCCCGATTCCTGAAAATATCAACGATGTGGGCAACTTTACTATCCGGAATCACTGAAGTTGGACAAGCAGCTGGATCTAATGATGAGCTATCCAACATGACATTGCTGTCTCCTTTAAGATCCCACATTTGAATCAAAGCTTTATCGCCTTCTTCCTCTTCTATCACATCTCCCGAACGATCAAAATCATCAACGTCATTGGTGTGGTAAGGTTCATCGTCACTTTGATCACTGCTAGCACCATCTGAACCATCAGGATTCTGTGTTTCCTCAGCTTCTCTCTCTTTCTCTCTCTTGCAATCACCTTTTGAAGCCCACTATAGTAATCGTCCATGTTGTGCATCATATATTTTACTAACTTACTGCGCTGCGGCTTCCACTGCTCAAAACTGCTCAGCCATGCTTGTTCGTCTGATCCTTCTGAGGGACCGATTAGATCATCCAACAGGCGAAACGGCTTGAAAAGAACTAGTGAAATAACAGCGTACTTACAGCGTCTTTCAAGCGAAGCATCACCATCACTGGTAGGCATCCGAAAGCCTAGGATAACCGGAACAAATTCCTCATGCCGCTTGCCTAAACGATGTGTGCTCTGAAGAGGGTGACCGTCAATGAAAGCCAACCTCGACGTCGTAATGCCCTCGCTCTTTCTCCTGAAATGCCGCATCGTAAATGCATACGGATTCACGTTCAACAGAGTTTTCGGTCGGAAAACATAGTCATCTAGGAAGGATACAGCGTGAAAGTTGGAGCCCTCTGAATTGCCAGTGTTGTTTACCAATTGGCAGGAATAGTCATCCAACTTCGTTAGCTGCCGAATAACGTCTCCTAGCGGTAGATTTGCGCACTTCGCGCTGGAATAACAGCATGAACTACGATACAAATACAGCGCGGCAAGCGGACCAGCAGTTTCTTGTCGATTGGTCAGGTTATAGATCATTCCTGCAACTCGTTTTCGAGACCGATCGAAGCGATCTTTAGCAGCAGTCCCCAGAGGTCCAGACTCGTTTTTTTCTCACATTTCACGCCGTTTTAGAGCGGCCACTGCCACGGCAACTTGTGAATCCACCTGCTTTTGCTGTTTGGTGACGTATTTACAGCTATACTGAATTCGATCTGTAACACCGTGGCCACCAAGAAGGACTTGAACATCATGGTTGCATTTGAACGTGGCCATTATTTCATAGTTGAACCCATTCATGAATTCGTGCCCTACCGTTCGTTTCAACTCCACACCTGATGATCCAAACGACGTGTTAGCCACGCGCAGACGAGGAAATCGGTACCTGCAGTAGGTGTCGTTTGAGGTTGTGCGAGATTGTTTAAAATCAACTTGCTGTGTGGCACCAAAGATGCTGGTTGAGCAGAACGGCCAGAGCCGAAACCATGTAATCTAGCCAACGACGAGACATTCGTGCATCCAAAGGTGTTGGGTGTGATATTTCTAGCAAGCGTGTCAACTCGTCGTTTCGAAACGGATCATAATCCATTTTGCAAAGAGGCATCTGTGTGTAATTCGTTTGCTGGAATAGCTCTGCAGCGATAAATCCACTTTCTTGCGTCGACAACTCGCTGCAAAAGCTTGCATGTGCAGACTCGCGATCGAGCACAGCATTGACAGCGTGCTGGATCGTGCCACGGCAAATAGCTTCCACACGGGCCTGCTCATCAATTTCGCGTGCCGACAAGGACCCCTCCCATACTGGGCAACAACGTGGCCGGAGCTTCAGCAGGGCACTGCGAAGAAAATGCTGAGAGCTGAATCGAGTGCTGCACTGGCTGCATTCTATCAACAGAGGCTCAACCGCATCGCATCGATCCCGACCTTTCCAGCGACCCCGCCGTGGATCTTGGCGTGATTGATCTGGTATCGGTAGCCCAACCAACTCTGAAAAACACGCACCACACTTTGGGCAGCCACACTTGTCGAGCGGAATGGGAAGGTCGTTCCTCACGATGGTTTGAGCGTAGGATGCAACCTTTTCACGGAACCGATCTCCGTTAGATGACTTCAAAATGTTTTCCACAGCAGTCAAATTGGATGGACAGTTATCTAACCAGAGTAAAAATGAATGTGCAAAGTTCCCCGCCCTTGTGTTTCTACCATGCCGAAGTAGGCTTTGACATCTCCAAACAGTCCACGAAAAGATAAACGTTTCCGGGAGATTGTGTCAATTACCCAGAGCGTATCGAATGAATGCGCCGACTTGCTGCATGAACAGGCGAGCAGATGCGCAGTCATTTCCCCTACTAGCCTCTCTCAGTTCCGCCTGGGTTGGCAACCGAGCGTTCAGCGTATCAAACAGCGTGTCGACAGATGAAATTCCAGCGTAGTGCGCTAACACCAGTGAGTTGTCTGTGTTGGGCGTGAGAGTTACAAACAGCGCGGGTTGGCCAAACCTTGTTTGGCATGCAAACGCCTTGTGCCAACATTGTGCGCGTTCGCCATTGCTTCCCCAGACCGATCCACTGCCAATTTCTACGCTTTTTAGAAACGTTTGGGCGACAGAGTCAGATGAAGGTTTCCATGGCAAAACGCCTTGACGTCTCCGCTCATTATCAAGCAGAGCCCGTCCCAACTGTTCTCCAGTAAGGCTTTCATAGCCTTCCAGAAGATGTGGGAACCGCTGGCATCGGAAATGATTCTGCACATACATATTTTGCAGCGAAATCCTGTCGAAGGCAACCAGCGAGAAAAGCTCGTCCTCGGCAAACTGCCGTCCGCTCAGCATGGTATAGTATTTCACACATTCTAGTATCGACACCGTGACCTTCCGACGCTCGCCAGGATGTCCTCGTCCGAAAGGAAATAAATGGGGAAACATACGAGCCAGCAAATTACCCGATACGTCATTAGAAATGTGGTTAGACCTGCGAACATCAAACGTTCGGTCATCATCCGCACTTGCATTTGATGCCACAGCGTGCTCGCTCACCCTGATCGGTGTACCATCATCTGTCAATCCCATCCTCCGCTCGATCACTCTGCATTCACTATCTGCACTCGAGAGACGCCATCCGTCAGACTCGCCGCGAACGTTTTCTTGCTCTCTGTCCATGCTGTCATCCAATGTACCACCGCGGTCAGCGATACGCTCAACGAAAGCCTGATCAATTTCAATATCAGTATACTCATAGTTTAATGTGGCCTCGTTCTCCGTAATATCCGCGAATTAATGGTTGTTCGCCTTGTAGTAGGCCAGTAATTCCGGAACTTGCTTATTCCTGATCTTGTGCATCTTCCGGACTCGTGTGACTTGGGCCGACGTGAGTTCGCCAACCAGCACCACTCTATAGGAAGACACATTGTCCATTGATCGCGGTAGCAGCGAAGCATGGGGTCCTGGCGTGCAATCGAAGGCGATGCAGTGAGAGCGAACGCATCGATGACGGCCACCTCGCATGACGCGCGTCATGGCCATTATACTGGCAAGCTGCGTCATGAAACGCTCTGGAATCGTCAGATCCTGCAGGTGCTGCACCAGTCTCCCCACGAAAAATCCATTTGCAATGGCAAACTTGGGTAACATTCGACACTGAATAGAGCGGTCACATTCTCTGCAAGCTGAAACCCATGCTCGCAAAGTGTCATGTTCATCAGAGTAGCTGTGTATTCCACGGGGTGATACCATAATACACAATACCATCTAGAATCGCTACGTGACTCGGTGATCGATACATATCCAAAAGCTTTTGCGAAAGCGTGGTTGTATTGATCGTTAGACTGTCCTTCATCTTCTGGAGGTAGCTGGAATCGGTGTCATCCGTCCTTTTGGCATCCTGGCGAAGTGTCAACCGGTCGCATGCAGCGCACACGCACTCGTCAAGGCCTTCTGGGCCGAGAGCCTGCCGAAGTCGCTTCATACAGGCTGCCCGTTCCTCCATGCTGAGCTCATTGTCAAAGTCTTTATCGTGATCCGTGACTACTTCGTCTTGCTGCCTCGCCCGTCTCCGCCGCTGCTTCAGGCGATTTCATCTCCTTTCGTCTCTCCTCATCCAAGTCACAAGCAAATCATCAGCAGCTTCGACGACGACATCCTTAGCGTTCTCCTCAATGCCATCATCACTCACCACTTTGACAGCGTCTTGTACAGTCGCATTTGCAAAGCGCTTCAAGCAAGCTTGCCACAGGGGCAAGAAGACTTGGGCTGCTGTAGTGCTATCCCCGGCATCGGGTAAGTCAAATATCTCCCCACCCACACCATCAGCCCCAGAAGCTCCAACGAGAGCTCCAGTTCCCCAAACACCCACGGGAGCACCAGCCTCACCGACGTTCACGCGATCACCATCTTCACCGCCGTTCGCGAGACCGAAAGCCCCATCCACACCAACGACAGCACCAGAGACACAAACATCGACGAGATCACCAGCTTCGCCACCGTTCTCGCGCCCGCCGGCTGCATCCCCACCAACGAGAGCACCAGCACCGACGAGATCACCGGCTTCGCCACCGTTCACTCGCCCGCCGGCTGCATCCCCACCAACGAGAGCACCAGCGCCGACGAGATCACCAGCTTCTCCACCGTTCTCGCGCCCGCCGGCTGTATCAACACAAACGAGAGCACTAGCGCCACAAACGCTGACGCGATCATCAGTTTCACCCCTCCAACGTCCCTGGTTCCACCGCCCCAATTCCCGCCGACGAGCTTCGTCTAGATGCCGCAGGCAATCGCAGTCGTCGTCGGTATCGGGGCTGTGTGTGGGCTCAGGGGGGCGGCGATTTCGTTTTTTAGGGCTCCTGCCCATCCGCTTCTTCTTCCGTCCCAGCAAAATCGCAAATGGCTGCTCGGAGGCCGGGGGCGCAAATAGTGAAGCCATCGAAGGCATGTTGATAAAAAAGAGGATGCTCAGCTGCTTCACCGTGTCCTGTTAATAAAAAGAAGAATCAAGCTCACTAGCAGGCAGGCAGCAAACAAAGCGGACGCACGCTCGCATAGTGAATTGGAGTATGTGGTTTTGTCCCGCTAATAAAAAAGTGTACATGCATACCTTCTAGTGGTTTTGTGCGGGCAGCGTTGGGGACGCGATCTCTTCCAGCATGCCTGGTGCTGCGCCTATTGCTTCTCGGGCACCTGGCGAGGCTTGCCACGCCGCACGCCGGCGAGTTCACGGTGCCGTGCTCTTTGTAGCAGGTACTGCTAGAGAGGTCGGGGGTCTGTGATGGCGGTGTGCAATGCACTGCAAATGCGCGTTGCGTGAGGGTTGTGTACAGATTGGTGTGGCAAATACCGACAGCATCGGTGCCAACCGGTCAAAGGTGACTGAGGCCCTTCGATAGAGTTGGTGTAAACGTTGTGTGTGAGAAATACCGGTATTTTGTAGCCATGGTGACAAAAGTGCCGGTTTACTATGCACATTTCGTAACGAAATGTGAATATAGCGTCGGTAACGAGCCGGTTTCAAAGTTCCCCCCGTAAATAAGGAGAACCTCATGGGAGAGAGAAGAGGCTTCTCCAATTTGAAGCTATTCATTGGCTATTTTACGGTATGTCTTAGCAATTATTTGCTGATAAATCCCAGGTATTGCGATCTTCAGCAGTCGCAAGATGGAGACCGAGAGAAGAAGACGTTACGACGAGGCGAGCAGCGTCCCGATCGCTGTGCGGGAGGCCATTCAGGCCTTTGTACCTGATGCTGGCACACAGGTTGTGCCGGCGAAGCCAAGCGAGACCTCATTCGTGTACAGCTAAATCGCTGGGAGCCCATATATATATGGCCAATATATATATATATATATACATTAGAAAAAACCAATGAGAGTCCTAGCTTTGTGGAACGAGCCAGATTCTCTACCTGGTTCGGTTCGTCGGATGTTGGAGGAACCGGGTCCCATGCGAAGTTCGGGTTCGCAAAAAAGAGTAGAACCAAAGTTCAGGTTCGGTTCGTCCCAGGGGTGAATCCGACACGAATACAAGCCGTTACGGTACGGCAGAGTACTGTATACTACGTAGTAGATGGCATCTAATAGATGCCTCGTCTTGTGCCGGGAAGTTTGGGGGATCCATAGTTTAACCAAGTCAGATCGAGTCGTTACTATTTTTATCTTGGGATGGGCTTCCCGCCAAAATGGATGTCATCTTTGTTCCGCTGCGCGTCGCAAACGCAATCGCTGCGCTCCTGCGGATCTGGTCATTGCAGTGCCCGGCTTGCTGTTGAGCTCCGGCGCTGGGCCTGCCTCCAAAATACAGACAATGACGGAAATATCCGACACTACTGAATTCCATCCGCCATAGTATCCGGGCGCCGACAAAAAAATCCGGCATTATATCTGATTGGATAAAATCTGCCTGAAAACACAGAAAACATCCACAAAACCCACATGATTGAAAATGATAGAAAAAGGTATTTCAGGTCATTGGTTTAAATTTGATGAATAGTTCAATATATTTGGTAACATATTGTTTTGTTTTTTGTCTGTCAGATATATCCGTCGTTCCTGTACCGCGCGGCCCTGCTTCGCGGGCACCCCGCCCGGGTTTGTTGGAAATGAAAATGTCATTTAATGGAGGCGAAGGCAACCTCCCTCGTGTAGTCACACCAAACGTACTATTAATCATACGCATTACGTAAGATGGGCTGAAAGTTACCACACAATGGTATGTACACCACACAATTTAGTTATCTACACTTGAATGGCCATGACAAAGTGTCGGCAACTCCGTAGACTCCGCTAGCTTAACTTATTAAACACAACTCAATTTATTCTCTTCCACTCAAGTCGTCTCGTCTCCAGGCCAACACGTTGACAGGTTATGAGCCCAACGCAAAGCCTAGCCCACCGATGACCGTGACTTCCCGCACCAATAGACGAAACTTCGTGATCTGGAAGACACGTATCGCCGCCGCACTAGAAGGCAAAAACCTCATCGGCTTCGTCACTCGAGCCGAATACGCGAGAGAATCCGAGTCCGACTTCAACGACGACGACGAGCTACTTCGCGCCTGAAGAAAACCAGGCCGTCAAGAAGCCCCTGGACGGGATCGGCGCTCCAAGTGGCGATGTACCCGACTCTTCATTGAGTGAAGCCTCGGATGACAGCAATGCTGTGCCCAAAGAAGATGGAGGCGGCGAGATAGACCAGTAAAATCTGCCTGTGATCCAATCTTTCACTGCCAAGAAGCAGCAAGACCGCATGAGAGCAGAGAAGCTAAGTATCAGACGCCCCAAGCTGAGCTCCAAGACACTACGCCGCATGGAGGCAAAAGCCAAGGCGTTTCTCATGAAGACCATCACGACCAACATGTCCTCTGATCACGGCGAAAAAAGACGCCTTACGAGATCTTCACCACCCTGTGTGCTATGTACGAAGACACCGCCATCCACGGTGACCTTTTACATCATGAACTTCCTGATGGCTCTGAAATACGAAGAAGGCACCGACCTCAACAAGTTCATCTACGAGATGGAAGAAGGAATGAAGGCGGCCTCCAACACCACCAACAGCGTGATGACAGATGAGCAAAAGACCATCTACCTGTACCATGCCCGGCCTGACGTCTGGAAGGTGGAAATGGCAGCCTGGAAAGGCAGTCGCAAATATGTCCCGTACGAGGAACTCAAGCGGCACACTGAAACCAAGGTCCGCAACGAGATGGCACGCAGTCGCTATACCCTAAAACAAGGGACCCCAGAATCTCGGGAAACGCAAGCTGAAAAAGCCTTGCAAGCTGAAGCGCCAGTCAAGACGGAAGTCCCACCGAAGGAAGCGACAGCTCTCGTGACGAGTCGCAAATGCACGTACTGTGGTCGTGACAACCACGACACAGTCGACTGCTATATTTTGCAGCGTCATATCCAGAACGGCCAAGTCAAGAAGGGAACCACCCCTTGCAGCCAATTCAAGCTGAAGCCTCTCCAATGCAACATCCCTACAAGAGAGACTACAAGAAACGTGGGAGCGACCAACCTCGCAACCGCTACAACAATTGTCGTGGAAACAACAACTGGACTGGGAATGATAGACGCCACGACAGTCGTGAATGTTCTGGCCGGCAAGGATGCCAGAACTACAACAAGTTCCACGGCAGACGCAACCAAGAAGGAAATGGCTCAGGCAGCGAATATGGCATCATCGCTACCACCACGCTCGGCTTGACTCCGACTAAGAATGCCCACGTGGACGATCGACTCTGGCTGTACCTGCCATGTTACGTCCAGTCCGCATTGGTTAGAAGACGTGAAGTGCAGCGGGGCTGCCGTAGCTTTAGCGTCAGAGGAAGACACAGACTCAGAGAGTCTCTAGTATATTGATAACCTTACGCTCTATACAAGAGCTATACCGAGTACCGTAAGATAACTACTTACGGACTCCAAGAGACAGAAGTACCTTAAACAAGGCTAGTGAACTCTTAGGCTTCAAATGTGAACTGAATGTATTGTTGTTTATCGCGGCAGAGCCGCCTGTTGTTTGTATGTATAGGACTCACTATCTATCATAGTAGAGCCTAGTCAAATGCATATCCATTGGCTGTGAGCCACCCACTCCTATCTGGGGTGACCCACGTAACATATGTGTGGAAGCCACTTATGTGTGGCACCTAGCTTGTGTGCATCACACTATTCGATGTAACACCGTTACACCCTCCCCCACCAGACTGTGGACACCACGTGTCCGCACTCGTCATCGTCTCGATTGAGAAATCTCGACGGCAACGGCCAAGCCGCTTGCCCTCGCGAGAGCCCGCTCCAGAACTTTCCAAGTTCAACGAGCACATGGCTCGGAGTCCGCAGGCGTCTTGGTCACTCGACAACAAGAGCGCGCCCGCGTCCCCGGCACCTAGTGCCACAACGTCCGACCGTAAGGTCTCACCGCGCCCCGGGTCAACGCTCTCGGTGGGAGAGTATCACGCCCTGCAGCAGCGCCGTCTTGCTCTTAGCTCCGAGAGCCCCAGCAGCGCCGTCTTGCTCTTAGCTCCGAGAGCCCCAGCAGCGCGAACATGGCCCGCCGTGCGGCAGATGACCTCTTTGAGGGCCTCGAGGAGGGGGAGGAGGACGAGGAGTTGGACTACAACTCCGACACGCCGATGCCTCAGCGAGAGGACTCCCCGCCACCTGCGCGTCCACGCTCGCCGGAGCAGCAACGCCGGGTTCCCAACCCTTTCGTGGATCGCGAGACCACAGCACTTCGTGCTTCGTCTGGTTTGGAGACGGGCGAGATCTCTAACGACCTCGACGAGGCTCAAGAGCGTCAGCTCGAGGGGCAAACTGCCGTTCGTTCGCAACGACCTGAGGCGCGACCGCTAGTGAGCTCTCGACGAGAGTATGGCTTCGTGCCGCTCAACCCGGTGGAGCGCTTGAAGCAGTTTGGCTCGGGGCCATTGCAGAATTGGCGAATCGGGCCGGCGGCCAGTACCAGCGACCAGGTCGCTACTCGTACTGCTCTCCGAGAGAGGCTTCTGACGCCACAGCAGACCACTCCACAGGAGTATGGGACTCGCCTGTCCGATCAAGCCCGTGGGGCTTCAGTCCCCGCGATGTGGACTATTCCGGTGGTGCTCGGTCCGGGAGAGCTCCTCCACGAGGACGACGCCCAATTCATGAGCTGGGTTCATCGAACCCGCCGTCTCTCTTCGCTGGAGGCTCTCCAATCTAGCTTCGACGAAGCTGATGTGCGCTTAGAGCGCCGGCTTCGCTTCGATTTCGCGAAGCTGAAGACGAAGCGTCAGGCGGCCGCCTCCAAGTCTCTACAGTCCCTCGGACTCGGCTCATTTGCTCTTAAGAGCGCTGCAGGAGCTCACCAAGGTGAGTCGACGGCTGCAGCAGCCCGGGATCAACGCTTGAGCTCAGCCTATGATCCCTCAGCTCCCCTGCCTAGCGGCGGGAAGCGTGAGGCGACCGACTTCGCGGTCGCGGGCTCGCAGAGCGCCTTCGATCGCGGCGATCAAAAGCGTCCACGACGTCAGGGCAGTCTTGCCGGAGGGGTACCTCAAACTCCCACGAGTTTTCTGAGTGCGGGTACCCACGCCACTTTACCAAATATTGGTTATGAGCGCCGCGTCGACGTCGCTTTAGAATACGCTCCACATGAAAGTGGCGGTTCCCCTGCTCGTCGAGCAGCGCCGGCGGCGCCCGTGTCCTCGCACGGTGAGGAGCCTGTCCGGCCTGAGGAGCTGGAGAGCTTGGAGAGATCGCTCAGCGACGTGCGTCAGATCCTGGAGCGCCACGGGCGGAGGCTTGATCAAGCCGAGCGGGAGTCTGACACCACCGTGAATGAGATCCGCGATCTCCGGGAACGTCTCCAGTGGTGTGAGGCGGCTGAGTTGGCGACTCAACGCCTGGCGCGCCTTGAGCAAAGTTTCGCGCGGCTGGAAGGTCAGGTCGACCTGTTGCTGCGACTTCAGCAGGGCGCTGTGGCTCCGCCACGCTGGGCGCCAGCTCCTGAGAACCCACATGGGCCGGGTCCCGATACGGCTTGAGCAAGCCCACGTAAAACACGGGGTGTGTGCGCATCTTCTCCGGAAGGTTGAGCGTATATGCTAGGCACGACCGTGAACGGTCCCACGAAGCGCGGGCGCAACTTGGTCTTGAAGACCGCAGACACTGCATGCGTAGGTAGATTTTTAGCGTTAAGCAACACTAGGTCCCCGACCTCATAACTCTCAACAGCCTCTGCCTTTAACATCCGCATGTTCTTTCTGTTTGTCTTGGCTATCAGCCATTGCGTCACGTACGTGTCGAAGGACACTTAGACGCGTTGACAGGAACTCGTCAACCTGTTTACGAACAGTGAGTGGGCTGACATCAGCAAGCCGATCGGCTATCTCTCCCCCACCAAGCCCAGGACCACGGGGTGGCAGCGTCAGCGGGACGCGCGGGTGAGTGAGGCCGTTCACGTAGAACGGAGTGTAGCCCGTGGAGGCACGCACAGCGTTGTTCAACGCAAACCCGACGAGTGGAAGCATAGCGCTCCAACGCTTCGGCGTTTCAGCGCAAATGCTACGGAGAATGTCTTCGACAACGCGATTCACGCGCTCAGTCTGACCGTCGGTCTGCGGATGGTCCGCCGTGGACATGTCCAACTTGGTGCCGAGCACCTTGAAGACAGCGTCCCAAAATTTCCCTGTGAAGCGGGGCGAGACAATCGATACGGGCAGCCCGAATTGGCGGAAGACCCGATCGATGAACAGCTTTGCTGTACGTTCACCGTCAACGGTGTCCGGTACTGTCGCTAGATGAGCCATCTTGCTCAGACGGTCAACGAAGACCACGATGCCCGTGTTACCTTCCGAGTCCTTTGGAAGGCCAACACAAAGTCCAAACTCATGGACTCCCAACACCCAGAGGGTACAGGCAAGCTTGCCAGCGGCGCGGCCGCATGTGGTGAGGGCTTCACCCTCTGACACGTCTCACACGTGCGCACGTACGTGCTCGTCCACTTGTACAGCTTGTGCCACCAATAGGTCCGACTCACAGAGCTGTAGGTCTTCTCGCGACCGAGGTGGCCGCCAAGCGGGTGTATCATGCGCCTCGTAGAGGATACGATACTTCAAATCCTCGTCATGAGGAACCACGACTCGAGGAGTGTCCTCCGCACTCGTGCTGTAGTACAGCAGACCGTCAGCGACGGAGTAACGGTGCAGGCTCGCGCGCAAGCGCGCCGACAATGTCTTGTCCGAGTTTTCAAACTCCTTGCTCCCAAGAGCACGCAGCAGGGCGACACACATGTCGTCTCGCGCATACGCAGCGCGTATCAAGTCCGTCACTGACGAGGTCACCATCGTGACATGAGCAAGCTCATAGTCCGGTCGCCGTGACAACGCGTCTGCAAGACCATTCTGCCTGCCAGGCTTGTACTTCACCTCGAAGTTGTACTCCGCGAAGAAGGACAGCCAACGGGCCATCCTTTGCGAGAGGTGGGGCGACTGGGTCGCAGTGCGTAGTGACGCATGATCAGTGAAGATCACAAACGGCTTAGAGCCCAGCAGGTGAACCCTGAACTTGACGAGAGCATACTTCATCGCAAGTAGCTCTTTGTCATGAACTGGATAGTTCTTCTCTGCAGCCTTAAGCTGGCGAGACTCAAACGCTATCACGCGTTCACGCCCTTCGGCGTCTGCTTGGAGCGGAGCACTGCCGATGGCGAAGTCCGATGCGTCACAGACGACACTGAATGGACGTTCAGGGTCTGGCAACGCCAGGATCGGGGCATGAAGGAGACTCTCCTTGACTGCTTCGAAAGCATCTTGATGCTCGGTGTTCCAACACCAGTCCTCATCCTTCTTAAGGAGATTGGACAATGGCCGAGCCATGTCAGCGTAGTTCGCGCTGTACTTGTGCAAGTAGTTGGCGAGGCCAAGCCACTTGCGCAAGTCCGTCTGGTTCTTGGGAACTGGCCAGTCGACGATGGCCTTGACCTTTGCAGGATCTGCTCGAAGGCCGCGCTTCCCAACGAAGCATCCTAAGAAAGGAATTTCTTCAGCGCCGAAGATGCATTTCGATGCGTTGGCGTATAGCTTGTGGGTTGAGTGCGCATGCACTCAAGCACCGCTCGCAAATGGTCGATGTGGTTGTCCACATCCGACCTGCCATCGGCAGCACGACTATGGACGAAGATGTCGTCGAAGTATGTCTGAGCATACGCCCGATGGCGCCTGAAGAGCTGTGTCACCAGACGATTGAACGTCGCAGGTGCGTTCGACAGCCCTTGGGGCATGACCAGCCACTCCAGAGCATACCGCTCGGAGTACTAACCGCTGTCAGCGGAACATCGCTCGCTCGCATGAGCAGTTGGTAATAACCATCGACTAGGTCCAGTGCGGTGTACATGGTACAGCCGACCATGTTATTCTGCATAACATCCTTTCTAGGAATCA
This sequence comes from Phytophthora crassamura, assembly GCA_033557995.1. NCBI lineage: Eukaryota > Oomycota > Peronosporomycetes > Peronosporales > Peronosporaceae > Phytophthora > Phytophthora crassamura. The sequence goes on from JAUCED010000018.1 coordinate 1,446,271, forward strand.
GCGTCTGCGCTGGAATGGTGGCAGCATTGAGCTTATTGAAAGCATGAACGATGCGCCACTTGCCATTAGGCTTTCTGACACAGAACGTAGGCGTTGAGTGCGGAGACTTGCTCTCACGCACCATACCCGCAGCGTGCGTGGCACTAAGAACGCGTCAATGACGTCACACTGCGCTTTTAGTAAGGGCCACTGCCTCGTTACGCAGTATTTGGTTCCAGGAACCAAGTCAATCTCATGACGGACACCTCGATCCGGAGGTAAGCCAGTGGGCGGGTCATTCGAGACCACATCCTGGAACTCCTTAACCAAAGGATAGAAGGGATCCGAAGGGTCCTTCAGGATCGAAGATCCACTTCGCGCACTGAGTGCCTCCTTCGTGTCCTCAAGGACAGCTTCATCCATAAGCGACGAGGAGTTCAATTCCTCCTCCGGTCGTATCATGACCACTTCGGCGAGCGCGCCAGCCTTTAAGGCATCCCCAAAGTCAGGAATGGACATCTCGTCCAGCTCTAGCAGAGCAGCCACCGTCGGAATAGCCTCGAGGCTGACGTTGCCCTCGGCTTCACCAGTCACTCCATCAACGAGTGTGTATAGCTGCTCGCTATCATCGTCCACGACGGACACGTCCTGTACCAGGACCGACGCCTTGCGTCTCGCAGTCGCCATCTGGCGTCGCTGCCGCCTCCTTGAGGAAGCTGTACGACTCGGAGAGGCCAGCAGGCTCACACTAAAAGTGTCCTCAGGTGTTTCCACCTCTTGTTGCTCGGATTGAGCCGGCGAGGAGATTCTATGCTCGCAGCCCTCACCCAGTGGGTTAGGTGCCACTCCACCCGCATCGTCAGGGTCCTCCCCTTGATGCCTCGGCTCACAGCCGACCACGCCATCAGTGGCATGCAGCGATGATACGCTCTCGTGACGAGCACTGCTCAGCGGGTTACGTGCCGCTCCACGCGCACCACTAGGGCCATGCCCAAGATGCCTCGACGAACTGTCGACCATGCCATGACCGGCATGCAGCGATGACTCATCGCGATAAGTCTCACTCAGTGGGCTACGTGCCACTCCACGGTCAGCCCGCGAGCAGTGCTCGGGACTCGCGTCTGCGACGCCAGTGTCCATTAACGCAGACACTCCAATGTCCAGCACATTGACCGACTCGGTCCAGTGCCCGCGCCAATAGCGCTTTTGCTTTCTAGCAGAGGTGGGTTCATGACTCGCCAAAGCTCCACTAGGAGACAAGCGCGTAGCGCCTAAGGTCTTCGACCTCCACTCGATCCATGGCTCATGACGTTCAAGCCATGCCATGCCCAGGACGAGGTCGTACCTCGAATCCAGGTCGATGACCAAACAGCGTTCAGTGCTATCGAAGTCCAGAAACTTCACGCCCAGGTTTACCGTAACCTTGGGCACCGCAACAAGGGTTCCCGTTGCAAGACGGACAGTGACGACATCACTCGTACGCGCTTTCAACGCCTCAGCATACAGCTGACTTCCTTCCATCGTGGAGCGCCGAGCGTAATTGCCCGACGCGCCGGAGTCGATAAGGATTCTCCATGGCTTCTCAAAGCCCTTCACGGTCGCCTCGACGACCAGCTAGCCCGGCTTGCATACACGTTCCGTGTTGTTAGAGAGCACGGTGCTCTTTGGGGCTAAGCCCTGCCGACCTCCTCCCTGAGGCTCAACAGAACTCAGTTCTTCTTCCCCAGCAGGGCGCCCCGCGCCTACTGGGTTTTGGCGTTTCTCCGCCACGAGCCCAGCTTCGGCTCAGAGGTCGAGCCACCTCTGTGGGAGCCTGGCGCTGCTTGCGCAGCGGACACCCTGGACGCAGGTGTTGCGTGCTTCCGCACACATAGCATAGACGGGTGCCAATGCGCTGCTCAGCAGCCTGAAGCTCAGCTTCCTCATCTTCAGCGTAGCTGAGATCCATCGGGACAGCGCCATCGGACGCGTCCGATGCTCCGGAAGAGCTGGCTTGAGAAGCCGTCCAACCAAGTCGGGCCTACTTGAAGTTGAACTCGGCGTTCAACGCCACATTCACAGCCTCTTCAAAAGAGGTAGGGTGAACACGGAAGACCTCCGTCCTGGCCACGCCAGTGCGCAGACCTTCCATGAAGACGGTCACAGTAACCACCTCGGGAAGAGGTCCGCCGCCATGCCGGCAAGAAGAGTTCTCAACTCTTGGACAAAGTCCACCAACTCCTTCTTACCCTGGCGGGTAGAAAGAAAGCGTGACCTCACGCAATATGCCTGATTAGGCGGCGAGAACACTCGCGAAAGCTGGGCCTTCAGCTGATCCCAAGAAGGGAACGCAGTGTCCACAGACGTGCCACACGTCAGGGCCCACTCTCGCGCTCGGCCACCGAGCTTCGAGATAGCAAGCGCCACGCGCTGCTGCTCAGTCTTGAGCATGGCGGACGCCATAGCCATTTCGACTTCTCTGACCCAGAGCATAAGGCTTTCGCCTTCTTCGCCCTCAAAGGTCTTGACACTCACCATGAGTGGTTTAGCTCGTGAACCACCGTCCGATGACGGCCTGGGCGTCACAGACGCGGCGGCCTCATTCATCTTCTGCTGGACGTGCTCCAACAGAGCATTCTCATACTGAGAAAACGCCTCCAGACGCGCGTTCACCGCGTCGGGGCCTTGCGAAGCAAGATGGGCCACACCTTCCGGGCCGATCAAGGACATCAGCTTATTAAGCCCGTCCTGTTGGTTCGGGGGTAAGTGGGCAAATTGCTCCATACCTCACAGAGGGACAGTCGTAAGACTCAGGTGTAGGATTGACTACAAGTGCTACCAAGTGCAGCGGGGCTGCAATAGCGTTTACGTAGAGGAAGACACAGACTCAGAGAGTATCTAGTGTTCTTTAAAAGCTTGCAAACTCTATACGAGAGTTTGGACGAATACCTTATTAAACCTTAACTAAGGATTCCAGAGATAGACAATGCCTCATACGAAGGTATGATCTCTATGCTTCAAAATGTGAAAGGAATGTATTGTTGTTTATCGCGGCAAAGCCGCCTATTGTATAGGACTCACTATCTATCATAGTAGAGCCTAGTCTAATGCATATCCATTGGCTGTGAGCCACCCACTGCTATATGGTGTGGCTCACAGAACATATGTATGAAACCCAACTTATGTGTGGCATCTAACTTCTGTGCACCACACTATTTGATGTAACCCCGTTACAGGTAAACGTTGGTTCCTGCTCCAGTTTTGGTCTCGACTCGTCCTCCTTCTTTATCACTATCAGAATCATAAACACCGATACCAGGCATGGAACGGATTGCTGCTCTTGCTGGAATACCGCTGATGGCTGTCCAGCATATGTAGCGAGAGCGGGAACAGCGAGATCAGCTGCGCGAGACAATAGTCCCGAATTTTTAGCGAACTTAAAAGCTGATTTAATGCCTCCCCATATCTTGGACCAAATACTCGCTCCATACATGCCACCTCCTTGCATATGCTTGAATGGATAGATATTTTCCTTCTTTGTGATAGTTAGACGCGTGCCTTTCCCCGCTTTGTGTGCTTTGACCGCTTTAGCGTACGATTCAGGGTGTAGATGTAATGTAGCACCGCTCCCACTTAGATCATCTTTAGTCAGCGATAATGTACCGGTCTTGAACGCTCGCTTGAGCTTCGCCTCGGGGATTGTTGATGAAACTGATAACTCCTTGAAAGTCATGGTTAATTATATATAATAGTCAAGTTTAAATCTTTCATTTTTGAAAATACTTGTGGCTTATTGTGCTGTTTGGAATATAGCCAGAGCATACACCATATTCCACAGTAATCTCCATACGTACCTTGGAATTGCTTGGGATTATACTTCCCGATACCATACTTCGTTGGTGCTGCTTCTCCCATTGAATCGAAGAATTCACCATTATGGACAGCCTGTGCCAATGTCCTATATCAAGGTTAGCTGGTCTAAGTAAAACCAGATAACCCTTTCTTTGAGATAGGTTTTGTTATTTCATTCGATTCATAGATATCATCGAGATGTACACCAAGCTTTTTCGCGAGTTCGATCAGATCATGATCAGACGTGATTGGCTTGATAAGGTCGCTCATAATATTTTTATGAATTTCCTGAAAAGTATATTAGAAACCATATAGATTCAACGATGAGTGAAACTCAACTATCCGGTGAGCGTAGAACAGAACGCATTTCCTGGCGTTGGGGAATTTGTTCTTGTAGTCTCCTTCAAACGCTTGGCGCACCGACAAGCATATTGAACTTGCGTTCGGGTGCGTACAGTGCGTTGCCCAGTGTGATGATGCGTTTGTTGCCCTTGATGTCCGTGACGGTCATGTTCACAGTGCCCGTGCACAAAATGGGGATCTGGTGGTTTCCTCCGACAGTGATGAATTTTCCAGTGGTGGGCTTCATGTAACGGGGTTACATCGAATAGTGTGATGCACACAAGCTAGGTGCCACACATAAGTGGCTTCCACACATATGTTACGTGGGTCACCCCAGATAGGAGTGGGTGGCTCACAGCCAATGGATATGCATTTGACTAGGCTCTACTATGATAGATAGTGAGTCCTATACATACAAACAACAGGCGGCTCTGCCGCGATAAACAACAATACATTCAGTTCACATTTGAAGCCTAAGAGTTCACTAGCCTTGTTTAAGGTACTTCTGTCTCTTGGAGTCCGTAAGTAGTTATCTTACGGTACTCGGTATAGCTCTTGTATAGAGCGTAAGGTTATCAATATACTAGAGACGCTCTGAGTCTGTGTCTTCCTCTACGTAAACGCTATTGCAGCCCCGCTGCACTTGGTAGCACTTGTAGTCAATCCTACACCTGAGTCTTACGACTGTCCCTCTGTGAGGTATGGAGCAATTTGCCCACTTACCCCCGAACCAACAGGACGGGCTTAATAAGCTGATGTCCTTGATCGGCCCGGAAGGTGTGGCCCATCTTGCTTCGCAAGGCCCCGACGCGGTGAACGCGCGTCTGGAGGCGTTTTCTCAGTATGAGAATGCTCTGTTGGAGCACGTCCAGCAGAAGATGAATGAGGCCGCCGCGTCTGTGACGCCCAGGCCGTCATCGGACGGTGGTTCACGAGCTAAACCACTCATGGTGAGTGTCAAGACCTTTGAGGGCGAAGAAGGCGAAAGCCTTATGCTCTGGGTCAGAGAAGTCGAATGGCTATGGCGTCCGCCATGCTCAAGACTGAGCAGCAGCGCGTGGCGCTTGCTATCTCGAAGCTCGGTGGCCGAGCGCGAGAGTGGGCCCTGACGTGTGGCACGTCTGTGGACACTGCGTTCCCTTCTTGGGATCAGCTGAAGGCCCAGCTTTCGCGAGTGTTCTCGCCGCCTAATCAGGCATATTGCGTGAGGTCACGCTTTCTTTCTACCCGCCAGGGTAAGAAGGAGTTGGTGGACTTCGTCCAAGAGTTGAGAACTCTTCTCGCCGGCATGGCGGCGGACCTCTTCCCGAGGTGGTTACTGTGACCGTCTTCATGGAAGGTCTGCGCACTGGCGTGGCCAGGACGGAGGTCTTCCGTGTTCACCCTACCTCTTTTGAAGAGGCTGTGAACGTGGCGTTGAACGCCGAGTTCAACTTCATGTCGGCCCGACTTGGTTGGACGGCTTCTCAAGCCAGCTCTTCCGGAGCATCGGACGCGTCCGATGGCGCTGTCCCGATGGATCTCAGCTACGCTGAAGATGAGGAAGCTGAGCTTCAGGCTGCTGAGCAGCGCATTGGCACCCGTCTATGCTATGTGTGCGGAAGCACGCAACACCTGCGTCCAGGTGTCCGCTGCGCAAGCAGCGCCAGGCTCCCACAGAGGTGGCTCGACCTCTGAGCCGAAGCTGGGCTCGTGGCGGAGAAACGCCAAAACCCAGTAGGCGCGGGGCGCCCTGCTGGGGAAGAAGAACTGAGTTCTGTTGAGCCTCAGGGAGGAGGTCGGCAGGGCTTAGCCCCAAAGAGCACCGTGCTCTCTAACAACACGGAACGTGTATGCAAGCCGGGCTAGCTGGTCGTCGAGGCGACCGTGAAGGGCTTTGAGAAGCCATGGAGAATCCTTATCGACTCCGGCGCGTCGGGCAATTACGCTCGGCGCTCCACGATGGAAGGAAGTCAGCTGTATGCTGAGGCGTTGAAAGCGCGTACGAGTGATGTCGTCACTGTCCGTCTTGCAACGGGAACCCTTGTTGCGGTGCCCAAGGTTACGGTAAACCTGGGCGTGAAGTTTCTGGACTTCGATAGCACTGAACGCTGTTTGGTCATCGACCTGGATTCGAGGTACGACCTCGTCCTGGGCATGGCATGGCTTGAACGTCATGAGCCATGGATCGAGTGGAGGTCGAAGACCTTAGGCGCTACGCGCTTGTCTCCTAGTGGAGCTTTGGCGAGTCATGAACCCACCTCTGCTAGAAAGCAAAAGCGCTATTGGCGCGGGCACTGGACCGAGTCGGTCAATGTGCTGGACATTGGAGTGTCTGCGTTAATGGACACTGGCGTCGCAGACGCGAGTCCCGAGCACTGCTCGCGGGCTGACCGTGGAGTGGCACGTAGCCCACTGAGTGAGACTTATCGCGATGAGTCATCGCTGCATGCCGGTCATGGCATGGTCGACAGTTCGTCGAGGCATCTTGGGCATGGCCCTAGTGGTGCGCGTGGAGCGGCACGTAACCCGCTGAGCAGTGCTCGTCACGAGAGCGTATCATCGCTGCATGCCACTGATGGCGTGGTCGGCTGTGAGCCGAGGCATCAAGGGGAGGACCCTGACGATGCGGGTGGAGTGGCACCTAACCCACTGGGTGAGGGCTGCGAGCATAGAATCTCCTCGCCGGCTCAATCCGAGCAACAAGAGGTGGAAACACCTGAGGACACTTTTAGTGTGAGCCTGCTGGCCTCTCCGAGTCGTACAGCTTCCTCAAGGAGGCGGCAGCGACGCCAGATGGCGACTGCGAGACGCAAGGCGTCGGTCCTGGTACAGGACGTGTCCGTCGTGAACGATGATAGCGAGCAGCTATACACACTCGTTGATGGAGTGACTGGTGAAGCCGAGGGCAACGTCAGCCTCGAGGCTATTTCGACGGTGGCTGCTCTGCTAGAGCTGGACGAGATGTCCATTCCCGACTTTGGGGATGCCTTAAAGGCTGGCGCGCTCGCCGAAGTGGTCATGATACGACCGGAGGAGGAATTGAACTCCTCGTCGCTTATGGATGAAGCTGTCCTTGAGGACACGAAGGAGGCACTCAGTGCGCGAAGTGGATCTTCGATCCTGAAGGACCCTTCGGATCCCTTCTATCCTTTGGTTAAGGAGTTCCAGGATGTGGTCTCGAATGACCCGCCCACTGGCTTACCTCCGGATCGAGGTGTCCGTCATGAGATTGACTTGGTTCCTGGAACCAAATACTGCGTAACGAGGCAGTGGCCCTTACTAAAAGCGCAGTGTGACGTCATTGACGCGTTCTTAGTGCCACGCACGCTGCGGGTATGGTGCGTGAGAGCAAGTCTCCGCACTCAACGCCTACGTTCTGTGTCAGAAAGCCTAATGGCAAGTGGCGCATCGTTCATGCTTTCAATAAGCTCAATGCTGCCACCATTCCAGCGCAGACGCTGATTCCTAGAAAGGATGTTATGCAGAATAACATGGTCGGCTGTACCATGTACACCGCACTGGACCTAGTCGATGGTTATTACCAACTGCTCATGCGAGCGAGCGATGTTCCGCTGACAGCGGTTAGTACTCCGAGCGGTATGCTCTGGAGTGGCTGGTCATGCCCCAAGGGCTGTCGAACGCACCTGCGACGTTCAATCGTCTGGTGACACAGCTCTTCAGGCGCCATCGGGCGTATGCTCAGACATACTTCGACGACATCTTCGTCCATAGTCGTGCTGCCGATGGCAGGTCGGATGTGGACAACCACATCGACCATTTGCGAGCGGTGCTTGAGTGCATGCGCACTCAACCCACAAGCTATACGCCAACGCATCGAAATGCATCTTCGGCGCTGAAGAAATTCCTTTCTTAGGATGCTTCGTTGGGAAGCGCGGCCTTCGAGCAGATCCTGCAAAGGTCAAGGCCATCGTCGACTGGCCAGTTCCCAAGAACCAGACGGACTTGCGCAAGTGGCTTGGCCTCGCCAACTACTTGCACAAGTACAGCGCGAACTACGCTGACATGGCTCGGCCATTGTCCAATCTCCTTAAGAAGGATGAGGACTGGTGTTGGAACACCGAGCATCAAGATGCTTTCGAAGCAGTCAAGGAGAGTCTCCTTCATGCCCCGATCCTGGCGTTGCCAGACCCTGAACGTCCATTCAGTGTCGTCTGTGACGCATCGGACTTCGCCATCGGCAGTGCTCCGCTCCAAGCAGACGCCGAAGGGCGTGAACGCGTGATAGCGTTTGAGTCTCGCCAGCTTAAGGCTGCAGAGAAGAACTATCCAGTTCATGACAAAGAGCTACTTGCGATGAAGTATGCTCTCGTCAAGTTCAGGGTTCACCTGCTGGGCTCTAAGCCGTTTGTGATCTTCACTGATCATGCGTCACTACGCACTGCGACCCAGTCGCCCCACCTCTCGCAAAGGATGGCCCGTTGGCTGTCCTTCTTCGCGGAGTACAACTTCGAGGTGAAGTACAAGCCTGGCAGGCAGAATGGTCTTGCAGACGCGTTGTCACGGCGACCGGACTATGAGCTTGCTCATGTCACGATGGTGACCTCGTCAGTGACGGACTTGATACGCGCTGCGTATGCGCGAGACGACATGTGTGTCGCCCTGCTGCGTGCTCTTGGGAGCAAGGAGTTTGAAAACTCGGACAAGACATTGTCGGCGCGCTTGCGCGCGAGCCTGCACCGTTACTCCGTCGCTGACGGTCTGCTGTACTACAGCACGAGTGCGGAGGACACTCCTCGAGTCGTGGTTCCTCATGACGAGGATTTGAAGTATCGTATCCTCTACGAGGCGCATGATACACCGCTTGGCGGCCACCTCGGTCGCGAGAAGACCTACAGCTCTGTGAGTCGGACCTATTGGTGGCACAAGCTGTACAAGTGGACGAGCACGTACGTGCGCACGTGTGAGACGTGTCAGAGGGTGAAGCCCTCACCACATGCGGCCGCGCCGCTGGCAAGCTTGCCTGTACCCTCTGGGTGTTGGGAGTCCATGAGTTTGGACTTTGTGTTGGCCTTCCAAAGGACTCGGAAGGTAACACGGGCATCGTGGTCTTCGTTGACCGTCTGAGCAAGATGGCTCATCTAGCGACAGTACCGGACACCGTTGACGGTGAACGTACAGCAAAGCTGTTCATCGATCGGGTCTTCCGCCAATTCGGGCTGCCCGTATCGATTGTCTCGCCCCGCTTCACAGGGAAATTTTGGGACGCTGTCTTCAAGGTGCTCGGCACCAAGTTGGACATGTCCACGGCGGACCATCCGGAGACCGACGGTCAGACGGGGCGCGTGAATCGCGTTGTAGAATATATTCTCCGTAGCATTTGCGCTGAAACGCCGAAGCGTTGGAATGCTATGCTCCCCCTCGTTGACTTTGCGCTGAACAACGCCGTGCATGCCTCTACAGGCTGACCCCGTTCTACGTGAACGGCCTCACTCGCTCGCACGTCCCGCTGACGCTCCCACTCCGTAGTTCTGGGCTTGGTGGGGGAGAGATCGCCGATCGGCTTGCTGATATCAGCCCACTCACTGTTCGTAAACAGGTTAGTTCCTGTCAACGCGTATGAGTGTCCTTCGACACGTGCGTGACGCTATGGCTGACAGCCAAGACAAACAAAAGGAACACGTTGATGAGGCAATTTTTTGAGAGTTATGAGGTCGGGGACCTAGTGTTGCTAAACGCTAAGAAACTACCTACAAATGCAGTGTCTCCACCCTTCAAGACCAAGTTGCGCCCGCGATTCGTCGGGCCGTTCACGGTCGTGGCCAAGAAGGGCCTGGCGTACAAGCTCAATCTTCCGAAGAAGATGCGTACCCCCCCCCGTGTTTTACGTTGGCTTGCTCAAGCCATATCGGGACCCTGCGCATATGGATTCCCAGGCGCTTGGCGCCCAGCGCTGCGGAGCCGCTGCACCCTGCTGAAACCTCAGCAAGATCTCGAGCTGCCCCTCCAACCGGGCCAAGCCTTGCTCAAGGCGCGCCAAGCGTTGCAGAACGGACTCGGGCTTCTCAGCCTGACCCTCCAGCCGCGCGAAGCCTTGATCAGTTAAATTAAAAATAATCTTTTATTATTCATAAAAAAAGCGCTGCAAACGCTGCACAGCCGACTCAGGGTTCTCAACCCAAGACATCCGATCCCGAAGACGGCGGATGTCATACACGTTTTCGTGATTGTCCGCCGAGGCTTGATCAAGCCGCCATTGGTTACGCTCAACGTCTTCTCGAAGACGACGTGCAGTCTCCTGCAGCTGCACAAACTCCGCAATCTCGACGGGCTCCTCTTCCTGGTCCGGTGCGGCCGCCGCCGGCGTTGCTCGACGAGCACGGGAATCGCCACTTTCTTGTGGAACGTATTGTAACGCGGCGCCGCCGTAATCGCCAAAACCAGTACCTGGTGAAATGGCGCGGGTATCCTCCTTCAGAGAACTCATTGGAGTTTGAGGTACCCCTCCGGCAGGACTGCCCAGACGCCGTGGGCGCTTATGATCGCCACGGCCCAGGGTATTCCCTGAGCCCGCGACCGTCCAGTCGGTCGCCTCCCGCTTCCAGACAATAGGTCGGGGGGGGGGGGCTGATGGATCAAACGCTGAGCTCAAGCGTTGATCCGGGGCTGCTGCAGCCACTGACCCACTTCGGTGGAGGCTGATAGAGCTCACAGGAGCATGACAGGCGGACCCAAGGGGTCCAGAAACTGACGCCGGGGCGCTGCGCTTCACCTTGACTTTCGCGAAGTCGAAATGGAGCTTACGCTCGAGACGCGCGTTGGCTTCGGAGAAGGTGGTCCGCAGGGTCTCTAACGACGGGAGTCGTCGAGAGTGTTCAACCCACCCGGTGGACTTACAGCCGTCCTCCTGGACAGACTCCCCTTCGGCCAGCACGATAGGGAACGTCCGCATTGCGGGGACCGAAGCACCTCGTGCCTGGTCAACAAGACGAGTCCAATCCTCAACAGGAGTCGTCTCCTTAGGAGTGAGAAACCTCTCTCGGTGAGCGACACGAGTTGTGAGCTCGTCCGGAGTGGAGGCCGCCGGCCCCGACAGCCAGGAGGTCAGGGATGGTGCGGCAAGGGCCTGCTTCACGACCTCAGCAGGATTGTGTTGCTCGAAGCCATACTCTCGGCGAGAACTGACTATGGGGCGCGCCTCGGGGCGCTGGGAGCGCGGCACCTCTCCTTCTTCGAGCTGACGGGCCTGCGCCTCATCGAGGTCGTTGGTGACCACGCCACCCTCCAGGCTAGTGGATACTCGCAGCGCGGTAAGCGTTGGTGTCGCCCCTGGCTGGGGAAATGGGTTTGGCGCACGCGGCTTGGACTCCTCTGGCTCAGGCGAGCGCGGCGGTGACTTCTCGTGAGTCGGCATGGAGGTATCGGACCCGTAGTCCAGCTCCGTCTCGAGGTTCTCGAAGATCTCGTCGCGAACATAACGGATCTGACGACCTGCGTCTTGTGCGGGCGGGTCCGAAGGCTGACTCGTGGAGTCTTTGCCGTGCCGGCGCCGGTGCTCGGAGTGATATTCCGTCACAGAGAGCGTAGACGCCGGACGCGCCGGCGCTTCCGGACTGGAAACAGGCGAAGCACTACGTGCCGGGGAATCCATCACTTGGGGGTGCGGTCGAAAGACCACGAAGCCTCTTGGCTTGAAGGCATCCAAGGGGGCTAAATCACGGTGAGCTCTTAAACTATGACAGTTCTTGAGCGAGGTCTGTTGATGTCAAGTGACACGCAGACGAGAAGAAAAGTCGAGTGAGGACACGTGTCCTCAGTCTGGTGGGGGAGGGTGTAACGGGGTTACATAACAGCGTGTGTGTCACACATAACTTGTGTGTGTACGCCAGTTGTGTGTGAACACCAACCCGGCAATTAACCAGATATCAGTACGTGGCCTCACAGCCACCCTTATGCATTTGACTAGGCTCTACTATGATAGATAGTGAGTCCTATACATTCAGGCTACATACGGCTCTGCCGCGATAAACAACAATACATTCAGTTCACACTCTGAAGCCTAGAGTTCGTTGCCTTTGTTTAAGGTATTGCATATCTCTGAAGTCCTTAAATAGGATATTTAAGGTACTCGTAACAAGCTCTCGTACAGAGCTTGCTAGCTATCAAATACACTAAAGACTCTCCGAGTCTGTGTCTTCCTCTACGCTATAAGCAATTGCAGCCCCGCTGCAGATCTACAGGACGAAGTAATGAGTGACAAGTTGCTTCTTGTCTGCTGTCGGAAATATCTTCGTGTTGCATCATGCTTACAGTAACGAGCTGTGCAGTGATGTGGGGCTGGTTAGCACAGGTGCAGAAGAGTTCGAAGAGCCCCCCCCCGCAAACTGAACAGAGTTTTGCAGATTTGACGCTAGTCCAAGAGTCTGATGCTGTGCAGGATAAGTTGCTTGCCTTCGGGTAGAATGGGCCGAAGTGGCGAAGCACCAGTACTCCGATGTGGATGAACGCAATGCAGTACTGGGGAACCTATCGATTCCTCTAGCTAATGGTAGACGTGGCTGGAATGTGGAACTACTGTGTTAACACACCGATGTCCGCCAGTGGTTTGTGGAGACTGGTCAGCGCACATTCCCAACGATTTCGAGTTTGGCTAGGTCGCAATTCATCGACGCTTTTCAGGAAAGAGTGTTTCCAACGGGATCCTTCGTCGTGGGCCCTCTGCAAAGTCGAACGGATAACGAACGAGCTCAGAGACAGTTATACTGGGAGGTAGTTTGCGAAGCAGGCTACCGGAAGCTCAACGGGGATTATTTGTGAAGTCAACCGAGGCAACATTTGAACGACACGCACGAACGGTATGTACGAACGACATGCGAACAACATGTATGAACGCTAAATGTGTTTAAATGTTTTGACGTGGTGTTTACGACGAAACGCTGGGGTATTTTACGACGAAACGGTGAATGGATACTCACATGCGAACAACATGTATGAACGTTATTGTGTTTAAAATGTTTCGGTAGCGTGTTTTACGACGAAACGGTGAATGGATATTCACATGCAAACGACATGTATGAACGTTAAATGTGATTAAGCGTTTTGGCGTGAATCAACCAAAGACGCAACAAGACCGACGTAGGGTGTGTCATGGTAGCTAGTTGGCATTTGTAGCGTCGTTTCCCTGTGGACTTTCGCTTTCAACGGTTGAATTGGGGTCGTGGTGGCTAGTTGACATTCGTAGCGTCCTTTCGCTTTGAACTTTCGCTTCCAACGGTTGAATCAAGAAAATTTGTCTTGTCGCTTTGTCTGCACCAGAAGCCCTCATTCGCTGAACCTACAACGGTCATTCGCAAAATCGACGCGAGGAGCAAAGGCAACAAACATGGTAGCTGTCGGTAAGAAGCGTATTGGATCCGACGTTGGTGGAGGTGATCGCGTCGTCGATCCCGATCCTGTCAACAAAGGACGCAAGAAGACGGTCCCAGGAGCACAAGACGATTTTGTGTCGCCAATAAAGAAACTCAAGCTTTCTCTACAGTCTCAAGAAGGGGCAACCGGCGCCAAACCCGTGATTTCATCAGTGGCCGGTAAATATTTATGGTTTTGTTTTCATTGTTAGTGGTGCGTACTTTAATGGTGGGGTGCTATCATTTATTATAGGTTTCCAGAACTTTGTTCGAAAGAACAATGTGAAGACTGAAAGCGTTCGTAACTCGGTCTGCGTTCGTGGTCGTTTGATATGGACGTCTTTTCACGTTTGCGCGACGGGTCCTGTCGCTCGGCTCCATTTGGTTGACCCGCGGGCCACCGAAACACTTGAAGAAACGTATCAGGTACGTTTGGTATAGGCAATTGCGTATACTCGTCGACAATGACACTTACCTTGAATGAGTGTAACAGACGACCCGCGATGTATACGCTACGCGCAAGATGCAAGTGGATTTGGAATTGATCACTGTCTCAATCTATGGGGTTGATGAAGAAGCGACTGGCCTGCCAGCGGATGGTCAAGTCGTCACTGTTGCTCGCATGGAGAAAATGCAGTTGTTCTTGGAAAAGATTTGCCAGCTGACGACTAAGTTGCAGGATGTCAGCTTTTCTGACGATTCAAGGCAAGAGTGCAAACGGTGATGGAGATTCTGTGTGGGTCGAGGAGTAAGCTTGGTGTTAAGAGTATGCAGAGTATTGCCACTAGCTAGTAAAGTGCAATTTGAATAATTTAATATTGCTATGGAACTTCCACGTCTTGATCTTGATCAACACACCACTCAATAAGAAAACGTATTTCTATACATCGGTGCCGCTGACTGAAGTTTGAATCTGCAACGTTCTTTCGCATCGTTCAGTTAAGCAAAATGTAAGACTCCCTGTCGCTCTTACTACTGGTACATAAATCTTTACGCTATTATTCTCAAAAATTGTCCAAGGAACAAAGGCGTCACGGTCGGACATTGGCGCTGTTGTGGTTCTGCTAGGAAAGCAAGGAACATGTCCGCCAGAGGTATTAGGCTTGCTAAGACGAAGCGACAGCTCATATCTATGTTTCTGACAGTTCCCCTTTGTTGAATAGATCGCCAAAGAGGCAGTGATCTGCGAAACCATCGGATTGCGAGTGAAAGTAAATCTGAAACGCAGGATCGAAAACGCAAACAAGCAGTGGGTCAGCAAGCAAGACGACAAACACGACGACAAACAAAACAACCACGGTTGGGTAAGATGTGTCGCGTAAAATAAGGTTTTTGTGCAGTCTTGGTTGCTCATGTCGTGAAACTTATTCCTAGATCCATCCCAGTTGAGCTTTAATGCTTCTGAGCTTGCGGAGAGGGTATTGAACAGCCACACATTATGTGAAGACGACATCCGGCTCATGGCAGACCATCAAAATTACACGAAAGACCCAAGGCTGGCTCTCGCATATTACCATTGCTGCGAAAATCACCCTGAAGCACATGTCTTCAACGATGAACGTCTTGTCGAAAACAAAAACACCCAAGAAAGACTCCAAAGCGTTTTGGATATCCCTCCAGGTAGAGAAGAACTTTCACGTTGTCAACGGTCTTATGAACAGCACAACCAAGCCAATCTTCGCATACGAGCATGTGCATCATGTTGTGAGCTTCTTCTGTCACCGAACGAAGCTTCCACGACGTTATCGCTATCTGAACTTCCCAGTACATTTTGTGTTGACGAGGAGGAGTTTGGTTAGCGCTACCGTCATTTGCCTCAGAGTGTTTTGGAACAGTACATCCAATTGGTTCGCGGGATACACGGATGGTTGTATTATTTGAATCCTGACTTGGTTCCGGATTTGAACCATAGAGTCTTATGCAGCAGATGCCTTCCCGACCCACACAAGCATCGATTTAGTATTGCTCGCGGCCATGACTACGGCCGAATCGGAAATTTGCCCTCACTGAACATGGTCGCGGCAAACTGCATTGCTCCTATTCGCTGTTTTGGAGTTGAAATCTCGCTTTCTGGAAAGCATGCCTCCGGACATGCGATTTGCTTTCCGTCTGATGGCCCGAAATCGTGTGTTGATGTGCTCCCTAAGATTACGAATGAATCCCGTCCCCGTGTCACCTTCATTGGACCAACTGAACAATGGAGAGCCCAGAAAGGCCGCTACCGTAAGCTGTATGAACTTCCAGGAACGATGTGTTTCGCTGGCTTCACGTACTGCACTATACACACAGTACACTTCGTAACAATGGTATCGTGATTGACGAGTCTTCGGATTGTCGATAAGCACTTCTAGCTTTTGAGGATTCGATTGAAGAAAGTGTACTGACAACTCATTCTCAAGCTGCAACAGATTTCGATGAGGAAACTATTGGAGAGAGATTTGGAGAAGACTGTTGTGTGGGCGATGATGACGATTCTTTACAGATCCTTATGCGGCAATCTGCGGTTTTGAAGAATGCTGTTCTTCATCAAGAAAACCCAAAAATGCCTTCATTGATGCCATGATTGATCTCCTAGATACCGAGGATAAAGAGGCTAACCCCACTGTCCACGTTAGCACAAGTCGCAATCCGGTGTCTGAATGGGACGAAAATGGTCAACTTCTCGCTGGAGCTTTCCCCACGTGTTTCTAACTGGCGGCGAAATGTTACCGCACGGATCAGTTTCGAAGGAATTGTTACACCATTGGATGCGGTACTATGACGGCAGGTTTGAATCGAACGTGACATTTGTTACGACCATGTTCAACCAATTACAACGCCACGCTGCTATCCAAAAGGCTGCAAAAGCTGGAACTTCTCACGCGAAGGTTTTGACCAAGTTCGGTGAACTTGCCAGTACTTGTGACTTCAAGAAGTGTCTTATACATGCACGTGAAAACCCCGAATCTGTCGAAGCAAAACGGTTTAATGCTGCTTTACTTCGGATTTTATCGCTGGTCGGTGGAAGCGTACCGTTTTCACCTTTTGAACGTGCTGCGTCAAGACCCAAAATCGCAGCAATGGGGTACCGGTACGGAATCCCACAACATTGGGTGACGTTTGCTCCTCCGGAACATGACAGTTTAATGCTACACGTAGTAGCTCAAACCAGAAAGACTGGCCGCTGGAATGTGAATGAAGAGCAAACACCAAATGCTAGCATCACATGGGAAAACTTGCCCGAGGATATTAAGGCAAGTCCAAGGGCTCGCATACTTGTATCATGTCGGTATCCAGCACTATCCGCTTTCGTGTTCGAAAGATGTCTTCAAACAGTAACTAAGGACATTCTGCGTTGTCCAAGTATTGAATCAACACGAATAAGCCGTGACTACACTCAACGAGAAGTGGGAGCTTACGGGAAGATAGCAGGTTTCAATGGTGTTGTTGAACCGCAAATGGATGGAAGGCTTCACGCACATATGACCGTGTATGGATCCACATATACTCCATCGTTGTTGACACGACTAGCTGCATGCCCCGAAATGGTGCCAACGGTTGCTCGATGGTTTGATGCGGTATCCCTCAATCGGATTTCATCTGAAACCCGTAATTGGGAAAGACAATGGATTTCTCAAACGAAAAAAACATTCCCCCGTGCATGTGAAACCACGTTGCCGGATGCCGCAAACAACTTTGATGAATTCAAGTCTTCTGTCGAGAAACGGCTTTTAGCAACGAACGTGCACAAGCACTCGTCTACGTGCGTAAAAGGGAGAAAAGGTAGGTTCGGATGCAGATTGAGTCGGCCCGCAGGTATACACACTGCGGGGACGCAACCTTTGGTGATAAGTCTAGCCAAAAGTTGCACCGAAGACGCACGAGCTAACCTCACTTCTCATCAAATCAACGCTGACTTTGCACGGACGCTAGACGCTGGATACGATCCTGAAAATGGTGAAATTCTTATCGTGCATAATGAGCCCGTTATTTGGGAACAGCATCGTCCAGAAAGTGACGGGATGTTTGTTGAGACAAACATCGGTTTGGCTGCTTTTACCGCATCTCACACCAATTCCAGTGTCATGAACGGTGAAGATGCAGGAACAGCAGTGGAAGAATACCAACTTTCCTATATGACGAAAGAAGGATCGGAACTAAAGAACACAGCTGTTGTGATGCTTTCTGCTCTTGACCACATCGCCAAATACCCAAGTTGTGCTATGGACGCCGATTCAACTGCCAGAACAGCAAAATATCTAGCTACGCGGACAGTGAACGCGTTTACCGGAAGTCACGAGTGGCCGCATGCATTAATGGTATACGCACTTCTCGGTAACCGGTCATATTTTTCGTCGGATAGCTTTTGGTTCGTGTATCCCCACTCTTTCGCTAACTTCGTATGTCAAGATGAAAATGGTGTGGAAGGGAATACCACCAAACAAGACAGCAATTGTCTAGACGACTTGTCAGATAGCGAAGAAAGCGCAAGTGAAAGTGATGACCAGACAGAATCATTGGACAATTTGTGGGATGATCGCCTTATGACTGATCAACTATCGCGGCTTGGTAATCTCCTCAACACTGCCGATCACATGAATACCACTCCCACAGAACGTGATGGTGGAGCGCGGGCTTTTCATGTTGACAACAAAATCGTTTTTGTATCGCAAGCCAAGTCATACGCGTATAGGGGCATGTATTTTGTGTATTACACCCCGGTGGAATTTGCGTGCATTATCGATATCCTGCCACGGCGTGAATCGAAAACAAATCAAGGAGGCCCTGGACGCCCGAGACGACAGGGACTTGATTTACACCCCCTTCATCCTCTTTTCCGATCTCACCAGGGATTTATTCGAGCGAAGTTCTACACTCCGATGCTGGGAGGTGCACCACCACCGACTTTGCACACGAAAAATGACGTCGCTAAGAAAACAATAACCGCGCTCGCACGCTATCTGATCTGTTCGTTTACGCCGTGGGACCCGGAAACCAACAAACCGAAGTACGAACTCAATAGCTCAGGTCTCGCTCAACTCTGCCGTGAATGGGATCGTGTCACAAGCCACGATGATTGACAAACAACGTTTCCGCTCAATCCGTAGCGTGATGCAAAAATGCGCCCGAAATACGAATTGTGAGAAAATGTGTACGCTGTGGAGAACCCGCAATGCTGCCCTTTGGAAAAATACGCCGTTGCATACGCAGGACAAGGAGAACTCCCGTGTTCACGACGGACGAGGAAATGACGACCCTGAAACCAATGGAGCTTTGCCAAGTGGCGATGAACTATATTGGCTCACGGTCGCAGCTGCGGTTGGCAATCCAACCATTCAAGCGAGTGTGGTTGCTGCACAAGCAACGTTTCGATCACTTATGAGCAGTCCACAGTCGCAACAAGGTGCACAAGAACCTTCTCGTTCTTTTGAACACTATACGTACGTACCAAACTCTCCTGATACGATGCGGTCTTTAGATGCTATCGCAGAAGCTATTCAAAAGATGCAAGTTCAACAAACAGCCGTACCATCGCCGACTGCTGCGGATGAAGGTAACAACGGTCCCAAAGACCCATTAACACCTCAACCAACAGCAGCATCTGCATCAAGAGTTTGCTTGTCATCCGAACAACGGAAAGTTGTCAGCTGGATTTTATCAAACTCGGACGAAGGTGAACAAACGCTGACGATGATACACGGTGGTGCTGGAACAGGTAAATCACTTTTGATCCGCCAATTATGCGAAGAGATGCGGCAACGAGGTCGTAAAGTGATAAATACGTGCCCCACAGGCGCAGGTGCATGTCAACTCACGGCTGGACAAACCTTCCATTCTGTGTTTAAAGTACGCTCTGGATCCCACCTTTCACGAAATGCACTGGAGAAAATGCGAGAGCAATTTGATGATACTGTTGCTCTCGTTGTAGTAGACGAAGCATCGATGTTTAGCAGTGAATTTCTCGTTTTGTTGGATGAACGTCTACGCTCGCTCTACAATCCTGAACGCATGTTCGGAGGAATCTCAATCTGCTTGGTAAATACTTTTACCAAAGTGAAGATGTTGACAAGTCTCAGTACTAACAAATTCACATATGTCTCTTTTGGTTTCAACACAGGTCGGCGATTTCCTTCAGCTTAACGTCATTATGGGAACATCATTGTGCAAAGTAATGTACATGGCTACAAAGAACCCAACATTGATCAAAGCTCGAGCGCTATTCAGCCGCTTCAAAGTGTTCTTTTTGACCGAACAACAACGCGCAGCACGCTGTGACACCCAACAGGACAATTTAGCCGCCTGCCAGCAATTACCGCACCAGTATCCTCAACACCAACGCTGGACTAAAGACGATACAGCTACGTTCAAACCTATCAGTGAAGAAGTTGTAGCAGCTGTGACAACACCACTATCAACGGAAGACATAATTGCTAATCCCGCGTGGCTTGACGAAACCACAATTCTCGTCACAAGCAACACTGACAAAGCCGCTTTGACAGCATCTGCCGTTGAATTGTTTGCCGAACGACAGCACCTGATTGCTTGCCGCTGGAAACGACAACTACGACAAAATGATTTGCCAGATGTGTGAAAACGGCTTTGTATGACGATCAAAAGTATCCAGCGCTGTTTGCATACTTCATTCCTGGAGGACGAGCTCAAGTTCTTGATAATGGCAACGGTAACGTAAGTTGGGGTGTCGCCAACGGTACACCTTGTCTCATGCATTCACTTGCTTGGAACGACACCTCTCGAACAAAAGAAATTAATGAACTTATTGTCCGTGCTCGGCACAACGGCGACAAAGTGGTCGATTTACATATATCCGCCAGTTTACCATATCCGCCAGATTACATCAACGTTCAACTTGTTGATCGAAACGGAGATCCGATTCCAGCACGTACGTGGCCACCAGAAAATAATCTCGAGACAACACGGGTTCAAGACGAAAACGGCAATCGACTACACAAGCAAACTATCATTATACCCATTGGTATCATGAAATCTCCAACTGACAGCAATGCGGTTAGTCTGGCACGCCAACTCCTTCCTGCACCCAAGAAACTCCAGTATTATCAACACGCGGTCGATCTCGCATTCGTCATCACGATTTGGAAAGCCCAAGGTGCTACACTGAAACGTGTGTTACTGCTCCTAGAAGGTTGCCCCGGTGCACCCGATTGGCAGTTTGAACACATTTTCGTCGGTATATCACGCGTTCAAGAGGCCAACAGAATCAAGTGCTTCCCACTCTCCCCTTTGTTTTCAAAACAGAAGCTCCGAAACCTACGTCCAAGTATTTTTACGACAAAGTGGAGAATGGATATTCAGCCAGATGGATATTGGAAGCCACGCGCAAACATATAGCAGCATAACCAGTGAACGTACCAATGCAAAAGATGCCATTTTCCCTATAACCTCATCACCATTGAAAACCTTATTTGCACAGTAAAAGATTGTCCTCCCAGCCTAACCCATCGGAATCTTGATTCTGCGTGACACCGCCAGCGCGGAATCCGATATTTGGTTAATACTACTATTAGCAGTTGAAAATTGTAATATTACAATAGTTGTATCTCTGGATAGTATATTAATACAGATAGTAAGTCAAACTGACCCTTGGAATAGTAATTATTACAATTCGATGAAAATCGACTCTACTACCAATACCGATGGTAGTCCCTTTCAGGCAACAAGCAGACCCCTTCTATTCGTTCCAACATCCGCTGCTAGACTCGTTTGCTCTTTCTGATCGCGAAGACTTTCATTGCTGTTAGCAGCTGAAGCCTACTAAATCAACCAAACCACGCACATGGAGTTGTTCACTCAAACGTGCGGGCCGCCGAAGCCACTCGCGGCAACCCCGCCGACGGGAGTCGCAGGGTGGTGCGACATCCGGCCGCGGACGAAGCCGCCGAAGCCCTTCTTCTTCTCCTGCTCCTTCTGCATCTCGAGCTGGTGCACGCGGGCGCCATACTTGGTAGCGAGGTCACGCACCACACCGTCTTCATCCCGGAATTCGCCAATCACCTGGCGGAAGTCGGGCACGCGCTCCGACGCCAACGCCTTGAGGAACGGGATCAGGTCCTTGAGCTCATGGTCGTCACGGTCGCGCCCGTTTGTGAAGGGCTTGATGGGGATCGCGTTATCGGGCTGCAATTGATAGGCGGCCGGGTCATCGTCCAGGATGACCACCTGCCGCAGGTCGCGGTTCAGGTTGGACAGGTCCTTGACGTGCGCGCCGTTGAGGTAGCGCGTGGCGTCGCGCGACAAGATGTGCAGCGCACACTGCTTGGGGTCGAGTTTCTGCACGATTTCCTCAGCGCCGTAGTTCTGCGAGAAGATGACAATCTCGTAGTACTGGCACAAGGTCTCCAGGAACTCGTCCACGCCGGGGCGCTTGGCGTGGCGCCAGCCGTGCTTTCTCTGCAGCAGCAACCGTAAATGCTCAACACTGTCAGCGTCTGAAACTCCAACGATAACATCCCAAATAGCTCTACGTACGTTCCACTCCGAGTGCACGAGCGTGTCCTCGAGGTCGAGCACCAGCACGGGCACGGGCGGCGTGTCGGCCGGCACCTGCGGGATTGGCCAGTCAGGCAGCAGCTTCTGGCGCGACGGGTCGGTGAAGGGCTTGACCGTCTCCTCCACCTTCTTGGCCAAGAAGATGTAGGCGTCGCCCAGCGGCGTGGCGCCCAGCGCGCTCGTGATCTTGTTTTTAGTGCCGTCGTCCAGCACGAAGTGCCACAGCACAGAGCCCCCGATGCCGCCCGCAAGCAGAGCGAACGAGATGCGCGCGGGCAGCGACGCCGTGCGCACCACGGTATGGCCCGCGGCGGCGTCCGCTGAGTGCTTGGCGGCCTTGCGCAACGCCCGCCGCTCGTTGCGCGGCACCACCTTGAGCGGCACGTCGCGGCCCACCTTGGCCAGAACGGAGGACACCTTCGAGGCAGCGGACGGCGCGGAGGTCTCTGCTGCAGTCGTCAGTCGGCGTGATGCGCCCAGCGCGGAGCATCGCGCCGCGCGCAGCACTCCCAGCCTCAGCATCCTGTCTTAGCTCGTAGATATGCGGTCGAATATGGCGCTGGGCCAGTGGTAGTTAGACATTTTGTGTACCGTGCATTTTCGGTTAACTACGAATGATAGCATACTGAAAGTTAGCTAAAACGCGTCGACTGTAATTTCGGACAATCAAGATGAAGACGCTGGTGACGCGGCTCCTGCTGGTGCTGTTGCTGCCCGTCGTGGCGGTGCTGGCGCAAGGCGACTTCGCGGAGCTTAATCCGGACGCGGTGGCAGTAGCAGAGGACCCACACTTCGACCCATATGACGATAAGCCGCGTGCTGTGGGCGCAGACGCGCAGTACGCGCCGAAAGCGCGCACAGTGGAGAGCTTCGACTTCGATCCGTCCGAGGGCCTGACGTTCTTTGTGGCGGGTGAGGCGCGCGAGTGCTTCTTCCAGGAGGCCAAGTTCGAGGGTGACGAGCTAGGTGGCGCCTACGTAGTCAGCTCGGCCGACTCGCACGTGGACCTGGAGATCAAGAACCCGGAGGGAGTCACGGTCTTCCGCCGCCTCGGGGACGCCGAGGGGCAGTACATCGTCACACCCAAGTGAGAAGAGCTGGTGCAAAGCTCTGGGAAGCGGAGGTTCTGATGGAAGTTCTTGTTCGATTGCAACAGGGAATCTGGCGTCTATGAGCTGTGCTTCATCAATCCGGACTCGGACGGCAAGCTGGTCACGCACGTGACCAACACGCTACAGTCGCAGCACCCCGTAGAGAAAGGTGGCTTGAGATGACTGTAGATTGTTATTTACTGTATCTAACGGTAGGCGATTGTGCGTGTATTGCTGTCAGAACACGTGAGCGTGCTGGCCAAGTACGCGTCGCACCTGGATGTGCGTCTGGGCGAGCTCGAGTCCGAGCTGAGGCTGCAGCTGATCCGGACAGACAGGCATATCAAAGGTGGGTCCATAACATGGAGTGCTTCATGTGGGATTGAGCTGCTGATTTTGACACTTGAGTATTTTTTTTATTTAAAAACTGCAGTGGAGGAGGAGATGAACAAGCACGTCGTCTTCTACAGCGTACTGGAGTGCGCCGTCTACCTCGGGGTCTGCTTCTCACAGGTCTACTACATCAAGAGCTTGCTGGACAGTCCGCGCAAGGCGCGGTCCTGGGTCTAAACTAAAAGCTGATGGGCTTTCTCGCGCACACCTTGCGAGTGAAGCATTGCCCGTGACGAAAGCGATCAGCAGCGGACAAATGAAGATAAAGTCGCGTGCAATGGCCCATCCACGAGAACGAATCTTCATGTTGAGCTAGTCGAATTTAATAGACATTAAAATCCCCCGCCTCGGATAGTATTTCTCCGTTATGGCGTCTGCAAGCCTGCATCTAGGTTCTTGATATATTTCAGGTCGGGTCGGTTGTCCTCTGGCCGGTATCGTGTCCACAGGTCCATGAAGTCGGGACCAAGCCCTTTAATCTTCTGTCCATTCTCGTCTTCATACATCCACAAGTATCCACGCGCCACATCTTCCAGCTCCTTTTCCGGAAGCTGCAGAACCGTCCACCACGACTCGTTCTTCTCGGTAGCAACATTGGGCCCCACCTGGTGGTGGTACAAGCAGGCCAAGTACACCGCACCCGCCGCCAGCGCCACGCAGTCGAACGCCAGACACAGCCCAGTCTTGACAGCATCCGCAACCAGCATGAAAGCGACCTGTCGAGTGTTTTCGTATGAAATATCTGGGTGCATTGCCTCGAGTGCAAATACCCGCTCCATGTGCGGCGCCACGTAGGCGAAAGGCTGCGGTGAGCCGATCTCGAACGACAGCGTGAGCAGCAGAATCCGCTCCAGCAGTAGCACCTTGCTGGCATTCGCCTCGATCTCTCCGACCTCGACCATCTCCAGCAGGGCATTAAGCCACTCAATATGCTTGGTGTTAGCTGCCTCCTTGTCGTTGCCGAGCGTGGCGCTCATCTCGACCGGTTTGCCCTTGGCGTCCAGCTTCTGTTTCTTCTTGACCGGAGCAGCAGGAGACGGCGAGCGTCGCGGACCCGCAGCCGCGTTACTCTTAGCAGGTGAGCTTTTGTGCCTCATGAGCTTCTCCTGGGCCTGCTCTCGACACAGCAGCAGGAACATGGAGCACTCGGTGACGTAGCGAACCTTGACCGGGAACTCCTCCGTCTTGCCCGCCAGGAAAAGCGCCGCCGTGGCCACCAAGAACCGGTCGTGCGTCGCGAAAGAGTGTAGCATATAGAACCGCTGCACGAACAGCTGAGCCGCCACGCTGGGCGCCTCGGGCATGGCCAGCAGCTGCGCCAGGTGCTCCACGAAGGCGCAGGTAGTGCGACGCAGCTGCTGCTCCACACGCCACGGCACCTGCGACTCCAGGAAGCTCGGCGTGCGGAATACCAGATCTGTCTGGGTGTTCTCCTTCTCCGCGTCGTCGCGCGGAAGCTGCGCGCGCTGCAGGATCACAGCGCGCAGCTCGCAGAAGACCCACTTGCCCACAGGCTCAGGCGCCATTTCAAAAATGGAAGTGATGTGGTACACGCATTCTACGAGGTGCGTGGTATACAAACGTATAAAGTAATTTCGCACGACCAAGACCCAAAGAAAGATGTGAACTCCCTATTGGCTTAAGGGCTTGGAGAACATCGAGGAGGCCGTCTACTTCGACACTCCTAAAGCCGCTACCACGAGCAGCTCGAGGGATGTTACGTCTGCGCCCCGTGCGTGTTGTTGCTTGTCCGGAGCGCTCGTCCCGGGCATTTGTTCCAGTTGAAGCCAGCGATCTCGTTGCCGATAGCGAGGGTCCATTTTGCGACGAGAACCGGGTGGGCCCACCAACGACTCGGATGGCAGCACCAATACTTTTACATTCACCACTAACGAGAACCCGTGACTTTCACCAACTAAGAAAACTAGATCAAACACCAAGCAAAAGTTGGTTACCACTACAGAACGTAATTTGTCACTACTGCAGCACGACATATATACAGTGCAGGTTGCCTTTAACTTAAAACCCTTTCATCTTCTGATTCGCCAGCTTCACAGCAACCCCAGAGCACAAGAGCACTCTTATCTGCAAGCAGCTTCACTCCAACCACTCCTAGGATGGTCTCAGAGGCCGTCGAGGCCGAACCATGACATCAGCTGTGGAGGCTGGAAAGCGGAGACGACGAGCGCGACTCCCAGCTAGCCACGTTGCCGCGATACGCTCGATTGAAGAACGACACCGTTTCGTGCTCAATCGACCATGTTGTGACGGCACAGTACGACCTTCCACTATCCCGACACAAAATGCGATCCGTGTACACAAAATGCGATCCGTGTACACGAAGTGCAGATCAGAACGGTGACACGCAAACGCTGAGGACGGAAAGTACACTTGTCGATACAAGATCAATACCTGCCTCGCGTCCACAACATCAATCGTGTACCAGTAGGACCATCATCACTACGTAGGCAACGCATCTACCACTGTGAAGCCAAAACTCACTACAGAGATAAAAACCTTTATTGGCAACTGCTTGATGATGCAGCCGGATGCTCGGCCGTACACGCCTTTCAGCGTGATTGTCGCCATGATCGACAACAACGAGAGGCGGGGACCCGAGCCCGAGTTGGAACAAGTGCAGACGTTCGTGAGCGAGTGGCGAAAAGCAAATCCGGTCGACTCGTTTCCACTGGCAGTAGCCTTTTGTGAGCAGCGATTGTATGAAACAGTGGTGGGGGGCTTTCAGAGGATAACTCTTCAGCTGGCGTCGTTCTGTGTGATATCCGCACTACGGAGCATGGTATTGCGACGAACCTAGGCGATGGCAGCGAATCAAACCCTTTCAGGGATGCATCACTTCTTACAAACTCCTCGCAGACTACGTCGACGTTCAAGATAACACCACCCGGACCGCAATGCTTCACGTGGACACGACGTTCAACGTGAACAAACAGCGGTTTCCGGTCATGGTCATCGGGATCTCGGACAGATGCGGGCACTTCTTTCCTGTTGTGTACCACTGCATTTCACAATGACGAGGCTGCGATGTTGCCTGGTGCCTGCGAAAGCTGGATCACGTTTTACACGACACGTTTCACGTGAGACTGGGCCCTGCGTTCGCGATGACGGACGGCGACAAGGCGCAGTTTAGCGCCTTTCTCGAGGTGTTGCCGCAGACGACAGTTCTCATGTGTTGGTTCCATGTGACCCAGAATGTCCTTACTAAAGCAAAAGCGAAAGGAGCTGATCGAGCGCAGACGAAAGCAATATTTGCAGATGTCTATGAACTGCACTTCTCGCCCGCTGACCAGTTTGAAACGCGCATGGAAGCGATAATCGCCAAGTGGAATGTGTTATGTAGACGGTCAGGTTACAGGATAACAGGAAGCTACAAGTCTCTTGTTCCTCTTGTTACTGTGTTCCTACTCGTCTGAACTTCTCCTTGAGTCCTTCTGCTTCTGACTTGAGCAAAATGCAAACTGAGGGTGGCCTTCTGTTCCTAGCTGCTTTTTCTTCCTTGGCCTCCCTCCCTTCTCTCATCTGCGACCCTGCGTTGGATGCACAAAGCTGGACGCACCACGTTGGACACATCAACACTGTACGCATCAAGCTGTACTACCGGCATCCTAACACGCCCCCTCCGAGGTAGCGTGGCTCGCTTCCTCGGAACTAATCATCTTCAGCTGCAGTCCACGCGCTTCAGTCGTTCCTTTTGATACAGTCGCCGCTGCGATTCACGCTTGGTCTCCATGAATTGTGGCTGCATGCCCACGAGAACTTTCAACTTGTCCAAGCGGGTGAATCCCATGGACTTCGTCAGGAGATCCGCTGGGTTGTTCTCTCTGCTCACTTTCCACAGCTCCACGCCCTTCTGTTGCACCATTTCTCGCACGAAATGCAGTCGAAGTTCGATATGGCGGGTCTTTCTACTGTAGGTGGGCTGCGTCGCGAGTGCTATCGTTGCTTGATTATCCACTCCAAGTCGAAACTCCACTTCACGTCCTCCAACTATCTCCGTCAGGATGTTCTGGATCGACTTTCCTTCTTGACAGGCTTCACAGGTCGCTGCATATTCAGCTTCTGCGGTGCTTGGAGCGACGATGCTTTGGCGTCGTGCTGCCCATGCCACCGGTCCACCAGCCATCTTGAGCACGTATCCCGATACACTCTTTCTTGTATCAGGGCAGTTCCCCCAGTCAGCATCCACATAGCCATCGATCACTAGTTTGTCAGGGTTCTCGAATAACACTCCATGGCTCTGTGTGGCTGCTAAATATCGCAGGGTCCGTATGAGTGCTCCAGCGTGATGGACGTTCGGGTGCTGCACAAACCGACTGAGATACCCAACGGGGAAGGCCAGGTCTGGACGTGTACTGGTGGCCAAGTACATGAGTGCTCCAATTGCCTCACGGTAAGGCAACCCAGGCTCTTTGTCGCCTTCTCGCGCTGCTTGCAACTTGACTGTGGTGTCCATTGGCGACCGACAGCCAACAGCATCTGCGTACCCAAACCGTTGTAGCACTTCTTGAGCGTACTTCTTCTGGTGCAGGAAAACGCCGTCCTCTCGCCAATCCACTTGAACTCCGAGATAAGTGTGTAGACGCCCTAAGTCCTTGATTACGTACTTCTCGTTCAGCTCCGTGAAGAACTTCGACTTCCAGGTCTCGTTGTTCGTGGCGCAGATGACATCATCTACGTAGACTAGGACCAGCGCAATTGTTTCTCCATCTGCGAAGTAGTACAGGCAAGGCTCCGTCATGCTGCGCTGCAGTCCCTTCTCTGAGAGCCACCCATGAAGCTCATCGTACCAGTCTCGTCCGCTTTCGTGCAGGCCGTACAGGCATTCTTCACCTTGTAAACCCAGCCCGGCTTGAGTGGGAATCCCGCAATGCGCTTGATGAAGCGCACCAGCTTTCGACGTGCGTTGAGGTAGGCGGTGTTGATGTCACACTGGAATGCCAACAGCTTCAGGATCTTGCACAGCGCTATCAGCATCCTAAATGAAGCCATCCTGGCCACCGGTGAAAAAGTGTCTGGAATCTGGAAGTCAACTCCAGGGATTTCCTTGTCTCCTCGCCCACACAGTCTTGGTCGATATCGCAGGATATTACCTAAATCGTCCGTCTTTGCCTGGAACCGCCACATCGTCTCCAGTAGTTTGGTGCCTTCTGGCATCTCACTTTCCGGGACCAGCTCTAGTACATCTTTATCCTCCATGGCAGCTAACTCTTTCTCCATGCCCTTCCTCCACTCTGATCTCTGCGGCGAGTCCATCGCTTGCTTTACAGTGCGCGGAATGCGTACCTCCGACTCGTGCCATACGCGCTGCTGTGGTTTTTCTGGCGCTGCCTTTAATCCAATGGCAGCAAGTGCTGCGTACACTTGCAGGTCCTTCAAGTCAGTTGCGACGATAATTTTAATTTTACACTCATTTCCAACAATTCGGTTAACTAATCTTAGTACGTTTTTCAAATGCATTGGTTATCAGAGCTAACAGCAACACTTTCTGCCTCACCTGAACTCGCTGGACGTTGGCAGCCTCGAGCTCACATAAAGCCATCATGGCGTCAGGTCGCTCTTGTCACCGCGGTATTTCTTGAGGTCTGGATGAAGGTCGTGACCCTCAGTCAGATGCATTTTGTTACAGTTGGCCGGCGAGGCGGGATCTATGGCTGCAAACCAACAGTGTCGGTGCCCTCCATATTCCCTCCTTGAAAATCAAACGATAATGATATCCTAGTAAGGCAGCGAAAAACTAATATCTAATGTTTATTTTTACTACTGCGTAGTGGGACCAGTTCAAGCGTTTTAAACGCTGTTTTTTGTAACAGATGCCCAGCTGCCGTTGATAACGGATGCTCGAGTGCGGAACGTTGGTAACTACTCCCCCTGGATGTCATGCTTGATGTCGTCCGGCACCATCACATGAGTCACCACTTCAGCTTTGGGCGCTTCGAAAAGGGCAGAACACCAAAACTCTCTACCCCCCCGCGGCAACTCTCTCTACATCCTACACTCCTCATCACTTGTTTACTGGCCCCGCGGCAGGATGCTCGCCCCTTCTGTCTCAGCGCGCTCTGCTGCGTGTTGTCGTTTCCTTACACGCTGCCGGGCGGTCGTCTTGAGTTTCCGCTGCGTGAAGACAGCTTGCCCGATGCCGTCCCAGCCCAAGCGATATCAGCACTGTTGTCCTCTGGCATAACTATGTCGTCCTTCTTCCCTGGCCATCTAGCCACCAGGGCAAAATTCGGATTTGGATAATTCTACCAGCCAGCTCGCTGGTAGTGCCGACGAGAAGAATGCAGCCACGGCTGATAACAACACCGACGAGTCTGATGTTGGTACTGGTGCCGAAACGTGTTATAGCGTTTCGCCTACGTGCGAACAAGAACCATCACAAAATATTTTACTTTATAGTCTACGTCGGGGATGCTGTGAACGTAGCGGATCCTCCCAAATGAATTCAATTAGTTCGCCTTTGCACGTTCCTCTGTCGACCCCTCTCCTCCCGACCTATTCTTTTCTCCATACCTCTCGTTTTTATGACGCATTGATTCTCGCTTTATCCTTTCTTCACTGATGTTAACCCTTTCGCGATTTAATTGCGTAAACTATATTATACATACCTAAATCATTTGATTATAAAATGGGTACATACACCACCCTTTAATAAATCACGATGCTTGTATTGGCCATCGCTTCTAGCATAGTACAGTACCTACAGTGATTAACAGGAGCTTCTGTTGACTGCACGTACCTTTATTTTTGTATGTCCAGATGATCAGGATTGTACTTTTTATGAGTTGTCGTAAAATGTGGTAGTTTCATGGCTGAACTTGTGTAGAAGGGCACAAGGCGCACTCTTGTACCACGATACCGCAAAAGTCTGATAGATCTGGCACTCGGAAAGATTTGGCAGGCGGTCGGTCGCCTATATAAACGATCTGACCAATGAGCACGCACTTCAACTTAAACGTACCGTGTTTTGGAACGAGGTGGTTCACATATATATTGTGTGCTACATAATATTGTGTCTACACAACTACTTCAGTGGCCGACACGACCACAACTGAAGAAGAGCTTGATGATGGCCCAAATGGAATGAACGGACCGGCCTTCAGGAATGAGTTCCTGATTGTTTCGGAGGTGACAGCCCGAAGAGCATGCATTGAGCGCTGGAACATGTCGTAGCGGCGTTCGTGGGCTTTACGAGGGGGTGGGCGGTTCGTGTACAGCTCGGTATAGCGAGCTCGTAAGCTGCTTTTGAACGGAGCCATCACACCCACGTCAAGGGGTTGAGCTACAGAGGTACAGCCTGCAGGGACGTAAAGTGTGTACGTGCCCATTTCAGCGAGACGTTGCCGCACCGCATTGCACTTGTGCACTTTGAGGCAGTCTAAAATAAGTACGCTAGGTCCGCTCACTTCGTACTGCCACACTAGGTCGATCCACTCCAGCATTACGCGCTCGTCGAACCACGCCTTCTTCTGGACCGAAAAGGTGGCAACCCACGGCTCGCAGTAGCGGTTCCCCTCGTCTTGGACATCATTGTCAGGCTCCCCGGCGAAAACGAAGTGCGGTGACAGCATGCGGCCATCCGCACACGCAAGCAGAGCTGCTGTGCAGCGATAACTGCCCTTACCACCACCATTCGCGGGCACCCGCGTCACTCCAACGAAGTCCACCGTCGTCTTGGCTCCTACGTCGCAGTAGATAGCGGTTTGATCCATGTTATAGAGCACATACGACGGTGGGGTCGACGATGCAGCGTCCAAGAAGTAATCCATCAGCACCGTCGTAACCTCGTATGCAAACGCATCGCGCAGCGCCAGCAATTTGGGGTGCTTCTTGCGCCCGGAGTGAGAGATGCGCCTGATCGTTAGGCCGTTGCGACGCATGAACTTGGCACACCACGATCTTCTCGCGGAATCGGTTTTTCCATCAATAAAACCAGGAAGTAGCGACGCACATTGTGCAAAAAATAATACAGTCGATAGACACAGGTCTCTCTTCTCGGCGCTCATCCTTGATCCAGCCACAGAGTTCGTCCTCAACGCACGCCGATGGTGAAACCCGACCACTGCCGCCGACTGTTAACTTCTTGGCTCGTTTTCTGTCTTGAACAGACAGCTTCATTTCGTCAAGGTGGTGCTCCCAGTACTGCAGCGCCGGCCGGGAAAACGCTCGTCCCTCGCAGAAGCTCACTCGTGTTTCGCTGGGTGACAGGAAGTCCTCGACAGTTTTGATCTTGAACTCAATGGTGTGAGCAAGCTTGATGCGATGCGTGGCATTTTGCTAATGAATGGCGCCAGCATGTCCGCCTAAACGCCCCACCTAGTTTTGGAATATACGCTGCTGTCCACTCACCTACATTCGCTAATATCATTGGCCAATCAAAGACAACCGCAAGCGTCCGAAAGACTTGGCACCCGGCAAAACCGATTTAGAGATTAGTGCCAGATCTATCAGACTTTTGCGGTAGGGTTAATTGCGCGTGTCGTGCAATGATATACGTTCAGCAGGTGACACAGTGCTTAACGTGCTGGTAAAGTTAATTTGCATTTGTGTAGGTTTATGACACATTGATTGAAAATATTGGTAACACATACTACAACCAGATAAAAATAATATAATTTCCGCAATATTTGTTGTCTTAGTACTTTCATACCTTTACGCCAACTAACCGTACTTTACAAAATTAACCTTTATATGCTAAATGACTAAACTGATGCTCAAACTTGTTGTCGTTCTAGATGGGAACACAAACTTCAAACGATATATGATTCTTACCCCAGGCGTTCAGCAGTATTGTTGAAATATTGCTCGTTTCCATTTGGCATTGCGTTACATTTATACCGTCGTCGTTCGTCCTGTGAAATCATGGGATGATGATATGCTGTTCATTTTGCTCCAGTGGCTAGTCATTCGCGCATTTTGCCGTATTTATTGTTATTGTTTTGTAGACAAGCTATTATTACGTGTAATAATAATAAAAAAGAAAGAATAATAGTTATTATTGAGTATATTTCTATAACTGGGGATGTACTGTACACGTAACCATCGCTTCCTCAGTCGAGTTTACGTTCGGGTGGACGCCTGAACTTGATTTCAGCAATGCAAACGGATTTTTCTGGTGCAAGCTGCTGAAGATTTTTTGACTTGGTGATGATGAAATACGATCTAGAAAACAGACGTTAAGCATTCCTGGCTTTTGGATTGGCGACGTAGCCTTCATTCACAGGGTTGTACTTCAATCTAAGTGACTCAATAAACCAGCTTTCTTTTTGTTTTTATTAACGTCCTCGTCCACAATCCCTTGCATTTCCAAGCCCCTCAAACATGTATTTGAAGATATTGGGCTTGCCACTATTTGCAGTGCTGGCGGCCCTCTTCATGCGCTTCTGGGGTACTTTTTGTTCTTTCAGCACACGCCCACGCTCCCGGTCACGTTGCGCTGAGGGTATAAGTCGTGATGGCTGTCCAGCTTGACATTCTCGGCCGGCGCTTTCTGCGCGAACGACGTGTTTGTCACGGGCAGCGACTTCAGTGAGCGAGACGGCGTCAAACCAAACAATAATAATTCTATATTGATTCCTTCTTGCACGTCCTCCTCCCCAGTGCCTTCTACTGTGCGAACTGAATAGCTGATATAACGTCTTGGGAACACAGTCTTGATGATATCTGCACCGACGAGCCGTACTTATGCATTCCGTCATCGTGACGCGGTTTGATGCCTCCAATCTAAACGCAAATTGGATCCGCTCTTCGACGAGCAGACTGCTCTTGTAAATTCTCCCATCAATTATTCTGAACGTCTTGGACGCCTTGTGTATCACCAACCAGTGTCCATGCCTGCTGGAGCGCGAGGAACAGGCACGTCCCAACCGGATTTGCGCCTGCTACTGATGGGTACTTCTGCGAGACGAGCTATAAGAAGTCCAGTGTCGACCCACTCATCCGCGATGTCCAACATGCCGCCAAACCCGTCCTCCAGAAGCATCGTGCGAGGTTCCCACGTCCTGAGATGGCGACCACACTGCTTGGTCCGCCACAGTACTCTATAGATCACCATACCCTTATCATCGATGGCCTTGTCCTTGATCAATGCAACGTTCCATGTCAGTATAACTTGGGGTGTCTGATGCGGCTTCTTGGGCCTTGGTGGTCGACTGGTTCGAGCTGAGAATGCTGACATATTGATCGCTGTTACTCGAGGGGCTCGCGCGCTCCTCCTGAGGAGCACTTGTTGCATAGGCTGTGAGACTGGCCGAGTATCGTCGAGCTCCTCGAGTGAGTTCAAACACGCTGTAGGAAGTGCACGCACGAGTAGTTGCTGATCCTTGAGCGGCTTCGGTTGACAAAGCCACGTTATTCCTGGTGGCATCTTCATTAAACGACACGAAGCATTTAAGCCCCATCGATCTAATGGCGATATAAAATCATTGAGTAGCAAGAGGAATGGATCGTCGAATGGCGTCCGACAACAGAAGTGGAATCGCCCAAATGCTGGTGTTAAATCGCCATCAACGTGGGTTGATGCTACGGCAGGGCTGCTCCCCAAACCTCTTGAAGACTCTCGACTTATTCCCCAACCCGTCGACCGAAGAAGTGCCAGTAGCGGCGAGTCTCGCTAGTCATGACGGGGCGCTTGGACAGATGACTTCATCACAAGAAAATGGTATATTATGTTCCGTGGTGTCTCCCACGACCATTGCGGTAATGCTCTCTTTCGCTATATTTCCGCTTCTCACACACATGGTCTTGGAGTCGAAACGTGATCTTGAACAGATAAGATAGAACTATCGCACGTTTAAATTCCCTGTTTCAATTTTTGTCCCGTTAAGAACGATAGCGTGCAACAAACTTCTCAGTTGTCTTTTGGTAGGCAGCGGCGACGAAGTACCTTCCAAATCTGTAGTAAGCTTGCGAAACTTCTTGTGACCGTGTGTAGTGTTTTTGTCCATCGTGTTTATCGCTAGGTTTTGCAAATCTGCCACCTTTGCGAAGCTTCTTAGTAAGTCGCACGAGAACGTCTGGATTTGTGCAGCATCTCTGAAAACTGCACTGATATGTACAACGATCTGTGTGCTGCGTACGACAGGCTCGTAGAGCATGACAAACATGTCGAGCCAGGAGTTGGCTGCATCGTTTGAGGGTTCATACGTGAAACGGCTAATGAATCGAACCTGGTTTTACCAAGAAGCCCGTCGTTTCTCAATTTGCCGGCTAAGGGAAACGTCACATTCGCGTCTGTGAGGTAATATTATTTATTTCTATTCTAATATTTATAGTTTCTCAAAAACAAATATTAATTTTCAACTAATACAACTCTCCAGCAAAAAAAAGTAGTACGACGAAGAGAAAGATTTCAAGCTTAGCTGAACTTGAAGAAGCCCAGACGAGGAAGTGTAACGGGGTTATATCGAATAGTGTGATGCACATAAGCTAGGTGCCACACATAAGTTGAGTTCCACACATATCTTACGTGGGTCACCCCAGATAGGAGTGGGTGGCTCACAGCCAATGGATATGCATTAGACTAGGCTCTACTATGATAGATAGTGAGTCCTATACATACAAACAACAGGCGGCTCTGCCGCGATAAACAACAATACATTCAGTTTCACATTTTGAAGCATAGAGTTCATACCTTTGTATAAGGTATTGTCTATCTCTGGAATCCTTAATTAAGGTTTAATAAGGTATTCGTCCAAACTCTCGTATAGAGTTTGTAAGCTTTCAAAGAACACTAGAGACTTTCTGAGTCTGTGTCTTCCTCTACGTAAACGCTATTGCAGCCCCGCTGCACTTGATAGCACTTGTATTCAATCCTACACCTGAGTCTTACGACTGTCCCTCTGTGAGGATGGAGCAATTCGCCCACTTACCGCCGAACCGACAAGAAAGCCTTGAAAACGCTGATGTCCCTGATCAGTCCGGATGGTGTGGCTCATCTTGCTTCGCAAGGCCCCGACGCGGTGAACGCGCGTCTGGAGGCGTTTTCTCAGTATGAGAATGCTCTACTGGAGCACGTCCAGCAGAAGATGAATGAGGCCGCCGCGTCTGTGACGCCCAGGCCGTCATCGGACGGTGGTTCACGAGCTAAACCACTCATGGTGAGTGTCAAGACCTTTGAGGGCGAAGAAGGCGAAAGCCTTATGCTCTGGGTCAGAGAAGTCGAAATGGCTATGGCGTCCGCCATGCTCAAGACTGAGCAGCAGCGCGTGGCGCTTGCTATCTCGAAGCTCGGTGGCCGAGCGCGAGAATGGGCCCTGACGTGCGGCACGTCAGTGGACACCGCGTTCCCTTCTAGGGACGAGCTGAAGCTTCAGCTCTCGCGAGTGTTCTCGCCGCCTAACCAGGCATATCGCGTGAGGTCACGCTTCCTTTCTACCCGCCAGGGTAAGAAGGAGTTCGTGGACTTCGTCCAATTGTTGCGAACTCTAACCGCTGGTATGGCGGCGGACCCTCTTCCCGAGGTGGTCACTATGCCCGTCTTCATGGGAGGTATCCGCACTGGCGTGGCCAGGACGGAGGTCTTCCGTGTTCACCCTACCTCTTTTGAAGAGGCTGTGAACGTGGCGTTGAACGTCGAGTTCAACTTCAAGTCGGCCCGACTTGGTTGGACGGCTTCTCAAGCCAGCTCTTCCGGAGCATCGGACGCGTCCGATGGCGCTGTCCCGATGGATCTCAGCTACGCTGAAGATGAGGAAGCTGAGCTTCAGGCTGCTGAGCAGCGCATTGGCACCCGTCGATGCTATGTGTGTGGGAGCACCCAACACCTGCGTCCAGGTTGTCCGCTGTGCAAGCAGCGCCAGGCTCCCTCGAGCCGAAGCTGGGCTCGTGGCGGGGAAACGCCAAAACCCAGTAGGCGCGGGGCGCCTGCTGGGGAAGAACTGGGTTCTGTTGAGCCTCAGGAAGGAGGTCGACAGGCCTTAGCCCCGACGAGCACCGTGCTCTCTAACAACACGGAACGTGTATGCAAGCCGGGCTTGCTGGTCATCGAGGCGACCGTGAAGGGCTTTAACAAGCCGTGGAAGATCCTTATCGACTCAGGAGCGTCGGGCAATTATGCTCGGCGCTCCACGATAGAAGGAAGTCAGCTGTATGCTGAGGCGCTGAAAGCGCGTACGAGTGATGTCATCACGGTCCGTCTTGCAACGGGAACCCGTGTGACGGTGCCCAACGTTACGATGAACCTGGGCTTGAAGTTCTTGGACTTCGATAGCGTTGAACGCTGTTTGGTCATCGACCTGGATTCGAGGTATGACCTCATCCTGGGCATGGCATGGCTTGAACGCCATGAGCCATGGATCGATTGGAGGTCGAAGACCTTAGGCGCTACGCGCTTGTCTCCTAGTGGAGCATTGGCGAGTCATGAACCCACCTCTGCTAGGAAGCAAAAGCACTATTGGCGCGGGCACTGGACCAAGTCGGTCAATGTGCTAGACATTGGAGTGTCTGAGTTAATGGACACTGGCGTCGCAGACGCGAGTCCCGAGCACTGCTCGCGGGCTGACCGTGGAGTGGCACGTAACCCACTGAGTGAGACTCATCGCGATGAGTCATCGCTGCATGCCGGTCATGGCATGGTCGACAGTTCGTCGAGGCATCTTGGGCATGGCCCTAGTGGTGCGCGTGGAGCGGCACGTAACCCGCTGAGCAGTGCTCGTCACGAGAGCGCATCATCGCTGCATGCCACTGATGGCGTGGTCGGCTGTGAGCCGAGTCATCAAGGGGAGGACCCTGACAACGCTGGTGGAGTGGCACCTAACACACTGGGTGGGGGCTGCGAGAATGGCAGCTCCTCGCCGGCTCAATCCGAGCAACAAGAGGTGGAAACACCTGAGGACACTTTTAGTGTGAGCCTGCTGGCCTCTCCGTGGCGTACAGCTTCCGCAAAGAGGCGGCAGCGACGCCAGATGGCGACTGCGAGACGGATAGCGTCTGTTCTGACACATGAGGTGTCTGTCGTTGACGACGATAGCGAGCAGCTATATACACTAGTTAATGGAGTGACCGGTGAAGCCGAGGGCAATGCTAGCCTCGAGGCTATCCCGACGCTGAATGCTCTGCTTGAGCTGGACGAGATGTCCATTCCCGAGTTTTGGGACACCTTGGAGGCCGGCAAGTTAGCCGAGGTGGTCATGATACGACCTGAAGAGGAGTTGAACTCCTCATCGCTGATGGACGAAGCTGTCCTTGAGGACACGAAGGAGGCACTCAGTGCGCGAAGCGAATCTTCGATCCTGAAGGACCCTTCGGATCCCTTCTATCCTTTGGTTAAGGAGTACCAGGACGTGGTCTCCAATGACCCGCCGACTGGCTTGCCTCCTGATCGAGACGTTCATCATGCGCTTGACCTGGTTACCGGAGCCAAATACTGCGTAACACGGCAGTGGCTCTTACTGAAAGCGCAGTGTGACGTCATTGACGCGTTCTTAGTGCCTAGCACGCTGCGGGTATGGTGCGTGAGAGCAAGTCTCCGCACTCAACGCCGACGTTCTGTGTCAGAAAGCCTAATGGCAAGTGGCGCATCGTTCATGCTTTCAATAAGCTCAATGCTGCCACCATTCCAGCGCAGACGCTGATTCCTAGAAAGGATGTTATGCAGAATAACATGGTCGGCTGTACCATGTACAGCCCGCTTGACCTTGTCGATGGCTATTACCAACTGCTCATGCGAGCGAGCGATGTTCCGCTGACAGCGGTTAGTACTCCGAGCGGGATGATCTGGGAGTGGCTGGTCATGCCCCAAGGGCTGTCGAACGCATCTGCGACGTTCAATCGTCTGGAGACACAGCTCTTCAGGCCCCATCGGGCGTATGCTCAGACATACTTCGACGACATCTTCGTTCATAGTCGTGCTGCCGATGGCAGGTCGGATGTGGACAACCACATCGACCATTTGCGAGCGGTGCTCGAGTGCATGCGCACCAACAAGCTGTACGCTAACGCATCAAAATGCATCTTCGGCGCTGAAGAAATTCCTTTCTTAGGATGCTTCGTTGGGAAGCGCGGCCTTCGAGCAGATCCAGCTAAGGTTAAGGCCATCGTTGACTGGCCGGTTCCCAAGAACCAAAAGGACTTACGCAAGTGGCTTGGCCTCGCCAACTACTTGCACAAGTACAGCGCGAACTACGCTGACATGGCTCGGCCATTGTCCAATCTCCTTAAGAAGGATGAGGACTGGTGTTGGAACACCGAGCATCAAGATGCTTTCGAAGCAGTCAAGGAGAGTCTCCTTCATGCCCCGATCCTGGCGTTGCCAGACCCTGAACGTCCATTCAGTGTCGTCTGTGACGCATCGGACTTCGCCATCGGCAGTGCTCTGCTCCAAGCAGACGCCGAAGGGCGTGAACGCGTGATTGTGTTTGAGTCTCGCCAGCTTAAGGCTGCAGAGAAGAACTATCCAGTTCATGACAAAGAGCTACTTGCGATGAAGTATGCTCTCGTCAAGTTCAGGGTTCACCTGCTGGGCTCTAAGCCGTTTGTGATCTTCACTGATCATGTGTCACTTCGTACTGCGACTCAGTCGCCTCACCTCTCGCAAAGGATGGCCCGCTGGCTGTCCTTCTTGGCAGAGTATAACTTCGAGGTGAAGTACAAGCTTGGCAGGCAGAATGGTCTTGCGGACGCGTTGTCCCGTCGATCGGACTATGAGCTTGCTCATGTCACTATGGTGACCTCGCCCGTACTGGACCTGGTCCGCGCTGCGTATGCGCTGCGTATGCGCACGACGACATGTGTGTCGCCCTGCTACGTGCTCTTGGGAGCAAGGAGTTTGAAGAATCGGACAATACATTATCGGCGCGCTTGCGCGCGAGCCTGCACCGCTGCTCCATCGCTGATGGGATGCTGTATTACAGCACGGGTACAGCAGACACTCCTCGAGTCGTGGTTCCTCATGACGAGGATTTGAAGTATCGTATCCTCTACGAGGCGCATGATACACCGCTTGGCGGCCACCTCGGTCGCGAGAAGACCTACAGCTCTGTGAGCCGGACCTATTGGTGGCCCAAGCTGTATAAATGGACGAGCACGTATGTGCGCACATGTGAGACGTGTCAACGGGTGAAGCCCTCCACGCATGCGGCTGCGCCGCTGGCAGGTTTGCCTATA
Organism: Phytophthora crassamura; assembly: GCA_033557995.1. NCBI lineage: Eukaryota > Oomycota > Peronosporomycetes > Peronosporales > Peronosporaceae > Phytophthora > Phytophthora crassamura. The sequence continues at coordinate 1,485,881 of JAUCED010000018.1, forward strand.
CCCTCTGGGTGTTGGGAGTCCATGAGTTTGGACTTTGTGTGTGGCCTTCCAAAGGGCTCGGAAGGTAACACGGGCATCGTGGTCTTCGTTGACCGTCTGAGCAAGATGGCTCATCTAGCGGCTGTGCCGGACACCGTGGACGGTGAAGGGACAGCGAAGCTGTTTCTCGATCGGGTCTTCCGCCAACACGGGCTGCCCGCATCGATTGTCTCTGATCGAGACCCCCGCTTCACTGGGAAGTTTTGGGACGCTGTCTTTAAGGTGCTTGGCACCAAGTTGGACATGTCCACAGCGGACCATCCGCAGACCGACGGTCAGACTGAGCGCGTGAATCGCGTTGTCGAAGACATTCTTCGTAGCATTTGCGCTGAAAACGCCGAAGCGTTGGAGCGCTATGCTTCCACTCGTCGAGTTTGCGTTGAACAACGCTGTGCATGCCTCCACAGGCTACACTCCGTTCTACGTGAACAGCCTCACTCACCCGCGCGTCCCGTTGACGCTACCACTGCGTGGTTCTGGGCTTGGTGAGGGAGGGATTGCCCATCGACTCGCTAATGTCAGCCCACTCACTGTTCGTAAACAGGTTGATGAGTTCTCTCAACGCGTCTAAGTGTCCTTCGACACGTACGTGACGCAAAGGCTGATAGCCAAGACAAACAGAAAGAACGTGCTGATGCTAAAGGCAGAGGCAATGTTGAAAGTTATGAGGTCGGGGACCTAGTGTTGCTTAATGCTAAAAACCTACCTACACATGCAGTGTCTGCGGTCTTCAAGACCAAGTTGCGCCCGCGCTTCGTTGGACCGTTCACGGTCGTGGCCAAGAAGGGCCTAGCGTATACGCTCGATCTTCCGAGGAAGATGCGCACACACCCCGTGTTTTACGTGGGCTTGCTCAAGCCGTACCGGGACCCGGCGCAGATGGGTCCCAGAAGCTGGCGCCCAGCGTGGCGGAGCCACAGCGCCCTGCTGAAGTCGCAGCAACAGGTCGACCTGACCTTCCAGCCGCGCGAAACCTTGCTCAAGGCGCGCCAGGCGTTGAGTCGCCGACTCAGCAGCCTCACACCACTGGAGACGCTCCTGGAGATCGCGGATCTCATTCACGATGGTGTCAGACTCCCTCTCGGCTTGATCAAGCCTCCGCCCGTGGCGCTCCAGGGTCTGACGCACGTCGCTCAGCGATTTCTCCAAGCTCTCCAACTCCTCAGGACGGACATGTTCCTCACCGTACGAGGACACGGGCGCCGCCGGCGCTGCTCGACGAGCAGGGTAATCGCCACTTTCATGTGGAGCGTGTTCTAAAGCGTCGTCGACGCGAGGGCCACAACCAGTATCTGGTGAAGTGGCGAGGGTACCCCCACTCTAATAACTCATGGTAGTTTGAGATACCCCTCCGGCAAGATTGCCCAGACGTCGTGGACACTTTTGATCGACAGGATCAAGGGAGTTCCATGAGCCGGGGGCCGAGTAATCGGTCGCCTCACGCTTCCCGACAATAGGTCGGGGGGGCGGAAGGATCAAACGCTGAGCTCAAGCGTTGATCCGGAGCTGTGGCAGCCATGGATCCATTTCGGTGGAAGCTGCTAGAGCTCGAAGGAGCAGGATAGGCAGGCCCTGGGGGCAGTGCCGAAGACGGGGGCGCACGGCGCTTAGTCTTAACCTTGGCGAACTCCATAACGGAGTCTGCGTTCGAGTCGCACATCGGCTCCAGCGAAGCTGGTTCGCAGAGCCTCCAGCGAGGTGAGCTGCTTCGCATGCTCTACCCAGTTGCTGAACTGGGCATCGTCCTCCTGGACGGACTCTCCTGCAAGGAGCACGACGGGGTAAGTCCGCATCTGCGGCACCGAAGCACGACGCGCTTGATCGGCTAGACGAGTACCATACTCAGCCGGAGTTGTCTCTTGTGGAGTCAACAGCCTCTCTCGGAGAGCAGCCCCAGTTTGAAACCCAACGGCACCAGTTGCCGCGGGCCCAACGATCCACGTGCGCAGCGAGCGCTGCGTCATGGCGTCCTATACCATTTCGGCAGGATCGCGTGGCGCGAAGTGATAGTCTCGACGAGAGCTAAGCAAGGGTCGCGCCGCAGGCCGCTGGGAGCGCTGGACTTCCCCTTCCTCGAGCTGTTGCTCTTGTACCTCGTCGAGGGGATTGGTGACCTCACGAGTCTCCAGACCGGAGGAAACGCGGTGAGCTCTTGAGCCGCGCCACGTTCGGAGAACGGGTTGGGCGTACGCGGCCCACTAGACTCCGGCTCGGGCGAGCGGGAAGGCTCATGCATAGAGCTATCGGTGTCGTAGTCCACCTCCACCTCATCGAGGCCCACGAAGAGCTCATCGCGAGCGAGACGAGGGCGACGCGAAGTGTCTGAGGACTTGGTATCTGTAGGCATGGCCCTCGAACCCTGCTGGTATCGTCGCTGGTGCTCGGAGTGATACTCCTTCACAGAGAGCTTGTGCGCGGAGCGCGTAGGAGCTTCGGGAGTTGAAGCCGTCGACGCACTACGTGCTGGCGAGCCCTTGGGGCTGGATGCGGGTGACGCGGAGGCGGAGGAGTCTTTCCGGTCGAAAGACCAAGACGCTTTCTGGCTGGCAGCCATTTCGCAGCTCGTTGAACTTGGAGAGTTCTTGAGCGAGGTCTTGTGATGGCTAGCGACTAGCGACACGAGTGTTCCGTTGAACAATACCTCAACCGAGGCGATGACGAGTGAGGACACGTGTCCTCAGTCTGGTGGGGGAGGGTGTAACGGGGTTTACATCGAATAGTGTGATGCACATAAGCTAGGTAACACACATAAGTTGCGTTCCACACATATGTTACGTGGGTCACCCCAGATAGGAGTGGGTGGCTCACAACCAAATGGATATGCATTAGACTAGGCTCTACTATGATAGATAGTGAGTCCTATACATACAAACAACAGGCGGCTCTGCCGCGATAAACAACAATACATTCAGTTCACATTTTGAAGCATAGAGTTCATACCTTTTTGTATAAGGTATTGTCTATCTCTGGAATCCTTAATTAAGGTTTAATAAGGTATTCGTCCAAACTCTCGTATAGAGTTTGTAAGCTTTCAAGGAACACTAGAGACTCTCTGAGTCTGTGTCTTCCTCTACGTAAACGCTATTGCAGCCCCGCTGCAGGAAGATAGTCGTATTGAGCGCAAAAGACGGAGAGCATACAGACCAAAAGCAATCACCCGATGGAATACAGTGCGTTCAACTTCGTCGGAACATGAGAGGCGGAAACAACGCAATTACGAATTCAACGCGCATACTGAGCAAAATGGCAGCAAAAGCGTTCACGAGAAAGGCAAATCGAGCGAAGTCGTGACTCCGCACGCCACGCTGTTTATCGTAATAATTTACTTTTCAAGAACTAAAAGTGTTTCAAGAATCCGATGATACGCATCATGCTATGGAGCGCTCGCAAGGAGATGGAGGCGATGTGCGCTTGCGGCAATTGACAGATACCAGGGACAGCTAGATGGACATTCCATCGGGGAGCTCGGTGTATGAAACTGTCACGCGTTGATGCTGATGGATGAAAATATTTATATAGGTATTTTTTTTCAAAAAATTCAAGTGGCATGTGTTACTTGCCGCCTGGTATTACAAAGGATTTGGTATAAACTCCCAGCTCTACTGCGTCAGATCCGAACGTATAACAAAGTAATTTATTTTACGGCTATGGGTGCGTCAGTCGACAGCAGAAACGAGAATGCCAACCAAGGTATTGTACCCCTTTCGAGGTGCAATTTGCCATAAACCTGCATACTGCTACATTCAGATCGAAGCTCGTCAACGTTTGCTCAGGTCAACTGTACGATGTTGATATGGAACACCAATGTAGATCATATACGGGTTGGATCGTTCTAATGTCAAGGCACGTCAGCAAATGTTAATCGCAACCAACCCATACGTGAAAAACAATATCACTGCTGGGGAAAGTACCAGAAGTAGTGACCAACATTTGGTTATACAAAAAAGGACACAACTGAGAACGCACAAACGCCCTACATACGATGAGGTCGCTGTTATCATTGTGGATGAGAACTCGGCCAAAGGAACGAACGAGACTTTGTGTAAAGTTGCCGGGGGGGGCTCAGACAAATTTCTGATTTGCATCCAGCTTACGACGGCGAAGTCCAGATCGCCCCGACTCGGTGGTCCGCGAGTTCAAGTAGAAATTAGAAGTGATAAAGGACGATATCATTTAAAATGATACCTGCGGAAAGATTCGAGCCCTCCTTTACGCGATTAATTTCCAGAAGCGTGATCTACCGCAGGCCCACATGTTGGTCATGCTATGTGAAGATTCGAGCCCAAGACTTCCTGAAGATTCGGACTCCAGAGATAACCCTCAGCTGTAGAAGACGGTGACCAAATGCATGATGCATTGGCCATACGGCATGTTGAACCCTAAGGCCCGTGCATGAAGGATGTTTTTTTCAAAGGTTTTCCAAAAACGTTTAACACGGACACAACGAGAAGAAAGCGGTTACCCTGTGTCCAGAAGGCGAGCTCAAGGTCGAACTACGAATGGGCATTCAGCTGGACAACGGCTGGGTGGTTCTATACAACCCTATCCAATGGGTGTGTGAGAAGTACAACGGCCACATCAACGTTGATATGTGCTCAACAATCAACGCCATAATGTACATGTACAAGTACATCTTCGAGGGATAGGATCGCGCTACATTCTAGGTCGAAGCGCCGTCACTGATGTCACGACGCATGGACATTGACGAAGACGAGGAGTACCTCTGTGGTCAGTACATAAGTGGATCGCTGGGGTATGCTGAAGTACCCAATGCAGTGGAACCCTACGCGGTGATCCAGTTTCCTGTCCACATACCGGAAATGAACTTCATCATCTTTAATCTGGCGCATCCCGAACGAATACCAATTTTCCGTTTTCACATATCGGCTTGGGGGCTAACGCTCGTGTTTATGGTTTTGTTAAGCCACTTCAGGTTGGTGAGGCCTGGAGCAGCCTGGGTGAGGTGTGGTGGGTTAAACGGTGGGCTGGTAGGAAAAAACTACGAATGAATGCACTAGATCTCGCTGTGAAGGTTTTTTTCTTGGCGCACGCAATGCTGAAAACCGTCGACGTCTTTGCGATCAGGAAGCCTTCCGCTAAACGGAAAACTGGTTTCCGCCGGCACAACCGTCCGAAACCTCCATTTCCGCTTTCACATCTCGGCTTGGGGGCTAAACGCTCGTGTTTATGGCTTTGTTAAGCCGCTCGAGGTTGGTGAGTCCCGGAGCAGCCCCACTTGAGCGGCGAAGCCGTGCTTGATGAAGTCAGGGACGCGATGTGTTGCTGGAGATCAGGTTTGCCCCTAAACCGGAGAGAACTTGACCGTCTATGCGAGTGTAGCGCTCGTACGCATCGGACTTCCATCGTCCGAACCGTTTGATGGCAAGCCGGTCGACGCCTGCAGTGAAGAGAGCTGTGGCGCCCCCGCTTCGCATTGAGTGAGTGCCGTATCGGTCAGGCTCTTCCCCAGCTGCTTGTGCTGCCTGTTTGATCACCCTTGTCATGCCTGTAGCTGTGATCGTATTGCCGGGGGCCACACTGCAGAGGGGTTGATCGCTGGGTATGTCATTTTGCCGCTGGTGTGTGAGCAGCAACCAGGATGCACGAACTGGACACGCCCACCATAGACCGGATCGCTTCAGAATTCTTGTTTCGCCTCGACCACACTGATCTATCTTGCTTCCGCGAAACTTCACACGAACGGAGCTTGCTTCCTCTTCGACTTGGGCTTGGTTCCCGTCCTTGGTGAGGCACACCACATCAGTGTATCGTAGGGTGTACGGTTTCAAACGTCATTTGTCGGCCAAATACTCCCTGCGCCTTATCAGAAACAAGTATCCCATGAGAGCAGCCCCCACAAGACGCGGTCATGGGGTCTGTTGAAGTTGCATTGTTTGCAAAGCTGACGCAGGATTCTTGGGGTGACAGGTTCCTTTTGTGTAGGAGGCCGCGACACTCGGAGCATCCCTTGCACAGCCAGCTGATGCCCTGCGTGGAGTCCGACAGTGATTCCCCGATATCGGCAATGATACCAAGACACTTGGCTGAGTTTGGACAACACGGTGCTAGGAGCGTTGCCGGGCTGGTCATTGTGTGGCAGCCATCGGGAAACAGCGAATAAGGCCAGCTGACGCGAGATGGCGTCATTGGTGCCTTCCAACCACTGCGAAAGGCCTTGCGAGTTGCACCATTCCGACCACCCCTTCCAGGTTCTTGAGTACTTCCGGTGGCTGTCGTCTGCAAATGATCGGGCTTGTAGTTCGTCGAGAACGTTTTGTAGATGTATCGTACTTGTTGCGGAACTGGATCCTGTATCCACGAAGAAGTCAAATTAGTCCAGATCTTACCGTGAGATGCTGTCCACGCCCCTGATCCGGCATCGGCTCCAGTATTGCAGGCGCCTGGTAGGTGCTCGGCAGAAATGCGAGATCCAAGCGTGACTTCAGTGAATCCAATGGCACGGTTCAGTTCCGGGCAAACCGATTGGAGCTGTACATGTTGTTGGTCCAGGCAGCAGCACTCGTGTTGTCGGTCCAACAACGTACGTGGAGTATGGAGGACTCTGTTTTTCTCCACATCGGACCCCAGATCCCCGTTGCGAGCGCCATACAAAATTGTTCACGGATATTTATGTTGAATACATCGGTTCCGGAACCTTGAGCAAGTAGTTTTTGTTCGCTGTCGTCATACCGTAGCTGAATGTAGCGGCGGCGAGCTGGGTCCAGTACAGCCAGGCCTTGGTTGCTTGCATCCATGTACAGGTGGACATCAACTTCGGCATCCACACAAAACATCGCAGTTGGGAGCGACCACCAGCGACCATGTGTCAGAATCATTTCACACCAGTGGAGATCTTGTCGCATCGACTCGTCGAGCGAGATGCTTTGCCACCGGGTCGCTTTGTTGGTTGCTTGTTGGAGTCGTTGATAGAAGGGTTTTGCGCTTTGGAGGCATGTTGTGACGTGCCGGAGACTACCCAACAGGCACTGAAACTCGTGCTTCGACAACTTTGCTTTCCTAGCCGCACTTTCAACTCGATCTTGAGCTTTTGCGAGCTTCGATGTCGGCATGGAAACGGTGCGGCGGATCGTGTCAAACTTCAGGCCGAGAACTTCGAGCTTGGTACTCCACTCTGAGAATTTGCTCTCGTTTATGTCTCTTGGTCCCAGAATGGCCAATATCGCCAGTCGTAGGGCTGTGCTTGCCGCCTTGAGTCGTCCTGGTGTGTCGGGTTCTACCAAGACGTGGTCATCTACCCATTCGTAGGCAAAGAATGGGATCGAGTCCGATGGGTGGGCAGCCATAGTTGCCGAACTCTCACGACCTAGAAGCCATGATATAGCTCTGCCGAAAGTGCCATAGTATGCTGGCGAGCCCGTCCACCCGAACGGAGCCGACATATCGATAATGACCACCCCCAGTTGCTCGACACGTGCTCCCATCCACTTCACGCTGCGAGCAATCAGCATCAAATGCCTGAACGCTCCTTTGACATCGCCTTTCATGATGTAGACAGTGACGGTGGGGTTGTTCTGGTAGCAGTCCACGATCCTCTGAGCGACAGCGGCAACGTGTCGGTATCGAATTTCTGGAAATGAACTTTTGACAGACGCGTCGTTAGTTGACTGGCCGGCTGGAAACGAAAGATCATGGATCAGTCGCGTTTCGAGTTGAGGATCCGTGTGTGCTTTGGGCACCGCTCCGAGAGGCTGATCTGGTATTGTTGAGTTGTTTGAGTACGGCTTCGTTGAGTACGAGGTACTGACTGCCATCTTGACCTGCTCGGACACTTTTTACAACTGTGTTGAGATGTCGATCGGCCGATTTGTGATTCGGAGGGATATTCTGCTGATCAGGATCGGATGAAGACCACTCCGGATCGAGACCCAGCCTCGCAGCTTGGCAGATTAAGTCGCGATGTTGATATCCAGTGAGAAGTCGATGAAGCCGATTGGGAGATAGCTCTTTGTTCGGTCTGGGGTCCTCCGGAGTCTGACCTCTGGCTAGCTCGACGACTTGCTCCAGCGAGAATCCATGATGAATTAGCAATGCAGAGAACGCGCGTTGCTTTTCAAGATGCAGTCGATGATGGGTCACCGCATTATCATCTTTGGAAGCCGTGAGCGGCATGGCAGGTACGGTGACTCCGTGGCGTTGAAGCACGTCCGAGATGCGGCTATCACGTGCGTTTTCATCAGTCTGGAGCTGGGCCTCCATCGATTTTTGAACTTGTGCCGATAGCTGGACTAGGCTGATCCGGCGCAGCTTGTTCCATATGCTGCCGGTACGAACTACGCTTGACGCTGCCGGCTCTGGGGGCTTGTACTGCTCGATCGGTGCAGAGAATAGCGGTTTGCAGCTTTCCTTCCCATCTTTTAAGGTACTCGTCGCCATTGCAGCATGTAGGAGTTGTTGCGAATATCGTCTGGCTTGGTCTGGCGTGCTATTGTCGCGAACAACGTTACTGGTACCAAGCGTGACGGAGTCCTGAGGTATCAGGAAGCTTTCGTTTGCCGTTTTGGAGGGTTGCATCCGATCTGGCTGATTGATCGCTGAGCTCGTACTCAGGCGCAGCGTCTGGTGGTTTCTTCTTCAGATAGAGATTGGTGAAAGAATGTTGTTCCACTGCTGCCCCCGACAATGGTGAACTCGAGTCCGGTCCGAGTCGTGAGCGATCAGCACGACTCGGACTTCTTCAGTCAGTTTGAGCGTACGTTTCACGGACCCCGCCAAGTTTGGTGTTGATGTACTGGCGCACGGCTGGGTCGATCTCTGATGGATTAAAGTGAGCCAGGTTTGGAAACTTGCACACCGCCTGATCAGGAGAAGCGCAGCCACGCTTTGAGAGGAATCGAAGGCACACCTCTTTTCCGTCTTTGCGCGGTAAGGCGTCGAAGACGGCCGGTGGTACCTTGCGATCGACAGGAGGTTTTACTTGTCGACTTTTGCTTTCTTGTGGTCGGCGGCGGGGGTATTCTCTGCGAGCTGGGGTCAGCGCTCGAGATGATCGTTTTGAGATTGCCGTGATGGGAAGGGACTGGAGTTCTGGGTTCGAGTTGCTAAACCATCCAGCTGCTTCGACACGGGTGCTGGCGCCTGATAGGCTATCGTGAGCGGCTGCATTGCGGTACCGTTCCATAGTGGCGTTGATCCATAGTACCAGCGTCGGTATTTCGTTGGGTAGCCAGTGGTTCCAGCCTTCAAACTGCAACGCGAAGTTGTCGAGAGCAGCAGCCACGCGAATGGTCGTGGGGTCACACATTTCGCCGCAGTACTGAAGACATCCACGCGTCGCAGCATGTAGCCGCGCCCATGACGTTAGCACAGGAGAAGCTTGTACAGGAAGCGTGAAGTCGGTCATGTCCACGATTCCGGTAGCAACTTTGCGAAGCCGTTCGAGGTAATCAATGCGCCCGAAGTGACTGATCGATAATCCTTCGCCAAAGCCGAGATTATAAAGGCGGGACAACATCCCTGGGTGGAAATCAAGAGATAGCGACGAGGTCGTCAGATACTCCATGTAGGCTTGTCCGATCTTACCTTTGTGGATCTCTGAAGTGACCACTTGATGGACTCTCTCTTGGTTAGTTGTTGGGTAAAACGCCTTCTTGTCCGCTTTGTTGGGGCAGGATTGATGTCGCAAGCTGCGGGTCGCGCCTGCAGGGACGTCGCAGGAGGACAGCCAGTCTGCTTCGCCAATCGGCGCATGTATGTTTGCAGGAGATGCGGTCGATGATCACGGAGAAACTCCAGTGGTTCCAGCTCCGATGCGTCGGCGTTGCTACCGGATTGGTTACCAACACTGTTTTGTATGGAACGGCTTGGCAACGTCTCTGTAGATCCGCCTTGTACTTGTTCGTCGTCTCTGTCGTCTCCAGATCCTTCTCCATCGGATAACGAAGCGAAGAATGCTTGGGCCATGATGGCCGATTGATGTTCAGGATCATCTCTTCCCCCTTCCTACCCATGCTCCAAAGTTACGAGGCTCTTCGGTGAGCGTTTGCCAAGTCGCTCTAGTAGACCGGGGGGAAGGTGGCCGTGCATCTCTTGATACACCACGAACAGCAATGCGTGCTACAGCGAAAAGAACTGTGATTACCCCGATGGGGGGTCGATCCATTCCACTTGGGCTCTTGAGTTGAGTCATGTCTGCGAAAGACGCTAGTTCATCCAGCCACGTCTGCACGGTTGGAGTCCCGCTATTGATACTGACCATACCCTCGAGTTTGGTCATGAGGTTCGCGTTGAGAGCATGGACCCTGCTCTTGGGCCATGTCCGTTTGGACCAGTCTTGAAATCCCAGCGTGATGCTAATGAGGGGATGAACTTGGCCGACAAGTTGGCGACGTGTAACGGACACGACCCCTTGTCGAGTCCATATTTCAAGCTTGGAGCCGGAATAGCCGCGCACCTGGCCGTAGCGATAGCTGTTGCCTGCAGACACCCATACTGCCTGCCGGAGCCACTCTCCGAGTTTTGACCCTGTTGCGTCCGACCCGCGCGTAGCTCAGCCAAGCGGCGAGTGAGTTCAAGTCCGCTCGGTTCTTGTCCGGAAGGCACGGAAGCGACGGTAACCTTGGACCTAGCGACCCTGACGATCGAGGCGTAAAAGTGTCACGGGGTCGTTCCTCCAACATCCTCGGGGTGGACCAGGACGTAGTCGCCGACTTGGGGCTGGCGCTGGGTCATGATTGTCGGAGAGCTGTTGGCGCGGACACTAGGCGGTTGAGAAGCTTAAGCTGTGGGCTAGTAGGAAAAACTACGAAAACAATATGACTGCTGGGGAAAGTACCAGAAGGTAGTGACCAACATTTGGTTATACAAAAAAGGACACAACTGAGAACGCACAAACGCCCTACATACGATGAGGTCGCTGTTATCATTGTGGATGAGAACTCGGCCAAAGGAACGAACGAGACTTTGTGTAAAGTTGCCGGGGGGGGCTCAGACAAATTTCTGATTTGCATCCAGCTTACGACGGCGAAGTCCAGATCGCCCCGACTCGGTGGTCCGCGAGTTCAAGTAGAAATTAGAAGTGATAAAGGACGATATCATTTAAAATGATACCTGCGGAAAGATTCGAGCCCTCCTTTACGCGATTAATTTCCAGAAGCGTGATCTACCGCAGGCCCACATGTTGGTCATGCTATGTGAAGATTCGAGCCCAAGACTTCCTGAAGATTCGGACTCCAGAGATAACCCTCAGCTGTAGAAGACGGTGACCAAATGCATGATGCATTGGCCATACGGCATGTTGAACCCTAAGGCCCGTGCATGAAGGATGTTTTTTTTTCAAAGGTTTTCCAAGAACGTTTAACACGGACACAACGCGAGAAGAAAGCGGTTACCCTGTGTCCAGAAGGCGAGCTCAAGGTCGAGCTACGAATGGGCATTCAGCTGGACAACGGCTGGGTGGTTCTATACAACCCTATCCAATGGGTGTGTGAGAAATACAACGGCCACATCAACGTTGATATGTGCTCAACAATCAACGCCATAATGTACATGTACAAGTACATCTTCGAGGGATAGGATCGCGTTACATTCTAGGTCGAAGCGCCGTCACTGATGTCACGACGCATGGACATTGACGAAGACGAGGAGTACCTCTGTGGTCAGTACATAAGTGGATCGCTGGGGTATGCTGAAGTACCCAATGCAGTGGAAGCCTACGCGGTGATCCAGTTTCCTGTCCACATACCGGAAATGAACTACAGCATCTTCAATCTGGCGCATCCGGAACGAATACCGAACCTACGCCATACCGTGCTGACGACGTTCTTCGAAATGTGCGCAGTGGATCAAACTGCTGCCGGGTTGTTGTACTTCGTGTTTGTCCGCCACTACACTTGGGTAACGGGGATGAGAAGGTGGAAGACCCGGACACAAGGTGGTAAAATGGTTATTGTGTATGTCACCCAATGACACAGAACGATTCTATTTACGAATGTTGCCAGACAATGTGCGAGGGCCCTCATCGCATGAAAATTTTTAAATAGTTGACGGTACCGTTCATAGTCGTTTCAAGATGCTGCAGAAGTGCGAGGTCGCTTGGAGAGCAACGACGAGTACCACCGCTTCATGGAAGAAGCCAGTCATTATCAGATGCCAAGCCAGCAACACATATTCGCGATTATGTTGGTGCATTATTATCGCGCTTTGGGATGCGTATTTAAGCGAGTTGTCCGGGGATTGTCAGGCGGAGCTTCACCAACCGGTCTCAAGTCAAGCGGTGCTCTATCGGACACTTCGAGCTGTCGATCGGTACTTGGACAACAACAACAAGGACGTCGAGTATTTTCACGGGCTACAGCGACAAAGCTAATGGGGGGAGAACAGCACAATATACGTTCCAACTCGGATTTGACATCTACGTCTACACGTATTTTCACTGCTGGATCAGATCGAGTTACTCCTCCAAACATCGTTAATTGTGTGGGATGCGGATCAAATATGTATTTGAGGCTGTGCATAGAACATTACGGGAATTCATAAAAAACGACATGCCTTTTGGTGCTGCAAGCAGGAGACTTCCGTCAAATCATATCAGTGATACTGCATGCTTCGCCAGGCCAATTGATTTGTTGTTGCATCAAGCGTTCATTACTGTGGGAGTAGTTCAAGGTTCTCCATCTCATAACCAACATGAGAGTTCAGAGCATGGAGTATGAGACAAATGCTATGGAAACCCAAGCGTTTGAAATCTTCCTGCTACGTGTTGCGGAAGGACGCAATGAAGGATGTATCATGAATGGATGCAACTACACAAGGATACAACAAGACGCGGTGATGACATCTCCAGACAGCATAGCCAAAGTGAAGGATCACTTTATAAAAAGGCGCTTATTAATCATGTGTATGATGGACTGGGAGGGCGGTTCATGGAGGATGACTATTGCGCAATCAGTCCCATTTTGGTGTCACTGAACATCAACACTGGCAAAATAAACGAGGTAGCAATAAACGCACTACCAGGAGAGGCCAAGGAATACGTCTCTATTGAAAGGGTGGCGGATGCCCAAGGTTCGACATGTCAACGTTCCCAGAAGAGTTTCCCAACTCGCTAAGTTTCAGGGATGCCACCACACAAACTTCGTCTTAAGGTTGGCTCTCCAATTATACTTCTATGGAGCATCAATGGTGAGAGTGTGTGCCTTCCAGAATCGGTACGACACAGTTTGATAACCCGACCAAGGAATCATTAAACCAACCATTAAACCTGGTCACCAAACTGAATTGGTGACCGAAAAGTGGTCTCACCAAACAATTCGTTTGGTGCGTTTTATCTCGTTTAACGCTCCCCTGATATTGCAACTAACATATTGGCTTCGTTATGTGGCTAAATACTACCTCGAAGTGTAAAGCATTCGTTTAAACTTCAATTCAAACGATCTTGAAAGGGAGCTTTCGTGCGCATTCGCGTTTCGCGCCCAGCGGCCTGGGTTCCTCATTTGAAGATTCGCCGCAGGCCACGCAAGTCGAGTTGCACGCGTCACGCCATGGCGGATACGCGTGTTAGCGCTGTTTGCATTGCATGTTTGTATTAACTCGCTACGTATTTAGGTTGCAGCTCTCAAGATCATTCACACCGGTGGACACGCTCGTCGGGTAAGTGGTGGACTAGGCCTCTCGTCGCCCGCTACGCGGGTGGTTGGGCAGTGTTTGGTCCCAACCCGTTACGCTCGCTGTCCCTGCTCGCTTCACTACTGCATCAGTTCCCGCCGTCGCTGCGCTCGGCAGGTGCCAAGCCACGGGTGTTAGTCACTATAGGAAATCATGCCATGTAACACTTATAATCTCGGTATTGCAGTGTTATACTACTGCCATCGTGTCAATCACGTGTATACCCCGTCTAACACGCAGCAGTGTATATCCAATTAGCGCCACGACGTTTCCGTGAGCGCGTCATCGTACATATCGTCCGAGTCGGGTCGCATCACACCGGTCACGTTCAATGCAGGACACCTCAGCTTGTGTCGGTGTCGTCACTTATATACGCTATAGCTTGATCCCTACACGTACAACCAAATGTCGAATCCGTGTCCGTATGTGCGATCGCAACTATGTCATCCTGTACACTGGTGTGGTGTATGGCGGGGCGTCATCCACACAATGGTACCGTAGCTGGTGTATAGCTGTCCAGTCTTATGTCATCCAGGACTACGATCATTACCGTCACTGTGGCACTGTGGAGTAGCTACGCCCAACACTATGACACGTCCCCGTCCGGCACTATGGCCAGTCATGTTCAGTACTGCGGGAAATGATATGGTACGGCGCACCGTTGTTCAGTAATATAGTGCAGTTATGCCCAGTACTATGTCGCCCCGTTCACGGCTTCGTCCAGTATTACGACTGCACCGGGTACTGTGGCCCTGTATGGCTCTTCCAGTCCTACGATATGGTGTATGATACGATGGTATGCCCAGTACTATGTCGTTCAGTACTGTGGTCAATCCTATGGCGAACGTATCCACAGTGCGATAGCTACGTTAAGTACTACGGCTTCGGTAAGTACTATAACGTCGAGTACATTGGCAAGTCTTTTCTCGGTTCTATGGCTCCATCCTATCCTATGGGTACGTCCGATCCTATGGGTACGTCCAATGTTACGGTAAAGTCTAATCCTACGTCTCTGTCCGATCCTACGGCTACGTCCAATTCTATCGTGTTGTCTATCCTATGGCTATGTCCTATCGTCCGAATCCCACGCTTACGTCCGATCCTATGGATATGTCCCATCCTATGACAACGTCCTATACTATGGCAAATATATGGATATGTCCTATCCTATTTAGTGCGGTCCTAAGTCGTGCGATCCTACGCCTATGTCCAATCCTACGGCTTCGTGCTATCCTATGACTACGTCCTATCCTACGGCTATGCTCGATCCTATGTGGTTCGATCCTATGCCCGCTGGGGTTTTGTGCAATCACGACCCACGTCGTCTTAAGTGCGAGTGTGTGGTCCACACATAGCATGCCTAGATGGTGGGCAGTCGCTCCCCTCGACAGCGTGTTGCCCCGGCGGCCAGGTATCACAACAGGGGAAACCCCCGAAACCGTATTTTGGTATTATACTTAAATCAAGCAAGATCTACGCGTACCTGTTGTCTGCACACGCGTCGAGTCCTGTGGGGCCGAGCACGCGTCCCGCCGTCCGAGCACTTGGTGGCGTCGCCGCGGGTTGATTTGGAAAAGCGGCAAAATATGAGAGGCTGCGATAATTGTTTTTTGGGCCAATGGCTGCCGTCGTTGCGCATGGCAGATGATCGTGACGTCCATACGACCTCGATATCAGCGAATGGCCGCCGTCGCTTCGCTCGGCAGCTTTTGGCCAATGACGGGCCGAATAAGTATCACACAAGGCTATATTTTCAATTTTGTGCATAATTAGTCGAGCCCGTATGACAGTGATATGCTGCGTGACGGGGCGGCGTAAGGTTGCGCGGCCAAGCATGCCGCATGACAGGCCGAGTCCGCTTGACAGGATTAGGACGCACGGACACACAGACACGTTAGCCTATTGGTTTTTTTAGACTGGCCATTCGGCGCCCGCTACACGGGCGGTAAGGCATGGTCTGGTGATCGGTTGGGCTTCGTCCCAACCCGTGTTCGCTCGCATGAGCTCGCTCCACTACTACGCAGCTGCGGTCGCCCCCGTTCCGCTCACCTGCTGGGCTCGCTGCACTACTGGCACGGTTTGTCACTATGTCGGGGTAGTGGGGGCCTAAGGTCCCGGAACGCTCAAGTGCATTAAGAGCCAATGAGCACGGGCCGCCTGGCTTCGCTCGACAGCATATTGGCGAATGGGGGCCGCCTTCGCTTCGCTCGGCAGCTATTTTAGACAATGGGTATTTATCAGACAGTGCGTGACACACAAACATACAGACAAACCGACACGTTAGGCTAGTAGTGGTTGGATATCTCTCGCGAGGCATCTGGCTGTTCACTGACACCCGCAATATGCACGTATGTAACGATAGTATGGTGAAGAGGTGTGCTTCTGTCCTCGGGGTCGTGGGAGGGGGCACGGTCCCACGAGTGGAAGGCCATGAGAAGCGCGGATAACAACGCCTTCCCGCTCTCCCGTTACATCGTTTTTGCGGCTGCGGTCCGGCCCCGTCATTCGTCATCACCTCATCAATCAAGGCTGCTACAATGCAGGTGTATTCGCTGAGCAACTTTGAGCTGGCTCCGATGGATCCATGCGAGTCATGCTTCGACTCCAATGGCATGGTGAAGTCGACCTGCAGAGTCATGCCTGCCCGTGTCCTGCAAGACGCGCCGACGACCCACGCATCTGCTCCGCACACAACGTCACCTGCGCAGATCCCACAGCCGTCGCCGCAGTCCCAGCCGTCGTCCCTTCCGTCGAGCCCACAATCGCCCATATTGTCGCGATGGTCGCCGGACTCCGAGGCGTCGACTCGACGTCGAGTCTGCGTCAATGGACCCCACAGACCGCGCCGCTGTCGAGCGCTCCTACGCTATCTGCCTCCCCTGTCGGCCGCCACGATCGCCGGCCGCCTGTACCTCGTCTGGTACTGTCGCCATGCGTCCATGCATCGGTCACGGGGTTCTTGATCGGACCCGCGCCGCACATATCGTCGTTGCTGGCGGATTCGGGAACCCGCACATGCCTGTCATCGAGTGGGGTCTCACCCACCGCTACGTCTCGGCCGCGCGCGTGAGGCGCCCGAGTCCCCATTGACGACCCCATGTTTAACGGGTATGATATACCCACCTCTGGTTCTCCGAATGCTGTGAATCAGATGGCTATGATTCGGAGACCGTTGCGATGCTGTTGGCTATACCCAAGAAGAAGTCTGCCGTGCACGTTGAGGAGCCCGTCGTCTCTCACGCGTCGCCACGCGTGCTGGAAGGCTGGATTCTCGAAAGTTGGCCATCGGATGTCGAGCTCATTAGCCACTAGCTGAACCCGAGTTGCTGGAAGTTCCCCCTGCTATCCATGGAGATGCGTAATGGGGCGGGGTGCGGCTGCGAGCAGCGCTGCCGAGCCACGACTTGCCTGAACGCTCAAGAGAGCCGCTTCTGCATGGCGCAGAATTGTGTGCTCAGCGGCCTATGTGGTAACTCACTCCAAGAGAGCAAGGGCCTCTGCATCGTGCGGAGCACTCGAACCGGAAGGCGGGGCCTCGTGGCGAAGGATATCGTTCCAGCTGGGGAGGTGATCGGCCAGTATGTTGGTCGGCTCCAGCTCTTCGTGCGACTTTGTCGTAATGGACCCCCGAACGACGGGCTCCGCATGCATCTCTAAACGCTTACAACTGAAAGGCAAGCACATCGGCATTGATGCCATCAAGCCTGTGGCATGCTCAGGCTCACGAACCACGCCTGTAACCCCACGGTTCGATTCCACGAAGTACAGCCCGGTCGCCAGCTTACTGTTGTCGCAGTTACTGTCCGCGAGGTGCAGCTGGGCGAAGTGGTGACGGTGTCGTATGGCTGCCAGTTGGGTTCGTTTGCCGTTGTGGATGGAGCGGCTGCCAGGATCGTGACATTCAACACATTCCCCGCCCCCCTGCTGAACAAGGTGCTGATCTTTGAGCAAGCATGCATGCTCACCGGTTGAACTTTGTGAGTTCAAGGGTTTTCAGTTATCTATAATGAATCTAAGTTGTTTGCATCTGCAAGGTTTTTATGGAAGGGGATCAGTGAGCCTCATTCGTCGATCTTCCGGCAGACAGTCAGAAGCAGGCATACACGATGACAACGGCAGGGGTAAGCGGATGTTTGTGCGGGTAGGGCGTGCGGTCAACCGCCAAAACTCTGTCGGGGTTGCTCTAACAGCGAGGACGTCGCCCAAGGTACAATAATTACTCTATCCAAGAGCAATGCTGCTGTGCGCGGTAGTAGAGGATATCCTCCCTCTCGGAGGCAAAACGTGGGAGCGCGTGGCGGACCGCTTCAATGCCGATCAAACCCGTGGTAAAGATTGAGATGAGCAAATAGGTTGGCACCGAGAACAATCATTTTCTTGCATGCTGCCTCATACACCGAGTACAGCAGCGCCATTTTTGCATCTCCTTCTCCAGTTTGTTCGCGCTCGGCTTCTATGCGCTTGCCCAGCGGAAAACGTTTTCATGTCGTCGGTGTAAGCAGCAGGAAGGGCGAGCTTTTTCTCTGTAGATGTCCTAAATCGCGCTTCTGTAGCCGCCGAGAGTGGAGACCTTGACTAGCGTTCATTTTGGAAAGCAGAACTCCTCAAAATGCTTGGGCGTGAAGACTTTGACGTCAATGCCGCCACTTGGCTTGAAATGCTGTTCAGTTAATATGAGGAATCCTCGCGGCGACACCCCGGCGATAGCTTCGATACGCCGTTTGTGTTCTCGACGAGGTACATGCACGGCGGACGTTTTCAGCGCTGAGAGCTGGGTCTGTGAGGGAGGGGGTAGAGTCACGACGTTGGACTCATCAGAACCGTCGCTTCTTGGGTGGGTGGGTGAAGAGGCCATGGTAGTGGTGCTCTATGGCGGTGGTGTTGCTTTAGCTTTTGCTATGTGTCGGTGGTCAGAGCGAGTTCTCCATCAATTATTTTAGCCAATAGAAGAGCGAAGCCATCCGTAAGTCAAACTGTCTTACGATTTAACAAGCAATGACTTGTGACCAGATCCCGTAACATGAAGAGGTAACGGTGAAGTAAGGGAACGTGATTAGTTGTAATTCGGATTGAGTTCTTATGCAGCAACGAGTGCGCTCTTGGAGTGCTGCAGGGCTTTGCCGTGGCCAACATGGCGCCCAGCGTCATCACGTCGTCTGTCATGGCGTCCAACAGCATAGTATTTCCTCGACACGGCGTGCTGCCCGTCGGCCCCGTCCAGGTGGCACTGGAGCCTCCAAGCGGCCCCATGCAGTTCGGAAGCGGCGTGACGCCTCAAGGCGAGTCCTTCTAGGAGTAAGCAGCAGCAACAGGTACAGCAGCATTTGTCAAAAATTATTTTGGGAAAGCGTAGCGCATTCAAGTTACGCTGGCATAGATTTTGCTATAGTGGTTGGAAAATGACGTTGTTGTTTTAAAATTATGAAATCAAGATATTTACAATGTCATTGACGTGAAAACACAGCTTACGGTATTTTATAATAAAAGAGAGTGAGTAAAATGCCCGATTGGAAGAATGAGGGGGTGAATGCACATAAAACGGCCGACGGAGGTGAGCGTGTGCGAGGTCGCGTAGCCGCAGCAAACCCGCTGCGGGGTGCCCGCGAAGCAGGGCCGCGGCGGTATTTGCGGAGGCGGGCCCAGCGCCGAGCTCAACAGCGAGCCGAGCACTGTAATGACCAGATCTTAGAATCTTTTTACCCGCAGGAGCACAGCGAACTGCGTTTGCGACGCGCAGCGGAGCAAAGATGACACCCGTCCTCGGGTGGAACAATCGGGCATGGTCGGGCATCAATCGGGCATGTTCGGGCACCAAAATGCTTCGTCTTGTGACCAAATCGGGCAGTATAACGAGTGCCATAATAAAAGCACTCGTACTTAGTGCACCGTCCTTAAGATAATTTTGTTGGGGTTTGTTATGTATTTCATTTCGATCCACATGGTCGACCAACGGAAGCGGCGGCGTTCTCGGTCGCGCTCTCGATCGGCGAGCAAGCGCCCTGCCTCTGACGCGCTGGACGAGGAGCAGCGCAAGGAGGCGGACCGAGTGGCTGCCATCGCGCGCCGGGCGGAGGAGCGAGCCGCGCAGCGCACAGCCGAGCGCAAGGCGAAGGAACAACCGGAGCAGGCCACACCCAAGGATGCGGGCGAGCGGAAGCTGCCGCGCAAGATCGAAGAGACCTCTTCGACCACCGAGATGCCGCCGCGCAAGCCCACTTTCCGCTCCAAGGCGCAGCGCCAGAAAGACGCGCTCGAGAGACTCGAGAAGAAGCGGCTGGAGGTGGAGAAGCAGCACAAGGAGACGGAGGACGCGCGTCGCCAGTTCCTGCAGCGCCAGTGCAATGACAGGGACAGAGAACGAGCTTCTAGGTCCAATGGAGATTGGCCACGTCGGGGGGAGAGAGGAAGAGACAGAGGTGACGCTCGACGAGCACCTGAAGCTTCTTCTTCGTCGAAGAATGACGGCAAACCGCCGCTACTGGACCCTAATGAAGCCAAGGCGCTGCAGGCGCTCAAGGACCAGTACCTGGGCAAGACGGTGAAGAAGAAAAAGGTGGTGAAAGCCAGTGAAAAGTTCTCCAAGATCTTCCAGTTCGACTGGGAGGCGTCAGAGGACACGAGCGAGGACCTGAACCCGCTCTACGCCAAGAAGATGGATGTCAATTTGCTCTATGGACGTGGGTACCGCGCTGGTGTCGATATGCGCGAGCAGCGCAAGAAGAATTCATTCCTGGAGGAGTTGAGCCACAAGCGCCAGAAGGAGCAGCAGCTCGCGGACGAGACGGATGGGAACCTCACCAAGGAAGAGATCGAAGCGAGGAAGAGAGAACGTGAGCGCGCACTGCGCAACATGCAGGCTCGCGAACGCAACGTCATGCAGGAGATGGCTTCTCGCGAGGCTAAGACGATGGGCACGCACTGGTCGGAGAAGTCGCTGGACGAGATGAAGGTGCGCGACTGGCGAATCTTCCGCGAGGACTTCGATATCACCCTCAAGGGCGGCCGCGCTCCCAATCCGCTGCGTAAATGGGATGAAGCTGGCAATATGCTGCCTGACGCAGTGTTCAAGGCTATCACAGAGATGGGCTTCGAGCGGCCGTCGCCGATTCAGATGCAGGCCATTCCTATCGGCTTGCAGAAGCGGGATATCATCGGTATTGCCGAGACTGGCTCCGGTAAGACTGCGGCGTTTGTGATCCCCATCATTGCGTACATATACTCGCTGCCGCCT
This sequence comes from Phytophthora crassamura, assembly GCA_033557995.1. Lineage (NCBI taxonomy): Eukaryota > Oomycota > Peronosporomycetes > Peronosporales > Peronosporaceae > Phytophthora > Phytophthora crassamura. The sequence continues at coordinate 1,506,774 of JAUCED010000018.1, forward strand.
GCGATGGTTGCGCGGACTGGAGAGCAAGGTCCGCTGGCGCTGGTCATGGCTCCAACACGAGAGCTTGCTCTGCAGATTGAGCAGGAAGCTATCAAGCTTTGCAAGTACACAAGTGTGGGGCTCCCTGAGAAGCTGAACCCCATCCAGACTCTGTCCGTCGTGGGTGGTCAAAGCATCGAGGACCAGGGATTCCGTCTGCGCGAGGGAGTGGAGATTATCATCGGTACGCCTGGCCGACTGATGGATTGTCTCGAGAACCACTACCTGGTGCTAAACCAGTGCAACTACGTGGTGCTTGATGAGGCCGATCGCATGATTGATATGGGCTTTGAGCCCCAAGTGGTGGCTGTGCTGGAGAACATGGGCTCGCTGCTGAAGTCTGAGAACGAGGAGGAGATGGAGCAGCAGCTCACTCTGGCTAACGGGGCCCAGTCCGGAGACGATCAACCGACGGAGTTGCAGCACCGTCTTCGTGTTACTACCATGTTCAGTGCCACGATGCCTGTCGAAGTGGAGCGCCTGGCCAAGACATTCCTTCGGCACCCGTCGATCGTCAAGATTGGTGACGAGGACTCGGGCAAGAACAAGCGCATCGACCAGCGCGTGGTGTTCATGAACCCGGGCAAGAAGCGCTCGAAGCTGACAGAAGTGCTGCGTGACATCCTGAGCGCGCAGTCTGTGCCGATGCCCCGGTCGCGCAAGGAGAAGGTCATTGACGGTGCCAAGATCATCGTGTTCGTCAACATCAAGAAGGAGTGTGACTCTGTGGCCAAGTTCGTGTCGAACGAAGGCTTCCGCTGCACCATCCTGCACGGTGGCAAGACGCAGGACCAGCGTGAGGAGAGTCTCCGGATGTTCCGCGAAGGCTACTGCGATGTGCTGGTGGCAACCGATGTGGCAGGGCGTGGGCTGGATATCCCGGATGTGACGCACGTGGTGAACTTCGACCTGCCGTCGAAGATCCAGAACTACTCGCACCGCATCGGTCGTACAGGTCGTGCCGGCAAGGACGGTGTGGCCATCTCGTTCCTCACGGACGACGACGAGGAGATCATGTACGACCTCAAGCAATACCTCGTGTCAACAGAGATGCCCGTGCCGAACGAGCTGGCGAATCACCCGTCCGCGAAGGCTGCGCCGGGCGCTCGTGACGAGAAGGGCAACGTCATCGCGCGCTCCAAGCGCGACACGGTCATCTACGCCAAGTAAGCAGAGGGAGAGAGGAGGTCAGCAAGAGAAACAAGAGGGTCTTTCCCTTGTCTCCGCCGTGTCTGGTTGCCGTTTGCTGCTTCGTTGTTTCTGTTGTTACCCTCTCTTTTCTCTCCATCTCGACGGCTTGGGCCCCCTCTTTATATATACTAGGTGACGGACGTGTGCCTAGCTGATCTCTATGGACACGCCGAGGTGGTGCGAGTCGCTGTCGTAGTGCCGCAGGTCCATCTGCGCCGCCACGCGCGTCTTGAGGTTCTTGGACGTGCGCCACTCGAAAGCTCCGATCAAGATGCCGTCGCTGCCGATAGAGCTCGACACGGCTTCCGCCTCACTCAACTTGTACTTGCCCATGAGCCTCAGCGTGCGTTTGTCTTTCCTCCTGTCAAAGACAAACCTCGAGCTCAGCATTAACTCCGGCATGACCGTCTGCGTCAGGTCCAGCCGCACGAGCCGTCCTCCGTCATTCCTACCACCACAAACAAACACTCCATCAGCTCCTTCTCCTTAACTCCCCCTCCTCCCTCCCTCCAGGCACTTACACTTGCAGCAGAGCCAGCAGATCTTCATGAGTATAACTCGTGGCCACATTGAGCGTAGTGAACCTGCCCAGCCTGTCACTATGGTCGAGTCCGACGTCATAGGCCCCAATCACCCCCATGGCCAGGTCGCCCAGTCTTCCCCCCATTGTGGCCTGCAGCGTAGGGCCATTAACAGCGTCGATCTTGGCTCCAGCGAAAAAGTTCTTGGTCTTATAGTCCGCTCCAATACGTGCGAAGGAGGCCGGCGCTTTCTCCGTCGCAGACTCCTGAGCCTCCAGCGTGAACCGCAGACCCTGACTGGCCTGCAGATGCGCCTGAAGCGCCAAGTGACGCGACGAACTCACGCGCAGACTGGACGTGATGACGGAGTTGAGCTGCGATTCGCACACCAGCGCCGACTCGACGCTGCGCTTGACTGCGGCCTTGAAGAACGAGGCCAGCACACATGTCTGCAGCCCCAGCTTCGTGCCGCTTGGCGTGACGGTGTTGATCTCCAGCGCGTGGCGCGAGTGCGTGCTGGGCTCCAGGGGCTCGGCCAGCCGCGTGCTCTCGGCCAGGAAGTCGGCGTACAGGCTGCTGCTCAGCCCCGCGGTGGCGCGTCGACCCATGATCGAGCGGTGGAGAGGTCCGCAGTTGTGCCGGACCGGACCTAACTGAAAAAGCGCCAAATGAACGGATTTAGGAAACGTTTTAGGATCTGTTTGAGACAAAATGCAGCCATCGGCGGACGGCAACCTGTACATGCTTGGGCTCTTTGGGTCAGCACTTCAGCAATGGTTACCAAAGACAACGTGTAGTTTAACTGCTAAAGGGGGGGAGAGTGCGGCGGGGAGAGAGACGCTGCTACTGCGTTTGCGTCGGCGGCGTCGATGACTTCCCACGGCTCGGTCACGGATGCTGGCGGACTGCTGGCTTGCTGCTCTTCGTTGTGCATCGGGCTCTGTTTGTCCTGCTCTGCGTCGTTGTCGTCGTCGTTGCTGTTACTGCTCGCCGCTGCGTCGATATCGTCGACGTTTTCAGGAGGAGAATGGCCGGCTGGTTCACTGTCGTCCTTCCCAGCTTGTCTCGAGCCAGTACTGGTACTGGCCGTCGCCGCCGTCGCTCCGTCGGCTTCAGCAGATTCGCTGCCTTGTACACGATTCTCCTTCTCTTCATCCTCCGTGTCGTCCTGCAGATCGATAACTTCAGTTGTATGAGGTGCTAAGACAGCAGGTGCAGCATCCGTACGCCGGGCAGTCAACCCTGCTGCCGCCGCGGCCATGTAGTCACGTGCGGACACGTGCATTGCACGCCCGTTCAACCCTGCTGCTGCCGCGGCCATGTAGTCACGTGTGGACACGTGCATCGCACCCCCAGCTGGAGGAGCTCCGCGCGGCGCCAGCGCTCTTCTCGGGTCCGGCTCGACCCAATTGGGTCTGTGCGCTGCCGCGCGTGCCATTCCCCCGGACTGGCTGTTAAGACGGACGACTGCGGCTGCATTCACATCGAACGGACGCACGTTCATGGTCGTCTCAACCAGCTTGTAGAACTGCAATGCGCGGTTGAACTCCTCTGATTCCATCTCCATCATTCGCTGGCTGATGCGTCTCCCCACTTCCTGCGCGCTCACGAACTTCTGCCACGCACCTGGAGTGCCTATCGCATTGGCCCGATCCGAGTCCACGGACTGTGAGGCTTCTGGCGACCCCCGGTCATGTGAGGAAGCGAAAAAGTGCTTCATTTTGGTCAACACCCAGCGCGGCTCAATGTCCGCCATGGGAATCACGCAGTCACACCGCACGATGCGCCGAATGTAAAACACGTGCCGGCAGGGCAAGTGGTGGTTCACCATGAACGCACACGAGCATTGCCAGCCGCGATCAGCCTCCACGCAGAACTCCTTCGACGGTTCGTCTGAGAAGATATCGTTGGGCGACACAGCAGACACGAAGAACGATCCGCGAGACGGCTCGCAGAACTGGTAGGCCCCGCGTGCAATCGCGTAGCGGTACTGGGGGAAGATCAGACTGCAGACAGCGGGGCTCACTGTGGCGGCGAGCAGCCGCATCTCGGCGTCGTACTCGTCGTTGCTGTTGGTGCCGTGTCGAGCGCCAAGAGTGCTGGAGCCTTGGACTGCGCTGTCAAGACTCTGTAAGAACGCGCGCTCCACCACCGCTTGATAGTAGCGGATCGCAGCCACCGTCTCGTCCAGCCCAAACTCCTGGTTGCCAGCAGCGAAGATTCCTTTCCACGTCGGCGCAAATTGATCGTCGTTTTCCGACATGCTGAAGGTTGTCACGCCCTCCCGAGCGAACGTTGTCCAGCGATCGCGACACGAATCCCATTTCTGCAGGAAGTAGGTGAAGAACGAGTGCTGTTTCGAGCCCAGCACTTCCACCATCATGGCAATATTCGCGCCGTACGCAACCGACGTGGGGGCGTAAACCAGCAACTGCGCGATGCCTGTCAGGCGGTCTCGGTGCCACGACGTCAGGTCCTGGCCGTGCTCGGCGATCGCTTTGTGAAGAGCACGCACCACGTGGAACTGAGAGTAGAGCACACGGGCCGCTGGAAAGCCGGCGTGTAACTCCTGCAACTCGGGCAAATCCCCGTTGGGCACGATGAGAGCGCGGACGCGAGGATGCCGAGCGTTGTTAGCCTTGAATTGATCGAGTGCGACGCGCAGCGTCTCCAACCGGTCGCTTTCCACGATGGCGTGCTGCACGTACTGCCAGTTGCCGAACGTGTCGTGGGCCATGAGCGAGAAAACGCGGTAGTTCGAGTCCAACGCCCCCTCCTTTGGCGCAGGCATCGCGTCTACACGCAGCACCTCCGGGAAGGCCTCGAAAACCTTGCGCATATGCTTCGTCTGGAGCGTGATGCTGGACAAGACCTTCTACACTCCGCACACCAACATCCAAGCATAAACGTGTCAACTGGCGAACTACGCTTACACTACGCATAGCAAAGCAACGGACCTCATCGTCCACGAAGATCTTGGCGGCGTTGCCCTCCTGCGCGGCGAATTCGTTCACATACGCCGCGAGACGCTCCTCCACGGACTGCAGACCCCCGGGCTGCTGCGATCGCGTACGCTTGACTCGCTCGAGAAAGTTGAGCACGTCCGCCATGGTATGCACACGCGAGGCTGCAGCCGCTTCCGCCTGCCTCGCCGCAGCTTCCGAGATTTCATACACGCTGCGATTCGGCGGGCGACCGACACGACGCCGCTTTGTTCCCTGCTCCTCCTCCTGAGTCGACGATGCTGAAGACTGCGGTGCTCTCACGAAGGACACGTTCTCCCCGATCGGGTGGTTGTGCTGCAGGTTGACTTTCGTCACGCGGATGCGGTACTTGCCGTCCTCACACAGCTGCAGCGTCGCGTTCACCTACAAAAAAGCATCGAGTTAATAAAATTAACCGTCACAGTACCTGTATGACCATTTGCAGCCGTACTCTGGCCTGGCACTCGGACGGCTGCACGCCGTTCCAGCGCGCACTCGAACGGGCCGCCTGCCCGCGTAGCTTGTGTGAGCACTGCAGAATGCGCGCGTAGTCAAGGAAGCTCTCGGGCAGCATCTTGGACGGCAGCGCGCGACCTGCACTGGCGGCAGCCATGAGCACCTGGTTGCGCGTCTTGACGGACGTGGCGGTGCGGCGGCTGAAGGTCTGAAGGGGTTGGTGCAGTTAGAGGGGTTAAGCAACGAGGGGAGGGGGCGAGGGGAGCGTACCTGGTCCGTCTTCTGCTGGTACTCCTCCACGTATGAAAAGAACTCGTCCCACGACGAGAACTCGTGGTGCTCCATGGGTGGCGCCGCATACAGCCGGGTGGACTCGGCCATCGCTTCCTTTGAATTTGTTTTGGGGGAATGCTTGAATGTGTATGTATTGGGAACGTTTAAAAGTCGGTCCATAAAACCTACGTGTTCAGGACTTTATAAAATAGTATTGTGCCTTTCAACTATGGCTAATCCGTCAGCAAAAAGTATGTTTTTCCGCCTCGTCTTAAGGGATCCTTGGGACCAAGCTAAACTTTAGGCATGTTGTACCAGTGTACCGTTTTAATCCCGTGGTTTTGCCTAGAAGCCCGAATGCCGCCTTGCTGACCGGCATTCGGACTTCTCTCCTCAAAAAGACACTACCACGACGCCGGCAACAGCAAAAAAAATGACTTTTTCGTTGGATTTGAGGTGGCGTGGAATTGTTCTTATGTATGTGTATGACGTGGGAGCTTAGTGTGTTTCATGTTTGCTTGGAATATCTGAAAGAAGCCTCACTCGATGGTACCGTAGATTTATTAACACAGGCAATGTAGAGAAACCGACTAGTAGAGAAAAGAGCTCAAAGTGGCCCCAGCACGTGTGTGATTATGTTCAAGAGTACGTTAAGAATCATCCATGTTTCTACTTTGAGGAGTTGCCGGCAGAGCCACTAGATCGATTCCCAGGAATTCAAAATGTATCTGACGCTACAATTTGCCGCGCTCTGCGGTTCGATTTGGGGCTCACGCGCAAAACACTGACAAAGAGAGCAATGGAGTGCTTGCCCAGAGAGAGAGCGAGGAATTCGTCCATCGCCACTCTCCATACTACAGCGGGACAGATCAACTCGTTTTTGTAGACGAAACTTTCAAGGACGGCAGGTACGTGGTGGTGAAAGGCATTTGAGTCCTACTAGATGATAACTATGTATATTTTTATTCCCCCTATGTAACGGGGTTACATTGAATAGTGTGATGCACACAAGCTAGGTGCCACACATAAGTGGCTTCCACACATATGTTACGTGGGTCACCCCAGATAGGAGTGGGTGGCTCACAGCCACTGGATATGCATTTGACTAGGCTCTACTATGATAGATAGTGAGTCCTATACATACAAACAACAGGCGGCTCTGCCGCGATAAACAACAATACATTCAGTTCACATTTGAAGCCTAAGAGTTCACTAGCCTTGTTTAAGGTATTTCTGTCTCTTGGAGTCCTTAATTAGCTATATTAAGGTACTCGAGCAAACTCTCGTATAGAGTTTGCTAGCTATCAATATTGCTAGAGACTCTCTGAGTCTGTGTCTTCCTCTGACGCTAAAGCTACAGCAGCCCCGCTGCACTTGGTAGCACTTGTAGTCAATCCGACACCTGAGTCTTACGACTGTCCCTCTGTGAGGATGGAGCAATTTGCCCACTTACCCCCGAACCAACAGGACGGGCTTAATAAGCTGATGTCCTTGATCGGCCCGGAAGGTGTGGCCCATCTTGCTTCGCAAGGCCCCGACGCGGTGAACGCGCGTCTGGAGGCGTTTTCTCAGTATGAGAATGCTCTGTTGGAGCACGTCCAGCAGAAGATGACTGCGGCCGCGGCGTCCGTGACGCCTAGGCCTGCATCGGACGATGCTCCACGAGCTAAACCGCTCATGGTGAGCGTCAAGACCTTCGAGGGCAAGGAAGGCGAAAGCCTTTTGCTCTGGATCAGAGAGGTCGAAATGGCCATGGCGTCCGCCATGCTCAAGACCGAGCAGCAGCGCGTGGCGCTTGCGATCTCCAAGCTCGGTGGCCGAGCGCGAGAGTGGGCCCTGACGTGTGGCACGTCTGTGGACACTGCGTTCCCTTCTTGGGATCAGCTGAAGGCCCAGCTTTCGCGAGTGTTCTCGCCGCCTAACCAGGCGTATTGCGTGAGGTCACGCTTCCTGTCTACCCGTCAGGGTAAGAAGGAATTGTTGGACTTCGTCCAGGAGTTGAGAACTCTTCTCGCCGGCATGGCGGCGGATCCTCTTCCTGAAGTGGTCGCGGTGACCGTCTTCATGGAAGGCCTTCGCACTGGCGTGGCCAGGACGGAAGTCTTCCGTGTTCACCCAACCTCTTTTGAGGAAGCCGTGAACGTGGCGTTGAACGCCGAGTTCAACTTCAAGTCGTCGCGACTTAGTTGGACGGCTTCCCAAGCCAGCTCTTCCGGAGCTTCTGATGTGTCCAATGGCGCAGTGCCTATGGACCTCAGCTACGCTGAAGATGAGGAAGCCGAGCTTCAGGCTGCTGAGCAGCGTATAGGCATCCGTCGATGCTATGTGTGCGGCAGCACGCAACACCTGCGTCCGGGTTGCCCGCTGCGCAAGCAGCGCCAGGCTCCGTCGAGCCGAATCTCCGCTTCTGAGCAGAAGCCTGGCTCGGGGCGGGGAAACGCCAAGTCCCAGTAGGCGCGGGGCGCCCTGCTGGGGAAGAAGAACTGAGTTCTGTTGAGCCTCAGGGAGGAGGTTGGCAGGGCTTAGCCCCAAAGAGCACCGTGCTCTCTAACAACACGGGACGTGTATGCAAGCCGGGCTTGCTGGTCGTGGAAGCGACCGTGAAGGGCTTTGAGAAGCCATGGAAGATCCTTATCGACTCCGGAGCGTCGGGCAACTATGCTCGGCGCTCCACGATGGAAGGAAGTCAGCAGTACGCTGAGGCGCTGAAGGCGCGTTCGAGTGACATCGTCACCGTCCGTCTTGCGACGGGGACCCGTGTCACGGTGCCCAAGGTTCCTGTGAACCTGGGCGTGAAGTTTCTGGACTTCGATAGCGTTGAACGCTGTTTGGTCATCGACCTGGATTCGAGGTACGACCTCATCCTCGGCATGGCATGGCTGGAGTGCCATGAACCATGGATCGACTGGCGGTCGAAGACCTTAGGCGCTACGCGCTTGCCTCCTAGGGGAGCATTGGCGAGTCATAAACCCACCTCTGCTAGGAAGCAAAAGCGCTATTGGCGCGGGCACTGGACCGAGTCGGTCAATGTGCTGGACATTATAGTGTCCGAGTTAATGGACACTGGCGTCGAAGACGCGAGTCCCGAGCACTGCTCGTGGGCTGGACGTGGAGTGGCACGTAACCCACTGAGTGAGACTCCGAGTTACTGTGAGTCATCACTGCCTGCCGGTAATGGCGGGGTCGACACTGAGTCGAGGCATCTTGGGCGTGGCCCTAGTGATGCGAGTGGAGCGGCACGTAACCCGCTGAGCGATGCTCGTGGCTTGAGCGCAGCATCGCTGCCTGCCGGTAATGGCATGGTCGACAGTTCGTTGAGGCATCTTGGGCATGGCCCTAGTGATGCGCGTGGAGCGGCACGTAACCCGCTGAGCGATGCTCGTCACGAGAGCACAGCATCGCTGCATGCCATTGATGGCGTGGTCGGCTGTGAGCCGAGGCATCACGGGGAGGACCCTGACGATGCGGGTGGAGTGGCACCTAATCCACTGGGCGAGGGCTGTGAGCGTTGCGGCTCCACGCCGGCTCAATCAGAGCAGCAAGAGGTGGCGACACCTGACGAGACTTTCAGTCTGAACACGCTGGCCTCTCCGAGGCGTACAGCTTCCGCGAGGAGGCGGCAGCGACGCCAGATGGCGACTGCGAGACGCAAGGCGTCGGTCCTGGTACAGGACGTGTCCGTCGTGGACGATGATAGCGAGCAGCTATACACACTCGTTGATGGAGTGACTGGTGAAGCCGAGGGCAACGTCAGCCTCGAGGCTATTCCGACGGTGGCTGCTCTGCTAGAGCTGGACGAGATGTCCATTCCCGACTTTGGGGATGCCTTAAAGGCTGGCGCGCTCGCCGAAGTGGTCATGATACGACCGGAGGAGGAATTGAACTCCTCGTCGCTTATGGATGAAGCTGTCCTTGAGGACACGAAGGAGGCACTCAGTGCGCGAAGTGGATCTTCGATCCTGAAGGACCCATCGGATCCGTTCTATCCTTTGGTTAAGGAATTCCAGGATGTGGTCTCGAATGACCCGCCCACTGGCTTACCTCCGGATCGAGGTGTCCGTCATGAGATTGACTTGGTTCCCGGAACCAAATACTGCGTAACGAGGCAGTGGCCCTTACCGAAGGAGCAGTGCGACGTCATTGACGCGTTCTTCAGTGCCAAGCACGCGGCGGGCATGGTGCGTGAGAGCAAGTCTCCGCACTCGACGCCTACGTTCTGTGTCAGAAAGCCTAATGGCAAGTGGCGCATCGTTCATGCTTTCAATAAGCTCAACGCTGCCACCATTCCGGCACAGACGCCGATTCCTAGGAAGGATGTTCTGCAGAACAATATGGTCGGCTGCACGATGTACAGTGCGCTCGACTTGGTCGATGGTTATTACCAGTTGCTCATGCGAGCGAGTGACATTCCGCTGACAGCGGTTAGCACTCCGAGCGGTATGCTCTGGGAGTGGCTAGTCATGCCCCAAGGGCTGTCGAACGCGCCTGCGACGTTCAATCGTCTGGTGACGCAGCTCTTCAGGCCCCTGCGGGCGTTTGCTCAAACGTACTTCGACGACATCTTCGTCCACAGTCGTGCGGAGCACGGTCGGTCTGACGTGGAGAACCACATTGACCACTTGCGAGCAGTGCTCGAGTGCATGCGCACCAACAAGCTGTATGCTAACGCATCAAAAAATGCATCTTCGGCGCTGAAGAAATTCCTTTCTTAGGATGCTTCGTTGGGAAGCGCGGCCTTCGAGCAGATCCTGCTAAGGTTAAGGCCATCGTTGACTGGCCGGTTCCCAAGAACCAGAAGGACTTACGCAAGTGGCTTGGCCTCGCCAACTACTTGCACAAGTACAGCGCGAACTACGCTGAGATGGCTCGGCCATTGTCCAATCTCCTTAAGAAGGATGAGGACTGGTGTTGGAACACCGAGCATCAAGATGCTTTCGAAGCAGTCAAGGAGAGTCTCCTTCATGCCCCGATCCTGGCGTTGCCAGACCCTGAACGTCCATTCAGTGTCGTCTGTGACGCATCGGACTTCGCCATCGGCAGTGCTCTGCTCCAAGCAGACGCCGAAGGGCGTGAACGCGTGATAGCGTTTGAGTCTCGCCAGCTTAAGGCTGCAGAGAAGAACTATCCAGTTCATGACAAAGAGCTACTTGCGATGAAGTATGCTCTCGTCAAGTTCAGGGTTCACCTGCTGGGCTCTAAGCCGTTTGTGATCTTCACCGATCATGCGTCACTACGCACTGCGACCCAGTCGCCTCACCTCTCGCAAAGGATGGCCCGTTGGCTGTCCTTCTTCGCGGAGTACAACTTCGAGGTGAAGTACAAGCCTGGTAGGCAGAATGGTCTTGCAGACGCGTTGTCACGGCGACCGGACTATGAGCTTGCTCATGTCACGATGGTGACCTCGTCGGTGACGGACTTGATACGCGCTGCGTATGCGCGAGACGACATGTGTGTCGCCCTGCTGCGTGCTCTTGGGAGCAAGGAGTTTGAAAACTCGGACAAGACATTGTCGGCGCGCTTGCGCGCGAGCCTGCACCGTTACTCCGTCGCTGACGGTCTGCTGTACTACAGCACGAGTGCGGAGGACACTCCTCGAGTCGTGGTCCCTCATGACGAGGATTTGAAGTATCGTATCCTCTACGAGGCGCATGATACACCGCTTGGCGGCCACCTCGGTCGCGAGAAGACCTACAGCTCTGTGAGCCGGACCTATTGGTGGCCCAAGCTGTACAAGTGGACGAGCACGTACGTGCGCACGTGTGAGACGTGTCAGCGGGTGAAGCCCTCACCGCATGCGGCCGCGCCGCTGGCAAGTTTGCCTGTACCCTCTGGGTGTTGGGAGTCCATGAGTTTGGACTTCGTGTTTGGCCTTCCAAAGGACTCGGAAGGTAACACGGGCATCGTGGTCTTCGTTGACCGTCTGAGCAAGATGGCTCATCTAGCGGCTGTGCCGGACATCGTGGACGGTGAAGGGACAGCGAAGCTGTTTCTCGATCGGGTCTTCCGCCAACACGGGCTGCCCGCATCGATTGTCTCTGATCGAGACCCCCGCTTCACTGGGAAGTTTTGGGACGCTGTCTTTAAGGTGCTTGGCACCAAGTTGGACATGTCCACAGCGGACCATCCGCAGACCGACGGTCAGACTGAGCGCGTGAATCGCGTTGTCGAAGACATTCTTCGTAGCATTTGCGCTGAAACGCCGAAGCGTTGGAGCGCTATGCTTCCACTCGTCGAGTTTGCGTTGAACAACGCTGTGCATGCCTCCACGGGCTACACTCCGTTCTACGTGAACGGCCTCACCCACCCGCGCGTCCCGCTGACGCTGCCACTCCGTGGTCCTGGGCTTGGTGGGGGAGAGATAGCCGATCGGCTTGCTGATGTCAGCCCACTCACTGTTCGTAAACAGGTTGACGAGTTCCTGTCAACGCGTCTAAGTGTCCTTCGACACGTACGTGACGCAATGGCTGATAGCCAAGACAAACAGAAAGAACATGCGGATGCTAAAGGCAGAGGCAATGTTGAGAGTTATGAGGTCGGGGACCTAGTGTTGCTTAACGCTAAAAACCTACCTACACATGCAGTGTCTGCGGTCTTCAAGACCAAGTTGCGCCCGCGCTTCGTGGGACCGTTCACGGTCGTGGCCAAGAAGGGCCTGGCGTACACGCTCAATCTTCCGAAGAAGATGCGTACGCACCCCGTGTTCTACGTTGGCTTGCTCAAGCCGTACCGGGACCCGGCGCAGGTGGGTTCCCAGGAGCTGGCGCCCAGCGTGGCGGAGCCACAGCGCCCTGCTGAAGTCGCAGCAACAGGTCGACCTGACCTTCCAGGCGCGCGAAACCTTGCTCAAGGCGCGCCAGGCGTTGAGTCGCCGACTCAGCAGCCTCACACCACTGGAGACGTTCCCGGAGATCGCGGATCTCATTCACGGTGGTGTCAGACTCCCTCTCGGCTTGATCAAGCCTCCGCCCATGGCGCTCCAGGATCTGGCGCACGTCGCTCAGCGATTTCTCCAAGCTCTCCAGCTCCTCAGGCCGGACAGGCTCCTCACCGTGCGAGGACACGGGCGCCGCCGGCGCTGCTCGACGAGCAGGGGAACCGCCACTTTCATGTGGAGCGTATTCTAAAGCGTCGTCGACGCGACGCTCATAACCAATATTTGGTAAAGTGGCGTGGGTACCCGCACTCAGAAAACTCGTGGGAGTTTGAGGTACCCCTCCGGCAAGACTGCCCTGACGTCGTGGACGCTTTTGATCGAAGGCGCTCTGCGAGCCCGCGACCGCGAAGTCGGTCGCCTCACGCTTCCCGCCGCTAGGCAGGGGAGCTGAGGGATCATACGCTGAGCTCAAGCGTTGATCCCGGGCTGCTGCAGCCGTCGACTCACCTTGGTGAGTTCCTGCAGCGCTCTTAAGAGCAGATGAGCCGAGTCCGAGGGACTGTAGCGACCTGGAGGCGGCCGCCTGACGCTTCGTCTTCATCTTCGCGAAATCGAAGCGAAGCCGGCGCTCTAAGCGCACATCAGCTTCGTCGAAGCTAGACTGGAGAGCCTCCAGCGAAGAGAGACGGCGGGTTCGATGAACCCAGCTCGTGAATTGAGCGTCGTCCTCGTGGAGGAGCTCACCCGGACCGAGCACCACCGGAATAGTCCGCATCGCGGGGACTGAAGCCCCACGGGCTTGATCGGACAGGCGAGTCCCATACTCCTCCGGAGTGGTCTGCTGCGGCGTCAGAAGCCTCTCTCGGAGAGCAGTACGAGTAGCGACCTGGTCGCTGGTACTGGCCGCTGGCCCGATTCGCCAATTCTGTAATGGCCCCGAGCCAAACTGCTTCAAGCGCTCCACCGGGTTGAGCGGCACGAAGCCATACTCTCGTCGAGAGTTCACTAGCGGTCGCGCCTCAGGTCGTTGCGAACGAACGGCAGTTTGCCCCTCGAGCTGACGCTCTTGAGCCTCGTCGAGGTCGTTGGAGATCTCGTTTGTCTCCAGACCAGACGAAGCACGAAGTGCTGTGGTCTCGCGATCCACGAAAGGGTTGGGAACCCGGCGTTGCTGCTCCGGCGAGCGTGGACGCGCAGGAGGCGGGGAGTCCTCTCGCTGAGGCATCGGCGTGTCGGAGCTGTAGTCCAGCTCCTCGTCCTCCTCCCCCTCCTCGAGGCCCTCAAAGAGGTCATCTGCCGCCCGGCGGGCCATGTTCGCGCTGCTGGGGCTCTCGGAGCTAAGCGCAAGACGGCTCTGCTGCAAGGCGTGATACTCTCTCACCGAGAGCGTTGACGCGGGGCGCGGTGAGACCTTACGGTCGGACGTGGAGGCACTAGGTGCCGGGGACGCGAGCGCGCTCTTGTTGTCGAGTGACTGAGCCGCCTGCGGACTCCGAGCCATATGCTCGTTGAACTTGGAAAGTTCTGGAGCGGGCTCTCGCGAGGGCAAGCGACTTGGCCGTTGCCGTCGAGACTTCTCAATCGAGACGATGACGAGTGCGTACACGTGGTGTCCACAGTCTGGTGGGGGAGGGTGTAACGGGGTTACATTGAATAGTGTGATGCACACAAGCTAGGTGCCACACATAAGTGGCTTCCACACATATGTTACGTGGGTCACCCCAGATAGGAGTGGGTGGCTCACAGCCACTGGATATGCATTTGACTAGGCTCTACTATGATAGATAGTGAGTCCTATACATACAAACAACAGGCGGCTCTGCCGCGATAAACAACAATACATTCAGTTCACATTTGAAGCCTAAGAGTTCACTAGCCTTGTTTAAGGTATTTCTGTCTCTTGGAGTCCTTAATTAGCTATATTAAGGTACTCGAGCAAACTCTCGTATAGAGTTTGCTAGCTATCAATATTGCTAGAGACTCTCTGAGTCTGTGTCTTCCTCTGACGCTAAAGCTACAGCAGCCCCGCTGCACCCTAGATCAGTACTTCGCAAGCAAGGTTGGTCAGCACGCAACACGCCCGCCCAAGTTCGGCTGCCATTTGCCCGAGGCAAGCGAGTTTCGATACTTGCAGCAATGGACACCACCGGCTTATTTCCGTGGGGCTCTGTCGACGACACGTTTACAAGAAGCAATTTCCACGCCGTTTTCAAGGGAAAAAATTGCACCCTACTTAAACCCATGGCCGCTACCCCGCTCCATCCTGATTATCGACAACGCCAAGATTCACATGTACGAGGAACTACAGACGCTCGTACATGCTACTGGTGCGCTACTTTTCTTTCTGCCACCATACTCTCCAGACCTCAATCCAATCGAAGTTGGATTTTCGCTGCTGAAACGTTGAATTCAACGCCACGCGAACATGGCTTTTCGCGAGGCTCCGAAAGAGGTATTGAAGGTTCCAACGCACAAATACGCAAAGAGCAGTCAAGAAGTTGGTAATAATCTATATGATCATTGCGGCTACCGCACTAACGTAATAAATCTTCCATCGCACTGAGTCTCTCTACGGCTCTGTCTCTCCCTCGTGATCTATGTCTGCCATGTCGACAGCTGGATCTGGGCGTCTCTAGCTGAAGTGAATCCCGATACGGGGCGCGCAGCTGTATTGTGGAAGCCCGAGTGCTTCCCGTAGGTCGCTCACATTCAGATACATGGGAACAGGGGTCCCGTGCATACGGACGCGCTCTAGATGATAGTCACCCTCACAACGGCGCTGATGTTCGGCTTGATCTTGATCCATCGTCCGCTCTTCTTCATCAATGAAGCGAAGCTGCCTCATCGTAGCGTTATCCGGAACCTGAAAAGGTGCATCATCGGGCAACCGAGCCTTGCTGACGGCTGCATAGCGTTCTGATGCGGGCCCGCCCTCGATACTATGCTCGCGCATGTATGCGGCGACGCGAGACAACTGCTCCTGAATGCGACCGTCGGTTGCGCGATGAAGTGACTTCAAGCGCTGAGCTCTGGGGCGACTCACATAGACGTACAGCATGAGCACGAACGGAGCGTGGCCGTGTTTCCGAAGCCGTGCCTTATGCCAAATAGTTGAGAACTGGCCTTCCATCGCCGTCGAATCTGTCGCAACCTGAATGGAGTCCTTCTGGGGTGCGTGATTGGTCGGCTTCACGTACGCCGATAGCGATTCTTCCCACGTCAGGCCGTTCGTTGTGTCGAAAACGCGCTTGATATGCCCAAGTAGGACGTCGTAGCCATCGGCTACCATGACGGTGAAGTCGTAGCCTGGCACCTTGTCTCTGCATGGTGTCAACCTCTCACCTGACTTCACGCTAAGACGACACTTAAGCTGTGGCGGAAGCTGTCTTATGATTTCAGTCATGCTGGCCTACAAACCAAATTCTATGGAAACTGTCTTAGCCACGTCCTGGACATCATGCTAATACACATGCTGTTACCTTGCTACGCAGGCTATACCGGCAAATTCTAAACGCCGCGTATCCCCAAGCTGCACATTAGAGTCATAGCGTGACACGCGTTAGTTAAAACAAATCTACCACAGGACAAAATTGGCAGCATGCCGCCCACGTACGTACGCACTCCGTACCAGACGACGATGTTGCTCCAGTGAGAGGCTTAACCACCAGCGTACACACGTTCACGATAGTCGTGCAAGGGAACAGGCACAACAGCAAACACAGATTAGTACGCAATAGCTCAATCAACCCAAGAAAATGGCAGCATGCAACCCAGTTACTTACGATCGTCGCTGTGGAACCTAAACAATTCAGTTGCCTGGCTGCTGGACTTCACGAGCAGTGTCTGCACGCCAGGTATCTTGTGCGCTGCCTGCTGTGTCACAAGATACCGTTGTTAGCCCGTAATACGCGTCCGCCATGGCGTCGTGCTCACCTTGGTGGATTGCGTGAAATGGGGGCTTTTGTTTGGAAGGGGGATGTGTGTGGACCACGTATACGCTACCCGCGGTAATTTAGATTTTGGTGTCCAACGAGTTACTGTGGTCTTATCAAGGCTGCCAAGCCCGATTAAGAGGTCCGATTAGGCAGACAAAAAAGTTGAAAGGCACAATACTTCTTCTGGGCGAAAAAAACACAACAAGTCAGTATGACAGGTCAAGAGGTTTTATTTTGTATAGAACAAAGTATGGCTTACGTAGCTTTTGAGTTTGCGGCGGGTATTTTAAAAATAAGAGTGTCGAGACGCTGTCTTGTAAACCTTTTGGTGGAGCCGCAAGACCGAGTTGTGAAACAAAATTTGTATGCCAAGATAGCTGAAATCGCGTTCTTTCATGTAAGCCAATCAGATTGCAAATTGAGGGCATTTTGACGAAACTACGTATCTCTTAGTGTGTTTGCTGCGTTTATTTCCACCCAGAGGAAGTACTTCGAAGTAATGCAATAATGCTGAACCGAGGAAGCGGTGTTAGTCGAGCTTGACGACCTGATTGTATCGCCGGTCGTAGTACTCGTGGTGCCGGCACTCATGTCACTCGATGAAGCAGTTGTTCCAGATCGTAGGCACAGGGTGACATCGTGAATGGCAACTTGCTCGCTTTCGTCGCGAATGAATTGCCAATCAGGTTGCTGTCAAACAAAAGAGAGTGAGCGAGCACTAAGTACACAAGACAACGAACTACACGACGGAAATGAATGCAAGCCCACATAAGAATGACTGTAGGTGGTAGTGGGGACACTCGTCTTCGTCTTCCTTGACGGCGTTCAAGACCCGGAACTGCGCCTCCTTCTGGTAGTCGTTGTTGCCGTCACCAAGTTGTAGAAATCCGCAGAAGCAAAACCAACCGCAAGATCGAGTTACAGTTCAGTCACTTGAAGATCATCACAAAGCACCAGTGTCACGTTCAAGTATTCCAGAAGACGCCCGAAAACGTCTGGACGCTGCTGTTTTTCAGTCTCCTGTGTCATGCTAAAATTCAGCATAACGGTCATTAATTAAGACGCGCCTCTCATTGGCGACCCTCCCATGCAATCACCTCCAACTGGTGATGGAGTCAATGACGTCTTGCTGATCCACTGTCGTGATGTAGCTGTAGTTCAAGAGCCCGAGTAACTAGCAAAAATTAGTAGTATGCCAAACGTCAGTAATGCATCATCTTCCTGCCACTTACAGCTACTGCAGCGAGAGCAGAATTCTCGTTCTACTCGGAACTTCGAGAGGAGCGTGTTGCTAAGGTCATAGGTTCTCGACAATCGACCGGAGGAAATATGGCAGGTCGTTCGCCTGGTCTGTCAACCCAATGTATTGCAGCACCTCTCACGTCACCACAGCTGCTGAAGAGATCAAGTCCGAAGTCAACGTGACGCTCAACACTTTACCCAAGTCCGACGTCAACGTGACGCTCAACACTTTACCCAAGTCCGAAGTCAACGTGACGCTCGACACTTTACGTTTGACGGTAACTCACCGCCGCAGTTCCTCCAGCCAAGCTGCTGCAGCATACAGAGACATATACGATAAGCTCGTTGCCTTCCACGAAACCTCCATGGTATCCCAGGTTGTCATTTTTGCTATCGTGCAATGTTGTGACGTAAAGTGAGCCAATGTGTTCCTGAACGTATTGTGCTGGGCCAGTTTCGTGAGTACGGGAGTACGAGTCTCAACATGTAACTTCATTTTTGTTCTTACCGCGGCTCGGCTAGAAAGTTGCGAATAATTATAAACCCTTTTGTAGAAGGTGTAACTCGAAAAACGGGTCTGGAGTAAAGTATCCAAAAAGTTACGATTCGAGTAAAAGCTGGTTGGCTGGCCATTCAGGAAGTCTCGCGCAGGTCCGACAAGGGCAGTGGCAAGTGATTTCACGACGATATCATAGGATAGCCAGCCAGCTGCAGCACAGGCTGCCTCAGCGCATATTGCTTAAACGAGTGCTCCGACAACGGGACACGATTTTATCGCTACACAGTCGTAATAACAGCCTTGGCAAGTAAGGGGGCAGATTAACGGTGATGGAGCTAAGTTCATTTTCGAGGAAACCGAATACATATCGAGGAAGAGCGTAACGTAAAGCAGGCGACGTGGTATTCGGTTAGAGTGCAAAGAACTTGTAGAATGCCTGAATCGTGCTTATACGGACAGTACAGTCGTTGCGGGAACTATGGCGTACTAAGGTGGGCGTCGCTCGCTGCTCATATCTTGCTCACTTGCAGCATATATGAGTTGAAGGTTTTACCATTATCAATGCATGTTTCTATTGCTTTTCATGTTTTACTTTTCTTGTAGTCATTTCTTTCATTCTCGTGATTTGTTCTCGACTTGGTTTACTAGGAGCGAATCCGTTTTGCGGTTTACTCGGATTGTCGCCCTTTTACTCGAGATTAGCTCGTTCATCCACACACCACAGCACTTTATGGTGGGTTGGCTACTAAACAACAGCATGTGCTCTTCAGTGCCGGTTCAACTAGCGCTTCGAGCACAATCGAATGCATCTCAACAGGATCGTGATCCGTGATGGCTTCACTTCTTTGAGACCTGCGACAGATGGCAATGCTACTCATTCGAACTGACGATCAATCCCAGGGGCGGTGACGGATTCGTTCAAGATGTTGCTCGGCGACCCCTTCTTTGATTCCGATCAGGGCCGAAACCACCATTTCATGATGCGTTCTAACAAAAAGACTGCAATCGTAAGATCGATGCGGAGGTGGTCGCCAACATGGTGGAGACGATCTCCGCAGTCCAGAGGAGTGAAGCAGGGCGAGATCCACAAGTACGTTGAGATGTTAATCAGTCGTTTAAAGAGATCGTGGAAGCCCTTGAGAACGGCTCAAGCTCGATGTCGAAGAATGTATCCGACTGAGATTGATAGCAAGTCGTGAGGATGTCGACTTCCGAAGTTTGGAGGACTACTTCACGAACGGCGTCGCTTGCCAGATAAATACAGAATTGGCTGCTGGACATGGTCGAGATTGTCCTTGAATTCTAGAGACCAGCAAGAGCACTATCTAGCAAATTCTGTCAGTGCATTCAAATATCTCAAGCAAAAAATCGAAGTATTATATTATGAAAACCCACGACATCAATCCGAGTTTCATTCCAGCGAGTCACGCGTTTATTTTTTCACCACTATGATGGCTCGGAAACTCCAGCTTTCTCGGGATCTTGAGAAAGTAGCCCTCACACAACTTGTCCAGACGACGACTCAACGCGTAGCAACCCATTACAACCCGCGCCAACGAAACGAGACCCCACTGCCGGCTTCCACTTCCAGACTCGCTGTTGATGTCCCAGCCTCCAGAACAAGGGAGTGGAATGCGCTCCTGCAGGCTTCATGATCGCTATCGTCGATCTGTGCGCGGACTAGCTAGATACGATTCCACAAGGAGTCGTACAACACAACAGTTTGGTTATCTTGTTGAGTATGGCCGTTTTGCAATCGTGATAGCAGCGTTCGCGCTGCCGCCGTCATTGAGACCACAGATGCTTGGTTCAAAGGATACGTCAGGGTAGTGACGTCGACGGTAACGTGGTCAACCTGGTTGTTCGTGTTCGTTCCGGTCGAATTCTTCGCGAATTGCTTCAACTCATCAGCGACAGCTGAAATCTTGAACCGCTTCTTCGGATCAAAGACGCACATCCGAGTAACCAGATTTCACTGATAATCTATGCAGATCGAAGGTTGAGATGGCATTTTACCACGAGTAACCCAATGCTTCACAACGGGTTATCGAGACCTCTCCACGGTAGGCATACAGACGACGGTTTCCCTTCTTGCATTGCTTGAACAACTCGCAGCGCTTCCACGATGCACATACCCAGAGAATACACGTCGGACTCGAGCGTTGGTTTCACTCCCGCTTCCTCACCTTGTTAGACAAGCACTCGGGGGCCACCAGTGCCACACCTGAAATCGGAGCAGTAACTTGACTGTCCACTGCCAAACTCAGACCGAAATCAGTCACCTTCGCTTTCAGGTCACTTCCGATCGCGATATTGTTGCCTTTGAGGTCACCGTGCACCACCTCACGCGCGTGAAGGTATTGCACGCCTAGGGCAGCCTCGTCCAGCTTCGCCTACATATCGTCCGGGTGTTTTCGTAAGTAGCTGTCCAGTGTGCCGTGGGTGGCGTATTCGCAGACGAAGAAGGGTCTCCCGATGTGGCAGGCACCGAAGAGCTGAACAACGTGAGGGTGGCTAAACCCGAACCAAATGTCGGCTTCTCGGCGGAACATTGCTTGCGCATCCGTTCGTTTGGCAACAATCTCAGGATCTGTCGGTATCTGGTCTACCGCTGCATACAAACTGTCATAACTGCCAGCACGACTACCGGTTCTGTCTGAGCCAGGCAAAAGCACTTCTTTCACCACGACGTCGAAGTCCAACCAGTTGGCTCGTCGCACACTCCCGAAGCCACCCAGATCCAAAATCCCCCTTCGTCGAGGAGCAACTCGTACCACGGGATAAACCGCTCCGGCGTAAGCGTGACCGCGTTTTCCACTCCTTCCGCCGCCAGTTCGCTCTCAATAACTTCGTACGTCTTCTTCATCGTCCGAAGTTGCTTGTCCGTGTACTTGTCCTCAGGGTTTTCCATCTCGGACCTCAGTGAATTCAACAGAGCAGACTGCTCTTCCACCGACTTCACGCGCTGCAAGAGAAGGACAGTGTCGGTGATTCCTGACACAAAAGCCGCACCTTGTTCACGGCGCTGCTGCTGCCATGAGATCTCCGTCTCTTCCGATACTGACTCGCCCAACACCTTCAGGAGTGTGTCAACGCGCCGGGTGAAGGAGATCGTACTTGTAGTAGTGGCCTGTGTTGCGCTCAGCTGCATCGCCCAAGCTTCTGCGGGTGTCATCTTGACTGTCTGATAGAAGTCGGTGACAAGAGAGTAAAATCTGTCGACCAGGCTTTTGTTTATATTTTTTGCTTCTCGAAGTCGATCGCAGATGCGCTTGAATTTGGTGAGCAACTGACAGTGTTCCGCGTTACCACTGCCGTTGACGCACTTGGCTCAAGAGTATCCCAACGCCATTGTCTTAGAAAGAGCTGGTGCAGCGTGGCCCCTTCGGAAGCATAGCGAGGTTAGTTGTAAGTGTAGTGTGCATGAGAGAATACACTTGTGTGGCGCGAGTCCAATTCCAAAGTAATTCATTATTCACATGCAACGCACTACGATGAAGTAGTCACGATGAAGTAGTGCGTTGCATGTGAATAATGAATTACGAGCTTATGCCACCGCTCCTTAATTTCTTCCCCCTGGTAGCCCACAAAGCAGCTTGTAGTCTTCAACGCATGCTGAGCGACATCTGGACGCCCTTCAACGCTCGCGGCGACAGATCATCTACTTGCAGAAGCCGTACGAGCTGGACTTGCTGAAGGAGTGTCATATGCCAACATGCAATGGGTGCGCGACGACTGAGACGGCGGCGACATACAAGGTTGTGCTGCCTGAAACGAAGGACATCCTTCCCTACCGTGAACTGGTGAGTTCGTTGCAGTATCTCGTGGTTGCATCAAGGCAGGACATTGCTCACGCCACTCGTCATCTTGGCAAGGACATGTCCAGCTTTAATCACACACTTTGCTGAAGCCAAGCGGGTGCTGCGCTACCTACAGGCAACGAAAGACTTTGATTTGGTGCAAAGCGTGTCTGAAAGGACAGGCTGAGCTGGTGGGTTACTCCGACGCTGATTATGCGAACGATCCTGTGGATCGCCGAAGCTTTAGCGGCTACGTAACGATGCTGGACGGGAACGTGACCTCGGTTGCCTCCACGACCAGTACTTGTGAGGCAGAGTACGTGGCCATGTCCGTAGCTGTTAAGAAATCTGTGGATACAGGGCTTGTGTAAGGCTTTGGCCTGGTTGCGTCCAGTGCCGCTCATGCTTGGTGACAACGAGGGTGTTATCTCGTTGAGCGCCGAACTTGGCAAGCATTTCAAGACCAAACACAAAAAAATCGAGAACAATGATTCCATGGTGAGGAGACACGTCGAGATGAAGCGCATGACAGTTCAGCACTGCGCGACCGAGGACATGATCGCCGGAGTCATGATGAAGGCGCTGGGAGCCGTGAAGATCGCGCGCTTCGGGACATGATGATGGTGCTATCTGTTGTGACTGCGGGGGCGGGCGAGACTGCTGCTACTTCTGCGACTGCTGCGCAGCAGACGCGTTATGCTGAAGACTGGCGGAACGACTACGATTACATGTGTCTGGAGGCAAAGTGGGTTGCACCTATTGTGTGGTTGCACCACAACATGTTCCACGATTGGTGGGATGCTGTGCGAGCGGGAGAATGAGCTGCACCTGTTCACACGGTTGCACCGAGTGGCGCAGTTGGACTGCGGGGCAGACGCTACTGCTTTTGAACAAGTTAGTGACCACGCCGATGGGTTGAAGATCGAGGCGCTCAAGTGGGAGTGTGAGATGCAGACCTGCAGTGACCAGACACTGCATGGAGCTGCAACCGACATCAACAACGTGTGATTGCGCCTTCGAAGAGCGCTGTTCTCAAGAGACATTGCGCATGCTTGCGACGACACAGCGAGGTATCTGTGCTTGAGTATACTGAAGGTGATTGCTGGAGCACAGCATTCGAGCTGCGCTTCTTGCGAACTAGGACTTAGATTTAGAGTACTTGTACTTGAATTGAGTATTGCTATATACTAATCTACTTGCTGGGAAGCGGACTTGTGCAAGCTTCACTCACTCGAGAACTTGCATCCTGAGGCTCAAGTGAAGCCCCCAAGTTCCGCTGTACCTGTAGTGGCATTATGCCTCGGCACTTACTGTGTTTACGATATTTGCCTACTCTATCACGACCATTACACTACGGCATGGAGGTCAACTTGACGGGGCCGCCCTGCGTCACAGTGCTTTCGCACCGTGTTTTGCAAACACCCTCGAAGAGCGCAGCATGTGCAATTTTACCGCGAAAGGGTTAATTTTGTGTACGCGGAGCGTTTGAGTGCCCGATGTGCTCTTGAGAAATAAGGTAGGCTTCAGGGCAACTCGCGATCGAAGCGACTGTCACATCTCGTCTAAACTTGTTTGTCTTGTCCGTGGTTTTGAGCGTCGCTGGGATGCTGACGGTAAGAAAAACAAAAATAAAAACACAACATGGAGTTGCTGAAGCACTTGGTCAATCCCGATGAGGACACGTATCAGTAGTAGTATAGGGAGTGTTTCACCTCAATTTTTTAATATTTATTTTCCCAAACGCACCCATACGCCCCTTCGTCGACCCACCCTATTCGTTACTTTCTATAAAAATCAGTTGTCTATCAATTTGAGGCACCTCATACCCCTGTAAGTCGTCAATTCACTATGTATGTTCAATTGCTCTCTAGGCAGCCTTACATCCGCTGTATTTTCATCGTCTAGCATGGGTCGAATTGGTGAGGGACAGCACACACTTAGGCGAAAAGTGAGATCCAAACTTCACTAGACGTAGTACTCACCAATGCGCCACTAAAGTAGTGCTTCCTAACTCCAAAGGAAGCGCACAATACAAAGATTTTCAATCTAAGGTATCGTCACGATGATATATAAAGTATATCACACATGCAACATGACTAGCAGTCATAAACACGAGCTTTTGTAAAATGTATTAGGTGATCTATCTCAGCTTCATACTAGTAAATGGTTTTGGAATGAAGGCGATGATACGCATGAATGGCGACACCAAGGAAATAATCACCTTTATCCTGAGCCTAGTTTCACTCCAGACGTTGCATCTTAGTGTTGTTGTAAAACTCCGATTGTAAATCGTTATCTAATATTCGACAAATGAGGTGAATCATTCTTCATTGGGTCAGAATGTAATAAACGCTATGTTGGACATCTAAAGCGATGCCTAGAATGGAACGATCCATATAAAGGTAAATACCGTTATTGTAAGGACGGTAGACCATACTGTAAAACTCATTCAGAGTTTCATGACGATAACAAGGTTCATAATATTTCAAGTTCGGTAAATACAGAGGAAGAGCTGTTTCAGAAGTCAGTAGAATCAATAAAGGTTACCTTGAGTGGCTGAGAATGAAATTATTCTTCAGATCTAAGTATCATGATGCATCGGCTGAGATCAATGAATTATTAAGTAGATCCTGAACATATCCTTGCAGAAACAGTATGATAGCGAGCATAAGGATGAGATTAACAAGCATCATCGAGCCAAAAAACCTACCGAGCTGGTAGGATCCCGCTAGAGTAACTAACACGATCTTTCTTTTCTTCACCAAACACTATGTAAAGCTTAGTTAGAGGTGTATTTTCTACTTCACGCGCGTGACGATTGTACCTTAATTCATTATCAAAAGCAACAAGCACAATCATGTAAGCGTTTGGGCATGTCGCGTTGGTCCCATCACCTGCAAGCTCTGATGTACGTCACGCTCGGTCAAGCGGCTTACGTCAGCTACTAGAACACGGTTAGTAGAACTCCATTTCTGAAAGTCGACTATGTCGTTACATAGCTCAGGGGTCTGATCGCCATTAATCGCCGATAGCTTACTACGCTCATAAATGAAGGCATGAAAGTCGTAATCATAGCTAATGTCAAACACTTGCTGACTACCGATACGAACATTGAAATTACGGATAGACGAACCAGCGTGTACAGGCCAAGGGTTGCTGTCGAAAGGCGATTGAAACTGTTGAATAGTAGCAGAAATATAATTACCGGCACTTGTTTCGGCAAAAGGTATTAGAGCGACAAATTTACCGTTCTTGATCAATTCGGGTAGATGTAAATCGAACGAAGCATTGTGCTGACCTCCTTGGGCACCGGCCCCCTTATCGCTGCTGGTAAAACCACTGAGGGTAGTATTCAAGATATTTGACAGTGTTGACTGGCTTACTGTAATAGCTCGCGGGTTCTCTAGGTCAACGAACAGTACGTAAAGACGCGTCGTAGTGAACGGGACATATGTAGAATCAAGAGCTGGTTCTAGACCGTTCGTCAGCACCCCACGCAACCGTGATTTCACCAACAGCAGCCGGGACAACACCAGCATTAGGGTTGCTTGGTGCAGCAGACGCAACCATGATTGGATAGGTTTTTTTGACCGCATGCGAGGGTAGTGGAACCATGAGTCATTACCTTTGCTGAGCCAGTGTATGGTAGGCCAAACAAAGACGAACCTTGGTTAACGCAGAAACCTAGCTTGATCTGAGAATTAGCCATGAGATCAAGTTCTTTGAATGTAGGCGATAATCAGTCATTCGATTTTAATTATGTAATTCCAAGTTCTAGCAATAGAGCCAGCAGTAGCTACACAAAATTAAAACTACCACGACCAAATTGGTTCGAATTGTGGTAGAAGCCCCGAAGCGATGATATGCCAACCATTTGTGTAAATAGCGCCAGATACACGGGGATTTGCTAGAAGACGACGTACAAAACCATGATTAGCAGTCTGAACACCAGATCCACCAGCAGCAAAAACATAAAATTACCGGTTAGATCAGCGACCGTGTTGTAGTAGCCACAGTGAATGTAGCAGATGCGGATTACTGAAGCGAGCCAGAGCTATCAGGGTATAAGAAAGACTCCGCACCGTGCTTTTCGACGTATGCATGGCTAGTTCAGCCTCAGCGCGTAGATTATTATCAAAACATCTTGTATTCAGTCATCGATAGAATCGATTTACCGTTAAGTTCAAGCGACATAGCGTCGATAACATTACATACACCGCACTTAGTCCGACTGAGAGGCGGTTAGCGGCAGCAACAAGAGCTTGCGTAGCATGCGTGCTCTTCATCGATACCTTGTAAGGAAGCATGATATAGGCATCAGGCATCACGAAGGCATGCGAAGCCTTCAGCACTGTTTAGCTGGGACGTAGCATCGATAGTGATGACACCATTAATACGAACCCTGATTAACCCTTTCGCGAGTCCCTTGACTAAACTATACCAAACAAGCCTAAGTAGTTTGGTCCTAAAAGGGCACAAAACCTGAAACCACCGCCTCTCCGCCTCCAGTCAGCAGCCATGCCGTCCACGCCGCCGCCCACGGACCCAATCCAGCTCAACGCGGCCTCGACGCCTCCAACTGGCACCTCAACTGCAACGCCTGGGCAACAGCGCACGGAACTTCTAGCTCCAACTCCCGGACTACCGGCGGCATCCATGGCCTCGCAAGCGACATCTCCCCCGCCAACGACGACCGCGGGGGCGGCCACCACGTCAGGGCCCGCCGCACCGGCGCCGCCGGTAGCACGCGCTCGTTCAAGCCCTCGCATTGCCAAGCGCAAGGAGGTATCGGCCGCGCTGGCAGAGGCTCGGCGCCAGAAGCGCCGACTCGTCCTCGACAAAGAGGCTGCTGCCGCACAGGCTAGCCGAGCATCGGCCGTGGCGCTCGGCAAGAAAGCGGCTGTCGTGTCTGCCAAGCCCGCCGTCGGCTGACCCGATCGCCGGCCACCCTCGCGGACTCGACTCCCCGGCTCGTGACGTTGATCTCGGACAGTGCCCCAGCTCCACCGCGCCACTATGCAGTTCCACCGGCGGCACCCCAGCTCGCGGTCCCTGCTCTTGCTCCTGCATGGCCATCGCCATCGTTCGCAACAGCGGCAGCAGCGACTCTACCTCCAGCGTCCGCACCAGCACCTGCACCTCCAGCAGCAGCAACGGCAACAGATCCAGCCCCAACACCTGCTCTGCCTGTGTCGTCAGCGAGTCCACCGGTCCACGATAACGAGCCAGGTATCAACGCCACCGACAGCGACTCTCGTCCGGCGACGGAGGCCGCCACGCCGATTCGTGCAGCGCTTGCCACCATCCCGGCCTCTCTCCCAGCACCGGCGCCCACGCCTCACTCGGCGCCTGGCCCAAGCCCGATCCCAGTCAACGACGCTTTTGATATCGAAGAATTCCTCCGCGGTTTCAACGGCGGCTCGGCCCAGCCAACCTCCGTCCCAGCCGCGACACCACAATCCAGCCACAGGTGGCCAAACGCTCGCTGACCCCGTCGCTGATCCTGGCCATCATGACACGTGGCGCCGGCCACACGATCCGGCTGCACTTTACTCGGCCTTTCTCGACTTTCTCCAGACACAGACTGAAGGTGCAATTGTGACCCAGTTCCCAGCGCAGCCAGTCAGAGGAACCAACAACATGATCCTAGAGACTCAGTCTGTTGCTTGGACCCTCCCGAATAACCGCAGTCTCCTTCCACCCACGGCGGTACGCTACCTTCGTGCAGCCCAGTTCCAACCGTCAGCGGCGCGTGCACGCGCCGACTTCGTCCCTATGGCAGTGCACAGTCTCGCGTCACACCGCGCGTACACGCACTGGTTCACGCTGGGCGGCCAACACGAGATGCCGACCTCGTTCGCCATGCGCACCCGGATGCTTGACTGTGTCAACATTGACGACAACCCGTCCATCATCGGGGCAGCAAACGGGCTGCGCTACGGTCGCCACGTCGTCTCCATCATGCACTTCGGCCGCGTCGACCCAGTTGCGCAGCTTGCTGCTGGCTCCTCCGGGGCCAACATACACCTGGACTTCGGCACGAGTGCCGCGCCCCCGCCGCCGCCTGCCGCACGTGCAACTTTTTTTTGACCTGCTCGGTGCCATTCAAGGCCTGCTCACTTTTGCGCACGCCGAGTGGTATGAAGAGCTCACGCGCCCTATCCACCGGCTTCGCGAGTTCACTGTGGCGAACATGGATGCCGACCCGCGCCACAAATCCCGAGCGCGTGCAACGAACTCGCCATGAGGTCAACCACCACCTCGGCGCTACGTACGTGCATTTATCGAGCGACTCGCCATTTTTGGTAGAGAGATTTCTCAACGTAGTGGCCTGGCGGGTAGTGTGGTAGCTCATCGCGATCGATGTTACAACCGAGCTTCCCTCTAATGATGAAGAGAATTGGAAGTTTTTTACCTGAAAAACACAATAAAGTATTTAGAACATCTCAGTTACGCAGATAATATCAAGTATAAACGTACCATCACCGCGAATTGTGATAGCCGCAGTCATTCTGCCGGCGTGCTTGGTCATCTTGACAATGCGAGCGGAGTCCTTGCGCCCTTTAACCCCCCTGCGCCCAAGCAAAAAAACGGGGCATGTCAAAGCTGATACCCGTTTCATCCATATATATTCGTCGGGCACCATGAACTGTACTTGTCACAAAGCCCAGACAGAACTCAGCACACTTTTGTAGCAGCTCCACCGTCGGTATTTTAGTTTCTTGTGGTTTTTGAGCTTTAAAGTCATAGCTAAAAAGGCGAAAATTGCATAAAAACAAATATTTATCCATTAATACTTACTATTAGATTCAAATAGGACTTTACCGCTGCATATACGCTTACATATTCGTTCTAGGGCCTGCTCAGAGCCCTTGTTCTTCCTCATGTAGGTCGCACACCATTCCGCTCCTCCACCCACGTGATGTCGATCACTGAATGAGTAGAAAAGGCCTAAACTGCATAAAACGCAATAAACGTCAGCCCAAAGTCAATATATAAAACCTTCTCCTCTCTGCGTGTGTCCTACATAAACATCACAATGGCTGGGACGCTAGAAAATAGTTCCTTGCGTCCCTGCCCCTTAAGTGTTGTCGACCTAGCGTTGCCCTGATAGGTGAGCAGCTCGCTCGCCTGCTCCCACCAGCTTAATACCGTACCCCGAGGTCGCTGGCGCGCGCCTTCTCGCTTCTCCTGATGGTATAACGCTGCTGCTTGCGCGCCATTGAAGAAGTGCTCCTCAGTTTTGCTCCGCCAGCGGTGGCTTTTGCGCATTCCACTCAATTTTGTGTGAGCTGTGATTTGCTATTTAAATGTTGGTTGTCGCTTTAATTGGCTAATACATGTTTTATTTTTTATACATGTATAGAGACCCGTCTGTGCATTTGACTAATGCCGTTTTTTAGTCTGCCGGCTTTGTATGTCGTTGTCCGTACCGTTCGTGGGGGACTTGAAGCTGGTGAAGATGTTTTGTGTTGTAGACCTGGACGAGAGCAAATTGGCCGAAAGTTGATTTCCAGTTAATCACATCCATCACTTCCACCTTGAATCGATCACTGCGGAGCTAATCTGCTGGTGCCCGGAGGGTTCGTAGTCATGTC
The DNA here is from genome assembly GCA_033557995.1 of Phytophthora crassamura. Classification (NCBI taxonomy): domain Eukaryota; phylum Oomycota; class Peronosporomycetes; order Peronosporales; family Peronosporaceae; genus Phytophthora; species Phytophthora crassamura. Next base: position 1,536,186 of record JAUCED010000018.1, read on the forward strand.
CATATTCATCGTCCTCCACCGTCATGTTGTACGTGTGATTCCACTGGATTGTAATCGCGGATTTAATTCACAGTTCCATGAAGAGCAACTTCGCTGTGTTCTTCCGAAACGTGGTCGGCAATTAAAGCTGATCATTCATTTCCGTCGATATCATAGATATCGAAGCGGCTGGAGTTGGCGAAGGAAACGACACCTCAACCACTAGCAGGGGAAGACACAACCTTGCAAGGTCGCCACAAATATATGCCCCCCCCGCCGTTTCGATCTTACCGACGTTTGTTTCACCAACCCATTTTCCGCAAGTTGAGCATTCGTCGCCAATACCTCCGTCAGCAAAATGAATAAATAACCATCTTAATGTTGTATTTGATCGTTTACGTAATTGACTCGCGCAACGGGAGATAATGCGTCTTTAACTTTTAGATTCAACTCCGTCTGGTTAAAGGACGCCATTAGTATTTCAACGGGTGATTATGTGTCTTAACGTTTAGATCCAACTCCGTCTGGTTAAAGAACACAAACTACCATGAGTATTTATAGGGGTCCACATGCTGAATAAAATGAATAAATAAAATATTACTGTTGTACATTAGAGAGATTTCGTGGGAAAAAATCCCTGCCCTTTGCCTCACAATTTTGTTTGAAACAGCTTTCATCACCCACCATCCCACCAAAATCCCTGGGAATTCCTTTTTGTAGGGAACCCCAGCCCCCACCACCAAGCATTGGCTGGGGCTCGCTCACGACACTCGCAAAGTTTTGCACTCCTGGCATCTGTTGCATTCTAAAATCTGCGGTACCTATCACTCCACGATGTCGTCTCGCTTGGCAACAGCCGAGCCTCGCAAGCGCAAGAACTTCAATGAGACCGACGACATCTTGCTGCTGAAGCAGGTGCTTGCCGACGAGCCCTTCCGCCACGGTGACGGCAAAGTCATGGACAAGTGGAACAAGCTTGCAGATGTACTGCTATCGTGCCCGGATTTTGGCGCGAACGTCTCGCGGGTAAGGCAGCTCAAAATCGGGTCACACTTCTGATCGGTACGTACAATAACTCCTTACTGCCAGCCTTATCCTGTTGTGGTTGCTGTTTCACTTAATCGCTATCAATGAACTATAAAATTGTTAGATGCTGCCAAGAAGTAATATGCGAAAGCGGCACGTCTATTAGGCGTTGATGTGACCTATTCGGAAAAAGGAATTGCTTTCCGAGACGCTGTGGGAGACGATAGAGGACTACCGCCACGAACGAGCGCTTAAAAAGGCTGATGCGAAAAAAGAAGCAGCAGCTGAACCTGCAGGTGACATGGTGCAGAAACTGGATGTAGAGCGCTTGAAGAGTCCGGCTAGTGACACGTTAGAGAGTCCTGCAAAGGGCACGAAGCTCGCGAGATTGTCGGTATGCTTACTGAGTACAAAGACAAAGAGGTAGCCACCAAACGAGAGCAATGGGAGGTAGAGCGAGCTGATCGCCTCGAACTTGAACGCGAGCGCCTGGCAGTTGAGCGCCAACGCCAACTCGACAATCAGCGGCTTATCGAGGTGCTCGCCCTTTTAGCCAAGAAGTAGAGCACAACAGAGGAGGTTTCAGTGAAGCAATGAAGGTAACCGAAATAGACTTCTCGTTTGCTAGTTAGATTCTAGGTACTCCTCTAGTGTCGGTGGTGCTAAGTTAAAGTACTCGCTGATTTGGTTGCCCCCGTGAGAGCATGTGTGGCAGTTAGATAGCAGCATCGATGCTCTAACAAACTTGCCAACGGGGCTGAGTCTGATCTTGTCCTTTTTCGAAATCGACGTACGCGCATAGACTCTTCATGAGCTTGAAGTTCCATTCCACTGCCGTTCGGACGGCACTCATTTCATTATTAAAAATGCGCTGGTGGGTGGCGAGTACATGCTTGTAGCCCGTGACGACGTACTCAGTGATACTGTACGCAGGGTCACCAAAATGCACCGGCCATTAAAAATAGCGCTGTGCTGTTCAAAACAATTGAGCAGCCCACTGGCTGCAAGTACGGTCGTATCATGCATGGCGTCTTCCGTCGTGTGGCCGAAAAAATGAATGCAGAGTCCACCAGGAGTTGTAAGACTTGCTGATGGTATTCATTTGTTGGTTAGACGTCACTTCCATTGCTCAGTAAATCAGAAATTACCTTGGCATACAAGAGAGTGAACGCGTTTGTGCCCGCTGTACACGCTTCGTTGAAGGTTGACACCATCTCCCTTCGCATTTAGTAAACAAATAGGGATATTCGTCCCGTCCGGAAAAACAAACACCCCCTCCGCAGGGGTTCGGGCTGAAATGGCGGAACAGTATTGATTCATTCGGCATTCAATCAACCGCTTTTGAAAGTACTGTGTCTCTTTCTATCTTGCATCTACATAGTCCACTGGTCACCACACATTCACAGGTAGTTATCATGTTGGCGGCTCCACAATAGTAAAATTCCAGACTTACTCATGAAGAGAAATATGCGGCATAAACTGCTCGTGGACCGCCCAAACTTGCTGGACATGTCGTGATGCCGACGGGGAAATGAAAGGCGAAAGAGCAAGATTGATAAGGCTTCTAGTTTGCTGCAGCTGTCGTTGCTGTTCCTGAGCACTGTCCCTGGAAGAGCGAACAAAGCTGCGAGTCGGCGTACGCCTTGGACGTCGAAGCGGAAGTCAAGCTATGCGTTGGCATCCCCATGAGTGGTCAAATTGAATCGAACCGCAGAAATTAGCGGTTGTTCAGCGTAATAAAGCCACAGCTCACTAACACAACCCAAATTGCCTCCATGTCCACTGCTCAAAGCACAAGGTATAGCTGAATGGCCGTGAAGACCATTGGTCTGGCCGCGTGCTGCTCCGACAATCGTCGTTGTCCTAGCGTCGTCTTTCACTTGTGAAGCACGGTCTCGAAGAAGCGCGAGTCTCGGGGAACATGCAGCCGCCCGAGACAGAACATACGGCTGACCGACTGCCCCGTCCGGTTTCGAGTGCAGTGGAACCTGGAGCGTATGGAGCTTTAAGTAAAGAAAGGTCGGTTTGTTTACAACCACGATGTGTCGGTTGTAAGCTTCGCGACGTATATAAGTTCTCGGGGCGTGGTGAATCCGTTGGTTGGCGCGAGGTTCGAAGGTATGCTGGCTGTCGGCGCGAAGAGGTCCAAGATCTACGACTACTTGCTCGAACACGAACAGAACGTGATCCAAGTCGACGTGGATAACATGATTTGCGACCATGCTTCCTCCATATCGATGGCCGACGGCAACGACGCCGCAGCCCGAGATCGCAGCTTTCGGGGCCGCTGGTCCAGAAAAATGTTTAGTCGGTTGCTGAGACTCCCGCTGGGAGGACGGGTGTCCTTTCGCTGGCGACTGCGCACATGAGGTGCATCTACGGAAGGTTCAGTAAGTTGCTGTTGGTGGATTGCAGCCATAAGACGAGTGGGTGATATTTATGTACTGTCCATGATTATCCCTTGACTAATCGTGTACTGATCCATGAATGTTTTGTACAGACAAGAGCTCGCTAATGCGACAGCGAAGAACTAATCTATCACCCGACCTGACATATAATATTCCGATAGGAAAGCCCAACAACTGATTCATGGATATTTAAGCTTTCTTTAAAAATGAATATCTAAAATGCATTGTGGATCATGGTTTCTGAAGTCGTTTTTATATTCGTTTCAATGCATCTTATGATATCATCTCACCTGCTCTTGGCATAGTCAGGCTTCTTGAGACAGCCATGTCAGCAAATTTATGGATCCTGCATACCAGATAAATCATCTGCTGTAACGATAATGGGATCATCATGCGGCTCCAGTAGCATCCGCCGGCAGCGTTTCTTTGCGCTGTATGACCGCTGATAGGTCTTTTTTCTACGTACTGGACATAGTCGGGCTTCTGGCGAGCCAACCGTCGCTCTCTGTCGCGGGCATACGCGCTCTGGCTCTCGAGGGGAGATGGGCAGGCATCCATTACGATAGGTTTTTATATTTGGTGGAAGAATTTTCGGAACGGCGCCCGTCCAGCACAACCAAATTTCCCGCCAAGACAAGAAGCTCAATATGACCAGCGTAGAAGAACTGATCAAGCAAGCGGCTTTGAAGGAGCTGGAGCTCGCATTCGAGATCGCTCGGACGGCGGAAGACAAGGCGCTCTAGTGCAGGATCGTCGGAGCAGCCGGCGGCGCTCAGCTTGACGCGGTGGCTCGGAGCGCTCCCCACGGATCCAGCCGAAGCCCAAAGCGGAACCCGAGGACGAAAGTGCGAGGAGGAAGCCGAGGATTCCGAGGATGAGGAGCCGTTCCTGGCGCTACCACCCGGCCCGCGCCGAGAGCGTGTGCAGAAGCTCAGGGAGCTGCTGCACCCAGATGCCAAGGTCGGCAGCAATAGCCGCGCCTTCAACGAGGTGCGGAGGATAGAAATTGAAGCGGCATACACGGTCAAGAACAAGAGTCTGATGTTTGAGCCGACGTGTGCCATTGCCTCCTGCGAAGCAGCGAGCGTTCCGCCACCATATGGACGTGATCGTGGCGACAGGCCCTGACGACATCAACCTTCGGACCGAACGTGGAGGAGATGGCAAAGTCGGTCTTCCGCCACACCGGCTTCGCCTTCGACAGTGTCACGCTCGAGGTTGACAGCGGTCGACTTGAAGAACGAGGAGCTTGGGGTCAACGGTCGCGCGGACGTCGTAATCAACCAAGACAAAATAATCATCGTCATCGTCGAGTGAAAGCGCGATAGCGATAACTACAGCAAGGGCATGGCCCAGATGATGCTGGCAGCGGAAACGTTGTTGGCCAAGAAGATAAAAGAGAACGCGTCCAACTCGCCCAAAACTGGCATTTACGGACTCCGCACAGGGTCCATCGGTTGGACGTGGGTGTACCTCGACAGCAACGATGGGCGGTTCTACGGTACCGCAATTGACCCTCAAAACATTAATGGCATCGCTGAGGAATTGGCAACGATCGCGTACGGAATTCTGATTGGGAAAGCGATCATCAAGACCTCGAAAGTAGCAGGCAACACCCCAGTAAGCGCGTGCTGAAAGGTGCTGCTGCCGGCCCGCCGTCGACGTCCATGACCGCCGTGGCTGTGGCCTCGGTCGCCGCCGGAACGCAGTCACCGACCCCCGAAGCGCCAGCAGGAAGTTGGCCTGCGGCGCGTTCGGGGAGTAGGTTAGTCGCCGGTGGAGCGCGTGGCGGGCCCCAGCGTGGCCGAGGCCAGCGGCCTGGTGGAGACGGGTTCACTGTCACCCAGCGTCTGCTCGGCCGTCCAGTCGGCGGCGTCGATGGAGGTGATGCACGGCGAGCCGCCTGGGCAGACGTAATCAAGTCAGCTGTGCCGGTGCTCGCCATCCCATACCTGCAACCAAAGGCCGAGAAGATATAAAAAGGGCGAAGGGACAAGAACGCCTAAGGAGTATAAGATAAGATTAGTGCAGTTATAAAAAACTGAAATGTATACAATAGGCGAATACATTCTGATATGCAATCGAGGTGTAAGTGAAGATGAAAAGGTTAATGCTAAAGTAAATGTTCGTTGAGACGATTGTAAGTTAAGATCAAATAGTAGATAATGCTGACCAGAGACGGGATGCCAATAATGAATGTGAAAAGCAGCTCCACGTCGCGTTGTGACAGCCCCATGTCCCGTTGTAGCAGCGCTGTGACACCCCCCTCCACGTCCGGCGGCTCTGTCAAGATCGCTAGGAAATGCTGGCAGGTTTACCGATGCCGTAGTTGATGCGCTTATTCAAGACCACTCGATATATGTCAATAAGTGGAAAAGGATCTCGAGAGAGTTTCCTGTCCTCTCCAAGCGTACATATGTCAACCTGAAAGACAAGTAGTTAACTATTGTTATTTTATTTAGTGACTGCATGATGCTGTACAGCATTTTCATGCGTCGGCTGGAAACCATCATTGACGTTTCGGATTCACCAATCGAACCAGTTAACGCACTGGTTGTCGCAGCTCAACGTCCCATTGTCCGACAAAAGTCAGGAAACCAGTTTTCACACTGATTAGAACAATACTACACTTGATCTTAGTCTAGAGGTCGATAAGGTATAAAAAGGGCGAAGGAACAAGAACGCCCAAGAAGTGTAAGATAAGATTAGTGCAGTTATACAAAAAAGTGAAAATTTATACACAGACGAATACATTCTGGTATGCAATCGAGGTGTAAGTGAAGATGAAACGGTTAATGCTAAAGTAAATGTTCATTGAGAAGATTGTAAGTAAGGATCAAATAGTAGATAATATAAAATTAGAAGGTAGTTGGTCTCGCGGGGGGAATGTAAAAGCCCCCGGAAACCGCCCCGTAACTGCCCGGCATGCCGACCAGAGACGGGATGTCCAATAATGAATGTGAAAAAGCAGCTCCACCGGCGGTCAGCTCTCCCAGCAGCGCGATTTCAGCGCCAGCGGACAGCAGAGGAGCTTCCCCCACGTATAGCTCCGGTGATACAACCGAGGGAAGGTTCGTCAGGTCGTCAGCGTGCAGCTCCCCGGTTCTGGAGTCCGGGTCGGAGGACGTGCAGACGCCCAGCGTTCACGGCAGCCCTAATTTAGCGCCGCCGCACAGCGGAGGAGATTTCGCGACGTCTCGGCCCAATGCTGCACGCGAGGAAGTTCCGTGCGGTCGTCCGTGAACGAGATTGTGGACCTCGTGTCCTCCGAAGAGGACCGGGAGCTGCAGGTGGCTTCCGCAGGTGACCAGAAAAACTCCGTCTGCGACCGGAAGGCGGCAGTCTACATGCGAGCCATCCCAACCGACACGCGCGTGTCGATATCCGGCACCAGGCCTCCAAGAAGCGATCCCAGTGGCACGTGCCCAGGTCGTGGAAGCGCCGGCACCTGGCCAAGTGCGCGATCACGAGGAGCGGCAGCGTGATCTACAACACGAAGGCGTTCAAGCCCGTGAAGTTCGAGCCCCGATGAAGAGGCCCGAGGTGGTGAAAGAGGTGGGGACCCTGCACACCCGGCGAAGGTCGTACGAGGAGCCCTCATCCAACAAGGGGCGCCCTCACTGCCGCACTGTGCGTGGCCGGCCGAAGTGGAGAAGCTCACGATGTGCAAACGCAACGGGGTCCAGTTCCCCGACATTGGGAGCTTCGACCTCTGTAGCTGCTTCGTGGACTGCTTCTGGGACATGTGCTCGAACGTAGCGTCCGCGTCGTTCTGCACCCCCAAGTATTGCAAGCTTGGGGCGAGGTGCAGCAACGCTCCGCGGGTGCTGGGCACGCTCAAGTTGTCCGACACGGGCCGGGTCGGTCTCGGTGTGTACACCACCACGGCGCTGGACGTCGCCGACGTGATTGGAGAGTACTGCGGGGAGCTGACCGAGTTCGCGGCCGTCGTTGAAGGTCAACCTGCTCAAGCGCACAACCATAACAGCGGGTAGACAATGCTGTACAACGCCAAGTCTGTGAATGCGAACTACGTCTACGTCGACGCTCTGCAGTGTGGGTCGATAACCCGCTTCCTGTCGCATTCCCGCCAGCCGAATGCAGCCTTCGTGAAGCACAGGACGCGCACTCGCATTAGAGTGCTAATCAAGATGATCAAGAATGTCTCGGCCGGAGCCCAGATAACCGTGCATTACGGTAATGAGTGGTGGTTCAAGTGCGCGTGCGATCGGTGCTGGGAACGCCGCACAGAACAAGTAGCCGACAGCGAAGAAGAGTAGGCTGCAGACTTTTCAAAATTCCTCGCGCTCAGTACATACCACCAGCAGTGCTTCCTAAAAATATATGGTAATTTCCATATATGCATTATTTCGAGATGCACAATTTATTGGGCCTGTCTCGCGTCCAGGTTTTCCAAATCAGGTATCGAGCAGGTAAACCAGGTATTGCACAGGTTTTACTTTACGTTTTGTTTCCTGAATTTAATTTTCTTTTTTCTCCCAGCCACTCATCCGAGGCCACGCGGCAGTTCTCGCACGGTTGCAGCGCCGGTAGCGGACGACACAGCTATGGCACGCACCCACAAGACGGCGCATATCAAGCGGCAGATGGGGGAGGAGGCGCGCCAAGAGAAAGACGCTCGCTTGGCGGCAGCTGCGGCCGCAGCTAACGCTGAAGGGGGGGGGCGAGGAAGATGCCGCAGAAGAGGAGAAGACCCGCCTTCCGACCGTCAAAACACCCCGCACTCCGTCCCAGAGAGGCGCCGCGCTTTAGCGCGCGAGGGGGAGCGTGAACAAGCAAGCTCGACGCAGTTCGGCCCGCATGCCATGAGTGGAGACGCAAGCTCGACGCAGTTCGGCCCGCATGCCATGAGTGGAGACGCCAGTAGCCCCGACAGGGCGGAGGACGCTGAAGAAGGAGACGCGGAGGACGAACAAGATGTGGACGAAGACGTGGACGAAGAAGATGCTGGCGAAGAAGGCGCGGAGGAAGAAGGTTCGGAGGAAGACGAGAAAAAGGAAGAAGCTCTGGATGTTTGTCGCGGAGGTCTGTCCAAACAACGACAGCGAAAAAAGCGGCCCGTCGAAGAGGTTGACGAAGACCTGTTAATATCTGTTCAGCCGTTTCGACAGCAGCACAATACCTGGGCGGAGTTTGAACAGGGGATCAAGCAGTACATGGCTGAGACGCACCAAGTTCTCGTCGTGAAGGAGGTGATAAACGTCGCAAGGCGCAATGCAACGCTGAGAGGCCAGATCCAGTACCAGGGGGTTTCTGAGGGAGATATTCCGCTCGTACCAACGAGTATGGAGCCGTACCAGCGCAAGTACATCTGTACGCACGGATGGCCTGCACGCGAAAGATCATCGGGCAGGCGCACAGTGCACGACGTTCGTCGGACGGAGTGTCCTTTCCAGATGCTAGCTCAAGTGGTACAGAAGGAAGATGGCTCGTGGGAGATTGCAGTGAAGCGCGAACGATACATCCACAATCACCAGGTATCGCCAGACATCTTCCAGCACTACCCAGGGATTCGACAGGTATCGTCCCAGTCAGCGTTGATGCCGGGTGTTGGCAGGGGCTTCGAGTATTACGAGTACATCCGCGAGAGCTCCGACCACCATGTCACGATGAAGGACGTACACAATTTGGTTTCTCGCCAGCGAAACTCCGGTACGTCGTTCAGTCTATGTGTATTTGGTGCTTCTCTAAATGATGAAATGTTGGGTGTAAGGGGGCGTGGCCCTTATGAATGGAACCCAACCGGTTAGTGTGTCGTACACACATGGAGTTGTCACATAGTGATCTGCCACACTCACATATGGTGTTTCGTACACTGGCCCTTAAGTGCGGTGCGTACCTAAGAGAGCCCATAATTACGGTTTGTACTTAGCGAGGTCGACATGGCTTGAGAGCCAACCATTTTGAAACAGGTTACTTCGAAGGTGCATTAATTAGACAGTATATAGTAGTAGGACTTTGTGAGCCAAAGTAATAGACGTTCAGTTTAAATCTAACCTAGAAGTTCGCAAGTCGTTTGGTACTCGGTACCAGCAACACTAGGTATCAAGAAGTTGTTTGGGGCGGCTTATCATCCCCAGACCCAAGGTCTGGTCGAGCGTTTCGACGGTACCCTCCTGGGAATGCTGCGAATGTACGTCAGCGAGACGCAGGAAGACTGGGATTTGTACCTCCCGCGGGTTCTCTTTGCGTACAGGACGTCGTACCACGAGGCCCTGAAGGACTCCTCGTTTTTCTGTCTGTACGGCCGGGACCCTGTGCTGCCTCTGGATCTGGCCTTCCTTAACACGACAAAGGACTGGAAGAGCGATGAAGTGGCCGCTTACCGCCGCAAACTGTTCCTACCTCTACGGGACTCGAGACGCATGGTCGACCGTCAGTTGTTGAAGGCGCAGGACCGACATGAGCGTCGCCTGGCGGGTCAAGAAGAGGTGAGCTCCGATGAAGGCGACGCCGTCTGAGTGTACCAGTATTTCCGTGCTCGCAGGGGCGAGCGCCGGACCAAGAAGTTGGCTTCCTTCTGGCACGGTCCCTATCGTATCGTGAGTCGCCTTGGCGAGAACGCTTACAGAGTGGCGATCCCGAGTCACCCGAACCGATGCCAATCGACGCAAGGAATACAAGGGACGGACGAGTTGTCCGTTCCCCAACGAAGTTCCTGAAGGCATCGAAACGCAGCCGGATACTGACGCTGACGGCCTTTGACGGAAGAAGAATTGGCGGCTACAAGCTATGTGGAACGACTGACTATTGCAGGAGAAGAGACGGCTTTCGCAGGCCGATTGTAGACGTCCTTGCCAAGAGAGTCAAGAACCATGAGGAGCAGTATTTGGTATTTACGGCCTCCTATGAGACTCGTTGGAGAACAACCTGCCTCCTCCTACACGACTACGACGTCCTCATTAAGGAGTTCGAGAACGAACACCGGCGTGAGAACGGCTGGCATGAACTCCGACGCAGTGTACGACTGGAGGCAAACGAAGCTGCTGATGAGGACGAGGTTCAGTTTTAGAAAGGGCAAGGAATACCTCGTCTACAAGGGAAGGGGTGAGGGCGAGAGGCGACCTCGCAAGGGATCGCGTGGAATGGAATGAAGAGCGATCGAACGAGAGGCGCTGCTCGAAGCCGTGCGCTGAGAGGATCGACGAGATGTCGTGCTGAGTGATGAAAAATGAAATCGTGGGACTCCGAGGCCGACAAGAGATGCCTGTGAAAGAAGTGCATTGAGCGCTTCATACATGAAAAAGAAGACGCGTTGGAATTGAAAATCAATTAACCCCTTGACTCTCAACGTCGTAAGTTACGACGTGCCCTTTTTTCAATGTCGTAAGTTACGACATTGGTGTGATAACAATAGAAAATGGCTCAGAACAAGATTTCCAATACTTCAATCAAGTCACTTCAAATAAATAAGGTCCAAGAGGTGATTTGAGGACATTCCAGAAACGACGCCGGTTGGGGTAAGAAAAGAGGTGTGCGGGAAAGTATCCAGCTACCATTCAGCTATTAGAAAAACAATGAACGTAGGGCATCTACTTATCGCTTTGGCGCTCATGCTGTGTTCAGCGGACCAGCTTATCATTTTGCGATGTCGGGGTCAAGAGCTTGCGAGTGAAACAAATTGCATGAAAAACGGTTCATTCACGACGTCAGGGCAGGCTCCGATGATGAGAGTACCAAGTGACACCACAGTTCGTGTCAGGTGATGAGTCTAATCTTTTGTTAGATTGTAGCGCCTAATCCCTTGAACAATGTACTTTTTTGCTCCGTATTTTCCATCTGTATGGATTTATAGCAACGTTCTTTGCAACATTCCCCCCGGCTCTGAATATTGTTTTCCCGCAGCTCAATCTAATCTGGGGTAAGTTACGACATTTAGCACTCAGTGGCAACTAGAATGATGGAGAACTGACGACATTGCTCAATAAACCTCTCGAAAACTTATACACCTATCCGCATGTCGGACATCTACCACATACAAGCTTCAAATGACACGGCAACGTCGTAAGATACGACATTGAATAACGCGTTTCGAGCCCATTATCTTGGGAGTCAAGGGGTTAAGGAACTACGGGAACGCCGCCTACGAGGATTTGGACTTAGACAATGACTTCGACTGGGGCTGGCTGCTGAGAACTGGAGTCGCTGGGGGCGAAGTGGTGACATCGCTGTCGTCCTCGTCGTCACCCTCGACTTCTTCACCTTCTTCGAGCTCGCCTTGGTCCTCGGCTTCGACAACGCGCGGAGCGGGAAGTGGAGTCCGAATGACCCCGTGCTCGTCGTCCCAAGGCAGGATACAAATGGCCGGTGGTCCCGCGGTGTAGGTGCCATCGGAATGCTTAAACGGTGAGCAGGACGGATGTGGGACTTCGTTCGGGTCGTAAGGCGGAATTAACAGGTGCTTCGCCGCCTCCTCCGGCGTCTCGTGCTTGCGCTTGATGTGGAGATCTCTGATCCTGGCGTTTCTAGTAAGCTCGGCCCAGACGCATTCATACATGTTGCCGACCCAATGAACCGCGGTACGCAGTGGTCGAGAGATGTCGATCAGGACTCTGGCTAAGGCGCGATTGCTCAAGCGATTAGCCGCCTTCGGCAGGTCCGGGTCCAGCGCAGAAGTCAACACTAGTAGCTCGGGGATGGTCTTGAAGCCGTCGAGGTCCAACTTGTGGGGCTTGATCGCCCGACGCATTCTCAGGAGATACGCGTCCTTGTCGCGCCGGAAGAGTACCCCGAGGTCCTCGATGTAATGTCCCGTGTACGCCTTCTTGCTACTCGTCTTGCCGGGCGGCCCTCCCCACCACATCAGATTGCGGTGGCCGCTGGACTCGATCCGATGGAGAACGCCGTAATATCCCCAAACTACGATACATACACTGATGAACTGTAGCCGCAGGGCGACAGACGTCATTTTCCGCTTTCGACGTTGAGTCTGCGCCTTGCCAGCGTGAGAGGCGCATGGTTAGGCCCCACTCCCAAGCGATAGGTCGGACGATCATGCGTAGTAGGTAACGTGAAATTGAAAGAACTTCAGCCCACAACTGTCCTCGGCATCACAAGTGGTTCGCGCTCGAGCCGACCAAAAATCTCGCGACCAAACAGGCTGGTCCTCGTTCGATTTAATCAACCCAAACTTGCTTCTTGGTCGCGCCTTGGACTGTTTCGCTGTCGGTGCAATAAAACCGGCCTCGAATGACGCGCCACACTTCGGTCGGAGTGATCATCACGTCGTCAATGCAGACTTAATCCGTTGCCTGCAGCATCTCTTCCTTTCGATCGACAAAAGTGGGCGCTGATCCGGTTGGTCGTCGTTACCCCGGGACACAGTTTGGTTTGTGCTCACCATGGACGACTGCTCCCGTACCTCAGAGGACACATACATTGTCGTTGTACAGCGAGTCCGCGATACGCACTGCGCGGGTAGTGTGTGCTGTCGAGATTCCAGTATACGGAGAATACGAGTATCCCCGAAAACGCACTGTCCGCGTTCGTTGAACGACGACAGGTCTGTCGATATCTTGGTGGTCGGGATTCGGACCTTCTTCTGCACTTCAACGTGGTGACCTTCATTCTCTTCTCCTGACGATTGCCCGGACAAGACGAGGGTTTGTACCGACCCCGTGACGCTGTTATCAGAGCCTTCGTACTCGAACGAGGTGGACATTGAGGCATCGGAGGCATGATCGGTGTCGGAGGCGTAGTTGGAGTTCATGATGCTTGATTCGCGAAACGGTGGGAGTGGCTTGAGGCTGAGGTGAGGGGAGTTTGAAGAAATTCAAAGTGAGCGTTGGTGCCGACGCCACAAATCGACCAATGTCAAGTTTTTCAGCTATATTTGCCCACACAGCGAGTTGCCAGTCAATCTAAACTTATAACAGTTTGTGATTGGATAATGTCGTATTTTATGTTTAGATACGCGATGTAGGCTCATGCAATTTCGAAACCTAATGCGAACTGCTCGGAACAGTGATAATTTTACAGATCTGGATATAACCTCTCCGTGATGATCGATTTGATCCGTTTCTGACCCCAAAAAAGGGTAGAACCATTTTGCGCCGTGGTTGACCCAAAAACAGGGTTGCGCCAAAATTGACCTGCGCAGGGGTTGACCCATACAAATTTCTTCCATCGTACACTTGACATGAGCACAAGTTGGCGAGCTTTCTTCTGGATGTAGCAGTATGCCGATTTTATCGCGAATTGCGCCTTTATACGAAAGGTGTAAACACCTTGGTTCGTATCTGCTGTTGACTGACACAGCCATAGACGTAAATCAATTACGTTGTTATGCGCTCGGATCTGATGCAGTAGAGCTGGAGTTGAGACCAATTCTTAATGATACCAACACATTCGTTCGGAGTCACGACTTCGCTCGATTTGCCTTTCTCGTGAACTCGTTTGTTGCCGTCGTGCCGCATTTAGCTCGGTATGACGGGCGCATTGAATTCGCAATTGCGTTGTTTTGCCTCTCGTGTTCCGACGAGGTTGAATGCACTGTATTTCATCGGGTGATTGCTTTTCGTCTGTTGGCTAAGCCAACTTGGGTTTTCGCCGTTTGCGCTCAATACGACCATCCTCATCATCTGGGCTTCTTCAGCTTCAGCTAAGCATGAAAACTGTCTCGTCGTCATATTCTTGCAGGGAGTTGAACTAGTTAAAAATTGGCACTTCGAGAAAAATATAAATATTAGAATAGAATAATGATGTCACCTCACAAACGCGAATGTGACGCTTCCTTTAGCCAGCAAATCGAGAAATGACGAGCTTCTTGGTAGATGCAGGTTCGATTCATTTTGCCGTTTCATGTATAGCTAAAGTATCCTTCAAACGATGCAGCAAACTCCCGAACTCCTGCTCGACATATTTGTTATGCTCTTTGAGCCTGTCGAACGCAGCGCACAGATCGTTGTACATATCATTGCAGTTTTTAAAGTGGCTGCACAAATGCAGACGATCTCGTGCTACTTACTGAGAACAGAGAAGCTTGGCAAGGATGGCAGAGCAATCGATCTGCAAAACCTGGAGATAGACACGATGGGCAACAACACTGCACACGGTCACAAGAAGTTTCGCAAGTGTACTACAGGTTTGGGCTGTGGATACTTCGTTGTCGCTGCTTACCCAAAAGACAACGGAGAAGTTTGTTGCACGCTATCGTTCTAAGCGGGACAAAACCTCAAACACGGAATCTAAACGTGCGATATTTGTATCTCATCTGTTCAAAATCGCGATCCGACTCCAAAACCATGTGGGTGAGAAGCGCAAAGATAGCGAAAGAGAGCATTACCGCAATGGTCGTGGGAGACACCACGGAACATAAAATACCATGTTTCTTGTGATGAACTCTTCTGTCCAAGCGCCCCGCCATGACTACCGAAGCCGCGCAAGGATCAGCAAGTTCTCGTGCGTGCAGTGAATACAGGCAGGGGTCCGCCAATTCAGTATAATATTGTAGTGGAGGCAACCCACCACAGTAATAAAAACTGCAATTCTTAGACAAACAATAATCAAATTTGCCGCAATTTCAGTTGTATTGTTGGTTTATCGCCTTACACGTCTGCCGCGGCCTCTTATGCCGGTTGGGGTCCCGGTCGGGCCCCAAGCGCGAAGGTCCACGGGCCAAACGACACCGAGAGCTTCGCGCTCAAACTCATTGATGAGTTGCTGAGGTAAGTCGATTGCCGGCTGCCACGTGATATCTGGGTAGCCAACCCAGCATACAAAGTAATATACGCAACCGGAACTATCTGTTTTCTAAGCGTATATTGACTCGACAGTGAACGTGGCTGGTCCATCCCCGGATGAGTCCTCTTCCGAGGACGTATCGTGTCTTGGGAGCACGAGAGACGGATAGCACCTGGGCGTGGCCCGAGCACGCTCTTTCAATTCCGTCCAGACGTAGCGCTCCGGTTGCGGTTGAGGGGCAATTGAAGGTTCTTGGCAGCGGCTTCGGGACCGCTTCGCTTCTGCCAACAGTGCAAATCGCTGCAGGCGCTTGTTCTTCTTGGGCATTGCATGTTGCGAAGTGCACTGCTGGTGAGTATTAATCGGTTGAAGCAATGTTGAAGTACGGCGATTCTAAATGCATATGAGACAGCGCAAGACAAAACGATGCTAGTTAACATTTTGACGTTTTCAAGAAGAAAGCCTTTAAAGACGAGCGCTCGAAAATCGTACATAATTAAATTTTCACAGGAGGGAGGTTTTGTGCAGACTCTCATTTGGCCAGGTGCATCGACCACGCAATGGAGGAGATTGCAGCACTTGCGGCTCGGAACGATGCCGCCCGCGCCGCCGCCAATTCACACGAAGACGCCAACTCACAGGAGGATGACAGTGGTGACGCCAGTGCAGACAGCGAATGGGCTCCGGACTCGGATGACGACCGATCGAGTGGTGCTGAAGTCATGGCGAGCTGCGATGAACACGACAGCGATGTATCGGATGAGGATACTAGGATCATTTTGATTAGCGACGATCTCCGCGAGATGGTGACCCGCTTGATTCACGAAGATCCGTGCGAGAAGAAGTGTCTGGAGGTCAAGGCGTCGGAGCTGGAGCAGTTCATGTGCTCGTTGTCACAGATGACAACCGGAGAGAGAAAGCAGAGCATCTTGACGACGCTGGCGCTTGTCATGCAAACCGACACGATCCTTCGCCATCGCGGCTACGGGTTACGACAGCAGTTCAACTACTACTTGCCCATTGTGGGCCACGTGTGCCGATGTGCCGAGAAGATTGATGCTCCTACTACGCCCTGTCAACGCCGTTGCTCACGTCTCTGAGGATATCGGGACGGACCCTCTGAACAGCCGGCCCCACGTCGAGGCGAAAGGTACCAATGCTCGGTGCAAATCGAGTATACCAACCGGCCAAAATTCAGCGACTACACCCGATAATTTGAGATGACCATTTTAAACTTCATTTTTGAGCGGGTTAAAGATTCGTTTAGAAGCTGTGAGTGGTCGCAATCGCTTCGTCTTGCAATGTTACGATAGAAGCATCACTAAAAGTTGAGTTTTTTCTGACGGAGGAAGACAAGTTTTTCGAGCCGTCACTGCTCGGGAACGGCTGAATGAAATTTGCGGATGTTGGACTCAATGGATAGCTGAGAGTCTCCTCTTGACAACGGTGCGCCCAGCTCTCACTTCAACGAATGATTAACTAGAATCGTTTCGTTTGCGCCGTCTCATATGAGCTTTTTTATTGGCTAATATACTTTTATCGACCGCTCCGCAAAAAGGATTTTTATCAATGCAAAATCGGCACCACAATTACGTAAGATGATACTCTACCTATTCGATCCAGAAGGTAATACAGTCAGCAACAAGTACTCACCGTTCGCGGAGTTCTTCTCCCCCGTCAATAATGATGTTCCAAGCACACGAAGACCCACAACATATAAATGTGTGCCGACAAGGTTACGATTCCTTTTAGCGTTTTTAGATAGCACTGAAGAGTTAAGTAGACGCCAAACGCATACCATAAATAACAGGGAGTGTAAGTAAGATAATGTGTACTAGATTACGACGCTAGCTGCTACTGTCGCTGCATATACGGGCTACGGTTGTCACGTCCCACATGCTGCGGTTGACCCGAAGAAATGAAAGCCGCTCGGAGTTCGCTGGAAGCATGGAGCGCCGCTCTGGGGTCATTACGAGCTTGCACTGCGAAATCAACCTCTCGACAGTGTTTGATATCGAGGGAACCATGGCCACTAGCGGCGAGTACCTTGGGAAGCTTGCGCAGTGCTTGCGCTTCTTGCCCTTGTCTTGACGGAGCAGCGAAGCATAGTCCTCTTGGCGTTCAGTTCGCTTCTTACCGGTTGGTAGAGCCACATCAAACCCCTTCAATACGGCTGTCTCGCCGTAGAGGGAGCAGTACGAGCAATCACCTTGACGACTCCGGCCTCGAAAGCGGGTGTGTGGACGATCTTGGCCGTCGACTTGAGGTGTTCTGCCATAACCGGATACTCTGCGATGAGGGCATCGAACATGAGGCGCACCTCTGCCATATCAGTGTCGTCACGTTGAAGTCGCTTGCAGATGCTCTTGAACTTCTTCAGATTGATCGAACAAGGCGACCAACATTCGGTGCTTGGCGCCCGTGGGGATCAGTTTTCTTGATCGCGGCGCGAATCCGGATGTACCGCGCTACCATCTCGAAGGTCGATGACCAACGAGTGACGTTGCGCATGATAGGTTGAGGTCTGTGTGCTTCTTTAGCTCCGCGAAGTTGTTTTCGTTCCGCAGCGCAACCATGAGCGTATGCATTTCATCCAGCGCGTCCTCGTACGGCACTAGGAACTTGTTAGCAGCCAGGGTTCAACCGGTGACTGACAGCCAACCAGAGGGACGCCCGTCTTGCTCGCAATACTGATGTGGTGTTGCAGTTGGCGACGACAAGGAACGCCACCATGTCCTTGGTCTTTTCGTAGACGTCGAGAAGGTTCTCGAACAGCTCCATTGTAAGCACCAGCCGCCATCGTGCCATCTGCCAGCGGTAATATTCATAAGAGCGGCAGGCGAAGCTTTCCATGCAGCACGTGAACAGCATATAGCGCAACCTAATGCACACCAGCATCGACCAGCTGTCGAAGATCAGGCCGAAGAGCGTTCATAGTTCATTCTTGAGCAACTTGCCGACCTCGATAGCAATGCCACCCATGTACGTTTTCACAGCCTTCGCCGTGACAGGGCGCAACTGCTCATTGATCGAGTCAGCACATCTTCGACCTCGTGGACAGGCACGTTTCGCTCGATGATCCACCGGACCCACTGGAACAGATGGCTTGTTTCCTCAGCTACGAAGTAAAATGCTTGTAGATGACGGCTTGAGCTGCCGAGCTGTGACACGTACAGATCCTCGTTGCCAGGGTGCTTTCCAGCCAGGTGCCCCATCAAGTTGGAGTAGCCGGATCCAGTCAGTTGTTTGCGAGTGTTGCCGCATAGGTTATACCGGAACTGTCCTTGGCCAAGCGAGGAGAATAATAGGCAGCGAGATCCTTGCTGGAGACCATTGTAGTTAGCCGGAAGTTGGTATGTGGCCTCAGTGCGATGCCAAACTGCCGAGAGAGGCAGCTCTGAGAGCATTCGTAGCCAGTCGCTGTTGTTTGACGCGAATGTGGTGTGGAGAACTCCATCAGTGATTCATCGTCGGTGCCCTATGTGGTCATTGTGGGACGATCTGCTGGTTGGCGCTAGTGGCCTGTCAAACGCACCCTTTTCCATATTTATTGACAATCATTGGTGCAATTTGGTATTGTATTGGACCTAGCGAAATCCAATAATAGTGATAATTACAATCCCAAAATCAGATATTTACTGTATTGCAATTTTTTCCGACCCCTGCCTACAGAATGTTTGAGGTCTGCGAGCAGCTAGAAGATACTCGGCCAGCCTCATCGCCTATGAAGCCAGTGGTCACTCACTCCCAGCAGCCCGAACATATTCGGCCAGCCTCGCAGCCTACGCAGCCAGTGGTCCTCAAGAGAAGCGCGCAAGCCCGTCAAGTAACAGCGATCAATATACCACCATTAAGCCAGCGACACATATTCACCATTATTTTAATGCATTACTATCGCACTTTGGAATGCGTATTTAAGCGAGTTGTGGGGATTTTCAGGCGGAGCATCACCAGCCGGGCTCAAGTCAAGCGGTGCTTTATCGGACAGTTCAAGCGGTCGATCGGTACTTGAAGAGCAACAACATGAACGTCGAACATTATCGCGGGCTACCCAAAGTGTCGGAGTTCAGTAACCTTCACCCCGAAGATGCAACAGCAAACCGTTTATTTGAGATGGGACGATCGTACAATCAAGCAGAAATACACGACCTGAAAGAACAAGCGCGGCGTTTAAATGGCAATAAACGACAAGTGCATGGCAACGTGCTCGAGGCTGTTCACGATGAGAATGTTGACGGGAAGCTATTCTTTCTGGACGGTCCTGGTGGTACTGGAACCTCATTTCTGCTGCGGACGATTCTGGTGATGATTTGCTGAGAAAGCAACATTACTTTGGCTGCTACTTCAAGTCGTATTACAGCGACAAAGACAATGCTAGGGAGAACAGCACACTATACGTATCAACTCGGATTACAAACTTCAAACGATATATGATTCCGACCCAGGCGTTCTTTTAATATTGGTGAAATATCGCTCTTTTCCATTTGGCATTGCGTAACAGTTATACCGTCGTCGTTCGCCCTGTGAAATCAGGGAATGATGATATGATATTTGCGCTCTAGTGGCTAGTCATCCGCGCTTTTAGCCGATTTTATTGTCAATAATTGTTGTAGGGAAGCTATTATTCCGTGTAATTGAAATATTTATAGTTTTTCTTGATTTATATTTCTATCCCTGGGATGTGCGGTACACGTAAACACCGCTTCTCAGTCGAGTTTACCTTTAGGTGGGCGCCTTGAACTTGATTTTCAGCAATACAACCGGATGTTTCTGGTGCAACCTGCTGGAGAGTTTTTGACTTGTTGTTGATGAAGTACGATCTAGCCGACAGACGTTTAGCATTATCGGTTTTTGGGGTGTCGACGTAGCCTTCATTCGCAGGGTTGTACTTCAAACTATGCGAATCAATAAACCAGCTTTCTTTGTGACTACATTAACGTCCTCGTCCGCCAACTCCTTGCGTTACCGAGGCCCTTAAACAAGTAATTTGATAAATTGATCTTGCCATTATTGCAGTGCTGGCGACCCTCTTCATGCGCTTCTGGGGTTCTTTTTGTTCTTACGTTTTGAGCGTTCAGCACACGTCCATGCCTGGTCACGTTGCGCTGCGGGTATAAGTTGTGATACCCGTCCAGCTTGTCCTTCTCGGCCAGCGCTTTCTGTGCGAACGACGTGCTTGTCGCGAGCAGCGACCTCATGTGCATACGTGACGATGCTGACCGCCGCGTTGCTGGTCACATATGTGCTGTTTTGACATAAGCTTTTACAAACAACCGCACAAGAAATGAATTTTGTTCATGCCAGCGGTACAAATAGCGTATATGTAGTTAAAAACACAATATAAATTTGTGCAACTTCAATAAAGGTACGGCTGATATTTCAAAATAATTCACACTTCGGTGTTACGTTGCAAAATGAAACATTTACGGCAGTGAGTTGGTTTGGGGTTCCGCGTTTAGAGGACCCCCAAGTGGCACCTATATGTATCGTCTCACTCAGTGTCTCTAGCTACCTACCCACCTGCCCAAATCCTGTCAACCGCATCAGCACTGCACATCGATGCGACCTAGAGCTATATTGATTCCATCTTTCACGTCCTCCTCCGATGTGTCTTCTACTGCGCGAGCTGAATCGCTGCTATAACATTTTTGGGAACCCAATATCTGCACCGATGTTGTCCCGCCGTACTTACGCATTCCGTCATCGTGGCGTGGTTTGATGTCTCCACTCAAAACGCAAGTTGGGTCCGCTCAGTGACGAGCTGGCCGCTCTTGTAAATTCTCAGCTTAATTCTTCCGCACGTCTTGGACGACTTGTGCATCACCACCCAGGTTGGGGCGATATGAAGAGGCACGTCCCAGCGGGATTTGCGCCTGCTACTGACGAGTACTTCTGCGAGACGAACTGGAAAAGGTCCTCCTGGCTGCCAGCGTAGATCCACTCACTCACTCACGATGTCCAGCATGCCGCCAAACCCGTCTTCGAGAAGCATCGCGCGAGGTTCCCACGTCCTGGGATAGCGACCATACTTCTTCGCCCGCCGCAGTACTCTATAGAGCACCATGTCCTTATCCGTGATGACCTTGTCCTTGATAAATGCAACATTCCATGTCGGTGTAACTTGAGGTGTCTGACGTGGCTTCTTGAGCCTTGGTGGTCGACTGATTCTGAGGGCATCTAGTTGTGAATGGCTTCTTCCATGCAGCGGTACTACTCGTTGTCGCTCTCCAAGCGTCCGCGCGCTCTTGAAACGACGTTTGAACGGTACCGTCAACCATTCGCAGATTTTCATGCGATGAGGGCCCTCACACATTACGCAGCAACATTCGCAGATAGAATCGTGTTGTGTCATTGGGTGACATTGACAATATCCGTTTCACCACCTTGTATCCGGGGCTTCCACCTCTCAACCCCGTTACCCAAGTGTAGTGGCGGGGAAACACGTAGTAAAACAATCCGGTAGCAGTTTGATCGACTGCGCACATCTCGAAGAACCTCGTCAGCATGGTATGGCGTAGATTTGGTATTCGTTCCGGATGCGTCGGATTAAAGATGCTGTAGTTCATTTCCGGTAGCTGGACAGGTAGCTGGATCCCCGCGTGGGCTTCCACTGCATTGGGTACTTCAGCATACGCCAGCAATCCACTATGTACCGACCGCTGAGGTACGCCTCAACTCCGTCAATGTCCATCCGTCATGTAGAATGGATATCAGTGACGGCGCTTTGACCTAGAATGTAGAGCGATCCTATCCCTCGAATATATACTTGTTCATGTACTTAAATGGCGTTGATTGTTGTCCGCATCTCAACGTTGATGTGGCCGATATACTTCTCTCATAGGTACGAGTTATATGGATCCACCCAGCGGTTGTCCTAAACCCTAGCTCAATGTTCGTCACTGTTCGACCTTGGTCTCGCCTGCTGGACATGGTGCCCAAGGTTCGGAGACGTCAACGTTCCCAGAAGATTTTCCATTAAGACTTGCTGTGTCCAGTTGCATGTGTTGCGCTGGTTATGTAGCTAGCAATGGGATCTTTGGTACGAGGACAATTTTTCTAGTTTTTTCTATTTGCCAAAATCTTGAAGCGGCATGGCCCCCTCTCCGCAGCCTGGGTTTGCGTTCATCGGGCTGACAGAACCCGCCCATGCCGGAGCATTTGCTCCTGAACCTGTACGTCGCGTCGAGGACGCAGGCACATGCGGCAGCGATTCCCCAAGATTTTCGTAGACGGATAGGGGACGAGCGGCGGCGTTGGGGGTAGCAAAGGGCGCTCCGTATGCGTCACTACGTCATGTTGGATTGTTTATAGGATCCATCACAAATATTTCAATTAATATATTAAATGGTGTATTAATTATAAATAATTTACACAATTTATTAAAATAATTTCCCGAAGAAGCTCCCTGGATGACGATCAGGGCGACTGGCATCGACACTTCATCGCCATCACGAGCCTAAGCAGGTACGACTTGCGCTATATTTCACTATAGCTCCAGCTGGCATGACAGTGGCGGGCCAGAACTCTTTCTGCAAGCTCCTCGAACGATTCAGTCCATACAACGTTATCAACGTACAGTCCAAGGGGGGCATCCCCGCAAGCCCCGATTCCACCATTAGGTGTTGGGGATGATTATGCCCTTCTACGTGCGGATCATGCACAGAGGAGACATGTGATCGCGTTCGGCGTCCCGCCTTCCACTATCGCGCGTTATGAACGGTTCGGAGACGTCAATGTCAGCAGCCCTTTGCGGGTCTGCCCCTGCTCGTATAGTGTGGTCATCCCGCCGGTCAACAGGCACTAGCTCGAGTCATCTCTCTTTGGCAGCCAATGCTGATCTTCACGTGGGGATTCCCTGACGGGAAAATTTCAGAGTAAGTTGTTTCTATTATTTGCTGCGTGTGATGTGCTGACCCCGTCGGGGTGGTGCTACCTGAATGGACTGCTAGGTCCAGCAGCCTTCCGTAGTCAGCTTGTAGAACGCACACTACAATGGTGGCTGCATTCCGTATTCGTCACCGGGACATTGTGGTTTTCGGCGGATAGGCTTATCGTCTGGGCAGAACGCAATTGCTCAGGCAGCTGGAACGACGGGGATACTAGCTTAGACTTTCGGCGGAGGCTAGCATATCCTTATCTCAATCCATATCTCCGGTACGGTGTTGTAGATTACAGCGCTTTTCCGTGTGGGGAGGAGATGACTGGGCGAATCGCGACTCCCCTCAAGGAAGGTGATCTAGGTAGGTTGATTCCGTCCGTTCGACCCGCAGCGAAAGTGCTGTCTAATGCTATAACCTCGATCAGGCAATCTGCCGAGTGGGACATGAGTTCCGTTGAGAAGGCCCTTCACGAACTGCTCATGCCGTTGCCGTTCAGTAGAACAAGCGACAACAACGACTGGAGAATCTGTTCCGACTTTCTAACTACCGAGTTCGTTCTGGGGTACGGTGAAATTCACACCACCTTCATCCATGGAGAAGAGGATCGTAGATACGACGACTTGTAAGCTATATTAATCAATGTAATGTATTGTTGGTTGGTATGGGTGGTTCCTATCTCGTCGATACACTTACATCTTCGGGACCAATGCAGCGATCAGAAGCACCATGTGCTCGTGGCGCTGGCGAGCTTCCGCTCAATCCATTTCGAGCCTCTCTTCGAACCGTCGCCTGCTTTCGGCCTTATCCTCTGCTCGCTCAGCCCCGCAGCATCTCTTCTTGACTCGCCTTCGCGCAGCAGCCGTGCTTCTGCTAGACGCAGCTCCGACCTGTCTTCGAACGCCGCGGCCTCTCGCGTCTGACTTGCTCTCGCTCCTCCCTCTCTATCTCTATCTATTCAGCTGTCTCTTTCCGATCACGCTTTTTTTCTCGAGTTCTCGTCACTCTTCGCGTTCTTCCCGTCTTCGTTTGTCTCTAGCGTCTGCCTTTCGCTGCGCTTCTTCTCGAAACACGACGAGCAGCTGAGATAGATCTGGCGTTTCGCTCGCACGAGGCGCATCAGCCGCTGCCAGCTCTTTCTTGACAGTCTCCATTCGCTTCCGCGCCCGGATGTGTTTTGTGGCGGCGTAGTTGGTTGGCCCCGTAACTTACGTTGAAGGACGCTTGTCCCTCGCGCTGGTTGATATCCGGCCACCCATCTCTTCAAAGTTGTCTATCAGCATGCCAATGTCTGTACATCCCAATCGATTGCTAGCAGAGGCAAGACCCCTGCGTCGAGAGTCTCTTCCATGTCGATAGCGATACTACTCAGGGCCCGCGCTAGTGTGGGTCCGTCCGGCGAGGAGAGAGGCTCGCGTGACACTTTCCTGGCGCGTCTTGGCGATTTCGCCGTCCTTGGGCAGGGAGGTGCGGTCTCGGAGTCGGGTCCCGAGCGCTGGGATCCCTCTGTCGAGTTGAGTCGAGATGCCGTAGCTCGGGTTTTCGCAGAAGCATCAGCACGGTCAACTCTATCTCCGTTGTCCTCCGTCGTGCCCTCACCTCCTTCAGAACCCCAGTCGTCGACGTCTTGGGCAAACGCTACGGGCAGCAGGCCAGCGTTCGTGGTCACAGTCCCCCTTAAGAAGTCGGGGTCGTCCACAGGCACCGTGGAGTCCTCTGAGCCTAAGCGGCGAGAGCCGCGAGTCATCTCATCGAGAAAACTATCCTCCTCGTCGGCTGTAGGGCGCGGTAGGCTGCCGGCTTGAGACTCATCGCCATACCGCAGGGTATGTCGCCGGCGTCTGAGTCCCCATCGTTTGTTTCGCTAGCGCTCCCTTCGATCACTTCATCAGGCGGCTCCACTTGATCAGAATCAGGCTCGGTGCGCCTGTGTCACGGCGTTTACATGCTCGAGAAGACTGGCGTCCTCATCGCCTTGGTCCGACCCGTCATGCGCGGTATGGGAACCAGCCTTCTGCTCGATCGCGACTTGGATCTCCTGAGCCCACGATGCTCCTCTTCGACGTTGGAATCTTTCCATTTATTACAGTCGGCTTCGCCTTGCCATACAGACATCTGAACTTCCTCAACAGCGATTGATAGTCTCACGCTGCTGCTCCTCTTGGCCTATCGGCGTTGTATTGCTGAGCAACCTGCTCCAAATTGTTCTTGCCCAGGGGCAACGCACTCTCGATCACAGAGCAGAGCAGCATCTGCTCCGCCCACGGAGAAGTTCTTGTTGCCGTTCCTGCGTCCTCGCTTCATACATATACGTAGTCAGGTTAGATTAGCGACCGATCAGAGAGACCTTGCGTCCGACAAAAACACACCCGTCAGCCCCCCCTCTCGTTTTGAGTGGATTTGAAAATGGAGAAGCCCTCGTGTCAGATGTACACAAATAGTCTTTTGACGTTTTTAAACTGAATGTTCATATTGAGAAAGGCAAGTAAAGAAAACCCTCGATCGTAGATCGCAATGCCCATTCGAGCTGCTCAGGTAGCTTTGAACTGCGAGTGGCCTTGGTACCCGCGCCGCCCATCGCTCAACGCGTCGCATCCATGTCGGGCTAGTGCTGGATGTCGCGATGTTGGCAGCCCCACCAACCGCACAGATACACGAACCATAGACTATCTCCATAGGAGACCGTGACTTCTTCGTCAGGTAAGATGCCATGAATTGTGACGGCCACTACAGTCAGATCATGGACGGTTTGCACCTCGTGGAAGCGTGCGGCCGGGTTACACGAGTGGTTCATCAACCGCAGGTTGCCGCCCGCCTCCAGCACGTCGATGCCAACGTACTTCTTACCAGTAGTGCGCTTTTGAGATGGAGGCGATACCCTTCGTTGACCAGGCCGTTCCTGCATGGGGACCGAACAGCGGCACGTGGCCGAAATACTCGCCGACAAATTCTCGGGCGGGGATGGCCTGGGTCGAGGTGAGCCCCCTCACGCCCGCGCAGAGATTCTTACTGATCTGCGAAGCCAGACTCTCTTGGAACGCGTTGCCGCAAACGAGCAGTTGACCTTGGTGCAGAAGCGCCCGCACTTGGCATTAAGGCAAGTTGAAGCGGTACAGCGAGCACGACATCCACAGCCTAGTCCCCCACGGAATCCATCGCTGACTCCCGGAAACTTACATCCGCTCGGGTTGAACTGGCCGTGGAACAGCCGCACCTCGGATGGCCACAGCTCCGGCCGCCACAAGCCACTGAGTGCATCCGTTCAAAATCGCAGCTGATATCGTCGGGATAGTAGAAATACTTGAATATTAGAGCATCCGCACCGGTTGCGCTCAACGTAAAATGACGAATCTTTCTGCGCAAATTTGCGTTTACGTTTAGTGTTGTGCAGTGCACCAGTCACAGTAAATTTGTCGTAAAGTACGCAAAAATTTGCGCGGTCCCAATTTTTGAGCAAGTTTGCTCACCGTTTACGATCGTAGCAATGCATAAAATCTCCAACGCGGCTGCCCCCCCATTGTCGCCTTCTCCGCTAGACGACGTCCACGCGTTCTTCATGTCCACCACGCCACCGAGTCCCGTAACCCCTACCACGCCTCATAGCGGTACCTCGACAAGTCAAGCACCACCATCGACGACAGCTCGTGTGCCTCCAGCCCCAGGACTGCTTGCAAGCGAGGCGCTGAGCATCGTTGTGGCCACCAAGACGAAGGGCAAAACCTTCTCCAGTGACGAGGACATGGCGTTGGCGGCGGCGTGGCTCGATGCCTCGCAGGACCCTATCGTCGGAGACGAGCAGTAAGGAAATGCATTCTGGACGAAAGTGCACGGAGTATTCTGCAAGATGCTGCAGCGGGCCGGGCTAGACGCTGCACAGCGCCCGCCCAGCAGTCTAAAGACACGCTGGCGGACGTTGCAAGCGGCGTGCAACAAGTTTGCCGGCTGCTACGCGGCCGTGGTCACGCGGAACGAGAGCGGCAAGACCATCGAAGACAAGCTCGTGGCCTCACACAGGCTCTACCAAGAGCAGCAAGGCTCCACATTCAAGAGCCAGGATGTGTGGATACTCCTCCGGCACTCGCCCAAGTGGCTCGACAAAAGGACGGCCAAGCGGAATCAGAAACGCCGGGCAAGTGCCGACGTCCCTGCCGACGTATTAATTCCCCGAGCGCAACCGAGGGCGCGACGCAGCATTCCGACGCCCGTCCTATCGGCTGGAAGGCTGCCAAAACGTCCGTGGAGAATGAACGCGCCGTCACGACCCTGTTGGCCAAGATAACCAAGGAGACAGGAGAGAAGAATAGGCTGCTGAGAGAGGCAACGCGTGAGCAGATTATGGCGCACAGGTTGGGCGAATTGTCGGCAACGCAGCAGCGATACTACCAGATCAAGCAGGAGCAGACACTAGCAGAGCTCGAAACGGAAATGGACTTGTAAATCAATCATAAACGCTCCGTTTTCGTTGCCTTTACGCTGCCAGAGGTGCTCAACAAGATCATGTTGCAGCTGGACGTGAAAAGACACGTCACGAATAGCGCTGTAGCGCTCCAAGAATTGACTGAAGTCGATGTTGGTGACCATCAGCGCGGGGTGATCAGTCGCCCCGTCATAGTCCGTAGCATGACGAACGAGCCCTTGCTCGCCCTCCACAATCATATTGTGAAGGACGATGCATGCCGTCATAATCGTGTGCAGATCGTCGTGGCTCCAGCCTCGAGCAGGCCCTTTTACGATGGCCCATTGCGCTTGAAGCACGCCAAAAGCGCGCTCGACGTCCTTCCGCGCGGCCTCTTGCTGGTGTGCGAAATGCTTCCTCTTTGTGTCCGCGGGAGCTTGTACAGACTGAATGAGGGTTGCCAACGGCGGGTAAATCCCTGTACCGTTCATGCGTTTGAGGTAAATCCACAGAACGGCAGTTTGCCTTGGCATGATGTCATTGTACGTACCGTCCGACAGATAGTATCCCATTGTGTACGTGTGAACGTGTTTGTCGTAATTGTAGCGTGGGGCGCGATTGTTGGCGATATCAGAAAAGAGATCCGACCGCTCGAGCACGGTGATGTCGATATGTGATCCAGGCATGCCGAAAAAATGCATGCCAGAACCACAAGTCGCGCGACACTACGGCCTCGAGGACGATAGTCGGCTCGCTCTCCTTGCCGGTGTACTGCCCAGCCCAAGCAGTAGGGCAATTCTTCCAACTCCAATGCATACAATCTAGACTACCGAGCATGCCCACAAAGCCTCGCTCCTCGTGCATATCAAGTAACCTCTCGACGTCTGCTTCTGTTGGCATCGTAAGTATTCGCCACCAAAAATCGACACCACGGCTACACAAAACCGATTCAGGCACTTGCGTGCAGTGCTTTCACCAATTCGCACGTGCTCTTCCACTGCGTCGGCCGACGTACCATATGCCAGCTGCCGAATCGTAGCCGTGCACTTCTGGAGTGCTCTGAGGCCGAGCTTCCCCGTGGCGTCATGCCGCTGCTGGAAGTAGTCGTCGTGGCCCTCTACGGCTCGCACAACTCGCAGGAAGAGGTACCGCTGCATGCGGAAGCGGCGGCGGAAGGTCTCCGCGCTGTATACAGGGACGTCGTCGAAGTAGTCGCGCGCCAGGCGTGCGCCGGCCTCGAGAGCCCCACGCTCAACGTTGGCCGGCGCTGACTCGGGGCCACCGCGACCGGCGCCACCAGGTCGCTGCCGAGGAACAAGACCACGGCCGCGACAACTTCAACCGTGTCGTCGTCGTCGAACTGGAAGAAACGCCACAACGCTGCACTATCGTTCTCCGAGCTATTGTCGGCATCATGGGCGGCCTGTTTTGTAGCCCAGTGCACAGTCAGTTGCTGTATGTAGGCAGTAGAGTAGTCTCAAAAAGCTTACCGCATGCAACAGGAGCTCGTGCGCGTCCGGCTCCTCGTCCGCAGCGGTGGCGTCCGCCATAATGATCGCGGCGGGGGGCTGCTCTTGGTCTGTCCTGTTCTGGAATGCTCGCCATATCACTGTGTCGTTCAGTACATGATATTTTTGTGTGTTACACGTATCGAACTGCCTCGCTGTGAGTAAATTTCGCACACCTGTGCAGCTCACCTCTGCTCAGTAGCCAACTTCCCGCCACTTTTTAGTATCCACGCACATAATTTACGTTTAGTTTACGCCGACCGGTGCGGATGCTCTTAGGCCTCATTGATTGCTACTATTTCGATATTGAGTCTCACCTGTCATTGGGGCAAAGCACCCCTCTAATGAACACACACATTACACTTGTACCCTTATTTAACACGTCAAATACTCTTTTTACAGGACTGCTTACGCATAGTTACTATGCGGGTTAGGGGTTATCATTATAATCACACGCCTAGGGACACTTTCGATCGAAATTTATTTCTTTATAGGAACTTCAAACATCGAATGACCGACCCTTCAGACAAGACTCCATCAAAGCCACCTCTTTCGAATGAACTAACCGTCACTAAAGTCCGAACAAACTTTATGGAACCCGCGAAGGGTCGCTTTGTATCAGGTATCAAATGTCGCCAAATTTTGGATAGGATTTGTGAGTGGTTACATTGAGCCGGTAGTCGGCTTTTCGGAGCCATCCACCATGATTACGGTGTAGGTGGTGTCTGGTTTAGCGGATATCAGAGTAAATCAGAGACAGCTGTATCGAAAAAAACTCATTAAGTACGAAGCGGCAGGTCGTAAGAAGTCTGGAAACTGATAAAGTTTACTGCTGTAGTGAGGACCAGCTATTGCTCCTAATTGGCACCCGCACTGACGGAGCTGTGCAATGGCGGGCAGACAACGCCGGGAACGCGCTGCTGACGAAGGCCTGCGTCGTAGAAGAGGTGTGTGTGCGGCGAACTGTTCGGCAGTGTGTCGGCGACGCTCACACTGTGTTGTTCTTGCTATTCGTGTACAGGGCAAGAGCGAACATGTGACGGGCTGACGGCGCCAAGAAGGTGCCCCAAGCCCTGTGTGAAGAAGAGGTGCGTGTGTGGCGAGCTGTTCCCCGGTGCGTTGGCGACGTCCATGCTCATGATGTTGTTCAAGCTCATGTTGCTCGTGTCCACGTTGTTGGTGTACCGGGCAGACAATTATGCAGTGAATTATGCAGTGGCGTGCAGGCGGCATTCAAAATGCGGTACCGCAAGCTTTGATTGTAGCCGTGCCGTCTCTACTTAGTATTGATATTGAATATATCTGATAAAGAATGTTCAAAGATGTAATGCATCATGGTTGTATCACTTTGGCTTTTGCGTGCAGGAAGAAACGTCACTGCTGGATCTCCTCTTCATTATCCAAGAGGCCGTGTTGGAGCAGAAAGAAGAAGAAGTCGTCAATTTCTTCTCAAGTTACAAGCGCTTCGTCAATTTATTTTGACTACTCGACCTACTCCGGAGGGTTGCCACGCTCCCACCTCGATTGCATATCAGAATGTATTCGTCTGTGTATAAATTTTCACTTTTTTGTATAACTGCACTAATCTTATCTTACACTTCTTGGGCGTTCTTGTTCCTTCGCCCTTTTTATACCTTATCGACCTCTAGACTAAGATCAAGTGTAGTATTTGTTATAATCAGTGTGAAAACTGGTTTCCTGACTTTTGTCGGACAATGGGACGTTGAGCTGCGACAACCAGTGCGTTAACTGGTTCGATTGGCGAATCCGAAACGTCAATGATAGTTTCCATCCGACGCATGAAAATGATGTACGGCATCATGCAGTCACTAAATAAAATAACAATAGTTAACTACTTGTCTTTCAGGTTGACATATGTACGCTTGGAGAGGACAGGGAACTCTCTCGAGATCCTTTTCCACTTATTGTCATATATCGAGTGGTCTTGAATAAGCGCATCAACTACGGCAACGGTAAACTTACCTGCCAGCATTTCCTGGCGATCTTGACAGAGCCGGACGTGGAGCTGTCACAGCGGGACGTGGAGCTGCCACAACTGGACATGGAGCTGTCACAACCCGACGCACGTCCTCCAACCCGGACTCCCGGTCCGGGGAGCTGCTCGGAGGCGTCTCCGGCACGATTACATCACCTGCATCTGCAACGGCTTCTCGAACGTCCTCTACCGCAGCCGCGACAGCTCCAGCAAGCGCTTTGTTCAGTGCGCTGACCCGTGAAGGTGCCTCAAAAAAAAGTGCCAGGAACCAGCTCGAAAGTGCGCAGATTGCACCATATCGACTGTCCAGCCTGGAGAGGGACGGAGAGGCGGTCTGCTACCCGCTTCACCATCACGTCCGTCGGGACCACCTCCCCGTGTCCACGGCTACCGGGAACTCGGCGTACTCGTCCCCGTTGACGCGTGACCACAGCTCGGCAATGGCCTCTGGGGTCGCTACTCACAAACGCGCGCGAGAAATACTCAACTAGTGTCCCCAGCATGGAATGGCTCCGGAGGCAGCTCCGAAGCGCTGAGGCCCGGCATCTTCCATAGGTAGGTGCTGGACGGGTGGAGGTGCATCCTGGTCCGGCGGTGCTGCTCCTTCTCTGGTCGGCGCTGGCTGTATTGAATCTGAAGTGCACCATCGCAGAATGCGCTCAGGAATCTGGAGTGCATCACCCCACAATGCTATCATTCATGAGCCAGATCTGGTGCAGCGGGGCTGCTGTAGCTTTAGCGTCAGAGGAAGACACAGACTCAGAGAGTCTCTAGCAATATTGATAGCTAGCAAACTCTATACGAGAGTTTGCTCGAGTACCTTAATATAGCTAATTAAGGACTCCAAGAGACAGAAATACCTTAAACAAGGCTAGTGAACTCTTAGGCTTCAAATGTGAACTGAATGTATTGTTGTTTATCGCGGCAGAGCCGCCTGTTGTTTGTATGTATAGGACTCACTATCTATCATAGTAGAGCCTAGTCAAATGCATATCCAGTGGCTGTGAGCCACCCACTCCTATCTGGGGTGACCCACGTAACATATGTGTGGAAGCCACTTATGTGTGGCACCTAGCTTGTGTGCATCACACTATTCAATGTAACCCCGTTACACCCTCCCCCACCAGACTGTGGACACCACGTGTACGCACTCGTCATCGTCTCGATTGAGAAGTCTCGACGGCAACGGCCAAGTCGCTTGCCCTCGCGAGAGCCCGCTCCAGAACTTTCCAAGTTCAACGAGCATATGGCTCGGAGTCCGCAGGCGGCTCAGTCACTCGACAACAAGAGCGCGCTCGCGTCCCCGGCACCTAGTGCCTCCACGTCCGACCGTAAGGTCTCACCGCGCCCCGCGTCAACGCTCTCGGTGAGAGAGTATCACGCCTTGCAGCAGAGCCGTCTTGCGCTTAGCTCCGAGAGCCCCAGCAGCGCGAACATGGCCCGCCGGGCGGCAGATGACCTCTTTGAGGGCCTCGAGGAGGGGGAGGAGGACGAGGAGCTGGACTACAGCTCCGACACGCCGATGCCTCAGCGAGAGGACTCCCCGCCTCCTGCGCGTCCACGCTCGCCGGAGCAGCAACGCCGGGTTCCCAACCCTTTCGTGGATCGCGAGACCACAGCACTTCGTGCTTCGTCTGGTCTGGAGACAAACGAGATCTCCAACGACCTCGACGAGGCTCAAGAGCGTCAGCTCGAGGGGCAAACTGCCGTTCGTTCGCAACGACCTGAGGCGCGACCGCTAGTGAACTCTCGACGAGAGTATGGCTTCGTGCCGCTCAACCCGGTGGAGCGCTTGAAGCAGTTTGGCTCGGGGCCATTACAGAATTGGCGAATCGGGCCAGCGGCCAGTACCAGCGACCAGGTCGCTACTCGTACTGCTCTCCGAGAGAGGCTTCTGACGCCGCAGCAGACCACTCCGGAGGAGTATGGGACTCGCCTGTCCGATCAAGCCCGTGGGGCTTCAGTCCCCGCGATGCGGACTATTCCGGTGGTGCTCGGTCCGGGTGAGCTCCTCCACGAGGACGACGCTCAATTCACGAGCTGGGTTCATCGAACCCGCCGTCTCTCTTCGCTGGAGGCTCTCCAGTCTAGCTTCGACGAAGCTGATGTGCGCTTAGAGCGCCGGCTTCGCTTCGATTTCGCGAAGATGAAGACGAAGCGTCAGGCGGCCGCCTCCAGGTCGCTACAGTCCCTCGGACTCGGCTCATCTGCTCTTAAGAGCGCTGCAGGAACTCACCAAGGTGAGTCGACGGCTGCAGCAGCCCGGGATCAACGCTTGAGCTCAGCGTATGATCCCTCAGCTCCCCTGCCTAGCGGCGGGAAGCGTGAGGCGACCGACTTCGCGGTCGCGGGCTCGCAGAGCGCCTTCGATCAAAAGCGTCCACGACGTCAGGGCAGTCTTGCCGGAGGGGTACCTCAAACTCCCACGAGTTTTCTGAGTGCGGGTACCCACGCCACTTTACCAAATATTGGTTATGAGTGCCGCGTCGACGACGCTTTAGAATACGCTCCACATGAAAGTGGCGGTTCCCCTGCTCGTCGAGCAGCGCCGGCGGCGCCCGTGTCCTCGCACGGTGAGGAGCCTGTCCGGCCTGAGGAGCTGGAGAGCTTGGAGAGATCGCTGAGCGACGTGCGTCAGATCCTGGAGCGCCATGGGCGGAGGCTTGATCAAGCCGAGAGGGAGTCTGACACCACCGTGAATGAGATCCGCGATTTCCGGGAACGTCTCCAGTGGTGTGAGTCTGCTGAGTCGGCGACTCAACGCCTGGCGCGCCTTGAGCAAGATTTCGCGCGGCTGGAAGGTCAGGTCGACCTGTTGCTGCGACTTCAGCAGGGCGCTGTGGCTCCGCCACGCTGGGCGCCAGCGCCTGAGAACCCACATGGGCCGGGACCCGGTACGGCTTGAGCAAGCCAACGTAGAACACGGGGTGCGTACGCATCTTCTTCGGAAGATTGAGCGTGTACGCCAGGCCCTTCTTGGCCACGACCGTGAACGGTCCCACGAAGCGCGGGCGCAACTTGGTCTTGAAGACCGCAGACACTGCATGTGTAGGTAGGTTTTTAGCGTTAAGCAACACTAGGTCCCCGACCTCATAACTCTCAACATTGCCTCTGCCTTTAGCATCCGCATGTTCTTTCTGTTTGTCTTGGCTATCAGCCATTGCGTCACGTACGTGTCGAAGGACACTTAGACGCGTTGACAGGAACTCGTCAACCTGTTTACGAACAGTGAATGGGCTGACATCAGCAAGCCGATCGGCTATCTCTCCCCCACCAAGCCCAGGACCACGGAGTGGCAGCGTCAGCGGGACGCGCGGGTGAGTGAGGCCGTTCACGTAGAACGGAGTGTAGCCCGTGGAGGCATGCACAGCGTTGTTCAACGCAAACTCGACGAGTGGAAGCATAGCGCTCCAACGCTTCGGCGTTTCAGCGCAAATGCTACGAAGAATGTCTTCGACAACGCGATTCACGCGCTCAGTCTGACCGTCGGTCTGCGGATGGTCCGCTGTGGACATGTCCAACTTGGTGCCAAGCACCTTAAAGACAGCGTCCCAAAACTTCCCAGTGAAGCGGGGGTCTCGATCAGAGACAATCGATGCGGGCAGCCCGTGTTGGCGGAAGACCCGATCGAGAAACAGCTTCGCTGTCCCTTCACCGTCAACGGTGTCCGGCACACCCGCTACATGAGCCATCTTGCTCAGACGGTCAACGAAGACCACGATGCCCGTGTTACCTTCCGAGTCCTTTGGAAGGCCAAACACGAAGTCCAAACTCATGGACTCCCAACACCCAGAGGGTACAGGCAAGCTTGCCAGCGGCGCGGCCGCATGCGGTGAGGGCTTCACCCTCTGACACGTCTCACACGTGCGCACGTACGTGCTCGTCCACTTGTACAGCTTGGGCCACCAATAGGTCCGGCTCACAGAGCTGTAGGTCTTCTCGCGACCGAGGTGACCGCCAAGCGGTGTATCATGCGCCTCGTAGAGGATACGATACTTCAAATCCTCGTCATGAGGGACCACGACTCGAGGAGTGTCCTCCGCACACGTGCTGTAGTACAGCAGACCGTCAGCGACGGAGTAACGGTGCAGGCTCGCGCGTAAGCGCGCCGACAATGTCTTGTCCGAGTTTTCAAACTCCTTGCTCCCAAGAGCACGCAGCAGGGCGACACACATGTCGTCTCGCGCATACGCAGCGCGTATCAAGTCCGTCACCGATGAGGTCACCATCGTGATATGAGCAAGCTCATAGTCCGGTCGCCGTGACAACGCGTCTGCAAGACCATTCTGCCTGCCAGGCTTATACTTCACCTCGAAGTTGTACTCCGCGAAGAAGGACAGCCAACGGGCCATCCTTTGCGAGAGGTGAGGCGACTGCGTCGCAGTGCGTAGTGACGCATGATCAGTGAAGATCACAAACGGCTTAGAGCCCAGCAGGTGAACCCTGAACTTGACGAGAGCATAAGTAGCTCTTTGTCATGAACTGGATAGTTCTTCTCTGCAGCCTTGAGCTGGCGAGACTCAAACGCAATCACGCGTTCACGCCCTTCGGCGTCTGCTTGCAGCAGTGCGCAGCCGATGGCAAAGTTCGACGCGTCACAGACGACACTGAATGGACGTTCAGGGTCTGGCAATGCCAGGATCGGTGCATGAAGGAGACTTTCCTTGACTGCCTCGAAGGCACCTTGATGCTCGGTGTTCCAAGAGCAGTCCTCATCCTTCTTAAGGAGATTGGACAATGGCCGAGCCATCTCAGCGTAGTTCGCGCTGTACTTGTGCAAGTAGTTGGCGAGGCCAAGCCACTTGCGTAAGTCCTTCTGGTTCTTGGGAACCGGCCAGTCAACGATGGCCTTAACCTTAGCAGGATCTGCTCGAAGGCCGCGCTTCCCAACGAAGCATCCTAAGAAAAGAATTTCTTCAGCGCCGAAGATGCATTTTGATGCGTTAGCATACAGCTTGTTGGTGCGCATGCACTCGAGCACTGCTCGCAAGTGGTCAATGTGGTTCTCCACGTCAGACCGACCGTGCTCCGCACGACTGTGGACGAAGATGTCGTCGAAGTACGTTTGAGCAAACGCCCGCAGGGGCCTGAAGAGCTGCGTCACCAGACGATTGAACGTCGCAGGCGCGTTCGACAGCCCTTGGGGCATGACTAGCCACTCCCAGAGCATACCGCTCGGAGTGCTAACCGCTGTCAGCGGAATGTCACTCGCTCGCATGAGCAACTGGTAATAACCATCGACCAAGTCGAGCGCACTGTACATCGTGCAGCCGACCATATTGTTCTGCAGAACATCCTTCCTAGGAATCGGCGTCTGTGCCGGAATGGTGGCAGCGTTGAGCTTATTGAAAGCATGAACGATGCGCCACTTGCCATTAGGCTTTCTGACACAGAACGTAGGCGTCGAGTGCGGAGACTTGCTCTCACGCACCATGCCCGCCGCGTGCTTGGCACTGAAGAACGCGTCAATGACGTCGCACTGCTCCTTCGGTAAGGGCCACTGCCTCGTTACGCAGTATTTGGTTCCGGGAACCAAGTCAATCTCATGACGGACACCTCGATCCGGAGGTAAGCCAGTGGGCGGGTCATTCGAGACCACATCCTGGAATTCCTTAACCAAAGGATAGAACGGATCCGATGGGTCCTTCAGGATCGAAGATCCACTTCGCGCACTGAGTGCCTCCTTCGTGTCCTCAAGGACAGCTTCATCCATAAGCGACGAGGAGTTCAATTCCTCCTCCGGTCGTATCATGACCACTTCGGCGAGCGCGCCAGCCTTTAAGGCATCCCCAAAGTCGGGAATGGACATCTCGTCCAGCTCTAGCAGAGCAGCCACCGTCGGAATAGCCTCGAGGCTGACGTTGCCCTCGGCTTCACCAGTCACTCCATCAACGAGTGTGTATAGCTGCTCGCTATCATCGTCCACGACGGACACGTCCTGTACCAGGACCGACGCCTTGCGTCTCGCAGTCGCCATCTGGCGTCGCTGCCGCCTCCTCGCGGAAGCTGTACGCCTCGGAGAGGCCAGCGTGTTCAGACTGAAAGTCTCGTCAGGTGTCGCCACCTCTTGCTGCTCTGATTGAGCCGGCGTGGAGCCGCAACGCTCACAGCCCTCGCCCAGTGGATTAGGTGCCACTCCACCCGCATCGTCAGGGTCCTCCCCGTGATGCCTCGGCTCACAGCCGACCACGCCATCAATGGCATGCAGCGATGCTGTGCTCTCGTGACGAGCATCGCTCAGCGGGTTACGTGCCGCTCCACGCGCATCACTAGGGCCATGCCCAAGATGCCTCAACGAACTGTCGACCATGCCATTACCGGCAGGCAGCGATGCTGCGCTCAAGCCACGAGCATCGCTCAGCGGGTTACGTGCCGCTCCACTCGCATCACTAGGGCCACGCCCAAGATGCCTCGACTCAGTGTCGACCCCGCCATTACCGGCAGGCAGTGATGACTCACAGTAACTCGGAGTCTCACTCAGTGGGTTACGTGCCACTCCACGTCCAGCCCACGAGCAGTGCTCGGGACTCGCGTCTTCGACGCCAGTGTCCATTAACTCGGACACTATAATGTCCAGCACATTGACCGACTCGGTCCAGTGCCCGCGCCAATAGCGCTTTTGCTTCCTAGCAGAGGTGGGTTCATGACTCGCCAATGCTCCCCTAGGAGGCAAGCGCGTAGCGCCTAAGGTCTTCGACCGCCAGTCGATCCATGGTTCATGGCACTCCAGCCATGCCATGCCGAGGATGAGGTCGTACCTCGAATCCAGGTCGATGACCAAACAGCGTTCAACGCTATCGAAGTCCAGAAACTTCACGCCCAGGTTCACAGGAACCTTGGGCACCGTGACACGGGTCCCCGTCGCAAGACGGACGGTGACGATGTCACTCGAACGCGCCTTCAGCGCCTCAGCGTACTGCTGACTTCCTTCCATCGTGGAGCGCCGAGCATAGTTGCCCGACGCTCCGGAGTCGATAAGGATCTTCCATGGCTTCTCAAAGCCCTTCACGGTCGCTTCCACGACCAGCAAGCCCGGCTTGCATACACGTCCCGTGTTGTTAGAGAGCACGGTGCTCTTTGGGGCTAAGCCCTGCCAACCTCCTCCCTGAGGCTCAACAGAACTCAGTTCTTCTTCCCCAGCAGGGCGCCCCGCGCCTACTGGGACTTGGCGTTTCCCCGCCCCGAGCCAGGCTTCTGCTCAGAAGCGGAGATTCGGCTCGACGGAGCCTGGCGCTGCTTGCGCAGCGGGCAACCCGGACGCAGGTGTTGCGTGCTGCCGCACACATAGCATCGACGGATGCCTATACGCTGCTCAGCAGCCTGAAGCTCGGCTTCCTCATCTTCAGCGTAGCTGAGGTCCATAGGCACTGCGCCATTGGACACATCAGAAGCTCCGGAAGAGCTGGCTTGGGAAGCCGTCCAACTAAGTCGCGACGACTTGAAGTTGAACTCGGCGTTCAACGCCACGTTCACGGCTTCCTCAAAAGAGGTTGGGTGAACACGGAAGACTTCCGTCCTGGCCACGCCAGTGCGAAGGCCTTCCATGAAGACGGTCACCGCGACCACTTCAGGAAGAGGATCCGCCGCCATGCCGGCGAGAAGAGTTCTCAACTCCTGGACGAAGTCCAACAATTCCTTCTTACCCTGACGGGTAGACAGGAAGCGTGACCTCACGCGATACGCCTGGTTAGGCGGCGAGAACACTCGCGAAAGCTGGGCCTTCAGCTGATCCCAAGAAGGGAACGCAGTGTCCACAGACGTGCCACACGTCAGGGCCCACTCTCGCGCTCGGCCACCGAGCTTGGAGATCGCAAGCGCCACGCGCTGCTGCTCGGTCTTGAGCATGGCGGACGCCATGGCCATTTCGACCTCTCTGATCCAGAGCAAAAGGCTTTCGCCTTCCTTGCCCTCGAAGGTCTTGACGCTCACCATGAGCGGTTTAGCTCGTGGAGCATCGTCCGATGCAGGCCTAGGCGTCACGGACGCCGCGGCCGCAGTCATCTTCTGCTGGACGTGCTCCAACAGAGCATTCTCATACTGAGAAAACGCCTCCAGACGCGCGTTCACCGCGTCGGGGCCTTGCGAAGCAAGATGGGCCACACCTTCCGGGCCGATCAAGGACATCAGCTTATTAAGCCCGTCCTGTTGGTTCGGGGGTAAGTGGGCAAATTGCTCCATCCTCACAGAGGGACAGTCGTAAGACTCAGGTG
Organism: Phytophthora crassamura; assembly: GCA_033557995.1. Taxonomy (NCBI): domain Eukaryota; phylum Oomycota; class Peronosporomycetes; order Peronosporales; family Peronosporaceae; genus Phytophthora; species Phytophthora crassamura. The sequence goes on from JAUCED010000018.1 coordinate 1,575,289, forward strand.
TCGGATTGACTACAAGTGCTACCAAGTGCAGCGGGGCTGCTGTAGCTTTAGCGTCAGAGGAAGACACAGACTCAGAGAGTCTCTAGCAATATTGATAGCTAGCAAACTCTATACGAGAGTTTGCTCGAGTACCTTAATATAGCTAATTAAGGACTCCAAGAGACAGAAATACCTTAAACAAGGCTAGTGAACTCTTAGGCTTCAAATGTGAACTGAATGTATTGTTGTTTATCGCGGCAGAGCCGCCTGTTGTTTGTATGTATAGGACTCACTATCTATCATAGTAGAGCCTAGTCAAATGCATATCCAGTGGCTGTGAGCCACCCACTCCTATCTGGGGTGACCCACGTAACATATGTGTGGAAGCCACTTATGTGTGGCACCTAGCTTGTGTGCATCACACTATTCAATGTAACCCCGTTACATCTGGAGTGCCCCACCCCACAATGCTATCATTCAGGAGCCAGATCTCGGTGATGCATCGGGCGACCGACATGCACAAACAGTGCAGGACGGCCAGCAGGGGCATAGGAGCGTGGTCTGTCCGTGTATTGTGGGAGATGGGTTACTGTGTCAGATTTTACTTGTGAAAGTTATATTTCCCCTAAATGAATACAATAGATCCCTTCTACAAATCATTGAAGATGTTATGTTACACAAGATATGCAAAAAGAGTACAGTGATTATCTTAAACGGCGAACGTGCGCCCTTCTAGATGCTAAGGACTTAACTTCGTATGCTATAGTCAAAATCGATTATAACTGCTTATCGCGAAAAGGCTAAGCTAAAATAGTAGATAATATAAATTAGAAGGTAGTTGGTCTGGCGGGGGATAGGTGAAAGCCCCCGGAAACCGCCCCGTAACTGCCCGGCAAGCTGACCAGAAACGGGAGATATAAAACGAACGTAAAAAAGCAGCTCCACGTCGCGTTGGGACAGCTCCACGTCCCGCTGTGACAGCTCCACGTCCGGCTCTGTCAAGGTCGCCAGGAAATGCTGGCAGGTGAATAAGCGCATGATTATTATCATCGGTAAGTTTACCGATGCCGTAGTTGATGCGCTTATTACGGCATCGGTAAACTTACCGATGTCGTAGTTGATGCGCTTATTCAAGACCACTCGATATATGACAATAAGTGGAAAAGGATCTCGAGAGAGTTCCCTGTCCTCTCCAAGCGTACATATGTCAACCTGAAAGACAAGTAAGTTAACTATTGTTGTTTTATTTAGTGACTGCATGATGCCGTACATCATTTTCATGCGTCGGATGGAAACTATCATTGACGTTTCGGATTCGCCAATCGAACCAGTTAATGCACTGGTTGTCGCAGCTCAACGGCCCATTGTCCGACAAAAATCAGGAAACCAGTTTTCACACTGATTAGAACAAATACTACACTTGATCTTAGTCTAGAGGTCGATAAGGTATAAAAGGGTGAAGGGACAAGAACGCCCATGGAATGTAAGATAAGATTAGTGCAGTTATATAAAAAAGTGAAAATTTATACACAGACGAATACATTCTGGTATGCAATCGAGGTGTAAGTGAAGATGGAACGGTTAATGCTAAAGTAAATGGTTGTTGACAAGATTGTAAGTTAACCCTTTCGTGGTGCAAGGGCGCATTTCTCGCCCTTTTAGCATTTTTGCAAAACACGATACGAAATCGTCTCCTAAAAGGAAAATGGCCCTTTCACACAAGTTCATGTTGGCACATACCGCATTTTAAAACAAATCATAAACAGTACAAGCCGTAATCACGTAAGAATACAAAAAGCAAGAATGAGAACGCATGAAGCACACAATACAGTGCAGCCACAGCACAAATAGGTCTGCGTTGGCACCATAGAATCTGGTAAGCACACTACCTGGAGCATCAGCACATTGGATCACAGTGCAAGAGCACGTCGCGGGAAGCGCGCAGACCGGGTCCGGCTAGGGATGAAACTGGCCAACCAGCATCTTCCATTAAGCCAAGTGGCAGACGGCAGTCATTGGCTGATACAGGCCTCATTCCTGAATCCACCGGAGCGAGCATGCCCAGGCGAGTGAACTGGTGCGAGAGGGCTGCCGGCGTCGACGCCACTGAGGCGGAAGCGGTGCTAGCATCGTTCAAGGCGTTTGACATTGATGAGAGTCAACCGATGGCCTGCACGATCTGCCCCGGGGCGGAACACAAGATGCGCTACCGCCTGCTCGAGTGCAGCTCAGAAGCATGCAGCGAGGCTAGCCCTTTGAAGTGCGCGTGGCGGGGGAAGATGGTCGCGTGCTTGGACACGGAGCGCGCGTACATCTTCGAATTCGGGGATCACAGCTCTCCTGCCGCGTCCCCAGCGCGCAAGAAGCTGAGTCTCTCGCAGAAGGCGTTCTGTTGAGAGCTGGCCGATAACCACTTGCCACCGATGCACATTCGGCACCCCCATGGAGGAGTTACCTGCGCTCAAAACGGTGCAGAACTTCGTCAACCAGTACGGCAGGACGCAAATGGCGAACCACGACCGCGTGGAGGAGCTCACGATGTGGATTCGACCACGCCTACAGCGAGTCCGAAGCCATCACTCAGCCGTTTACGTTTGCCTGGCAAATGGACAACCTTGGCAAGCCCATTGTCGGCAACAGCTCCGACAAGAGGCCGTTCTTAGTCGCCATCTCGACGAAGGCCCTCATGTTGCGGTTGACCGTGCCACCCGCGAGCTTCATCCTCCACCTGGACGGGACGTACAAGACGAACCAGTGCGACTATCCCGTCATGGTGGTAGACGCGTCGGACCGGTCGCGGAGGTTCCGCTTAGTCGCCCTCTTCGTGATCTCCCAAGAGACGCAGCCGACGTTCCAGGCGGACCTGCTGTCCCTCCGCCGGGTCTACCTCTGGGTGACAGATAAGCATCTAACGGTGAACTACGCGATGTCTGACGTGATCGAGCCGTTGTTGCGGTTTTCGGGGACCACCCGAATTACCGCTTCCTGATGTGCTTCTATCACGCCATGACGCACATCCAGGAGCGGGTGAAGCTACTTTTCTCGGGTCTACAGGCACGAGTTCTACGAAAGCTGTACAACCTACACTTCGCTCGGAGCTACACAAATATCTGGAGATGCTGCGTCCCATTTTGCAGGGATGGATAAGCGAGGCAAGCTTAGTTCCTTTCGCTCAGTACGTCTACGTGCTGTGGCTGACCGCGCACATCACGGCGTGACAGGTGTTCGCCACGCCAAGTGGATTCGCGTCCACGAACGATCCCGTGGAGACGTCCAACGCGCTGTTGAAGCGCGTCTACGCGCTGGGCCGCCGGCTCAAGACGGGAACGCTTCTGTGGGAGCTGAGCGCGTGCTGCCAAGACCAGTCAAGTAGTGCGCGATCGTTCGAGTTTACGGTGTGTCCGGCCCCGACCCTATCGCGCATAGTGTCCCAGTTGATTCGCGAGAACCTGCTGGTCCTGGCAGAAGACCAGGATCTGGATTATGTGCGCGCTGGAGCCTGCTGTGATTTCAATGCCAGCACCTCGTGTGAGCGTTGCCCCGAATAACCGCAGCGGAGAGGGCCATCACGGTGATGGCGCAATTGGGCGTGATCTTCGCCAGGAAGCAATTCGAAGGAGAGCCGGTTGACGGCTGGGCCGTTGACGTCGTACGCCAATGGTGCCCCTGCGACTACTGGTTCGCCTTCGGTGCGTGTATCCACGTTCAATTTTCATTGCGGGTCACTGCTCACGTGGACACCAGTGGCAGGGAGGTGCTCATAAGCAGACGCAAGAGGAAGCGAGGCGGAGTTGTTGTCCTGCCGGACCTCGGCCGCCCACGCACAATTGGCCCCGCTCTGAGCTTGGTGTGATACACCATCTCTGAATCTGACGACAATCGCGCTGTAAGCCCGCTTTCCTATTAATTTGCATGTTCGCCATTCAATACGTTTGAGGAATTTAACGTCGCTGCGTTATTTGATCCAGCACGCACACACGGCGCCGAATGCTCGCTCCGTGTATGCATACTTTATGGAAAGGACTGGTGGCCAGTTCTTCCTAAAATAATATTTAATTGTAGGGAGACAACATAGCGAAATAAATAATGTTATCAAGAAGCACGATGATGGAAATACATTATGGCATTCTTTAGTCTATATTGGGGTCTCTAGTCTCTGTTGTATTACTGGCCAAAATGTTAAAATAGTGCAGCTGTCATTGGGTAAGAAAATAAGTTTCAGGTTCCGTGAGAATAAATAATGCAGATAGCTTCTCAAGCTCTGGAAATAAATTAGGACGATTCTCCTGCCCAGTATTTCGAATCAGATGAAAGTGATTAGGTTTACTCAGATGCAGATTTCTTTCAGTTCTCGGCCAGTTTCCTTTCAGGTATTCAATTCTGGACGAAAAAAATACCGTCCCAATATTACACAGGTATCGGTGGCCATGATACTTGGAATAGTGATGTGAACGCTACATGAACTAAAGCCGAAGTGATGACGAAAACGTTTTGTCGGCATGCAAACTTGCAAGCTGAACCAACCATTCCAACCAGGTATGTATATGAATGGATGCAAGTACCTCCCAGGTAAATGCCATGTATTAATCGTTGCGCTCTGAGCCGCATTTACCATGTCATGAACTGCACTTACCAGCGACGCTTCACCTTCAAGCTTTCGTGCAGCATCTTCCAACGTTGCATGGTGATGCCAGCAGGGGACACGTCTGTTGGGGCATCGCTGGAAACGGCCTTCCACAGGTGGAGGCATGCAAGCACACCACAGCTGTCGCTGTCCCTCTGTCGAGGCCCTTCTACATTCACCTTGCTGTAGTTGTCCGGCATTACTGAGACGATCTCCGACGCGATGCCCTTCAGACGCTTCAAGTTCTTGCTCATGCCCATGCTGTCGTACAGATGAACCGTTTTGGAGCTTCCGTCGATCACCATGCTGACCCAGTGAACTTCACTCAAGTTGATCGGCATCAAGACAAAATGTCCGGCCGAAATACCTGCACGAATCTGCAGTAGTTGGTTTTCCGCAACCACGGTTCCTTCTTCGTAGCCTCCTTCGGTGGATGCTTCTTTGGCGGCGGAATCATCACCGTCGTGTTGTTCTTGTAGGTCTTGAGAAAAGCCATGAAAGCGCGGATCGCGTTATCGTTCAACCATGTTGACTCTCTCAAACAGTAGCGATCGGGCCTTGTCAAGTCGAAACCGAATCCAGGTATGACCAAGTATGGCCATGTTTGCAGGAAGTCAGTCATCGCCATGCCTACTGCAGCATGCTCGTCCACGACGTTCTGCACCTGCGTGTTGAGCCACGCGCACAGCGACACACCATAATGACACGTACACTGCAGGTTCCACAGCCACTTCATGGCTTCCAACTGCTCTCTGCTGAGTTCCAAGCTTTTCGATCGCGCCAACGTACCCATCTGGACCACCGATGTTATCGCCATCACTTTCAAGCGCGATCTCCTTCTCATTTTCTCCACGTAACTTCTCGCGCAGCTGTTCAAACGCTTAATCAATCCCTGCCTGAGGCAGCCGGTACCGGGCGGTGCCTGCTACGTACTCCGAGTCGAGGCGCCACGCTAGAGGTTTTCCCGCGGCCTTTCCAAGCACTTGAAAGGTCGCAATAAACGAACCGACATCACTCAAGCCGGGCTGTATCTCCTTCAAGGCTGCAACTACTTCGCAGACATCCCGATCACGGAGCAGTACACGCAGTTTCATTCCCTTGTTGTATTCATTGAGGTCCACCTTCGCTTTCGCCCTCTGTTCGTTGAGGTTGAGTCTGGGGCGCCCCACCGGAACAACACCGGCGTTTAGCTTGATTCGAAAGCGTGACGACTCAGACGCGATCGCACACTGCTTGGAGGGTAGTTGGGTGGCCGGAACGTCGTCATCAATATCTCCACTGCCACCTTCCCTACCGCCGGTCCCACCTGTACCACTACTGCCATCCTCGCGAGATCTACCCCCACTGCCACCTCTGTCCAAACCGTTGTCGGTTTTGCCATCTCCTTCACCACTGCCGCCCCCGCGACCTTCGTCTTGATTGTGATCTTCATCACTGGCACCGTGCTGGGTCTGGTCTATACTAATCTGTCCTTGCCGAAGATTATGCCACCAAATCTCGAATTGACCCATCGCCTTGTCGAATGTTTCATCATCGAACCGAGCTAGCTCTCCACTATACGGCCAAAGGTTTGCTGCGCACGACGATACTTCTCTTGCTCCGTTTTGGGGTTTACAGGTTTGACGTCCATGCTCATTCTTTCGTTCTGCAGGGAAATACTTCTGCAACGTAGCGCGAGGTCGGGACAAAACGTGCTTCATATCTGGCACCGTGACTGGAACAGTGGAAACGATATTCCGCGCAGTCTGCTGCAAGAGCACAAGCTGGGTGAACGGCCTCCTGCGGCACACTCGGGCAAGAAGCGTGCCGGTGTTCAGCTTCCGAGAGTGATGAGGAGAATGACGATGAAGACCCCGACGGAGCTGTGGCGGGCAACGAAGCGTAGGCTTGTGATGAGTGTACTGGATTCTCATTTATTGTGCTGCAATCAATTGAAACGCTGCAGCTTTCGCACATTTTCCTGGCAATAGCTCTGATGGACGCGTGCAATGCTCAGAAAAGAAGATGCCCATATAAAAAGTACAGTGTGTATTGCCTTATGCATCATATCCCCACTGACTGTCAAGGTTTCCGCCAACATTAGACCTGTAATGCTGGATATGACACGTGTTTTGCTCCAGATGGTACGGTCAGAGTCGGCTGTCTACAAAGGGCGTGTCTGAAGTCGCGAAGCCGTTCGTTGCTAAGATTATTCTGAGACAAACATGTACTAGCCAGGCAGCATAGTCGGTCGAAATCCACCCCATACCAATTCCTATATATTCTTAAGCTAGGGCTGAGATGAAGTTCGAGTCCCGATCACTCAGCAGGCGTTCAAGAACGCTGTGCCGAGCAATCACTTCGTTCACCATCAGGTTCACAAACGTGAGAGTGTCCAAGTTCTCCACAGGGAACGCCTCCACTCACCGAGTGAAGTAGTCCGCGAACACCAGGATGTATTTGTTCCCTCGGGGTGTAGTCACGAGCGGGCCGATCGCGTCCACTACCAATAAGGAGAACGGTCCTGAGAGGTCCTCCACGGGCATGCGCTGCTTCAATCCGTTTTTCCATGGACGGTAACCTTTGCCACTGCCACAAACCGAGCAAGCACGGACGTACTCCGCCTGCCAGTATGCGTGTTTACGGATCTTGTCGACCGTCTTAGTCATACCGGCATCGGCGGACAACACGTCCGAGTGACAGTAGTGTAGCATCGTCTCAATGAAGGGCAACGGCACCACCAAGACATTGATCGTCCCCGCGGGTCCCACATGAGCCTTCCGATGAACCTTCCGCATCAAAACTGCATTCTTCACCACATAGTGCGGAGCCATTTACAAGATCTTCACACGGAGTTGAGCGTTCAGAGCCAGCGCCCCCGAATCAAGGAACGCAATCATGGCCACCATCCAAGGCGTTCTTCTCTGCTCTTCAACGAAGCGTAGCATGTCCATGCCGAACTCGTCTACGGGTGACGACTCCGTTAATTCCAAGATCGCTTCGCTGGCCCTCAATCCAAGCGACTCCGGGTCAGTGTGGTCCCAGCATTCGCTCACATCTCCGTCGGGAGCGAGGTAATCATCTAGGTCGTCCCCGTCAGGAGGGTTGGTAGCCACACCTCGCTCCCCGACTTCAAGTAGACCAGGGGCCGGGATAACCTCGGTACTTTGGGCAACGTCAGGGTCTCGCTCCTGCTCCCCGACTAGGACGAGACCATCATCGTCGACGTCCGCGTCATTGAGCAGGTCGGCTATAGTTAGTGCCCCAATAGTCTTCGGGTAGAGGCGCGAAAGACCATCCGCATGTCCCATAGCCGTTCCCGGTTTATGATAGACCTTGAACCGCAACTGGGAGAGCTCCATGGCCCAGCGATCCAGCTTAGCGTTACTAGTACGGTTCTCCGCGTTGAATACCCATCAGGGCCTTGTGATCAGTGTAGAAGTCGAACTTCTGTCGGTCTAAGTAGCAGCCGAATTTCCGGTAGCCCACACGATCGCCCAACACTCAATCTCGGACGTGCCGTCCTCCTTACGGATCCAGTTTTTCTCGGAGCCCAGAAGTAGTTTACTCGCATAAGCGACCACGCGGTCCCGGCCGTCGATTGTCTGCATCAAGCAGGCTCCCACGGCTAGCTCCGAAGAATCCACGTAGAGTTTGAAGCGTTTCGAGAAATCGGGGTACACCAAGATAGGAGGTTCCACGAGCCGCCGCTTCAATTGCATGAAGGCAGCTTCGCAGTCGTCCGTCCACAGAAACTCAGCGCCTTTCACCTTCAATCTCGCGATTGGGGCTGAGATGCCAGCATACCCTGGTATATACCGCCTGAATTAACTCGTCAGGCCAAAGAACGCCCGCACCGTGTGTAAGTCATGAGGCCTCTGGATATTGACCACTGCTTTCACCTTCTCGTGGTTGGGTAGTATACCGGCCGGCATGACTATACGACCGAGGAACGACACCTGGTCACGACCCTAGCGGCACTTTTTCATCTTCAATTTGAAGCCAGCGTCTCGGAAGCGCTCGAGTACTTGACGCAGTCGTACCAATGGGTCGGAAAGTCTTCGCTGGACACGACACAGTCGTCCAGATAGACTAAACAGGTGCGCCATTTCAAATTAACCAGAATGCTCTACATCAACCTGTCGAAGGCAGGAACGGCGTTGCAGAGTCCAAAGGCATCACTAGCCACTCGAACAACCCAAATTTTCAAGTGAAGGCTGTCTTCTCGACACTGTCGGCGGCCATGCGAACGTTCCAGTATCCCGAGGCAATGTCCATAGTAGAGAAGAGCTTTGCGTTCCCCAACACGTTCAAGATATCGTCAATGAGAGGCATAGGGTAGCCGTCCTTCACCGTGATCGCATTCAGGCGGCGGTAGTCAATACAGAATCGAATTCCCCCATCGGGTTTCCGGATCATGAGTACTGGGCTAGCCCATGGACTGGTCGAAGGTTGAATATGACCGAGGTCCTGGTACTGCAGGATCTCGGCTTCCATTACATCCCCTTCGACCGTCGACACCCGATACGGTCGTTGCTTTATGGGTGGATGCGTTCCAGTGTCGATAGAGAATTCCAGCAAGTCGGTCCTGCCGGGGGTCATCGAAGTCTCCACGAACATGTCCCCAAACTCTCTAAGCAGTCCCTTCATAAGTTGCTGCTGCTCCGCACTCAGTTTGGAACCCTCAAAGTCGACGTCCAATTCTTCGTGCAGCACCTTTTCAAGCTCGGGCATCGGCACAAAGCACTCCGAGCCGTCATGCCGATGGCACTATCCGTCCAAGTTCCTCCACCTCGACCGGGTTTGAGACGGCTTGGTTCCGGGCGGTCCCGTAGACTCATACTGGAACGCCGTGTCCGGCACGATCGTGGCAGCGGCAACCCGTGTTCCCCGCCGAAGGAACACGTCTTCCGTGGACGCGTTGCAGACTTCGACCAGCAGTTTGCCCTGTTGCACCGTACATAGTGTACGAGCCACCTTCACTATCTCGTCCAGGCCGGGCAGTCCTTCGACTAGGACTGTTGACCCTTCAGCTACCTCTCCTGGGACTTCGATCACTACGATCGCTTGCCCACACGGTTGTAGTTTCACCGTAGCGTTCATTCGTGACTCGTGTGTCTCCTCCACTCGGGGCGACCCCAGAGGAAACACTTCTCCAGTGTATTCGAGTGTCAGAGTACTGCTGTCCAGGTCTATCACGGCTCCGTCTGATACGTTTTAACACTCGCGCGTGGATGAGGCTGGCCATGGCGCCGGAGTCGATCAGCATCTGGGCAGGCGTACCGTCCAGGTAACCGGCCGACAACGCCTCCACGCCGCTCACGGAACCGATCACTCGTTTGCCTTTATCGATCAGGACCTCGTCATCGTGGGACTCTTCTCCCGAGTCAGGGACTTCCCATAACCCCGAATTTCGCTTCGTCGCTTCACACTTGGCCACGACGAACGCGTCCTGATTCAGATTGTCCACGTCAGCTTGACTCAGAGATTTTGCGGGGAACGCCTCAGTGCGCTCGACGAACAGCGATGAGCACTCGAAGCTCACTCGTATCTTGGAAAGACCCGTCGCCGAGGTGCGAGCTAGGGGGTCCTCTGTTAGTCTTCGAGCCTCGAGCGTGGCGCGGATAGAGCAGGCGTTCTCCACGCAGTAGACCCGCACCGTTCTCGCCACGGAGCACAGTCGAGCGGTATTGATCTCCGGCTCCAGCGTTCATGCCTCAGCATCAGCCCTGGCCTCAAGGCAGTCCTCACTCAGGCACGCCGACGCCACGTCCGCGCTGCAAGAGAGGCACGAGGCCAGGCTGTCTCGAAGCTCGGCGCGGATCAATCGATAGGTATGCGCCGCACCCAGGAGCGGTCCTTCGGGGAAAGATCCCGCACTTGCTCTGGATGTTCTTCGCTCTGGAAGTGGATTCCCGGCGACTCTTTAGCGAGGCGCACCAGTTGATACCGACGTTGTCGTACACCACTGCTTCTTCCACCTCACACGACTCGACGTTCCCTTCCCTACGTGCCGAGAGCAAGATCTCATCGTTGACGACGTCGACTCCCCATCCAACATCACGTCCATCCGAGGGCATAGAGATCACAGCACTAGCCCGTCCCTTGGGTTCAACGGCTGGTTTTTCGTCCTTGAAATCACGATTAGCACGTCGAGCTTCTTCAGAGGCTGCAAGCGTTCGTCGGTACCAGAGCAGCCAATACTCTGGGGTGGACAGTTCTCCGGGAGACGCACTCTGAGTCCTCTTCAGGGTCTCCAGGGGAATGTCGAGGATCGTACTCATTTCTTCGAGCGACATCTTCTTCTGTTGTTCAGCATTCTTCTTCATTCGGCGCTGTAGCCCGACCTCGTCGTGAGGGTACAGCCTCTCTTCGAGTTCCTTGTCGTACTCTTCTTTTTCGTCGGACGCTCCGAGAGACACTCCCTCCTCCAGTTTGTCCAGTTCCGCCGAGGTGAACAGCCTCTTGAGCGACGCGTCTGTTTGCGTGTCGGCTTCTTCGTCTGGCTCGGGGCCGCCAGAGACCTTCTCGTCGAACCGTTCTACTTCCTTCTCGATTCCCGATTCCTTGGTGACCACGCTGGCCACCGACGCCGTTTCCGCTATTACGACGTCCTCGCTCAGTGTCTCCAGTACTCCTACCAGGCCAGTATTCGCCTGACTGGGGCTCCTCATCGCCCAGCAGCCCTTCTCGAGCTCTCCTTCTCCCGCATCGTCACAGTCAGGCTCGACACGGTCGACAGTAGCTTCTTCGTGCGCGTCCCCACCCCACCCCCTCGCTGACCTTGTCCAAGGGAGGCTCTTCGTCTCCCGACAAGTCGTTGAGCTCAACCTCTGAGCTCACTTTCGATTCGAAAGTCTCCAAGACCAATCCTCCCACTAAGGGGGGTCGGGCCCAAACTCCTCGGCTCATCGCCCTAGGGGCACTCGCGCACCTTTCGTCGCGGTAGTCTTCCTCGTCGATATCGTCGGATGCGATCGCCTCCTTCAGTACGGGCTTCTCTTCGGCCCCTTTCCGTCGTTCTACCGCTCGGTCGGAACGAACAGTCTCGACGGTTGTCGCCACAGCGACACCTTCGTCAGTCGTCGCCCCCGCGACCACCTCTTCATTCGCCGCTTCGTCAGCGTTCTCTTCGCCCTCGGGTCCGGACGCTCCCTCTCCTTCAACCGCCGCACTGTCGGTGCTGTCGAGCGTCGGACTCGCTTCTTCTAACGCGTTCTCGGGTGGGTCAAGCGTCGTCTCGGGGACAGAACCAATCTGTCCGACGCATCCGTTCTTCGAACGCCCTTCTTCATACTCGTCTTCAATCGAAATTACCCAATCACCCGCTCCATCATGGTACGCCATGGTCGTCGTCGTGGCCTCACGCTCGGCGCCACCCCCACCCGGAGTGAGGTTCTTCGTAACTTCTTTCATTCACCATCACTTCTTCAGCATACACCATCGTTTCACTCAACAGAGGAGCGGCATCCACCACTCCGGTCGTTCAAGAGACCTCTCCCCATTCACTCGCAGCAACCCATGCCACGCTAGGAGCGTCTCTCGTTGTGTCGTCTCTTAGACAAGAGGAAGGAGCAACACACTCATTCCCTTCCTCCTGCCCTCTTCAGCCCTGCTTCTGAGCTTGCCCATGTACGGGTGTATCTCCGGCTGCCTGGTTTGCCATTTGCAGGACAGTGCGACGTACGGGACAGTCAGCGATAGGATGGTCGGGCTTGCTGCAGAAGAAACCGTCACGGTTCCCCGTAGACTGGGCTCCGTTTCCCCCGCTAGTGCTCGGCCTCGCTCCTCCTTGACGGCGTGGCTTATCGCACTCGAACGCTACATGACCACGCTCCCGGCAGTTGTTGCAGGTCATGTTGTTGTAGCGGCACATGTCTCGACGGCAACCCTTGTAGTAGCAGCGTCCACACACGCTAATGCCTTCCGAAGTGTAGTCGTACGGGCCCATGCGCCGTCCGGTGCCCGTCTTACCCGGGTCGTTCTCGGTAGCCGCACAAATGCTAAGGAGCGGGTCTTCGTAGGCGGCATTAGCGAATCCTTGAGGACTGCTCTTCGTAGGAGACCGGGGCGACCGAGCCATCTGCTGCTGTTGCTGAACTAACGCGTTCTGCGTCTGCTGCATCATGTTCATCATCTGCTGCATCAAAGCGTTCTCCGAGGACGGCTTCGGCGCGACTGCTTCCGCGAAGTCACTTTCATCCTCATCCGGGAAGTGCATGTTCTTGTACAGCAAGACCATCACCGCCTGAGGGATCGTCGTCACCATGGTGGTTGTCAACGCGCTTCGCTTCCATTCGCGGTTCCGTAGGCCAGACACAGGAAGTATTGATAACGCATCTGGGGGTCGTAGCATTGAGCCGCGTCGCACAGGCTTGAGATCTGATCACCCCAAACCTCAGCCGACATGCCCTTTGAACGCTTCGTATTCTTGAGGCGTTCGATCATCTGTAGAGGAGTCTGGCAGATAAACGGAGTGTGGACCGGCGTCGAAGCGTCTCAAAGTCCTGGATCTGCGAGTACATCCACCTGTTCTCGCCGGTCTTGCCCTTTAGACATTCGCGGAACGCACTCAGTCGCACGGTGCCAGATAAGCCGAGTGTAGCCCGCTCGAACGAGTCCCAAAAGGACTGGGCCTTCTCGACTGAGGATCCGTCCGACTAGAACGGCTGGATCATGCGTACATCGTTCTTGATACTCGACGGAATCCAAATTCGCCCTGTTTTTCATAACCTCGTCCACTCGCTGTCAACGGCTGAGTAGTGTCTAGCGTCGTTCCTCCAGTCGGGGTTTGCGTCAACTGCATGGTCCTCAGTTGATCCGGCAACGCTTGCTGGTGCTGGGCAGCCTGGGCCCAATTCCCAGGCTGGAAGAGCTGGCTCCAAACCCAAAACCCGGCGTTCCTTGAAGGTTGTTCAGCGTGTACCCCCATATGCGGCAATCGCCGTTCTACGCGTACTCGAGCCCGGCGTCTGCGGCGGAATATACCCCGGCGCGCTGTACCCGTTGCTACCCGTGTACCCTACCGACGTAGGGGCAAACGGCTGCGGTCCCGAGTAAAGTGGGCCGGGTACGGCTGGGAACGACGGCTGACCCACCTGTACAAACGACCCTGGATTCGCAGTAGTCGTCGTCTGAGGATTTTGCTGAGGCCGCGTCGTCGTCAGCGACGTCGCTCCAGGCCCCAATTGCGTCTAGTACGGACCAGGAACGCTAGTTGAGCCAGGGTTACTACCCAATGCCGCGGGTCCCGATGGACATTCGAACTCGAGGGAGCTTGAAATCGTTGCCCCCCTCGTGTGAAATAATGCATTCCAGCACTTTTTGCAAGTGAGGAAGCATTTTTCTACTGATTCGTATTTCATGTTGTTAAATGCAGTCTTTGCTGCTGCAATCAGACCGTCGACCTCGTTTGTGGGCTGCCGATACTGTATGGATTGGAGACAATTGAAAATCCCCAAATCCAGTATGTTACAGTCAGGAGATCGGGGTGGTCGGCTAGTCATTCTGATGTCCCAGCCTCCCTCTTGACCTGCTGCACCTACTTCACCATGGTCTTCGTCAACGTGCGGACCAGCGTTGTCTTGCTGGACTTGAATTCTGGAGGTTTTCCGTCCTGAATACATCAAATGACAATTGAGCATAATAAAACCAAGTTAAAGAAATGACTATACACGTACCTGGCCACTTTACGCGAATTGCTGGGAAGACCATCTCCTTGAGCAGCCGAACGTACTCATTTCTTGTCATGTTGATGTTCTTCGTGATAGGAGTGCCCGCAACGCGATTTTTAGAAGTCCTAACGGCCTTGGTGTACCCAATAATCGGCCATATACCGATTTTTCCATCAAAGTGTGTCTTTTTGGAAAAATTGTACCGTGGCCTCGCAATAGCTGCAAGAAACATTACCTTACCGATGTAGCGCTTGTTAGGGCACGATCGATAAGGCAGCGATTCATCAGCGGCCAAATAATAGCGAGACGAGGTCTTGTACATGTTGAACCACTTTTCGTATATATGAACCACATCATACATTGCATCAAAACGATACGAAATACCGCCTACAACATTATTAGATTACAATAATTGGATACAATATATTGAATAAAAAATAAGGCACCTACCGACAGGACGCTGTACATGGGCGAGAGCCAGGTGAGCCGCTGAAGCTTGTGAGAGTTCGTGAGCAGTGGTTTAACCCTGGAAATAAATCGCCGCAGCACCTTGGCCTTCAGGTGGCGGTGCAGCGTCGACCTCGGGATGCCTGTGGCCGCCTCCAACGCGCGAAGCGTCTGGCGCTGGCAGAGCGGAACGGCAGCGACACGCTGGCCTACCTCCTCTGGGCTGGGCCGGGTCGGCCTCGGCGGATACGACCGCCGCGTCCGCAGGAGGGTGGTCACGTCGTCCCGCAGGCCCCAGATCGCCTCAATAGCCTTGCGACCGAGGCCAAATGTCCGCTTCGCACGGGTGATGGTTCCATAGCGGAGGCGGCCTTCCTTGCTCAGCTTGGACAGGAAGACCACCACCGCGACACGTGTAGCTGACGAGACGTCCTTGGCGCCAATTGTCCTTGCCATCGCGCTTGTTGTGTTCCTTTGCTTGAGTGGCCTGCCGCGAATTAGTGGCAGCAACCAACCGTTTTACTTTCAACCTCCGGTGTCTCGCCCCAAATAATTTTAGCCAATAGGATTGCTCTATTCATTTTGTGTGGTACACAAAAAACCAAAATGGTCATAATTTCGTGGGACAGAGAAGTACGTCGGATCATTCGCCTTCCATCTGCCCACATACGACACCTCGACTCCCGCCTCCCCACAGACTGAGACCGAGTATGGGTGCCGAGCTCAGCCGCCCCGCGGGCCCCGACATCACCAACCTGCGCGACGAGGACGCGCGTCGCCGCGTGGGCAGCAGCAGTTCGCTGGACACGCGGCGGTCGCTCAAGGCGCAGCAGACGAACGGCCTCGCCACGTCAGCCAGCACCACGGCGCTCTCGTCCATGGCTCAGCCGCCGACTCCGACTCAGCGTCTGCGCTCTAGCAGCGCCAACGCCAAGTCCAAGCTGCTGGAGAGCTGCCTCTTCTCGTCCATGAGACGCAGTCGAAACAGCCAGCAGGAACGCCGTCGACGCGGTGAGCGTCTTGAGCGGCGGAGACCACGTGGAGAGCGCCGTGGTGCTGGCTGACGTGGCGAGGCCGTTCGTCTGCTGCGCACCTCCACTGGCATCGTGTCTTAGCTCTGACTGACTCCGACTGAAAGTAAATTTCAGAGAATTCGGTGCCATCATATGTATAATTGTCACAATATGGTGTGATTACACAATCCTACTTGTGTGGATCTAGCCACTGTCTGGTTGAAGATCATGAGCTCGAGAGGTGGTGCTCACTTCCCAATCCAAGCACCGAAGCACTAAGCCCTCTATCTCCCCAACACCAAAGTCAGTCATGCCTACGCTCTACGTTGGCACATACACGCGCAAGGAGGGCCACGTGGACGGCCACGCCAAGGGCATCCACGCCTACTCGTTCGACGAGGCCAGCGGCGCCTTGAAGCTGCTCAAGGTGACTGAAGGCGCGGGCACCAATCCGTCTTACGTCTTCGGCTCGAGCTCCACTCTGTACGTCGTGAACGAGAGCAACGAACCTTCATCCCTGCACCCTGGCCAGGACACGGGCTTCGTGTCCGCCTACCGCATGGGCAAAGACGGCGAGCTCACGCAACTCAGTCGCCACGAGACGGGCGGCGCCTTCACGTGCCACGTGGCGCTGAGTCCCGACGGAGACTTCGTGTCTGTCGCCAACTACGGCGGCGGCAGTCTGTCGCTCTATCCGGTGCAGGCGGACGGCTCGCTGGGCGCGGCGTGCGACCACCACCACTTCGATGGCGCGAGTCTGGTCATTCCGGACCGCCAGGAAGCTTCGCACATCCACAGCACGGCCTGGACGCCGACGGGGCTGGTTGCTGCCGACCTAGGCAATGATCGTGTGGTGCAGTACACGCTGGACGTCGCCAACAAGAAGCTGGTGGACGAGCAGTTCATTGTGGCTGCTCCGGGCTCGGGGCCGCGCCACTTCGCGCTGTCCCCGGAGCTCGGCGTGGGCTACGTCGTCAACGAGCTCGACAACACGGTGACCGTGCACCCGTTGGACGCCAAGACCGGCAAATTGGGCGCCGAGGTGCTGCAGAACATCTCGACGCTGCCCAAGGACTACTCGGGCCCGGCGGCGCTGGCGTCCGACGTGCACGTCTCGAGCAACGGCAAGTTCGTGTACACGGCCACGCGCTTCTACCACAGCATCGCGTGCTACAAGATCCTGCCGGACACGCGCTTGGAGCTGGTGGAGATCATCCCCTCCCGTGGCGACACGCCGCGCACCATCCTCGTGTACGAGGACTTCGTGCTGGCGCTCAACCAGGACACCAGCAGCCTCGACGTGTTCCGCGCCGACCCCCGCACGGGCAAGCTCACGTACTCGGGCCACTCGATCGAGTGCCCGTCGCCGTCGTCCATGTTCATCGCTCAGTAGATCGTAGCGCTTGAGGCCCATGTAGCACCTCGTCACCTCTGCTAAGAGCCTCAATAGACCGCGATCCTTGGGCCGCACATAGTCGAGTTTCCTTCCGGTACCTTCATAGGCAGACGCGATGGCAGGCGTGGCGCTCGTGACGGGCGGCAGCCGCGGCATCGGCTTCGCTGTGGCTCAGCAGCTCCACCGTCGGGGCTGGCAGGTGGCCATCACGTCTCGTGACTTGGGACGGGCGCAGGAGGCCGCGCAGCAGATCGCTGCGGACGTCCTGCCGCTGGCGTACAGCTGCCCCGCGCGTGGCGACGGAGAAGATCCCAGTGGCGCTGCTGCTGCGTTAGTCGCTCAAGTCTCCAAGGAGCTTGGGGCGGGCCCTTCCGCTCTCGTCAACGCCGCTGGGATCTCCAAGGACGGCCTGCTACTGAGACTCAAGGACGCCGAGCTGGACGAGCTGCTGCTCACGAACCTCGTGGGGCCCGTGCACATGTGCAAGGCGGTGGCTAGAGGCATGATGCAGCGACGCCAGGGCAGCATCATCAACATCGGCAGCGTCGTGGGCGCCGCCGGCAACGTGGGGCAGGTGGGCTACAGCGCCTCCAAGTCGGCGCTCGTGGGCGTGACCAAAACGCTGGCCAAGGAGCTCGGCTCCCGCAACATCCGCGTGAATCTGGTGGAGCCCGGCTTCATCTCCACGGCCATGACGGACGCCATGACGGAAGCGGCTCGGGAGCGCGTGCTCGGGAACATCCCGCTGGCTCGGTTCGGCAAGGCGGAAGAGGTCGCTCAGCTTGTCGCGTTCCTAGCGGGGGACGAGGCTTCCTACATCACAGGACAATGCATTCGCATCGACGGAGGACTCGTCATCTAACGGGGACGGACATCTACTCTTGCTGCCATCGAGGGAGGCAATAGGCAATAGAGTATTGGAGTTAATTGGCTATCGCTACGACTGGAGGCTGGCGGCAAAGTGTGTGGGTGCTCTGGACTCCGTCGTGGTCTTCTGCTCCAGACAAGGAAATACACACCAGGTTGTCAGTGCTGGTCTCTAGTCACTCGCCCGGGGGTGTCATTACCTTGTCGGACGGATGAAATGCAAGCACGGACGGGTGTGCAGTCGACCTCCGCTGGTGGCCAAGCTGCGCCTCGTTGATCTCTTTGTTCAGCCATGTGATCACTACGAACAGACCAGAACCGCAATGTTAGATGCAAGCCCTTCGTGGATCCAAGACGTGGAACTTCCTACCTTGTTGGTTTGATGCCAATAATTTGTTGCTGTCTTCCAGTTTCTGGCTCAGCTCCTTTATCGTGTCCTGATGAAAACGATACAAAACTCTAGTGAGTCCACGCAATCACCCTGCAACACAGCGTCCACGTCACCTTCAACTGAGCAATGTGCTCGTCTCGCTTGCGGATATCTTCCTTCGTCGACTTGAGCTCCAGCAACGCTTCTTCACGCTGCAGTTGCTTTTCCTCGACGAACTACGACATCAACCACTCGCAACGTTAAGGATCTGAACGCTGTAACGACACGAAAGAAGCCCTCGTACCTGTTCTTGCTGCTTGATGATCTTCGCTTTCATCCGCATCTTGGACTTCAGCGAACGGTTTTCGTTCTGGATACGCTCGATGATCTCGTTGCCCTAGACGAAGTAGAGCAAGTAGAGACGTAAGCCACCACCCGAGCACAAGTTCTTTCTAGGTCGCCCACCTTGTTGATCTCCGAGATGCTGAGCTCCAGCTTCTGTTGTAGCCTTGCGTGGTTATCTCGGTACATCTTGAGCGACTCGTCAACTTCTTCGTTGTGCAGCTTTGCCGACTGGAGCACATCCGTCGTCTTCTTGATCACTTCCTCCTTGTCCGCAAGCTGCTGCTGCAGCGCATCTGCGCGCACCTGCAAGGCGTTAATCTGCTTCTCCTGCTGGAAGGTTTTCTGGTCGAGCGCTTTGTTCTGCGTGCGCAGCTCGTCCACTTCCTCGGTGAGGGCGCTTCTGCCCTGACTGAGATCCTGCGACTGCGCCCGCAGGTGGTCGATCTGCATTTCATGCTGGTATTTCTGCTTGCTCAAGTCCTGCACCTGCGCTTCGCTAGTCTCCGCTGCCGCCTTCGCTGCTTGGAGCTTCAATTGTAGAGTAGCGTTAGCACCAAGCGCACGCCTACGTTGCCCCAAGCACCACCCACCTCTTTCTCGTATCGCTCCACCAACGCATCGATCTTGGCGTTCAGTTCCTCCTCTCTCCGCTTGAGCGCAGCAGCCGCAGCCTTGCGCTGGTCTTCCAGCTCATCCGCGAACCTCATTTTCTCCTGTGATAGCGTCGATTCAGCCTCATACCCCAGCGCCGACAGTTGCTGGTGCAGCTTCGCCTCGCTCCTCTGCGTCATCTGCAGCTCTTCACTCGTCTGTTTCAAGGCCGTCGACAGCGATCTCTTACTCGCCCCAACCTGCGCCAATCTCGACGCTAAATACGCCTTAATCGCCGCGTCGTCTCCCGGGAAGAAGCGCAACGACAAGTGCGTCAACTGCTTGAACGGGTTCGTCTCCACGATACTAAACACCGACTGTCCATGGGCGTCCAGCGTGTTCAGCACCGCCAAATAACTGCAAAACAACCATCAATTGCCGGTCCCTAAAGCTCCAGAAAACGTCATTTGCTCACCTCAACGGCACGGGGCCTGCGGACCTCGTCTTTTGACAATGCTCGCCTTCTTCTTCGTCCTCTTTTTGCTCCTGTTTCTCTTCTTCTTCGGCAATTTGCTTGCTGTCCTTCAGACAGCATTGCAGCAGCTCAATGAGGTTACTGGGGAACGTGGCAAAGTCCACGAGCAGCCGTTGCTGCGTCTTGAGCTCGTGGAACTCCTCCTCACTGACGCTCCAAAGATACAGGAAGTACGGGTCAGCGCCGTCGTCGTCCGTGATCTCCACGCGCATCACGCGCTCCTTCTGGTTCTTGGCATTGTTTTGCTGCAGCCAGTAGAGGACAGTTAGAGGCTTTGGTGCTGGCTGTAGAGGGGCTGAAAGGAGGCACGCACGCGCACGCCCGTGAGCAGGCGGATGGTGAGCGGTATCAGCTTCTCGTCGCGCTCGGGCGCCTGCACCAGCACGTGGAAGCGCCGGTCGAACAGCGGCGCCTCGCGGTCAAACTCCTCCATCCTCGGCTTTGGATTCAATGGCGCCAAAATGTCAAATTTGAGCAACTGACTTGGTTTTACCATTAAACAAATTTTGTTGATCAAATAGGAGCAGGACGAGGAAGAGGATGGAGAGAAACAAAAGGAGAATGTATTGACACAATAATGCTACAGCTACGAAGACCTAGAAGCTGCCGCGCAGGTGACGGCTCTGAGTGGTGGTGTCGGCTTCACCCTGAGCGTCGACATCGAGGCCGGCGTCAGCAGATAGACCCGCATCCGCGTTCAGGCCGGCATCGGCAGTGAGTCCGGCATCAGCGGAAACACCAGCGTCAGCATTGAGGCCCGCATGGGCACTGAAACCGGCATCGGCGTTCAAGCCGGCACCAATGTTGAGGCCAGCGTCGGCAGATAGACCAGCATAGCCGGCAACGCCTGCATCAAGACCAACTCCGACAACATTACCGCCAAGGCCAACTCCGCCCGACAATCCGCCAAGTCCGAGGCCGACTGACAAACCAGAACTCCCACCGAGACCAAGACCAACGGAGAGACGTGACTGACCGCCAATGTTCAAGCCGGCATTCACACCTCCGCCAACGCCAGCATCGCCGCTCAGGCTGCCCACCGCTTCACCATCGACATGGAGACCAGCGCCACCATTCACGCCGGCATCGACATCAGCATCCACCTGGACCTGGAGACCAGCGTCGCTACTCAGGCTGCCCGCCACTTCGCCATCGACCTGGAGACCAGCGCCACCACTCAGGCTGCCCGCCACTTCGCCATCGACCTGGAGACCAGCGCCACCATTCAGGCCGGCATCGACATCAGCGTCCACCTGGACCTGGAGACCAGCGTCGCAACTCAGGCTGCCCGCCACTTCGCCATCGACCTGGAGACCAGCGCCACCATTCAGGCCGGCATCGACATCAGCGTCCACCTGGACCTGGAGACCAGCGTCGCTACTCAGGCTGCCCGCCACTTCGCCATCGACCTGGAGACCAGCGCCACCACTCAGGCTGCCCGCCACTTCGCCATCGACCTGGAGACCAGCGCCACCATTCAGGCCGGCATCGACATCAGCATCCACCTGGACCTGGAGACCAGCGTCGCTACTCGGGCTGCCCGCCACTTCGCCATCGACCTGGAGACCAGCGCCACCACTCAGGCTGCCGGCCACTTCGCCATCGACCTGGAGACCAGCGCCACCATTCAGGCCGGCATCGACATCAGCATCCACCTGGACCTGGAGACCAGCGTCGCTACTCAGGCTGCCCGCCACTTCGCCATCGACCTGGAGACCAGCGCCACCACTCAGGCTGCCCGCCACTTCGCCATCGACCTGGAGACCAGCGCCACCATTCAGGCCGGCATCGACATCAGCATCCACCTGGACCTGGAGACCAGCGTCGCTACTCGGGCTGCCCGCCACTTCGCCATCGACCTGGAGACCAGCGCCACCACTCAGGCTGCCGGCCACTTCGCCATCGACCTGGAGACCAGCGCCACCATTCAGGCCGGCATCGACATCAGCGTCCACCTGGACCTGGAGACCAGCGTCGCTACTCAGGCTGCCCGCCACTTCGCCATCGACCTGGAGACCAGCGCCACCATTCAGGCCGGCATCGACATCAGCATCCACCTGGACCTGGAGACCAGCGTCGCTACTCAGGCTGCCCGCCACTTCGCCATCGACCTGGAGACCAGCGCCACCACTCAGGCTGCCCGCCACTTCGCCATCGACCTGGAGACCAGCGCCACCATTCAGGCCGGCATCGACATCAGCATCCACCTGGACCTGGAGACCAGCGTCGCTACTCGGGCTGCCCGCCACTTCGCCATCGACCTGGAGACCAGCGCCACCACTCAGGCTGCCCGCCACTTCGCCATCGACCTGGAGACCAGCGCCACCATTCAGGCCGGCATCGACATCAGCGTCCACCTGGACCTGGAGACCAGCGTCGCTACTCAGGCTGCCCGCCACTTCGCCATCGACCTGGAGACCAGCGCCACCACTCAGGCTGCCCGCCACTTCGCCATCGACCTGGAGACCAGCGCCACCATTCAGGCCAGCATCGACATCAGCATCCACCTGGACCTGGAGACCAGCGCCACCACTCAGGCTGCCCGCCACTTCGCCATCGACCTGGAGACCAGCGCCACCATTCAGGCCGGCATCGACATCAGCGTCCACCTGGACCTGGAGACCAGCGTCGCTACTCAGGCTGCCCGCCACTTCGCCATCGACCTGGAGACCAGCGCCACCATTCAGGCCGGCATCGACATCAGCGTCCACCTGGACCTGGAGACCAGCGTCGCTACTCAGGCTGCCCGCCACTTCGCCATCGACCTGGAGACCAGCGCCACCACTCAGGCTGCCCGCCACTTCGCCATCGACCTGGAGACCAGCGCCACCATTCAGGCCGGCATCGACATCAGCATCCACCTGGACCTGGAGACCAGCGTCGCTACTCAGGCTGCCCGCCACTTCGCCATCGACCTGGAGACCAGCGCCACCACTCAGGCTGCCCGCCACTTCGCCATCGACCTGGAGACCAGCGCCACCATTCAGGCCGGCATCGACATCAGCGTCCACCTGGACCTGGAGACCAGCGTCGCTACTCAGGCTGCCCGCCACTTCGCCATCGACCTGGAGACCAGCGCCACCATTCAGGCCGGCATCGACATCAGCATCCACCTGGACCTGGAGACCAGCGTCGCTACTCAGGCTGCCCGCCACTTCGCCATCGACCTGGAGACCAGCGCCACCACTCAGGCTGCCCGCCACTTCGCCATCGACCTGGAGACCAGCGCCACCATTCAGGCCAGCATCGACATCAGCATCCACCTGGACCTGGAGACCAGCGTCGCTACTCAGGCTGCCCGCCACTTCGCCATCGACCTGGAGACCAGCGCCACCATTCAGGCCGGCATCGACATCAGCATCCACCTGGACCTGGAGACCAGCGTCGCTACTCAGGCTGCCCGCCACTTCGCCATCGACCTGGAGACCAGCGCCACCACTCAGGCTGCCCGCCACTTCGCCATCGACCTGGAGACCAGCGCCACCATTCAGGCCGGCATCGACATCAGCATCCACCTGGACCTGGAGACCAGCGTCGCTACTCAGGCTGCCCGCCACTTCGCCATCGACCTGGAGACCAGCGCCACCACTCAGGCTGCCCGCCACTTCGCCATCGACCTGGAGACCAGCGCCACCATTCAGGCCGGCATCGACATCAGCGTCCACCTGGACCTGGAGACCAGCGTCGCTACTCAGGCTGCCCGCCACTTCGCCATCGACCTGGAGACCAGCGCCACCATTCAGGCCGGCATCGACATCAGCATCCACCTGGACCTGGAGACCAGCGTCGCTACTCAGGCTGCCCGCCACTTCGCCATCGACCTGGAGACCAGCGCCACCACTCAGGCTGCCCGCCACTTCGCCATCGACCTGGAGACCAGCGCCACCACTCAGGCTGCCCGCCACTTCGCCATCGACCTGGAGACCAGCGCCACCATTCAGGCCAGCATCGACATCAGCATCCACCTGGACCTGGAGACCAGCGCCACCACTCAGGCTGCCCGCCACTTCGCCATCGACCTGGAGACCAGCGCCACCATTCAGGCCGGCATCGACATCAGCGTCCACCTGGACCTGGAGACCAGCGTCGCTACTCAGGCTGCCCGCCACTTCGCCATCGACCTGGAGACCGGCACTGCCGCTGTTGCCGTTCGTCGGTGCTGAAGCGTCATCTGTTTCTTGCTCGGCATTTCCGTTGTATTCATGATTGGTGCTTTCGTCGTTCAGGGTTGCAGACACGCCTTCGACGTCGGTAGGCGAGAAGTTTTGTGCTTGAGTCTTAGGCACTGAGGTGAAGGCAGCCGCGATCTTGGTGCTTGGGACAACCGGGACAGTTGGAGACGGCGCTGCCGCATCGTAGACCATCTCGCAATCCTTGGCGTGGGTGTTTCCGGCCGAGGCCGTGAAGTCTGAGAGCGCGACTGCCACCGTGAGCAGTTGAAGGAAGGTCTTGCACGACAGCATTGTTGTTGTTGAGGGTATTCACGAAAAGGTTGAGCTTCCACACTGGAAGAAGAGTACGGGGACGAACGGAACAAGACTTGGGACTCGAGCGATCGAGTGAAGGTTGGTTAATGAGCTCGAATGGAGCGCACCACTACAGCAGCGACCAACCGGATCCATCCTCCGTAGTATGTAGGCCATCAAGCGAAAAACGTTGGCTCCAGAGCGATGAGTAAACGGTGAGGACGCGGAGTTGTGCTTCACAATATGATGCCGATTCGGCATAACTGTGGCGCAGCATATGGACGTCCATACCCTCTCTCGCAACGTCAGAGTTTATTCCAGCACGTGGTGTGCTCTCTGCTTCCAGTCCTCTTCAACTCTTGTGTAGTGCCTCTATCTCTGGTCGATCTTACCGGGCGACTAATGGGGCCAAGCATTAACTAGCCATCATAAGATGCAACGATTGTTGATATCTGAAGTGTGTATCTGTTTCCGCTGGAGAGCGGTCACCACTTTCTTTTGGCTGAGACCAACCAAGACGTCAACAATAAGAAAGCCTGAATTGAATGGTACTACATTTACACAAAAAATGTCTGGCGCTACATCCCCTTGAGGAGATTAAAACCCGAAGACGACGGGAATCCAAGATCCGAGAAATCTAGACCCGCACCTCCGTTGCCATTGATTCCAGCTACAACGTGAGCTCCATTCCTCCCGGACTCCACCTCCGTTCGCGCCACCGTTTATACCTTCGTGGACGCCGCCATTCGCTCCGCTACTCACGCTGCTGGATACGTCACCCCACCTGAAATATTGGCACCGTCAACTCCGTTGGAGTTGTCTTGCTGGGTGTCCGAGCTTCCATGGATGGCGCTTTATCGGTTGGATTGGTGTTTGGACCGGCAGGTGTCGTCGGGGAGGGTGTTGCGCTGTTCAGGATTTGGCAGTCCGTTGCTTTCGCAGAGAAAGCAATTGGCGTGAAGTCGGATACTGCGATGGCTACTACAGCAAGTCTTGGTCGATGGCTCTCTTGCCAAGTAGACGGGGAACTTCCTCAACTACAGGAAAAACTGGAACAAAAACCCAAACAGGAACTCGATGCGCCACTTGAGCGAGAATTCAAGAATGAGGTCTAGTTGCTAGGTACTGCGTTGCCTCTCGCGGGCATGCCTCGAGGTAAGCAGCTACAGGAGGGCCCCGTGATCCCATGTTTTGTCATCGCCATGGACGATGCCGCGTATGGTCGCCACTCCGGCCAGCACGAATGGAAATCTAAAGCTCTTCTGGACTTTCCAATGGTGCTGGATGTCGGACAGGTATTACTGACGGGTCGGCCAGTCTGTCGACGCATGAACTAAACAGCCAGGAAAACTGCATCTCCCCCATGCAGCTCCGCGTGTCCTAACAGCTTCAACTAACTTCCATCCACAAGTTGCGATTAAGCCACGAGCGTAGGGTGAAAGCATTTGTCCTTTATTTTTTTGCTGTTCGGAACCACCGCTACATGCAGTTACAATGCCAAGGTAGCGAGAACGGGGTGTGGCTTTGCTGCTAGCAGCTGCTTGAGTACTCGAGCGTTGCGCATTGTCCGATTATCCACAACTTTGCGCGGACGTAGCGAGGTGCCAGTGCTGGCGTTTGTGTTAGCGCTTTCTTCCGGGCTCCATTTCAAGTCAATTGTGCCTTGATGAGTAGCCGAGTTATTGAGTTCATCATTCTCCAGCTGTCGAAGCCACTCGGCTGTCGACCTCCCAGCAATGAACACGTCACGCTGGCTAAAGCCCCGCAGGATCCCTAGTAGCTGCTTGGTTCCAGCACAAGACTCGCGGAAGTCAATAGCGCCACAAACGCCGTTCACGATGAGCGCTCTTGACACAGTAGTTGCTAGATCTTGCTCCTCCGAGCCACTAGGCGACGCTCCTTGGCTCAGTGAACTGGCAAGAGACTGCATCGCGATAGGCCCCACGTCCAGAGCACGAAAGGTCCACTCAAACTCAAATTTCGCAGGAGGAGTCGAGCTTAATCCCTCTTCGCCTTCTTCATCTGCATCGTCGCCTTCCGATTCGGACCACAAGGAATTCAACACGCTCGCTTTCCCTTCCGCAACACGAGCATTAGCCAAGCAGTGGACACTGACGTCTGCGAACGTCCGCCATCCCGCACTAGGGGCCTGATACGCCTGGTTGAGAACGACATGAGCTCTCTCACCTTCGTACGTGGCGTGCTGTTTCTGCTCGAGAACGTCCACGTCGTCCGGTTCCACTAACGGCTTTTCCCGCGCGCTCTTTATCTCCGACGCCCTGCGTGTGCGACTTTTCTTTCCACCGTCCTCTTCTTCCTCGGTTTCTTCAGCCTCTTCCTCTTCCTCGTCGTCCTCTTCCTCGTCCTCTTCAACGACAGCAGCACTGCTCAGATCCTGCTCTTCTAGAGACGTATCGCCCACAATCCAGTCAATTGGAAGCATCAGGCGCACACATTTACGGCTCGCTTTCTGCTGAAGCTTCTCCACCGCTGGCACAAGCAGATCCCAAAGACCAACGGCGCGTGCTCGCCCTACCTTCTCGTCCCTCATTTCTTCCGAATGCGTGACACTTTGATGCACGACCGACGTTCTCGTCTGCTTAGCGTGCAGAACTCTGTACAGACTCATGGCCAGTTCGCCAACAAAATACATTTCATGGACGATTTCCAGCAGGCTGTCAATCAAACGTAGCTTTGATTCCAAGCTCTTGCCACCGACAACTGCAGTGAGTACACGACGCTGAGTATCGCTGCAAGCCAACATCGGCTGTAGCATCTGGGACCAAGTACGGACGTCCTCGTAGAGTGCTGGCCCCGCAACAATTGGCGGTGGAAGGGATCTGCCTTCCGACTCGGGACGAAAAGCGAACACGCCTTCACACTGCTGGGACGGAATTCCATCCAGAATGCAGGCTTTTGCCATGCGCCCCAGTTGAGAGCGAAGTGCTTCGGCGCCTTGCTGGGTCAATTCCTTCCCTGTGGCCGTGAGGACACTTAAGTCGCGGGTGGAGGACGAAGGGGTCTCAGTAACTGGTGCTGGTACAGGCACTGCGGACGTTCCAGGAGTGCCGGGCTTTCCTTTTGCTGGCGCAGCGACGGACGCTTTCTTCCCAGCACCCGCCGCGGGCTTGTGCGTGTCTGGAACGGCTGGCGTAGTCGGTTTGGACGTCAACGTACGCTTTCGAGCAGCATCTACGAGGATGGCAACGCCGGCGGCGTCTAAATGCTCAAGCAGTACGATTCTTGGAGCCATCGCAGCCCCCTCCTGATCGGTAGAATTCACGTCCGAGTCCTGAATCAAAGCCCCGTTCTCGATCCCGCCGAGCGAAATGGACGCGTTCAGCTGCTGCTCTTTGCGTCCGAAGTCAATCTGACCCTGCGCTTCCTCGACGGAAGGGCAGAAAACGACGTCCTTCTGCACTGCACGCTGCAGCACTTGAGCTACACTTCGAAGCGAGAGCTGGGAAGCCAGACGTTCCAGCAAGCCATTCATGATCGTCGCTTCCGTTTCCCCACCTTCTTCCACTCCTGAAGTCTTGGCTTCCTCTGCCTCCGCCGACATTTGACTGGAAGCCGGGACGTTCAGTTGAGCTTGGGCAGCATGACGCAGCAACTTACACATCTGCTTCGTCAGCGGCGGGCGACTCAACTCGCTCACAAGAACGATCGTATGAACAGCAGGATTGGTACTCGCTAAAGCACTCAGCACCTTCTCCAACGAGTCGGCAGCCTGCGCAACTTTGGCGGGAACAAACGTCGCGTGTTGAGTCAAGTCTTGCGAGAAGCGCCAGGCCAACTCCATCTTACGCGGGGCGTCTTCAACCGGTACAACAGCTTTCGTTTCCACCTTAACCAGTGAGAACCACGGCGCCAGATCCAAGTCGACTTGCATCAGCAGCACCCCAGCGTTATCAAACACCTCGGGACTGGCTGCTTCAGTGCTATCGACACTCGCAATCGCCCGTGGCAATTGGATCGTCGAGGCTGGAGCGCTTGTCATCAGCTCGTTGATTGACAAGTAGGACGCCTTATCGGGAAGCCACATGCCCTGGATTCGGCGCCTTTCCTGCTCGAACAACGTCTCGTGATCCACATCACCGCCCACAGCTTCGTCAATTGCGCGTACAAGCAGCTTGGCGACGCCGTCGATCTTGGCGGCGTGGACAGTAGACGAGGTGTCACTGAGATTCATCGCCTGTGCGATTTCGCAGACGACAGGCGTCTCACTCACGAGGCTTCCGAGTCTCTCGTGTAGTCGCTCCTGCAACCGCGCAGAACTGTAGGGGGCGGTGTAGGCGGAGTACCGCATCGTGTCAAATGCTTCCTGAAGGTTCGGCTGCAAGGCGTTTATCTTACCTTCCAGCTCCTTGCGTCGAGCAAGTCGCTCCTTCTTCCGTATCTCACGAGGGCTCAGACGTGGACTCCGATCAACCTTACTCTCTGCGTTGTCATCGTCTTCTCCATCGCCAGACTCGTCCTCCTCCTCTTCCTCTCCATCTTCTTCGTTCTCATCTTCATTCTCGTCTTCGTCTTCCACGTCCTCGCTCTCCTTCAATTCCTGCGTTAATCGCCCGATCTGCGTCTGCTGCGCTTCATCCGCCATCTTGCACAGCTCGCCAAGTGTTTCCAAGCGCCAATTCCATTCCTGCGTAAGATGCGAGCGCCCTTTCTCGGCTTCTTGCTGCCTACCAGCTTCCGTACTCTGCTCCTCCGTGCCATTCTGCTCTGGTAAAACTGCGTCATTACTCTGGTCTACACCCTCCGAATCGCCAACATCCACAGCGTGTTCCTGCTTGGCCTCGTCTGCCACGGTGACTGGCAATTCAACGGGCGTGAGGGCTCGCAAAACCCCTTGGGCTCGCTCGTAAAGCGCGTGACAGCCATTCACGAAACTTGGGCTGAAGTAGACGTCACCGAACTCGGTCGATGCGTTCTGCCCGTAAAACCTCGTCAGCTCTTCTCGTAGACCCAATTCACTGAAGACAACCGCTTCAGAAGGGCTCACACCGTCGAGGATTTCATCCACCAGATTCGCCACGAAGAAGTGACTCTCACGCTGCTCCACGCGCGTAAGTTGCGCTTCCCGACGTCTCCACGCTGCAAAGTTGTCTTGTGCAACGCAA
Source organism: Phytophthora crassamura (assembly GCA_033557995.1). Lineage (NCBI taxonomy): Eukaryota > Oomycota > Peronosporomycetes > Peronosporales > Peronosporaceae > Phytophthora > Phytophthora crassamura. The sequence goes on from JAUCED010000018.1 coordinate 1,604,698, forward strand.
CGCAGTCGCACTTCGACTGGTAACTCCTGTCCGCCGTCTACTTCGCCACCGAAGCAAATGCGAGGCTGAGGGTCAGCGTCCAGCAGCCACTTCTCCAGGAAAACGCCGGACCGGGACGACTCGAACGTGAACACAAACTGCTGCATCTCTCCGGGCAGTAACGTGCCTCCCAGCTTCGAGACCGATGTCGTCGTCGAGCGCTCGAGTTCCTGCTCCTCTCGTCTACTTCGGCGTCCACGCAGACAGCTCGTCAGCTCCGCCTTGTCGTCTTCGAAAGGCGCGCGCCACCACTGGTAGTGGACACTTGTGGTGCCGTCATTAGTGATCGACAGCGAACGCTGCTCTTGCTCGCCTACCGGCGTGTAGAAGCTCAAGCGAAGAGGCTCCGCGTCGCTGCTTTCCGTGGTCGAGATCGGTTCCTCTCCAGCTTCGGCAACGTGGACAATCCTCAAACTTGGGCCTATGAACTGGTTCGTTGTTAGCCTCGTCTTGGGGGAACTCGGGCTTGCGTAGGACCGCAGTCGACGTCGGCGTGAAGCTTCCTCCGTTCCTTCCGAGTACATTCGTACAGACCCTTCGTCGTCATCTTCAGGGCGGCTCTGCTGCGTGGTGCCCGATGCCCAAGCAAACAAATCGGACGTCCCGACGGCTAAATGGCTGCTGGCACTGCGCTCCACTTGATGAGGTTGTAGCACTTGCAGCTGCTTGCGAAGACGCCACTTCTTGCGCGCTAACAGCTCCAGCGAGCGTCTTTCGAGCTTGGACATGGGCCTCGAAGCCTCGTGCTCGCGGTCTTGCTGGTTATCGTAATAGTCGAGTGGCCGTCGGACGCTTGGACCGAGCTTCGTGCTCTCATGGATGGGGCAGAAGAGGCCGCTGAAGATGTTGCCGACGGGGACATACCGCGTGCCCTCGTTCCTCAAGCTCACGAGCCAGATATCGCCGCCCACCTTGTCACTCAACGGCCTCGCCTTTTGCAGCGCGTCGTACATCTCCCGCTGCTCCCGATACGCCGCCGCGCGACTCATGACCAGCTCTTGCGGCGCCTTGCCGAGTCGTCGAGCAGCGCGCGCTTTGAACGTCTCCCAGTCCTGATTCATCTGTCGCCACTTGCGGAGCGCGTTCTGCTGCCGCTGCTGGGCCACGCGTTCGTGAATCGGCAGGGCGTTCAGCCACTTGCGATGCGCCACCGCCTCGTCTCGACGCTTCCGAGCGTCCCTTTCCAGCTCTTGCTGCATGAGCTTCCGCATGGCTGCATCCTCCCCGGCCTCACTCGCCGTCCCTTCAATCTGGAGGCGATTCATCGACTTTCGCTTCATCGACGCCTGCATGTGATGCGGAGACGTGACCGCCGCGCGCAGCTCCGAGGCGCTGGGATGGCCGCGTTGTTCCGCTAAGAAATGGTCGAACCGCTCGACGTCTTCGACGCCTCCAAGCGCTGCGTACGAAGCGAGTTTGCCGGATCGAACGTCCCGTGAGTGATGCTGGTTCACGACGGTGGCGGTGTCGCCATGGCTTGCTGCAGGCGTGACCTGGGTCGGGTCATCGGTGACGGTCCTTGCCACGATGATCGTTCGTGTCTTCCGCCCGCTCGATCCCGTGCTGTTGGCTGTCGAGGGTTTCCCACTCGACGACGCGAGACTCGCCCTGGACGCGCACTCGTTCATCGCGATCTGCTTCTCGTTCGGCGTTAAAGCGTCGGCGGCGGTTGACAAACGTCGCGGATCTTCCAAAAGATGACTTGGCCGGAGGGGCTGCCGCTCTGGGACGCCATCTACAAGGGAGACGTGGTGGCAGCTCAGAAGCTGCTCGTGACGACGGCTGGAGCTGCGCAGGTGAACGCTCCACACGGGGTGAGAATCAATCGTTCAACAGTATCAAGTCAGCACTTCCTAACATGACGCAGCTGTGGCAGCAGACAAGCGTGCACGTTGCAGTGCAGCACGGCCACCTCAAACTGCTCCAGCATTTGCTTTTCACGGGCGCCGACGTCAACGCCCGGACGGTAGGAAGTCCATCGCACCGTATCCTTCCCTACACCACTGACACCAACCAGTCCGTACAGATTAACGGCACGACGCCACTCCATCTCGCCGTGGAGATCAACCGCCGAGACATCGTGCAGGACTTGCTGCTTGCAGGCGCCAGGCCGCTACTACGCAACGTAATTGCCGCTCATTTCAACACTAAGCAGCTTGCTCACGCCTCACCTTTTCCGTTCTTGTACTTCTTGCTAGTACACCGGCCAGACTCCTCTGCAGTTGGCCGTGCGTCGTGGACTCAAACCCCTTGCGATGCTCCTCCGCCAAGCCGTCGACAGCCAGCAAACCGTTGCTAGTCTCGAAGCTGCCGCTCTCCAGAACACACAGCGTCGCTAGTCGCCCACCGCAGGGCGCCCTTCGCTACTACACACATAACACCCAGCAAGTGAGGACAAAGGCGTCGACCGTCTTGCTCGATCATGCATTGTGTTTGGTTCAACTGCCTCTGAACAACCATCCACGTTCCGTAACAAATACAATCGACCTCTTGCCTGCTTGGCAAACGCTCCTGCTCTTTAGCGGTGGTGCTGCAGCGAGAAGTCGTACATGACGTCCACAAAGTAGTCGCTTGTCGAGTCGTCGCTGTCGTACAAGTCCAGAAAGCGAATCTGCCGCGCCGGAGACGACTCCGACAAGGAACTGCACGCGTAGTCGTCCACGAAATCGTACTCCATCATCAACGCACGGTCTTCACTGGAGCTGCAGCTAGTCGACGCGTCGTCCGCGTCTTCCACGTCTGACTTCCTGCTGGCCTCAGCCACCGCCTTTGCCTCAGCACTGCGTTGACGCTCGAGCCGTCGCGCGTCCGCTTCCGCCAACTCCGCTTCGATCTCGTGACGATAGTATTGACGCAGCTCGTGCAGCGAGTCGAACGGAATGGTCCCGAGGAAAGACCTGTCCATGGCCAGCCGGATCAACGTATCACACACGCACTCGTCGCGATTGAGCAGGCCGGAGCGATAGGGCGCCGTGAGCTCCTGCAGCGTCTCGTGCGAGACTTTGAACATCTCGTACACGTCGAGCGCGTCGTCGCACGCCAGGATGCGAGGCTGGTTGAGCTTGAGCAGCACCAGCCCCACGCGTAGCAGCACGTGGCTGCCTTCACAGAAGAACACGTCCCAGATCCGCATCACGGGCTCAAACGGCAGCGTATTCAGGAACAGACACAAGAACCACTTGAGCGTGAACGGCTCAAAGTCCACGCCGAGCATCTGCAGGTGGTTCGCCAGCACTGGCAGCTTCTGAGTCACTAGATCCGAGAAGACGCGCTGATCCGCGCGGCTTCCAGTCATCGTGTTGGTATGATACCGCGGCGTGAGCTCCTCCACGATGGCCGCGAGTACCCAGAAGGCCTCCTCCTCGCCCATCTGCTGCAGCAGCACTGCAGCTAAGAAGTTCATGCTCTGACAGTAACCCACCGCCGGGTTACGTAGTGAATAGGCCTGTAGTACACGTCGTAACTCCCCAAAGTTGTCTCCTTCACTGAACTCGTGCGACTCGCGCAGCGAGTTCCGCAGCGACGACGGGAAGGTCCTGGGCAGGTCCTTCTCGATGTCCATCTCGGCACACTTGCTTAAAGTATGCAGCCGATGCAGCAGCGCCGCGTATGGCTCCTTGGCCGAGCGTCGTAGCTCCGCCGCGCCGCTGCACATCCACCAGACTTGGCCGCGTAGACAAGGCGGCACGCCGGCCTTCAGCAGCGCGTCGAACTGACGCGAATGCAGCATGAGCTCCGCCGCACTGGCGAACGTGGAGAAGGCCGTCTTGACCGTCGTGGGGCCGCTCTTGGGCTTGGGCTCCTCCGTGAAGCGCTTCTGGTTCTCGCGCCACTTCTGACACACGCGCTCGGCCGCCCAGTCGCGCGCGGCGAAGCGCTCGCCCCATTTGTGGAGTCTGAGAAGGTACAGGCCTTGCGTCGTGTCCAGTTCAGCCTCGCTCTGCTGCTGTGTGTCTACCAGGCACTGCAGGACTTGACGCTCGCAGTGACAGGCCAGTTCAAGGCGAGTGGTGGAGGGAGTGGAGACTTCATCCTCGGACTTGTGGGCTGCGGAGGTTAGACGAAAGCGGCGTCGCGGACGGAAGCAGGACAGGTGGCGCCCGTGCACACACGGCGGAGGCGCAGAGCCGGATGCTTCCTTCGGCGCCATTTCTTGTCTTCAGTTTTATTAGAACTTGTTCTTTTCTCGAAAAGTGAAAATAGAAGGAAAATTACTAAATATCGACAAAATTTGTGTTTTTTGCAAAAAGCTGCAAAACTCCTTCTTCAGATCGTTGCACAGGATGTTAAGGCTACCTGCGCTAGCTGTGCGGGCTGCTCGCCCGCTCTCGCGCGCCCTGCACGCCTCGGCCCCTTCTTCCTTCCTCGTGCGCTCGCTGGATGACGTGCGCCAGAGCAACCGCGTGATCACCAGCGACGATGGCGCCCTCGAGACGCGGTACGACGCTTCTGCCCTTGTTCTTGATGCTGTCGAATAATGGCTGACCTTTGATTAAACCGCTTGATGATTGCGTCCTTTTCGACAGCCGCTACCTAGTGCGCAATGATGAGTGCGGCTTCTCGCTGCAGCACGAGGTGCTCAAGAAGGGCGCGCCCGTGCGTCTCGAGTTCCAGAACCATGTGTACGCGCTGCTGGTGACCAAGGGCCACGGCCGCGTGCGGCTGCTGGACGTGGGTGAGGGTCAGACGCAGGACGTGGCGGAGGGCTCGCTCGTGGCGCTCACCGCCGCTGAGGCCGTGGAGATCGAGGCCGAGTCGGACGAGCTGCACGCCGTGAGCGTCATGAACCCGCCGATCTACGGCGTCGAGAAGCGCAACGATGCGACGGGCGTCTTCCCCGCCGTGGATCCGGATGGAGAGGCCCTCGAGAGCTTCGGCTTGTCCAAGGTTAACCGCCTTTTCTCGGCGCCCGAGTCACTCAAGGGCGGCAGCGCCCCCATGAAAGACGACCCGCTTTTCTAAGGGGAATCCGAGGTGAGAGATGATAAAAACCGATGGAAAATCTCATCACTTATGACCACAATACATGGCTAATTGCTACCAGATGCAAGTGTCGGGCAGACGGGCGAACGTGAGATTTGGCTTTATCGTTTTAATTTTGTGGTCCCTGCTGCAGGAACCGCGGCAATGCGGCGTTTTGCTGTCTGAAGAGCGGATTGGGTCTCAAGACCACAAGAGGTTGTGCACGATGACTGAAGGATCAATGAAATCACGGCAATCGACGCCGTTTACTTGTTCTCTCACTCTCTGTGTGGTGTCACTCATCTTTTGCTCATTACGCCAGTTATCTTTGAGTGCTGGCCATGAACACTAATAACACTCTGGCATACTCTTACAAGACGCACCAAAGAGCTAACCTGAGGCACAGTAATGTGCACATCTGGGTTGATCGAAAACAACGGTATGAGGTAAACGGCTACTAAAACACACCAACCGGAAAAAAGGATCAGAACACTTTATCGTGAAAAGATCGCAGCATCTTCTTTCTTTGCAACAGGTCTCCATCCACTTGACGTACATGTAGTTTCATCTCCTCGAGAGAACCACGCTCGCAGCCTAAGCATTCCAGCGGACGCTAATTGTGTAAAGTTCATCAAAGCGCTTTGCGAACCCACCGAAAACCACATTCATAAGACGGTAGTTGCCCTGTATTCACTTCGTAAAAATCCTCGGGCGTCGTCCATTTCTCCGGGATCAAGTATGCGTATTTCCCTTCTGGTCGCGACGGTTGCCATCACTCTCCTCGGAAGTGGCAATGTGCAGTCTGCAAATACGCCTCCGCACCAACACCAACGTCTCAGATCGGAGGGTGACGTCGTCGTTCGCTGGTCGATTGCTCCTTGCAACGGGAGGAGCGAAGGCGAACAATTCTCGCCTGCTCAAGACGCCAATTGAAGATGAGAACGAGGACGAGGAAGAAGCGGAGGAGGAACGAGGTTTTACTGACTTTGTGGCAAGACACCAGCTCATGACAAGATCTGCACCTTTAACCTCACGCCAAAGAGTCTGGACAACGCATCTCGAATTTCAACAATAACGTCTCGACCTCCTGACGTTGCGGACTTCTCCCTGCAGCCCGCAAAAGCACAACAACTAATCTTTCTCCTGCTTCTACTAGAAATCTTTGACTGTAGATGCTGATGACTGCAGCTAGGCTGGGCCAAGTATGATCAAGCAAGACACAATCCGCGCCGTTTACTCCCTTGTTACTCTGTAGTCGCTGGCTGCGCGGTTGTCTATCTACACAAACATTTCCCCTACGGCATCTCGGGATGCAATGCATCGTAGAGGAAGTCCACCGCCTGCGTGTACGTGGTGGGGTCGCGTTCGTCGTAATGCTCTCCTTCAACGTGCAGGATCTTGGACGGACCTGCGTACTTGCTGCACAGCTCGGCGCTCTGTTCCTTGGGCACGTACCGGTCGTTGCTTGCCGCTACGAAAAGCGCTGGGGCATAACAGAGCTCGACAAAGTCCACCGGACGCAGCAACTCAATGTCGACTTCCGTGCGCTTGCGAACGCTCTTGTTAATCGCGCTCATGGCCACCTTCATCACGGCCTTGGGCACAGGAAACCCTTCCTGCTGCATTTCACGCAGCAGTCCTTCATTCACCTCTTTCATGGACGCGTACCCGCTGTCCAGCACCACAGCACGAATGGGCTTGAGCGGGTTATACGTCTGCTGCGGCGTCCGCAGCGTATGCGGCAGCGTCTGCAGCTTGGCCTGCATCTTCTTGTCCGCCGCGCCGGCCGCACGGACCGCGAGGTTCGTCACCACCGGGAACGCCCCCATGCTGTGCGCGTAGAGGCAAATGTCCGACACCGACGCATCCTTCTCGACGCTCTGCAGCACGGCGAACAGGTCCAGCGCCTCGTTCCAGCCCATGGTAACGTACACGCCGTCCGAGAGCCCAGAGCCGCTGCAGTCGAAGGCCAGCACGGAGAAGCCACGCCGCAGTGCCGCGTCACGCAGGCGCAGCGCGTCCAGCCGCGAGCCGATGTTGGAGTGCAGGTAGATGAGGCAGGGTGTGACGGCAGGCTTGCCACTGCCGGGCGCGAAGAGCTGCCAGTGCGAGCAGCAAACTCGCAGACCGCGATCGTTGCGCACGTCAAAGTCTTTACGACGCGCCTCCGTCACGTCGGTCTGCGTCGGGTCCACGGAGAGCTCGGCCACCGAGAAGCGCTCGTCTCCGAGCTCGTACACGTCGTAGAGCGCGCGCTTGGGGCGGATCACCAGCTGCACTATGTCGCGGTAGCCCTTGCCCAGCAGCTGCTTGACGCTGGCGTCGCCCGTGCCGCCCAAGCGCTTGAGCTCGGCCTCCAGCTCGCCCTCGGCGAAGATCTCCATCTCGCTCGACACGCCATTGCCCATGATAGCTACTAACAGGAGGGGGTTGAGTATACGCTGCTGGAAGAGTCCAGGAATGCGGAAATGAGACCGCGGACTTGCCGTTGCGGTTGACAGGTGTGGGACCGTCGAAACCCTGTTGAAACGGATCTGCCGATCAGGTTAATCTATTTAAACGGGGTTTGGATGACGAAAGGTGTTCGGAGACACGTCGTAAACTCCCGTCATGTTGGCTGCGGACGTGAGGACATAGTTGGATGTTGCTTCAACTGGAGGACAATGGAATACGCTGGTACATGTACATGTACATTGGCTGGTCGCCTTAGTGCCGCCATAACCAAAAAGCAAGGGGCAGGGCTGTTTGGACTACTATCTACTGCGTTCGATGGCGGCCAGACCACTCAGAGAGAGAGGCAGACTGATCTATTTGGTCTTATAGACGACTAGAGGTCTGGTATTTCCTAAGTCTGGTTAGCAACGGCGGCGCCTGCTTCAGGTCCAGTGGTTGTACGGGACTTGTCACCTGTGATGACCTCTCCTTGGGCCGGTGCTCCAGCATTTGCTGGCATATTAGCAGCCTGGTCCCTTGTATTTGTTTTTCCGGATTTCTCCGTTCTCGTTTACCTATTGCTCGCAGTTGCCGCATCCCTGTTGCCCAGAACACGTCTGCACTTGAGTCCCTTGTGACTTCCTCATGCTTGAACACGACTCCATTTCGGTGAATCCACAGCGTTGTCACGCAGACAGTACTGAGAATTCTCCATATCCTCTTCCACTCGGTGCTGTATGCTCGTTCAGCATCCGGGTATGCCGCCCTGAATCTCGCTGTGATGTTACTTGAGATGGGTGGTGCCTTCCTCGCTGCGCAGTATCCGATGAAGTGGTCAATGTTTTCTGGTCTCCAGCTCTGTCCAGTCCAATGCTGTATTAGCTTGAGCCAGCATTTAGCGGCGCACGGGCAGCTCCAGAAAATATGCTCCATCGTTTCCTTTGTGGTTTTGCACTCCTTCAGTTTGCGGCAGCTGTTGTCGTTGACTCTGTCCGCATGATACAAGTTGAGCTGTCGTACTGCTATCCGGTACGCTACCCAGACTTGGTACTCGGTGAGCTCGTTGTTGTGCGCCCAGAGTAGCGTTGGGGTTTGCGTCATGACTCCTGTCTGCCAGGTACTGGTTGTCGCGACCTTGCTGAGCCCCTCAATCTGTTTGGCGAGTTGTCTAGTTCCCGCTTGTACTTGTTAAACGGTTGCTGTTTAATCGCCTTCAGTACGTGTTTGTTTGCGACGTTCTCCGTCACTGTCCACGCGAATCGATGGCACCTCGGATGCGCATAGAAGACGAGTCCTCCTACATGTTAGTGCTTCATAAGTTTCTTTTTGTCTTGACAAGTCTCTTCCGTTTCTGATGATGTGTCCTTGATGCTCCAATGCACACCGTCAGTCTGTTGTTCGAGCTCAATCATCTGCTTTCCTCCCGTATCCGATTGGCTCGCGATCCCTTTACGTTTCCCCTTACATCCACCTTCCAAGTGTAACTTTCTTGCAGTGACGGCGGGTGCCGCATCCGAATTACATCTCCTACTCGCAGCGTTGCGCCTTCCTCTAGAGTTGGCGCATGCATGAGTATCGCTATGCCCAGCGTTGAAGTTTGGATTGCCCGTGGCTCGCTTCACCTGTCTTCGGTATTCTGAAGGAATATGTGGTGCGTTCAGTTCTAGAGATCTGTAGGTCTTCTATCGCGCAAGGTTTTAACCTGTGGGATTTGAGCGCTGTCAGCATCCGTCCCTCCTTATCTCGGATCCACGGATTCCCCACCCACGTGAACGTTGGCCAGAACTGCTGATGTTCCTCTATCATCATCTGGCGAGGTTCACTTATTTCCTGCTGCAGTTCCAACAACCAGAGGTCTCCAACTGTCGAGTTCATTGCCTCGTCAGCCGCTCGCTCGAGTTCCTGACTGTGTTGCAGCATTTCTTCTGCGTCCAGCCCTTGAGGAGGTTGCTCCCATTCTCCTACAAGCTGTTGGAGTTCCTCCCCGGTGTCTGCCACTTTCGAGGTTGCCCTCTACTTCTCTCTGACTTCGGGGACACTGCTAGTGTCCACTCCTGTCTTTCCCCTCTGAACATCCACGCTTTCCACGCTGCGTAATAGAGATCCTTTCTTTGGATGAGCCACAGGATCTTGTGTTTCATCATTTGCGTCTTACATGCCAGCGGAATGGAGCTAGTCCACTCCCCCAGCCTGTTTCGGCGCATACACCAGAACCCGGGTTCATTTTGTGCTTGGTGGCTTCCGTGCTTGTGGAATGCTTCCACAATAATTGCTTCTGCATGTTACCGAGTTGTTTTGCTGCCCAGGCCGGCAAGTTGAATGCCGCTGCCGTGAAGAGCAACGAAGGCAGCACAATGACATTGAGCAGGGTTGCTCGGTTGTCCACACTGGTTGCCAGTTGGGTGGCCGTTGCTAATCGTCTTTGAACTGCTCTGATCCTGTTGGCCCAGTTGATGTCCGTTAGCGCTCCAGTCCCTACTGCGTATCCCAAATACCGTACCGTATCTCCGTGTGTGAGTACCGGAATCCCTTCGGACGTGCCTCGGTTGACTGCCGTATTTAGAAATATGATATGGCTCTTAGTTGCAGACCGGAGATTTGACCAAATTGCTCCACTAGTTCCATGACCCTAGGGAGCTGATTCGATTGTTGCAGAAATACTGTCGAGTCGTCGACAAAGGCTGAGAATTTATGCCTTTCCCCTTCTCCTCCCGGCACTTGTACCCCTTGAGTCTGTTGGTCCTGTCGAATCGCTAGGGCAAGAACTTCTGCGGCTAGAATGAATAGTAGCGGGCATCCCTGACGGATGCCCGTTACGACATCAAGCGGTTCCGATAGCTCACCATTCACCAGGAACTTACTGTTGTGCCTTCATGCAGCTTTCGTATCATCGCCACAAACTCCGGCGAGAATCCAAACTTAATCAGCGCTAGGAAGAGAAACTCTCTTGACACCGTGTCATAGGCCTTCCGAAAGTCTAGCAGGAGAATGAGTCTGCTGAGTCCAGTTGCCAATTCCGGTTCATGATTTGCTGTTGCGAGCATGGCAAGCATCATCATTACTGACTTCATCATTTGACGCCCGTGTACAAACCCTTGTTGTGAGTCTCCGATCGGAGTCCCTAACAAAGTCTGCATACGAATTGCGATAATTTTTGTGTATACCTTGTAGCCCGTCTGTAGTAACGAGATAGGTCTGAAATCCATTGCATCGGTGGAATCACCCTTTTCAGTAGCAGGATGATCAATCCCTCTAGGAATGATGCTGGTGGCTGAGCTCCTTTCAGCAGTTCATTCCCTATTGCCACCATTGCTGGGATGAGTAAGGGCTGAAAGTCTTTGAAGAAATCGTTGTTAATTCCATCGGGACCCGCTACCTTGTGCCTGTTGAGGGCTGCTATGGCTGCTATAACTTCGTCCTCTGATATTTCCCGCATGAGCTCCATGTTCTGAGCTGACGAGATTCTTCTTGAATGAGGAATGTGCACGAACTTGTCGAATTGTTGTTCGAGGTTCTCTGGCTGCACATCATTGTGTACGACGCCTAGTACCGGTTGCCATTCGGACTTGAATTTGTCCGCGGTGTTCATTCCTCGTACAAACGGCTGTCGATTGATGTGCACTATCTCCGTGATTGATTATTCTCTCTCCCAGTTTGAGACCCGTTTGTAGCTCCACCTCAATTGATCCATGGTCCGCTCTAATTTTTGCCCCATTCTCACTAACATCTTCTCTTGCAGATCATCTGCGTTGACTTGCAGGAGATCTCTCCGTGTGACTAGGTGCGCTCGGTCTTGCGCGTTTAGTCTGTGTCGGACTGCTTTCCTATGCTTAACTTCCTCGGCCGCGACTCGTTGAATGCATTCTCCGCATGTGTGCACAGTGCTATCCCACATTGTTACCGACGAATCTTTCCCGACTCCTGCCTCTATCAGTTCGTTCATCATCTGCACCTGCACTCTGTCTGGGTTGGCCGACCGGATAGGGTAGACTGCACCTCGTCTCCTGCGCCTGTTGCTCTTGCTGTACCCTCCTCGTTGTAGATGCAAACGAACACTTTGATGATCCGATGCCCCTAACGGCTCCCGTACTTCGACTAATTGAACTTGAGCTGTCCATCCTGCCGAAACGTAAAACCTGTATATCCGGCTGGTTGCATCCGGTCCCCAGTAAGTGTAATATTCTATCGCCTCGGGTACTACTGGGTCCTCATCTCCTGGCTGTGCCAATGTTCTGGCATCCTCCATGCCCAATGTTTCCAATAGTAGCTGTAAAGCGATGCTCTCTGGTCTGGCTGATCGCGTTCCTCCCATTCGATCGAGTAGCGGACTCTGGACGCTATTAAAGTCTCCTGCGATCAATATCTCTGTCTCTGGCCAATTCCATTCTGCTAATCCGGCAAAGAAGTCTTCTCTGTCGGATTGTTGGTTCGGCGCGTACAGATTCATCAGGATCGTGTTGGCCATTTTGACTGCTATGCAGCGGTTTGACCATCTTTCCTCTTCCCATGTCACGACCGTGGCTGCCACTGCAGGATTGAGGAGAATCGCTACTCCTCCTGTCTTTTGGTTGTGCACGCTCCAATATGATAGTCTCGGCCCGCCTTTCTTCTTGTGTTTGCCCCAGACCCGTTTCCAGTCTTCTTCCAATTGGTCTGCTTCCGCCTGCGTGGATACGTGTATTTCTTGAATAATCCACGCGGATGGTCGTTCCAGTACTGGTGTCCTTCGCCGAGCACCCATCCACTTTCGTCTGCTCTCCGCTGTGAAGCCTCGTACATTTTGCGTCTCTATTCGCTCCGTTGCTTTCTTTTTCTTGTTTTCCTGTTTGTTCCATCTACTTGTCCTTTGCTCAAGTAAACCTGCCGCCCGTAGGCGTCCCCTGCGACTTCATCTGCTGTTGTTGATGAAGTTGCGTTGAGTAGCACGCGGCTACCCATCATACGCTTCGCCGCACTCCATTGCCCCGTGCTGGAGGGCCGCGGAGAAGAACGCCGACACCGCGCTCCAATCCACTGCTTGTGAAGCCGCCGTGTACACCTTGTTGTATGCCTCGTTCGATTGCAGCGCGTCTAAGTGCCTGGTCAGTCTTGTCAGGGCTCCGTATTCTGCCTCGTCTTCCCGCCCTGTGAGGGCCCTGATCTCCTTTTCGTAGAGGAGAGCGCACATGATGTGGTTTGCTAACTTCTTCTTGTTCGTCACATCACACAGTTTCAGGATTTTATCGTCTCCGTACTTACGAGCCCTAAGCTTAAGCCAATCTTCCCTCCCGTCCACTTGCGGGGCATACGAGTTGGGGTGCGGCCTGGTGAACTTCGCCATCCAGTCATCCATCCAATTTTGGGTGCTCGTGTCACTCGATGCACTTCTGTACGCCAATAGTCCTGCGTATAAACACTCGCGTCGCCACGTGCTTGTCCACGCTTCCAATACTTTCTCGTTCAGCGTCCTTAACAACTCGTCCGGGTACGTGAATTGTTGGAGGACTCCCATGAGTTGTCCCGCTTCTATCTGCGCTGTTGTCATCCACTCGAGACTGCTTCCGTGCTGCGGAAAGGCAGTTTGTGCCAAGGTTGGCCACAGACTGCCTAGTTGTTGCCACTGAGATGACCAGGCTTCCCGCTTTAGTTGAGGTTTTTCGAGCGGACCCGTTTCCGGCGAGTCGAACATCGTGGTTACTGGCCATATCTACATGGGCTAGCTTCGTTCGCATTTGTTGCCTGATCAGCTCAGCCTCCGCTGGTGTTGTGGAATGGGGACGCTTCTGCAGCCCGTCAACGCTGCGCATCAGTTGCGTCTGTCGGAATTGCACCTCCTGTTGACTAGCCAGGCTGGTTTGAGTCGATGGTTAATATGATGAGTCCGAGTCTGGCTCAACCTCACTTTCCTGGGTCCCCCTAGGAGTCTTCTTATCTTGATCTACGCGCACAAGTGTTTGCTGCCATTGCTTGAGGACTGGCAGCGATATTTGATACCTTTGCATCAGTTGTTTCACCTCTGCATCTGCTTCACTGTCAATGTTGACGTGAAGTAGCTGCTTCCTTTCTTGGTACGGTAGTTGCGTTGCCGTGTTGACTAGGAAAGTTAGCAATTCCTGGTACCGCTCGGGTTCCGCCTCATCTAAGATCAGGTGGATCTCGCATTTGAGATCGTGAGGAATTGTCATCCCCGGAGCCTCTTTCTCAGGTCGCCGATATTTCCATCCCATTTATCTGGCTCCCATATATCTAGCGACGCTAAGGCGACAGCTCCTGTCGACAACTTGCTTTCCTCCATTGAACCTGTCCTGTGCTTACTGCTTGAAGGAATGGGGACCTTTTCTTCCAAGGTCCAGGCTCGCGTCTGTACTTTCAGTCGGCTCAGCCGTGTGAACTACGGCTGAGTAGTGGTTGCCCCAGTAGCGCACCACCAGAGGGGTCCCTCCTGGTTTCATCTTGTCTGCTCGGATTTCTGCTAGACACTTGGTCAGGTGCAGCGGGACTTGTTCCCCTGTTTGAATTTTTTCCTGCCTTTGGTTGCTGTTCCAGGCCGATACTTGGAGCAGTACCAGAGGTGCTTGTTGTCCGTATTGTATGCCAGTACGTAGATTGTCCGTTGCAGGAAGTTCGCTGCTGTGGCCATGAGTTCACTGCTTCCCCAATTGTACGTCATCACTGCTGTCTGCCTGCGCGATGGGGTTTCCGCATATTCCTCTAAGTACCAACGGAACTGTTTGCTCGAGTCGTGAGCATCCATCCCTTCCCATCCTCGGCCTACATTAATTAGTGTCGCCTTCCTCGTAAAGTGGTCAAACTGGTCCGTCATTTGCAACTGGGCTGTCCATCGAATGCCTCGCTTCAGCGCTGATGTCATTACTTCCAAATGCTTGTCTTCTTCTTCGAAGCTGTGATCTGCCAGTGCTTGGACCAGGTCATCGCCATGCAGTTGCCTGAGGCCGGCGTTGGCACTGATCTCAGTCCTAGCTCCGTGTAAACTGTCTCAAAGTCGCGGATGACTCCTCCTGATGAAACCCCTAGCGGTAGCGCTGCTGCATGCTGCTGGGCCAATTCCGCCACTTGTGCCTCCAGCGCCTTCTTTCTCGTTGCTTGAGCGTCACGAGTTGAGGAATATCGGGCGCTTTGGGCGGCTTCGCTCGGACTAAATGGAGTTTGGCCTTGTCGAACGCCGAAATTTGTTTCCGCTCATGGTTGTCCGATTCATCGCCGGAGGAGATGTCAATGGCGAGTGGATATGATGACTTTTCCTCTGTCTTGCCTTCTTCTTTCTCGTCAGAGTCCTCGTCATCCACTAGCTCAGCATACCGAGTCGATAGCTGTACGCCCTTCTGCTAGAGAGCTGCCGAATGCGCATATAGCGTTCTTCCTTTGTTCATCGGAGTCGCTATCCAAGGTTCTGTCGGTTCAGGTTCGACTTGCGGTTCGCTTGCTCGTCCTGGTCCGCGTAGTACCTTCGTTGCTGGTCTTATTGCCGTCTTACTCTTCGGTCTCATCGGCGTGCGTGTGCCCTCCCGTTCCTGCGGGGCTGACTGCCTGTGCTGTTTTGATATCCGCTTCGGCTTGTAGTTGCAATCTCTCTGCTGCACTTTTCTTGATCTCGTCCATGCTGGCGAACAGGGCTGCCATGTCTTCCAACCCAGCTACTTCCTGGTCTGTTGTCACTCGGCTCCCTGGTCCTTGCAGCGCTTCGTCCGTGTATCTGCATTTTGCCATTGGGTGCCCTAGCGTGCCACACTTGAGGCACTGCAGCCGCTGACGCACATACGGATGTTTCAGCACTAAAGGTCTGCCAAACCAAATCAACCGCACTATTCCACGTAGATACTCCGGGCATTTCGCCGACTTTAGCGTGAGCCGCCACACTGTAGAGGTTCTCGAATTGGGAGTGCATGTGTCCATGTCTTCGAATTCAAAGTCCGTTTCCAAATGAAGTTGCAAGTACGCGGTAAGGCGCCCAACATCCGTGAATCTGGTCACGTTGTTGATTTCCACCGTATACTCTCTTTGTTCCGCTCGCCTAATGCCATCCCGCCCCAATTGCCTCGCCCAGACGTTGCCTGTGTCCGGCTGATGCGCGTTGACTACTCGATACATCGTTCGTACGTAGGGAATCTGCCATTGTTCGTACTTCTTCGCCGTCCCACTATCGAAAAAGAAGAACAGGTGGATGGTCCTGGTTACGAAATTGTAGCTGACCGTCTTTGCCATGTTGAGCATGCCTTATAGTTCTTGAACGTTTACCTTGGCCTCTACTCCAGCCGCCAGAATGTCTTCAATGATGTACCGCGTCTGCCGCCTGGCTGGATGCGCTGAGACTCGACTGTGCAGTTAAATTATCAATTCTCCTTCCACCTGCTTCTGAATCGTGCTGTAGAATCGGATCCGTTCTTTGGAGCCCAGCACACTACTGAGAAATTCTGGCAGTTTCCTGCACACAATAGTGCCGTTGGCGATGCCGGAGATAACTTTCCATTCTTCTGGTGTGGCCTCCCGCAGTCTTTGTCCCCACGCTGTCGCTGCCGGTTTTTCACAGACCGCTCGCAGAAGATTGCGATCTTCTGGCGTAAAGATCGCTGGGTTGAACATATAGTGGAGGTAGCCGTCTGTGTGATCTTGCTGTTGCTCTGCTCCTTGCTGTTCTGATCTGCCACTCTTCACCTTGGCCACCCACTGATTCAGTGGTGGTGACCGTTCCCACAGCATGTGGCTGATGTGTTTGTGCATCAGGCCTTAGAACGTCCATTTGGAGTTGTACAGGTCTTGGATGATCCATACGAGCAATTTCTCCCAGTCCACGTACTACCACCGATTTCTCCTTGAAGAGCCGTCCTAACAGAACCTTCTCATCCCCTCGTAACTAGGGAAACCTCTTTTTCCCGGCGGAACCTTGTCTTCATCAATGCCTACTGTTTCGTGCGCTACAGCAAACAGTGCCGCTACCGTTGATAGCCATTCCTCCCCTAGGGGCGCCTCTGGTTCCGCCACCATTGCGGCCATCACTGCGCTGTACATCTCCTCAAGGCTGACTTCTCTGGACGGAGGCTCTATACTCGTGCTTCCATCGGCCGGCTGTTGAGTAGCTGCCTCAGGGGCACTGCTGCTTGGCTGGACCTGGTTCTCTTTTTGTCCTTCGTCCGCCTCTTCCACCGCACGAGGTGTTGGAGTGACCGGACCTGCTGCAGTCAGCCCTGCTCCTTCCGAGGCTGTAGTCCGCGCCGCAAGACGCTCCCATTCGTCCGGCTGAGCATCCACTTCTCCAGTAAGACTGCTCCAATCCGACTGATGCGTCTCCTGCACGATTAAATCCTGAAAGCTTACCCCCAACGACTCTTCAGCGAAATCTTCCTTCTCCTGGTTTTCTTTTCTGGGTTTTGGCCTTCCGGCTTTTGCGTTCTTCCTGCAGCTCTCGTCCCAGCTACTGGCATCTGCTCCGTCCCTGTCCCTCGCTTCGTCTCTGTGGAGAGGGCGCTCCCGTCCCCTCCATCAGGAGGCGGTCGCGGTGGCGGCTTCATGCCCACTGTGGGGTCCGGTCTTCCTGGCTTCTTTAAAGCTTGGTCGCTATTAGACTCTGCCAAGGGTCGCTGATGTACCCACTGCGTCGCAGATTGGAGAGTGGCGGCCAGACCACTCATCATGGCGTCGATGTTCGGTCAGACCAGGGAGGGAGGATCCACTCGCTGGAGGTTTACGGGTGAGGTTTCTATCGACAGGGGTTCGACGCGTCTGAATTTTCACGAATGCTAGAGTCTGGAGAGGTGTTCCGTGCGATCTTACCCGTCGAAACCCAACAAAACCATTATTCGGGTCATCGGATAGAAAGATGGGCGATCTCACAAGAAAATCACTTGCCTGCGAGTAAATGTACGTGTCTACTGGACGAACAACCATGGCGATGTTGATCGCAACTACCAGTGTTGTGACCTTAGCGAGAAGCGTGTTTACCCAGCCGTAGCGCCAGTAGCCCGGTGGAGTGACCACATGTGTGAAAAATGCTGCTGCGTCTAGCAAAAGCATCGACCGGTTCTTACACTCAGGAGAAGCAGAGACGTAGGCATCAGCAGGTAGCCAAGAAAAAACAAAACGGAATCGCCTACAGTGGATACGAAGAACAAAACAAAAGTCAGCCGAACTGGCAACAACAAATACTTTGCGTAGACCAAGCACACACTGGATTGATCGATGTCAGCGGTGCCACGAAGCAGTTCCATCGCTCATAATTCACCGCAAGCGTGAGTCGTGCGATGGTGAAGTTAAGCGCCACAATCACTCCCAGCATCATCATCGACTGGAGCGCATACTCCGAGAGCAAGAAGTCTCGACACTGCGTCAGAGGGTCGGCACATGGCCTTGCTAACCGAAACGACGAGGTAAATCGTCGCAAGTAGCAGCAGTGACAGTGTTTCGCGGCGCGATAGCCAAGCCCGAGTGATTGACCAGCCCAGCGAGCCGAGAACCGAAACACCAAACAACGCCGCACTTGTAACGCTCTCGCCTACATCCTGCGCGATATCCAGGAACGCATCAACTTCACCGTGTAAGCTACGCTGGCGATAAAAGGCGATCTTTAAAAAACCCACTGACAGCGCTTTTGATTGCAAAGCTGCTTGGAACACGTAGCAAATTTTCTGTATCAATGAATACGAATGCAAAAACGAACACAATACTTCACAGTAAGAGAGAGTTACGCGCAGGAGTCGTCCCTTGCAATAAGGCCATTTACCACCGCAACATTGCGGCGCCATATGTAGCACTCCAGTATCCGTAGCACAGTCGCAGCGAGGTACAGTACAAACAGCCACTACGAAGAGAACATGACGGCGTTAGCAAGTTGCCTCACGCAGCGTGGCCGCAAAACGCAAACAAAACATTTGCATGGTGGCCGCAGCCCAAGGTCCTGGACGCCCAAATGCTCCGACAACTTTCCATCGTGGCCCGCATTAACCACGCTTGCGCGACCAAACTGCAACAAGCAATTTATCATCACCATAGCACAACTTCCAAGTCTTGCAGCTCAATCTCTTCGTACAGTGACGTTCACCGATGCGTCCCCATACACTTGCATCGCCTTGTGAACGCCGAAACTCAGTATTCATGGCAGTGCAGCCTTTGGATCAGCTGGCGGAACCGCAAAACGCACTGCCGCAGGGTAGTGGCACAGCACGTAGGCGCTGCGGATGTGCACATCGCGCAGCTTCAACACGGTGTACGCGCGCCACTGGTCCACATCATACAGTGAAAACACCACTGGCACTGTCTCCACTTGCGTCGAGTTGTTTGCAGCAATAATCTGCAGATATGTCACCTGCAGCTCCACCTTCGCGCCCTGCTCCATGCCAAATCCGGCGACCACGGACTGCGTGTTCCAGCGCACACTGGGCCCGCCCACCGTCGTCCTTACCGCCATCAGCCCCCCCCCCGGGTTCTCATACTCGAACGCCGTCTCCACCGCATATCCCAGCACTGCTGTCAGCACCAGGACTCGCCCTCACCGCAAATAAACTTTCCCACATGTAGCCATGTCCCGCGAAACGACGCGATCTCTGATTAGCTAAAATTCATTTTCGGTCGCGGAAGTATTTGGCTGCTGCACCCGAATTGATATTCAGCAGCAAGCTCGGGGTTGCGCACTTCATACCAGGCAACATGGCGTCAAGCTCCTCCGCCGCCTCTGTGCTCACCACTCGCGCCGTGGGGAGCGCCGCGCCGCCTTCCGCGGGTCTCAGTCGCCGCAACGTGTCCAAGGACCACGCCAAGAAGAAGAAAAACAAGGAGAAAGGGGAAAAGTCCAAGGAAAAGGGGGAAAAGCCCAAGGAAAAAGGGGACAAACCCAAGAAGGAGGTCGACGTTCCTCCTGCCGCGGCGGGGGAAGAAGCTGCCGCCATTTACAGACGCATGTTGGCCGCCGTACGCGGCGCAAATCCTGACCACGACGACGTGGTATCCGCCTTCAAGACGGACTGCAAGCAGTACGGCCAGGGGGAACTACGCGCGCGGGTATTTTATGAGAGACTGGGCACCTACTTCGGTAGTGAACTCATGCTGGAGCACATGCTTCCCCAACTCGCCCGGCTCATCCCGGACGACAAGAAGCGACGGAAACTGGTCAAGGTGCACGTCAAGAGCAAGAGAGGCGCTTCTACAGACAGTACCAGGAACTCTCATGCTCGTCGCCCTGTCTCGAGTTCAGGAGTCCAAAACCCGCCGGTGCCCGTGCAGATGCGGCCGTCCGGGGACAGACGGCCATACTCGGCGTCGGAGCTCATTCGACGGGACAGTATTGACAGCGACACGTCCAGTAACACGAGCGGGGAGCTCGTGCCGGCCTCGTCATCCACGAGACTCGCCATGAGTCGATACGTGGACAACCCCAAGTGCGCCATTTGCAGCGAAGTATTCGAGCTCAAGCGGAGAAGACACCACTGCCGCAAGTGCGGCGCCAGTGTGTGTCATTCGTGCTCCCCCGCGAGGATGCTCATCTCGCCAGACCAAGTGGCGAGCGAGAGCCTGAAGAAGAAGTACGATCCGGCCCACCCGCAACGTGTGTGCACCATTTGTGCGCCGATTCTGCAGTGCTTCCAGGACGGACTGAACTCGCGGTACGCCAACTGCCACAAGGAGAACCCGCACGAGGCCAAGACGCGACTGCACTTGCCGTACAGCCGCTCGCTGGAGAGCGCGTGTCGCTCAGCAGCGGATATTCTAGGCAACTTCTTCCGGCCAGACTTCGGGGCGGACAGCGACCGCTATATCCCCGTCAACTTCCTAAAAAGAGCGCAAGGAATCGCTTTTCTGACGGTGATCAAGGCAGGGCTGCTGATCACAGCCAAGATGGGCACGGGGATCGTGATTGCCAAGCTGGATGACGGCTCGTGGTCTGCGCCGTCGGCTATCGGCACGGCAGGGATTGGTGGCGGCCTCGAAGGTGGAGGCGAGCTTATCGAGTTCATGATCATCATGGGGTCCAAGAATGCTGTTAAGGTGTTCCACCGCACACAGGTGAACGTTGGTGGCGGACTGAGCGTGGCTGTCGGGCCGTATGGACGCGATGCGCTAGCTCAGGCTGCCGCCAGCCGAGGCGGCTTCAACGCTAACTACAGCTACTCGCACAGTCGAGGGCTGTTCGCTGGCATTTCGCTGCATGGCGCTGTCATCACAGCGAGGACAGAAACGAACGCCAATTTCTACGGTCAGAAGCTGACGCCCGAAGAGATTCTCAGTGGCGCTGTCCCGCATCCTCGCGCGGCCCAGTGTTTGTACGATGCCATCGACCAGGCGATGGAGGGCATTGCGCAGTTTGAAGCGTCTGGATCGCAAAGGCGTTCGGCGTCAGCTGCTGCTGTACAAGGGCCATGCAGCTCTTGCCGATGCGAACAGTTCGTTCCGAAGACGTTCTCGAAGAAATGCAAGACGTGTGCTCACGTACACAATCCCACCATATAGAGCGAGCGATTTTTGGAACTATGAAAGAGGAAGGGTACAATTTTGTAAATATCTATGCCCACTTCGGCTCGAAATATAGTCGTTTATTGGGTAGTTGTGACTTCCGAAACGATTTTTCAAAGTGCTTCAAGATGGTTTCCCGCCCGTGTGCGCTGCCTGGAGGGGTATGGTCTCCGGACGCCAACACCAAGCGTCAAATACCGGCGGACGATGACGCAGTGACGAAAGCCATCGCAGCTCTGCCTCCAGCCCACGTTTTTCGCCGAGACCTGCTCGCGTATTGCACGCTACGAAACTTGATTCCCCATCCGCAACTGCTTCCGTTGCATCCGGACGAGGAAGAACGGCAGGGTGCTGCCTCCAGCGAGGCGAGCGCAAGTAGCAACATCTACGATGTGAGCGAAGTTGAGCAAGTGTCGATCAAGCACTGGCAACTGGATGACGGCAATTGTCGAGCCTTGTGTTACGCCCTGCCGTTCTCATCGAAAGTTCGCTCGGTCTGGTACGCTCCTCCATTATTTCTTCTTTAACTTTTACTTGTTCTCTAATACGAGTTAATGTTGAGCATGTGCAGCCTCTTCAACGTCGGTCTGAACAGAGAGCAGTTGCAGTTGCTGTGCTCGACGATACCAAAGACTCGTATCACTGCGCTTCAGCTCGAGTGGAACCGTCTTGGTTCTGCTGCGGAAAATAGTGTCAGTCCTTCAGCTTCTTCTTCCGAGGGATTACCTACGAGTTCTCCTCAGCAACAACCAGACGGGGCTCCTCGACCTCCCTCGGCTTCTAGAGTGGCGTCGAGACCTCCATCAGCTGGAGCGGCAAGCAAACAGCGTCATACGACGCCACACCATGGAGACCATTCTCAGCAAGAAAAAGAGGACCAACAGCATGAGCTCAGTATGCAGCAGGAACTACAGGCTGGAGGAGAGGAGGACACGACCGAGATGTTCGCGCAGCTACTAAATGAAGGTTCGGCGCTCGTTTTCCTATCGCTGCGAGCGAATGGCGTGACTTCACGAGGAGCCGTAGCGCTCGCACGCGCCGTCCGACACAACAAAACCCTCGAAGCGCTTAACCTGTTTCAAAACGCCATTGGCGATGCTGGTGCGCGCGCGTTCGCGCATGCACTGCCGTTCAATACATCGCTCAAGACGCTTTCTCTCGCCAACAACAAGATCTCTGGACGCGGGTACGTACGTCACCAAAATGGTCTGCTGCAGCATTTCTAAAGTATTTGTCATTCATCTAGAGCGAAGTTTCTGGTGGATGGACTAACCAAGTACGTGGCACCGCCAGAGCTGATGGCAGAACTTGATGCTGCGGAGAGCCACATTCAAGCTCAGGTACGGTTGTCGTCTTGTATTTCACCTTTCGGCTCTTTACTCATGACTTTCTATCCGTGCAGATGGATCAGGCAAAGAAGGCAAAGAAGAAAATCGACCGCGCGACGGTCATTGCACAGATGGGTCTTCCTGTGCTGGAGACGATTGACGGGGTACATTTCGCTCCTGGCAACGCTACGCTTGAAGAGCTGCTGCTCAGCGGAAACGCGCAAATAGGTCCGAATGATGTCGATGTGCTCAATGACGCACTGATATCGTTCGAACCAAAGCTGCAGTCGCATTTGCGGTCCATCAAATTGCAGCGGCTGCCCAAGTTGCAACAGCCAAAAAGCTTGGAACCACTGCAGCACTCTCCCCGTGTATCGCAGTTCATTAGGCTCTGAGGTATCGGAATCCAAGCGGAGTTTATATTATAAGAGAAAAAATCCCATAAAATATCTTCACATTAGAAACGGCTTAGAAACGCATTCTCCATGCTCATCCAGCTGCATCTGCTGCTGCTCCTCCTCTTCCTGGCGCCCTCCCACGCGCCCGCCGAAGCGTCTCCGGTGGTGGATCTCCGTCCCGAGTCGCCGCTTGTGGCCCACCGCGTTCCGTACGGCGTTCCCCACATCTTCCGCGTATCGGGCCTGCAGCCCGGCGCCGTGTACGACGTCAAGGTGTCGTTCCCGGCGACACAGCCGTCGATCTTCTCACTGCGCGTGGAGCGCGTGCTGCTTCCGCTGCCCATAGCAAACGTCGAGGAAGGCTTGGACGTTAGAAACGCAAAACTCGCAGATAAAATCGCTAAAACCAGGAGGAAGGTGCTCAACACGGCCAAGCTGCGGCTGCACCCGCAGGAGCTGGAGACGCACGAGTCGGTGCGTTACCGTCTGGAACCTGCAGGTGCAGCAGTGGAGGTGGAGATTTCACTCTTGGCGGAGGTCGAAGGCGTACGGCGACCAGATTCAAAGCTGGAAATGGACGAGTGTGAGTTCGACCTCTTGGTGGAGCAGGTGCTGCTGGAGGCCTTCCCGAGGCACACGTTGGTTATGGTGGCATGGCTAGTGCTGCTGTTGGCTGTGAGCGCCAAGTGGGTGCGGCCGTATTTGGAGAGGAAAATAGCGCTTGGTTGTGTCGAGGACCGAGTGGAAACTAAAGAGTCGTAGAGTAGGAGAATGTTGCTACAAGTGAAGAAGGGATAGCGAGACAGCACAGTTTTCTTGCTACGTGGTGGTGGTGGGAAATCCAGAATTCCACAACTCGCTCCATTTTCTTGACACGACTTGCGGAATTACATATACACTTTACCACACTTCATTTACTCCTTGCTCAGCTCTACGCGGTCTAAAGGTCCAGACACTCGAACCACTTATGCGGCTTTTGCGAGTCCTTGATGAGACCTTCGCCCGTCAAAAACGCAGTGTCTGCGTGGTTCAATTGGGGCCTGTAGAACCGATCTAGATAGTGATCGCCAAATTGGTCGGCATCGAGGCCGCCCAAGCAGCTCTGGAACTCAACGAGGCCGTCATTCTCCTTCGACTTGTGCGGGACTGCGGTGCCTGCCAGGATACAGGGCGCTTGGTACATCGATAAGAGACCCTTGTAGCTGTTGCTGCACATGGCCGCCGACACGTTGCCTCGGTACGCTTCTTGCGCAGCCGCGTACGCCGCATCAATGGATGGGGTGCTGTACTTACCGCCCTGATAGATGGTTGACTTTCGAGACGTTGGCATGGGACACTGGCCTAACACCTCCAACAACCCAGCGGTAAAGTTGATTTCCCCATCGTTGCAGATGTCCTGAAGGAAGTCCGAAGCCATGCTACCAGTCATCGGCGGACTCAGCGCCACCCACGACGTGGTCTCTGAGAAACTGCACTTCCCCTTAGCAAGTGCGTGTGCCATCACTAAGCCTCCCATTGAGTGCGTCACGATAATGGTGTTGTCTATGATTCCAGCGGGGACGTTGCTGGTCTCACTCATCGAGATCGAGAAATCGCAGAACTGCTGTTGCAGTGTGTCGTTGCTCCAGCCAGCGTCGATGGTGTTGAGAACTGCGTATTTAATGGTCGAGCAGCACGGCGCATGGCCGTGCAGATCGCCAAACTTCTTCTTCGTCAGCGTGGGCGTGTCCTGCAGTTCAGGCTCCTCGGTTGGGTTACCCAAACCATGTAGGAAAATACACGGGCGAGGAGCAGACGAGCACGTCTCGCACGATGTCGACTCCATCTCCATGTGCTCCGCAGCCTCGAGCATTCTCGACTTGCTGGACGGAGGTTGGCCACCAGTTGCAAGTGCCAGTGCCGTCGGGGTCAACGACGAAGCCTTTACAAGAGTTCTACAAGCAGATCCGTTAGACAACTCTGGCATCTCCACGTTCACGGGACCATCGAGATACTCGACCTTCACGTCCAAGTCACTGCTGTACGCCGTAAAGCCAGCTTCGCCCAACGAACAGATAGCGTAATGAACCCCTGCGAAAGTCGTCTTGAACAGGTTCCCACCCGTGCAGTCAACAGGTTCGTTGCCGACCGACGCGCTTGGAATGGGAATCGCGTTATTGAGAGCAGGCATGATCTCGTCAAATGGCAAAGTATTGGGCGCAAGGCACTGCACGGTTTCGACGTCAGAGGAGTCCGTTGTCGTCAGGTATCCGGTGCCGTTTGCGAGTGTGTACGTGTACCCAGAGTCATCGTCGGTGAACGTCGCGTAGCTATCGTAGAGTACGCTGGCTCCATTGTCGGACACGACGGGGGCCGCGTAGATGTCGAACGCGGACTGTCCGTGCAGCTTCATGGTTTTGCGCTTGAAGGAGACATGGAGCTTCACGGATGGTGCGTCTGCTAGGGATCTTCCGAGTTGACGGTGAGTGATATCTCCAGTCACTGACTGCGTAGTGAAGAGCAACGCAGTGGCAGCAGTAGCGAGTAGAAGTCGGATTGACACGCCCATGTTGCTGGAATCCGAGTCCTCTCGTTCGTCTGCAAAACGAACACTGCGGAGTGCTGTCAATGCTCGCTCGCTTGGCTGGTTCTCTCCTGGATCTGGGAACCGTACGTCATTGAGGCAAAGGCACAATATCCACCAGCAGTTCGTCAACTTGCTTGAACCGTCATCTTCTCGAAATCTAAGGTTGCGTTTAGTTGAGCACCAGATCCGATGTGCTCGCCTCACCAGCCGGTTGTGGACAAAACAAAGGGTATTTCCCAAAAGATGGACCCTGTCCGGATAGCACTTTCCCAAAAGGTGGACCCTGCTTAAACTAAGGTTGCCTTATATATAAGGCAGAACACTTCCAGCGTCTGGGCGCTCATTCGCTCGCAGTCAGTCTTCTGTGTCTCGTTGGGCCGACACCAACACCGCTTCTAGAGCGGCGTCATAGACTAAGAGGCAGCTACAGCGGCCGCCTACATGCTGCCCGCCTTAGTCTATTAGGATGCACACGCTTGTCGTTCTTGGTGCTATTCAAGAAGCGTCATTTCCGCAAGCTCGGCATGCCCATCTACGAGGGGGGCGACATCAAGACGGACCTCTTCAACAAGCCCTGAGCGATGGCGAGGTCTTCATTCTGCAGCGTTCTGCAACCTTAGTTTAACCCTTTTAAGCAGGGTCCACCTTTTGGGAAAGTGCTATCCGGACAGGGTCCACCTTTTGGGAAATACCCCAAAACAAATCGCCAGAAGAGCGATCATAATCCGAGTCGGATCGTCCGTCCGACTCTCGGACTGGAAGCCGCCCGAGTGTGGCTTTTGCTACCGGTAGCGCCAATCGATTCACAGCTTAAAGCACTTTTTCGATCTGGGGTGATGGTTCAGTATGTGTTCATGCACTACTTTTCACTACGGACGTACACGCGCCAAAGCTTCAATTATGACGATAGCATGCTCTCCTTTCGAGCCTTTTTGCCACCAAAGGGCTCATGGTATCAGATCCGTCACGTGATACCACGATGGCTTGGCTTATCTCCTTTCACGGACCTGCAATGTGACTGGGCGTGAGCGCCCAGTCAGCAATTCGAACTCTTCAAGCAGCAGTGCGTTCTCAGCGCACACGTTCACGCTGCCCCATATGCTGCCCGGAAGATAGTTTTCGTGCTGTGCATTTCCAGTCTTTGTCGAGCAACTTGCAGAGACGGAATCAAATCGCGCTGTTCGTACACCAAAGGAAGGGAATGCTTCGGCAAATCGCTCAAAGCATCAGCATGGATGGGAACAGTGAACCGCCATGCGTTTTAGCACTTCTTTGGAAACCTGGCTTCGTGGTCAAGGACCGCTTCCTGCATCACAGGAGAGCACACTTGGTCAAGTGCCATCGAAATACTGTACCCGACATCCATGAGGGCGTCTGCGCGCTTCCTAGTCGCCACCGCCGCGTTCTGTGCTTTCACATGTGAAGCGACGTCGAGTGAAGCATCGACGCCAAGCCAGACATCGTTGGTCGATGCTCCGTCACTGAAGCTGCACGTGACGCTGCAGCGCAAGGCCATGGAGCTTTACGGACAGTCCGAGTTCGACGTGTACGCCACCCCCGTCGTGTCTAGCGACGGCACCAGCGCGCTTTATGACGGCTACACAACGTTCGTCGAGGGTCACGAACGGATCACTTACTCGCTCGTGGATGGCGCCGCCTATTTGGTGACGAACGATAGCACATCGAACGCCGCTACGGTTCGATGTATCCCTGCTAGTACACTGCCGTTCGAAGACATCCTGCCTGCGTTGAACGATGCCACGCCCATTCCTAGCGCGTCGATCGGCGGCGAAGCAGTCGAGTGCGAGAGCGGGAACCTGTTCAAGACGTCGTTCGCTGGGGTTCACTACGCGATCTGCGCGTCGGGTGAAGACGGATTCACTGCGTTTTCAAGCGACTTGACTATCGACGTGGAATACCTGGACAGCGCGATTGTTATTCCCAGAGCGAAGCTGAAAGACGGATCGTCGTGCGATACCACAGCAGAGGCTACTTCAATGACTTCGACCGCTCTCGCGCTGCTAACTGGGACGGACCTACCGACTCAAGACGGCAGGAAACTTAAGGAGGAATCGCAGCTGGCTTTGGCAGCGTCTTCCTGTCCGTGCAACTCGACGCCTCGCCCGTGCATCTTCTTCCACGGCTTGGGTAATGAGAACGAGGAGCCCGAGCTGCAAGACTCGTCTCGGCACTTCGGCTGGGACAAACTCCAAGGCCATGCGCCGTGCTGCACGACGATCAAGTATGCGGCTTTGAACACGGTCGACTACGGGTGGACGAACGCTTCGCTGCAGGAAAAAGTGTGCGACCACACGCTGTCCATGTCCGAGTCTTCCGACTTGTCGTCCCGTACGATTGAAGACACCATCGTCGTCACACACTCGATGGGAGGACTGATGCTTGCCGGCGCGCTGGCTAACGACGAGTGCAGTCTGGCTAAGAGCTCCACGTGGGTCGCACTAAGTCCGCCCATGAGCGGCAGCATGTCTTCGGACTATCTCATAGACTTCTGCAACGGCGAGGTTGAAAACTTCGTGACGGATTTACTATTCATCGGCAGATGCCCAGCCTCCACAGCCACAAGGTCCGTCGTCTACCAGAACGACAAGCACAGCACCAAAAAACTCAATGCGGCGTACGAGGCTGCCCAGGCCGTCTATCGCGAGAACGTGTTCGCTGCCATGTGCAGCAGCTCGTACGTCGGCAACATTTCCAAGTACCAGGCCAAGTACATTCTTGGCGGCCGGATCATCCCGCACAAGTCTTCCAAGAACGACGGCCTTGTTGAGTTCCAGAGCTGCGCAGGTGGCATTTCACCCGCCAAGTTCAGACGATCACCGTATCACCAGTTCTACAGACCCGAGCTGAACCACGCAGACACGGCGTTCAAGACGGGCGACGGCATCTTTAAGCAGACTGTTCTACCCGTTAAGTGGTTCGAGTGCCTTTTATAAGTTTTGACATACAATTTCAAAGTCTACAAACCATTTTTATGATTCTGGGACTTTATAGCAGGCATTCAAACCACTTCTTGGGCTTCTGCGAGTCCTTGAAAAGTGCGTCGCTCGTCAGGAACACCGTGTCGGCGTGGTTCAGCTCGGGTCTGTAGAACTTGTCCGTGTAGCTTCTGCCGAATTGCGTCTCATCCAACCCTATCGCACAGCTCTGGAACTCCACCAGGGCGTCATTCTCGGGAGACTTGTGAGGAATCACCTCCGCCGCGAGCAACATGACCGTTTCGTACGACGAGAAGACGCCGTTCGGGTTGTCGCTACACATGGCCGCACTCACATTTCCCCGATAGGCTTCTTGAGCGAGGACGTACGCCGCATTCAGTTTTTTCGACGCATACTTTCCGTTCTGATACATAATCGATGCCCGAGCTATAGGCACAGGACACTGGCCTAACATTCCCAACAACCCCGTCGCAAAAGCGCTGATCTCGTCGTTGCAGAAGTCCTGGAAGTAGTCCGACGCCATGCTCCCCGTCATGGGTGAGCTCAAAGCCACCCACGACGTGCCTTCGCCAAAGCTACACTTACCAGTGGCTAGAGCCATCGACATGACGAGGCCTCCCATCGAATGTGTGACCACCACCGTGTCCTTGATGATTCCTAGCTCCACGTCGCTGGTACTGCTCAATCTCAAAGCGCGGTCGCAGAACTTTTGTTGGAGCGCGTCGTCGGTCCAGCTGTAGTCGAGCGTATTCAGAATCGCGTACTTGACCTCCGTACAGCAAGGCGCGTGCTTGTTCATGTTGCCCATTCTCCCGCCGGCCTTCTTAGGCGTGTCTTGAAGCGCTTCCATCTCGTTTGTATTGCCGATACCGTGGAAGAAGACGCACGGACGAGGCGTGGACTTGCACGCGCACTCGGTCGGTTCCATCTCCATGTGTCTTGCGGCCTTCAACTGCCTCGAGTTACTCGTTGGAGGTGAGCTTCCAGTCATCAGTGCAAGCGTGGTCGGCGTGACGGACGTAGCGGTCGCCACGGCGTCGCACGAAGTCCCCTCGCTCAGCTTTGGTGTTGAAATATTGAAAGCAGTATTCACGTATTCCACTTTTATGGTAAAATCACTGCTGTACGCCGTGAATCCTGACGCCCCCGCTGCGCAGACAGCGATCGGAGCGCCGGAGAGCGACGTCTTGAACAGATTCCGGCTTGCACAGTCAACAGCGTCACCGCCGATGGACGCACTTGGAATTGGAGTCGCAGCGTTCAACGCAGGCAGGATGTCGTGGAACGGCAATGCAGTACGTGGGAGGCAGCGCACGCTTTCCTCGTTGCCATCGCTTGACGTCAAGTAGCCGACGCCGTTCACGTACGAGTATGTGAAAGGGCTGCCGTCCTGGAGGAACGTCGCGTAGCCGTCGTAGAGCACGCGGGCACCTTCGTCCGACACGACGGGGTTAGCGAAGACGTCGAACTCGGAGTGTCCGTGAACTTGCGAGGACTCGCGCTTGAGGGTGACGTGAATTTTCACGGATGGAGCGTCTCGGAGAGGAGTTTCCAACCCGCGGTGATTCAACGAAAGTAGTTCTTGGCCTGCTGAGATTGCCGAGCCCAACGCGGCAATCATCACCGCAGCGGCGTACGCCACCGGTCGAAGGCTCATTTCCCGCAAGTGTGCACCGAGGAAAATGAAAAATAATGACAGGCAAGTTGCCCCCTAACGGGTTTCGACATATCAAAGGATTTGCATCTTTGCTGACTCTATGGTTCGTGCTGTACCGTATTTCGCATGTACAGACAACGACTTACAAAGCCGGCATCACTTAATGATATCCTCTATACTAAATACCAAGCTTTCAAAACGACAAAATAACCCGGCAGAGTTTTGATTAGAAGGTAATGCTACGATTTTGTGCAAAAAC
Organism: Phytophthora crassamura; assembly: GCA_033557995.1. Taxonomy (NCBI): domain Eukaryota; phylum Oomycota; class Peronosporomycetes; order Peronosporales; family Peronosporaceae; genus Phytophthora; species Phytophthora crassamura. The sequence goes on from JAUCED010000018.1 coordinate 1,634,734, forward strand.
ACGATGAAAAACATGTGATTTGTAAGAAAAGGTGCTATTATCAGACCATTATCTCAGGGAACCTAGGAATTGCTTTCTCAAAGCTACGAATTATGGTGGTTTCCGCTAATTCTTCCCAAGCAGCAATTGTAGACTTAATTGCACGGAGACGCTTCTCACTGGCAGTGCCTCCAGTAATGCCGCGAAACTTTGACCGAATTTTCGCTTTTAGTGGTCCCATCACGCCCACGTCCAGCGGTTGACAAACCGCCGTCGTATTAGGGGGGAAAGGGACCACTTTAGAGTTCAACTCCTCAGCGACGACTCGCTGACCCTCCTCCGAAACGTGGGAGTCAAAATTATCCAGGAGGAGGGCTGCGGGTCCATCGATTTCATGTTTTAACAATTTACCTACATGAAATCTCCAGCCCGCTGCGTCCATCCACGCACTCTCCTGCACTGTGTAGTAGTGGTCTGGCGGGTAGTGTGGCAGCTCATCGCGCTCGATGTCGCCACCGAGCTTCCTTCTAACGATGAAGAGAATTGGAAGTTTTTTACCTGAAAAAACACAATAAAGTATTTAGAACATCTCAGTTAGGCAGATAATACAAGTATAAACGTACCATCACCGCGAATTGTGAGAACTGCAGTCATTCTGCCGGCGTGCTTGGTCATCTTGACAATGCGAGCGGAGTCCTTGCGGCCTTTAAGAGCCCAAAAGCGTGCCGGGGGCATGTCAAAGTCGATACCCGTTTCATCCATGTTGTAAATCTTCGTCGGGCACCATGAACTGTACTTGCCCCAAAACTTCACACAGAAGTCAGCACGCTTTTCCAGCAGCTCCACCGTCGGCAGTTTGGTTTCTTGTGGTTTTTGAGCTGAAAAATCATAGCTAAAAATTGAAAAATTGGTTAAAAACAAAATTTAATCCATTAAAACTTAACATTAGATCAAAATGGGACTTTACCGCTTGCATATACGCTGGCACATTCGCTCTAGGGCCTGCTCGGGGCACTTGTTCTTCGTCACGTAGGTCGCACACCACTCAGGCTCCTGCACCCACATGAAGTCGATCATTGAATGAGTAGAAAGGCCCTAAACAGCATAAAATGCAATAAAAGTCAGTCTAAAATCAATATAAACAGATAAAATCAGTAAATTACCTTCTCCTCTCTGCGTGTGTCCTTCATAAACATCACAAGGGCTGGGACGCTTGGAAATATTTCCTTGCGTCCCTGCCCCTTAAGTGTTGGCGACCTAGCGTTGCCCTGATAGGTGAGCAGCTCGCTCGCCTGCTTCCACCAGCCGAATACTGTACCCCGAGGTCGCTGAAGCTGGCGCGCTGCCTCATCCACACCGACTTGAGTGGCGAGCAGCGCGCCTTCTCGCTTCTCCTGAATGGTATAGCGCTGCTGCTTGCGCGCCATTGAGGAAGTGCTCCTCAGTTTTGCCCCGCCAGCGGTGGCTTTTGTGCCGTCCACTCAATTTTGTGTGAGCTGTGATTTGCTATTTAAATGTTCGTTGTCGCTTTTAATTGGCTAATATATGTTTTATTTTATATAGAGACCCGTCTGTGCATTTGATTAATGCCGGTTTTTTTAGTCTGCCGGCTTTGTATGTCGTTGTCCGTAGAGCGATACCGCATGTAGAGCGATACACCCTTCCTCCAACCAATCGTTGCTTAGAACAGAAATCCCAGAAAATCGCATGTAGAGCGATAAAGGACACTAAAGTGAAAATAGTGACACAATTTTTTAGAAAATTAACCGCCAGAAGTGAATGGCTCGTGTCAAGCCAAAAGAGCGGCCCCGGCGCGGAGGATGCGGCCGCCACGTACAGCAGTACAAGCTTCATGCCGAATCGATCGACAAGAAGCTGGCGATTTTGGGAAGACTTCAGCGCTCGGGGGATATGAAGGCCACGGTTGCCCATTTCTATCCTAACTTGGCAGCCAAGTCGTATCAAAGCAAGCGGGTTCAGATTCTGCGCTGGCGACGTGAGCAACCGAAGCTGGACGAAGCTGCTCGTGCTCACAAGGGAGCCCACATGAAGCTTCGAGAGGTAGGGACGTCTACAATTTTATCTAAGGAAACAGAGGAGGGCATTGTTGTGTGGGTCAACGAACTTCGAGACGAAGGAGTTCCAGTCTCGATACAAATGCTGACTATGAAGGCCCGCGAGCTCGCTGATGCGGCCAACATCAAGATTTCGAAGCTTCCGACAAATGGGTTGTCGGCTTCAAAGAATGCCACCGTTTCAGCTTCCGGGCTCCAACCCGCCAGGGCCAAGTCTGTCCACCTGACCTCGCGGCGATTGCAGCTGAATTTTCAGCCCGTGTTGCTGCTACCATGCAAGACCTTGGTACTAAGCGCGTCTACAACGCCGATCAGACTGGTAACGAGGTTTTAGCGTTGATTTTACCAAAGTTACTAATTTTACACAATGTTTAACGCGCTCTAACACTGCTTGCTACAGCGGTATTTCTCGAGTATGTAGCCAAGAAGACCATTGCCAAGCGCGGGGAGAAGACTTTCTGGGTGTGATGCAGCGGAGCGTCTAAGGAACGCGTCACGACAATGCTGCTGGGTGACAGTGACGGGAATAAGTACACCCCTTTCGGTGTGATGAAAGCGAACCCTAAAAAAACAAAGCAATCCAAGAAAAAAAGATCGAGGAACGGAATGGGTTCGGCGTTCGTATTTGGAAGGACATCAAAGTCATTTTAGAGAACAACGATCTGGAAGTTTACGGCAATAGCAAAGGTACGATGCGCTTGAAGGTTTGTTTTATTTAGTGACTTACCACGATGTATTTTGCTGCTTTTTCAGGGTGGTGGAATCAAGATCTGTCTGATGTCTTTTCAGAACGCCACTTTGGACACAGATCCCCGCTCAACGAGCATATTTTTGCTGCTGTGGGACGATTTTAGCGGTCATTGGACCCAACAAGTCGTTGACTACGCTACATCGATCAACGTAGTGCTCATGAAAGTCCCCAAAAAAGCGCCACATCCGTCTCCCAGCCAGCGGACGTTGCTTGGAACTTTCCATTAAAGGCACGTCTGCGTCAGCTTTGGCATGACGATATGCAAAGCCAGATCACGAGGCCTCGAGTTCCCGGCAATAAGTTCAAGTTGAAGCCACCGGATAGGGCCAAGATATGCGGCTGGATTCAATGTGCCTTGAACTCTCTGTCTGCCACGACTATTTCCAATGGATTTAGAGGAAGCAAGCTCAAACCAAGTGCGAGCTGTGTTGCGTCGAGCGAGCTGATCGCGCAACTAGAGAAACTCTTACTGCTAGAAGGACGATGTGTAGACGAAAGCACCGACTTCGAGTTCATCATCGAGGAAGCACTTGTCTAAAAATAGAAATTTTGTTTTTGAATTTTCACCAATCTCTAAACATCGTTTTTAAAGGGTTATCTACCCTTTAAAACATGAGTGTATCGCTCTACATGCGAAATACGGTATCCTCGTTAGCCCGAGGAATTACCTTATCCAAGAGAATGTCCACGTGGATTTCTCCCATAGGATAGTCACGATGCATAAGCAAGTAGAATCCCGAATATTTGTGAAAAATGCTACTGTGTTTTTCTAACGTGAAAGTGCAACATCCATCTGTATTTTTGCAAAGCCACCATAATTGCAACGCCCCCCATCCAGACCCATTTGCCGTGCCGAAGACTTTTTTTCGACAGCCATGTTGCGCAACGAGCCACGTATACTCATCGTTTTGTGCCTCTTCCAGTGGATGGTCAGCTTTGCATCGACGGTAGACTTCAGTTACCAAGCCGATAAGAGCGAGCACCCGAAAAAGGCAAGCGAAACTTGAAGCCCGGGCCTAAGCCAAAACACAAGCACCGGAAGATAAAGGGCAGTAAATAGTATTGCCGAGGGATCCAGAACAATTCCAAGACTCGGCCCATTCATACAGCTTTTTTGTTTGCATCCAAACCCGATGAGATTCATGCCATTTCTGATTGTAAATGCTCTGGTTTGGATGAATGTATGTGCTGGTTACGGTGATAACCACGCCCGAATGGATGATAAATGAGCCAAAAACGACCTCGGAAACGGAGCAACACAACGAGCAAATATGATTGTGGACCTTAAAGCACTACCGCCTTGAAAACATGAAAGCAATTTATCCGACAAATTTTGATTAATTCAAGTTTTGTAATTCCGGGGTACGGCCTCATTTTTGGTGTTTTCTGGCTACCAGCCTATAGCGCTGCGCGACAGCGAAGCAGGTGCGGTTTCCAGATTTCCGTGGGCGGAAGACCTTCTTCGGCGGCGCAGGCGCCATTTTCCCACCTCCTTTACCAGGCGACAGGCCACTGCGGAGCTTCATCTTCAAACAGCTCTAACAGTACGTGATATTTGATTTTTTCGAAAATTCAACTTGGGAAAGTGAGTGGGTTGCCTGTGATCGTCCAGAAAAAAATCCAGACACTTGGATAAGGTAATTCCTCCGTTAGCCCAGCACAGTTCACTATCCCCTGTCAAAGTTTAGCATCTCTGTCAAAGTTAGCATCTCCGATGTGCGACTGCTTATCTACGAGTGCAAGATAACACCGTCCCATAAAGTTTAGCTTACGATAACCGTACTTAGTGGACTGGTTGGTGGAGAATTACTCTCCCCTCCTGCTCGGACTTACAAGTCCTCACTTTGGTTTTTACCTTCTCCAATACACAAGCACCTACCTGGCCGTCCTCTCCAACTACACCTCCATTTCCTACTTCTATCTAGCAGCCTTCGCTCTGCCTTCCGCTGTCCTAATCCTCTGCAAATCCCATACTGCAACATCCCCCACTTGTATCATATGGACGATCATAGCACATCCCAAGCGCGAGAACAATTTCTTGCATGACGACGGTGTCGATGGATTAAGTTTCTAGACGAGCTCTCAGAATGACAGTCACCATGCGTATCTCTTCCTGTGTCGCTCCAGCACCAGCGTTCGCTCCTTTCGGTTGCTGATGAGCTCCCGTTCCTGATGCAGCTGTCGAACTTGACGCTGTCGTTCCTTCAACCGCCGGTAAGGACCGCCACAGTGAACCTCCCTTGAGTGTACACTGCACTCGCACTTGCACCCACTGCACCACCTCCAGCTCAGGGCGACGTTGGGCTGATTTCGCTCGTTCGGTGCTAACGGAAGCCACTGCGCCATTCGCTCGCGCAGAAGCTGACGCTGAAGCAGAGTCCGATCCTAGAGGAGACGCTGCTGCTGGGGCTGGCGGGTAGAACGAGACTTGCACCGCCAACTGCTGGCCTGTGGCAATTGCACCACGAGACGGCTCCACAGTGAACAGCTTGGCGTGAGGTGACGCCGCATCCACGACCAGTTCAAACGACCCTGCTCCGGTCGTAGTCGCTGCAACCGCCTCATCAAGCCCGCCGTATGTTCCACTGCTCGGCGCTGTACTGCCGATGAACAAAGTCTTCGTAATCCGTCCTCCTCGAGGAGATTCCACCGATTCGACAGGATCACCGGTGAGAGCCGTACGACTGCTTCGGACAGCGTCGTCTCCTGGGAATTCAAGGATCACCGTGGTCGAAGGCTTTCGTAGCCCTGAAGCTGGCAGATCGCTCGTTCCGATGGCCGAACTGAGTTGGCTGAGCGAGATACTGGGCGGTAAATCGAAGACATCAGCCACTGGCTGCGGGGCCAAGAGCGGCTGCCTCTTGGCTGGCAGAAGAGAGACCGGCAAGGCTTTTGTTGTCGGCACGAAGACGTACAGTTGGTTCTCCCAGCAGCGTCCAGTTAGACTGATGAGGTGCCGTTCGCTTTCGCTCGGCACCTTGACTCGGTACCGTTGCGCGTAATGTCCCGGTCGTTGACGATCTGGCTGGAAAGCCACTTGCACTGTCAACGACCCGTTTTCAGGAATCACAGCGTTCGTAGGGGAGAACGTGAACACTGGGAGGCCAGCCGAAGTCGCCTTTTCTCGCTTGGCTTCGTCGTTTTCATCCAGAGATTCGATCGCAAACGCGAGTGGGAAGGCGCTGCCGTTAGCTAGCACCAGTTCGCGTACAGTCCTTGTCCGGGCCAGTACATCCTGGAAATCCATCTTGCCGTCAGCAGGAGTGAGCGACAAACTGGGGTTGATCCCTTCACCACGAAGCCGAACTCGGACGTTCACGCCCAACGCCGATAGTTCCAACTCGTCCTCGTATATCAACGGAGTACGCGGCTCGAATTCGATCCGGATTGCACGCTTTGAACCTGCTGGCACTTGACGCAAGGCTCCAATCAAGCGAAACGCACCGAAAACGTGAAGCGGCTGAGCTCGTAGCATCACAGCAACCGCATTCGGCGTTGTTTCCAGCGTCAGGTCTCGAACAAGCGTCTGGCCGATAGCAACTCGTCCAAACTCCAGTTCGCTGGTCGAAGGGATCAAAACGGGCTCCACCACTGTCGCCCGCACCTCCAGTGCTTGCAACGGCGAAGGTTTCTCGGGTTTTGACGAGGTTTTGCCATCGCCATTGCTCTCACGGTGATGGAAGCAAAGAATACGCCACGTGTGGTGACAACTTCGGGACTCTGCGGGATGATCTGGCTGTACAGTAGCTTGAATGGCATTGAGCATTTCTTCTTCCGGTCGGTTGCTAAGCAGTTGGATGGTTTGTTCATCCTTGAAATCGTCAGGGGGCTTCTCTTTGGCGTAGCAAGTCTCGGCGAGCTTGAAAATGTCTTCAGTCGGTTCAAAGTCGATCTCTAGGCGTACAGTCTGGCGCGGGGCCAGGCGTGCCACAAGCGGCGTTATCCGGACGAATGGCGAAACTTCAGGAGGCACCCTTAACTCGACAAGGTGGGTGTGTCGCTCAGACTGGTTGGTTAGCTTGACGTTGCAAGTCTGTGTCTGACCCAGCGACGTCGCGCCCAGTCGGACAGCTGAGTGCGAGAAGACGAGGTCACTAGCCACGCCACTGCCTGAGCAAGGCAGCGTGTACTCCTGGTTAAACGTCGACGAGCACAGCGTCAGCATGGGCTTCTTCCGGGGACCAGCAGCTTTGAGCGCGCCTGGAACGCTCGGTTCATACACGACACGGAGCTTTCTTGCCTCGCCTGGGAGCAGCACAAACCCCATTCCGGCTGACACGTCAGCGATCGCCACATCCTTTGGCGCCGTGGCGATTCCAACGCGCTGTGGGATACGGGCCGCGTTCGTGACCAGGAGCTCGTGGCTGACGCTGTGGCCGACACAGCAAGCGCCGAAGTCAAGGCCGTCAGTCTCGGTATCCGACAAAACGCCGAGCTGCAACGTCGTGGGCGTGAGCCTGGCTGTGAGCAAGAAGAGGACAGGAACCACTTGATCAGGCACCACAACCGACACGGGGACGGCCAGCATGCCTAGGTCACGCGAGCCAAGCCCAGCGCGCTCGATCCGCTTCCACATCTTCTCCTCTGGACGAAACTTGACCTGCACGGGAAACTTCCCGTCTTGAGAACCCACTGCGGCTTGGACGAAGCCGAAGTCGGGGTGGAACTCGACGTAGCCAACAAGCGGCTTCGGCACTTGCACTTGGATTTTCAGAGCCACCTTGCCACGATTGTACACGACAAACTGGTGACGGTACAGCTTTCCAAAGGCGCAGCAACGGAAGTCCAGCCTGGAGGGAGTTACGAAGACCGGAACCTCCGAGGCTACACCAGACACAACGACGGGAAGTGGTGCAAGCCGGCGAAGGTCTGGCGAAGCAATTCCTGATGACGCAGCGGCAGGAAAGTCCACAATGAATTGTTGATCTTCCAGTCTCATCGCCGTTGCCGGAGCAAACATGAAGGAGATGGAACTGCTCGAGTATGGGGGAACCACGCCTCGTTTCGTAAAGCGGACTGGCTCGTCAGCGCCGTCGGGCTGGAAGCGCATCGATTCATGAACACGATCCACCAGGTCTTGTTCCTCCGGACGCAGTGGGTCTCTAGCGTCGTCCTGAATATCCTCAGTGGATTGCGTCGTGCGAGCCACGGACGTCTCCGCAGACGCTGCACTTGCAGTCCGCGATACGGAAGCTGCTTGTTGGGCATCTTCGTGACTGGTAAGGTCGATAACTTGTTCGGTAGCCATCCCACCACTGTCGTCTTGCGGGTTTTCGTTGGTATCTTCATGTTTTTCCTTGTCGGATTCAGCTTTGATAGCAGTATTGTCTTCCTCTGGAGAGTCGATTGTCTCGGTGACTTGCACAGTTTCTTGAACCTCCGCAACAACAGGTTGCGTCGGCTCTAGCAGACGTTGTACGCGGTATTCAAGCGATAGAGCCCCTTCATTCGTAAGCGTCAGGGCGACAGTCACACGCTCTCCAGCAACAACTTCGGGAAAGCGCACGTCGCGCTGAGAAAGCATCGGCACCGCTTTCTTGCACGTGCAACGAACTGGCACCTGAAAGACGCCCGTTGGCGCCGCCACCGAGAGCGCCGTGTCCAAGTCCCGCCCTTCCACACCCGTGAAGGTCATTCGTAACCAACAGCTCATCCCAGCAGACATTCGACCAGGTTTCTCGTACACGACGTCGAACAACTCGATCACGTCGTCATCCATAGGCAGCAACCGGAACTGGTTGAACGTGTTGGAGACGTTGGTGAGTGTAAAGCTCAGTGTCAGCGGGCGATCGACGTCGAAGTCTTTAAACCAGAGCGTCGGAGGGTTCGCAAGGAACGCGTTCCCCGTGAAAGTCTTGCCCCACACCGTTTGCGACTGTGCGAACCGCGCGTCCTGTTGTCGTTGTCGCGCCTTGGTCAGCTGCCGCTCTTCTAGAACACTTCGACCCCGAGGTTTCTTGCGCTTGGAGGAGCATCCAGCTGCGTCCCCACTCCCCTGGTTCTCCTCGTCTTCTTGGCGTAAATCCTGAGGTTGTCGTGCGATCGGTGGCAATTTCACGTCACTCCCTGACGACGGAAGGAACTTGTGATTCATCTTGTGAAGGTCTTGGCCGGGTCTTACGCCGGGGAGAGGAGGCATCTTCAATCGTTCCGAGCTTGTCAGCTCAGGCCCCTCCGATCGGCCAGAACCGATAGCTTCAAGCTCGTCGGGCTCTTGCTGGGAGTGGCGACCTCGCCTTCGAGGCAGCAGCATCGAACTCGCCTCCGTTCCAGCATGAGCCGGCTTGGCCAGCACCTTGGCCACCACTCGTCGACGATGGTCGGGGCTGAGCACTGCGCTGCGTCCCAGTCCGAACGTCTTGTCCTTGATGCTCGTTTCTTGAGACGGATAGACGCGCACCAGTTTTCCGGTCGGGTCTAGCGCTTCTTTCCCCGTTCTCGCCAGCAGATACGCACTCGTTCGCTGTTCTTGTGCTGCGCGGCCCATTTCGCGCTGATACTTGCGCTCGTACGCTCGATCGTCCGCCTCCTGCTTCTCCCGTCGCCTCTGAAGCGCCTTCTCCTCGTCCAGTCGACTTAACAGCTTTGCCTCGCGGTCTTGAATGTGCCGCTCGATTTTCGAGCGCTCCTTCCGCGCTTCTCGCTTCACCGCTTTGCGTCTCGCGACTTCATACGGATTCTTGCCTTGATCCAGCAAGCTCTGGTGCGTCCTTCTTTCGTGGGCCTTTTCCGCCTGTTCTCGAGCCTGAATAGCTGCGCTCTGTGCTGCAATTCGACCAGAGGAGGCGTCCAGGTCTCGCTTGAGCTCCAGCTCGGCTTCACTCCGCTTCGAGCGCTCGGCGTGGGTCTCCACTACCATCTGCGATAGATAGCGACGGTCCGCTCGAAACCCATCGTGAAGCCGTTGATGCACCGGATCTCGAGGGCTTTCCGACGCAGCGTCACCAGCCGCATCCTGGTCCGACATGACGCGATTGAATTGGCTTGGACGCTCCAAAAGACGCCAACAGGAGGTCTCTTGAGTGACGCTTGAGAGCCAGGGGACACTTGCCTTCCTCAACCTGCAGAAATAACAAGTTAGTATCAAACGAGGCCCGGATGCAGCAGCATGAGGACGTGGATTTGGTTTAGGTACTGTAGCTTCACAGTCTCCTTTCTTGACCTCTTTCCAGTCCGCTACATCCAGGTATTTACACTATGCAACACGGCACGATCCCCGGCGACAACCCACGGCATGGACAGCTCTTAATCGCCCCGGAAAACACCTAAAGAGAATATCGAAAACACGTTAGCTGCCCTTGCACCTCCAGCCGGTCATTTGCGTCCGCTTCTTCGGGGTAGCAGACGGTTGGAATCTCGACTGGATGGCGCAAGTGGAAGCTCATCACAAGGAAGCCACCCTCGTCTATCTCGGGGCGAGACCACCTCGTGCTTTCAGAGCAGCGCAGAGGTCATTGCCACGTCTTCAAGCCCATAGTCGGCGTCCGTGTCGCCCTCAAAGCCGCTGGCTTTCCACTCGAGCGGGTCGTCACGCTGAAGCAGCTCGTCCAGCACCTGGGACGACGGTTGCGTGTGGCTCGCCGTGGCAACGTCAGCCTCGCTGGATGTCCAGAAAACTTGTGGCATGTTGCTAGTGTCCATCTTGGCTGGATCCGAGAGGCCGGGAGACCCGAGCCAAGGCGGAAAGCCGGCGTTCGGTGGAGCGTGTTGACCGTCCAGTGCGTTCTCACCCGTCTGCTGTCCGACGCGGCTGTTAAGCTCATCACTCTTCACGGAGAACGACGTCGGCATCGACGCAAAGTGTGTCAAGCCAGTGAACAGCGATGCAGCGCCAAACGAAGGATCCGAGACTGAGCGCAGTCGGCCACTCGCTGGCGGACTCGAGAATTTGTCCTCCAAGCTGTGCGACAGCGACTCGCCCTGCGTCACTGACATTCTCTCCAAGTTCTTGGTCAGATGCAACGCGTTTAGCCAGTCGTCACTGATCGTCGCAAAGGCGTTCAGACCCAGCTCGGCCTCGGGTTCTCTCATGGCAAACTCCGGCGCGTCCGACGGTAAAGTCGAATGCTCGGCAATCTTGAAGCACTCCATCCCAACAGGGAGCATTTCCGCGTCTTCCTTGTCGCCGAAACTCGTGCTGGACTGGTACGAAGCTGGTCCGCCGCCAAAGTCGAGGACCGTCGAGTTGCCAATGTCTTCGGCGTCACAGTTCGCGAGCACAGATAAAATGTCGCTGTCGATAGCCTGCTCGTCGCTGGATAGCGACGTCGAGTGGTGCTTCGAAGCGGCCAGTACGCCGTCAAACGAGGACTGATCCTCTGGAGTACTGTTGCTGATGAGTGGCATGAGCGGCTCGTGGTTACTCGCCGTACTGTGGCTTGCTGGCATCTTGAGCTCATCGAGTGGTGGCTGGAAAGCCCCCATCTCAGGCATCGACTCGGACTTGGAGCGGAGTTTGGCGCGTCGGGCGGTCGTTGCTGCCTTCTTTGGATGAGGCGTGGCAGCCCGGCGAGGCTTGCGCGCGGTCTTGGTTCGAGCCTTTAGAACACTTACAGTGCTCGGCTGCGACTTTGGGATCGCCCCGACAGCGGGCGCGTCCTCCATCGCGCTCGTGACCGGCATCGAGTTGGAACGTAGGCGCGCGTTGCAGCGTTGCGACTTGGCCGACGGAGGAGCCATTTCACTCGATGAGCCAGGGTCGTCCTGGCTGCCCGGGACGAGACTCGGATCGGACGCGAACGCTACCAGCGGCGTCGCTGGTCGGATCGTCACTGTCCGTGACGCGTTCTGCGGCATGACGAACTTGCCAGCCTATCGACACAAACTCGCCCTTCAGTACCCTCCAAAACAAACTAGAAAACCACAAATTCATCTCAACTTTACCTTTTTCCCTTGCGTTTCCGCCGACTCAGCCGTCTGATCCGGGTGCTTCAGCCGCTGGTGCTGAATCAACGACCCCTCCGTTCCATACGCCTAGCATAACATTGAAAAACCTTCCAGTTCAGCACTACTTCCACTTACGAAGATAAATTATCTCCCACCTTCGGGCAATCAGCGAACGGGCAGCGGAACTTCCTGTCGATCTCGGCCGCCGACCGACGGCGTCTCTTCTTGCTGGTGCTCGAGGGCGGCGCCGTCTTGTCTGCTTCTTCTTTCTGCTCGGCCTCCTCGAGGTCTTGCGTCTCGATCTTCAGCTACGTAAGCAAAAGTAAGATCTTCGTTAGCCGAATGATAACAATATTATCCTAAAACGAAAAGCTCAAGCCTCACGTGCTGTTCCTCCTTGAACCTAGCCGCCTTGTCCTCCTTGGGTCTGGGAGAGCTCTTCTTGGCGCGCTTGGGTCTCGGCTTCGGCTTGGGCTCCGCTGCGTCCGTCATGTCCACGTCCTCGTCCTTGCGCGGCTTCCTGGCCTTCATGGGGCGGGGCTTGGCTTCGCGCGGATCTGCTCGTTCTTTTTTGCAAAAAATAATTGTTCTGCGGCGGCCTTTCAAGAATCAAAAACGAGTGTCGAGACGTCTATTTCGAAAACGTTGACAAACAACAGTGAAATTCATACAATGTTCGATTAAGTATACGACTGGTTAGGTTTACGCGAAGGCAACTTCAACACGCAGATTAGGTCAAGACGAAAAACCAGTTGACAGCAGGTCTACAACACTGATGGGCTTGAGTTGTAGCAGCTGAATTGAGTCTTGATACCTTTTTTAGTCAAAGCGACACAAAGTTTGTAAACCTCGTGGTTTGGTTTCAGCGGTACTTCCCAGGGGGGATGAGTAGCATTGTATGAAAATGTAGTAGTTATTTCAGATACTCCTACTACTTTTGGCATAGTCGTACTATTTTCGAGTGAAAGTGCCGTAGTTAATCTATTAGTACAACTCCAATCTGAAGTACCCGTAGTAGTACTATATTTTCATACTACTTTCCATGTGTCCAACTTTTGATTCACGTGCCGATCAACTATTCGGAGCTCAGTGGGCGAGACCCTGGCAGTGGAGCAAACGCTCAAGGCACTCACACAAAAAAACGAGTTATTCGAGCTACCCAAATGCCGCTCACCATTCGATCAAATTCGCTTCCATTCGACCTGCCATCTAGGATTGTTTGCCATGCATAATGCATGGCACATCCGAAGGCAGCGTGCACCTTCAGCAGTGGCATCATTTGGGAATGCTTTTTGACAAAATTTGGGAATGGATCATGCATATTTTCAAAATGCATGATGCATTCCCAAATGATGCCATGTTCTGCTGAAGGTACACGCTGCCTTCGGATGTGCTGACTCAGCCCTTGCTCGCTATGTGAGTGTCCGGTTCACCCCGTCTGAAGTGTTCAAATTGATGAACGCGGATTTGACGCCCTCGCGGTCGCCGATGCCATACACCGCGCTGTAAAAGTGAACCACTTTCTATACTAGATCGTGTGCGACTTAGGCTAGGTTTTTGTTGCGGTCTGCCGAAGCAATGCCGACATGTTACGCGAATGTTGACCCTGGTTACGCTTACGCAGTACCGTGGAATTAATCTTGGGTGGCTGGCTGTCTACAGCGTCTAACAAGGTGTTCCCGAGCTGATGTGAATCGATCAGAGCTTGCAGATATACAATCCGGTGGGGAGTACGAGGCCTTAAGAAGCAAATATGCTACCGTTTGCCGAGACCTTTATGAAGAGTTCAGTTGCGTTAATATCTTGCGGAGAACGCGTTCCCCTCAATTCGCATGCTAACAAGCATTTGGCTCTGAAAACTGACATTCTCCGCATACCAGGAGATGTGTTCTCGACAGGATTGATAGTCATGGGTCCGCTGCGCTGTCAAGCTAACACCAAACTTGCCGAAAGCTGTTGCTGCTGCGACAGAACCGAGACTTGATGTACGGTAAGTAGTAGTACGCCATTGAAAGTAGTAGTAATATTAGTACAGCTACATATGATTTTACTTTATGTAGCTCTCGCAGAAGGTGTAGTCCAAGCCAACCCTAAGTAGTATTACGTATGAGTACTCCCCCAAATCGCAGTACTACCCACCACCTCATTCAGGTTGCACTTCACTCGATATAAAAACCGGAACGTCATCGCCAGTGAGCAGCGCAAGCGTGCTCGGTGTGGCGATCGTGTCCGTGCAGTGCATGAATCATTCTTGTTGCCCAACGCCGGAGCTGAAAAAATGGTACGCACCACTTCATCCAGATACGCCACTTCCACCACGATCTCATCGCTGTAGGCCACGAGCCCGGATTTGCGCGACGCACACAAAACAAAGTCCGTGTCGCCGAACGACGTCTGGAGTAAAGCTCCGTCTGGGCACTCGACTGGTTCTCCCCAAACCGATGCGCTTGGAACCGGGGTGGCGTTGTTGAGAGCTGGCAAGATGGCGTCGAGTGGTAGGATCGATGAGTGGCAGCGCACTGTCTGCGAGGCAGCGGAAGTCGTGTCGTTTCCTGAAGCCTCCACCGCGTACGACGAGCCGTCCACGAGCGTGTAGGTGATTTGCGAGTCGTCTTGGATGAAGGTGGCAAAGCCGTCGTAGTGCAAACTGGTTCCATCGATCGAGATGATGGGCTTGGCGAAGACATCGAAATGGTCTGGCCGTGAATATTCATGTTCTTGCCCATCAGCGTGACATGAAGTTGGAGGGAAGGCATGGAGCTGTGGGGCGATGCTTGAGCCGCTTGCGAGTTGGTGCTGCTGGGGGGCGCAGCCAGTGCCTCAAGTGCCAGCAGGGCGAGAATGGTGGCAACTAATTGTGCACACATCCTGTGCGAACGTTGGCGATAATTCAAGAATGAGCTGGTTCTGACACGAAGTCACTTCAGTCGGGCTGGCTAACTCAGTGCTTACGTAGTTTATGCTCGTTCTTCCTGTCCTGATGGCATAGTGAGCTGAAGAAAGAAAAATGTCTGGCTTTGCTCCCCATCAAAAGTGCCATCCTGGCTCCTGCTGTACATGCAATTTAGCTTCACGTCATGGTGTCATACAGCGCTCAGAGTCTCACTGAGGTATCGAGACAGGTCTGTCCCCATTTCCAGGCACGAGATGTGAGGAGCCCTCCTCTTGCTGCGTGGGCTGGCACTGTTATCGTTTGTATTTTTGATGTTACATGCACGAATTGGTTCACCCTGGAAATAGGGTCAAGGTGGTGTCAGACGACCAGTGCTCTCTCGTGACCGCTCTCCCATGGAGATCGTAGCGGTAGATCGATCCTTACTGCAGCTCGCTACGGTGGATGAAGACGAGAGCGAGGCCGTGGCTCTCAGCTGCGTCGAATTCTTAATGTCAGAGACCAACGCATACTACCAGCAGCAGTGTCTGGCATCTGAAGCGGTACGAGCCGTGAGCTCTCGACTGCGAGACAACGTAATCGATACGATCTTTGCCGCTGCACTCGACGCAGAAGCAGCGTTAGATGAAACCAGGTTTCGACCGGAAAGCAGACCTGAAGCCAAGCCCAAGGACCGCCATGCAGTGCGCAGTGTCCCGTGCAAGAGCCCTGACAAACCAGTATCAATGAGGAATGCGCTCCCTATCAGAACCTCGTCATCGCCAGCGTCGCATGTGGGAAGCATTGCGGATATGGCACGATCTCGAGTTGGAGGGCCCACGAAGAGGAAGAACAAGGCCGATCAAGGTAACGTGAAGAGCAGCCACTGTAGATTTTATTATTATTTTCTTACGTAGTGCATTAAACTGTAGACAAGACAGGCACCACTCCCTCCGTTCAGACGAGTGAGAGAGAGGAATATCAGGACGACGAGAAGCCCGTACGTGATGGTTTAGGTTACTCTCTGCATTAGTGAGAGCCTCACGACATGCTTGTGTACAGGAGATCAAAGCATGGCGTGACAAGTGTCTTAAAAGCCTAGAGGCAGCTTCGCGAAAGCCTGGGTTCGCCAAGTGGGTAAACCTCGCGCGTGCCTTTGCCGTACCGGAAAGTCGGGTGTCCATGGAGGTGGGCATCATTGCGGCTCCTCCTGCGAACGTTGTTGCGGCTTTAGCGGCAACACCTGTACGAATGAAAACCAACGTGGACAGTTTTTCCTCAATCTTGGACGTCAGCAAAGAAGGCGAGGAGATTCCGACTGCTTATGATGACACCAATGCCGTGTCTACACTTGGTATAAGGCGAACGAGCCGCCGTCCATCGGTTGTCCTGGAAACTACAGGACGAAGTCTCCAGCCGATGTCGACGGCAATTCACACGATCGAAGAGATCCCTCAACGCCAGCCCAAGCGCCGTTCACAAGCTGCAATCGTGAATGATTCAATACCTCAGCAGCGGAAGTCTACGCTCCTTACCGACTCGCTCTCAAGACGGAAATTAACGCGGAATCCCTCATCGTCCGAGTCCTTGTCAGGAAACTCCAACGGCGGCTGGAACAGTAGTAGAAGTATGTGGCGCTTTGAGCAGGAGACCGGGAGTGCTACCAGCCGAACGTTCGTAGCAGGCGGTGCTGAGTTCAACGCCAGCTCCCTGCCGGCAACAATGAGTGTGGCGTCGGGTGTAGTTTTACTTCAAGGCGAATCCGTCGTCGAAGGTCCCGAGTGGGTCGATGGACCCTCCACCATGTCCCGCAAGCGCTTCGATGTGCGTAAAAATGCAGTGTGCATACCTGCTTTCACGTCGAAACTTACCCTCTATTGGTTCATGCACAGCTCCAGCAGCGTCTGGCTACCGACGCCCTACTCAATTCAACAAGTGAAAACGATTTACACTCGCCCCGGATCTCCAGCGCAGTTTCACCGCTACAGTTTGGACACTATCCACTGTCTGAGCTTCACTTCCGGGACTACGAAGAAGTCCCACCGGAACCAATCCCAATGCCGCAACTCTCTCCAATTTCCACATCGGCACTGGCAATTCCACGAACGGTGGGTCTTTGTATGAAGTCTACAATTCATGGAGAGGTACTGACCTGTTTGCTTTGTTACTTTTAGCATCTTAATGCCTCGCTTTCGATGCCGTCGCTTCGAGTTCGTCCAGCAGCTTTCAGTGGCAAAGCAGGGGGTTCTCTTAGCAACAGCGTCAAGGGTGAAGCTAGCGGCAGCAACCGAAGCATCTGCACGAATATCAGCAGTACCAGCGGACACTCGTCCTTGGCGAGTTTCAAATCGCGACCGACTACAGCATTGAGAGCGGTAGCTGCCCCTCCAAAGCTCATTTCTGGTCGCGCAAGATCAGCGTCTGCCACGCCGGGAAATGCGCGGTCCTTCACACAGGATTCATCATCGGTGCAAGCTTCAGCGAAGTATTTGCGCGAGTTTCCCAAGCCACGCGAAGGAGTCATACGCGTGGTTAACGACCACGCTGCAGGTTTGTTGGGCAACATTGATGGCGGTCAACGAACTGCGTGGATGTCCTAGCATTAAACACAAAACAAATAATACTGGCACCATGGACCCTTGTAGATGGCGAAGTATGGCTAACTTGTGGTATGAATATTTGACAAAGAGAGCGTGATGGTTAAGCAAAATGGATATGTCTATTACGCTCTACACGACTGTAGGAACAGCTTCAGCCTCCGGTTCCAGCAGGTTGCAGATTCGTTGGTTGGATCGCTACCGAACATTGCCGGCCTCGCTGTCTTGGGGTTTAGAGTCCGATGGGTCTCGAACGCTCCTGAAGTGCTGGGATCCGGCTTGGTTTTGGCGGAGAGGCGGCAATCTGCTTGTGTTTGGCCTCCATTCGTTTGGCGCGGCCTAGATAGAACGCCACGAGTGCCTGATAATTTACACAAGACGTGAGAGCTGTACCTTTTCGAGAAAGCAAACGCTAGAAGAAGTACCTCTCTCGACTTCGCCGCCTTTGAAATGGGTGCTGGTGTTGAGCCTTTCGGTTTCTGCGGCCTCATCGAATCGATGGTGACTTTCTTCTGAACCTGCGCCGGTGGAACTTGCTGCAGAGCTGCTTTGTCCACGACTTGCTCAGGTTCAGGTTCAGGCTCCGTCAGCGGCTCCGACGTCTCTCTGAGTTTTGGCAGCTCATTTTTCTGGATCTTCGCAGGGAAAGCAAACGGATTGTTGTTTTCATCGTAATCTTGCATCGCACCAAGCCGAGCAGCTTCACACAGAGCAGGCGGTGGTCCCAGATCAATCCACTCGTCGCCATCCACGTCGACGCTACGTCCGAACGAGTTCACGACATCCATTGCGCCTGCTTGATCGTCTACGATTCACCCTTCGTGGCGTGTCAATCGTCTCCAATGATTGTGGACTTCCGTCCTGCTTGATAGGCAAGTACCTTGTCGTCTTGGCGGTTTAGCGCGGTGAGTTGGGTCCACCCCATGCCGCCAAACCGACTGCATTGCACCTCTCAGAACATGGTACGCGAGTGACTGCACGTCCTCGAGCAGAAACTGCAGATGGTATAATACAGTCCAATTAGTGCACTAACTATTATTGTGGTGGCTTTTTTTCAAACTTAATAAAACAAAATGGTGGCACATTTTGCTTTTTTATATATTAACTCACTTGAGCTTCTTGCGGCGGGTTGGCGCGCGTCGGCAGCGAGTGCCGCGATGGCTGGCACCTTCGGAGCCAGCACGGCTCGAGACCGAACCGGAGTAACGTCGAAGGTCTCGGCCACAGAGTCCGACGGTTGCATTGCCTCGCCACGCCTTACGATCCTTGGCAAGTTCACGACTGACCGGATCGTGCGACTGCCGTAGAAGTCTATAAGCTTCGGCCGTTTTTTCTTTCTATCAGTCGTCATAGACGCGCAGGCGAGTGCAACTCGGAGTTGCGGCGATGAACACGCCGCACTTGGCGACGTTTCTTGTGTGAGCTTGAGGCCGTTCCGGCCTTTTGCAATACTGGAGGCCACGCGTCCCAATTGCATACTTGGTAAGCTTGGTGCAGAGGAAACGTGAGGTTTCACGGCCAACACGAAGTTGGCTTCAAGGATGCATGTAGCCATATTCCGCCTATTGAACACGTTATCGTACAAGAGGAAGCTGGACTGAAGGCTGGCGCTGCGTGCAATTCCACGACACCTTGATTTCTGATTAAGGGCCGCGGTGCTGCCGCCTACACTCCATATTCGCGTCAGCCGGTGTGACTTTGAGACGCGCGTCCTTGTTAGTAAGGATCGTCAACCGAGCGAGCCAAGCCGACGGACGATCTGCTCGATCGTACCTTCCGCTAAATGGTCAAAGTATCCGGATATGGTTGGATATGGTTGCTGAGCTTCGTTTGGACGCGCAGTTTAGTTTGGTGCCGACGTGCGTACCCGGTGCGCAACTGAGGAACGTTGGTCCATTTGAAGGAGATCACGATGGAACATTCCTCCTTTTGTGAGCTGGGGCGATCGCTTTCTCTCTCATTTCATCTTTTGTAAGATGAGCCGCAAGCGCAAGAAGGACGACGTCTACCCCGACGATTGGGATATGGAAGAGGAGACCCAGGACCCCGACACCGTACCGCCGCCGTTCGAGTTCGTAGCGGAGACCCAGGACCCCGACGCCGTACCGCCGTTCGAGTTCGTAGCAGAGACCCAGGACCCCGACGCTGTACCGCCGGCGTTCGAGCCGACTCGGGACTCTGGCGTGAGTGCTTCCCCGGACGCGCTATCGCTGCAACCTCATTCCGAGGTGTCGGACCCAGTCTACCGCCTCAAGCGCTCAACTGCGAATGTCCACTCGAGTGTGATCTGCAAGCTCACGCGAATCCTCCGACTACCGGAACTGCTGCCAGAGATCGAGCGCATGTGCGTGGTCATGAAGCATGTTCAGTTGGAGGGGTAGCACCTCGCCAACCTCCACGTTCTGCGCTGTCTGAAGGAGAATAAGGAACTGCCCAAGATCGAGCAGATGCTCTTCTACCGTTGCTGTGTGGCGACACTTGGCAACACTGAAACTCGTGACAGGGATGCTACCGAGCCGGAGTACCCGAGTTTACACGAAACATTCTCGCGGTACTGGGCGGGAAGAGGACATGTGCAGGCGTACTATTCAGAGCGTGTCATGAATGGCACACAAATGGTGAACGAGATGGCTCAACTCATGTCGACCAACGCGCTGAACATGATAGCTCTGCACTTCCGTCGTCGGCTGCACCAATACGTCCGCTTCCGGTACGCCCCGGAGGGCAAGATCGAACTGAAGAACCGAGATACCAAGCGTCTCGTCGACAGCTGCTTCCGCGTCAAGTCCGTGCAGGAGGTGGGCGAAGACGGAGCCCCGACAGGCCGGACGGTCAAAGCGTGGACTGAGTGGGACGCGACCAATGATGAAACGGAGCTCGAGTTGCGCAACTGGGCTGGAGGTCCCGTGGCAGGGGCAGATACGAGCTAACAGTGCTCACTTCCTGCGTCGGCTGTTCGACATGCTCACGTTCATGAGGAGTTTGTGAAGGAACACCCGAAGCAGAAGGGGGCTCGACTGTACTCACTGTTACCCGTGACGACTTCGTACGAGGCTATCTACGTCAAGCTCAACGCGAGCACTTTGTACGGGCTGTTCTCGCGGACCATCGACGACCCGAAGGTGAAGGCGTTCCTGAAGGAGGAGTTGAACGTGGTTCCTCGCAAGGAAATGACGGGCTTTGAACTCCCTTTCAACTTGGTTAACGTTTCAGCAGAACAAGGCGGATGTCATGCGGGCGGTGTTCGACGTGGACCAGTTCGAGACCGAAAACCGCACGTTCGTGGACGAGGTCAAGACGAACAGCTACGCGGCCTCGGTGACCATGACGCGCCCGGTGACCACGACGTCCGTGGTCGTGGTAGAGCAGACCACCTCGCACAAGAAGAGGAAGAAGAACGACGGCTCAGCGGAGCAGACGACGGCTACTACGAAAAAGACGAAGAGCCCGGAGGAGCTTGCAGGTGGAGACGACTTCAGCAAGGAGCTGTTCAAGCTCGGTCCCGGGTACTGCCCCGACGTTCTCATCGGCATCGATCCGGGCATGCGATCGCTCGTTGCGGCGGTGTCGGTCGGTCGTCTCCGCCGTCGCAGACGCCGCAGAGGACGGAGACAATCTCGACGAGCGCGGCGCCGGCGCAGACTGAGACGCCAACTGCAAGAGAGGGTTACGGAGATCACGACTCGCCAGTACCGGCACTTGGCGAGGATGAACGACTTTCGCCACTACAACGAGAAGCTGAAGCAGCGGGAGCCGTGGTACGCTGGGGTCATCCGTGCGATGCCGTCGTTCAAGACCTGCAGCTACGATGTGTACCTGCAGCGCCTGCAATACTTCTGGATGCACCTGCGCTTCCTGCTGGCGTTCTCTGCCGAGCAGGCCTTCCTCCGCTGGCGGTTTACGCGAGACCGCGCGAAGATGAAGGCGATCGCTGCGCTCGCCAAGCGGCTCGTGCCGAAAGCCAGCAAGCAGGTCTGCATAGCGTACGGCGACTGGAGTCGGCGAGACGGCATTAAAGGCCACGCCACGGGGCCGGTCAAGGGGTTCGTCAAGTCGCTGAAGAAGAGAGCGACCGTGCTCCCGATGGACGAGTATCGTACTAGCATCACGTGCTCCTGCTGTCACCAGCGACTCCAGCAAGCTCGACTGTTCACCAAGGTGAAGAGGAAGGACGACGAAGAGGACATTCGGGTGAAACGGCAGCCGTCCAAGAAGGAAGCGAAGGAAATCGCCGTGATGCAGAAGTTCGCAGACCCGAAGCTGGCGGACAAGAAGATTGTTCTCAAATGCACCCGAAACGTCTTGCGCTGTACCAACAGCCGATGCAAGGCCAACTTCTGGAATCGAGACGTCAACGCTGCCCGAAACATGCTGGAACTGCTCCGGAGCGGGTTCAGGGGGAAGCGCGGAGCGAGCAGACTGCGGGCATTCCGGCGGGGACAGCCGTTGGCGTGAGCATGACAAAAGACTCGTGGTCGGAAAGACTCATAGCGTACGCGGTACGGGGTCACGTAGCCGGCCACAACCATATATTCGTAGCACAGGACGATGCCGCAGCATAGTCCCAGAGACACCAGTAGGATTCTCTATGTTAATCAGTCACTCTTTCTAGCGCCCTTTACTTGCCTCGTCAAGCAGGAACTCCGACCACATTTCGGCAAAACTCTTGCCTTCAATCTGTGCCGGGTCAACAGGAGTTTGTCCTCCTTCGCCTGGAGCCACAAGCCCAATAATTGACGAGAAGAGCCCGCCGCCACCGTTACCTTCAACTGTGTAGCCCAGGCCAACGCGGCGCTTTTGTTCCTCCGAGAAGTCCTGAAAAAAACA
The DNA here is from genome assembly GCA_033557995.1 of Phytophthora crassamura. Taxonomy (NCBI): domain Eukaryota; phylum Oomycota; class Peronosporomycetes; order Peronosporales; family Peronosporaceae; genus Phytophthora; species Phytophthora crassamura. The sequence goes on from JAUCED010000018.1 coordinate 1,656,721, forward strand.
AGCGAGGGCAAGTAAGAAACCAGAGCTCACAATAACGTCGCAGAAAAATCATGACGAACCATCATTCGAGCCATTAGTTGAAGCACCTCGCCCTTCTTGTTGCTGTCCACGTACGCCACCTGCAACCGGATCATCAGCAATGAGCACGCGACGTAATTCTCCCACTCATTCAGCCAAACATACCACTAATTGTGCAGCAAGACTCTTGTCCAGGACATCGCGCTCCGAGTTGTATTGTGTCGCCATGCTCTCAAGCGCCTAGGAATAAGCAGAACAAGCACGTCAATGCGATATTCATGCCATACAGTCAAGTAAACCATACCTCTCTCAACTGTTCGCTCTCGAGCGTCTTCTTGGCCAACGTGGCCATCACGCGCTCCAAATCGGTCGTATCTCCCTCACGGGGTTCTGAAAGCGGTTGCTTTGTCTGCAGCTCCTTCGTGGCCTCTTCCAGCTTCGCTTCCATGGCTGCAACACGCTCCTTCTGCGCCTTACTCTCCACCTGGAACTGGTGCAGCACTCCTTCCAGCGCGTCCAGGTCGCGCTGCAACCTCTCTGCATCCTGCTGTGCCACCTTCTTGTCCGCCTCCGATGTGGTCAGCCTCGCTTCCAGGTCGTACAACTTCTGACTGTCGATCGAGCTGGCGTGCTCCTCGCTCTTGACCAGCAACACAGCTTTCTCCTCCTCAGTGGCCGCCTTGATCTTCTCGATCTCCGCCAATAAATCCATATATCCCTGTTCATACTCGGCTGCTCTCGCTCGTGCCTCCTGCTCGTCCTCCCTCAGCGTCTCATTCGCCGTCTGCAGCTCCTCCACTCGATCCCCCAACTCCATCACCAGCTTGTCCTTGTCTTGAAACTGCGCCGCCAACGCGTCCGCCTTTACTCAGCAACCCCCTATCAGTCCTTGCCACTACTGTTCCAACTTACTCAACAGCAACAAAACTCACCTCAGCTTGAGCTTGCTGCAGCTCTTGCAATAGTAGGTCATTGTGTGTAGCAGAGCCTTCATCTCCCGTTACAGCGTCGTGTCTGACGGCCTGAAGCCTCTCAATGATGGCCTTCTGCTGCTTAATCTCCACCTGCTGCTCCCTCAGGCGCCGCTCTAGCTGCTTATCGTCGCCAGTCCGCGTCTCCAGCTCTTTCAGCTTCTTCTCCAGTGCCTCGTTCGCCTTCTTTCGTTGCAGAAGCGCTCGTTCGAGCTCGCAGATGTACTGCTCCTGTTCGTCCTCTTCTGAGGCCGCGGGCGGCGCCACGACAGCGCTTAATCGGCTCCACAGCTCATCCTGCTCTTCATCCTCGTGCTGCTGATCGCGTTCGCCCTCCTCGGGCGCCACGATGTCGGCCAGCCCCTCGGTAAGGCGAGACCACATTTCCGGTCAATATTAATTTTAATTTTAATGCTTAAAAGCGCAAAATCGACTGCTACTTATTTATCTTGATATTTGTAGTGAATTTGTTTTGGTACATGTATGTGTGTCACTATTGTTTTAGTGTCCTCGTGAATTTGTTTTGGTACATGTGGTCGTCGAAGGCAATAAACAGAACGAGAGTTGTAAGTAAGAAAAAACGAGTACAAAGTAAAAAACGATGGAGCACAAAGTAAAAAAAACGAAGGGAACGCCACTGATGTGGATGTGAACCTTGATATATCCTTTTCGTGGTCAATTTGGCTTTGCTTGGAGGTGAAGAAAGTAGAGTCCTCATCACTTCTCAAACTGCAATGCAAACCTGTCATACCATATTTGTGGTCACTTTTGATTCGATCTGGTTACGGCTGTACGTTGAAGTTGCTCAACGGAGGCTCATTCGGCCTTGCCGGTCTTTCGAGAAGATTTCGTAGCGTCGCGGCGTAGAGCGCGCCCGACGAATCCCCCGTGAGTCTTTTCCAGAGCTCCGTCAAGGCGGAATCATCCGTTTTGCTGCCGCTTTCCTGGCTGGTAGGCTGGTCGACTTCGGAGCCAAGTCGCTGCTTTTGACTCTGCAGCGTGGCTGCGAACTTCTTGCGTTCCTTTTGGTACTTGACTCGCGCCAGCGACGCCGTTTCTCGAGCGACACAGCAGCGTTCGTAGACTGTGGACTCTAATGCTGCCAACCTCACCGCAGTGTGGACGTCGATGAACGCACCAGGGGATGAGGTGTTTCTGGCATCGTCCCCATCACTGCTTGACGATTGCCTGATGGGTGGCGATGATCGAGCAGAGCGCGACGTGTTGGACGCTCGAGATGCAGCACCGGAATTCGCCCGACTGCTGCTGCTTGTGGGCAAATTACTGTCCGTTTTTGAAGATACCCCGGACCAATCCAGCTTATGAAAGACGACCTTGCTCGGCTTCCGCTTGAGAAACGATTTTGCGGGTGCTCGTGGTGAGCTCGCCTTCGTTTGCGTTTCCTGCCCTTCTTTCGGCGGGGAAATTTCAGTCGGCTCGCTGTAGTTTTGATGCTTTGGAGGGAAGAACCGGCGACTTGGGTTGGCTTGTCGTTGAGGACTTGGCGAGTCGATCATCTCACCCGCTTCTGACGAGGCGATAGACGACGGAGAAGAGGGAGGCGACAGTGCTTCGGCGCGGGAGATGCGTCCAATTGGACTCGACTTAGAGTCTTTCAGCAAAAGCACTGGAGGCTCCGGTTTCTCGGACTTCGAGGATTGCAGCGCTCGCTTCCGCTGGAAAGACTGGTGCGTCTTGTTCGCACGTCGAGCGATGGGTTTCTTGCGCTCTTGTCGTATTGAAGTGTCGTCCTGGTTTTTTTTGGCACTCGCTGGGTTCACGTACGCAACGACTGCTTTTGTAGCGTCTTGAGTTGTTGTTGGCATCGCAATTAGCACAGAAGTGGAGAGCAGCTCTTCCTCGTCTTTCAGCATCAAGCGCTGGCAATGGCGGAAGAACTTCTGGATGACGCGTGCAGATCTGTGTCGTTTAACTTTGGCGGCTTCACGAGCGACAGCCAGACGCTTCTGCTCAAGCGCAAACGTGTGAGCTTCGGTGTCGCCATCATCATTACTACTGTTGTTCCCTTCGCCAGTCGCTCGTGGTCGTCGCTCCCGATCCACCTCGGCGCCAACTGTCAGCAGGAACTGTCGAAGACGCACTCTCAACAGCCTCTGCTGCACGGCCTCTGCTCGCCCAGCATGTCGACCGTGGAATTCAAGCCGAGCCCGCGCCTTGAACGCCTTGTACGTATCACCTTCGGCCATCCTTGCAGAGCCTACGACCCTTCGGTGGACATGGCTACAACCAACGGTTACTCGACTCGCTGCGTACTGCGTCGCTCGTGCAGCATGCCGTTCATCCGCTTTGACCCAGCAAGTCCTTGCACTCGACGCCCGTCGCGTCCTACAAACTCAGCTTGCTGTCCATGCCACGACCACCTCGCGCTCGGTCGTCGGGCGCGCCGTGATGCATGGCATTCGACATGGAGTTTGTGTTGTTGATCGTGCTCCTGATCATGGCGCTGGCGATGGAGTTTGCGATCGTGCCGCTGAGCATGACGCTCGCCATAGAGTTGGAGTTGGACCTGGATTAGTCGGGCGTGCCGTGATGCATGGTGCTCGAGATGGAAATGGCGACAGAGTTGTCGGGTGGCGTGCATGATTGAGTTGGATATGACGATGAAGTTGCTCGCAATTTTAGCCCAAGTCGAAGACAGGTAAAAAAAAGTGTATTTCGTGTACCCCACATCAACATCTAGCAAAAAAACTTCAACTTGATCGAATTTGTACAGTAATCCCGTCGATAGGAAGCAGCGACGTCAGCCTCTGATCTCGACCGCAGGAACGTGCTTCAGCTCGGAGATGCGCAGCTTCAGTTCACGCCCGTTCGAGTTGCACAGTGACTTGAGCATCAACTCGCGTGACGGGTAAACTGCTGCCACGTCAGAGCCAAAGATCCTCATCCGATTGCGTTTCATTCTTCAATCGCCTGCACGAGCCGAACGTCGGGGTGTGCGTTCACTTAGAAAAGAAGAATGCTGTCCCTGATCCGTCGAACGAGGCTGAGACCTCGCCACAATCGATTCCTGAGCGCCGTGAGGATGCAGACCGTCGGAGACCAACAAGTCGTGAACCCGCGGGATACGCGTCTGGCCTACGCCGACATCATCGTTGCGTACAGCTTTCACTTGTTATCCGAGACCTTGGCGCCGTGTCTGACGTCGAAACTACATGTACCTGTAGGGAGAGGAGAGTCTCAGCGGCAAGTTGATCAGCGCCGGCCCCATTCTGGAGCGCCTCGACATCTTCGGAGCTGCCGTCGCTGAAAAGTACGTTCAAGGTTTCCCAATTGATGGCTCAATGCTAACGGGTTTGCTGCAGTGTGGCTTGCAAGGGCATCGCGACGATCTCGGTGGATCGCGTGGATTTCAAGAGTCAGATCGCTCACGGCGACCTCGTTCGCCTGGAAGGCGAGGTCATCTTCACGGGGCGCTCGTCGCTGGCCGTCCAGATCACCGGGTACCGCCACGACGTCGAGGCCGGCAAGTTCATCCACACGTTGAGTGCCATCATGACGTGTGTAGCGCTGGACGAGAACATGCGTCCGAGTCCGGGGCTGCCCAAGCTGATGGACCCACTGGACCCGGAGTACGTGAGCAAGCACGAGGAGATCGCGGCGCAGCGCAAGGAACTCGCCGCGCGCTGGCGCGCCGTGCAGGAAGAAGTGGACAAGCTGCCGCACGTGTCGGTCGACATGCTCAAGACGTACAACTACGGCCGGTCGCTGGAGCTGCCGATCCCGGACACGCTGATCGAGGTGCAGAACTCGTTCCTGCCCAAGCACCTCAACCGCAACAACACCATCTTCGGCGGCGAGGTGCTCACGTGGATGGACAAGGTGGCGCTCTACTGCGCGCGCAACTTCACCAAGAACCAGAACATGGTGACTGTCTCCATGAATCGCATCTTCTTCAAGCTGCCTATCACCATGGACGACATCGTCACCATGCACGCTCGAGTCAGTAGCGCCCGGTACGCTGCCATTTACTTACATGTACTCTGGTGTAATTCTTGGCTAATTCCTAGTGGTTTTTGTAATTATTTGCAGGCGTCACCACTTGGAAGTCGAAGTCGAGGTGTTCGTCGGCCGCATCGGCTCCAAGGAGCGCCGCAAGTCTCACACCGGGTGCGTCCCAGCTCGTGTTTTAACCAGAGCGACGGTCAAATACTCAACACTTTCGTGTATCTATACAGCTACTTCACCGTGGCGAACTTGGATCGCTCGTACCGCATGAAGCAGATCGCCACGGGACTCAAAGTGGACGAGAACGACCAGGAGAGCATGCGCACGCTGCTCAAGGCCCAACACCGCTGGCTGTTCGATGACCAGGAGCGCAAGTTGCTCACTCTCGAGCCGCTTTCGCTGTCCACGCCCAACTCCACCAACACGCACGTGACGCCGTGAGCTTTGAGCTTCGCTTCGCCTCGGCCTCGCTGCATACGTCGACACATGCCTTCGTCCAGACATAAAACAGCCACAATGCCGTAGTGAAAACGCAATACATGAACCAGACCTTCTCTCCGTGTTCATTCCTGAATTTGTGGCGTATCGGATGAACCGCTTGCTCTTAAGTTCTGTGTCTCTTCGTCGCTCTCTATTGACATCACAGTTCACCACCATGTCGACTGGAAGAAGCAGCGTGACCGTGCGACGAACACGCTTGGCCTACGCAGATACCATCGTGCGTCAAGTAACTGAGACCAAGGGTCCATTCATACTATTTCATAGTAGAAAACTAAGTTGTTGGTGTTCGTAGGGAGACGAGCATTTGCGGGGAAAGCTGCTTGGTCTTGGCCCGATCTTGCAGCGGCTCGACAACTTCGGTGGCGCCGTGGCGGAAAAGTAAGTACTGAGCGACAGGCGTTGCGTGCAAAATGAATCTTACTGAGGGTTATATGTTGACTAATGGCAGTGCGATCGCCAAGAAGGTGGTGATGGCTGCACTCGAGCATCTCGAATTGGTCAGCCCGGTCTTTCACGGTGACGTTGTGCGCTTCGAAGGCGAATTGATCAGCATCGGGCGATCATCGCTGACACTTCAGGTTATTATTATTCGTCAATGGATGGCGATGCGGCGTGGCCTGACCAACGGTGTGTTCTTGCTCGCAGGTCACCGGCTATCGACATGACATCAACACGAGGCAGTTTGTGCATGTTTTGGACGCAGTGATGATAGCCGTGGCGCTAGACGAGAACAACCGTCCGTTTCGAGGACTACAGGAGCTCGTTGATCCTAGCAATGAAAACCGGATCGGCCAGCTCAAAGATGCCGCGCGGCATCGCAAGGACCTCTCGATGCGCTTGAAAAGGTTGGAAGAGTCTGTCGATCAGCTACCAAACGTGTCACTGGACATGCTGGGCGACTCCATTCGCGGTGAATGGGCTGACGAAGCGTCGGTGGAGGACACCGTCGTAGCGCTATCGACCTCGTTCTTGCCACGTCATTTGAACCGGAACGGCACTGTCTTCGGTGGCGAGATCCTCTCGTGGATGGTACGACAAGCAATAGTATTGAAATTTGCTGTATTGTACTTCGAAGTAGCTGACAATTTCACTGGGTTGAACTGCAGGACAAGACGGCGTTGTATTGTGGTAGAATCTTCACGGGAAACAGCAACATGGTGACTGTCTCTGCGAGTCGGGTGTCTTTCATGCTGCCAATTACTACGGACGACGTCGTGACCATGAAAGCGCGAGTTTGCGGGGTTCGGTAAGTTAAGTTTCTTACAGCAAGAAACGGTCGGAAAAATAACTTACCGCTTTCTCCCTATTTGACAGAGAACACTACGTGGACGTTGAAGTGGAAGTCTTTCTCAAGAAATTCGCGTCGCAAGAGCGCCGGAAGTCTCACACGGGGTACGCAAGTGCCTTTCATTCCGCCAAGCTCAGCTGTATAGGCTCTGACTTTCTTGGCTCTGTGTATGAAGCTATTTCTCGGTTGCAAACTTGGATGCTTCCGAACGTGTCGACTGTGTCACTCGAGAACTGGTTGCAAGCGAACAAGATCAGAGCAGTTTACGTACGATGTTAAAAGCTCAGCACTGGCGCCGCAATCACGAAGAGGAGCAAGCGCTGCATCAGCTTCAACCCCTGGGACTCTCCTCCATTCCTGGGAGTCATCTCTAACGCTAATCAATAGATCGCGCTACATTTCACCGTTAAGTTGCCTTCAAATCTGCACCTTACTCAGTTAAAGACGCCCACGTATAGTCGGCTTGACAACCATTTTCGTCGGGCTCGTCGCGAGCACCACTCGGTCCAACGGAAGCAACTTCCGCTCTTCCTTGTCGAAATGGTAGCGAAGTTGCGCTTTCAACATAGTTCGCATGCTTTCTTGATCCGACTCGTCAATCAGTAGTCCTCTTAAGATGCGCGCCTTGCGGTGCAGATGATCGAGATTCGCCACGGTAAAATATCTGCAACAAACCCAAAATGTTGTACGAAGTAAATGATAAGTACGTGGGCAAAACGACAAGCGAAGACGTACCCGGTATGCGACTTGAGCTGTTTTTTCGTCCGGATATGGGAGATGACAACCTCCACTTCCACCTCCAAGTGGTAGTGGCTACGAATACAACAGACAGGTATTAGGGATGGTATCACCACGAGGCCAGAGCTCGTTTGTGCGTACCGGACACTGCAAACGCGAGCGCGCATTGTGACAACGTCGTCAATTTGGATCGGGAGCTTGAACAGAATGCGGTTCATGGACACCGTCACCATGTTCCTGTTCTTCGTGAAACCTTTCGCACATTGCAACGCCACCTTATCCTGCGTTACCAAAGAACAGCACGTCAGCAACTACAGCCAAAACCTTAGGGGGGAATGCCCTTCTTACCATGAATGCCATCACATTGCCGCCGTGGATCGTATTGTTGCGATTGAGGTGTTTGGGCAAGAAAGTCGTCTGAACCTCCACGAGCGTCTCCGGTACAGGGACGAAAGTCGATGCAGCGAATCCGAGATTCTTGAGCATATGCGCAGAAACGTGAGGAAGCTGATCCACTTCGTCCTGCACGGCGCGCCAACGTGCAGCAAGTTGTTTGCGCTGCTTCACAACCGCCTCAAGTCTTGGTACGTAACTCGAATCGGTCGGGTGGACCAACTTCGGCAGACCCGGTCGGGGTCGCAGAGTCACTAAATCAACCGCTACGAACGTCGCGAATGCGCTGAGCACCTCGATGAACCTCGTTTGGTCGAGATCGAAGCGATACCCAGTCATCTGAAGCACACAAAGCAATGCATTCGGTCACTCATGTACAGAACTTACAGTAGATATGGCCTTTCGTACCTGAATAACCATCGAGGACCGCCCGATGTTGATCACTTCTCCATCCATTCGCAACAAGTCGCCATGGGCAATGGGACTCTTGATGTCAACGCGATCGATGGAAATCGTGGCAACTCCATGCTCAACACTACTCATGCTAGAATTACAACAGCACGCATACAAGAAAGTGTCAGAAGCCGAAGACAGACAGTCGTATCTGCAGCTCTTACTTTCCAGCCAGCGCTCCAGCGAGACGGTCGACCAGGTCCAGTACGGGCCCAGCACTCATCAGCCTTCCGCTCAAACTCTCCTCGCCCTTATCATTGAATCAATTGCGTAGTTAGGAGAAACCACTCGGCAGTCAGGTATTGTGAGTGAACGCACCACAATGTCGCCGTGGGTCAGACGCGCGTCGCACACGAAAGCGATCTTCTTTCCGTCTACAATTTGTACAACGTTGTTGGACGAAGCGTGCGCTGATTGAGGAGGGACCGTGCAGGGCACATTGAAAGCCGTAGCAGCGGTCTCCGACATGGCGATGTTTTAGCGTTGCAAGCTCTCGTGGTTGAGGTCCAAAAGTGTATCTGATCGAAGCCACGGACACGCGGCCCGCATTTGCGAAGTTCGCAATGAACCCTCCCATGACGCTCCCGCTCATAGAAGATGGGCAAGTTCGGTTGACAAGAATCTTTGTACAAGATACACTGCGACAACCATAAGCAATTTAAATTGCTCATTCAACAGCTCAATTCACATGCATGTATTGCTTACAACCGTGTCATTGCAATAGGTGGTAACCCCGCAGGTAGAAAGGTTGACGAAGTCCTTTCGCATCGCTTTCTCGTTACAGCCGTCCTCGGATTGCAGGTGAAAACACAGTGGTCGAAGCAGTCGTGGTCAGCGCAAGGCTCTCCAACGAAATCAACTTCTGTTCTTCTCGGTCAAAAGCGTAGCGGTGTTGCGCCTTCAGCAAGGTCCTGGTCCGCTTCGTCGATCATCAGGCCTCTCGAGAATGCTCGACATGCGGTGAAGGTGATCGAGGTTCACCACAGTAAAGTTTTTAAAGTCGAGACATCATAATTTTCGTAAGTAATAGTACTTCAGCGTACTGTTGGTAAAGTATTCATCTACCACGCACCCGGTATGAGACTTCCGACTGGATTTCGTGCGGACGTGCGATATAAACACTTCGACCTCGACTTCCAAGTGATACTGGCTGCAACATACAACACATTAATCATTTGATTTCATTGCCAGCATCACTACAATGTGCTCCACTCACCGGACGTCGCAAACGCGTGCGTGCATGGTGGCAATTTCGTCAATGTGGATCGGCAGCTTGAAGGAAATACGGTTCATGACACTGTAACCATGTTCCTGTTCCTCGTGAAGCCTTTAGCGCATTGCAAGGCCACTCGATCCTTTGACGCAAATAAAAGCAAAAAAAACAAAACAATGTCAGAGCCTGTAGAATAAAATAAATAAATTATTGCAACACCTTACCATGAACGCGAGCACATCGCCGCCGTAGATGGCGTTATTGCGATTCAAGTTCTTGGGCAGGAACGTGGTCTGCACTTCGAGCAGCGTGTCTCTCACAGGAACCAACTCGGAATGGCTATATCCAAAGTCTTTGATCATCGTCGCCGAGACGTGAGGCATCTCGTCCACTTTCTGCTGTAGACGCGCCAGCGCATTGCCAGCTTCTTGCGCTGCTTTGCAGCCGCCTCCAACCTCGGCACATAGTCCGGATTGGTCGGGTGCACCAGTTTGGGCAGTCCAGCACGAGGCCTCATCGTCTCGACGTCGATAGCCACCAAGGTCGCGCAAGGCCACATACAAATTCAAGTCAATAAGGGAAAAGTGGTCCCTGCGAAATCACTCGCCAGATCAAAAACAACCCATCTGGCGATGCCATACATACCATATCTTGAAAGGCGGGCAAGCCCTCTTTCAAACAAGCCATTGCGCGCGCTTCTCCGGTCTCACCAGCCAACACATCGACTCCCCGAAGAACCCCCTTCCTGGGAGCCCTCAGCGTCATCACCGCGTCGCAACCAAAGCACCAGTCAACTGCCAGTTGACAGCAACAGCCCACTCGAAGTCCCTCGCGTTGCCACGTGCAGTGCATCTCAATGCCGAAGAAGCAGCGTAAGCCGAACAAGCGCAAGGAGGTCTCTGTCTAGCTGATAGCTTCTTGTCTTTTCAAAGAGCTGCTGGAACATGTGCAAAGCACACGGAGCCCCAAACCGGTAGGTCGCTCATATTTGGGGTTTTACCATACACCATTTCGTACGGTGTCTTGTTTCCCAAACGACTCATTGGTGTACGATTCTGCACATAAGTCATGTACATAAGTGCTTCTGGTCACCACCGGTGCGCCATTTCAGCATCCTTTAATGCACAACGAACTCTGTCAAGTTTAATCTGATGGTCTCGCTCTGCAGCTCCGTTTTCTTCAGGACTGTATGTATTAGAAGTCTGAAAGACAATACCTTTTCCTTGACAGAAGTTTTTAAAAGCGGCGTTCACAAATTCGGTGCCTCCATCAGATCGAATCCGACGGATAGTGAACTTTCCTTCACGCTCTAGCTGCAGTAGCAGTCCTTTGACCTTGGCAAATACCTCCTTTTTGCTGCGTAGAACAAATGACCATCGCCAGGATGTGTTGTCATCAATTATAATCAGGAAGTACTGAATCGTACCTACACTCCCATAACGCCCATTGTTTTCATAGGTCCGTTAGTGTCCATATGAATGGTACTGATGGGCTGTGTATATCTGGATTCCTTAGTATTGCGATAGGACATCCGTCGCTTCTTCATTTCCGCACATGTTGTGCAAAAGAACGGTACTTTGCGTAACTCTGATGCTGACAGCGAGGGCATTCCTTCAACAATACCTTGGCTCAACATTGCTATGACTGTTTCTTTATTGAGATGGCCGAGTTTTACGTGCCACTCCTGCAATGTGCTTTCCAGTTTCCCAATTCCTGGTAGAGCTAGCGGTTTACAAGGTTGTGTTTTCACTGCATTGCACAACTGTTGTCTTTCCTTTACAGTTTGGTTTTGCACGTAGTAAGCGCCGTTTATCGCTCTAGCTACGAACGCTAGCTTGTTTCCCCAAAAAACAAATTTGAGCTCACCAGTCAGGAATCCAACTATCTCGTACCCAGTTCTTTGAAGCCAGTATTCACTAAGAATGTTTGACGTTGAGTGGGGTACAAGTGCCACATTCTCAAAGAGGAACGGTTTAATGCCATCGGGGCCATTCAAATAGAGTTTCACAGAACCAATGTGTGTATTTGAATGCTTAGACCATTGTGCAAAAGTAAACATGTAGCCAATGTCGGGATGCTTTTCGACAAACTTCGCCTCATCGCAGGTTAGGCCGAGTCCGCAGCCTGAGTCCAACACCCACGAGTTCTTAGTTACACATGTTCCCCCATCAAGCAAGTTTGGATAGAGTGACCGTACCTTGTCTTCCAGACGCATCTTCTGGAGACTGATTTCCCCAGCAATCAGTTGCTCACCTGGAGAACTCGGTGACTCTTCAGCATCCTTTTTGGCGACGCTCCCTCCGTTGACGCCAATGTCGAACACGGAGTCCATCGGCTCGTCTGTCTCTTGTCCTTCGAACAGAATCAGGTTGCCTTCTGGAGTCAGTGGAACTTCCATTCCGGTGGGAGGACTGACAGAAGGAGCCGGGCTGGCAGAGGTTCCCGGTCGCACGGCGTTGCACGCGTCAACCGGAACGTTCTTGGGCAGACAGTCCGTAGTCGACACTTCCTTTCGCGCCTGTTCCGTCCCCTTGGCCTTCGCTTTGCCCGTCATCTTCGGCGTCGGCTCCGCGTCGTTCCGCGGCTTCTTTACCGCACGAGGGTACGACCAGATGTTGCGCCGGAAGACCTTCAGTTCCATGTCTTGTTTGCGCTTGGCGCACTGCTGCTTGAGCTGCGGCCCACCACTGATGCCGTTGTGGACGCCAGCACAGTAGTAGCACGACATGGCACCAAGGTTCTGGTGCATGTCTGGCTGGGACCCGGCTTTGCGTTTTCCTAACGCCGATCCCGTTGCTTTAGTCGACTTGGCAGGCTTGGCATCAACATGATTCACTGCTGCACCGTGTGCCAGGGCCTTGATTTCAGCCTTGCTCTTGTTACCGAAGATCGCACACAGCTTCGTCTCGACTTCGTCCAGCGTGAACTCCTCTGGCGTAAACTCGATAGCAGACCCCCAAAGATGCGCTGGCAGTACCGCCAGAATCTTCACCAGCATCAATTCCTTCGAAATCAGGCCGACGTTAATCGCCGATGCGCTGTTTCTGTTCACCTGCTCTCTCGCATCCTTGAGTTGCTGGAAGAAGCGATTGACGTTCTTGAAGTCAGAGGCTGCAATAGCCTCGAAACGCTGAACCAGCTCTACCACGCCTGATGCGGTGTTGAGTCCGAAGCGTTTCTCAATCGCGCGCCATATCTCGTGCACCGGTCGTCTCATCAGCCTCTCATCCGAAAATCCAGTCGGAAGGGTGAAGTTGAGCAAGTCCTTGATGTACGACGATTGCTGCCTCACGAACGCCTTTTGGAGGGCATGCGCATGTTTTTCGTCCTCTGAAGCCCCTAACCCTGGCTCTGGGATGATGGGTTCCTCCTTGAGCGCCTCTTCGTAGCGAGCGAGCGAGGGCGACGCTTGGCTTGAAGCTCGGTCACCACTAACGCATCGCTTAGCGCGACCAGATGGGCATTGACCTTGTCCTCCCACATTGCGAACAAAGCTTTGTTGCCGTTGAAGCCCAGCTTGTCGATCACACTTTGACTCGGTTTGCTCATTTTACTCGAAATGAGGTGTCGAAATGTTAAAATGGCTTAAAACAGTAGAAAGGCTCACTACGTGTGTATATTATCCGTAATTCCTAATTGCCCTACTCTAGATGATGTGCTCGGTCTGAGGCAAATTGGGAAGTGAGCACGCCTCCGGAGGGGCAGCATCGCTTCCTTTGCCTGCTGTCGTCATTGCACTATGTAGCCAGATCACACCATCTGTGATCTGTTCTGAATGTCCTCTCGTACTTGCTATCAATAGGTACATATCATCTTAAAGAGGATTTCCCTCATTCAGTCTTCTTCCAGGCAAGCAGGCAATGCCTGCTGCCTCTCCACTCAACACTCCCACTAAGTACTAGGGGACAATTCCAGATCTTGGACTCCTAGCTTCTCTCTTAGTTTTATGAACTGTTTTGTCGGCAGAGCCTTTGTGAGAATGTCTGCAGTCATTTCTGTTGTCGCACAATATTCGATCTTGAGGCGACCCATTTCAACGAGGTCTCTCGTAAATAGAAAACGAATCTCAATGTGCTTGTTTGCTTTATGATTTCCTGGTTTTTTCACAATGCTGATGGCAGCATTGCTGTCACACCATACCTGCACTGGTACCCTTTGCGGAAATCCCATTTCGCCCAGTAAATGCCACAACCACTCACTTTCTTTGCCTCCTTCGCTTAGTGCAATGAGTTCTGCTTCTGCAGTCGAGAGTGAAACACCTCCCTGTTTACTACTGCACCATGACACACTGGCACCAGCCATTTTAATGACATAGCCTGTAACTGATTTGCGTTCTTTAGGTTGACACGCGAAGCTCGCGTCTGTGTACACTTCGTAAGTCACGTCACACGTTTTACCATCGAGTAATAGACCGTACGTCGACGCCCGAGAGTCAAGCGTCGCCCGCACCGAGCGGCAGATGAGCGCGATGTTATCCAGCGGAACGGGGAACCCCATGGCCAGCATGCATGCGCAATACGTGTTCCGCGAGGTCTGCTTCAACCGGGAAGTCTTCAAAGCACTGCTGGTCTGGCCCGCTTGCCAATCAATTGCAAAAATAGATGCACAAACACCCAAGTATTTAACGGTATTTAACCCTCGCTTGTTAAATACGTATTTAACGCTAGTTAAGTATAAAACTATTTTACAACTCTAGTCAAGGCTGACTCACAAGCGCGCGAAGCTGTCTGTCTCGGCTTCGCGAGAACAAGACATTGTGATGTCGGCAGTAATTGAGCGAACTTAGTAGGATAGCTCCGGTATCCTATAGTCAAGGCACTTGCCCCGCAATGTGTCCCGAGGGCTACCACTTACATACAAAAATCAAAATAGTCGAATTCTGCGCCGAAATACGTCCCGCACGGATATAGCAGCCACTCCAAAGGTTTTTAAATGCGTAGATGCTGGGTCTATAGCCGTCATGAAATGATCGTCCAGAAGAGGTTGCACTTGGCTGCCACAGCTGGGTTCAGTATGCGCAACGGCAACCGCCAAAACGTTGTGTGCAAAACCCAAATCTAGTGTGCAAAACCCAAAATCTAACTTCAACTTGAAAGACCATCACTCTGGAGCCCGCGCTGCGGCCACTTCCGCATTCCGCGCGCGCTCACATTCCGCATTCTGCGCGCTCTCACACACTGCGCTTCCGTACTCCCGCACTCCCGCCAAGTCGACCTCTACAGCTTCGCGTCTTCTGCACCATGCGCAAGATAAACATTCTCGACTATGTTCACCTTCACCGTGAATGGGACACCGAGGCGAACGGTCCAATAGAGCTGTGGGTGCTCCGACCGGCTACGACGAAGGCGCAGTGGCTGTGTTTTGACAAGGATGGCAATCTTACTTGCCATAGATACCAAACGACTGTTAAGCTAAAGGTAGTGCGCGTATTGCTTGTCGTTCATGTAACTTCGCTGTACTAAAAAATTACTATAATGCAACAACAGGTCGCGGGAAGCATGTGCCATGTATGCTGCGGGTATGCGGGTTGCCCGACGGACTTCTGCAATTCCGTCTGGATGCGCGAGGATCTGCGGGCAGAGTGGGTTGCCACCAATGGCGACATGAGACGTTTACGATCAACTCCGGCAAGAAGGTCGACTGGACGTGCGCTTTTGGGCACCTGTGGGGTGCAGCTATCGGCTCAGGATGCCCGTTTTGCTCTGGGGGACGAGTGTGGACGGATGGGGCGACCTCCACTGTGTTTACCCATCCTCATCTCATTAAGGAATGGGACTGGGAGATGAATGGAGATCCCCCTAACTTCTCTTACGGTTTGTTATTTTTTTGTTTCGGTGGTTGAAGTTTACTTGTATTGTGTTGCTGTTTCCCCGAGGAAGTGAATTCTAGAACTAATATCCACGCTTGTCGAAAGGTTCCAACGTTATCGTCGGCTGGATGTGCAAGAAGAAGGATTCTCCCCACAAATGGATGATGATAATCTGCGATCGAACCCGTGCAGTCCACCCGTGTGGATGCCCCATTTGCCGGAACCTGCAAGTGTGTCAACTGGACTACTGCAATTCAATCTACGAAACCCACCCCCAACTTCGGGACGAGTGGAGCGAGAACAACCCCGACATGAAGACAGAGGTGCCCGGCAGCCACACTCCCCGCGAATGGGTTTGTTCGATAGACTGCCGGCATGTGTGGAAGGCCTGCCCAGAGAGTCGTACTCGTCTTGGTTCAGGGTGTCCATATTGCCGCTGGAAGTCGGAGGCTGCTGCGCGTGAGATCCTCGAGGACGTGATGGGGTACAAATTCCCAAAGGTGCGCCCAGACTGGCTCGGCGGATTGGAGCTCGACGGCTTCAGCGAGAAGCTGTTGCTGGCCTTCGAATATGACGGCATCGAGCAAGAGATCGCCCACTTTCACCGAACAGAGACGGCGTTCGCCGAACAACTGGAGCGCGATCAACGGAAGGACCAGCTTTGTGCCGATAACGCTGTGTATCTGATCCGTGTTCCGTCCCAGTACACGTTCAAGGACAAGCTTGCCATGGCCGACTACATCGCTAGTGAGCTCTTCGCCTGGTTGCAGTAGTATCGGCGCCACCCAGCTTCGACATCTTCAACAAGACCTCCCCAACAAGAAAAAAAACAGCACACTAGGAATACGTTAATTTAAAAAATAAAAACTTCATGCATGCCAAGACATGACAGCAAACATCAGTGAATGTGCGCCAGTCGGAGGAGAGCAGCACGTTGCATGACTTGAGGTCACAGTGCACCACAGGCGGTGCGAACCATTTTGCGCTCTTCTGAAGGACCGAGAGGACGCTGAACACCGAGATGGCCCCCACAAACAGTAGCAGGATAGCGATAGCGATATACACGAACTTCTTGCCCCAAAAGTGGGTGCTTCTTGTCTGTAGACGTTTCTTGTAGCATCTGCTGAAGTGACCGGCCCATTTCGCTCAAGGGTGACGCAGCCTCGGACCGTAACAAGCGGTCGAGAGGAGGCCCACCATGTTGGAGAGATTACAGCAAGTTACAGTTGGAAGCACATCAGGGACGCGACGATGCAGGGAACGCAAGTGCTGCGACGAGGTGCAGAGTTTTCTTTTAGCTCGTAGTGTCAGTCTCCTTTCTTCTAAGGACTCAACGTTGTAACAAGAGAGCTTTGCTGAGCTGCGTCCGCATTGTTAGTGTGATTGAAACAGGGTTATGAGCCCAACTACGTGGACTGGAGAAGCCCGGATGGAGAGTAAGAGCAAGGAGCCCGATGTTGCGTGGAACAAAGATGGTCGTCCGGTCAATTGGAATGGCCGCGACTGGCCTCTCTACAAACGACAAATGCTGCTCTATTTGACTTGCGTGGACGTCAAAGAGAACGAGTTGCCGCTAAATGCTATCTGTGACGGGACTGAGGTGGAGCAAGATAACTGGAGCAACGAGCAGAAAGCGCGATTCAACCGGCAGAATATCGTTTTGGCCAAGCTGATTTCAAGTTCCCTTTCATGTACGCTTGCTCGTCAGGTGATGAGATTCAACTCCGGTCAGGAGATGTGGGACTACCTGTCCAAGAGATACGAAGGCCGTGAAAACGCCACTACGAAGCTGTACACCCAACGGACACTTCGGCAGAAACTGGAGAATGCTTCATGTCGATTTGGCGCCGACGTGGAGAACCATTTGTCTTACGTACTCTCTTTAAGAGAGCAATTGGCCGCTCTTGACGCTGATGTCAGCGATGCCTGGATGGTGGACATTTTGGTTCGCTCCATGCATCAGTTTGAGTACTATCAGTAGTTACAGATGCTGACGCTACTTGGTGGTACTCAAATGACTACACCGCTTGACGCTCGGGCCATGATTCTGACCCTCGAAAAGAATACAACTTTGGAGAGAGCACAAAAACGATCAAGTGCAGACTACACCGGTGGGAAGGGTAGCCGTACGGCCAGCTTGGGATCGCGCGTCGAGGGGCCGAGCATTTTGGGTAAGAAGAGGCAGCTTTCCGGTGACCAATCGGCAAATCCAGTGAATCCCCAAAATCAAAAGAAACAGAAATTGATGAACGAGAAAGCTGTACAGCGACAGAAGGACATGTCCGAAGGTACTTGCTTCCACTGTCATCAAAAGGGACACCGAAAGTTCGAATGTCCGAACAGAGATGTCGGAGGGGACCAAATGCCAGACCGCGGTGAAAATGGCAGTATTACCCACGCAAAATTTACTGCTGTCGCGACGAAGGCTGAAGACCTTTTGACTGGGGACGAAGTACAATTTGGGCAAGATGCGGAGTCCATGCGCACCGACGTGTGGGTACCACATCCTGGAGATGATGACTTCCGTGAGGACGCGATTTTAAATGAAGCCATTGAAGACATGCCGTATTCCATTAGTAGGTGGTGTTTTGATTGTGCCACGAATCGGCATCTTGTGGGGGACAAGAGCTACTTCATTCAGTACGACGACGTGCCGGAAGACAGAAAGCAGATGATCCGAAGTTGCCATGGATGGACGCAAGCTGAGGGGATAGGAACGGTTGAACTATGGCTTGAAGTCCACGGCAGACTTGTGTCGCTTCAATTGGAGGGGGTTTACTATGCCGAGAGGCACGAAAACCTAATTTCACAGTCGAAGCTAGAAGACCAAGGTTTTAAGGTTCACTATGATTCTGATGATCACGTTTACTCGGTGGAAAAGAATGGGACACCAAGTCTTGAAGTGCACCGCGACGACATTGGAATGTATTTCGTCACTGCTAAGAACGACTTTTTGAGTGAGTCAACGGATGCAAAACGACCGGACACGTATGTGAACTTCACGCTGCACGACGGAGTAGCTAAACTGCAGAGATGGCATGAAAGGTTGGGACATACATGTCCGCAGCATGTATTGATCATGGCAGATAGGTCGCTCGCAGAAGGATTAAAACTGCAGACGAGAGACTTCCGAGACTGTGAAGCGTGTCACTTAGGTAAACAGAAGGCAAAACCGCTCGCTCGATCACTGGACCGCGATGTCAACCGAACAAACCAACTGGTGTTTGCAGACCTGCTATTCCCAGAGACAAACAACGGAACGAGTTACTCAGCAGTATTGGTGATCCTCGACGCATTCACACGGTACATTACCATTTACCCGCTTAAATCCAAGGGGGCTCCAGAAGTAAACGCTCATATTAAACGTTATGTGACGTGGACGGATCGGCAGCATCCTGATTCTCGTGTTAGTGAAATAAGCACGGACAATGGAGGTGAATTCTGGAATGACGAGATTGACAACTGGTACCAGCTGCATGGAATTATGCATGGAAGAAAACCTCCTCATTCTTCCCATTTGAACCTGTGTGAAAGATCTCATCAGACGCTAACTGGAATGGTGAAAACCATGATGTCTGACTCCGGATTCCCAATGTCGTTCTGGGTCGATGCAGTGCAGACGGCAGTCTACATCAAGAACAGGGTGTATACTCGGCCAGTAGCAAAGACTCCATACGAAGCAATGTGGGGAAGACGTCCCGACTTACATCATCTACGACGATTTGGATGCCTAGCGTACGCACACAATAAAGTCGGGCCCTCAAGGAAGAAGTTTGCTGCCAACTGCAAGGTTGGATATGTTCTTGGATACCAAGAAGGCCGTCTCGGATGTAAATTGTACTATCCGGACACTCGCTCAATTGGGTACGCACTAGACGCCAGATTTAACGAGGATGTCGTTTACAAGGACCGCCACACCGTTGAAGGTGAAGGAGCAATTGGAGAACTGTCGTACATCAACCCAGAGATCGGATCTGAACCAGCTGCGCTAGATCGGCAGATCCCAAATGAAAAAGAGACTACCGGGAGCTCTGAGCGTCCCGAGGGGTCAGAGACTCATGCTGAGCGTCGTGGCTTCCTCGAGGGGCAAAGTGCTGCCGAGGAGCTGCGGTTGCTAGAAAATGAACTCAGGGAGTTCGAAAAGACGGACACTAGGAACAGCGAGGCTGTGGAAACACCACTCCGCGATTCAGTGTTTACGAACTCGACATTGGAGGGTGAAAATGCTGACACTAGGAACAGCGAGGCTGTGGAAACCCCACTCCGCGATTCAGTGTCCCCAGATTTGACGAACATGAGACGTTCGCCAGAGAAACGAGCTAATTTGACTGAAAATGTGCAACGGAACCCCAACAGTGTGTTCTATGGAGAATCACTGCCGGAAACACAAGTTTTTTGTGGACAAGTAAAACGGAAGGAAAAACGGCGACCAGGACTGATTGAGTACGCACCTGATGGTCACGATGAGTTTAATGTGGATGCTGTACTTGCAGACATGCTAGATAATGAAAGAGGAGTACAAAGTCAGCAGTCAACTGTCGATGATTGTGGAGACGAGAGTATTGCGGAAGTATACGCTACTTTTGCGGAAATGATGCGATCAGAGAGTCCTAGCGAGGGCCGAAGATGGCACGAATCTGAAGTTCGTCTCCCAAGATCGATCAGAGATGTGAAGCCGTCTCCTCAACACAAAGAATGGTGGAAGGAGATGGTGAAGGAGATGACCGCCATGGAGGACAAGGACGTGCTGGAACTTGTACCTGAAGCAGAAATCCCTGAAGGAAAGAAAGCTCTACAAACCATGTGGAGATATCAGCTGAAAACCGACTTACTGGGGTATATTATGCGCTTTCGATCTCGTCTAGTGGCTCTCGGTAATATGCAGGAACGAGGGATCGATTTCACTGATACATTTTCGCCGGTGGCGAGGATGGCATCTCTCAGACTCTTCCTAGCTCTGTGTATGATTTTCAAGCTGGCGCCGTACCAATGTGATGTCAACACAGCGTATCTCAACGCTCTGCTGAAGATCGTACACTACGTCAGGAACATCCCCGGATTTCCGTGTCCAAAAGGAATGGTGTGGAAGGTGAAACGAGCACTTTATGGTTTACATCAGTCGGGTCGGGAGTGGAACGAGTTGATAACTGAGTGGTTGAGAAATGAAGGATTCACTCAGTGCACGACCGAGCCGTGTATGTATGTGTACCACAAGGACGGCGTGAGAGCGATGCTGCTGCTGTACGTTGACGACATCATTTTGGCGTCAAATGACGAGCAATTTAAGATTTCGATGTTCCAGAAGCTGGACCAATCCTTTGGAATCAAGGATCAAGGTGTTTTGCACGATTTTCTTGGCATTCAAATTGAGATTGACGAAAAGGGAATTAAACTTCACCAGGCAAAGTATTCACAGCAGATTCTGGATAGATTCGGGTTTTCTGACGCCCAAGGCTGCCGTACACCCATGGAGACGTCAATCAAGCTTCAAGCGGCGAATGAGGACGATAAAACGGACGTTTCGTTCGACTACCGAGCTGCCGTCGGGAGTTTGATGTATCTTGCTACTACGACCCGACCAGATCTAGCCTATGTTGTTGGACAACTTAGCCGATTTGTATCCAAGTCTACGGACAAACACTGCGGAGCGGTCAAACGGGTCCTACGATTTATTGCTGCTACTAAACACCATGGGATATTTTTCGACCAGAAGAAGGCAGACGTCATGACTGAAACCGTCAAGATTGATGGATTTTGTGACGCTGACTGGGCGAATTGCCCAGATACTAGGAAGAGCATCTCGGGTTTTGTACTGACTGTAGCCGGTGGTCCGGTGTCTTGGTCGGCTCGTAGACAGTCAGTGGTTGCGCAGTCCACAGCTGAAGCAGAGTACGTGTCCGCTTGTGAAGCATGCATGGAAGGGCGTGGACTCGCCAACGTACTAATGGAGGTGTTGCCCGAAAACGTTTCGGTCGATTGTCATATTGGGGTGGACAGTCAGTCGGCGATTGCCCTGGCTGCCAATTCAACGTATAGCCGACGTACGCGTCATATCGAGCTACGCTACCACTATGTCAGAGATCAAGTCAAGAAAGGAAACGTGACGCTGTACAAGGTGTCTGGAGCTGACAATCCTGCGGACGCTTTGACTAAATCGTTGGCTCTTCCAAGATTTGCAAAGATGAAGACGCTCATGGGCATGGTTCCTATCACGGCACTCACTCCACGTGAAATGAAGCGCAAGGAATATTTTGCAGGACGGCGTGCTGGAGCAGGACAACAACACAAGGATTGAGGTTCCGAATTTCACGTATTCGGAGGACGGCGTGTTGGAGAGATTACAGCAAGTTACAGTTGGAAGCACATCAGGGACGCGACGATGCAGGGAACGCAAGTGCTGCGACGAGGTGCAGAGTTTTCTTTTAGCTCGTAGTGTCAGTCTCCTTTCTTCTAAGGACTCAACGTTGTAACAAGAGAGCTTTGCTGAGCTGCGTCCGCATTGTTAGTGTGATTGAAACACACCACAACGAAGACGTGAGGCTTCTCTGTCATTTTGGAGCCAACAAAGATGATACCAGCTATGCCCAGCGCTAGCGGGCCGTCAATGAGCATCGCGCGCACGCTTAGAAGGCTGACCATTCGGAGACAAATCAATGACACCACGTAAATCGACGGCAGCAGCAAGTTGATGATCGTGAGCTCTAGCTGGGCGTGTACAAACCCCATGTTTGGGTGAAAACACGCCCGGAAGAACACGATTACCTGGCCAAGGACAAAGGTGAACTTGACCCGCTCAAAAAATCCGCACAGTGCCTTCTTGTTCGAGTCGCAGTCACGCACGTTGGGCATCGTGAAGAAAGTGGTTGCCAAGAACCACAGGATCCAGCCCACCAGCAGTGCCATTCCGAAAATTTCCCACTGGTAGTTGTCGAGTTCACTCAGCGGCGTGATCTTTAGGCTAAAGTGGCGCGCACTCCATTCAACAGTCCACAATCCACCCAAGAAGTTCATTCCTAGCAGCCATCCACCGAGTAGGAACGTTCTCACCGTACCAAGCTCAGCGAGAGCCGAGCGCCACCGCGGAAGGATCTCCAGGCAGAGCTGGATGAACTGACACATGGCAATCGCAGTGGAAATACGCAGCGCTCGCTGAAACACCGGGTGTTTGTCCGTCAAGAGCTTCAAATATGACTCTTCACACATGACGTGAACGAAAGGAGACGATCCTTGGAGCACCGCGCTACTGCAGTGCGACGGCACCATTATCAAGCTGGGTAGAATGATCAGCATTGGCATGGCGACTGTCAGAATAACCGCTTGTGGGCGACACTCGCAGGCGATAATGCGGCGGATGAGCGGGAACTTCTGCAGCGACTGCCACGTGAGGATCCAGGTGGCTCGGCCGAACGCTCATCATTTCGACGAACTTGGCCTGGTCCAGGTCAAAGCGGTAGCCACTGATCTGCACGACCAGCGACGAGCGTCCCATGTTGATCACCTCTCCTTCCAACCGGATCAAGTCTCCGTGGGCGATGGGGCTTTTGATGTCGACCCGATCGATGGAGACGGTGACGACCCCCTGGTCCACCGTCACACTGCAACACAACAGCCACAACGTGAGGAATCCATCGAATGGAGTCGCGGCAGTCTGGAGCACATTGAGCAAGGCCTACTTCTCAGCGAGGGCCGCCGCAAAGCGGTCGATCAGGTCCAGAATGGGGCCGGCACTCATCAATCGGCTGCTCAAGCTCTCGTCGCCCACGATGTCTCCATATGCGAGTCGGGCGTCGCAAACGCGTACGATTTTCTGGCCGTCAATGGTCTGCACGACTTTCTTGGACGGCGTATCCGCCGCCCGTAGGACGGAGGCAGCGTGGGAGCTCGACAGCATCGAAAGGAGAGTTCTCGATTCGCACTGACGTCACTCGACGAAATTGCGAAATCTTATTAGCAGGAGGTTATACAGTGTATGTGAAGTGGGAATACTTTAGAATACAAATATCAAGTGAGAAGGCAAGCGAGATGTATGCGACTGTCAAAAATGAACCGGGGCGGAGGTTTCTGAAGTTTGCAATCCCGGCTATCCACCCTTGACGGTCAACCGTCTCCGCCCGATGTGGTGATCGGAGACCGCGCGAGGTGCACCGTGCCGCACGATGATCTATCATCCCTCGAGCAGTTCGGGCTCAACCGTCGGTTGACAACCAAGCCGCAGCTTCCGACAGACGCGGCACCTTGGCCTGCAAGCTTCACTTGCAGCTGCGCACATGAATTGACGAAATTTGAGCCGCTTTCACGGAGAGTGTTAACAACAGGCGGCTCCACATTCAACGAAGTCTAACGAAGTCTGCTGTGGTGTGTGCGCGGCACGACATCGAACGCAACATACTGACAGGCTGATGGTTCGTGGTTGAAGTCGTCTGAAGCATCGTTCCTTTTGGTGCTTGGGGCCTTGGACAGACGACGACAACCTTGAAAGCGAAACCTGTTGTCCCCACTCTGAGTCGGCCGTCACCAACTGTGCGCCGCTCCTGTGATTGCGCGTGTTGTCAAACCCCGCAACTCGAAGCCCAACAACTCAAATCGGCAATGCAATGCCACCAACACCACCATGAAAGCTTCGCCCTCAACGCCGCACTGCTTTGAAAGCTCCATGTCTGCCGCGCCGGGGGCTGATCGGGTCCAGCCGAACTTCAAGCCTGCCCGCGGATTGCACAGACTTGTTGTCCAAACCGATACAAATGCACGACACCGACTTTCTCTATTGCAAACTAAAGTTGAAGTTCCGCAACGCGCTCCTATTGGTCAGCCGCATTAAGTTTTTTTTTCTCTCTCCTGCTGGGGCCATAAGCACTCCAGGACACCTCGAAGAGAAGCCCCAGCCTCAAGTCCAAGCGTCCCCACACACTCCCGCACTCCGTCGAAGGGAGGCGCATCGACCCAGCACATACTAAAGCTCGACATGGGTACGCGTTCCTCGTCTCCTACAGCCTTGCCTCTCCGCTTCATGGAGTGTCTAACTGTTGTGTCTTTTGCCATTGTGCCTAACCGTAGAACCAGGAGTGTAGGTCAAAGCGGCACACGTCTGGCAAAAAGTGGAAACTGACAATCACTCTTGTTGCTAACTGTTGCAGTAAGCGCGAGCGAGACGTGTCGGACGACGCACTGCGCTCGTTCCACGAGGTACCGAGCGACAAGCAGAAGCCGCGCGCCGAGGAGGAGAAGGGCAAGCGCTGGACTCCCGAGCAGGACGACGCGCTGCGCAAGGCCGTGGACGAGTTCGGCCAGCGCAACTGGAAGGCCATCGCGTCCCGCGTGGACGGCCGCAACCACGCGCAGTGTCTGCAGCGCTGGAACAAGGTGCTCAAGCCTGGACTCGTCAAGGGTCACTGGTCCTTTGAGGAGGACAGCACGCTGGAGCAGATGGTGCTGCAGGGCTGCCACTCGTGGGGAGAAGTGGCGGCCCACATCCCCGGCAGAACGTACGAACGCTGTGGCAAGGAGGATAGTGTGGGAAGGAAAATGCTGACGGGTGTTGGTGGATTTGATATTGTAGAGCAAAGCAGTGCCGTGAACGCTGGCGGAACCACTTGGACCCGAGCATCAACAAATCGTACGCTGTAAATGACGTGCTCTGAGCGGTGAGAGGTCAATGGCTAACGGTTTTTCCTTTGTTGCTGCTTGTTTGATGAGGCAGACCATTCACGCCGGAGGAAGACCATATAATCCAGGAAGGCTTCGAGAAGATGGGCAACCGATGGACGCAGATCGCAGAGCTTCTGCCAGGACGCACGGAAGATGCAATCAAGCTTCGGTGGAAAGCGCTCAACCCGAACCAGAAGGTTAAGGCCAAGCCTGGCCGTCCGAAACTCATGCCGGGCATGACAGTGAACAAGCAGCGGTCCACAGCGCCGCCAACGCCGGATGATGTCGCGGCGACTTTGATGAATGGGCCTATTATGATGCCGGAGCTGCCGACGTATGGCAATGAATATCCTGCCCCTGCGCCGATGCCTGTTTATCCCGACAACAGCGCACAAATCACGCCAATGCCGATGCCTCCGCTGCATCCTCCGCAAATGGACATGCCTCACGCAGAAGCCCATCTGCCGACCACCCCGGTGCCCATGCCGAGCCAGTATCCGGAACCGATCGTGGAGCCGCTGAGTGACGAAGTGAAGGCCGAGGACGAGATGAACGACGCTGCGATTCTCAAGGAGCTGCTGCGCAGTCATTCGAACAGCTTGCTGAGCTTTGGCAGCGTACGCGGTCTGGGTTCATTTGCCGATATGTCACCAGAAGACCTGCTGGCCAGCGGCGAGCTGGACGAAATGTTCCGTGCTACGGTGTCAATATCCAAGGAAAGAGGCGAGCGAGGTCGACTATCCAGTGCAAACAGCATGATGGACAGCTTGACCAGCTCGTTCAAGAACCCCGAGTCGCTACAGAAGGCCGTGCAGAATCTGGATCACGAGGACAAGCACCTGTTCCAGGGGCTTATCGACAGTTGGCGTGCCCAAAAGTCGACCGGCGGCGACGCAGCCATCCTGGAAGAAGACCGCATCGCCAACTTGCCAGTGGAGCCGAACGCGTACTCGCAGCACAGCTTTGCAATGAGCAGCGGCCGCGACCTGACCCACTTGACCCACTCGCTGGACTTCGACGAGGCTCGCTCGCTGCCTCGACGAAACTCGAACGGCATCTCGTACGAGCTCAGCAACATCTCGAACGACATCGACGACCTGATGGACTCCGACCTCATGCGCCCGATCCGGAAGGGCAAGATGTATTAGTATGCGACGAACTGTCGCGCCAGTGAGTCAGACGGTGGACCAGCAGCCAGCCTTGTGGGTATGTGTGCGGCACCGGCTTCGTGCGCACGAAGCACGAACGCACTCGTCTTGATTTTCATTTTATAAAAGCTGGTAGGGAAGACGGCTCAAGGCTCAAGGCACAGACACAGGCAGTAGATTCGTGTTTGATGCGAGAAATAAATCAAAGACGTTCAGTGACCAACACACGAAAGAATCCTGGCTTGGTCGGACCGTGGCATTTACCCAGCGACTCGATACCAATACAATGTAGCGAAGGCTGAGTCAAGCCAACAATTGTCGTCCGACGATGAAATATCCGGCCATCTTTGCTTTGCAACATTAGCAGCAAAAGCGGGAGAGCTCTGCTCTGCCATGTGCCCCAGGTTGGGGTCGGATCACGCGACGCTCAGTGCGTAACACACGCGGATGTAGCCACTTCCATTTCCCACCAATCCTCGAATTTGTTTCTCATTTTCATCCAATGAGGAGAAAACTCAGGAGAAGCGATTTGCACCAATTAGACGTGGGTACACTGTCTTTCCGCGGTCTTTCCTCGCTCGAGTCTCTCAGTCCCGCACGAGGCGAGAAGAAGAGCGAGCGGACGGATACTTCAGGAAGCGCGCAGTATGGGTAAGCGCTTCTTCCCTGCCCTCTGCATTGTCTGCCAGGTCCCCATACTAACACTGTTCACTCCTGTGTGTTTCTAGTGGCCGAGTCAGCAGTGTACGCAGCAATCCACGGTGCTTTCTTGCAGAGTGATGGTCACCCGCACTGACGAGTACCGTAACTTTTGTGAATCTGAAACAGTAAGCGCGGGCGCGACGCCGAGCAGGCTGGCGACACCCAGAAGAAGAAGAGCGGCGCCGTGGGGAGCAAGCGCTGGACACCCGAGCAGGATGAGGCGCTCAAGAAAGCTGTGGCCGAGCTGGGCCACCGCAACTGGATGGCTGTGGCCGAACGTGTGCCCGGGCGCGACAACGCGCAGTGTCTGCAGCGCTGGAACAAGGTGCTCAAGCCGGGGCTCGTCAAGGGCCCGTGGTCTGTGGAGGAAGACGCGCTGCTCATGGAGATGATGCTCAAGGGCTACGACAACTGGCGCCAGGTGTCCAACAACATCCCCGGCCGAACGTGAGTGGGAGGTGGGTGGAGGTTCAACTGCAATCAGGAGGCTGACAGATTGTGTTGACAGGGCCAAGCAGTGCCGTGAACGCTGGCGGAACCGACTGGACCCGAGCATTAACAAATCGTGAGGGATTTTGGTGCTTAACTGGAAGGCGGAACGTCGACTAATTTGGACTTTTTTGTTATTCAGACCGTTCACGGAGGAAGAGGATGAAGCCATCCAGCAGGCGTACGAGAAGTACGGCAACCGCTGGACGCAGATCGCGGAGCTGCTGCCGGTAGACATCGCTATTTATCGTACGTTTCGCGATGCAAACTCAGTACTGATGGACGGTTTGGTGTGGCTTTCTGGCGATAGGGACGTACGGAAGACGCGGTAAAGCTGAGATGGAAGACCCTGAACCCGAACCAGAAGACATACACGAAGCTTGGCCGCCCGCGGCTTTTGAATACGGATGATCCGCCAGTTTCGACGTCCCCAGTCAGGCCGAACGTGTCTTACACTGCTCCTGCGCACCCGCTGAAGTCCGAGATCCTGCATGAGCCGGTTCCGATCAGCAACAACCCGATCAGCACGAATCAGGTTAACTTTGAGCCCATTCTGGATCCTCTTGAAGATGAGACGGACGAGCGAATGAGCGAGGAGGACGTCATGATCCTGAATGAGTTTTTGCGAGGCCACTCGAACAACTCGCTTGGAAATGGCAGCTTCAAGAGCATGCTCTCCGCCACGAGTTTGCGCGATCTCGGCGATGATATCGACGCGGCAATCATGAGGATGGAGTCACAGTCGTCGGGGCATGCTCTGACGGACTCCGTAGCAAGTGACGCGGCGGCATCCAAGCCACTACCGTACCCGACGGGCCGCCCTCCTCACCGTATGCTGAACAAAATGCTGAGTCTCGGTGATACGAAGAGCGCAAGTCTGCGTTCCATCACAGCAGATGTAGAGCCGGATGACTCGTGGATTAATGGAGGTCTGACTCGACGCCTCAGCAGCATGTCGATGACTGGTGGCGACGGCATTTTCGAGCAGCAGCTCGTTGAAGGAAACCAGAAGCTGAGCTCGCTGGACTCTTTTGAGCAGCAGCTTGCGTCACTGAACGACGCTGGCTCGTTGATGAGTCTTCCTTTGGATCTGGGCGTTGACAACAAGGCGGATGGTGCAGTGGCGGCTGCGGCGTACGATGCAGTGAACGGGGCCGGATCTGCGTCTGCTGCATCAGCCACCGCAGCATCTCATGATTCCTTTCAGCAGTTGATTTTGGAGGACGAGATCCCGGTGCACGGCCTCTCGAACCAGACAGCTACGACCACCGACACAAAAACCATGACGGCACAAGACTTCTACAGCTCCGCAGTTCCACACGACCAGCTCTCGACGGCGCACCGGTTTGAGATCTAGACGAGCTTCTGCTTGTGTGTGACCATTCGCTCGGCGATCGTGCGCAGGTGGCTAGAAAAGCACTGGGACTTCTTCGTCGCACCTATCTATTCGAACAAGAACTTGTCGACCGCCCCCTGTCCGCCTAACCTTGCCAGCTAGCCTTCCAGCCAGACACGGCGAGCCGACCTCCTCCAGAGCAAGCCCCGGGAAGAGAAGAGAAACAAGTGCGTTCGATGCGACCTCGCCGTCCGCGTTTCGTGGTAATGCCTCCCTACATGTATCCCTCGCTAGTCCGACGTTCGTGACCTTCCCATTGAATGAACAACACTTATAAAAAAACTCAAGTTTCCTCAAACACCACCGTGTTTTGACACTTGAACTTTCATACTTGATATGCAGCACACCACTTCAGCGCCACACAGCGCCACACGAAACAGAGCCATCCTGAGCTCCCCACATCCCCATCAAGCGCCGGAATTCGACCATGATGCTGCCCAAGCGCCTCCCTTCTCTGCTGTCCCGCGCCACGCGCAGCAACGCGCGTATGCTCGCCCGCCAATCTCGCTCCATGCTGGCACTGACACAGGCTCTACCCGTGTCCTCTGCTGCCCGTCGCAGCCTCCAGCGCGTCGCCTTCCCGTCACTCCAGTCCACCGCCGCCTTCAGCTCGCAGGCTTCCGGCCGCGTCGTGGCCGTGGGCGACCGTGTATCGCTCCACATGGAAGGCAAACTGTCGGGCGGTGGAGATTTGCCCCGTACGCAGGAGGGTGCTCCGCTGAAGTTCGTTGTGGGCAGCGGCCAGGTGCTTCCTGGCGTGGAGGAAGCTGTTCAGGGCATGGCCAAGGGCGAGACGAAGACGGTTGAGCTGGAACCGGCCCAGGCCTTCGGCGCTGACAAGCAGATCTTGTCGGTGCCGCTCAAGGAGATGAACTTGCCTGAGAAGGAGCGGGAGATGCTCGCGGTGGGCCAGGTGCTGGAACTGGCCGGTGGCGAGCGTGCCCGCGTCGTCAAGCTCGCGGACGACATCATGGACATTGATCTGGCCCACCCGTACGCCGGCCAGTCACTTACGGCCACGTTGGAGCTTGTGGACCATGAGCTGCACTCGGAGCTGCACGCGGACGAACGTCTCGTGCTGCCCGAGGTGATCGAGGAAGGCGACAAGGCGACGTTCCCGCAGCGCGGAGACACCATGGTAATGCACTACACGGGCAAGCTGGCCAAGGACGGCAAGGTCTTCGACTCGTCGCACGACCGCGGCCAGCCCTTCCAGTTCCAGATCGGCGTCGGCCAGGTCATCCGTGGCTGGGATGAGGGCGTCATGCGCATGAGCAAGGGCATGAAGGCCACGCTCAACATCCCGTCGGCCAAGGGCTACGGCAAGGCCGGCGCGGGCGGCGTCATCCCCCCCGATGCCGACCTCGTGTTCGAAGTCGAGCTTCTGGATATCGTGCGTCGCTAAGTGTACAACCTGATCGCCAATGCCGCATGTATGGAAACCCACAGTGACATTATCTTCGCGAAACAAGTTGATCCTCCCTACTTGTCGCTCTCTTTACACGTCCGTGTTGACCGGCTCATCGTCCGATTCCTCCAGGTACGCCTTGAGATCGCCATACTTGGCCACCTGTCCGATCACGATAATAGCGGGCGAGTACTTCTTGCCCTCCATCTTGGCAGCAATGTCCTCCACTGTACCAACCAGCAGCTCCTGATCTGGATTCGTACCCGAATGAATCAACGCCACCGGCGTATCCCCCTTCCTCCCACTCTGTATCAAGCTCTCACAGATACTTCCAATAGTCCTCGTGGCCATCAACAATACGATGGTCTCCACTTTAGCCAACGTGTCGAAGTCCATCTCCGCCGGCTTGTGGCCCGAGATGACCACGAAGCTCGTGCTCAGCGTCTTGTGCGTCACGGGAATGTTGGCCGTGGCTGGAACCGCCAAAGCCGACGAAATGCCGGGCACCACCTCGAACGGACACTGCGCGCGCACCAGCGCGCGGATCTCCGAGTGCACGCGGCCGAAGACCATGGGATCCCCGCCTTTGAGCCGCACCACGACGTGGCCAGCTCGACTCTTGCTCACCAGAATGGCGTCAATGTCCACCTGCTTGGCCGAGTCCTTCTTGCCGCCACGTTTGCCCACGTACACGATTTCAACATCCGAAGGGAAGAGCGCGTACACCTCGGGCCCCACTAGGTCGTCCACCACGACGCACGTGGCGCATCTAAGCAGGCGACGAGCCTTAAGCGTCAAAAGCTCTGGGTCGCCAGGGCCGGCGCCAACGAGGAATACGGTGCCACGCGGGACGCGCGCGCGCAGCTTCCGTGTGTGGAGACGAGGGAGAAGCACGCGGGAGACGAGAACGGAGAGCAGCGCGCCCGAGAGAGCGCCCAGAGCCACGTCGCGCACAGGCATCTTGGATACGCTGCGATGTGCGGTTCCGGCGGTTATGACTGAAAAGGTGTGGACCACATCAGTTACATGACGAGGTGATGCTTTTGGGATTTTCGAAGATTTCGTTGAAGAATTTTACTTTTTTTGGATCTTGTTGAAGTTTGTTCATATGACTATACTCCCGTATGTGCAACCTCAGGTCTTGGTTAGATAAATAAGTGGGCGTTTGGCCTAGAATGAGCGGTGCTCGTAGATGGGGCTCATCGGGAGGGCGTCTCGCTGCTTGAGCCGCCGTCTCTCCCGTCGGCTCTGCTCGTCTACAACGCTCATCCCCATCCCGGGCTTTTCCGGCGTTGCGGCGCCGTGCTTCTTGAGGTGCTGGATGCGCTTGAGCGTGTGCTTGAGCTCGCGCTCCAACTGCTCCAGTTCGTGTGGCGCCAGCGCCTCGATGCCGTAGCCGCTGAACAGCATCAGCTGCCGCACCTCGTCCTCGCAGTCCGCCAGTTCCTGGCGCAGATCTCGGATCTCGTGCTCCAGCCCCTGCAGGTCCTTGCCGCTGTTTCCAGCCACATCGTCATCCTGCTTCTCCACTTCGTCCTTTTCCGATGACGATCTTCGACTCAACTGCATCTTCAGCAGTTTCCTCTGGCGGCTCCGCGCCAGTCTTCTGCGGAAATACAGCTGTGCCACGACTAGACAGCTTGAGCCAATGCACAAGGCGAGCAATAGTAGCAGCGGCTTGTTGCCCGTCAGGAACGTCACAATGGCTTCAAGTTCGTCATCCGTCGTCGGAGACAACGTCACCACGTCGCTCCATTTTCCGTCCGTCTCGGTAGAGAAGAAGCCCGAGGGCAGTAGAAACCCCAGCAGCGACCTCTTGGTCTGCCTCGCCTTCATCCGGACTCGAAATGCCAGCTCATGCTCGCGTGGCAAGTCCACTAGCACGATAAACGGGTCTCTCGTAGCGATTCTCCTGTTTGCCGGGTTCCAGAGGCCGTCGAGCCCCCAGCCCGTGACCCACATCTGCACCTCGTACGAGAAGGCGTCCATCTTCCCCTCCTCTTCTTCTTCCTCTCCCTCCTCTAGCTTTGCATCTTTAGCTCGAGCATGAGCAGCCAACGGATGGTCCTCCCACGTCACCACAACACTGGAGACCTCAGCTGATCGAGGCTTCGTGGCGGCCATAAACCACCCAGGAACCGGCGCATCCGCATCTCCCGCTTCTTCTTCCGCTTCTTCATCAACGTATCGAACGCGATGCACCGACAAATTGCTTATCTTGAGGTCCTTGGCGGAAAGTTGTGGGGGTTCTGTATGGCTCCACAGGAAAGCGTCCACGGGGTTGAGGCGGCTCAGGAACGAGCCTGCGGGCGCTGGGGACGGACTGGTGAGCGCCTGAAGCGCGATGGTGGACAGGCAGATGCACATGGCGTAGAGCCCGAAGCTGCCGGCGGCGCGCAGCGGCCGACGCTTCATCATACGCAGGGGAACTGGTAAGTTGCTGAATGAATTCCCGGGGCGGCGGTTGCAAGAGCATGGCGTAACGTACTTAGTCGGAATGTATGAGTTTCAGTATGCAAGGGGTTGGAATCTCATGACGTCGGCAGAAGTGTTGATGCCAGGCCAGATGATGGTGTGGGCTGGAGCTATTATATGAGACGCTATGAGCCCTTTGCCATGGTGGCCATGAAGTCACGGAGACAAGCAGCGACACTGAGTGATGCGCAGTTGATAGGCCAGAAGAAGCCAGCGGGGAACGGCTCAAGCTGCCAAAATTACCTGTTCTCGGCCGTAACGAAGCGGAAAAGTGGCGGAGCTTGGCTGTGATGTAGATTTGCCAGCACGGCAGGCCACGACAGGAAGAACGAGGCCGACGAGATGCAGCGAGATTCTTCTGACCGCGCTAGATTCGACGGCGCAGGAATAAGATCGCTTGCCTTGTGGCCATCCGTTTTGTTTGGATCGCGACTTTTGATGTTGTAACGGCGGTCATCAGGTGGAGGAGATGGAGACACCTGTGCAGCCGCTAGTAATTCGGCCATCTCGATGACTTCCTCCAGCTGCCTGGCCAGAGTAACTTTTCAAGCTGGAGCTTATCAGGAGATCGAGCCTACTCTGAATACACCATATCCAGCTTTTCGGATGCTTGTGTGCTCGAGTTGGTATTGCTCTTGCCCTTTGCTCCGCTTGGAACGTACTACCCAGGATACAGGCGGAAGCTGGAGACGGAGCCTCCACATGAGGAGTTTACAAGGCACAGCCCAACAGAGTATGTTATACGGGTAAATCAAGACAATGTGTGTATGAATCCATTGAGGACGAATTGAATGCGGGATGGCCTTGACACCCAAGCGCATGAAGGTATATGACACGAAGAGCAAGAACGTTGGTTCTACACTGTGTAGCACGCATCGCCAGACAACAGGTACGCTCACCGCGACGATCGAAAGCACGACATGTTCAGTATCGCGTTACGCTGAGCACGAATCACTGCACTTGTGCCTTCATCGACCATCACAAACTACACCTAGTTGCCGCACTCCAATGTCGTTGGCAAACTCGACACGGAGATGTACGTGGTTGCTTCGCAGAGGCCTTCATGAACAAGGTGGTTCGATTCACCTTCCGCTGAGCTAGGAGACGATTTAACCCTTCCACTACGCCTTGCAAGGCGTGGGAGACTCAAAACGAAGCGAGATGCAACAGCGAGGAGGGTAGACCGAGCAGCACCAGGCGATACAGCAACTGCCGGTCTCAAGGCAACAACATACAGACTTCAATAGGGGCACAGTTGGTGCCAAGCTAGGGCAGATGGAGTTTTCGTGACCGTGCTTACGCAGTAAATGCGGATGTATGCGAGAATACCGACGGCTTCGGTAGGCCTTGTCGGTTCATTCACGTCCGGCAGTTAATTTGCAATTTCATACTCCTCTGGGCATTTTCCCGTTTATTGAGTCGTTCAGCATGGACACTGTCCATTGGACAGACGAACAGGGCGGACCAACTTCACCAACCGAGCGCACTCATGTGCAATCGTGCGAGAAGTTGCTGTGATTCCGACGCTGCAGCATCGCTCACTTTTCTGCTCGTTTTGTACTGCCTCGCTCAAGGCTGGATGAGTGACCTCGTTTGGAGTGATAAGGTCACTCATCGAATCAGAGCCAATGGTGAAGCAAACCTCGGTCTGAGCACGCTTCTTGAGCGCTTGCATCCAACGCAATTGGCTTGGTGGCACGCAGCACAAGCAGGCAGTGGGCTCCGGCACGCGCTTGGATAAGCATGCACGAACATCAAGGGCAAAGGAGTTATTGTATTCGCTTCGCTCTTCATAGTACTGTACACTTCTCAACTGGAAAGCGCGGCAACAATCGATACCGAGTAGCTGTAGACTGAAGTTGGCATTGTTACGACTGGTTCCCTCCCTCTACGGGATGACTTCGATCGAGTTGTTGTACTTGGGGTAATTCAGGTCCTCGAGCTCGATGATGCCCTGCGCAATGGCGCTCTCCACGTCGGGTTGGATATCGCGCATGCACTGGATCAGGTGCTTGACGGTTTGGCACACGGAGAGGAAGCCCTCCTCGCCCCACCACATCGTCTTGTTGGCGTACAGACACCGTCCGCCGCAGATGTCCTTGACCTCGCAGGTCAAGCACGGACCGCCGATCTTGATCGAGTCGCGCACCTTCTCCGGGCTGAAATCGGCGTCGTTGATGTGGGCCAAGTCGTACTGCAGGTCGCTGTCGGGCGCAATGGGGCAGGCCGAGATGCCGCCGCCCGTGCGGACGTTAAAGGCGTCGCGACCTGATCCACAGCGGAGCGTCACCTTGTCGCCGGTGATGAGCGTGTGCAGCAGCGGCAAGAAGGGGGCGACGCCCAGCAGCTTCTTGTCGTTCAGCAACGTATCGCGGAAGTACGTGGCAAGCTTGGTGATCGACGGGTTGTACACCTCGTCGCGCCACTTGAGGAAGCCGCCGCGGTCCTCGTAGCCGGCGTACATGGGGGTGCTCCACTGCGCGTCCAGCTGCCAGTGGACGTGGTCGAAGATACCGAGATCGAACAGATCCTTGACGTCCTGGTAGATGTCTCCACTCACGTGGCTGACGGTCATTCGGGCGATCAAGTCGCCCGTGAAGCCGTTCTTGCGGATCAGGAATCCGTTGTCGATGGCCTGGCGCCACGTGCCCGCTCCTCGGTTCGTGTCCGTCACCTTCTCGCCGCCGTCCACAGAGATGAGGATGCAGTCCATGCGGTTCACTACGTTCGTGGGCGTGCGGTTGAGCTTGGTGCCGTTGGTCTGCAGCACGAACTTGGTCTTCTTGCCCTCATGCTGGGCCAGCACCTTTTTGATCTGACGCAGCTGCAGCAGCGGCTCGCCGCCGTAGAAGCAGATAGCCATCGGCTCCTGCTCGTCCTTGAGCGGCGTCGTGAGCTTCTCGAGGTCGT
This sequence comes from Phytophthora crassamura, assembly GCA_033557995.1. Lineage (NCBI taxonomy): Eukaryota > Oomycota > Peronosporomycetes > Peronosporales > Peronosporaceae > Phytophthora > Phytophthora crassamura. The sequence continues at coordinate 1,692,244 of JAUCED010000018.1, forward strand.
CGACCTTGTATTTGCAGTCCAAAGGGTCCACGAGGTCCTCGATGTCCAGCTCCTCCGACGACCCGCAGTACGTGCAGGCCAGGTTGCAGCGCTGCGTCAGCGTCAGGAAGTACAGCATAGCGGATGAAGGTGGCGAGCAGGTGCAAGACCGAATGAAAAGTGATGCACTGGAACTCAACCTGCACCTGCACTCGGGCCATCACTGGCTGGCAAGCAAGCCAAGCAGCCTATGCTGCATGGGGTGCCCACTTCTATATGACGGTAGCATATCCATGGAGCGCGCGGAGGTGTCGGTACAATGTGCCAAGTGCATTGGCCAGCACGACGCTATCCAGGATACATGTAGAACACCATTGACATAGACTACTGTAGTTTAGCTGCTGGGATGCGGTGGAGTTCATCGCGACCGAACCGACGCTAACCGAGGTGTTGCCTCTTGACTCAATGGCATTGTGTTAGCCGGGCGATATTAACCCTTTCGCGAGGAGCAGTTATCTCTCGATGGAAAACTTATACCGAAGGCATGTTTCAGCATTTTAGGGTTAATAACCGAACGGGACGCTATGCGAGATGAAGTCGGAGTCGCAAAACTAATTTCCAGACGTGCACAAGTCGTGTCTCCGGTCAACAAATGTTAGTGTAGTCGGTGCCACGACCGCCGGCGTTGCTACTACCGGGCACGATACACTACAGTGTACCATCGCTCAACTTCGGACCCGAAATTCTGCGCAGCGGACGCTCCAAGTACTCCACCGTCATCGTGATGCCGTCCCCGTACGCGATGACCCCAGACGAACCGGACACACACATCACAAAGTATTCGCCTCCGAGGGAAGTTTCATATAGTTTCACTTGAACAGTCCACCTCGCTGTCCTTGCAGATCGACTCGCTCGAAATGTCCGTGAGGCTGTTGAGCGCGGACACGATGGAGTCGAAGGGCGTGACAGACGCGAGGTACTTACAATTTGCGTAGCAGCCGAGTTGTCGTCGCCTCCCGTCGCTTCGACCACTTACGCGGCGCCGTCTACGATCAAGTAGGTGAACTCCGTCTCGCCTTAAATGAAGGTGGCAACCCGTCGTACCACACACTGGTTCCATCGGCCGATACGACTGGTTTGGTGAACGTGAAAGACGGATTGTCCGTGAATATGCATTTTCTTGGGCTTGAGAAGGATGTGGAGGCGGAGTGACGGAGTGTTTGCGGTAGCCGTCGTCGGTGAAGTTGTTGAAGTTCAGTCTTTGTGGCGGTAGTATTACTTCGCCACCTGCTGCTCTAGAAAGCTTAACTAGGCGCCGCAGTTCCTGGGTGTGGTGGCTTGAGTGCCATCATCGTGGACTGGCGTGCTTGAACTTAGCTTGTATGATCGGCTGCGGGATTGGCAGTACGGCTTTCCTGGACTGCCAGCATGGCAGGCGAAGGCGTACAGTCTTTGGTTTTAGATCAGTTTCTAACTTACTTCCAACGAGGCAATACACGTTGTCTGTTGCTGGGAGTTCCAGCTCCCAAGCTGCCGTGTTTCACCGTCTTCAAATGAAGCGCGCCACAAAGTTAACTTTGGTCCAAGTGGATCGACGAAGGCAAAGAAAGCAAGGCGTACCTGAAGATGACGTCGGCTCAAGCCGCCGGTCGAAGAGAACAGCCTCGGCCCGACGCAAGTCGTAGCTCCGGCGGAACCGAAGACACGCGCTGCTCAGCCTTGGCCCGACGCAAGTCGTAGCTCCGGCCTGAACCGAAGCAACGCACTGCTCAGACTTGGGACAGCACGCGTGGTGGAGCCGGCAAACAGAACAGCCTTGGCCCGATGCAAGTCGTAGCGCCGGCCTGAACCGAAGCAACGCACTGCTCAGCCTTGGCGCAGCGCACGTGGTGGCGCACGCAAACAGAACAGCCTTGGCCCGACGCAAGTCGTAGCGCCGGCCTGAACGAAGACACGCGCTGCTCAGACTTGGCACAGCACGCGTGGTGGCGCCGGCAAAACCGAACAGCCTTGGCCCGATGCAAGTCGTAGCGCCGGCCTGAACCGAAGCAACGCACTGCTCAGACTTGGGACAGCACGCGTGGTGGCGCCGGCAAACAGAACAGCCTTGGCCCGACGCAAGTCGTAGCTCCGGCGGAACCGAAGACACGCGCTGCTCAGCCTTGGCACAGCGCACGTGGTGGCGCCGGCACAACCGAACAGCCTTGGCCCGATGCAAGTCGTAGCGCCGGCCTGAACCGAAGACACGCGCTGCTCAGCCTTGGCGCAGCGCCCGTGGTGGCGCCGACCGAACCGAGCATGCTTTGCTCATGGGGCAACACACATATCTCGGCTTTCGCGTCGCTCAAGTATCACACCCAAGTGCGGCAAGAGAGTGCATTCGCTCCAAATCGCAATGCTATCATCTACTTCATTCTCTTTGCCCCCTGAAGAGATTCCAGCAAATTGGAAAGGATGAATTTCCTGATGGATATTGGGTTTTCCAGCTGGCTGGATGATCAAGCCAAGTCCAGTCAAGCCTGAACAAGAACTGATACACGGACGGTACTGTAATAGGTTAGTTAGAAGTAGGAATTAAGGCCCGGTCTTGTATCTCATCGTGCAGCGGGATGGGATTGGGACGATAATCGTTGGGCAGTCCGACTTCCAGCCCCGGCAAAACATGTTATCTCACGTATCTTTGCTTAATTTAGTGTATCCCGCGAAACGTGCCACACAACATCCCAGCGGGACGAGAAGGGGTGTCACCCCTAAAATGGGATGGCTTGTCCCGCCTATTCGAACTCTGATTGGTCCCAGTCCACATCCCGCGAAATACAAGACTGGCCCTATGAGTGGAGCAGTTCATTCTTCAAGTCGCGCCAAAAGCCAAGTCGGATAACGCGCTCGAGCCACAACTAATCCAACCTGTTTGCGACTCCACTTTTTTCTTAATGCAAGTCAAACTTTGGCAGGGTACTTGGTTCTTCTAAGCGCATATGTAGAGCCCTGGAGGAGGCATCTTCACTATTGCTAGCTACAAAAATCCAAACTCGTCTATCTTTTTCGCGCTTGGCTGGCTCGATTTCACGTTTTGATGTGGTGCTCAGGCCCCTTAGACGAAAAGTTGATTTAGGCAACATTTCTTCCAATCAAAAGGTACGAAAATTGTCTTTTCAGCCAATGACAAGCTCGACGAGGCGGTTCGATTGCCCCGCGCACTGTAATACAGAACGGCAAAGCGCAAGAAGAAAAAGCGGGAGAAAATACTGTGGACAGCAGTGTTCTCATCGAACGAGGCTGATCGTTCGTTACCGATACGTATTTGAATATGACACATTATTGTGCCGCGATAATTTTGCAGATCTTTCGCAGGTGCCCGATGGTGTGGGCTTGCTTTACGGATTCATTTCAAACGTTTCCAATCGGAGAAAGTGAGGCAGCAACGGCCCGCAACAATATTTAGTCTTAGTTTTGCGCTCAACACCAGAAATCCCATTTCCAGCGACAACATGTCCACGGGTGTCGAACGGCAGTGTGTGACCCTCATTTCTTCCGTCAAGGCCTCTGGACCACCGCAAAAGTGCAAAAGTATCTTCAGTACGCAATCTCGCGCAGAGCAAGAGTTCTGCATTCTGCAATCCGCCTTGCATACACCATCATGTCGGCTTCCCACGGACACAAGGGGGTCTGTATCCTCTGGTTTAACGTTTTGGCGCCAACCCAGGCGCGACCAATTCAAAAACCCCGCCAAAAAATGGCACGCCGCCGGCACGCGCCAAAACACGAATTACAAATCCAGCCAATCATCGATGTTCCCTCCCTTCATTTCCTCCAATCGCATGGTCTCATCTCGTCCTCCACACCACCACCCGCCAGAAAGCAATCACTCTTCAATCCGCCGGCTCGCGCGCACTCTCGATCTTTCCAGCCGCCCAAGTTGAGAGCCAAAAAGATGTACGTGGTCAAGCGCGACGGGCGCCGCGAGGACGTCAAGTTCGACAAGATCACGGCGCGCATCACTAAGCTCTGCTACGGACTCAACCCGGACTACGTGGACGCCGTCAAGATCTCGCAGAAGGTCGTGGCCGGCGTGTACCCCGGCGTAACCACTTCAGAGCTGGACGAGCTGGCCGCCGAGACCGCCGCCTATCAGAGCACGCAGCACCCAGACTTCTCCAAGCTGGCGGCGCGCATCGCCGTGTCCAACCTGCACAAGAACACCAACAAGGTCTTCAGCGACAACATCGAGGTCTTCCACAACAACGTGCACGAGAAGACGGGCGCCGCGGCGCCGCTCATCGCCGACGACGTGTACGACATCGTCATGCAGCACAAGGACGAGCTCAACTCGGCCATCATCCACGACCGGGACTTCGAGTACGACTACTTCGGCTTCAAGACGCTTGAGCGAGGCTACCTCTTCCGCGTCAACGGGAAAGTCGTGGAGCGCCCGCAGCAGATGATCATGCGCGTGGCGCTAGGCATCCACAAGACGGACATCGAGGCCGCTCTGCAGACGTACGAGCTCATGTCGCAGAAGTTCTTCACGCACGCGACGCCCACGCTGTTCAACGCCGGCACGCCACGTCCCCAGCTCTCGTCATGCTTCCTCTTGGCCATGCAGGACGACTCCATTGAGGGCATTTACGACACACTGAAGCAGTGCGCTTGTATCTCCAAGTGGGCGGGCGGGATTGGCATTAGTATGCACAACATCCGAGCGACGAACAGCTACATCCGCGGCACCAACGGCTCCTCGAACGGCATCATCCCCATGCTGCGTGTGTTTAACGACACGGCTCGATACGTGGACCAGGGCGGAGGCAAGCGCAAGGGATCGTTCGCCATCTACCTGGAGCCCTGGCACGCCGACGTCTTCGAGTTCCTGGACCTCCGGAAGAACCACGGCAACGAGCTGCACCGCGCGCGCGACCTGTTCTACGCGCTCTGGGTGCCGGATCTCTTCATGAAGCGCGTCGAAGCCGACGGCCAGTGGAGTCTGTTCTGCCCCAATGAAGCGCCTGGGCTCTACGAGTGCTGGGGGGACGAGTTCGAGGCCCTGTACGAAAAGTACGAGAAGGAGGGACGCGCTCGCAAGACGATCAAAGCTCAGCAGCTCTGGTTCTCCATCCTGGACGCCCAGATTGAGACGGGCGTGCCGTTCATGCTGTACAAGGACTCGGCCAACCGCAAGTCGAACCAGCAGAACCTGGGCACGATCCGCTCCAGTAACTTGTGCTGTGAGGTGATGGAGTACACGTCGCCTGACGAGGTGGCGGTGTGCAACCTGGCGTCCGTGGCGCTGCCCAAGTTCGTGGAGGAAGGCGGCGTGTTCAACTATCAGAAGCTGTACGAGGTGACCAAGGTGGTGACCCGCAACCTGAACAGGGTCATTGAAGTCAACTACTACCCCGTCGTGGAGGCGCGCAAGTCCAACATGCGCCACCGCCCGGTCGGTATCGGTGTTCAGGGTCTGGCCGACGCGTTCATCCTCATGGACTACGCGTTCGAGAGCCCGCAGGCACGCGAGCTCAACAAGAAGATCTTCGAGACCATTTACTACGCGTCCATGGAGACGTCGATGGAGATCGCCAAGGAGCTCGGCCCGTACGAGACGTTCCAGGGCTCGCCGGCCAGCAAGGGCATCTTCCAGTTCGACATGTGGGGCGTCACTCCGGACTCGGGGCTGTGGGATTGGGCTACGCTCAAGCAGAACGTGATCAAACACGGCATCCGCAACTCGCTGCTCGTCGCGCCGATGCCGACGGCTTCGACTGCCCAGATCCTGGGCAACAACGAGTCCATCGAGCCGTACACGTCCAACATGTACAACCGCCGCGTGCTGGCGGGCGAGTTCACCATTGTGAACAAGCACCTGATGAAGGAGCTCATCGAGCTGGGCATCTGGACCCCGGAGGTGCGCAACCAGATCCTGAACGACGGTGGCTCCGTGCAGAAGGTCAAGAGTATCCCCGACAGAGTCAAGGACAAGTACAAGACGGTGTGGGAGATCAAGCAGAAGACGGTGTTGGACCTGTCGGCCGACCGTGGCGCCTACATTTGCCAGAGCCAGTCGCTCAACATCCACATCGCCGACCCAACCATCAGCAAGCTCACGTCCATGCACTTCTACGCTTGGAAGAAGGGGCTTAAGACGGGCATGTACTACATGCGCGGACGCCCGAAAGCCGACGCCATCCAGTTCACCGTGGACAAGCAAGGGCTCGACCAGCAGCGCGCCAAAGAGGACGCCACGGCTGCTGCTGCCGTCTCTGCTGCTGCGCTGGCAACGGCAACCGAGACTGAAATCGTGGCCCGAGTTGGTGATGACGGGGACGATTGCGATGTGTGTGGCGCCTAAGCGCAGGGAAGCGTGCGGCGTCTTGGCCTTTCCTGGCTTCGACGTGCACGTAGATATTCATTTCGTAGCAACAACTACGTAGTATAAAAGAATTTAAGCCTCATTATGTGCTTCTTCCTTTCTTGTGTAAGTGAATCTACCACGTCGACTCCGAGTTGAGAAGAACTCGAGCGAAATCGAAAGGAACGATACTACTACGTAGTATATCTAGGTCGCGCTTCCGTCGCTTTAGAACTGCGCACGAAGTTTCCGCAAGCGTGCTTGCTGCGACGGTAGCCGAGAAGCGTTCACGAGTAAGTAGTACTACAGTAGTACGTCATGGAAAGTAGTAGTGATCTTAGTACAGATAAATATGTTTTGACTACATGTAGTTCGCACGGAGGTGTAGTTCCAGGGCAACCCTCAGTAGTATTATTACGTATGCGTACTACCCCAAAAAATAATTTCTAAAATGTATGTATTTACTGCGGACTGCAGTAAATAATAGCATTGCTCGTTGAAGTCTCCAGCTACGTCTACGCAGCCTCGTAGCGCTGACACAGCAATCCAATGCACGGAAGCCGGACCTACAGAAGCGCACAACGACGAAAAAATGAGGTGTGATGCTCTTTGAGGGATACTATCAGGGGTTCCGAAAAATATAGCGGAGCAAAAATATACTTCAAGTAGGGCGCTAGCTATAAATAAATAATTTATTGCGCAGACTTTCAAAAAGCCCTAAATTATTTATGGAAACTGACCAAAATCCCTCCGTATTTTTTTCAAATATGACTGAGCGACAGGCGCTCTTTTAGCGGTGCTCTTGCCGTTGGCAGGTTCATATAGTACCAAACAGGGAATATGATGCTCTTAGCGTATCTTCAGCGACAAATCTCTATCCAAGGTGTGCCGAACACGCAGAGCACTCACATGCATTTTTAGCGCAATAATTTATTGCAACATCGTTTCCCTAAACGTAATTTATTGTCTGCTGGCGCTGCACCGCGCCCTAATTTATTCTGCTGTCAGGCAAACCCTTCTGAAAAATATTATTTTCGGAACCCCTGGATACTACATGTATACGTACTTCGTAGTATTTATCACCAGAGACTTTAACGAAGGACATATCACTCATGAGGGACCACAGCAGTATCCATGACGGTAACAACTACAGGTACTTTCCTTATACTCAAGTTAATAGAGGACTCATCAACGACGACGGTGTCGGTTGAAGCGGAGGTACAAGACGCCGATGACGAGGATCTGGAGCACCACCGAGTAGCCGGCCAGGATGATCATGTCCTTGGTGACGTTGACCTTGTCCATGCCGTAGCCCCTGAGCAGACTCCAGGCCTGTTCGGTGTTTTCCTGCGAGAAGTGCTCGTACATGAAGGACTCGAACGAGTATGTGTGGAAGGCGATGTAGTAGCCCCACTTCCAGTACACGGGCATGTCTGCGAACGGCACCATGAAGCCCTCGCACAGCATGAACATCCCGAAGAGACCGGCGCCCAGCGCGATGCCCATGATGTAGTGCGGCACCGCAGCGCCAAGCAGGTGCATGAGCGACTCGGAAGCGATGAGCGACAGCGTCAGGTTGAGCAGGAACGAGCCGAATGAGTTGACGTTGGCCAGGTACACGACGATCACCGAGGCCAAGACCGAGATGAGCAGGATGCCCGGTAACGCAGCCAGCAGGTTCGACATGGTGTAGCCGGTCAGCGACAGCGCGTATGACCGCATCTCCCGCTCCATCACTGTGCGGTGCTCGAGCAGGGCCGGCAGGGCAGCCACGGACATGAAGACCAGGAAGGCTTGCACGTAGAAGAGCAGCGGCACCATAGAGATGTCCTGGATGCCGCTGTTGGAGCTCAGGTACATGGTGCCCACCATGAGCGACAGCAGCACGTACATGAGCACGCGCAGCCAGAAGACGCCGGGGTGGCGCCAGTTGTTGACCAGGTTGCGCTTGACCAGCACCAAGAACTGGTCCATGGGCCACGGGCGCATGGCCTTGAGCAGCTCCGGGTTGGCCAGGTGGTCGCGGCGGGCGCGGTCTCGTACGACGTCGGCACGGAGACGCTGCGGCTCGGCACCCTCTTTGAGCGCGCGCGTGAAGGGCTCGAGCTTGAGGCCGTCGTGGAAGTTGGTGTTGACGAGGTGGACGAAGTACTCGGCCGGGTTGGTGTACATGGGGCACACGTAGCCCATGGAGAAGAAGTGGGCGATCGCAGCGTTCGTCGGACCGCTGTACACGAGCTCCCCGCTGCTCAGGATGACGAGGTTGGTGAGCATGCCGTAGATGGACGACGACGGCTGGTGGATCGTGCACACGACATTCTTGCCGCCTTCCTGGCACAGCCGCTCAATGTACTGCATGACACCGCGAGCCGAAGACGAATCGAGACCGGACGTCGGTTCGTCGAGCAGCAGCAGCGCAGGGTCCGACAGCAGCTCCAGAGCGATACCCAAACGCTTGCGCTGGCCTGACGAGATGCCCTTGTGGAAGACGTCACCTACACGGGCGTTAGCACAGCTTCTCAGGCCCATGGCGTCGATGACGTCTTGAACGCGGGCTTCGCGCTGCACGGGGGGCATGTGGCCGGGTAGACTCAAACCGGCACCGATCTGCAGCGTCTCGAGAACTGTGAACGCGCCGAGGAACGCCATGTCTTCAGACACGTAGTTCATGATGGAGTGGAACGTGCGGAGGTCGCGAGGCTGGCCATTCACCTCCACGAGGCCTTCCAGATGCACGCCACCCGAGCCTACCGACGGCACTCGGTCGGCCAGCATGTCCAGCAGCGTCGTCTTACCAGCTCCGGACGGTCCAAGGATGGCCGTGAGCTCGCCGGGTCCCGATCGCCCCCAGACATTGTTGAGGATCTTCCGAGGCTGCTGGCGCTCGAACTGCGCTTCAAGTCCTGACGGACCCGAGCCACGCTTGCTGTTGTTGCGCAGACGGCCGAGCTTGCCCTCCTTGGGCTGGATGAAGAAGGAAATGTGCTGCCAACTGATGGAGCACGTCTGCAGTGCTGCTCGCTGGCGGAATCCCTCGGTCGAGAGCTCCGAGTTCTGGTCGAACAGCGCCACCTTGGGCTTGGCCGACACGTTGTTGTTGCTGAAGGCGTGCGGTGGCGGGCCTTTTACCGAGTCCAGGTTGCCGTACGCGGCGCCGGGCGACATGATGCCGCTCCGGTCAAGTCCGTGACTGCGGTCGAGGTCGTTGCGAGACAGCGGGGTTCCAAGCACCGCCGTGGGCTCCGATCCGTCCGAACTCATGGGCGTGTGGCTCGAGCTCGAGACCTGTCGAAGCACGGGAGGCCTGCTGTCGGAGTTCATGGCTGGTCCTGTCCGAAGTCGAGTCTACGTCTCCGAGACGGTCTTTTCCGTAGTGGGCGCGCCTCACATCAGCGCGCTTAGTAAAGAACGGGTCGACTGCGCTTTGACGCGGACTTGCTCCCAGCTGCCGGGACAGTGCACACCGTCGTGACGTTCGGCTCGCGTAAGATCAGGCAGAGATGATCACGGCCGATTGGCACGGTCTCACCTCGCCGCTACAATCCGGAGCCCTGCCGAGCCCGAAGCAGATCAAACGTGGTGGGAGTGGTGGACCTGTTTGAAGCGGGCATCGTGTCAACCATCACGACAAGCGGACACATCGGGCTCGACGGTGCGAGTGGGATGGTCGCATCTTCCTTCAGCCTGCATTGCAGGCCCTGCAATCGTTAGCGACGCTCTGCTTGTACTTGCATCGTCGGAAACCAGCAGGTGGGTGGCAGTAGAATCCCCAAGGATGAGACGGAGGTTTGCGGGCGTCGGAGGCTAAGTGCTCTTATGAAAGCACCTGCATGTGTTGCCTGCCTCTTCACAACCAAGCAGTGGAGGCAAAGGTGCGCATAAGGAGTGACTTCGGGTCAGTTGGACCCGTCACCGCATCAAGCAGCGGACGGCACTTGCACTCATCAGATGGACGGCGATGTCATTTGAGACTCGCCTTCACGCTGGACTATGGGACGTTCTTATCCCTGCGTGAGCCACAACTTCATTTATGGTGTAGCCGTGTGAGCACCAGTTGCACACTTGGCTACCGCTCACAGGGCATTGTTGCAACATCACTAATGTGATAAGTGCCCCATCGAGATTAGAGACGGAGACGGTAACATGACACCGCCGTTAGAGACTCGTTTGCTATGGTGGTTCCTGGAACTGCTGCAGGTCAGCGGTCAATGGTGGAAAGCTGTCACCCGAGGTCCGAAGGTCACCCTTGGTCGAGGATCCGGCAAGCTGTAAGCGCTTGCGGGCAACTTCGCACGACCAATGCACTGTCCAATACAAACTCGTCCGTGTGCTTGGCGCTCTGGTTGGGCTGACGAAGGGATACTTTCCAACGTCGCGTCGCAGCCCCCATCCAAGTGGTTCCGCCGTCGCCACCCCACGAAACCAAACCTGTTCGTTCCAGGTCGACTCGAGCTATCCCGGATACATCGAGCGCTCCACTTGGCCAAGTGATCCCTGGAGATGCAACTTGCTACAAGGACTTCCTTGATCAAAGGAGAAAGTCCGTGGGGCCATGTCCACCTCTGCACATCTGAAAGAGCTGCAGAGGATGGCTCAAGATGAGGCTCTCATCTTGAGCAGCAGAGCCTCGACCACAGCTTGAGGACAACTGGGCAAGTAAACGAAGACTTTTGAGGATGCAGAGGTCAAAATACTGTGGCCGAGGTTCCTCAAACGAAGCTGATCAAGTTGTTCTCTAACCGTTATCAAGAATTCTTCGCGTGTTGTGACGTCTGCTACACGGACGGCGGACCAGCCTTTTTGTGGAGGGCCAGGCCCCCCATCGTACAAATCTTGAACGGAGTGCCGCCTCAAGTCTTGTTTCGGCGTGCCGGCTCAAATGGCCTGAATATTTCGTCCGCAAGCGGTTTGTGAGTGTGGCGAGCTTCCGTCGGTACCGGCTTCCGTGCGTTGGATTGTTGTGGCAAACGCTCCGTGTTGACACCAGGTCGGAAAAAACAATGGGAAAATGTCAACAGGTGTATGCGATGAGGGAAAGTTGGTCAGAAGGTGTGCCAGAGCGGCGGTGGACTGTACCGCATACACCTACTGACGTAGTGCTGGTCGGTGTGATTCTAACGAGGCCCAAAGGTGCTGTCTGCAGGTATATAGCTTCTTATCTATCGTATTACTGATATGAGTTCCATCGGAATGTTGGGCACCACAAGCAAATAGCAGTCAGGCTTCTCAAAACGTAGTACATGCACATTAGGCGAAGAGCTGGCCCGTGGGGCTGCCGAGCAGAAATATCCGCCATTAACCTCCAAGTAACGTCAAGAATACGCGCGGGTGTGGGAGAGACACTCCAGCAATGGGTCTGCACAACCTTTGGTCCGCCCGCTGTGGAGCTGGCCTCCTACGTCGAGGTTTATCTGTAGTTCGAACATAGTGAGAACTATCATGGGGCTATACAGGATGTTGCGCGAGCGTGTCTGTCATCACTCAACGTTCGCGCGACTCTTGCAACATCGATCACCATGTGTGGTCCACATCTCGGCAAGCGAGACAATCATTCCCAGACTAGTCGTCCACATCGAGCTATGCCGTCGCACCTCGTCCGTGACCGAGACCACCTCTAGCGTGCCCGACACGGCGCCGAGCTGCGCGACGCGTCGCTGGACCTGTCGGAGCCCGTGGGCAAGCGCACGCGCCATCTTCTACCATCGCTCGCGCGGCCGTCTGGCAGACCTGCAGCTGCTGCTCACGGCACTCCGGAACCGCCAGGACTCGGAGCTCATGCGCCACGAGCTGGCCTACGTGATCGGCCAGTTCCAGAGGGAGGAGGCCTGCTGCACCAGGTCGTGGCCGACGAGAGCGACGACGGCATGGTGCGGCACGAGTCGGCGAGGCGCTGGGCGCCATCGGCGCGGCCCAGTTGCTGCCCGTGCTGGAGCAGTTCAGCGCCGAACCGGCACCTGAGGCGCGGACACGTCAGGGATACACAGGGGCTGCCGGTGCGCAGTCAGCCAGCGGACGGGCGTGCGAGCGAGCGAGCGGATGCATGGGCGTCAGCAAGAAGGGGCATCGCGTCGGCCAGTGAGAAGGCGGGGCGCCACACAGCCAGGGGTTTGGTGGGCGTGCAGATGGACGACATCGACCTGGCCGCCGCCATGGTGGAGGTCAACAGTGAGACGGACTTCGTGGCCATGAAGGTGGACCAAGCTGAGCAATAAACGCCTGCGCATCGCCAAGAAGAGCGATGGTCGGGAGATGGCCACGCTGACAGCCAATGATAAGAAGCAGATCAGGGAGATGAGGAAGCTCGAGCGGCTGGTGGAGAAGGAGCGCGCAGCGATAGATCAAGAAGGGGAGCTGACCACGGTCTACGAGTTCCTCGGCGACGAGACCAAGATCGCCTGCTAGTACCCGGAGCTGCCGCAGTCGGTCAAGGTCGACGGGTCCATTTTGATAGCCGACGGCTCGCTCGTGCTCACCGTCGCGGAAGTCAAGGAGGACGGCGTCGTTACGCGGGCCAACAACATGGCCACGCTCGGAGAGCGCAAGAACATGAACCTAACCGGCTGCAAGGTGATACTGCCCACGCTCACCGATAAGGACGAGGACGACCTGGTGAACTTCGGGCTGGTGCACGACATCGACTACGTTCGTGCGAACGTGCCGATATCGACAACATCCGCAATGCTGAGCCCGCGCGGTCGCACCATCAAGATCATCGCCAAGATCGAGAGTCAGGAAGGACACGGAAACTTCGACGAGATCCTGGCCAAGACGGACGGCATCATGGCTGCCAATGGCGACCTGGGCATGGAGATCCCTCCCGAGACGGTGTTTCTGGCGCAGGAGATAATGATCCGCAAGGCGAACATTGCCGGCAAGCCCATGGTTACGGCCACGCAGACGCTGGAGTTGATGATAAGCGCCCCCTCGCCCTACGCGTGCTGAGTGCACGGACATGCTGGACGGCACGGACATCGTGATGCTTTCGGGCGAGGTGGAGGTCTACAGCGAGACGGAGTTCGTGGTCATGAAGGAGGGCCATGGCGGAGTCAACAGCGAGACGGAGTTCGTGACCATGAAGTTCCGGTGCTCGTTAGCAGCGTGGCCGGCGCGCTAACCGATGGTACTGCTGTCAATGGCTCGTCCGTGATGGCTCAACTGCCGGACGACAAGCTGACCCAAGTGCAGGTGGAAGGCGTTGTCGTGGTCGACAAGGTGCCCGAGCTCGTGGGCGTCGTGGGCGAGCACGTGTTGGCCAACCGGGCCAGCTCCAGGAGGGCACGATCTACAGCTACCTGGCCAATGTGGCCGCCTCGGCCATGCTGGTGCGCTCGTGGGCCCTGCATTTCCCGTCCAAGACGGTCTCGGCCGAGCAGGTGGATGGCGCCATGGAGATCGGCCACCAACTCGCCATGCGCATCGTGGCTGTCAAGTCGCGCTTCCTGTCGTGCGAGACGGTGCTCGAGCCGCTGGCGGAGCAAGACCGCGCAGTGATAGAGACATTGGGCGGCGGGCATTCAGCCAAAAGGCCTTGTCTCCCCAGGAAGAGCGGGAGCTGCAGATTGAAGTCGTGTCCGAAAGGAAGCGGAGGAGCATGTCCGCGCCGTGCGAGCCAAGTTGGAGGACCATATTGCGGAGCTTCAGAGCGACCAGGAGGACCAGGAGGAGCTGCGACTGGACAACGCCACACCGGCGTCGAAAGTCAAGGCGCTGGAGGCATAGCAGAGTCGTGCATTGCGACGTTCACTGCTGCCGAGCAGAAGAAGACCGAGGAGGTGGCGCTGGCTGGGGCCAAGTCGAGCTCGGGGGCGCTGAAGGTGGGCGCTGGAGAAGCAGGTCACGCAGCTCCAGGGCATGATCGAAATGCTGACGTTGGGGAAGGATACGGTCAGGATGGGCAAGGATATCGCCGAGGAGAACGCGGAAGAGCTGCAGCAAAAAGTGGGAGGGGCTCAAGGCGCCAATGGTGATGTCCGCCACGACGGGACCGGGCTACACGGAAGGGTCATCTGTTACCCCAGGCGACTTGGAAGACGATCAAAAAGTGCTCCGCGTGCGCCTGACGCTGGGGCGTAACGCCAGCAAGTCGGGCATTCTGCTGCAGCACTTGGAGAAGGATCTCGACACGTTGGTGCAGCCGCAGCCCTCAGTTGGAGGACAAGAAGCACGAGGGCGGGGCCACGACAGCAGTGAGCGTGAAGCTGTTGCTCCTGAGCCACAAGCTCGCGGCCGTTTCGTGCCAAGCTGAGGAGGATATGTTCATGCTGGAGTGCCACCTGACGACGGAGGAGGGCTGCGCGGCTATAGACACGTCACAGACGAGAGCGTCTTGGACTCGGAGCTATCGGCGTTATCGGAGGGGCGCTGTGTGACCGAGTGGCACACCCCGCATCAAAATACCCAGCCACATCCGCTTCTAGCTTTCAAATATCCACCATCATTAAAAAAACTCGTTCGCGTTCGAACTACAAACGCCGGATCCTTTGGTCCGGTACACAATCTAAAAATCAACTCCAGTTTCCTGTCTGTCCGTCTGTCACGTTTTCGCGTGATTTTCAGACGCACTATCATTGGCCAAAATGCTGCCGAGCGCAGCGAGGCGGCCACCGCTCATTGGCTCTTAATCGCCCTGTGCGTTTTGGGGACCTCAGGCCCCCGACCACCCCGATTTAGTGACCAAGCCCAAACACTGCGAGTAGTGCAGCGAGCTCTGCGAGCGGAACGGGGGGCGTAGCAAACCTGGGGACACCAAATATTACTCTACCACCGCGTAGCGGCGGCGCTCGGCTAGGAAGCTGCAACCACACACACGCAGAGACGCACTTTACCCCGCACACACTTCCTGTCGGTACTGGCAGAAGTGGACTACACATTTTGACGCTCTTTAATCATTTTTGGTAAAAGGTTTTCACCGCATACACCTGTTGACATTTTCCCCAAAATAATTAAGAAACAATAAATAACTGATTCATTCGATTGTAATTTTTATTATGGGAATGTCTAGTGGTACAAACCATGAGTGATGGTCACCTCGTCGGAATGACTGTGGTTTTATTTCGTCTCGTAGTTTTCGCAGCATACATAAATTTCGTATCTCTACATTTGGAAAAATCTGCCGCGCGTCTGCCACGCGTTTCATTCTCGATTCTCCCTCCCTCCCAGTCAAGTACAGCCCGATCGCTCAAGCACACCCCGGCTCCCCCTGAACCTGTACGTATTCCCTTGAGCCTGTTGCTCGTGTAGAGACATAGGAAGACGCTAACACACAATCTGGATGGCAGGGTCGCTCATGAGCGAGGATTCGTCGCCCGAGGAAGAGCAACGTCGGCATCACGTCTCCCCTTCCGTTGACCGCGTGTGATATGATTCGTGGGCCGTCTTCGACAACTACATCACAGAGTACCAGCGCCAGACATCCCAGTTGTACCGAGTGCGCACGTCCACGCCGGCCGCCACACGGAACCAGAAGATTCGCTCTCGCGCGCGCTGTAACGATGCCGATCCCATCCCTGAGAAACTCGGCCCGTACTACAGGAAGTACGAGTGAACACATGCCAACGACAAGCGCAAGCGGGGCAGAGGTAAACGCCAGGGGCATCTCCTACGCAGCACTGGGTGCCCTGTATCCGTGTCAGCGACGTTATCCTACGATGAAGCTTCTGAGTCGTACCGATTCAAGGTTACACGGAGCTCCTTTACCCACCACGACGCCGTCGACAAGCGAATATATGAGAGTTACGCTTCTCAGTGGAAGGTCGACGACGAGGGGGTCTTGGACGTGGTGAATGAGCTGCGGAATCAAAGACACGCCTGATACATGAGTATGTGGCGAGGAGCCTTACGCCCGCGGTGGAGCCGGCCGAACCGAACAGACTTGGCCCGACGCAAGTCGTAGCGCCGACCGATTCGAAGACATCGGCTGCTCAGCCTTGGCCCGACGCAAGGTGTAGCGCAGGCCGAACCAAAGCCACCTGCTGCTCAGCCTTGGCCGACGCAGGGTATAGCGCCGACCGAATCGAAGACACCTGCTTCTCATCCTTGGCCCGACGCAAGTGGTAGCGCCGACCGAGTCGAAGACACCTGCTGCTCAGCCTCGGCCCGACGCAAGCTGTAGCGCCGACCGAACCAAAGCCACCTGCTGCTCAGCCTTGGCCCGACGCAAGTGGTAGCGCCGACCGAGTCGAAGACACCTGCTGCTCAGCCTTGGCCCGACGCAAGCTGTAGCGCCGACCGAACCAAAGCCACCTGCTGCTCAGCCTTGGCCCGACGCAAGGTGTAGCGCCGACCGCACCACGGTGACCACGATCCCGCAAGCGGTGATGGTATTGCTGTATGAAAATATCCACATCCCGGTCGAGGATGATGCGGACTTCGCTGACGAAGTCGCACCGAAGCCGACCACGGAGACCGCTCTGATGCAGCAGATGATGACCATGATGCAGCAGACGCAGATCTTGTTGGTACAGCAGCAGAAGATGGCTCGGTCACCGCCTCGATGGGAGCCTTCACTGATTCAGAAGATGGCTCGGTCACCGCCTCGATGGGAGCCTTCACTGATGCAGCTTTTGAGGATCCGCTCCTGAGTATCTGTGCCGCTATGGAGAATGGCCCGGGCAAGACTGGCACTGGATGACGAATGGTTCCGGACGAAAACACTCGAGAAGGCATTAGCGTGTGTGGGCGTTGCCCCTACAAGGGTTTCCGTCGCGAAATTTGCCGCTACAATAACATGACCCACAACAACTGCCGTGAGCGTGGCCATATTACGTTCGAGTGTGACAAGCTGCGTCGCCAAGGAAGACAGAACCAGAACGTAAGCGTAGGGAACGGAATTCGTCCTTCGGCAGGGCTTGGTTGTTTCTTCTGCAGCAAGCCCGACCACCGGATCGCTGACTGTCCGGTGCGACGAACCGTTCTGCAAATGGCTGACCCAGGAGCGGTGAGAGCTACACCCACACAGAGCCAAAGTCAGGTGCAGAACTGATGGGGGCAGGAGGAGGGGAATGAGTGTGTCGCTCATTCCTCTTGTCTAAGAGACGACACTGTGGGAGACGCTCCTGTCGCGGCTTCGGTAGCTGCGAGGGGATGTGGAGATGTATCTGGAATGGCGGGAGTGGCGAGTGCTACTTCACTGATGAGTAAAACGATGGAATATGCTGAAGAATTGACGATTAATGAACTGAACGATGTTATGAAGAACCTGGTATGGAGCCGAGCGCGAAGGATACAATGCCGCGGCGACTACCATGGCGTACCTGCGGGAGCTGGTGACTGGGTGATTTCGATTGAAGACGAGTGTGAAGAAGAGCGTTCGGCGAACGGAGGCGTCCGGCAGATTGGTTCTACCCCCGAGATGACGCTTGTACAACACGAGAACGCTTCAGAGGAAGTGCGTCCAACGCTAAATGGCCCCGTGCGTGCGGCGGCCGACCAAGTAGAAGCATCTGGACGGAGAAAGGAGAAGAACGCTGCAGTGGCGACGGAAGAAGTGGTCGCAGTGGCGACAACGGAAGAAGAAGCAGCTGAGGCGACGAACGAAGAAGTCGCGGTGGTGATGAGTAGAAGTCGCTGAGGCGACAACAGCTGAAGCTGTTCGGACGAGCGGAGCCGAGGAGTGTCAGGACGGTTCTGACGAGAAGCCCGTCTCGAGCGAGAAGACCGCGCACGAGGAACAATGCGCGATCGACTACCGCGACGAAAGGTGCTCGAGCGCCCCGAGTACAAGAATCAAACGAATTTGGGCCAGACCTCCCGTGGACGGGGGATTAGTCAAGGCGACTTTTGGCCTGAAGGTGAGCGCGAAGATTGAGCTCGGCCACTTGCCGGTGGACGGCATGTCTTCCTTCGAAGATACAAATACGAAGGACGAGAACGTGCCCGAAGAAGCCACGGTCGACCGTACCAAGCTCGAGTGTAATGGTACGGAAGAAGAGCAGTTCGAGAGTGGACTGCATGACTCTGTGGAACCCCTCAAGTGCGAACGCTTGACGAATAAGTCCCGGCAGGAGTGTTGGAGACGCTGAGCGATGATTGATGATGACTGGGATGGCGCCGGTGGCAAGCATGGCGCCGAGGTTGCCGTGACCATGACGAGTGGAGAACGGCTCGATGAGACGGACCTTGGCGGTCCTGAGCCTGAATCGATAAAGCTGCTATTGTGGCGAGGCGCCTTGCAGATTTCCGGGAAACACGACGTTGGGCTTGAACTGCACTGGGGTCGTCACTCGGTTCGAACTAGGTCCGGTCAAGAGGGCGTGTGGGTGCATCTATCTCCTTGTGATCCGTTTCCTTAGGTTCTTCCTAGGGATACGCTGTGGGCCCTGACATACGTCGGCCGCACCAACTGCCCCCGATCCCAGAAAATGTGTCTCTGATCGAGATGTAGCCAAGTCGGAGCTGTCCCCCTTGCTCGGCAGGTCTCGGACTTGCGCGCGTTGAACTTCACTCTCTTGCCCGAAATGCCCCTGGTTTTTCGTGGTATGCACACTACTCTCCACACCAACAGTCGTCCTCTTCTTCTCAGGTATCGGACGGTCGACCTTGGCAGCCTCTTTTTCTTATCTGGTGGTTCCGGCTAAGAACCCCGTACCAGCCTCTTCTACGGTTCGGGAAGCTTGGTCACTGCGTGGCTTGCACTCAAATGCGATCGGGCAGCCCTCGCTAGCGTCCTTCGGGGCAAATTGAACTCTGATTGAAATCTTACACATGCAAATACGTAAATACCTTCTAGGAAGGGTGTGCGCTCTACTGGATATGGCTACATCTTGAACTTGGGCGAAGATCGGTCACGAAGTGGCTGACTTGGGCGATCTTCGAGCGCGCGCTTGACAAAACGTCGGATGATGATTGGCTGAAAAGCGAGAGCAACCCTCTGCGACCAGGCGCGAGTTCCAGCTCGGACGCGTCACCGTCGAATCCAGGCTCTTCATTGGCTGTGTCTTGTGAGGCACTTAAACCTCCGCGGGGGCACATCACCTGAGTTGCACCCACCAAGTCGTCCCTTCAAGGCGACTTTTCCCGGAGTCGGTCCGGGGAAATGTCCGGGATCTGGGATCCGGAGTCCGAGACTTGGTCCAAACTCCACGTCATACACGGGTTCCACGCCCACTGGCGAACAACTTTCAGCATCTCAGCAAACTCCATGTCCGGGACATCATTCTGGGGCCCGGGACTGGAGTCCATTTCCTTGAGACTCGGTCTTCGACACTGGTGCGCACGCGCGTAACGGCAAGTTGAAATCCCGGAAGAGGGCGAGGCCTGGTCGGATACCATCGAAACGGGGCTGTCTCCAATCTGGGAGGTGGCGCCAGACAGCTGACCGATGGGTACCCGGAAATCTTCACGGTACCTCATCACAAGTATCTCAAGAAGACGACAGGAAAGACTTATGTATTACTCGTTTGTACAGATTGTACGTGTTCTCACAGTTTGACTTGGTTTGTATGGGTTATACACGTTGTACGGGTTACACACAAAAAAGTGCTTTGAAGGACGTACACAACCTCGGCGTGGAAGACCGTTTGGAGATCATGCTACGCAGATTCTGTAGCTCCGAAGGGAACAGTTTAACTGTGTTTGTCGACGAGAATAAGACAGTACAGACCATCACCCTCCAGTCGAACCAGATGCGGCGCTTCTTTCAGGCCTTTCCTGAGGTTGTACTTCTGGATATTACACGCAACACAACCTCTTCACGTTACAAGCATGGTGGAAGATGCGTTTGGACATGTAAGATTATAATTTGTTGACAATAACTGAAGCTGTTATACTAATCCTAGATGTGATGTGTCACGTGCAACACAGGGTCAGTACGTGCAGCATGCACTGATTGAAAACGAGAGTCATGCTTGCAAGCAAGATGCCATCTCTGCGTTCAAAGACGAAAACCCAGGATGGGACGCTATCCGCGTGTTCATGGTGGACAAGGATTTCGGCGAAGTGTCGCTGTTGTGGAACGCTTTTCCTCACGCTTGGGTTCCAATCTGCTGGTTTCATCTGAAGAAGTATCTTCGAACGGAGATGGCAAAAAGTGAGTGTGGTGGCAGGTACTCGTGCGACATGGAAAGCGTTGAAGACAGCGTCGATATCATGTTGAGAGCTGCGGATGAGACGCAGTACGACAAGGGGCTGCGGTACATGTACTACCTACTCGACGGATTCGATGAGCAAGGGGACCTACCCAAACCGGTGCATCCTCTACTGAGGTACTTTCTCAAGAATTTGGATTCCTGCAAATTTGGGCTGCGTACGCCAGATCGGGCCTGGCTCACTATGGGGAACAACACTAACAACAGGTACACGTTGTAAAAGTTGTTTGGCAGCGTTCGACACTCATCCTTACTCTGCGTGTGATCGTGTCTGCTATGTACCAGATTGGAGGCATCGTGGGTGGCCTCAAACAGATTTTGCGACCCGAGATGGCGATGGACGAGTGTGGGGGCACGCTCCTGATTTTGCAGGCCGCCGCGGAGATGGAATATACGTCGCAATTCACGGTGGTGGGATCGAGAAGATATCATGACGTTGACGAAGCTCTGGAGAAAGTGGCTTTAATGGTCAGTCCCCATGCATTCGAACTCATAAAGAATGAATACAAGCTTGTCTCCGGTGGGGATGTAAGCTACACAGTTCGAGAAATCCATACAACTGCGTACGAAATGGTTTCGACCCGCACACAGAAGACATATCGCGTTCGAAAAGAGGTACGAAAAGATTTGTACGATGAGTATCCATTTATATATAACGGACTCTTCGATACGTTTGGTTTGTAAATTTGGCTTCATGCGTAGAGCTACCTGCGTTCATGCTCGTTCATGCGCACACGTCTGTCGCCGTGTCATCACGTAATTTTTCTTCGTCGGCATCTTCGGAAGAAGAACACGATCCCGGTGAATCATCTCAACCCCCGATGGGTATTGAATTCCCCCTTAAAACCAGCCCGTAGATGAAGCACCGAACTTGGACCGACTCAGCTCTTCCTATCGTGTCTGGCATCGTACATGCTGGCAGAAGACCATGCCGTACTGAACGGTACAAAGAAGTGGAAGACTGCGATGAAAATTGCTGGACGCATTTGCGAGGCATGAGCAAGCAAGGAACACCCACCTTCTTCGACATGGCGCAGGCGATGGAGTGATTTGATGGATTCGTCACGAAGGGGATAGTTCCCGTCGTGTCATCTGCACAGGTGCCGTCTGAAAGAAACCACGGCTGTCCAACCCAAGGTTCAGGAGATGACAGTATGGATGGAGATGGCGGAGAGTCCGACATTCCGGATACACTGCCCACTGATTCGTCCCGTACACACTCTGATGTCACCACTTCGAGAAACGAGTCTCACGTTCAAGGTCGACGCAGTGACGTTTTGGTTGGGGGAGCAACTAATACATACGATGAAGAAACGAGATTGGGTCAGACTTCCGACGGAAGATGTCAGATGTCTCGTTCAACCCACACAAGCATCGCAACAGCCTGATCCACGCCTCGGACACACTGGTACAAACCCGACGCCTGGTACAAACTCGGTACAAACTGGTATAACTAGACACAAATTGGTTCCGTACAGCCAACTCGCGATCCTGAGACTTACAATATACGAGAGCGACCTCAGACCAACGATCGCGGCACCTGGTCAAACCATACAACAACTGGCAAACCTGAGCGTGGGCGTAAACTGGCTCGGGTAGCGAAAACGTCGAAGAGGTCGAAGCGCGTGGTTGAGTCGAGCGAGGGCGACGACGATGTGCAGAAGTTTATTGACGAGCTGAGCGATTCTGATGACATCTCGACTCCGTACAGGTTGAGCCCCAGTGTAGCGAGCAAAGGAAGACCCACAATCAAGCGCTCCAAGAAGGCGGAATTGAAGAAGAAAATGATGAAACAGTCCAACGAAACGGCGACGCGTTTGGTGCTGGGAACATTGGTTCCCGTACAAGACCTCAAGGCAGTTTGAGCGACCATCGATGAGGCTTTCACTGTCGTTTCTTCAATGCCGATGCTGGGAAGTCTTACACAGGTAGATGCACCCCCCCTCCGTGCTATCAAAGCAGTGCTTCTATCGAAGGCAAAACCGACTGTTCTCCGCGTAACCGAGGTTTACCCATGCGAGTTCACGATCACGTGCCTGAAGAGAATACATGCTCTACGAGACAGTCTAGTGACTGACATGCAGGAGCAGAACCGGTTTGGAGTGCGAATTACCGGGGTTGGTACTTTCACAGAGGAAGATATGACGACCATGCGAGACTGGCACAAGGCGCACGCAATTCTGGAAGACATGGCGGATTGAATCTCTGGGTACGATCGAGCAAGTACGACCGTATCAACCTGCCCGCACCCTTTAACCCCTTAGTTCCCACATGTTGTACGGTACCACATAAGAGGTGTATCGCCTTGCTCAGTTTTGTCGTCCCGTTTCTGTTATGTTGGAGGTACAACATAAGCGATATTTATACTTGGAATTTGTATGGTCCAACGGTCTTTGTCGAGGCATACTAAAACAAAGATATAGTTTTGAGCGCAAAACGGCCGAATGCACAGGCTTAGGTATCTGGCGATGGACACGGTTGAAATGGATAAAAACGAGGCTCCACACCCACTACCGATCGAGTGGCGCTCAGCGTCCAAAGCCCTCATTCTTCAAAACGACGGCGAGGTGAGAGATGGTTGTCTCGACACCAAAGGCGCCTCAATGCCAGCTCACTCAGGAGGAGCGCAGGCTCTGCCGCGAGGCACTGCTAAGCGACCGCCACGCGCGACGAATTCGACGGGCGAGCAGAAGGCCGGTGAGCAGAAGAAGAAGAAGGCATCGAGAAAGGCGCCTGCAAAGCGCACGACGCTGGCGATGGAGGTCGCACAGTCTAAGGGGTCCAACGCTCCCGTGGATGCTGCGACGCGTGGAGACGCAGCCGAGGCAAAAGATGGACCTCTTCGGCATGCTAGTGATGCGAAGGAGACAGCACACACGGTGGTGGCGGAAGCAGACGAGAGCGTGGAGTCGACGGAAGCTGTGCCTGCTCAAGTTGGAGAAGTAGTTGCAGACATGGTGACGAGCGTGAGCGTGGCTGTCCTGAGCACTCCTGAACACCCTCCTTCCGCAAGCCCAAGACCTGCAACCCGACAGCAAGGTCGTGGTGGTAAGACGAAGAAGACGAGTTCGGAGCGATCACGGAAACGTCGCTGAAGCGTCATGCAAGACTCCAGTGAAGAGAAGGAGGTGGGTGCTGATGAGGGAGAAGCTGGCGCAGGTTGCCACCGCAGATCTCACTGCCGTGCGTTGTGGATGGAGACGCGAACATGATGTCAGCTGGGGCTGAGCAATGCACGGGGCTGAACTCGGACGAGGACCCTGCCTTAGAGGAGGAGAACGAGGACGAGGAGGACGAGGACGGGGACTGGGAGGAGGACTGGGACATTGGCGATCTAACTGACGAGGACGAGGACGAAGAAGCTGTCGACTTTCCGGAGTCGCTATGGTCGTCTGCTGCAATGAACAAGAAGACCATGTCGATGATGAGAACGAACGGCTGGGAGAATGGTATGTTATGTTGGGATTGTCCAACATATGTGAATGCGATCTGAACTTGCCTCAACATAAGGGCAACATAACTAACGGTTGTGTGCTTTTGTGCTCGATTTGTAGATCCTGAAAAGTTTGGACTGGACCCATCTTACGCTGATCTATACGATGGTCCTTATGGGCCAAGCAACAGCGTGCTGTCAGTGTCAGATGACCCGTTGGCACTTATGTTCTACTTCATGCCGCCAAAACTTTGGAGCCAGATTGCGGTGGAAAGCAACCGCTACCACACGCAGTCGATCCCGCTTCGGGCAAGGTCAATTCGATTGCAGCAGCGGCGGAACAGGGTGGAGGTTGAAGATGTCGCTGACATACGCCGCCGTCTTACGGCTGTGCCCGAGATCATGCCGCACGAGGTTGCGCTTCTACTGTCGCGCATGCTGATGCCAATTCGCAAGGGCATCGCAGCGCATTGGTCGACAAAGCAAGTGGGCGCGCTTCCTACAAACCGCTTCTACCTGCCATGCCGAAGAATCGGTTCTTCTACATCATGGGCTATCTTCACTTCTCCAACAACAAGTCGCCGCAAGCGGCCCTCGATCGGCGTGGAAGATCCGACCGGTGGTTGACGTGCTACAGCGCACCTTTGCTCGCGGATATCGCGTACCCCCGGTCATAAGCTTCGACGAAGCTACCCTGCCTTCACGCTCGCGCTACAACCCGACCCGGCAGTTCAGCAAGGACAAGCCCCACAAGTGGGGGACGAAGGTGTTCGTGGCGGCCTGTGCCAAGACCGCGTACTGCCTGAGGTGAGTGCATCGAAAGCTACAGCAAGCCCCAGCTTGCTGTAGTTTTTTTTTGATCAAGTCCTTATGTTGGCTTTATGCAACATAAGCTGATCGACTGTACATCATAGGACTAACATAACTGTATCGGTTGTTTGTTTCCCGACAGAATTGAGGTTTACTGCGGGCCAAGACGAACCTGAGGACGCCGGTGCCCAAAGCCAACAATACTGGCGAGGTAGCTGTACTACGCAACCTGAACGCGCTGTACTCACCTTCGCCTACGTCCCCCTGGCGTTTGGTCGTGACAGACCGCTTCTACACCTCAGTGAAACTCGCGTTGGAGCTTCTGCATCGGCGGATCTTCTGACGGGGACGATAAGTACCGACCGCTCAGGCTACGCGAAGGATCTGGTCACGTCGAAGTCGTACAAGACTGTGAACAAGAAGAAGATCGTGGTGCCGCCACAAGGAACGATCAAAATTGCAGAGAACAAGCGCTTTCCCCAGATCACTGCTGTGATGTGGATGGATCGCAACCCCGTTCATCTTTTATCGAGCGGAGGCAGCCGCCAGACGGCCACAGTTAGTAAGTACATCATGCGTGAGCACTTACAGGAAAATATTGCTAACAGTGACGGCGTCGATGTGTGTGTTGCAGTGCGCCGGGTTGATGGAGAGATGCAATCTGTACCTACACCGGAGTTGGTCCGTGACTACCACCGGTGGATGGGTGGTGTCGATGTGCACGACCAGCTTCGGATGCAGCGATACAGCGTGCAGCTGTGCTACAAGACGCGAAAGTACTACAAGGCGTTGTTCTTAGGTCTGCTCGATATGGCACTAGTGAACGCACTCATCGTGTTCCGCCACCACCGAAAGGTGAACAACAGCGACCGCCGAAGCACTTCGCCTTCTTCGAGACACTGATGGATCAGCTCCTATCGATTGATTCTCCTGAAGCTTACACTGCTATCGAGGTACGTACAATGTTGACCGGGTCAACATACATGAGTCTGCACTTCTCACTTATGTTGTTTATGTTGTATGCAGAGAGCAACTTGTGCCCAGGAGAGGAAAGCGGCATCGCCGGTACGCAGAGAATCCGGGCTGATGCCAGCAGCAACAGAGCAGCAGCCACGCTATGATGATGGCCATCGTCTTAAAGGAGAATCCGGACACAGTCGACAACGAGCAGGGCCTCAAGCGCCGCCAGCGCTCTTGCAAGGTCTGTGCGGTACTCAAGGTGCAGCCGCGCAAATTCACAAAGTACTTCTGCCCCGAGTGCTCTACAGGAAATCGACGGTAAGTACCTTGGTATTGCTTCGCTGGTAGAGGTGATACTAACATTGTGTGTGCAGCAAGTATCTCTGCAACGTAGCGCGCGATGGGAAAGAGAAGACCTGCTTCCAGATCTGGCACGATGACTGCAGCAACCGGAACGTTATCCCTCGCAGTCTGCAGGATCACAAGATCCGCAACCGCCCACCTTCATCTCGCCCAGGAAAGAAGCGTCGGCGCCAAGTTGTGGAGGATGCGGTGGATGAGAGCGAAGGTGGTGGCGCGGAAGCGTCACATTCCGCACGTGGTAGCGAAGTGGGCGATGACAAAATGGCTGATGATGAAGCGTAGGAAGTGGCATGTAGCGCAGGATGCAATCAATTGAAACGGCTTGCAGCACTGCCTGCAACCAATTGAAACTGCTTCTTGCTATCTTTTCATTGGGTAATTCATCGTGCTGATCGTGTGCAACAGTTCAGAAATAGGACCAACCGATAAACAGGACAGTTCGTATGTTGTCTTTTACCATCATACGTGGTGCGGGCCCATAAAGACAACCAACATAGAGAATGTTATGTTGGACCCGTCAGGTTTTTATCTCCGACTAGCCCTGCACTATCCCGGTAACATAAATGCTGCAATATCCGATCCATACAAATGTCTATATATTAACACATGGGACAGAATCAAAAACTACACCTCGTAACTAATCCGGGAATAAGGGGTTAACGACTTCGCTAAAGCCTCGCTCCGAGATTTCGCAGCCCAACTTGAAGATATGGATTTGAGCAATGAAGTCACGAGCATGTTTGGTCC
Source organism: Phytophthora crassamura (assembly GCA_033557995.1). Classification (NCBI taxonomy): domain Eukaryota; phylum Oomycota; class Peronosporomycetes; order Peronosporales; family Peronosporaceae; genus Phytophthora; species Phytophthora crassamura. The sequence continues at coordinate 1,718,963 of JAUCED010000018.1, forward strand.
CATCTCCACCCATAAACTGCGGTGGTTTCGACACCACCCTTACGAGCTTGAACGAGGCATCTTCGAAGATGCCTCGTTCAAGCTCGTATGGTGGAGTTGTCTAACCACCTCGAACGCGTGGAGCTCGGATGTATTAACCCCATCTATGTCCACATCTCCGACGAAGCCGAGCAGAAGCGACAGATTGCAGAGACGAAGCCTTTCGAGGACGGCAACAACATCGTCCTACTGCCAGTGTTGATCGAATTTCACTGGTGCGCAGCAGTATTCGACTTCCGCGGGTGGTATATCAGAGTGTTTGACACGATGAAGAAGAACACGTACTACGATCGTATGGAAGAGCAGATCGAGGCGCTGTTCCCAACCAAGGTTCGCACGATGGAATTCAAGCGACTCGTCTGCCCATACCAGCAAGACGTCTGCAACTGTGGACTCTACTGCCTCATCTTCTTTGAAAGCCTAGTGCGAGGGATCCCCATGCCAAATCTCCGACCCAGAGTTCTGGGATATCTTAGGTTTCGATACATGTACAAGGCATGCCTGGGCCACACCGATTGGGTCGACGATAGTTAACCTCACAAATGCCTGCAGCGTTAGCAATACCAATGCATGCGCTTTGTTTAACATGTCGAGTTAAAGTGATGGGCGTGCCGGGATATCTTAGGTTTCAACATCTGCACAAGGCACGTCGTCCCACACGGAGTAGGCCCAAAGCTAGCGAAGCTCACCACTGCGTGCACCATTGACACGTGAACTAAGGTCACTGCTACATGCACTTTTGACAAGTTGATTTTACATTCGTGTTACCTCATCGAACACTCGCGTAACCTCGTCGTTACGACAACATTCAGATGACATTCGAAATGGCTGGCAGAGAGAGTTCCAGAAATCTGTAGAAACTTTCAGACATCATACAGCATATCTAGAGATTGATATCGGAAAGATATTTATTTTACCGGGGTTTTTTGTTCGAATACATTCCAGATTGGCATGGATTGTAGAATTTTCTACGCTACCAACTGAGCAGTGGACGATTTGTGCCTCTTAGCTAGCACGGCTATGCAACATTGGTTTGTACCACTAGAACGCGCATTTTATTATTGGGTTTCTCCTTGTCCAATACAAAATCAAATTGCCCCAATTATTGGCAATAAATATGCCCAAAGGTGCAAATTTCTGGCCCATCAGTAAATTATACTTCACGATTCTACAGGATAGCTATGATGACATCACTATTGAGTTCCCAACACCACATCCAAAGAAATACTGGCTAGGGACTCTCAGGGCTTCCACTCGGCAGTTCGCACGATGCAAACTCGCTAAATGGGACCCCCATAAGGTGCAATATCTCCCAGTGTTTTAACAACTTTAAAGTACTCTTTTAGCACTGCTGCTCTACACTATAACTAATTAATTTTGGGCGTTCCGGTACGATACTTGCAGCATCCAAATGGAACATGTAGATACCTGGTATCGCAATTTGTGTTCCCTTCTAGAACAAATATCAGTTTAGCTCTGGTGATCAAATCAAATGCGATTGGTTAAAATATAGATGTCAAATTTATAATATATTAATTGCGGCAATTTATATTATTGGTTGTCTAGGAATTGTGGGGTTGCCCCCAATACAATATTATACTGAATTGGCGGACCCCTGGTTGACACTTGCATGAAGTTTGTCTGAATAAAACGAGAAGACTTTAATTAACGGCCTCAACGCTGGTCTACAGAATCGCATAACTGCTTAAGATCGTAGATATAGAATTGCCAAAATTCCAATTGCAGAGGTGTTTCGCCGTGATTCACGCCCATCGCTTAGCTCGAAGTTTGTTCAACGTCAAAAGTTTTGTAAAGCCCATCTACTACTACCAGTAATACTGTAGTATCATCTAAGGGACCAACGTTCAAGCCCTCTGGAGTCTACTCTAACGTTAGCTTGCATATGCAATACAACTATTGCTGTACAGCAGCTGGTGATCTCTTATTGCGAGCGACCTCCACACTCACAGGCGGGGCTCTAGCGTCTTCAGCGAGTGCAGGTTCTTGTCCTCTTCGGCAAACTCGAGGCGTTTCTGCGCCTTCAACAGCATCCGCATCTCGCGCTGGTTGTCCTCGTCAATCTTGAGGCCCTTCTCGATCGACTTGAAGGCGTCCTTGTCATCGAGGTTGAGCACCGTAAAGTAGCTACCACACAGACAAAAAGAGGATTAGGCGCTCAAACGTCACGCAGGAAAACTCGGTTAAGTGCAACACATGATAGCGTACCCGCTGTGCGACTTGCGCTCGCCACCGTCCACGACAGAGTGCACGAAAACCTCCACCTCGACCTCCAGGCGATAACGACTTCAACCCGGTCACAAAGAGTTAGCTCGAGGGCAGAACACACGATCTTCGAAAGCTGCTCGATTGATTGTACTCACCGGACATTGACAACGCGGGCGCGCGCCGTGACAATATCCATCATGGAAATCGGAAGCTTGAAAAGCACGCGGTTCATGGCAATGGTCACCATCTTCTCCGACTTGGCGAAGTTCTGGGCGCAGTACAGCGCGGCTCGGTCCTTCAGCGGACAACACACACATCCAACGGGTAAGCTACCCCACCAAGAAACAACCAGCCAATCTCGCCCTGTACCATCCACGTGAGCAAGTCGCCGCCGAACACCGTCTCGTTGATATTGAGGTTGCGCGGCAGGAACCAGTTGCGCACTTCGATCTCAGTCTCGCTCACAGAGACGCACTGGTCCTTGCTCTCACCCGGCAGCAAGTCGCTACTCTTGATAGAGGGAATGAGGTCCACTGCGTCTTGCTCCTTCCGCCAGCGTTTGGCCAGCTCCTTGCGTTGCTTGGCCACCTCCCGCATCTTGAGGCAGTAGTCGGCTCGGTCGGCGTCGAAGAGCTGCGGCAGGCCCTTACGTGGCCGTCCGAAGCGGTTGATGGCCACCATGGTGATAATAGCGTCGTGCGTGTGCTGGAATTGGCCCGACGGGATGTCGTGCCGGTAACCACTCACCTGCACGGCCATGGACGAGTTGCTGAGCCCGATAACCTCGCCCTCCACGCGCACCAGGTCCCCGTGGAAGACAGGCTTGACCAGGTCAACGCGGTCGAACGAGATGGTAGCCGTGGGGCCCAGAGACACGCGCGACGAGATGGTGCCGGCCAGCACGTCCATGAGCTCCAGGATGGGGCCCGTGCGCAGCCAACGGCCCTTCTGGCTCTCGTCGCCCTGCAAATGACACGCATCATATTGAAAGTTAGTTCCATAACGTCTCATAAGCTGCCGATCCGGTGGCGTTCAAGCTCGTACGATGATGTCGGTGAAGGCTAACCGCGTGTCCTTGGCCCGCACCTGCGCAGGCATGCGGCGCATGCGCCACAGGTCCTGCGCCGTGCCCAACAGCTTCTTGACGAGCACCATCAATAAAAGTTGGGCTTCGTTTCTAATTCCATGTCCATCTTGTTTCTATTTCTTAAAAGCGCGCGCGAAGTTGAACTGACCATCACTCTTGGATTCTGCACGCGTAAAAGCGATGGCGTTCGCGCTCGCATCAAACCCTTCCTCGGGGCTGCACGTGCTGGATCGGCGCGACGTGCAGCGCATCTGCAGCGGCCAGTCGGTAGTGGATCTGGCCACGGCCGTCAAGGAGCTGGTGGAGAACGCGCTGGACGCTGGCGCGTCGCAGATCGAGGTCAAGCTCAAGGAGTTCGGGCGCGACGCCTTCGAGGTGAGCGACAACGGCGCAGGCGTCGCGCGCGACAACTTCACGTCGCTGGCGAAGAAGCACTACACGAGCAAGATCAGCCGCTTCGAAGACATCGAGAGTGTCGCGTCCTTTGGCTTTCGGTCAGTAAGTTACATTATCTTAAACTTTGTAAGGGTTTACTTATTTTATGATTTTTTATTTGCAGAGGAGAAGCACTGAGCTCGATCTGTGAGCTGGCGGGAAACTTCTCCATGTGCACGAGGACGCAGAGCGAGGCGGTGGGCGCGCTGCTGGAGTTCGACGCCAGCGGAGCACTCGTGAAGGAGACCAAGAAGGCCAGACCCGTGGGCACGACGGTGACGGTAGAGGAGCTGTTCAAGGTACAAACACTGGAGATATGGTTGAGTTTATTATTTATTTATTTATTTATTTTGTTGTGTTGTGTAGCCGCTGGCAGTGCGGTACAAAGATTTCCAGCGGAACATCAAGAAGCACTATGCCAAGCTACTAAAGGTGCTGCAGGCGTACGCGGTGAGCTGCGCGAACGTCAAGATCTGCGTGTTCAATATCACGGGCAAGAACGCCAGTCGGCACGTGGTGCTGGCCACGCAAGCGCACCAGACGATGGGGGAGAATATCGCCAACGTGTTCGGCACCAAGTTCTTCAGGACGTTGCTGCGCGTGGAGTTCGACTTGCGTGGAGAGGTCAAGGTGGAGAAGGGACACAAGGACGGTGACAGCGATGATGACAGTGACAGCGAGAACAAGAGCGATGAAATGGAGGTTGAGGATAATTTGAGCGGGCAGGAGCGGAAGGTGGATGGATACGTTTCCAAGGTCGGGGCTGGAGTCGGTCGAAGCGACAACGACCGGCAATTCTTCTTCATCAACGGACGGCCGTTTGATTTACCAAAGGTGTGTATGGTAATTGAATGACTGACAGTGAAAGTGTGCTGATCTGCTGACACGTCCGATACATTTTGTTCAACTAGATGGCGAAAACGCTGAATGAAGTCTGGCGGCAGTATGAAATGAAGCAGAAGCCGGCGTGCGTGCTCAACTTCCATCTCCCGCTCGGCGACTACGACGTGAACGTTACGCCAGACAAGCGCGAGACGTTCATCAAGCATGTACGGAACTACGCTATTCTGTTGAATGCTCATTGTTTGTGGTTCGCCTTAACCTCAATCTTCGTGTTTGCGCGCGTGCTACATCATTAGGAAGCAGAGATTATCAATGCGTTCAAGACCGGTATCAATAAGCTGTATGAGCCGAGTAGAGGAACGTTCACAGTCCAGCCACTGATGACAGCTTTCGCTCGATCGACAAAGACGGAAGAGTCAACAACAAAATCAGCTTCTCCTCCACAAGCCGACGTACCTGAACAACGGGAGCGCGTACCTGCTATTGGCAGCACAAAAGAGGATCGCAACGAGGCGCCAGCAACTGCATCATCGCAAAACGAATCATCTCGAGCCGAAAACGATGAACCTGAGTTGCAGAAGCCGAAACATGTTATCGTGGAAATTCTGCAACCCAAAAACGGTCAACGCGACGATCGCTCTGAGCGCGTTCCTGAAGAATCCTACGACACAGAGCGGAAGCAAACCTCGTCGCCAAAACCAAGTACCGCATCGACTCCGTCATCCCAAGAAGACGTCGTGCTGGGTCTGCGTAAGTCTGCCAAACGACAGAAGCTGTATTCCCCCATGCCTGCGCAAGCGACACCCTCGACCCCAGAAGAGCAGGTGTGGTCTTTTGATGAAATGGTGAAGCAACGGCAGCAGTACTGTGAGGAAGAAGTCGAGTATGAGCGCAAGCGGAAGCCAACCCGGCTAAAGGTGCCGAAAGCTTGCTCTACTTCGACCGACGACAGTACTCTCGGAACAGACAACGAAGTTGCAGCAGCAGCGCTGCAACGCGTGCTCAAAAAAGAGGATTTCAAGCGCATGGAAGTTCTTGGCCAATTCAACCTCGGCTTTATCATTGGCAAGCTCGATAACGACCTCTTCATCATCGATCAGCACGCGAGTGACGAGAAGTTCAACTACGAAACGCTACAGCAGACTACAGTAATGCACCAGCAGCCCCTCGTCCGGCCGTTGATGCTGGAGCTGACCGCTGGAGAGGAAATGCTCATCCTGGATCACCTAGACGTGTTCGCGAAGAACGGATTCACGTTTTTGGTTGACAAGGATGCTCCGACTACAAGAAAGCTGAAGCTGCTTTCACTGCCTTTCACCAAGCACACGCAGTTCGGCACTGAAGGTGTGGATATGCTGCGTACTTTCAGTGTGTTTTTGATGTTCTTGGCTGATTCCTGTAATCGTACTTGTGGCATAGATATCCGCGAGTTAGCGTCGTTGCTGATGGACGCGCCGTCGAATCCGTCGGCCATTCGTTTGCCGAAAGTGATGGCGATGTTCGCGTCTCGAGCGTGCAGAAGCTCGATCATGATCGGAACTGCGCTCCACAAGGAGGAAATGCAAAAGGTACGCTGCATGTAAATATCAAGAAAGCACGCAACGGTAGCTGACTGTTTTCTTTTGTAGATTGTTCGCAACCTGTCGGGCCTGGACCAGCCTTGGAATTGTCCGCACGGGTACGCTGATCAAATCGGTCCATGGATCGTCGTGCTGCTAACCGAATTCATGCGTGTCTGCCATTTCCGCAGCCGCCCTACGCTCCGTCACCTTGTCGACCTCATGCATCTCGATGAAAACAACAACTAAGTAACGCGAGACTTTATTTTGAGTAATCAAGAGCGCAAGCCGACTGAACCTACGCGCCGAGTATGAACCACTTAGGATGTGAATAATTATCAGGCGGGGCTTACGGCTCTGGCACAACAGTAAGGTTGGCGCTGGCGACTGGAAGTGGCAGTGGCAGTTGCTTCTGATACTTCTCGCACAGTTTGTTGTAGGCATCGACGAGCACTGGATCCTGGACATCCCCGTGGTAGTTGGCGTTGACAAATTCCGTCCATTCGCGCACATCAATCTCTTCGGGTGAGTGCGTGAAACATCCTCCCTCACACTGACACGCACCACCGTATTCTTTGGGCAGGTTCTCTGGTGCAACGAACTCCAGCAGGGCTTTGGTGATGTCCTTCTGGCCACGCAGTACGTGAATACGCTCGCGCGTCTTCGGGTTGACGAGCGGGGACACGAGCTTCCAGATGAGATTGAACCAGGCCGGCGGATTGATGATAAACACCTGATACACCCGCTCCGGGTTGTACGTGGCCATCACCTCGCCCCAATGCTTCGTGTAGTTGACCACGTCGCTCGACAAGTCGGCCATGGAGATGCCCTTGATGTCGTAAATCTTGAGCATGTTGCCATCCGGGAACGGCCGTGGGTCGATCACGTTCCACATGAACTCCATCATGCGCACGTGGTGCATGATTGCTTCGTCCTCCAAGACACCACGTGCCGTGAAGTCATGCAGCGCCTTCCGTTGACCGCCAAGGAACTCGTACGAAATCAGGTGACCCTGGCGATCTTTCTTGTGCATGAAGTGCGTGAAGCATTCCTTCATGTCCGTGAACACGTGGGACGGGCGCAGCAGAATCGTGTCCACGTCATTTTCCTTCCGCCACTTCATCGTGGCAGCGTAGCGCTCCTTGGCCTCCTCGACGTCGCCTTCGCAGCCAGCCAGGAACCGGCTATCCAGCTCAAGCTCCTCGCCTTGTTCCTCCTCATCACCCTCGGATGGTCCGTCGCTCTTGCCCATCGTGATCTCCACACATTCGATGCGCAGTAGCTGGGCTCGCGAGAACCTCTTGGTCGTGAGCAGCAAGCTGATGCGTTCGTGGAAGCGAGAGAGGAACAGAACAAGAGCCGAGAGCCACGCCAGGAGTTCAAACGAGCCATTGTCCATCGAGTTCATGACCGCTGCGACGGCTGCAATGAGCGAGGTCAAGCCCCAGAAGCGTCGGTTCGTCTCCTCCGCGCCTTCCAGACTACCCAAGGCCTGCTCTGTCCGAACAGCAACATGCAGCACGTGCTCGTCTCGCGGCCCGTTCCCCAAGGATTCGGCCTCAACCACAACAGGCGGACGTCCCTTCCTACAACGGGCCAGCATCTCGCAGGAAAAGAGCGCCGTGCCGTTAGCGGAAGGTCCGTTCACGTACAGGCGGAGAATGCTCGAGGGATACATTTCCACCTGGAAGGCTTGACCCACAGCCGGGTTGCTGACGACAACAGACTCGGGCAGAGACGACTCGTGCTGGACAGTCACACAGCTGATGCAGTTGTCCCCAGGCTGCGGACCCCTCTGCAGCTTGAACAGAGCGTCCTGGAAGAGCTGCATCGCCTTGCGCAGCGTTACCGCGATCTCCGTACACTGCTCGGGCGTGCGTGCGCGGACGCGGAAAACCCGACCGTCCGAACGGATCACCGTGAGAATGCGCGGGAACTGGTCGTTGACCTCAATGTGCAGAATATCCGATAAATGGACCGAAGAGCGCACTTCACCCAGCGCCATCGCCGACAACGGCGCGCTGTCGTCGTCGTTAATGGATCCCGTCGCTTTAAAGCACAGCATCTCGGCCGTCGTCAACATGAAGATGCGCCACTTCCACAGCGCCACATTGGCGCTCATCCGACGACTGGCAAGGGATCGTCCTCCCATCGTGAACGTACCTAGGTACAGGATCTCATCCATCGTGTTGTCCTGTTCCTCCAGCAAGCAGCTGTACAGGATGCCGGGCATGGCATTGGCGTTATTGTTCACAAGTCCGGTGCCGAGCGTGTTCAAGCTGAAGCTGCCTCGACTGCTAACGTCAGGTGCCACCACCCCATCCACCGATGGCATTCTGTCCTTGCCCAGCGCAGTGGGCGTCAACGGGGACGGAATCCTCTCACCCGTCACCGGGGAAAGCTCCGGTTCACTCTCGGCGAAGTTTGGGTTGGAGTTTTGTCTTCCGCGAAAGCTCTTGGGGCTGCGATACCCCGCTCGGCGCTGCACCAGCTGCCTGGTACACAGGTCGCACACGCGCACCTCCTTCATGATCCCCAAGTGCGGCAGCGGCACTTGGTTCTTGCTGTGCACGCCGCATACTGCCAATCCGCAGTTTCGGCACCGATGCTGAATATCCAAACGAAAAACCCGTTAGCCACATCAGATAAAACCCAACCGTTTCCAGATAAAACCCACCCGAAGTCGCAATAGACGCAGAGGAGCATTGCACACGTGACACTTGGAGTCTGCGTCGCTCGATGCCGTCAGCGCGCCATCCAGCGACCGGTTGCTGGTGAAGTCACTGGCTGTGGCTTGGCCGCCATCCTCGGAGATGATGGGCGCGCTGGCGCTCTTGAAGTGCGCGAGGAAGGCGGTTTTGCGGCGCTGTAGCTCCTCTACCACTGAGGGCTCCGCGTCCACCGCGCTGGGCGACAATGGGCCATCCTCGGAGATGATGGGCGCGCTGCCGCTCTTGAAGTGCGCGAGGAAGGCGGCTTTGCGGCGCTGTAGCTCCTCTACCACTGAGGGCTCCGCGTCCGCCGCGTTGGGCGACGCCGGAGACGGCGAGTGAGCCGAAGAGGAGGAGGAAGGCGCCGAGCACTCGCGCAGGAAGCGAGGCATCGCGAGGCGGTCGCCAGCTCCCATGCCGGAACGAGGCAGTCCTTGCGCTTAAGCCGTGAAGTCGTGAAGTGACGTGAAAGAGCTGGTCTGGGAACGGGGAAGATTGACAAACCTGATACTTTTGTTTTGTTATACTTTGGTATAAAGGAAAGGTAGTATCTAGATATAATAAAATAGTTAGGAGACTGTAGTATTCAATAAAAGTGGGAATTGATACAATGAGTTGAATAGTTTATTAAGAGGTTCAATGGATCCGACCTTTGGCGTGTCGCACATCAACCATGACGCTCCGGAGAAGTTCGAGATGCGGTTATGACCCGGAAAGGCTCCGATGCATGGTTCGCACTTGGTTGGTAGGCCTCGTCAACGCGTTCGTCGAGGACACAACCAAATGCACTGCATACCGACGTCACGAAGTCGGTCGAGAGGTTGTGGGGCTGCGGATTGTGACCTTCTCGACTGTCTCCAGTGTTGGCATGTTTACGGCTACTCTCGACTAATAAGCTCTTTCAGCCAATCGCCATTTGCGTTTATTTGACCAACCACAGACTGCCATTTGCAGCACTTCAACTTGGTTTGTGTCCGCACACCAGCACTCTCGCTGGCAGCTCGTTGCTCGTGCTCGCCCTTATCGTCCTTATCGTCCTTATTCTCAATCCTGCTCAGTTACTTTCTTGACGTCGTGAAAACGGCAATTTGAGTCAGATGATCGATCGTCAGCTCGAGCAGAACCTCACAACTCGGCGACTTGTCGTCGGGCTCCACTCGAGCGATTTACATCTGCTATCACTACGTTGGGCAAACTGGAGATTAACAGTGCCACTACGCCACGTCTCCCAGAGAGCAGGCTATCGCCAGCCACGGATCGTTCCCTGTGCCGGCTACTGGACAGGCTTCTCGTCCTCGTTTGAGCCCGGGCAGAAACAGCCAGCCTCAGTCATTACGACCAACGGGGTCACCTGCCACCTCCCAGTGCGTTGACAGCATCGAGTGGGTGAGAGCGTCAACAGGCTTGACCTGGTTGCCAGGAAGAGCCGCCAAGAAGATCGATTGGTATCGATCCAGGATCGTGGCTCGGCGTAAAGCTTTAGTACTGGTCTCCTGCATCTCCATCAAAGTTCTCCACGAAGCGGCGCAGTATGAGCCCTGGCTGCTCTCCATGTAACGCTCGATGAGTTGGTGGTGCTCCAGGCATTTCCTCAGATTGCGACCAGCTTGGGGCTCTTTGCCTCGCCCGCACTGGGCTGTCGTCAGCGCCGTCTCCAGCGCCTTCTTCGACATTCGCATTCTTCGCGAGTAGTAAACAAGTTTGCGCACTAAAAAGTTGTGGAGAAAGCAAGGCCTTTCGGGGAGGAAACTCCGGCATTCTGGAAAAGAGAGCGACAGTGGCAGAAGACCAGACAATTTCAAGTTTGATGCGTGAGCGACGCGGAGGTTCCATGGCGGAAACGTGCATCTCAAGCAACACACCACAAACCCCGACTCCGTACGACCCGTGCGATGACATGTCCGTCGCTTCGTCCGGTATTGGAGACGCCATCGGCACCGCCGATCTCGAGACTGGGCACGGCTGCAGTTTGACGACGCCCAGCAGTGAACCACGCTCTCCTTCCTACGCTCTCGACGCCCATTACGGCTGCCTCCGAGCTGACAGTGCCGCATCGCGAGGCGTTAACGCAGATCGAAAGTCCAAAGCCGACTTCACGACGGAGTGCGAGTCCGCAGAGCGTCGCCAGCGCGGGGCTTTGCAGCAGTGCTCCATCAGCTGGCAGCACGTTTCCTACACTATTGAGCCCAAGAAACGCTGGTTCTCGGGGCGATTCCTACGCACCAGGAACCACCCCAGACGGCGATGTGAACTCAACCGTCGACAGCCTCGAAAGATCCTCAACAACGTGTGGGGTCGATCGGGTCCGGGCGATCTCACAGCCATCATCGGACCTTCAGGCGCAGGTAAAACCACTCTGCTCGACATCTTGGCCGACCGCGTGCCACCGGGGGGGCCCGGTGTTCGAGTCGAAGGGATCGTGGACGTGAATGGCCAGCCTCGTAACCCACGAACCTTCCATTCCATCATGAACTACGTCTCGCAAGATATGGCGTTCCTCGGGTCCTTCTCAGTACTAGAGACGCTGCAGATCGCTGCGGGCCTTGGACTGCCCAGCCACGTGCCGATTCTCACGCGAGAGTCTCGTGTTCAAGACGTCATTGACGCCATGGGGTTGCGTCCCTGTATGAACGCCAACGTCGGCGATATCTTCCACAAAGGGATCTCCTCCGGCCAACGCAAACGACTCGGCATCGCCGTCGAACTGCTGTCGGATCCAGCGTTACTACTGCTTGATGAGCCAACGTCGGGGCTTGACGCTTCGTCGGCCCGGAGTGTCATGCAACACATCGAACGGCTCTGCCAGGAGAGCGGCAAGAACGTCATCTGCACGATCCACCAGCCATCGTCTTCCGTGTACGAAATGCTGACGAACCTCATCATCCTGAGTGACGGCGAGCTCGTGTACTTTGGCCCAGCGACGGCTGCCCTCACGCACTTCTTCGCCTTGGGCTACGTGTGTCCAATGTACTCGAACCCAGCCGAGTACTTCGTCCACTTAGTGAACAAGGACTTCCACCCCGGTGTGGGGCTCGGCCCGTTCGTTCGAGCACTGGAAGAAAGCTCCGAGCCGCAACGTCTACGTGTCGACGTTGCTCGGGATCGTTCGATGCGACACCAAAACCTCATCAACTACGAGATGCTGCGGGCGTTGAGGCCGTCCAGAGTCGACCAGTTCTGCGTGCTCTTCCAGCGGAACCTGACCAACAACTGGCGCCACCCGGGCGTCTTTTGGCTGCGTGTACTCATGTACGTTCTGCTTTCGTTCATGGTCGGCACCATGTACTTGAGTTCGAACCAGCAGATCACGAGCGCCGCGATGGTGCCGCTGCTCTTCTACGTCCAAGCTTTCCTGGTCTTCATGTCGGTTGCAGCGCTGCCTGCTCTTCTGGAACAGAGAGCGGTCCTTGAACGCGAAGTGCGATCCCACTCGCTGCATCTGGCCAGCTACACGACCGCCAACCTCCTCGGCGCGCTGCCTGGCATCACTTTCATCTCGCTTTTGGGGTCTTTCATCGTCGTGTACTTCGCCCACGTGCACTCGTTCGGGTCCTTCTTCCTGAACTTGACGCTGTCGCTGATCACTGCAGAGTCCATGATGCACTTGCTTGGCGCTGCGGTGCCTCACTACATCATGGGCATCGCGCTGGGCGCCGGTCTCTTCGGTATGTTCATGCTGTGTGAGGGCTTCATGGTGCCGTTCGCTGCCATCCCAGCGTACTGGAAGTGGGGCTACTACATGGCCTTCCACACGTACTCGTTCGAGTCCTTCATGTACGAGCACTTCTCGCAGGAAAACTCGGAAGAGGCCTGGACTCTGATCAAGAGCTACGGCATGGAGAACGTCAACGTATCTCGGAATATGCTCATTCTCGTCGGATACGCTGCAGTTCTGCAACTCGCCAGCATCGGTGTTCTGGTAGTTCGCTTTGGCCGCCACAAGCACCGCTAGTTTTCGTAATACAACGTAGCTCGTACAGACATGCTCGAGTCTTGTTTGCCTGCTCACAGGAGTTGACCAGGTCGGAGAAAATGGCTACCAATTCTATAAACCGCGTGCTCTTCTAGCGAGGATGAAGTTTTCATAATATAATATAATATGCCTTACATGCGCAAAATGCATGTCCAAAGGTAAAATTTCGCTCTTATACACTTTTGTCAATGTGCTGTGTCGAAATTGAGTTCGAGATGGTCAATGACTCCATCATCGAAGGCGTAGAACCAAAGTCTAGCAAGGTCCGTGTTGACCATAGATGTCTGCGCGTTCGTTTTGGACTAATGGTCAGGAAGTTGTCTTCACTTTTTCTAACTTATTGACGGTACTCCACCTGGATGAGAATGACAAGCTGATCGGGAAGGATCTCCGAGTTTGAGTTGCGAGAGCGCCTGCACAAGATAGGGACTTTCATGAAAGCTCCACAAGCGCCTGAAGTTCGAGGAAGAAAAGACAAACCTGCACGCATTCTCGCCGGCGAGTTTGCAGCAGATCAAGACGAGCATCAGTGATGCGCGAGTTCTGCGTGTCAGTGCTCGATACTCGGCACACTCCTTATTCGAAGGACACGATCACTCTTGACAGCGAACACCACTTTCATTTCATGTTAATACTGCGACACGAAGAAGCGAAGCCGCTCAGGCTGGCGACGGGCTATCAGGCTTTAATGTCATGCGGTCGCTGTCGTGATGAGCGGTTCATCTGGCTCTTCACAGTCTTCCTCGCTCTCCTTCACCTCTTTCAGCGGGCCGATCTGCGCCAGCTCCACGAATCGGTCGCGGTGAGCCCCATTCTGCAGCTTGGTGAGCGTCCGGAGTCCGAAAACGAACTCGCCAACGATGCAGAGCAGCAGCACCGTCGACGTGAAGCCCACGCCGCCCACAAACACGAGCCCTGCAAAGCATTTCAATCCCCAGAAGGGTCAGTCGTGCTCCCTTTAACCGGCAAGACAAGACGAGCTGCACGTACCGACGTAGTGCCATGGCGAGACCGGGTCGCAGTGCTCGAGCTCCACGGTGACTCGGATCGGGCCTTCGTCCTGGGCCAGCTCGTCCTCCGTGGCGTTCGACCAGCGCGAGATCACGAGGTTGTAGACCGTGGCCTTCGACAGCCCCTCCTGCAGCTGGTAGCAGCTCTGCACGTTGTGGCACGCGCGGCCGTCGCCCAGCGCGGCCAAGCTGTTCCTTGTCTCATTCGTCTCTGTGTCTTGCAGCCTCCGCACGCTCGGGTCGCTCTTTCGGCCGCTCTCGAGGTCTCTCGAGTCGTAGAAGAGCACCTCGAGAGGCTGCGGCGACACGATGTTCATCGTGTAGCACGAGTGGCCGAAGAGCGTGAGCAGGAACCGATCCGACTTGGCCAGGAGCAGCTCGTCCTCACACGGCACGCGAAGCTGCCCGTGCTTGGTGCACGACCGCAGCGCTGTACCGTTCTCCGAGCCTGCCAGCAGCACGACTAGCGCCAACGCACAGCCCAACCGCGTCCGCATCGCAACACCGATAATCCGGCCAAAGGGGGAATGGGCCGAGGGCACGACTGGATGATTCCACGCCGCTTCAAGGCTCCGATCTTTGTCGCACCTGCCGTCAGGACATCTGCAGTGTGGGCAGGCAGCCAATCGTCGAGGAACTCGGTCGCTGCGGACAGATTTCGATGGCGCGGACTCAAGTCATGACGGGAGCGGACTCGGACGCCGCGGCCGTAGAAACTGTGCGCATGTTCAAGTACGCGGCCATGGTGGTGCTGCTGGTGATCACGGTTGTGTCGGCCATGCTGCCGCTGTGGGTGTCCAACCACGGCACGCGCACGGCGCAGAACCTGCTGAGTCGCAAGCTGCCGTTCGCCACGGCCGGCGTGTTCCTCGGCTCGGGCCTGCTGCACCTGCTGCCGGACGCCGTCAAACTGTACGACGAGGTGGTGGCGCGCATGGAGACGCCGCCGCACTGGATGACGGCGTTCCCGAGCGTCTACTTGCTCTGCGCGCTCGGCTGCTCCATCGTCTGGAGCGTCGACCTGCTCAACATGGGCAACTCGGGCAAACTCATGGCGGTGGCGAGCGCCGCCCGACCTGACTGTACGCTTAGGCCTTGCGGAAGCTTTGTGAAGGATGGAGAGTAATGCTTGAATGTACTTTGTAGATGAGACCAGCATGTACCGAGTGCAGATCCCGTCCGTCACGTCCTTTGGGTGGCGCAGTCGCTCGCTGTCCGTGGACGGCAAGGAGCGGTTCTACTCGTGCTCATGCGGTAGCGTGCCGTCGCCGTCGCTCTTCCACCGCGCGGCCAAGATGGAGGAAGGAACGTGTCTGCTTACACATAACGGCGTTAAGGTGAGTGGTGTTGCCGTCGCCAGCTCTTGGAGAAGTGGTTTGTCATGGTTAAACTCATGGCGGTTTGTGCTGGTTTAGGTTGTCAACACCACGTCCGGACCCCAAACCGTGATGGAGTACGAGTCCGTGGCGAGTGAACTGCTACAGGAGGAAACACGGAGCGAGACCGAGGCGACAGTGAGCGAACACATTGTATTCTCCGGCGACAGGTATGGCTTAAAAGGCTTAAAAGGCTTAAAAGGCTCGAAAGGTAACAAATACTCAAAGGTTGCGCGCTAACACTTTGTGCATTGTTGTGATAACTTTTGGCAGCTACTTCCTTCCTTATTTATTGGCAGCGCTCTTCTCGGTGCACTCGTTGATCGCGGGCTTCGCGCTGGGTGTCAACCACTCCATGGATCGGACAGCTGTAGCTACCGCTGTGGCAATCTTTAGCCACAAGGTACGAAATGCAACTTTTTTGCCAGAAACTGAAGTTGCAGTCATGTTGAAGGTGATTTGCCTTCACTTCAACTTGCTGACAATTTTACCATCTTTTCTGCTGCAGTTCATCGAGGCCATGTCGGTAGGCGCCAACTTCGCTAAGGCCAAGAACAGCATCGCGCACCAGCGATCCGTTGCCGTGCTGACGCTCTACAGCTGCATGACGCCGCTCGGCATTTTCGTGGGCATGGTGCTGTCGGACTCGCTGCGAGGTAGCAGCGCGCTGGCTATGGAGGCCGTGGCATTGAGCATCGCGTCGGGCAGCTTCATCTACCTGGCCTTCCACGAGCTCTCGGAGGAGAACGCGAGCCAGGAGACCAACGCCGCCGAGAAGCTGGTGCTCTTCGCAGCTGGCATCTCTAGCATGGCCTTGCTGGCCGCCTGGGCATAACAGCAGGTCACGAGTCTCAAGGTGGGGCAAGGTGCCCGGGCATGCGCCACCGAGCAGGGAGCAGCTTAGAGCGCTGCTCGCGCCGTTAGTAACAGCGCGGAGCGTGCAAGTCCAGCCGAAAAAAACAACGCAACCGTTGGAGCCCAGTCTTATTTTTACCTCGAAACGTACACGAATAAATCCTGGTATACATACATCCAGGACTTTTTTTTTCTTTTTTTTCTTTCCATCGACTCGTGTAAGTCCGATTCGGTTATTTCCGAAAGAGACTGAAAGGAAAAGAATTTCAGTTTTGGCGAGAAGCTCAAGCGCGATGACCCCCACTGCGCGAAGCGGACGGCAAGGGCGCCGGGCGCGCCAGGCACGAGGTATCCCTGGCAGGGTAGTGATGTTACGTGTATACTGCAGCTGCGTGGAGAGGAGCGTGGAGCTTCGTTTGACGATGGAGGTGGCTCACCCGTGTTAAATGTGCTTACAGGTGGTGGAAATCTGGACGAACTGGCTGGTGATGGCGTGGCCACGGATGATGTGGCCGATGATGATGGTAGAGAATCAGATCATGGTGGAGAAGCAGAGGATGATGGTGAAGAAACCGATGATTCTGATGACTCAGCTGTCGAGGAAGTTGAGGAGCAGAGCAGCTCGCATGAGCAGTAACGGTGTCTGTCGAGGTTCCTTCTTTGCGACACGCCAGTTGGGATGAGTGGCAGAGCTACTTCATTGGCTACTGTGAGCGCACGTTGCAGGTGCTGCCAGTGAAGGAGACGATGTCTCGCGAGCAGAGAAACAGGCGGCTGCAGCGCACCAGGAGAGGTGCGGATCCGGCACATCTTGTTCCCTTTGGTAGCGACCCATACCAGATGGACGTACATTTGTACGCATGGGTGGAAGAAGAGAAAGTCGCGGAGTGAGGGCAGCAGACCACGACATCATATTCGGCACACGGACTATCCGTTCGGGTTCGTCGTGCAGTGGAACCTGTCCAGGATGGAGCTGGAGGTGAAGCACGGGCGGTTCGTGCATACGAAGCGATCTCGCATCTACGATTACCTGTTGAGCACGACCAGAACGTGCTCCAGGTGGATGTGGACAACATGGTCCGAGCGCATTCGGCTTCTATCGTTGGGGGCGACGACAACGCAGCCACCGCTCGGGAACTGGCTGTATTCGCAGCCGGGGACAAGGAGAACATCGCTTCGGTAGTGGACACGGCTGCTGGCGAGACTGGAGTGATCTCTTTGACGACGGCGCACATGCGCAGAGTGTTCAGCCGCTTCAGCGAGCTTCTTCTCGTCGATTGCAGCCACAAGACCAACCGGTACGTATAGTTTGGAACATGCAGTATTCTACCAGGATTCTTCCATGACTGACCAGGATTGTTTTTCGTTTTGTTTACAGATACAACTGTCAGCTCTTGACATTTATGACTATAAATGAGTTTGGAGAAGGCGCGGTGGTACAGCATTCGCTTCTGGAGGCTAATGACGACTGGCACATGGACAAGGCCATTGATCATTTCATGCGCTCGCACCAACCATGATGAAGTTGCTACGCGTTATTGTGGTGGATAAAGATCTGAACGAGATCCGGGTTCTCGAGACCCACTTCCCCGAAGCTCGTGTTCTTATTTGCCATTTCCATGTGATAAAGTATTTGAAGGAGATGAGAGCGAAGCGTGAAATCGGGAAGGTTTCCAGATATGACGCGAGCCAAGTGGATGCCTGTGTGCACAAGATGGTTTACGCTGGCTCAGCTGCGGCGTACGATGCGGCGCATGTGGTTTTTCGAGGATTTTGCGACCGTATCGGAATTTCTGGCTTCTTCTCATACTTCGAGAAGGACTGGCACTCAAGCCAAGAGCGGTGGGTGATGTATCTTCGTGCGGATCTACCCCACTTCCGCAACCACACCAACAACCGCCTTGAAAACTTCTTTGGGAAGTTAAGGACGGGGTGGATGGTTCAATGAGCATGGCTCAGTCTGTCAAGGCTTTGATCGCTTATGACCGCCGGGTGGAGAATGAATATCGGTATCGTCTTTCTCGTATTGGCCAGTTCGTCAACAGCAATTACGACGAAGAGATGGCGAATTTGTTACGCTTCACAACTCCCTACGTCGCTAGCCAAGTTGTTACTGAGTACGCTTTGGCGATAGATCGTCTCGAAGTATACTCTTTCGTTCGAGATGATGAAGATGAGCATCTGGTTTGCGTGCAAGGTGGAATGAAGGCTCACGAATTCCGGGATGACGTTTGGCGCTGCAGTTGTGAGTTTTCGGTGTCCATGCGTCTTCCGTGTCGCCACGTGATAGCTTTCCGAAAGAGAGGATCTGCCGCGGGGCCTGTGATTCCCTGGTCAAGCATCAATGAAACGGTACGTGGGTTTTTGATTAAATTCTGGTCACAGCAGGATTTTTCCAGGATTTTTATACGATATACAGGAGTAGGTTGTGTCCATGTTCCGTGCAGGATCTAACCAGGATTTTTTCACTTTGTAGATGGACGAACCAACAGAGAGAGCTGAAGAAGATCCGCCAGTTCAGCTATGAGCGCTTCTCCGACAGTGACGTGGGCGGCATCGCGAAGTCAAAGTTGACACAATCGCAGCGCTACACCGAGGCTCTTCGCGCCACGCAGCTGATTGCATCAGAACTAGCTGACATCGACGAGGAGGACGAGTTTCACAGAATGCTCGATTTTGTGATGCAGCAGTGGCGCAATGTCCGCCAGAAAACGAGCTAGCTCACCAGTCCCTCGTCTGTGGAAGCGCCGGATAAGCGCAAGGCGCGTGCAGCGGTTAAGAAAGAAGACCCTGACAGCCATGAAGATTTCGAGGAAGAAAACATGCATAGTGAAGGGCAGTCAAGCGACGATGACCTCGTTGAAGAAGTTCTGTACAGCGCGCCAAAGATCCGCTTGAACCCGAAGGTGCGCAAGGTCGGCCGGCCCAAGAAAGTGAAGGCGAAGACTGTTGCCGGCGAGAAAGCAGGCAGGAAGTGGTTTGAAGCTGCCGAAGCCGGCCGCAAAACCGCTGGTTACGCCACACTTGGAAGAGTTCTGGACAACCTTGATCGTGAACAACCCGGCCTATGCGAAATCCAGCAACGTCTTGCTGGCGTACTCGTGAAATTCGCCGAGGCAGACGGAAAGAAGCCCAAGTTCAAGCGCCAGAAAAATCCTGTACTGATCCAGGATGCATTTTACATTCTGCCGCCCAAGTTGCTGGACGCGTGCATGGCAGTCCTACCGGTGTCCAACACTGAAGCTAGTGCGATTGCGGTTGATGAAGTGTCCCAAGGAACCAATCCCCCCCAAACGACGATCGAAACTGTGCAGATTAAGGACGTGGGCACATTCACCAGAAAGCAGATCGAGGTGTTCAAGCGTTGTCAGAACCTGAAGAACGTGTGCGACCTGGGCATGGACATGCACAAGTGGTTGTGCGAAGACGGTCTCCCGTCGCTCCCTGCACAGTATCACGACCTGGCGAAGGACGTGGCGCGCGATATCATGGAGTCCTACCCGTACAAGGAGCTCGAAAAATTGCCGCGCCTTCCGGACTACACGTACACGTTGCTGTACAGACTCACGCCACCCACATGGTTGACAGACACCGCCATCCGAGCGTGTTGTGACCGTTTGGTCATGGATAACCCTTCGTGTCGCTTCGCCGGCTTACAGACGGCAAGTGCTACCACCAAGAGGACACGCAGCAAGGACGCAGAGCCAGTGACATGCCTGTGCGCAATAGGATCATGGACCAAGTTAAGGAAGATGGCGTGAACACCGTCTTCCTCCCAGTGAACTTCCGTAATGTTCACTGGTGCTGCTTGGTGATCAAGGCCCAACCAAAAAGGATCTTCTTTTACGATCCGTTGAACCAGGCTCCTTACAAAAATAGATCGCTACGATTCTCAAGGTGAGCGGCCTGCAAGACTACGACGTCGTGGCGCAGAACAACCCGATCCAATTCGACGCGTTCAGCTGCGGGGTCTACGTATGCTGGATGTTTCTCAAGCACGCTAAGCAAGGCCTCAGGGTGGATATGACTGGGTCGTCTCTTCCGAGACGCCGTTTCGAGTTATTCTTCTACCTAAAGACTGGCCGAGCCACCCAAGTCGCCCAGCAGCTGCTTCCAGTAGTCTTTTAGCACCGATCTTCTCCTTAACGACATGAATTCAACATACTTTTCCGTTTATTTGTTCTTCTCGGCATTACATACAGAAACTTACCGCAGACAGCTTCTGAGAACTCAGCATCACTCCATCGAGGCCGCGTCTTCGTAATTCTTCGACTCTGCAAAATTGCGCGATGCGCATCACACGTCCATGATTCCATGTATACTACAGGATTAATCATGGATTGTCCTGGACCCGCACATTATATCTTGCACATCCTTCTCGTCCTCACAGAATGTTCGACGAACGTCCTCGAACTTAATCGAATATTACCCATATGGTAGGTACGACAATGTGTATACAGGATTAAGCCTGTGTATAATCCTGGTTGTTGGCCATGGTTATAATCCTGGGCTCCAACAGCTGCCAAAAAACAACAACACCAACTTGAGGATTTTGCCAAAACTATGCAGTCGAGGTGTCTTGTTGCTCTTTGGACAGGCTGAGTAAAAGGCAGCAACTCCGCAGGAGCCACAGTGCATGCCTGCCAGCGACATGCCATGCTAGCAATACATAGCTGGCGGCTTCCCTATCGCGAGGCTGCCAAGCCGGCTTCGGACAGAAGCTGAGCACCAGGACTCCATTGCCAAACTCTGCATTGTCTGGGTGGATTTTCATCCTGGACGATGGAGCAGCAATGCGTTTCCCAGATGCAGTCTCGGTGCCGGGAGTGGCGACAGTGTGTCCACCAGGTGCCACAGAGAGCGCCGGGATGTTCGTCCGTCAGCCCCACCACCACCACCACGGTAAAAGTTGCATTCAGCTGGGCTCGGCACTCGGTGCACCGAAGTGAACGCTTTGGCACCAGGAAAATCGTGGTGAAAGCAGGCGACAACACGAGCTCGACAGCGAGTGCCGCGTGGCAAACTCCCGCTGGCAAGGCTACCAACGCTGCCAGCACCGGACGATGACAGAAATTGAAGTTGCAGCCGTGATCGGTGTCGATCGACGATTCACGAGCGCACGAGCACGTCAAGAAGCGGACACGTACGGGGCCAACTTGTAGGGGACCCATCGCCGCCAGGATATCGTTGATCAAGCTCTGCGGCTTGTTTGGCGCGCAGCAGCGAAACGTGCTGCCTTCTGTAGTCTGCTCTATTCGGCTGTTAGCCCTGCGGCAAACTCTACGTCTTGCCGACAAACTCAACGTATCATTGTTGTTGTTGCTGCAGCTTGGCCTATCGACGAGAGCTTTTACGGCGCTGTTGACGTCTGCAGGCAGCAGTACAATGCTCGGCCGCAGCTGCAGACCGCACTCAATGCTGGTAGCAAATGTACGGCAATGCTGCTTGCCAAGCAGTGCTTGGGGGCAGCGAACTTCGATGCTCGAAACCTGGCGTCAAGCTTTTCGCCCGTAAGTAACTCGGTAGTCATTTGGTCGGCGTTGCCAACTTCCATCTCGCCTCGCCAAAGCGATGAAACAGAATATTTGCTTGCACGGGACATCACGTCCTGAGGTGGAAAGATGAATTGTAGTTCCACCATTTCCTTGCTGAACCGATTGACGACTCCTATCCACAATGGCAGGGTACGATCTGTGTGAGTTTCCGCATGGATTCGCACTGACAATCTGTCGTCTGTCAGCAAAAAACTCGAGTTGTCAACCGACTCACGCGGCGTGCATAGACCACTGTGAGCCTGACGCCAGACTTGCACCATATCAGCGTCATCGATTTGCCGCGATCGCCACCGGAGCAGCGAATACATGTAGTGCTGGTGGCCTGGCGGCCAGCCATTCCTCGAGCAAACAGGCGTCTTCGGACCGCTTGCCCTTATCGGCGCCTGTTTGCTCGATGTCGGAGGAAGTCCGCCATGCGGTGCTCATTTGTGCCTGCTCCGAGGCCTGGGCAAAATGCAGAACAGGGAAAGTGGACCCGAGAAACGCTCGAGTTTCTGCAGATTCGTGGCATCAGAACGCCGAAGCCTCTAAAAAAGCAAGTTGCAACGCGTGCGTGCCTGGGCTCCACTGTGAAGCGCTTCCCCGTTTCGGAACCTCGGCCCGGCACCGAGCTGCATCGATCCGTATGACACGGCGCTGCCACCAGCCGAGCCGCACAAAAGCAAAGCGGGCCGTGTTTTGCGACGTCGGCGACAAGTCGGCGAGAAGGAAGGCAAGCACCAAGACGCAGTCGCAAGATGCAAACGCGGACCGCACAGGAGGCAAACAGCAACTGCAAGAGCAGAAGCGCGATTTTCAAGCAAATATTGGGAAACGTTCCCAAAGTTCCACCTTATGCGTGACAATTCGGCATACAAATGCCGAGTCACACCATCGCCGGCTGGCACCAAAATCCACTTTTCCACTAAACTCCCACGCCAGCCGGCGGAGAGCCGTCCTCGATCGGCGGTCGCGCTCAACCCCATCAGAATCGCTCGATGTCGTCTGTCGCGCTGGCGAGCGCATCGAGGTTGAGGCGAGCGCCGCCACTTGGATGCCATTGCACATTTCGATCGCTCTACAGCAGCAAGCGACACTCACTTTCCGCCCGCCACGAAGGCAACAACCAAGCAGACAAAACTCTAGCATCGGCAGCAACTACAAGACTGCCTTTTCACCACCACCACCTTCACTCCAATTGGCACCACCCTCACACCAATCAACCATGCCGTACGAGAGCTTCACGCCGCAGCAGCAGGTGGAGATCACCGAAGTCGTGCAGGACGCCGCCACCAACGCGTGGATGTACGTGCTGCACGTGCAGCGAGGCAACACCAGCACGCACTCGTCGCCGCGCGGGCCTGTGGAGGAGGGCTTCAGCCACGAGTACGTCATCAGTCGGCGCTTCAGCGAGTTCAAGCAACTCCACGCGGCGCTGGTGCCCATCATGGGCGACGCACTGACGCCGCTGCCGGCCGACGGGCTCATGACGCTCATCCTGGCCGACAACCAGGCGCTGCTGGACGAGCGGCGGCAGGTGCTGGCCCAGATCGTCATGGACATCCTGAACCACCCGGTGGCGCGCGACCTGCCGGACGTGCTGGAGTTCCTCGGCCACGAGTCCACCAGCGCCAAGGTCATGGCGCCGCTGTCGGGCCAGTGCACGGGCTCGATCCGCAAGACGTCGAGTCCGGCCTGGACGTCGCCGTGCCACGCGTCGGCGGTCATGTCGTCGTAGGCGTCGGCTGTGGCCACAAGTAAAGGTGCCAGCCACGTGAGAAGTCCGCAGCAGAACAGTATTTAAAGCCATGAATGTAGAATAAAGTAGCCCTCGTAGCCCAAACATCAATGACAAGTCAACCAATTCATTTTCTAAGCTGTCTACCGTATGTTTGCGTTTGCGTTTGCTTTAGCAACGTGGCGGCTAGAGTCTTGACGCGCGAGCATCGCAAGTCGTTCGATGCGCAGTAACTTGCCAGTGTAAAGCTAATGCAAGCAGCTAGCGTGCCAGGCAACGCGTCTGAAGCGTGTAATTGATCGAACGGTGCCTCTCGGCTTTGGAGCGGGCTATGTGTGTCGATCATAGGAACCCAAGGCTTTGCCATCGAATCCGCGTTGAAGGCAACGTGGGTTGTCCCCAGTCGTGAGCAATTTGGATTGCGTGAAAGCTTCCCGGGACTGCTGCAACGCTGACCGCGTCAGTCGCGTGGAACGCCTGCGACTCGCATGCGATGCGGCAAAAGCAACGAGCAACGTTGTTGCTTGTCGACGGTTGGCTCGACCTGCGTTAGCTTTGCGCGCGAAGGGGTGCGCAGCCGCTCGCCGTGTACATGCACACCTGAGTTGCGATCCAAGCGGAAGCTTCCAGGGATCGTTCCAATTCGGCGGAATCTCCAACGAATTGCACTGACTGCTTCGAGCGCACGAGGCTTCAGCCTGCTTGCCTGCTTCCATTGGAAGCAGGCAAGCAGAAATCATCGCCCACTTCGCTCGCTTGTGTCCCAACTTAGTGCGCTCGTTATCTGTAGCAAACTCGTAGTGGGATGCAACTTGACCTTCTTTGATAGCAGCGTTGTAGCGTTGCCCGCGGACACGGTTGGAGGTTTGACGTTGAAGCGGATATGCCACCGACTCATGATTAAACCCAGCCAGCATTGTCCTCCCTACGCCTCGCAATCTTTCGCTAGGGGCTACAAACAGCATTGCCAAGGCCGGTGTCGAGCAGCCCGAGTCGACATCGGCCGCCTCGATCCCGATAGCAACTCGGCCTCGAAGCGGCGCATAAGTTATGCCGCAGCGGCATAACGCGCAGCAAAACGCCATGCTGCCCAACGGCGGGCTTGGCAATGAATTGATACTACGTGTAGTATCGATACTACACACAAGCAAAACTAACGCTACCTTTTTTACAGAACTAATAAGGGATCACCTCGAGGGCAATGTCGTGATCGGATCTGCTCGGTGTCGTGCGCATTCCATATCCAAGGGAAAATCAGCTCCGGTGCGCCTCGCTCGGAGCCACCGCACGCCACCAGGGCGATCCAGTCTATGTGAGCCCGAGGCAACAGCTTCAACAGCGCATGACCGCCGGAGTCCATACAGCGCGCCGGCTTCGGTGTCACTGAAAGCTCGCCACCGAGACCAATGCAGATGGTCATGACGCCAATGCGAGTGCCACCACAGCCACGTGCCAAAGTCTTTCGCCTGTCGGCGAAACTGCGCCATAACGCCGGGCCTTTCCAAGGCAAACGAGTCGCATGCTGGCATCCCCGAGAAGCTGCAGCTCCTCTCGTACTGTAGTGGGACTTCGAAGTCGACTTCGACGCACGCTCCGCCTGGATTCGTCGCCGCGTCGGTGCGTGCGACAAGCACCTCGCAGGACTCAGAGCGGAGCCACTCGAGCCGAGCTCATTAACGTATTTGCTCGACCATCGCCGCAAGCTCCTCCATCACGACCGCCATTGACCATGCCGTACGAGAGCTTCAAGAGCTCGCAGCACGTGTCCATCCGCGGCCTCGTGCAGGACCGCAAGACCGGCACGTGGCGCTTCCTGCTGCAGGTCACCCGCCGCATGGACGACGAGTTCGCCACCCCCAACGGCCACTCCAAGAGCGAGCGCGACCTGTCCAAGCTGGCCACGCGACCCTGCGCCACGCAGTCGTACGCGATCCGCCGCAGCTTCGAGGACTTCAAGCGGCTGCACGAGGCCGTGGCGCCGCTCATGGGCTCCAAGCTGCCCAAGCTGCCCAACGACAGTCTGCTCACCTTCTTCGTCGGAGAGACGCAGACGGCCCTGCAGAAGAAGAGACTGGCGCTGGAGCGCGTGCTGGCCGCCATTGAGGCGCACCCGGCGGCCAGCGACGCCCCCGAGTATCTCGAGTTCCTGGCCAACCTCAACTCGTACGACGAGGTGGCCAAGGCGCCGCTGTCGCCCAGCATCAGCTCTCGCAGCAGCTTCAGCTTCAGCGAGGAGGGCACCATCACGCCGCGCGAGTTCCTGGCCCCCAACGTGCTCACCACGTCCAGATCGGCCAACGCGCTGCGACGAGCGTATTACCAGCAGGACGGCGCCTCGGAGCGAGAGAACCACGTGCCCTTCTCGCACTTCAGCATGACCTGAAAGAGCCACACAAGTTTATAAGGCTAGAGAAGTTTTAGATCCACCCATTGCACCACCGAGCAGCTCCGATAAGAGAGAGGAACACGTAAGTTATGTCATCATCCGTTCCTTCTTGACTCTCTCCAGGCCGTCGTGCAGCTTGCGCACCATGCGCACGACGTGCGGTACCGACCGATAGCCGAGGCCGCAGTTGACGTTGGCCGCCTTGGCCACGCAGCTCTGCGGCGTCATGTTCTTCCAGAAGTTGGAGATCAGTAGACGCGCGTACTCGAGCGAGGCCAAGGCGTAGTGCCGCTCGAAAGCGTCGAACGGGTAGCTCTTGTGCAGGTCTGACGTGACCCCGAGCGCGTCAAGGCGCTCTCTCAGGCAGTCATAGTAGAAATGCAGCAGTTCGAGCTCGCTCTCGTCGCTGGCGAGCAGCGAGATACTCACCGACGTATTGAGCAGGTTGGCGACGTCCATGGCTCCCAGACCCACGCCGGTCCACTGCCAGTCGAAGGCCACGACGTTGCGTGACTGGAGCTCGAAGAAGAGGTTGGCGCTCTTGAAGTCGCCGTGCACCAGCGTGGCGAGCGAGGCGTTCGCGTCGACCGAGAGGCACTCGCTGATGTAGGCAGCTTCGTCGATCATACGTTCGCCGAGGTTCTCGAGGGCTGCAGCCGACGGCAAGGACGCCTCGGCCTCGAACACCTTTTCCCAGCTCACAAGCACCTGCGGCCAGATCTCGGAAGCTTGAGCGAGCTCCTTCTCGCCTCGCTTCGGGAACGCCCACCAGCACGGCGCGGACCAGAGCTGCGCACCAGCATTTTTAAGCAGATCGTCTTGGCCCCATGCCGACGCGTGCAGATTCGCGAGGTAGCTCAAGGCCTGCCGCGTCTCGGCGAGTTCGAGGCAGTCGGCGGCCTCGTAATTGACAAGCGACGATGGAGATCCTGAGCCCAAGCATTCAAGCAGCAGCATGAAGTTCTCGGGATTCGTACAAGGTGAGGTGGCCCCATCCACGTCGCTGGCTGATGGAGCAACCAGGTTAGCTGTGCAGTGGCCCGCAGCGTTGCTCTGGAACACTGCGTGCGGCCGAATGAGCGCCACTCCGCGCGCATGCAGGGACGACGCGAAGTGCGCGTAGAATGTCGCCTCGGTGCGGTACGACGCAAGGTCGCGCTCCCAGTGGGTTTCCGAGCGCGGTGGCAGTTCGTTCCTGGCGGACTTCTTGAGAAACACACTCGTCTTGCTCGTGTTATCAGCGAAGTTCACGTCCAGCTTGGCGACAGCCGAGTGTTTGCCTCGGTGAATGGAACTGGGGACCACACGCACCACCGACACTCGTCGGCCGGGGAAAACGCACGCTTGAAGCCACTGCGGCGTCATCTCTTGGCCGTCCAGTGCACTGCCCAGAGGACGACGCCGCGGTGAGTACACGAATGTATTTGGTTGATAGCGCTAGCAATGCAGCAACCAGTACGGGTCGGTATCTACCTCGTCAGTTGGATCTTGGCCATGGCGTTCAGCACCGTGTGGTGCGCCTCGGTCTCCACGCAGGCCAGCAGGCCGCGCTCGTTGTCGAAGTCGGGCGCGTTGCCGATGTGGTCGTACACGTACACGTTGCCCTGCGTGTCAGTGAGCTTGCCGCCGAGCGCCTCGATCAGAGGCTCGACAGCGCAGATATCCCACTTGCGGGTGGCCGCCTTGAAGCGGAAGAAGGCGTCGCTGTGGCCCGTGATCACACCCAGCACCATGGTGCCGGTGGCGCCACCCGTGAGGATGGTGGAAGGCGCCAGCAACCGCATGGCGCTGTTCACCAGGTCGCAGTTGGTGGACGACACGGTGCAGATCAGCGGGCGCTTAGGGAAGACGGGCGTCTGCTTGGGGAACGCGGCGTGCGTTGTCTGGGCCTCGCTCTCCTCGTGCTCGCTGCGGAAAACGCCAATACGCGGACCACCTGCAATAAAGAAACCACACAAGAATTAGCAATTGGACCAACCCAGCGCAATGAATTGGGGGCTACATACCCCAGTAGGTGACGCCGTGCTCGCCGTGGAAAGGAAGGTGCACGACGCCCGCGATGGGGCGCTGCTTGTACGTGATGCCGATGAGCACCGACACCTCGTCGTACATCTTGGCGGCGAAGCGCTTGGTGCCGTCCAGCGGGTCCACCCACAGCACCAGGTCGTTCCAGTCCAGCGAACGGTCCTGCACTACCTCGCCGCCCTCGAAAGCCACGTCGTCCAGAGCCTGCAGGTCGCACTGCACCACGTCTTCAGGACTGGGCGGCGCCAGCTCGCCCTCTTCGCCCACGATGGTCAACAGAGGGAAAGCTTCACGCAGAGCGTGGACGATCCGCTGCTGCGAGCGGCGGTCCGCCACCGTCTGCGGGTCGTACGCGCCTTCCTGCTTGTTGACCATGTCTAGTGCCACATGCTGCTGCACCACCTCGCGGATCACGCGGCCGCCGTGGACGCTGGCCGAGAAGCAGGCGGCCAGCAGCGGCCGCAGCAAAGGACCGGGCGTCGCGGTGGCAGTCATGACGGAGAAGAGGAAGAAGGTCGGGGAGCTGCGCTGCTCAATGGGGAATGGCTGGTCATGGCACTGACGTTTTCACACGTCGCAGTGGCCACGTACGAGGTGTCGATCAGCTTGTCTATTTTCAGCGGAGCGCGATTGGTTGAAAATAGATTCCGGAGCGGGGATTGGCTGGACGGGCTGGATTGCTAATTCTGCTTCTCGGAGATCGCAACTTCGACGACAAGAATTGACGTGCAAGGACACTTGTTGGCGATGACGTTAAAGGTGTCGGCGGATGATTCCATGCGATTCATGCAATGACTACAGAGATCGGCAGCGAATTCAGCTTGGGCAACCCAATGGATTACCCATGGCGTCCTTCAAGATGGGCTCCAGCTTTCCCGCAGCAAAGGGTTCCTATGATCGACACATAGCACGCTGCAACGCCGAGAGGCACCGTTCGATCAATTACACGCTTCAGACGCGTTGCCTGGCACGCTAGCTGCTTGCATTAGCTTTACACTGGCAAGTTACTGCGCATCGAACGATTTTCGATGCTCGCGCGTCAAAACTCTAGCCGCCACGTTGCTAAAGCAAACGCAAACGCAAACATACGGTAGACAGCTTAGAAAATGAATTGGTTGACTTGTCATTGATGTTTGGGCTACGAGGGCTACTTTATTCTACATTCATGGCTTTAAATACTGTTCTGCTGCGGACTTCTCACGTGGCTGGCACCTTTACTTGTGGCCACAGCCGACGCCTACGACGACATGACCGCCGACGCGTGGCACGGCGACGTCCAGGCCGGACTCGACGTCTTGCGGATCGAGCCCGTGCACTGGCCCGACAGCGGCGCCATGACCTTGGCGCTGGTGGACTCGTGGCCGAGGAACTCCAGCACGTCCGGCAGGTCGCGCGCCACCGGGTGGTTCAGGATGTCCATGACGATCTGGGCCAGCACCTGCCGCCGCTCGTCCAGCAGCGCCTGGTTGTCGGCCAGGATGAGCGTCATGAGCCCGTCGGCCGGCAGCGGCGTCAGTGCGTCGCCCATGATGGGCACCAGCGCCGCGTGGAGTTGCTTGAACTCGCTGAAGCGCCGACTGATGACGTACTCGTGGCTGAAGCCCTCCTCCACAGGCCCGCGCGGCGACGAGTGCGTGCTGGTGTTGCCTCGCTGCACGTGCAGCACGTACATCCACGCGTTGGTGGCGGCGTCCTGCACGACTTCGGTGATCTCCACCTGCTGCTGCGGCGTGAAGCTCTCGTACGGCATGGTTGATTGGTGTGAGGGTGGTGCCAATTGGAGTGAAGGTGGTGGTGGTGAAAAGGCAGTCTTGTAGTTGCTGCCGATGCTAGAGTTTTGTCTGCTTGGTTGTTGCCTTCGTGGCGGGCGGAAAGTGAGTGTCGCTTGCTGCTGTAGAGCGATCGAAATGTGCAATGGCATCCAAGTGGCGGCGCTCGCCTCAACCTCGATGCGCTCGCCAGCGCGACAGACGACATCGAGCGATTCTGATGGGGTTGAGCGCGACCGCCGATCGAGGACGGCTCTCCGCCGGCTGGCGTGGGAGTTTAGTGGAAAAGTGGATTTTGGTGCCAGCCGGCGATGGTGTGACTCGGCATTTGTATGCCGAATTGTCACGCATAAGGTGGAACTTTGGGAACGTTTCCCAATATTTGCCTTGAAAATCGCGCTTCTGCTCTTGCAGTTGCTGTTTGCCTCCTGTGCGGTCCGCGTTTGCATCTTGCGACTGCGTCTTGGTGCTTGCCTTCCTTCTCGTCGACTTGTCGCCGACGTCGCAAAACACGGCCCGCTTTGCTTTTGTGCGGCTCGGCTGGTGGCAGCGCCGTGTCATACGGACCGATGCAGCTCGGTGCCGGGCCGAGGTTCCGAAACGGGGAAGCGCTTCACAGTGGAGCCCAGGCACGCACGCGTTGCAACTTGCTTTTTTAGAGGCTTCGGCGTTCTGATGCCACGAATCTGCAGAAACTCGAGCGTTTCTCGGGTCCACTTTCCCTGTTCTGCATTTTGCCCAGGCCTCGGAGCAGGCACAAATGAGCACCGCATGGCGGACTTCCTCCGACATCGAGCAAACAGGCGCCGATAAGGGCAAGCGGTCCGAAGACGCCTGTTTGCTCGAGGAATGGCTGGCCGCCAGGCCACCAGCACTACATGTATTCGCTGCTCCGGTGGCGATCGCGGCAAATCGATGACGCTGATATGGTGCAAGTCTGGCGTCAGGCTCACAGTGGTCTATGCACGCCGCGTGAGTCGGTTGACAACTCGAGTTTTTTGCTGACAGACGACAGATTGTCAGTGCGAATCCATGCGGAAACTCACACAGATCGTACCCTGCCATTGTGGATAGGAGTCGTCAATCGGTTCAGCAAGGAAATGGTGGAACTACAATTCATCTTTCCACCTCAGGACGTGATGTCCCGTGCAAGCAAATATTCTGTTTCATCGCTTTGGCGAGGCGAGATGGAAGTTGGCAACGCCGACCAAATGACTACCGAGTTACTTACGGGCGAAAAGCTTGACGCCAGGTTTCGAGCATCGAAGTTCGCTGCCCCCAAGCACTGCTTGGCAAGCAGCATTGCCGTACATTTGCTACCAGCATTGAGTGCGGTCTGCAGCTGCGGCCGAGCATTGTACTGCTGCCTGCAGACGTCAACAGCGCCGTAAAAGCTCTCGTCGATAGGCCAAGCTGCAGCAACAACAACAATGATACGTTGAGTTTGTCGGCAAGACGTAGAGTTTGCCGCAGGGCTAACAGCCGAATAGAGCAGACTACAGAAGGCAGCACGTTTCGCTGCTGCGCGCCAAACAAGCCGCAGAGCTTGATCAACGATATCCTGGCGGCGATGGGTCCCCTACAAGTTGGCCCCGTACGTGTCCGCTTCTTGACGTGCTCGTGCGCTCGTGAATCGTCGATCGACACCGATCACGGCTGCAACTTCAATTTCTGTCATCGTCCGGTGCTGGCAGCGTTGGTAGCCTTGCCAGCGGGAGTTTGCCACGCGGCACTCGCTGTCGAGCTCGTGTTGTCGCCTGCTTTCACCACGATTTTCCTGGTGCCAAAGCGTTCACTTCGGTGCACCGAGTGCCGAGCCCAGCTGAATGCAACTTTTACCGTGGTGGTGGTGGTGGGGTTGACGGACGAACATCCCGGCGCTCTCTGTGGGCACCTGGTGGACACACTGTCGCCACTCCCGGCACCGAGACTGCATCTGGGAAACGCATTGCTGCTCCATCGTCCAGGATGAAAATCCACCCAGACAATGCAGAGTTTGGCAATGTAGTCCTGGTGCTCAGCTTCTGTCCGAAGCCGGCTTGGCAGCCTCGCGATAGGGAAGCCGCCAGCTATGTATTGCTAGCATGGCATGTCGCTGGCAGGCATGCACTGTGGCTCCTGCGGAGTTGCTGCCTTTAACTCAGCCTGTCCAAAGAGCAACAAGACACCTCGACTGCATAGTTTTGGCAAAATCCTCAAGTTGGTGTTGTTTTCGGCTGGACTTGCACGCTCCGCGCTGTTACTAACGACGCGAGCAGCGCTATAAGCTGCTCCCTGCCCAGTGGCGCATGCCCGGGCACCTTGCCCCACCTTGAGACTCGTGACCTGCTGCTATGCCCAGGCGGCCAGCAAGGCCACGCTGGAGATGCCAGCTGAGAAGAGCACCGGCGTTGGTCTCCTGGCTCGCGTTCTCCTCCTAGAGCTCGTGGAAAGCCAGTTAGATGAAGCTGCCCGACGCGGTGCTCAGCGCAACGGCCTCCATGGCCTGCGCGCCGCTGCCTCGTACTGTTCGCAGTGAGTCCGACAGCACCATGCCAACGCAGAAAGTTTTTCCAGCAGTTGAATTTGAATTGCACTTCAACATGAGTGAAACTTCAGTTTTTACCATTTTTTTCAAGTTTCAAAGAACCTCAGTTCTTTCAGCCTAAAGCTGAAAGCTAAGCGGCCAGATTGTGTTTCTAAAGCGTGAAGTTCAAGTCGTAGACATTTGTAGCAGTTCTGCAAGGTTTTGCGAATTCTGGAAGTGGCTCAGTCGGCAATTTACGGATGGCTTCGCTCTCGGCACTTGGGTTTTGTATGGTGACACCGTAGCGCACGCTCGTACGGGACACCCCTTCAAATTTGTGAATCTGGCCAAATTTTTCTCCCGGTTACCCAGGTAAGTAATCAAATGAAGCCATGTACTTGGATGACAAATCACTGTACTTTCCTGGTTTAGGTTAGTTGCGAAAGGTAAACTGTGTTGCGCCACATATAGAAATGAACTTAAACGCCCACGAAACGGTACGTTGTGCTGGAAAAGGTATCCAAACGATGCTCTCATAAAGTATCTAGGCGGCCTCGCGGCCAATAGGGAGCGGCGTTAAATATGGAGTTCCGGAGGGGCGCTTGGGGACACTTGCTTTCAGTATGCTTGCCTGCAGAGCTTCAACGTGGGCGCCAGCATTTCTACAAGCGATTTCTAAGGCTATTGCATGGCGCCCGGCGAACAGTCTGCAAGCAGTGCGAAAAGTCAATGCAGCCACCACCGCGCTAAGGCAGCTACACCGGATCGCGCGAGCACCACTCGATGCGGGGCCAGCCTTGCTACGATGCAGACATCGTGGAGGCAAACAAGGCGGCCCCGATCAGCATAATACTGCCGAACTAAGGTGCATGCAGCCTAGGGCGTCCCGTGCGAGTGGCACTTCACACGGGGGCGTGCCTTAGGACGATGCAGACACCACCAGGATGCCGAGACGGCCGCAGCCACCACAACCCAACTAAGGCGACTGAAGCCTGCGCCGGACCATGCAAGCGGCAGTTCACACGGCGGCCTGTTGGTGACGATGCAGCTGCTGCACGCTAACCCAGGCGCACCAAAACAGCGCTGTACATGAAGTCTTAAACAACAGGGATGATACGTAAAACTTTGTGTTCATTAGCATGTAATGGAGGCTGACAGCTACGAGAGGATAAACTCACTTGGTTTTCTTTGACACACAGTTTTCTGTGTCGCACTGACACGCGAACAACGTCAGACTGTTTTCCCGGTAACAAAATGTTAGTTCCTGCAGCGCCGTGATGTCTTTTGTCGCGAAAATGCCGAGGCGGACTGAGTGTCCATTCCCACTAGTAGATAGCGCAGTTGGGGGTGGTTGATGAAGCGGCTTTTGTTACCGCATGCAGATGCATCGATGAACAGATCGATCGGGCCATCCCATAGAGCTTCGGTTCTCAGCTCAACGAGGTATTGTTTGTCCGAGCGCTTTACTGCGTCCTCGAATAGTAGCATTTCACCGACGTATTCGACGATGAAGGCTCCCTTGGGAATCGTGGCACTGCAGTCGACGTCAAGACCCACGCGCGTGCTGATTAGATCGAGTTGGTATCGGGGCTCGAAGCGGTTGCTGTAGTTGGCACCCATGGAGCAGTTCGTGTCGTCGCAGATCAGGTCCGTTCCAGCATCGATACACCCGCTCGTAAGTCGTGTTCCATCGTCGGCAATGCA
Organism: Phytophthora crassamura; assembly: GCA_033557995.1. Lineage (NCBI taxonomy): Eukaryota > Oomycota > Peronosporomycetes > Peronosporales > Peronosporaceae > Phytophthora > Phytophthora crassamura. The sequence goes on from JAUCED010000018.1 coordinate 1,752,739, forward strand.
ACGGCTGCCGTCACAGTCTCAGTTGTAGCGGTAGACCGACGTTGCTTGTGTGACTGGAAATGGATGGGATGCCTTGAAGACGTTGTTGGTTATGTAGTAGATGTTGCTCGGCCATGATTGGAGCTGGGCAAAGTCGTAGTTTCCGCCGACTGGAGATAACGTGTCGTCGACACTCAAAGTTGAGGCTGGTTGTGAAATCGATGGGCCGACTTGCAGTGCTTCATCGTGGCGCCGACGAAGGATGTAGCTTGCCGCAAACAGGTGGAGCCATGCTCGTTGAGCAGCAGAAGTTGCGTGGACGATAGACGCAGGAATGGCTGGTGTTGCTGCTACCGCGCCAATGATTTCGTTGCTTCGGTGAATAGGATTCGGCTGCTGCGACCGATTGGTGCCTTCAGCTGTTGCCAGCATGGAGAATCGTGTGCGTCCAGGCGTGCGCCTTTGCAAAGTGAACGCCTTCGATATCTGCTCGACGTGGGCTTTTGAGAAGTGAATTGAAATCGGCGCTTCGATATCCGGTCACCAGGGGTTCGATCAAGACATCGTTGCGACGCGTTGGAATCGGTGAGCTACAGAAGAACGAACCCGAAGGGCGTGAACCTCATCTATCTAGCCGTTGGAGCTGCGTAGAGTGGGAAAATATTGGGGTCGTGCCATTTACGAGGAATCCGCGGAAGGATACGAAGCGAAGCTTTACGACGATATCGTGCCGCGGGTTCAACCTCTACCCGCCGATCCTTCCACCGCAAGACCGTCCACGAGAAGCTAGCTGGCTAGCCGAACGCCTTGTGGCAACGTGTCATTCGTGAATTTGCAGTATGGCGACGATCCTGGGGCGTCTGCGAGCTGAAAAAGAAGCCCAAGACGAAGAAGCAGCCCGCCCTCCGATTCGTAACATCGAATCAGCGCGGTCGCTCATTGCGGACACTTCGCCGGCGGCGACGGAGAATGTTACTCTCGAGATGTGCGTTCTCCGCATTGAAGAGTTTGAGAAGAACTATCGGTTGGAGTTGATCGACCGCGAGTTGGAGCAACAGTGCGAAGCACTGCAAGAAACGTTTGAAGCGCTGGATGTGGCTCGCCGCAGCAAGTTCATCTTCCAGCTGACCATTTGGAAGAACCGCAAGGCCGAGTTGAACCACCTCGAGTTTCGCCGTGGCTTCAGCTACCGGTTCGAAAAGGTTCACTAACTGCGACTATTGTACGGAAATCCCGTTGGCAGTATGCAGATTCGAGATCACGTTCGCGCAGACCCGCATCCACTCCCCGGAGTTGGTGTGAGTACGCCCGGACCGTACGATGTGCTAAGCAGTGCCGATGGACCTGAGCACATTTCGGGCTCTGACGCTACGCCACCGCAACAGGAACGCGAATCTGCAGTAAGCGAGCTGCAGCAATCCGAAAACAAAGCACCTGCCAGCGTGACACCGGTTGGAAAGAAGCCCGCAAAACGCTCAACATGCAACGAAGACAACAAGACACAGACTTCGAAGAGATCGCGCAAGAGCACTGGAAAGTCACTGTGCTTCGCGTCACCGCGCGAAATGAATCACTCGGAAGAAGCAGCGTGACTGATGATAGAGGGCATCGTGGTGAACGAAGTCGTGGTGCAGCACTGTGCTGCGTGCATTGCTAGCTTTGAATCCTTTGCGTTGCTACTGAATTTGCCTCTATAACAAAAAATATATGATGAAATCAATTATTGCGTCAGCGGTTTCGCTTGCGTTGACGAGCTATTTGTTGTCACACACCTCTTACACATCCTTTGAAGCGCAGCTGGTATTCTATATAATGCCCTTCAACAACGCAGAACAAAATAGACGAAGTACGAGCCTCGTGCCCAAAGCGTTTAACCTGCAGCATTCGAATTAGTCTTGCTGAGCCGTATGTTGTATGCCTTACATGCTTGCTGCTATGCGGATAGCGCGTTAAACGCTCCCCAAAAAAATTGGCATCAGGCGTTCATCCAACGTAAGAACCGATTTTTTCCTCAAATGGTCCGAACCCATTACTGGGGCCAGAAGACAGTCGAAGGAAGTAGGTGGAGGTGCTGCTATGAAAGGCATCACAAATTGTTGAAGCGTCCGTTGAGATTTAAATGCCTGCTACGCGATTTTAATGGCTGCTACGTGATTGAGTTCATTGCGGGAAACGACATCGTGGGAGAGCTCTGTGATTCATGCAACGCAAGCGCAGTAAAGCTAGCATACGTCGCTAGCTTCGCATCGTTGTGTTACTGCCGAATTAGTATCTGGCCAGCCACAACACTACGTGCAAATATCAATGCTCGCTCGCTTGCGTTGATGGGAAATTTACTGTTACAGCAGTCTCACGAGATCTTCGCAGCGCAACCGGCATTCTATAGAATGACTTCGACAGAGCAGAAAAATAAATAAGCAAAGCACGTGATCGTGCCCGAACCATTCAATCTGCAGCAGTCGGACTTCGCCTTGCTACGCCGTGTGTTGAGTGTCTTCGGCACTTTTTGCTGGGTGGATAGATCGTCAAAGCACTCAAAAATAACGGGCCTCAATCTTGAATCCTGAGTAAGAACCTCGCTTTTTGTCTGTGAATCCGAACCCATGGCTGTGGGTGGAACACTGCTGAAGGAACTGGCCGGCGATGCGGCTCATACATGGATGCACGAATTCTTGAAGCGTCACTGAGATTTCAATGATGCTGACCGAACGAAGCAACGCATGTATGTGGTCAGCTAAACTTGTAGGATTGTTGTTAGATAGTAAACAATGTTTACTCTCAATGAATGGATAGATGGCGGGCAGCAAACCTAAACTGCTATCGAATATATAGTGCTGCTACACACTGCGTGTCAATGTTGTTTTGCGCTGCTCGGGGTGTTCATTCAACGTAACAGGCGACTCGAGAGCGGTTGTAACCGTGCACCCATCCTAGTCTTTGGGAGATGGACCGGTCGTCATGGTGAGAGTGTCAAGAGTTGTACGCACTTCGATTCTCCTAAGAAAGAAGTCATGCCTTCGAAGAAGCGAAAAACGCAGAAATATGGCGAGACGTGCATGACAAGTCCTACGCACACCATTCCTCTTCAAGATGGCCAGCCATCGCTTTCAGATAACTCCTGTGATGCCTGCCACAACGGACATCGAGTGCCTACAATGCAGCTCAAAACCAAGCAGCATGCCTCTCATTTGAGACGGTAGGTGAATGTGCAAGCTACGCTCGACCCGACGAGCACAATATCATAGCTCCATGCGATTTTGATGCTAATATGAAGACACCAGCGATGCCATCGCGCCAGTGTATGCCAAGTGGACTAGCCAGCCTGGTTTTCGAGAGATCAGACGTCCGGGCGTGGTACAGTGGGTTATCGGACACTCTTCCACCGGTAACACCAGGAGAGATTGACCCTCGATCTCTTTTTGACGAAAGCACAACTGTCGCGCATGACCCACTAGCGGAGACACATCGACGTGAACGGAGGCGGGCTTTATTTGGCGGTGATTTTGAACGGGTTGATGCAGACACTGAAATGATCGCGAGATTGCCAGAACCAAAACCAGTGTCGGACCGCTGTAGCGATAACCTACACACAGAACGAGAGCTGACCGAGATGGATGCAAACATGGCATTTGTTATTCCGTCTGAATCCCGCGTCCAAGAAATTAGACAGGAGGCAGTGAAGTTAATGACGTTAGCATCAGCGGCGATGATACCGTGCGCGATATGTGAGTTGAGCTGTCTGCATAGCGATATTACAGCAAAAGTCTTGACAAACGAATTGTTGCGGTACGTTTTGTACTATTCCTTTTTTGTTTGAATGCAATGACTTCATGTTAATGTTAATGTTGGTGGTGGTGGTGATGTGGCAGGCTATGCAACGCTGTCTTATACCACACTCCGATGCCCATATACCTGCCAAGGCGTCAGAGCAATACGACGTCTCTGATGTCGACCAACGCCTCGAAGGACTTCTCCTTTATCGTTCCGGTAAGATACTATCCCAATTTATTGTTTTGCCGGTACTTTCATGTTGACCGAACGTATGATGTGCTTTGCAGCTATTACAAAACCAGAAGACGACGTCATCATGAACGTTTGTAGCACGTGCCGAAACTACGTAGAGAGCCAGAAGCACACTGTGCCACCGTGCCTTGCAATCGCAAATGGGAATTACATCGGTGCGTGCCGCCAAGATTCACGACTCTCAGCCGAACAGACGAGCAGGCCGTTGCGCTCGTCTTGCCGTGTGTGTCGATGTCCGTGGTCACTGGTGGTGCGTGTAAGACCATTAAATCGCACCACTACGTGGTAAAAAATACCGAAGGACCTATCGTCGAAATGCTCCCTCGTGATGTGAGCTCTCGCGTTCGTGTGACTATAGTGGGGAGCATGACCACCACGCAAGCTGCCGCATGTAAAAAGCGATATCAGCTCAACCTATCGCTTTGTGGTGATCTACTTCGTTTCCGAAACCAGCACAATACCGAATATGAACATTCAAGAGCGTCGGACGAAACTGGTACCGTGCTGATGCCCACCACTCGGACGAGTGTGATTTTTGATAAAACGAAAGTAGCTGGCACATATACCGAAATGGTGAGCTTGCTCGCATCGTCAGAGATGATAGTACATTTTCTACGTTTGGCTCTGTGGTGGACGAAGCCGCTCAATCAAGCAACGAAGACACATGGATTGGTGGTTCAAGTTTTCTAATGCAGCCGCAGCAGCATTCTCTGGATGTTCTAGTTCGAAAGTCGAACGCGTACGTCTCCTTATCTAGGTGGGGGGTTTGCGTCCGAATGTTTTCTACACTCTTTCCTTATGGTTGTGGTGGGCCAACGGAGCCGCGGCAAAATATAGGATATCACTACGGAGATGGATTTTAAGAAGTTTGCAAGTGGATGGGCATCGATTTGAAACTCATTACGCCTTCATGTTACTAGCGTTTGATTTCTTGGCGACTCAAAAGGCAAGAGAAACAATGTACGTGAAGATGAACATCAAGCGCGAGGCAATAAAAGCGGCGGCGATCCCACGCAGTACGATAAGAGATGCTATAAAATATTTTAACCACCTGACGGAGTGTCGATCTAAGCGTATGAAGCCGCGCCCGCCATCGTTAGACGTTCAACGCGTTATCGACGTGAGGAAAGGCCTTCACATTCCCGAATCCAATTTCTACCCGTCGAATTCAGGACGCATGCGGGCCCGACATCACCTATTCGGTATGTTAACCCTTTCGCGAGGAGCAGTTATAATCTCTCCTTAACTATAGTATACAAAGTTAAGTCATTAGCATCTTAACGGGAGCAAAATTCGCCCTCTAAAATAGTCAATGCACTCGTTTTGCATGTCTCGTGTAACATAGCATCTTCAAGGATTTGTAGAAGGGATCTGTTGTAATCATCTAGCTTGCTTTTTGTATGCTTACTTGATTACTGTTTGTACTGTTTATGATTTGTTTTAAAATACGGTATGTGTCTAGTTGAACTTGTGTAAAAGGGCGATTTTCGCCCTTTTAGGAGACGATTTCGTACCGTGTTTTGCAAACCTGCTAAAAGGGCGAGAAATACGCCCTTGCACCGCGAAAGGGTTAAAGAGATTTGGCACTCTTCAGATTTTTTTACTGTGTCGCCGGATTCTGCGGGTACATATAACATAGCGGTCAATGCAGGGAGAGTTACAGAAACGGCGATTCGAGAAGCGAATCTGGCTTAGGAGTTGTCGTGAACGACTCAAGAGGCCTCAAAGGCGTGCGTACGTCCGTCAAACGGAACCTCCTATCCTTCATTGAGACGGGAGAAGCGATCCGCACTCGCGTCCGTGACGCTATGGCTGCCGCGCAGGACCGACAAAACGAAAACAGCGACCGCCACGGGCGTGCTAACACACATGTGTTCAAACTAGCTGATTTGGTGTTACTTAACGCTAAAACCTTGCCTATACACTCGGTGTCGGCAGCACCAAGCTGCGACCACGCTTCGTGGGACCTTTCTCGGTCATAGGCGTTCATGGCAATGCCTATACGCTGGATCTGCCATCGGCAATGGCCACGCACCCAACGTTTTACGTCGGCATGCTCAAGCGGTACCATCCGTCGGAGGTGGCTGACTCTGAGAGTTCGACGAGCGAGACATCTGCTGCAGGGCCTGAGCCATCGCGTGCGCCAAGTCGGCCTGATTTAGGACTGGGGAAGCCGGAGCAGGCCGAGCCTCTAAGTCGCCTACGCGCGTGTAGAGGTGGCGAATCCACCCCAGATGATCATGGAGATCGTGACGATCGCTCGCACGAGCACGCTCAAGACTCGCTACGCGAGCATGGAGGTGACGCATATCACCAGCTTGCTGACCGAGTTCTTCCCGCAGCTCCTGCACGTGCAGCTCTACCCCCTCTTCCTCTTGCCGAGAACGGCGATAAGACGGCACAGTCGCCTCAACGGTTTGCAGGCGGCCACGCAAGGAGGTCAAGTCCAGTCGCTGGGTCTCGAGGAGACGCTGACACCCCTCCACCGCGTCCAGAAGAGGCTCCCGAGCCGAGGCAGTGGCTTGAGTCGCCAACGCACGACGCGGAGCGTTCCGGTACGATGAGCCGTCCGTTACGACCTCCGCCTCCGTTGATCGGAAACGACGGTGATCGCTACTTCCACGTGGAGAAGCTCCTGAAGCGCCGTGGGCGTAAGGGTTACTACCAGTATCTGGTGAAGTGGCGCGGTTATCCCGAGGATCAGAGTACCTGGCAAGACGGTCGTCTCCTCGAGGAGGACTGTGCCGATACCGTGGACGCTTATGAGCGCTCCCGCGGAGCCGGTCGGCGCTAACCGGCCCGAGAACGCTCACAGGTTCTACGGGCTGAGACTGTCGCCTCTTTGTCACCTTGGACACCACCTCTTCGAGGATATCATGCGGCAGGGCCGCATATCGCGGATCCCACCGATGTCGATCCCAGACATCATCAGCTTTCATCTTCGCCATGCGAAATCGCAAACGCCGAAGGGCGAGCCAATCCAGCCGATGCGGCGAGTTCAACAACTCCGGTATCGGATAGCCAAGATGGCGGAGCCAAGTTTCGAACTCAACCTCATTGGTTTGGCGAGCCAGGGCGGTGTTGGTCCGTAGGACGATGGGACACTCGTCGTTGTTGGCCACATGCACACCCCGCCGTCGGCTTTACCGAAGGCTCGCAGCATACTCCTCGGGAGCCCAGACTCGCTGCGATAGGAGCTGCTCTCGGTTACGGGGAGCCGGAGGCTCAAGCTCACGCTTCTGCTCGGCAACCCGCTCAGCGGCAGTGCGCCGGGCGGCTGCGCGCTCTTGTAGGTGTTCGCGGTTCGCGGGCAGCAACGAAGCAGGGTCCACCCCTCCTCTTCGCCCACATTGGAGATGACCGCAGGCTCTCGGGGCGGAACATCAGACGCGGCTGAAGCAGCCGCAGGCTTTTCTGGCGGCTTCGTGGACGAAGCTGGAGCAGCTGGCGGGACGCTGTCCTCGGCAGCCTTCTTGGCACGGGCCACGGCAGCAAGGCTGCGTGGAGTGGCCGGGCTTCCAGGGTGCAGCGCACGCTGTTGCTCAGTGAGCTGTGGGGACGACGGAGCCTTTTCCTCATCCGATTCATCGTAGTCGACGGGTATCGAACAATTTCCCGACGAGGCAGAGGCCTCTGAGGCCGAACCCTTCGGCACGTTGTGCATCTCCACGTCGCTCTGGTGCGGTGAGTTGCCGCTTGGCGGCTGGGCCGCGGCGGCCTTGGGCGGCGTCGTCGTCGGCGCAGGAAACGTTGTCTCGGACGGGTTGGACATGTGACTCTCGCGGTCACTCTCCTCCCCCGTGATGAGCTTAATATGGAACATTTCGCTGCCACTCTCGGAGTCGCTGAGATCGTGAGACGGACCTGGCCAGGTCACTGCGTGCCGCTTGCGGCGATAGCTGCCCTACGGGCCGGGGTTTTCGGGCGCTTGGGTCCCTTGCGCTTCGACTTCCTCGATGTGGCCAAGCTAGCGTGCGAGTGGGCCGGGCTGGCGGGACGCGAGGCGTGTGCTGTCGGCGGAGCCGTTGTGGGCGTGGACGTGATGCTCAAGGAGCTACGGGCGTGCGTCGCGTGCGGGCTCAGTGAGCAGCAGGCATGCAGGACTTCGCGATGCCCTGTGGGCTGGGGCTTGTGCGGTCGGCGGCTCGTTGAAGAATGAGGCTCGGCCTCGGGGTGCGCACGTGGCGTTTGATGGCTGGATTCCCCTTTCCGATCCTTCTCCGTGGGACGGTGCTTCCCGTTTGGGTGTGGGAGGGTGTAACGGGGCGTGGCCCTTATTAATGGCACCCAACCCGTTAGTGCGTCGTACACACATGGAGTTGTCACATGGTGATGTGCCACACTCACATGTGGTGTTTCGTACACTGGCCCTTAAGTGCGGTGCGTACCTAAAATAGCCCTTAGGTACGGTTCGTACTTAGCAAGGTCGACATGGCTTGAGAGCCAATCATTTGGAAACAGGTTACTTCGAAGGTGCATTAATTAGACAGTTTATAGTAAGTAGGACTTGGTGAGCAAAAGTAATAGACGTTCAGTTTAAATCTAACCTAGAAGTTCGCAAGTCGTTTGGTATCCGGTACCAGCAAACGACTAAGAAGGCAGGGCCTCGAACTAAGACAGCAGAGACGCCGGGCGTCTGTTGTGGTTAGTGCGTTACGCTTCCTCAAAGCAAAGGTGCGTGTGACTCCCGTCACATTTTTGATTTATCTGCTTTTGGCCAACATGAAAAGCTTGTCCTCCAGCGTGTCAAGGTGTTGCGGTTGCGGAGCTAGGGCATACATAACCTTAAATGTGTGGTAGTTATGCTGCCTGAGCTGCTTCGGCTGGGATGATCGCTTCAATTGCTTAAACTATGATACACCTGTGCTACGAAAGCTTCGACAATCTAAAGTGAATACATCAAAGCAAAATCCAGAGCTGTTCCGTGCCGTGCGAAGTCGCGGCTATGTATTACGAGTAACCGGGAACTAAATATGAGGTAAAATCACGGTAATAACATACATATTATGTATGACTACCCACAATTAGGATAACTACTTCACGGTACGCTCGCGCTTACGTGCACACGGGAGACCGTTAAAAATAAACCTGATCGTTAAAATAAATATGATCAAAAATAAACATGATGCTGCAGTTGTTTTTTTGGCGTGAAGGGTCTCCGAAGAATACATGTGCCCTCTGAAAGGTTGACACGGCAGCCAATCAGAGCAAATCACATAAATTTGGATTAGGGGTCTCACTTGCTTTCAGTATTGGCTCTGTCCAGGGTCAACTGGTAGGATTTCTAAGACCCGACTAATCATTTCTATTACTTACTCGTTTCTTAGGCGAACCGTACACAGGGCAGTCAGGCAATTGCGCGCGGCGCGACTGTCGCCACATGCCTTCCGTCAATTACGACGGGCCCGCGGCGCAACAGGAAGAGAGCATTTGTTTTGCTCTGCTGGTGCACATGTGTTTGGGCGGCGCGCCGTGACAGTATGGTGATGTGTAAGACGTCGTCGCGCGCCGTGTCGGAGGCGGCGCTTCTGCCTGCCTTGCAGCCGACGGCGAGCAACCATTCAGGCGTGCGAGGCTGGGCTTACGATCAGTGGTGATGCACGCTGCAAGCGGGGAGAGGGCGCTTGGTTGTGGCGCACGCGTGTTTGGCGGCGCGGCGTGCCAATAGGTGTTCGAGGCGATATGTAAGGCGGTGTTCGTTCCCTCCGCCGAGCTGGCGACGAGCTAACATGTAGGCGTGCAAGGTGGTGCTGACGGTGGAAATGCGCGCCACGTTGGAGCAGTCGTTCCGGTCCCCCTCGAAGTTGGCTCAACTCAAATGTTCGAGGTTGGCTTCCAGCACGGAATCGCACGGAGACGTCTAACTTCGTGGTGTTCGGCAGCTCGCACTAGCTGTTGCTCGACGAGATTGCAAAATCACAACAAAAGTGGTGACCAGGCAGGGTGGATTGATATTGATACTCGCAGACGACTCAACTATGAACATAACGATCAGCTGTCCGAATCAGAGAGCACTATGGGCGCTTCGAGCCGCAGCTTTCGTGCCCGTATTGGTATGTGAATAGCGATAGATTGACCTTGCGGTAGCAGATTGTCAATTCGCGGAGTGGAGGTATGTCTCCCATGACGAAGATCGCCAGGCGAGGCGTGTTCGTCCATTCCAGCTCGAAGAGGCCGCAGTTCGGACGACAAGCATGATTCCCACGAAGCGATTCTCGTTTCTGCATCTGCAGGCGTCAGCGAACACGTCGGTTGGGCTGTCCCACATAGCTTTCGTCTTCAGCTCGACCTGGTAGCGTCTGTTGACGTGCTTCCGGTCGTCGACCCCAAGTAGGATTTCGCCCACGTACTCGACAACTAAGCGTCCGCCGGAATGGTAGAGTCGTAAACGACTCCAAGTCCGACAGGTGTCAAAATTAGGTCGAGCTCGTAATGTCGCTTCATGCGGTTACCACACCGGGGTCCGAGAAAGCAAATCGAGTCGTCGCAAACGATGTCTTGATACAGGAACCGGTTACCTCGAGATCCTGGTCCTGTTACACGACGGTCCCCGTCGCATTCACAAGCGTATCGGTGCGTTGAGAATCGTTGCGAAACCGGATATGGCTGCGTGACCGCGAAGATGTTGCTGGTCAGGTGCATGATATCACGCGGTCAGGCCTGTGCCTCGACGAACACGTAGTCTCTACCGACGATTGGCGAGGCGCTCGCTCGCACGGGAGGCGGAGGTGCTTGCGCGGCCGCTTGATGCTCGCGGAAATGTAGTCGTTGCGGCAGTCCGAACAAGCGAAGCCACTCTCGCTGGGCAGTGGTTGTTCCAGTATTTGGAGCGGTGTGCATAGCTACGTGGGAGCCATGGTATTATCGTTCCGTTGCTCGATTGTGCAGAGTGCCGCTACTGGCGACGCATATTGTGAAGTCAGCATCAGGGCTGAAGGGACTGGGTTAAAACGAAGCTGACCTCGATTGGATAGCTTCTGGCAAGCGTGGTGTGCCTCCGCCACGCAATGTGCTGTCGGTCATGCGCCAAGCTATCTCAGCGGCGTTTGAGACGGCCACACGAGTGCGTGAAAGGCCGAGTTATGACAATAGGACGATGACAAGTCGAACACTAACGAATGTCGTAACTGTGAAAGGTGTTGTGGTGAAACTAACGTTGCGCATTTGTCCGTTGCTATCTGTGGAATCAGTGAGTGACCGAGGCGACCGAGACGACGCCCAAGTAGCATCGCGCTGGCAACTCACGTTGCGGACGTGGATTTGGCGAGCTTCTGGCTCGCATGGTGTGTCTCCGTCGAGAACTGGGGCTTTGGATGGAGCGCGGTGGTGCCTCCAGCGGCGATTGCGGAGACCGCGCGAGTGCCGATTCGCGGAAGGCCGCGTTGTCAAGGTAGGACGGGTTCCGCCTGAGTTATCGATGAGCGGCGTATCTGTGGAAGGTGTCGTGGTGGAACTAAGAGCATTTCCACCGGTGTGGGTATTTCTCCACCAAGATGGGCTTTGATTGCTCACTATTGTCAGAATTTGAGAGCCTATATGCGCATTCCAAAAGCCCCCACACCAGTAAAGACCCGATTTCTCTCTCACCCCAGCAAAAGCAGAAGAAGGCATGGCGGCGACACCGCTCACCGGAGCGCCAGGCTTTTTGCGCCCATGGGGCTCTGCCAACGAGCTTGCAGACGACAGTGCCGAGCTGCTCGCCATTGACCTACTTCTCGGCGAAAATTATGGCGGCGACGAACAGCCTCGCCGCGGCTGTTCGTGCCCGGGCAAGTCCGCCAACATCGACCGTCATGCAGAGCTCTACGCAAGTTATACGGTTACTTCAGTGCCTCCCCCACCTACAGCGAGAAGCACTTCCGCTGGCGCTTCCGGATGCACCGTGATCTATTCAAGTAGATTGCTGCCGACGTCGAGGGTCACGACTCGTACTTCCGTCAGAAAGCTGACTGCACTGGTAAGCTTGGTCTCACCAGCTTCCTGAAGTGCGCTGCTGCCGTCCGCGCTCTTGGGACGGGTTCCTCAGCCTGTGATCTCGATGATCGCTACCGAATGGCGGAGTCAACGGCGCTGGAGACGCTCAAACGGTTCTGCGAGGCCGTGCATGCCGTGTACGGGAAAAAGTTCCTTCGTTATCCTACTGAGCACGATTTGCCCTAGCTGTTGACAGAGAGTGCTGAGCGCGGATGGCCAGACATGCTGGGGTCGATGACTGCATGCACTGGCACTGGAAGGACTGTCCGACAGCATGGGCAGGGCAGTATTGTACAAGGGAAAGGAGTCAAGCCTACGATCGTGCTCGAATCAATGCCGATTGTTACGGTCGATTGTGGAATTGCTTTTTCTGCATGCCAGGATCGAACAACGATCTCAACGCATTAGATCGGTCGCCACTATTTGACAACGACATGAATGGAGCCGCACCTATGATCAAATTTTCTGTGAATGACCACGCGTACGATATGGACTACTGGCTAGCGGATGGCATTTATCCAGAGTTTCCGTGCTTCGTCAAGACAGTCAGCAACCCCGTCGATATGAAACAACAGCATTTTGCCAAGATGCAGGAAGCTCAGAGGAAAGATGTTAAGCATGATTTTGGCATGCTCCAAGCGCGATGGCAGTCCTTGTTGGCTTTGGAAACAGCATGCCATGAAGTCGGTGATTCAGGCGTGCGTCACGTTGCATAATACTAGACGAGCGCCGCCGCTACGCGGCGGTAGAGTAATGTTTGGTGTCCCCAGGGTTGCTACGCCCCCGTTCCGCTCGCAGGGCTCGCTTCACTACTCGCAGTGTTTGGTCACAAACCGGGGTGGTCGGGGCCTGAGGGTACCAAAACGCACAAACCCATTAAGAGCCAATGAGCGGTGGCCGCCTCGCTGCGCTCGGCAGCATTTTGGCCAATGAGAGTATGGGTTCAAAACATAACGCTTATTTCGTGACAGACGGACGGACGGACGAAGCCAAATTAGAGTTGTTTTTAGGATGGTAATTGAAGACGAGCTAGCACGTGGAGAATCAAGTGACTACGTATTAGAGACCCCTCCGCAGGTGCCTTTTCCCATTGCACCACCAGCACTTCCTGCTACATCGAGGTTTCATGCGAGGTGATTTCTTCATGCAGTAGAAAATCGAGACATTCATCTGGAGCTTCAACGCGATCTAATGGATTACCATTGTAATAGATAAGGAAATCTCGTTTGCAACTGAAAACAAGACGTATCCAATATAATCAACACTATCTGGATCATTATTTTCTTCTTGTGTTGCTATGGCATCCTCTCCAAATGATTCGCTGTTAGTTTGCGAGGGGTACTGTGCTGCGTCGCAATATCTTCTAGGCGACTTCGGCCGCTGCTAATGAAGCATTTCCTCTGCTAACGCGCGCCGCCAGCCAACAGAAACTGCTGCTTCTTCGAAGCAATAATTCCTTGAGCGTCAGCACTGCTGTCGTTGCTAAAAAACTGCAAAGCTAGCTGATCTCGCATCACTTGATTCTGCTCGCGAAGTAGATTGTTCTTGGTTTTGATTGACTGTGCAATTGAAGCATCAAGTTCCAGTTTCCCCTTCACTGCTGTCTCATGCTCGTGCATCGCATGCTTGGCTTTCATGTTGCCGACCAGTCGTTGGTTTGATGGCGGTGTCTCTGTACGAACTGACGATGGTCCACCTGGGAGGTGCTTCTTGGTCGACAGCGCAGCAACACAGCCAACCCATTTAGGGTTTTGCTGAAGGAATTCCCAGCAGTGCAGTAGCCAAAATGCGCTACCATTTAAATCGTGAGTGCTTCGTCGATGTAATTCTGATCCGTCCAACCAGAGCGTGTGACAGCCTTTGCCTTAGTGTAACAGCCGCGAAACTTGAAAACCTTCTTCTTAATTGTATCTCTCCACTGCGGTTTGATGCTCTCAACGCTGTGCCGCCTCTCTGGAGCGCCCATGCTGGTGACTTGAACATTGAATTCGTCCGCGATCTTGCGATAAAACGTCGACCCATTTTGATATCTGCCGACGATAAAAACCTCACTGATAACCAAGAAGCATTTACAGAGCAGCAGCTGATCGTCTTCGCCAAAGGACTTCCCACGCCCAGTTGATGGCGGCACGTCCGCGGCGGCGACGCCGACCCCAGGCTGCGAGCTGGCCTCCACGGTGGGTGATGAAGGGGGTGTCGTCATGCAGTATGCAGGTCGGGAAAGATGCAACCGTAACGCGCACTGGTTGGTAGTGGAGCTGTCTATCGCAGTTGTTCATAGAGGTCCGCGAGTGGGCGCAAAATGATTTGTGAGCGCCACTAACAACGCCGCCATATTTGGTGGTATTTCTGCCAAAGTTGGAAGTCCAATTTCTAATGTCAACTTTTATCAGACCAATGGAAGACCTGCTGAATATTGCTGGCTATGAACACTTTTGGTGGAGGTTTTGTTAACCGATGGAGATGCCCTAACGCTGTGCATTTGTCCGTTGCTATCTGTGGAAGCAGTGAGTGACCGAGGGGACTGAGACGACGCCCAAGTAGCATCGCGCTGGCAACTCACGTTGCGAACGCGGACTTGGCGAGCTTCTGGCGCGCATGGTGCGCCTCCGTCGATAATTGGGGCTTCGGATGGAGCGCGGTGGTGCCTCCAGCAGCGATTGCGGAGACCGCGCGAGCGCCGATTCGTGGAAGGCCGCGTTGTCAAGGTAGGACGGGTGCCAGTATCGATGAGCGGCGTATCTGTGGAAGGTTTTGCGGTGAAACTAACGTTGTGCATTTGTCCGTTACCTGTGGCAGCAGTGAGTGAGCAGGGCGATCGGGACGAGGACCAAGGTGCATCGAACGACTTCCGGATGCTGAAGCCGTCGGTGCATCCTACAATTTGCCAAGATGCCAACAAAGCTGGATTTACTACGTGGAACGGCAAGCGCAACCCATCGAAGAAGCCCGCCTCCAGTCTGCTCAGTGGAAGGTGCCCGCTCAGTCATCGCTGACGAGCAGACTGCTCCAAACGTGAATATACCGTTTGAGATGTGTGTTCTTCGTAATGAAAAGAACGACCGGAATTGGCGCCTAGACTTGATGGATCGGGATGACGAGCCTGACTTCGAGAAGATCCGGGAGCAGGTGGAATTGCTGGACGTCTCCCTCCGCAACAAGTTTGTTTTTCAGTTAACGATCTGAAAATACAGAAACGACTCGTTCAATCAGCTGGAGTACCGTCAAGGCTTCAGCTATCGGGTCGACTGAGTTCACTCTCTCAAGCTCCTGTATGGAAACCCGCTTGGCAGCATGCAGATCCGTCACCGCCTCGAAGCAGAGCCTTTGGTCGCCGCCCAGACCCTTGACAACGACCACGGACAACTCCGCGAGCAACCGCAAATTGCTACAATCCGTCGGGAAAAGCACTCGCATGATGACAGCACAATCGGTGTTCCCATTGTGACATAGTGCCCAGGGATTAATTTTCATTCATCGCCGTGGAAAACCTCGGACCCGGGGGATGACCCACGGGCCAAGACGTCCCAGGGGCCTCGAAGATATCCAGTGATTCGCAAGAAGCCCAGGCCCCAGGAACAGGATACCATCGGTCCAGAGCCGGGACACCCGGAGAGGATGTGCAGCACGACAAGGTGACGCCGGACCGCTAGTTCAAGATGAACCCATAGTGAACCCCAGTAGTTAGGCCGGTCCCCGGGCCGGGTGCATAGCTAAGTGACTGCCAGCGGCCGCCTGCCGATGGCACGAGATCTAATTCAGTCGTAGTTTTCCCCTCAAGCGCGCAGTCTCCTCGATGAACTCCGTGCCCAGGAAGAGGTCGTGGTCCTGGGAGCCACCATAAAGGCTAAACCCCAGGTAAATCAATATCACTTTTGCCAGGGTTTCCAAGAAGCCCCGGCATTCCATATCTGCGTCCCCGGAGCACGGTCTGGCCGGCACGGGACAGCGCACTTCATATCCTCAGGGTCTCACCTGTGGGGTCTAGCCCCGAAAACCTTTACGGCCGTTGCCGGTGGAGTATCTCTCCGGAATACCCAGCTACATATCTTAATTGCGTTTATTCTTCCGCCCCGGGACTTTAGTAGCTGTCCCCGGGCGAGTGTTTGTTTGCTACTCTCCGGCGTACCTGTAAGGCTCGAGACTATTGAGTTCCTCAAACAGTCGGTCTTCCCCTGGTCTAAACAACCATTCGTAAGGGGGTACACAAGGTGAGGTTACTGACCGAGTCCCCGGGACCTTGTCTCTCTCCATAGGCTCGTTTCCCAGGAACTCACGGCCCCCGATAAATCCCTCGTCCGGGCGGAGCCGTCTATCCACAGGAGATTCTCCTGATCCAAGCGTGTAGAGCGTGAGCGCGCGTACAACCACAAACTCCAATCGCTACGCCACACCATCAACGCATCTACCGCGACTCCGGAGCAGCCTACGCACACCGGTGATGGTCGTACACCGCCGCAAAGCCCGCGCGACGAAGATTCAGCTGTTGTTACCCCGGCGGAGAAGCCTTTGACAAGACGTAGATCGCGTACGGACGAAGAGGCCGAGGCTCCGCCAAAACAACGCAAGCAGAGCCGCAAGGCGATCAGCTTCGAGTCCCCACCGCGAATGACACTCTCCAACTGAGTGACACAGCGATACGGACAAGTGTTAAGTGCCTACATACAGGCATTGTATAGTTGAACATATTGAACGGGTTACTGTCCTCGGTGCGTGAGATTAGTTATGTCAAATATAGTAAGTTTGTTGCAGTAAAGTTTATCTGTTTAATTTGTGCTCCCTACGAACGGCACCTTATCGCCTCCGGCGCTGTGCCATTGCTGAGCTATTGATTGATCGGTGCCAGTTTTGAGTTTGCGGCAGAACGGAGATGCCAACCCACCGAGGGAAGAAAGGCAGTCTGAAGGAACGCGGAAAATAAGGTCTCACCCGGTGTACAGGGTTTTGGTAACAGAACGGGCGACCCTTCCAGCCGTGTCGACATATCCTAACGCGGTGGAAACCTCGCATGCTCTGGGGTGGGGAGCACCTCCGGTCTGGTCTTCGAGAGTGCCGCTGTCTGTTCATGGTACAGCGGATCTGCCACACTTCCAGTGCTGAATCCTGGTGCAGTTCATGTACTGAATCGTGGAGACGTACTTGGTGCCGCAGTAAACTCAGTTTTACCTGAATTAATGCGCGCAGCTTCACCTGCTGCTGAACAGCCTCATCCAGAGCCTGATAGCTGTGCCGGCGACTCGTACAGTGCCTCGGCGCAATCTCCTCGCCGTTCGAGTGAGCGGCGTAGTGCGAACGTATACATGGAAGGCGAGCTATTCAAATGGACAACGACATGACCTTCGTTGTTCCTACGCCAGACGAAGCAAATTAACTGAGAATGAGGCTGTAACCAAGCTGACCAAGGCGTGGGAAGATACGAAAGTGTGCTGCATCTGCGGAATGGCCTTTCCTCGCAGTGATATCGAACCAACGAAAGTAACTGATAAGCTTGTTGAGGTATGCTTGATTTTGGTATTGGTGTGGTATGCTTATTGTTTCTGATAGTTGTGCTGCTGCTGCTATGAAGAGGATGCGTGACTGTCTTACTCTCCACCCGGACGCCGTTATACCAGACTTCATTGTTAAGCAATACGACGCATCTGATATACATTCTCGGCTTCGCGAACTTCTTCTACAATGTGCGGGTACGTACCCTCACGTCACTGCACTTGCTTCGCTTAATTGCTTATCGAAATTGTGGCATCAAGTGCTTTTCATGGATGGAGAAAAGGTCTGGATAACTTGTGTGCAAGTTGCAGGGATCATATTCAAAGTTGCAAGTATAATGTACCTCCGCCGTGTGCTATTGCGAACGGGAATTACATAGGAGATTTAGCTCCGGAATTTTAAGGCTATGACTCGAGCCCATGAGCAAGCTGTGGCTCTCGTTCGTCCGTGTGTCGCTGTCAGTTGTAAGTGGAGGATCCTGCAAGACTATTAAGTCGCATCACTACGTTGTTCAAAACACGGAGGGCCCGATCGTCGAGATGCTGCCAAATGATCTAACATCTCGGATTCGTGTAACCATGGTTGGGAGTATGACTTCGGCACACGTTGCTGCGTGCAAGAAGAAATACGAGTTGAATTTGATGTTATGTCGCCGATTTCTTTCCTTGCTCGATCAAAAGAATCGTGAATACAAGAAACGTTCACGCTCCGATAACACGTCGCCGTCTCTAGCTACTCAGCACATCCCGACGAGTGTCATTTTGAACAGAACTGCTGAGCAAAATTCAACGGATACACGACGTGATTTCCGGTGTTATAGACGAAAGCACGTACTCGTCGTTCGGCTCAGCAGTGGAGGAATGCCAAGATCAAACTTTAGAAGATACGTGGATTGGAGCTGGCAGCTTGTTGTTGCTGCCTCAGCAGCAGAACTGGGCCGACGTACTCGTACGTAAATCAAATGTTTGCGAGGCCACGAGTATATATGCAATCTGCGTGAAGATGTTCCCAACTTTGTTTCCTGAAGGTTGTGGCGGCCCCACCGAACCGCGTCTGAGCATCATGTCGGTGCGGAAGTGGATTCTCCGCTGCCTAAAAACCCATGGCCACCGTTTCGAGACGCACTACGCGTTCATGCTGCTAGCATTCGATTTGGCGTCGGATAACGCATGCCGGACGCTATATGTGAAGATGAACGTTAAACGCCAAGCCATGAAAGCTGCTGAGATTCCACGCACTACGATTCGAGAGGCAATCACATATTTCCACAATTTGACAGTGTCGTTCACGTGGAATTATGCCGCCCCCCCTTCACTGGACGTACAGCACGTGATGATCTGCGCAAGGGCTTGCATGTCCCGGAGTCAGCATGTATGGTTCCAATGCGGGGAGAATGGGGGCTCGACACGATTTGTTTGGGCTGCTAAATCGGTTCGGTCCGCTCGAGATTTTCTTCACCGTCTCACCCGACTCGTCGGGAACGTACAGCATCGCACTCAAGTCCGGAGAGAGTGACTCAAAAAGTAATCCACTAAGCCAACTTGGCGCTATGCCCCAATCGAGCAGAACGAAAATCAATCGCTGCTTCTCATCCGGCCGAATGCGCGCGATATTTCCTGCGAGTAATGGAAACTATCGTCGAGGTGTTAATGGGTTGGGATTCGAGGGTCCATGAGCCAAAGCGAGGGGGTGGCATATTTGCTGTAGTGCGCGCATTTGGCGCGACAACTGAAACGCAGATCGCTGGCTATTTGCATGTCCACATTGCGTTGTGGTTGCACGGGTTTCCTAAAACATGCGAAGCCTACAGAAATGAAATGGAAACGAACCCGGATTTCCAGTATCGACGTTTGCTATTGGCCGACAGGGTGCTCTCCACGAAGCCGGCTTACCTTATGGATGAGCGGACCTGTCCTGCTTGCTTAGCAGAAGATTATTTCCAGTCGGTTATACCCGGTGTTGGCACGTTCCGCCGTCCTGCTGCAGGGGCTTCGGTACCGGTAACATCTCGATGCAACAACTGCAATCAAATTTCGGGGATAAGGGCATCATTAATCTTTCGCAGCGAGCCGCAGCTGATGCTCTCAATGTGCCACTTGATAGCGCTGCTGTTCATTTCGAAAAATGCCGGCCACCGCAGACTTCTGATGCAGGAGTGGTAGTCACTTCGCTGTTGGTTCGGGATGTTCAAGTCCACTACTGACACCATTTTTGTCGGTCCTGTTTCAGGGTGGGTACCAATACATATTAATTCCCGACTAAGTTTTGATTCTGAACCCTCATTGAGCTGAAGACAACAGTTCGGACACCAAAATGTAGTGTCTGCAGATTATTTTTAAGGCCGAAGGAGTTCTTGGACAAACTACACTTGAGGGAGGCAGCAAACTTCGGCTCCATCGCGCAGTCGGTTGTGAGTAACGTGAACGAATATAGGCCGGTGGTTATGTTGACGCTGAAGTGTAACCACGACGCTCAGTTCGTGATCAGCAGTGGCGCAACGCACACCGCTGCATATGTTGTCAAGTATTTCTGCAAGAAGCAAAACCCGGTCGAGAACTACGCTGCACTTTCGTTAGCGGCATTTGCAAAAGCTGCGAAAAATACAAACGCGTTACCGGCTGAAACGACGGCGATGGAGCGCGGTTATTGCATCTTGAGCTCAATGCTGTATAGTGTTACAAATGGACAGGAAGTCGCCGCGACGATGGCTGCTATATCTTGCGTGAATCCCCGTTTTGGTTTTCACACGAGTTTATTCACATAAACTGGAAGAACCTTGTGCAGAAGCGTCTCGATTCCAACGAGGTAACAATTTATCAGGAAGTATCGGGAGACGGGGGAGTAACTTAGCTAGAGTGATGACCAACAGCATTTTGGAGCGCTACTGGCGCCGGGTCCGAGCATTGGCTGATGCCAGCTTCATGGAGACCTGCGAGCACTACGAATATTCTGGCAAGGGGCGACCAGTATCGCATCACCTGCTAGTTCTAGTTCGGTGTCGTTCGCCAGAGCACGAAATCAGAAAATTGTCGTACTATGCGGCCCCGATCACGACGAATTTGGAGCAAGATCGGGTTGACTACAACTACTCTGCACTTTTGACGCTGTTCAAACCCCACTGGAAGTCGACCCTGCTGGAGGGAGGTCTAACTCCACTTCAGAGATATCGTTCATTCTTGCAATCAGGAAACGTTGATGATGTTCGACGGTTGCAGTAATACGAAATGCAGTGGCAAGATTACTATCGAGCGCAACGGAACGACGATAGAGAAGAAGAGTCACCAGAATAGCATATATAAAGGATCAGAGCTCCTCCTACACCATCGTCGGTTCGCTGCAGTAGTTTTTCGACACAGTTTTGCCGAGACGATGATGTACTCATGGGTGACCCAGTTCCGTGTGGCCTTCTAGACGTTGCTGCAGTTACAGCGCCAGATATGTCGACAACGAAGCTCATTGTCGAAGCTGGAATTGCCACAGAGGCAATCGACAACCTGGGGACAGCAATATCCTCGACAGGCAACAGTATTCCTCCACTAACTTAGTTTCTTTGTCACCCGACTTCACATTCGAATCGTACCAGTCTCGAATTATAAAACCGCGCGATTGCAGTGGCTGCTTGTAGAGGCCTTTCCAACGAGAACAACACGCTTGAAAAAATTACAAGAGTGTTTCAGAGCTGTGCCATACCCAAGCTCTCAATTGGAACCTCGCTACACGCCTGGATATCTACCGGAATTTCCCACAATTGCAGCTGTATCGAGGGCTTTTAATCTAAACTTTTGGTAGCATGTGATGTTCGAAGTTGCTGCTCGTCACCTTCTCAACGCTTACTCGATGGACATTGAATGCGCCACCGGTGAATCGCTGAAATCGTCCGGGACTATGCCTGCTGCATACAATATCAAACCCCAGCTCACAGCTTACCTCGGCGGACAAGCTGGAACAGGAAAATCGACAGTTGTTGATGCACTCTTAGCATTTGCACGGCAGTGGGACCGCGTTGGTAGTGTGGAGATGTTGGCTTTTGCTGGTGCAGCGGCGATCAACATATCTGGAAGTACGATGCACAGCGCACGGAACCTAAAGCTCAACGGAGCGGAGTCTGATACCCCGCCATCGAATGAGATGAAGGCTCGATTCATGCAAGTTGTGCTGGTGATTATTGATGAAATTTCGATAACTTATGAGGCCCTACTTGGAGGTACAGACAGCGTATCGCGCATGATGTCAACGACACCGGAAAATTCATGGGCGGCAAGCATGTAATGCTTCTTGGCGACTACCTGCAAATTCCTCCTGTTGGAGGAAGTCCCTGTACGTTTCTACAGATTGGGGGTGAGCAACATCTAGAGTGCTAACAGTATGCTGCCTGATATGTGCATTTTCACCAGGTTTTTTTGAGCCCCCTCGTGTACAGATAATCGCCTTCGACACGGTGGTTATGCGCTGTATTCAGCAATCAATCTCGTTGTGTTTTTTACGCAAAACATGCGAGAACAGATCCTGTCTACGCAGAGATTCTTGATTGCCTCCGCTGGAGGAGGCTGTCTGATGAGAAACTTGCCGTCTTAAACACTCGCGTCCAGCCCTCAAACCCACGCGAGTCGACCGCAGCTTCAAAACAGGATTCCTTTTATCGGCCGTTCGTGGTGTCCACCAACCGACTTAGCTGCACGATAAACAGCCGAATGATCTTCCAGGTTGCTGTAAATTGTGAAGTTCCAGTCCTCGAGTGCTTGGCTTCAGCTTCATCGGACGATCTCACCGATAGAGTCCCGATGAAGTTGCTGTTCAACATCAGCATGCGGATCATGGTGACGCGCAAGCATCCTTTCCTCATGGACGCTGACATTATCGCAAACGGTGTCATTGGAACAATTGTTGGAATGCACCCTGAACCCCATGAACTCGACACAATGAGATATAGTGTTGAAGGTGTTACTATTCACCGACTAGTGCGACGCACGAATCTGCTGCTAATCAAACTCTTGGGGTCGCACACCACGCTCGTCAATGGCTTCGGAGAAGGTATCGTTGAACTTCCTCGACTTCATGCTCGTCTGCAGCTGACGAAAATCCCCAGCTTGGCGCAAGCTTCCGTCACCGTCGACCAATTCGCTGTTGTGCCCGCGTTTCGTGTAAGACCGAAAAACTGCAGGGTCAAACTTGCCACGATGATGTCGTCGTAATACAATTGAAACGTCAACGTGGGGCATCCATTCAAACATATACGTGGTTATGTCACGAGCAGTGAGCTTGAGCGGCCTCACCCTCACCGAAGAAATCACACGAGAATATCTAGACAACTTCAAGCCGAATGCAGCGACTGTGCAGGAAATACAGCGCCTCATCCAGCTTGTCGTGTTTCCACCATACGCTTCTGCAGCAGACAGAAACGACTTCGATCAGTGGAATCTAAAGCAGCACGCTTAGTGCAGAACAAACACATTAATCCGCTTGTTGAGAACGTTCACCCTTACCTCTCACAGCAAAAGCAACACTGATCCATGACCCTCACAGAGTTGCTTTACATGGCCTCAGGAAGCCCTAGCAAGTACAAGCGATCTCAGATTGAGCACTACGATCCCAGTGAACAAGCTGGATATTCACCTTCCCCCGTCGACCCCTGAAGTGTCTTCACCGTTCCTCGGTAATCTTTGAAGTGATCGATTTTTTAACCCCTTAAACGCGAGCGCCTGGACCGTACATGTTACCAAAAAATCCTTAACGTGGACTGTACACGTTAAGGATTTTTGACTGAAAGTTTGTGTTAAAGTATACAAATGCCAAGTCAAGTAGAGGTAGGTTGTTTGACCATCGGCTCCCACGATGAACCCACCGTTGAACATAATCGGATCGGGCGGACAGAGACATTCGTGTTAGAATCGGGCCAAAGCCGTGTGCCGCACACCACATATCTGCCGCCACTCATTTTTCTCCCTCACTTTCAGAATCGCCGGCTCAAGCGCAGATGACGTTCCAAGCGCGATGGCGAGAACTGCGCAAGCTTGGCTGGTCTTCCAGCAAGCCCAGTGGGCTCTCAAACGACTACACGTACCTGAAGCCCGGCAAGAAGAAGAAGGGGAGCGTTTTCGGGCAGGACTACTTCGTCGGTGAGGAGGCGCTCATGCTGTATCTCGACAGAATGGACCTGGGCAAGTATTCCAAGCTTTGTGTGAGCCATACAACACTGGAAACATACTGACGTTGTGATTCGGATGCAAATAAGCTTCGTACCGAGCAACAAGACACTGTGGTGACACCGGAGAGCGGCAGGGAGCCGATGAGGACGGATGTGACGCATGCGGAAACACGTTCGGACGGTACGATGCTATTATCTTGTATGATACAAAATATGATTCAATCTAATCTTGTATTGGTCTGATATTCTGTATAGGTCAGCACAAGCAACCTTCCCGCGAATTGGAGATAACTGGACCGGCCACGCCGCCACCATCCCGTTCAAGTGTGACTATTGTTCAAGGTGTATCCCGCACGACCCGGCACACAACGTTGAAGAGCAAAGGGAGGATGAGAATCTTGAGCATGACAGTGCAAGTGGTACGAACTGGAA
The DNA here is from genome assembly GCA_033557995.1 of Phytophthora crassamura. NCBI lineage: Eukaryota > Oomycota > Peronosporomycetes > Peronosporales > Peronosporaceae > Phytophthora > Phytophthora crassamura. Next base: position 1,776,779 of record JAUCED010000018.1, read on the forward strand.
TCGAGGCGTTTGCTTCTTTTGATATGTACTGATAGCATACTCTTGTATGATGTGCAGCCATGCCATCAACTCAAACGCGACGAAACCTGAACACTGCGTTTGTCGGCACGGACTGTGCGTCGGATGACGAAGACGTTCGCCGCGGTAGTGACGTTGGAGCGACGCTTGATGAAAAAACAAAAGAAGCCGAGCCGTCAACAGATCCCGGTATGTCACAGTTCATGACCCGCGACAGGTTCACGCATCTCTCAAGAAACCTACACTTCAGCAGCAACTCTGCGAGCGCGCTAAGAAAGATCGAGCGTGGAAACTACGGCCTGTCATCGATTCATTGCAGTCGCGATTCCAGAACGGCTACATACCGCCACCTAGAATGACATTTGACGAAGTCATGCTCCCTTTACAGTCGAGCTTCAACCGCATGCGTGTCTTCATGAAAGACAAGCCACAGATGGGGGACCAAGCTCTTCATGTTGTGCTGTTCGACTTTGGCATATTGTATCCGGTAAGTTAGGCGAGTGCTCCTATCGGAGAACTCTTTTTTGGACTATAAGTTGTCTTATCTTGGAACAGACATTCTAACCATTTTGTGAAACGTGTATCTTCTAGATCGAGGTGTATTGTGGACAGCAAGAGCGACCACTTGATGGAGAAGTATTGACAGACTACAGCTGCGGACCCGCGGCGGTAGTTTGCAATATACATGTTTACAGATATTCGCTGCAGCTCACCATCAAATACAAAAAGGACTACAAGTCACTGTTCCTCTGCTTGGTTGACCTTGCTGTAGTCAACGCCTACATCGTACACAACGCTCGCCGAGCTGCTGATGGGTTGCGCAAGCTCAGCCACGTCAAGTTTCTAAAGCAACTGCACCTGGAGCTCTGCCAGCTGCGTGAAGAAGACTGGGAAGGGCTTCGCAGTACAGAGGACTCTATTGCCACGCCGTCTAAAGCCCCTCAAGCTGAAGTGTGTCTCGACACGTACTTCTCCAGAATGATGAATGGCGGCCCGGAAACAATCAAGCCGGAAGGAAGAGGCGCACACGGGCGTGCAACGTGTGCTCGCTCCTGAAAGGCACCGACGACGCGCGTGGGGGGAGACTCTTCGGTCTACTGCAGCGACTGTAAGCTTACGACGTCGTCCAAGAAGCCGATGGCCTGGCGAGTGTTTCTGTTGTTCGTCGTCCAAGAAGCCGATGGCCTGGCGAGTGTTTCTGCGTGACAAGGTCCGGCACAGACACAATGGCGCAGCGATGTCCTGCTTCGAGATCTGGCACAAGGCGTTGAGGAATGGAACGCTCCTGCCGACCAAGGCGAGGAAGCGCAACATCCGCGCGCGCATGCGTGCGCGGTCAGAAGAGGAGGGAGCTCAGGAAGGCGCCGAATCTGGTGATGAATCAACGGCATGTGCGTCGAGGCGCGCGCGCACGGCCGAGACCGCGGAGTAAGCAGTTGTTGTGTCTTCAGCTGTATTGATTTCAGTATAGCGAACTTTAGCAATCGTACTGGCAAACGACATCTGTAATCGAGGGGCACAGCTTTATCCACCGAGGCAAAGCTTTGACCGTTGTCTGCCAGTTTTTGTTTTTCATTGACCAGTTTTTGGCGCTGTGTTGTACTGATTTTACCCCAAAATATACAAGTTCCACGATAACATTTCATATTTCCTCTCGATATCCTGGAGATACACGATTAGAGCGGGGACTCATCTCTAGGACTAGGTTTCGATCGTGTCTTTCCAGAGGAATTTCCATAAGTCAGTAATAAGTACTGAGATCGGATGGCACCGTGAGCAACGGTAAAGTACTGATCAGTACTTGTCCCAATCGATAGTAATACATGTAGTAATAAATATCCGGCTTGCAAGCAGCTATTCAAGCGAGCAACCGGGCTTCATGTAGCTCTACTACTCTCACTTTCCTTTCTGCATCTTCGCTCAAGATGGCACCCGTCCTCCGCAACCCACCCAAGAAAAAATTGGGGCGCCCCAAGAAGCGTCTGCCTCGCACGTGTCCAAAGTGCAAGGTGACTTTTAGCTCTCCGACAAAGCTGAAGAATCACATGAATCGCCTAAAGGGATGCGGCCCCAAGGCAGTGGCATTGCAGAAGGCCAAAAGAAAAGAAGCAAACCGCTACTACAGCAAAGTCAACTCGATTAAGCGTGCATTAGACAAGGTGGGCTACTGGGACTTTGAGGATGGTGGCTCCGACGACGACGCGATGGGCGACGAGACTTTGCGCCAGCCCAAATGGATCCCGATGGGCGACAACTTGAGGACAGCGAAAGGACTCGCTAAACTGGACTGGGCGCAGGTGATCGACTTGCGTTAAAGCGCTGACGGGGTAAACAATAGTAATCATTATGTAGTATTCAAACTACTAATGGTAATATAACTATCGACTTCGACTTTCGCGTCCAATTTTGCGCAGATCCTCTGGTTTTGTGCTGTATGTAAAGTGTCACTTAGTGCTGAGATTCCAGCCGGGTCGTGCTCATTTCAGCGCCTGGATCTGAGATGAGCGACTCAAAGGCCACTTTTTCGGCTCGTATACGTCTTTTACTACTAAACCCAAAATACTATTTGGGTTATATTCATTTTGTTTTCTGTATGCAGCTTGCTTGAGGTGCAAGCGTGGGTTTAATCGAAGTAAAGATCATTATATTGAAATTGAAAGATGCAAGTGCAGCCATGCACCGACTCTAATCGCCTCCTTTGGGCTTCTTTCTCTTGTGCTTCGGAAGAGGGCCTGGTTTTAAGCCACGTTTGCCGAGCTCTCGCGTGTTTTCTTGAACTGGAGGAATCAAAAGCTCGGTGTCTCTTGTCAGAATCACGTCAACGGGCCATGGTCGGAATGGTGCGTTGTACGTTTCTTTGAAGTGGCCGATAGACATTTTGCCGGTGTCGTATAGAGACTCTAGACCACGGCCGTCTTTAATTGCTGCAGCTACAGCATGTACACAAGGAAACTGGGTATCCTGCCAGTTTCCGCATGTACATTCGGAGACGGGGAGGTCTGCAATCCTCCAAGGATGTATGTATCCTTCATCAGCTGCAGGGCCAAGATAGAGAACGTTGTAAGATCCGCCTAGGCAGGGCTGGACTTGACACGATCCGGCCGCTTTAGACAGGTCCTCCAACTTTTTCCCCAACTTCGGGACGAGCGATGTGGCTGGGCTCTTACTCATCCACGTTGCAGCCAGTTGTCGTTTGGCCGAAACCAACTCGCTCAGCTTACGAAAGTAAAGCCCGAATGCGTCAAGAGGCTTGGCACTTCTGCAATCATTGCCTATCCAGTTGTTAGCCTGCTCGGCTAGATTCGATGTAGTCTCTGCGTACGTTGGAATCTTGAAATGGTCCTGATACACGTACTTCACCCAATGCTTTTGGTCGATGTCCGCCAAGTAGTCTGCGGCCTTTGGTTTTGTGACCTTGAGCTCTGACTCGAAGAGTTTGTAGTCGTTTTCACAGTCGCTATTTGCCATCTTGGAAATGACCCCTCGCTCTTTGGTTGTCAGGGAGCACACTTTTTGGGTGATATTACCCATGATGTGGCGGAGGCAGTAGCGGTGTCCTGCGGTCGGGAAGACGGACCCAACGGCAGCTTGAAGTCCTTTGTCTCGATCCGATAGAGCAGTGAAACGGCCAATATTACCCAGGGCTTCCTTCACGACTGTTAAAAACCAAATCCAGTGTTCCTTGTTCTCCACGGGGACGAGAGAAAAAGCGAACGGGATGATGAAGTTGTTGAAATCCTTGGTAGTAGCCACCAGAAAAACCCCGTGCTTGTTCATTTCACCTTTAAGGTGTGTACCGTCGAACCCGTACAAACTTCGGGCCATCTTTGCGACTCGAACACCAATGCTAGGGACAAAACAGGCGCGCTTGAAAGTCCCATCGCTACCTTTCTCGAACTTCCACGTAGATCCCGGGTTTTTTTCGGCCATCAGTCTCAGGTAGCTCTCGAGTTTCTGGTAGCTGTCTGTCATATCACCTCTCAGTCGATCATCGATGGAGTTTTTAATCCGAGATATTGCACTCAGCGCAACCCGGTGTCCTTTGCCCAGCAGAAACCTTCCTATCGCCGCACCCGTCATCTTATCTGTTTTTCCGTCGTAGCGAGGCAGCATCTCAGCTTCAACCAGGAGGGCCAGAGTCGAGATATCTTGAGTTGTATTTCTCTTGTCCGCTGCAGGACGGGAGATCGTTCCCTCCGCAACTGGCCGTTCCGAAAATCCCACATGTTTGGCGTGGTTGTGCGAAAAATTTGCCCGAGTTACTTTCCAATCTCCATTCGCTCCGTTGACGTTGATGGCAAAAGGACAATTGATGTCATCGTATGCCACCGATTTGTCAAAATATTGTTGCCCATTCAATTTCTTGCACACGTACTTGGCATTTCCGCCTTGATTGGGTTTGCTGCTGAAACTGTCGACATTGAGCTGGAATCCGCACGCTTGAGCAAGTTCCTTGCATCTAGCTTGAATTGCCTTCTGCGATCCATGACTTTCTGAGCCCACGTTTTCACGCCGACAGTACGCTACACCGAAGTCCGCTCTTCCTGGGTCCGACACCTGAACTGGTAGATCCGATCGTAGCAACCCCAGCGTTCTTGCCATGTCCAAGTCTGTTGCATCGACTACGAATGGGGCAGACCCAAAGTTGCGCTTCTTGCGAGTCCGTGGTGTTCCCATATTGGATTGAAGAGCACTAAGAGGGGCTCGGAGAGCTTGGAAACGACTGAGAATGACAATGATGGAAGTCTGAGCATGGAATGAAGGCTATTAATATCCTAGGTATTAATATTCAGACCGTTACTATTCATATTTTTAGATCAGTCGTTTGCAAACCTCGAGAACTACTGATATTTTCTCTTGTGCATACGATTTACAAATCTTGCCATCCGATCTCAGTACTTATTACTGACTTATGGAAATTCCTCCTATTAATATCCTAGGTATTAATATTCAGACCGTTACTATTCATATTTTTAGATCAGTCGTTTGCAAACCTCGAGAACTACTGATATTTTCTCTTGTGCATACGATTTACAAATCTTGCCATCCGATCTCAGTACTTATTACTGACTTATGGAAATTCCTCGTCTTTCCAACATACAAGATATCAAAACTACCTATAACATTTGTATTGTAACCCTTTCCCCGAACATACACGTTTGCTTAGCCGGTGGGGGGCCTCGGGTCAAGTGGCTTTATGAAGTGATTTTGGCTTTGCCCATTTTTTGCCTGCCTAGCAGCTGAAAGAGCAGGCGCACAAAAGTTTCGCACACGAAGGGACACAAGTTGAAAATCGACCAACTCAAAATAATTATTCTCGCTCATGGACGCACTCGAGCACGAAGATGAGGTGCTACGGGCAAGAATGGAGCTCCTCCGGCATCAGCAGGAGATCCGCGTGGTTAGCCGTTTGCCTGAGAACCTCATGGAGCTTGTACGTCTATCTAATGAGCTTGTGTCATGAAGAGACGGCGATCTTTTGCATTTGCGTTAAAAGCACGAAGAGCTCATGATGTGGTGTGTTCGATGCTAGATGCAAGGAGCTACTCGCCATTGTCGTGGAAGTGGGAAGAACCTAGCAGCACCCCCAATCGAGTTGTTTTGCCAGGTAGGTATGAACTTCCGAACGAAAAAGGAATTAAGCTGCTTATTTGCAATAATTATTGGATAAACACACAGGACACGCGCGGTCTGATGATGAAGAGAGAAATCGACGTGCACGACGTCAGCAGCGTCTCCAACGACTGGTTAATTGCCATCACCTCGCACCCTGCAAACAGTTAGGGAATCCACTTGGAATGCCGGTTTCTGCGACCAACAAGAAGCTAAAACGCATTCGTATGAACGATAGAGTCTGGGTCCTGTCGACAGCTCATCCTGGCAGGAACGTCTATCACGGATCACGGCATTGCGCATCTTCAAAAGCTCCAATTCCTCACGTACTTGGACGTCTCGAGGTAAGCAAAACAAACTGCCCTTGAGGATCGAAAATGTCCAAGTAGTCAGTCTAACTTTTCTGTGTGTGTTCTTCAGATGCCATGCACTGACGGATGAGGGGTTAACGGTCATCAGACGCCACTTGAGTTTACTGCAAGAACTGCGTCTCGACGAATGTCACCACTTTTCCAGCTCGGTACTCTGCGAGGTGTGGAAGGACTGTAAGCGGCTGCACTCCGTGTCTGTTCGAGGCTGTCCAGGCGTCACCGATGCCTTCTTGCACTGTCTTGCAGCCACCAAGCGATCGTCTGCTGCATGTACACTTCGCTGGCTTGACGTGCGGCATTGCAAGAACCTCACTTCGTCCGGGATCTCGCACCTTGCCAATTCCTCCGTCAAAGACCTGGCAGTGCAGTATTTGGCACTAGACGACTGCCTCAGTGTGGACAACATGGCCTTCTTCGGCTTTGAAACCAGGCCAGGGCTTCGCTCGTTGACCTCATTGAGTCTCAGCGGCCTGGGAATTGACGAGACGGCCGTGAGCTGGATCGTCAAGGGCTGTGGAACGTCCTTGCAGCGACTTAACGTGGCACGCTGCAAGAGTTTGTCCGATTTCGCGCTTCTGCTCATGGCTCCGCTCATCTCGTCGCCCGTGTTTGTTAAGCTTAATATGGAGGCCTGTCCTCTGCTCACCGACGTGGGTATCAAGAATTTGTTCTCGCTGGAAGAAGAAAAAGATCAAGACGTTACACTACTGGACGATGACGATGAGCCATGGACACGTTTGAGGTGTTTAAACCTCAAAAATTGTTTAAACATTGGGGACGAGGCCATGGCAGTAGTGGGCAAGTACGGAGGAAGGCTCACAACGCTGAATTTGAAGGGGTTACGGAAAATCTCGGACCGGGGGGTGAGGGCTATAGCCACGGGCTGTCCAAGGCTCACGAAGGTCTCGCTTTCAGGCCGGATCTTGACATCGCAGACGTTTAAACTGCTTGGTAAAATGTGTCGGAACTTGCAAGTGCTGGACATTTCGGAGCGAAAAGAGCTGGAAAGCCCCGCGTGCTTCATGAGTCTCGTTTCAACAACAACAAGCGGGCTCCATCCGCCTCACCCGCTTCGACGAATTGACTTGAGTGCCACTAATGTTTGTGATATCGGCGTGCGTGTCTTGGCCGCTTCGTGCAGCCAACTGGAGTACATTAACCTGTCCAAGGTGTGCTTAAAGGGTTAATTATTGTCGTGAAGATTTGACTAACCAAAGTGTATTTTTTGTTGTTGCTCTGTAGTGCACACAAGTCACCGACTTGGCGACTGAAGCGCTGGCTTCACGTTGTTTCCAGTTGAAGGTCCTTTCACTGGCTAATACCCACGCCATTACTGACAGAACGTTAACCGCTCTCGCGTTCACCAAGATCCCGCTGGAATCACTCGACTTGAGTGGAAATACTCGCGTTACCGACGAAGGGCTACTTGCACTGTGTACTGGTTGTCAGCAGATTCAGGAGCTGCGGTTGAAAGGCTGTGATCGACTGTCCCAGGAAGCAGTCAAGCGCTGCAACGACAGCCTGCTGCCGTTTACCAAGCCGTTCGCGACCGCTTCGTTGATTAAAACAATCGCTACTGGCGGTGGGAACTCCGCTATGGGTCTGGGCCCTTTCCCCACAGTTCACGTCGCTCTGCTTCGTTTAATGCAGAAACACTACGAAGCTGCTGTCGTCTTGCAGAATCGAGTCCGGAAGTGGAGAAGCAAGAGCTTCACGGTCCAATTCTTGGCAAACCGTCGACTTTTGCGTGAAACCAGAGCGGCCCGGAAGATCCAAAAGTGCGTCCGGGCGTTCTTGGCGTACCGCCGCTTTCTGCACTTCCTGCCGCTCAAAGATAATGTCAACAAGATTGTGTTCGTCCAGGCTCATACTCGCGGGAACCGAGCGCGTCGACAAGCGCGAACGTGGCGCTTCGCTGCAAACCTGGCCGTACGCCGTATCCAACGTTGTTATCGGCTGCACTACGTCGCTCGCATGAGGCTTCGCACCTTCAACGCTCGTGAAATTCAACGTGTTTGTCGCGGATTTTTCGGCCGTCGACGGGCCAGTCAAGTCGTCTGCGAACGAAAACTCGAGTGCGCGGGGAAGATCTGGCGATGGTATCGTAGGCGTCTTAACTACCGCGAGTTCCAAAGACGTTCGCGTTGGCTTGTCGAGAAGATCCGCAGTATTCAGGGTCAGTGGCGGAAGTACAAGCGCCGACAGAACTTGACCAAGTTCTTAGCTTACTATCGCGACGCTGCCATTAAGATCCAAAGCGTGTGGCGACGAAAGCTGGCGACGTGGCACGTGGCAGCTATGCGCGTCGAGATGAACGCGGCGGCGTTAGTGATCCAGCGAGTCCTTCGAGGCCACGTGGCTCGCAAACGCGTGGCTTTCTATCGAACTCTTGCCACGAATACTGCAATACTGATCCAGACGCAGTGGAGACGCTACCACGCACGAAAAAACTATCTAACTCAACGCGGACTGATCGTTCACGCGCAAAGAATGATCCGATACGCTCGGACAGTGACTCAGGTGCGAAGAGTTGTGCGTCAAGCTGTGGCCAAGCATCGGGAAGAAGCTGCTGGGAACATCCAACGTTGGTATCGCGGGATGCTCGGGCGGAAGCGAGCTGTTCTCTTTCGTAAAATTCGCAGCGCCAAGTACGCGCGCAAAGGCCAAAACGCAACGCAAGCTTTGCTTCGCCGACAGTTTCTCGGCAAAGGTGCGGCGCTTTGTATCCAGCATTGGATCCGTAGTGTCCTGGCCCGTCGAAAGGCGCTGAAGATCAGGAAATGGCGACGATTTCTAGCCGCGCAGTGCATCCAACGGTACTTGAAGGAGTGGATCACGACGCTACGATTGAGTCGCAAGAGGGAAGCAAAGAACCACGCGGCTACTGACATCCAGCGTGGCTATCGTGGCCATCGAGGCCGCGTGTACTTCACGGCCGAGCAGCATCGACAGCGGTGCTTAAAGGCAGCAAAGCTCTTCCAGCGGGTGTATCGAGGGCATGTTGGGCGGAAGAGGTTTGCGCAGATCTTCAAGGCGAAGACGAGCGCTGCGTCGTTGCTTCAACGGGCCTATCGGACTCGACAAGCGCGGAAACTGTACGAGATCAGCAGGGCTGTGGCGGCACTCAAGGCCAAAGAGCAGCACGATCGATCGCTGCTGGGCAGGCTGGAGGCGAGACGCAACCCGATGGACGAGCTTTATCGTCGAGCGAAGCTGCCTCGAGAGAAGGAAATGCTCAGCCATTTGAAGGAGACATGGGAAGCGCATCGGACGCTGGAAGAGCGGGCGGTGAGGAAACTCAAGCGCGAGTGCACTGCCGTCTGGAGCAACGCGGACGAGATCATCGGCAACCAGTACGCAGTGCGGCGCAAGCTTTACGGCGTGACGGAGACCGTCTACTCCACGCATCGCGAGCTCGAACAGCGTAAAAACGTTCATACTTCGCTGGAAGAGGAGATTAAAGGCTTGAAAACTCGAGTACGAGCGTTCAAACGAGTCATGCGGGAGGCGGTGGCAACTCGGCGGATGCTGGAAGGCAGCGAGGTGTTTGAGCTCTTGAAAGAACACGGTCTCTTCCTCGAACCAGAGATCCCCAATAACCAGCGGGACTAGAGGAACCGAGTCCAAATTCTCGTTTTTTCAGCTTTTACACAGAAGGGTTAAACCAAGTCCATGCTTTGGGGTTTGAAGCCTTGCTCACGTACAAGCCTGATAACACGGCGGTCAATGCCGCCAAGCTGGAGCTGCTTTACTTTCGCAGCAGGTTTCCAAGGATCAGGCCCGCCGTCACGCCCGCAGCAGCGATGGTCGAGTAGAGCGCCAGGTGGTGCGACGTGGCGAACTTCTCCTGCACCCGTTCGCGCGCGATGGTGTTGCCCAGCAAGCTCGTGTTGTACGTCTGCAGCAGCTGATACGCGTAGTAGTGCGCGCCGCGCTCGCCCAGATCTTCCGTGAGCACCAAGTAGATCGGAATGGCCTCGATCGCCGGACTCACGCGGCCCTTGTTGAAGCACGCCTTGAGGAAAATTTCCTTCTGGGTGAAGTAGTCCAGGTTCTTGGGCGCCAGCCCGCCCGTGATGTAGAAGCCACCACGGGGCAGATACTTGAGCATGGCACAGCCAGCTTCACGGCCGTAAGCGCTAAATAATTCACAAGTCAAATAAAGGGTTAACCTATCTGCACTCAATAACCCAATCGGTTATGCGCACGTACTCGACGAAGATCTCCATCGCCTGGTTGCACAGCGCGTTCGTCTTGGCGTTGTCGCCCACGATCTTGCCCTGCAGCGACTTGGCGGCCAGGAACGCATCGTGCACCTTCTTGTCCACTTTGTCCGGGAATTTGTTGGCCAAGAACTTGTAGATGGTGGCCAGCCCAGGGCCGCTGATAATGCGCTCCACCGAGAAGCGGCGGTGGCAGCCCAGCTCCTCCTTAATAGAGTTGTACAGCTCGATCTCGATCTCGTCGGCCGGCGCGAAGTCCGTGTGGCCGCCTTCGCAGGCGAAGCACGAGTACTGGCCGTCCTTGTCGGCCGTCAAGTAGCACTCGCCCAGGCCCGTGCCGGCTCCGATCGTGGCGATGGGGGCGCCTTCCTCCTTCTCCTTGTCGTTGAGCACAATGTACTCGTGCGGCTTGAGCGTGAGCAGGCCGTAGCCCATCGCGGCAAAGTCGTTGATGAGCTTCACAGTCGCGATGCCCAGCTCCTTCTCCAGGCCAGGACCGTCGATCTTCCAGCCGTCCTTGATGTTCGTGAACCTGTAGGAAACACAATCCTAAAATCGTCAGTATATCGTTCGTATCCTAGGATATCCTAATAATATAAACATATAAAAGATAGGACGCACTCGACCGTGTTGTTCAGGATAGGCCCCGCGCAGGCCAGGACACAGGCCACAGGCAGTCGGTCCAACAACTTGGCCTCCTTCATGAAGAGGTGGCAGACCTCCGAGAAGCTCGCGTAGTTCTCGTTGTGGTATTTCTTAGCGAACGTGATCTCGCCGGGGGCCACGGAGCCCTTGAAGGCTACGGAGCCCTTGGGGATGAGCCACAGCGACAGCCGCGTGTTGGTGCCGCCGCAGTCACCCGAGATGATGAGGTCGCCTCTGTAGATAGAAACCGCTTAGAAACACTGGATGGACTATTCTTTTGCCAGGATTGAAGGACCGTACGACATTCTTTTCGTTTGGATCGGAGCTCTCTGCTGATGGCTGGGAGGATTCGGAAGTGAGAAGGTATCGGCCCCCATCTTGAAGTGGACGCGATGCACTGGGACAACATTCACCCAATATCTTGAACAAACTATGCATCCTTGGATACGCACTTAAGAGAGTATGTGCAGTAGTGTAACTGAGACCTTCGCGCAACATACCACTTCAACATCGCAACAAGAACATTGGAATCAACCAAAGTTGTGTGCCTCGCAGCTCCGAAAAGACACTGGTGTTGGAGTGATCAAGTGATCTGGCGTTGTGTGAAGCAGACGACGCGTGTTTGCAGCGAGATCTCAGACGATCGATGGTGGCTGGTGTTGGATCGCCGACCTCGTGCATAGGCATGTAAGTTGCTCATCGACTGCCGATCAAGTGTTAAAGGGAGAAGACACTGATCGGACTGGGATACCGTCGAAAACGCCTTCAACAAGAAGAAATGAACACCCCGAGTAATACGAAGAATGAATTCTTACAAATGAAGTTGCTCGATGGCAAAACGGAACGCTACTCGCACTGTGGGTCGGCGACGCGGATGCAGCAGGTAGGAATACTTGTCCGGTCCACGACGTCAGCCACGTCTACACCTCAGCAGCACTTGCTCACGATGCGACAAGAGCTTCTTACGCGCCCGTGTGCAGCAGCTGATACGCGTAGAAGTGAGCGCCGCGCTCGCCGAGCTCCTCCGTGAGCACGAGGTAGACCGGGCAAGCCTTGATGGCGGGGCTCACGCGACCCTTGTCGAACATCGAGTTCAGGAAAATGTCCTTCTTCGTGAAGTAGTCCAGGTTCTTCGGCGCAAGACCGCCCGTGATGTAGAAACCGCCGCGGGGAAGGTACTTCAGCATCGCGTTACCGGCCTCACGACCGTACGCGCCCACGAAGATCTCCAGCGTCTGGTTGCACAGCTCGTCCGTCTTGGCGTTCTCGCCAATCACCTTGCCCTGCTGGGTGTTGGCCTTCAGGAACTCCTCGTGCACCTTCGGGTTCACCTTCTCAGGGAACTTCTTGGCCAGGAACTCGTAGATCGTGGCCAGACCGGGGCCGCTGATAATGCGCTCCACCGAGAAACGCTTGGTGCAGCCGATCTTGGCCTTGATCTCGTTGTACAGCTCGATCTCGATCTCATCAGCGGGCGCGAAGTCAGTGTGGCCACCCTCGCACGGGAAGCATGAGTACTGGCCGTCGTTGCCAGGGGTCAGGAAGCACTCACCCAGACCGGTACCAGCACCGATGGTAGCCATGGGAGCGGTCTCGTCCTTGGGGGCGTCGTTGAGCACAATGTACTCGTGCGGGCGCAGCGTCAAGAGACCGTAGCCCATGGCGGCGAAGTCGTTGATGAGCTTGACGTTCTTGATGCCGAGCTCCTTCTCGAGGCTGCTGCCGTCGATCTTCCAGCCGAACTCGACGTTGGTGAAGTCCACCGTGTTGTTCATGATGGGGCCGGCGCAGGCCAGCACGCAGGCCTCGGGCACGTGGTCGGTGAGCTTGGCCTCGTTCATGAAGAGGTGGCACACCTCGTTGAAGCTCGCGTGCTCCTCGTTCAGGTATTTCTTGGCGAAGATGGCGTCACCGGGGGCGATGTTGCCCTTGAGCTGGGTGGCGCCCGTCGGGATCTTCCACAGCGACAGACGCGTGTTGGTGCCGCCGCAGTCGCCGGAGATGATGAGGTTGTAGTCACTGCGATAGTCAAGGACAATGGTGAGATGTCGGTTCCGGGCAAGGTGAGAAAGAGCTTGCCACGTACGACATGGTGCTGGAAGGAAGAGTGCTGGAGGTGCTTGTCCTGGAGACGGGAGATTCCGGAATGAACCGATCGGTGCTTGGCACTCGAAGGATCTTTGCCGACGTGGCAGGTGATCCTATGATACGATCCTATCTCTGGGCTTGAAGTAGCTCTAGCCGAGCAGTCTCTGACGCCAATAACTGAACTTTGTTCAAATCAATCGCGCATCGGGTGGTCAAGCAGCGGCCGCGTGCCCTTGCAGCAACAGAGATGGCTTCGCCAAAATCAGACTTTGCTGCCCCAAAGTCTTACTACGACGACGACAGGCTCCAATACTCGAGTCTCAATGCCACCAAGGGCTGCTTGAAATTTTTGGTCCTCGGTTGCCTGTCCGTTGCCTGCACTTTAGAAACGTCGCTTTTCGGCGGGCAGGGGAGCAAGAAGTAACTCGAGGGAGAGCTCCTTGACCGGCCATGTGCGTTGCGTGACGTCAGCAACTTGACTTAGTTTCACTATGGCCGCTAGTAGCCGGAGCTTCAACTCGTGCATAGGCACGACCGGCTGCTTGGGCTTGAGTTGACCGGCGTCGAGGCGGTCTGATTCCTCGGCCGAGCATTCCCACTGCAACCTCAACGACTTCAACGCGACTTGATACAAACGTGCAAGGGCAAGACGAGCCCTTGCACGAGTTCAGCAAGAACTAAAGACAAGACGCACTAGGGATTTATTATCAAACACATTCGAGCTGCTCTCTCTCTCTCTCTCTCTGGTGCTCCACAGCTCTTCTGTCCACGCTGCAACGCTTACTGCTCCTTCAGCAGCTGGTACGCGTAGTAGTGGGCACCACGCTCGCCAAGGTCCTCGTTCAGGACCAGGTACACCGGGCAAGCCTTGATGGCAGGGCTCACGCGACCCTTGTCGAACATCGAGTTCAGGAAAATGTCCTTCTTCGTGAAGTAGTCCAGGTTCTTCGGCGCAAGACCGCCCGTGATGTAGAAACCGCCGCGGGGAAGGTACTTTAGCATCGCGTTGCCAGCCTCACGGCCGTACGCACCCACGAAGATCTCCAGCGTCTGGTTGCACAGCTCGTCCGTCTTGGCGTTCTCGCCGATCACCTTGCCCTGCTGCGTGTTGGCCTTCAGGAACTCCTCGTGCACCTTCGGGTTCACCTTCTCGGGGAACTTCTTGGCCAGGAACTCGTAGATCGTGGCCAGACCGGGGCCGCTGATAATGCGCTCCACCGAGAAACGCTTGCCGCAGCCGAGCTTGCCCTTGATCTCGTTGTACAGCTCGATCTCGATCTCGTCCGCGGGCGCGAAGTCGGTGTGGCCACCCTCGCATGCGAAGCACGAGTACTGGCCGTCGTTGCCAGGGGTCAGGAAGCACTCGCCGAGGCCAGTACCGGCACCGATCGTGGCCATGGGGGCAGACTCGTCCTTGGGAGCGTCGTTGAGGATCATGTACTCGTGCGGGCGCAGCGTGAGCAGACCGTAGCCCATGCCGACAAAGTCGTTGATGAGACGGACCTTGTTGATGCCCAGCTCCTTCTCCAGACCGGGGCCGTCGATCTTCCAGCCGAACTCGACGTTCGTGAAGTCCACCGTGTTGTTAAGGATCGGGCCGGCGCAGGCCAGCACGCAGGCCTTGGGCACCTGGTTCACCAGCTTGGCCTCATTCATGAACAAGTGGCACACCTCGGCGAAGCTCGAGTACTCCTCGTTCAGGTACTTCTTGGAGAACATCATCTCACCAGGAGCGATGTCGCCCTTGGTGTGCTTAGACTCGTTGGGGATGTTCCATAGCGACAGACGCGTGTTGGTGCCGCCGCAGTCGCCGGACATGATGAGGTCGGTGGAAGCCATGGTGCTTGAAAGGAGGGTGGGGTGAAGTGGGGTGTTCCGTGACTTGAGCCCTCGAAGGTCGAATTGGAAATGAGGACTACTCAGCCAGTGCTCGCGAGCTCGGGCGACGAAATCAAGAGATTCATGGCGCGCTCACGGGTACGTCAGCTTTGGAGCGTGTAATTGAAGTAGCGCAACGGTCACGCATGACCTTTGGAGGCAACAACTTCAATATTGACATTTCGGCTGATTTCGAAAACCTTGCTTGATTGCGGAGCCAATTGCCTCGACAGAGAAGGCTTTGTCTGAAGGCTGTGCCGTCGTTGAGAATCTCAAGAGCAGATTTCGGTCTGCTCGGAGCCCCGGAGGGGCCTCCGCCATACCAAACGATATTGGGCCCGTCTGTCCATAGTGATACCTGTGGCTGCCGTGAAATGTAGTTTTTGCATTAAGGTTTTCAGTTTCTAAGTGTATAATTTCCTTTTATTTTGCAGTTAGAAATACAAAGTTTCATAATTGGAATTTGAAAATCATATTTGCTTTGCGGTTAGAAATTCAATAGATTAGGAAATTAGAAAATCATATTTGCTCGCGAAAGCAGTGTTGTCACGAGACGCGCTGTAGCTTGCAGTGTTCTTGTTGTCATCACGCGAATAGCTCGGGACCACGAATACTGTTGCTGTAAAATCTAGCATCATTAGTTGTAGAACGGTAACAATCATTCAAATTCAAGGGCTCGACATGCAACCAACGCTTCCTGCAGGGATCACTCGAGTACGGTGACTCGGGTTCACAAACAATCTACTCAGCACTACAGATTACTGTACAAGACTTCAACAACGCACTAGAGGGTTATTATCAAGAACGCAATCGAGCGTTACTACAACACACGCCCCCCTCAGAACGCTACACGCTAGCAAAGCTATCCAATAAACAACTCTGCATACGATCGACACTTACGGCATCTCTTTCAGCAGCTGGTACGCGTAGTAGTGAGCGCCGCGCTCACCAAGATCTTCGTTCAGGACTAGGTACACCGGGCAAGCCTTGATGGCAGGGCTCACGCGACCCTTGTCGAACATCGACTTCAGGAAAATGTCCTTCTTCGTGAAGTAGTCCAGGTTTTTCGGCGCAAGACCGCCCGTGATGTAGAAACCGCCGCGGGGAAGGTACTTCAGCATCGCGTTACCGGCCTCACGACCGTACGCGCCCACGAAGATCTCCAGCGTCTGGTTGCACAGCTCGTCCGTCTTGGCGTTCTCGCCAATCACCTTGCCCTGCTGCGTGTTGGCCTTCAGGAACTCCTCGTGCACCTTCGGGTTCACCTTCTCGGGGAACTTCTTGGCCAGGAACTCGTAGATCGTGGCCAGACCGGGGCCGCTGATAATGCGCTCCACCGAGAAACGCTGGCCGCAACCCAGGCTGGCCTTGATCTCGTTGTACAGCTCGATCTCGATCTCATCAGCGGGCGCGAAGTCGGTGTGGCCACCCTCGCACGCGAAGCACGAGTACTGGCCGTCGTTGCCAGGGGTTAGGAAGCACTCACCGAGACCGGTGCCAGCACCAATCGTGGCCATAGGGGCGGTCTCGTCCTTGGGGGCGTCATTCAGCACCATGTATTCGTGCGGGCGAAGCGTGAGCAGACCGTAGCCCATGCCAACGAAGTCGTTGATGAGACGGACCTTGTTGATGCCCAGCTCCTTCTCCAGACCGGGGCCGTCGATCTTCCAGCCGAACTCGACGTTCGTGAAGTCCACAGTGTTCTTGAGGATGGGACCAGCGCAAGCAAGCACACAAGCCTTGGGGACCTGGTTCACCAGCTTGGCCTCGTTCAGGAACAAGTGGCACACCTCGGCGAAGCTTCCGTACTCCTCGTTCAGGTACTTCTTGGAGAAGACCATCTCACCGGGGGCGATGTCGCCCTTGGTGTGCTTGCACTGGTTGGGGATGTTCCACAGCGACAGACGCGTGTTGGTGCCACCGCAGTCGCCGGACATGATGAGATCACTGGAAGCCATGGTGTCAGTGGAGATCGGGAGTACTTGGGTCGAAATGATTGCGGGTGTTCAGTAGCTTGTGCTGTTGAATGCCAATTTGGAAATGGGGAGTACGTTAGCCGTCCTTCAGTTTTTGCCTAGAGCTCTGGGGCTCAGTCTGACTGCAGAGGGGTACGTGGCGAAGTGTCCCGTCATCGTTTGGGCGTAAGATGCCGGGGAAGCTCAAGTTGTTGATGCCAGGCCATCAGTAGGCTCTCCGCGCGTGTGCATGCAGCGAGCGTCATTGGTCATGCTGGTGTTAAATGTGCTGCGGCATGGCTGATGGACAGGAAGTCAAGGTTGGGCCGCGCGTTGTGCAGATAGGTCTGTGACAGGGTGAGAAATTTCCACAATTCGGGTTGCTTCGCCCCAGAGAGTATTGACATTCGCATTGAAGACTTCTCCTACTTCTCTTACTTCTTCTAAACGATAAGAACTGCTTGAATGACTGGCAATGCCGTGGGGAGGATGAGTTAGATTTTTGGCATCGCGGCAAAATGTGAAAACGATGACAAAAAGTGAACGCGGAACTTCTGTATTTCTATTTCTCTTTTCCATGAAATTCTGCTTGGTTTTCCGAGGTATCTTTCGGTGCGCGTCGAGGTCAACAGTGTGGCCAAGTGGATTTCTGGCAGCTGCACGACCGAGGCGAGGTACCGTTCCGCATAGACGCGAGCAGCACGAGGCAACTTCAAGTACTGTACAGCACTTTCACGCTCACCCGTCCGAGGAAGACATGCCACTCAGCAGGAAGTTCGCAGGGCATGCGTCTGTATATCAACTACGAGCACAGCTAGCAGTTTAGCGGAAACTGCTAGCTGTGCTCGTAGTTGATATACAGCGGGTATTCGCATAAGAAAATATTATCAGAGGCATACATACTACTCGAAGGTCATCCCGTACAACAGCCGGAGGAACACTCGATCATTCTGCAGTTTGAGCAGCTCACATCGGGCATAGACTTGGATACGAAGTGATTGCGCCGTCGAGTTACTGGCTCAGTAGCTGGTACGCAAAGAAGTGGGCGCCACGCTCGCCGAGCTCCTCCGTGAGCACGAGGTAGACCGGGCAAGCCTTGATGGCAGGGCTCACGCGACCCTTGTCGAACATCGACTTCAGGAAAATGTCCTTCTTCGTGAAGTAGTCCAGGTTCTTCGGCGCAAGACCGCCCGTGATGTAGAAGCCGCCGCGGGGAAGGTACTTCAGCATCGCGTTGCCAGCCTCACGGCCGTACGCGCCCACGAAGATCTCCAGCGTCTGGTTGCACAGCTCGTCCGTCGGTGCATTCTCGCCAATCACCTTGCCCTGCTGGGTGTTGGCCTCCAGGAACTCCTCGTGCACCTTCGGGTTCACCTTCTCGGGGAACTTCTTGGCCAGGAACTCGTAGATCGTGGCCAGACCGGGGCCGCTGATAATGCGCTCCACCGAGAAACGCTTGGTGCAGCCGATCTTGGCCTTGATCTCGTTGTACAGCTCGATCTCGATCTCATCAGCGGGCGCGAAGTCGGTGTGGCCACCCTCGCACGGGAAGCACGAGTACTGGCCGTCGTTACCAGGGGTCAAGAAGCACTCACCCAGACCGGTACCAGCACCGATGGTGGCCATGGGGGCGGTCTCATCCTTGGGAGCGTCGTTGAGTACAATGTACTCGTGTGGGCGAAGGGTCAACAGGCCGTAGCCCATAGCGGCGAAGTCGTTGATGAGGCGGACTTTGTTGATGCCGAGCTCTTTCTCGAGGCTAGCGCCATCGATCTTCCAGCCAGCCTCCACATTGGTGAAGTCCACGGTGTTGTTGAGGATGGGGCCGGCGCAGGCGAGAACACACGCAGCCGGCACCTCATTCACGAGCTTGGCTTCGTTCAGAAACAGGTGGCACACCTCGTTGAAGCTCCCGTACTGCTCGTTTAGGTACTTCTTGGCAAACAGCATCTCACCGGGGGCGATGTCACCCTTGGTGTACTTGGAGTTGTGGGGGATGTTCCACAATGCCAGACGCGTATTGGTGCCGCCGCAGTCGCCCGACATGACCAGGTCGTGTCCGGCCGCCGGAGCAGCGGGGGCGGCGGCGCGGTTGGCGACCACGTTAGTCGCCGAGTCATCGGAGCAGCACAGCCACCTGAAAACCGAGGAAGAAGTTAGAATGAAAGTCCACTTTCAAGATGCTACGACGAAGTTAATTCGCGTACGGAGCCATCTTGCTGAATTGAAAGCGTTGCTGCTAGAGAAGAAGGTCGCTTGAGCTCTCGAACGTCGATTCGGGAATGAGAGCTCGAATTTCTCTGCAGTGCAGTAGCAGCGCGCTTCAAGTGCGCTCCCTACCAATCGGACCACACGGCAGTATCGCGAACTGAATTTCGAATGCTTCAACTTGTGCTTGACTACCAGTTTTAGAAACGTTGAACTCGCAGCCGCTGCACAGCTGTGGTCGAGCAAGCAAATCTCTGAGGTCGCTATGTTTCATGAAGACGAGCCCTCGCTTTGGAGCTTCTACAACAACGGCAATGCGTTTTGCCGCAAGCACCATCCAAAAAAGGTGAATTGACGAGTGTGCTTTTGTGGTAGCTTGCTTGCACGCTGCAACACGAAGCTGCCTTCAACTGCGCGCATGAGGCTGTCTTCGACTACGCACATGCGTTAATCATGGCTTCACGAAGGTAGAGCAGTGCGAACATTCATGTTCCAGCAACGCTTCGATCCAACGAATTGCATCGGTGCAGACAATCAAGTTCACATTTCCACGGCGATGTGAGTGGCTTGGGCCTGCCGAGTGGGCGATGTTGAACCGCCAGCTCGATTGAGCGGGATCAGCATGCCGTGCTGGACGCGACGTGGCGGCACTTGCGCCGACATACACTTCGCGATCTGGACTGCAACCGTTTCTATCGTTTCTAACAATGATTTTGGATCCCATTAGAAAAGAAAAGATACGGTCGCGCCCTTACTTCAGTTTCTGCTTGGCACAGCTTGTTTGGCACTCTCACTTCTGTTGCCCCTCGCCATGACGGAGGACTAGCAATAGTCGCTACTTCAGCCTCGTATCGAGCGAATAACAAGATTCAAAACGACATGGGAGCGCAAGAGTTCGCTGCAGAAAGTGATAGACTGACAGCTGTCCTACAAACTCAAGTTGCAGTCGGGAAATGAATCTGCTCGGCGTGCGTGGCTTTGCAAATCGTTTAGAAACACGTGTTCATTTATTAATAGTGAGACTCTCACCGCATCCATTTAGAAACCCAACTGGATTTTGCAAAGATTGCGCCACAAACTAAATCTGAATGTTTGAAAAGCTACATGTATGAATTCAAGACCGCGGCAACGAAGACGAACAAGGTCCACAGAGGGTTTATTATCAAGAACACATTTGGACGCTACTTCTACTGCCGCCAACGGCGACACACTACAAGCGCATCATACCAGTACTAACGACGCCAATCGCCATTCGCGTGACAAACTTACTGCATCTCCTTCAGCAGCTGGTACGCGTAGTAGTGGGCACCACGCTCGCCAAGATCCTCGTTCAGGACCAGGTACACCGGGCAAGCCTTGATGGCAGGGCTCACGCGACCCTTGTCGAACATCGACTTCAGGAAAATGTCCTTCTTCGTGAAGTAGTCCAGGTTCTTCGGCGCAAGACCGCCCGTGATGTAGAAACCGCCGCGGGGAAGGTACTTCAGCATCGCGTTACCGGCCTCACGACCGTACGCGCCCACGAAGATCTCCAGCGTCTGGTTGCACAGCTCGTCCGTCTTGGCGTTCTCGCCGATCACCTTGCCCTGCTGCGTGTTGGCCTTCAGGAACTCCTCGTGCACCTTCGGGTTCACCTTCTCAGGGAACTTCTTGGCCAGGAACTCGTAGATCGTGGCCAGACCGGGGCCGCTGATAATGCGCTCCACCGAGAAACGCTGGCCGCAACCCAGACTGGCCTTGATCTCGTTGTACAGCTCGATCTCGATCTCATCAGCGGGAGCGAAGTCGGTGTGGCCACCCTCACATGCGAAGCACGAGTACTGGCCGTCGTTACCAGGGGTCAGGAAGCACTCACCGAGGCCAGTACCGGCACCGATCGTGGCCATGGGGGCGGTCTCGTCCTTGGGAGCGTCGTTGAGGATCATGTACTCGTGCGGGCGAAGCGTGAGCAGACCGTAACCCATGCCAACGAAGTCGTTGATGAGACGGACCTTGTTGATGCCCAGCTCCTTCTCCAGACCGGGGCCGTCGATCTTCCAGCCGAACTCGACGTTCGTGAAGTCCACCGTGTTGTTAAGGATCGGGCCGGCGCAGGCCAGCACGCAGGCCTTGGGCACCTGGTTCACCAGCTTGGCCTCGTTCATGAAGAGGTGGCACACCTCGGCGAAGCTCGCGTACTCCTCGTTCAGGTACTTCTTGGAGAAGACCATCTCACCGGGAGCGATGTCGCCCTTGGTGTGCTTGGACTCGTTGGGGATGTTCCACAGCGACAGACGCGTGTTGGTGCCGCCGCAGTCGCCGGACATGATGAGGTCGGTGGAAGCCATGGTGCTTGAAAGGAGAGTGGGGTGAAGTGTTCGCTTGAGCCCTTGAACGTTGATTCGGAAATGAGGACATGGGCGATCTTTCAAATCGCGGCAGACCCCCTTCAGGCGGTTGCCGATGCCGACTGACGCGGGGGTACGTGGCTGATAGCTCGTCGTCTTTGAACCGGCGGCGGTTGTTTTCTGAAGCTCAAGTTGGCGCGGTTGCCATCTGCGATACCGCGTGAGCTCTCCGCACACTTCGAGTCGAGGCAAGGCAGCCGTCGTCAGAGTGTTTTAACGCGCAGGGATCTGAAAGTCTCTGCGAGACGCCGACATTTTGGACATTTGCACTGCCGCTTACGCCGACGGCAGGTCTGCGTGCTGATTACGCACCTCAACTTCAGTTTTCGCGTTTTATGCTGGGCGAGACCAGCGCAAATGGCTCAGCGATGGCAGTAACAATATTTAACTATTTTTAATGAAAAATAGAAATGTATAAACATATATTTATACATCTTTATCTCTCTGTTTTGTATGATCAAATTGGTTCAATTACAAGGCTTGCCTTGTATTCAGCAGGAACCAGTACTCCCAAGAGCAGTCACCAAGCTCCCCAGTGGTGTTGAAAAATCGCTTGGTCGGCGAGGCACCAGTTTATTTGTAGGTCCGTATGTGTCCGGAGTGACAACTTCGAGTCGAAGTTCGACGTGCCGGGCATAATAGAGAATTCGAGGAGGATAAACTTTGACCGGACTTCAAGGGCAGACCACTAATAGGGTTGGCTCTGTACACCTCTGCAATCTGATTTGACGGGGTTCTCGATAAAATATGTTTATGGGCGTAAAAACTAAATAGTATATATATTTATTTTTATCTGACCTCAAATCGACAAAAAATTATGCCATCCCTGAGCCATTATGCGCGGTGGCTAGGCCCTGCTTTGCCTTGCCGCGCCAATTCCTATTCCAGGCCGCAGTACAGTATGAGACATCGGCGGCGAGAGCTCGGCGACGATCGCCATATTGCAACTGGTCTCTCGTTGACGCCGGCCCAAAAGACTCTCTACAGGCAGAAAAATGCTGCGGCCAAGTTGCAGCACCGTATGGTATCCGCTGACAACAGTTGGCGGCAATCTGCTTCGAGTACAGTCATCTTCAAGGCGGACCGCGGCCGACGGCTCCTTCAACGGAGGAATCAACTTCTCCGTGTCGGGTTGGCCACCGATGGATTGCAGCGACTGGTGTACGGCCAAGTGTGGCCCATACACGGCCCGATCCGCATAGACACGAGTACAGTGTAGTCAAACATGCATACTCACTCGAAGGTCTATGCACGAGTTGCAGTTGAGCGAGCGTGCTGATTTCTCGTCGACGGACGTCAGTCGCCACGTGGCCAGCTCCGCCTCGCGCTGCCACAGGCAGAGTTGTAAAATACCTGGTTAAATACAAAATTGCGTTTCTCACAGTTAATGCAGATTGATAGCTGTTAAATACCGTTAAATATCCGGACAAATGAACTCAGATGGTGCATTCAATAGAATCGTACTTTCGCGAATTCACAATGCTGCACAATGATAAAGATACAGGCCGCCCACCTCTGTTGCGGTAGTAAAGTTCTCGTGCGGACCGCTCAAAGGACTGCTATTCAAGGTCACGTACCATATTGACTAGCAGGATTCACTGTTTACTTAAATTTCTGCTACAATTCCTGCTGTGGTCTCATCATGGTTTTTCAAGAAGCTCAAAATTACAGAAGTGTACTATCCGTCGGAAATACTTAACGCGTATTTAACGTTTTTAGGTTTAAATAAATATAAAAATTATTCTACAACTCTAGCCCTGGCAGGCTGAATCGCCGCCGAGTCGCTCCGAGGGCTTTTCGGTCGCCGAGGGCAAGTGCCCCTCTCAATTCAATCCATCGGTCTGGATTCCGACCACGGGCGTGGGCCACTTCAGTGGAAGCTGCCCCTCGGCACCAAGCAGAAAAGATTGTAGCACCAGTGAATCGGTCGCAGCAGTGGTTGAAGCTGCATGGATCGCGTGCTTTCCAGCGCACGCTTTGCTTGTCTGCCGGGTCGATCGAAGCAGGTCATGTTCGTTCTTGGCAACTGAATAGTTAATTGAGTTTCTGATTTGAGCCACCGGCGAGTCGCCGGCGACGCACATCAAGCGTCAGCGATCACACTCGGTTGAGCTCTTGTGCAACCTCCCGAAGATGTGGCCATAGATCTACCCGTCACTAACCTCGCCAACTTGTACCGATTAACAAAATTTGCATGCAGCTTTTAAGCTGCATGCACATTTTGTTAAGCCTTAAAAGGCATTAGGTGGCATTTGAAGGGATCACTGTAGCCGTATGCCTGGAAGATAGAAATTTCCTTGCGTCAAAGTTAGTGCTGCGAGACGACCAAACACCGGCTGTAGATACAAGGAACGCACTTCGATCTTCTAGGCAAGTGCAGCTTGTTGTAAACAAATCTCTTCCTTGCCAAGCGATCAACATTTAAATGTTTCATGTACGGCAAAATTTAGCTCGTTGAGCAAATTTTGGATGCTTTGAGCCCATACTGCTGATAAATAAAGCGACAAGACCAGAGCAGTCTCTCTTCTTGCACCTCATGCCACTGTCCTGGAAACATCGTCTACAAGCACATCGACTTCGTCAGATGGGGCTTGAGCAATGGTTACCAACAAAGCAAGTTTCTCGCCGCTCGGAGATAGCTGCCGAGAACGTGACTAGCAAACAGCAACATTGTCTTCAGCCGGCAATTCTAAGTCAGCGATGCGCTTCACTCACGTAGGGAGTCAAGCATGTACGCCAGGGGTGGCTTCGCGGCAAGCCTCGGAGCTGACGTCCGAATACGTTATTGCGTTCTTTGTGCTCTAAAAAATAGATTTTTCGACAGCGCAGACAAGCGAAGGGGTATTGGCATTATCAAATTGGAGGTTTAGAGCCGTCATGCCCGTAAAATACATCCCGCATCCACCGAGTGCGAGCTTGCAAGCGACACCTTTGACGCGACGCTGGTTTTCCACGAGTCGGATTGCTAGTTGAGAAATCAAAACGGCAAACGTTAGCTCAACATGAGCACAAGCAGTTGGCTGGGCAAAAAGTCAATTTACTGCATGAGAACAGCACTTGACCATGAATAATCAACCCCAGCATGGAGATCCATGCTACGAGAATGAAAGAGTCAAACGAAATTGTCCCATTAGAGTTTGTCTGGCCGCTACACCTCGTCGAACTCACTAACGGACGACATGAGCTCCTTGTCCGCGACCGATTCTTTCGGAGCCCCCTCCTCTTTCGGTGCAACCGATTCTCCAGCTGCACTTTCCTTCCGTCCGTTTTCGCTTGCCCGGACACTGTTTTCAGTCATCTTCGCCTGGCCGACGACAATCTTTCGAGCGCCCCCTGCAGCTGGGTCTCGCTTGCTGACCTTGCTGAGATTCGACGTCATCGAAGCAATGTTCCGCACACTGGAAGCCACGCTCCATGTCATAACCCAGTAGCAGAAGAGCAGCGAGCCGTGAGAAGCAATGATCGAAGCCTGGGACCCTTTCATGACCACTCCTCCGCCCTCCAGTGCACCTCCGTTATATGTGTAGCTGGCAGCTCCCATGCCCGAGTAGTGCGTCCCGCAAACAGCGATGCCCATGATGAGCGCACTACCCAGTCGGAGCAGCTCACTGTCCTGGAAAAACGTCAACTACAAGCACATTGGCTTCGTTAGAAGGGCGTTTCGAGCCATGAATAAAAAAACAAGTTTTTTACCGCTCGGAAGAGGATCCAGAAGGCTGCCGTGGCCGTGAAGAACGCGATGAGGACAGAGACCACCACGACACCAGCGGTCAACGTCATATCGGCGCGCGTTCGCTGGGCCATCATACCCAGATAGTGCATGACGAGGACGCCGAGAGCGGCGAATAGCCCTCCACCGGCAATTCTGGGTAAACGCGAGAACAAGGCGATGATCCTGATGCGCTTGGCCACCTTTTGTCTGTTGACGACGTCTGACATGGCGGAGGATGCGAGGTCTTTCACCTGTAGGTATAAGAAAGGCAACAAACTTACTTTAGTGGGAAGCCACGACAGACCGCTGGAACTGACCCGTACCAGGATGTTCTTGCGCTTTTCCTGCTCCAACTCGAGGAAGAAGGGGTCGGCAGATGCGATCCACAGGCCAACAAAGACTCCCCCAACAGCACAGATGAAGGAAAGGATGGTCAAACCCGCCTCGAAGTCGACGGGCAGTACGGAGCCATCTTCTCGCGTCAGCACAAGAGCGTTCATCCCCGTGAAGTGCATGCACCAAATCCCGCAGCCCCCCAGCGCAACGGACGAGAGCAGCATCAGAATGAGTTTGTCTCTGGTCTCAATCGCACTGCGCCATTTCTCCATCAATTGAATTGCTGCGGGTGAACAAGAACGAACGTGAGTCGAGCTTGTAAGTGGGAGAGCTTGAAGACTGTTTCGTTCGTACTGCAGAAACTCCCCGTGATGGCGATCAGGTACGAGAGGAAGATCTTGGACACCATCCAGTGCTGCGAGATCTCTTCGAAGTCGCTCGACATTGTCTTGCTGCTTTCCACTCGACTGCGCTCCTAGTGTTTCCCAAGAAAGTCGAGGAATACCAATGCGGGAAGAGAACTTATTGTTTTACCAGGACTACAGCCATATTTAGGTTTGGGCTATTCACAAATCGACCAAGAAAGAAGAGTTTCCAGCATCAAAATGAAATGAATTTGTATTTACTGACGTATGGAGAGCGTCAGTCTGCCGCGTGAACCTTCTGGCTGCTGTGCTTTCTAGAGCTCTGGTGCGACTTGTCTCGTCGAGACAAGCCCTCCTGCATGGTCCTTGTTGTAGTTGACATCTCCATAATGCGCACACTGCGTACGACACTGAAGCTGGCTAACCAGTAGCACGCTAGCAGAGCGCCGTGCGAGGCCACGTTGGCAGCCTCGGAGCGATCTAGAATGAAGCGTGTCGTGTCTGAAAAGTTCTCGGCACTCGGCTCGTACGACGCAGCGCCCATGCCACAATAATGCGTGGCACACACCGCAATGCCCATGATCAACGCACTTCCGAGCCGTAGGAGCTCGCTATCGGGCATAAACGTCAACTGCACAAGTCGGTTAGTACAAGCCCGAGAGCGGTGAAGCATCATGCATCAAGGAAGACTCACCGCTCGGAAGAGGATCCAGAAAGCCGCATTAGCAGTGAAGAAAGCGATGAAGATCGAAAGCACCACAATGCCTGGGTTGAGGGCCATGGTGGCGTTCGTGCGTTGTGCCATCATTCCCAAGTAGTGCATGCCGAGAACACCTAGCGCTGCAAAAGCCCCTCCCAGCATAATGAGCCAGAGCCGCGAAAAGAGAGCGATAATCTGTCACACAACAGTGCGCTCGCTCGTAAGTGCTTCGCTGTTCAAGTAGAAAAAAAAAATTGTCGTGCTTACTTTGATGCGTCGAGTGACAGCACTTCTGTTCACCACTGTGGACATTTTGACGTTCTTGAGGTTTGCAGCCTGGGAAAAGCAAAAACAATGATAAGCCCCAATCATGAGAAACATCCCCACTCAAAATGCCATTGCCTTACGAGCATTTCCTTGCGTCTGGCAGCTTCCATTTCAAGGAAGTACGGGTCGGACGACGCGATCTTCAGCCCGATGAGCACACCCAGCACGGCGAAGATGAAGGACACGATCGTTAATCCCAGCTCGAAGTCCATCTCGACAGCAGTGCCGTCGTCGAACTCCAGCTCCAGCGCCGTCATGCCCGTGAAGTGCGTGCACCAGATCCCGCAGCCACCCAGCGCGAACGAAGAGAGCATCAACATCACGCGCTTGTGCATGACGGTGTCGACTCGTCGCCAGTTTTCCATCAGCTGGATCGCTGCAGTAGCAACATCATACACTGATGAGAATCAAAGCATACAACCGATGCATCTACAACTACAAAACTCACTGCAGTAGCTGCCCGTAGTCGAGATCAGGTACGAGAGCAGGATCACGGACCAGGACCAGTACTGGTGGATGACAACAGCGTTGTCGCTCACCATTGGAGCAACACTCCAACACTCGTCTTGCTTGTTGATTCTCCGTCTGTGCTGCCGGTGCAGCGTGGCCAGTTGTGGCTCAAGCCGAGCACCAAGAATAACAATTTGCTAATTTAACAGTGTCAGTGCAACATTGAAGTTACCTCAATGTGGTCCACACATATTATGTGCCATGACAAACACACACGCTGTCTGGGTGTCCCATACCGAATCGTACTTAGCCGCACACCCACTTCCACACTCTTCTCGAAGCGCCATACAGAGCGCCAGTTATTTCATCACCACTTAGTGATCGCGTGGAAGAAACGTTAAGCTGAGGACCCCGGGCCGAAGCGCAGAGAATCAAATCAACCCGGAGCTGTTCCCTCCCACAGCCTCACACACAGATCAGCTATGGCCGCAAGACTCCCCGACGACCTCGTGCTCGACTACGACATGCTGCAGCTAGTGGATGGCGACGAGGGAGCGGGCAGCAGCTTCCTGGACGCGCCGGCGTCCCCCACGGCCGCCTCGCACGTGGAAGAGCTGCTAGCCAACTGTTCCGTGGGCGTGACCATCGCCACGTCCGACGCGTCAGCTGCTTCAGCGTCCTGCGCGTCGTCGGCCTGCGCGGCGGGCGGCGCGAGCTGCTCGAGCGCCACGGCCGTCAAGAGCCCCGAAGAGACCATCATTCAGGACGACGCCTTTGCCGACTTCTTATTGGACGGCGAGCAATTTCTCCGAGATATGGAGAAAGTGGTAAATTTAGACTTCGCCTCGCCTCAGAAGAATCAGACCGCACTGGAGCAGTGTGAAGGCGGGGCCATCGACCTGAACGCCTTCAATGAGCTGGACATGATGTCGTCGCCCTGTCCGAGCAGCACGTGCCCCAGTACCATGGACGGAAGTCCGTGCAAGACGGACGTGGACGAGTTTGAAGTCGAATGCCTGGAGCTGGCGGAAGACATGAGGAAGCAAGAGGAGGCCAGAAAGCTCCATCAGGCCTTGATGGGCCACGTGCTGCCGCCCATGTCCCCGCCTAGGCTACCGCACACGAGCTCCACGCTGTCCACGACTTCCGTAGTGTCGGATGTGTCGTCACTGGGCCACACGGACGGCAGTGTGACGGCCTCGCCGCTCCCGGCCATGCCAGAGAACGAGGTGAAGCACGTGGAGGTTCATGAAGAGGACGAGGAGATGGAGGAGCGAGCCATGGAAGACGAGATGGAGCTGCTGGAGAAGGAGGCCAAGTACCTCGATGCGCAGAGGGATTACCTGCACTCCCGGGCCAGATCCAGCCGACCCCAACGGCAGAGCGTTAAGCAGCGCCGACCACGGGATACCGAGCAGCCGAAGGTGCTGGCCAAGAGCCAGGAGGACAACCAGCTCCTGAACGACCTCGTGAACCAGCAGAAGGTCTACCAGGACAACTTTAAGGCCATGTTGGCATTCGCTCCAGTGAACGACGTGGTAAGTTGGCGGTGGGGAAACTGAATCGTGTTAGTTTTGAACTTGGCGCTGACTTTGTATGCTCTTGTCTTCATTCCAACAGCGTATGGCGTTGATGACCCCCATGGAGTCGTACATTCGTCTCGGCAAGGACTTCAACGAGCGGAGGAAAACCATTCTGTCTCTGCGCGAGGAGAAGCTCGACATGACGTACAAGTTCATTGAGCAGAAGTCTGCGGGCCTGGACTACAACCAGCCATACCAGTACTCCGACATGTTCGAGAAGTTCGGCAAGCACTACTGCGTCAACTTCGCCATCTCCAAGTACGACGGAGTGAGCGTTTTCCAGGTTGGACGTGCGATCTACGAACAGATCGCAGGGAAGGATGAAGCACTGAACAACGCCATGGGGAACACGACGATCCGCGAGGTAAGCCGCAATCGCCCGGGCGGTTTGAGTTGGGCTTGCCTTTCTAATTGTTCCCGTTCGTTTTGCTTCCTGCATGCAGTCGTTCGATACGATCAAGTGTAACTTCATGCACCATCGCATTGTGTCCAGCATGGCGTGGGAGGGCGAAGAGGCAGACAAGATGCCGGACATGGAGTCGAACGCCATCTTCTACTGCCGGTTCGGCGACAACTCGGCCGTACTAGCAACAGATTACATCGACCAGGACGACCTGCACCCGTACGACACATCGAACCGCATCCGCAAGGACGTTTCGAGTGGCGTGGTGCTGTCCGGCCACACGGACGCCAATGGCAAGAAGTTCGTTGTGATGAAGCGCTACTTGATGGCCAAGTACCACATGTACCCTCACAAGGTCTCGCAGGAGCAGCAGGACCGCTTCTTCGCCAGCATGCCCAAGTGCAACGACACCATGAAGACGCTCATCGTCGACCGCCTGCAGCGCAATGACACTGGCTGTCCATGCGCGGGCGAGGATTGAGCGGCTGCGAGGGCCAGTCGTCACCAAGTCAGCAGCAGGCGCGCCGAAGGCCTGCGGCGAGGACGATCGTAGTGCTTCTCGCCAACTTCTTTCATATTTTCTTACGTGGTTCGTTTGGGCCCCGTCGAAGTCGAGGCAGTCAGAAGGACGAGCAGGACGCAGCGTCATGGAGCGAGTGACTACCGGTAATTGTGTAGCAGCAGCTGTGAAAGCGCTCCGCTTTCTCCATGGCCTGAGATTGTTTTGTGCCTGCGCTCCCCAGCGCTGGCAGCTCGGCTTAACCGTCAATACGTTCATGCTCTCCAAACCTCGTTCCTTGTTTTGCTGTCCGAACTGAACTTATAACTTGAAATTTGCGACAAATATCAGGTTACCATAATCTAGTGTTATTTTTCTGTTCAAAAAGTAACCTGCTTTGGACGGACTGACGATGGGCGTGGAGCTTCCTGCCGACTTGGTGCGCGACTACGACATGCTGCAGCTGCTGGAAGAGGACGACAGCGCCGCTAGCAGCCCCGCAGTCTTGCCTGTCTCCCCCGTGTCGTCCCTGGAGAAGGAGCTGCTGGCACACTGCCCGTTGGACGACGACACGAGCTCTTCTTCCTCGTCTTGTCCTACTTCTAAATCGGAGGATTTAGCCGGCTTTTTGCTGCAGGACGAGCTGTTTCTAGCGACGATGGAACACGCAATCCAACTGGAGCCATTGCCCGACCTGGACATGATGCTGCCCTTGAGTCCCGCCGCCAATTCGTGGCTCGACGCCATCCAGGACTCGCCGTGTAGAACGGACGATGAGATTGAGAGCCCCATGCTGCAGCAAGGGCAGAACATGATAGTCATGTCGCCATTGAAGCTTTTGCACAGTGATTCATCATCATCGGACTCCTCGCTGGGCCATACAAATGAAAGTGTAGCGGGCTCGCCACGCCCGCAAGTGGACGAGATGGAGCTGCTGAAGAGGGAGAAGAAGTACCTGACGGCTCAGAAGGAGTTCCTGGAGTATAAGGACGAGACCAGTCGACCAAGACGCAAGAGCGTCAAGGCCAGGAAAAGAGCCCGCGATATCGCGGGTGAACTCAAGTTGTTGCTGAAGAGCCAGGAAGACAATCAGCTCCTGAACGGGCTGGCCATGCAGCAGAAAATGTTCGCCGATAACTTCAAGGCCATGCTAGCGTTTGCGCCCGTGAACGACGTGGTACGTCGATCGGACGTTGTATTGCTTGGAGGAGGTAATGGCTCACTTGCAAATGTTTTTATTTTGAGCAGCGTATGTCACTGATGACGCCCTTGGAGTCGTATATTCGTCTTGGAACGGACCTGGAAGAGCGGAGGAAGACTATTCTGTCGCTGCGCAAAGAGAAGCTGGACATGACGTACAAGTTCATTGAGCAGAAGGCGCAGGGAATGGACTGCAACAAGCCCCACGAGTTCTCGGACATGTTCGACAAGTTTGGCAAGCACTACTGCGTCAACTTCACTATTTCCAGATACGACGGAGTGAGCATCTATCAAGTTGCGCGGGGCATCTACAACCAGCTTGCGGAAAAAGATGAAGCGCTAAACCACGCGATTGGAATCACCCCACATCGAGAGGTATGCTATTTCCCTCCATACTCATCTCTGTTTCTACTTAGAAGTCAATTCTAACATCCTGTTTTTTGCTGCCTTTGTACTCGAATGCACAGTCGATTGGCACGCTCAAGTGTAACTTCATGCATCAGCGCGTTGTCTCGAGGCCGGATCGGAGCGGAAAGAAGTCGGAACAGATGCCGGACATGGAGTCAAATGGCGTCTTCTATTGTCGCTTCGGCGACAGCTCAGCAGTGCTTGCCACGGACTATGTCGACCGCGACGAGTTGCACCCTTACGATGAGATGAACTGCATCCGGAAGGATATCTCGAGCGGCGTGGTGCTCAGTGCCCACGAGGATACCGACGGCAAGAAATACGTGGTGGTGAAACGATTCTCGATGGCGAAGCTTCACATGTTCCCGCACAAGGTCCCCCAGAGGCAGCAATATCGCTTTTTCCTCAACATGTTCCGTTCCTACAACGACATGAAGCGGCTGGTCGTAGGTCGCGCACTTCAGAACAACAGTGCAGGCTGCAGCTGCACAGGAGACACGACGGGCTGTTGCTGCGCGAGTGATGAAGCGAGCATTCCGTGCCGAGGCCATCACGGCAAGTAAAAAACCTCAGAAGTTGATATGTCAGGTTTGCAATCATGGGTCTGTTTGATCGTTATTTACGAGAGTTTGGTTGATGAATATACCATTTGAAAGCTGTAACAGATTGAATAACCCACGAAAAGGTCAATTTGGGTGAACTGTATGGGTGATTGGGATGTGCCGTTCAGAAACTTATAAAATAAATGACCGAGAGGCAAGAGCGTCGCCGTGGCGGTCCCAAGCGCCGCCGTCCTTCGTACCTGGTGCGGCAGGACGAAGTGAACCGGCTCAAGACGCAGATGCAGGCGCTGCAGAAGCGACTGACTCGGTTGCAGGCTCGACCGCGAAGCGCTAAGGCCCAGATCCTGGACGGAGCGCGTGCCAACGATTCCCTGCGAGAATTAATACATGGTCAGCAACTGGCGGTGGCAGGCGCTCGCTCGCTGCTAGCTGGCATGCAGGTAAGGAGTACTAGATTCATACTTGTCTTATTGTGCTGCATCAGTGAATCTCGTTTTTTTCAAGTGCTGAGGTGGGTTTTATGACCCTTGTGTGGGTGAATTGGCCGTGTAGGAAAGACAAACCGGCAGTCCATTGTGCAGACACATTCACCTGCCGAGGGAGTGGTGGGAGCGGCGGGAAGTGCTGCTGGGGCTTAAGAACGACCTGATCACACGCGGCTGCCAGTACGTGGTAGCCCGTAGTCAGCATCTGGACCTGCTCAAGCCCCAGCTCATGGACCACCGCTACGAGGACGCACATGGCAACTTCTGCTGTGAACGGTTCGAGTTCTTCCACTTTACGGGCGTGCAGTCCATCCGGCAGGTGTTCGACGCCATCAAGTACTTCATGCTCAACATGGAGATCACCATCTCGGAGGCGCTGGGGCACACGACGGTGAGGGAGGACTATGACACGGTGGACGACGGCGCCACCATTTGGAACTACCGGCTGATGTCCACGGACAGCCATGATATCACCTCTGAGGTGAATAAAGTGGTGCTCACCGAGTGCTTCGACGAGTCGGTGGAGATGGGAGGCAGGCCGTGTGCTGTAGTCGTCACGGACAGCGTGGACGTGGACGACCAGTACCCGTACGACCCTCAGACTAGGGTGCGTAGAGACATCAGCTCGACGACGGTGCTGACGGAAATGCGGCGCAAGAAGCACCAGCGGTCGATGTCGACGAACAGTGAGAATTCAGCTGAGGATAGTGGGAGTCCAGGTGATTTACAGACTGACGCCAACGAGGAGGAAGAGGAGCTCGTAGTTGTCATGCAGCGCGCAGCTTTCATGAAGATGCACAAGCCGGAGTTCGATATCTCGAAAAGTGCCATGAGGTCGTTAAAGGAGGGTATCGCGAGCTGGGGGGAGGTGGAAGTACAGTCGATTCGAAGAGCTGTGAACGCGTGATGTACCTGGTGGCGTGAGAAGATGCCTGCTAGCAGATACCGGTATCTACCACTATTTTGAATTAAAATTCGAAGGGCCCTTTACGACAGCAAAGTTAGTCAAAAGTTACACGTTGAAAAACGATCAAAGAGAGTTTTGCACCAGTTACTTCCGTCGTAATCGTCACCATCATTCTGCAGCCGGAGCGCGTGCCCCACAGTGCCACCTGTGAAGATGCCGACCAAGAAGCGCAAGCCGACGAACCAGGTGCGGCGGGAGGAGGCCGAGGCGCTCAGGAAGCAGCTTCGAGTGCTGGAAGACCAGGTCCAGGCGCTGCGAGCCCGAGCTCAAGAGGCGGCGATGACCCCGCAGGACCATTTACGCCTGCTGGGGCGGTCTCGTGGGAACCAAAAGCTGCTACAGGGGCTACTTCAGGACCAACAATTGATATTTGCCGGCGCGCAGTCGGAACTCATGTCATTCGAGGTTGGTAAAACAAAAACTAGTTTACATCTAACTTTTTTTAATGCTAACTGAGAATTGTATGAATTGCAGGAGAACCAAGCTATGAATCCGTTGTACTCGTACATCCACCTGCCAAAGTGCTGGGAGAAGCGGAGGCGAATTCTTGTGGGTCTGAAGGAAGAAAAACTCAATACAGCCGTACAGTACGTCCTGGCACGCTCGCAGCATCTGGATCTGCTGACCAGACACAGCTCGGAGCACCGCTTTGAGGATGCCGACGGCTGGTTTTGCTGCAATCGGTTCGAAGTGAACCACGTCGTGGGCGTCAAGTCGCTCAAGGAGGTCTATACGGCAGCCAAGTTCTTCGTCGAAAACGTGGAGATCAGCACGACGGAAGCTCTGGGGCACATTACGGTGCGCGAGGACTACGACACAGTTGGAGACGAGTCTATCGGCAGCTTTCGCCTGATCTCCGCTCGTCCGAGTGGCATCGTTACCGAGTCCAACAAGGTTCTGTACGATAAGTTCTACGAGCACCACGAGCTGCTACGTGGCCTCCCGTGCGCCGTAATGGTCACGGACAGCGTCGATGAAGACGAGTTACACCCGTACGACCCCAAGTCAAGAGTTCGACTGGATGTGAGCGCGACGCTTGTGATAACTGAAGCGAGGCGAAAGAGGTCTCGCAATGAAGACGACGACGAATTGGTGGCAATTATCCAAAGTGCAGTCTTCATGAAAGTCCTCAGCCCGGAGATCGACGCTCCCGCCCACGTACTCAGCGCGATCACGGAAGGCACAGTGGGTTGGGTACGGTTGATGCTTCGAGCGATCCGCGAGTTCATTGACACGCTGTAGTAGGGTAAATGGCGAGTCTTCAAACAACCAATATATATTTTATTTATTATTTCACACGAGCATCCATTATTTCGTGAATTGTGTGCAACATGACGTTGGGCCACTGAGCGATCCGATCGCACATGTTGAGTAGCACCTCTTCTCCCACGACGAAGCTTGGACGGTACAGCTTCATGAATGCAGCGCGTCGCATGACCACAACAACGTCTTCGTCGTCGCCATCAACGTCGCTTAGGTCACGACTGCTTGGGCTGGTGGCACCTCGGTTAAACTCTTGCGTCAGAACGATAGCGGCGGTGACATCGCGCCGGACATGACTGAGCGACTCGTACGGGTGCAAGTCATCCTCGTCAATGCTGTCCGTCGCCACGACAGCGCACGCTGAGCCTTCAAACTCGTTATCGTCTCCAAAACACTGGGCGAACAAAGCTGTGTTCACCTCGGAAGTGTCGCCGTCATGGTTCGACACGAACCGGTGGTTGGAAATGTACCCGCCGTCGTTCAGACTGTCGTAGTCTTCTCGAACGGTAATGTCCCCCAGCGTTTCCGAGACGCTGATCTCCATGTTGAATATGAAGAACGTGAGCGCTTCGTACACTTCGGTAAGCGACTGGCCCCCGCGGAAGTGGATGACGTCGAAGCGATGGCCGATGAAGTTCCCGTCCGCGTCCTCGAATTGGCCGATCGTCGAGTGATCCTTTGACATGTCCAAGTGGCGACAACGTGCTGCTAAGTAGTTGTAGCATTGCCTGAACTTGCCATCCTTCATGTTCACTAGAGTCTGCCGTCGCTCTCTCCACTGCTTGGGCAAGTGGATAGGAGAGTACATTGGGTTGTCTTTCTGGCTTGAGAGGTGGCTGTAGATCATAGCGTGGGCGGATGCTATTGCAAGCTGCTGGTGGCGAATCACTTCCTTCAACACTTGGTTCTTGGCTTCAGTCAAGTCCGTGTCGGCGTGGTCTTTGGCATCCTGAAGGACTACCAACTCTTTTCGTAAGGTTTGGACCTGCTCCTCCAGTTCATGGGCTTCCTCCTTGCGAACAAGATACGTCGGCTTCCTCTTCTTGAGGCCGGAAGAGCCCAGCTTACCGTCACCCGAACTTTCTTGATAATGCACCATGTATGTATGGTACGAAGCGACTTCCCTTCAACCGGTACAAATGGAGACTGCGACGGTACCGCCGGCGGATCCACTTCGACGGGCGTCAACATCTCGTGACCTAACTGAGATTACTCCGGGGTTGGGGCAACTTTGAAAAATAAAAAAGATGAAATTTCATCTTTTTATTCTTCAAAATTGCCATAAAACAGAAAACTCTAAACCAAAAGTAAAAGCAAAATTACGACTCGTAAACGCAGGTTCCCTTGCCTATCGTGGGCAACATCACTCGGGCTACTTGCGTACTAGAAGTACCTGTCCCCCTTCTTGATCTCGAACGTTGTCGCTCTCGCCTTGACTCTTGTCACTTGTCCCAGGCAGTCCTTCTCCTTTTTGTGGAGACTACGCGGTGGTTTGCAAATGAAACGTCTGGCGACGACCCGGGGCGCCAAAACAACCCGGGGCCCCCAAAACCCTGTTGTAGGGAATATGAAATTATATAGGATTTTGCTGGCCGATTAGCTCAAGTGCCAGATAGAAGCACTTTGTGTCCAAACTAAGACTGTTAAACGTACCTGGAGTGCACAATGCTGAGAGAGAGGTGTGATGCACGAAAAGGTGAAGAGAAGAATTATAAACAAGAAAACAGTATAGCATAGCAACATACACCCTATTTGGTGCACCCTTATATACAAATAATTATCTCGATTTGGCATTATTTTGTTGGCGACGACCCGGGTCGTCGCCAAGTGTTTCAAATGTAAGCGCCGTGGCTTACAGTAAGTAGACTGTCGTCGCCCGCTCGTTTCGGTAATGCTGACCTCCGTGTTGAGCATGAAGAACAGGAGTGAGTCGTAAGCTTGCTTGAGCGACTGCCCACACCTCGAAATGAGAGAAAACACGTGAAATTTCCAGCCGCGTCTTCGTTCCACAATGCGGTCACTGGATCCTTCGGCGCTGCTACACGTTGTGCACAGCTCGTAAGTAATCTCGGTTCTTGCCATAATACCTTGCCGTAATTAACCCATCGGAGTGAGGCTTTCCACCATTGTTCGGTGCATCGTCTCGCCCCAGCGGTCCATGTTGTCTCGCATCTCCTCCCAGG
Organism: Phytophthora crassamura; assembly: GCA_033557995.1. NCBI lineage: Eukaryota > Oomycota > Peronosporomycetes > Peronosporales > Peronosporaceae > Phytophthora > Phytophthora crassamura. Next base: position 1,813,609 of record JAUCED010000018.1, read on the forward strand.
TCACAGTAGAAACTGAAAAGGCAGGTCGATGCAACTGTGAAAACACCCAGCGGGTAAGCACGACGACGCTCTCTTTTCGTGTCTCCTGCTCTCCTCCAAACGCATTGCCTCCAACCGCAGCAACCTTTCGCGTGTACGACGTGAGCTCGAGAATGGCGTTAATATCACGTCGTACCCGTTCATTGGGTCGATACGGATGCCTTTCATCTTCGTCCACAAAGTCCGCAACGATGAGTCCTCGCCCCTTTTCGTGGCCTAACTCCTTCTCAGGCTCGAAGAAGTGCGAGAAGAGCACCGTGTTTGACTCCAGCAGCATGCCATTAATTGTCGTCGAGACCAGTCGGTTCTGCGTGACGCCTTTGTCGCCGCTGTCGTCGTCTTCCCGGATCGTGATATGCCCGAGCTTCTCCGAGATGCTGATCTCAATGTTGCAAAAGTACTGGACCAGCATGTCGAACACCTGCTTGACGCTCTCCACGCCGTGAAACTGGATCGTCGTGAACCGCGTGGAGCAGAAGTCTCCGTTGGAGAGCTCATAGCGATGGTCCTCACACAAGGGCTTGCACGGGTCCACGTTGGGTCGTCGCTGACGCAGAAAATGGTCGGCATCGTCCAGTTTCAACGGCTTCAAGGTCAACAAAGCATCCCGTCGAGATCTTTCCTCACTGCTCAGGTGGATGTATCTCTGCAATGGACTCCCCGCTTGAATCGTCTACACAATAAAACCCACTTAGCAAAAAACTATCAAAAATACTCAAAAACGTAGAGAAAATCTTACCGAAAGTGCGTATTCCGACATGATGCCTTGAATTTTGGTGAACTCGAGCTGTTGGCTTTGAACGGCATCACGCAACACCTTACTCGTAATGACTCTGTCCTTGTCGTTCTGGCCAGGTTTGCCAAAAGACGCCAGCGCCTCTTTCCTGAGCTCCTCCATGCGGGCCTGCAGTCCGTCCAATTCTTTCTGTAGCTTTTCCTTTTCCTCCTTCCTCAGTGTGTGGGTGGCCTTGCGGTATTTGCGCTTGGTGGTGCGCTTCTCCTGTGGCTCGAACTCAGCATCGTTCTCGGACTCGATGGGTTTTTCACGTTTACGTCTCTTAATGATTGCCCCTTCTTGGGTGGTAGAGGCGTGCTGCAGTGGGTTTTTCAAGGACAACAGAGTGTGCGCCGAGCCGTCGTCGACGCTGCTATCGCGGGATGAACACGACGTCAGGGACGCCGCGGAGGGCGCACGCGGCCCCAGCAGCAGCGACCGGTAGTAGCGGTCGTCCCGGATCTCCTCTCGGGACGGGTCGAGCACCATCCCTTGATCACCAGAACGCGAATAGCGAAATGCGCCTGGATTTCTGAAGTGGGTTTAATGAATTGTATCGCCAAATAAACGGGTTTTATAGAAATGAAAACACAATTATGGGTGGTTACGGTTGCACTTAGTGTCGTCAACTTTGGTACATGCCAGTCTACTCCTCGACACGCCAGTTTGGTGAGTCATTGACGCTCGGATCGAGGGTTTCCATGATGGTTTTGTGCATGTTTTGGCTCCAGCGGTCCATGTTCTCGCGCAGTTCGTGCCATCCGTCCTTGCGCACTGGGAAGTTTGGGTGGCGCAGTCGCGAGTGGGACCATCGCGTGAGCACCACCACCTTCTCGTCCTGTGAACTCCTATCGTCTGCGGTCGGACGTCGTCGGGTGAATGAACGCACCTCCATCACAGTGTTCACATCCTTGCGGATCCGCTCGGCTGGTCGGTACGGGTGTCTTTCGTCTTCGTCCACGAACTCGGCGACGATGAGTCCGTAGCCGTCTTCATCGCCTGGTTGGTCGGCGCTGTAGTCGGAAAAGACGACGGTGTTGGATTCCATGTGGAGCCCTTTGCCGGTCAAGGAAACCAGTCGGTTCTGCGTGATGCCTTCCTCCCCGCTGTCGTCATCTTCTCGGACGGTGAGGTGCCCCATCTTCTCCGAGACGCTGATCTCGATGTTGCACAGGTAGTAGACCACCATATCGAACACCTGCTTGACGCTCCTGGCGGGTTCGAACTGTGAGGTGGCGAAGCGGACAGCCCAGTAGTCGCCTTCATCGTTCTCAAAGCGGTAGTCTTCAGACATTGACCGCAGCGGGTTTAGCTGGGACAGTCGCCGAGTAAAGAAGTCACGCGCGTCCTGGAGCTTTTGAACTTTCATCGAGCGCAGTGCGTTTCGACGAGAAAGCTCATCATTGCACAGGATAATTGTTCTCTGGATTGGACTTCCAACTTGAATATTCTGTACAAGCATTCACAGTTAGTTGTTGTACTTGTGATGAAAGCCATCTTCCATGCAGACGTACACAAGCTGCGTAACCGGTCATGGCTGACTGGATCTCCACGAAAGCTTCCTGGTGTTTCTTGACAGCATTACGCAGTACCTTTGTGTACAGGCTTCTGCTCTCTTCGTCCAGTTCATCCCGATTAGGACGGAACGCTCGGCGCTGCAGCTCGCTCATCTGGGCCTGCAGTTGTGCTAGCTCCACACGAAGGTGATCGATCTCCTCCTGCAAAACCCAACAGCAAATGGATCCACCAACGAGCATAGACATGAGCGTCAAGATACACTCGTTGGCCTCAACGTCAACCAATTCATCTCGTTTAGCTGTTCGTACCTTTCGGATCGTGTGCGTCGCCTTGCGGTAGCCACGCTTCTTTTTACGCTTCACCACTGGCACCACCTCGTCTTCTGCTGACTGGGCGCTGCTCTCATCATGACGGTCACTGTAGCTGCCCACTGCACCGTCAATTGACTGCGTTTCCGTCGCTCTCCTCTTACTTCGACGCAGCACGGCTGTCTCCTCCACGGCCTCCAGAGAGCTGTCCCATCGTGAATCCCAGCTCCTCATCGCTTCCTCTGGCTGCTTCGCACACGGCAGACCCACAACTGGCAGCGGTCGAGGAGAGCACTGCACCAAAGAGTTAATAGTGGGCGGCCGCTTTCCCCGCAGATGGGGACGTGGCGCTAGTGTCGCAGCAACTGCAGAGGTACCGGTGCACGCACTGACGGCCTGTAGCAGCGGGAGGAAGGAGGAAGCGGAGCTGTCGGGGTGTGAGAACCAATCGTCGAGCCGCTGCGCTCTGGGGTCTAGCGGGGAGGCGGACGGGGAGCGCGAGGAGCCGTCGGCGTCAGTACGCCGCGACGGGAGCTCCATCTCCTCGGTCGTCATGTCATGACTGGTTTAGTCGGTGACTGAGTGATAACGTCCGTTTCAGTGATTACGGGAGCAAACCTTTGGCATTTAATTACCTGAGCAAGTGCGCCTATATCGGTTTGTGATATTTATGCTTGAAATCGGTTTCTGATTCTGAAAATTAATCCTGAAGAGGCACGGGTGTTAAACCGCACTTCGAAGTGTGTTTTGATGGGTGGTCAACCGTGACATTGACTAGGAGCGAGCACCTCATCCGTTTTTGGGGAGCTATGCTCCTGCTAGGGTGGCTCCTGATGCTTGGGTGGCAGCTGGAGCGGACCAAGTGACTAATCCGCGCGCTTTCCTGTGCCAGTGGCTCCACTTCTGGGCCAGCAACGGGCGACTTTTTCACTGTTTTCTTCATCTTCTAGGGCGGATCCTGCTGTGGGCCAACGGTGGCGGCACGGGCAACAGCTACGTGCTCTCCTCCGGCCGGGACAGCTCGGCGGCTTGCGGCTTGAGGTCCAGCGGCGGCAGCACGGGCGACGGCTCTGTGCTCTTATCATTGGCCTTGAAGACGCACGGGCGCCTTTATTTCAGGATTTCAGTACAAATCATGTGCTCCCCTGCTAAACTCGATTTACCAACGAGCTCAAAAACCTCGAGAGCTGAGCTCACCTGATGTTTTTTGAGAGCTCGCCTGTCTTGGTGCGAGCTGGGCTAACTCCGACCTCGTGGTTGCATGCATTAACGGCGCTCAAAAGTGAGCTTGCGGCAGCGAATGTAGTGTTCAAGCGCGGAGTTTTAAGCAGTCGTTAATACCGGCAATTCAGCAACTTTGGGTCGACCGACATCCCTGAACGTTTCGAACACTGCAAAAGTTAGCGTACAGCACATGGCAAGGGTGCGTTTTAGTGAAGCTATCGGAGCTTGAACGCGAAGCAGAATTTTTACGTACATTTTCGAGTTACGTCTCCTGTAAGTCGCGAGCGAGCATCTTCTTGTACAACGCGTAAGCACCGACTGCGCCGCCTGCAGTAAGTCCCAGGTAGATCAGAGCGATGAGAGCTTTCTCGCCTTCAGTTAAAGAGCCCGATGCATGTACCACCGCCGACGTTACTTGCCCACTCGTTCGGCCACTATGGAGAAGATTCAAAGCCGCAGCCGCTGCATTAACTGCCGCTCGCTCTTCGCCATCTTCCTTCGGCACTTTCGGACTGCGTCTAACACGGCGAACCTCAGTGACATCGTGAATACGCTCGGGAAATGACGCAGGAGCCGCATCGTTGGCCAAGGTAGCATCTTCGGCGCTGGTGAATCCGATGCCGTTTGCGCTGAAAGTAACCACAAGCAGGAGCAGGAAGTAGGCAAGACGCATTGTTGGGGAACTTGGGGGAATGGGTGACTGACTGATCGCTACTTGGTGGTTCCGTACCGTAGGCAAGTTTATTGTCATGCTTTGCAGTCCCGTCATCAACCGGCTATCCATCCATTCTCTGCTTTGACAATGACAATTTACCACCCAAACCAGGCTCTGTAAATGAGTGCATGTGTTCTTTTGTGTCATATAGCTTTGTTGAGGGCACTTTGGACCAGGCGAAAAACGAGGGCACATACAAGTTCCTATATTAATATATTTTGTATATGCCCTCAAATATGTGTTTTTCGCTGCTGACATAATAATTTTATATCATTTATATATATAATATTAAATCATTTAAAATAAAAATGTTATATCATATTATATCAGCAGCAAAAACACATATTTGACGGCACATACAAAATATAATATAGGAATTTCAGACTGCCCCCACAGCGCACTTCAGGCTCCACCACAGATCTCCCACACGTCGAAAAGCTCGCTTGCAGGATACTTTCCAGCGAGAAATCCGTGATCGCGCGAGTCTGACGGTTCTTGTGCATTTTGACTAACGAGATCTCTGCCTTGGTACAATGCTCTCTCTCGATCTATTCCCTCTCTTCCATGAAGTGTCACTCGCTCGGGGAACCTGGTCAGCAGCTAGCATACGAATGACTTGGTGCACAGTATTACTGGCCAATGAGAAGTCGCTATTTGCTTTGCTGTAATTTGATTGGTTAAAACAGACCTTAGATGAGGGCACTTCGGCAGGCATGAAAGAGGATCCTGACAATTTCCACTCATTTAGAGAGGCTTGGTCCTAACTTAACCCTTTCGCGAGTCCCTTGACTAAACTATACTATACAAGCCTAAGTAATTTGGTCCTAAAAGGGCACAATATTCGCCCTTTAAGAAAATCACGGTACTCGTTTTGCATATCTCCTGCAACATAGTACCTTTAGCGATTTGCGGGAGCATCCTGTTCACTGCAAGCAACTTGATTTTTGTATGTCCTTGTGATTACGCATTGTACTGTTTACGATTTGTTTTAAAAGGCGGTGCATTTACGATTGAACTTGTGCAAAAGGGCACAAAATGCGGTGTGTGTGTGTGTGTGCTTTCGCACCGTGTTTTGGAAAACCTGTAAAAGGGCGAATTTGGCGCCCTTCTATCGCGAAAGGGTTAAATTAATCATCGTTATCACTCCCATCTTAGATGAATCTCCATGCTGTACACGAGCGTTTTCATGGCCGGCCATTCACTCGTACATTACCGGCCATTTGCAACCGGGTTGTATTTCTCGAATTTGCGGCCGCCGATTGGCCAGGTCACAGTGTCGGCCTCTGTCAAGGCTGGTACAGCGACATATAGGCGCGGTGGTGTACGCAACTTTAGTTACACGCAGAGTGTCAACTATTGGGCCGTTTTGCAACCCAAGCCAATACAAAAACCAAGTCAGGTTTCAAATGGATAACCTTTTTTATGGTCAACCGCTGCGCAGGTTAACCGCGGCACAACACTTTTTCAAGGTCAACTGCGGCGCAAGTTGCGCACTGGTTGACCCATAAACGACAGTGTGACTTCCCGGTTTTGCATATAACTGATACCCTCAATAATCTATATAGAAATGGATGCATCCATATACAAAATAATAGAGATAGAAACACGAATATAAAGCGACATGGAATATCCTCACCTTTAACAGATCAGATATGAACGAGTACCATAGGGTATCAAATTTAACAGTTTACTCAAAAGTGGTTCTGGATGTCTGGGCAAAGTGTAAGTATCTATATGCAACAGGAATATTGGCACATAGTGTGATAGTACCTCCGCGTTTATCGTGGGCATGCAGGTAAGCTGGTGAAATGCTAGGGGGCTCTGAGTGTTTAGGGGTGAAGCGCTAGCGTGAGGCTGCGATGGCTGAGCTGCGTAGTAATGCGTTTTAATAGTGATCTGTCAGCCATATTTTTGATCTATAATTGCTATATCCTCTTTATTAGTGTCATTTTTAGTGTGGCATGACTCAACCGAAAATGTGTTGGCTATCTTTTAGTGCAAAGTACAGATTCGCAGCCAATAAGTGACTGGGAGTCGAATTAAAGGCTAGTATTCCGGCGAAATTGAGCGAATAGAATCGCTACTGTTGTCTGACTCGTCGGAGCCCGATCCATCGATTTCCAGGTTTGAGTCCGAGTCGACTTCCAGGTTCGAGTCCGAGTCAAAAGCTGGGACTCGTTGAGAGGGTGCATGATTTGGGGCGCTGGCTCTGCGGTTGGAATGTCAGTTATCAAGCGCACATTTTCGCGACTCTCGTGTTCGATGACACTTACGAAGCGAGTGACGTCGGGATGACCGCCATTAACGTGTCTGTTGAGAGTGCGTTTGTAGCGCTAGAGCGGATTGTTCGTGCGGTTCACGATATCCTCACGCACCCCGTTGACATTCCACCAAGCTGGTTCAAACTTGTGCAGCCAAGGCTTTTTGAAGTACTCCAGAGCTACTTCCAGTTCTCCCTTGAATATTCAATTCCCCTGGAACTACAATCTCGCTTGATCGTGTATCGCACCTCGTGAATACCGCGCAGGTTGATGTCCAGACGGTGCATCGTGGTGAATCTGTCGATTCAGTCTTCTCGCATGGCTAAGTTGACTTCAGGATCCGAAATCTTCAGCTTCAGCATCTTACGACGCAGGGCCTGCTTGAAGTGGAAGAGGCAACCCACAATCTGCGAGTCAGGGAATTGAGCCTGGACTGATTTGATCATCGCAAACTCAAAATCGCAGACAATGTGGACTGGGTCCAATCTCCTCTTGCTTGCGATGAAGAGATTGTTGAAGACATGATCGTACACTTGAGCAGTCTTTCCAGTTGTCAGGATGTACCAAACCGGCAGGTACAAGTCTGAAATTGTGTCGTAGAGCATCACAATCACCAATTGGTAGAACGGGATCGGGACGCACCGGTAGGTTGCACCCACGAAGATGGAGCTCCGGCGTTGCTTCATTCGATCTAGCAATTGTGGGTGCGCCCAACCGATGATCCGGTGCTGGACTTCATCGTCGTAGTAGGTGACGTGAAATTGAAAGAACTTCAGCCCACAACTGTCCTTGACATCACAAAGTGGTTCGCGCTCGAGCCGACCAAAAATCGCGAGACCAAACAGGTTGGTCCTCGTTCGATATAGTCGACCCAAAACTTGCTTCTTGGTCGCGCCTTGGACTATATTGCTGTCGCTGCCATAAAACCGGTCTCGAATGACGCGCCACACTTCGGTCGGAGTGAGTGTCACGTCGTCAGTGCAGACTTAATCCGTTGCCTGCAGCATCTCTTCCTTTATATTGACAAAAGTGGGCGCAGGTCCGGTTGGTCGTCGTCGGTACCCCGGAACACATTTTGGTTTGTGTTCACCGTCGACTACAGCACCCGATGGGGACACATACATTTTCGTTGTACAGCGAGTCCGTCGATTAGCACTGCACCGGTAGTCTGTGCTGTCGAGATTCCAGTGATATGGAGAATACGAGTATCCCTGGAAATGCACTGTCCGAGTTCATTGAACGACGACAGGTCTGTCGATATCTTGGTGGTCGGGAGTCGGACCTTCTTCTGCATCTTCAACGTGGTGACCTTCATTCTCTTCCCCTGACAATTGACCGGACAAGATGAGGGTATCCGACCCCGTGACGCTGTTATCAGAGCCTTCGTACTCGAACGAGTTGAACATTGAGGCATCGGAGGCATGATCGGAGTCGGAGGCGTAGTTGGAGTTCATGATGCTTGATCGCAAAACGGAGGGAGTGGCTTGAGGCTGAGGTGAGGGGAGTTTGAAGAAATTCAAATTGAGCGTTGGTGCAGACGCCACAGATCGACCAATGCCAAGTTTTTCAGCTATATTTGCCCACACAGCGAGTTGCCAGTCAATCTAACTTATAACGGTTTGTGATTCGATAATGTCGTATTCCAAGTTTAGAATACGCGATGTAGGCTCATGCAGTTTCGAAACCTAATGCGAACTGCTCGGAACATTGATACTTTTACAGAACTGGATATAACCTCTCAGTGATGATAAATTTGATCCGTTTCTGACACCAAAAAGGGTAGAACCATTTTGCACTGTGGTTGACCCCAAAAAAGTGTTGCGCCAAATTGACCTGCGCAGTGGTTGACCCATAAACAATTCTTCCTTGCAAATGACGCAATGTAAGTCTAGCCGCGGTGGCAAAACCTGCAAGATATAAGTCGCCAAATACTCGGATGCTACCCAGCAGCGAATGGACCACTCGGGCTGTGACTCCAGGACAGCGCCGTGCAGGTCTCGTCGTCACCTATTGCAGCCGTACCGTTCAGTCACTTGCGGTCTAGACGGTGCAGGTGCATGTGACTTGAGTCGCACCGTCCAGGGTGCGTCCTTCATCTCAGGAGGGATGCAGCGGTCCTCGGGCACTAACTTCTCTTTCCAGAAGGGTGAAAGCGCCGCCGCCAGCTCAGACATGACCGAGTACTGCACGGTAGTGCTGCGCTTGCGGCGGAAGCCACCGTGTCGGCTCTTCACATGCATCCCCCAACAGTACCGGAGCAGCGATCCAACTTACCATTGATCCGCGGGGCCCAGCACTCCATCCAGCGATGCCTGGACGTGCGAATCCGAGAAACCCCAGTTGAGGATGTATGTCGATGCGAGCGAGGTTTGTAATTGAGTATTCGCAGTTCGAACGATAGTGAGAAATGTCAAATGGGGTGCTTGGGCCCGTTTGTGACCGTACGACATTAGGGCAACCGTGGTTAATGTGCAACGTTCAGGCAACCTTGATGCGTTATCGGGGGGGGGGCGAGCATGCGCTTTGGCCTGCTCATTTCACATTCCAGTCTCGGTGGGTGCCGCGGCACATCGAAGCGTTGGTGGGTCCAGCGTTCGGGCGGGCATTGTGTCCGACATTGGGGGCGTCACCCACAACGTGATGTGCTCAACACCGCCACGGGCTGTTCGAGGTGGTTACCAGCAAGGACAGGGACACCGTCGTGGCCAAGGTCGAGACGCTCCGCAACGGTGAGAAGCAGCACCCTGACTCCCATGCCGCGGCTGCTGCAGAACCGCGAGGAGGTGGGCTAGGACTTCGGAGGTTGAGACACTCGAGCACGTGGTCATCGCAAGGATAGCTCGTACACGGAGCTGCTGGATGCGGCCGCCAAGCAGGTCGACATGCTCACGGACTTGAGCAGGCCACGTGATCGTGTTCGGCATTGTGGCGCCACCGACAACGTGCCACTGCTCAACACCGCCAAGGGCTGGTTGAGGTTGTCGTCAGCAAGGACAGGACGCCCTAGGCAGATAGGATTTCATGGCTGCAGTGTCCAAGCACTGCGCCAAGCCGTTCATGTGGATGCCAAGACGGACACATCGGTGCACGATGGGACGGACGCAGTGCTGGCGATCGGCAAGATGTGCCTCGGCATGGTTCAGCATCAGGTATGTTGATTCATTTTGTTCATATCACTGCGTTGTGTGGCAACGACTTACACGTTTTGTTGCCTTTCAAGCATGACCTTACCACATTCGGCGTGCAGACACGCACGGCGTCAAGGCCACGTCAGACTAGCAAGCAGCACAAGCACCAAACAACGTAAAACAAAAAAATGTACTTTTCACGAATCAACCTATATGACTCGGTCGCTGTGCTCAAGTATTAGTTAGTCGACCTTCAGTACACTGCCGTCATGCATGGACAGCAATCCACCGCGCACGCTATGATACTAGCGATGGTGAACGCACGACGATTACACCAAAAACAAAATCCCCATTGCGTTTGAACTGCGCCTCCCCGTGCTTCAGCAGGGTGTCCAATGAGGCAGGAAGACAATCCGAAGTGATGGAGATTGAGTTACGCTAAAGTGGTGTAACAGAAGTCTTCCCTAGTGTCCTACTAAAGTGGTGCTAAAGTGGTGTAACAGAAGTCTTCCCTAGTGTCCTACCAACGACCTCCGCAAAGCCCAGCTTTTAGTCCAAAGGATCGAACTGTGGCTGCGGATGCAATGGCGCAAACCGGGAGGGTTCGCCCAATCCGATGCCCATCAGTAGTTGACGCTCTTGTGCAATCAACGCGCTCCGTCTCGGCTTTAACCATGCCACTCCTCGGGGATCGACCAATGAGATCGCACCATTCCACCCACTTTAACTTGTGTTCCCTCAGGTCGAGACAGGATTATCGCTGAACCAAATAACCTAACTTCTATACTAACCAGCTGGCACCCTGCATTAAAGTCATTCTGGGGGTTGCACCCCCAGACCCCGCATTAGAAAAACTACCTACTCGACAGGACAACGGGTCCGTCCGCTGGGTAGCTCGTCGCTGGACCCGCTTGCGCAAATACCGCGTGGCCCTGCTTCGCGGGCACCCCGTGCAGGTTTGCTACGGCTACGCTCCTCGCACCCGTTCACTACCGCCTTATAATATGGTAAACCCTAAACCACGGTAGTTGAGAATTCAGACTTGGAATACAGATTTCCGTTTTAGTCCCTTATGTCACCTGTCTGATGCGTGTCAAAGAGTACGTGCCTGGCGGTATGGATCCAAACGAAGTGACGGCGAAGTGCCATCCCAATACCCCCACTCAATTCGACGTCTCGAACGTGGGTCCGACCTTGCTGGCCATCGTCAAGTAGCGCAGCATCTTCGTCGACAGACCCTTGGTCAGGTAGTCCGCAAGTTGGTTCTTGGGCTCCACATAAGGCAGCTCAACCTCTTCGCTTGCCACCTTCTCGCGAATGAAGTGGTAGCGGATGTCGATGTGCTTCGTGCACGCTTGGTAGCCGACGTTCTTCGCCAACGACGTGGCTCCTTGGTTGTCCTCGTAGACCATTGGGTCATCCTGTTCCGAACCATGTCCTTGAGCAGGCGATGCAGCCACACGCACTCCTTCACACAGTCGTTCAGCGCGATGTACTCGGCCTCAGTCGAGCTTAGCGCGACGGTCATCTGGAACGTCAGCGCCGCACCACAGGCGCACCACACATCATGAGCACCACCCCGCTCACCGAGCGTCGGTCGTCACGGTTGCCAGCCCAGTCCGCGTCAGAGGAGGCGAAAAATTGCGTTCCCAGCATCCCGTTGTAGGTGATGCCAACGTCCTTGGTCTTCAACATGTAGCGCACCACCTTGATCGCAGCGTCCCAGTGTGCCTGGCCTGGGTTCTGTAGGAACTGGCTCAGCTTGGCCGCTGCAACCGCGATGTCGGGTCGTGTACCGCATACCAGATACATGAGACTGCCGATGAGCGACCGGAAAGCCTTCGACTCCATCATCGCCTTGTCCTCTTCGGTCTGTGGCTCGTCATAGACGGCCACTCGTCCTGTAGACGGGGTTCCAGCGGAGTCAGCGACGGCTTCGCGTTCTCCTGTCCGAACCTCTTGATGATTGTACGCCTGTTGGCAGATACTCAATGTGCGATGCTCCATGTCGTAGTCGATCTCGATGCCGAGAATGAACCTTGCACGACTAAGGTCCTTGATCCGGAACGTCTCCGCCATCCCAGCCTTGACCGAAGCAATGACGGCCTTGTCACGCGGTGCAATGAGCATGTCGTCCCGTACAGACACACGATGCACTCGTCGTCACCATCACCCCGCGTGTACACGCATGGATCATCGTCGTCCGGCTTGAATCCTATGCGCTGATGTGGTTGTCGATAGTCTCGTTCCAAACCTGAGACGCCTGCTTCAGACCGTACAGGCTCCGCAGTAGCAGATACACGACGTCGTCCTCGCTTTATTCTTCAGCCCAAAGAAAGGAGCTCTAGAAGCCCTTCGGGCAGTTCCATGCAGATCTCCTCTTCGAGCTTTCCATACAGGAACGCGGTGTCGACGTCGCACTGCTCGATCTCGAAGCCATCAGCGACGCACCTTGCCAGCTTGGTACGTATCGAGTTTAGGTAGACCACCGGTGCGTACGTCTAATCGTAGTCGATGCCAGGTCGTTGTGAAAAACTTTTGGCGACCAGGCGACCAGGTGAGCCTTTTGACGAACGACCTCGCTCCTTTCGTCGTGCTTCAGTGCGAACACCCAGCGGCAACCGGTCAGGGTCCGGTGGGTTGGTCTCGGTACCACCTTCCACGTCTTGTTCGACGTCAGAGACCCCGGCTCACTGGCATTCGCCTTCTTCCATTCGTCTTGGTCAACATGGGAGTCGCCTCGGCGTACGTCCTCGGAACTTCCTCCGTTGCAGCCATCACTCGGCCACCTTCGGTAACAGTGAGTTGGTCAGTGCTTGGGACAACACGACATTGCGTCATCTCCCGACGCTTGGTTCCACTAATCGACGGCTCCAGCACTTGTTTCTTTGAGCTGCGGCTTCCTCAGGATCGGTCGTCTCATCGATGTGACGAGCACGCGACTTTATCATCATGGGATGAGGAGAGTCACTGTACCCATGTGGGTCCACGTCAGCGTCCACCAACGTATCACGTCCATCGGAAACGATCGAAGCGTCTTGTACATGTACGTCTTATCGAGCATCACGTTGGGGGCCCGAATCCGCAGTTTCGTCTTCATCTGATTTGAAATGTGATGGGGGCTGCGGAAGTGGTGACGTCTCCATGAACTTCACTGTGCGCACTATCTGCCCCTTCCAGGTCGCCACGTTGAGAGCACGATAGCCCTTTACACCATCCTCGTATCCCATGAAGCGACACTTGAACGCCTTCGCGTCCAGATTGCGAAGCTTCTCGCTGGGAATGTGAGCGTAGCCAAGTGCACCGAACACCTTCAGGTTCTAGAGCTGTCGCTTGGTCCCGTGCCCAATTTTGTACGGTGTCTTCACAGTCACCGAGTTGGGGATCCGATTGATGATCCACGCAGCCGTGTTGACTGCCTCCGCCCACCACTTCTTCTCGATGCTCTCATGGTTGAGCATGGTACGAGTATCTCCACGAGTCTCCTGTTCATGCTCAGCCAGTCCATTCTGCTGAGGCGTGTAAGGCACGGTCTTCTCGTGCTTGATCCCGTTGCGGTTGAGGTAGTCCTTGAGGAGTCGACCCGTCTACTGACCACCATTGTCGGAACGCAGGCGCTTGATCGTCTTGCCTCTTGCGTTCTCCATCGCTGCCTTGAAGATCTTGAACGTCGACAGCACCTCCGATTTCGCCTTCATGAAGTGAACGGTCACGTGGCGCGAGAAGTCGTCGATGAACGTCACGACGTAGGTACAGCCACCAGGTGTTTTGGTCTGCATCGGACCCATGCCGTCCATACGCCCCAGATCCAGCACACATGCACTCTTGACGAGCTTCTCCGGGTGTCGCGGATAGTCGTCATCCTTCATCTTGCCCATGCAGCAGCCTGCGTACACGTCGTCCCGAGGGACGCCATCCGTGATGCGAGGCACTCCATCTGCCGTGGTCAGTAGCTGCTCGTAGCGCTAGAAACGGGATGTGGCCGAGTCGGGCGTGCACCACAGCCCATGGCTCCTTACGAGAGGTCGTCGCAGCACGACACACCTCGCCCCCAACTGTCTTCAGCTTGTTGCCCTTTCCACAGCGATTGGCCTCCGTGACGGTTGTTGCGCCATCAAAGCGAAAGGCACACTGTCCTACCCGAACTCTGAGACAACATCCTTCTCCGCCAGCTCCGACACCGAGATGAGGCTTCCGTCAACTTCAGGAATGTACAGAACATATGACAGCGTGACGGACGCCCCGTCCATCAGCTCCATATCGACGGTGCCTTTGCAACTGCGTCGATCTTCGCGCCATCCGCGATCGTGATGCGGACTGGCGTCTTCACGTCCGTCATGGACACGAACTTGTCCCGGACGCTGGTCATGTGCGAACTCGCACCGGAGTCGACGAGCCACTCAGTCTTGGCCATCGCACTCGTATCCGTGAGTGCGAAGTCAGACGCTTGTGCTTGCGCCACTTGTCCTCGTCCCTCGTCGGCTTTCTTCTTGTGGCACTCGAACTCCTTGTGCCCTTTGCTTCTTGCAGTAGAACTACTTGCCGGAGAAACGCCGCTGCCGAAGTCCTTCTTCTTCGTCGTGTAGAACGCCTGCTTTTGAGCCGATGACGATTCATCCGAGGCTTCAACTCCCGCGAGAGCTTGAATGGCGTGCACCAACGTCACGTTCGGCGTGTTCTCGAGTACGCTGCAGATCAGCTGGTACTCTTCCGTCAGGCTGCCCAGCAGCAACACGAGGTGGCGCGTCTCGCCGAGCGACTCTCCGATAGCCTCAATCTTCAGCACCAGCTCCTTGAACCGGTCGACGCGCGCGTGAAAACGGGTCCCGGGCTCCATCGTGAAGTTGTGCAACTTCTTGGTGACGAGGAGTCGATTCTTCAGCGTGCTCCGGTTGAACTGTTCCTCCAGTTGACGCCACGCATCGAGGGCAGTCATCGCTCCATGGATGTAGACTTGGTACGTGAGGCTGACGTCGGCAGCGATCACCCCAAGGGCTTTCAGGTCGTCGGTCTTCCATGCCACCGTGGAGCGGTCATTCACAGCGTCGAACTCGGCCTTGACGATGTGGCCCAGCAGGCCCTTGCGAGAGAGCTTCATCCGGATGTTGAACTCCCAGTGGAAGTAGTTGTCTTCCACGAGCTTGACAGTGTCAGCGTAGCTTGGGCTCATAACCAATTGAGAGTGTAGGTCGATGCGAACGAGGCTTGATTCGCGTCTGACGCAGGAAGGAAATCTAAAAGTGATTGCGATTGAGTTATGCTCAAGTGCTGTAACAGAAGGCTTAGTGTCCCACCAACGACCTCCGCAAAGCCCAGCTTCTGAGAGGGTACCCCAGTCAGAGAACTTGTGGGAGTTTGAGGTCCTTCTGCGGCAAGACTGCCCTGACGTCGTCGACGCTTTTGATCGCTATGATCACCAGTCAAGGCAGGGCCTCTGGCCGCCTGAGCGGTCAAACAGCTCTTCCCACCAGATGGGAGAGCTCATTGGTCAGTGACCGAGCTCAAGTCCTGACCTAGGACTGTTGTGGCAGCAAGCATCTAGTGCATTAGCTGCCCATGCGGTAAGAGCGTGCGCAATGCTTCTGTTTATACTAGTAAAGCGCCATGGCCGTATTCGTCTACGCGGAAGCCACACCACATCCGGCTCCCAGAGCTAACACCTATGACGCGCGGCGTCTATGGTTATGGGCTTTGACAACCCCATCAGTTCATTGGTCTAGGACCACGAGTCTGTTTGCTATCGTGAACGAGCTGCAACAGCGGGACGGTATGCTGCGAAGGCTGCAGCGTCAACTGTAGTATCAGACGGCATACCGCCCTGACCTGCCGGGCTCAACTTCAAACCAATAGCCACAGCGCGCGGAGCGCGGGAACAAGACCTCACCGGCTTCGTAAGCCTCTGCGTCAGGTAGGGGTACCTTGGGGGCGTTGAAGAGGACGTATAGCACGCAGGAGAGGCGGTGCCAAGCACGTAATACAGTATGGAACTACATCCGGCGGCTCCGACAAGCTCTCACGGCGCACTCGGCGCATCATGCGTGGTCTCACCTGCTTGATAAGCATGGGTCCCTGTTGGTGAGCGATCGCAGTGCCTGCCGATGCGTGTAGCACGCTAGAGGCGCCGCGCAGTCCGCGCTTGCCTCTGCCGCAGCCTCGGCTGATTTTGTGGCGTTCAGTGTTTTCTTCGTCCGGATACGACCCTTCGTATCCGGGGTCTTGGTGGGGGAGGGTGTAACGGATTTACATCAAATAGTGTGGTGCGCACAAGTTAGGCACCACACATAAGTTGCGTTCCTTACTTATACTACGTGTGGTACACCAAATAGCAGCGGGTGGCTCACTGCCAATGAATATGCATTAGACTAGGCTCTACTATGGTAGATAGTAAATCCTATACATTCAGACAACAGGCGGCTCTGCCGAGACTAACAACAATACATTCAGTTCACATTTTGAAGCATAGAGTTCGTTGCCTTTGTTTAAGGTATTGCCTATCTCTGGAGTCCTTAAATAGCATATTTAAGGTACTCGTGCAAAGCTCACGTATAGAGCTTGCAAGCTATCAATAACACTAGAGACTCTCTGAGTCTGTGTCTTCCTCTACGCTAAAGCTACAGCAGCTCCGCTGCAGATAGCACACTTTAACTATGGCGGTTGTGCAGATGACCCGGGAACAGTCAGCAGTGAGCAGGAATGGCTATCTTCCAAGGTATGTCAAGATAATTTTGAATCCGAGGAAGGGCACCAATCAGACTGTTGCCGCTGTAGAGCTTGCAACGGGAGCAGACTCATACGTGTGATACTTTTCACAAAACTATACGTGAGCGATGCTCGGCTTGTCCTGGTAAGGGATACGTGCATGAATGTACACCTTTTGCTAGTAAGAGCAGTAAAAAAATACACACATGTTACTAGTGAAAATGTATCGAATAATGATCAACACAAAATTGAAGATGTTATGGACAACCTAACAGAATCGTTGGAGTTGAAAGGACACCAAAACAGTAAAATGAACGAACTGGAACGAGTAATGAACGCTGTTGGAGTACAATCGTTACATTCTGACATTCCCATCGGGGAACTCCGCTGTCAAGGGGATCCTATTGATGAATATCGTGCAGAACAGATGATGCAATACTGTTTCTCCACACTATTTCCTGACGGAAATGGCGGATATCACCCTGCCAACGATACTTAGGGGCGTTCCTAACCGGGATCGCGACCCCAAAGTCAAGCTCTGATTCGTCCGTCGGTTCCCGATTTTTCTGGTTTTGTACCCCACGTAACCCCCTTGCGATCCTTACAACCCGAGTTCTGGATTGCGACCTTGGCTGGATCGCCGGATCGCGGAGGGTTACACCCTATCCCTTCGGGTCGCGATCCCGGTTAGGAACGCCCCTGAGAGTCGATTGAACGAGTACGGCTTGGCAGAGTACTGCGCTCACTTGTTGAAGTGGCATGACAGACGATTATCATTCACGGGAACTTCAAGTTCTTTTGTTTGAACTTGATACAGCGACGACAGATTGACTGTCTCGTCAGACGAGTTGGAAGTACCGATAACCGCACAGCAGCAATAGAAACGGTGGGTTGTGGGAGAAGTGCTGGTTCTGTAGTTGAATCAGAGACCCGTACAAATGAAAAATGAAGAACTGAGTTGTTGGACTCCTTAATCCATGTTGTGCGCGGAAGTGGGCTTTATTGGTCAAATGCCCGGGACGATTTAATGTCCATGATAGGGAATCGAGTCCTGCCTACAAGGTGGCCGACCTTTTTCTTGAAGCTAAGCGCTGCGGATACAATTTGGCCAGACTTTGCGCGTGCGTGCGGTCCCGCACTAACGGTAGATCGATGCAGACGTCTTTAGTACAATGACCAAAGGAAATACTTGAATGAAAATCATGACATCAGCGCTTGACACTTTAACAGACGATTCAAAGCCTTCTTCCATTCGACTTTGTGCAGCCAAGCTAAGTCCCTAGGTCAAATCATTGACCATTTTAGCGTGTAGCGTTTCTACAGTGTGGATCGCCTCACATACATTGTTTGCTATGGATCAAAGACGCACCAGACGTTCTCAAATTCTCGGCGACAGACGAGGGACGTTCCGAACTCGCCGCACACGTAGATAAGCATATGTCGGTACTTTCAAAAATGCTAGATCGTATTGATCACTGAGCGTATAACCTCGATATATTAGCTATGAGACCACCAGATGTCGAAACCGAGGAATCGGCGTGCGACTTGTCCAGACTGGTACAGCGCGTACTGCAACACGAATGTTGCGCAAATTCATCAAGCAGAAAAAGACCTTGAATGCCGCTTTTTTGGTACCCCAAAAAACTTCTAGCACAGACTGTCATAGAAACGAGCGTTGGGACGGGTGGAACTCCATCCCTTAAAGTACACTTAAATCGCGAGGTGTCAACCATAAAAAACTACTCACCCCGCTTGCTGGCGTGCAAACATGGACTAGCAGTTAATTGGAAATTCGTATGGAGCATCCAAATACGCCGATGACTATGTTAACAAAGCAGAGCCAGACACCCTCCGGTTTAGGCGCATGATTGCCAAAGCGATCCGGCGGTGTGATACGAATATTGCCTATCATCCGTTCTGAAACGCGTCGCTAACGCTACACTTACTGTTCGCGAAGTCGGTGCACCGGAAGCAATATATAGTTGCTTTAAAAACTGCTGATGCATAATAAGTCTCGGCCGATGCAAAAAGTTAAAGTGATGCGCCACCAACTCCGTTTCTACCGCATATATCCCCACCAGTTCAAAACCCTTGCTGACATTGCAGATTCACCCAGCGAAGAGGCCACTCGAATTAACCCTGTTGAGAGAGCAAACATGAACAGACCGACTGACACAATGTTTGAGAGTATGAGTTTTGCTACGTTCGTAGAAGAGTTCGAAGCAATAGATTCAAATGGTGAGCAGGTAAATCATAGTGAAATCTGGAATCGTGCGGACGGGCAGGGGTGGATAAAACGGAGAGTGATGGCGGTGGCTGTACAAAAGTCTCCGTGGATGCAACCCAACACAGCAAGCCCTGGCTTTTGCTTCTCTGAGGTATTTCTTTATGTGCCGTGGCGCTCTATAGAAAATTGCCTAAAACGGATGAAGATTGCATTGCTCGCTTCTTCGAAGTGCAAAAAACGCAGCTTGATGGAGAGTTACAAGAAGAATCGAATGCCAAGCTAGTTCGGCAGCCCTAGATCCTCTACGACTTAGGCTGGGAATACGCAGTTTTTATGCTGTTACAATTGCGGTCTGCCCTGCCGAAGCAATGCCAACATGTTACGCGAATGTTGACCCAGGTTACGTTTACGTAATACAGTGGAATTAATCTTAAGTGGGCTGTCTACAGCCTCTAACGAGGTGTTCCCAGTATAAACTGGATCTCTTAAGAGCTCACTCCAAATATGTGGTATATCATCGTTGCCACCATCTGAATACATGTTTATCTGTAACGGGCGAGGGTGTGTCCGTCACTACCGTACACTATAGGAAGCGCGGAGAGATTCAGCAGACTGAGTCGAAAGTGTGGACTTCGTGGCAAATTTAACTCTGTTTTCTGTTAGTGGCCTTCGGGGCCACTCAAATGCAAACTGTCACCTGATTAGTTGAAATGGCTCCCCACTTTCAACCACTGACAGGACAACACGAAGCACACGCTATCCGTGTGCTTTGGTACCTACTTGTGTCTCTCTGTGTACCTACCTATGTAACTCTTGTCTACCTACTTATGTAACTGTAACCAGCCAGTTACATCTCCCCCTCAAAGTTGCACTCACGCCAAACGCCAACGTGAGTGCTGTCGCACAGAGAGAAAGTGATTGAAGCAGCCGTCTGGACAAGGGTCTCCCGTAGCAACGGCACTGCGTGATCATTCCTGCAATCTGCGATGTCGACGACACGCGAGTTTGGTGCCACGCCCGCCGGGACTTCTGCGTACCACGTGATGGAGAACGACCTCAAGCCGTGGGAGCTGTACAGCCTCGACGGCGCCGAAGAAGCGGAGAACGTCGACGTCATTACGGAGTACTTCACGCGCTACCGCAAAATCCGGGGCAAGGGAACGCACGACGACTTGCCGCGATCGTGCTGTGCCTTCATCCGGTGCTGGAACGCCGCGCGACGTGAAGGCATGTCCTTCACGTCCTGGCTCGAAGATCGTGAGGCGACGCGGAAACCACATGCTATTGGGGACCTTCGAGTGCGCATCTGCGAGCTGGCAGAGCGCGAGTGACGTCTGTGCTACGTGCACATTGTCGAGGGGTGAACCAGTGCGGTGGAGACCGCCGTGACCGTCGCGTGAAGAGTGGGAGTGCCGACTGGGTCAGCGGCCGCTGAACGAAGATGAACGCCGCTGAATCGGACGATTCGATAGGGCTCGCAGCCAGGTGGCTGCTGCGGGGGTTCGCGGTCGTGGGCGTCGCAGTACGCGAGGGAGCTTTCGTCCTCGCGGTCGCTCGGGAAGTCGCAGTCGTGGTCGTGAACCTCGTGATCGCTCGCGGTTGCCAGCGCGAGTGAGTACTCGTAGTTGCTCACGAAATCGGGAACGTCTTCAAGGATGGTTCCCACGTATCATCCGACGGCAAGTGTCCAAGCCAGCGCACCCGGTAGTGCTTCTCGGGTGCCCGTCGACGACGTGATAGCGTAATTGCAGCATTGGGGCAATCGCGAGGGAAATCCTCACGGTCCACGCGCATATCGTGATCAACGAAGCGTTCCACGATCCAGGGTTGCTCTCCCGATGCATCCACAATCGGTGGGGGACTGTCGCGACGATATCGCTGCTGTTGGGGTTCTGCGTGGATCCGAGAAGACCGGCGTGGTAGAGCGTCTTACGATTCAGCAGTATTGGACGATGATTCGAGAGGCGGATTATGCGAGGGATGACGCGATCGAGGCTCAGAATCTCGTTGAGTCTGCCGGGAGCGTGCGGCGGCTGCGGCGGCTGATTCGAATCATTCGGAGCAGGGCCGGCGCGAGGTGACGGAGCGGCTTCGTCACTTGGAGACGAGCAGACTCCGACGAGTCGCTACTGCAACATTGCTGCAACACGACGACAACGGCCTGAGAGCAACATAGTTCCTGCTAGTGTTGCTGGGTAATATATTCAATACCTTACGCCAAATTCTGGGCAGAATTTTGCAGAATGTTTTCTAGATAGGTTAACCCTTTCGCGGTAGAAGGGCGCCAAATTCGCCCGTTTACATGTTTTCCAAAACACGGTGCGAAAGCACCCCCCTCAATGGGCGCATTTTGTGCCCTTTTGCACAAGTTCAACCGTAAATGTACCGCCTTTTATAACAACTCATAAACAGTACAATGCGTAATCATAAAGCCATACAAAAATCAAGTTGCTTGCATTCAACAGGATGCTCCAGCAAATCGCTGAAGGTACTATTTTCCAAAAGATATGCAAAACGAGTACCGTGAATTTCTTAAAGGGCGAATATTGTGCCCTTTTAGGACCAAATTATTTAGGCTTGTATAGTATAGTTTAGTCAAGGGACTCGAGAAAGGGTTAAGTACAATTCCCTTTTCGCGTTTAAGTACGATCCCTCCTCTTGCCCAACCTTCCATTCTGTTTGCTGCGCTGTACGGACAAGCACGAATGCAGAAGAAGGGTGGTCGTGCTAGAACGCCAACCAAGCTCGCCGCCGGTGGTAAGGGAGCGGTAGAGGTAACGGTAGAACATACGGGTCCTTCGAGGAAGAAATCGCGGGTCAGCGTGTCGGCGAAGAAGGTTTCAGGTAAGTAAATACGAGAGAGCGCGGTGACCCAGATATACTAACGAATGATGTTGTTTCTTTGATTTATGGTGCTATTATGCTGCTAATTGTAGAGCGCCGTGCTTCGCTTCGATCTCGAAAGCAGGTGGACTATCTGCGTGTTGCGCGTGGGTTCGTGAAGGACGACGACAGAGATGAGGACTACGACCCGAACCATGACCAATACGACGGGGTGGACGAAGATTCCCACGATGAACGCATTGTTGCCGCTGCTGTAGCGAAACCTGCTGCCGCTGTAGGTCCCACTGTTGCCGCGAGCCCGGATAAGTTGCCGTTGTTGTAACGAAACCTGGTGTCGCTGCAGGTCCTGCTGTCGCCGCGGAGGCCGGGGGAGTTTCCACTGTTTCCGCTGTTGCCGCAAATCCCGGAGATTTTGCTGTTGTTGTCGCTGCTGGAGCGAAGCCTAGGGGAGTTGTCGGCGATGATGACGCCATGAACGATGAGGAAAGAGTTGCTGATGTCAGTAATCCAAGCAGCGGACTTGGTATGTGCTCGTGTATTGTGACATTTGAGTCTCTCTGTGTTGCTTATATTGATGTTTACGCTGGTATATTGCTTGTTATGTCTCTTCCAATTCGTATTTGTGTGTGTAGCGCAAGCAAAACCATCCGCGCCCGCAATATCTACCCCCCAAAAATGACCCAAAACGAAAGAGGTAGAGCGACGACCGATGGTTCGGCAGGTGATTCCAGAAAGGCAAAGGTGCCTCGAAATAGATTGCGAAGCCCCGCTACTGCCCAAGCTTCTATAAAAGTCTTAACGACAGTACCCTCAGCCTCAAAAATTTCAACCGCCGATCGAAAAATTGCAAAACGTAGAGAAAGCAATGATGGCGCATGTGTATGTCATGAACCAGGTGCCTGAGCTACCAAAAATAAACTTCGACGATTGGGAAGACTTTGAAGCGACGCTGAAGAGCTGCGTGGATGAGGTCTACTTGTGCTTTCGAGTTCGCAGTTCGCAAACCCGGACCAACCACAACAGGTACGATGTTGTCTTACGAAGTTGCTTGACTTTTGTTGCTCTGACATGATATTTTATTCTAATGTGTTGCTTCAGCCGACCAGGAGTAACACAGCTTCCGCCCAACATGAACTATTTTTTCAAGAGGATGTGGTGCACGCATGGAGCAGCACACGCATCCAGAGGCGAGGGTCACCGGGATCATGCCTCTCGTTACACTGGATGCAACGCAGGATTTTTTGTTCGATCGGAACAGATCGTCGCGGATGGGCAAGCCAAGTGGCGAGTGTGCGTGGTCCCCGAGTCCGAGGTAATTTGTACTGCATTCCATGCCGGTTTTGCTACTAGCCTGATATGTGATGCATAGATATCGCATCACAACCACAAAACCAACAAAATAATATTTGACTCGTATCGCGGGGCGAAGTCGATACCGCTTGCACCACAGGTCCGTCAGGAACTTGGTCTTCTGACTGAAATGAAGACAAGCACGGCGACATCAATCTGTACTTATCGGCCAAGCTCGGTGGGTGTTTCTGGTGAATTTGGCAGTGGGAGGACTTGCATTGTTGACATAATTGCTCACACATTTAACATGAACTACTGGCATTGCTTCGGTGTTATGGTCCCGAAAACAGATATGGTATCGACTCCGCAACAAATAAAAAACATTCTACAACAAGCATTCGGCACGACAGCCACTGACCGATCCAAAGCGATTCTCGACACCTTTGCTGAAGTGGGTAGCGGCAACGATGTTCTGCTTATTCAGGATCAGATGGATATCAAACTTGCATCATTGCAATGCAAACCGCTTCTCAAGGCTTGCTTTAAGCAATGGGGGATAGCCTAGTGATGGGCTGGACCCATGGCACCAACAATCCGGGGTACCATTAGGTAAGCTCCTGAACTCATCACGATGGATGAAAATCACGCTAATACTATCTCGTTTCACAGCATTTTTCAGGTAGTCTCGTTGTGACGTCTCCCACCGGAAGATGGATTCCAGTTATTGACTTCCTGGCGCTTGACCAAAAAGCGGCTATGAGGAGTGTATCATTAATTTTTAAAGTGCAAAACCCCGAGCTGGACCGGCATCCAAACCATCATTATTGATAAGGACTTCGTAGAATGGAGGGTCCTAGAGAAGGATGTTCCTGGTGCGATTGTTCTCCTCTGCCAGTTTCAAGTGCTGACGTATTGGAGGAAGGTTTGCCGAAAGACCAAGTATGATTTGACTGTGGCGCAGAGAAACGTAATGGAGACTGCGTTCGCGAAACTAATCTACTGGTAAGGGTGCACGTGTTTCCGTACGAAGTGTTGCTAGTGATATTAGCACTTTCAATGTTGCTTGCAGTTTCTTGTGATGCTGTCTTAGTGATAACAGCAACACGCAGGCAGCGTTCGACGCCGAGGTTGCAAGTTTACGCGATGCTGAGAAGAAGACTGTCCTGAACTCCTGTAGTATTTTCTGGTAAACTGGATGTCTTGTGCAACGATGAGGGAAAAACACGCTCGGGGTAAATTATTTACGTCCAGAAACACGAAGACCAACCAAATTGAATCCAATTGGAATCAGTTGAAGTTGCTTCTTGGAAAACGACCCAGGATCGACTTCACTATTGGCGGCCTGTTGACGCACCAGACAACATCATGCAGCAACAACATTCTTGCATGCGCAAGTACTGGACTACATCTCGACACCCTGAGTGCGTTCAAGACTTTCTTGTACGCGTTGCGAAGCACCTCAGTACTGTTGGTAAGCGGCGCCAGTCCAAGCACCGAGTGATCTACGCTAAGATGTTCCTTCTCGAACGGTCCAATGTCGTGGTTCTCTCCTCCGAAGATAAATATTGCTACGCAAAAGCAGCCTTTGAACCTGTCATGGATCATCTTTCGGGCTTGTCCAGCTCAGGATTCTACGTAGCATTGAAGGCGTGGCAGGAAATATCGTTCGCAAAGGTATGCAAATGTTGCAAGCCTTGCATGCCGCAACGAACCCTACTGAAGGTTCCGCGTCAGACCAGTCGGATGAACTTGAGGATGGGTATGAAAGTGAGACTTGCTCTGAGATTTCACCTGCCGATCTGATTGACACCATGGATGCTGGAGCAAAGGGAGCTCAATCTGGCCAGTAGTAGAGTCAGCCCTCAAATGGTAGTAGGGAAAACGGATGTGCTGTCAGAAGAGAAATGGCATCCAGACGGTGCCTGCCTTATAAACTCAAGAACAACGCGGTCATGTAACGGAACCAACAGCGCTAAAATCCTACAGCAGAAACACTAACACAAGTCTGGGCTAAGATGCTGACGCGTCCCCGGCAGTGGAAGCACGGACTAAACCAAGTAATCTGCCTGTGAAGGCTGATGTCAATTCGAGGAAAAGCGAATATCATCCAGCAAGAGCTGATGGTAAACGCGGCCAAGTAGAAATGCTTCGGTTCTCCCATGCGAAAAAGCCCAACAAAATCAGAGGAAGAAGAACAAAACCCGGCTACAAACATCAGGGAAACCGCAGAAGCTATCAGTGATGACCATTCCAGACAAACGTGTGCTCTCTTTGGCTCGGTTTCTAGAGTGGCCACCTCATACCTACGACAGCCACCACGTTAGCGATCTGCTCGCAAACTATCCGGTAATCATGGATGACGAATTCCTTGGCACGCACCCTGCGCACTGCCAACGTGAATACGTACGTGCGGATGACTTCGACTACAACTTTGTGATCCCTACTCGACTGGTGACAAAATTAGTCGCTGTCGTGGAAGCAGAAATGATGATTCGGACTCGTGGCAAAATTAGTCGCTGTCGTGGAAGCAGAAATGATGATTCGGACTGGGTCTATGTTCTGGCTCCATTTGCGAGGAGAAGGCGTATCCCGATGGTACAACGGAAGGGATCACTGCTTTTTTCTTGGGGGACACACCCAGATTCACCAGGTATGTCAGCCGAGTGTTGCTTTCTATGTTGCTTCAACATTGTGTAGCTTGTAATGGCGCTTCATCTTACTGACTGCTTAAATGTACTGTGCTACAGCGGAGCTCTTAATCGGATGAAGGCGTTCTACGATATCCGTAAAAAATGTGATGCCTGGGCTGCCGACATGGATTGGATTGTTTTGACGAAATGGGAGAATATTTTGGCAACGCCAAAGCTTTTTGATAAAGAGACCGATGTCGATGAGCTGACGCCTACAACAGCGGGCGAGAGACATAAAGAGCTGTCGGTCGAAATCGCTACGATCCTCGACGATTCGTGTCTCACCTGCATGTGTCGGACGTCAAGCGGTGAAATCAAATTAAAGTTAGAGCACTTGGTTGGCATGTTGGCACGAGACCGAATGCTAAGCGATGTGATTTGGATTTTAACATCCGCTGCATTTCCAATGCAGGGGGCGACTGCTATGCCTTGGATTCGTACGCTCCATCACTAGGGTACCGAAGAAGGCACTTTCGACGTTCCGCTACGTTGTGCTGCCTGTCCATATGAGTAGTTGTCACTGGGGAATCATTATCGCTGAGCTGGACTACCGACAAGAGCCCCCCCCCCACGATCACACCGTACTACTATGAACCACTATGTACGAAGACCGATCGACTAAGGAAGACGTTTACGAAGACACCCTGGCTGGTTTTCTTCGCAACTGGCACATCAAGACAATGCCATTTTCTGACATGTTTATACGCGGGTTTCGTTTGACGCTGGCAGCTACTACAGGACGATTTCGTCATCATGCGGCTTCGAATCATGAGGATGATTATCACGCAGCTGGAGGTTCCGACTCGATCGAACAAGCTCGCTCGAGCGATCGCTGCTACAGATACCGAATTAATAGCAACTACTATGTATGTAAGAATGACAGCGAAATCTCTTGCATCCCTCTACGTTGTGTTCGTTCCCGCGGCTTATACTTTTTATACAGTTTGTTCAGCATTAATCGAGCTCCATATCTTTTATGAAATCGCATATTCAACAGTGCTCAGTATCTCCTTCCGAAGACACATACTGTGGATCCGAGAGTAACCGTGCTAGCTCGCACCAAGTAGCGACAGTTCCTGATTCTAGCTGTGGTGGCATTGGTGCTGGCAGGTGCGCATGTAGATCGTCCGTTGATTTGGTACAGTTGGTCTATGCCTTTCTCTTCAGATCTCACGCTCTTTGCCTATTGTGATTTTCTGGCATGTACTTCCGTAATTTCAGCTTTTGACGTACTTAATAAAAATATATTACGTCTGCCTTTCCGTTTCAAGTCCGAATGTTGCGCCTTGCGGCGCTGCTTGTGGTGCCAATAGACGATTGTGTTGCGATAAGAGCTGTCGTGTTGTCGTTGTTGTGTTGCGCTAACGTCATTCGACTCGTCGCCGGCGTCGTTGTCAGGGGATCTTTGACTACGCGCCAGCTGAGAGCGCGCGACGTCAGGCGCAGAAATCGTCGCAGGAGCGTATGGCTTGAGGCGCCCGACGTTAACGTCGGGTGGAGTCACCGTAGAACGTCGGGTGGCGTCACATCGTGGTAGGATTGTCTAGCGTGTAGGCATCACCGAGAACCATCAAGATTTTGAATGGTCCAATAAAACGTGGCGCGAGTTTGTTCGCACCCACGTTCGTAACCGCAGCGCCTTGGATGATAGAAGCACTCGCTCGCCTCGCCGGGAGGTCGACATGTTATTCCACACTCGATCGTCGTGAGATGAGGGAAGCTCAACTGTTCCAGGTTCTCGTCGGAGTCGTCCATACCCAGTACTTGATTCATTGTGCTCTTGGTCTCGATCTTGGTCGATGGAAGGACTACAAAGTGCTACCAGGTGTAACGGGCCAGGTGTGTCCGTCACTAATGCACACTATAGGATGCGAGGAAGCGCGGAGAGACTCAGCAGACTGAGTCTAAGAATGGACTTTGTGGCAAATTTAACTCCGTTTTCTGTTAGTGGCCGTCGGGGCCACTCAAATGCAAACTTTCACCTGATTAGTTGAAATGGCTCCCCACTTTCAACCACTGGCAGGATAACACGAAGCACACGCTATCTGTGTGATTTGGTACCTAGTTGTGTCTCTCTGTCTACCTACTTATGTAACTCTTGTCTACCTACTTATGTACCTGTAACCAGCCCTTACATTATCAGTAATAATGCTGTTAACAGGATCATCAATTGAGCGAAGTGAACGCGGTCGGAGTAGATAATGCTAATAGCGATGTGGCATGGAAATTCAAGCATAAGTATTCACCTGGAATCGTTGACAAAGCCCGTGATTTTCTTATACTCTGTCTCAAGACATGGGTAGAAGAGCGAAAGGACTTGAGAACACTAGGGGGTACATTTCGTCGCGACAAAAGGCAGATGTCGGTTTATTGCTATCCTATTGTTGGAAATGAAGATACAGAAGGAATTTCTGAATCATGACAAGTCTCAGTGGGTTCCGTTTGCGCTAGCGATAGTCATCGCATACGCTAATCTAATTGGAATACCTCGTCGAACTCTCGATGCTTTCCCCCATTCAATAGGTATTATGGGCACAATGTTCTGCACTCCTTCCAGAAGCGAAGGTCCTAGGTATGTGTATGAGAACGACGGGCAATTCGCTGCCGGACACAAACGTGAAGTCATACACTACGGCATTAGTACCATTGCATAATCTCGCCGCTTGCGCCATAATAAACGTTAGCGTTACGGGGACCCAGCACACAGTTTCAGCTTGTTAGCAACAACTCTATCATGGTCAGAGTTAACGTTTTCCGCGTTTTTCAAGATACTTGCACCGTCCCGACAGGAATGTCACGTTTTGTCGTTAAACGTTTCTGCTGCACAAAATGCTGCGACATCACGCTTACATCGACATATTTGCCGAAGAGAGGCTTTTATCGTTGATGCAATCGACGTCAACATTCTTGTAAGCGATGTGTTTAGCTCTACTTGTCCATTCTGGTGTTGGTAGCGTGGTAGGTTGCAACTTGCCGGTCATCATAAGAGTAATGTTACTCTTTTGATGACCGGCGAGTTGCACTATGTTCACCGAAGAGGTTATGCATACCCTTGACGATATGTCGAATTAATCAGCTTTTATTTGATCCCCTTCGCCATTATTATCATTTGGAGAGGTTAACAAAACGAATTATCTAGGACGCTTTTGAATCGGGTTCTCGACTGCTCTGTTCACGAGGTACAGGATCTTAATTGCGCCTTTAGTTTTTTACATTCGAATTCTATACCAAACATAGCGTTCACGTATGTTGCTCTGTCTCGCATCAAACATCGTAATTCGTTATTTATTACCCACCGACTACCACTGGAAAAGCTCACCGCGACTCACGAAAAGATAACAAACTTCCAGCGCGAAGAAAAAAGCGTTTTGGATGCTGTCGCCCGAACTGCGGAGACAGCCATGCCAACCGTGCGTTGCATGAAAGCAGTTGCAACCGCACACAACGGATCCATCGCATGTCGTTATTGCGGCTTTAAGGAGACGACGGAGCTTCCCGCCCAAAAGGCTTGTTAGGCCGCGCCATCAAATACATGATGGTGACGACGGAACGCGTGAAGAGCTCGATGTATTGCTCACGTCGGCCGTCATGGAGGAGATCAAACTGCTCGCGAACTTCAAGCACCTGACCCTCAACAAGTGTTACGGTGCTGCACAGGTGAAAGCGATCTCCAGTCGCTACTGTAGTAATGGGCCGTTTGAGGACTGACCAATTCAAGCATCCCGTTCATCTGGATGTCCGATACGTTCGCAATCGACCTCAGTAGAGTTTTAATATTTTCTTCTTCGTCACGCCGAGTGCCCTACGTGACCTCAAGCCACGAAATCATGGTGATGTCGGCTGACTTGGCGACTATGACACCGCTCCTAGGAGGACGCTATGCACGAGGCGAGGGACAGATTGATGGTTGGCGCCGGAGTTTATCCTGGATGACGGAAGATACGGGTCATCCGCCAATGTCTTCAACTTCGGCGAGCTGCAGACGGAGCTCGACACTTACCACATACAGTCTTAGCAGTACGAGTGCCGGAAGTTATCGACCACAACGCCAATCCTGCAGCAAGTGACGGCACCCCAGCTGAGACCGGTCGGTGATGGGCATTGGTGGTGTCCAGGAACTGATCATTAGTACAGGTTGACGGTGGTTAACGCAGCAAAGAGGAGTTTGTAGCTCACACGAAAGATATTTCAAGCTCAACTAGCTCAAACAAAAAAACCATCCTCAAATTTAACTATGCTACGAATGTAAATTCATTGCTGGATCGCTGCCTGCCCCTTTGTTTGCAGCACTTCTTAGGTCTTCTATCCACACAGGTATATATTTTCAGCAGGACCGGCGTGCTCAGAGCTCTTGGATAGACTGGTGGTGGATTGAACCATCGAAGTCGATGCTAGTAGTCATCGGGGTAGCCGAATCGCGATTTCCCGTCGAGGTTGCACCCTCTTGCAACGAAGCAGCCACATTTCCTCCCAAATGAGCAGCTCCGAAAGAAGGCAGTGCGGTCGGCGGCATCAGAAGTGGCTGCGGGGTCGAAGCGACAGCACTGTGCATCGCCGAAACAGGAACAACGAACTGCTGTCCTTGAGCTGCCCACGGCTGATACACGGCATTGTTAGCCCCGAGCCAGAACGGGATCGCATCGTGCGCAGCGTGCGGTGGATCCATCCCGATGCACTTGATTTCTCGGCCTTGGGGCATCTGAACCGCTTGCATGAGCGCGTAAAATAGTTGCTGACCTGGGAGCGCGTAAACCGGCGGGTGGTTTTGGACGGGGTAGTATGCCACTTCTGTTGCTGAAGCATTCGTCACTTGGCCAGAGTACGCCGACCATCGGGGTTGTACTTGGCTATTAGACAATATTCTCTGAAATTTATTTTCAGAGCTAAGACACGATGCCAGTGGAGGTGTGATTTTCCAACAATTTAAAATCCGGTAAGCTATATATCGGCAAATATACCAATTGTGAAAGGTAAAATACTTAAGCCAAGAGTGACAAGTACCGTTAGCACTGTATGAAATAATACCTGAAGAAACTGATAAATTACATGCATGTTGCCTGTTTCGTCACCCCATCACCGTAAGTGCGAAATATATTATGTTTGAATGTTGCATGAAGGTGGCGCTGTCACCGCACGAGGAGTGGTGTTTTTTTTAATTATAAAACGAGAGCGGTCCCGTTGACTCCGGAAAACTTAAACTTAGTAAACGACCTCAAGTTCCTAGACAAGTACAATTAATGTCCAAGATGCTTGTCAATTCGTTGTGCTTGCTTGGATCGACGCTGCACTGTTTGGGCCAGAGGCCAGTCGTGACACCCCAGTGTGCTCTTCCATCCTCCGTGTTAATGATGTCGCTGTCTGTAACGAGAGTCGGAGGGACTTATAGTGAAGATAGAGTTGGTAGGATCACAAGATACCAATGCGGTGAGATAACAGGCTCAATGCTACTAGGCTACCGCACGACAAATACATTTGCTGAATTGTCAGTCCTGCCTTACTTAATCATTTCTCAGCTGCAGCACTCCAAATTTTTTTCCCAACAAGTGCACCACCAGCTCACGTTTCCAGCATCGCGTACTGGTCTCGTTCTACTTGAGAACGGCAGCGACCCGCTGAAACTCCGTTCTTAGCGAGCTGCACTAACTGAAACACACCGTCTTCGACGTCTTGAGCAAGACGATGACTGCCGCCAAAGCACGAAAGTGTAAACAGGATAAACTTCCTATAGCTAAATAAATCCAAATTTCATAGCTTCTTCGTGCAGCGCGCGACTTTGTTGTTTGAGCTGCAAGGGCAGCGTTGCTTAGAAGAGGTATTTGCATCTTGCGACAGATGACTCGCGTCTGAAACTGAGGTCACTTACGTCGAGCTTCCAGACCAAGGTGCATCTGCAGGAAGCAAAGTGTCTTGATTTGACGGCTCCATCGATGCTTCGGATGCTGTCTCCTCTTTTTCCACGCCTGCCAAATTCGTTTGTTCTTGACGGCGTTCCACAACGCTGGGTGCCGTGCGATTAGCACGCTTCTTGTGCGAGTTCCCAGGTGCATCAGTGCTCGAAGTAGCCTTGCGGTTCTTGCTGCGCACGACGCGTTTGTACCGAGCGCGCTGCAGGGCATTCTGGTGGTCCCGATGGCTACTGCTAAGTCAATGAAGCCCGCCATTAACCTTCGTCGTTCTGTCGTTGCTTCATCCGCCATGGTAATTGCACTGCGTAGGATGAAGTTGTCGTGGCTCTCTCTTCTCTCGACCAACACGTTTCGACTATATTGGACACTGGTGATAGCTTGCTTACGTGATTCACTTGTCGCTGCCTTGTGAACACGTCGCAGCCTCTCCACTGGCGTCACAGCAATTACGACGAAGGCACGACGGCTGGCAGCATCAGCAACGAGCTCTATAATTTGTCCTTTGGCACAGAGTGTGGCGATTCTTACCTCGAGAGGCGCACCGCTGAGCTTCCTTTCGGGAAATTCGATAACCTACGCGGTAGCATAAGATACAACTCAGTATGACATATCAGGGGGCAGTGCTGAAAATATACTAAAATATATATTTTAGTTTGGCCTCTCAGCAACCCAAGGCGGATTAGGGATGGCATAAAAATAGTTTTTTCAATTTGAGGTCAGATAAAATAAACTATTAAAATACGCTCATAAAAATCTTTTTAGCCTAAACCCCGCCAAATCAGATAACAGAGGCGTACAGAGCCAACCCCATTAGTGGTCTGCCCTTGAAGTCCGGTCAAAGTGGATCCTTCTCGAATTGTCGCGTGCACTCAGCACGCCGAAGCTGCCACCCGGACACAACGTACCTACAAACAAACTAATGTCTCGCATACACGTCCGAATGATCGCTCAACATCAGGGAGCTTGGTGTCTGCTCTTGGGAGTACTGGTTCCCGCTGAGTACAAGTCAAGCCTTGTGATAGAAGCAGATTTGACCATACAAAACAGAAGTGGTAATTCAGGAGAGATCCACGATAAAAAATGAATATAAATATTTTATATATATTTTTTTCATAAAAATATTTAAATATGTTTACTGACTCCCCTGCCTGGGTAGCAGGAATCCGATCCGATCCGATCGGGTTTTGGCCAATCACACCCGGTTCTCGTGTTGCACACTTCGGGGGTGACTTACACTCAAACCAATTCAAATGCCTGTGCCGGGTTTGTTGGTCCAATACTGTTAACCCCTCTCGTCGAGCTGATGCTGCGACGTGTTGCAGTTTTTGGCGATTGACAGTCGATCGCCCTTGATTGCTCGCTGGCCGATCAGTTGCAAGGCCTCCCCAGCCCAAGCGACTCTACACGCAAGTCTTCGGCCAGTGTTTGCTGCATCGCCTTTCCGAAGAGATCCATGCGGTCGCGGAGTTCGTGCCAGTCTTTCAGAGCGATCGGGAACGTCGGGCGATGCAGCTTGTTCTGCACCCATCTTGTAAGCACAACCGTTGTTCTGTCATCGCCTGGCGACCAGGTGCATTCTCGCACTTCCATCACGGCGACGACATCTTTCCGTAGTCGCGTCTGCGGTTGGTACGGATATTTCTCGTCCTGGTCGACGTAGTCCATTGCGATGATACCGTAGTTCCCTTCTTCCGGCCTGCCCTTGTCTTCGCCGCGCTCGTGAAACTGGGCGAACGTGATCGTATTCGACTCCACCTTGATGTCTCCTCTCACCGTGCTGGACACCAGCCGGTTCTGCGTGATGCTTTTGGTGCCGTTGTCGTCGTCTTCGCGCACTGTAATATGGCCTATCTTCTCGGAAATGCTGATCTCCAGGTTGCAGTAATAGAAAATCAGCAGGTCGTAGATCTGTTTCACGCTGCGAGCGTCCCGGAACTGCGTGATCGTCAGCCGCTCGGAGAAGAAGTCGCCGTTGTCCAATTCAAAGCGGCGGCCTTCGTCGCAGATGTTTCGCAGGTTGGTATTCGGCCTCCGCAACTTCAGGAAATGTTCGGCTTTCGGCATCTTGCTAACCTTTATCGCTCTCAAGATCCTCTCCCGAGACTCTCGATCGCTTTTCAGCCTAATGGCGTCGTGTAGCGGGGAACCAACGTGCGCATTCTACAGAGCACATTTTGTCGACGTGAGTTTGTAAGCAATCGGTAAGAATGAGCAACTTACGCAGATTGAGAACTCCGACATGATAGACGCGCTTTCGCCGAACTTTTGCTGATTCACGTGGACGTCGTCACGCAGCTCCCGACCGACCTGCATGCTCCTCGCAGTATCTCGATCGATATTTCCCATCGACGCCTGCTTCAAGCTCGCTAGTTGAGCGTTGAGCACCTCCATCTCCTTCAACAGCCGCTCCTTTTCTTCCTGCGATCCAAAGTATGCATCAGTTCAGCAGCACTTCCTACAGCAACACATGCATCACCTTCCGTCTCACCTTCCGGGCCACGTGCGTCGACTTGCGATGCTTCCGCTGGCGCTGAGGATGCGGCTCCACTCCTGCAACTCCCTGAACCGCGTCCGACTTGCTGCTTCTTGCTGCAGCCCCCTCTTCCTGTCTTCTGCTCCTTTCTCCATGTATATTCAGTACCTCAGCGTGGCTGCTGGCTGCACGCCTCTTCCCCAGAGCTCGCGCTCGTGGTGCCTCTGCACGTCGCTTCGTTGCAATCTCCACCTCCAGGCGAGGCTCCTGCTGCGTAGGTATTCCCCAGCACCGATCCATCGCTTCACTCTCCGTCCCAAGCACCAATTCACCTGCTGATCCGCGTCGCGGCACGCGCTTCCTGCTGCTGATCAGGCCGTGTCCCTCCGAAGCGCGCAATCCATGATCGCGTGATTGCGCACCATTTCAGACTAAGTACGAGGCGCGACTACCGAGATGAGCGACTGGTAAGTTGCCTGTTCAACGATGTCCTTCATACATGTACTTGTGCCAAGACTTTAGGTTTGCGGGTGGAGACTCTCGAGCAGCGTCCGATGCAGCAGAAGCCCCCAACTGTCCATCGAGTGTCGGAGCTCTCGCCAGCTCTCGACCGCCATGGGGAACTCGGGCCGGTGCAGCGTGTTCTGCACCCACCTGGTCATGACGACGACCGTCTCCGTCTCCTGGGGATCAGCCGCTTTCGGGCGGTTGTACGCGCGCACTTCGATCACTCCGTTCACGTCCTTGCGCACTCGATCTTCCGGGTGGTATGGGTAGCGCTCGTCCACGTCCACGAACTCGGACACGACGATGCCGTAGCCTTGGTCGGTGCACTGGATGTCGTCCCGCTCACAGAACTCGGAGAACATGACGGTGTTCGACTCCATCTTCATGCCCATGTTGGTTGTAATTGACATGAGGAAGTTCTGTGTGATGCCCTCACTTATGCTGTCGTCGTCGCTCTCGCGGACGGTGACGAGCGTCTCAAGCTTCTCCGAGACGCTGATCTCCATGTTGCTGAAGTAGAAGATCACGAGGTCGAACACCTGCTTGGCGCTCTGGACGCCCTCGAACTGCATGATGGAGAAGCGCGCCGAGCAGAAGCCCCCGTCGTCGGTCTCGTACCGCTGGTCCTCGGTCAGCGACTTGAACGGGTCCAGCTGCGACCGGCGGATCTTCAAGAACTGCTCGCCGTTCTTGAGCTTCCTGGCTTTCATCGCCTGTAGCGTCTCCTGCCGAGACGCCGAGTCCTTCTTCAAGAAGCTCTTCTCTTGCAAAGGCGTCCCCGCTTGGACGTTCTGCATGTATCATTAACGTTAGCAGCATGTTATTCAAACTCGGCAACGCAGTACCGACACGTACGCACAGTGTGTAGTCCGACATGATGGACAGCGCCTTGCAGAACGTCTTCATGTGTGTCTGCACGCCTTCCAGCAGCGTCTGGCGACGCGATTTCCGCACCAGCCGGTCGGCCGGGAAGCTCGGGTCGATCGCTCGCTTCTTGAGCGCCGCCATCTCTCTCTTCAGGATCTCCAGCTCCTTCAAAAGCCGCTCCTTCTCCTCCTACACGCAACCACAAACGAGTGAGCAAAGCTGCAAGCTGCTTCGTCTAGCAATAGCAGCACAATCGCCACCTTTCGGATGGTGTGCGTCCCCTTGCGATGCTTCCTCTTGGGGTACTTCCGCTTCGGCCGCGTGGCCCCCTCCGACTCCGTGCCAGTATTACTATCTCCTCGGTTATGGGCAGACTCTTCTTCTGACTGCAGCTCAACTCCTGCTTCTACGTGTTGGTTGCTCGTGGACGCCTCGGCCTCTCCGTATGGGACTATTGGCCGCTGCCATTCATCAGCGGATTCGTCGAGTCTCGGGGCGATGATGGAGGCCCACGAGCGCGCCGGGGCTGCGGAGTCGCTCAGCGGGGAAGAAGTCGTGGACGACGTGGTGGACGACGCCGTTCCGCGGGAGACCGCACCGTCATGAGACCTCGCCGGCAGCATCAGTGCGACAACTTCCCCGTTTTTTGTGAAACCTTGTCCGGCCTGTCCATAGGCCGTCATCATCGGGTGGCATCCACAACCCTGGAGCCTGAGCTTCATGCTGAGCTGCGTGCAAGGCTGCAAAGCTCGCCAGGTCAATGCCAATGGTGAGCGACAACAAAAACGTATACTTCAATACTACCGACTACGGCCGCCCTCGTAGGTTCTCTGCTATGGTGCGGTGCAAGGCTCGGCCCCACAAGTCCATGTTGTCGCGCAGCTCGTACCATCCGTCCGTGCACACGGGGAACTGTGGGTAGTGCATTCGGTTCTGCACCCAGCGGCTGAGCACGACCACGGACTTCCGAGACGATGGGCCTCCTGCCACGCTCTTGGCGCGTTGCGGCACGAACTCGCGGACTTCCAGCACGGCGTTCACGTCTCGACGCACGCGCTGGCTGGGGACGTAAGGATGGCGGTCGTCCTCGTCCACGAAGTCAGCGACGATGAGCCCGTAGCTGTCGTCCCCTTGGCGGTCAATGCTGCGGTCGAAGAACTGCGAGAACATGACCGTGTTGGACTCCATCTTGATGTCCTTGTGCGTCGTCGACACCAGGCGGTTCTGCACGACGCCCTTGTCGTCGCCGCCGTCGTCTTCACGGATCGTGAGGTGGCCGATCTTCTCGGAGATGCTGATCTCAATGTTGCAGAAGTAAAAGAGCAGCAGGTCGAACACTTGCTTGACGCTCTGCGCCTCCTCAAACTGCGTCACCGTGAAGCGCGTCGAGCAGAAGTCGCCGTTCTCGGCTTCGTAGCGGCGCTCTTCGCCTATCGCGTTGCACGGGTCGATCCGGGGTCGGCGCATCTGCAGGAAGCGCTGCGCCTTGTCCATCTTTTTCACTTTGAGCGCCATCAACGTCTCGTGTCGAGACTGCTCGCCGTGCGGCAAGTGTATAAAGTCTTGCAGGGGGCTCCCAGATTGAATACTCTGCAGTCAAAAGGCGTTAGCAATTCACGCGCATAGTGAGCCCCGACGGCACTTACGCATAACGTGTACTCGGACATGATGGACGAGAGCTGGCTGAACATTTGCTGGCGCTGCTGCACTCCGTCGCGCAGCATCCGCCCAGCCTCGTACTTGTTCTTCAGTTCAGCCTCCGTCTGATGGAACGGCACCTTCTTGTGACTCCGCAAGTCCTCAATCTGGGCCTTCAGTGCTTCCATCTCTTCCAGCAGCCTCTCCTTCTCCTCCTGCACAACATTTGAACTCGTCAACACACCATTTGTGTCCAAAAGACCCCAACGTACAGTCTCTGCCTCACCTTTCGAATGGTATGCGTGGCCTTGCGGTACTTGCGCTTGCGCTTGGGCTTTTGCTCAGTGCTTTTCAATTCGCAGGTCTTGCCGTCTTCACTAGTGCTCAGCACCCTTTCCTCCTCCGCTCCTCTCTTCTTGGTCGTGTAGGACACGTCTTCTTTTCTACTAAACGGCTCCAGACTCGCTCCTCTCGTCTCCGCCTCGAACTCCTGCCTTGGCGTCGTATTCCTCGCCCCTCTCCGGTCCATCAACGCCACCCAGGGCTTCGCCGGGTACAAAACCTCCGCAGCTGTCGACGAAGACGACGACAACGGGGATGTCGAAGCGCTAGCGTTGAAACCCATTGGAGTCCGTGGCGCCGCCGGGTTGGGCATCGCCCCAAGCGACTGGAACGGCGTCTGCGACTGCGGGAAGCTAGGCGCCAGGCTGTCTGGGACGCCTAGAGCTGCAGGATGATGCGGCCCAGAGGTGGCGTCCCCATCGAGACGCGACAAGTTAGTCATTTAGCGGGTGGTGTGCAATCATGTCAGGCTGATGACGGGGCCGAAATAGCGAACTTACTAATTGGCTTAAATTGGCTCAACAGGTTTTTTCTTATTGGTTGAATTAAAACTATTATATATATATATATATTTTCTTATTTATTTTACAGTTACAGTGCTGTAAATGAGCAGCACCAATAAGAAAATAAATTTTACAGGGCCTTCGTGGACGAGCACAAGTCGAATCCTGTCGCAGTAACAGAACGAGATGTGGCTCACAGAGCATTTGAGTTTGAGCAGTACTGTACTGAACAACGACTTCGGCATTGAGCGTGCTGATAACCTCGACGAACGTCTGAAACTCAGGTATCTTCACTTCGGTTCAATTCACCTTCTCCTTGTCACTTGCCGGGTTCTTACCCACGAACGTGTCCATACCATGGAGACCTCCACCTACGCTAACCACATCATCATACAGCGATACAGGCAGGCACGCAAGCACAAGTCCTCGCCACCCTGAAAAGCACGACACCAGCAGCTCGTCGCCGCGCCGCATGGAGCGATAGATCGTGCCAACCACTTCGGACTGGGGTGAAAAAGCGCGAGATCTTAAGCGCCCGATCGTTCCCAGCAAGGGTCCCGGCAAACATGTTCGTGTCGACCGCGGCAGGACACCAGCAACGTCCGAATAAAATAGTCTTCACGTTGTCTCTCCAAAGCTCCAACCGCACTGCACACCAACATCCATAAAGAACACAAATCAACAACAAAGTTGCGGCAGCAACCACAAACGGAGCAGCCGGAGCAATGAACTTACGAGCTTCGTGGAAGGCGTTCACAGCCGCCTTGCTCGCGCAGTAGTCGGTCAGTCCGGCGCTGCTCGTCATGCCCATGACAGATGACAGTCACCAGCAGCGCCTCGGGTGTCTTCTTCACGGACGGGAGAGCTGCGCCAGCGTATTCCCTGCGAACGTCTTCCGCCGTCAAATCACGAGCGACCGTCGTGCCACAACACCTAGCGACATCAACAACACAATCAATCAGCAAACCAGAAAGCATCAACCTTCTCACAACCCATTCACTTCCCACCTGCATTACTTCCCAGCCCCTCGACGTGTTTCGGTGCAACGTCGTCGACCACGCGAGCCAACGGCGACGGCGGATCTTGCGGTGCTGCAGGCGCCCACCGCTATGCACGCCATGATTTGCATCAGCGCCGTATTCATCCAACAGCATTTCAATACCGTAGCCATCCTCTTTTGCCTGCTTCCTCGCCCTCCAACAACTTTTGCTGTTGTTACCTTCGGCAGCAGACGACGGGCGATAAGCGCTCCATCATCGTGTGGTGCAGCGTCTGGATCCAGCGCTCCGTGTTGTCCCGCATCTCGTGCCAGCCGGACTGCGGGATGTCGTACTCGGGGTGGTACACTTTGCTGTGCACCCAGCGCGTGAGCACCACGACTCGCCCGTCGCTCGTGTTCTTGGACCTGGCGCGCACGCCATGCCGGATCGGATACGACGTCAGCTCCAGCACAGCCGTGAAATCCCGTCGAATGCGTTCGTGCGGGTGATACGGATTGAGCTCGTCGTCATCCACGTAGTCGGCCACGAAGATGCCGTAGCCATTCTGGTGGCCGGCGTCGCCCTCGCCCGGCTCATAGCGCGAGAAGTAGACCGTGTTCGACTCCATCCGTAGCCCGCCGATCGTAGTGGACACCAGTCGGTTCTGTGTGATGCCCGGCGCCATGTTGTCGTCGTCCTCGCGGATCGTGATGTTGCCCAGCTTCTCCGACACGCTGATCTCGATGCTGCTGAAGTACCCGAGCAAAATGTCGTACACCTGCTTGACTGTGTTTTCAAACTGCATTGTCGAGATGTACGTGGCGTAAAAGTCGCCGTTCGACGCCTCGTAGCCGTGGTCTTCCCTCATGGGTTTCAGCGGGTCCACGCGCGGGCGACGGTCGTTCAAGAACTTGGCCCCGTCTTCCAGCACCTTGCTCTTGATCGCCAGCAGCGTCGCTCGTCGAGAGTGTGTGTCCTTCTGCAAGTGAATTGGCCGATGGATCGGACTGCCTACGCGGATGTTCTGTCATGGAAAAAAACAGTAAAAAAACCACCGTTACGAACAGAAACACCCACTTGAACAGAAGACCACTTACAAATAAAGAGTACTCCGACATGAGAGCGTGGATCTTGGTGCACTCGAGCTGCTGCGTCTGGATCGCCCGTCTCAAGACGCGATTCGCCGTCTGCATCTCTTTCGGCGTGCGTGCCTCCACCCCAACGCACGTGGAGAAGGCGCGCGCTTTAAGCTGCTCCATCTTGGTGTGCAGCTCGGCCAGCTCCTCCAGCAAGTGCGCCTTCTCCTCCTACACACATTGTCCGCGTCAATTCAAACACCCAACTGTTCCACCCACTCCGTCAACTTGCCCACCTTCCGGACGTTGATCGTCGACTTGCGGAACTTCCGCTTGGGTCTTTTCTTCGGCACCTCCTCTTGGGTGGTTCCCTCTGTGTCTTCACTGTCCTCTTTCCGCCCGTGTTTCTTAAGAACGGGACTGGCATGAGCGCCGGGAGAGATGCAGCTGTCGTTGGGACTGACTACTGGGTCTTTGGGTCGCTCCGCCGCGTCCTCGTCCCGCATCTCGTCCATCGACGCCAGCCACTGCGTGGCCACGTCCGTCACGAGCCTCGTGGGCGACTCCAGCGCCTCGTGGGCCGCTGACACATTGCCACTCATGCTCCAAATGCGCGGTGCTTGGACGCGAAAGGCAAGTGATGGGTGATCGGGAAAAAAGAAGCGCACTTAAGTGGGAAGCCAAAAACTACTGAGAATACAGCAAGGACTGTTCTACGGTGGCCTGGCAACTACCGAATTTGTTTTGTAGAAGGATACACTCGCGTATGGGATACACACGATTATTAGCCAATCACAAGAATGTAATTCAGATTTACAGTGCTCGACTTGTTGAGGGATACAGCAGTTTCAAGCCAGTAGTTTTTGCAATTGCGGCAGCCCAGCCCTTGCCCATTTCTTCAATGGCGCGGGCGCCACCTCCAGGGCGTCCTCGCCTGCCGGGCGGTCAAGGAAGGTGGAAAACAAAGCGGTCCCTAACATCTTACACAGCGGCGACGAAGAAGGCTGTTGTGGAGCATCTAAGACTGCACTGCAATGTTCGTTTCACTATAGACACGTTCTTTCCTAGTCTAGCAACAGAAAAGTATCAAGGCAGACGTGTGCTAGTCCTCCGATGGGCTCGCCAGTTTAGCACTATCGCCGCTACCTGTGCTTCTGTCGGCGGCGGGGAGAAGCGAAAAGCTCGCTCCACCGGGACTGCTACCATCTTGCCTTCAGATGTCGAGCTAGAGATCGTGAGCTGGGTTAACGACCTGCGCGTCGAGGGCGTTCCGGTCACGTCTTTAATGCTACGGTTGAAGGCGTTAAGCGCGGCTAAGGCGGCCGGAGTGCAGCAGTTTCGGGCGTCCTCGGGATGGCAGCGCCTGTTCAAAAGGCGTCACCGCCTGTCGATGCGATCGCGCACACGCCAAGGCCAAGTTAGTCCGGCAGAGCTGGACAAGGTTGCCGCGGAATTCGCTCAAACTGTGAAGGCTAAAGCGGCGGAGCTAGGAGTGTCTGTTATATACAATGCCGATCAGACTGGTAAGTGTTACCTAATTATGATATGTTGTAACAGTCACTGCTAACGAGGTATGTTTTAACTCGTGTGCTTGTTTTCAGCGGCGTTTTCGAGTATCTGCCTGCTAAAACTCTACACAGCACTGGTGAGAAGACAGTGTGGGTGCGCTGTGGTGGAAAGAGCAAGGAAAGAGCCACTGTCATGCTGCTAGGGGACTCAAGCGGTAATAAATATCCGCCGTTTCTTGTTTTCAAGTCAAAACCATCGACCGTATTGCAACGACGCGAAGCCAACACACGCCTTCGTCATGGTTTTGGCGTTACAGTGTGGAAAGAGGTCGGCCCAGCGCAAGAAAAAGAAGGCGTCCAAGTGCATGGCAACACCAAAGGTAAAAGGCACTTGCATTTTGATTATTTTGCAAAACCTAACGTGATTTTTACAAGGTTGGTGGAATACTTCCTTGTCTGTAGAGTTTCTCCGCTATAACTTTGGCGCAAGACCGGAACCCGAGAAGCCTGTATTACTCCTGTGGGATGATTTCTCTGGACACTGGTCCAAGGAAGTCATCCAGTGCGCGAAGGAGCTTAAGGTGGAGCTCCTTAAGGTTCCACCGGGGGCGACGTCTGTCTGCCAGCCCGCGGATGCTACGTGGAACGGGCCTCTCAAAGCCCGCCTACGACTGCTCTGGATCGAGCATTTGAAGGCCCAGCTTCTCCAGCGAGACCCGGCCGCTGCGTTCAAGTTGAAGCCCCCCACCAGAGCCGAGATATGCAACTGGGTGAGTTCGGCCTGGAAAGACATGCCTGCATCTATCATTTCGGGGGGATATCGTAAGTGCCACCTGGAATTGCTACCAGAGCAGCAACCTGGAGTTGCTGCGGAGGTAGTGAGCGAGCTTATTAGTCTAGGGTGTATCGACAATCGCGTTGGTGAGATCCGACCTGATAGAGACTTTGATGTAGCCGAGGTAGAGGAAGGTGGCTCAGATGAGGAGTTGCTAGAGTGCTCAGTTTAGTAATTTTAGTAAATACAGATGGTGGTCATGTGCCGATTCATTACCCGTGCAAAATTGGGCGCCCTGTATTTCAGCTCCGGTAGTGTGTGTCCCTCTACAAAACAAATTCGGTATCGACAATCGCGTTGGTGAGATCCGACCTGATAGAGACTTTGATGTAGCCGAGGTAGAGGAAGGTGGCTCAGATGAGGAGTTGCTAGAGTGCTCAGTTTAGTAATTTTAGTAAATACAGATGGTGGTCATGTGCCGATTCATTACCCGTGCAAAATTGGGCGCCCTGTATTTCAGCTCCGGTAGTGTGTGTCCCTCTACAAAACAAATTCGGTATCGACAATCGCGTTGGTGAGATCCGACCTGATAGAGACTTTGATGTAGCCGAGGTAGAGGAAGGTGGCTCAGATGAGGAGTTGCTAGAGTGCTCAGTTTAGTAATTTTAGTAAATACAGATGGTGGTCATGTGCCGATTCATTACCCGTGCAAAATTGGGCGCCCTGTATTTCAGCTCCGGTAGGGTGTGTCCCTCTACAAAACAAATTCGGTATTGTACTCGACAGAAGTCATTGGACCCAAATGTAGCCATCTATTATGAGAGGTAGCTGACCAATCCAATAGTAACAGTTAGATATTAGGGGTTGTTGCGCGTCTAGATTTCAAAAATGGGGTCAGAATACTCGATTTCGCAGTCCTTCGCACTCAAGCAGACAAATAGACGCCTCGGATTCAGAATATTTTCGGGAAAAGGGTTGATCCTTTTTGGTTTGAGACGCTCATTTGATTGGCGGACAATCATAAACATGTGGAATTGCGCGAGAAAGTCCAGAATTTCTGAATTGGACCTTGTATCGGATGAAGGCCCGTTGAGCAGTCAATGAGCTCGACTTCGGGTCTCATTGTTCTCATTGTACTTCTTCGTGGCTGTTACCACTGTGCCACGAGTAGCGTTAGACACTCAGCAGCAAAGTCCCGGGTCGTTTGCCCTCTAAAGAGCATCCCTTCCTTCGCTATGGCCATAAAGGCGTCGGCACCTGGTCATGGACAAAATATGACAGCAGTCAGCTCTTTAAGCGTAGTTTCCAAGCCTTCCATCAGAGGGTCTAATAATGTGTGTATTTAGATGCTCAAGACATACACGAATCTATTGATGCTACTCCAAGCCTCGTTGGACAAGTGCGTGCCGACAAAAAGTATTTTCAGTGCCGGGAATTTGGGTTTGGGTCCAATGACTTCTG
Organism: Phytophthora crassamura; assembly: GCA_033557995.1. Lineage (NCBI taxonomy): Eukaryota > Oomycota > Peronosporomycetes > Peronosporales > Peronosporaceae > Phytophthora > Phytophthora crassamura. The sequence goes on from JAUCED010000018.1 coordinate 1,857,363, forward strand.
TCGAGTACAATAGGTCGTCTGCGACTTACACTGGGAATACGATTTTTTTGAAACTTGGTATCCATACGCGCTGTATCGCGTTCTCCATTGCTAGCCACTGCAACTGGCGAGCCCTTCATTAGATTGCTTCCTTCATTGCTACTGTAGCCATTACGACTGGCGATACTGCATCTTCACCACGAGAGTGATCAGCGACTAATTTCCGTTGGGCACGATATTGGCGCATGTATAGCGCCTTGCGCTGGCGCTTCCGTTGCTGTTTATCGAGAGGGCATTCTGTTTCATGGACTTGGTCCTTCCGTGCCGTAGCTTCATCAGAAAACGATTCAATGTTCCTCTTCACCATCACCGCAAAAATATGGCGAGTGATGAAGCTACTGAGCGCTGAGTGCCGAATGTGCGAACGGAGAAGCTGTTGACAATCTGTTTCTATCACACCAGATCTGAACGGTTCTATCATGCTGGTCTGCTATTGCAATTGGTTGTTAGGTGGCACGAATGTGCGGTATGTTGGCTGAAAGTCGACTGAGGTTACGCTTACGCAGTACCGTGGAATTAATCCGTTGAGGGCCGTCCCTCCCTCTATCGAGGTATTCCCAGTATAATACTCAAGCCATTGCCATGATGGCACTGGCTTGAGTATTTTTTTCCATCTTCATTTTCGATTTCACTTTGGTGATGGCAGGCGTTTCTTCGGTTGTGAAAGTGTTGGAGGAGTTCCCGCTGCGGTGCGCGGATGAGAACTCCATCAAACACGCTGGAGTGTCATGTGCTGCTGCGTTGATTCGGGATGGAGCGAAACCGCAAGACCCGGCGAGGTGCAGAAAACACTGCGTTGGATCGCTGCGCAGGTTGACAAGAGGCAAGTGCAACCTAACTACGAATACGAGCAAGACGGAGTCATTGTCACTCAGTGGACCAAGTTCGACATGTACCGAAGCGCGATCCTTGACGTTTCGCCAGCGCTCATTGCCCAGCTATTCACTCCCCAGTCGGGTTGGCGTACTTCACGGCCACGGGACCAGCTCAAACAGTCGGCGGGTTCTAGTGGAATCACGAGTGGCAGCATCGACGTCACATTGGCGCTGAGTGAACCGATCTGGGAAATTGTGGATAGGGACACCCACCTCCGTCGGCACCGACAAGACCTGAGGAAATGAGAACCGCTTGTGCGTGAATTAGCTAGGGTTTGCATATCGGAAGCAGACTTCCTTAGCTGCGATTCTGATGAGTACAAGTGACGAAAAATCGCTTGGGAGCTTGACGCCAGCAATTTGTTGAGGAAAATAAAACTTAGACAAAGCACACCTCCAAATTTTTGCTGAGTATGCGAGGGCATCGTACTCCAAGACAACGGAACTTAATAGGATCTCCTCTACAACGCCATCGTGTAATCCGAGACGATCGGAGTCGTCCCTGCCATCCACGTCCGAGATAAAGGCTTGATTCCTGGACGGAAAAACGAAGTATGGAGATGGGTTATTCCTCATGAAAGAGAAAACTACTAAAACTATAGTACTTTCGCTGAATTCAACGTCGGGCAAGCGCGTCTCCGAACGTGACCAATTGAAACACGACTGCAACAACTCTTGAACCAAGCCAGTGAGCTTAATGGGAAGCTGGACACCCAGCCGCCATGTGAAAAGCAAAAGCTCTGTTGAAGAGGAGCTCGTGATTTTGTAAAAAGCTTAGCAGTGGCATTTCGGATGGTGGCAGGTTACCGACCCATGCAGGATGAATAGTGATCTGAATAAAAACACGCGTGGACAAGATGCCCACGTTTGACCTCACCGCGCCGCAGTATCAAAGAACGATTTTGGATGGCAGCGTGTACAACGCGAGCAGCATGAATTTAGTAATACAGATCGTGGAGTCCACGTGCCAGCACCTTAACAAATAGAAAAGGAAATGTTCGTTTCGATCTTGAAAATGCCTACATCTTTACTGTGAGCTGACAAGGGAATGTTGCCACTGTTCAAAATCGAAATCAAGCAAAGTTACCACCCGCGGTGCTGACGAAAGCGCGTGTCCTGGTCCAGTATACCCCAGACCGGTTCACTGAGCGCCAGACTGACATCAATGCTGCCTGTGGTGACTCCGACGGGACCTTTCGATTGACAAAGCTGATCTTCCGTGGCGAGGAAGTAGATCAAGCCATCAATGAGTGAGATCGGCGTGAAGGGTTGAGCGACCAGACCTGGCGGCACGTCGAGCTCGGTGCCTCGGTACATTCCGAACTTGTTCCACTGGCTCACCATGACGCCGCCTTCTTCATAGCGGTAGCGAAGCCGAACACGCTCCTTGTTGGGCTGCGCGGCCAGCCAGCGGATATTTTGCTCAACTTCCGTAGGATCCAGAGGCCGAACGCCATCATGAACTGCCCCAGCAATTGTGGACAGCGGATCACCCAGTAGCTGAGACGCCGAGAGCGAAAATACCGGACACAACACGGCATTGGGGAAGTATCGAGGCGAGACATCGAGCTGGCCTCGACTGCGCAAGTCCACCGACGCCAGGAATTGGCGGGGGATCTTGGCTGCTGCTACACTTGAGCTCATTCCCTGATCTTGGAATGCTTGTGCTCGTGCGCGGCAGATGCTCTGCCAAAGGTGCGCAGTCAGGGCGCAGAACGTTGATAACGGTTGTTCTTCATTCCCGTCATTTGCTTCTTTCTTGATAGCAGTGAGTTCCTTCGCAGTGAATCGAAGGATGCGGCCAATGACAAGAGGTGGTGATGTGAAGCCGGTACCTGCTGCTTGAATCTTTGGAGCGAGCTCGAACACGGTAGGACTGGTCTGGAGAGCTTCATCACGCTCCATGGGCGACATACGCATCCCTGACATGTACGGAAGGATCTCCGGTGGCTGACTGGAAAGCTTGACTTCAGAACTCTTGCCGTTTTCCGCGTCTCGGAAGCTTCTGTACAACTCGGCCAAGTCACATGCGAGCTGAAAGAAACCGGCAGCATCACAGACGATGTGACGTAGACGAAGGGCGATCGACACTCCTCCGCACGCGAAACGTGTGTGCTGCACTGTCAAAATCGAATCTTGGGCGGCATCGGCTTCGGTTGGGCCGAACGGCGGAAGCAGCGCGTTGCCTCTGTCGGGTAAATTGGTGACAAGAAGTCGTGGGGTTGAACCGGGCTCGTCATCTTCGACAACGGCTTCAAAGCTCTCAAGGGTATTGGTGCACTTTGCTGTAAGAAGCTTGGCTCCTGCCCCGAACTTCTGGATCCGCGGTGTATGATCCTTGGGATCGACGGCGATGCGGCCGGTTAGGTGCGGGTAGTAGTCCAGTAACCGGTTCAACGCGTGTCGAAAGCGTTCGATTGGTATCAACTCTTCGGTTGCGTGATTCTCATTTCGGTACACGAAGACGACAGCGAGGGGTATGGAGAGCAACGAGCGTTGGTCAAGTGGACCGAGCAGCATTGGAGACTTCAGCCGTTGGAGCGAGGATTCATTGACGCATTGAAGCACGAATTGCTCTGTCACTTTTACACTGGCGGCTGCCATTGAAGCTGCAAAATGAAGAGTGAGCACTGGAACTCCAACAACATGCAGCTGATAACCTAAGGTTGATAACCTTGGTCCGGTGGGAACTTTCACCGAAAGAGCATTATGGTTATCGCTGGCCGTTGTTAATACTGAGAGCGAGTCAAGTGTACCGAAATGTTTGCAATTTATTAGCTAACCCATGTTATTCTTGCGCATCCCTCGGTCGAGTGCCCTCTAGGCAACCGCAGTGGTTGGCGTCACAGCCTTTGCAATATCAAGAGACTATGGATACCAAGCGACGTACGGCGCGCTCTAGCTTCTCCCCTGGGCACCCCCAGGACCTTCAACCACCACGATCATGTAGCTGATTCTCTGCGTTGTCAAATGATGTGATTTATGGCTCTGTAGACTCGCGCCTCGTCGACGAAGAGGATGGAGACTCGGTGGAGTTCACCACATCCAAAGACATCACAGTTTTCCCCACTTTCGAGGCCATGGGACTCAAGGAAGACCTGCTGCGAGGCATCTACTCGTACGGTAAGTGTCTTGTGCTGCTGTATGAGAAGTTCGGGGCTCCAACTCGTCATGTAGCGCCCAGGAGGGGGCTCATACCGATAAATATGGTTACATCTAGTGTATTAACGCTTTTTTCGTTGTTATTACGTGGTTTTACCAGGCTTCGAGAAGCCGTCGGCCATCCAGCAACGCGCCATCAAGCCGGCCGTCCAGGGCCGAGACCTGATCGCCCAGTCCCAGTCGGGAACGGGCAAGACGGCCGTGTTCTCCATCTCCATCCTGCAGTCGCTGGACACGTCGAGCAACGAGACGCAAGCTCTCGTCATCTCGCCTACTCGGGAGCTGGCTGAGCAGACGCAGAAGGTGGTGCTGGCCCTGGGAGACTTCATGAACGTGCAGTGCCACGCCTGCATCGGCGGCAAGAGCGTGGGCGAGGACATCCGCCGCCTGGACTTCGGCGTGCAGGTCGTTTCCGGCACGCCCGGCCGGATATTCGACATGATTCGGCGTCGTAACCTGCGTACACGTAACATTAAGATGCTGGTGATTGACGAGGCCGACGAGATGCTGAACAAAGGCTTCAAGGAGCAGATCTACGACATCTACCGCTACCTGCCGCCGTCGACGCAGGTGCTGCTGGTGTCGGCCACGATGCCCCAGGAAGTGCTCGACTTGACGCGCAAGTTCATGAACGAGCCGGTCAAAGTGCTGGTGAAGCGTGACGAGCTCACTCTCGAGGGCATCAAGCAGTTCTTCGTGGCCGTCGAGAAGGAGGAGTGGAAGTTCGACACGCTGTGCGACTTGTACGACACGCTGACCATCACGCAGGCCGTGATCTTCTGCAACACGAAGCGGAAAGTGGACTGGCTCACGGCCAAGATGCGCGAGGCCAACTTCACCGTGTCCGCCATGCACGGCGACATGCCGCAGAAGGAGCGCGACGCCATCATGCAGGAGTTCCGCTCGGGCGGCTCGCGCGTGCTCATCACGACGGACGTCTGGGGCCGCGGCCTGGACGTGCAGCAAGTGTCGCTCGTCATCTGCTACGACCTGCCCAACAACCGCGAGCTGTACATCCACCGCATCGGCCGCTCGGGCCGCTTTGGGCGCAAGGGCGTGGCCATCAACTTCGTCAAGGACGACGACATTCGCATCCTGCGCGACATCGAGCAGTACTATAGCACGCAGATCGACGAGATGCCCATGAACGTGGCCGATCTCATCTAAGCTTGGGGCGGTCGCATTCGAGTTTAAGCTAAGCGCGGAATACATCAGCTCAGGCTGTTTTAAAGCTCGTCTCGGTGGAGACTGAGCTCTGGAGCTTGCTGCGTGCTGCCGTGAGCGTACGAAGCTTCTTCTTGCTGTTCGAGGAGAGTGAGGCGATCGTCCAGGATGGCTGAAATGGCGGCACGGAGCGGAGCGGTGCTCTCCGGGGTGGCTAGCAGCTGTCGCAGCTGCTTGGTCGGCATGGCCTGGAGCTCTTGGATCGTCAGCGTCTTCTTGACCTTCTCAGCCGAGATTGCAGGCTGATTCGCTTGCGCATTGCCAACTTGCTGTGCCTCGGCAGCGTCTCCTTCTTCTCTTTCTCCTTCTCGCTCCCACTTGTCGAACAGTTCTCGGCGGCGTCGACGCCTGGCCTCCACCATGCTCACCCAGAAGGTTTCGATCGCGTCCTCGTCCATCTCGGGGAACTCGTCAATCGCGACACTTCGAGTGGCGTTAAACTTGCCGGTGGCGCGCTCTTCGACGCGTGGCTTGCTCTCCAGCACCATCAGGTCAAAGTCCTCCACGCTCTGCTTGCTGCGGAAGTAGGGCGACGCCAGCGCCACTTGCAAGTGGATCACGTAGTGGAAGTCTCCCAGCTGCATTCAGCCAACAAGCAACGCCGTCAGGGTTTCTTACCCAATAGTACCAATCCTCTCTTCACGGTACCTCCGTCGCGGCCGCGTGGATCTTGGCGAGCGACAGCGTCGTGTAGACCCCCGAGTCCGACAAGGCTCGAAGCTGGTCCACTGCAAACTGGGAATTTACCACACAAGATTTCTCTCGTTAGTATCACAAAACCTTGTAGCTTTGAAGTTGGTGCAAATACTTTGGCGGCATCGGCGATGACAGGGTCGGCGGGAGACTGTTGAGTGCGAACACTGGAGAAGTACGAGCGGGGCGCGATAGAGGCAGACACACAGAGTTCATTGATTGTGACGGTGACAGCGAGGATGAAGACGAGCAGGAATTGCGGCAGCGAACGGGGAACTGGCATGGCAACAGTCTAGACCTTGGATGGGAGACCTTGGATAACACACCTTTTGAGTCGAAAGATCGCGATGCTTTGATGGGCATCGTATTAAGTACGAATAGCAGAATCGTCCTATGGCAGTTTGCTCGAGTAGCTCAGCAAGTGGTAACCTATTTCTAAAGATCGTTGATGCTGAAGCCGTATTTCGAAGAGGAGATCCTGCCATCGGGCTCCACTAGAAAATTATGAACGAAGTGACGCTGTTTTTCCTCTCTCAAGACTCGAGACTGAGGCAATCGTAGAAACCTGTGCCTATCCACCACAGAAATCGCCCCAGTCTGTAGGAAATCGCGCAGGGTGCTTGGAGCTGCGCGCTCAACTCGAGGCCGAGTAGAAGATCGACAAGCAGCTGATGGCAGTGCTGGATCGTCAATCAAACACGAAGGTCTGGAGGAGAGCGTACATGTATACGAAGCTTCTGCGATGTTTAAACTTTTGAATTTGGTTTTCAGACTCCGTGTTGAGCGTAGACGAAATATTCAAGTAGCGCCGAACACACTTCGCTGGAAATCAACAAAGTCCTGGAAGGACCTGTGTTCCGAGAAACCAGCGACAGCTTCATTGACACATTTGAGAAATCCGGGAGCGAAGGAGCATTTGTTATGCGTTCCAGCATGACGCTTCCATTTGGAGTAAATGCAGTGGCGAACTCGCTCTGGAGGGTCCTAAGCAGCGATCAGATCAAGGAATTCTGCAAGTACGTGTCATTAATTCCGATGACGCCGACCTTACCAAGCGTGCTGACTAAGTTGGTTACTGTGTTGGTCAGGTTGCCCACAAGTCCCACGAGTTTTGGATCCATCTAATTGATGATACAGTGGAGGCCGCTTATCGCGGCATGTACACCTTCTCACGCTTTGAAGATGGAGGCCAGAGGCTGATAGTGTATGTGGCTGATTTTGAACCCGTCAAGCTGAACGAGGCAGCGTGCGCTCAAATTCAGTGCCACATCTCCGCTACTTTGTCAACCTTGCGCAGTCGATTCACGACAAGTTTATGGCCTCTTTCAGTCCTGTGAGGTTCTAGTGGAGGAAGACTGGAAACGGAACGGTATATGGATAGATGAGAAGTGCAATGATTTGCTGCCTGCTTTTGATCGAGACGGGTGTGCCGACCGTGTTATCAAGTGAGGTGAGTTTCCGAGGCATTGTGATTAAGGTAGCGTACTTTGTACATGAACTGTGCTTTGTAGGGACAAGAATCCTACAATCGAATGCAGAACTTTCTTACTTCGATGCCTTGGCAGGTTTCTCATCGAACTTGACGCCATTTTCTGTGAGCTTAACAAACGCCTTGGAGAAGTCCTCAAACCAGAGTTCCTCATCATTGGCGTACATCTCGACGTACTTCTTGAACTTGGGGTCCTCGACCAGCACCATGTCGGACGGCAGCATCATCAGCGTACCCGTCGGGTCTTCGTACTGCATGGGGCCGTCCCATTTCTTGACGGTCCACTTGTTCTCCAGTAGCTCCCGGTAGAACTCGTTCGAGAACGTCCACTCCGAGTTCGTCCACGGTCCGCTGTAGCCGATTCGGTCCGGGTAGCAGCGACCAATAGCGTGGGCCCCGATGAGAGCAACCATGTCTCGGTCGTCGAAGCCCATGCGGTTGAACACGTCGCGAACGTGTTGCGTAGTCTTGTCCTTGGATCCCTTATCGGCATCCGGTAGTCGTCCGTCGGGGGTCTGGGTGGGCTCGTCGCCGCTCTTGGCGTCCGGACGGCCAAGACGGAACGGGATCTCCGGTCCGCCCATTTCCTCGATCATCGTCACGCCTGCGAGAACATACAGATCGGCGTAGCTGACCTCCGGATGGTTCTTCTTGACTTTCTCCAGTGCTTCAACAGCGAGGTGCAGACCGGCGTTGCCACCGTGGTTAATCTCTGGCTTGAAGCGAATGGTGCCGCCAGTGGAGCCACCGGAGCCATCACGCTTGTCGAAAGTACCGGACGCGTGCCAGGCGAGACGTACGATGGTCGGGCCCATGTAGTTGTCGGCGTCGAAGATGTCCACGATCTCCTTCTTGATGGCGTCCAGATCCACGGGCTTCTCCTTGGCGCTCACGACGTTTGTGATTGCCAATCCACCGACGACAGCGATGCCTGCTACGGCTGTGAGGATGGCACCGCGACGCTTGCTGTTGCTCACTGCGCGGATGTGGGAAGTAGCGAATCCTCGAGTCTTGGCAGCAGACGCGATGGAGGCTTGTTGGGCAGCGCGAAGGGCGACACGACGCAACATTGTACCTTGGAAAACTTGTTTAGGGAGGTTGGGATTGGATTTGTGCTTGAAGTGGTCGATTCAGGAATGACCAAGTCGGAGGAGTCGATCACTCTGACCAAGGGCGGACAACGACGTCAAAGGTGGCTAAACCACAGGAACGTCGTGAGTAGATGTCTCATACCAGTCTTCCAAACGTATTGCATCCCTCCCGCCTGGTGGTACAGCTACGCGACTGCTACGCTGCGAGGAAGATCTTCATCGTGAAGTTCACGAGTCTTCCGGGCTGGGATCCGATCGGGATCGCTTACCGAGAGGTTTTATAGACTTTTACTTCTAAATAGGTAGACAGTTTTAATCAAATCAGCGGTCAATATTTCTTTGCTTGAGGATGGGCGACTTCCTCGACGCGCTGGAGCCCGAGCCGTCGCCGCAAGAGAGTCCAGGGCAGGACCACGACGATGAGCTCACAGAGCCCTCAAGCACGGAAGCCACGTGCAACCTGTTCCTCTTCGGCGCCGACGCCAAGTCCCGCGCAACGCCCGGCATCGTGATGCCCATGGCCGAAGAAGCGTCAATTGACGCCCAGGAAGTCCCTATCATCTCCTCCGGTGCGAAGACATTAAAGAAGACCAGGCGCAACTGCTCGACTCCAGGCTGCTCGAAAAAAGCCCAGGTTAAGGGCCTATGCAAGTCTCACGGCGGAGTCCGGAATTGCTTACACCCAGGTTGCACCAAGCGGCAGCTCTCAAGGGGCCGGTGCTTTGCCCATGGAGGAGGGAAAACGTGCAAGCGCCGAGGATGCGACAGGCAGGGCGACAGAGGAGGACTATGCGGGTTTCATGGCGCACACCCGTAAGGCAGATCTTGTTGGGAGCCAGGCATGAAAGTCTTCAGTCCTGTTTGCTGATGGTGGAGCTGCATTCGAGTCAGGGGCGAGTAGACCTCATCTCCAGGGATCAGTAACCTCCAAACTAGTAGTGCTATTAATACTAGTATTGCTATTACAACCGCTACTATTACTATAATAACGACGTTTTTCCAACTAGTATTGGATATTTTATAGTAACCAAAACAATGAGACTAGTAATGTTATAGTAGTACTAGCAGTACTACTATCCAGTGCTAGTCTGACGCGAGCTTCAAGCAGCCTGAATCTTGCGGTTCTTTGGTCTTCACCGCCTCCGCGAACTTGATTTAGCTGAAACAAAAGGGCTGATGCATCGACCACCGATTTTTCTTCAAGGCACTCTATGCGAGCACTGAGCAAGACGATCATGTTGGTTCAGCGTTGAGTTCATCATGCGGGGACGGCAATAGCAGCTCCGACACTAAAACCGATTTGCTATACGAGGAAGATGTGTCGCAGAGCACTGCTGACGCATTTTTGAACGCTAAGGCCGACGTGGTGTTAGAGGAATGGCTTGGGCTTCGAGTTGAGTAAGCTGAGGTGGTAAATAGGCAATACTAGTACAAGACTTGTAGTGTAGTGCAAGTTCGAGTTTGACGAGGTGCTCGCCAACCTGAGCATGCAAGATTGGAAGCCAAAGGTTCGCTTGTGGAACGAGAAGCAATTGTGCGGGAGCGTCCATAATTGACGTTGGTTTGCAAAGGTTGTCAGGACAAGTACCCATTGATTGCCAAGCTAGCATGGGATGGGGAACCGCGACGGCGTTCCTAGAACTGCTATTTTCGACGGGGTCGTTCGCAATGAGCCCGCTGTACACACGGAGGATAATGAACGAGTCCAGCGGTAGCTCATACTGCGTCATTTCCTTCAAAATATGGAACTAAAATACGAAGATCAATAAAAAAAAGAAAAACTATTTAAAATTAATATAAAGTTTTTTAAACCCAACTCACGTACCACTTTAATCGGCGAACTTATGTATGTTTCTATTATTTAGAAAACAAATTTTATTTCTTGGTTTTAATTTATTCATATTATTTATTAAAATATTTTTTTAGATCATTCGAACGGAGGAAAGTAAGCGAAAGCTGCGTCGACGCCGATGTAGCCATGTTGGGTTTCGATAGCACTACTTTAGTACTACTATATTAGTTATATAGTAGTACTAGTTACTATCGGCGTCACACCATTACTACTAATAATATTAGTAGTAGCCCCCAGAGGTAGGCTAGTAATAGTAGTAGCACTACTAGCAAAAATTCCCACTACTACCGATCGCTGCTCAACTCCGATCAATTACTTCCAAAATAGCATTGTCAATAACATTATCCTGGTAGTGATACGAAGTATTACGTACAGCCAATAGGAATTAATTTGGGTGTCGGTCATATGTGGTCCACACTATTAGTAGGTATCGATTCAATACAAATGTTAAGTATACAGACCTTTAAAAAAAGCCCAAATCAATCCGTTGTGCGAATTTAGAAAGTCATGGAGTTTTTTCCTTAAAATTATTAAGTTTCAAGATGGAGGCTTAAATGGTTGCATAGGTAGAAAAATCCGATCACTTACGTTAACTTTGCTGGAACTCAAAGTTTGAGTCAAACAGCGCGCTGTTACCCGGTTAAGTACGATTCAATGCGACCTCGGTTCATACTTTGAGATGCTAGCTTTGAGCGGCGTGATGCTTGCATGGATATTCACCAAAGGAGCGGAAGGCGCCCAACTATATGAGCAATATGCCCGCCTACGTGTTATCTAATGCAGTAGTAAGAATGAGCCGGCCTCAAAACGCGGTGCAATGAGCAACACCTTGTAGGCGGCACAGACTAGACTAAGCGAGCATGGTGCCTCGAAGAGCGCGCACGAAAGCGGCGGCTGCGTAGGGCGCTGGCGAGCGTTGGCGACGTATGATAGTCCAAGCAGTGTAGTCTTGAGTGGTTGTTGGATGAGCGTGCTGCCCTCCCGACGACCGCGTAACGAGGGTTCCCAGAGGGCGGTGTCTACGTCGGTCGCCGGAAAAGCAACACTGAGCTTCGAGGGGCCCTTTGGCACTCGGCACAAGAAGATGGCTTCTGACGTTTTTTCCTCTTCGGATTCCTGGATTCGGCCGCGTGCCCGAATCCAGGAATGCGAAGAGAAAGCAAGTTCCGAGCAAGATGGCTGAAAAATGCTTACCAGCTTGTTATCTTGGCTCATCGCATCAACTGATCACGCTACCAATCCAATCCTCTAGTTTGCATATTTTTTAATAAGTTATGCATTTCGGCTTGACTGGGTCTGTGACGGGAGTCACACGCACCTTTGCTTTGAGGAAGCGTAACGCGCTAACCACAACAGACGCCCGGCGTCTCTGCTGTCTTAGTTCGAGGCCCTGCCTTCTTAGTCGTTTGTTGGTACCGGGTACCAAACGACTTGCGAACTTGTAGGTTAGATTCAAACTGAACGTCTATTAATTTTGCTCACCAAGTCCTACTTACTATAAACTGTCTAATTAATGCACCTTCGAAGTAACCTGTTTCCAAATGGTTGGCTCTCAAGCCATGTCGACCTTGCTAAGTACAAACCGTACTTAAGGGCCAGTGTACGAAACACCACATGTGAGTGTGGCACATCACTATGTGACAACTCCATGTGTGTACGACACACTAATGGGTTGGGTGCCATTAATAAGGGCCACACCCCGTTACACCCTCCCACACCCAAACGGGAAGCACCGTCCCATGGAGAAGGATCGGAAAGGGGGAATTCAGCCATCAAACGCCACGTGCGCACCCCGAGGCCGAGCCTCATTCTTCAACGAGCCGCCGACCGCACAAGCCCCAGCCCACAGGGCATCGCGAAGTCCTGCCACGCCTGCTGCTCACTGAGCCCGCACGCGACGCACGCCCGTAGCTCCTTGAGCATTACTTCAACGCCCACAACGGCTCCGCCGACAGCACACGCCTCGCGTCCCGCCAGCCCGGCCCACTCGCTCGCTAGCCTGGCCACATCGAGGAAGTCGAAGCGCAAGGGACCCAAACGCCCGAAAACCCCGGCCCGTAGGGCAGCTATCGCCGCGGCGCGACGCCGCAAGCGGCACGAAGTGACCTGGCCAGGTCCGACTCACGATCTCAGCGACTCCGAGAGTGGCACCGAAGGGTTCCATATTGAGCTCATCACGGGGGAGGAGAGTGACCGCGAGAGTCACATGTCCAACCCGTCCGAGACAACGTCTCCTGCGCCGCCGCCTCCCAAGGTCGCCGCGGCCCAGTCGCCAAGCGGCAACTCACTGCACCAGAGCGACGTGGAGATGCTCGACGTGCCGGAGGGTTCGGCCTCAGAGGCCTCTGCCTCGTCGGGAAATTGTTCGATACCCGTCGACTACGATGAATCGGATGAGGAGAAGGCTCCGTCGTCCCCACAGCTCACTGAGCAACAGCGTGCGCTGCACCCTGGAAGCCCGGCCACTCCACGCAGCCTTGCTGCCGTGGCCCGTGCCAAGAAGGCTGCCGAGGACAGCGTCCCGCCTGCTGCTCCAGCTTCGTCGACGAAGCCGCCAGAAAAGCCTGCGGCTGCTTCAGCCGCGTCTGATGTTCCGCCCCGAGAGCCTCCGGTCATCTCCAATGTCGGCGAAGAGGAGGGGGTGGACCCTGCGTCGTTGCTGCCCGCGAACCGCGAACACCTACAAGAGCGCGCAGCCGCCCGGCGCACTGCCGCTGAGCGAGTTGCCGAGCAGAAGCGTGAGCTTGAGCCTCCGGCTCCGCATAACCGAGAGCAGCTCCTATCGCAGCGAGTCTGGACTCCCGAGGAGTATGCTGCGAGCCTTCGGCAAAGCCGACAGCGGGGTGATGCCTGTGGCCAACAACGGCGAGTGTTCCATCGTCCTACGGACCAACACCGCCTTGGCTCGCCAAACCAATGAGGTTGAGTTCAAAACTTGGCTCCGCCATCTTGGCTATCCGATACCGGAGTAGTTGAACTCGCCGCATCGGCTGGATTGGCTCGCCCTTCGGCGTTTGCGATTTCGCATGGCGAAGATTAAAGCTGATGATGTCTGGGATCGACATCGGTGGGATCCGCGATATGCGGCCCTGCCGCATGATATCCTCGAAGAGGTGGTGTCCAAGGTGACAAAGGGGTGACAGTCTCAGCCCGTAGAACCTGTGAGCGTTCTCGGGCCGGTTAGCGCCGACCAGCTCCGCGGGAGCGCTCATAAGCGTCCACGGTATCGGCGCAGTCCTCCTCGAGGAAACGACCGTCTTCCCAGGTACTCTGATCCTCGGGATAACCGCGCCACTTCACCAGATACTGGTAGTAGCCCTTACGCCCACGGCGCTTCAGGAGCTTTTCCACGTGAAAGTAGCGATCACCGTCGTTTCGATCAACGGAGGCGGAGGTCGTAACGGACGACTCATCGTACCGGAACGCTCCGCGTCGTGCGTTGGCGAATCAAGCCTCTGCCTCGGCTCGGGAGCCTCGTCTGGACGTGGTGGAGGGGTGTCAGCGTCTCCTCGAGACCCAGCGACTGGACTTGACCTCCTTGCGTGGCCGCCTGCAAACCGTCGAGGCGACTGTGGCCGCTTACCGCCGTTCCCGGCACGAGGAAGAGGGACTAGAACGTCGGGTGCAGGAGCTGCGGGAAGAACTCGGCCGGCAGGCTCGTGACATGCGTCATCTCTACGACCGCGTCGCGGATCTTGAGCGTGCTCGTGCGAGCGAACGTCACGATCAACAGGATCATCTGGCGTGGATTCGCCACCTCTACACGCGCGTAAGCGACTTAGAGGCTCGGCCTGCTCCGGCTGTTGCAACTGCGCCCGCGGCGCCTGCTGCGCCTGCCGCTCCGGCTGCCCCAGTCCTAAATCAGGCCGACTTGGCGCGCGCGATGGCTCAGGCCCTGCAGCAGATGTCTCGCTCGTCGAACTCTCAGAGTCAGCCACCTCCGACGGATGGTACGGCTTGAGCATGCCGACGTAAAACGTCCATTGCCGATGGCAGATCCAGCGTATAGGCATTGCCATGGACGCCTATGACCGAGAAAGGTCCCACGAAGCGTGGTCGCAGCTTGGTGCTGCCGACCGCCGACACCGAGTGTATAGGCAAGTTTTTAGCGTTAGGTAACAATTTTGAACACATGTGTGCTAGCACGCCCGTGGCGATCGCTGTTTTCTTTTTGTCGGTCCTGCGCGTCAGCCATAGTGTCACGGACGCGAGTGTGGATCGCTTCTCCCGTCTCAATGAAGGATAGGAGGTTCCGTTTGACGGCCGTACGCACGCCTTTGAGGCCTCTTGAGTCGTTAACGACAACTCCTCCCTCACTCAACTCGGAAGCCGGGGGCAACGACAGCGGCGTACGCGGATGCCGCAGACCGCTGACGTAGAACGGCGTAAAGCTTGTCGACTCATGCACCGCATTGATCAGCGCGAACGCCACTTGCGCAAGCTGCGTACTCCACTTCGTGGGTTTTGCCACGCAGACACTGCGCAAGACGTCCTCCAGGACACGGTTAACGCGCTCCGTTTGACCGTCGGTCTGTGGATGGTCCGCCGTGGACATGTCCAGTTTCGTCCCGAGAAGCCGGAAGAGGTGTTGCCAGAAGTGTGAGACGAACCGAGGGTCTCTGTCACTGACGAACGCCTCCTGGAGGCCGTGCTGGCGAAAAAGACATTGTCGACAAAGAGCTGAGCCGCCTGCGGCGCTGTCACACTCTTCTTCATGGGCACCAGCCTCATCATCTTGCTCAAGCGGCACACGAAGACCAGGATGACAGCATGGCCGTGCCCATCGGGCTGTAACTCGAAGATGAAGTCCATGCTCACGGAGCGCCATCAATCCGCCGGAACCGGCAAGCTCATCAGCGGGGCCGCCGCGGCCGGAGAGGGTTTGACCCGTTGGCACGTCTTAACGTAAGATCGCATCACTTGTACATGTGGGGCCACCAGAAGTCCCAGGCGCTGACGTGTACGTCTTCTCGCGGCCCAGGTGCCCGCTGAGCGCCGTGTCATGTGCCTCAAAGAGGATTCGATGACGAAGGTCTTCGTCGTTGGGAACAACCAACCGCGGATCACCCCCGGGGATACTTGGTAGTAGAGCAAGCCCTCAACAACGAGGGAGTAGCGGTGAAGCTGGGCTCGCTGACGAGCCGAGAGCGACGAGCTGTCCGATTTGGTGCGCAGTACCGCTCAGATCTCGGAGGTCGTCATCGCCTGCGTAGGCCTAGCGGATGAGCTCATGGAGCGGCGACTCAAGGAACACCGCGTGTGCCAGCTCATAGTCCGGTCTCCGGGAGAGCGCGTCCGCAAGGACATTCTGTTTGCCCGGCTTGTAGGCTACGGTGAAGTTGTATGCTGCGAAGAATGACAACCAACGCGCCATGCTCTGGGAGAGATGAGGGTGGCGAGGTCGCCGTCTCAACGAGGCATGATCTGTATAGATAACGGAGGGTTTACTGCCGAGCAGATGAACCCGGAACTTCACCAGCGGTACTTCATCGCGAGGAGCTCCTTGTCGTGGACGGGGTAGTTCTTTTCCGCGGCTTTCAACTGCCGGGACTGGAAAGACACCACCCTTTCCCTGCTTTCGGCATCAACCTGAAGCATGGCGCAGCCGATGGCAAAGTCGGAGGCGTCGCACACGACACTAAAAGGACGATCCTCGTCAGGCAGCGCCAGGATAGGGGCGCTCTGTAAGCTCTGCTTGATCGCCTCAAAGGCTCGCTGAGCCTCCGCAGGCCAGGACCAGTCTGTGTCCTTCTTCAAAAGGGTCGTTATTGGCCTGGCCAACTCAGCGTAGTTCTCGCTGTACTTGTGCAAGTAGTTGGCGAGGCCGAGCCACTTGCGCAGATCCCGTTAAGAGGTAGGCACCGGCCACTGTGAGATCGCTTCGGTCTTTTCGGGATCAGCGCGGACGCCATCCTTTCCAAGGAAGCAGCCCAGGAACGGGCTTTCCTCAGCACCAAAGATGCATTTGTTGACGTTTGCATACAAACGGTTCTCCCGCATGCACATCAAGACCTCACGGAGGTGCGCAGGATGCATTCTCGACGTCGTCTTCCCATCTTCAGCGTGGCTGTGAACGAAAATGTCGTCAAAGTACGTCTGTACGAAGTGCTGCAGCGGCCGGAAGAGCTGTATTACCAAGCGATTAAACGTTGCTGGTGCGTTGGATAGCCCTTGGGGCATCACCAACCATTCCCACAGCATCCCGCTTTGAGTGCTCACTGCCGTGAGAGGGATGTCAGATTCCCGCATCAGGAGCTGATAGTAGCCATCGACCATGTCGAGCGCGCTAAACACCGTGCAGCCCGCCATGTTGTTCTGCATCACATCCTTTCGAGGAATGGGCGTCGATATGGGGATGGTGGCCGCGTTCAGCTTGTTGAAAGCATGTACCATGCGCCATTTCCCATTGGGTTTGCGTACGCAAAACGTCGGTGACGAATGAGGCGACTTCGACTCGCGCACCATGCCCGCGGCGTGCTCGCTGCGAAGAAAGCGTCGATGACGTCGACTTGTTCCTTCGGAAGCGGCCACTGGCGTGTGGTGCAGTACTTCGTACCCGGCTCGAGATCGATCTCGTGGCGCACACCCCGATCCGGGGGTAATACAGAAGGAGGGTCCTCCGAAACCACGTCCGAAAATTCCTTCAACAGATGATAATAGGGATCCCAGGGGTTCATCAGAATGGCTGCGCCATATCGTTGTTGTCTCTTCGAGACCCGCCCTTCTTCTAACACGTCAGGGTCCATGACCGAGGAGCTGTTCAGTTCACGAGGCTCTTGTTCGCGGCGGATAAGGACTAGGTCCTCCAGTTTCCCCGCCTTAAGCGATTCGAGGAACTCGACATAGGAACGCTCTTCGAGCTCAAGGAGCTCCGACAACGTCGGTACTGGGGTCAGATCTTTCGCGTTGCGATCGCCCGTGATCGCGTCTACAACCACCGTTGCGCTGCGAACTCCGTCAGCGACTTTTCCTTCTTCGGCGACGGCTGAACCAGCCCGAACGCCTTGCGTGGTGGGAGCCCCTGCTCGACCACCCTGAGTCGCGCTGCGAACTCCGTCAGCGACTGCTTCTTCTTCGGCGACAGCTGAGCCAGCCCGAACGCCTTGCGTAGTGGGAGCCTCTGCTCGACCACCCTTGTTGTTGGAAACGCACCCTTGTTCGGCCGAGCTGGCAAAGTGTCGTTCCCCGCGCGGCACCGGTGCTCATGAACGAACCCTTTGCGGGATGAGGAGGGGACATGACCCGACAAAGCTCGATCCGCTAAGGTTTTGTGGCTGGCACCTATGGTGCGACTCCGCCAGTCGATCCACGGCTCGTGCTTCACAAGCCAGGGCATGCCGAGGATCAGATCGTATCGATCATCCATGTCAAGGATAATGAACGGTTCGACCGAATTAAAGTCGTCAAATTTGACCGTCAAGGGAAGAAGGACCTTCCGCGTCGATACGATCGACCAAGTCGTTAGGCGAACAGATACGTTGCTATCACTCTTAGAGTCTTCTAAAGCTTGAGCATACAGTATGCTGTTCCTAGCCACACTGGCCTTCGTTGCGAAGTTATACGACGCACCCGAATCAATCAGGATGGTCATTGGTTCTTCGTATCCCTTGACGCTGGCGGTGACAACCACGAGGTTAGACCGCGCGGCGGCCACCGAAGACACAACAGTGTCGTCCCTGGGACTTGCTCTCCTGGGCGGGGAGGTGGTGAAGCCACCGCCGTCCGGGAAGAGCGAAGCCTCCCAGCAGGGCGTCCCGCGCCTACTGGGAGTCGCCGTTTTCCGACGCCGCGGACTCAATCATATTGAGTGACGACGACGCCGAAGTGGCTTTGCCACGAGCCGTTCTCCATGGGTTGGTCGGGCAGTTCCGATGGAAATGGCCCAACTCGTTGCACCCAAAGCAGCGACCACTCGCACGAAGCTTTCTCGCGCCGGCCCGAACAGACTCAGCCGCCGAGATCTCCATGGGAGTGGGGCCTTCTGACGTGTCGGTCGGACCCGCGTGTCCCTGCGCGGATCGCACACAGTGATCCTTGAGTAGCGCGAGATGCACTGCATCGTTGAAGGTCTTCTGCTGACGGCGGAAGAGCTCGGTCCGTACTGGACCAGTACGGATGCCGTCCATGAACACCGTGACCTTCACGTCCTCTGAGAGAGGAGCTCCGGCCATAGCTGCTTCCAGGTTCTGCAGCTCCATGACATAGTCTTGAAGGGAGCGCTTCCCATGCTTGCAACGCAAGAAGAGGGAGCGGTGGCTGTACGCCACATTGGCGAGCAAGAAGTTCTTGCGCAGCTCTTGTTCCATGAACGACCACGAGGTGAAGAAGCCTGGAGACGACGTCTCACGAGCCATGGCCCAAGCCCGAGCCCGACCTCCGAGGTTGGACAGGGCGAAGGCGACCTGGGATCTCGGATCAGAGATCTGTCCCGCGCTCAGCGCGATCTCGATCTCACGGATCCAGAAGACCAGGCTGTCCGACTCCTTCCCATCAAACTTGGGAACCGTCATTTTGACTGCCTTGGTCGATCCTTGTCGCGATGCGAAGGTACCCGACTCGCGCGCTGCTGACTGTGCCGCACTCTGTGCTTCAGCACGCATCGAGAGCGAGCGGCATCCTGCGCGGTAGCGCTCACGTGGGCGATCAACGACGACTCGTACTTGTCGAAGCGTTCCACGCGTGCCCTTTGCTGCTCCACAGGAAGCAAGGGAAATCCAGCGAACGCTGTCTCGCCCAGGAGGCTCACCATCTTCTCCAGCGTTGCCCAGAGGGAGTCCGAGAGATGAGGGAAGTCCTGCCGAGACGGCAACATGCTCCCTGAGTCATCCATGCTCAGAGAGACATTGATGGTAGACAACCGCGCCGGTCGCGGGATTGACTACAAGTGCTACCAGGTGTGACTGGAGTCACACGCACCTTTGCTTTGAGGAAGCGTAACGCGCTAACCACAACAGACGCCCGGCGTCTCTGCTGTCTTAGTTCGAGGCCCTGCCTTCTTAGTCGTTTGCTGGTACCGGGTACCAAACGACTTGCGAACTTCTAGGTTAGATTTAAACTGAACGTCTATTACTTTTGCTCACCAAGTCCTACTTACTATAAACTGTCTAACTAATGCACCTTCGAAGTAACCTGTTTCCAAATGGTTGGCTCTCAAGCCATGTCGACCTTGCTAAGTACAAACCGTACTTAAGGGCCAGTGTACGAAACACCACATGTGAGTGTGGCACATCACTATGTGACAACTCCATGTGTGTACGACACACTAACGGGTTGTGGGTCATTAATAAGGGCCACGCCCCGTTACAGGGTCCCTCTTGCAGTAATTTATTTCTAGATCAAAGTGATTCCATCATTTATGGCAGGGAGTTGTGGAATAATATTTATCAGCGAGAGCCAGCCATCTATACCTTCAGTCATTATTTCGCTCTAATATCCTGGGCAATACTCCTGCCCGCTTTCAATTCTCAGTTCACAATTGTTTTTTCAACGTCCTACGAAATGCCCCCTCTCTCTCTCAAGTCTACAGCTCCATGGTTCGCGTGCTGTGCCCTCCCCCTTCGCCCAACCTACAGCAACGCACAAGTTGCCGGCATTTTTATACTTCCGCCCGTGCCACAATGGGAACGATGAGGTGATCCCTGAGTACTTTCGCTGCCGTTGTGGCACGTGCGAAAGCAAACCCGTCGAAACGGCTACTTTAGTTTGATGCAGCACGTTCACCGCGACCATTCTGACTACGAGACTGCGATGCTGGACGCGTCAACAGCAGAGACAGGATCTCTCATCAACTTCGTGCGACACTCAGCTCTCAATTTGTTCGGGTGGATGGTTGAAATATTCAATGCAATCTGCCACTCGCATTTTGTGAGAGCCGTGAAGCGCATCGGTAAGTAAGCAGTTTGCTTAACTATTTGCGATATCTAAGACTCTAATACGCGTGTTGTTGGTGTATGTCACTCTGTTACTCGAATCTTCAACCCATCTCACAGGAGACTTTGCGGGCGGGCATGGACGGGGTGCTGCTCGCCATCGAGCGTTCAATCGCGGCGGAGCTTCGCTTTGGCATGATGCTCGACGGCTGGACCCATGCATCCGAGCACTACCTCGTCGTGTTCGCCTGCTACGAGGTGAACGGTCGCAAGAAGACAACGCTCCTCAGCATGACCCCGCTGCTTGAAGCCGTGGATGACGACCTAACATCACAGGGCCACCGAGACTTTCTGGCGACTATGCTGCCGCGCGACTATTGGGTGCAGCTGGAGCAGTGTCGGTTCGTCGTCGGAGACAACTGCTCCGTGAACCGGCGGCTAGCAACCCTGACGGGGTGCCGCTGTTCGGCTGTGCAAGCCACCGGCTCAACCTCGCTGTGCAAGCAGATATATCATCACACCAAAACGACTTGGCAGGCGTGCACGCACTGATGGTGAAACTGACACGAGGCCGATGAAACCTTGATCGCTCAGGGGGTGTATAGCGCAGCCCAGGTCTGAGAACTCGGAGCGCGAACGCTGAGTTCCTGACTTGAGAGTCAACAGGAGAGCGTCAGGGTTTTCGCTTTGGCCGCGAAGCGTAAGCAAACCCCAGAATACTCCCTCGAGTTGTGGCGTGAGTACCTTGTGAATCCCTATCGACTCGTTTGTCTTCGACGGAACGGCACTTCACTGGATGTAGCCTTGAAGCGGGGTGGAGTACACGCCTTGTACAAGCGGCACACTAAATACCCAAAGGCAAAATACCAGAACTTAGGAAATTTAGAAGTTAGAGGTCAGAATATCGGATCTCTGAGAATCGGGTGTCTGAATATCGCAAATTCAGACTCCAATCCCCAGACACACACCAACAATATACAGAGTTATACGCAAATATATACAGCCTTTCCTTATTCTTTTGGACCCTGTAAGGGGGGGGTCACCACTCTAGGTCAACGCGGGTTAACGATCCAGACGCCTAGCCCATCAGGATCCCCGTACAATCGCGCACCACCCTCTAATTCAGAGGGAACACATCAAATATAATCGCTTCACACAGCAGTCAGCAATCATAACGCAGGGGTAGTTGCTTCTCAGTCTCCCCGAGGGTTAGTTAATATGAAATGGGCAAAACAACAGCAGAACACTGATGACCCAAATGGGATATGGAATAGGTGGGTCACTCCAGGGTATCGAAGACGCCTCTGGTCGTCACCTAAATGGACTTGAGGTTTTGGTGGAGCCTTCACAGACGACCTGTCCTGGTCGAAGTGTCCTCACGTAGCGCGGTAGCAGTCTCGGTCCGGTCTTCCGGAATCTTTCGTCGGCAAGTCTCGCCGAAGTCGCTTGCGCTCGATGAGGATAAAAGAACTCTGTTGTTGGTTTAACAATCCTCTCTCTCTTCCTTCTCTCCTCTCTCTTCTCTCTCCTCTACAGGTCTGGTCTTGGTGGGTACACTAGGTCGGAGTTTGGGCGTCCTGACCTGAGTATGGACGTCTTGATCTGGGTATGTGAATCTTGGCTTGAGAATTGATGCGATCTTCGGCAGCAAGCTGTCGAAGGATTGACTCGACACTCTTGCTGGATTCTTGGCGGTAGTTCAACTTGCGCATCATCTGATTACGCTGGTTGAGTCGTCTGGGAATCATTGACTTGGTTTCAGTATAGTCCGACATTCAGATATCCTGACGTCTGGATTTGTGATATCCTGACGTCTGGATCTGTGATATCCTGACGTCTGGATACTGAATTCAGACTTCTGGGATTGTGCTCGACTTGAGCAACTTGTATATGATGATGTTGATGATGTAGGCGTCCAGCAAGCGGTACTTGGGGCGCAGGCGCGTACGCGAACTTGATTCTTGGTTCGTGATTGTCGCCGTAATACAGCAAGGCGAGGTGTCAGGGATACCTTCCTCTGAGCACTTTGACGTCAGAATGTATACTGCTCGCTGTAAGGGAAGTCCGGTGGCTGGACGGAGTGCGTTCACAGAACTCTGAGTGTGCACCGTCAGAGTTTACACTTCCAGCCGGTTGGGCCCATCTGCATTCAGACGACCGAACTTTCCACAGATCACGTCCCGTCCCTGTTGACACCCATGTCGCACGGGTACGGCCATTTCTTCTCTCCAATCTCCACATACAAACTTCCAGATGAAACTTCCAGATGAAACTTCGCCGGTGTTCTTTGGTGACGACGGCGCGTGACTTCTCGATTTCGAGCCGTCTCGTGTCAAAACTGCGCACGCTGACTCAATCAGCGAAACTATGTTAATCTCATTTTGTGTATACATTGTGTTGCTAATTTTGAATAACGAAAATTTGTGATCGCTTTTTTCTAATTAAGCTCGAGACGAGCTTGCGGCCCGTCATCCGTCAAGATACTCGCTGGAGCTCGTCCTTTGCTATGGTCAGCCGCTACTTCAAGCTACTCGAGTTCCTCGACGCCGAGGACGACGATATCCTGGATCTTCTGCCCTTCCCTGCTTGCAATAAGCGGCTGCGAGCCCTCCTGATCGAGCTCCGCAACATTGAGTCTGTGTCCAAAGCCTTGCAAGGCCGCGACGTCGACCTGCTCGACGAGCGCCAGTGGTTCGACGAACTTATCGCGCGAAGTCGCACTTTGCGCGCCACCTGGGTAAGTGCATTTATGCATTTATCTCTACTCGCGAATGTATCTTCTATTCTGACAACTGTATTTTGTTTGACATTTTCAACAGGTCCACGAGCCAACATCGCCCACATCCCTGATTTTGAGTCAGACTGCGTATGTGCGCTCCGTGGCAAGACGGACCATCTCACGCGGGCTGAAAAAGCTGCACTTCAGCCATTTACCGTGGCCAGGTCAAGCGCCGAGCCCGATGACGCAGCCGACGGTTCCGCTGCGTTTGTCGAGCGCCTTCGCAAGCGGCGCCGACTTGCTGAAGCGGAAGACGAGTACGAGCAGCTAAGTAGCGTTCCGCCCACCTCAAACGCCGTGGAGCGCTTCTTTAGTGTCGCTCGGGTGACGTTTGGACAGCAACGCCATGGTCTGCTGCCATTCACCCGCGAGACCCTTCTCTTTCTGAAACAGAATCGATCGTTTTGGGACGCAAACACGGATAATAGTCTTGGCTAATCATATCTCTTACCTGCGGACAGCATTGCATTCTTAATGGGATAATTGATGTTGTTACTTGTCTACACTGCATTATTCATTGTGCGGACGGCGCGAGACTCATCGCATAACGCACTGCGCGCTGTGATGGTCAGTAAATATAAATGCCACATTTGGAAAAGCACAATACATGATGTATTGAGCCTTTCACTCGTTTTGGCAAATCAGGGCTACAAAGTATAACTTTTGCTACCGAATAGGAGTTCAACATAAAATAATGGCTTCCAGTGATTTGCTCAACCATGCTTTTCGGGGTAAATGGCTAGCACTTTTCATACAAAGTCCCCAATGGACGATGCTACTACCACAGAAAGTAGACGGACATTATTTGACATTTCATTGTACGTTCAGGAACAATGGTATGGCTCTCAAATCCTAAATGTCGGGCGTGCTCGGGGCCAACAAAACTCTAACTCCGCCAAAACAAGTTCAATTGCGGCGTGAAGGGCCTCATGATAAAGCTCTATGCACGAAGAGCCTCCTGGAGGCGCTGAAAGAAGGGGGGGCAGGCGTTGAGGAATCGAACGGCCAATTTTCGAGTTTCAGGCCAACCCTCCTTGAGCTGCTGCCCATATTTTGTACGTAGAGATACATAGAGAAAGTACACCAAAATTCACCGAAGAAATACCTAAATGACGCTAATTTCTGTTGTAGCAGCAATGGCGTCAGCTTAGGCCACAAAATGGGTTAGTGGCGCGGCACAGCCAATCGAGCCGCATGCATGCTCGTACCTATTGGTATCTTCGACCGGCAACGCGCCATCGCATCCCCCCCCCCGCTGCTAGAAGCGCGACCCTCGAGGGTTTTGCGGTTTGTCTGTGTGCGTCACACCAAACTACCGAGGAAGCAGTTAACGCCGGACCGCTTCGGTCCGGCGTTAACTGCTTCCCATACATTAGTTTGCAGTTCGTTTAGAACTGTCGTTGGGCGTTTTTTTCTGACCCCCCACTAATCGGTTTTTAATCGTTTTTACTCAGAATTTCTCAGATGTTATATGGACGAATCTATGAGCATACAAACCATCTTGGGAAAGATTACACACACACACGCGCGTCGGCGACCAGTATTTACCCGACGTGGACCACGCACGGATACACGCACTGGCGGGGCGCGATACCGAACATACCGCTTCGGTCGATGTGGACTACACCGCACGAGCACACAATGCCGCCGCCACCGCCACATGGATGGATGCCCGCCCGCGGCCGCGCGCGCCGAAGCCCAAAGCGGAGCACTCAAATGCCAACGCCGTGCCAGCTCCACGTGCGACGACGCTTATATATGCATCGCAGCTCACCGTGCGCAGCACCAGCTACGCAGCAACACGGCAGCTACCCGCGCCAACCTGCGCCCTTGCCTCATTGGTGAAATTGAGCGCGAGGTGTCCTAGGAAGTCTTCCACGAGAACACATGCGACGGAGACATTTGCTGGGCGCGGTTGGCAAGGGCCTCTCATTCCCACTTTTGCGGCGCGAAGCTAGAGGTCGGTGCAGCATGGATGCCGCAGACTCGGACGGCAGAGCCTGTGACGATGGAGATTGTGACGTGGGGCGTGATGATGGAGTTGCCGGTCGAGCTGTGGAGCATAACGGTGGAGGTGGCGATGTGACGGCGTTGTCGGGAGAGTTGTTGAGCATGGTGCTGTTGATGGAGTGTTTGCGAGCGTGTGGGGCACGGCGATGGACGTGGTGAACACGTTGGAGATGGAGGTAACGACGCAGTTGTTGGGCGGGTTGTCGAGCATGGAGCTGGTGACGGCATTGACGAGCGATTTGGGGAGCAAGGGGCTAGCGATGGACGTGGTGATGGCGTTGGCGGGCATGTGGGGCATGGCGTTGGCAATCGTTTGGAGATGGAGTTGTCGTTCATGCCGATGAGCATGGCGCTGACGTTGGCGATCGTGTCTCCCAGCATAGAGTTGGCGTTGTGCGGCGCATCGTGATGACTGGTGTTTGCTATGAAGGTTGCTCGTATGGAGAAGGAGCCGCAAATGGAGTTGTTGTAGGATGTGCCGTTATGCATGACACCCACCCTTGAGTTGGAGTTGAACGTCGTGTCGCCGAGCATGGAGATGGAGATGGAGTTTGTGATCGTGCCGTGGTTCATGGTGATCATCATTGCGCGTTGGCGACCGTGTCGCTTAGGCCCGAGCGAGCGAAGCCGTTGCTGGTGTTGTTGTCGGACCCGCTGCCGAATGTGGCCCCCAGCATGAAGTTGGAGATGGGATTGGAGGTCGTACCGCTGCGCATTCCGCTCACAATGACGTTGGTGTTGCGATCGTGCCGCTGAGCATCTCGCCACGGAGGTGTCGTGCCGCCGAGCATGAAACGGGAGACGGATTTTTTGATCTCGCCATTGTTCATGGTGCCCACCACACAAATAACAAAACGAATGAAAAAACAAATCGATGTTGATAGTTATGCGCGTACGTCGCAATGGAACCTAACATTCGCTTTTTAACCTTTGGACTCGCCACTCGCCACATCACAGCTCAACCACAAATTTGAACTGACTCCGAAGCACTGCTCTCGTGCTCGCTTGGATAATAACTGGACACTGAAGGTGCTGGCTGGATCGATCACCGCCGGAGTCACTCTCACTTGTCGACGCAATGTTGTCCATCGTTGTACGACCACCGCCATCCCCGGATGCATCACCAACAACTTTAGCTTGACCATGATCCGGTTGGGGGTCACCTTTCGACGCGACACCACCAGTTGTTTGGGAGCTGCCGCTGGAGTCAATGCTAGCATCGTCTTCGTCCGATGCGTCGGATTCTTCGCCAAACCGTTGGTATTCGTCGCCAGCCGCACCGGATTCGTCGCCGGACCTTTGCTCTTCACCGCCAGTTATACCAGATTCATCACCAAGCCCTGCTCACCTGGCACCTTTTGCATTGGTTTCACTAGCTCCTTCATCGTGAGCAGCGTCGCGGCTCGACTGCTGTCCTGCTTTCAATTTATTGGCTTCCGGTGGCAAGACATTAACCCCACTAGACTGCACATCCCCTTCACCGGCTTGCGCTTGCCGCACTGCACCGATGCGGTGCTGATCAGCCTGGCCTCGCTCGTCGTGATCCGCCTACCGTCTTACCGCGTACCAGACGCCTAGGCGTTCAAATAGAATAGAACGCCTAGTGGGCGCTCTATTCGAACACAGCGCCTAGGCGTTATATTAGTGTGAAGCAATGAATGTTTGAAGAACGAGATCGCTCCGCTGACTGTGTATTGGTTATATGAACGTGCCGTCTACCTTCAGCGCATGGAGGGGGCCAAGCCGAGCGATGAGTACCGTTGCGTGGCACCAGGAACGCTGTACATGAACGTAGAGATCACCTTGCAGTCTTCGTTGAGTGTCTTCACCTCGATGTTGCAGGTATGTAGTCTTGAGGCAGCAAACAACTCCAGATGACCACTCGTAGTTTTGCCATTTCTGAGTGCTGAGATGTCATCTTGATCCAAAAGGCCATCCAGATCCTGAAGGTCAATCATGAACTCCGTCAGCACTGTCCAGTAGTCGGAAATCGAGCTACCGAGGCTGAAACGAAGACATCTAAACAGACTTGAGCTTATCTCTTCGGGAATATACCACGAAGGCGGGCCAATGCAAAGCTCCTCGCGGTCATCATCTTCGTCAAGCAAGTCTTCGTATCTCTTCTGCCACTCATCCAAGTCGACACTCGAGTCCAGAAGCTCACGCAGCGGCGGGTGGAGGCTCTCCGCATCAAATGCTTGGCGTGACATAAGTCCGCATAAGCGAAAAGCCTTGCTGATGTCGTCTCTCTTTTGAGCTTTGACCCAGTCGAGAACCCACTGAGAAACCGTCTTGTAGTGAGGAACCTTCGGGTTGCCCTGCTTCGTCTGCATCGTTGGGTTGTCGAGTGGTTCTGCAATATAAGCATCGAACTGATCGCCGTAACAGGCCTGAAAGCTTCTGTTGACTGCCAAGTCGAGAGGTTGAAGGAGGTTTGTCAGGTTTGGCGGGACTAACAGCACGAAGATGTTGTAGCGCTGCAAACGTTTCTCGTTGAACAGGGTGACGTGGCAGCCGTACGAGTCGATAATATACAGTACGGGTTTCCGATAGAACCGTGTCGCTGGTCTGCTGCATATAACCTCTTCAGCATGCTCCAACAGGATCTTGTCGTTCCACATCCCGGTCGTATTCACGTCTACCATGATCTCTTTCTCAAGACCCCCCAGCTTGGGCTTGTTTTTCAGCTTTGAAAACAGCATGTGAGGTTTCAAAACCTCCCCCGCAGCAGTGATGGAGAAGGTCGCTGTAAAGCGTTTGTGACTGCTGCCACCCTTCCGTAACAGAACCTCTCGAAGACCACGCGTTGCGATTGTCGATTTGGGCTCGGTTTCGAAATACCGGGGGACCTGATCCATGTTTATTATGTTGGAGGGATCGATCTTGTGTTCTTCAATCAGCTTCTGTGCCTTCTGAATGAACTCCAGGCATACAGTCCTCGCATCGGACGGAAGTGTTCGTGTCGTTGTCTGCCGTCTTGAGACAAGCTTGTGCCGCTTCTTGAAGTTATCCAGCCAGCCAGACGATGCTGTGAAACCCTGATGATGCAGAACCCCTTCAGCCTCAAGGCTGCGGGTTATGTTCAGAGCTTGCAGCTTGATGTACTTATCTTTTACGCGAAGCCCCTTCTCGTTTCTGGTCATCACCCATGCGTGCAGTCGTCTCTCCATGGTTTCAAACGGAGGCTTTCGTCCTGCCCCCAGAAATCGCCGCATGGTGCGTGTGCAGACGTTGCGGTCCTTTGCTGCAGCATTCATCTCAGACTCCTTCTTATGCCAGCCTCGAATTATGGAGGCGGACGGCACCTTGAACTGCTTCGCCAGCGCTTGAAACCCGCGGCCTGGCACGTTGGGCTTGTACTCGCGTAGTACACAGCGCTTGAAGTCAAGCGTGTAGCTGGTGCGCTTCTTGGTAGGCGACATTGGCGGGCGGCAGAAAGCGATTTCGTCCAGAGGGCTATTTGTGAACTCGGAAGCTGGTGAATCACGCTCTCACCCAGTGGCAAATGGATGGCAAGCAGCCTCCGAAACGGTGCTGGTAGGGGACAGCAATGCTGGCGCCAGCAGATGTTACAGCAGGTAGGCGTTCTATTCATGTGGGCTCTCAACTCAAGGGTCCGGTACGAATTGCTTTTGGTGCTCAACCTTGAAATTAACGCCTAGGCGTTTGATACGCGGTAAGACGGTAGTGCCGGTTTCGCTCCTGCAAGACCTCCTGAAGCTGCTGCTCGTGGTAGGCGGTGTTGGCTTGGACAGTAGCATCACAAACTTGGCGTACTCGCGGCGCCGGTTTGCCAGCTCCGTCACGGCGTGATCCACGGTTGGGCTTCCAGCTCGGTGAGATCTCACCATCCGTTGGGCAGCTTCCTCCGCCTCAGCCAGAGCATCAGAAGCCGCCCGCTCTGCAGCACGAGCCCGCTGGCGATTTTCTTCGGCTGCTTGCATAGCCTCTGCAGATAGAATGTAAAATGAGCGGCATTCTCGAACGCACTTGATCGATTTCCATCTAATGATCAGTGTTATACCTCCTAAATCCTGCTAACCTGCGCTGGTGACAAATGCGTTGGCAAAATTTTGTTTTCAGCTCGCAGCGTTTTCTGTTGTTATGATTATTTTGGTATTTTGGTTTGGATCCTATTGCTTGTATAATTTAGTGGACGGTCAACAATGTCCAAGATAAACACTTGGTAGCATGGTAGAGTTGTGTTCGACAACCCGGCTAACTAAGAACGGGAGAAGACATATCTGCTCGTTTCTCGTTTTTTTGTCGAGACATGCATTGGGAATGCTGAGATTGTTAGCTGCAATCATCACGTATTAGTAGCGTTTATCAGACGAACTACTCGACGAAGAAGAGAAACTTCAACAGATAATTGCTCAAATGCTACAGCAGCGTCGTTATTACAGCAATTGGTACCCAACAATAGGTGTGTTGCAGCACAGCATCTTTAAATCTCCGCGTAGTATGTCGAGATAATTGCAGTAGCCAACACACACGTGTTGCATCCGCAGTTTGAAATTAACACTTCATGCATTTTGCGAAGTGGTTAAACCCGTGGTAATGTTGCATTACCTGTCCTCAAATCTCTCAACTCTCATTCTGTCGTCATGCAGTAGTTGATTTACGTACCTGGGTTACCACAGCATCAATCTCCATTGAACTAGTCATTCTACTACAGCCCATAATTCGGTCAAACATTGTGTACTCGATTCGAGCGCGCAGCTCCGACCTAGACAGTGACTTGCAGCTCTTAGATTTCATCGCAGCCCCGTCTGACATTTGTCCTGCCGTGGCGTTCCTAATGAGGCGGAAAGCGCGGTTCAGGAGGCAGGTCATACCACGATAGTTCGCATGTAGTGCTTAGAACGAATGATGGCAACTTAACGGCATGCCTACGAGCTCCAAGCGGCTCAACTACACTATCGGGTGGATGGGTTAAGGTCGCGCGAGCAATCACGCCGTTCGCTCCAGGCGGTTGGTCTTGTTTTCACCAGCACTGTCGTGCAGCTCACGTACCTGGATGACAGTCATACTAAAGCTCACGAGAATGCATTTACTCCACTTCCAAGTACAAAACAAAATCTAAGGTTCTATCGAAACCATGATCCAGGCAGGGAGCTTACACTTTGTTTAAGAATGTTAAACTGCACTACTAAACAAGGAAACATTGAAACTTGCTCCCATCGGCAACGATGGTGTCGGCGACATCTGCGTAAATTGTTGCAACTTCTTAGTGCCGCGGAATCCCGAAGAAAAACGAGTGAAACCGATTCATGTGCTTCGCAGCGATGTTGTGCTGGTTGCCACGAACGGGCAGTTGTAGACGTAGCAGAACGGGCTATCATCCGGAACAGAGACGTCATCGACGACGGCCACGAGATGAGGTTCAGTTCCTTCAACCTCGCGCAGATACTGCAGCGTATCCAGGTAGGCGTGCAAAAGCAGGTTGTTTGATTCATACCTAGCGGTGGCGTAGCAGAAGTCACCCCGTAGCATTATCATATCTCCTTCGTTCAGCCGGATCATTTCCTCGTTTTAGAGCGGAGCGACACGAGCCGATTCCATCCATACCCGTAGAGGATGATGTCCTCCTGCGTTGCGACCAGAAGCACGGCAGGAAGCGCGCTCAATTCAGCAGCATGGACGTCCGGCAAGGGTGGCGAAAAATCACGACAGACAGGCGAGTCCGTGCTCCAGCCAACGTACGCAGCAGGGTCCACTCCGTGGCGAATTCAAAGAGGGTCAAACGCTTCCCCGTCCCATGACCCGTTGTTCCAGAGCAGATCAACATGCCGAGCCGTCGAGCGCAGGTTGTCAATGAAGTCATTTTCAGCAGCTCTGTAGAGCGTTATGAATCCCGTTTCGCCCAGCACTCGACGGGCGTTCATGACGTTCATGATGACGGAGAAGAAGTCAAGTCGGATGAACTTCAACTGCTTGTGTTGGTATCTCGACACCCGCAGCAACCTCATGAGGACGACAACTTGGTCCGACCTCGGATCGGACCTGATGTGGGCGTGGAGATCTGGGCATAAGAATGGTAAGTATATGAGCGAGCAGGTTTCAGCCCATCTTCTTACCATCGACCGTCGTGATTGCTTGAGTGGTGTCGAGGGTGGAGCGAGTGTCAAGTCGCTCCCTCATCCTCTGGTACGGCGTTTGCCGTGCCGAAGCTTGACCCGAGTTCACAACGGCCAAGCCGACCTGCTGGTTCTCGAGCGGCTTTTCGTGGAGCGGGGCTCGGAAGGTGGCTTGCGCGGTTTGCCTGTCATGGTGCAATTTCAATTGTGCTTATGGTGGCGTTGCTCGAAGCAAGACCGCCCGGGATGCTGACGAAGGAAGGACGCTAGTCATATGCCCGACATGTCGAAGTGAGCATATCAAAATGGAGGCACAGCCAGGCACGACCTATATTGAAAACCTTGTGCCGATTCTGGACTAATCAAAAACCTTCGAAACGATGCTGCTATCCTTCGATATGATCTCTCAAATCAGGATGGAGACCAGTAACGAATAATAGAAGCACCATGACGAGGTGCGAGTGCGCTCCGCTGGCTTTGAGTTGCTGTCCTGGAATCAAATTGGCTAGCCCACACTTCCTGAGCTTCATATCTCGAATTCGAGTGCGGCTGCACAATGTCTTTTGTTGTGTTCATTAGGACCTATCGACACCAGCCTGAATACGGGCTTTCAGCGAGCTAGCATGGTGGGGTGCCGAGATCAAGCAGCCTCGGGAGATCGCTGACGCCCGCCTCCGCCGTGGAATCACTACCACATCCATGCCAATGTTGTGTTCCCGAAGTTCATCATGATGCGCGTGCGTTCAGCCTGCTATACATTTCTGTCCTGGCCTCACATATGCTAGTCTACACGATTCCAAGCTGAGCCCAGCTGCTGCATAATGGTTCATGTTGTGATTCATTTATGACAGATCGACCACAGCCTAAAGACGGACTTTCAGCCTGCATCGTGACGCGTCAAGATCGACTTGCCTTAGGCAGATCCGCCATGGAATCGCTTCCGTACCCACGCTAGTGGGTCGTGCTCAAATCTCATCATGAAGGTGCGCCCCCAGCTCATGATCTGATCTAGTCTACCTTGAAGTATGCATGTGCGTTTGACGTCGATATGCTGGGGATATGCTTTCAATCTCGAATTTACTTTGGCCAACCAAACGACCAACACTCGGAAAACACAAGCCCAACGGCAGCAGTGAATGGCTGTAAGCTCTCGATCTTTTCCTGAGGGTTAGGTCCTATTTGATTCAACTCCAACGTTGCGCGTACTGGTCTAAATTATGAGAGAAATCGTGACACATTCGTTCTCCAGCGCCCATTTCCCAATTCCTTTCCAGAGCCCATACGGAAGTGTGGAAGAGGGACTCGAAGGCTGACCTTTTCAAACACAACAACACCCTCCAATGGTAGCGGTAAGTTCATCTACATGACATCGTTCCAGTGTAAATGTGGAACCAGTTTTGGAAAGCTGCGTCCAACAAAGACCTGGACGATAAGTGGAAGCCCATTCTCCACAATCTAGCAT
Source organism: Phytophthora crassamura (assembly GCA_033557995.1). Taxonomy (NCBI): domain Eukaryota; phylum Oomycota; class Peronosporomycetes; order Peronosporales; family Peronosporaceae; genus Phytophthora; species Phytophthora crassamura. Next base: position 1,889,988 of record JAUCED010000018.1, read on the forward strand.
GGACTCTCAATGCCTGTATGAATCCGCCATATTTGGCGGATTTGTACGGACCGTATTTCGCATGTAGAGAGCTACCCTCTGTCATAGGTTTAAGAAACAGTTCCAGGCCGACCCCAAAAAGCATGTAGCACCCCAAAAAGAGCAAAAGTACCTATTTGATTTTAGTCAAACGACAGCATCCTCTACAATGTCGCCAAACTCGAAGTCCTGCTCTTCGCCAACGGCGGGGCCTTCAACGAGCGATAGCTTCTCCAATTCCGCAATAAGATCTGCCAAAGCGATGCAGTTGGGGCTTGGCAACAGCCCACTGGAACTAAACCTGTTAGCAATCGTGTCCGTGGAGAGCTGGTTCCATGACTGCTGTACCCAGCCACAATTTTTTGTGCGATCAGGCTTCTTCAATCTGAACACCTTGCTTGGTGCTCGTGGAGCTCTAATTTGAGCTTGCATGTCTTCGTGCCAGCACTGCCGAAGTCTACTCTTGAGCGGGAAGTTCCACGCGACGTCTGCAGGCTGCGAATAGGCGTTGCGTGGGGCGGAACTTTTAGCACTACGACGTTGATAGACGCGGCATAGGATGTGACCTTGTCCGTCCAATGCCCACTAAAGTCGTCCCACAAGAGCAATATCGGCTCTTGCGGGACGCGACTTGCAACGTTGTACTTCAGAAATGCAACGGACAGTATTTCATTCCACCAGCCTAAAATATTACATCAGTTTGAGTCAGGGTATACTTCAAAATACAGAAAAGCACAGCAAACATACCTTTAGAATTCCCATATACTTTGAGACCGGTGGATTGTCGAATACAGCACACGTCCTTTAATTTCGGAGGTCGAAACCATAGCGCCGTAAATTGTTCTCCTCTTGAATCGCTGAGTCCTTTGATGGCTTCACTTTGAACACGACAAACGGCGTACAGCGATTTCCGTCCGCTGCTGTCGCCAAGCAGCATCACAGTTGCGCGCTCCTTTGACGCCCCACTGCACTTCACCCACACAGTCTTTTCGCCACGCTTGTTCGGCGTTTTTTTGCTACGTATTCGAAGAACACCGCTGCACATTATATAAACCAGAACAAATATTGTTGTTAACATGAGATACTTTCACTTCAATACAGTAAAATTAAACAATACCTGTTTGGTCGGCTTATATGCGCGTTTTATTCCGAGGTTACGGACTGTTGCCTCCACCAGCGCAGCAAAGTCGGCTGCGACCACATCGATATTGGCTGGGCTGATCTGGCTCTGTCGCGTCGTAGTACGCAAACTCAGCTTGAAGCGGCGGTTAAAGCCCACCACCCATTTGTTTGAAGCCTTGCAGTCTTCCACTTCTGCCGCCTCGGCAACCTCTAGTGCCTTCTCGGTGAACATCATCGTGGAGACGGGAATGCCGTCACCACGAAGCTCTTGTACCCATTGTGCGATCTCAGACTCACTGTCCTGGGACAGAATCGTCTCCACGTCCACACTCCGCACCTTTAAATGCTCGCCCTTACCTTCAGCTATAGCAGCCTCCAAGCTGGCACGTCTGCGTGCCCAGCAATAGATGGACGTGCGCTTCGACTTGTCGGCAGATGAAGCAAGGTTAGAATAAAAGTGAAAGTGAGCTATTGTGTTCTTCATCAGTGCACCGTTCGCTAGATGGTTTATAACAGCAAGCTTCTTCTGGACAGATTCTGCGTTGATCTTGTACTGCTGGGGATGCCGGCCTGCACCTCCGCGACTTGGTCTTCCCTTGGGGCGCTGCCGCGCCATTGAAAACTGGTGGTTCATCTTTCGGGCAAAATTTACCGGTATACCGGTAAAATATAGGTGTGACCCTCTACATGCGATCTCTGGTGTTATGCTAGAATGCCTAGGGATTGGTTGATAATAGGGTGTAGCTCCTAAGCAGCTGCAGCTCTCTACATGCAAAATACGTATTTGAACATAAAATTGAATCCGGTACTGTTATAAGCTTCTAAAATGTACATTTCTGTAAGATCAGCACAAGCCATGTGTTTTAGTTTTCACTATTCATAGGTACGCGAAGGAGTGCAAGCAGTAAATAGCGATCTCGCCTGCGGCTCGTAGTGGTCGGGGTACCTGACTTTAGTCCTATTATTTCTACAACTTCTATTTTTCTATGTTCTCTATTAATATCGTTTCTATTACTGTACCGTGATATGGCGCTGAATTCGCCTGAATCTGCCATGGCAAGTTCAAAATATCAGATTATGCACTTGCAACCCCCCGGTTACACTGTTAATACATGTCTACTTCGTATGCTATATACTTGACTACAGACTTCACACCTCCATACCCGATTGCAGGTCATTTAAACAGAGAGGGTCGCCACCCTACTTTCACCATAATAAATTGGCGATCTCGCCTGCAACTCGTTGTGGCCGGGGAAACCGACTTTAATACCCAATTCGCCCCTTAATCGGACAGGCCAGCGGAAGTCAGCAAAAAAAAAAAAAAATGCGATTTGAACGCCCAAATCTTGGCACCGTATGTATTAACCCCTTCGCGGGAGAAGGGCGCAAAATTCGCCCTATTACATGTTTTCCAAAACACGGTGCGAAAGCACCCCAATCAAAGGGCGCATTTTGTGCCCTTTTGCACAAGTTCAACTGTAATGCACCGCCTTATATAATAAATCATAAACAGTACAATGCGTAATAATGAAGCCATACAAAAATCAAGTTGCTTGCAGTCAACAGGATGGTCCAGCAAATCGCTGAAGGCACTATGTTGCAAGAGATATGGAAAACGAGTACCGTGATTCTCTTTAAATGGCGAATTTATGCCCTTCAAGGACCAACATACTTAGGCTTGTATGGTATAGTTCCCAAACTAGCACGACGTATGGAAGCTAATTGCTTCGTTGATCATGCGTTATATGAGCCGGCGTTTTTCGACTGGTTACTTTCGGCTTGTTTGGTTGTCCACGTGGGCCTGGATATTTGCAAGCAAATTATGTACCCTACCCCTATACTACACACTCATAGTTAGCTACAGAGTTTCAGTAACAAATCGACGACAAGTACCGCGGCCATTTATATATGCATTCACACACCAGAACTGCCGGCATTTTCAACGCCGCAGAAGTTATTCTGCACTTGGATGTAGATCTTCTAACTAGCACAACATCGTATTTTCATCAACACACAAACCCATTAATGAAGTTCTTTTCTCAATAGAGGTCCTACTTACTTTTTATTTATTTTGAGACTTCCGCAGGTAGCCCGTCGTCTGTCCGATTGAGGGGCGGATTGGGTGTTAAGTAGTAAATATAAGCGCGCATACAATATTCCATCCAAATAAGCTCTTCCAAACAAGTTGCCACTTTATTAGAAGCACCTTTACAAAATTACATACAAACACGCACTGCCAGATAAATCTCATTAGAAGCTCCCATACAAAACCTCATACAAAATCTTCCCCCCTGTCGAATACGACTGTTGCACCCTGTCAGATACGGATTCTCAAAGGTACATGTAATATTTGTTCTTGTAAGCTCAAAATTTGAGCTTACAAGAATAAATATTTAGGTTGATTAGTATAATTTGGTATGATGAGACAACATCATACCAAATCACATAAAATATGAATCGGGATTTAAGCACATCACAATGAAGAGGGGCGTCTTGCGCTCATTTAGAGATCATTCCTGCTTAAATATATTCAGTATTCGATGTGACGGCGACTCAAAAAAACTTATTGCCATCTCAAGCCCCAAAAAAACAAAATGACGACACGTTTTAAGGGATTGTGATAGGAATATACGTTAACTTTTTTGAAATGTATATTGCCAGATAGTCTGTTCGAAAAGCAACCGAATTAGAGTGCTTAACCGCTTTGTACAGTGAAAATCATTTACAAATTAAATGTCCGCTTATGTACGAAAAATTATACCTCGTTATCGAGATAATCGCCTCTAAATACCTCATTTAGAGGTGATTATCTAAATAACTCTAATTGCTGGAGTAGTATCATTTGGTATGATGTTGTCTCAAATGGTGTTGTGTCCATAATTCACATATGAGAGGTCACTATAAAGCAGAGGCAACCCTCTACTCTTGTTTCTATATCGTTTCTACCGTTTCTATTCGTAGTTCGTAAGGACTATGCATAGTATTTCCGAAAACGCATGCCATAACTAACGTACACCACATTTACACAAAATACCGGTATTTCTACATACGCACCACACCACACTGCTTACCCGCGCTTCCACACAGGGGAGGTCGCAGTCCGTTTAAACAATGCATATTACTTAACCCTTTCGTGGTCAACGCGTCATTTTGCTGCGTTCCACAAAAACTCACCGTGTTTTGTTTTTAGCCAATGAGAGCTTCAGAGCGATCCCACGTTGGTATCATTTTGGCTCGACTAGGGAAACTGAATAGAGAATATTGTGGTAGATCGTATCGTTTTTGTCTAGTTTAATGTAATTATTGCGTTGGGCTGTCAGCTTGAGCTGAAACGCAAGGAAACACGTGTTGCGTTTTGCGTGCTGACGTGAGGGTGAGCCATCCATTGAGTTGCTATCAAGTATAGTGAATTGAAGTGTCATGCTTGCCTCCATTTACATTCTGTTTTGCCATGCGGACTTGCTTCACCGACGCACAAGACAAAAAGTTCGTTGTGCTAGCGCTCGAGTACGAGTCCCAGCACAAGCGAGTCAGATGGAAGGAGGTGGCGCGCGCCATGCGCGGCAAGCGTACGGCCCAAGAGCTCGAGTGCCGACTGCGAGTGTTGAAGCGCACCTACGGAAGGGAGCTTGCTCGGTTCCCACGCTGTTTTTTCTCCTCGGCGACAACGACAGCTCCCCCCTCGGTGACAACGACGGCTCCCCCTTCGTGACAACCACAGCTCCCCAGACGACGCACATTCGCCCTCTAGCCCCGCGTCAAGCCGAAAGAACCGTCCGTGACATCTTCAGTGCTGTATCGGCATTTGACGTTCGTCAACAAACTGGAAAGACCGATGAGAACGGCGGTGAGCTGCGGCCAGCTGCGGTTTCGAGTCTAATTCAAATGATTGGAGGCGTGCTACACGATGACGTCTTCCTCGATGTTGGAGCAGGTCTCGGGAATGTTGCGGCTCAGTTCGCAATCCAGACGAATGCGCGCCTGTGTTTGGGCATCGAGAAACGGTTGGAGTTGGTCAGCAGAGGTGTCTTCTGTGTGCGAACACATGCATCCCTCTCGCTACTACTTCATAAAGTTATCCTGCATCATGGGAATGTCCTCGACACGCCTCTTTCGACGACTCCACCTTTCCAAGACGCGTCGGTGATTTTCCTGAATGATTTCCTCTTCGACGAAACCGCGAAGCTCGTTGTTCAACAGGAGCTGAGCCTGATGCCAAGAGCGCGTTTGATTCTATCGACCTCTCGCTATTGTCAGCGTCATCGGGAATCTTGCAGAAGAAGCTTTTGCGCCAAGGGGAACTAACGGAAACTACGTACGGTCCTGCAAGCTGTAAGTCATCGCAGGTCGCGGTCTATATGTACACAAAACAGCAGTAGATGGTGATGGTCTGCGCTTCCTCTTCTCATAGCAAGGCTTCGTCTCTGCGATCAAGTTTGAGCGCGTGCTGTCATCGCTCAAGCTGCTGCCAGCTCATACTTTGAACACGCACCTTGTGCTGATCAAGTTCTGCGAGCAGACGGAAATGGCATCGACTTGCAGACCGGCGACGATAGCTGAGCCGCTTCATGGAGCGCTGCTGGCGTCGCAGCGCTGTATTAACGCCTCCTGTCGGACAAACAGACGCCGCGCGAAGACGTGCTGCGCTACCAGGAGACCCGCGAATACATGGCCACGAAGGAGGAGATGACCGCGTGCATGCAGCACATCGGTCTCCGTTGTCGGAGGCGTGTCACGGTGTTCTGACGACGCTGCACTTCCTGGGGCTGGACAGCCTCGTGGCCAAGTGCGACTTGTGCACGATACAGCACTGGTTCAAACAGCAGGACCCCGACGATCCACCCCGTTCAAAGCACTTGCTCGCTGGAGATCCAGCTAGACGCCTTCCAGATGCAAGTACAAGGGCCTCGAACGTAGTAGCCTGTTGGAGTAAGCGCGCACCAAACAGGAGTTTCTATGGAGACTGCAAGCGGTGAAGGCCGACATGATGCTGCGTCAAACGGTCAATCACACACAGGACGCTCCTGGAGATCGATCACTTCACGCAGGAGCTCGCGTTCCAGAGTCGAGAAACAGAGCGTCTCCTCAAACGCCTGGATGAGGCACAGCGTTATGTGGCCAAGCTGCGGCGCAGACTAAAGTCCCCGAAGCCAACGCAACGCACAGCTGATGGACAAGAAGAACCGCTACTACCAGAAAATCTTCTCGAAGCTGCACCGGCCAAGGTCATCCGAGCCCGACTCCCCCGTGCAGCTTCAGGTTAGCGAACCGGCGAGTGGAGTGAACAACAGCTAAGAAAGAGGAGTGACAGGTAGCGTCGCGCTACCGGAAGATGCCCACTCGACCATGGGCGTGGCCAAGGAGAATGAAAAGCGAGTCGAGGCGGAGACACAGCTCGAACGAGCCCTTGACTGGCTCCGTGTGTTCCAGCGCGAACGCCAGTTCATCTTTGCGCAACAAGCCGAGGTCACCCAGTTTCTCTATTGCTCTCTGAACGAAGCGCAACATCACCAGAGAAATACGCCCGTGTGGGCGCGCATGTACTTCCGCTCGGCCATGTGCGCGGACCATATGCTCGGGGCGACTGCCCGACGCTGAATATGTTCAAGCTGCCGCACTCGCTGGCCGGTGTGCGCTCGCTGCTGGACAAGTGGCTCGACATCAGTGTCGTCAGCGCCTCCTACTACAGGAAGCTGCACCTGCAGGTTTGCTGTCCAGTTTGTTCCCCTCGAACACGAGCACGGCCCCACCGATTCTCTGCTGACTGTTGAGCGCGTGGAACATGAGCAGTCGCCTGGGGCGAATACAGAGTGGCTTCAGCGGAGGAGAACCACATCGATGTTTGGGATCACTATTTATTATAGTTTAACCAAGATATATATCCGGAATTAGAATACTGTGCTTTCCCGACCGGCATCGCCGTTTACTATAGTATAATTAAGATATAAACTCGCAATCAGAAGATTGTGCTTTCCGATGCGGTCCTCCGGTTTCACCACAGTCGATCGACATGGGATCTAGTAATTTGATAGAGGTCAGAGCGGACGTGCGCGCGCAGTATCTCGGGTGTCCTGGAGGAACAGCTGGCGCTGATCGACAAGAACATGCTGGTTGGCGCGCCGCGCTGTAGAGTGACCAAGCATGCTGCTGATAACAAGTCGGCTGCTCCTGTCGCTACTGTCACGGCAAAGGAGGCTGCGGTAGATGTGGTGCTTGCTGGCGGCACTTCATGTTTATTGAAAAATGGTCGAGCGACACAACTCTGTTGGAGGCTGCGGTAGATGTGGTGCTTGCTGGCGACACTTCATGTTTATTGAAAAATGGTCGAGCGACACAACTCTGTTGGATTGCTGGGCTTGGTGTACGTTGCGGGCTCGAAGGACTTAGCCGGCTTGGTGGAATCGGCGGGTTTGCTGGATCGTTTTGGCTCGATTCACTTTGTTGGCTTGACGAACGTTGCTCGATCACCGCGCTTTGCTGGTCTGGTGTACGTTGCTGGCATGCTGTAACTCCAGGGGGCTGCTGTGTTGCAGTGCTGCGATGGATTTGATGCTGCGCCTTGAGCGTGGCCAACGTTGAAGACCTGCGGATGTTCCCATTGTTTCTGAAGAGTCCGTTCGGGAGATAGAAGCGGTGGTATTTATCCCAGCAAGTCCAAATACTCTGTGGACAGGTGAATGGAGTGTTGAAGTCACCATGTGCAACCCTGCAAAGGCTCGCCGAATGAGTAAGGCAGTAGTCGGTTACCTCCGTCGGGTACCTGCCTTCGTAGCGACAAACCACGCATTCGCGTTTTCTTCGGCTCTTGCCTTGAATACTTGTTTTAAGGACATCACGTCACACTGCGTTTGGAGACGGTGCACACTTGCAGCAGCGTAGTCGCTGCTTGGCGGAGTAACAGCGGTTGTTGCTTCCGTTCGCTGGCGACGCTGCTACCAGCAGCCATTCTGCCGTCACTCGGTGCCTTTCCACCTACCCGAGATGAACTCAGACACTAACACTGTAACGAACGTTCGGTGGGGGTCTCGATCGCTTGAAGTATCAATTGCCATCCGACGTGTCAAATAAGCGTTGGTGCGCGCGATATCGACCAGTGCCAGCTTTTTATGCCACCGTTTGTAGGAATGACCGTCGGCGAGTGAAAATCTTGCACGTATCTGGTCTAACTGGTCAACACCTTGCATGTGTTGGTTGTATTCTAGAATGCAGGTTGGAGCAGGGAACTCGCGAAGTGCAGGTCCAATTCGTCTCGTCACCGTCGTCGTGGTGGACGGATCAGCATTGGTGACCATCGTGACGATGCTGCCGTCGCACCATGACGCTGCGAGCACGTTGTGCTTAACAGCAACGGACTGTTGATAATCACCGCGAACCGACTCCTCGTTTTGCAGGATCATGCGCTTTGGATAATGCTTGCTTCCCCCCCGCACTGTTCCTCGCCCGTACAATCCTTTGAGCCGAAGATCCATCAACAACTGCACACTGGTGTAGTAGTTGTCCATGTTAATGATCCGACGGGAACAGAAGTAGGGCCGTACTACTTCAAGTACGTGCTTGCGCACTTGTTGGACGTCATCTAGCTCCTCGCGCAGCTGCTGCATCTCGGCTGGGGTCACCACATGCTGTAGGCGGTCAGCAATGTCACTGTTGTTGCAGTGGAGACGATAATTCAGAGCAATCCACGTGGTTGAGCAGCACACCACGTACATTCTGAAGTGATACTGTCCACAAGGCTTTTGCGGGTTGTAGACAATGAGATGCCGTCCGTGGCGAGACCGGCAAGCAATGCTGGCTTCGTCCAAAGCCAGATCACGTCCTACTTCAACGTACTTTCCACCAGTACACTTGAGCAGATTGAGCAAGGGTCGAATTCGAGCTGCTGGATCTCGTTCAACCGCCACACCAGGCTCTGCGCGAAAACTCAAACAGCGACGAATCAACTTAAATCTACGCAGACTCATAACAGTATCCAAACTGGTCGATGCCCCACCAAAACTCGCGTCTTCGGTCTGCTGCCCCCAGTAATTGGAATATTCTCCTTTGTCGGTGAGGGTCATGTAGATCATGATGCCGCGAAAAGTCATGAGCTCTTCCATTGTGAACGGTTTGGTGATTCGAATCTCCTTGGCCGCGGCGTACTGATTGGTCTCCACGACAACTTGATTCCAAACGTAGACTGGGATGTATGCAAAGAAACTCGAAGACGCGGAGTGAGCAAAGAGATGACTGTACTCAGGTCGTAATCGTGTCGTAATGCTGCCATCTGTGTGAGTGTGCAAATCGTTGGGGGCTTCCATTTCCAGTTCGGGTTCGAAACGCATGCTCTTGACTGCCTCGACTTCTGAACGACTCCTGGCAAAAACCGTTCGGGATCCCACAGCTCGTAGTCTTCTTCATCCGATGCGATTTCGAGCTCGTCCAGTGGGCCGTCCAGGTTCAGCTCCCCATCCGCCACCGTCTCAGTCAAATCGCACCATGCTGGCTTGTCGGGTAGGCGCACGAGGGCCTGGTAGTTATCGATACCCCGTTGTACAGCCGCAATTGTGAGCGATTCCGCAGCATTTTGAAACTGAGTGTCAAGCCACATGACTTGCAGCATAGCTCCGTTCTTTGGTTTCTTGACACGACGACATACTCGGCCGACAATGTAGGCGGTGCCAACACACCTGAATATCTTCGTTTTGTGGTTCTGCATCCACGGTTCTTTTGACGGCGAGAACGCCACCAGTTGCTTCAGCGAGAGATTCACGATACTTGGTGTGGTTGGAGTGCGGCTTCCAAGCGTTGTACATGTCGTGGCACCAGTCGATGCTGTTGGCGTCGTCCCGTCTTGAGCTACACGAGCCACGCCACCTCGACCACGTCCACCAGCACCCCGCCCTCGACCACTACGGGAAGCACGCGCACCAGGTGCCGGCACTTGAGCGGCGCGACCAGCTCCACCACGTCCAGCAAACTAGATCAAGCTAACCGATGGCTATGAAAATGCTTTCAAACCGGTAACCCATTCGCGAGGAGCAGGTATAATCTCTACTTGACTATAGTATACAAAGTCAAGTCATTAGCATCTTAACCCTTTCGCCACACTTCTAAAAGGGCGAAAAATGCTACATTCTACACAACTTCATGTAGAAACCTACCTTCTTTTAAAAAAATCATAAACAGTACATTGCATAATCATCTAGGTATACAAAAAGCAAGTAAGGTGCAATCATCAAGGTGCGTCTTGCAAATCATTGAAGGTGCATAGTTACAAGAGGTAGGCATGCGAGTACCGTGCTTGTCTTAAGGGCGAATTTAGCGCCCTTTAAGAATATCTGACTTACATTTGTAAAATATTGGTAATGCGTTTATTGCTGCGACGATCACCATAAATATTAATGTGCTGTGTAGAGTACATCAGTCGACAACACCCACATTAGGGTGAATTGTTGTCATGATCCTTTTGTTTTTGACGACGTGGCAAATGTTTGTTGACGCAGTTTGACCGAAGAATTCCCACTCCCACACATTACCGTGCGATTAATCCGTTGCTTCATTCTTCCATTACCACGCATGGTGAAACTTTGTGGCTTTTTTTCTTTTCATTTTTACCGGGGCCAATTTTAATTACAATGTTTCCCGGAGAAAGTAGAAGGCCAATTTCTATTTAGCACAGATTATAATGTTGAATGTCCCGGACCTTTTCTATCGTGGAACATTACTGTAATGTCCAGGAGCATTAAAACTAGCACGAGCGGGACCAAGCGCAACGATGGCACTGTGGGGTACTCGAGCTTCGAGTACAAGGAGGTCGCTGAGGTTTACAAGGATGTTCTCGGGGATTACGAACAGCGTGTCGCCGAGATGTCAACCGCGTGCATGAAGAAACGTGAAGACGATGTCCAGGATTGGGCCAACTTCTTTCGGGATCCAAGCAAGCCGTGCAACGAGGCCACCAAGACTTTCTTCATCACGACGCTGTTCACGCACGTTGTGAACCCGTTGGTCGAGGCTAAGAAAGTCAGCGCATGACCTGCGGAAGCCGACGCTCGCGGTAGAGTGGGGCGAGAAATCGCCTACTCGGCGCGTCTCTCTTCGCTCTTCCCCAGCCTCCAAGGAAGACTCCAAGGACGATGGATTCGGTGCGTCTCAGTCGTCGTCGTAATGAAATCAAGCACGGCAGATGTTATTCCAAAGTCGTCGCCGTCTACTTCTAGGATCAGGCGTCCGCTCTTGTTCTCCTCATGAGGCCCCACTGTTATGCCGGACCCGTCGCTGGGAGTACGAGCGTAAAATGTGTTAGATGCATTCGAGTACAAGGGCAGAAATGGAAACGTACTGACACGGTCGGATTCTCGGCGCGCTTACGCTTCAGGATCATTGCTGCGTTCTCTCGAACAACATTGCGCATGTCCATTGGAGATGTTGTAGCCGTTTGACACATTTCCAACAACAGTGTACCGACCGCCAACTGTAAGCTTGTAGATAGTGTCGTTCACGTAACTCTGTTGTCCATGACACCATTGAGCGCCTTATCCCCACCGTCTTGCCGATCAACACAAAGCGATGGCGCTTATTGAAGTTCGATGGTGTCATGATGGTGTCTTGCCCCGCAGCGAGGCCAAGACTTCGCTCTTGCGTTCGCCCCAGATCTCCCTTTGCGCGTTCAATCTAGATTGCCTTCTCGTGTAGGCGTTCTATTAACCCGCTCACACGTTCTTGTAACTGAGTGTTCGTCCGCTCCAACGCCATCAAGGCCCCCACGCGCACGGCGAATTTTGAGCCATTTAACCCTTTCGCGAGACCGAGCCTGGTCTTGCTGTCACCAGAACCTTCGGTGACGTGCTGGTACACATCGAGTCTTGCGTCTTGGGTAACGCCACGAGTTTTCCCTCTTCGGACCCTACCAGGACGACCTACTGCGAATTTACGGGAAGGCTACGGGAAATGGGTTTCTCAACCAATTGCGCACCACCTTTGTACCATGTTGTCGGGATGGTTAGCGTCCTGGCGCTATTCATGAGCATTGCTGCATCAGGTGCGTAATGTGGGCATTATGCATAGCTTAAACTTTGGGGTGAGCATTCGTAGTGATAGGAGCAACCACGGGAAGCCTGATCGATTTTTTCGGGAAACACAAGCCAAAATGGCAGCAGTGAATGGTGGTAGGCTCTCGATATTTTCCTGAGGGTTAGGTCCTATTTGATTTCAACTCCAACGTTGCGCCATTTGGTCAAATTATGAGAGAAATCGTGACACATTCGTTCTCCACCCAGTTGTAAACTAGTCGACGACGTCGTCGGAATCGTTGACGGTCTCCTCGACTGCATGCAAGCTGTCAAGCTGTTCAGCTATCTCGTTTTCTAGATCATTGTGGTCGACCTGCTTGGCACTACGAGTACATTCGCTACGGATCACCTTGCTACCAAGAGCACTCCACGCCATCGTGGTCCACGACAGTGCTTCCTCTCGCGATGAGTTCAAATTTTACGTCCGCCTTTTTGGCGTAATCTCTCAGCTGTTTCGTAAGATACTCTGCCCATCTATTTCTAAGACGCTGCTTCAGCGCACGAAACCAACATATATCCGCGGGCTGTCACACCGATGTCAAGCCCGGCGGAAGTCTCATGAGGTGACCGTTGAGAACTTGAGCATGATGCTCGACCTCGTCAGTCCAATGGGCAGAAAAATCATTTCAAAGAAGGAGAACTGGATTTGCCTCTTCTCTGTCTGCAACACGATACTCCAGAAACGCGACTGACAGCTCCGTATTCCACCAAGCGGAGCTGTTGCCGTAGATTTGCACGCATACGACGTTTGTTGGGCCTTCAACTTTCGCCACAGTGCATCTCCAAAGCCGTGCTGTGCCACATGATTGCACGCAGCTCGCTCATGTATCTTAGATGGGTTGGTTTTCACAACATAAAAGGGGTCGAACTGCTTGCCCGTGGCGTCGGCGAGAAACATGCCAGTGAACCGCTCCTTGTCCTTCCCTCCGCAACGCACCCACACCGTTTTCTCTCCCCGTTTGATGACAGTTTGCTTGTGAAGATACTCAAAGCAGATGCCACTTTGGTCAGCATTGAAGACTTTGTCAACACCAAGCTCGAGCTTCGTCTTTTGCACATCAAGCCAGGATTGGCTCGCTGCCTCTTCCATTCCAGCTGGGGCTTTCTGACCTTTTTGCGAGTCTTGACCCGTAGAGAAAGGCCATGACGCGAAAGAAATCCCTGATGCCAGGACCAGCTCTCCTCGAAAACGCCGTTGGGGACTCCTTCTTCTTCAGCAACTTCCTTCGCCTGTAACAGGAGCATGAACCTTGACACTGGCACACCTTCGCCGCGAAGCAAATTTACCCATTCTACCAGGCCTTCTTCAGCTGTAGCAAAAAGCGTCGTTGCGGTTCCCTTCTTCCTTGCTGACTTAAGATTTGCTGTGGATGAACTAACCGCCATATCTTCAATGTGACAACTTTCCTTCTCCAAAGCGTAGATGCGTTTGCGCTGAGTTTCACGTTTGTTAATGTTAGTATGGCTGTAGAACTTATCAAGCGTTGCTGGAATGTCGGCTTCTCGCGTGCACCAGATTTGGGATGAACCGCTACGCAAAGCAAACCTTCACTCGCATTCAGCATTCAGCGAACGGCAAGATGGCAAGCGAACACCAGGCAGTGAAGGGGGCGCCACTGCCCGGGTACAGCAGGGATTGTGAGACGTTCTTTGAGAAACTCGAGATAATCAACTTCCTGAAAGACCAGTTGGCTTGTGCAAAAATATAATATATATATATAGAAAAATAGGTATGTCCGGTTGAACATATGGTCAACATTTAAGTTTTTTTACTTGGCTATATTGAATTGATTGGCTAATAAGGGTGTCGACGTGTACAAATCGTCCAAATGCGAATGTTCTACAGTATGTGTTGGGGTTTCGTACATCGAAGACGTAGAGTATCCATATCCAAGTGAAACATAAACGCAAGGCACAAGTACAATATTTCAAAACGAATGACATAAAACTACTTGTAGCAACTCAAAATGGGCAAAGCACCCGGTTTTCACAATGCTGATGTTTAACCCCTTGGTTTTCGACGTATGAGGGTCGTGCCCGCTACTTTTTTAATGGCAGCTGATGCAGGCCATGATTTTAATCATGCAATATCCCATGTTTTCATCCATGATTAATCCTGGACGGTAAGATAGTATTTAGAACGATCTCCATATAGAGAAGACTCGTCGAGGACGAGAAAGATATAAACGTGGGGTTGTAAATTAATCCATGATTATTCCATGATTTATCGTGTATAACTAATGGGTTGGACTGTTGTGTGCGAGTTCGCGCGCGAAGTTGGCAAGAACGCGTGAGCATGGTGCCTGACGGAACTCTACGCCAGTAAGAACGCGTGGGTTGATGCGAGGTCATGCTGAAAATCATTATCAACAACATCATTGCAACGCCTCCAAAGAAAGATGAAACTCAAAGCGGGATGGATTAGCGGATTAATAGAAAGCTATCCGGCACGTGCAAACCTACTTGGCAACTTGGGTTGGAGGGACATCCTGGTCGTTGCCTGCGGCTGGCGGCGCTGGAATCTTCTCTTCTTCCTCGTCGTGCTGCTCCACACCTTCTTTCGGGAGGAGTCGCCCGGTGAGCAAATAATAGACAAGCTCGAAGCGGCGTCGCGGCAGCACAGTCGCGCTCATATCCAGGGGCGGACCTTTCGCCACGTGCCGAATGAACATCCAGCATACGTGTACGCCGCAACTGAAGGCGTCGAACTGGCTGTCACACTGGCTCTCCTCCCAGTCACTCGACGCGTCACCAGTTGCGTCTGCACATGCTGTCACCTTGTGAAGCGTCTTGTTTGCTGTCTCCACGAGTTTCCCCCTCATCCTCCTTCCCTTCCTCGTCCTCAGTAAATGTTTGAGCGTCCGGATGACGCAGGGTACCGGAGAGGCCCGGGCCTTCGGCGCGACCGGGGACGTGCTGCTGCTTTACCTCCTAGAGCACCGCTTCCGGGGTCTTTGCTTGCTTCTGCAACAGCACTCGCCGCACGCTTGCCTTCCGCTGCATCCTCGGCCATCTTACCTGGAAGGAAGCCGAAACGAAAGTGGCAACCGTTTCTATCCCTGATCGGAAATCTGTGAATTGGTGGCAGTAAGAAAAAAGTAAAATACAATCATGGACGAATCATGTTTTCAAATCATGTATGTTTACATGATTGAAAGCATGGCCTCCAACGGTTCCCTTTTTTAAAAGTAGAGGTCACGACCCTCATAGAAGCTATACAAGCCAGAGTTACGCAATCGCGTACCCGAAGCCGGTTACAAATTGTACCAGTCCGGGTACTAAAACTAACGTGGGGAGGGTACGGGAACCGAATGCCATTGGAGAGGTCGTTCGGGCGGGTGCGAGTATCCGGTTTCCGCCAATCTCGAGCTCTGATAAGAGCTAAAACAATATACTGCTAGCCCGGGCCCGTGGGTCCCGGGGGTATCACATTTCGTTAAGAAATGCGGTGTGGTGCTGGCGTGTGTTGACCTTCTATTTAATTGTAATTGCAAACTGTATTTGTAATTGTAAAAGTGCATCTATTATTTGGGTTGAGGCGGTTGTCGGTGCTCGCTCCGCTATATGCTGATGGAAAAGGATCTGGTGCGTCAGATTGAAGCTTATTTATTGAAAATTCTTGCTCATATCAAGTGCTATCTACAGGGCCATTCATCAGGGACCATGCAGGTAGAAGAAGAACTACGCCAGCAAGCTCATGCTGCCGAGAGCGCAGCCTCCGCAGCCCTAGTTGAAGCAGAGGAAGCCCTGCAGCGGCTGGTTCAAACTCATCGACCGGGGAGCCCAACGGTGGATAATGCAGTGACGGAGCTGGCCGCGAGGCACCACGAGTACAGCGAAGCCTGTCGTGCCAGCGAACGAGCCGACACTGCCTACCAAGAAGAGCTCCGCCAGGAAACGTTGCGCGAGCGACGTCGGCGCAGGACGAATCATGATGAGCGGATCCACACTGCTCGGTACTGCACTGGTGCAGCGTGTCTACAGCAAGAACACGCCGGTGAAGCTGGTATCGACGACGAAGAAGGATGTAGATCCAGTGGAGGTGGCTTGTCGCCACCGGCATCCAAGAAGCAGAAAGCTACGCAGCAGGCGCACGATGCTGCTGCTCGGGATAGGATGAGTGACGAGAGTGAGAAAGGAGACAGCAGCGACGACTAGAAAAATAATGGAGTCAGCAGTGAAGATGAGCATGAGCGCAGTGGCGACGAGAGAAAGAATGGAGACAGCAGTGGAGGTGAGGATGAGCATGGTGACAGCAGTGGGGGCTGTGGAAGTACCCCGACCGATGTGGGGTTACTTTCGGACACTAGCAGCTCCCAGCCGCCCACTTCGAATCAACTGGTTGCTCGGGTTATGGCAAACCTGGCTGCAACGGCAGCAGCAACAACACCGGTAGCTAGGCGTCAGGAAGCCCGTGGTGATGAAAAAGACGCAGCTGACGTTGAAGTCAGTGATGATGGTGAAGATTCCGCAATATCGAGCGAACAAGCGGAAAGCCCTCCAACGTCCGAGTATGTCCCAAGTGACAGCAACGAGTCTGTGTAAACGTAAGGGTCGTCACTTGAGCGCGCGTTGCTAGAGGTGAGCAGAAGTTTTGAATGAGTTGAAAGCAAGTAGTTGATACATCTCCACTAACAATTTACTCACAGAATTCATGACATCATTTCCTTTGACTCCAAGTATTACGGCCCCCTGCCGCTGCGAGCTACCACTGCGCTTGCTGCTGCCGTCACTGCTCTCCGTCGGTGTGCTCACTCACCAACCTCCATTGCATCCGCTCACAGCATAGTCAAGTTAGTCACATGGACCACGAATACCAACTGCCAACCTCGTCCGCACTCACCGTCGCTGTTGCTGGCTCCCGTCGTTGCGTGCTACTGCTGCGCGTGCTGCCCCCGCCGCTGGTGCTCTAATTCATTAGCCTGCATTACATCCACCAACAACACAGCCAAGTTAGCCCATAAGCCACCGACAAACCGGCCCACCTCATCCGCACTCACCTCAGCACTGCTGCGGGCTCGCGTGGGTGGATGCTGCCGCTATCCCCCACGCGCTGGTTTAGCAGTCCGCGCTGGTGTGACCTCCGAGGAAAATCTTGGAATGACCATGTATCGCAATGCTTGAGCGTGCGTCTTTGTAAAAAAGCTCCTCCAAAACGTTATATTAGCGAGCGACGCGTGATTGGCTGCCCACCCTGCATTACCTTTTGTAAAATAAACTACCATCCAACTTCAAGGTAGCAAAAGTGTTTGCACACGGGCTGATTTCTCTTTTTTGCTAGCAATATCATAGGTGCTGGATACTTTATGAGCATGGCGGTAGTGAGCATGGCGGTAGCTATCGCACGATGCTAACTACGAGTTGTAGATTTGAAGTATCAGCGGTATATTTTTCAACACTTCATCACAGGAGTCTGACTGTCTGACTAATTGATTTTGCTGCTTTGCTGCGGTCACCTCGTTTACGTGCCGAAGCCGTTGAGAGTTCGGCCTTGACGCTTCAGGGCATACACCACGTCCATCGTGGTAACTGTTTTTCGATTAGCGTGTTCCGTGTAGACCACTGCATCGCGCACGAGGTTACCAACAAACACCTTGAGAACAGCGCGTGTCTCCTCAGATATTAACCCAGACATGCGCGCGACGCCGGCACGACGTGCAAGCCGCCGGATGGAGTTCCGTGAAATGCCGTGGATATTATCCAGCAACACATGGCGATGGCGTCTGGGTCTGCCTCGACCAGCGTAATTGCCGTGCCCAGGCATCTCTTGGAGGGGCTTGAGAAGCTTTAGAAGTGACGACGATGACCGACTGATCCACGAGCACGAGTGCACGTCGTGAGGTGTACCATTAATAAAAAACATTCCATTCCGATTCGATTGGAGGACGCCAAACTGTACTGCTACTATGATCGCATAGAGTTGATGGTGACGCAAGGAGCCTTGTTAGTTTGTGCAGTAAACCTACAAACGCAGCTAGACGAGATAAGTCATAATTGATCTAGTCTTTTAGTTTTGCTTCAAGTGAAGCAATGGATCCTAGTAGTTCTTGCTGTCTGCGGTTGGCGGTGTATATTTCGTGTTTTTGCTGTCGCTCCATATTTTGCCAGCGTTCGAGCTGTTGTTCATCTCGGCGTTGAAACCATAGAAATAGCTGTATCACGTCGCAGTGAATATCTCTGGGCGTGGTTGCTTCATTGATGATAGACGTTGGTCCTGGGCCCGAGGCACGAATTTGTGGTGCGGCATCAGCATCAGCATCACCCTCTGCTGTTGATGACGGGAACTGTTGGTTACCGGATAACGATGGGGTTGTACTGTTGGAATATCTCGGCCGACGTCACCGTGAGCTAAATCCACGCCTTCGGCGGTGCAGGATGAAGATGAACGAACAACTTGCTCGAGTGCTTCAGAGCCATCGAGAACTGCTTCAACAGGTTGGTCAGGTTGGGTTGCGTTTTCCGTCGGGGGTCCTGGTGGAGGTGCGTGTAGGTGGCGGCGAGCCGTGAGTTGAGTTATCTTGCTGATCTTCAGCTTCAGCTCCACCGCCGCCATCTCGATCAAGTTAATACTGGCATCGCTGCTATCTTTCGTGCGTGAACAGAGGCAAGTAAACTTGCGTATCAGACTGGCTGCGCTGCGGTCTTTCCACTGATCGGACTTGCTCCTGTTGTACAGCTCTGCTACGCCATCCCAATGTGCCTTTCGCAGCGGAAGCCGCTCAGCAACAATGGCTAGCAGATGCAGGCTGCTCCGCCTGGTTGTAGTTGCGTGCTCTCTGCGTCTTCGTCATCTTCATATTCAGTCCACAGCGTTAGTAGGTGATTTCGCGAACACCGACACATTCTAGTATTAATCACCTTGGTTCTTCCTCTCCGTGCGCTGCAATTTGTAAAGTGACCCGGTTGTATGCGTCTGACCAGCCGCACTTCGGGTGCCTCGTTCCATATTTCCGTTTTGCCCATCACCGTGGCTTTCAAATGCAAGTTATTATTGTTGGAATTCACCTCGTTTGGTTGAATGAGCAAAACGCAGGATGCTACATACTTTACTTGCAAGCTTTACTGAGCTACGTTGATGTTTGAGCTACTGCACTTAGCCCCCACGCTTTGCTGCTACTGCTGTCCCATGTCAGATCCTTCAGTTTGATGGTAACCTGGCAATCTGTGTCTCGAAACAGCTTGAGACTGGAGTAGGCGTTGATAGTGACGACGGTACCTGGGAGGGGAAGGTCCGCCGATCCAGACGCCATGTTCCACATTGTTGCTGTCAAAAGTAGCGCGTTACAGCGTCACGGTTTGCCGCTATGTGTAATATGTGGATGTCAATGCTATTGTGTCGCGGTTCATCGACTTGTAGCCGTCGCATTCAAGTGCACACGACGTGCAACCATCTCCGTGCCATTTAGAACAGGAAGGAGCGTGTGATATCCTGTCCGCGAAGTTTAACGCGGGTGTGTCTAGTGGTGCCATTTCCTTGCTGTTGTATTTACTATTACAATAAGGCTGTGTGTGACTCGTAACTCATATATCTGTGCAGTGCTTTTTGTCAAAGAGCGCCATTCTGGATCAACTTCCATTAAGTCATCAGCCTCGTTGTCTGAAGTCCGTGAGCAGCATTCTCGTGGTGGTGTGTTTGCCACTTTCATACAGTTAATCTTGATGACTGTATTGATTGTGGATTGTCCATGTATTGTCCATGCATTTGTACAGATTCTATACCATTGCTCGGACTAAACAAACGCACAAGATCCTCCGCAAACAGGAGTTGGCAGCAGTTGCGCAAGTCCAACAAGACACGGATGATGGTAACGTCATCGACGTGCAGTTCCCGGCATCAGCAGCGGATCCTAGGAACTCGGCGGACGTCAACGAAGTGCAGATGCCTCCAGCAGCGGATCCTAGGAACTCAATGGATGTCAACGACGTGCAGTTCCCGGCATCAGCAGCGGATGGTAGGAACTCGGCGGATGCCAACGACGTGCAGATGCCTCCAGCAGCAGATCCTAGGAACTCGGAAGACTTTCGTGATGATGGTGACGAATCAAATGCTGAAGGTGAGGACGAATCACCTACTGAAGTTGATCATAGTGACGAGAGGACGCCCATACCTAACCTGTCTCTGGTGACTCCATGGGGAACAGCCAGTCAACCCGACAGCGATCGTCATCTGAGTCGGTGGACAAACTCATCTACGTATCGGCACTAAGAAAGAATCATCTTTCGTGGAAGGACTTCGAGATATACCTCCTTGAATACGAAGCCGCCACGCACATGAAACTCGTCGTCAATGAGACGACAAACTGCCAAATTCGGAACGAGAAGCTCAAGAAGCAGGCAAGATATAAAGGCAAGCCTGAGAGCGAGATACCGTTGGTGCCAGAAGAGATGGATCCATACCAACGTGTGTATATCTGTACGCACGGCTGGAAACATCGCTCCCGTTCAACTGGAAAACGTCCGGCGCAACGCGTTACATTCACGGGGTGCAAGGCCCGTTTCCTAGCGCAAGTCTACAAACACACAAATGGTCAGTGGTGGATTGAGATCAAATGGGAGTTTTACGGGCACAACCATTACGTGTCCGCAGATGTGTACAATGCGTATGCTGGCGTACGCCAGGTGCCAAGTGGATCTCCTATCATGAGCGATATTGAGTTGATGGTGAAGAGCGGGACAAAGCAAGTCGGGCGTATGACTACATCCGAGAGAATTCGGATCATCGCGTTAATATTCAGGACGTGTACAACCTCATAACCAGAATTAAGGCGACTGGTACGTGAACGCATGGATTTCTACCTAAGCTGTAACGCATTGACTAATATGTGCTTTGCTTCCAGGCCAGGAGTTATCGGACGAGGGCCAAGTCGCTGAACTCTTGGTGCAGTTCAATATGGAAGCCGAATCGAATGTGTCCGCGGTGGTTGAAAACTCGCGGGGGCAGACTGCAGTAATATCCATCAACTCGCAACACAGTCGATAAGAAGGACCTCAGGGAAGCGATGGTAGAGCATACAGAGCATACTGTGTGGTAGAGCATACAGAGCATACTGTGTGGTAGAGCATACTCTATCATCGCTTCCCTGAGGTCCTTCTTATCGACTGCACGCACAAAACGAACCGGTAAGATCCTGTTTTGACCATGTTTTGACCATGTTTGGCCATGTTTGGCCATGTTTGTACTATGTTTTATCCATGTTTTTCATACCGTGTATAATCCATGTATTGACCATGCTCCGTATGTATTTGATGGGGGTGATGGGGGTCAGCTACAACTACCAGCTCTGTACCTTCATGGTCATGGACCAGTTCGGGAACGGTCAACCGGTGCAGCACACGGTTATTGAACGCAGTGCCGACTGGCATATGGTAGAAACCATTGAGCATTTCCAGGCGGTGAACGATTGGGAGAATGTCAAAGTCATCATGGTGGATAAAGATTTGAAGGAGATTGAAGTGTTGAAGCGCATGTTTCCTTGCGCGCACATTTTGTTGTGTCACTTTCACGTTATCAAGTGGTTGGGATCAGCAGTGCGGAACGACACGAAGTACGGCACTTACCCCTCCTAAGTTCTCAAGCAGATGGATCACTGCGTAGGGAACATGGTGTATGCCAAGACGGACGATGAGTTGCGAGACCACACGCAAGAGTTCAAGACTCTAGCTTGCCGTGGTAACCGCGATGAATTGTGGACCTACTTCGAACGAACTGGATGGCCTGTAAGGAGATGTGGGTAACCGCATTTCGGATGCACTTGCCGCATTTCCGAAACAATACCAACAACAGACTGGAGAACTTCAAGCTGAACGCAGACTTGGATGGAAGCTTTTCGATGAAAGATTGTCTGGACGCCATAATCAAGTTTCAGCGCCGGAAGGAGGACGCATACCGCGCGAGAGTGTTGATGCCAGGGTCTCAGCGGAACGCCAACTATAACGAGGACATGAACCAGATGCTTGGCATGACATCAATCTGGCTAGCAGAGATTTTCTTCCCTGAATATCAGTTCGCGACGGACCCAGACACGCTCCCATTCTACTCGTTCGTGGACCTCGATGATTTCGTGAAGGTCATCCGAGGCGACCGAGTCCACAAGGTTAACAGGACCACATGGCTGTGTGATTGCGAGTTCACCATGAGCAAAGAAGATGCCATGCCACCACGTGATCGTTTATCGGATTCACTTGGGAGGGCTGTTCAAGATCCCGTATTCATCGATCCCTTCCAGGTATTGCCCACGTTTTGCTCATGTATCATGGTTCATGAATGTGTAGTATCCATGTTTTGCCATGTTTTGACCATGTTTGGTGTTCATTGTTAGATGGCTGAGAACTTCAGCACTCGACGACCAGTTGCCTCTCATTGACGTACCGATCCGAGTTTGAATAGTGAAGACCAAGCCAAGCGGAAAAAGCAAATGACCGAGCAGGAGAAGTACAAACATACTCAGGAAGTGTTTTCGCGCATTACGACAGAGCTCACGGATTTACCTGACCCAAAGTTCGAAGCCGCCATGCAAACATTGGAGTCTTGGTGGGAAAACATCCGCAATGGTAACGTCAATATCTCGACTCCTGCTGTACAAAGTGATGCAGAAGCGACGTTGATCCCACGCAGCTTGCTGTCCCCCCTCCCGCTGTTGAACTCGAAGAGAAGGACGAGGTGGTGCACGGAGACACTGGTGGACGGCAAGACCCGCGGCAAGCACCGATGTCTCAGATTAGCTCATTCAAGGCCAGAGCTCCTAAGTCAGGTCGACCGAAGAAGATTCGATCGGTAGAAGACCGCAAGAAACGATCGGAGCGCAAGGAGTACAACCAAGGAAGCAAGTTGCGCAAGAGATCTTCGCTTCAAGGATGTCGTGGACGTCGATAACCATTTGTGGAAGAAGATGCCTCCGTTGAAGGAGTTGTCCTCGCTCTTGAAGATGTTTGAGATCAAGTACAGAGGCTACACCAAGAGAAAGATGACCGTATCGAAAGAACGCACACCATCGGAGCGCTCTCCAGTGCCGTTTCGACTGCCTCTCACACTTGTTCAACAAGCTCTCCGACTAGTCAACGAGAAGATGCCTGGCGATATCCCAGAAGACTTGCGTTCGTCGGAGGATGAGCAAGAAGGACGGCTAGTTGTCTGCATTGGCGGATTGGGTGATTTCTCGAGGGCGACACTTCTTGCGATGCAAACCCTGTGAACATGGAGAAAAACTGTTTTACATGTTTAAAGTGCTATTCGTGGTTGATGAGTGGGGCAGGCGGACTATTCGCGGACCAAGGAGCAGAAGCTGTTGCATAGCACCTACTTGCAGCTAACCCAGACAGCAGAATTCCCGGTTTCGCGTTCGACCTTCGTAGGGTCGCACGTATATTGCGCGCTTCCAGAGACCTGGTTCAACGACAACATTATCCACGCTTTTTTGGAGAATTTACGAGTCAAGTACGAGCGAAGCAAGACCGTATTCCTACCGCAGTTGTCCAATCCAGCACCTTCGAAAGGCGAGCGTATCCCGGAACGAACCCTGGACGAATTGGAAAACGCCGTCGAGGACTTTGTGTTCATGCCAATCAACCTGAACAAATGCCACTGGGCGTGCATTTTGGTGGACATGCGAAGATCGACCATCCTTTGCTACGACAGCGTGGACAACGGTGCTCATTGGAAACTATTGGAAGAGCTGGCATCCGAGATATGCAGCCGAACCCTGTCGTGGTTCTCCTTCATTACTGTGAATAATCCGCTACAAGCAGATGGCTACAATTGTGGACTCTTTGTTTGACTCTTCTTTTGGAAAAGACTCCGGAAGGAAGCCGGCCACAACGCAAATGATTCTTGCCCGCAGGCGCTGGCAAATACTGAGTGCAATTGCCAACTTCGAAGCGAACTCGCAAAGAGTGGGGGGAAGACGTGGACAAGCAAGAGGGAAATGGAGAAAACCAACAAACAACAGAAGCGTGAAGACGCTGCCAACACGACGTCAAGCCAGGAGGATCGAAAGTTTGGCTTTGCCACTCTATCAAACGAAATCCATATATTGCCCATGTATTGCCCAGTTTGTTCAGGTATTTGCCCATGTATATCATACATGGGTACATACTACAGTTTCGACTGTCCAGGTTCTTGTGTCATGCCACCTACAAAATAACAGTCAAACGTGGCAATTTTTACTGGACAAGTCTGCGTGTTAAGCAAGTGCGACAATCGCCAAACTTGCTCACTCTTCATTTTCCACGAGGTACTGTCAGCATGTATTGCCCAGGTCCAGAACAGGGTATTTACACGGAAGCATATCTTCCAGTGTTGGCTGGTTGTTGGTTTATGGTTTTTGCTGGTTTTACAAAAACCATGGTTCAACCTGGTGGAAAAGCCAGCACGCCCAGAAGAACCTGGTCGTGGCTGGTTTTTCAGGAGACCAACATCAATGGGTACACTAGAAATGACAAAATGAGCACTCACTGTCTTGCTTTCCAACACAAGTCGCTTGTCAAGCGAGCACGAAATGCCTGCTGTAGTACAAGCTCATCTCGATCCTCTGCCGCTTGACTCGGAAGCGCTCAAGGAATCCTCGCGCTCGTACTGGTCCGACAAATGCACGGGCCGGAAGGACATCTCCTCGCCTGGGCTGCTCTTCTGCTGGGCTCGATCCTGCTGCTCGTAGTAGCTGATGTTGGTCATCATGATGCAGACGCTGCACAGGGGCACCTTGCCCAGCTTGCTCAGCAGGCCGTCGTTGCTGGTCACGAAGATCTGCTTGTTGGCGCGGCAGCACGAGCACGAGCACGCGACGTGGACGCAGACCAGACATGGCGCGAGTTTGACGCCGCCAAAGCCACCGAACAGCTTGTGTCGTTGCCCACGGAGGTCTGTCGCGTTGGTTTGCGGCCACGCCGCTCGTCGTGCTTGCGCTTCTGGAACTCACACTCCATCTGCGTGAGCCGCTTCGTCTCCGAGCAGTCGAGAATGCGCGTCATGTCGAACGTCACGTCCTCCACGACCATGGCGGCCATGGACTTGATGAGCCAGCCGGACACGTCGATGCTGCCGAGCATGAAGATCTCCATGAGGCCGTCACCCTCTGTCTGTAGATGAAGTGCGCATGGACGTCATGCCGCACACCGAGTTGTGTGCGGTGAGGTCTGGGAATTTGGGCAGCGCCACCGACTGCATCATGTGGTAGCGCAACACTTCCCCCGTCCGCGAGCGCGTGAGCCCGGTGTACTCGAGTTAGACGCTGTGGCGTCGCTTGATGATCCGCGCTTCGGCCGAGTCAGTCACGAAGAACTTGAAGCCCATGTAATTGAAGGGTTTAGTCGGACTCGGGCCCTCCATCGTGTGCAGCATGTGCAGCGCGCGGCAATCGGCAACACCACCATGCAAGAACTTGGCAGCCAGCGACGAAGTCCGCCGAATCGATGTGAAGGGGTCAACACGCAGCAGCGTGTTGCCGAAGGCAGCGAGGCCAACTCAGCGACTTGGGCCTTCGGCACCGTAGGACTCGTCACGTTCCTCCGCTGTCCAAGCTGCGGCAACGACGTCTGCATTGGAAGAGTTTGGACACGCCCGCCTGCTAGTGTCCAGCTTAGAGAGGGCGGATGGTCGTTGATCTGGTTCTTCGTCGAGCACAAAATGGAACTTGATAGCGCACACCAGTTCTACATAAAATCATTCAACCATGAAAAACCAGGTCGTGCAACCAAAGAACCTGGTGCTTTGGTTTTTCTGGTGGCAAAAACCATGGTTTTTCCAACACTGATAATCTTCCCCCAGTCCTGTG
Source organism: Phytophthora crassamura (assembly GCA_033557995.1). Lineage (NCBI taxonomy): Eukaryota > Oomycota > Peronosporomycetes > Peronosporales > Peronosporaceae > Phytophthora > Phytophthora crassamura. The sequence goes on from JAUCED010000018.1 coordinate 1,915,948, forward strand.
AAGGTCCTCGAAGTTGCCGTACGCTCTGAAATATATTACCAGCAACATTTTTAGACGTCATGGCGAACCATGGGCAATTCATAGAAATCCATGGGGAATACACACAAAACGTAGGCGTACGCTGCTACCACAAAAAGTAGCGTCCATATTTGGTATATCTTCGGTGACTTTTGGTATACGTTCTGTATGAATCTCTACGTACATAAACTGGGCGGCAGTTCGAGGAGGGGTTTCCTGAAACCCGCAAAATTCAACCAAATGGCCATTTCGATTACTCAGCGCCTGCCATTCCCCGTTCTTTCAGCGCCTCCATGAGGCTCTCCATGCATAGAGCTTTATAATGAGGCCCTTCACGCCTCAATTGAACTTGTTTGGGCGGAGTTAGAGTTTTTTTGCCCCGAGCACGCCCGACATTCAGGATTTCAGGGCCATGCCATCCATCCTGAACGTACCGTGAAATGTCAAATAATGTCCGTCTACTTTTTGTGGGAGTAGCATCGTCCAAAAAAGTAGGCCTATCCGTGGGTTGCATATAAAGAGCTCAACTATCTTGATAAATGTATGTAGACTGATTCCGACGCTTCGCAACGGAGCACAATGCAGGTCACTCCCACTAACTAAGATTTTGTATGCAGCCGTTATGTCATGGAGCACTCGTCGCTTTCGCTGTGGGGAAGCCTTCTCCTCTGGTGCTGCTGGACGACGTCCCCTCTTGCGGTTCGCGGCCCGCTGAGCCGCCTTTGCGTTCCGCGCTGCGGTCTTGCCTTCAGCTCTGCGTTGTGTGGCGTCGGCGCGTTGCTCAAATCGGCGGGCTTTCAGAGCGGCAACGTCCTCTTGGCGCATAGCCCGTCGTTCCATCAGCTCCTTCTTCGCGGCCTGCTGCATCGCCGCCTTGATGCGGTCGGCTTCGACGCGCTTGGTATATTGGCGGAAGCGGTTTGACTCCGTGTCCTGTGCGCGCATGGCCTTCAGTTCGGCATGGGCGTTGAACGCATCACGCATTTCGACGCTTGTCAACAGGACACCCTCGGTCATCGACGCGGTCACAAATGAGCCTCGAGCTCGAGGCTTTATCTGCGGGATCACCAGGTTCTTCGCGTGAAAGGCGACCACGTTCAGCGCATCAAGATCCAAACCCTGCCGCCGCAAGCTTAGCTTCTGACGCTCTGTAAGGTGCAAATCAAATGCCGAGGCTTCTAAAGCTGCGTGATGCGGAAGCTGCTTCTTGTGCTGGGTCGAAAGTGAACCGACCATCATTTCCAACATGATATCGACGTTGAAGGGAAATATGCCTGTCTTGAAAAACCCACGACGGATGCATGTCGGTGTAAAGGCCTTTTCAAACGGGACTCGAGTGAGTGCTGGAATGTCGTCCCGCGTAGGCAGTGCGGCGTCGCCCAAACCTTTCAGCCTCGGAAAAGCTACCAATGCGTCGTTGTAGGAGTCTTTGAACGTCCGAAACACGCTGACGTCCAGTGGCTGCAAAAACTGCGACGTGTGTGACGGCAGCAGAAACAACTTGATATTGTGGCGACAGCAAATTCCACAGCTTGCTGAGAGAGATGGGAGAAATGTCCGTATATAGTTAACACTTGTGGACGCACTTCACCGATGTTGTTAACGAAAAACTTCAGCCAATGGAAAAACACATTCCCGTTGATGTTGCTACTTTCTGTCATCGCACAGACAGCACCATCCACAGCATCGTCAAGCCATCGAAGTTTTCGATGTTCTCCAGCGAGAATATACATTGGTGGTATCGCACGACCCGCTGCATTTACACACCATCAAAGACACATTCTCGCGGTCGTGCAAGCGTCGAGTGTTCGCTGCAAGGCTACGTGAGCACAAAACTCTTGTCTTCACAGCTCCTCGAGCGCAAACACCAGTCTCGTCGCAATTCCAAATACACTCAGCTGCGACTCCACTAACGACAGGCTTCAGACGGCCAGCGTAGCCTCGAACAATTTCCTCTGTTGAATGGTCTGCTCGCTTTTCATCTAGAATTTGTGACTTTCGCCAAGACATCTTCTTGTGCCTCTTGACAAACCGACCGATCCACCACTTGTTCGGGAATCCTGGCGGCACACCAGCCGGCGGTCTATGAGCTAGAGCACATTGCCGTACGATGTAGCGCAGCTCCGGCTCTTCCACGCAAAACTCCATGTGAGCACGCGCAGCCACCACCTCGAGTATGCCTGCTCATGCCCGCGAGACAAATACACCGCCCGCCGTCCTGGTTTGACGTGCATGTCGACAAGACCGTGGATACGACGCCGCAGGGCCTCTCGTTCCACGCCGGGAAATGTCCGTGCCGCTTTCCGGATGGAAAGGCCATGAATCACGGCGTCCACCGTCTGCTCCCACGGCGGCTCAACCTTGGCCATAATGGGGCGCTCACAGTTCAGCTTCTGTTGGAGCAAATCGAGATCTGAAAGTGGGGGGACTCGTCGTAATCTCAACTCACGGCATGAATGCGCTCGGCGCTGGTTCGAACGTGAAACGCATAGAGAATGCGCGCGAAAACACCTCCTTCTTGGGGTACATCTTGATTTTTGTATTGAAAAATGGCCCGCTTTTTGCTCTGGCTCGGATTATGCGATCCACGGATACCCCTACTAAAAAACATGGGCAGCATCGCCAGCCAAAAAAAACATCATTCAATCTGAGACCTGGGAATATGTGGCGCTCCCCGTCGGTTCCTGTTGCCGCTGCTGCAGCCGCTGCCACCGCCATCGGCGCTCTCTCTCTCCGCCGTCTTTCCTACTCTCCGTTATCTCGCGTATCTCGCCGCGCTCCTGGTCGCGTGGGGGACCTCATCTCGTCTTTAGAGACGCCCTGTCTGCTCGTGGACTTGGACGCTCTGGAGCGAAACCTTCGGTGCCTGCCTGAAAGTCTTCAAGGAATCAGCAATGTGGCCATCCGTCCCCATGCCAAGGCGCACAAATCCTCCGCAGTTGGGCAAATGCAAGTGAAGTACTCCAACGCCGTGGGGCTCTGCTGCCAGAAGGTGGGCGAGGCCGAGGCCATGTTCGCAGGCGGCGTCAAGGATCTGTTGCTGAGCAATGAAGTCTTCGGCCACGAGCGCTACAAGCGCATGGCGGCGCTGGCCAAACAGGGAGCCAAGGTGACGCTTATCTTCGACAGTGCTGAGACGGTGCAGCAAGCGGCCGAGGTGGCTGAAGCTCAGGGTGTCCGCTTCCAAGCGCTCGTGGAGGTGAATGTGGGCCAAGACCGCTGTGGAGTGGACACGGTGGAGGAGGCTGTGCAGTTAGCCAGGACTATTCATTCTTTCGCGCCGAGCTTGCAGATGGTTGGGATCCAGGCGTACCATGGCGCGGCGCAGCACATTCGCAGCTATGCTGAGAAGAAAAAGGTGATTGCCAATGTAGCGGAGAAGGCTAAGAATGTGAGGGATGCACTGCTGAAACAAGGATTGAAGTGCGACGTGGTAACGGGAGGAGGCACTGGTACATATCTGTTGGAAGCCGCCAGCGGTGTGTTTACGGAGGTGCAACCAGGCTCGTACCTGTTCAATGATGCCGACTACGCGAGGAATCTTGGAGCGGATGGCGAGTTTGTCAATGATTGGAAGCAGAGTCTGTACGTGCTAACCACGGTGGTGAGCAAGAATGTTAAGGCGGCTGTGCCTCGCGCGGTCGTGGATGCTGGTACGAAGGCGGTATCGCTGGACTCGGGCTCTCCACTGGTCCACACGCTTGTGAATGGGGAGAAACTGCCGACGCCACTGGAATACCACGGCGGTGGCGACGAGCACGGCATCCTGAAGCCGCTACAGCATGCCCTTGAGACGAAGAATGTGGAACTTCCGGCCCTTGGCAGCAAGTTGCTGCTGGTGCCGGGTCACTGTGACCCGACCACCAACATGTACGACCACCTTGTGGCGTACCGCGGCAACTGTGTCGAGCACGTCTGGGAAATTGAGGCTCGTGGCCCCGGCAATTAGCTCGCTCAAGCCAATTGTGGTATTTACTCCTTGCTGGAAATCAAGTTAAACTTGTGTCGCCTAATAAATCAAGTTTTTAACGAGTCATTCTCTGCGTATTTTCTAGAGCCAAACCCGATGGATTATTTTCAAGCAGCAGTATTAGTTTTAATTCTAGGAGTTCTGAGGGTAGCTAGCTACTGAGCTACTGGCAATCCAAGCGCTTGTCGTACGCAGTTGAACATCAAGTCCCCCCATCGCACGTGCGAATTCCGCAGTTCATCCCAAAGATGGTCAGGGGTGGCCATCGCTGGACGCCGTACAATACTGAGCGCCCAGCGTGTGACAACCACTACCACCTCACCTTCACGCTCTCTCCTTGCTTCATTCGTGTCATCACGATAGGACGTCACCATCGTTACAGTCGTGGAATCGCGTCTTATGCGCTCCTGCGGTCTGTACGGGAATCTTTCGTCTTCATCCACAAAATCGGAAGCCATGATGGCATAGCGGCCATTCTCCGCCAAGCAAGTGTCTTCCGCGTGACACTGCGCACAGTCCGAAAACAGCACGAGGTTGGTCTCAAGCTGCAGCCCCTGCGGTGTCTGCGACACAAAGCGCATGTGCGATAAATTGTCGTCTCCCAGTTCATCGTCTTCTCGAATCGTAATATTCCCCGACGACTCTGAAATGATGATCTCGGCGTTAAACACGGCCTGTTGCAACGCCGCAAACACCTCCTGTACGCCTCCATTTGCTCCTCGAAACGGAGTTACATCGAACCTGGCGATGCAGAAATCTCCGGCCATCGTGTCATACCGTTCCTCCTGGAAGTACGGCGCCGTAAGGCTCAGACCTCTCGCGCGTTCAATCAAAAATCTCTTTGCCTCCTGCAATTTCGGGCCTCTCAGCGCACTCAACGTGCTCATCCTCTCCAGTCTGTCCGCTCCGAGCCGAATCTTCATCTCCGTCGGGTGCAGGCGGTACAAGCTCTGCTGGTTGTGTCCATCCAGCATGGCTTGAGCTCTCGCCAGCACCAAATGCTGCTCCTGTACTGCCTCTCTCAGCACAGTACTCTTAGCCGTGCGCTTCCTCTCTGACTCTTCTTGGCCGCCATTCTCCACCATCGTCCGGAACTTGAGCATTTCGAGCTCCTTTTGCAGCTTTTCGATCTCATACTCAAGCGCCTGCTTCTCTTCCTTGCGAATCGTGTGTGTAGCCTTCCTCTTCTTGTAAACACGCTTCTTTTTGGTCGGTTTTAACGCCGAATCGTCGCTTAAAGACTCCGCTTCGTGTTCTTTCTCGACGTCTCGCTCTTCGTCGTCTCTTGAGCGAACAACGAAGCCTCTCAGCGCAGCTGCTGCGTGGAGGTCTGCGCCATACGCTTCTCCGTCATCCTCCGCACTGTCTTGGCGCTGGAATGATCTCTGGAAGCCGCGCTGAGCCGCGGGGCTCGACGCCGGCAACAAGTGCGCACCAATGAACGCCATAGTGTGAGACCAGAAATGCAACTGTTTTGTTAAAAAATGTTTTTAGCGAATAAAAAGAGCTAGGGCCAAGAAATGGGGGGCATTTGCCCCCCCCCCCATTTTTTTGATTTGGCCCGAAATTCCCGGATAAATCGCGTGATTTTGACCGATTTCGGCCGAATGTCGGTCATTTTTTGGCCACGTTTCGCCCCGCCCTCCCATTTTTTAAGTTGCCTCCGCCCCTGCAATGGAGGACTTTATTAGATGCCGAGCGTCTCGCGGACGCAGTTGAGGAGCGTATCGGACACACAACCGGCCCGATCACGTATATCCTGTAGTGTGTGCCTTGGGACATTGAGCTCTGTGTGGCAAATGCGAACGAAGGACCAAATGCGTTTGTAGGTCTCAGGTATGATTCGACGTTGGTGATTTCGTCTGGAGGCCGCTGCGCTCGGGCCAATCTTGATCCAACAGCGTGGATCAAACGGTTACTGTAGTTGCTTCTGGTGCATTCATCTCTCCTGGTTCGAAATGCAAAGAGAGAGAGAATGGTGTACAGTATTGTCTAAGCGTAATCGGAGCATTCATTTCTATGGTCTCACTTGGAGACTGGACGCGTGGCGCAGAGAAGAACGAGCGACAGGAGGTACAAGTCGGCGCACTTCATGCGCAAGGTAACGGCGAGCTGTTGCCTCAATTGGGTTTAAAAGTTGGAGACTAATCTTGACGGGTGTATGGATTGTAGAGGAGGACCTGAAGCTGGAGGTGCGCAGACTGCAGGCCGAGCTAGTGGCGCTGAACCCCACCCGGAGTCTTGAGCAAGTGGCTGCGGAGAACGTTTCCATTTCGACCGCCATCCGCGAGCAGCAGCTTGGTGTTGCACGAGTACAGTCCGGAATCCCGTCTGTCCTGGTACGACGAGCTGGTAGACTGAGTGAATGCCTTTACTTACATTCTAGCATCTTCTTTGGAAAGGAAACACACCCGCTCTACACTCGGATCCTCCTGAAAAGGTCTTGGGAAGACCGCAGCAAGACGCTCCTGGGCTGGCGTGACAAGAAACTCCAGGCTGCGTTGGTCATGCGCAGCCAGCTCTCGAGCTGGGACTGACCCCATCTCTCTGACGAGCGGTTTGAAACAGCCAACGGAGATACTTGCTGCGTCATCTTCCAGACCGTCCACTTCCCTGGCGTGGGATCCATCAAGCAAGTCTACCGATGCTCTGCTTTTCAGCTTAAACAACGCGGAGATCACTATTTCCGAGCGATTGGGCCACGTGACTGTCCGTGACGACTACGAAGGTGTCGATGGTAACATCCTCAATGCTCGGATCGTGTCGACAAATGACGACGGCGTCGCTAGCGAGATCAATTGTGCCATGATGGCACAGCTATTCGATACTACTGTGGATGTCTGTGGGGGCAGGCCCTGTGGGATTGCTGTCATCAACTCGATCGACGAAGATGAACTCTACCCTTACGCGCCAAGTGAACGCGTCCGAAAAGATGTGGCTGCGGCTTTTGTGCTGACACAAAACAATCCCGAGGGGGAGAGCGACGATGTGGTTGTGACACTGCGACGCGCTGCCTTCGTGAAGTTCCACCATCCAATTCGCCATCTCGGAATCTGCATGGATGGAACTGCAGCAAGATGTCACGCAGTGGGGCGACGTCATGACAAGGGCCATCCGTAGTGAGCTGTACTCCGTGCCGTGCCAAAGCGACGTACCGCATCAACACGGTACTGTAGGGGTCTGTCAGGGCAATGCAGGATACCATTCATATATTAGAGGCCGAGCGTCTCGCGGACGCAGTTGAGGATCGTATCGGACGCACGACCGGCCCGATCGCGCATACCCTGTAGTATGTGCCTTGGGATATCGAGCTCTGTGTGGCAAATGCGAACGAAGGACCAGCGGGTGATGACGATCACGGTGTCCTCCTCGGACGACGTGTGTCCTCCATCGCTGTAGTTGGTGGGATGCTTCGTACTTGTCTGTAGCTTGCTCCTGCGCCTGTGTGGTGTGACCAATATGACGGACGTTGCGTCACGCCGGACTCGTTCTTGAGGACGGTAGGGGAAGCGATCGTCTTGGTCGACGAAGTCTACTGTCGCGAGAGCGTACGAGTCGCTGTCATCAGCTGCCTGGACGAGCTCGGAGAAATGGACGAGGTTGCTCTCAACGACCACTCCGTGAGTTGTATGCGAGACGAGCTTCATCTGGGCGACAGCGTCGATGTCGTCCATGTCGTCGTCTTCACGGATCGTGATGTGGCCCGTGGACTCGGACAAGATGATCTCGGCGTTAAAGATGGCCTGCTTGAGCGCATCGAACACAGCTTGCACTCCTCCATTTACCTGGAACAGAGGCACTCGGTCAAGGCGCACGTTGCAGAAGTCCCCTTCTGACGTCTCGAACCGCTCTTCGCTTAAGTAATCGGCGGTGGGGAGAAGTCCCAGGCTGCGGCTTTCGATGAATTGCCTCGCGTACTGCAGCTTCGGGCCTCGTACAGAGAGGAGTGAGCTGCGTCGCTCTTGGTGACCAGCAGCCAGATGAATGTACATTTCCATCGGGCGAATGCTGCACGAATGACGCTGCGCGCAGCCCACAAGCATTGCCCTTGCCTTGGCCACAACCAGATGCTGTTCTTGCAGCGCGTCTCGTAACAGAGTATTCTGCGTAGTCTGCTCGCGGAGTGAAGAGTCCTCCCCACCGCTGCGTACTAGAGCTCGAAGCTTGAGCGCCTCGAGTGTTATCTCCAAATCCTGGATTTCTGCTTCCAGGGTCTGCCGTTCCTCTTTCCGTACCAGGTGAGTGGACTTGCGCTTCTTGTACACGCGTTTCTTCTTGGTTGGTGTGCCATGGTCCTCCTCCTGTCTGTCTGCGTGGTCCTCAGTTTGTTGGACTGCGGTTAGAAGCACTTGTAGGTCTCTGGTATGGTCTGACGTTGGGGATTCCGTCGGGAAGTCGCTGCGCTTGTACCAACCTAGCGTGGTGGCGGCTGTAGCTGCTACTGGTGTATTCATCTTTCTTCACAGCAACAATGATCAAAACACGTAGTGGCTGGTTGCTTGCGCGATGCAAAAGAGAGGATGGCGTGCCATGAGCTGTCAAAATGAGCTGTCAAAAAAAAACACAAGACCACAACGGGCGTAATCACAAAGGCACGTGTTAAAGTACCCATCTTGTGACGGGCGCTCAATACAAACAACAAGTAAGAAGCCGAAATGTACTTTTGACGAGGACGGGTGTCATCTTTGCTCTGCTGCGCGACGCAAACCCAGTCGCTGCGCTCCTGCGGGTAAACATATTCTAAGATCTGGTCGGTACAGTGCTCGGCTCGCTGTTGAGCTCGGCACTGGGCCTGCCTCCGCAAATACAGCGCCGGTTGGTGTGGCTATATTAGTATTCGCGACCTCGCACACGCTCGCCTCGTTGGTCGTTTTATTTGCATACACCCCTCCTTTTCCAGATTGGTACTCTATCCACATGTTGCTGCACCCATCTTGAGACGGGCGCCTCAAACCAATAAGTACAGATAAATCCTCTCCGCTGTGATATTCTGAATAATATTCACTCGGAGAGATATGGGGAGGGTTCCCGATGACTGTCACCATACAAGCACGTGCCTCTATCCTCTAATTACTGGTTTGTAATACAAAATTTGACATTATCACTATTGAAAGGTACTTAACTATTGCTAAAGATCATTGGTGCAGGACGTCCAATGAGTGTTGCTGACTACAACCTTACTTTCGGGGAAATCATAGTATGATTTTCCCGTATGATATTGTATTTAGATATTATCTAGATACTTGCTTCATCGTTTTAAGCCCGAAAATATTCCTGGAAGTCACCCCCATCCGCATCTGCGCTAACAATCAACCTTTGAGTTGATCTTCAGCCCAATTTCTTACCAATGAGTGGTATGAAATTGTATCGGTTGATCGAGACTTGAGGAATGGAGAGGGATTACTTCTGCCTCTGAGGGAAGGAGCAAATTGTTGTGAGGTTAACCTGTCTTGAGCGTGGGGAGTACCAACAACGCGTCGCAGTAACAACCTCAGAAGTTAGAATGTACCATCTTATGGCACATTTCTGCCTTGTAATAATTCCAGTGAGTGATAATGGGCTGAGTCCCGACACTATCACAGCGGAGAGGACTGTCTGTACATGTATCCTCAGCTAACCTTACGACTATTTTGCTAGGCCAACTCCCTCACGGACGCAGTTCAAGATCGTCTCGGAGACATCGCCAGATAAATCACGCATCTCTCGCAGCACCTGATGCGGAACATCCAACTCAGTGTGGCAGATCCTCGTAAATGCCCAACGTGTCATCACAATGACAGCGTCTCCATCCTCTTCAGACGAGGTATTTCCGCCGCATGCATCCACCTCAGGGTCCCTTTTCACCTTCGTATCCACGTGCGACGTTACCAGAACGGCTGAAGTCGCATCTCGACGAATACGCTGATGAGGGCGATACGGGAAGCGTTCGTCCTCATCCACGAAGTCGGCTGTGATAACGGCGTAGCTTTCTTCGCCGTCTGCATGCGCGAAATCGGAAAAATGCACAAGATTGGTATCCACGAGGAAGCCGCGCTTCGTCTGGGTCACCAAGCGCAGCTGGGAAAAGTCTTCCTCAGTCAAGTCGTCGTCCTCGCGGATCGTTAGGTTGCCTGAAGTCTCCGAAATGATGATCTCCGAGTTGAACGCTGCATGCTTCAACGCGTCCAGTACTGCGCGTATTCCACCTTTCACCCCACGCAGAGGAACTCGATCAAAGCGCACGTTGCAGTAGTCTCCTTCCGGCGTCTCGTACCGCTCTTCATGGAAATATTCTGCTGTAGGGTGCATCCCCAGGCTGCGCTGCTGCAGGTACCGTCTCGCGTAAAAGAGTTTGGGGCCTCGCAATGCCTTCAACGTCTCGTGCCTCTCCTTTCGATCTGCCGTCAGGTTGATGAACATCTCCGTTGGTCGCACTTCGTACGAGTGGCGCTGCGCACAGCCCAGCATTACCGCCTGTGTGTGAGCCATCACCAAATGCTGCTCCTGGACGACAGCTCTCAGCGCGGTATTGTGCGCAGTCTTGCTGTTGAGTGTCGTATCTTCATCGCCTCGCTGCACCAGCGCCTGCAACTTGAGCGCCTCGAGCTTAGCCTGCAACGCCTTGATCTCCACCTGCAGCGCCTCCTTCTCCTCTTTGCGCAGCGTGTGCGTCGCCTTGCGCTTCTTGTACACGCGCTTCTTCTTCACAGGCTCCTGGTTGTCAATGGCGTCGGAAGGTTGCTGCTGGATCGTGGTAAGCAGCGGTTCCACTTGTCCAGCACCGGAACGGGCATGACACGAAATCAAAGTGCCACTGGAGACGCTCACGTCGGGTTGCAACATATTCATGAGGTCGAGGATGCTAGTGCCGCCCCGAGGGGATTGCAGCGGGAAATCCATGCCGAATAGAGCTGTGCAGACACTGCAATGACCTTGCTGGGTGGCTGACGCGCGCACTGTGCGGTGCTGCGTGCCCGGGATGAACTGCGAATGACCTTTACGCTTGGCTCTGCGGTGTGAGCGTAAACAATAAAATGTATGCGCGCGCACTTCCATTAAGTACGATTGCCCGCCCGAAAAGACACTGCAACAGGACCAGCAAGGGGAATAAATGACGGGTAACCTGAAGTTTTACGTTGTGTTCACAGGCAGGCCGAGCGTCTCGCGCACGCACTTGAGAAAGGTCCCTTGTGTGAGGATCGAGTTCTCGCGGATGTCCAGCATGGCTTCGTGAGAAATGGTGAGGTCGCTGTGGCAGATCCGAGCGCACGACCAGCGCGTGACGACCACCACGAGGTCGCCCTCTGTATCGCCTTTGGTCGGTTCCCTGTACGACGTTATCAGCATGGCCGCCGTGGCGTCCCTCCTGACTCGCTCCAGCGGTCTGTACGGGTAAAGGTCGTCCTCGTCCACGAAGTCCGTCGCAGTGATCGCGTAGCATCCGTTGCCGTTCTTCTCGCCGTCACCTCGCGAATACTCTGAAAAGAACACGAGGTTGTTCTCTAAGAGAATGCCTCGGTTGGTTTGGGACACGAGCCGCATCTGCGAGACGTTGTCGTCGTCCGCCAGGTCGTCGTCCTCGCGCACTGTGATGTTGCCCGACGTCTCGGAAATAATGATCTCGGCGTTGAATGCAGCCTGCAGCACTGCGTCAAACACAGCTCGGACGCCTCCTTTCACGCCGCGCAGCGGTGTGATCTCAGACCTGACGATGCAGAAGTCGTCGTCTGCGGTCTCGTACCGCTCTTCCTGGAAGTACGGTGTATTCGGATTGATATCACTGCTTCGTGCACGTAAGAAGCGCTTGGCCTCGCGCAGCTTGGCCCCTCGGATGGCATGCAGCACACCTCTCCTCTCTGCTCGGTCTGCACTCAAGCAGATCGTGGTCTCCAGGGGCCGCACGCCGCTCATGTGGTGCTGCGTGTGTCCGGACAGCAGCGCGCACACCTGCGCCATGACCAAGTGCTGGTCCTGGATGGACTCTCTCAGCACGGCATTCTCCACCGCTCGGTCGTGGTACGACTTGGAGGCCTCTCCCCGCTGCACGAGCGCCTGGAACTTGATCTGCTCCAGCTTGGCCTGCAGCTGTTCGATCTCGATCTCTAACGCCGCCTTCTCCTCCTTGCGGATCGTGTGCGTCGCCTTGCGCTTCTTAAACACGCGCTTCTTCTTCCTTTCGGGCTCCTGAGGCGCTGGCGACGTCGAGTTGGATGACGACGGAGACCGGGAGGCCGGCGTCTCCTGTCCATGAACGACCGCTGTGAGCTCCATCAACGTGGCGGCTACTCCGTGGTGGTGCGGGTCCAGCACGTGTGGCGACCAGAGCGGCATCCCGCCCCAGACCTGCAACTGGCGGTTGTCCACGACCATGCGCGCGTCCCGTGGCTGGTATGATGGAGGCTTGGTAGGCTGCTGAGTGGCGAAGGCGGAGACCTGGAACGGGTCCATCGATAGCAACTTGACTACCGAAAACTGGTTAGGCTCAGGAGGCTTTAGCAGTCGAGCGAATGATGACGTACACAGTAGTTTTACATGCACGACGAGGTATGCGAAAAAACACATGCTATTGTAGTTTTGGAATAATAGGTCTCTATCAAAACAAGACGCGAAACTAAGACCAATTCGTAACAGATACTGGTGAGACTGGTACCAAAAGACGTAGCTCGTCGTCACCAGTCGTTTGGTGTGTTCGGATTTTCTGAGAACCAAGTTTTGGCGCCAAACCGCCCAAGCTGCCTCGTCGTTCTTTCGCTGTCATAAGGAAAAGCTCACTAAGCATTTCGCCCCTCCTACCTCAAGTGCCTCCCAATTAAACCGCCGGGATGACCACCATCACCGTGCCATCCCCCCTGAAGCCCACGCTGTCGACCACACCGTTGCCGACCACGACCACGACCACCACGCTGCCATGGCGTTGTCGGTCTCCAGGCTGGCCACGATGCTGCAGGCCACGACGCTGAACATGACGCTGCCGGACACGCCCCCGCCCTCCATCATGCCGCCGGCCATGACGTTGCCGGCCTCCAGGGTGGTCACGATGCGGCCGACCGCGATGCTGAGCGCCACGCAGGGCCCCACGGAGTCGGAAGTGATGTTGTCGGCCACGGCGCTCCCAGACGGGATGCTACTGGACGGGATGTCGGCCTTAACGCCGTCCACTACGCCCAGGATATTGGTCACTGCAGCCGCGCCCAACGAGAGCAGCAACCCTCTTTCACGTCGACGCACGAGGCACTTGACGACCCGCGAGAGCGACCAGATTGTACAGGCTTTGTTGAGCCGGTTCAATGGGAATTCACCACACAAAGGAGCAAAGGCAGAGGGGGAGGTTGCCACGCTTCTGGGCCTTCACCCAAATACTGTGCGTCGCGTTTGGAAGCGAGCCGAGGTCGAGTGGCGACAGTCCGGCGTATATCGAGCAACAAATCGGATGCATTACAGCGGTCGTAGACATCAGGACCGCAGCCAGCAGCTTGAGCTGCTGCGGAGCACTCCAGTCAACCGCCGGTCTACGTTTCGGGCAGCAGCTGAGGCGTGTGGTCTTGCTTCTACTACGCTGTTCCGGGAGCTGCAGCGAGGAAACCTGCGCTCTCACAGCAGTGTACTCCGTCCGCTGTTGATCGAGGACAACAAGCGTGGAAGACGAGCATTTTGCATGGCCCACATTGATCGGAAGACCATGCAGTACTCAGCCATGTTCAACATGATTCACGTGGACGAAAATATCTTTTACATTACGCAACCCCGTCGCCGATTCCTCTTGCTACCCGATGAGCCTGCGCCTACACGGAGAGTCAAAAGCAGGCGGTTCGTCACGCGCGTCATGATGCTGGCTGCAGTAGGAAGACCCCGCGGTGGACCCGACGGCGAGCAGTTCGACGGTAAGCTCGGCATTTGGGCCTTCACTGAGCAGGTCGCAGCTCAGCGCTCTAGTAAACGCAGGCCAGCCGGTACATTGGAGACGAAGGAAGTGTCTGTGACGAAGTCGACCTACAGAGAGAAGCTTATTGCAGAGGTGCTCCCTTCTATCTGCGCTCGATGGCCAAGCCGTGATCGAGTCGTGATTCAGCAGGATAATGCCCCAGCCCACATTCCATCATCCGACCCCGAGTTTGCTGCCGCTGTAGAACGCTGTGGCATGCCGGTGGAACTGCGGTGCCAACCGCCTAACAGTCCCGATTTGAACTGTTGCGACTTGGGGATTTTCACTTCAATCCAGGCTCGACAAAGAGAAAAAACAGCTCGGAACATCGACGAATTGATCGCGGCTACGACGGAGGCGTAATGGGAGCTTCCCCCGCGCGTGCTAAATGCTGCGTTCCTCAGTTTGCAGAGTTGCATGGACTTGTGTGTCCAGGCCGACGGTGACAACGACTTCAAGCCACCTCACATGGGTAAGCAGCGGCTTGAGCGTGAGGGAAGACTCCCCGTCCGGATCTCTTGCTCGCCGACAACAGCCGCTATCATCTTGGCTTCATCCCCGTCCAGCGCACCCTACTATAGTTAGATTAAGTTGAAGTAGGAGACCTATTATTCCGGAACAGTAGAAAAGGGCCTAGAGACCTATTATTCTGGAATGGAGTGGTATTACACAGGAAGACCGTGGAAACACAGGTGTGTGAGAAAGCAGCATAAAGGAATGTGGCAGCAACACACAAAGTCGTCGCAATCCATACAAACCTGTCGTCCGGTCAACCCGTGAGGTATTTTACCCAATGAATGCACATCCGCGCAATCAGCGCCCTCAATCAGCAACAATCAGATCTCGTCACACAAAGTTCGAAGAACCGAGACAACCAGCACCACCACCACCAAGGAGGTGGCCGACAGCAGCGGGTCGGGGACGGCGCTGGCGGAGACCGCGGAAGGCAGTCGAGCACCGCGCGAGAGGTGCGCAGCTGGGAGGCGGTGTGGGTGGAGCTGTGGGTGCCTGTGGCTAACGGTGTGCGTGTGTTTGTGGTGCAGGTAGTGCAGCAAGCAGTTGACCGACAGCAGCGGGGGTTCTTGAGATAGCAAACGGTGAAGAAGAGGAGGTGTACGAGTATTGGCAGTAGTATGTAGATGGCCAAAGTGCACGAAGAAGATAGGCGCGCAGAAGTTAGGATGAATGAAGAACTAAAGTGAAAATCATGCATTTGATTGAAAGTGCAAGCAGAAATCCTACTCAGTCGAGAGCGCAGGGCCATTGTGGGGCGGACGGCCAGCAGATCCACGGTCAGTGCGTGTGCGTTTTCGAGAGATTGATCGATCCATCAAAATTTCTCGACCGATTGCATCCACGAGAGCTGAGCGCTGCATTGCGTAAAGCAAATGGACGCAGCTACATTTCTTCCAGAACCGACAACCGCAGGTACGGCTAACAACGTCGACTGCCCATCCAATTGGTGGCTGACCCTCCACCTCCATTCTAGCGTAGTTTTTGCCAAGTTGGGCAGTCACCGCCAAATATTCTTCTGTGCGTCGTTTGGCCGGTACATTAAAAAATGGTCACACTCAACTTTCAGCCATCAGACAGACAGACAACTAACCTGTTCTCGATCTTCGACGCCGGCTAAACCAGAATGTCATTATTGTTAAGTCGTACGGGATGCCTGCTATTCATCTCCACTGATACCGCCAGACCACACTTGCCCCGAGCACAATTCGCACAAAGCATTGGACAGTGCCACACTGTTTCGTATCTTGCCGTCATGATGGAGGAGTCAATCGACTATAAACTGAAATAAAAACATTACCTCTTGTTGATATTCAATGTTTGGTTGCCACTCTCAGCATCATTTACTGATCACGTCTTCGCAGTAATCGTGCCACGAACGCTTTTTGACGCAAGACGTCGTTCCAGGCCGCTCTTACGTCCCACTTCAGAAGTTACACTAAAAAACGTCATTCTGAATTCTGAGTCGCACGTTATTGTACCATGACACATCCTTCTCCGCGTGGAGTTCGAAAACGCGTCCATATCGCCCACAAAGCGTGCTCTCTCGTTCAAAAAAGTGCATCGATGACAGGAGCTTTGATCAGCTTCATCCTCCCTCGCCCACCGCTCTTCAAATCCGTCCCAAAAAAAGAAGTCTAGAGGCGAGGATGAGAAGCCCATCGTGGTGATGCTGGATCCTCAAGCCAGAGATGGCATTATCTTTGATGAGATTTGCTATCACTAGGGAGCTCGAGGATGAATTATCGCTCGAATGGTGACAACTACCCATAAACCCAACATCGTCCTCCAACTTGCACACCACACTGCCATTCGCAAAGTATCTTGGTTTTTCGAGTACGTCACTTGCTCGCTATTACATGAGTTTTATGCGGCGCTTACAACATTTCGAGTGTCTAAACTACTAGATGATAGCTGAATCGTCGACGCTTTCGGTCTGCATCCACAATCTGGCCGTGTTCCCAAGGGGATATTCATCGGAGACTCGTATGTATGATGCCAACCCATTTCACCCACATTCGATGTAAATCACCCAATCACCCAAAAACTAAAAAGCACGAACATCATTCTGAATTTTGAGCCGCATGCCATGACGCCTCTTTCTCCACTTAACACCACGAGGGACACGGAGCCCGCACCTCCCCCCAGCCAAGCGGAGGACCACGACTTTGTCATGACGGATCCAGAGACGCCAAACGCCCTCGCTGAATCATCCATGCAGCCTCCAGACAAAAGACCCAGTAAGCCTCGCCGAGTCAAGAAGGCCACCTACATGGTCCGCAAGGTGAGAAGCGGCCACTACACTATTATCCCAGAATTATATTGATAAGCATATTTTTTTATGTATTTTGACAGGAAGAAAAAACTGTTTTGTTGAAGGAGCTGGACGTTCTACAGGCTCAACTGAAGCAGCTCAAGCGGCAGGCAGCGGCCAATTCGGCAAAAGCCGAACGGGAGCGCACCAGTGCACAGCGAGAGATTTCTAGAGATTTTTTAGCTAGAGCTTCTCACGAGCAGCAATTATCGCTGGTGAACATCCAGTCGGCACTTTCGGGTTACGTGGTACGGACACTTTTCGTGCAAATTCGTTTTTTTAGTTTTCAGCTGATCATATTTTCGTTATTTTTGTAGAGCGTGCAGCAAAACGTTCCGTTCGAGATGTGGATTTATCTGGGAACGGATGTGGAGGAGAGACGGCAGACGCTCACGGCGTTGAAGGCAAGGAAGTTGATGGCTGCGCAGCTTTACATTGTGGAGCGCACGAGGTTTCTCGACCCGGCGACCCCGTTTGCAGAGCACTCAAGGTTTGTTGCACCGAATGGAGATTATTGTGCTCTGCGCTTCGATGTCACGCCCTACGAAGGGGTTTCGAGCGTGCGCAAGGTCTACGACGCTCTTTGCCACTACTTCAGCCACATGGAGATCTGGGTCACGGACATTTTGGGCGATGTGACTATCCGCGAGGATGACGACAGTGCTGGCAAGGGAATCTCTCAGAATCGCCTTGTGTCCTCACTGACGAATGGCGTTGAACTGGAGATGAACAACGTCATGTACACGGAGTTTCGGGAGCACGACGAGGAGTTGGGCGGAGGAGGGGCGTATGGAATCTTCACGACAGATTTCGTGGATAAGGACGAATTGTTTCCCTATAACTCTTCCGAACGCGTCCGCTACGATGTCACGGCGGCATTGTCTATGAAAACACACCAGCGCAAGAAACTGAATGCTGCTGGAGAGCTGGAGGACGAGCAAGTGGTTGTGCTAACCCGATCGTGCCTGATCAAACTTCGCCACGGAAATATCGCATTGCCGTTCGAGACGGCGCATGAGCTACGTGAAAGTGTCGGCAAATGGGGGGATGTGATGCTACAAACTGTGCGCCAGCTTGTGTATCGGTGATGGCTGCGTACAGAGGAAGTATGAAATTACTGCTCGTTACTTCGCGAGTTGTGAGTACAGGAAACTCTTATTGCACCATTCCTTGCCGTATATGGGGTTCTCACGTACTTCAAGCAATAAGGCCCCTTCCGCTTTTTTTGCGCTAACTTCAAATACTTTTTTGAAGTGTAGTCAGCCTAGATAATTTGTTTAAATCAAGAAGTTTCCTCAGCGTTGCCGCAATGTACTACCTCCGCGCGGAAAATAATGAACGAATTGAAAAAAATTGCGCAGCGCTCCGCCTCGTTATTTTCGCCAGTTATAAGGTTTGCAAAGGTCTGTGACGTTCCTGCAAACAAGCGCTAGTGACCAAGGCTGCAAACAAGCACTAGTGATGAGGCCGCAAGCAAGCGCTAGTGATGAGGCTACAGGCATGCGTGTTCTGCCGGCTACAAAAGAAACGGATCGAGCTCGGTTGGCTCGCAGGCTGACACACATGGTGCAGTTGATATCTCACTCGGTGGTAGGTCGTTGGGCTTGCTGGGGCTGGCCAGCGACCAATTGCTTCCGGACAGTGCTGCGATGGCCATCTTGGCGATAAAAAGCGTTGCGGGTTCACAGGAGATGAGGTGGGAAGTCTGCCACTGCAAAGTAGCTTGCCCTTGTGTATATGGCCGAGCGGGAAGTCGTAGGCACCTCCATTGACGAGGACTTGAAGCGTCTGAAGGCTTGCCTCACCTCTGCATTCGGCTGCACGTGGTCCTTGCAGAACTTCAGCCGCGCCAACTTGTGCATGGGCGATAGCCATGGACGGGTTTGCCTCAGCGTGTGCCGCATGCAGCCTTCCTTGACAAGCTGTCTGCCATGTAGGAGCTCGATCTTGCGCCTGTTCCCCTGTAGTTGACGGGCACGTACGCGCTGGCGCAACTCGCCTCAATCCAGCTTCTTACGCCCCCCGCGCGCTCTTGATCGACCCCACGACAGCAGCTACCGTCTTACCCCGCACACTACGCCTAGGCGCTATGCTACGAATTTTGTACAGCAGAGAATTATTCGAATAGAGCGCCTAGGCGTTATGCAACGAACACTTTTACAATGTTTGAAGGCTATCAAATTGGGTCCTAAAATCTGGCTCAGTCGTAAAGGCCTGACCACCTATGCTGCTGGCTGGGGTTCAAGCCCGCCTGCGTGCAGTTCATATACCGAGTGTGTGATGTTACGGTCTTTTATTTCCTCGGTGGCTGTGTTGGAAACGGAGGTTTTGCCAAATTGGCATGAATACTGTACTTTCATTAACTACAATAAAGTATCACCAATTTTCATTTTATTCATGAAATGGAAACACTAGATTTCCGGATTTACGAGCAACCTAAAAAAAGAAGCAAGTACCCATTTACCTTGACAGCGAAAAATGCACCACTGCGCACAAGCTGAACCACGTTGTCAGGACGTTCCACATTCGCTTTATATTAGACAATGAAAACCGTACCAGTCTGGTCGCTGCAAGCCCAGCCACTGGCATCCTGGCATGACGATCGAACTTAAGCTGAAAATTGGAGGGCGTTGTATTTCGACGAGCGCAATAATCAATTTTTTCTCTGTGATTTTTAAAACTCGAATATTCGAATAGAACGCCTAGGCGTAGTGTGCGGGGTAAGACGGTAGTCGTCCCCCATTGAGATCTTACCTCGCTTCCAAATGCGAGACAGTCAGGCGACAGAGAGCGAAGAGGTCAGCAGTCCGGGTGAAGTCCCCGTGCTGGAGCACGCCGTGGTTACTGTGGAGGAGTAGCGCCTCCCACACAGCTTGTCGCTCCTCGTCAGTGGTTGCCTCATGAGCAGAAGCAGTCGGGTCTTGAAATGATCAGAGGAGCGGGACTGGCTTTTTAGGGGAGAAATGCGCGGGAGATTCGAAATTCAAACGTCATCGCTTTTGAAGGGTAAGGGGAACGGTCAGTTAGGGGCCGGTCTCCTTGCCGCACTTTGCAACGGCGCGCCAGGCAATGTTTGGCGACGAAACATTCAAATTATGACAGATCTGTGTTGCCTGTCATTTCGGCAATCTTTCAAAGTAGAACTGGGCGCTGCACCAGTAATATTGTGGTTCGAAACCAACTTCTAAAAACATCTCTCTAGGTCGACCTATACCAATTGAAGGCCGGAATTTGACTTGTATTCAGTATGGTCTTCAGCTAAACCGCCAACGTCTTGGAAGGGCTAGGTGTATTGCCATTGAGCATATTAAGCATATAGGATGGGTTATAAATTTTAAAGAGTGCAGCCACTTTCGGAATCGCTGGCCATTCAGGCACACGCGCGCGACCACAAGCGAGCTGGATGGCGTGCCTGGCGCCAGCTCCCACAGAGCCCCAACACCTTCTCCGACCCCCCAAGCGCCTCGTATAGCTGCCCAGGTATTATGGCTTGCGGCTCCTACCCATGTCAGCGCCCAAGCAGTCTCCTGTGATGTGATATCGCCCGGCAGGGCGAGTGCCATGCTGTCCGATTCGACAGTGCTGGATATGGCATCTCGTGCTGGATCAAAGGTAAATTTTTGTTCAATTGTGCTCCTATGGGTTACCTATCACTGACACCTTTGCTCTCCTTGCTACACCACTACAGATTCAATGATATCGGTTCCATTGATACCCGAGCCTTGCGTTTTCTTCTTCCTTCATCGCTTGTTAGTGCCCATACTCCCGTTGGCAACCTCCATTTCTTGCAGGACATCGTGCGTCAGCAAGCGACCGCCCACAGAGATGCGCTTGCGTCTCTTGGCCAAGTTCTTGCGCGGCGGTGCTGGCAGCTTCAGTATCTCGTCCTCGACGACGGCTTTCAGTTGCTGCCATGCAGCGAGCTGTACGTGTCGTGGGGCCCCATTTCGCGTGAAATTGTCAAGGCGCGCCCTCATCTTGACCAGCGACAGCGGGAACAGTCCGCAAGCCTTGAAACCTCGCTCGAGATTGCGACCGACCTTCGCGCCTCCCCACGCCAAGCTTGCCACCTTGATGGCATCGTCCTTGCTGATGTTGAAGTAGCCGTTATCATCCTCCTCCACAAGCTCGTTGATCATGTTGTGGATCTTGCTCTTGAGTGTGGCGAACACTGCAACGTCGAGAGGTTGTAACAGATGGGTACCGTTGGGTGGCAGGAAGACAAGCAAGATGTCCAACCCATCAGCAACATCGACCACTTCAGCCGAGTAGTGCGACCCGCAGCCGTCCAGAATTAACACCAGCGGCCGGGGGATCGAAGCTGGTACTGACCTTGAAAAGAAGTGTAGCCATTCCTCGAAAGCTCCATGTTCATGAAGCCCGACGGCGACGTCGTCACAGCGGCACCAGGAATTCCACAATTCGCCAACAACTGAGACGAGACAGTCTTGCCAGGCAGGATGAAGGCAGGAGGCACCACGAAACCAGCTGCGTTTCCGCACGCAACAACCGTGAGATGGAAGTTCGCCGTTGGCTCGGTTGTCCACACGTTGCTTGATCCGCGGACAGCAACCAGCTTCTTGCTCGCGAGCTCCTTCTGGAAGGCAGTTTCGTCCATATTGAATAGCCGTGTGTGGTCGAGTTTCAGCTCGATGACCAGCTTGGCTAGAGTGTTGAAAAGAGTAGTTAGATCATCAGAAACGATGCAGTTGCGCTTCAAGGCTAGCGACTGTGCTGATCGCCCCGTCAGTGTTGGGAAACGCTCCTTAAAGCGCTTGTACCACCCCTCCCCAATAATTTTACCACTGCATAGCAACGCAACCTCCTGTGCTTTCCGAATGATATCAGAACGGCCAACAGGACGGCCGACGAGTTGCCGTCCGACAACCCAGTCGTAGAGATGCTGCTCAGCGTCTTCGGGGAGGAATGGTTTCGGTCCCGGCCGAGCAGCGGTCAGGGGCCTCCCCTCCTTTGCAACAGCCAGCCACTTCTGGATGGTTCGCTCGTGAATACCGGAAGCTTCGGCGACTGCGACGATGGAAGAGCCCGCCTGAACGAGGGCGATGGTGGCTTGCTTCTTCTTCGTGGTGTAGACACTGACCATGGCGCACGTTTGGAAATGGAAGCTCTGTAAAGCTGTTCGCACATCGCTGCGCTACCACCACCCAGTTTGTTGCGCTCCGCTCTCGCCACCGCCACTAGTTTTCCTGCCAAATACAGTTATATAGATTTGTGTAGGTTTCGCACTTAGCATTATTTGAACAAATGATACACAGGGAAGCGGCATGCAGCCTAGTCATTGGCTTAAACACTCTAGGCCTTGAATTGACCAAACGACCTCAAACTGACCGTTCCCCTTATTGTGTCTGGAGCAGTGTGTAATTTTTTTCAATTCGTTCATTATTTTCCGCGCGGAGGTAGTATTTTCATTTACGAATCGAGAAGATGCGTTCGTCAAAAGTATTTGTAAACCTCAGATATTTGCACGAACACAATTGCCCAATATGTTTTGTTTTCTCTTTGTCTAATCCCAAGCGAATCGCTTGAAGCGATGGACTGATGCGCAGCAGACATCTGCATTCGCTGAGCTGGGTATATTACGAGTAGAGCCACGATTGCTTGAGGCGGAACACCAAAGCACTTATCACTATTTTAGCTACTCGTCCGTGGTTGGCTGGCAGAATTTCAGGCTCGAGTATTCCGGAAGACGACAGTGCTCCTCGTAGTACACAACGTAGCCCTTGTAGACACGTCTCTTGATCGGCTTCACGAAGCGCTTCAGACCATTATCCAGCCCCAGCACCTCTTTGACAGCATGTGGCGTTAGGTGGTTGCGGAACCAGCGGCGGTACCTGCGGCGATTGATTATCGGGATGATGAGATCACGGTCTTCATCAACATCGTCGTCTTCCTCGCCGTCTTTATCATCAGCAGAGTCGATATCTCCATTGGCCGGCTCGAGATCATCATCCTTCGGCGCACGTTGAGCTCTCAGGAAGCGTCCGCCGTGGGGTTCATCAAGCATAGCGTCTCCTTTCTTTTGGATGGACCTGGAAGTTCCCGCGGCGAGAGAGTCGCAAGCAGCGAGGCCAGCGACAGCAACAAGCAAGATAAAGCTAAAACGCATCTTGGAGCTTGGTGCTTGTTGGCGCTTGGAGGCAAATCGAGAAATGAATGTTAAAGCCGCTGAAGAGGCAAGGCCCTTTCATTGCTGCTATCATTTTAAGCGCGTTGGCGTGAGCCGGTGTGATAGCAGATCTCAATGCTACAGAAGCTTTCCCGGGTGCCGACTGGAATGATCAAAAGGGAGACGGCTTGGAATTTCAAACCTTTACTCGTTGGATCCGTCATTGTCACAGTCGCTCGTGCCTCAGCTTCCAGAGTCTCCTCGAAAGCTCTCTCCTCCACGCCGTCCAAGTCGGCGGAGTCCTCTGGTTCGGCGACGTCCTTCTGGATCCTCAGCGATCGCTTGTGACAACATCGCAGGTGGCAATAAGCGCAAGCGCAGCCACGACGGCCATGTGAATGAAACGCATTCTTGTGATCGAGTCGACAGTAAGCTTGGCACCCTCTACAACTCAAGGAAGCCGGAACTCGAAGTGACGGCGAGGCCTCTGAGTCAGAGTCTGACTCTCCACGAACAGCAAAGCCCAGGAACCGGGAAAGAGGCAGATGCTCGCTTTGCTTATCTTGGGATTGGTAAATCCATTTACGAAACCTGGGTAAGTCATCGGTGCCACAGTGCGGCTGGGTCCAATGCGCTGTCTGATTCTCCCAACCGCCGGCTTTCCTCTGGAAGGCAAACGTCTCAACGCACGAGGAAGCCGGGGGTGCTGTTCCATCCTGTACTTGCGCCGTAGACACCTCAGCCAAGCAAAAACTGATGGCATCACATGTTGTCAACTTCAATGCGAAATACTTCCATGAGCTTTCAACTTGAAGCAAAATTCAAATTTGAATGTGCCGCCATTGTTCATCGAGCACTAAGTACGAATACTTCATTTTCCGTGGTCATTTCGTAGCGAAGAATGGAGACCGAGGGGATTTCGGAGGAGATTGTCTTCTCGCTGGCTAAGAGGTTCTACCCCCTGCCCAATAATGGGGATCATGGGAAGCGAGCAGTGACCAGTGAGGACAGCGGCTCCACGTCCGACGAGGCCCACGCGAGCGCGAAGAAGCGCAAGAAGACGAAGGGCAGGACGCCCAGCCACGTCGCAAAGAGGGTTGACAACAAATATGTTGTTAGTTTATAGTTTTTTTTGGTTCTAACGATTGGCGTGTTCATTGCAATACATGGGCAGGAGGAGAAGAAGCATTTGCTCAAAGAGTTGGCGTTTCTGGAAGCCAAGGCGGCGTCTCTGCGTCGAGCAGCGGGGCTTCCGGACCCGAAGGAGGTCGAAGCTACGGAGCTGCAAGTGGAGACGAATCGGCAGTTGAAAGACACGATCCAAGGGCAACAGAATGCGGTGGCTGCGGCGCAGTCAGCTTTTGCCGAGTTTTCGGTGAGTTCGCGCCATGTTTTGGATCTGGAAGACGGTGCCTCTAACTTGTGAGATGGCTGGTTCAGACGCTTCGAGGACATAACCCACTCGAAAGCTACGTCCATTTGACGGAGGATCCTGCCGCCAGACGAGCGGAGGTTTGCGCGCTCAAGCATCAGCATGTGCAGCGAGCTAGGCAGTTCTTGAAGAAGCGGATGGAGCTAGTGACGAACCCACATCGACCTTTACACGAGGAGTCTGCGTTTTTGACGGACGAAGGGGACTACATTGCCACGAAGCTAGACGTTCATCTGTTCAGAGGCGTGCAGAGCGTCAAGCAAGTGTTTGATGCAATGCAGTTTTACTTCCTCAATCTAGAGATCACAACGACGGAGCTGAGTGAGGATTTGACGGTGAGAGAGGACTCGAACGATCTGGAGACCACAGCGAGCAAGAACCCCATGCTGCACCATCGGCTGGTGACGATGCTTTCGAATGGCCCCATGGTTGAGAAGAACGCCATCAAGTTCTTCGAGTATTTCGATCATGACGACGACGACGGACCGTGTGCGATCATGGCAGCTTCTCCCGTGGACAGAGACGACTTGTACCCGTATGCGTCCTCTGAACGACTACGGAAGGATATATCGGCGGCGATGAAGTTATCCTCGTTCACATGTACTACGACACAGGCTCAACCATCGCAAGAACCTGTTGTCGTCTTGACGAGATGGTTCCGAGTCAAGTTGCACCACTCGGAGCTGAACGTCCCGCCTCACGTGCTGCAGGACGTCCAACGCAGGGTCACCCTCTTCACAGATCACATGGTGCACAGCATGAACCTGTCGCTGTATGGCGGGCCGTAGTTGCGACGAGGACGAGTCAAAACTGTCGCTGTTAAGTCTTCCGAACATCTACTTGAGTACTGCTACACGTCTGCTTTGCTGCGCCTTATCGGGACTCATAAATGACTCGGTGCATGCTCTGGACCATCGTGTCTGAAAAGCAGGCCAGCCCTTGACGGACCTCCTGCAGGACGTGCGGCGGGACATCCATGTCGGTGTGGTGCAGTTTCACGCGCATGAAACGGGTGAGCACCACCACTCGCTCAAACTCGTCGCTTTCGTCTTCTTCGGGGTCTCTCGGGTACGGGAAGCCGCCGTCCCCATACAGCGGGTGTCGAGTGCGCGTTTTCTTCTTCCGGTTGGGAGGAATCCGGCAAAAGTGCTCAGTGAACTTCATGGCAGTGTTGATGTCCATCCGAATGCGTTCGCTCGGGACGTAGGGATACATGTCGTCGACATCGACCGAGTCCGTCGCCACCAACGCGTAGGGCGCGTTCCCTTCCGTGTCGTCATCCACGTCAGGCTCAACCAGCTTGAAGAACTTGACGATGTTCTTCTCCACTCGCGTGCCGTGCGACATGGTACTCACGAGGCGGTGGTTCGAGAACGAGTTGCTCGCTGTGCTGTCGTCGTCTTCGCGCACGGTGATGTCGCCCAGCATCTCGGAAATGCTGATCTCCATGTTGCGAAAGAAGAACTGCATGGCCTCGAACACCTGCCGCACCGAGCGCACGCCGTGGAAGGGCGTGTTGTCCATCTTCTCGGCGCAAAAGTGTCCTTCCTCGGTCTCAAACTTGCTTTCCTGGCACCACGCGGTGAGCTTCGGCAGGGACTGCGACCTGTCAGTGAGAAACGCGTCCGCCTGCGCCAGCTTGGCCTCCTTCAGGCCCACGAGCTCCGCTCGTCTCTGCTTCAAATCTCTGGTCAAATGGATAAACGTCTCCACCGGACTCTCTGCGCACTTCATCAGGTACTCGGCCGTCAGGATCGAGTGCGCGTTCCGGAGCAGCAAGTCCTGCTTCCTCGACTCCGTCCGGAGCCTCTCATTGTCCTGAATCCTGGCCTGCAGCTGCTCCTTCTCGACGAAGAACGAGTCCGGGATGCCACTAGCTCGGCGGAGCTGCACCACCTGCTGTTTGAGCTCGACGAGCTCGGCCTGCAACAGCGCCTTCTTCTCTCTGCGTACAATGTACGTGGGTTTCTTGTCTCTCCTCTTCCTCTTGGGCTGGCCGTCCTCATCCATCACGGCGGCTTTGGCCGGCCTGCCCACTGGATTCCTCTTTTTCTTAGGACTCCGGTCCTGATCCTGCCGTTTCCTGCCTCGTCCTGCAGGCTGTTCTACTGCAGGCGGCGTCTGTTCCTCCGACGTGCTGCCAAGTTCGTCTCCAAGTCTCGGACGATGGAGTAAGTGCGTAAACTCAGCCTGGGGTGACTCGTCCTGCGTCCGTTGGGTCTGTCGTCCTGGTTTAATAGACTGGATGAGAGAAAGCAGGTTGTCGGCCGCTACCGCCGTGTCTTGCGTCGTCCTGGGCGAGACCTGAGGGCGCCGGACGCGCGCTTCACCCTGCGGGAACGAGGGACGAGGGAAGGGCGCGTACTGTGGCCGATCCGGGCCGCCCAGAGGCCGCAGGGGGTGAGAACTGTCGGGTATGAAGATGCTGGCGCCTGGTAGAGGAGACGCCGCCGTCGGGGACGCGTCGTGGCGTGCCGAGAGGCTCATGGAGACTCTTCCTCTTTGTGTCCTGATTGCGACTGAGGCAGCCATGTGTGATCTCTGGTGACGTAGAATTGATTGATATGTGTTATAACAGACAGTCGAAATTAAGTAAGTGGAAAGCTAACGTCCGGTACAACATATAGTATTACAGTACACGTGAGCGCATCATCAAAGATCACTTGCTGGGCCTTGTGGATTTCACCCACCCACGTGACCGGCTCTTTACATTATTCTGGATCCCCACGGGCATTCGTCTACAGGCATTTTTTTTGGACGAGCGTCACTGGCCTTGATGAAGCCTTCAAGTCTTCACTTGAGGCTTCGCTTGAGGTGAACTGGCCCATACCCGAACTTGCCTCGAAGCTTTTCGAGTTTTGGCACTTGCCTCAACATGGTTGGCGCACACCCGTTCGCTCCTCCGCTCAGACTTCATGTTGACGCGACGCCATTTGCGACGCCTGTACATGTAGCGTCTGTGGTGCCAGTGATTGGAAAAATAAATTGGTCTATCTGCCGGAAAAGTATTGCAAGACAAATGCACGACTGCAACGCTATGAAAAATACAAATGCACTCGCCTGCATGACGGTAGGTTATTGCAATACTGATTGCGGAGAAGCTTACAATACCTTATTGTGTCCACAATGACTTCAGGTGCTCGTCGAAGTGTGTGAATCCCGGATTGCCTTGGCCACGAGGTTCGAGTCCCAGAACAGCCTGTCAGTCTTCAGAAAAGGATGACCGTGTGTCATTCTGTACCTCTGATCTTATCGTAAGGTTCCGCTTTGAGTATTAATCCATCTGGCAATACTTGCCGTTCATTATTGCAACTCGACTGCATATTGCAATACAACTGGATGGTGCTCGCTTATAGACACGACTGCACATTGGTCTAGGATTCTTTTTCCAACCACTGGTATCCACAATGTCCACTCCGTTAGTGCGTCCGCCTGAGCGCGAGGGTTCGTTGCATGGCGCGGACGAGCTCGTCCCCCCAGCGGCCGATCTCGTGCCGAGTCTCCTCTAAGCAGTCGTAGGACACAGCGAGGTCCGAGTGGTGCAGCTTGATCAGCGACCAGAGCGTAACTTTCACAACCAGCTCGGAATCGTCTCCGCCTCGCGTTCGTACGTCGCCCTCCCGGTGGATATGTCGATGTTCCTCCTTCGGGAGGCGCGTCAGCAGCAACGCCGCAGTGACGTCCTTGCGCATGCGCTCCTGCGCGCGGTACGGGTACAGCTCGTCCTCGTCCACGAAGTCCGCCATGATGATGCCGAACTCGCTCGTTGGCGTGCCATTTGGTCCGCCACTTGCGGTCGCCTCGTGGAACTCGTTGAACTGCAGCGAGTTGGTCTCGAGCGGCGGCGCCTCCGGTACGGACCCCGTGGACGTGACCAACCTCAACTGCGTCACATTGTCGTCTCCGTTGTCGTCGTCTTCTCGAATCGTAATGTTGCCCAGAACCTCCGACATGCTCATCTCAACGTTGGCGATCTGGAAGAGCGCCGCGTCAAACACCGCGCGCACGCTCGCGGCGCCGCGAAAGTGCGAGACCGCAAAGCGCACAGCGCAGTAGTCTCCTCTCGACGTCTCGAACCGCTCCTCTTCGCAGTACTGCCTACCTGGCTCCAGTCCACGACTTCGACGCAGCAGGAACTCGTGCGTCGTCTGCAGTTTCGCCGGCTTCATGGCCACCAGCTCTTTGTGTCGCTGCACCCGGTCCAACCCGAGCTGTACGCACGTATTGATGGGACTTATATCGTGCTGCTGCTGTACATATCCCGAAATCCACCCCTGGACGTCCGCCAACGTCGACTGTCGCGACTGCACTGCGTCCCGTAGAATTACGTTCATCACTGGGGCCTGCGTGTGTTTCTTGACATGCAGCGCGTTGGACACAATGGCCCGCGACTTGAGGCTCTCGAGCTGAGCCTCGAGTCCGTCGATCTGACCCAGCAGCTCCATCTTCTGCTCCTTGCGCAGTGTGTGTGTGGGCTTGCGCTCCTTGCGCTGCGGCTTGGGGTGCCTGGTCTCCGTGACCTGCTTCCCCGTTTTGCGTCGCTTTGATGCCGCCTTGGAGTCGTCTGCGCTGCTCTCGTCGCCGCTGGTGCTTGTAGCACTATGCAGTGGCTTGGCATCGGGTCTGAAGCCCATTGCGGGGCTCTGGAACGTCGGATACCCCGCTGCGGACAGCGGAGACGGAGCTCCGGCGGTCATGTCACCCCAGGGCATCGGACTGGCGTCGAAATTGCTGCCTGGCAGCGGTCGGCGACGCGGCAGGGGACCTGAAGTGAATAGGGCATTGCTGTAGTTGGTCTCGCGTTGAGGCAGGCCGCGGCCGTCGCGCGCCACGCCCAAATCGAAGAACGGTGAATGCATCGTTTTTCGCTTACTGAGAGAGACGCCGTCGGCGGAATCAAGTCGCACTTAGCAGTGTGACGCACTGAACGCTCCGACGAAGCTGGGCGAGCACTTGCATGGAAGGGACGCAGATTGCGGCGATCAAGCGGAAGGTGAGTGAGTGACCACGAGAGGCGTGAGGAAGAAGAGGAAAGCGTTGGATAGAGGGCCAACAGCACTTCGAGAACGTGGCCCCGTTCGGTCTACGCAAAACTAAGTGAAGCAGCGAAGCAATTGAAGCAATCAGACCATCACTTCTTCGCGTTGTTCTCGAATGCTGTCATGATGACGGATGCAATAAACCGACGAATGGTGCGAATCAAAAGTCACATTTCCAACGTGAAAGCGAGCTTTCATCCTGCTTCATATTCTCCTCCATGCCGCTCCGGAAATTCACTGCATGCATGCCGTGTGAAAGCACCGGCAACCGCGCGTTGAAGTTTATGCTCACTTGACCGTCCCCACACACCACCGGGTGGTCCACCCGTCTCGCTAGCGTGTCCCAGTCTTGCCAGCGTTCCAGATCCCGCCCGCCACAGCAGCATGTCGCCAAGACCGTGCCGCCACCTCTTGTCTAGTCCCGCAGCGGGACATCGCATTCGGTGCTACCTTATCGAGAGAAGCTCGCTATCTTGTTGCTATCAGCGCTGCGCAGAGCTGTATTCTGCCGGTCTTGCCATCGCCGGCAGCGCTCGGCCGCCGAGTCGGCGGGCCGCATAAAATCGACCTGAGCGCGGCCACTTTTTGCGTTCTTAAAAAACTCCCTATAACGATCCCTTCCCTCCAAACCGGATCGCACCGTTCGCCGCTCAATATACACAAGTTGTGTGCCAAATTAGGTTCTTACTTAAGAACCTAGTTTGGCTCATGAAAATGCCTATCCCAGAGCCAAAGTAGGCATGGAGTCATATATGCCCAGTTTAAGAGTGATCACACGAGGATTGTCTGTGCATGTAGACGAAATATGATAAACACACAGCCAAATCCCACAAACCACACAAAATCTGGCGGAAACACACAGTAAGCGACGGGCCGCACACAGTCGATTGCGTCAGTGAACCCTTAAAATGCAACAGCGCCCTCAATCAGCAACAATCAGATCTCCTCACACAAAGTTCGAAGAACCGAGACAACCAGCACCACCACCACCAAGGAGGTGGCCGACAGCAGCGGGTCGGGGACGGCGCTGGCGGAGACCGCGGAAGGCAGTCGAGCACCGCGCGAGAGGTGCGCAGCTGGGAGGCGGTGTGGGTGGAGCTGTGGGTGCCTGTGGCTAAGGGTGTGCGTGTGTTTGTGGTGCTTAATGACTAGCCCTTGGTGGGAATGGCTCCACGGGTGTTGTGGAGAGAACTGGCGCTGGTTGTGCCACTGGAGGAAGGTGAACAGCTCTTGGAAAATGGAAAAATGCATGCAGCCGGTAAGAGTCAAGCAGTTACGTGTACAATGTGCGCCACGGTTGTACCGCATCCGATGCGATACAAGTTGATGTCGTGTCGGTCGGCGACATGCAAAACCTCGTACCCTGGCATTGAGTGCAAATGGAAGGGAAAGGTGACGACATGCACCAAGGAGAACGTCATGTCGAAATATCAAGCCGGCGAGCATCTTTGT
The DNA here is from genome assembly GCA_033557995.1 of Phytophthora crassamura. Classification (NCBI taxonomy): domain Eukaryota; phylum Oomycota; class Peronosporomycetes; order Peronosporales; family Peronosporaceae; genus Phytophthora; species Phytophthora crassamura. Next base: position 1,946,714 of record JAUCED010000018.1, read on the forward strand.
CTAGCGAATGATTCTCCTCAACGAGCGCTATCAGAACCGCACAAGCAGTACTGCAGACTAATGGCAGCAGAAGGAATGAAACCGCTTCGTATTCGCAACGGGCTTCGAATCAAGTTCGAGCTTTCGTCCGCTCAGATACCACAGCTCTCCACGGTGCAAAATTTTGTGAACAATTACAGAAAGACAAAGCTTGGAAACCACGATCGCGTTCAGGACATTCAAGCAATGGTTCGTGCGAGAGGAAGCTCCGAAGACGATAACGGCCCGCTCACGTTCACTTCTCAATCCGATGAAAATGGAAATGGGTTAGTTGGAAATGGTACTGGTGCAAGTCCGTTCATAGTTGGTGTGACGACCAGGAACCTGCCCCGCCGCCTAGAGAGACCGCCGGTCAGTTTTGTTCTGCATGTTGATGCAACGTACAAGCTGTCACAAGTCGGTTATCCCGTTCTCGTTGGAATTTCGGATCGCTGTCGAACTTTCCACCTTGTGGCTTTCTGCATCTTGTCCCAGACGACTGAGGGCGTATACGCGGCTGCGTTGGCGTCTCTCAGTAGAGTATATACAACCGTGACGGGGCGTGCAATCCAGCTGACCTACGTGATGGGCGACGCCGACGACGCGCAGTACAATGCTCTTCATACTGTCTTCGGCTCGACATCAAGCTTCAATTTTCTGATGTGCTTTTTTCATGTCCTCCTGAATGTAAACAAAAAGTTGCAAGCTGTTCCTCACGATACAGCAGCAAGCATCCGCAAAGATATCTACGACATGCACTTTTGCGTCGACAAAGATGAGTTTTTACGAGTGGCAAGCGGTGTGGCGAAGCGATGGAATGAACTAGTGGATGCACCCGCATTTGCTGGCTACTTTTCGAAGCAGTGGTTCAGCAAGCGGTTCTTGATGTGGCAATGCTTTTGGACTCCACCGGGCTTTGCTACCACTAACAACCCGGTGGAGCAATTTAACCGCCACATCAAGCAGCACTACTCCTTGCACTTGAAACTGAAAACCGGCACTCTGTTGCATCTTCTCTGCCAGTGCGCGGCAAGCGAGTCGGTGGCAGCGCGACCGTTTCGAGAGTCAGTTGAAGCTCCCAGCACCTTTGCGACCCGAATGCGCGAGCTCGCACGTGCAAAGCTACTTTTGGAGAGCCAAACATTTAGCTACAGTAAAGGAGGAGTTGTGGCGATCCAAGCATTTCCTGCCAAGAGGGTGTATGTGTTTTGCATAAATACATTATAGAGAGCACGAAACAAGGAACCCAGCATCCATCAATGCACTCCTTTACACTTCGACTTTCTTGCTTTTAAAGTGCACGATAGCATTGATGTCGAATGGGCGTCCAGGGTGATACACGAGTTCTCGCACTGCCTTTAGCATGACGTCTCCCCACTGCGCAACTCCCTCGCGTAGCTCGTGAACGACAGCGGGTGGTAACAAGATGCTGGTCTTGTGGAGCTTGACGTGTCCACAGCGCGTTAATACAACAATATCCTCTTGGGCTTCTGTGCCGTCTGGTAGTATTCGAGTTTGCGAGTACGATTTCACACGGACTACGACGGACACGTCTTGACGCAGACGTTGCCTTGGAAGACACGGGTACAAGTCGTCTTGCTCGACGAAGTTCTCCGTAAAGACGCCGAGCGACAGACCCTCGCCAAACTCAGCGTTGCTCTCATCGTACTGCGAGCTGATAATGTTGTTTGTCTCCAGTTGGGTGCCGTTCGATAAATACGACAGAAAGCGGCACTGTTCACTGTCAGACTCGGAGTTGCCATCGTCTTCTCGGATCGTAACATCCCCGAGAGCTTCCGTGACCCGAATTTCCATGTCGGAGTAATAATACGCGAGTGCATCGTACACTTCCTTCACCGTCTCAATCCCTTCAAACGGGACCACATCGAAGAGAAGTGCGCAATAATCTCCCTCGGGATCGATAAACCGCGAGATATCCGCGTGAGCCTGAGTCGGGTCCACGAATCGCTCTCTTTCGGCTAGATACTCCAACGCTTGCTGCATCATCGTGGGCTTGATTTCCTTCAGCACCACACGACGTTCCTCGCGATCCCTTCCTAAATGAATCTTCAAGAACTCTGGCAAATGATACTGCGCACACTAGCAGCAGTGATAAGTCCACAACCATAATATTAGGTTTGCAAAAAAATTTGCTGCTTACCATTACGCCGCTCAACGCCGAGTGCACGTTCACAAGAGGCATCTGCTGCATATTCAGAGCTCCTCGCTGAAATGCCGCCTCCAATTCCTTCTTCAACGCCGTAGTATCGTCTTCCTTTCGCCTTCTCTCCTTCGTCCGTAATGATTTCATCTGCATCTGCAACCTCTCGATCTTGTTCTCCAGCTCCACCTTCTCTTGCTAAAAGTCATAGATTTTCTTAGATAAATATTAACATTTTCAAGAGAAACTTTCCTTTCCACAATAGTTCACCTTCCGTCTCGTGTAGGTATGGCTCCGAGCGCGCTTCGTCTTGTCTTTAGACCGAGAACCGAACTCTTTCACATTATGGGGTGAGGAGACTTTCCCCTGCGGGGTATTTATCCCTTGATTCTCGCCGTGTATGAGTTTTATTGGCTCTTCATCGTTCCGATACGCGGCTCATCGTCAGTGCGGGGGAACTTGGTCTTGGGGTTCTGGCGGGCTGGCACTCATCAGATCTCGGACCTCCATGGTGTTCATCAACTGGCCTGGCGTGATGAACGATCAACACTCCTTGGGTTTTACTGAAACTATTGAGTTATTTTGCAGCATAAAGACCAAATTGGGATTTATGGGTGAGTTTCTTTATTCAAGCGGCAGACCATCTCTCGAACGGCGCCGAGCTTGACATCTCCCCAGTGGGAGCTCTTCTCTCGTATTTCGTCGATGACTTCTGGGGATAATGCCATATTGGGCTTGTGGATTCGGCAGTGAGCCCAGCGCTGCATGACCACGATGGGCTTTTCATCCTCGACGCCTTTCAAGTTTTTGGACCTCTTCGTGTGCGCTCGTACCTGCGTCACCACGCTGGCATCCATTCGGACACGCTTATCCGGTACGTACGGGTACAGATCATCTTGGTCCACGAAGTCTTCCGTGAAAATACCCACTGCGCCACCATCTCCATACTCGTCGTCGACCTCCATGAACTCGGAGCAAATGACACTGTTCATTTCAAGCAGCGGGCCGCTGGATAGGTAAGAGACAAAGCGGCACTGCGAGATGCCTGGCTCGGAGCTGCCGTCATCTTCTCGGATCGTGATGTCTCCCAGGCTCTCAGTGACGTGGATCTCCATATTGGAGAAGTAGTAATGCAACGCGTCGAACACTAACTTGACCGAGCTGACGCCTTCGAAAGGTACGACGTCGTATACCTCCCCAAAGAAGGAATCATCCTGCTCCTTAAAGCGCGTGGCGTACGAGAACGCGTCCGTATCGTCGACAAAGCGCCCTCTCTCTTTCAGATGATGCATCGCAGCCTGGATCTTAACCGACTTCATCTCAATCAACGTCGCCCACCGCTCTTTCAGGTCCGTCCCAAGACAGATGCTGGTCGCATGAGGAGCTCGGGGTTCCATCATCTATTGTAGCACCGAGTACAACTTCATCAACAACATCATAGCGCCAAGAAACCACGAGTTATCGCCGCTCTTACCGTCAGCTTTGACAACGCCGACTGCACGTTCACCAGCGCAAGTTGCTGCTGAAGAACGGCCTGGCGAATAAAGCTTGTCTCCTGTATATCCTGTTCCAGCTCGGATCTTTTTACCAAACCTTCTCGCTCTGCATCCTTCTGCAAGTGGGTCACCTGAGCCTGCAACGCCTTCACCTCTTTCTTCAGCACCTCAATCTCCTCCTGTTGCACAGTAGCAGTTCGACCGCGTCAAAGCAAAGTCTACGACAACCTCGGACTCTGCCAACACCCACTTTTCGTCGAGCTCCCGTGGCCTTCCGCTTGTATCGAGCTCTCGGTGTGTCTGCCGTGGCATCAACCGCATCGTAGCATCCTTTGTCCGTCTTCGGCGCCACCTCTCCCAGCATTGGCGCTCGATGTAAAGTGAGCACCTGGAATATTAGTGATGATGGTGAGACCGACTATTTGACCCAAAATACCCATTTTTTCTCTAAAATTTCGTGTGCCACCCAAAGCTGCGCCCAAACATGACATTTCCTAAAATTTTGCCAAGGAATGACTAAAGAGAAGCGCAAGCCCACGTACCTTAAGCTCAAGGAGGAACAGACCGCGCTGGAGAACGAGGTCGAGCGCCTCCAGCGTCAAGTGGCGGACCTGCAGGTCGAGAAGGAAGGAGGCATTCAAATACTGAGCGACGCGATGGGTCTTAATGCGGCGTTGAAAGACACACTGGAGCAGCAGCGACTGGCCGTTGCGACGACCCAAAGCCTCATAAGCAGGCAGCTTCAGACAGGAGATCCACTGAACATTCTCATCCATTTGGGTCGAGAATGGACCCAAAGACGCGAGATGATGCAGAGTATGAAGGACGAGCGTCTTGCTCAGGGGTTTCGCTATGTTTCAGCGAGGTGTCAACACCTGGACATCCTTAAATCTCACATGTCGGAGGAGCAGTTTGAAGATGCTCAGGGCGACTTTTGTTGCGTCAGAAATGACGTGATCCCATTTCCTGGGGTGCGGTCAATGAAAAAGATGTTTGATGCCGTCAAGTTCACGTTCAATACGCTGGAAATCTGCATCTCGGAGCAACTTGGGCATATTACAGTACGAGACGACTACGACGCCGTGGAGGCCGACAGCTTTGTTGCCAACTACAGGCTGGCGTCGGGGATCGATAGCGGTGTGACGACGGAGCTGAATGTGGTTGCGTGTGGCCAGTATTTCGAAGAGCCGAACATGTTTGGAGGGGAAACCTACGGCGTGCTGGCGATTGACAGTGTGGATGAGGACGATTTGCATCCGTATCATCACCAAGAGTGTGTGCGGAAGGTGATTCACGGCACGGTGGTGCTGGTTCCCGTATCTTGGAGGAAGAGCAGTACGCGGAAAGGAAGCCCAGAGAAAGTTGCGAACGTCGCGAGGGATGAGACCGACGTGGAAATTGTTGTACTGCGGTCTTTTTTCGTCAAAATATGCCGACCGGAGTTTGAGGTTTCAGAAACTGCGAATCAGGAGCTGCGAGATACCATCACGCGCTGGGCGGATGTTGCATTGCAAGCTGTTCGAGGGATTATCTACTCGTAGGGTCCAATTGATTCATATTCCACGTACTCAACAGCCTTCGTTTCATCCAGCAGAAGTATTGGTGGATCCTTCGTACCGATCCGACCACAAAGCGTAGGTTGTAAAGCAAAGAAAACTGATGCGAAACGCTAAAAAACAAAAACAAATCGCTCCGACCGTGGCTCTGAAACCCGCACTGAAAGCCGAGGTGGGGTGTTGTAGTAGGTGAGCTTCCGGGGAGTTGGCTCCCTGTTGCAGAGCTGACGTCTCGTATCTCTCGCAGAGATGAATTGTGTGCGAATACTGCGACGAAACAGTCAGCAGCAATTGCTCCGAACCCTCTAGAAACAGAATACATTTACAATTTTAATTTAATCACGCAGCGCTCAGTACATCACGCATAGTCTTCATCATCAAATCTCCCCACTGTGAAACGCCCATCTGGAGCTCCTGCAAAGTGGCCTTGGACATGGATAATTCTGGCCGATAAAGCTTCAAGAAGGACACGCGCCGCATTGTCACGACCAATCCTTCTTCCACTGCCGCTGCCGAGTAACCCTCTTTCTTGAGTTTCCGTTCGTTTGCTGTCAGCACGACAGCCACCGAGATATCTCTCCGCACTCGTTCGCTTGAGACGTAAGGATGAAGCGCGTCTTGGCCCACGGAATCGATGGTAGCAACTGCGCAGGATGCTTGGTTAAATCTGCTGTCTTTATCGCACGCGCTGGCAAATCCGACGACGTTATTTTCAATACGAATGCCGTTGTTATTCCTCGACAGGATTCGGGCGTTGAATGCGCAGTTCTCGATGGCATCGTAGTCCTCTCGCAGCGTAAGATGGCCCAACCGCTCCGAGATGATGATTTCCATGTTGTCCACGAAAAACTTGAGAGCATTAAACACTTGGCGAACCGACTTGACTCCTGCAAAATGTGCCACATCCACGCTGGCACAGCAAGCGTCTCCCTCCGGGGTTTCGTAGCGCTCGTCCGAGTGCTGCGGTGTCGTGCATTCTTCCAGTGGGCAAGCGGCGGTGATATATTCGTACGCATTCCGCAACTTGAGTGGCCGGAGCTCCAGCAGTGTAGCTCGCCGCTCTGCCCAGTCCTTTCCGAGACAAATACTCGTGTATAGCGGATTCCAATCCTGTTCACTCTACAAGGATGCCAAACCAACAAGTCAGCAACCTGCCTTCAAACAGCACTGTGACGCAGGCTCGTACGAACCATGTACTGCGCCAACAGCGACTGCGCCTTGGCCACGCGGAATTGCTGGCTTCTAGCTATCGCCGCGAGCACGGTGCGCTGCAGGATTAACTCGGCCAACGCGGCTTGCTCGGGGGTCAGCACCGGTGTGCTGAGCACCGCCAGCTCGGCTGTCAAACGCTGCGCCTCCACTTTCAGTCTCTTGACCTCCTCCTGTCATAGACATCGCACCAAGCATCAACGATTAGTGCTGCCACTCTGACTCACAGCCATTGCGGTAAACGCTGCAGTCACTGCCCTACCCTGCGCACCGCGTAGGTGCTTCTTGACTTGGACATGCTTTCCGCTGGTGGTTGGTCTTCGTGTCTCGGAGACAAATGCGTAAGTGAGGAGCATTTCTGTGCCGTCCGAGGCCAAGCTGGCAAACGTCAGTGATGTGGTGCCTCCTCGTGCAACGTGATCGCAAGCGAACTCTTTCGGCTAAAAGCGGTTGCGGCTTCCTGGACGGACTATTCGACGAGCTTGGCAGTGCTGGTGGGACCAATGCTACGCGTTTGTCAGTAAGCCTAAGCTTTATCATTCGATGGCATTCGGCTGAGCCGAGAAGGGCCTTGGGCTGCAACGACAAGCTCACTTTTCGATTGTGTAAACTTCGAGGCAAAGAAGCTGACCATTCATGGGAGCATTCACTACAGCATGGATATAGCTAATACAGACAATCCTCTCCGCTGTGATAGTGTCGGGACCCAGCCCATTATTGCTCACTGGAGTTATTACAAGGCAGAAATGTGCCATAAAAAGCTGATACATTCTAACTTTTGAGGTTGTTACTGCGACGCGCGGTTGGTATCCCCACGCTCTAGACAGATTAACATCACAACAATTTGCTCCTTCCCTCAGAGGCAGAGGGATTCCCTCTCCATTCCTCAAGTCTCGATCGCCTGATACAATTTCTTACCACTCATTGGTACCCGCTAGGGAAAAGAGCTGAAGATCAAAACGAGCTCTTCAAAGCTTGTTTGTTAGCGCAGATGCGGATGGGGGTGACTTCCAGGAATATTTTCGAGCTTAGAACGATGCAGCAAGTATTTAGATATGATTTTCACTGAAAGTAAGGCTGTACTCGGCAACACTCGATGCTCGACATCTGCACCAAATGGAGTTTAACAATACTTAAGTACCCTTTAATAGTGATAATGACGTATTTTGTATCACAAACCAGTAACTAGAGGATAGAGGCACATTGACTTGTGCTTGTATAGTGACGGTCATTGGAAACCCTCCCCATATCTCTCCGTGGAGTGAATCACTATTCAGGATATCACGACCGAGAGGATTGTCTGTAGCTGGGCTATCGAGTGTCGGTCACCGACGTGGCGACACTCCTGTGAGCTTCCAGTGCTGCAAACATGTCGGCGTATTTCGCCCGATCGCCTTTCCACCGTCGCCACCGAAAGTTTCCCACCAGAGGAATGAAAAGCAGCGCCCGCCAGCTGTAAACGAAAAACCACGTTATTGGCGTCACTACTATTGTTGCTAACTACGGTGTAGTATACACGACGCTGCGGATGGTCTTGAGCATGACATCTCCCCACCGTGCGATGCCCTCGTGCAGCTCCTGCAGCGCGAACGGCGACACGGGGAATTGGGGGCGGTGCAGCTTCACAAAGGCTGCTCTTCGCATGGTCACCACCAGCTCCGTCTCGTCTTGGCCTGTCATCGTGGTCGCGCCAATCCTCTTTTCCTTGTGCTTGGGCTTTCTCCTGCTCGTGGTCAGTACCAAAGCACCCGACACGTCCTTCCTCACCTTCTCCGCAGGGTTGTACGGGTAAAGTTCATCTTCGTCCACGCAGTCGCTCGCCATAATGGCACAGGGTCCAACGCCCAGCCCCAGCTCGTCCTTCCCAAAGAGCTGCGGGAACGACACGGCGTTCATCTCCGTGGTGACTCCACAGTCCTCGGTGGACGCAATGCGTGCGTTATACGCTGTGCCTTCGATGGAGTCGTAGTCGTCCCTCACCGTAATGTGGCCCAACCTCTCGGAGATGCTGATCTCCATGTTGGTTAAATAGAAGATGAGCGCGTTGTACACCTGCTCCAGCGACTCGACGCCCCGGAAGTGCACCGTCTCGAACCGCACGCAACACAAGTCCCCTTGTGCGGACTCGAAGCGCTCGTCCGAGAGCTGCATCTTCTCTGGCTGCGCGTGGCTGCTGCGTGCCATGATGTACTCGTAGGCGTTGCGCAGCTTCTCGGCGCGTATAGCGCGCAGTGTAGCCCTGCGCTCGGGCCAGTCCTTGGTGAGCCGTATACGCGTATAGAGCGGGTGCGTGTGCTGGTCCCCCAGGCAACGAGAGAGCAGCGACTGCGCATTGGCCACGTGCAGCTGCTGGTGGCGGAGAACGGTCGTGAGTGCGGCGTTCTCGGCCTCTCGGCGCTGCAGCACCGGGTCGGCTTTGGCGGCCTCTTCGGGCGGGAGATTGCGGGTCCTGAGCACTGCCACTTGGCTCTCGAGGCGCTCGATCTCCTGCTGCAGCGCGGACTGCTCCTCCTTGCGCAGGATATACGTGGCCTTGCGCTTCTTCTTGGGCTCCGGCTTGGGCGGCGTGGGCGACGAGGACGACGAGACTGGGGACAAACCCTCGAGGTGCTGGTCTTCCACGTACATGACAAGCTTGGGACTTGGGTGGAGAATCGCTAACTGGAAAATTGGATGGGATCGATTTGGAGAGGGACGCCGGTACGGGAGTGATGGTCAAATGAAAATGCGGTAAGGTCTGGGGCGTGAGCAGGGAGAGAAAATAGGTGACAAGCAGGCCAGGTGCTGGCACTCATCATAACGAGTGAGACTTGAGACGGTTCTGGTCGATGCGGGGTGCTCACCAGCAGCGAAGCGAGAAGAATGAGGCGCTTTCATCTCGCAGACATGGACATGCGGGATCACCTCACGTGTGTGTGTGGCATGTTCAACGCGGTTTTAGTCGGGATCTTCAACGGGCATGCCTAATGCACTGTGCAGACCGACCATACCATTATATGTTGAATTTGAATTGAACCCGGTTTGATAAGGTTTGTCGTGCCAACTACCCGACGGTACTTGCTCCGTGTGTGAAAATCTGCGGTAAGATCTCTCTAACCGGCGATGAGTCAACTTCTTGCTTTAAACAGTTCAGCACGCTTGCAATTATTGTCTCCGAATCAATGGTGGTCTCGCAACTATTTAGATAACATTTTCATGGCTCCGGAGGTACAGTCAACATTCTCTGAGAACCACATCAAGACGGTAGGCGGTAGATATCAATTTGTGATATGTATTCTAGCAGATTGTACAGCTTCCAGACATCAAGTCGCTCCAGGAAGTAAACGACGCGCTCATAGTTTCTACAGCAATGCCGAGATCACTATCTACAAGTGACAAGGCCACATTGCTGTACGTGAATTTGACTTGATCAATGGCGAAGTTTATAACCGCCGCGTGGCAGACGCCGAGGTTTTTTTCTCGAAATTGTGCAATGCGTCTTTGGAGGTAGGTGAGCTATGCGAGGTAGTGGCGTTAGACAACGTCAACAAGGGCATGCTGCATCGGTTCCATTATAAGGAGGGCGTTGTAATACTACACGTAACTGCGCACAGATCTTCCTCCACCCCAGACCTCAATGGATGTAGCGGGTTGTAAATCTGGAGAGCTATTGCTCTCGATGCGGAACGCTGTCTTTTGGAGAGTCACTTGCCAGCATTTCTCATCTCAAACGTTGTTCGTGGAAAGCTCGCATGAAATAATCGCTAGTGGGGGGGGCAGCGGCTCGAGCTGCAATCCTGTATTAGTTTAAACTGAAGTTTTTAATGACCTTATTCGAGCAAATTAGTGCTCAACGCTTCAACTTACCAATGCAATGTCAACATTACGGTGTCGAGTACAAGACGCTACGGATGGATCTTACCACGACATCGCCCCACTGCGCTGCTTCTTGTTGCATTTCCTGCCATACCGCTTCGGATATGTGAAACTCTAGGCGGTGGAGCTTCACGAAGGCAGCGCGTCGCAGTGTCACAACCACATCATCGCTCTCCCCGTCGGGATTGTTTTGTGTCAGCACAAAAGCCGCAGCCACATCTTTTCGGACGCGTTCACTTGGCGCGTAAGGGTAGAGTTCATCTTCGTCGATCGAGTTGATGACAGCAATCCCACAGGGCCTGCCCCCACAGACATCCACAGTAGTATCGAATAGCTGTGCCATCATGGCACAATTGATCTCGGTAGCGACGCCGTCGTCATTTGTCGACACGATCCGAGCATTGAGGATGTTACCGTCGGCACCTTCGTAGTCGTCACGGACAGTCACGTGGCCCAATCGCTCGGAAATGGTGATCTCCGCGTTGTTTAAGCTGAAAAGCAGAGCATCGTAGACTTGCTTGATGGATCCCACGCCAGGGAAGTGGACGGTCTGGAAGATGACGCAGCAAGTATCTCCGTTGGCTGTTTCAAACCGCTCGTCAGAGAGATGGGGTCGGTCCCAGCTCGAGAGCTGGCTGCGCATGACCACGTATTCGTACGCAGCCTGGAGTTTCTTGTCACGCAAGCCCAGGAGCGTCTTGCTGCGGGCTTCCCAAGACCTTTTCAGGAGGATCCGAGTGTAGAGCGGGTGTGTTTCCTTTCCAAAGAAGATGCTAGAATGTTAGTAAAGGCATTCACTCAGTCTACTAGCTCGACGTACCAGGACAGACGGGATTCCGGACAGTACGCGTGTAACACCAAGCTGCTGCTCGTGGATGGCGGTCGAAATGGAAACGTTCTCTGCAGCCACTTGCTCAAGACTCCGGGTGGGGTTCAGCGCCACTAGCTTGGCCTGCAGTCTGCGCACCTCCAGCTTCAGGTCCTCCTTCTCTTGCTACAACCAATACACTCGTCAAGGTTAGTCTCCACCTTAACGACGATTTAAGCCGACAGCTCGCTTGCCGTTACCTTGCGCATGAAGTGCGCCGACTTGTACCTCTTGTCGCTCATTCTTCTCTGCGTCCAGTCTCCAAGTGAGACCATAGGAATGTATGTCTGTTATCCCATCCGATAAGACCGATAAGATACTCAACCCGATTTGTGAAGCACCAGGCGCAGTACTGTACCATGAGCCATGACCCATGCTTAATACCGACAGCCTGCCGGTACTGGCAACCTGTCCCGCTGGAGACCAGGATAACGCGGAGGTCTTCTTATGGGATTAGTCCTTTTAATAGGACCCGTAAATACTAGCGCTCGTCATTTTGCAATATGAAGAAGCAGAAGTGCACCTACACGGCGCGACGAGTACGCGCTACGCTTCGAATCAAGCCCCGCAGGGGCGACAAAGGCTGGATAATCATAATGTGAAACGTATTCTACTGCAGGAGGAGGCGGAGAAGCTGCGCGGGGAGGTGCAGCGCCTGACGTCGGAGCTACACGAGCTGCAGTTTCGCTCGCTGTCTCCGGAGGATGCGGCGCTGCTGGACCCGGCCGTGCAGCACGTCGTGGCGCAGAACGACCTCATGACGTCGCTAGCCAAGCGGCATCAGCTGCAGGTGGCCAGCGCACAGTCCATGCTGACCGAGCACCTCGTACGATTAAGGTTTCTTCGTTAGCGGGTGGGAAAAACCGTATTAATCATTGATGTATAGGGAGATCAGGAGTCGCATCCACTGTACACCAAGATCTGCCTCACAGCGGACTGGAAAGAGCGGCGTGAGACGCTCATGGCTGTGCGTGAGAACAAGCTGAGGAACGCCTACGACTACTTGATGGCGCCCGGGAGGTTCGTGGATCAGGACAAGCCGCACACTTCCGACTACCGCTACGAGACGGCGGACGGAGATTTGTGCTCCGTGCACCTGGAAGCCATGCATTTCCCCGGCGTGGAGTCTTTGGAGCAAGTGTGGGAAGCTCTGCTCTTTCACTACAACAATATCGAGATCGGCATCTCCGAGAGGCTGGGTCACACGACAGTGAGGGACGACTACGACGCCATCGACGGGAGCGTTTACAACACGCGCGTTAATTCGAGGTTGGATAATTGCACGCCCGTCGAGAGCAGCATTGCGACCTTCACGCATCTGTTCACGGAAGAGGACGAGGGCTTCGGACGACAGGCGTGCGGCATTTTGGCTCTGGACTCCATTGATGAAGACGAGCTTTATCCGTATTTCCCGAATGAACGCGTTCGCTTCGATACGTCAGGGGCCATTCTGCTGACGGCTAGGAGGGAGGCTCCCAAGGATGGCGAAGACGAAGGCGAACTGGTCGTGACTCTGCGGCGAGCTGCATTTTTGAAGCTTTACGCCCCAAAGTTTGACGTGTCCGAAGCTACGCGTCAAGAGTTGCATGCGGGGATTGGACGCTGGGGGGACGTATTGATGAAAACGATCCGTAGCTACGTGTATTCATCTCCGTGAAGACGGCATCGGTCTATTGTTCCGCGTGCAGATGGTCGTTGAAAACTCATGGATCATCCGATCTTGATTTAGCAAACTCCTGTAAAATCTGCTAGTATCAAAGTCGTTGTAGGAAATTCTTCGTTGTGTAAATTCCGTGTGGATGTATAAAATCTCTAGCAAGATGGTTGTCAGTTCAGTTCGACACGAATCCATGCGCGCTTGTAACTCAGGCGCTGCGCAAGGTCGCGCAAATATTGAGGAGTTTGCTGTACTTCGAAGTGCATTCTGGAGGCAGCGTTGGCCATGAAGTACATGTAGCGGGCATGTGGGCATGCGGGTTCTTGGTGAAAATCTTATCTAATGTTTCTGCGTAATTCAAACGATTTTTATGATGTATTTTTCATAAGCTTGTTCTGTTCTCCAAGTGAGCAGTGTAAGCCCCAACCTACATCCCAGCCGATGTATAGCGAGCGAGTTTCTCGATTGGCATCGTGTAAATTGCGGTACGTCGCTTCGGTCACGGCATGGAATACAGCACACTACGGATGGTCCTTGTTGTGACGTCGCCCCACCGCACGACATCTTCCTGGAGTTCCATCCACGCAGATTCCAAGATGTCGAACTCTGGATGGTGGAGTTTCACAAAGGCAGCTCGGCGCAGTGTCACCACCAGCTCTCCATTCTCCCCCTCACTGGGATCTGCAGTAAGCACAAATGCAGCCGACACATCTTTGCGAACTCGTTCGTTTGGGATGTATGGATAAAGCTCGTCCTCATCAACCGAGTCAATGACGATCAGCCCACAAGGCTCACCACCAAACGTATCGTCCGCTGGATCAAAGAGCCGCGAGAACATGATCCCGTTGACTTCTGTCGTGATACCCATGTCGTTCGTAGAGACCATCCTCGCATTAAAGATGCTGCTGTCTGCACTGTGGTAGTCGTCTCGCGTTGTGATGTGCCCCAGCCTCTCGCAGATGCTGATCTCCACGTTGTTCATGCTGAAAAGCACAGCGTCGTAGACTTGCTTGAGTGACTGTACGCCAGGGAAGTAAACGGTTTGAAAAATGGAGCAACACACGTCGCCATTTGCAGTCTCGAACCGTTCATCGCTCGAAGACAAAGACGATATCCAACCTCGCGCAGTGACATAGTCGTACGCTGAGCGAAACTTCTGCTCTCGGATGCTATGCAGCGTCGCATTTCGATCAGCCCAGCTCTCTCTCAGGCAGATGTAAGTGCACAACGGGTGAAACGCCTGCGCACCCAAATACAATAACACTAGCTTAGCTCGGTTCACTGCTATCTCGAGGAACATGTATCATGCTCGTGTACCGAAGAAGGCGGCAAGGTGGAGTGTGTTCGAGCTATGCAAAACTGTTGCTGCTGGATGACGGATGCCAAAGTCTCGTTTTCCTTCACCACTTGATCCAGAGGCGCAGTCTTGACTGGCGCTTGCAGACGTTTCAGCTCGGATTCGAGCTCCAACTCCGACCGCAGTTTGCGGATCTCCGATTTCAACTCGCTGATCTCCTCCTGCACCGAACAAGGCACAATAAATGTTACAACGAACTATCCTACTACAGCGGGGATGAAGAGCACGGCACCTTGCGCTTTGTACTCGTGGGCTTGCGCCTCTTCTCCGCCATTGTATGCCTCCTATCGCTACCACCAGACCCTCAGCCTTTTCCAGATGGTGTGATTGTTTGGGTCAGAATTGGTACATGTATTGTCAATTCCGGCCAAATTTGCCGACTTCGGGTGGTTGGTATATCGCTCCTTTACAAATCCAAGTCATTAGTGGAATCAGCATCGCCAAAGCCTGGTGCATGTCGTACTTAAAGGAGCCAGAGTGCATGCGCTTGGCGATTCGGTGGCGGTTTCCCCTCGGTCGATTGAACCAATCGCGCTCGGAAACTTCGACTAGTTAGAACTCACGAGAAAACATCACGGGCGGGACGAACCGAGCCCAGAAATCCACGTTTTCGGGCTCGTTTTATCTTGGGGAGCCGTTGAAGTGGGCTCCCCTGATTTAGTGCTCCGGGCTCCCGTAAAACTGGGCTCTCAAACAATTTTCGAACGGCTCCCAGCTTAATTCGCCATTAGCATCGGGCTCGTGCTAAATCGAGGAGCCCTGATTTTGATTAATCTGGGCTCCCCGGTTTGAAACGGAGCCTAAAACGTGAGGGAGCCTCGAAATTCGGGCTCCCCTCAGAAAGGCGAGTCCGGGCTCGGGCTCGGTTCGTCCGCCCGTGCAAAACATGCAAAAAAATAGGGCCAATTCGGACAAACAAGTTTCAGCCAATCGTTGCGACAGTGATAGCTGTGCCTGTGTGTCATTATGTGGGTCACACCACGCCACCCGGATTGGCAGATATCCTGTTTGGTCCAGCATAGACAGAGCGCCATTCACAATTATCACTATCGCAACGGAATTGCGTTACCGCAACCCCAAAACGACCACACGAAGGGACAAGTGCTGCTTGCATACCTCCGCAATCGCACCAGCTACCGGCTTGCACAATCCGAGCGCCGATCCGCCGCCGTCTCTTTCAACTCAGGCCACAGACCGAACCAACGCCAACACACTGTTTCGGCATATCTGCGCCTTCCGGGCTCAAGCGGCCTACGAATCAGTCTTGGCCGTCACCACCGCCCGCCCGGTCGGCCGCGCCAAGACAAGATGGTCTCGACGGGGTTCGAACCCGGGCCAAAGACGACTGACAAATCGAGCGCCTGCCCTCTGTATCTGCGCTCCCAGACAACACAAACTGCCCAAGCGTGCGTGTGAACGGCGGCCAAGATGCAGGAGCACGACAGCGACGTCAAACACGCAGAGAAGAAGACAAGAGGCGGCATCAAGCTGCAAAAATGCCGCGACCCGGGATCGAACCAGGGACCTTCAGATCTTCAGTCTGACGCTCTCCCAACTGAGCTATCGAGGTGCCAAACATCAACCGACCCACGCAGCCCGAAAAATTGCCGCACCGCCGTACAGCTACAACAGAGAATAAGGCAAGAGGCGACATCAAGCTGGAAACATGCCGCGACCATTGGCAGTTTATGTTGTCTGGGAGCACCGATACAGCCGGCAGGCGTTCCATTCTTTGGCCATCTTTGGACCGGTTTCGATCCCCGCGAGGTCATCCTGACTAGTCGCTGCCGACCAGAGGGGCGATGGTATGGAGAAGGTGAATGCCAAGACTGATTCGTTGGCCTCTTGAGCCATGGTCAGTGACCCCTATAAGACGCTGGCGTGTCGATACAGTGTGTTGGCGTTGGTTCGGTCTGTGGCCTGATTTGAAAAGAGACGGCGGCGGATCGGCGCTCGGATTGTGCAAGCCGGTAGCTGGCGCGATTGCGGAGGTGTGCAGGCAGCACTTGAGTGTGTGGGAAGCGTTGTGGCTGTGTGGCGGTGCGGCAATTTTTTGGGGTGCGTGGGTCGGTTGATGTTTGGCGCCTCGATAGCTCAGTTGGGAGAGCGTCAGACTGAAGATCTGAAGGTCCCTGGTTCGATCCCGGGTCGCGGCATTTTTGCAGCTTGATGCAGCCTCTTGTCTTCTTCTCTGCGCGTTTGACGTCGCTGACGTGCTTCTGTATCTTGACCGCCGCTCACACGCACGCTTGGGCAGTTTGTGTTGTCTGGGAGTGCCGATACAGAGGGCAGGCGCTCGATTTGTCGGTCATCTTTGCCCCGGGTTCGAACCCCGTCGAGACCATCTTGCCTTGGCGCGGCCGACCGGGCGGGCGGTGGTGACGACCAAAACTGATTCGTAGGCCGCTTGAGCCGCGGTCCGTGAGCCCGGAAGGCGCAGATATGCCGAAACAGTATGTTGGCGTTGGTTCGGTCTGTGGCCTGATTTGAAAAGAGACGGCGGCGGATCGGCGCTCGGATTGTGCAAGCCGGTAGCTGGCGCGATTGCGGAGGAGTGCAGGCAGCACTTGAGTGTGTGGGAAGCGTTGTGGCTGTGTGGCGGTGCGGCAATTTTTCGGGGTGCGTGGGTCGGTTGATGTTTGGCGCCTCGATAGCTCAGTTCGGAGAGCGTCAGACTGAAGATCTGAAGGTCCCTGGTTCGATCCCGGGTCGCGGCATTTTTGCAGCTTGATGCCGCCTCTTGTCTTCTTCTCTGCGCGTTTGACGTCGCTGACGTGCTTCTGTATCTTGACCGCCGCTCACACGCACGCTTGGGCCGTTTGTGTTGTCTGGGAGTGCCGATACAGAGGGCAGGCGCTCGATTTGTCGGTCGTCTTTGCCCCGGGTTCGAACCCCGTCGAGACCATCTTGCCTTGGCGCGGCCGACCGGGCGGGCGGTGGTGACGACCAAAACTGATTCGTAGGCCGCTTGAGCCGCGGTCCGTGAGCCCGGAAGGCGCAGATATGCCGAAACAGTATGTTGGCATTGGTTCGGTCTGTGGCCTGATTTGAAAAGAGACGGCGGCGGATCGGCGCTCGGATTGTGCAAGCCGGTAGCTGGCGCGATTGCGGAGGAGTGCAGGCAGCACTTGAGTGTGTGGGAAGCGTTGTGGCTGTGTGGCGGTGCGGCAATTTTTCGGGGTGCGTGGGTCGGTTGATGTTTGGCGCCTCGAAGCTCAGTTGGGAGAGCGTCAGACTGAAGATCTGAAGGTCCCTGGTTCGATCCCGGGTCGCGGCATTTTTGCAGCTTGATGCAGCCTCTTGTCTTCTTCTCTGCGCGTTTGACGTCGCTGACGTGCTTCTGCATCTTGACCGCCGCTCACACGCACGCTTGGGCAGTTTGTGTTGTCTGGGAGTGCCGATACAGAGGGCAGGCGCTCGATTTGTCGGTCGTCTTTGCCCCGGGTTCGAACCCCGTCGAGACCATCTTGCCTTGGCGCGGCCGACCGGGCGGGCGGTGGTGACGACCAAAACTGGTAGGCCGCTTGAGCCGCGGTCCGTGAGCCCGGAAGGCGCAGATATGCCGAAACAGTATGTTGGCATTGGTTCGGTCTGTGGCCTGATTTGAAAAGAGACGGCGGCGGATCGGCGCTCGGATTGTGCAAGCCGGTAGCTGGCGCGATTGCGGAGGAGTGCAGGCAGCACTTGAGTGTGTGGGAAGCGTTGTGGCTGTGTGGCGGTGCGGCAATTTTTTGGGGTGCGTGGGTCGGTTGATGTTTGGCGCCTCGATAGCTCAGTTGGGAGAGCGTCAGACTGAAGATCTGAAGGTCCCTGGTTCGATCCCGGGTCGCGGCATTTTTGCAGCTTAATGCCGCCTCTTGTCTTCTTCTCTGCGCGTTTGACGTCGCTGACGTGCTTCTGTATCTTGACCGCCGCTCACACGCACGCTTGGGCCGTTTGTGTTGTCTGGGAGTGCCGATACAGAGGGCAGGCGCTCGATTTGTCGGTCGTCTTTGCCCCGGGTTCGAACCCCGTCGAGACCATCTTGCCTTGGCGCGGCCGACCGGGCGGGCGGTGGTGACGACCAAAACTGATTCGTAGGCCGCTTGAGCCGCGGTCCGTGAGCCCGGAAGGCGCAGATATGCCGAAACAGTATGTTGGCATTGGTTCGGTCTGTGGCCTGATTTGAAAAGAGACGGCGGCGGATCGGCGCTCGGATTGTGCAAGCCGGTAGCTGGCGCGATTGCGGAGGAGTGCAGGCAGCACTTGAGTGTGTGGGAAGCGTTGTGGCTGTGTGGCGGTGCGGCAATTTTTCGGGGTGCGTGGGTCGGTTGATGTTTGGCGCCTCGATAGCTCAGTTGGGAGAGCGTCAGACTGAAGATCTGAAGGTCCCTGGTTCGATCCCGGGTCGCGGCATTTTTGCAGCTTAATGCCGCCTCTTGTCTTCTTCTCTGCGCGTTTGACGTCGCTGACGTGCTTCTGTATCTTGACCGCCGCTCACACGCACGCTTGGGCCGTTTGTGTTGTCTGGGAGTGCCGATACAGAGGGCAGGCGCTCGATTTGTCGGTCGTCTTTGCCCCGGGTTCGAACCCCGTCGAGACCATCTTGCCTTGGCGCGGCCGACCGGGCGGGCGGTGGTGACGACCAAAACTGATTCGTAGGCCGCTTGAGCCGCGGTCCGTGAGCCCGGAAGGCGCAGATATGCCGAAACAGTATGTTGGCATTGGTTCGGTCTGTGGCCTGATTTGAAAAGAGACGGCGGCGGATCGGCGCTCGGATTGTGCAAGCCGGTAGCTGGCGCGATTGCGGAGGAGTGCAGGCAGCACTTGAGTGTGTGGGAAGCGTTGTGGCTGTGTGGCGGTGCGGCAATTTTTCGGGGTGCGTGGGTCGGTTGATGTTTGGCGCCTCGATAGCTCAGTTGGGAGAGCGTCAGACTGAAGATCTGAAGGTCCCTGGTTCGATCCCGGGTCGCGGCATTTTTGCAGCTTGATGCAGCCTCTTGTCTTCTTCTCTGCGCGTTTGACGTCGCTGACGTGCTTCTGCATCTTGACCGCCGCTCACACGCACGCTTGGGCAGTTTGTGTTGTCTGGGAGTGCCGATACAGAGGGCAGGCGCTCGATTTGTCGGTCGTCTTTGCCCCGGGTTCGAACCCCGTCGAGACCATCTTGCCTTGGCGCGGCCGACCGGGCGGGCGGTGGTGACGACCAAAACTGGTAGGCCGCTTGAGCCGCGGTCCGTGAGCCCGGAAGGCGCAGATATGCCGAAACAGTATGTTGGCATTGGTTCGGTCTGTGGCCTGATTTGAAAAGAGACGGCGGCGGATCGGCGCTCGGATTGTGCAAGCCGGTAGCTGGCGCGATTGCGGAGGAGTGCAGGCAGCACTTGAGTGTGTGGGAAGCGTTGTGGCTGTGTGGCGGTGCGGCAATTTTTTGGTGTGCGTGGGTCGGTTGATGTTTGGCGCCTCGATAGCTCAGTTGGGAGAGCGTCAGACTGAAGATCTGAAGGTCCCTGGTTCGATCCCGGGTCGCGGCATTTTTGCAGCTTAATGCCGCCTCTTGTCTTCTTCTCTGCGCGTTTGACGTCGCTGACGTGCTTCTGTATCTTGACCGCCGCTCACACGCACGCTTGGGCCGTTTGTGTTGTCTGGGAGTGCCGATACAGAGGGCAGGCGCTCGATTTGTCGGTCGTCTTTGCCCCGGGTTCGAACCCCGTCGAGACCATCTTGCCTTGGCGCGGCCGACCGGGCGGGCGGTGGTGACGACCAAAACTGATTCGTAGGCCGCTTGAGCCGCGGTCCGTGAGCCCGGAAGGCGCAGATATGCCGAAACAGTATGTTGGCATTGGTTCGGTCTGTGGCCTGATTTGAAAAGAGACGGCGGCGGATCGGCGCTCGGATTGTGCAAGCCGGTAGCTGGCGCGATTGCGGAGGAGTGCAGGCAGCACTTGAGTGTGTGGGAAGCGTTGTGGCTGTGTGGCGGTGCGGCAATTTTTCGGGGTGCGTGGGTCGGTTGATGTTTGGCGCCTCGATAGCTCAGTTGGGAGAGCGTCAGACTGAAGATCTGAAGGTCCCTGGTTCGATCCCGGGTCGCGGCATTTTTGCAGCTTGATGCAGCCTCTTGTCTTCTTCTCTGCGCGTTTGACGTCGCTGACGTGCTTCTGCATCTTGACCGCCGCTCACACGCACGCTTGGGCCGTTTGTGTTGTCTGGGAGTGCCGATACAGAGGGCAGGCGCTCGATTTGTCGGTCGTCTTTGCCCCGGGTTCGAACCCCGTCGAGACCATCTTGCCTTGGCGCGGCCGACCGGGCGGGCGGTGGTGACGACCAAAACTGATTCGTAGGCCGCTTGAGCCGCGGTCCGTGAGCCCGGAAGGCGCAGATATGCCGAAACAGTATGTTGGCATTGGTTCGGTCTGTGGCCTGATTTGAAAAGAGACGGCGGCGGATCGGCGCTCGGATTGTGCAAGCCGGTAGCTGGCGCGATTGCGGAGGAGTGCAGGCAGCACTTGAGTGTGTGGGAAGCGTTGTGGCTGTGTGGCGGTGCGGCAATTTTTCGGGGTGCGTGGGTCGGTTGATGTTTGGCGCCTCGATAGCTCAGTTGGGAGAGCGTCAGACTGAAGATCTGAAGGTCCCTGGTTCGATCCCGGGTCGCGGCATTTTTGCAGCTTGATGCAGCCTCTTGTCTTCTTCTCTGCGCGTTTGACGTCGCTGACGTGCTTCTGCATCTTGACCGCCGCTCACACGCACGCTTGGGCCGTTTGTGTTGTCTGGGAGTGCCGATACAGAGGGCAGGCGCTCGATTTGTCGGTCGTCTTTGCCCCGGGTTCGAACCCCGTCGAGACCATCTTGCCTTGGCGCGGCCGACCGGGCGGGCGGTGGTGACGACCAAAACTGATTCGTAGGCCGCTTGAGCCGCGGTCCGTGAGCCCGGAAGGCGCAGATATGCCGAAACAGTATGTTGGCATTGGTTCGGTCTGTGGCCTGATTTGAAAAGAGACGGCGGCGGATCGGCGCTCGGATTGTGCAAGCCGGTAGCTGGCGCGATTGCGGAGGAGTGCAGGCAGCACTTGAGTGTGTGGGAAGCGTTGTGGCTGTGTGGCGGTGCGGCAATTTTTCGGGGTGCGTGGGTCGGTTGATGTTTGGCGCCTCGATAGCTCAGTTGGGAGAGCGTCAGACTGAAGATCTGAAGGTCCCTGGTTCGATCCCGGGTCGCGGCATTTTTGCAGCTTGATGCAGCCTCTTGTCTTCTTCTCTGCGCGTTTGACGTCGCTGACGTGCTTCTGCATCTTGACCGCCGCTCACACGCACGCTTGGGCCGTTTGTGTTGTCTGGGAGTGCCGATACAGAGGGCAGGCGCTCGATTTGTCGGTCGTCTTTGCCCCGGGTTCGAACCCCGTCGAGACCATCTTGCCTTGGCGCGGCCGACCGGGCGGGCGGTGGTGACGACCAAAACTGATTCGTAGGCCGCTTGAGCCGCGGTCCGTGAGCCCGGAAGGCGCAGATATGCCGAAACAGTATGTTGGCATTGGTTCGGTCTGTGGCCTGATTTGAAAAGAGACGGCGGCGGATCGGCGCTCGGATTGTGCAAGCCGGTAGCTGGCGCGATTGCGGAGGAGTGCAGGCAGCACTTGAGTGTGTGGGAAGCGTTGTGGCTGTGTGGCGGTGCGGCAATTTTTCGGGGTGCGTGGGTCGGTTGATGTTTGGCGCCTCGATAGCTCAGTTGGGAGAGCGTCAGACTGAAGATCTGAAGGTCCCTGGTTCGATCCCGGGTCGCGGCATTTTTGCAGCTTGATGCAGCCTCTTGTCTTCTTCTCTGCGCGTTTGACGTCGCTGACGTGCTTCTGCATCTTGACCGCCGCTCACACGCACGCTTGGGCCGTTTGTGTTGTCTGGGAGTGCCGATACAGAGGGCAGGCGCTCGATTTGTCGGTCGTCTTTGCCCCGGGTTCGAACCCCGTCGAGACCATCTTGCCTTGGCGCGGCCGACCGGGCGGGCGGTGGTGACGACCAAAACTGATTCGTAGGCCGCTTGAGCCGCGGTCCGTGAGCCCGGAAGGCGCAGATATGCCGAAACAGTATGTTGGCATTGGTTCGGTCTGTGGCCTGATTTGAAAAGAGACGGCGGCGGATCGGCGCTCGGATTGTGCAAGCCGGTAGCTGGCGCGATTGCGGAGGAGTGCAGGCAGCACTTGAGTGTGTGGGAAGCGTTGTGGCTGTGTGGCGGTGCGGCAATTTTTCGGGGTGCGTGGGTGGGTTGATGTTTGGCGCCTCGATAGCTCAGTTGGGAGAGCGTCAGACTGAAGATCTGAAGGTCCCTGGTTCGATCCCGGGTCGCGGCATTTTTGCAGCTTGATGCAGCCTCTTGTCTTCTTCTCTGCGCGTTTGACGTCGCTGACGTGCTTCTGCATCTTGACCGCCGCTCACACGCACGCTTGGGCCGTTTGTGTTGTCTGGGAGTGCCGATACAGAGGGCAGGCGCTCGATTTGTCGGTCGTCTTTGCCCCGGGTTCGAACCCCGTCGAGACCATCTTGCCTTGGCGCGGCCGACCGGGCGGGCGGTGGTGACGACCAAAACTGATTCGTAGGCCGCTTGAGCCGCGGTCCGTGAGCCCGGAAGGCGCAGATATGCCGAAACAGTATGTTGGCATTGGTTCGGTCTGTGGCCTGATTTGAAAAGAGACGGCGGCGGATCGGCGCTCGGATTGTGCAAGCCGGTAGCTGGCGCGATTGCGGAGGAGTGCAGGCAGCACTTGAGTGTGTGGGAAGCGTTGTGGCTGTGTGGCGGTGCGGCAATTTTTCGGGGTGCGTGGGTCGGTTGATGTTTGGCGCCTCGATAGCTCAGTTGGGAGAGCGTCAGACTGAAGATCTGAAGGTCCCTGGTTCGATCCCGGGTCGCGGCATTTTTGCAGCTTGATGCAGCCTCTTGTCTTCTTCTCTGCGCGTTTGACGTCGCTGACGTGCTTCTGCATCTTGACCGCCGCTCACACGCACGCTTGGGCCGTTTGTGTTGTCTGGGAGTGCCGATACAGAGGGCAGGCGCTCGATTTGTCGGTCGTCTTTGCCCCGGGTTCGAACCCCGTCGAGACCATCTTGCCTTGGCGCGGCCGACCGGGCGGGCGGTGGTGACGACCAAAACTGATTCGTAGGCCGCTTGAGCCGCGGTCCGTGAGCCCGGAAGGCGCAGATATGCCGAAACAGTATGTTGGCATTGGTTCGGTCTGTGGCCTGATTTGAAAAGAGACGGCGGCGGATCGGCGCTCGGATTGTGCAAGCCGGTAGCTGGCGCGATTGCGGAGGAGTGCAGGCAGCACTTGAGTGTGTGGGAAGCGTTGTGGCTGTGTGGCGGTGCGGCAATTTTTCGGGGTGCGTGGGTCGGTTGATGTTTGGCGCCTCGATAGCTCAGTTGGGAGAGCGTCAGACTGAAGATCTGAAGGTCCCTGGTTCGATCCCGGGTCGCGGCATTTTTGCAGCTTGATGCAGCCTCTTGTCTTCTTCTCTGCGCGTTTGACGTCGCTGACGTGCTTCTGCATCTTGACCGCCGCTCACACGCACGCTTGGGCCGTTTGTGTTGTCTGGGAGTGCCGATACAGAGGGCAGGCGCTCGATTTGTCGGTCGTCTTTGCCCCGGGTTCGAACCCCGTCGAGACCATCTTGCCTTGGCGCGGCCGACCGGGCGGGCGGTGGTGACGACCAAAACTGATTCGTAGGCCGCTTGAGCCGCGGTCCGTGAGCCCGGAAGGCGCAGATATGCCGAAACAGTATGTTGGCATTGGTTCGGTCTGTGGCCTGATTTGAAAAGAGACGGCGGCGGATCGGCGCTCGGATTGTGCAAGCCGGTAGCTGGCGCGATTGCGGAGGAGTGCAGGCAGCACTTGAGTGTGTGGGAAGCGTTGTGGCTGTGTGGCGGTGCGGCAATTTTTCGGGGTGCGTGGGTCGGTTGATGTTTGGCGCCTCGATAGCTCAGTTGGGAGAGCGTCAGACTGAAGATCTGAAGGTCCCTGGTTCGATCCCGGGTCGCGGCATTTTTGCAGCTTGATGCAGCCTCTTGTCTTCTTCTCTGCGCGTTTGACGTCGCTGACGTGCTTCTGCATCTTGACCGCCGCTCACACGCACGCTTGGGCCGTTTGTGTTGTCTGGGAGTGCCGATACAGAGGGCAGGCGCTCGATTTGTCGGTCGTCTTTGCCCGGGTTCGAACCCCGTCGAGACCATCTTGCCTTGGCGCGGCCGACCGGGCGGGCGGTGGTGACGACCAAAACTGATTCGTAGGCCGCTTGAGCCGCGGTCCGTGAGCCCGGAAGGCGCAGATATGCCGAAACAGTATGTTGGCATTGGTTCGGTCTGTGGCCTGATTTGAAAAGAGACGGCGGCGGATCGGCGCTCGGATTGTGCAAGCCGGTAGCTGGCGCGATTGCGGAGGAGTGCAGGCAGCACTTGAGTGTGTGGGAAGCGTTGTGGCTGTGTGGCGGTGCGGCAATTTTTCGGGGTGCGTGGGTCGGTTGATGTTTGGCGCCTCGATAGCTCAGTTGGGAGAGCGTCAGACTGAAGATCTGAAGGTCCCTGGTTCGATCCCGGGTCGCGGCATTTTTGCAGCTTGATGCAGCCTCTTGTCTTCTTCTCTGCGCGTTTGACGTCGCTGACGTGCTTCTGCATCTTGACCGCCGCTCACACGCACGCTTGGGCCGTTTGTGTTGTCTGGGAGTGCCGATACAGAGGGCAGGCGCTCAATTTGTCGGTCGTCTTTGCCCGGGTCCGAACCCCGTCGAGACCATCTTGCCTTGGCGCGGCCGACCGGGCGGGCGGTGGTGACGGCCAAGACTGGTAGGCCGCTTGAGCCGCGGTCCGTGAGCCCGGAAGGCGCAGATATGCCGAAACAGTGTGTTGGCATTGGTTCGGTCTGTGGCCTGATTTGAAAAGAGACGGCGGCGGATCGGCGCTCGGATTGTGCAAGCCGGTAGCTGGCGCGATTGCGGAGGTGTGCAGGCAGCACTTGAGTGTGTGGGAAGCGTTGTGGCTGTGTGGCGGTGCGGCAATTTTTCGGGGTGCGTGGGTCGGTTGATGTTTGGCGCCTCGATAGCTCAGTTGGGAGAGCGTCAGACTGAAGATCTGAAGGTCCCTGGTTCGATCCCGGGTCGCGGCATTTTTGCAGCTTGATGCAGCCTCTTGTCTTCTTCTCTGCGCGTTTGACGTCGCTGACGTGCTTCTGCATCTTGACCGCCGCTCACACGCACGCTTGGGCCGTTTGTGTTGTCTGGGAGTGCCGATACAGAGGGCAGGCGCTCGATTTGTCGGTCGTCTTTGCCCGGGTCCGAACCCCGTCGAGACCATCTTGCCTTGGCGCGGCCGACCGGGCGGGCGGTGGTGACGGCCAAGACTGGTAGGCCGCTTGAGCCGCGGTCCGTGAGCCCGGAAGGCGCAGATATGCCGGAACAGTGTGTTGGCATTGGTTCGGTCTGTGGCCTGATTTGAAAAGAGACGGCGGCGGATCGGCGCTCGGATTGTGCAAGCCGGTAGCTGGCGCGATTGCGGAGGTGTGCAGGCAGCACTTGAGTGTGTGGGAAGCGTTGTGGCTGTGTGGCGGTGCGGCAATTTTTCGGGGTGCGTGGGTGGGTTGATGTTTGGCGCCTCGATAGCTCAGTTGGGAGAGCGTCAGACTGAAGATCTGAAGGTCCCTGGTTCGATCCCGGGTCGCGGCATTTTTGCAGCTTAATGCCGCCTCTTGTCTTCTTCTCTGCGCGTTTGACGTCGCTGACGTGCTTCTGTATCTTGGCCGCCGCTCACACGCACGCTTGGGCAGTTTGTGTTGTCTGGGAGTGCCGATACAGAGGGCAGGCGCTCGATTTGTCGGTCGTCTTTGCCCGGGTTCGAACCCCGTCGAGACCATCTTGTCTTGGCGCGGCCGACCGGGCGGGCGGTGGTGACGGCCAAGACTGATTCGTAGGCCGCTTGAGCCGCGGTCCGTGAGCCCGGAAGGCGCAGATATGCCGAAACAGTGTGTTGGCATTGGTTCGGTCTGTGGCCTGATTTGAAAAGAGACGGCGGCGGATCGGCGCTCGGATTGTGCAAGCCGGTAGCTGGCGCGATTGCGGAGGTGTGCAGGCAGCACTTGAGTGTGTGGGAAGCGTTGTGGCTGTGTGGCGGTGCGGCAATTTTTCGGGGTGCGTGGGTGGGTTGATGTTTGGCGCCTCGATAGCTCAGTTGGGAGAGCGTCAGACTGAAGATCTGAAGGTCCCTGGTTCGATCCCGGGTCGCGGCATTTTTGCAGCTTAATGCCGCCTCTTGTCTTCTTCTCTGCGCGTTTGACGTCGCTGACGTGCTTCTGTATCTTGGCCGCCGCTCACACGCACGCTTGGGCAGTTTGTGTTGTCTGGGAGTGCCGATACAGAGGGCAGGCGCTCGATTTGTCGGTCGTCTTTGCCCGGGTTCGAACCCCGTCGAGACCATCTTGTCTTGGCGCGGCCGACCGGGCGGGCGGTGGTGACGGCCAAGACTGATTCGTAGGCCGCTTGAGCCGCGGTCCGTGAGCCCGGAAGGCGCAGATATGCCGAAACAGTGTGTTGGCATTGGTTCGGTCTGTGGCCTGATTTGAAAAGAGACGGCGGCGGATCGGCGCTCGGATTGTGCAAGCCGGTAGCTGGCGCGATTGCGGAGGAGTGCAGGCAGCACTTGAGTGTGTGGGAAGCGTTGTGGCTGTGTGGCGGTGCGGCAATTTTTCGGGGTGCGTGGGTCGGTTGATGTTTGGCGCCTCGATAGCTCAGTTGGGAGAGCGTCAGACTGAAGATCTGAAGGTCCCTGGTTCGATCCCGGGTCGCGGCATTTTTGCAGCTTAATGCCGCCTCTTGTCTTCTTCTCTGCGCGTTTGACGTCGCTGACGTGCTTCTGTATCTTGGCCGCCGCTCACACGCACGCTTGGGCAGTTTGTGTTGTCTGGGAGTGCCGATACAGAGGGCAGGCGCTCGATTTGTCGGTCGTCTTTGCCCGGGTTCGAACCCCGTCGAGACCATCTTGTCTTGGCGCGGCCGACCGGGCGGGCGGTGGTGACGGCCAAGACTGATTCGTAGGCCGCTTGAGCCGCGGTCCGTGAGCCCGGAAGGCGCAGATATGCCGAAACAGTGTGTTGGCATTGGTTCGGTCTGTGGCCTGATTTGAAAAGAGACGGCGGCGGATCGGCGCTCGGATTGTGCAAGCCGGTAGCTGGCGCGATTGCGGAGGAGTGCAGGCAGCACTTGAGTGTGTGGGAAGCGTTGTGGCTGTGTGGCGGTGCGGCAATTTTTCGGGGTGCGTGGGTGGGTTGATGTTTGGCGCCTCGATAGCTCAGTTGGGAGAGCGTCAGACTGAAGATCTGAAGGTCCCTGGTTCGATCCCGGGTCGCGGCATTTTTGCAGCTTAATGCCGCCTCTTGTCTTCTTCTCTGCGCGTTTGACGTCGCTGACGTGCTTCTGTATCTTGGCCGCCGCTCACACGCACGCTTGGGCAGTTTGTGTTGTCTGGGAGTGCCGATACAGAGGGCAGGCGCTCGATTTGTCGGTCGTCTTTGCCCGGGTTCGAACCCCGTCGAGACCATCTTGTCTTGGCGCGGCCGACCGGGCGGGCGGTGGTGACGACCAAAACTGGTAGGCCGCTTGAGCCGCGGTCCGTGAGCCCGGAAGGCGCAGATATGCCGAAACAGTGTGTTGGCATTGGTTCGGTCTGTGGCCTGATTTGAAAAGAGACGGCGGCGGATGGGCGCTCGGATTGTGCAAGCCGGTAGCTGGCGCGATTGCGGAGGTGTGCAGGCAGCACTTGAGTGTGTGGGAAGCGTTGTGGCTGTGTGGCGGTGCGGTAATTTTTTGGTGTGCGTGGGTCGGTCGATGTTTGGCGCCTCGATAGCTCAGTTGGGAGAGCGTCAGACTGAAGATCTGAAGGTCCCTGGTTCGATCCCGGGTCGCGGCATTTTTGCAGCTTGATGCAGCCTCTTGTCTTCTTCTCTGCGCGTTTGACGTCGCTGACGTGCTTCTGTATCTTGGCCGCCGCTCACACGCACGCTTGGGCAGTTTGTGTTGTCTGGGAGTGCCGATACAGAGGGCAGGCGCTCGATTTGTCGGTCGTCTTTGCCCGGGTTCGAACCCCGTCGAGACCATCTTGTCTTGGCGCGGCCGACCGGGCGGGCGGTGGTGACGGCCAAGACTGATTCGTAGGCCGCTTGAGCCGCGGTCCGTGAGCCCGGAAGGCGCAGATATGCCGAAACAGTGTGTTGGCATTGGTTCGGTCTGTGGCCTGATTTGAAAAGAGACGGCGGCGGATCGGCGCTCGGATTGTGCAAGCCGGTAGCTGGCGCGATTGCGGAGGAGTGCAGGCAGCACTTGAGTGTGTGGGAAGCGTTGTGGCTGTGTGGCGGTGCGGCAATTTTTCGGGGTGCGTGGGTGGGTTGATGTTTGGCGCCTCGATAGCTCAGTTGGGAGAGCGTCAGACTGAAGATCTGAAGGTCCCTGGTTCGATCCCGGGTCGCGGCATTTTTGCAGCTTAATGCCGCCTCTTGTCTTCTTCTCTGCGCGTTTGACGTCGCTGACGTGCTTCTGTATCTTGGCCGCCGCTCACACGCACGCTTGGGCAGTTTGTGTTGTCTGGGAGTGCCGATACAGAGGGCAGGCGCTCGATTTGTCGGTCGTCTTTGCCCGGGTTCGAACCCCGTCGAGACCATCTTGTCTTGGCGCGGCCGACCGGGCGGGCGGTGGTGACGGCCAAGACTGATTCGTAGGCCGCTTGAGCCGCGGTCCGTGAGCCCGGAAGGCGCAGATATGCCGAAACAGTGTGTTGGCATTGGTTCGGTCTGTGGCCTGATTTGAAAAGAGACGGCGGCGGATCGGCGCTCGGATTGTGCAAGCCGGTAGCTGGCGCGATTGCGGAGGTGTGCAGGCAGCACTTGAGTGTGTGGGAAGCGTTGTGGCTGTGTGGCGGTGCGGCAATTTTTCGGGGTGCGTGGGTGGGTTGATGTTTGGCGCCTCGATAGCTCAGTTGGGAGAGCGTCAGACTGAAGATCTGAAGGTCCCTGGTTCGATCCCGGGTCGCGGCATTTTTGCAGCTTAATGCCGCCTCTTGTCTTCTTCTCTGCGCGTTTGACGTCGCTGACGTGCTTCTGTATCTTGGCCGCCGCTCACACGCACGCTTGGGCAGTTTGTGTTGTCTGGGAGTGCCGATACAGAGGGCAGGCGCTCGATTTGTCGGTCGTCTTTGCCCGGGTTCGAACCCCGTCGAGACCATCTTGTCTTGGCGCGGCCGACCGGGCGGGCGGTGGTGACGGCCAAGACTGATTCGTAGGCCGCTTGAGCCGCGGTCCGTGAGCCCGGAAGGCGCAGATATGCCGAAACAGTGTGTTGGCATTGGTTCGGTCTGTGGCCTGATTTGAAAAGAGACGGCGGCGGATCGGCGCTCGGATTGTGCAAGCCGGTAGCTGGCGCGATTGCGGAGGTGTGCAGGCAGCACTTGAGTGTGTGGGAAGCGTTGTGGCTGTGTGGCGGTGCGGCAATTTTTCGGGGTG
Source organism: Phytophthora crassamura (assembly GCA_033557995.1). Taxonomy (NCBI): domain Eukaryota; phylum Oomycota; class Peronosporomycetes; order Peronosporales; family Peronosporaceae; genus Phytophthora; species Phytophthora crassamura. The sequence continues at coordinate 1,976,385 of JAUCED010000018.1, forward strand.
CGTGGGTCGGTTGATGTTTGGCGCCTCGATAGCTCAGTTGGGAGAGCGTCAGACTGAAGATCTGAAGGTCCCTGGTTCGATCCCGGGTCGCGGCATTTTTGCAGCTTGATGCAGCCTCTTGTCTTCTTCTCTGCGCGTTTGACGTCGCTGACGTGCTTCTGTATCTTGGCCGCCGCTCACACGCACGCTTGGGCAGTTTGTGTTGTCTGGGAGTGCCGATACAGAGGGCAGGCGCTCGATTTGTCGGTCGTCTTTGCCCGGGTTCGAACCCCGTCGAGACCATCTTGTCTTGGCGCGGCCGACCGGGCGGGCGGTGGTGACGACCAAGACTGATTCGTAGGCCGCTTGAGCCGCGGTCCGTGAGCCCGGAAGGCGCAGATATGCCGAAACAGTGTGTTGGCATTGGTTCGGTCTGTGGCCTGATTTGAAAAGAGACGGCGGCGGATCGGCGCTCGGATTGTGCAAGCCGGTAGCTGGCGCGATTGCGGAGGAGTGCAGGCAGCACTTGAGTGTGTGGGAAGCGTTGTGGCTGTGTGGCGGTGCGGCAATTTTTCGGGGTGCGTGGGTCGGTTGATGTTTGGCGCCTCGATAGCTCAGTTGGGAGAGCGTCAGACTGAAGATCTGAAGGTCCCTGGTTCGATCCCGGGTCGCGGCATTTTTGCAGCTTAATGCCGCCTCTTGTCTTCTTCTCTGCGCGTTTGACGTCGCTGACGTGCTTCTGTATCTTGGCCGCCGCTCACACGCACGCTTGGGCAGTTTGTGTTGTCTGGGAGTGCCGATACAGAGGGCAGGCGCTCGATTTGTCGGTCGTCTTTGCCCGGGTTCGAACCCCGTCGAGACCATCTTGTCTTGGCGCGGCCGACCGGGCGGGCGGTGGTGACGACCAAAACTGATTCGTAGGCCGCTTGAGCCGCGGTCCGTGAGCCCGGAAGGCGCAGATATGCCGAAACAGTGTGTTGGCATTGGTTCGGTCTGTGGCCTGATTTGAAAAGAGACGGCGGCGGATCGGCGCTCGGATTGTGCAAGCCGGTAGCTGGCGCGATTGCGGAGGTGTGCAGGCAGCACTTGAGTGTGTGGGAAGCGTTGTGGCTGTGTGGCGGTGCGGCAATTTTTTGGTGTGCGTGGGTCGGTTGATGTTTGGCGCCTCGATAGCTCAGTTGGGAGAGCGTCAGACTGAAGATCTGAAGGTCCCTGGTTCGATCCCGGGTCGCGGCATTTTTGCAGCTTGACACCGCCTCTTGTCTTCTTCTCTGCGCGTTTGACGTCGCTGACGTGCTTCTGTATCTTGGCCGCCGCTCACACGCACGCTTGGGCAGTTTGTGTTGTCTGGGAGTGCCGATACAGAGGGCAGGCGCTCGATTTGTCGGTCGTCTTTGCCCGGGTCCGAACCCCGTCGAGACCATCTTGTCTTGGCGCGGCCGACCGGGCGGGCGGTGGTGACGGCCAAGACTGATTCGTAGGCCGCTTGAGCCGCGGTCCGTGAGCCCGGAAGGCGCAGATATGCCGAAACAGTGTGTTGGCATTGGTTCGGTCTGTGGCCTGATTTGAAAAGAGACGGCGGCGGATCGGCGCTCGGATTGTGCAAGCCGGTAGCTGGCGCGATTGCGGAGGTGTGCAGGCAGCACTTGAGTGTGTGGGAAGCGTTGTGGCTGTGTGGCGGTGCGGCAATTTTTCGGGGTGCGTGGGTCGGTTGATGTTTGGCGCCTCGATAGCTCAGTTGGGAGAGCGTCAGACTGAAGATCTGAAGGTCCCTGGTTCGATCCCGGGTCGCGGCATTTTTGCAGCTTAATGCCGCCTCTTGTCTTCTTCTCTGCGCGTTTGACGTCGCTGACGTGCTTCTGTATCTTGGCCGCCGCTCACACGCACGCTTGGGCAGTTTGTGTTGTCTGGGAGTGCCGATACAGAGGGCAGGCGCTCGATTTGTCGGTCGTCTTTGCCCGGGTTCGAACCCCGTCGAGACCATCTTGTCTTGGCGCGGCCGACCGGGCGGGCGGTGGTGACGACCAAAACTGGTAGGCCGCTTGAGCCGCGGTCCGTGAGCCCGGAAGGCGCAGATATGCCGAAACAGTGTGTTGGCATTGGTTCGGTCTGTGGCCTGATTTGAAAAGAGACGGCGGCGGATGGGCGCTCGGATTGTGCAAGCCGGTAGCTGGCGCGATTGCGGAGGTGTGCAGGCAGCACTTGAGTGTGTGGGAAGCGTTGTGGCTGTGTGGCGGTGCGGTAATTTTTTGGTGTGCGTGGGTCGGTCGATGTTTGGCGCCTCGATAGCTCAGTTGGGAGAGCGTCAGACTGAAGATCTGAAGGTCCCTGGTTCGATCCCGGGTCGCGGCATTTTTGCAGCTTGATGCAGCCTCTTGTCTTCTTCTCTGCGCGTTTGACGTCGCTGACGTGCTTCTGTATCTTGACCGCCGCTCACACGCACGCTTGGGCAGTTTGTGTTGTCTGGGAGTGCCGATACAGAGGGCAGGCGCTCGATTTGTCGGTCGTCTTTGCCCGGGTCCGAACCCCGTCGAGACCATCTTGCCTTGGCGCGGCCGACCGGGCGGGCGGTGGTGACGGCCAAGACTGATTCGTAGGCCGCTTGAGCCGCGGTCCGTGAGCCCGGAAGGCGCAGATATGCCGAAACAGTGTGTTGGCATTGGTTCGGTCTGTGGCCTGATTTGAAAAGAGACGGCGGCGGATCGGCGCTCGGATTGTGCAAGCCGGTAGCTGGCGCGATTGCGGAGGTGTGCAGGCAGCACTTGAGTGTGTGGGAAGCGTTGTGGCTGTGTGGCGGTGCGGCAATTTTTTGGTGTGCGTGGGTCGGTTGATGTTTGGCGCCTCGATAGCTCAGTTGGGAGAGCGTCAGACTGAAGATCTGAAGGTCCCTGGTTCGATCCCGGGTCGCGGCATTTTTGCAGCTTAATGCCGCCTCTTGTCTTCTTCTCTGCGCGTTTGACGTCGCTGACGTGCTTCTGTATCTTGACCGCCGCTCACACGCACGCTTGGGCAGTTTGTGTTGTCTGGGAGTGCCGATACAGAGGGCAGGCGCTCGATTTGTCGGTCGTCTTTGCCCGGGTCCGAACCCCGTCGAGACCATCTTGCCTTGGCGCGGCCGACCGGGCGGGCGGTGGTGACGGCCAAGACTGATTCGTAGGCCGCTTGAGCCGCGGTCCGTGAGCCCGGAAGGCGCAGATATGCCGAAACAGTGTGTTGGCGTTGGTTCGGTCTGTGGCCCGATTTGAAAAGAGACGGCGGCGGATCGGCGCTCGGATTGTGCAAGCCGGTAGCTGGCGCGATTGCGGAGGTGTGCAGGCAGCACTTGAGTGTGTGGGAAGCGTTGTGGCTGTGTGGCGGTGCGGCAATTTTTTGGTGTGCGTGGGTCGGTTGATGTTTGGCGCCTCGATAGCTCAGTTGGGAGAGCGTCAGACTGAAGATCTGAAGGTCCCTGGTTCGATCCCGGGTCGCGGCATTTTTGCAGCTTAATGCCGCCTCTTGTCTTCTTCTCTGCGCGTTTGACGTCGCTGACGTGCTTCTGCATCTTGACCGCCGCTCACACGCACGCTTGGGCCGTTTGTGTTGTCTGGGAGTGCCGATACAGAGGGCAGGCGCTCGATTTGTCGGTCGTCTTTGCCCGGGTCCGAACCCCGTCGAGACCATCTTGCCTTGGCGCGGCCGACCGGGCGGGCGGTGGTGACGGCCAAGACTGGTAGGCCGCTTGAGCCGCGGTCCGTGAGCCCGGAAGGCGCAGATATGCCGAAACAGTGTGTTGGCATTGGTTCGGTCTGTGGCCTGATTTGAAAAGAGACGGCGGCGGATCGGCGCTCGGATTGTGCAAGCCGGTAGCTGGCGCGATTGCGGAGGTGTGCAGGCAGCACTTGAGTGTGTGGGAAGCGTTGTGGCTGTGTGGCGGTGCGGCAATTTTTTGGTGTGCGTGGGTCGGTTGATGTTTGGCGCCTCGATAGCTCAGTTGGGAGAGCGTCAGACTGAAGATCTGAAGGTCCCTGGTTCGATCCCGGGTCGCGGCATTTTTGCAGCTTAATGCCGCCTCTTGTCTTCTTCTCTGCGCGTTTGACGTCGCTGACGTGCTTCTGCATCTTGACCGCCGCTCACACGCACGCTTGGGCCGTTTGTGTTGTCTGGGAGTGCCGATACAGAGGGCAGGCGCTCGATTTGTCGGTCGTCTTTGCCCGGGTCCGAACCCCGTCGAGACCATCTTGCCTTGGCGCGGCCGACCGGGCGGGCGGTGGTGACGGCCAAGACTGGTAGGCCGCTTGAGCCGCGGTCCGTGAGCCCGGAAGGCGCAGATATGCCGAAACAGTGTGTTGGCATTGGTTCGGTCTGTGGCCTGATTTGAAAAGAGACGGCGGCGGATCGGCGCTCGGATTGTGCAAGCCGGTAGCTGGCGCGATTGCGGAGGTGTGCAGGCAGCACTTGAGTGTGTGGGAAGCGTTGTGGCTGTGTGGCGGTGCGGCAATTTTTTGGTGTGCGTGGGTCGGTTGATGTTTGGCGCCTCGATAGCTCAGTTGGGAGAGCGTCAGACTGAAGATCTGAAGGTCCCTGGTTCGATCCCGGGTCGCGGCATTTTTGCAGCTTGATGCAGCCTCTTGTCTTCTTCTCTGCGCGTTTGACGTCGCTGACGTGCTTCTGTATCTTGACCGCCGCTCACACGCACGCTTGGGCAGTTTGTGTTGTCTGGGAGTGCCGATACAGAGGGCAGGCGCTCGATTTGTCGGTCGTCTTTGCCCGGGTCCGAACCCCGTCGAGACCATCTTGCCTTGGCGCGGCCGACCGGGCGGGCGGTGGTGACGGCCAAGACTGGTAGGCCGCTTGAGCCGCGGTCCGTGAGCCCGGAAGGCGCAGATATGCCGAAACAGTGTGTTGGCGTTGGTTCGGTCTGTGGCCCGATTTGAAAAGAGACGGCGGCGGATCGGCGCTCGGATTGTGCAAGCCGGTAGCTGGCGCGATTGCGGAGGTGTGCAGGCAGCACTTGAGTGTGTGGGAAGCGTTGTGGCTGTGTGGCGGTGCGGCAATTTTTTGGTGTGCGTGGGTCGGTTGATGTTTGGCGCCTCGATAGCTCAGTTGGGAGAGCGTCAGACTGAAGATCTGAAGGTCCCTGGTTCGATCCCGGGTCGCGGCATTTTTGCAGCTTAATGCCGCCTCTTGTCTTCTTCTCTGCGCGTTTGACGTCGCTGACGTGCTTCTGCATCTTGACCGCCGCTCACACGCACGCTTGGGCCGTTTGTGTTGTCTGGGAGTGCCGATACAGAGGGCAGGCGCTCGATTTGTCGGTCGTCTTTGCCCGGGTCCGAACCCCGTCGAGACCATCTTGCCTTGGCGCGGCCGACCGGGCGGGCGGTGGTGACGGCCAAGACTGGTAGGCCGCTTGAGCCGCGGTCCGTGAGCCCGGAAGGCGCAGATATGCCGAAACAGTGTGTTGGCGTTGGTTCGGTCTGTGGCCCGATTTGAAAAGAGACGGCGGCGGATCGGCGCTCGGATTGTGCAAGCCGGTAGCTGGCGCGATTGCGGAGGTGTGCAGGCAGCACTTGAGTGTGTGGGAAGCGTTGTGGCTGTGTGGCGGTGCGGCAATTTTTTGGTGTGCGTGGGTCGGTTGATGTTTGGCGCCTCGATAGCTCAGTTGGGAGAGCGTCAGACTGAAGATCTGAAGGTCCCTGGTTCGATCCCGGGTCGCGGCATTTTTGCAGCTTAATGCCGCCTCTTGTCTTCTTCTCTGCGCGTTTGACGTCGCTGACGTGCTTCTGCATCTTGACCGCCGCTCACACGCACGCTTGGGCCGTTTGTGTTGTCTGGGAGTGCCGATACAGAGGGCAGGCGCTCGATTTGTCGGTCGTCTTTGCCCGGGTCCGAACCCCGTCGAGACCATCTTGCCTTGGCGCGGCCGACCGGGCGGGCGGTGGTGACGGCCAAGACTGGTAGGCCGCTTGAGCCGCGGTCCGTGAGCCCGGAAGGCGCAGATATGCCGAAACAGTGTGTTGGCATTGGTTCGGTCTGTGGCCTGATTTGAAAAGAGACGGCGGCGGATCGGCGCTCGGATTGTGCAAGCCGGTAGCTGGCGCGATTGCGGAGGTGTGCAGGCAGCACTTGAGTGTGTGGGAAGCGTTGTGGCTGTGTGGCGGTGCGGCAATTTTTTGGTGTGCGTGGGTCGGTTGATGTTTGGCGCCTCGATAGCTCAGTTGGGAGAGCGTCAGACTGAAGATCTGAAGGTCCCTGGTTCGATCCCGGGTCGCGGCATTTTTGCAGCTTAATGCCGCCTCTTGTCTTCTTCTCTGCGCGTTTGACGTCGCTGACGTGCTTCTGCATCTTGACCGCCGCTCACACGCACGCTTGGGCCGTTTGTGTTGTCTGGGAGTGCCGATACAGAGGGCAGGCGCTCGATTTGTCGGTCGTCTTTGCCCGGGTCCGAACCCCGTCGAGACCATCTTGCCTTGGCGCGGCCGACCGGGCGGGCGGTGGTGACGGCCAAGACTGGTAGGCCGCTTGAGCCGCGGTCCGTGAGCCCGGAAGGCGCAGATATGCCGAAACAGTGTGTTGGCATTGGTTCGGTCTGTGGCCTGATTTGAAAAGAGACGGCGGCGGATCGGCGCTCGGATTGTGCAAGCCGGTAGCTGGCGCATTGCGGAGGTGTGCAGGCAGCACTTGAGTGTGTGGGAAGCGTTGTGGCTGTGTGGCGGTGCGGCAATTTTTCAGGGTGCGTGGGTCGGTTGATGTTTGGCGCCTCGATAGCTCAGTTGGGAGAGCGTCAGACTGAAGATCTGAAGGTCCCTGGTTCGATCCCGGGTCGCGGCATTTTTGCAGCTTAATGCCGCCTCTTGTCTTCTTCTCTGCGCGTTTGACGTCGCTGACGTGCTTCTGCATCTTGACCGCCGCTCACACGCACGCTTGGGCCGTTTGTGTTGTCTGGGAGTGCCGATACAGAGGGCAGGCGCTCGATTTGTCGGTCGTCTTTGCCCGGGTCCGAACCCCGTCGAGACCATCTTGCCTTGGCGCGGCCGACCGGGCGGGCGGTGGTGACGGCCAAGACTGGTAGGCCGCTTGAGCCGCGGTCCGTGAGCCCGGAAGGCGCAGATATGCCGAAACAGTGTGTTGGCGTTGGTTCGGTCTGTGGCCCGATTTGAAAAGAGACGGCGGCGGATCGGCGCTCGGATTGTGCAAGCCGGTAGCTGGCGCGATTGCGGAGGTGTGCAGGCAGCACTTGAGTGTGTGGGAAGCGTTGTGGCTGTGTGGCGGTGCGGCAATTTTTTGGTGTGCGTGGGTCGGTTGATGTTTGGCGCCTCGATAGCTCAGTTGGGAGAGCGTCAGACTGAAGATCTGAAGGTCCCTGGTTCGATCCCGGGTCGCGGCATTTTTGCAGCTTAATGCCGCCTCTTGTCTTCTTCTCTGCGCGTTTGACGTCGCTGACGTGCTTCTGCATCTTGACCGCCGCTCACACGCACGCTTGGGCCGTTTGTGTTGTCTGGGAGTGCCGATACAGAGGGCAGGCGCTCGATTTGTCGGTCGTCTTTGCCCGGGTCCGAACCCCGTCGAGACCATCTTGCCTTGGCGCGGCCGACCGGGCGGGCGGTGGTGACGGCCAAGACTGGTAGGCCGCTTGAGCCGCGGTCCGTGAGCCCGGAAGGCGCAGATATGCCGAAACAGTGTGTTGGCGTTGGTTCGGTCTGTGGCCTGATTTGAAAAGAGACGGCGGCGGATCGGCGCTCGGATTGTGCAAGCCGGTAGCTGGCGCGATTGCGGAGGTGTGCAGGCAGCACTTGAGTGTGTGGGAAGCGTTGTGGCTGTGTGGCGGTGCGGCAATTTTTTGGTGTGCGTGGGTCGGTTGATGTTTGGCGCCTCGATAGCTCAGTTGGGAGAGCGTCAGACTGAAGATCTGAAGGTCCCTGGTTCGATCCCGGGTCGCGGCATTTTTGCAGCTTAATGCCGCCTCTTGTCTTCTTCTCTGCGCGTTTGACGTCGCTGACGTGCTTCTGCATCTTGACCGCCGCTCACACGCACGCTTGGGCCGTTTGTGTTGTCTGGGAGTGCCGATACAGAGGGCAGGCGCTCGATTTGTCGGTCGTCTTTGCCCGGGTCCGAACCCCGTCGAGACCATCTTGCCTTGGCGCGGCCGACCGGGCGGGCGGTGGTGACGGCCAAGACTGGTAGGCCGCTTGAGCCGCGGTCCGTGAGCCCGGAAGGCGCAGATATGCCGAAACAGTGTGTTGGCGTTGGTTCGGTCTGTGGCCCGATTTGAAAAGAGACGGCGGCGGATCGGCGCTCGGATTGTGCAAGCCGGTAGCTGGCGCGATTGCGGAGGTGTGCAGGCAGCACTTGAGTGTGTGGGAAGCGTTGTGGCTGTGTGGCGGTGCGGCAATTTTTTGGTGTGCGTGGGTCGGTTGATGTTTGGCGCCTCGATAGCTCAGTTGGGAGAGCGTCAGACTGAAGATCTGAAGGTCCCTGGTTCGATCCCGGGTCGCGGCATTTTTGCAGCTTAATGCCGCCTCTTGTCTTCTTCTCTGCGCGTTTGACGTCGCTGACGTGCTTCTGCATCTTGACCGCCGCTCACACGCACGCTTGGGCCGTTTGTGTTGTCTGGGAGTGCCGATACAGAGGGCAGGCGCTCGATTTGTCGGTCGTCTTTGCCCGGGTCCGAACCCCGTCGAGACCATCTTGCCTTGGCGCGGCCGACCGGGCGGGCGGTGGTGACGGCCAAGACTGGTAGGCCGCTTGAGCCGCGGTCCGTGAGCCCGGAAGGCGCAGATATGCCGAAACAGTGTGTTGGCATTGGTTCGGTCTGTGGCCTGATTTGAAAAGAGACGGCGGCGGATCGGCGCTCGGATTGTGCAAGCCGGTAGCTGGCGCGATTGCGGAGGTGTGCAGGCAGCACTTGAGTGTGTGGGAAGCGTTGTGGCTGTGTGGCGGTGCGGCAATTTTTTGGTGTGCGTGGGTCGGTTGATGTTTGGCGCCTCGATAGCTCAGTTGGGAGAGCGTCAGACTGAAGATCTGAAGGTCCCTGGTTCGATCCCGGGTCGCGGCATTTTTGCAGCTTAATGCCGCCTCTTGTCTTCTTCTCTGCGCGTTTGACGTCGCTGACGTGCTTCTGCATCTTGACCGCCGCTCACACGCACGCTTGGGCCGTTTGTGTTGTCTGGGAGTGCCGATACAGAGGGCAGGCGCTCGATTTGTCGGTCGTCTTTGCCCGGGTCCGAACCCCGTCGAGACCATCTTGCCTTGGCGCGGCCGACCGGGCGGGCGGTGGTGACGGCCAAGACTGGTAGGCCGCTTGAGCCGCGGTCCGTGAGCCCGGAAGGCGCAGATATGCCGAAACAGTGTGTTGGCATTGGTTCGGTCTGTGGCCTGATTTGAAAAGAGACGGCGGCGGATCGGCGCTCGGATTGTGCAAGCCGGTAGCTGGCGCGATTGCGGAGGTGTGCAGGCAGCACTTGAGTGTGTGGGAAGCGTTGTGGCTGTGTGGCGGTGCGGCAATGTTTTGGTGTGCGTGGGTCGGTTGATGTTTGGCGCCTCGATAGCTCAGTTGGGAGAGCGTCAGACTGAAGATCTGAAGGTCCCTGGTTCGATCCCGGGTCGCGGCATTTTTGCAGCTTAATGCCGCCTCTTGTCTTCTTCTCTGCGCGTTTGACGTCGCTGACGTGCTTCTGCATCTTGACCGCCGCTCACACGCACGCTTGGGCCGTTTGTGTTGTCTGGGAGTGCCGATACAGAGGGCAGGCGCTCGATTTGTCGGTCGTCTTTGCCCGGGTCCGAACCCCGTCGAGACCATCTTGCCTTGGCGCGGCCGACCGGGCGGGCGGTGGTGACGGCCAAGACTGGTAGGCCGCTTGAGCCGCGGTCCGTGAGCCCGGAAGGCGCAGATATGCCGAAACAGTGTGTTGGCATTGGTTCGGTCTGTGGCCTGATTTGAAAAGAGACGGCGGCGGATCGGCGCTCGGATTGTGCAAGCCGGTAGCTGGCGCGATTGCGGAGGTGTGCAGGCAGCACTTGAGTGTGTGGGAAGCGTTGTGGCTGTGTGGCGGTGCGGCAATGTTTTGGTGTGCGTGGGTCGGTTGATGTTTGGCGCCTCGATAGCTCAGTTGGGAGAGCGTCAGACTGAAGATCTGAAGGTCCCTGGTTCGATCCCGGGTCGCGGCATTTTTGCAGCTTAATGCCGCCTCTTGTCTTCTTCTCTGCGCGTTTGACGTCGCTGACGTGCTTCTGCATCTTGACCGCCGCTCACACGCACGCTTGGGCCGTTTGTGTTGTCTGGGAGTGCCGATACAGAGGGCAGGCGCTCGATTTGTCGGTCGTCTTTGCCCGGGTCCGAACCCCGTCGAGACCATCTTGCCTTGGCGCGGCCGACCGGGCGGGCGGTGGTGACGGCCAAGACTGGTAGGCCGCTTGAGCCGCGGTCCGTGAGCCCGGAAGGCGCAGATATGCCGAAACAGTGTGTTGGCATTGGTTCAATCTGTGGCCTGATTTGAAAAGAGACGGCGGCGGATCGGCGCTCGGATTGTGCAAGCCGGTAGCTGGCGCGATTGCGGAGGTGTGCAGGCAGCACTTGAGTGTGTGGGAAGCGTTGTGGCTGTGTGGCGGTGCGGCAATTTTTTGGTGTGCGTGGGTCGGTTGATGTTTGGCGCCTCGATAGCTCAGTTGGGAGAGCGTCAGACTGAAGATCTGAAGGTCCCTGGTTCGATCCCGGGTCGCGGCATTTTTGCAGCTTAATGCCGCCTCTTGTCTTCTTCTCTGCGCGTTTGACGTCGCTGACGTGCTTCTGCATCTTGACCGCCGCTCACACGCACGCTTGGGCCGTTTGTGTTGTCTGGGAGTGCCGATACAGAGGGCAGGCGCTCGATTTGTCGGTCGTCTTTGCCCGGGTCCGAACCCCGTCGAGACCATCTTGCCTTGGCGCGGCCGACCGGGCGGGCGGTGGTGACGGCCAAGACTGGTAGGCCGCTTGAGCCGCGGTCCGTGAGCCCGGAAGGCGCAGATATGCCGAAACAGTGTGTTGGCATTGGTTCGGTCTGTGGCCTGATTTGAAAAGAGACGGCGGCGGATCGGCGCTCGGATTGTGCAAGCCGGTAGCTGGCGCGATTGCGGAGGTGTGCAGGCAGCACTTGAGTGTGTGGGAAGCGTTGTGGCTGTGTGGCGGTGCGGCAATTTTTTGGTGTGCGTGGGTCGGTTGATGTTTGGCGCCTCGATAGCTCAGTTGGGAGAGCGTCAGACTGAAGATCTGAAGGTCCCTGGTTCGATCCCGGGTCGCGGCATTTTTGCAGCTTAATGCCGCCTCTTGTCTTCTTCTCTGCGCGTTTGACGTCGCTGACGTGCTTCTGCATCTTGACCGCCGCTCACACGCACGCTTGGGCCGTTTGTGTTGTCTGGGAGTGCCGATACAGAGGGCAGGCGCTCGATTTGTCGGTCGTCTTTGCCCGGGTCCGAACCCCGTCGAGACCATCTTGCCTTGGCGCGGCCGACCGGGCGGGCGGTGGTGACGGCCAAGACTGGTAGGCCGCTTGAGCCGCGGTCCGTGAGCCCGGAAGGCGCAGATATGCCGAAACAGTGTGTTGGCATTGGTTCAATCTGTGGCCTGATTTGAAAAGAGACGGCGGCGGATCGGCGCTCGGATTGTGCAAGCCGGTAGCTGGCGCATTGCGGAGGTGTGCAGGCAGCACTTGAGTGTGTGGGAAGCGTTGTGGCTGTGTGGCGGTGCGGCAATTTTTTGGTGTGCGTGGGTCGGTTGATGTTTGGCGCCTCGATAGCTCAGTTGGGAGAGCGTCAGACTGAAGATCTGAAGGTCCCTGGTTCGATCCCGGGTCGCGGCATTTTTGCAGCTTAATGCCGCCTCTTGTCTTCTTCTCTGCGCGTTTGACGTCGCTGACGTGCTTCTGCATCTTGACCGCCGCTCACACGCACGCTTGGGCCGTTTGTGTTGTCTGGGAGTGCCGATACAGAGGGCAGGCGCTCGATTTGTCGGTCGTCTTTGCCCGGGTCCGAACCCCGTCGAGACCATCTTGCCTTGGCGCGGCCGACCGGGCGGGCGGTGGTGACGGCCAAGACTGGTAGGCCGCTTGAGCCGCGGTCCGTGAGCCCGGAAGGCGCAGATATGCCGAAACAGTGTGTTGGCATTGGTTCGGTCTGTGGCCTGATTTGAAAAGAGACGGCGGCGGATCGGCGCTCGGATTGTGCAAGCCGGTAGCTGGCGCGATTGCGGAGGTGTGCAGGCAGCACTTGAGTGTGTGGGAAGCGTTGTGGCTGTGTGGCGGTGCGGCAATTTTTTGGTGTGCGTGGGTCGGTTGATGTTTGGCGCCTCGATAGCTCAGTTGGGAGAGCGTCAGACTGAAGATCTGAAGGTCCCTGGTTCGATCCCGGGTCGCGGCATTTTTGCAGCTTAATGCCGCCTCTTGTCTTCTTCTCTGCGCGTTTGACGTCGCTGACGTGCTTCTGCATCTTGACCGCCGCTCACACGCACGCTTGGGCCGTTTGTGTTGTCTGGGAGTGCCGATACAGAGGGCAGGCGCTCGATTTGTCGGTCGTCTTTGCCCGGGTCCGAACCCCGTCGAGACCATCTTGCCTTGGCGCGGCCGACCGGGCGGGCGGTGGTGACGGCCAAGACTGGTAGGCCGCTTGAGCCGCGGTCCGTGAGCCCGGAAGGCGCAGATATGCCGAAACAGTGTGTTGGCATTGGTTCGGTCTGTGGCCTGATTTGAAAAGAGACGGCGGCGGATCGGCGCTCGGATTGTGCAAGCCGGTAGCTGGCGCATTGCGGAGGTGTGCAGGCAGCACTTGAGTGTGTGGGAAGCGTTGTGGCTGTGTGGCGGTGCGGCAATTTTTTGGTGTGCGTGGGTCGGTTGATGTTTGGCGCCTCGATAGCTCAGTTGGGAGAGCGTCAGACTGAAGATCTGAAGGTCCCTGGTTTGATCCCGGGTCGCGGCATTTTTGCAGCTTGATGCCGCCTCTTGTCTTCTTCTCTGCGCGTTTGACGTCGCTGACGTGCTTCTGTATCTTGACCGCCGCTCACACGCACGCTTGGGCAGTTTGTGTTGTCTGGGAGTGCCGATACAGAGGGCAGGCGCTCGATTTGTCGGTCGTCTTTGCCCGGGTCCGAACCCCGTCGAGACCATCTTGCCTTGGCGCGGCCGACCGGGCGGGCGGTGGTGACGGCCAAGACTGGTAGGCCGCTTGAGCCGCGGTCCGTGAGCCCGGAAGGCGCAGATATGCCGAAACAGTGTGTTGGCATTGGTTCGGTCTGTGGCCTGATTTGAAAAGAGACGGCGGCGGATCGGCGCTCGGATTGTGCAAGCCGGTAGCTGGCGCGATTGCGGAGGTGTGCAGGCAGCACTTGAGTGTGTGGGAAGCGTTGTGGCTGTGTGGCGGTGCGGCAATTTTTCAGGGTGCGTGGGTCGGTTGATGTTTGGCGCCTCGATAGCTCAGTTGGGAGAGCGTCAGACTGAAGATCTGAAGGTCCCTGGTTTGATCCCGGGTCGCGGCATTTTTGCAGCTTGATGCCGCCTCTTGTCTTCTTCTCTGCGCGTTTGACGTCGCTGACGTGCTTCTGTATCTTGACCGCCGCTCACACGCACGCTTGGGCAGTTTGTGTTGTCTGGGAGTGCCGATACAGAGGGCAGGCGCTCGATTTGTCGGTCGTCTTTGCCCGGGTCCGAACCCCGTCGAGACCATCTTGCCTTGGCGCGGCCGACCGGGCGGGCGGTGGTGACGGCCAAGACTGGTAGGCCGCTTGAGCCGCGGTCCGTGAGCCCGGAAGGCGCAGATATGCCGAAACAGTGTGTTGGCATTGGTTCGGTCTGTGGCCTGATTTGAAAAGAGACGGCGGCGGATCGGCGCTCGGATTGTGCAAGCCGGTAGCTGGCGCATTGCGGAGGTGTGCAGGCAGCACTTGAGTGTGTGGGAAGCGTTGTGGCTGTGTGGCGGTGCGGCAATTTTTTGGTGTGCGTGGGTCGGTTGATGTTTGGCGCCTCGATAGCTCAGTTGGGAGAGCGTCAGACTGAAGATCTGAAGGTCCCTGGTTTGATCCCGGGTCGCGGCATTTTTGCAGCTTGATGCCGCCTCTTGTCTTCTTCTCTGCGCGTTTGACGTCGCTGACGTGCTTCTGTATCTTGACCGCCGCTCACACGCACGCTTGGGCAGTTTGTGTTGTCTGGGAGTGCCGATACAGAGGGCAGGCGCTCGATTTGTCGGTCGTCTTTGCCCGGGTCCGAACCCCGTCGAGACCATCTTGCCTTGGCGCGGCCGACCGGGCGGGCGGTGGTGACGGCCAAGACTGGTAGGCCGCTTGAGCCGCGGTCCGTGAGCCCGGAAGGCGCAGATATGCCGAAACAGTGTGTTGGCATTGGTTCGGTCTGTGGCCTGATTTGAAAAGAGACGGCGGCGGATCGGCGCTCGGATTGTGCAAGCCGGTAGCTGGCGCGATTGCGGAGGTGTGCAGGCAGCACTTGAGTGTGTGGGAAGCGTTGTGGCTGTGTGGCGGTGCGGCAATTTTTCAGGGTGCGTGGGTCGGTTGATGTTTGGCGCCTCGATAGCTCAGTTGGGAGAGCGTCAGACTGAAGATCTGAAGGTCCCTGGTTTGATCCCGGGTCGCGGCATTTTTGCAGCTTGATGCCGCCTCTTGTCTTCTTCTCTGCGCGTTTGACGTCGCTGACGTGCTTCTGTATCTTGACCGCCGCTCACACGCACGCTTGGGCAGTTTGTGTTGTCTGGGAGTGCCGATACAGAGGGCAGGCGCTCGATTTGTCGGTCGTCTTTGCCCGGGTCCGAACCCCGTCGAGACCATCTTGCCTTGGCGCGGCCGACCGGGCGGGCGGTGGTGACGGCCAAGACTGGTAGGCCGCTTGAGCCGCGGTCCGTGAGCCCGGAAGGCGCAGATATGCCGAAACAGTGTGTTGGCATTGGTTCGGTCTGTGGCCTGATTTGAAAAGAGACGGCGGCGGATCGGCGCTCGGATTGTGCAAGCCGGTAGCTGGCGCGATTGCGGAGGTGTGCAGGCAGCACTTGAGTGTGTGGGAAGCGTTGTGGCTGTGTGGCGGTGCGGCAATTTTTCAGGGTGCGTGGGTCGGTTGATGTTTGGCGCCTCGATAGCTCAGTTGGGAGAGCGTCAGACTGAAGATCTGAAGGTCCCTGGTTTGATCCCGGGTCGCGGCATTTTTGCAGCTTGATGCCGCCTCTTGTCTTCTTCTCTGCGCGTTTGACGTCGCTGACGTGCTTCTGTATCTTGACCGCCGCTCACACGCACGCTTGGGCAGTTTGTGTTGTCTGGGAGTGCCGATACAGAGGGCAGGCGCTCGATTTGTCGGTCGTCTTTGCCCGGGTCCGAACCCCGTCGAGACCATCTTGCCTTGGCGCGGCCGACCGGGCGGGCGGTGGTGACGGCCAAGACTGGTAGGCCGCTTGAGCCGCGGTCCGTGAGCCCGGAAGGCGCAGATATGCCGAAACAGTGTGTTGGCATTGGTTCGGTCTGTGGCCTGATTTGAAAAGAGACGGCGGCGGATCGGCGCTCGGATTGTGCAAGCCGGTAGCTGGCGCATTGCGGAGGTGTGCAGGCAGCACTTGAGTGTGTGGGAAGCGTTGTGGCTGTGTGGCGGTGCGGCAATTTTTTGGTGTGCGTGGGTCGGTTGATGTTTGGCGCCTCGATAGCTCAGTTGGGAGAGCGTCAGACTGAAGATCTGAAGGTCCCTGGTTCGATCCCGGGTCGCGGCATTTTTGCAGCTTAATGCCGCCTCTTGTCTTCTTCTCTGCGCGTTTGACGTCGCTGACGTGCTTCTGCATCTTGACCGCCGCTCACACGCACGCTTGGGCCGTTTGTGTTGTCTGGGAGTGCCGATACAGAGGGCAGGCGCTCGATTTGTCGGTCGTCTTTGCCCGGGTCCGAACCCCGTCGAGACCATCTTGCCTTGGCGCGGCCGACCGGGCGGGCGGTGGTGACGGCCAAGACTGGTAGGCCGCTTGAGCCGCGGTCCGTGAGCCCGGAAGGCGCAGATATGCCGAAACAGTGTGTTGGCATTGGTTCGGTCTGTGGCCTGATTTGAAAAGAGACGGCGGCGGATCGGCGCTCGGATTGTGCAAGCCGGTAGCTGGCGCGATTGCGGAGGTGTGCAGGCAGCACTTGAGTGTGTGGGAAGCGTTGTGGCTGTGTGGCGGTGCGGCAATTTTTTTGGTGTGCGTGGGTCGGTTGATGTTTGGCGCCTCGATAGCTCAGTTGGGAGAGCGTCAGACTGAAGATCTGAAGGTCCCTGGTTCGATCCCGGGTCGCGGCATTTTTGCAGCTTAATGCCGCCTCTTGTCTTCTTCTCTGCGCGTTTGACGTCGCTGACGTGCTTCTGCATCTTGACCGCCGCTCACACGCACGCTTGGGCCGTTTGTGTTGTCTGGGAGTGCCGATACAGAGGGCAGGCGCTCGATTTGTCGGTCGTCTTTGCCCGGGTCCGAACCCCGTCGAGACCATCTTGCCTTGGCGCGGCCGACCGGGCGGGCGGTGGTGACGGCCAAGACTGGTAGGCCGCTTGAGCCGCGGTCCGTGAGCCCGGAAGGCGCAGATATGCCGAAACAGTGTGTTGGCATTGGTTCGGTCTGTGGCCTGATTTGAAAAGAGACGGCGGCGGATCGGCGCTCGGATTGTGCAAGCCGGTAGCTGGCGCGATTGCGGAGGTGTGCAGGCAGCACTTGAGTGTGTGGGAAGCGTTGTGGCTGTGTGGCGGTGCGGCAATTTTTTTGGTGTGCGTGGGTCGGTTGATGTTTGGCGCCTCGATAGCTCAGTTGGGAGAGCGTCAGACTGAAGATCTGAAGGTCCCTGGTTCGATCCCGGGTCGCGGCATTTTTGCAGCTTAATGCCGCCTCTTGTCTTCTTCTCTGCGCGTTTGACGTCGCTGACGTGCTTCTGCATCTTGACCGCCGCTCACACGCACGCTTGGGCCGTTTGTGTTGTCTGGGAGTGCCGATACAGAGGGCAGGCGCTCGATTTGTCGGTCGTCTTTGCCCGGGTCCGAACCCCGTCGAGACCATCTTGCCTTGGCGCGGCCGACCGGGCGGGCGGTGGTGACGGCCAAGACTGGTAGGCCGCTTGAGCCGCGGTCCGTGAGCCCGGAAGGCGCAGATATGCCGAAACAGTGTGTTGGCATTGGTTCGGTCTGTGGCCTGATTTGAAAAGAGACGGCGGCGGATCGGCGCTCGGATTGTGCAAGCCGGTAGCTGGCGCGATTGCGGAGGTGTGCAGGCAGCACTTGAGTGTGTGGGAAGCGTTGTGGCTGTGTGGCGGTGCGGCAATTTTTTTGGTGTGCGTGGGTCGGTTGATGTTTGGCGCCTCGATAGCTCAGTTGGGAGAGCGTCAGACTGAAGATCTGAAGGTCCCTGGTTCGATCCCGGGTCGCGGCATTTTTGCAGCTTAATGCCGCCTCTTGTCTTCTTCTCTGCGCGTTTGACGTCGCTGACGTGCTTCTGCATCTTGACCGCCGCTCACACGCACGCTTGGGCCGTTTGTGTTGTCTGGGAGTGCCGATACAGAGGGCAGGCGCTCGATTTGTCGGTCGTCTTTGCCCGGGTCCGAACCCCGTCGAGACCATCTTGCCTTGGCGCGGCCGACCGGGCGGGCGGTGGTGACGGCCAAGACTGGTAGGCCGCTTGAGCCGCGGTCCGTGAGCCCGGAAGGCGCAGATATGCCGAAACAGTGTGTTGGCATTGGTTCGGTCTGTGGCCTGATTTGAAAAGAGACGGCGGCGGATCGGCGCTCGGATTGTGCAAGCCGGTAGCTGGCGCGATTGCGGAGGTGTGCAGGCAGCACTTGAGTGTGTGGGAAGCGTTGTGGCTGTGTGGCGGTGCGGCAATTTTTTTGGTGTGCGTGGGTCGGTTGATGTTTGGCGCCTCGATAGCTCAGTTGGGAGAGCGTCAGACTGAAGATCTGAAGGTCCCTGGTTCGATCCCGGGTCGCGGCATTTTTGCAGCTTAATGCCGCCTCTTGTCTTCTTCTCTGCGCGTTTGACGTCGCTGACGTGCTTCTGCATCTTGACCGCCGCTCACACGCACGCTTGGGCCGTTTGTGTTGTCTGGGAGTGCCGATACAGAGGGCAGGCGCTCGATTTGTCGGTCGTCTTTGCCCGGGTCCGAACCCCGTCGAGACCATCTTGCCTTGGCGCGGCCGACCGGGCGGGCGGTGGTGACGGCCAAGACTGGTAGGCCGCTTGAGCCGCGGTCCGTGAGCCCGGAAGGCGCAGATATGCCGAAACAGTGTGTTGGCATTGGTTCGGTCTGTGGCCTGATTTGAAAAGAGACGGCGGCGGATCGGCGCTCGGATTGTGCAAGCCGGTAGCTGGCGCGATTGCGGAGGTGTGCAGGCAGCACTTGAGTGTGTGGGAAGCGTTGTGGCTGTGTGGCGGTGCGGCAATTTTTCAGGGTGCGTGGGTCGGTTGATGTTTGGCGCCTCGATAGCTCAGTTGGGAGAGCGTCAGACTGAAGATCTGAAGGTCCCTGGTTTGATCCCGGGTCGCGGCATTTTTGCAGCTTGATGCCGCCTCTTGTCTTCTTCTCTGCGCGTTTGACGTCGCTGACGTGCTTCTGTATCTTGACCGCCGCTCACACGCACGCTTGGGCAGTTTGTGTTGTCTGGGAGTGCCGATACAGAGGGCAGGCGCTCGATTTGTCGGTCGTCTTTGCCCGGGTCCGAACCCCGTCGAGACCATCTTGCCTTGGCGCGGCCGACCGGGCGGGCGGTGGTGACGGCCAAGACTGGTAGGCCGCTTGAGCCGCGGTCCGTGAGCCCGGAAGGCGCAGATATGCCGAAACAGTGTGTTGGCATTGGTTCGGTCTGTGGCCTGATTTGAAAAGAGACGGCGGCGGATCGGCGCTCGGATTGTGCAAGCCGGTAGCTGGCGCGATTGCGGAGGTGTGCAGGCAGCACTTGAGTGTGTGGGAAGCGTTGTGGCTGTGTGGCGGTGCGGCAATTTTTCAGGGTGCGTGGGTCGGTTGATGTTTGGCGCCTCGATAGCTCAGTTGGGAGAGCGTCAGACTGAAGATCTGAAGGTCCCTGGTTTGATCCCGGGTCGCGGCATTTTTGCAGCTTGATGCCGCCTCTTGTCTTCTTCTCTGCGCGTTTGACGTCGCTGACGTGCTTCTGTATCTTGACCGCCGCTCACACGCACGCTTGGGCAGTTTGTGTTGTCTGGGAGTGCCGATACAGAGGGCAGGCGCTCGATTTGTCGGTCGTCTTTGCCCGGGTCCGAACCCCGTCGAGACCATCTTGCCTTGGCGCGGCCGACCGGGCGGGCGGTGGTGACGGCCAAGACTGGTAGGCCGCTTGAGCCGCGGTCCGTGAGCCCGGAAGGCGCAGATATGCCGAAACAGTGTGTTGGCATTGGTTCGGTCTGTGGCCTGATTTGAAAAGAGACGGCGGCGGATCGGCGCTCGGATTGTGCAAGCCGGTAGCTGGCGCGATTGCGGAGGTGTGCAGGCAGCACTTGAGTGTGTGGGAAGCGTTGTGGCTGTGTGGCGGTGCGGCAATTTTTCAGGGTGCGTGGGTCGGTTGATGTTTGGCGCCTCGATAGCTCAGTTGGGAGAGCGTCAGACTGAAGATCTGAAGGTCCCTGGTTTGATCCCGGGTCGCGGCATTTTTGCAGCTTGATGCCGCCTCTTGTCTTCTTCTCTGCGCGTTTGACGTCGCTGACGTGCTTCTGTATCTTGACCGCCGCTCACACGCACGCTTGGGCAGTTTGTGTTGTCTGGGAGTGCCGATACAGAGGGCAGGCGCTCGATTTGTCGGTCGTCTTTGCCCGGGTCCGAACCCCGTCGAGACCATCTTGCCTTGGCGCGGCCGACCGGGCGGGCGGTGGTGACGGCCAAGACTGGTAGGCCGCTTGAGCCGCGGTCCGTGAGCCCGGAAGGCGCAGATATGCCGAAACAGTGTGTTGGCATTGGTTCGGTCTGTGGCCTGATTTGAAAAGAGACGGCGGCGGATCGGCGCTCGGATTGTGCAAGCCGGTAGCTGGCGCGATTGCGGAGGTGTGCAGGCAGCACTTGAGTGTGTGGGAAGCGTTGTGGCTGTGTGGCGGTGCGGCAATTTTTTGGTGTGCGTGGGTCGGTTGATGTTTGGCGCCTCGATAGCTCAGTTGGGAGAGCGTCAGACTGAAGATCTGAAGGTCCCTGGTTCGATCCCGGGTCGCGGCATTTTTGCAGCTTAATGCCGCCTCTTGTCTTCTTCTCTGCGCGTTTGACGTCGCTGACGTGCTTCTGCATCTTGACCGCCGCTCACACGCACGCTTGGGCCGTTTGTGTTGTCTGGGAGTGCCGATACAGAGGGCAGGCGCTCGATTTGTCGGTCGTCTTTGCCCGGGTCCGAACCCCGTCGAGACCATCTTGCCTTGGCGCGGCCGACCGGGCGGGCGGTGGTGACGGCCAAGACTGGTAGGCCGCTTGAGCCGCGGTCCGTGAGCCCGGAAGGCGCAGATATGCCGAAACAGTGTGTTGGCATTGGTTCGGTCTGTGGCCTGATTTGAAAAGAGACGGCGGCGGATCGGCGCTCGGATTGTGCAAGCCGGTAGCTGGCGCATTGCGGAGGTGTGCAGGCAGCACTTGAGTGTGTGGGAAGCGTTGTGGCTGTGTGGCGGTGCGGCAATTTTTTGGTGTGCGTGGGTCGGTTGATGTTTGGCGCCTCGATAGCTCAGTTGGGAGAGCGTCAGACTGAAGATCTGAAGGTCCCTGGTTCGATCCCGGGTCGCGGCATTTTTGCAGCTTAATGCCGCCTCTTGTCTTCTTCTCTGCGCGTTTGACGTCGCTGACGTGCTTCTGCATCTTGACCGCCGCTCACACGCACGCTTGGGCCGTTTGTGTTGTCTGGGAGTGCCGATACAGAGGGTAGGCGCTCGATTTGTCGGTCGTCTTTGCCCGGGTCCGAACCCCGTCGAGACCATCTTGCCTTGGCGCGGCCGACCGGGCGGGCGGTGGTGACGGCCAAGACTGGTAGGCCGCTTGAGCCGCGGTCCGTGAGCCCGGAAGGCGCAGATTTGCCGGAACAGTGTGTTGGCGTTGGTTCGGTCTGTGGCCTGATTTGAAAAGAGACGGCGGCGGATCGGCGCTCGGATTGTGCAAGCCGGTAGCTGACGCGATTGCGGAGGTGTGCAGGCAGCACTTGAGTGTGTGGGAAGCGTTGTGGCTGTGTGGCGGTGCGGCAATTTTTTGGTGTGCGTGGGTCGGTTGATGTTTGGCGCCTCGATACAGACAACGACGGAAAAATCCGACACCACTGAATGCCATCCGCCATAGTATAAGAGCGCACACCTCGCCCGACAAAATAATCCGACACTAAATTTGATTGGATTAAATCTCAATGAAAATACAAAAAACATCCGCAAAAAACATACGATTGATAGAAAAGGGTGTGTATTTCAGACAGTGACTTCCGGACACTGCGGAATTGCTTTCTTGAAGGAACGAATTATCGTCTCCTTTTTTAAAGCACCCCAGGCCTTAATCGTAGAATTAATAGCACGGAGACGCTTTTCCTTTGCGCTCCCACCAGTTCTTCTACAAGGACTATTTCTTATCTTTGCCTTTAATGGCCCCATGACCCCCACATCAAGTGGTTGGCAAACAGCAGTGCTGTTTGGTGGGAGTGGGACCACCGTGGCATTAGCCTCTTCGGCAACGAGCCGCTGTCCTTCTTCCGAAACGTGACAATCAAAGTTGTCAACAAGAAGGACAGCGGGTTCGTCTATTTCAAATTTTAAAAGTTTTTCTACGTAGAACTTCCACACAGTGGAGTCCATCCAAGCATTTTCTTGGACGGCGTAGAAGTGGCCGTCAGGGTACTCGTCAAACTCCCCCTGCTCGATGCGTCCACCGGGAACGCCACGTATGATGAAGAGAATCGGCAGCTTCTTTCCTTCAAAAATACAAACAATATTGTTAATAACACAATAAATTCAGGAAATTTCAGGAAAACTTACCATCATCACGTATTGTGAGCACCGCTGTCATGCGACCTGCGTGCTTGTTGGCTCCTAGAATCCGCGCAGAGTCCTTTCTTCCCTTGCCGGCCCAGGATTTGATCGGAGGCATATCAAACATGATGGCTGTCTCGTCGACATTGAGTATGCCACCACCCTCGAAAGCAGCATTTTTGCTCCAAAAGGTGATGGCAAACTCGGCTCGGGTGTCGTCGAGGTCTTCAGTGGATTTTTTGGTCGCTTGTGGCTTCTGTGACGAGAAACCGTAGCTGTAGATCACAATATCGCGCAAAAGAACACAAAAATTACAATAAAAATCACATTATTAACATAAAAGCCAGACTTTTACCGATTTGCTAGCCGCTGAACCATGCGTTCTAACGCGCTGTCCCCCTCGCCAGTTTTCGCAGCCATATACGAAGTCATCCACTCTGGATAGAGCTTCCACATGAACTCAATCATGCCTGCAGTCGACAAAACCTAGGAAAATACACCAAAAGTTAGAAAAAAATCTCAAATAATGACCAAAAACTTAAGAAACTGTACCGCTTCCTCGCGTCGCACGTCCTTCATGTACGTCAACAGGTCAGAGACGCCAGGAAAAATCTCCTTGCGCCCCTGACCTTTCAACGTCTTCGACGTTGCGTGGCCCTTGAACGCTTGGATTGCAGCCGCCTGCCTTTTCCAGTCGTAGAGCGTGGGTCGTGCAATCCCGAGTTGCCGCGAAGTGGCCGCAACTCCGACACGCTCTACGACTGCTAGCGCCTCGCGCTTCTGTCGGACTGTGAAGCTCCGCTCGACGCGCTTCATTGTGCAGCATGACAGGTTGAATTAGTTGTCGATCCTCTCGGTTTTAGCTGCTGACCATTCAAAACATTTTTGTGGCTATTGGTTAAAAATTAACTTATACTGCAAGATGATTGGATAAATATAATTTTGTTTTTGTGTGGAGCTTGAATGCTGATGTGGTGAACTGTCGGATTTTTCTGTCTGTCGGATTTTTCCGTCGTTGTCTGTAGCTCAGTTGGGAGAGCGTCAGACTGAAGATCTGAAGGTCCCTGGTTCGATCCCGGGTCGCGGCATTTTTGCAGCTTAATGCCGCCTCTTGTCTTCTTCTCTGCGCGTTTGACGTCGCTGACGTGCTTCTGCATCTTGACCGCCGCTCACACGCACGCTTGGGCCGTTTGTGTTGTCTGGGAGTGCCGATACAGAGGGCAGGCGCTCGATTTGTCGGTCGTCTTTGCCCGGGTCCGAACCCCGTCGAGACCATCTTGCCTTGGCGCGGCCGACCGGGCGGGCGGTGGTGACGGCCAAGACTGGTAGGCCGCTTGAGCCGCGGTCCGTGAGCCCGGAAGGCGCAGATATGCCGAAACAGTGTGTTGGCGTTGGTTCGGTCTGTGGCCTGATTTGAAAAGAGACGGCGGCGGATCGGCGCTCGGATTGTGCAAGCCGGTAGCTGGCGCGATTGCGGAGGTGTGCAGGCAGCACTTGAGTGTGTGGGAAGCGTTGTGGCTGTGTGGCGGTGCGGCAATTTTTTGGTGTGCGTGGGTCGGTTGATGTTTGGCGCCTCGATAGCTCAGTTGGGAGAGCGTCAGACTGAAGATCTGAAGGTCCCTGGTTCGATCCCGGGTCGCGGCATTTTTGCAGCTTAATGCCGCCTCTTGTCTTCTTCTCTGCGCGTTTGACGTCGCTGACGTGCTTCTGCATCTTGACCGCCGCTCACACGCACGCTTGGGCCGTTTGTGTTGTCTGGGAGTGCCGATACAGAGGGCAGGCGCTCGATTTGTCGGTCGTCTTTGCCCGGGTCCGAACCCCGTCGAGACCATCTTGCCTTGGCGCGGCCGACCGGGCGGGCGGTGGTGACGGCCAAGACTGGTAGGCCGCTTGAGCCGCGGTCCGTGAGCCCGGAAGGCGCAGATATGCCGAAACAGTGTGTTGGCATTGGTTCGGTCTGTGGCCTGATTTGAAAAGAGACGGCGGCGGATCGGCGCTCGGATTGTGCAAGCCGGTAGCTGGCGCGATTGCGGAGGTGTGCAGGCAGCACTTGAGTGTGTGGGAAGCGTTGTGGCTGTGTGGCGGTGCGGCAATTTTTTGGTGTGCGTGGGTCGGTTGATGTTTGGCGCCTCGATAGCTCAGTTGGGAGAGCGTCAGACTGAAGATCTGAAGGTCCCTGGTTCGATCCCGGGTCGCGGCATTTTTGCAGCTTAATGCCGCCTCTTGTCTTCTTCTCTGCGCGTTTGACGTCGCTGACGTGCTTCTGCATCTTGACCGCCGCTCACACGCACGCTTGGGCCGTTTGTGTTGTCTGGGAGTGCCGATACAGAGGGCAGGCGCTCGATTTGTCGGTCGTCTTTGCCCGGGTCCGAACCCCGTCGAGACCATCTTGCCTTGGCGCGGCCGACCGGGCGGGCGGTGGTGACGGCCAAGACTGGTAGGCCGCTTGAGCCGCGGTCCGTGAGCCCGGAAGGCGCAGATATGCCGAAACAGTGTGTTGGCATTGGTTCGGTCTGTGGCCTGATTTGAAAAGAGACGGCGGCGGATCGGCGCTCGGATTGTGCAAGCCGGTAGCTGGCGCGATTGCGGAGGTGTGCAGGCAGCACTTGAGTGTGTGGGAAGCGTTGTGGCTGTGTGGCGGTGCGGCAATTTTTTGGTGTGCGTGGGTCGGTTGATGTTTGGCGCCTCGATAGCTCAGTTGGGAGAGCGTCAGACTGAAGATCTGAAGGTCCCTGGTTCGATCCCGGGTCGCGGCATTTTTGCAGCTTAATGCCGCCTCTTGTCTTCTTCTCTGCGCGTTTGACGTCGCTGACGTGCTTCTGCATCTTGACCGCCGCTCACACGCACGCTTGGGCCGTTTGTGTTGTCTGGGAGTGCCGATACAGAGGGCAGGCGCTCGATTTGTCGGTCGTCTTTGCCCGGGTCCGAACCCCGTCGAGACCATCTTGCCTTGGCGCGGCCGACCGGGCGGGCGGTGGTGACGGCCAAGACTGGTAGGCCGCTTGAGCCGCGGTCCGTGAGCCCGGAAGGCGCAGATATGCCGAAACAGTGTGTTGGCATTGGTTCGGTCTGTGGCCTGATTTGAAAAGAGACGGCGGCGGATCGGCGCTCGGATTGTGCAAGCCGGTAGCTGGCGCGATTGCGGAGGTGTGCAGGCAGCACTTGAGTGTGTGGGAAGCGTTGTGGCTGTGTGGCGGTGCGGCAATTTTTTGGTGTGCGTGGGTCGGTTGATGTTTGGCGCCTCGATAGCTCAGTTGGGAGAGCGTCAGACTGAAGATCTGAAGGTCCCTGGTTCGATCCCGGGTCGCGGCATTTTTGCAGCTTAATGCCGCCTCTTGTCTTCTTCTCTGCGCGTTTGACGTCGCTGACGTGCTTCTGCATCTTGACCGCCGCTCACACGCACGCTTGGGCCGTTTGTGTTGTCTGGGAGTGCCGATACAGAGGGCAGGCGCTCGATTTGTCGGTCGTCTTTGCCCGGGTCCGAACCCCGTCGAGACCATCTTGCCTTGGCGCGGCCGACCGGGCGGGCGGTGGTGACGGCCAAGACTGGTAGGCCGCTTGAGCCGCGGTCCGTGAGCCCGGAAGGCGCAGATATGCCGAAACAGTGTGTTGGCATTGGTTCGGTCTGTGGCCTGATTTGAAAAGAGACGGCGGCGGATCGGCGCTCGGATTGTGCAAGCCGGTAGCTGGCGCGATTGCGGAGGTGTGCAGGCAGCACTTGAGTGTGTGGGAAGCGTTGTGGCTGTGTGGCGGTGCGGCAATTTTTTGGTGTGCGTGGGTCGGTTGATGTTTGGCGCCTCGATAGCTCAGTTGGGAGAGCGTCAGACTGAAGATCTGAAGGTCCCTGGTTCGATCCCGGGTCGCGGCATTTTTGCAGCTTAATGCCGCCTCTTGTCTTCTTCTCTGCGCGTTTGACGTCGCTGACGTGCTTCTGCATCTTGACCGCCGCTCACACGCACGCTTGGGCCGTTTGTGTTGTCTGGGAGTGCCGATACAGAGGGCAGGCGCTCGATTTGTCGGTCGTCTTTGCCCGGGTCCGAACCCCGTCGAGACCATCTTGCCTTGGCGCGGCCGACCGGGCGGGCGGTGGTGACGGCCAAGACTGGTAGGCCGCTTGAGCCGCGGTCCGTGAGCCCGGAAGGCGCAGATATGCCGAAACAGTGTGTTGGCATTGGTTCGGTCTGTGGCCTGATTTGAAAAGAGACGGCGGCGGATCGGCGCTCGGATTGTGCAAGCCGGTAGCTGGCGCGATTGCGGAGGTGTGCAGGCAGCACTTGAGTGTGTGGGAAGCGTTGTGGCTGTGTGGCGGTGCGGCAATTTTTCGGGGTGCGTGGGTCGGTTGATGTTTGGCGCCTCGATAGCTCAGTTGGGAGAGCGTCAGACTGAAGATCTGAAGGTCCCTGGTTCGATCCCGGGTCGCGGCATTTTTGCAGCTTAATGCCGCCTCTTGTCTTCTTCTCTGCGCGTTTGACGTCGCTGACGTGCTTCTGCATCTTGACCGCCGCTCACACGCACGCTTGGGCCGTTTGTGTTGTCTGGGAGTGCCGATACAGAGGGCAGGCGCTCGATTTGTCGGTCGTCTTTGCCCGGGTCCGAACCCCGTCGAGACCATCTTGCCTTGGCGCGGCCGACCGGGCGGGCGGTGGTGACGGCCAAGACTGGTAGGCCGCTTGAGCCGCGGTCCGTGAGCCCGGAAGGCGCAGATATGCCGAAACAGTGTGTTGGCGTTGGTTCGGTCTGTGGCCTGATTTGAAAAGAGACGGCGGCGGATCGGCGCTCGGATTGTGCAAGCCGGTAGCTGGCGCGATTGCGGAGGTGTGCAGGCAGCACTTGAGTGTGTGGGAAGCGTTGTGGCTGTGTGGCGGTGCGGCAATTTTTTGGTGTGCGTGGGTCGGTTGATGTTTGGCGCCTCGATAGCTCAGTTGGGAGAGCGTCAGACTGAAGATCTGAAGGTCCCTGGTTCGATCCCGGGTCGCGGCATTTTTGCAGCTTAATGCCGCCTCTTGTCTTCTTCTCTGCGCGTTTGACGTCGCTGACGTGCTTCTGCATCTTGACCGCCGCTCACACGCACGCTTGGGCCGTTTGTGTTGTCTGGGAGTGCCGATACAGAGGGCAGGCGCTCGATTTGTCGGTCGTCTTTGCCCGGGTCCGAACCCCGTCGAGACCATCTTGCCTTGGCGCGGCCGACCGGGCGGGCGGTGGTGACGGCCAAGACTGGTAGGCCGCTTGAGCCGCGGTCCGTGAGCCCGGAAGGCGCAGATTTGCCGGAACAGTGTGTTGGCGTTGGTTCGGTCTGTGGCCTGATTTGAAAAGAGACGGCGGCGGATCGGCGCTCGGATTGTGCAAGCCGGTAGCTGACGCGATTGCGGAGGTGTGCAGGCAGCACTTGAGTGTGTGGGAAGCGTTGTGGCTGTGTGGCGGTGCGGCAATTTTTTGGTGTGCGTGGGTCGGTTGATGTTTGGCGCCTCGATAGCTCAGTTGGGAGAGCGTCAGACTGAAGATCTGAAGGTCCCTGGTTCGATCCCGGGTCGCGGCATTTTTGCAGCTTAATGCCGCCTCTTGTCTTCTTCTCTGCGCGTTTGACGCCGCTGACGTGCTTCTGCATCTTGACCGCCGCTCACACGCACGCTTGGGCCGTTTGTGTTGTCTGGGAGTGCCGATACAGAGGGCAGGCGCTCGATTTGTCGGTCGTCTTTGCCCGGGTCCGAACCCCGTCGAGACCATCTTGCCTTGGCGCGGCCGACCGGGCGGGCGGTGGTGACGGCCAAGACTGGTAGGCCGCTTGAGCCGCGGTCCGTGAGCCCGGAAGGCGCAGATATGCCGAAACAGTGTGTTGGCGTTGGTTCGGTCTGTGGCCTGATTTGAAAAGAGACGGCGGCGGATCGGCGCTCGGATTGTGCAAGCCGGTAGCTGGCGCGATTGCGGAGGTGTGCAGGCAGCACTTGAGTGTGTGGGAAGCGTTGTGGCTGTGTGGCGGTGCGGCAATTTTTTGGTGTGCGTGGGTCGGTTGATGTTTGGCGCCTCGATAGCTCAGTTGGGAGAGCGTCAGACTGAAGATCTGAAGGTCCCTAGTTCGATCCCGGGTCGCGGCATTTTTGCAGCTTAATGCCGCCTCTTGTCTTCTTCTCTGCGCGTTTGACGTCGCTGACGTGCTTCTGTATCTTGGCCGCCGCTCACACGCACGCTTGGGCAGTTTGTGTTGTCTGGGAGTGCCGATACAGAGGGCAGGCGCTCGATTTGTCGGTCGTCTTTGCCCGGGTCCGAACCCCGTCGAGACCATCTTGTCTTGGCGCGGCCGACCGGGCGGGCGGTGGTGACGGCCAAGACTGGTAGGCCGCTTGAGCCGCGGTCCGTGAGCCCGGAAGGCGCAGATTTGCCGGAACAGTGTGTTGGCGTTGGTTCGGTCTGTGGCCTGATTTGAAAAGAGACGGCGGCGGATCGGCGCTCGGATTGTGCAAGCCGGTAGCTGACGCGATTGCGGAGGTGTGCAGGCAGCACTTGAGTGTGTGGGAAGCGTTGTGGCTGTGTGGCGGTGCGGCAATTTTTTGGTGTGCGTGGGTCGGTTGATGTTTGGCGCCTCGATACAGACAACGACGGAAAAATCCGACACCACTGAATGCCATCCGCCATAGTATAAGAGCGCACACCTCGCCCGACAAAATAATCCGACACTAAATTTGATTGGATTAAATCTCAATGAAAATACAAAAAACATCCGCAAAAAACATACGATTGATAGAAAAGGGTGTGTATTTCAGACAGTGACTTCCGGACACTGCGGAATTGCTTTCTTGAAGGAACGAATTATCGTCTCCTTTTTTAAAGCACCCCAGGCCTTAATCGTAGAATTAATAGCACGGAGACGCTTTTCCTTTGCGCTCCCACCAGTTCTTCTACAAGGACTATTTCTTATCTTTGCCTTTAATGGCCCCATGACCCCCACATCAAGTGGTTGGCAAACAGCAGTGCTGTTTGGTGGGAGTGGGACCACCGTGGCATTAGCCTCTTCGGCAACGAGCCGCTGTCCTTCTTCCGAAACGTGACAATCAAAGTTGTCAACAAGAAGGACAGCGGGTTCGTCTATTTCAAATTTTAAAAGTTTTTCTACGTAGAACTTCCACACAGTGGAGTCCATCCAAGCATTTTCTTGGACGGCGTAGAAGTGGCCGTCAGGGTACTCGTCAAACTCCCCCTGCTCGATGCGTCCACCGGGAACGCCACGTATGATGAAGAGAATCGGCAGCTTCTTTCCTTCAAAAATACAAACAATATTGTTAATAACACAATAAATGCAGGAAATTTCAGGAAAACTTACCATCATCACGTATTGTGAGCACCGCTGTCATGCGACCTGCGTGCTTGTTGGCTCCTAGAATCCGCGCAGAGTCCTTTCTTCCCTTGCCGGCCCAGGATTTGATCGGAGGCATATCAAACATGATGGCTGTCTCGTCGACATTGAGTATGCCACCACCCTCGAAAGCAGCATTTTTGCTCCAAAAGGTGATGGCAAACTCGGCTCGGGTGTCGTCGAGGTCTTCAGTGGATTTTTTGGTCGCTTGTGGCTTCTGTGACGAGAAACCGTAGCTGTAGATCACAATATCGCGCAAAAGAACACAAAAATTACAATAAAAATCACATTATTAACATAAAAGCCAGACTTTTACCGATTTGCTAGCCGCTGAACCATGCGTTCTAACGCGCTGTCCCCCTCGCCAGTTTTCGCAGCCATATACGAAGTCATCCACTCTGGATAGAGCTTCCACATGAACTCAATCATGCCTGCAGTCGACAAAACCTAGGAAAATACACCAAAAGTTAGAAAAAAATCTCAAATAATGACCAAAAACTTAAGAAACTGTACCGCTTCCTCGCGTCGCACGTCCTTCATGTACGTCAACAGGTCAGAGACGCCAGGAAAAATCTCCTTGCGCCCCTGACCTTTCAACGTCTTCGACGTTGCGTGGCCCTTGAACGCTTGGATTGCAGCCGCCTGCCTTTTCCAGTCGTAGAGCGTGGGTCGTGCAATCCCGAGTTGCCGCGAAGTGGCCGCAACTCCGACACGCTCTACGACTGCTAGCGCCTCGCGCTTCTGTCGGACTGTGAAGCTCCGCTCGACGCGCTTCATTGTGCAGCATGACAGGTTGAATTAGTTGTCGATCCTCTCGGTTTTAGCTGCTGACCATTCAAAACATTTTTGTGGCTATTGGTTAAAAATTAACTTATACTGCAAGATGATTGGATAAATATAATTTTGTTTTTGTGTGGAGCTTGAATGCTGATGTGGTGAACTGTCGGATTTTTCTGTCTGTCGGATTTTTCCGTCGTTGTCTGTAGCTCAGTTGGGAGAGCGTCAGACTGAAGATCTGAAGGTCCCTGGTTCGATCCCGGGTCGCGGCATTTTTGCAGCTTAATGCCGCCTCTTGTCTTCTTCTCTGCGCGTTTGACGTCGCTGACGTGCTTCTGCATCTTGACCGCCGCTCACACGCACGCTTGGGCCGTTTGTGTTGTCTGGGAGTGCCGATACAGAGGGCAGGCGCTCGATTTGTCGGTCGTCTTTGCCCGGGTCCGAACCCCGTCGAGACCATCTTGCCTTGGCGCGGCCGACCGGGCGGGCGGTGGTGACGGCCAAGACTGGTAGGCCGCTTGAGCCGCGGTCCGTGAGCCCGGAAGGCGCAGATATGCCGAAACAGTGTGTTGGCGTTGGTTCGGTCTGTGGCCTGATTTGAAAAGAGACGGCGGCGGATCGGCGCTCGGATTGTGCAAGCCGGTAGCTGGCGCGATTGCGGAGGTGTGCAGGCAGCACTTGAGTGTGTGGGAAGCGTTGTGGCTGTGTGGCGGTGCGGTAATTTTTTGGGGTGCGTGGGTCGGTTGATGTTTGGCGCCTCGATAGCTCAGTTGGGAGAGCGTCAGACTGAAGATCTGAAGGTCCCTGGTTCGATCCCGGGTCGCGGCATTTTTGCAGCTTAATGCCGCCTCTTGTCTTCTTCTCTGCGCGTTTGACGTCGCTGACGTGCTTCTGTATCTTGGCCGCCGCTCACACGCACGCTTGGGCAGTTTGTGTTGTCTGGGAGTGCCGATACAGAGGGCAGGCGCTCGATTTGTCGGTCGTCTTTGCCCGGGTTCGAACCCCGTCGAGACCATCTTGTCTTGGCGCGGCCGACCGGGCGGGCGGTGGTGACGACCAAAACTGGTAGGCCGCTTGAGCCGCGGTCCGTGAGCCCGGAAGGCGCAGATATGCCGAAACAGTGTGTTGGCATTGGTTCGGTCTGTGGCCTGATTTGAAAAGAGACGGCGGCGGATCGGCGCTCGGATTGTGCAAGCCGGTAGCTGGCGCGATTGCGGAGGTGTGCAGGCAGCACTTGAGTGTGTGGGAAGCGTTGTGGCTGTGTGGCGGTGCGGCAATTTTTCGGGGTGCGTGGGTCGGTTGATGTTTGGCGCCTCGATAGCTCAGTTGGGAGAGCGTCAGACTGAAGATCTGAAGGTCCCTGGTTCGATCCCGGGTCGCGGCATTTTTGCAGCTTAATGCCGCCTCTTGTCTTCTTCTCTGCGCGTTTGACGTCGCTGACGTGCTTCTGCATCTTGACCGCCGCTCACACGCACGCTTGGGCCGTTTGTGTTGTCTGGGAGTGCCGATACAGAGGGCAGGCGCTCGATTTGTCGGTCGTCTTTGCCCGGGTCCGAACCCCGTCGAGACCATCTTGCCTTGGCGCGGCCGACCGGGCGGGCGGTGGTGACGGCCAAGACTGGTAGGCCGCTTGAGCCGCGGTCCGTGAGCCCGGAAGGCGCAGATATGCCGAAACAGTGTGTTGGCATTGGTTCGGTCTGTGGCCTGATTTGAAAAGAGACGGCGGCGGATCGGCGCTCGGATTGTGCAAGCCGGTAGCTGGCGCGATTGCGGAGGTGTGCAGGCAGCACTTGAGTGTGTGGGAAGCGTTGTGGCTGTGTGGCGGTGCGGCAATTTTTCGGGTTGCGTGGGTCGGTTGATGTTTGGCGCCTCGATAGCTCAGTTGGGAGAGCGTCAGACTGAAGATCTGAAGGTCCCTGGTTCGATCCCGGGTCGCGGCATTTTTGCAGCTTAATGCCGCCTCTTGTCTTCTTCTCTGCGCGTTTGACGTCGCTGACGTGCTTCTGCATCTTGACCGCCGCTCACACGCACGCTTGGGCCGTTTGTGTTGTCTGGGAGTGCCGATACAGAGGGCAGGCGCTCGATTTGTCGGTCGTCTTTGCCCGGGTCCGAACCCCGTCGAGACCATCTTGCCTTGGCGCGGCCGACCGGGCGGGCGGTGGTGACGGCCAAGACTGGTAGGCCGCTTGAGCCGCGGTCCGTGAGCCCGGAAGGCGCAGATATGCCGAAACAGTGTGTTGGCGTTGGTTCGGTCTGTGGCCTGATTTGAAAAGAGACGGCGGCGGATCGGCGCTCGGATTGTGCAAGCCGGTAGCTGGCGCGATTGCGGAGGTGTGCAGGCAGCACTTGAGTGTGTGGGAAGCGTTGTGGCTGTGTGGCGGTGCGGCAATTTTTCGGGGTGCGTGGGTCGGTTGATGTTTGGCGCCTCGATAGCTCAGTTGGGAGAGCGTCAGACTGAAGATCTGAAGGTCCCTGGTTCGATCCCGGGTCGCGGCATTTTTGCAGCTTAATGCCGCCTCTTGTCTTCTTCTCTGCGCGTTTGACGTCGCTGACGTGCTTCTGCATCTTGACCGCCGCTCACACGCACGCTTGGGCCGTTTGTGTTGTCTGGGAGTGCCGATACAGAGGGCAGGCGCTCGATTTGTCGGTCGTCTTTGCCCGGGTCCGAACCCCGTCGAGACCATCTTGCCTTGGCGCGGCCGACCGGGCGGGCGGTGGTGACGGCCAAGACTGGTAGGCCGCTTGAGCCGCGGTCCGTGAGCCCGGAAGGCGCAGATATGCCGAAACAGTGTGTTGGCGTTGGTTCGGTCTGTGGCCTGATTTGAAAAGAGACGGCGGCGGATCGGCGCTCGGATTGTGCAAGCCGGTAGCTGGCGCGATTGCGGAGGTGTGCAGGCAGCACTTGAGTGTGTGGGAAGCGTTGTGGCTGTGTGGCGGTGCGGCAATTTTTCGGGTTGCGTGGGTCGGTTGATGTTTGGCGCCTCGATAGCTCAGTTGGGAGAGCGTCAGACTGAAGATCTGAAGGTCCCTGGTTCGATCCCGGGTCGCGGCATTTTTGCAGCTTAATGCCGCCTCTTGTCTTCTTCTCTGCGCGTTTGACGTCGCTGACGTGCTTCTGCATCTTGACCGCCGCTCACACGCACGCTTGGGCCGTTTGTGTTGTCTGGGAGTGCCGATACAGAGGGCAGGCGCTCGATTTGTCGGTCGTCTTTGCCCGGGTCCGAACCCCGTCGAGACCATCTTGCCTTGGCGCGGCCGACCGGGCGGGCGGTGGTGACGGCCAAGACTGGTAGGCCGCTTGAGCCGCGGTCCGTGAGCCCGGAAGGCGCAGATATGCCGAAACAGTGTGTTGGCGTTGGTTCGGTCTGTGGCCTGATTTGAAAAGAGACGGCGGCGGATCGGCGCTCGGATTGTGCAAGCCGGTAGCTGGCGCGATTGCGGAGGTGTGCAGGCAGCACTTGAGTGTGTGGGAAGCGTTGTGGCTGTGTGGCGGTGCGGCAATTTTTCGGGGTGCGTGGGTCGGTTGATGTTTGGCGCCTCGATAGCTCAGTTGGGAGAGCGTCAGACTGAAGATCTGAAGGTCCCTGGTTCGATCCCGGGTCGCGGCATTTTTGCAGCTTAATGCCGCCTCTTGTCTTCTTCTCTGCGCGTTTGACGTCGCTGACGTGCTTCTGCATCTTGACCGCCGCTCACACGCACGCTTGGGCCGTTTGTGTTGTCTGGGAGTGCCGATACAGAGGGCAGGCGCTCGATTTGTCGGTCGTCTTTGCCCGGGTCCGAACCCCGTCGAGACCATCTTGCCTTGGCGCGGCCGACCGGGCGGGCGGTGGTGACGGCCAAGACTGGTAGGCCGCTTGAGCCGCGGTCCGTGAGCCCGGAAGGCGCAGATATGCCGAAACAGTGTGTTGGCGTTGGTTCGGTCTGTGGCCTGATTTGAAAAGAGACGGCGGCGGATCGGCGCTCGGATTGTGCAAGCCGGTAGCTGGCGCGATTGCGGAGGTGTGCAGGCAGCACTTGAGTGTGTGGGAAGCGTTGTGGCTGTGTGGCGGTGCGGCAATTTTTTGGTGTGCGTGGGTCGGTTGATGTTTGGCGCCTCGATAGCTCAGTTGGGAGAGCGTCAGACTGAAGATCTGAAGGTCCCTGGTTCGATCCCGGGTCGCGGCATTTTTGCAGCTTAATGCCGCCTCTTGTCTTCTTCTCTGCGCGTTTGACGTCGCTGACGTGCTTCTGCATCTTGACCGCCGCTCACACGCACGCTTGGGCCGTTTGTGTTGTCTGGGAGTGCCGATACAGAGGGCAGGCGCTCGATTTGTCGGTCGTCTTTGCCCGGGTCCGAACCCCGTCGAGACCATCTTGTCTTGGCGCGGCCGACCGGGCGGGCGGTGGTGACGGCCAAGACTGATTCGTAGGCCGCTTGAGCCGCGGTCCGTGAGCCCGGAAGGCGCAGATATGCCGAAACAGTGTGTTGGCGTTGGTTCGGTCTGTGGCCTGATTTGAAAAGAGACGGCGGCGGATCGGCGCTCGGATTGTGCAAGCCGGTAGCTGGCGCGATTGCGGAGGTGTGCAGGCAGCACTTGAGTGTGTGGGAAGCGTTGTGGCTGTGTGGCGGTGCGGCAATTTTTTGGTGTGCGTGGGTCGGTTGATGTTTGGCGCCTCGATAGCTCAGTTGGGAGAGCGTCAGACTGAAGATCTGAAGGTCCCTGGTTCGATCCCGGGTCGCGGCATTTTTGCAGCTTAATGCCGCCTCTTGTCTTCTTCTCTGCGCGTTTGACGTCGCTGACGTGCTTCTGCATCTTGACCGCCGCTCACACGCACGCTTGGGCCGTTTGTGTTGTCTGGGAGTGCCGATACAGAGGGCAGGCGCTCGATTTGTCGGTCGTCTTTGCCCGGGTCCGAACCCCGTCGAGACCATCTTGCCTTGGCGCGGCCGACCGGGCGGGCGGTGGTGACGGCCAAGACTGATTCGTAGGCCGCTTGAGCCGCGGTCCGTGAGCCCGGAAGGCGCAGATATGCCGAAACAGTGTGTTGGCGTTGGTTCGGTCTGTGGCCTGATTTGAAAAGAGACGGCGGCGGATCGGCGCTCGGATTGTGCAAGCCGGTAGCTGGCGCGATTGCGGAGGTGTGCAGGCAGCACTTGAGTGTGTGGGAAGCGTTGTGGCTGTGTGGCGGTGCGGCAATTTTTTGGTGTGCGTGGGTCGGTTGATGTTTGGCGCCTCGATAGCTCAGTTGGGAGAGCGTCAGACTGAAGATCTGAAGGTCCCTGGTTCGATCCCGGGTCGCGGCATTTTTGCAGCTTAATGCCGCCTCTTGTCTTCTTCTCTGCGCGTTTGACGTCGCTGACGTGCTTCTGCATCTTGACCGCCGCTCACACGCACGCTTGGGCCGTTTGTGTTGTCTGGGAGTGCCGATACAGAGGGCAGGCGCTCGATTTGTCGGTCGTCTTTGCCCGGGTCCGAACCCCGTCGAGACCATCTTGCCTTGGCGCGGCCGACCGGGCGGGCGGTGGTGACGGCCAAGACTGATTCGTAGGCCGCTTGAGCCGCGGTCCGTGAGCCCGGAAGGCGCAGATATGCCGAAACAGTGTGTTGGCGTTGGTTCGGTCTGTGGCCTGATTTGAAAAGAGACGGCGGCGGATCGGCGCTCGGATTGTGCAAGCCGGTAGCTGGCGCGATTGCGGAGGTGTGCAGGCAGCACTTGAGTGTGTGGGAAGCGTTGTGGCTGTGTGGCGGTGCGGCAATTTTTTGGGGTGCGTGGGTCGGTTGATGTTTGGCGCCTCGATAGCTCAGTTGGGAGAGCGTCAGACTGAAGATCTGAAGGTCCCTGGTTCGATCCCGGGTCGCGGCATTTTTGCAGCTTAATGCCGCCTCTTGTCTTCTTCTCTGCGCGTTTGACGTCGCTGACGTGCTTCTGCATCTTGACCGCCGCTCACACGCACGCTTGGGCCGTTTGTGTTGTCTGGGAGTGCCGATACAGAGGGCAGGCGCTCGATTTGTCGGTCGTCTTTGCCCGGGTCCGAACCCCGTCGAGACCATCTTGCCTTGTCGCGGCCGACCGGGCGGGCGGTGGTGACGGCCAAGACTGATTCGTAGGCCGCTTGAGCCGCGGTCCGTGAGCCCGGAAGGCGCAGATATGCCGAAACAGTGTGTTGGCGTTGGTTCGGTCTGTGGCCTGATTTGAAAAGAGACGGCGGCGGATCGGCGCTCGGATTGTGCAAGCCGGTAGCTGGCGCGATTGCGGAGGTGTGGAGGCAGCACTTGAGTGTGTGGGAAGCGTTGTGGCTGTGTGGCGGTGCGGCAATTTTTTGGGGTGCGTGGGTCGGTTGATGTTTAGCGCCTCGATAGCTCAGTTGGGAGAGCGTCAGACTGAAGATCTGAAGGTCCCTGGTTCGATCCCGGGTCGCGGCATTTTTGCAGCTTAATGCCGCCTCTTGTCTTCTTCTCTGCGCGTTTGACGTCGCTGACGTGCTTCTGCATCTTGACCGCCGCTCACACGCACGCTTGGGCCGTTTGTGTTGTCTGGGAGTGCCGATACAGAGGGCAGGCGCTCGATTTGTCGGTCGTCTTTGCCCGGGTCCGAACCCCGTCGAGACCATCTTGCCTTGGCGCGGCCGACCGGGCGGGCGGTGGTGACGGCCAAGACTGGTAGGCCGCTTGAGCCGCGGTCCGTGAGCCCGGAAGGCGCAGATATGCCGAAACAGTGTGTTGACGTTGGTTCGGTCTGTGGCCCGATTTGAAAAGAGACGGCGGCGGATCGGCGCTCGGATTGTGCAAGCCGGTAGCTGGCGCGATTGCGGAGGTGTGGAAGGAACACTTGAGTGTGTGGGAAGCGTTGTGGCTGTGTGGCGGTGCGACAACTTTTTGGGGTGCGTGGGTCGGTTGATGTTTGGCGCCTCGATAGCTCAGTTGGGAGAGCGTCAGACTGAAGATCTGAAGGTCCCTGGTTCGATCCCGGGTCGCGGCATTTTTGCAGCTTAATGCCGCCTCTTGTCTTCTTCTCTGCGCGTTTGACGTCGCTGACGTGCTTCTGCATCTTGACCGCCGCTCACACGCACGCTTGGGCCGTTTGTGTTGTCTGGGAGTGCCGATACAGAGGGCAGGCGCTCGATTTGTCGGTCGTCTTTGCCCGGGTCCGAACCCCGTCGAGACCATCTTGTCTTGGCGCGGCCGACCGGGCGGGCGGTGGTGACGGCCAAGACTGATTCGTAGGCCGCTTGAGCCGCGGTCCGTGAGCCCGGAAGGCGCAGATATGCCGAAACAGTGTGTTGGCGTTGGTTCGGTCTGTGGCCCGATTTGAAAAGAGACGGCGGCGGATCGGCGCTCGGATTGTGCAAGCCGGTAGCTGGCGCGATTGCGGAGGTGTGGAGGAAGCACTTGAGTGTGTGGGAAGCGTTGTGGCTGTGTGGCGGTGCGGCAATTTTTTGGGGTGCGTGGGTCGGTTGATGTTTGGCGCCTCGATAGCTCAGTTGGGAGAGCGTCAGACTGAAGATCTGAAGGTCCCTGGTTCGATCCCGGGTCGCGGCATTTTTGCAGCTTAATGCCGCCTCTTGTCTTCTTCTCTGCGCGTTTGACGTCGCTGACGTGCTTCTGCATCTTGACCGCCGCTCACACGCACGCTTGGGCCGTTTGTGTTGTCTGGGAGTGCCGATACAGAGGGCAGGCGCTCGATTTGTCGGTCGTCTTTGCCCGGGTCCGAACCCCGTCGAGACCATCTTGTCTTGGCGCGGCCGACCGGGCGGGCGGTGGTGACGGCCAAGACTGGTAGGCCGCTTGAGCCGCGGTCCGTGAGCCCGGAAGGCGCAAATATGCCGAAACAGTGTGTTGGCGTTGGTTCGGTCTGTGGCCTGATTTGAAAAGAGACGGCGGCGGATCGGCGCTCGGATTGTGCAAGCCGGTAGCTGGCGCGATTGCGGAGGTGTGCAGGCAGCACTTGAGTGTGTGGGAAGCGTTGTGGCTGTGTGGCGGTGCGGCAATTTTTTGGGGTGCGTGGGTCGGTTGATGTTTGGCGCCTCGATAGCTCAGTTGGGAGAGCGTCAGACTGAAGATCTGAAGGTCCCTGGTTTGATCCCGGGTCGCGGCATTTTTGCAGCTTAATGCCGCCTCTTGTCTTCTTCTCTGCGCGTTTGACGTCGCTGACGTGCTTCTGTATCTTGGCCGCCGCTCACACGCACGCTTGGGCCGTTTGTGTTGTCTGGGAGTGCCGATACAGAGGGCAGGCGCTCGATTTGTCGGTCGTCTTTGCCCGGGTCCGAACCCCGTCGAGACCATCTTGCCTTGGCGCGGCCGACCGGGCGGGCGGTGGTGACGGCCAAGACTGGTAGGCCGCTTGAGCCGCGGTCCGTGAGCCCGGAAGGCGCAGATATGCCGAAACAGTGTGTTGGCGTTGGTTCGGTCTGTGGCCTGATTTGAAAAGAGACGGCGGCGGATCGGCGCTCGGATTGTGCAAGCCGGTAGCTGGCGCGATTGCGGAGGTGTGCAGGCAGCACTTGAGTGTGTGGGAAGCGTTGTGGCTGTGTGGCGGTGCGGCAATATTTTGGGGTGCGTGGGTCGGTTGATGTTTGGCGCCTCGATAGCTCAGTTGGGAGAGCGTCAGACTGAAGATCTGAAGGTCCCTGGTTTGATCCCGGGTCGCGGCATTTTTGCAGCTTGATGCCGCCTCTTGTCTTCTTCTCTGCGCGTTTGACGTCGCTGACGTGCTTCTGTATCTTGACCGCCGCTCACACGCACGCTTGGGCAGTTTGTGTTGTCTGGGAGTGCCGATACAGAGGGCAGGCGCTCGATTTGTCGGTCGTCTTTGCCCGGGTCCGAACCCCGTCGAGACCATCTTGCCTTGTCGCGGCCGACCGGGCGGGCGGTGGTGACGGCCAAGACTGGTAGGCCGCTTGAGCCGCGGTCCGTGAGCCCGGAAGGCGCAGATATGCCGAAACAGTGTGTTGGCGTTGGTTCGGTCTGTGGCCCGATTTGAAAAGAGACGGCAGCGGATCGGCGCTCGGATTGTGCAAGCCGGTAGCTGGCGCGATTGCGGAGGTGTGGAAGGAACACTTGAGTGTGTGGGAAGCGTTGTGGCTGTGTGGCGGTGCGGCAATTTTTTGGGGTGCGTGGGTCGGTTGATGTTTGGCGCCTCGATAGCTCAGTTGGGAGAGCGTCAGACTGAAGATCTGAAGGTCCCTGGTTCGATCCCGGGTCGCGGCATTTTTGCAGCTTAATGCCGCCTCTTGTCTTCTTCTCTGCGCGTTTGACGTCGCTGACGTGCTTCTGCATCTTGACCGCCGCTCACACGCACGCTTGGGCCGTTTGTGTTGTCTGGGAGTGCCGATACAGAGGGCAGGCGCTCGATTTGTCGGTCGTCTTTGCCCGGGTCCGAACCCCGTCGAGACCATCTTGCCTTGGCGCGGCCGACCGGGCGGGCGGTGGTGACGGCCAAGACTGGTAGGCCGCTTGAGCCGCGGTCCGTGAGCCCGGAAGGCGCAGATATGCCGAAACAGTGTGTTGACGTTGGTTCGGTCTGTGGCCCGATTTGAAAAGAGACGGCGGCGGATCGGCGCTCGGATTGTGCAAGCCGGTAGCTGGCGCGATTGCGGAGGTGTGGAAGGAACACTTGAGTGTGTGGGAAGCGTTGTGGCTGTGTGGCGGTGCGACAACTTTTTGGGGTGCGTGGGTCGGTTGATGTTTGGCGCCTCGATAGCTCAGTTGGGAGAGCGTCAGACTGAAGATCTGAAGGTCCCTGGTTCGATCCCGGGTCGCGGCATTTTTGCAGCTTAATGCCGCCTCTTGTCTTCTTCTCTGCGCGTTTGACGTCGCTGACGTGCTTCTGCATCTTGACCGCCGCTCACACGCACGCTTGGGCCGTTTGTGTTGTCTGGGAGTGCCGATACAGAGGGCAGGCGCTCGATTTGTCGGTCGTCTTTGCCCGGGTCCGAACCCCGTCGAGACCATCTTGTCTTGGCGCGGCCGACCGGGCGGGCGGTGGTGACGGCCAAGACTGATTCGTAGGCCGCTTGAGCCGCGGTCCGTGAGCCCGGAAGGCGCAGATATGCCGAAACAGTGTGTTGGCGTTGGTTCGGTCTGTGGCCCGATTTGAAAAGAGACGGCGGCGGATCGGCGCTCGGATTGTGCAAGCCGGTAGCTGGCGCGATTGCGGAGGTGTGGAGGAAGCACTTGAGTGTGTGGGAAGCGTTGTGGCTGTGTGGCGGTGCGGCAATTTTTTGGGGTGCGTGGGTCGGTTGATGTTTGGCGCCTCGATAGCTCAGTTGGGAGAGCGTCAGACTGAAGATCTGAAGGTCCCTGGTTCGATCCCGGGTCGCGGCATTTTTGCAGCTTAATGCCGCCTCTTGTCTTCTTCTCTGCGCGTTTGACGTCGCTGACGTGCTTCTGCATCTTGACCGCCGCTCACACGCACGCTTGGGCCGTTTGTGTTGTCTGGGAGTGCCGATACAGAGGGCAGGCGCTCGATTTGTCGGTCGTCTTTGCCCGGGTCCGAACCCCGTCGAGACCATCTTGTCTTGGCGCGGCCGACCGGGCGGGCGGTGGTGACGGCCAAGACTGGTAGGCCGCTTGAGCCGCGGTCCGTGAGCCCGGAAGGCGCAAATATGCCGAAACAGTGTGTTGGCGTTGGTTCGGTCTGTGGCCTGATTTGAAAAGAGACGGCGGCGGATCGGCGCTCGGATTGTGCAAGCCG
Organism: Phytophthora crassamura; assembly: GCA_033557995.1. Taxonomy (NCBI): domain Eukaryota; phylum Oomycota; class Peronosporomycetes; order Peronosporales; family Peronosporaceae; genus Phytophthora; species Phytophthora crassamura. The sequence continues at coordinate 2,017,086 of JAUCED010000018.1, forward strand.
GTAGCTGGCGCGATTGCGGAGGTGTGCAGGCAGCACTTGAGTGTGTGGGAAGCGTTGTGGCTGTGTGGCGGTGCGGCAATTTTTTGGGGTGCGTGGGTCGGTTGATGTTTGGCGCCTCGATAGCTCAGTTGGGAGAGCGTCAGACTGAAGATCTGAAGGTCCCTGGTTCGATCCCGGGTCGCGGCATTTTTGCAGCTTAATGCCGCCTCTTGTCTTCTTCTCTGCGCGTTTGACGTCGCTGACGTGCTTCTGTATCTTGGCCGCCGCTCACACGCACGCTTGGGCCGTTTGTGTTGTCTGGGAGTGCCGATACAGAGGGCAGGCGCTCGATTTGTCGGTCGTCTTTGCCCGGGTCCGAACCCCGTCGAGACCATCTTGCCTTGGCGCGGCCGACCGGGCGGGCGGTGGTGACGGCCAAGACTGGTAGGCCGCTTGAGCCGCGGTCCGTGAGCCCGGAAGGCGCAGATATGCCGAAACAGTGTGTTGGCGTTGGTTCGGTCTGTGGCCTGATTTGAAAAGAGACGGCGGCGGATCGGCGCTCGGATTGTGCAAGCCGGTAGCTGGCGCGATTGCGGAGGTGTGCAGGCAGCACTTGAGTGTGTGGGAAGCGTTGTGGCTGTGTGGCGGTGCGGCAATATTTTGGGGTGCGTGGGTCGGTTGATGTTTGGCGCCTCGATAGCTCAGTTGGGAGAGCGTCAGACTGAAGATCTGAAGGTCCCTGGTTTGATCCCGGGTCGCGGCATTTTTGCAGCTTGATGCCGCCTCTTGTCTTCTTCTCTGCGCGTTTGACGTCGCTGACGTGCTTCTGTATCTTGACCGCCGCTCACACGCACGCTTGGGCAGTTTGTGTTGTCTGGGAGTGCCGATACAGAGGGCAGGCGCTCGATTTGTCGGTCGTCTTTGCCCGGGTCCGAACCCCGTCGAGACCATCTTGCCTTGTCGCGGCCGACCGGGCGGGCGGTGGTGACGGCCAAGACTGGTAGGCCGCTTGAGCCGCGGTCCGTGAGCCCGGAAGGCGCAGATATGCCGAAACAGTGTGTTGGCGTTGGTTCGGTCTGTGGCCCGATTTGAAAAGAGACGGCAGCGGATCGGCGCTCGGATTGTGCAAGCCGGTAGCTGGCGCGATTGCGGAGGTGTGGAAGGAACACTTGAGTGTGTGGGAAGCGTTGTGGCTGTGTGGCGGTGCGGCAATTTTTTGGGGTGCGTGGGTCGGTTGATGTTTGGCGCCTCGATAGCTCAGTTGGGAGAGCGTCAGACTGAAGATCTGAAGGTACTTGACCCCGAAGCGGTGATAATTCAGATGCTCGACCCTCGATCGGATTTCGCTGCTGAGTCACTGATTATGCCGTCTGACTAGCGTGTGGCTGCTGATCATGATGACGATGTTGGTAGTTGACGCGCGGTGCATGTTTTCGCGCTCTCCTACGCGGCTATGGGTGTGCGCGTGTCTGAGTGCGTGCGCGTGTGTCTGGGTGCATGTGAATGTGACTTGGTGCGTGCATGCGTCTTGGCGTGTGACTGGCACGATGGCGCATGTGCAAGTTGTGAGGCTGAGAGGAAGCGCGTGCGGTCGTCAGGGGTACGCATGTGGCGGGAAGAAGTGCACATTGTGTTTTGCATAGTAGCTAGGATTAGGGGTTGGGTACTGCACTTCTACGATCTGGCTGGTTGGTAGCCTAGTGGCGTGTATGCTCCGTGTTTAGTTTTATGGTTGGAGTTCGAGTCCCATTGGGGACATTTTTCTTTCGGCGCCGTTGGAGGCAAGGATTGTTTAATCATGGAAATGTACAAGATTTAAACCCTGGATGATCCAGGATTTGTAAGTAAAAATACAAAACCGTGATAATAAAAACCAGCGAGGGAGAAACGACGCGCTCATTTTGGATTGCCGTTGCAATGGGCAAAGACGATGAACGCGGAGCTTCGAGCGCCGGCGCGGATGGTCAACGCTTGACACGCGCACGCCGTCGGCCCGGCCTATCCGAGACCATACCTCGCCGTGTGCCCTAGGTGGCGACAGCGGGCGTGGCGAAACCCCAGGCGACGACGGTGGGCGTGGAGAAGACCGTTGAGAAGCTCCGTGCGACGACAGCCGTTGTTGAGAAGCCCCAGGCGATGCCAGCGATCGTGGTGAAGACTGTAGAGAAGCCCCGTGCGACGACGAGACAGGTGTCCATGCAGCCGAGGAGCAGCCATTACACATGTTGCCCCAGATGCCACAGGAGAGGGGAGATGTCAGTCTGCCATTTGGGTTCCTGACGAAGCTTGTGATTCACAAGGTTTCGGATGCAATGAACGAGATGGTGAAGGCTAGGTCATCGTCCATGTCGAACCTCCGCAAACGTGGCACGCCGGCTGGGACGCCTGGAAAGTGTACTTCACGTCGTACTGCCAGCAGGTACCACATGAAGCATGTGGTACCTGCAAAAGAGACGATGAGTCGTGCAGAGCGAAACAAGCGTTTGATGAGGACTAATAAAGGGGATGATGAATCGCTGCACGTTCCGGAAGGGGTGGGCCCGTACCAGAGGGCGTACATAGTATGACATATTATTTGCGCATAATATGCACTCACGGCTGGAAGAAGCGCAAATCGAGGGGTGAAGGCAGTCGTCCTCGTCAGCACATTCGCTTGACGGACTGCTCGTTTCGTTTCGTGGTGCAGTGGGATTTGGAGAAAGCTTCCCTTCATCTGAAGAATGGATGTTTCATTCACAACCACAACTTTTTTGAAGCTGCTTACGAGACGTACCCGAGTGTTCGTGGTGTAACGAATCCTGTAGTGGGCGCGCGAGTTGAAGGCATGCTAGCTGCTCGGGCGAAGCGCTCTAGAATCTACGACTATACTTCTTCAGCATGATCAGAACGTCATTCAAGAGGACGTGGACAATCTTGTCCGTGAGTATTCAGCGTTGGAGTCCGGTATCGATGACAACGTCGCTACCGAGCGTGAACTTGCACTATTCGCCACCGCAGATCCGGAGGACGTGGTGCGGTTGCGGACCGACGCTGGCGATATATAGGCGTCATTTCTCTCGCCACAGCACATATGCGTCGTGTTCAGACGCTTCAGTGAGATCCTGATGGTGGATTGCAGTCACAAAACGAACATGTGAGTGGAACGTTGTTGTACATGGTTGTCACAGGATTTATCCATGAATAACTTTTAGTTCTGGACGCTTCGTATCTTGCCTATAACTACCAGCTTTTGACGTTCATGGCGATGAATGAATTCGGCGAAGGAGCAGTTGTGCAGCAGTCGCTTATCGAGGCCGATGGAAATTGGCACATGGAGAAGGCGATTGCGCACTTCAAACGCCTGACCCCGACCTGCATTGATCTGCTTCGAGTCATCGTGGTGGACAAGGACCTCAACGAAATCCGCGTGCTGGAGACCGACTTCCTGATGCACGCATATTGATTTGTCACTTTCACCCCATCAAGTATCTCAAAGAAAAGAGGTCAAAGCCTGAGTTCGGAAAGATTTCGATAGAGGACACCAACCAAATCGACGCTGCTATTCACAAGATGGTTTACTTCTCCTGTGAAGACGAGTACGAGAAGAATCATGGTCACTGAAGGGCTTATGTGGTCGTATCGGAGTTCATTGTATTTTCGAGTACTTTGAACGAAACTGGCACGAATTTCAGGATCGATGGGTCATGTATCGTCGCGCGATCATCCCACACCTGAAGAACCACACCAATAATCGCTTGGATAGTTATTTTGGCAAGCTGAAAGACGGTTCTGACAGCTCGATGGGCATGACCGGGTGCATTAAAGCTTTATTGGCGTACGATCGATGTGTGGAGAATGAACAGAAGTATCGAATGACAGATCGGTCAGTTCGTAAACTGCAACTATGATGAAGATATGTCGATCTTACTTCGATTCACAAGCCACTACGTTGCAGAGTATATCTCTCACCAGTATGCTCGTGGTCTGGCTAAAGAGAATAGCTACACATTTGTACGAGGTCAAGACGATACAAATCTGGCCACAGTTGCTGGATCCAAGTCACAACACACGCTGCAGTTGACGGATTGGTCATGTGATTGTGAGTTCGCAATGTCAATGCTCTTCCTTGACGCCACGCCATCGCGTATCGTCATGTTCATACCACGCCAGGTCGTGTTTTTTTATTCCGTGGAATAGGATCGACGGTCGACGGGAGGTGATATACAGCTGTTGCGTTCATTTCGTAAAATTCAGGGTTTTTCCAGTATTAATCCATGATTTCTGTTTGTATAGATGGATAAGCTCGATGACCGATCTGAAGCGAGTGAAGGTGTTCGCTTACGAAAGTTCAACGACACGAGCTGCGATCATGGCCGAAAGAAGCAGCGAACCCATCCCGACAAGTACAAAGAAGCTGTAAGGGCCACTCATTTGATCGCGAGCGAGCTAGCTGACATTGGCGACGACAACGAGTTCGATGACATGCTTCAATTCGTGTTGAATCAATGTCGCAACGTACGTCACAGAAATATGACAAAAGAGAAGCGCCCAGTGAAAGAACATCATTCTGCGACAACTCTAAGCCGCGAGGAGGACGATAAAGAAGTCAAAACCACTTTCGATATAAGTTCCAGCGAGCAGAAGATGCATCTTCTAACAGTCACATACCAGAGGAGTGAAGATAAAGCTGAATCCCTCCGCGAAAAAAGTTGTTTCTCCTCAAAACTCCAGTCGCTGGAGAACATGCGATCGTAAGTGGTATGAGGAAGCTGAAGCAGGTCGAAAAAAGCAGGAGAGAAGTGACGCTGCACGCTTTGATTGCATCTTTGAATCGCGAGCGGCCCGGACTCCTCGAGGCACAGCGATGTCTAGCGGGGGTCATCGAGAATTTCGGTTTCTTGTTCTCGCACTCCTTGAAGTTCAAGGAGTGCGAGAACAAGAAGCCAAAATTCAAACGCATGGAGAATCCTGCATTAGTCATGGATCCATTCTTCATTCCCCGGCGAAACATTTGAAATCCTGTATCCAAGCTCTTCAACTCCGCAACGACGGCAGCAGTGCGATATCCGTCGATGACGTGGACGTTACGGAAGATATGAGTGCAAGACCAGAACGAATGGGTGGATACTGTGCAGATCAAATGCGTCGGAACCTTTTCACGAAAGCAGATCGAGATTTTCAAGCATGTGGAGAATTGAAGACGTCGACACAGCTTGGACTGGACATGCACAAATATCTCGTTGAAGATGGGTTACCATCCCTACCGTATGAGTATCATCACGTGGTGAATGATGTCGCGTCGAAAATATTGGCAGCATACCCGTTCAAGCGCATCGAAGGACTGACAAACCTGTATGAGTACGTGTTCGCCATGCTGTACAGACTCACCCCCCACATGGCTCACAGACGCATCCATCAGTGCGTTTTGCGTGCGTCTTGTCAAAGACTACCCGGAATGCCGGTTTGCAGGGTTTCAGAATGCTGAAACCACACGCCGACGTACACGAAGCAACAGCGAAACTCATGTCAACGACGACACCCGCGGCACGTGTCCTGCAGTACGTGGCAGAAGAAGGGATAGAGACTGTTATGCTGCTGTTGAACTTTCACAACAAAAACACATTTCTGCTGTGTGGTTGTGAAAGTGAGGCGAAGTGTATCTTCTACTACGACCCACTCACTCAGAAGCCATACATGAACGCAGCGAATGGAAATCGCGAGCAGCTTCAAGCTGAACGGGCTGAAAGATTACGATGTCATCCCGCAGAACAACCCTATCCATTTCGACACATTCAGCTGCGGCGTGTATCTAAGCTAGATGTTCATCCGCCAAGTTGATGGGGGGCCGCCGCCAGATATGAGCGCGACTTCGCTGCCCACGACGCCGATTCGAGCTTTTCTACTACTTGATGACCGGAACACTTTTACCTATGGCAGTCACGTCAGAGGACACCTAAATCGAGGACAAGCCGCAAGCTCCAGTGAACACAGGAGACCGCGCCAGCGGTGACGAGGACGACGTCCCGCAGACTCAAGTGGCACAGTTGTATCGGAAGTACGAAGAGAGGAATAACCGCTAGCGCGGCGTCTGATGCATGCAACTTTCAATTTGTTCTGTGGGTAGTTGTGCTTCATGATATAGTATTCTCATACTCCTACTTGTGGCGGCGTGTTCAACAATGATGTACATCCGAGATTACTATTATTATGCCACGATTAATCCTGACAGAATCCTGCGTGCTGTCACAACCCCACAATGCATATCTTCCGCGTCCTCCACGAATCTTCTCATATCTTCCCCATATGGTACTAATTTAAGTTAGGAATAGCTTGTCCAGGATTAATCCTGCAAATTATCCTTTACAATTCCATGATTATAATCCTGGCCTCCAGCACCTGCCTTTTTCTTTTGCACCCCAAAGACGTGCTAGTTGGTAGACACGGAGCTGGCAGCTTAACTCACTCACTCAACCTCACTTTTGGTTTTTCAGCCTTGGCCCAAATCCTTCTCTCCAAACTCGCACTCAAGCGCTATTGCCAAACGCCTTCACAGGAGGACGTCGGCAGGGAACGACTATTACCGAAGTTATGGCTGCCGGAAAATAATTGCTATTTAACGATCACCGAGAGGTGCTCGCGCGCTGAAAGAGTGTCCACAGTTCCGGCTGAATCGACGGGCTTTGATTTGGTCCGGGGAAGGAAGACGACAAGGATATTTTTGGAGCCCCTATTACGCCTTCAACGCGCTGCAGCACTGCTGCAACACTCAGCGATCAAGCCGACAGGGTTCTGCAGGAGTGGCTAACGTACACGATTGACTGGGTGTCGGTTGCGGCTCAGCAATCTACAGACAAGCCGATGAACAAGGACAATTTCCATCCGTTGCTATTGGTTCGATGCAACGGATTTTTTTCCAGGCGTGTTGGTGCAGTCTGTGAACACGTGAATGTCCTCCGCTAGTTCCACGATTTCGGTCGCACACCATTCCCGACCATGAAAGCTTTGCCGTTTCGCTGGGAAGAAGTCCATCTAATGCGCTCCGGGAACGCGGCTTCCCGACCGGAGGATTTGGGATGAGCAATCTACGGACCACGACCAATAACATGGGTGCCGAAATGAAGGTGCTCCTCCAGCACAACCGAGACGAGATCCGTCGAATGGAGTGTCCAGTGACGAGTATACAGTTTGTTAGGTGGTTGACAACTTGACAGAGAGTACCCTGTATAAACTACTGGCTAAGAGCATTTCCAACGGGTCACGCTACACGGTAACGCTAAAAGGGCACTTACAGTGAAATTTATGCCACCGCTATCCAAATCTTTCCCGTGGCGTTGCTTCCCCCCATCAATCCACTCCAACGCCACACGGCATATCCCAACTTTCAGTCGTCGACAGAACGAGGAGCTGGACTGAAGAGCGCGCGTGAAGCGCCTAAGTGAAGTGTATGCTGAAGGAGATGACGATGAAGCCGCAGAGATTTCGATCCTGGCTACGGCTCACTCGAGCTTAGGACTGGCGTTCGGGGCGGGGCCTGCAAAAAAGCGCGGTGGATCGCGGCCTGGGCGGAGCCCGAATGCCAGACGCGACCACGCGGTATCAGCGCCTGTTCAACGACTATTTTGCCAGCGATCGTGTCTACAACGCCCGAATTTTTCGTCGTCGCTTTCGAATGCCTATTGACGTGTTTTCATCGCTTACTTAATGGAGTTCTCGAGATGGACGAATACTTTCGCCAGAAGCCTGACGCCGCAGGCAACCCTAGGCTCTCCTCGCTTTACAAAGTGACCGCCGCGCTACGAATGTACTGCTACGGCGTAGCTGCCGATGCAACAGACGAGTATGTTCGCCTAGATGAGTGTACAGCATCCGAAGCCTTTCTGCGCTTCACACGGGCTGTTCTTGCCAAGTTTGGGCCCGATTTTTTTTTTGGATTACCGGAGTGAGCCCACCGCCGCTGATATTCAGCGGCATACTGCCATCAACAAGAAGCGTGGGTTTCCTGGCATGTTCGGTTCCCTTGATTGCACTCACTGGACATGGAAAAATTGCCCTGTGGCCTGGCAAGGCATGTACCAGGACAAAGATGGCGACCGTTCTATCATAATGGAGGCTGCTGCTACACACAACTTGTGGATTTGGCATTCGTATGCAGGGCTACCCGGTTCGAACAACGACATCAACGTCATTGATCGGTCTCCGTTGGTGGTGGATTGGCTGAAAGGAAATGCACTGAGCATTATTTTCGCGTGAACGAGCATGACTACAACATGTGCTACCTTCTCTGCGACGGAATCTACCCTGAGTGGCCGGTGTTCGTGAAAACAATCGGCAACCCGACAAACGCAAAAGAGGCACTGCACGCGAAAATGCAGGAAGGGACAAGGAAAGACATTGAAAGGTGCTTCGGAGTTCTCCAGGGGCGGTTTGCAATATTGGTGAACCCAGCACGGTTATGGAGGCTGGACACCCTGCAAGATGTCTGGTATGCCTGCGTGATGATGCACAACATGATAATCGAAGCTGAAGAGGAGGATGGCGACGAATACGGTTAAATCGAGTCTGTCGCAGCACCTTCAGTAGCAAGTATGGAGCTTACGTTTGATAGTCTGTTGCAGCAGCTTGCGCTGATCCAGGATGCCGGTGCTCACGCTGTCTTTCGGGATGACTTGGTCGAGCACATCTGGCAGCGCAAGGGTGGTTTCGACCTGTAGGCCGATGCTCACGTGTCTGTCGGACTTCTGGTATGACCAGCAGTGGCATCAGCGTCGTCGCACATTGCATGCTCTGGAACCCGCACGGTCGAATCGCTATTAGCGCGGGCAAGTGGATATGTCGGTGCCTCATTATGCGGCTGATTCTCGTTGTCGGTGGACCTCATGCGAGGACCTCGGCTCGGCGCAGACGATAGTATTCTTGTGCATCACTATCTAGTTCCTCGAGTCGAATCGTAAAGAGAGTATAGTTGTTTGGCTCTTCCCAAGCACGAGCTCGCTTTTGACTTGCTTCAACCATCTGAAATGTTGCTTCAGCCAACCGTTTCTGAGACTGCCCCATGGAGGCAGTCGCTTTTAGAGCTGTCTTGGTTGCCTTGTTTCCTGCGGGTCGTGTTTCTCCCTTCGCAGAGCTGGATGCAATGGATGGCTGCTTGATAATTCGGCTTGAGCTGCGATGCGACTGCCAGTTGGACTCCTTTGACAGTACGCGCCAGCAGTGCAAGTACTTAAATGGCTTAAAATCTCTGATGCCTTTGGTGACGTGCGTGTTCAGATAGAGTTCATTGGCTCTAGCAATGTCATCTTCCTCATTGGTGCCTGATCGGTTCAGGTCCTGCACATTCTCCATGCAGCCGCAAAATTTCAACACTTCATGCTGAATAGTAAACCACTTCGTCTCAAGCGAGCGCAGCGGCCGGGTGTCGAAGCCTTCAGGGCAATTGGAGTTGTAGTATGCTGTCACGCGACCCCAGAACGTCGTCCCAGCTTGGCCTGTACCAATTTCCGAGTATTTTAAACCCTTAGTATGCTTGACACAGCACCACCTCCTCCTCGGCTTCAAAACTGTTCCGCTTCGTCCTGCCTTCGGCTATTCGCGCAACATCTATCCCAAAACTATATCGCGCGAGTTACAAGACGGCTCGCCAGTTGAGGACGCCGCGGGTGTAGAGCCATCTTCAAATGAGAATCGCTGTTGGCCAGGGCAATGTCTTGCTTTAGCGGTACTCGCGAACTTGGTGACGCTGGTGAACTTATTGGAGCCCGACAATTTGGTGGCGCCGTAAACTGAGAGTCGTCCTTGACGGCGACGGCGGTCTATGGCTTGCTTGTGGGCCCGCACTCGGCGGCGGTCTTGGGCTCCCACTTGTCGGCGCCCTTGATCTTGGCGGCACCCGTCGACTCGGCGGCGCTGGTGAAGGGCTGCCACTACATCCTGTCTTGAAATGCGTCACTCCGGAAGAGGCTTGGGGCAGCACACGTCTGCTTGCGGAGAACACGCGCCCCCCTTCAGCTGTCAATCTTTGTCCCGCTTGTCTTGCTGGGGCCTTGCCGGCCTCACGAAAAAAAAACTGGCTCATTGGCCGGGCGACCGCTAGAATCCTACCGTCTTAAATTTCCCGTGTAGCGTTACCGTGACTCGCTGGGAGATAAAATGCAAGATCCGGTAAAAACTCACGCTATACCCTATACCGTTACGTGTAGCGTGAACCGTTGGAGATGCTCTAATTAGTGTTCTTCTGCTACTGCAGTAATGCAACCAGGGCATATCGAGAGTACTGTTACTGTAGTAGTTCGGTAAGAGAGACCGAGGTTGTTCTACGGTTGTTCCGGAGAAAAGTAAGTTGCTGTTAATCCCTGATGGCAACATAATTGCATTAGACGTTTCAAATTGGCCATGGTGTCTGGCCTATCCCACGTAGTCACCAACTAACAGCTACTGAGAATCTTGCGCCACTTTCATCCTGCAGCGTCTAAACAAATGCATGTGATAATGATAGTTAGATCACACCAATGGCAAGCTTCCATACGATGGAACCTCAGTTGCCACATCCCCAGCTTCGGCGCGGTGGTTGTGAAGAAACCACTCTTTCCTTCTTATGATACACCATGCTTCTCCCGAGCCATCCGTTGAGACCATCATTACGACATCATCAAATCGGGCTTGGAGATCTGTAAATGTTGAGTGTGCATCGCGGATTCTCTGTCGCCGCCCGCCTGCATTACGCTTTGTGTACAGCGGAAGTTCTTGAATCTATGCTTGACTTCAGCAGGAATGGGCACCTATGAAAACATCAAACTGATTTGTTAAGAATCACAATCTGGATCATGTACATGCATAATAAGCATACCCTTTGCATTTAGCCACGGCTTGACTCGAGCCATTGAAAGTGGAAACCTATTGATGCCGCGTAGGCTTTCAACGAGACCAGCACCAATGTGCGGTAACCTGTTCAAGGTATCATGTCTCTATGCGTGGGAACGCACACATGAGCTGCAGCGATGATAGAACGTGTCCCTGACATTTGACCCGCGGGTTCTATTCTTCTAGGGTAGATCACCCGTCAGGTGATGCGATGGAGGCATTATTGTGAGACAAATCGGCAATACATCTTGGTTGGAGTAATTCATCGAGGAAGTTAAAAGTGGTCTGCGTTATCCATCACCTTTCGATCTGGAAGAAAAACACACTATACACCCCGGTCACCAAAAGTTGTTCACCCGCCTTTCTGCACAATTCAGACGCATACACGAGTACGCGACTGTGTGAACCGTCGTCTCCATGTCGTTTCCCCACCGGAGAGTTGCCAGTACCGCAGTCTGCAATTGCCAGGCGTACAGCGGGTAGAATTGTTTCCATTACATTTTTCTGTACAACAACTTCAACATGAAGGCTGAAGCGAAGGTCGCCGAGTTGATCCACCTCGCTGCTTCCACGACAGCCGCGTTTTGCCTGTGGGCTCGCGTTAGTGTGATTGGAGAGATCCTGTAAGATTCCGTCAATCAGAAGCGTAGAAACGGAGATTTCTACCAATCAGCTAAACTCTGTACTGCTTCGCATTCTTACTTTGCCCATGCCGCACACCTCGCTTTGTTCAGTTTGCATTGAGCCATGGGCGCGCGGGAAGCCGCCAGTACTCGCAAGACTTGCGAGAGCGCGTCATCGGCAAACGGAAAGGCCGCACCAGCACAAGGAAGATCAGCGAGTATATGTATATGCCCCGTTGAAGCGTTCGCACAATCATCGAAACTACAAGAGGTTTGGGCACGTCCGGCCTCGCAAGACAGAGGCTCGACTGGACAGACGCATCCTGCGGACCTTTGAACGAAACCGCGTCGTTAGTGCCGATAGCATCGCTGCACACGTATCAGGAGAAATCGGTGTCTCCATCTCGCCTCACCTGATTCGCGATCGCATTTGCGCGTCTGGTCCCCATGGAAGATCAGCGCGGAATAAGCCGTACCTTAGCCCACGTCGCCGCCGCCTGCGACTTGCCTACACCAAGAAGTTCAACGGATGAACACGGGGTTTTGGAGCCGGGTTCTCTTTACAGATGAAGCCTCTGGCGAGCTCCATGGGACGTCCAGTCGAGTTTCTGTTTGGTGTCGGCCAAATGAAGCTCGCTGCGTGATCCCAACGTTCAAGTCGAGTAGGAAATCGCTCATGGTGTGGAGCTCAGTGACCGCGGATGGAGTGGGCGCGATGCATTTTTCGAGAGATCGGTGACGAGGATATACTACAGCCTTCTGCTCTGTAAGGAGATTCCCTTCACCAAGCTGTCGCTTGGGCTATCGGGCGAGACTCTCTTTGTTCAGGACAATGCGCCACCCCACAGTGCAAAATTGACCGCAAAGTGCCTGCGTGACTTGAGGTAAATATCGTTGGGGCACCCCCAGAGTCCAGATCTGAACCCATTTGAGAGCCTGTGGTTTATCATGAAGAAAAAGCTCAATCGCTAGCCAGCTACAACTCTTGACGACCTCAAATCAAGCTGCTACGCATCTGGACAGCATAGACGATAGCGTAGTTCGGAAGTGCTGCTTGTCGATGCCTAATATGCGAAAGGCTGTTAAGCGCAGCGGAGGATGCTACAGCAAGTACTAAACTATTTTTTCTTTGGCAAAAAGAGATGGGCGTAAACGTTTTTGGGGCACCGCTGCAGATGGAGTTCATTGACGTGTATACATTCCATTTCGCTGATTATTAGGTTTTCAGTCGAATATACCGGTTTCAACGGGAGGTCGAGGGCACACGACATGTCCTTAGAGCAAGGGCAGATCCCAGTAGGGTGATACGGCACTTGCTACACCCGAAAATCACACCTCCGTAACACATACACTTTGCACATGCAACATGAAGGGCGGTTATGCTGCCGCACCAACTTGGGGCCCTATGGCACTAACAATCGTTGATATGCCTACTTCAGTCGAGTGGGTACGGCAAACGTACCCACCGTAGCTTGAGGGAGAGAGAAAGCTACGGATGCCCACGCTGGGCACGCCCCTGGCGCGGAGAGGTGGCAACTCCTTGTTACTTTATCGCTTACTGTCATGCCTCCCAACCAGTGCACTGTTTGCTACGAACTGTTCAAGCAAACATCGTCTCTCCAGCGTCAGCAAGAACAACTGGCGCAATCGTTGTACAGAGGAATTGGAGGCCAAACGCTGAATTGCCAAAAACAATGAGCAGGTTTGCCGTGTCACCATCAGGACGGGTAGTATCGTGCGGGCATTGCGCAATACCCTGGTTCTTACTCATCCTCCTCAAGTGTTGTTAACAGGACGTCGCTCCACTGTGGATTGAGCTTTCCGTCGTTACTCGTAGTATTGCAGTCACCACCGGAATGCCCAGTGCGCCTGCGCCCACTGCGAACTGCGCTGATGTGCTTGTAGTGCCGTACCGCGATTTACAGGGCTTTCATATTTGTCCATACTTCGATGTGCGACGATAGCGCCACGTGTCTAATGCGCCATGCACCGATTTTGTCGAACGGCCTGATAGAGGAACCCGTTCAGCTATTTTTCGCCGCTACCCTCCCCCCATCCCGGTACCACCTACGCACTATCCGGACCACACTAAACGACGCATCAACCGACATATGGTGCCTTCACCACGACGGCTTTGTCCGATTCAGAGACTTTGAGTGGCGGCGACAACTCGACTTTGATTTTGACTAACTAATTTCTATTATTAGGTACATTTTAAGGCGGGAAATAAATACAATAACTAGGTACTGTACGAAGTGCCCCCCCCCAAAACAAAAACGACTTCATGAGCTCGCGGGTCACGGAAATTAGCATAACCTCTTCTACTTCGCGAGGTACAAAACGCTGTGCTTCGAGGACCGCAACCTGGGCGACCCTCTCGTGGGTTTGGGCACAAACGAGTAGGTGACGCATAAAAAGAAGATTGTGGTCGTTTTGAAGAAGGTATTCGAGATGAGCAACTGGGTCTGTATCAATATATTTAACGTTAAAAAAACTACACGACGTTCCGTCAGTGAACTAAAGCGGTCTATCGCAACTGGCCGTTTCACTGCCGTCGATAGGTCACACTCATGAGCTAATATAATCAGGTCAAAGAGCCACTCGTCACCGATGTGTGTACGAAGGCGAGTCTCCACTCGTTCGTAGATGAGAACGATCGCTCAGTGCTCGCAGTGAGACGGCGACACGCACATCAGACAATAATGCGAAGAGACCTGAAAAAAGGATCTGAATGTCACAATCGATCATGCAGCACCTAATTTTTAAGAGCGTGCAACGTCCTTGAAACGTCAATTGTGTTGCAATTGGGTGCAATGCGCGCTGTCAAGGTAGGATTCTAATGCTTGAACTTTCCTTAGAATTCAAGCCACCGCAAAGGTCCATTAGACTGAGCATGACAACGCTAAATCGTCTGTCAGTCTCCTCGATTACAGCATTGACAATCGACCCATATACGTTTTCGCAAAAGTGTGCGTCTTGCGTGCTGCCCTTGGGTTTACTTAAAATATTATTTAAAAAATAAATTTAAAATCTTTAACAATATAAATTGCAGCAAATGTACTAAAATATTCAATAGTTCTTATATTATAAAAAATAGTTAATACACCCAATAATAAAATTAACCACTAATTCTATTAACTAATAAGTCGGACCCCGGGCAGTTGAGACGTCCTTGTCCTCGGTTACGAGGTCCCTGCCCTACCCATGAATTAAGTTTAGACAGCTTACCGTGTTTGGCCATTAAGCTGCAGAATGTCCTCTACTCCACATATTCGAGAAATAATATTTACTCGTGCACACGATCTGCCATCATGCTGAGTTCGTTCCGAATTACTTGACTGGTCAACCCGCCGTTGCGATATCTATATCATTTCTCCGTACATACCCTGATAGGACGTGTGACCTTTCCTAAAAAACTACAGTGAGGACCTCGGAACGAAATACGTAGCTAAAATTCCACATCTCAGCTGTAATCCCAGTGAAATTAGCTCGTTTATGAGAGCTCGACGCGTCAGTTGTGATTCATTCGAACACGTTGCGAATTGGATCCCAGAGTTCACGGACGCGGAGAACGCTTTTATTAGCGTGTGCTGTTCAAACATTCCGTTGCCATCGGCTCGTTCAACGCCCTTCCTGTTTGTAGATATAAACCACACAGCAGTGTTTCCTTTTCGACAACAGCCAACAGAAGATATTCTCTTTTGCATGCTGTAGTAGGAATAAGCTGAATCACGTCGAAAAAAATCAGCAACTGACGCATTCGGCTCTATTGCACCGACAATGACAAGGTTCAGACGATGTGCAAAGCAGTGGACGTAAATGCCTAGAGAAATTTGCCACAAATTCGTTTCTGAAGAACGTTATACAACAATCAAATCCGATCCGAGTATGCACAGCAATGTGCAATGCGACAGCAACGCTTCATGGAGCCAATATACTACTGCACCGCACCTTTCCTTTTTCAATCATGAGCTGGTTGGTGCTCATTGCCATTGCCTTGCTATTGTCTTCTAACATAGCCCATGCTTGGGCTGGGTTGGCATGCTGCCAGCGAAGCAAGTCTGCTACTGACCAACGGTTAGCGTTATACTAATCCTGCTTGCTCGAAAGTCTAATTTTAGAATAAAATTGTCGAAATCCGAATGTTACTTTGGTTACTTCAGTCGAGTATGCTTTACAATACCGTGGATTAGCAAATCTGTAGTATATAGACCGCCCATCCTTATTAGTCATGCACAGCAAATAGTCATGCCACTTGTTTTGTAAAACATTTTGAGTCATACTGAAAACAATAAACGAGACCGGATTCTGGTAGATTTCACTGAGCTGATTTGTGTGCTGCATTTGCTTTTACCCCTTGACTGCGGTGCTGTCCACCTTGGCGATGATGCTGTCGCCCCTGACCGCCCTTGGTTTCGACGTGCCCGCCTAGCCGATTATTTGGTACTACACATAAAAATACAAGTACACAGGACCTCTAAACGACGAATACCTATATGCGAGTACAGATGACCTCTTTATTGAACGCATCAAAAATGACGAAGGGGCGGGCACGCTGATCGAGCAGTACAAGTCCAAGCTCGACAGCACCAGCCACGTATGTTACGATCTCAAGAGCGCCCTGCTGCTGCGGGCCGCTTCCTTCGAGAACGACTCATGCCCGCAATGCGTCGTCTCGTATGCGACTCGGACTCGAGTGTGGCGGCAAGCTCTGGACCACGCAGCAGTAGGGGCGAGAAAACGGCTCGTGACCGGGGGTGACAGCTTCGAGACCTATGGCGCTTCGAGACCAAGCGGGGCAACTCCACGGCCAAGGGCGGCAGCAAGCTGACGTACGACCAGATAGTCGAGTCGCTCGAGGCCTACGCCAACACCACGCAGACCTGCGGCGGCGTGGACGCCGACTCAGCGTTCATCATGCGCATCACCGTGGACAGCGAGCTCGTGGACGCGTCGCAGCACCCGACGCTGGTCCAGTACTTCGGCTACGTGGGCAGTGACAACTGGAACTACGCCGACATCCGCAGCTTGGAGACTACTCGAAAAGCATGCATCATGAAAACTATGTTTTGGCATATAGTTTTCATGATACATGCTTTTCGAAGCTGGGTAGGTCGGACTTCGAGCCGTCCACGCAAATTAGTCAGGGCCTGACTAATATGGGTGGACGGTGTAGTTACGATCACAGGAAAATGTGTCTATCGGCTGAACGCGATTATAGCAGGCCGAAAATTGTTTTTGCCAAACGTTGTTTCCGCCAGCTATAATCGCGTTCAGCCGAAAATGACACATTTTTGTGTGATCGGACGGTCTAATGACATTTGACCGTCCCTAAGTGTTGGATTGACACAATTCATCGAACATACTGTAGTCGTAGGATCGAACGAACAAAAGGATCGGACATAGGATCGGACGTAGTTGTAGGATAGGATATATCCATAGAACCGGACATACCACTAGGATAGGACGGAGCCATAGGATGCGCATGATCAAGGGCCTCCAGCTATACTCCCGGCTCGTGAGCGCGCTCTCTCGGACGAGAACGCCAGCCTCCGAACAGCACCACCACCGACCGAGACCTCGCGAGTTGCCAGAACACTCTCCGGCGCGGCAGTTGGCCCCGGCGAGGCGTGACTGCTCGGAGGTGACGTAGAAGGTGACGGAGTCGGGAGATCGACATCCGCCAACGCGCCAGCCGCCCCGCCAACCGATGAAGTTGTAGGAGGTGGTGATGGGGGCGGAGAAGTCGGCGATGGAGGCGCTGGAATTGGCGACAAATTGCCCGCCGTGGGAGATGTGGGGTGTTGGCGAAGGCGGCCTGGAGAACATAGTGACAAGACGGGGTGAACAACGAAACTTCAACAAGCAACCAGGCCGTACTGCGACCGAGAGAACGTACCGAGCTATGGCATGTGAGCGACCGGAAGGCGACTTGTGTGGCGCGAGCTAGAGTGCGCGACGGAGGAGCCATGAATGGAGGACAGCGGCGCACCACGGCGCTCGTCACTGGGGTGGATTCGCATCGCGCTGGGGGGGGGTAGTTGTGGCATTGGGTTTTGCCTGCGCGAGACAACCCTCGGTGCAGTCCCACCGAGGTCAAGACCTTTCAGTGTTCTGGATGCCTGTGATTGGCGGAACACATTCCCCTCGATAGAGTGACATAGTGACAGAGACTTCGGCCGGTCATAATAGAACCCGGCCGGGTCAGTTTAGTGCAGCCGAAATCCGCAATGGCCCTCAGTCGTCCCTACGTAAGTTCAGGACCGCTCCCAGAAGATCGGTTCCCACTTGATATTTGTATAGAGATATAGGAATAGCTATAAAAGGACCTACAGAGGCTCTCTGAGCCATAGGTCCGCATAAAAAAATCAACAGTCTTCCCCCTAAGCCTTCCAAGGGTCAAGTCCGACTTCGGTAAGTCTTCCTAGCTTATTGTAGTGCCTGGACACGCTCGGCTACGGTGGATAGCTGAAGGTGTGTTTTAAGGTTCATTGGCTGAGAGTTCGCCTTGGCAATCCAAGAATTGGAGTTGTCGAGAGTGTTCGGGGCGGCTTTAGAGAGCAGTGCTATATATATCCGTGGGACCCGAGGGTTCCTGCGTGTATGTGTGTGTTGGCCGAGTGTTGCCCTCAGCACTCCCATATTAGGCCTGAAACGGCCGGTACCCTTATTATGAGGGACGGCGGGAGTTAAGCGCGAAAGAGCAATATCGTATCCTAGCCTTTGCTCTTGGCTAGTGGTGTTTGTACTGGGTGAGACCGACAACAACTCGGCACCACAGAGGTTTACAACCGACCCGGTGTAAGGGATCGTTCCTGGTCTTCAGGTTGATCTGACGACGCTAACCTTTCGCGAGGAAGTATATGTTGTTGGTTGGGACTCATACCGTTAGGTCATGAGAATTTCTGGTGTATTCCTACGCCACAAAAATCGGCCAGGAGCGGTTCGCAATGCTGCGGTATGCGGCAAGAAGAAGAAATACACATTGGAAACAGAGATATTCATGGCCAAGTATTACAAGACAGTCGGCGCAGAGACAGAAGCAGAATTCGAGACCCACCGGGTGGGCCTTCACGCGTTGTCGGAGAGCATGGGGGTGTATCTCGACAAGTAGTGGTGGCCCCCACAAGCACAAGTTCGTGAAGGTTTGGGCCGATCGTGCACTTTTGCTCTTAAACCACATTTTACCGTTGAAGGCACGCATGCCTCTATGAACGATGGTTGGATAATTCACGTGGCGACTTGCTGAAAGTGTTCATGCAATTACTTCCGCAGTGGGTTAGATTGACAAAAAAATCACAAGAAATCAGATCGCCAAGGAAAATCGAGGTGATCAAGCAGTTCCTGCTGGAGGTACTGGTTCCAGCGCGCGACCGCCAAAAGCCGATCCTCATTCAGCAAAACAATGCCAAGCCGCATGTGCCTGCTGATGATCCAGATATCGTTGCGGCAGGGACAGCCGATGGGTGGAATATCGACCTGTTCCTTCAGCCTGTGAACTCCCCTGACTTGAATGTCCTTGCATTGTTTCCGCTTCAATCTAGTCGATCTAGATCGAAAATCCCATCTACGGCATCGACGCGCTGATAGCCGTGGTCATTGATGCCTACGAGAATCTACACTACACAACGGTGGATGACATTTTTTCCACTCTCCAGAATGTCATGATAGGTATCCTACCAGCTGATTGTAGCAGCTAGTACACGCTGCCACACATGGGGAAGCAGAGGCTTCGCCGCTTGGGTGAGCTGCCAGAAGTGCTGGCATACCCCGAAGACATCTTCGCGGTCCGCACGGCCCCCATACTCACTCCTAGATGCTTGCTCCCCATCGCCAAAGGTCCGGTTGGGCACGCGCTTCACGCGGTGGCCCTCAAACGCCCTTGTTGACACGCCGTCGTCACCCCATGCAATTTTGCAAAATCACAGACGATACTTCGTGCAGTGGTTCACCTCATTTTAGACACCTCTATAAACGAATACCTTGTTAACTTGATGAGTAAAATCAGGGTGATATGTATCTTTGTACTTTAGGACTTAACCCTTTCGCGAGTCCCTTGACTAAACTATACCATACAAGCCTAAGTAATTTGGTCCTTAAAGGGCACAAAATTCGCCCTTTAAGAAAATCACGGTACTCGTTTTGCATATCTCTTGCAACATAGTACCTTCAGCGATTTGCTGGAGCATCTTGTTGACTGCAAGAAACTTGATTTTTGTATGGCTTCATGATTACGCATTGTACTGTTTATGCCTTGTTATAAAAGGCGGTGTATTTACGGTTGAACTTGTGCAAAAGGGCACAAAATGCGCCCTTTGAGGGGGGTGCTTTCACCGTGTTTTGGAAAACATGTAAAAGGGCGAATTATGCGCCCTTCTACCGCGAAAGGGTTAACACCCAATCCGCCCGGGAAAATGCCCAGAGGAGTATGAATTTCATCGGTATGACGCAAAGGTGTATATGGCGTGCCGGTGTGTGTATGCGGTATCCATGTGGCACGGCACAGCCCAACAATGTATGCTTCGTGGGCAGATCAAGACCATGTGTGTATGAATCCATCGAGGGCGAAGAGAACGGTCCCTCGCGTCTTACCCAACTGGCCTTCATGCCTCTCGTGGTAGCTCC
Source organism: Phytophthora crassamura (assembly GCA_033557995.1). Taxonomy (NCBI): domain Eukaryota; phylum Oomycota; class Peronosporomycetes; order Peronosporales; family Peronosporaceae; genus Phytophthora; species Phytophthora crassamura. Next base: position 2,037,149 of record JAUCED010000018.1, read on the forward strand.
TGAGGACTATACCGTAATATCGGTGTTAACTGTCACCCCTCTGGTGTCACCTTGGCCAATTCATGAAAAACCTTAAGTGCAGATGGAAAATGATGTGTGGTACACTATATTCACAAGTAACCAGCTACAACATCGTCGTCCCAGCTCACCTCGCCAACGGACGTGTCAATGCATGACAACGACTCCAGTATGGCTGTTAAGTCATTGTCCACAGTCTCGCTGCATTCGTCTTGCTCCTCAACGCGCTCGTCAAAAAGAAGTCCAACCTTCTTGTACCCGCTCTTTATAGTCGCTGTGCTGAGCTCTCCCCATGCAGCCACCCCACCACTTGTACGCGGTCCGGCGCACGAACCTTGTTTCCTTCGGAAGCTAAAAGCCTCGCAGTCTCGGCCTTTAGATGTTGCAGCCAGCTCGCCCGCAACCGGTCCTTCAATGGCTTGTTCCAGGAGATATCGGCGGGCTGGCAGCAGTGTGTGTACCCCGGTGGTACACGTTGTAGTACAACATTTTTGCTAGCTGCGTACTGGACAACTTCAGCCGTCCAATGGGCACTGAAGTCGTCCCACAACAACATGACGGGATCATCGAGGTCGTCGCGCTCGCCGAAGTAGTGCTCCAAGAAGCGCATCGACAACGCTGAGTTCCACCAGCCTTTTGCATTCGTAAATATAGGCATCTCGTGTTCTTCCTGGAGCTTTTGAATGCTTGGCCACAGTTTACGGCTGAAGCCGTGCCTTAGACGTGTGTTCTCCTCCCGCGTCTCCGCTTTAGTAGACGGGCGCATCTTGAATACGACCCACGACTCGTACTTGCGCCCCGTACTATCCGCCATTAGCATGGCGGTAAGCCGCTCTTTGCTTTTACTACCGCATTTGACCCACACAGTTTTAGCTCCTCGCTGATCAACAGTATGTTTAGGCACGTATTAAAAAAACACGGCCGTTTGGTCTGCGTTGTAGATTTTCACTATGCCCTCCTCTGTTAAACGGCGGCGCACCGTTGCGGCAAACTCTTCCGCTACTGCAGCGGAATCTGCAGGGGGTGACTGACCCTGCCGGGTTCTTGCTCTGAGGGCCAGACTGTAGCGCGAGAGTTAGGAGACCATCCACGTCGATGAGGCTGCGAACGCGCTTGACGGTACATCGTACATGCTGGCGATCTCGAGCGCCTCCTGCTGCAGCATCGTGGCCGACACGGGCACGCCGTTTCGCCGCACGGCGACGAGCCATTCGAAGATGTCGAGCTCGACGTCGTCGAAAAGCGTCTTCGCTGAGCCGAGCTCCCTGTACCGCTTCAACTTGGCCGTCTTGGCGCTGGCCGCAAGTGCGTTGATGCGAGAGCGGCTCTGTCTCCACCGCAAGACCACCCGCTTCTTGGTGGCGTAAGCGCGGTTACGGGGCTCTATTCCAGGCCAAAAGGCCGCTACAACTGCAGGCATGGAGTGCGTGTCGTAGTAAGCGAGGACGGCAGATTTGAACTCGAACGTCTCTGATGTGTTCTTGAACTTGATCGGCTTTCTGCTCTTGCCCTTGACTGGAATGCGCATCGCCGTGCTGGAAGTGCGGAGGCGGAGGTTTCTTAAGTGGCGGCACGCTGAACGGCTGAGGTTTTATAAGGGGTGACAATTAACACAAAATCCAGTGCTGGCAGTTTTCAGGTTGCTGATTGGGCAATTTGGGAGGGTGACAATTAACAAAGGGTGACACTTAACACCGATATTACGGTAATAAGAGGTGACCGACAGCGTGGGAACAGGTACTTTCGTTTTTCCTGTCTCGGCGACAGGACTGCTTTCTTTGTCTCAAACTGCCGTCAGTCGAAAAATTGTTGGCCTTTTTCTGCGAGCGAGCTGCCGTACGAGGAGTTGCATGCCGGCGACACCATCGAGTACTTTTCGTTCGCGTTTGTGAGCAGGGATCCCCGTGGACACCATGTGACAGTTGTGCTAGACGTGGATTTGACGAAGCCGGAGTTTCCACTCGAGGTGGCCACGAGCGAGGTGATTGCTCCAGAGATGATGCTGCGACGCAAGTTCGACTCAACTGACAACGCGTTGGAGGGCTCTTGTGGCGCAAGTTGCGCACGTTCACCATGCGCAACGGCAGTGTGCAGGGACGCACAGACCGAGAGATCCTGAGTGAGCGCTTTTCAATTATCGTCGCCGACGTCATGAGTGAGCACCAACCGGCTGCCATGACCAACCATCGAAATGCTACCCAAGGATTGACTTTTGTGGCTCAACCGCCTGGCGCCTAGGCCTCGAGCGGAGGGCACCCCTGTGATGACGGTCAGCTCGTCGATGAACATCGACTTGAACACCATGACATAGGTGGAGGAGCGCAATCAATCCACAGGGGAATGACATTTGCCTCGGGAAAAGATGCCGTTTCGAGCGTGAAGGATTTCGCGTATATTCAAGGGAAGAGTATGCGTGTAGCAAGGCGAAGCGGAATGGACCGAAAGCTGGTGTGTACATCGGAGCGCTGCACGTACACCGTTCAGGTATATCGAAAGCGTAGGTGTGACGGGACCTATGGAGACTGGTACATCTCATCGATCCGTGGCGAGCACATCAACTGCACTTCGGAGGCCGCGCCACGAAGCACCAGATTGCGAAGAACCCTACATTCCAGAGCGCTGTCAATTCAGACCCGAAGATCTCGGCTTCCAGGCTGATTAGTATGGTGGGCCAGCGCGACGGGCTTGCGTTGGAGAGTCATCGGCGCAACGTATACCGAGCCCGTGACGTGGTTAACGAGTCGTCAGCAGATGCATCGGCTGAATCCTATCAACGCATCGAATCCTTCCTCAGTCAGTTTGAGCGGCTCAACCCTGGCTCCATTGCCGTGATGGAGCGGGATGGAAGCAACCGCTTCCGACGGGCTATGGTGGCTGTCAAAGTGGTCACGGACTCGATCCATTTTAACCAGCGGGTCATAGGAATCGACTGTGCCCACTCGAAGTTCCCGTGGTACGATGGCGCTCAGATGACACTGGTGGGGCAAGACGACAACCGGGAGACAGCTATCTTAGCTTTTGCTCTGGTCCCGAGTGAAGACCTGGTCAGCTGCGAGTGTTTTTTTCGTCAGCTTTTAGACGGCGGATACCGATTCGACAGCCTCGTCATGTTCTGCGACCGCGACAAGGCCATGCTGTCCGTGGCAAACACGCTCGGGTTCAACATTCGATTCTGTTCGCTTCACATCATCCGAAACGTGACAAGTCGATTTAGAAACTTCACTTGAGACATAATCTGGTGCTTACACAAGCCGCTGACACTGAGGAAGCGTACCAGAGTCAACTTGCGTGTATCGAACTAGCGCTTGGGACCGAAGTGCGAACCTACTTGGAGGAGATCTCCCCTGTAAAGTGGTGCGTGCACGCCAATGTTGGGATTTGGCCTTTGTACGGTTGGAGAACGCCCAACTTCGTCGAAAGTCAGTTTGGCTCACAATTAGCCATGGGATTCGCGAACTTTCGCCCTTCAATTCATTCAAGCGATGTGCAGTCGCATTCTGGATCGTGTATATCGCAGACACAATAACTGCGTCGAGTGGATCGACAAGGGCATGCTGGTGACGCCCAAGAGCATGAAGGTGTACGACACACAGAACAAGGAGATTGGTTTTTACAGAGTGCAGCACGCTTCTCCTGACATCAGCTACGTTCACCGCGACCATTGAAGCCGTGGCATGCGAGTCCAGCATCGTGTAATGCTGAACACGAACAACGTACTTGCGCCTTCATCGATCAGCACAAGCTACCATGCCGGCACCTAGTTGCCGCACTTCAAAGCCGCGGCAAACTCGACATGGTCTTCAGCTACTTCGACAATATCTACTTGGTGTCATCGTACGCAGAGGCCTTCATGGGCAAGGTGGTGCATCTTCCTCTGAGTCAAGAAGTGAAAGAAGACGGTCTAACCCTTCCGCCACTCCTTGCAGCGAGGCGGGGGAGGCCCAAAACTAAGCGCTACCGGAGTAATGGCGAGGAGGGGGGACCAAGCAGCACCCGCCGATGCAGCAACTGCCGCGAGCAAGGCCACAACAGACAGACCTGCAAGAGGCGCAACATTGGTAGCTAGGAAGTTAGACTGCTGTCAGGTGCCAGGTTTTCGTGACCATACGTGTATGTGCATGTATGCGCGATTACCGCCTACTTCGGTTCGGGGTAGGCATAGTCGGTAGACACACGTTCAGCAGTTAACCCTTTCGCGGTGCAAGGGCGCATTTCTCGCCCTTTTAGCAGGTTTGCAAAACACGGTACGAAATCGTCTCCTAAAAGGGCGAAAAAATTGCCCTTTTACACAAGTTCAAGTAGGCACATACCGTATTTTAAAACAAATCATAAACAGTACAAGCAGTAATCAAGTGGTATCGCAGCTCTCTGTCACTTTCACGTTGGTAGGGGCGAACCGGTCGATCTGTTGACCGTCTGCTTTGATGAAAACTCCGACTTTTTATCACCTGATCGGCGTGCTGCGCTGCTCGCACACGCTGAGCTATGTGAGCATACAAAAAACAAGCTAGATGATTACAACAGATCCGTTCTACAAATCCTTAAAGATGCTATGTTACACGAGACATGCAAAAAGAGTACAGTGATTATCTTAAGAGCGAATTTTTGCGCCCTTTAAGATGCTAATGACTTAACTTTGTATACTATAGTTAAGGAGAGATTATAAGTGCTCCTCGCGAAAGGGTTAAGTTGCAATTTCATACTCGTCTGGGAATTTTCCCCAATCCGCCCCTCAATCGGACAGGCGACGGGCTCCTTGCGGAAGTCTCAAAACAAAAAAAATCAGTAGGACCTCTATTGAGAAACGGACTTCAGTAATGGGTTTTTGTTGATGAAAATACGATGTAGTGCTAGTTAGAAGATCTACATGCAAGTGCAGAATAACTTCTGCGGTGTTGAAATGCTGGCAGTTCTGCTGTATGCACGCATATATAAATGGCCGCGGTACTTGTCGTCGATTTGTTACTGAAACTATGTAGCTAACTATAACGTGTGTAACATAGGGATAGAGTATATTATTTTGCTGGCAAGTATCCATGCCGACGTGGACAACCAAACAAGCCGACAGTAACCGATAAACGCCGGCTCATATAACGCATGATCTACGAAGCAATTAGCTTCCATACATCGTATGTGATAGTTTTTGAGGTGTAAATATATACGGTGCCAAAATTTGGGCGTTCAAATCGCATTTTTATTTTGCTGACTTCCGCTGACCTGTCCGATTGCGGGGTGTTAATACGGATCACTCTGCAAATATTTCGGTGGACCACTGTACAAAATATCACGTGCGATTTCACAAAATCGCCCACCTCTGGAGGTGGGTGATTTCGAAACGGAATCGTTGGAGCCCAGGATTTAGGCTTTTATGTGTACGACCTCGTTAAAACTCGTATTTCTTAGGCTTCAAGTCTTCGGTGCTGGGAAATCTACATGATGAATGAATATGACTCGGCGAAGCTGACTGAAGGTGTCTTCCTCGTCCCCGTTGCCCCCATTGCCCCCACACAGCAAAAGTTAGACTTTCAATTTTCGTACATAAGACGCAATTTGCAGTGTTTTGATATCTCCAGGATTTTACAGGATTATACCAGGACTAAGGCCAGGATTCGTACTTAGGTGGGGATAGTTGCGTACTTTTCTGAAAATATCCTGGCCTGCAACACCCGCCATTTCGAAATGCCATGCTATTTGCCCGAAAATCACATGCCATTTCCGGTCGAAATCGCATGTGATTTTTGCGGCAGTTCTGTCAATGCTGACACCCCCTATGACTTGGATTTGTACAGGACGACTCATCGTACTGTATGTACCACACAAAGTCGACAAATTTGAAGTATAAAAGAGCGATACTGCGATCTGCTGAAATCCCACGGGCGGGACGAACCGAGCCCAGAAATCCACACTTTTGGGTCGGTTTTTCTTGGGGAGCCTTTGAAGTGGGCTCCCCTGATTTAGTACTCCGGGCTCTTCGTAAAATTGGGCTCTCCAACAGTTTTTGAACGGCTCCCGGCTTAACCCTTTCGCGGTAGAAGGGCGCATAATTCGCCCTTTTCCATGTTTTCCAAAACACGGTGCGAAAGCACCCCCCTCAAAGGGCGCATTTTGTGCCCTTTTGCACAAGTTCAACCGTAAATACACCGCCTTTTATAACAAGTCATAAACCGTACAATGCGTAATCATAAAGACATACAAAAATCAAGTTTTTTGCATTCAACAGGATGCTCCAGCAAATCGCTGAAGGTACTGTGTTGCAAGAGATATGCAAAGCGAGTACCGTTGTTTTCTTAAAGGGCGAATTTGTTCCCTTTAAGGACCAAATTACTTAGGCTTGTATGGTATAGTTTAGTCGAGGGACTCGCGAGAGGGTTAATTCGCAATTAGCATCGGGCTCGTGCTAAATCGAGGAGCCCTTATTTTGATAAATATGGGCTCCCCGATTTGAAACGGAGCCCAAAAAGTGGATCGATGTTGGAGGTACCGAGTGGTCGTACTTAAGCGCGAGTTAGAATTACTCTGTCTGAAGTGCCTCAAGATACAATAGGCACTTTGCACGTACTGTAACCACTTGCGACAAAAAGAGGGGTTATATATGGTTTGTAGCCACTTGCAACAAAAAGGGGTTATATATGGTAATATATCCAGAGTGTTTTCATAAATTTCATCGTTCGTAGAGATTCCATTGAGTGATCGACAGGGACCCGCTGTAGTATGTAGTTCGAATGTAGCTCATGGTGTGGTTCACATATTCTCGAGTGTAGCACATGATGTGTCTCACACAGTGAGTGTTGCTCGAATGTACAAAAGACTTGTCGATTTTATCGCCGCCAGCACGCGAAGCCTGCATCGGTGGCAGTCTGTTCACTACTATCAGCTATGAGGCACCTTTGGATCCATCACGCGCAGGATACGTGAAAATCAGCAAGTCGATAGTGGTTCATATATCTAATGAAGTGCATGGCAAAGGTCAGCAACCCTACAGAAAGCACGACTACGACAAAAGCAGGAAGAAATGTTTCATTTCCACGGTTGTTACGTAGCTACTTTAGCCATTTCAGCATGTACTGCAGCCTCATGAAGCGGATGAAGCTCTCCCATGTCTTTGTTGATAACGATAACTTTGACATCCTCCCACGACGGGTTGTTAAACTTGAACGAGTTGATAGCATCTGTGTGGCACTCGGCACTCTCATTCTCTATGAGACAATGAGTGCAGCGGGGCTGCCGTAGCTTTAGCGTCAGAGGAAGACACAGACTCAGAGAGTCTCTAGTAGTATTGATAGCTTGCAAACTCTATACGAGAGTTTGCACGAGTACCTTAATATAGCTAATTAAGGACTCCAACAGACAGAAGTACCTTAAACAAGGCTAGTGAACTCTTAGGCTTCAAATGTGAACTGAATGTATTGTTGTTTATCGCGGCAGAGCCGCCTGTTGTTTGTATGTATAGGACTCACTATCTATCATAGTAAAGCCTAGTCTAATCCATATTCCAGTGGCTGTGAGCCACCCACTCCTATCTGGGGTGACCCACGTAACATATGTGTGGAACTCACTTATGTGTGGCACCTAGCTTGTGTGCATCACACTATTCGATGTAACCCCGTTACAATGAGGACGTACTGACCCTAGCAACGCTGAGCATATGACAGAGATGTAAGTGCCGAAACTCATACCCACTCGGTACCTCCAGTTACAGTGATGTAACTGCAGACACTTGATGAGTACTCAAAGTAACAAATATGCAATTTGAGTAGAGCCATGTTCATTCACTTATATGACCTTAGACATCGTTCACCATGAACGAGAACAGCTTGTAGCGCGACTCGTTCGTATTGTGCGTGGCGTCAATGAGCAGGACTTCAGGGAACGCCTTGAACCAGCGCCACATCCGCCTTGTTTGAAGCGTGATCGTCTGCGCCGTTTTGTCGTCATCCACAAATACCGTCGCACGATTACCACGGCTCTCGCAAACCTCTCGTAGAACAGCCTCAAGGGGCTCTTCGGTTGTCTCTTTTCCTCGAGGCTTCTCCCTCAGCCTGGCCACCATGTTGTGCACATCTCGTAGCGTGACGTTCTTGCCTACGTACAGCATCCACAGCATCGTTAGCAACATACACCCAAATTGTGTACGAATGCAATTTACCCGTCTTTTTGCGAAGATTCTGCATGATCAGCTTGGGCTTTGATCCAGCAGCCTGAAGCTCGTCCACGAAAGAAAGACGAGCCGAATCTTTAACTTTTCGGCTGGAGACATGGTTCTCGAAGATGGCTTTGGACACAGCATGGTTGTGCTTGACGTTATAGTCGGTCACGCGCACCATGAACGAGTTCTCACTAGTGTTCCAGACGACAGCGGCCTTGATGTTGGCCTTGCACCCCGTTGATTTGTCGAAGAATGCCTTGCGTATGCCTTTACCTCGGCTTTTCCGCTGCCAGCCATGAGTACAGACGAGAAGTTCTTGAACAACTCGGGAATGAGGCGATTGGATGTACCAATGTGCGTCTCCTCGAAATTAAGCGCTGCGAGATCCTGCGTGGCGCGTTTGGTGTCTCCGCTGTCGCATGTTGACGTCGTCAAGCCTTCTGACGGCCTTCGCAGGGCTTCGATCTCTCGGTTTCGTTTTTGCACAGACGTGGAGGTGCGCTGTCGAAATATTTGGTGCGTGGTGGCCTGGTACTCTTCCAGGTAGGCGCGGAAGGCGTCCCAGTCTTCGTGCCACTCCACGTCAACCGGAGAACAAACCCACGAGCTGCTGGACGGGACCTGGCGTTCGGGCTCGCTGTCGCTCATGGTTGCAGTTCGCTCTGAAAAGCGTAACATCACACGTGTCATCAATTGCTCAATAGTACGCAGCGGGGTCGTACACTCACACCTGTCAACTTACCGTATTCTTCCGTCTGAACTTGAGATACGGAGATTCCGAAATGAAGGGCTCACAGCGCTTGAGGATGGAAGAAAGGGGGGAGGGGTGTCACGCTTCAAAAATTCAAACTTTCATAAATTTGATGTGCGGTATTTTTGCCTCGTTTTTTTCTCGTAAACTATCGTTTTTTATACAGTTTCGTCTCGTAAAGGTACGATTCTACTTGGTGACGCGAAGTTCAGTCGAAATTCTGGCTTCCTACAGAAAGGGGAATCCGGGCTCGGGCTCGGTTTCGTCCCGCCCGTGTGAAATCCATCCGTCAAACCTATCCTGCAGTCAGAAGTGTTTTATTGGACTTAATGTTGCTCGTTTTCAACTCGTGAGGGCCTCATCTTTGCTGCCTTTTGGTTAGTTGACGTACCAGAGATCGCCCACGCTGAAGCCATCGGGTAAACTCTCGATCGCAAGGCCAAGTTCCTTTGAAAAAGTGGGCGGGCGGTCTTGGTTCTTGTTCACGGCAGCGTAGTAGGCAGCGAAGGCATCCATGGAACTGGCGTAGTCCTCCTCAATCTCGACATCGTCCATCTTACGTGGCTGTCTGAGCTGTTCCAGCGGCGCCGGCTTCTCCTCGATCTCAAACTCCACACCGTAGATCGGGTTAGTAGAGAAAACGCTGTGCAGGCTCTGCATTTCCTTAAAGAGCTCATGGAGCCGCTCCTCCGGGTCCACACGGAACCCCAAAATGTAGCCCCCGCTAGCCGCTGACGTCTCGATCACCAAAGCTGGGCCAAACTTGGAGCCGCGGATTCGAGCCGAGTTGATCTGCATGTACGGGATGCTGACGTTGAAGTTCTCAGCCAAGTTGGCATGCCACACGATGCGCACGTTGGTCACGAAGAACGTGCCGAGGTTGCCTTGATCCGACGATAAGTTCCAGACGCCGTTCAGCCGCGTATACACTTGTTCGTGCGGCAGCAGGGTGAGCTCCTTCTCCTTGATGATGGCACCTCGAAGTTTGAGCTCCCGGTACAGCTTGGTGGTCTCGTAGGAGCGGAACACCGCCTGGATGGTGGTGAAGAGCCTCGGACTGGCCTTGACGAGACTCGTGAAGATGAACTCGAAGCGGCTGTTGGCGTACTTGGTCATGACGTACAGCGCCTGCGTGCTGCCCCGGAGCTTGGACGTGGCCGTGCGGATCTTAAGACTTTGGATGCAGCTGTAGCCGATGCTGAGATTGGTGCGCGCCGACTTGTGCGAGGCCCACAGAAGCCGCAGGTTGGTGATTTCGAGGGACCCACGGTCTCCGTTGTTGCCCTTGGTATCCTCCACGGAATTGATGGAGTCCACGAGCGTCTCGCCCTTGCGGAGTTTTATGGCCGCCACCGAGATGTCGAAGCGGATCTCGCGGTCCTGCCAGGTCACAGCCTCGGGCGCGGCACGGATCTCCGTCGTCATGGTTAATGTAATCTGCCCGGTAGCGTCCGCTCGCCTTTGAACCGACGTGTCCGCTCACCGAAGGCAGTTTGGTCTTTTCAGGATCTTAACAGTCTCCGATCCGCCCATTGCGCCACCATGAGCGAGCTGCAGCTCATCGTCGAGCACCTGAACAAGGAGCCGTTCCGCTTGGGACTCACGCTCGTGGCCTTCGACGAGAAAAGCAACTTCGAGCTGCTGCAGGTCCTGCACGAGGTGTTCGTGGAGATCGACCCGACGCGCCACTCGGGCGTGGATCTGCGCGCCGAGGCCGACGAAGTGCGCGCCCAGCGCTACTTGGAGTTCCTTCAACTGCTCAAGTTCCCGCTGCCTCGAGACATCGACGGGTTTCGAGAGGCACTGGCGCATGGCGATCGACAGACGATCTACACGTTGCTACACTGGGCCTTGAAGAGTCTGCCGGCCCATCAGAAACGAGCGTATCTAGGTCGCTTCCTGGCCCCGCTCAATGTGCCGCAGGAGTACTTTGGCGATGGATGTACGTTGCTGCCTTGCTTTTGAGGAAGTTTTCGGCATCTGACAGCTATTATCTGTATCTGTAGCTTTGAATTCCATGTACGAGCACTACCAGCAGCTTCAGAACCAGTTCAAGGGCGTGCACAAGGAGGTGGATCAGCTCCGCGCGTCCAAGTCTCGTCCGGGCGAACTGCGGCGTGAGATCGCTCAGCTGGAAGAAGAGTCTCAGCAACTGACCGAGAAGATCGCCAACCTCAAGAAGAAGACGACGGCCGATCCCGGATTCCAAGAACTACTAGCAGCTACCAGTGCGCTGCGCAAGGAGCAGGAAGAACAGGCCAAACTGGCCGAGCGAAAGCGCGATCAGATGCTGTCCCTGTCGCTGGCGGAGAAGCGCGCGCGAGAAGCTGAAGCCAGACTGCAGGAGCTGCGGGCGTCGCTGGCCCAGGATGCCACTCCAGAGCAGCTTTTTGAGCGTCTACAGTCCCAAGTAGCTCGCAACACCGACATTCTTATGACCAAGTTCCCTGCGGAGATTCAGATCCAACAGGGGACGCTGCAGAGACTCGAGCATGCGCTTAGTGAGCCGCCCAAGACGGAGCATGACATCGCTGACATGGAGGACGAGGTGCAAGCTTTAAGGCGCACGATCCAGCAGTACCAGGCGCAGATCGCCGACGCGCAGGTCGCGCAAGGCAGCGGAGACGGAGAGGATAAACTGGCAGTCTTCCGCCAGCACGCGAACCTCCAGGCTCGTAAACTAGCCGAGAAAGAAGAGGAACTGGAACAGCTTCGAGCCGACAAGCAGCGACTTCAACGCAGCACCGAGGAGCTCGAGTCGAAGCTGGCGTCGATCTCTGGTAGCAAATTCATGAGTCGCGAAGAGTTCAAGCAATACGCGACGACGTTGCGCAACAAGACCAACCAGTACAAGAAGGTCAAAGCGGAGCTGGCCGAGCTTACAGCTGAGAGCGTCGTGCTTCACCGGACGGAGCAGCTACTCAAGAGCAAAGACGCCGACCTTGAGGGTTTCCTACGTGACCTCGAGCGCCAAAAGGGCGTCAGCGGATTCCTTGCCACTCAAGACAAGATCGACGATGTTTCGGTGCAAAACGCGCGCGTGAACGCACTCAAAGGAGAGACGCTGGAGGAGATTTCGCGTGTGGTTACAGACATCAACCAGGCGCTTAAAGAACGGAAGAACCAGTTGGCGCCACAGATCAAGGAGCTGCGCACGGTGCGTCAACGTTACCAGGAGACGGAGCAGGTTTACCTGGAGAGCAAGGCGCAATACGACCACACAGCTGTCGGCCTTGAAGCCGAGCGGCTCAAGCTCGAACAGGAGTGTGCTGCCTTCCAGGAGGACGCCATTCGCGAGGAGTCCCAGTTCCACCTGCTGCACTGTCAGCTCCAGCTACAACAGGGCAAGGCGGACAAAATCGCCCAAGAGATCGAGTTCGAGCAAGGCACGTCGAACGCCCGTCTGCTCCGAGACATCCGTTCGTTCCAAGAGCTTTACAAGCACAAGGTTGCCCAGCAGGAATCTCTCACCAAGGAGCTACGCAAGCAGCAAAAGTCGCTGAAGACTTCGGCGCCTGCCAAGAAGCTGCAACGCGAAATGTTTGAAGGGCTGCAGCAACTTCTTTCGTGCAAAGCGCGACTCGCTCAGCAAGAAAACCAAGGAAATGGGAATGCGAACCGCAACGGTGGCGGCGTGGGAGGCGTGGGGCAGGACCTCTTCGATGGTCGTTCCGATATCGGCCACTATGACGTGGGTGGAGCCAATGTTATGACCCTGGAGGCTTAAACGTAAAAACGTTTAAAGGGTCCTTTTCGATTCATCGCATAATACATTCTAGTTTGTGTTTATGCTATATAATTGTCTTTAGCTGGTAAAAGCCAAGTCCTCGAGTTGTTGCTCGAGCTCGGCCTTTTGCTTCTCGAAACGTCGAGTGAGTTCCTCTTGGTCGCGTTCGTAGTCGTCCTCAAGTTGACGGAGTTGCTGCTGCACTGCACGTAGTGTGGAAACGGAAGCCTCGGTCGTCGCTCCAGCTGCACGGATCGTTGCTGACTTGGCCGACGACGAGCTGAAAGAGCTGGAAGAAGTGATTCGCCTGAAGTACTTCATGAAGGACGGCTCGTTGCCTTCTGCCTCCGGTCGTGTCGCTTCACCTTGGCTGCTTCCGCGGCTGCTGTTGCGACTGCTAGTCCTTGAGTTGGAGACTGGCGCAACCGGTGCTGGCGGTGGGCGAGCAGATCCTGATGCCGACATGGGGATCATCGTGCCGTACAAGTCGCTGGACGTGATCTCTCGCTCACGAGGTTCAGAACTCGTGCTGTTCATAGTCGAGTTCGCCGACTTGTTGTCGTCACCGCGGAACACCATCGTGCCGCAGCTTTCTTCACTTGCAGTGGAGAAGACGGTGGTGCCTCCTCCAAACCCGTAGCCGAGCGACGACGCCGTGTCGGTCGAGTTGAAGCCACTGCGTCGAACGGATGAGAAGCCGACAGCAGTGTCCGATCCGCCAAAGCCGCCGAATCCTCCCGTGCCGCTGCTAATGATCGAGCCATTGCGCAGCATGGTGCTGAGGTCAGCGACGGAGAGCGAGCCGTCCGGGCGGCCTGTTGCGGCACCACGAAACTCGGCTTCGTCCTCGGCACTGCGTTGTCGAGCTTCGTGCACAAGCTCCAAGCTCTGCTCAACCAGTTCCTGAAGAACGGGTAGTCCTGTCATGCGTCCTCCGCTAGCAGCCGAGCGATCGGAGCTCGCAGTCAATCGGTCGACATTACGGGCGATGAAAGGGTGACGCAGCAAGTCTTCGGCCGACGCTCGTTCCTGCGGGTCTTTCTTCAAGCAAACCGTGAGAAAGTCTCGGAACTCGGCCGAGTACTTGTTGGGCTCACGAAGCTCAGGCGGAGCTCGGTTTGGAATGAGGAAAATGGCGCGCATCGGGTGCATGTGAGCTAGTGGCGGCTCGCCTTCCGCTAACTCGAGCGCGGTGATGCCCAACGACCAGAGGTCTGCCTTGCAGTCGTACTGAGCTTCCTGGATCACCTCGGGCGCCATCCAGAACGGCGTGCCAATGACTGTGCGGCGCTTGCCTACCGTCGCGGTGAGCTGCGCTGACACGCCAAAGTCTGCCAACTTGGTGACGCCGTCGCCGTTGAGCAGCAAGTTGCCGGCCTTGATGTCGCGGTGGATCAGGCCCTGCGAGTGCAAGTGAGCGAGGCCTAACGCTACATTGGCGCAAACGGCTGCGATCTCCGCCTCTCGCAGCACGTGACGCCCACGCAGCGCGTGCAGGTCAGCGAGAGACCCAGCGGCGCAGAACTCCATGGCGATCCACAACTGCGACTCGTACGAGAAGCTTCCGCGGTACTGCACCACGAATGGCGACTCGCATTTCTCCAAGATGCGGATCTCGCGCGTGAGCTCATCGAACGCTGCTCGGTCCTCGCTCTCCACTGGCACCACCTTGAGCGCCACCACCTCGGCGTTCGCCCTGTTCACAGCTTTGTACACTTTGCCGTATGACCTGACAACCAACAAAAAAACCCACAAAATGAAACATGAGCAAGTAGCAAAAAACCTCGCGATTTGATGGATGGATAAAGGCAACTCACCCTTCGCCAATGCGCTCCAGCACCTCGTAGACATCTTCGGGGTTCTCGTTCCGCTGGATGCTCGCCATGACGCGGGTTTCACGCAGATTTAGCAATGAACTGGTCCAGGAACTCCATACAATGCTCGTCTCGTGAAAGCACGCGGTCCTGCTCGAATTAGACGGGGGAAGCTGCATGACAAGAATACAATGCTGGCCCAAGTTCAAGGACGTCCGCCACTCAGCTCTAATGGCTCATAAGACCAGCTATCTTTCTATTCTAGCTGGACAACGGACTCACAAGAACGACAGACATGCAAGTAACTGAAGACGGGGACAACGTACGTACGTTCGCCTTTGTTATCACTTCGGACGACTGGAAACTACTCTGCGTGGCTTTCCCCTCCTTCTCCGTTCCGGGTCTTTGGACGCCTAACTTCTTCGAGAGCCGTGGCCTTTTCCAATGCGGACTTTTTGCTTCACGCCGTCTGCAATTGATGGCGAGCTGGTTGAAATCTAGCGCTCTACACATCGCTTTGCTTACAGGACCATGAGCTCCGGGCTCTCCATGTAGCTCTTGAACACCTGCAGGAACTGGCCGGCGATGACCTCGTCCACCACGCGGCGGTCCGACGACAGCGTCACGTTCATGACCGTGGCCAGACGCGGCTCCGGGTTGACGCCCTCCACGATCTCGAACGGAGGCAGCACCTCCTTGCGGCCGCCGCCGATGGCCAGGATACAGGCCTGCGGCGGGTTCACCACAGCGCGGAACTGGTCGATGCCGAAGCCGCCGAGGTTGGACACGGTGAACGAGCCACCCTGGAACTCCTCGGGCTTGAGCTTGTTCAGACGCGCGCGCGACACGAGCTCCATAAATATGCGGTTGACGCCGCTCAGGCCGAGGGCGTCCACCTTGGGCACGATGGGCGTGATGAGGCCCGTGGGGGTGGCCACAGCCACCGACACGTCCACGGAAGGGTTGGGCTTGACGCTCTGCGTCTTGACGTCGAAGAAGCAGTTGGCCTCGGGCACGTCGCGCAGCGCGAGCGCCACCCCCTTGAGGATGAAGTCGTTCATGCCGACCTTGACGTCGTGCTTCTTGAACGTCTTGCGCAGCTTCAGGATGTTGTCGATCTCGCAGTCGATGCTCATGTAGCTGTGCGGCACGTCCCTCTTGGACGCCGTCAGGCGCTTGGCGATGATCTTGCGCATGTTGGACAGCGGAAAGTCCTCGAACTCAGCGTCCGCCGCGATGGCCGGCGCTGCGGAAGCCACAGGCTGAGTAGCAGCAACAGCCACGGGCTTCACGGGCTCCTCCAGAGGCGAGTGGTTGAACTCCGGGATGAGCGCGCGCTTGCCCAGGAACTTGATGAGCGGCACGCGGCCGCTGTGGGTATCAGCAGCAGGCTCAGCAGCCACGGGGGCAGCCACAGGGGCGGCCTCAGCGACCGGAGCAGCAACCGGGGCCGCGTCGCCCTCGGCCGGCAGCTTGGCCAGCTCGCCACTGGCCAGCAGACTCTGATACGTGTCCAGGTCGTCCACCGTGTAGGCCAGCAGTGCGCCGATGGGCAGGTCGGCGGCGCCCTCGCTGCGCACGATCTTGGCCAGCACGGCGTCGTCCTGCATCTCGTAGTCCACCACGGCCTTGTCCGTCTCCACCTGGCACAGCACGTCACCGGCCGAGACCTCCTCGCCCTCCTTCTTGAGCCACGCGGACAGCGAGCCCGTCTCCATCGTGGGCGACAGCGACGGCATCGTGAGCGGAGACACGCCCTCAGGCAGCGACGAGAAGCAGCGCAGCATCAAAGGAGAAACGCGACGCTCGGCACCCGTGGCCGAGGCCAGCGCACGCAGCGAGCGGCTCATGAGAACGCGGCGCATCATAATGGAGCAGAAGGTGGTGGGTCGTTGGCTTGAGCAAGTGACACCTATTACGGCAATGGCGCGGTGATCGAGGGGGCCTCCAAGCACCAAAGGCCAGCCAATCCCAGCGCTCGATCTCGCGTGAGAGTACAGTCAACGATTTGGAATTAGGACGTAGGATTAGTAGACGATTTTGGAAGGCGGTCGATACAGAAAGTGTTTCCCGTGGATGAAAAAGGATGCTACTAGATGTGAAAGGTATTGTGAATTGTGAAAGGCGATACAGTACGGTGATCTGCATAGACAAACGAGAGTTGATGGGTGAAAAAGCACATCCCGCCGGCATGTGATGTGTGCTCGACACCATTTTGCCGCCGAAAACAGCAAATCGGGCGCGATATCATGTTGGTCTGGTTCGGCATCGTATTTTTTCAACTAAGTCGTTGAGCGGCCCTCAACGACAACTTCTCAGGCGCAGGGCGCCAACAGCAGCAAGTGCAAGTCGAAAATCGGTTTCTGTACATGCTCAGAGAAGACCGAGAACCATCTAGCTCTGTGAACTCATTTACCGTATATTGCCAACAACGCTCAGTTTGATGAAAAAAACAAAAAAAACAAAAAAGGGAAAAATAGGCTGCGCACTTCAAGATGCATGCTCGGTCCGACGCTATCGTAGATCTTCCTGAACCTTCGCTCTTCGCTGAGGCCTGGAGCGCCGACGCGGAGGCGGCCTGCGACCAAATTCAAGTGCACGGCTTGGCGTTTGTCGCCTTGCTCGGGCGCTTCGCTTGGGGGCTTGCTCGGAGCGTCGGATAAGTTGTTCCGTATCAACCCACGTTTCCTTACGTAGTTGGGCTGTCTGGTTGCCAAGCTCTACATGTTGTTGCGGTCACGACTCTCAAGGTAGTTCATACAGTACTCTCCGCTCTAGCTTCGAACTGTGGGCAGCCGAGCCGTCGATTCTTCATTTCGACTTCTTGACGATTCTTCAAACTTTCAGTTCACGTTTCGCCTGGCTTCACGCGGAAGAGCTGCCGACCTTCGCCGCGCCTGACGCAAACTGCTCAAAACAGCGGCCACAAGATAGGAACGCGGGCATGCTGCTACGTTACTCAGCTTTGTGGTCAAGTTCTACATGTACTGCACGTCGCCCAGCTTCGCGAAAAACCTGTTTTCGCATTTCTTGGTCGCACAAAACTTTTCCGCCGGGATGTGAAAGTCATTTACATTGAGGAAACGTTAATAAAAGGAAAGTGGGCTGCCGGGTCGTCGCGCGGTGCCCCGATACAACATCGTTTTCTGGTTGCTCTCTGGCTCTAGGTCTCTCTCTACATGGGGACGTTGGAATGACGTCGCCTGAGGCTGGATGCGCAACTGCATCTTGTCCAAACCTCGCTGACTTGTTCGCCGCCGTCGATTCATTTCCGCTGCTGCTGCTTCGCCTTCTCCGCTCAGCGGCAACGGCGCTCGCGTCTTGCTCCAAACACGCACTTGCACGCACATCACGAACACGATGGACCGCTGGGGACGTCTACGACGCGCTGATGCCCTCCCTGCAACCGACAAGAGAACAAAGAGACACCACGTTAGCAGGCAGATACCCTACAACCACACGGTATTACTTTGAGGCGTACTTTTTGAAGGCCTGCGTGATGCGGTGCGAGTCGAACGTGCAGTGGATGCTCACGATGCTTCCACCGCTGACGCTCACGATGTCGCACGACTCCTCCGTCACGATCTCGCTGTTGCGCAGGATGCGGAACGTCGTCGAGGTCATGACCACGGCCGTCTCTTCGTCCTCGTCCACTAGGATGCGCAGCACTCGGCCGTTGCTGCGCTCCAGCGTCTCATCGCGGATCTTCCAGTAGTCGCACAGCCGCTTGTAGCCGTGGAACTCGCCCCAGTACGGCACGCAGTCGGGCAGGTTCGAGCTCAGCACGCAGCCGTTCGAAACCGGGTCGATCTTCTCCTCCATCCAGAACGAAGCCGGGGCGTCCAGCGGCGACGAGAACTTGAGGTTCGGGCCGTACAAATTGCGGTACAAGTCCACCACCAACTCCTTCATCTCCTCCTTGCTGCACTTGAGCGAGCCTAGCGAGCTACTTGTGGCTGACAGACGCTGCTTCGGTGTCTCGTCGGCCAGCAGCGACAGCCGCTGCTTCGGCAGCGGAGGCGACAGGTTGGCGTTCGACACACACACCAAGATCTCCGTGAGCCACGTGAGACGCGTGTCGATCGAGTCCACGAGCACCATGAACGCGCCGTGGCCTTGTGTGTTGATCTGAAAGCCGAACACAGTGTGCTGGCCGTGTACGTGCATCGGCAGCCCCTCCGACACGGTGAGCGGACGCGACGTGCCGCGCACAAACGTGCGGTCCTTGGCGTGAGCTTCACTGATGTAGTAGCTGAGCGAGCCGTCCGAGCGGTTGAGCACGAAGTAGTAGCGCTCCCACACATTCCGGTTGCCGGTCTCGGGGTATTTGTTCTTGTACATGTAGCCGGCCGTGAGCACGTTCATCGACGCCTCGGACGCCTTAGAAGAGGCCACCGGGACGTCTGTGACCACGACACCAGCGTCGCGATTCACGAACGTCGTGATATCCTCGCCGCGAGACGTGTCCACGACAAAGACGTCTGTCTGGCGTGGGGCAACTGTGGGCGACGCGTAGGCCTCGTTACTCAGCGCTAGCACCTTCTTGTCGGTGTTCTTCTCGTTGTGCGTCGTCACCAGAGACTTCCGAAGACGCTTAAACACACTATTCCACCCGAACGAATTGCGCACGTGGCTTTCTCCGTTCGCCTGTGTAGAGCTCGAGTCTTGGCTTGGAGGGGCCACCGGGGGCTTAATAACCGAGCCAAGGCGCATCGGGGACTTGAACACGGGCGACTGAAGAACGTTCTTGAAGTAGTGCGACTTCCGCCCGCCGTCGCTCTCGCTGCTCCTGCCGGCATCCGTTTTCTCCTTGGGAGAATCCTTCGGGGACTTCTTCGGAGACGCTTCATCAGAAGTAGGGGACGCAAACGCCGGCTTCGTTTCCGTAGCATCCGTGACGATGGCTGGCGGTGTCGCTGGCGTCGCCTCTTTCTGCTTCTCGTCTACTTGAGGCTCTTCGTCCTTCTCGGAGGCTGCGGGCTGTTCGTCTATTGCCGCATCCAGAGGCGTGGCCTGAGTAGGCGAAGAAGACTCGGGTTCGGACGTCGGGACGTCGTTCTCCTTGATCGAGCTCTTTCTACCTGAAGAGAGACGCTCCGAGGCACTCTCCGGCTCTTCCACAGGAGCTGATACCGTCTCCTCCTGCTTCGAAGCTTCATCTTCCTGGACGCTTTCCTCTTCGTCCGTCTCCACAGGAGGTTCCACAGCCGATCCACGCTCGTTGGTCGTGGCCTGCTCTTCCACAGAGCTCCTCCTCTCATCCGATCCACGAGCGGACTCCGACTTCTCCGAGCCGCTGCTGAAGCGTGTCTTCTCCGACAGCTTCGCCCACGCCGGGTTGCGCTTGCAATGAAACACAACCTGCGCGTTGTTCTGCGACGGCGCCTTGCTCGTGAAGACCTCGTCGATCACGTCGTGCAGAATGGCTGCGTAGATGTCGAGCGACGGGATGTCCACCTTGGCACGAAGCAGCAAACTCACGATGTTCTCGGGCACCTTGACGTCCACTCCGAACAAATCCTTCGTCAACGGGCAGTTCTTGGCTCGAGACGCCTCCGCGTCACGGAGAATGAACGAGATCGCCGGGACCACGTGGATCATGAGCATGTCGAACGACGACCGCTTCTCGAGGATGGACAGGTACGCTTGGATCAGTCCGCTCTTGTGCAGCTCCTCGTCCATGCCTGCGTCATTCAGACACACGAGGTTGTTCAGATACTTGGCCAGCGAAATCTCCACGGACGAAGGCAGGCCCTTGTTCAGTTGTGCCACAAACGAGCTACTCGTCTTCCGGGCCACGTCCAGCACATACGTCCAGAGCGCGTGTCCGCGGGGCAGAGCCGTCAAGTTGTACATGGCCGTCTCATTGCCCCCTTCGTGCGGCGAGTTCGGATACTGCTCCGAGGAGAAGCTCGAGTAGCCGAACATCTGCGTGTTCTGGGCCTCGGCTTCCGGCGTCTGGTTGTTGTCGTCGTCGCTCTCGGCGCTTTCGTTCATCAGCTTCTGGCATAGAATTACGAGTTCGGCCACGACGTGGATGTTCAAGGCACTCGACACTTCCGTGAGCTTCTTGTCGCGGATGAACGCCAGCTCGTCCGAAGCGTTCGTGAACAGCTCCTCGATGATCGGAGGCTTCTTCGACATCTCCTCCAGCAACATGTACTGGAGGAAGTTGTGGTAGCCGTGCGTCATCGACTCGAAGCCTCGGATCGTGCCGAACTGGTCGCGCACAAAGTACTTGGACAGGTACACGCCGCCCTCGCGACGACTGAACGCGCCTAACCGGTCCGCCTGGTTGGCCTGGAGCATGTCCACTAGCAGGTTGGTCGTGTTCTCCACGAGCGGCAGGTTCTCGGGCACCGCGGGGTCCACGCGTGTGGCCTCGGCGAGCAACGGAGCCGCAATCTCCATCGCGTCATTGCGCCCCGTGATCGGGTGCACGCTCTCGTAGCTCTGCAGGATGAGCGTGAGCATATACTTGATCGTGTTCGAGTACAGGTGCGGCACGACCAGAGGCAAGAAGCGCTTGAGCACGTTGGTGACGTATCCTTCCTCGAGGCAGAAGCCGTCGTGGAGACGCACGAGCGCCTTGCTGAAGAACAGCAGCTGCATCTCGTCCAGCGGGATGGGGTTCTGGAAGATCGAGTAGAGCTGCTCCCACTTGTCAATGTCCTCTTGTTCCTGGCAGCCAAAGACCGCTGTGGACGCCGTGGAGCCGGAACTCGAGTCGGACGAGAAGGACTCGTACAAGTCCTCCTCGCCAGTGTACAGCTTCATGATGATCTCCGAGCACAGAAAGTGCTTTTTGTAGTAACCGTACTCCTCGTGCGGCTCGCCGCTGAGCACGGGCGGGGTGACAAACTCCGCGAGCACTTCCTTCACGGTCTCAGGCAGCATGAGCCACAGCCGGATGTCCGAGTCTGAGTCCTCCAGGATCTCTAGCACGGGGTCGATCTGCATGTCCAGGAACGCGGCGAGCGTCATCTTCTTGTGGCTCATGGCGCCCGAGAACAGCTGGTCGTCCGGATACGACGGCAACGACCTGCGGCGGTACGTGTCGGCGTCGTCCAGGAACTTGGACAGGCTGCCGGAGCGGCCGCCGCGGTTGGTGATCACCTCCATCTCGTTCACGCTGAAGCTCATGGTCGGGGGCACGCTGGGCTTGTCCAGCATGACCATGTCGTCCTCCATGGCCTCATGGAACTCGTCCTCGTCGTCCTCATCGTCGAAAGCAGCCAACTCCATCATGACATCTGCCGTGTTACTACTGCCGTCGCTTTCATTCGCGCCGTCGAGCGTCACGCTCTGCTCCGTCGTCTCCTCGACAAGATCCACAACGTCCACGCTCTCCGTGTCAACTTCAGCCTCTGTATCCACCCCCACCTCCGTCTTCTGCGTTCCCTCCGTCTCAGTTTCCTCCGTCTGAGTCTCCTCGGTCTGAGTCTGAGTCTGAGTCGACGTCTCCTGTTGCTGTTCCACGGCCTCATTGTTCTTCATGGCCGCCTCCTCCTCAAAACTCTCCGTGGTGGCACTAGCGGCGGCCGTGGGCGTGACGAGCTGCTCGAGCGAGACGGGCTGGCCAATGATCTCGGGCGCGTCCTCTGGGGACGCCGGCGTCTTGCTGGGGCGACTGGCGGCGTCGCTGGGGGCGGCGGCCGCCTCCATGTCGCTGCTTGGGGTCGCCGTGGCTGCTGGCTGCTCTCCTTCTACGGGGCAACTCACGCTCTCTCGGAACCGAAGCAGGCGAGGCGAGGCAGGGCTATGCCGTGCAGAGCGTCAGAGGGAGAGGGGGAGCCATGTTCCCATTGGCAGAAAAAAGAGCCAGCCATCCTCGCCCACGGCGCGCTGTGATTGGCCACCCAAGAGCCGCAGAGCGGAAATGGCTGCAAAGACGAACCACATAGTACAGTGGTGATTTTTTCATTTGCTGCAGCATTAATATTCATTATCCAGATCGGATTCGTTTTCAGAAGATTTTATTTATATTATTTCAGCTAAAACATTGAATTGGATACGAAAGGTTATAAATTTAATACTGTGTGGAAAGTGGTGTGCACCACTTTGAAGAGACCAGAACGGCGACTGCAACACGACGAGATCATCATGGTGCGCTTGCCAATGGGTGACAGACAGCATGCACCGAGGCTGGGCAATGCGAAACCTTGCTCCTGCTACTATGGCAGACTGTGAAGGACATGAACAGCGATGTCGATTGACGCAGGTTCTTTTCTGCGCTCCTCTAGACGGAGGCAATCGTGTGGAAGCACGCGGCTGAGCGCGAGCTGGCGCAGCTGGCGACGCGGCACTCCGTGGACGACTGCAAAAGGTGCACAATGACCAGGCCACGTGGCGACTTCAATGAATGGATCGTGAGGTGCGTGGGTTAACGCTGGCTAACGGTTGCCACGTCGTGCTTGAAGCGAGCTGGCAGAGATCTTCGACCTGGACCTCGCGGACGAGAAGCAGAGCTTCCTGCTAGACTTCCACCTGCACAACTACTCATATCCTCTCCACCGCCTTCTACTTTAGTTGCCAGTATAATTGGCGAGTGCATGTTGATCTCTCAGTTATCACAGTTCTCCTTAACCGCAGAGGATCGCTTACGTTCTGCAGGCAGAAGCACTTCGAACTCCACCAGACATCCGTATTCCTCGGGATCTGCCAGACGCTCATGAAGCGTGACTTTGCGTACGACAGCACCACCGACCTCAAGAGCAGCTTCGACTTCTTCCAGGCGATTCTGCTCACACACGGCGTTAATCGTTCGCCAAAGAGGTACGACACGCCTCGCCGCGTA
The DNA here is from genome assembly GCA_033557995.1 of Phytophthora crassamura. Classification (NCBI taxonomy): domain Eukaryota; phylum Oomycota; class Peronosporomycetes; order Peronosporales; family Peronosporaceae; genus Phytophthora; species Phytophthora crassamura. Next base: position 2,060,402 of record JAUCED010000018.1, read on the forward strand.
ATGTTACCGAGACTGCACGTAGCTCATTCTCCATCTATACTTCCGTTAGTGTCGGGACCTTCAACCGAGAAGAGGTCGCGATCATTGTGGACTACGTCACCAACTCGTACTACCGGCACTTCCACCTCTACAAGAGCATCTACACCCCGTACTACCACGTGCACTTCGTGCAGTGCGAGACCAACGAGATCCAGACACCCAAGCCGCCGTGTCCTCTGAGCGACGGCTTCCTGCACACTGCCAAGCCACTGCCTCCTGTCGAAAGCACCGCAGAGGCCGACGGAGAAGTCCCAGCGGAAACTCCAGAGCCAGCAGCTGCGGACGAATAGCGGCACAGGAACGACGCCAAATTCTATATATTCTTCTTGCTCTCCGCTCTCTCTTCGCTTAGAAGACCGAAAGTTACTCAAAAATATGCTTGTACTTGGACTGCGCCAGCTCCACGAACTGGTTGTACACATCCAGGTCGAAGTTGTCCCCGAAGAGCGTCACCTTGAACTCCTGGATGGTCTCCGTGTCCACGACGCGGCCGATCACCTCCACCACTTTGCTGCCGTAGTCAGATCCCGGCTGAATCGTCACCTTCACGATCTCCCCGTCCTGATCAGCAGCAAATAATTGTTAGTCGACCTCTCTCTTAGCTTCCAAGTGAACAAGCGACTCACTGAGGTGCGCAGAACGACGTCGGTGGGCGTGTGGCTCTCGACGGAGCCGACGAGCGCCACGGTGTGACCCACGTACGCGCCCATGGTCTTCTTGTTGACGCGCGGGGACGTCGCATTGCCGCTCGGAGCGCCTCCAAAATCCATGGTCTCAGTTTGGTGCTTTTTGGATTGTGTTTGGCGCCAAAACGCAAATTCGTTCGCGCCACGCATTTCAACCAATAGGGGATAATTACGACCAACAAAAAGAACAAGGGTTGTGCCATTTTGAAGCTCTTGTCAAGAGCATCTTTCGTACTACTAGTAGTAGTACGTTGCAGAAGCAGAGTGTACAGGATAACTTGCAGACAGATATCACGTTACTGCATTTTGAGATGTCCGGGCATCCAATGGTCCTCACGGCTCCGTCCTGGAATAATGTCCGATACGAGTACGAGAAAACGCATGGTCATCCGAGTCGTCATCATAGAACCAGTGGCACCTTCGTACACATTTTATCGTCTACAGCATCGGCACACGCGCATAGGACCGTTCTTGCCTGGCAATAGACTGTTGCTGAGGTCGAGCTGGGTATCACTGGTCTCCTTTTTCGCCGGGTCGTACTGATACGTTTTTCTCCCATTCACCCAGACGCTCTTCACCAGGTCGGGTGCCACAAGCGCCTCGTGATTCTCTGTGACATCCTCGCGAAGCACCACAAAATCGGCACGGAAGCCCGGTGCGAGCTGGCCCAGCGCGTTTTCTTCCATGGCCGCATAAGCCCCACCTTTCGTGTAAAGTGCCAGAGCTTCGTCGAACGAGAGGCACTCTTCAGGCAAGAACACGTCCTCGGGCGGATTGGGTTTCCGGCGGTAAATGGCGTCGTACATGCCTTGAAATGGGTTGCACGTCTCGATGGGCGCGTCGCTTCCTCCAGCGCAGGCGACTCCATTATCCAGCATACGCTTCCAGCAGTACGAAAATGGGATGATGCCGTCCTGCAAACGTTTGCGAACATACGCTGCATCGGTCACAGTGAAGGACGGTTGGATATTACCGATGACGCCTTGCTCCCGCATCTGGGAGATCAGATCTTCGCCGAGAATCTGGCAGTGAGTGAGAATTGGACGCTTCTCGGGTCCGACGTTTGCCGTCTTGAGAGCTTCCAATACTTGTTCAGCCGCGCGGTCGCCTAGCCCACACGCACACGTTCGACAAGTTCAGCAAAACTATTATGTCATCAATCAATGGCAAAGCGTACCGATGGCATGGATTTCCACGCGATATCCAGCCTTGTTCGCATCGCTAATCTTCTTGACGAGGCCCTCGTCTGAGTTCATGAGAATGCCTTTGTTGCTAGTACCCTTGTACGGAACGCGAAGCGCGGCCGTTTCCTAGAAATGAAAAGGCAAGCAATATTGTGAGCCACCTCTTAGTCTTCCACCATCACGCACCAAGCACAGACGCGCAAAGGTTCCGTCGTACCGCTCCAAGACTGCCATCACTGAATATTTTCATTCGGTGGCACGACACCAGACCCTCCGAAGCTCCAGGCTTTGGGGTCGAGGGCTTATCCAGCTCATGGATCGACGGCGTCAAGTACACCCGAAGTGGCAGTCCATCTTGTTCCTGCAGCTTGGTATACACTCGCCACGCGTCCTCGTCGTTCGTGTGGACGGCAGTAAGCCCCGAGCGCACGCACCTCACCAGCGCGTTCTTAAAGTACTTCACGCGCAGATCTACACCACCAGTCACCATAACAACATTTTCACGATAAGCCCTCACATCAACTCTCCTCAGTTACCAGCAGCCCCCCCCACCTAGCAACGGCTCGTTCGCGTGCTTCTCCACGATCTGCACCGCCTGTAAGCAACCGACCCGGACACCAGACTCCGTCAGTTCCTTTTCCTCCTCAAGTTTTCCAACAGCGCCTCACGTCTTCTCTCAGTATCCCCGTTGCGCCGCTCTCGTCCACGTCAATAGCCCCGTGCTGCACGTCGTGGCTCGTGGCTGTCACGTCCACGCCCGCCACCTCCAACGCCTTGGTGTTTACCACTGCAATATGCCAGCATGCGCGGTGTAGCAGCACGGGGCGATCGCCTATCACCGCGTCGATGTCGTGCCTCGTCGGGTACCGTGCGCCCTCCGAGAGCTCGTCCTGCGCCCAGCCGACGCCCACAACCCACGCCTTGCTCGGGTATTGCTCGTCGTAGCTGCGGAGCCTATCCCCAAACTCTTCGAACGACTTGCATCCCGACAGATCCAGCCACCCGGCGCTCTCGCCCAGCATCGACACATGCATGTGCGCATCGTGCAGACCTGGCAGCACCAGGTCGCCCTGCAGGTCCCGCGTCTCTTCGGCGGCAGGTGGCACGCCTCGCCCCACGGCAGCCACGAGGCCGTCATCCGTCACCGTCATCCACTGCGCGAAGGGCCCCGCGCTGGAACTGGAGCACCACTGCCAGATCTTCCCGTTCACGAACACCTTCATCTCTGCTGCTGCGTGTCAAATTAAGGAGTGATGGTCTTCAAGGCTCCATCTTGTGTGTAACAAACACCACCTTTTTGTTGTGCAACATAAGCGCAACTTTACTTTTGAATTCCGCGCTGTTCGGTCGATGCTGCCGCTCGGGACGAAGCGGCGGCGCTGCGTGGTGCTGGCGGACGGTTCGGTGCTCGGCAGCTACCAACGCAACACGCACGAGACGCACACGGTGGTGCTAGAGCCGTCGGGCCACACGTACTCGTACATTCAGCCGGATGGGACGCGCACGCGGCACCTGACGCCCACGGCGCTGTCCAGTCACAAAGCCCTCGTCATTGACGCTCTTACGCTGCGCAACCGGTTCTCTCTTCAACCGCCGTATCTGCACATACGACTGATGAAGGCAAAGAACGTGAGACGCCAGCGGAGGATCAGAGCGCTGCGAGCGCGGTGGCCAGCATCGGGCGGGAAGATTCAGGTGTCAAGGCTGTACAATAGCGAGGACAGGTGCTTCGAGATGCAGTCGATCGAAGGAGCAGCCAAAGTGAGGCTGCACGCCAGTGGGAAGATCGTGGAGGTTTTGTACCTGGTGGAGGTCAAGGCCTCGCACGAGGACGAAGAGAGTGACAGCAGCTACGCGCACTACGCGACGCTGCGTCAGTCGTTCGCTGTTGGTCAGACTCCTGAGAGCTTTCAGCTTCCAGTGAGGACGCTGTTGGCGGCGAAAACGGCGTGGGACAAGGATCGCGAATCTGAGATTGACTACGGAAAAGGTGCTGGGAGATCGGGTGTGGAGGTGTCGGAGTTGCCGAGGAACGGCGCGTTCGCTGCACGCCCGGGGTTTTCAGTCATTGCGACGAGTGAGGACAGAGCTCAGTTGACTGGAGAACAGGGCGGTCTTTCGCTGGCGGAAGTACTGCGGGTCGGGACGCTGCCATCAAAAATGCTGTACCAGCGTGTCGTGGCGGAGGTGGTGGGCGAGGACGCGACGTTGTTTGTGTCGCGGAGAGCTGCCAATGTTCTACCGGAAATTGTGGTGCGTGCGCTGGGCAATTGTGAATTGCGGATTTGCTTGTTGACACTAATTTTCAATGCGTGCTCTTTAAAACGTTGATCGGGTAGGTTCAACTGGACAGTGAACGTTCGTTGTTGGTCGGGTGCGATGGCTTTTTCACGTGGTACGATGAGACCGGACAGCTTCAGCATCGGTTTACACGGGAAACGATTCCTCCTTCGTCCACCATTGACACCCGCAGCTCTAGCCAGTCTATAGTTTCGCTGTGTCAGCATATCGACTACGTACTCCAAGCATTCAAATTCGCAGCTCAAATGTGCGACGTGGACAAGACGTCATCGTCTCCACCAAATGAAGACGGTCTCGAGCTTGTGGAGGAAGCTGAAAACGATCACGGCCGGTTCCGAGCATTCCGAGATGGTCGTATCCGTGTTGCATTCGCCGACCGCACTATCCTTCAAGTGGAGCGAGACGGCGAGTGTTGCTCCTTCTTCTTTGCCGACGGCAGCTCAGGCCAGACAACACTGGCATCAGCGCCATTGCGGCATCGCACGTACATCTACCAGGCGCTGGAGTTTGGCGATTGGGCGTTCGCGTCCCAAGACGAACGCATGCAACGTCACGTGAAGCGACAAGAGGCGCAGGCGGTTGTAGCGCAGGAGCTACAGCGGATCAGTGTGCGCTGTGGCATGAACAGCAAGCTCGAACCCCTCAAGCAGAAGGTCACGTCGAAATCCGTTGAGCAGCAGAGAAAGGATCAATGCCGCGATAGAATAGACCCCTCGTTCGCGCTATCGCTGGCTGCAGTGCGCGAACTCCAGGCCGCTACACTGCGGCACATGGCCAGCGTCGACCTGACCCTGCAAGCCGCTATGTCCGCTACAACCACCGATTCCTCGTGAAGAAAGAAACACGAAATAGCAAAGCAAAGAACACACTTTGATCGAATGAAACTCTATCTCACAAAACGGAAGCAGTCAAGAAGAGCAAATGGGGGAAACAGTTACGGGGTCGCTGCACGGATAGCGTCTACTTCCTCTTCCGGAGAGTCTCGTCCTCGCTGTCCTTGGCCGCTACCTGCGCCTCGATGTTCTTCACTGCAGCCTCTGCCGCCTCTGCCTGCGTCATGGCCTTGGCGCGCGCGGCCTGCACGGCCTTCATCTGTGCCTCGGCTGCCTTGCGCTGCGCCGCCATTTGCTGTTCGGCGATCTGGTTCATAAACTGCACGGCCTGGGGGAAGATCTTGTCGGGCCAGCCCTCGCCGGGCTTGAGCTCCTCGGCTTCCTTGCGCACGTCGTTGATCTCGTCGTTGATCATCTCCTCGGCCAGCTTGTAGCTCAGGAACGAGCCGTCCTTGAGGATGTCATTCTTCTTGAGGCGCTGGATGCCCGAACTCTCCGACTGGATCTTGCGGATGAGCGGGATGTCGGCCACGGCGCGGCGGAACAGCAGCTGGAAGCACTTGTCTTTCTCGCCCGGGTGCTGCGCCTTGCCCTGGCGGTACTGCTCCACCTCCTCGGGTAGCGCGAAGTCGAAGCCGTTGATCATGGCCTGCAGCGACTCGTCCACGTCGTCCGTCTTCTGCGGCATCATGACGCGCGCCGCCATGAACAGCAGCACGAACGTCACGCCCGTCACTAAGGCGGCCACAAGCTGCAGGTCCGTCAGCATTCTTTGCCTATACTAACACTGTCCTTCAGTCCGACGAGTTGGCGAGTGCCACATACGCTACGTGTCGGCATCGGACGACGTGTGTGGTACACATCAATCATCTTCGGGTGCACCACATCATTTAGCTGTTTTCGAGTTTACCCAATCATATGCGTTGGCGCCATATCGCGACGCACGTTGCCTCAGGAAGCGATGACCACACCGACAGCCGTGACTTCCAGAGCGCTACTGCGCGCCAGAGAGCTCTGTCTAGTAGGCGACTATGATCGGGGCATAGACGAGTTCCGTGCAGTCCGTAAGACGCTTGAAGACCAGCTGAAAGGCGCTCCAGAGGCGCGGCGGTTCCTCAAAGACCTGCAGCTAGAGTTCCGTACCATTCTTGAGTACCGTAGCGCGCTGCAGAACGTGGCGATCGTGGCCAATAAAGTGCAAGACGTTCAGAGACGCAGTAAAGCGGTGAAGGAGCGGCGCGAGCAGCAGGAACAGGAGGAGAAGGCCATTGCGAACGAAGCTGCGAAGAAGGTGCGAAGACTGGAGTTTTGGAGGAGGCAGGGCTGGATGCTGAGGGTTCTTATGTAGTGGGAGAAGCCTCAGGCTGCTGGACGAGGTGTGAGGGCACAGACGACGACAAGAGAAAGACACGTGCCGTTGTGGGCACATCGAGAGCGGCCTACTAAGCTGACAAGGTGAGGAGCTGAAGATTTTGTTGATGGAGCTGGGAGTGTTGGTGATTAATACGAGGTTTTGGTGTAGAGCACGGCAGTTGCAACAATCTCGGAAGGGGACAGCACCAGCGACGACGAGGAAGAGAACATCCGTTGGAAATGGTTAGAGCTGTAAATGCTTTTTACTGCCGTGAAAGAGTTGATGGGTTAATGTTGTGAGTGTTTGTATTGAACAGAAAATCGCGCTCGTAATGGAGCAAAGCGAAGCGGTAGTTCACCAACGGCGAATGCTGGATCGAAGCAGCGAAAAACAGGACGGGGACCGAGTTCTTCCAAGCGCCGGGAAAGTGTCCAAAGCACGGCAAGCTCTACCAACGCCGAAGATACCATTGCGGGCAAAGTCAAGTACTCTGAGCTGGCCAGAGAGAACGATTGGGTGGATCAAGAGCTTATTGAAGCTATCGAGCGGGATATCGTCGACCATTGCGAGAAAGTCACGTTCGAGAATATCGCTGGCCTCGAGCACACCAAGCAGCTGTTGCAGGAAACCGTGATGCTGCCGCAGATTGCCCCTCACCTATTCACGGTTTGTCATGCCACGTTGCTGGGGCATTGCTACTATCTTTCCTGTTTTATTAATTCTAGTGCTGCTGGTGCATACAGGATGGCCTTCTAAAACCATGCAACGGTGTGCTCATGTTTGGGCCTCCAGGAACAGGGAAAACACTGCTAGCGAAGGTAAGTGAGTTTTCTGTTGCCCCTCTCGTATCTTCCTTCCAGCTTACTTGAATCTGCGTTGCTTGTTGTTCGACTGTAGGCTGTTGCCCACGAGTGCGGAACCACCTTCTTTAACGTTTCGGCCTCGACGCTATCGTCAAAGTATCGTGGCGACTCCGAAAAGATGGTCCGGATCCTGTTTGATATGGCGCGTTATTACGAGCCCTCCATTATTTTCATGGATGAAATTGACGCGATCGCGTCGGCCAGAGGCGCTGCAACGGAACATGAAGCTAGTCGAAGGTTGGTACTATTCAATCCCTCTTTTCCTACGAAGGATTTTAGCTGATCAACTTTGTTTATGGTTGACAGGGTGAAAACAGAGCTCCTGGTTCAGATTAATGGCGTATCGTCCGGTGGGCATGACGGTATTCGTGTCATGCTGCTTGCAGCCACCAATTTGCCTTGGGAATTGGATGAAGCCATGCGGAGGCGGCTGACAAAGCGAGTCTACATCCCCCTGCCCGAAGCTGAAGCGCGTCGAGCTCTCTTCAAGCTCAACCTTGGGCGAATTGATGTAGGTTCGGATGTAAGTCTGGAAGAGCTAGTGGAGGAAACACAGGTACGAGAAATCATGTTGTATTGCTGGCTCTGGGGTGCGTTCATCATTCATTCTGGTCTGTCTGTGATGAATTCTCGCAGGGCTACAGTGGAGACGACATCACTAACGTCTGCGAAACAGGTGACGTTTTCGATACTTGAAATCGCTTGCGTATTTGATCTTCATACCTACCTAACGCTGTTGTTCGGATGCTGATGCAGCCAAGCGCATGCCCGTCAAGCGCGTATACACGCCTGAGTTGCTCCTCAGAATGCAGCGAGAGATGGAAACGGGCGAAGACTTCCGCGAGCTTGAGACAGAGCGACTTGTAGTCACGAAGGTACGTGGCGTTGTATGGCAATGGTAGCCATTGTTTACCTTTTCCTGGCGTCAAAGTTGACGATGTGACTATTTTGTGAGTTTAGGCAGACTTTGCGGAAGCTCTGAGCAACGTTTCCAAGTCCGTTGGCCATGACCAGCTCCGTCGGTTTGAAAAGTGGGAATCGGAGTTTGGGTCGAAGTAATTGGAGACGGTGGACACTTTAAAATGGAGATACCAACGAGGTCGGTACTGAGCGGGCGCCAGGAGCGTCGCCACCCGCAAACCCGTGCTGGGTCTGTTCCCCAGTATGCTTTTAATTGAGCTCTGTGCGATTACTTTTCAAAACCTGTGAATTTCCTTGCGATTCTGCCGTTCTCTTCAAAATGCTGCTTCCACTGCTCTTGCTCTAGCGACACATCCGATTCCTATTGCACTTTGGTTCGTGGGTACGCTTCCCGCCATTACGAAAGCTTCATAGGCAAGGGCAAGTGGGCTGAGAGCCGAACCGTGCTCGACGACATCCTCGATGTATGCCAACAGCCAGAACGCCAACAAGCGATGCAAGCTGAACCCTGCCGAGCAAAAGGTGTGTGGCATACGTTCCTGAAGATGTGCGATGGATGAACCATCCAGGATGGTTGATGCTTCAGGCTATGTTGGAACGAGAAATTCGTTTGTTGGAAAGAAGACGGCCAGTACCTTTTCATCTCAGTGGCTGCTCTGCTTGGCGCCGCCTGCGTGAATAACACGTGCTGTCTGGGCTGCCCAAGAAGATGCCCAGGCTGGGCATCTTCGCGGCGCTCGTGTTGTCCAAGAGCGGCGTTCAAGAGCGGCGGCCTCGTGTTGGAGTTCTCAGCGGTGACGCTCTCGATTCTGTTCGTAGAGCTCGTGATCGGCTACCTCGCCATGAAGAAGACCCAGCGTCAGATGGACGACCCGATCGTGCTCAGCCTGGACTTGCCATATTTCACCCGTGTTCTGCCATGAAAATCCCAATGATATGTACGACGTTCGCATCCGCTGGATTAATCCGCTACCCGCTTGAATTCCGGCGGATAGCGGATCAAGCCTCTCATTCCGCTGGAATTCTCGCTGCGGAGCACCCCGAAGATGATCAAGCGTATCCGTCTGAGGACGTGCATATTGCACATTCAACAAAGTTGTTAGCCCCTCCACATTAGCCCAGTCGACGACATACTCAACGCCACAACAGTTATTGTTAATACTGGGAATACCTCGATAGAGGGATGAATGAGAGCGAAGTTAGTCCACGCCAGGCACATCGAGTCACGTTAATAAAACAACGGGACACACCCATCTCCTGTGCGAGGGTCCATGGCCGACTGGCTCCTCGTTCCTGCTTGGCTTGCCGCTTGAAGGTACGTTAATAAAGCAACAGGACTTACGTATCCACTGTGAGACTCAAGGCAGGAAGACTCCGAGCCCGGCTGGCTCCTTGGTCCTGCTTGGCCTTGTATTGACTCCTGCTTGCTGCATTGCCTTCCTCCCGCTTGGCCAGGTCAGCTTGCCTACGGTGCTTGCCTGTGGCAGGCCGACAAGCCATCCCGAGGGGTGGCACCACCTTCTTGGAGCTGATGCGCTTGGCATTGCAGTTGCACTTCCAGCACCCTCCTAAATACGATTTGATCTCGCTTTTGTGATACCAGACTTTTGCAAAACCATTCGAGATTTTCCAAAAACCCGATGGTATCGGTCGCCGCGCCATACAAATACGTTGTGTACACCTTGTGTAAAAATACCGGTATTTGTAGCCATTCATTAGCGTCATTCGAAAGCCGCTGTACTAAACACAGTTCTTAACGAACCGTGAATTACCGTAAAATAAAGGCACCTACCCTGTCCACTGTAAGCGGAGGAATGCGGTACTGATCCTAGAATGGATCTTCACATTTACGAATGCTAGGCTACTACTGTACATGCAAATCGGGCGTGTATCCTTCCGGTCGTACCCGAGAACAATAAACTAAAACAATTTGCGCGTTGGGACTGGCTAATTGAGGAAATTCGGCTCGTCATCAACGTACCATCATCTCAAAAGTTTGTCAATAAGCATGTTCACAGCACGCATAATCCAGAATAATCGCTTTTCCAGCAGGTTTTGCTATTTATCTTCGTCGGCACGTACTAGTTCTCAATCCCTTCATTCTGCAGTTTACTCTCCAGCTCACAAATACCGACTACCCAAAGATGCGTCTTTCCAGCGTGCTCCTCGTCGCTACGGCGGCCGCGTTCCTGGCCACTGGTAACGCAGCAACTGCAGCCACGAATCCAAGCGCCGAAGTGGCAAAGATGTCGTCGGTCAACGTGGTCCCTCTGCCTGTCGCTGACGAGAAGAGGTTCCTTCGGAGCCAGGATGCGGCGGGCGAAGACGACGACTCGGAGGAGAGGCTGAACGGCGCCAACATGTTCAAAAAGGTCAAACTCCAGAAGATGATGCGCGACGAAACTTACGCTGAGAAAAAGTTTAAGACTTGGGCGGGCCACGGATACGACGCGGATGATTTCTACAAGCTAAAGGGGCGCAAGCCAAAGTACTACGATCTCTACAAGAAGTACTTTGAGTGGGAAGGAAAGCAGTGATTGTCACAAACGCACTGCCAAGCACGGGGACGGCGCTGTAGGTCTTTTGCATACAAGAGCGTTGGATGCAACTTGGTACAAATACCCCACTTTGCTGCTTCTCTCTCTTCTCTCTCTCTCTGAGCTATAGATGACTCGTGCTTTTGTTTTCGACTCCGTGCCCGTGCTCGACATGGGTTAACAGTTACACAGTAAGAACCACCACGGGCCAGTTTCTGATGTCAAAGAAGACGTTGTTGTTACGATGCCTTCCTGATGATACGCCGGCCAGAGTTCGATCTTTCTGAGCTTGCGCTTGCAGAGCTGACCGACGAGATGATGCAGTGGGCAGATGTGATGCTGAAGAGTTTGTGGAGTATCGTGTACTCAATACCTTGAGATGAAGCAATTCTCGACTCTCTACCGGTGCGTCGTGCACCGTTTTCTTGCTAACGTTGGCTGGAATTTTACAGCTTGACTCACGGCGCTGAAGGAGCTTGAGTCTTGGAATTCAATCTGCGTGTTCTTGCTTGACTGTTTTTGCAGGAGATCGCCCGTCCCCACGCAGAGCTGAACGAAAGGAAGCACAAGCAGTACGAGTCCCTGTCTTACGAGGAGCAGCAGAAGGTTGACGACAACGAGAAGAAGGCTACGAGCAAGCGCTTCAACCGCAAGGCAAGTCTTCGCGGTGGTCTTGGTACCACCGTCGATCGTTAACAAAACCGACAAGCAATCTGTTTTTTTGTTTGCAGAAGTAGGGACTCCGTTAAGATGCGGTGCGCTAGGGAGGGAAAGATTGTGTACGTCATGTCGAGTACAGAGCTCTACACCTGCGTTTCTTCGCCTGCTAGGTTTGTAGACGATTGAATAGACAGCGTTTGAAGAAAAGGAGTATTTGCTTTCCCGATACGATTGATGTGGTGACTTGCACTTTCGGCTTGCTCATTACTACTAAACCTAAATGTACGTTTTGCAGGGTTTGCAGTCTCGTGAGAGTGAGAGTGCAGTACTTGCTGTTACTCGCCGTGCTCAAATTAACAAGTAACACTGCGATTCGGGCGTAGTATGCACTACTATAGTACGTATTGTTCAGGCAGGAGCCGACAAATGCAACCACAGTCGATAGTTCATTGGGAAGTCAATGAAGATAGCAGTACTCCAAGACTACGCAACCCATGTCGAGCACGGGCACGGAGTTGAAAACAAAAGCACGAGTCATCTATAGCTCAGAGAGAGAGAGAGAAGAGAGAGAAGCAGCAAAGTGGGGTATTTGTACCAAGTTGCATCCAACGCTCTTGTATGCAAAAGACCTACAGCGCCGTCCCCGTGCTTGGCAGTGCGTTTGTGACAATCACTGCTTTCCTTCCCACTCAAAGTACTTCTTGTAGAGATCGTAGTACTTTGGCTTGCGCCCCTTTAGCTTGTAGAAATCATCCGCGTCGTATCCGTGGCCCGCCCAAGTCTTAAACTTTTTCTCAGCGTAAGTTTCGTCGCGCATCATCTTCTGGAGTTTGACCTTTTTGAACATGTTGGCGCCGTTCAGCCTCTCCTCCGAGTCGTCGTCTTCGCCCGCCGCATCCTGGCTCCGAAGGAACCTCTTCTCGTCAGCGACAGGCAGAGGGACCACGTTGACCGACGACATCTTTGCCACTTCGGCGCTTGGATTCGTGGCTGCAGTTGCTGCGTTACCAGTGGCCAGGAACGCGGCCGCCGTAGCGACGAGGAGCACGCTGGAAAGACGCATCTTTGGGTAGTCGGTATTTGTGAGCTGGAGAGTAAACTGCAGAATGAAGGGATTGAGAACTAGTACGTGCCGACGAAGATAAATAGCAAAACCTGCTGGAAAAGCGATTATTCTGGATTATGCGTGCTGTGAACATGCTTATTGACAAACTTTTGAGATGATGGTACGTTGATGACGAGCCGAATTTCCTCAATTAGCCAGTCCCAACGCGCAAATTGTTTTAGTTTATTGTTCTCGGGTACGACCGGAAGGATACACGCCCGATTTGCATGTACAGTAGTAGCCTAGCATTCGTAAATGTGAAGATCCATTCTAGGATCAGTACCGCATTCCTCCGCTTACAGTGGACAGGGTAGGTGCCTTTATTCTGGGAACACCTCGTTAGAGGCTGTAGACAGCCCACCCAAAAATAATTCCACGGACTGCGTAAGCGTAACCTGGGTCAACATTCGCGTAACATGTCGGCATTGCTTCGGCAGACCGCAATTGTAACAGCAAAAAAAAACTGTGTGTTCCCAGCCTAAGTCGCAGACGATCTAGTTTTACAGTAATTTTCGCTGAAGGCGGGAATAGAGCATTTTCATTGGTGGAAATCGTGAATTTGACCGGTATTTAGCTGATATACCGGCACGGCTTTTATATGTGGGTGTCCACTACAAGCGGAGGAATACGGTACGCTCATTGACGATTCAATTCATCAAGCTGTTCGACACGAAGAAGCTCGACAAAATGCTGAGGAACAGTGACTATTTTTCCAAAGCTGGGTCAAGCTACGGGTATAACGAGCTTCAGGATAGTCTCAGAGAGATACGAGCGCTTCCAACTACAGGCAGAACTTCTACGACAACTGCCGCGACATTGGCCACACCTCGTAGACGGCGATCCGTAGGTTGTGTATCTAAAGGTTTGTTGCTCCTCCTCCGTATTGAATACAACCAGCTTTTTGGGTTAGCAAGGTTATTCAATTTGAACCGCGTGGACCAGCAGTACTCGCTGGCCATCTCGGCTGCCGAGGGTGACAGCGTACAAGATATCCCCGTGGTGCTGCTGTCCTCGGACCTGATGAAGGTCGACTAGCAGTCGGAGGTTGGCCCCCTAAGTGCCGTTCGTGGCGGTGCCGCTGGCCTCGAGCGGAATCGCTGTTGAAGGCAATGCAATCTTTTTTTGCAGAAGTAGGGACTCCGTTAAGATGCGGTGCGCTAGGGAGGGAAAGATTGTGTACGTCATGTCGAGTACAGAGCTCTACACCTGCGTTTCTTCGCCTGCTAGGTTTGTAGACGATTGAATAGACAGCGTTTGAAGAAAAGGAGTATTTGCTTTCCCGATACGATTGATGTGGTGACTTGCACTTTCGGCTTGCTCATTACTACTAAACCTAAATGTACGTTTTGCAGGGTTTGCAGTCTCGTGAGAGTGAGAGTGCAGTACTTGCTGTTACTCGCCGTGCTCAAATTAACAAGTAACACTGCGATTCGGGCGTAGTATGCACTACTATAGTACGTATTGTTCAGGCAGGAGCCGACAAATGCAACCACAGTCGATAGTTCATTGGGAAGTCAATGAAGATAGCAGTACTCCAAGACTACGCAACCCATGTCGAGCACGGGCACGGAGTTGAAAACAAAAGCACGAGTCATCTATAGCTCAGAGAGAGAGAGAAGAGAGAGAAGCAGCAAAGTGGGGTATTTGTACCAAGTTGCATCCAACGCTCTTGTATGCAAAAGACCTACAGCGCCGTCCCCGTGCTTGGCAGTGCGTTTGTGACAATCACTGCTTTCCTTCCCACTCAAAGTACTTCTTGTAGAGATCGTAGTACTTCGCCTTGCGCCCCTTAAGCTTGTAGAAACCATCCGCGTCGTATCCGTGGCCCGCCCAAATTTTAAACTTTCTCTCAGCGTAAGTTTCGTCGGTCATCATCTTCTCGAGTTTGACCTTTTTGAACATGTTGGCGCCGTTCAGCCTCTCCTCCGAGTCGTCGTCTTCGCACGCCACATCCTGGCTCCGAAGGAACCTCTTCTTGTCGGCGACAGGCGGAGGGACCACGTTGACCGACGACATCTTTGCCACGTCGGCTCTTGGCTTCGTGGCTGAAAGTGCTGCGTTACCAGTGGCCAGGATCGCGGCCGCCGTAGCGACGAGGAGCGCGCTGGAAAGACGCATATTTGGGTACTTGGTGTTTGCGAGCTGGAGAGTAAATTGCAGAATGAAGCTGGATCGAGAACTACTGCGCCGTCCACCCTTATTAGTCAGGCCCTCACTAATTGTGGTGGAAGACCAGGAAGGCCGAGATCAGGACAGACTATATCATGTGCACGACTAATTATGGTGCACGACTATATTACGTGAGATCACAACAACGCTGGCAGATCTTCTGCCAATGTGTCCGATTCCTTGTAAGCAGCCTCAAACACAGTCGAGTGTGTGTCCACTATCTCACGTAGCTTTCGGCTCAGCTGGCTGACTTTCCACACGCCGTCTTCAGGGACGTCAAGGCCACATTGCAGCATTGATTTCTTAGCCCAGTTGACCTTGTTAGCGTCCATCTCCAAGTTGACGCGACGGATGCACTCAGCCGCTGTCTCCAGGAAAAACTGCTTCCCGGGATTCGCTAACGCTCCTGACTTTGTTGCCCAATCCCCCTCTCTAATGGCTTTCATGTTCCTCGCTTCACAAAGCACGCCAGTGTGTCTTGATACGTTGTATCGGGAACCGGTCTGCTGGCTGAACACGGTCGGTCGCGTTGGGCGGAAAGAATTTGATTCTTGTTCGAAGCTGTTTTGCAGTATCTTGGGCATCCTGGGTTGAGTGCCCACTGGCGTTGTCCAGCCAGAGGACGCGCTCTCCAGCGAAAAGTCCACCAGGCCCCCAACACCGAACATCCTGGAGCCATTCCAGCATTGTTGCATTGTTGATGAATGCGCTTGGAGTTGAACGGTAGCAGACACCGTTGACTGCGTCAGGGAGTCCTTGAATAGGATGGCTAGAGTTGACGTTCTTGAAAATGAGCATGGGGCACAGCACCTTTTTGCATCCGATCCGCCTTTTAACAGCACACACATTGTTATCCCTTCCCTCCCTACAAGTATATCACACACCAAATGGCAAGTCAGTAAGACGTCATTATGGAGAGAAAAGCAAACGTATGGACACTATTTTGCGGTATTTGACCTCTTCAGAGCCCTGGAAATCAAGGGTCTTGCCATCGTCAAGGTCAATAACAAAATGGCTTTCATCCATATTGTAAATTTGATCCGGGTCAACGGTTTTGTCATCAAACTGCCGCTTGATACGGCCAAGGTGGGCAGCAATCGAAATGTCAATCTGCAGCTGCTTCTCGTCGCTCACCTGCTTGTTCCCCTTGAGACGGCGATAGACGATATTGAAGCGGTCTAGGAAATCCTGCACCCGACGCTCCGTTACCTTTTCACGAAAAGGAACTCCACGAATCATGAATGCTTTGTTGAACACCGGGTCATCACTATCTTCGATCATTACCGTAGCCATATCCATGACTAAGCGCGCCGAGAACTTCACACCTGCACGCCGTAGCCGCTCGAACTCGCCTAGTAGCTTCGGATACAGCCACTCCCATTGCGATTCGAGCTTCCGTCCACGACCACTGAGGGCTTCCACCACGAACTGCTGCCGAGATCCTTTCACGCTGCTTGCATACTTCAGCTGCTTCTTGTCATCAAGCTTAGCGCGAGTAGCGTCCTGCTTTTTCCACCAGTCACGAGCTATGTTGAGGTTCACTCGCCGCTTATCTGACCGAAAGAGACTGGGAAACTGGGCGACCGCGCGCCCGAAAAGCCCCGCATCTCCGTTGACCGATTCATCAATCTCCATCCACTCCACACATTGCACGCGGCTGCTGAGAGAAACGACGTGCTGAAGGCTTCGTTGGGTTCCCGACATGATACACAAAATGGGGGGCTGGAACTCAGCGGTGAGGCAAGCTTGCGCTCGCTACCACTCGTCTTTGTGTGCACGACTATTTAAGGTGTATGACTAATTGCGGTAGTTGTACTATATATTCCCGGATAAGTACGAGGCACGACTAATTAAGTCGCACGACTAATAAGGGTGGACGGTGTACATGTACGTGCCGAGGGGAAGACAAGTTGATTATTCTGGATTATGCGTGGTGTGACATGTTATCGACAAACGTTTGAGTTGATGCTATCCTAGCATCAACATCACATTGCTATGTTGATGCTTTTGATGCTTCAAAGCCCGCATATTGGTTTTATTTACTGTACTCGGGAAAGGATATACGCATAGTCCGATTTTACATATACAGTAGTAACCTATCATTCGTAAACTGCTCATTGACGATTCAATTTATCAAGCTGTTCAACACTAAGAAGCTGACAAAATGCTGAGGAACAGTGACTATATTCCAAGGCTGGGTCAAGCTACAGGTAAAACGAGAACAAGGTTCAGGGTAGTCTCACAGAGATACGAGAGCTTTCCAACTACAGGCAGAAATGCTACGACACCCGCCGCGACATTGGCCACACCTCATAGACGGTAATCCGTACTCTTTGACCTAAGGTTTGTTGCTCCTCCTTCGTATTCAATATAACCACCTTGCTGAACCAAAAATCTTGACTCGTGGATTTCATTAAGCAGTAAGCAGTGGATGTTTTCGTGAGGCTGCCCCGGTGACGAAGCAGTGGTGAACAGCAAGACGGCAGCAGCAGGTGAAACAGAGCAAATCGGGACAAGACAAGATCGAATGCAGTTGCTGGATCGCAGAGGAGTTGCTGGATAAGGATCAGCTCGAGGGGACGCACACGGACGAGCACGAACAGTCGCAGAAGCAGGAGCAGAACTAGCGGACACTTCGCAATTGGCAGCAGAGCGGAGACTCCGAGAGCAGCAGCACGAGTGCCCACACTGTGCAGTGCAGACAGAGAAAATCTACGATAATACAGAGGCGTACACGCCGGCGCGGGCTAACAAATTGCGGCTCCGTCGCCCATCCGGTGTTGTTCCTGCATTTAGTTAACCCTGCACAGACAACAACTACAACGTCGCCGGACGCACGTCGACGGACAAGGACAGAGAGGCTCTACGACCGTGGCGAGCGGCGATGTGCTTACTAAGCTTTTAAAAAAGCCAAACCTTCTCAAAACGAATAAGTTCATGTATTCAAGCTGTTCGAATGTCCGAAAAGAGAGCCAATCCTGCATGGTAGTCTACCATATGAGCGAGTACGAGTGGAAACGGACCATGGCCGGCCAGGAAAATGCTCGTGTACAACATGGAGATTAATCTAAGATGGGAGTGGTACGAGAACGGATAGCCGGTTGACGACTCATCAATGATGCGGAGACTGCAAAGCACAAAATGTTTCTCGCGAGTGGAGCCGGTTGATGACAATAAACTTGCCTGTGGTACGGTACCGATGTGAGGTACCAGTGGTACCTCACTTCGGAAACAACCCATTCCCCAAACAACAATGCGTCTTGCCTACTCCCTACTCCTGCTCGTGGTTGCTTTCAGCGCAAACGGCATTGAGTTCACCAGCGCGGAAGATGCTACCTTGGCCAACGATGCGGCTCCTGCGTCGTTTCCCGAGCGTCTTCACGATGCCACTGAGGTTCGCGTGTCAGACGCAGTCCGTAAGTGCCGAAGGAAGAAGGCGAAGAGCGGGCGATATTTAATGCAGCAGCAATTTTGAATCTTCTCGATAGTGGCCGAACGAGCGGGCAAGTAACGTCGGCGGTGGTACATGCATCGGGGCCCCTAGCTGAAGGCGAGAAGGCTCTCATCGGTGTGAAGGGTATCATCGGTGCGATCACCCTGGGATTTACTGCAGGCGGCGCAGTCGGTGCTTACGCGTTGTACAAGAAGATGCTCGCGCGCGACTCGCAGGAGGCGTAACTCGAGAACGTACGTGGAGATTCGGCTTCACATTCGAGCTAACGAGCTTCACTAAGGCACGCTTGTCACGTGCACAACTGGAGTTTTCGAAACGTTTACAGATGTCGACCCCCGCTCTTCGCAATGTTGCTGAAATTAAGTGCCGGTATTAACGACTGCTTATCTCCGCGCTTGAACACTAAAGTTGTTGGTGCAAGCTCGCTTTTGAGCATGATAAGCGCTATTACAAAATGCAAGTCATCATGATCATCTTAAAAGTGTGTATTCACCATGCTGGAATCAAAGAAGGAAACAGTCAACCTTGCGCTTTTTGCAGGGGCAGTGGCCCTAAAAGGCGTGAGACTCCAGAACTATTCGCCTCATCGGGCGCCAGTGTGCACTTGTAGGCCAGTAGCTGAATCCCGTTTTCTGCTGCCACAGTACACAACTCGGCAAACTTCTTGTCGTGCTGAATGGACGGCGCGAACTCGTGGCAATCGTCGCGCTGTACCAGGAAGACGATGGCTCCACTCACCTTGGCAGCAGCAGCTTCCTTCTCCTCCTTAGCGGATAGCAGCTCTGTCAGTTCAGTGACGTGCTTTTGCGCTCGAGTCGACACTGTATCGGGAAACACAGCGCAGCGTGACGGCTTCTCGCCTGCTCCTTCCAGCGCAAGCGTCACGCTCTTGACCTCGACGTACTTCTCGTGCGCGACGCTGCCATCTTCCGCATTCTTTGTCAGCACGAAATCCACGCGACTGTTCTTGGCGAACTTCACCTCCCGCCGCACCGAATCGTAGTCGCCAAGCTCGGTGAACCACTTGGACATCAGCGCCTGCTCCACCATCCGATTCGCCGACGTCGAGTGCACACCGACCCAAACGTCTCGCTCTCCATTCTACATCGTCACATCCAAGCGCAAGCACAACGTTAGCTGATTCAATGGCTTAAACACAGTAGACAAGCAGTGCGTACGTGGATCTGGATCATCTCGAGCGTGTAGGCGTACTTTCGCTTGGGGTCGTTGCTCTTGGACAGTTGCACGCGGGCGTTCGGTAGTCCGTCTAGCAGCCCCACCATCGGTCCCGTGTTTGGGCAGTACACCGTTATCACCTCCTCAGCCTCAGCTTCTTCCCCCTCGCCGACTTCTATCGCCATTTGGCTTTCGTCCTTGACAGTTCCGTCCAGCAGCACGACGTCGGCTAGGAACCGCTTGTAGCGACGAAGAAGTCGCGCCGGGGTTAAATTCGGGTACGTGAGCATGATTCTAGAGTCACTGGGGGTCTGGTTCACCCGACCTTTCAGCGCAGTGAGCACCGGGAACTTGGAGCTGCTGGGGGCCTCCACTTTCGGCTTGACACCGCGGAAATTTGAGCCTTGAGACGTCAATGTTGCTTTTGCAGCCTTCTTCTTTCGAGGTGTGGAAGTTGAGACGCTGTTGCTACTGGTCGTGGCGGCGGACGATGCGAACTCGCGCTTGCGGCTACGCAGTTGCATCTTGAAGGCGGCGCCGCCGACACCTCGAGCACTCGCCATTGCCATCCGCACACTCATACCAGTCATAATACGGTGACAGGATTGGTTAAAATGGGAACAAATAGCTGGCGAATCAGAGAAGGTTTTGAGGACAACTTCAACTTACAGTAAGTACGAAAGTTGCTTTTTTTGTGGGGTGTCCGTTTGAGAACGACAGAAACGAGAGGACGGGTAGTACTACGTAGTAGTCGATTACTACGAGACTACGCCGCTGCGAGGGTAACGCCCTCGACCTCGAAGGTCATGACTGCACCGGCGGGGAACGCGGCGCTGAACGATGTGCCTGAGAGGTCGACCGTGCTGGCCTTGTAGAGCGCGCCCGTACCGCTCGTCTCGGTCGTCCACGCGTTGACGGGGCCAGCCACCGTCGCGAAGCTTGCCAGGTCGAACGTGATCGTCTGCGCCTCGCCCGTGTTCACCGTCGCTACGACGAGCAGCTTCTTGGCCGAGTCGTAGGCCAGCACAGTCTTGGCGTCGTCCGTGGCGAGGATGGTCATGCCCGGATGGATGTGGCGAGAGTACTGCGCCATCACGTAGTACTTGGGGTTGGGCGTGCCCAGCCAGTTGTCGCCCGGGTTGGACTGGAGCAGGCCCCAGCCACCGCTGTCCAGCGCCTGCCAGTAGACAAAGCCCGAGACGCCCATCTCGTTGATATCGAGGCCGATCGACTCGGCCATGGTGAGACCCGTCGCGTCCTTCTCGCCGTACTCGGAATCCCACAGACTCTTAGTCAGCTTGTTCGTCAGATCTCTCAGTCCCCCACGGTCAGGACCGCGGTACGCATCAAGACCATCGTAGCCGTGCGTGTTCACTTTCTCAAAGGTGCCTGTGACGTCAGCGTTGGTTGACATGGTGGTGAGCGTCGCCAGCGCCTCCGTAGCCGAGTTTTCATCGGACGTCGCAATCGCCACGTCTTGGAGTTCAAGCGCGTCAAGCTGCTGTCGAAGCAGCGGGAGGATGGCGTTCTGTGTCTCCACTGAGAAGTGGCATCCTTCCTGCTTGCCCGGGTACTCCCACCACGTCTCTGAAGGCTCGTTGAAAGGTTCAACAAACGTGAACTTGATGCCCCACTCCGCTTTCGCATGAGCCACCACGTTAGCGAGGTACAGTACGAACTCATCGTGGTTCCATTCCTGCAAGTTGTCCTTCTTGCCGTTGTCTCCACCGGCCGTCGCGCGGTTGTTAGTCATCCACCACGGTGGCGAGTTGGAGAACGCTTCCAGAACGTTGGCTCCACGCTGGTTTGCGAGCGTAAGCATCGCACGCTGCTTGGCGTCGGCCTTCCAGTTCCAGCTCGTGGAGGCCGGGTCCTTGTTCATCCAGTCCAGCCAAAAGCTCTCCATGAACTTGAACGCGGGCATGTTCTTCGACGTCTTCATCGCGACCTCGGTGCCGCTGTCGTCGACGACGTTGCTGCTCGACCCGCCGATGTTGTAGCGCGCGATGTTAAAGCCAAGGCCCGGGATCCCGGACGTCGCGCCGTCCAACGTCACAGTCTCGTTCAGCGTGAAGAGAGCGTCGGCGATGTCCGCGCGGTCTCCGTAGACGTTGGCCCACCAGCACAGCGAGGTGCCCCATCCGTCCCAAGTGCCTTGCACTGTCGTGGCCGCATCCGCCTTGACCGTGTAGTCAGCAGAGACCTGCGACGACAGGAGAGCGCACGCCAGAGCCGAAGCTGCTAGGGACTTCACCGTCAGCATGGTCGTTCGAGTTCAGCGCTTGAAGAATCAAAAATGACACAAGTTTTCCCCATCGGACTGACGCATTGACCGATTATGGCTCGTAGCCTACCGCATCAACCTTTATCTCGAGATAGGAGGACGCGTACCGGGCGACACACACACACACACAATGCGCCAGCAGGTTCGGCGGACAGCTACCGCTAGCCAGATGATCAGTTTTTGGATGTGCATTTCGATATGTAAAGGACTGCACCTTGCAGTCTTTGTTGGCGACACAGTCAAGGTTCAGCCTCGAAGGTTGACCGTCAACCTCCATTTCATTCCGCCAACCTTTGCGATGATAAAGGATACCCGTACGGAGCATGATTCTCGTCGTGCTAGCCTTAGCAAACCCCAGCACTTACAGCTAACCACCGCCAGTATCGGTAACTCCGTAACATGATGGAAGAGCCGCCGCAATCGACACCTCCATGCGTTGCAGTGTCAGGATGACGATAACTTATCGTCGATAAGCGAGTCGCTGAGCCAGAAATGCTACGAGCTCTGTTCGTACGTAACGAGGTTGATCTCGGAAATGCTCTGCCTCTTCAGCGAAAAATAACGTCGACCTCATCGCACAAGGCTATTCACATTGACCTTGGGTCATCAACTACTAGTATGATACACTGGGTCTATAAGTCAATGTGGTCCCTGTCGATCACTTCAGTCCACATGGAGCTACGCGTTGTTTCTCGTTCACTCCAGGTAGCTTCACGTAAGAATGATGCGGTGGACGAACTTGACATTGCGAGCGCCAGTCTTTCCCGGGACTACAACGTGAAGCGGGAACCCGTGCTCTTTCGGGATCGGAGCGCCGTTCATCTCGTACGCGAGCAGGACGCCAACACCTCGATCCAACGCAGTTGTCACCGGAATCGCACCTCCAAACGGCCTTCCCTGGGCGTCCGTGTCCAGCGCTTCAAACCGCACGTGCTCGGCACCTTCCGGCTTACCACCGACATCCTCAAGCACGTCGGCCAGCAGCACGCCGCTCCAGTCCGCTGGAACTCGAACTCTCGCCACCCCGTTGCCACCAGCTTGCGGGGTAGCGCAACGGATCGTCGTGGTCACCTGGTGCTGCTTGAACCGCGTCTTGAGATCCGCCAGCGACAGCGAAGCCTCACTTCTGTCCATTCCGGCGACTTTGAGCTCAAAAGTCTGTGCATCCACCTCCGGCGGAGGTGAAGACGTGGCTCCTTCAATGAAGAAAAGCTTGAGCAGAGCGTCGTTGTTACTCCAGTCCGAGCGTGAAAGCGCCTTGCTCTTCACCAACTTCATCCAGTCGAAGTCTTGTTGACTCAAGTTGCCCACCCTCAGCTCCTCTAGCGTCTCGGGGACCCCGCTCGCTTGTGCGGCTCCGACTGCTGCCAGAAGAGCTCCACCGACTTGCCCGTCGCCTGTAAGATCTTGTAAGATCTTGGTCCCTCCCGGATGGTCCCCCGCAAAGTCCGCCACCTCATAGACTCCGTGTCTGAACACGATCAAAGACTGGCGCTGCACCTGCTGCAGCGAGAACATTGGCAACTCCGGCTCCAGCTCTCCAGCCTGCACTTCCTCCTCCTCTTGACGCAGAATGATTGCAGCAATAGCAGCCACACCAGCTGCCAGCGGCAGCCAGCGCTTCTTCATCAAGGTGGCCGTGCTCATACCAGGCTTCTATTGGGGTCGCTTTTTCCATTTTATCAAATTTTGTATTGTTCAATCGTCGCTACGGAAGTTCTGTAGGCTGCTGAAGACGATGCTTGCGAGCAGCTACGGCGGCACAGTAGGGCGAGTGGACACGCTGCAGCCCAACAAGAGACGCAAGCGCAGCCATGCCGATCGGAAGGTTAGAGAGGCTAATACTGTGAGAGGTGGTAGAATAGGTTGATAAAGCTGATGGTTGGGTCGCTCTGTAGACACAATTGGAGGAGGAGATCCGCCTGCTGGAGTCTGGGGTGGCTGTGCTGCAGACCAGGAACCTGCCGCTCCACTTACTGCTGCAAGAAGACCCCGTGCTGCGTCCCGCAGAGGCTGAGTACTCGTCACTGGTGCACGCGATGCACACGCAGGAGTTGCGCGTTGCCAAGATGCAGTCGGCGCTGTCCCAGTGTCTGACCGACCTGCGCTACTACCCATTGTACAGTCAAATTAGGCTGACGAAGGACGTGGGTGAGCGACGAGCGGCGCTGCTGGCCATGCGCGACGAGAAGATCTGCACGGCGCTGGCGTTCGTCATGGGCACTGGGCGAGACGGGGGGCCAAGGAAGAATACATTTTCAGAGAACCAGTTCGAGACTGACCAGGGCGACTTGTGCAGCGTCCGGTTCGACACGATTCAGTTCCCTGGTCGGTCTTTGAAGCAGGTCTTCGACGCGCTGGCGTTCTACAAGAACAACATGGAGATCGTCATTTCCGAGGAGCTGGGCCACATCACCGTGCGCGACGACTACGACGCCGTGGGTGGGGAAGCTTTCCACACGAGGATCTCGTCTACGAATGAGCGCGGCATCACCACGGAGGGCAACGTCATCTCGTTCCGCACGATGCTGGGCGAAGGAGACGACGGATATGACGGAGAGCCTTGTGGTATCATGGTGGCCAATTCGGTTGACGAGGACGACAGATACCCGTATCTCTCGCACGAACGGGTCCGAAAGGATATCTGCGCCGCTGTCGTGCTAACAGCGAGTCAGAAACGAGGGGTGAGCAGTGGAAGCGAGCTGGAGGACGACACGGTGGTCACAATGCGGCGCGCCGCCTTCTACAAGGTGCGTCGTCCAGCCTTCCCGCTTTCTTTCTGCGAGTTCGAGGAGCTACGCGAATCGACGACCCAGTGGTCCGACGCGATGCTCCGAACGATGAGAGGAGTTCTCTATCCGTCCAGAGCTTGAGGAGCAAGTCGTTGCAGCAAAATAAAAAGTAGTACTTGCACCAGCACTGTGTCATCGTCTGCGCACACTAAATCCGATAACTTGCCGTGCCAAATATTTCGTACTACTAGTAATATTTCGAAGTATTAGTCCACTTTCATGATTACCAGTCTGAAAAATCAGACGATCCACCAATAATTCACGTTTGCATCCACTCAAAGCGACAATTTACCATGATTTCCTTTCATACTGTCAAGCCCAGGCACTCGTTCATCATAAATCGGAAGGACAGCGGCTGTATTGAATCGATGCTCCCTCCCAATGGAGTGCTGGATGTGAAAATGCAAATACACTCGAAAATCAAGCGAAGCTCTACAATTCGACCCCATCCACGTCTTATGCCGAGACCCACGTGACCTTTTCCTCAATGGGTTTGCGTGCGCCCTTCGGAATCGTCGCGCCCTCCTTGATCGCGCCGACGTAGAAGAGTCCGAGGCACTTGTCCTCCTCGCCGAGCTTGAGGTGGTCCTTCATCTCCTGCGACTTGGTGATGGGCGGGCCCGAGCTCCAGTAGGCACCAACTCCGTGCGCCGTGGCTGTGAGGTGCATGTTCTGCACGGCGCAGGCCACCGAGCACATCTCCTCCCACTCGGGGATCTTGCCGCTCTTCTGGCGCTTCATGCAGATGGCGATCACGTGCGAGGAAGCCGTGCAATTGAAGATCATCTTGTTGTACTTGGTCTCCAGGAACTTGTCGGCAGGCACCAGATTCTTGTACACGTTGGCCAACAGCTGGCCCAGCTCCAGGCGCTTCTCGGGCGCCTCGAACACCACGAAGCGCCAGGGCTCCGTGCGGCTGTGCGTGGGCGCCCAGTTGGCGCTCTGCAGCATTTTGTCCAGCACGGCACGCGGCACGGCCTTCTGGCTGTCGAAGTCGGGCGGGAAGACGCTGCGGCGTTCGGCGATGAGCTCCTCGGCAGCCCAGAGCTTGTCGCCGTGGGCGTTGCGCGCCGTTGTCTTGGTGACGGTCTTGACGGTCTTATGACCAGAAGCAGAGGCGGCGATCTCGGCGCGCAGCTTAAGCGCGTACAGCGCCAGGCCGACGCTCGTGGCGGTGGACACCACGGCCAGCGTGGTAGACGTCTCGGGGGACAGCATCTTAGTGTGAGGTCAAGTGTGCGGCGACCGGTAAAATGGGAACTGAGCTAGACTCGAGGGTGTACGTACTTGTGGCCAGGAATGGTTGCGATTGGTGACAACGAGAGTAAGCTAGCGCCACATGCGATTACTCCTTGTCGACCTCTCGGTGTGCGCCACACAAAGGCACGCGCTTCTTCGTCTACAATTGGCCAAAAGTCGCCTCACCGTCGGGACAGACCGCCATGCTCGCTGCACACGTCAAGACGGCGCTGCGCCGCCTCCACCGGCTGCCAGTCACCCGCTCCTTCCGCTCTTCAGCTGCGTCACTGCAAGCTGCACATTCCTCATGGAACAGCCACCATCAGCGACCAACTACAGCGTCCTGGAGCCTCGGCGTCATTGGTGCAGCTGCTGCTGGCTTAGCATTGGGCTCTGCTCGGTGCGAAGAGCCCAAAGAAGAGGATGAAGAGGCTCCTGTAGCGGTGGGCGAAGTACGGCCCGATCTGCCGACCTTCTCGTTCGAAGAGGTGCAGAAGCACACGGGCGCCAACCGTAACGGCACGTGGGTGGTCTTCAGCCACGGCGTGTACGACATCACGCGCTTCATCGCGTCCCACCCGGGCGGCACCAAGATCCTGCTGGCGGCTGGAAGCTCCATCGAGCCTTTTTGGCAGCTCTACGCGGCCCACAACCATGCAGACGTGCACAAGATCCTCAAGAACCTTCGGATCGGGAATCTACGCGAGGAAGACGTGGTGATGCTGGACAAGCTGCGCAAGGAGAGGTACGGCGAAGGTCCATACAGTCGGGACCCGAGCCGTCACCCAGCGCTGAAAGTGAACTCGAGCATGCCGTTCAATGCCGAGCCGCCGGCGGAGCTGCTCATGCAGTCGTTCATCACCCCCAACGACCTGTTCTTCGTGCGCAACCATTTGCCCGTGCCGGAGGTGGACATTGACAACTTCACGCTGAAGATTGCAGGACTCGGTATTGGCAAAGATAAACAGGTCGAGTTCACGCTGGACGACTTGAAGAGCAAGTTCAAGCACCACACGGTGACCACGACGGTGCAGTGTGCCGGCAACCGCCGCGCCGAGATGTCGGGCGTGAAGCAGGTGAACGGCCTGAGTTGGGACACGACGGCGCTGTCGACGGCGAACTGGACGGGTGTGCTGCTGTCGGACGTGCTCGCAAGTGTCGGCATTACAGACGAGGACTCTCGGCCTGAACAGTGCGAGTGCGAGGTTGGGGGGACCATGGAGGCTTGCGACGACTGCAATGCGGTCATCCAGCACGTGCAGTTTGAAGGGCTGGATGCGGACACGGAAGGCCAAACGTATGGCGCGTCGATCCCTGTCTCGACGGCGTTGGATCCACGCAAAGACGTGTTGCTCGCGTTTGAAATGAACGGCGAAACCATCCCGCGCGACCATGGCTACCCTCTGCGCGTCATCGTGCCTGGTACGGTGGGCGCCCGCAACGTCAAGTTCTTGCATCGGATTGTGCTCTCCAGCGACGAGAGTCCTAGTTTCTGGCAGCAACGCGACTACAAGGGCTTCCCGCCGAACGTCGACTACTCGCGCGACGACTACTGGAAGTTCGCGGGCGATTCCATCCAGGAGCTGCCTGTCCAGTCTGCGATCACCGAGCCCAAGAACGGGTCCGTCCACTTCGTCGACGATCGCTCCGATAGCTCCATTGTGACGGTCAAAGGCTACGCTTGGAGTGGCGGCGGCCGCAACATCCTTCGTGTGGACATCTCAGCTGACGGCGGCAAGACGTGGACGCCCGCAGAGCTGCACGAGTCTGGCAAGCGCCAAAAGTACAACCGGGCGTGGGCCTGGACCCCGTGGGAGCTGGACGTGGAGGTGCCGCCCGGCACGAAGAAACTCGACATCATGTGCAAGGCCGTGGACGCGTCCTACAACGTGCAGCCGGACACGATCGCCCCCATCTGGAACATGCGCGGCATGCTGAACAATGCGTGGCACCGAGTCCACGTTGCCGTAGAGGAAGCGGACGAAGAGGAGGAGGACGACTGAGCCACCCGCAGTGAAAACCTGCAGCTAACTCATAATCAGGGATCGGCAATACTGGCATTTTTTCTCTACTACTGCCAGTATTTTACCAGTAGGGCGATTAGAACTACTACAGTAACAGTAACTCGGTTTCCGTCTTCTATATTACTACAGTAGTGGTACTATAGTACTGTCGAAGTATTGGCTGGAGACCACTGAAATGGCTACATCAACGAGCTACAGAAATGGCTACATCGACCAGCTTGAGTTTCTTCATCATCGACGATCGCTGCGCTTCTAGCCACCATCTCCATCAACTTGATGTCGCTCCGGTTATGGTTCAAAAGGCCTTGCTTCTCGGCTCGCTCGTTGGCGGTTCGCGTGCGAAGCGGGATCACCACGAGGTTTCCGGTCGAGAAAACGCGCTCTTGGGGCGCGTTGAAGCACTGCGAGACAGCCAGACAGCAGTGCCGCGTGAAGTCGTCTGCCACCAACTTGTCATTTGCGTGATTGCCGCCCACTTTGGTCAGCCTGCCGCGTACTTCTCCTTCCATTAGACACTCAGCTACGGAAACTGCAACAGAGAATTAGCAACAGCATCGAATTTGCCAAGTCAATCTGACTACTATTAATAGTGAACGCACCTCACAGACAATGTTGATAGGGTCGAGGCGATCGTTGGTTGATCCGTGGCTGCCAGCTCCGGGTTAATTCAGTCGGCACTTCATCGGAAGCGTTGGTGTCGGCTCTGGCGTAGTAACATATGGTGATCAGGTTGTCGGGTGCGAGCTCCAAAGGAAATTGCGAAGTGGAAAGCTTCAATCCATAACCGGCAACCTGCACCCGATGCAAGCACGCAAGCTGGAGCTTGCAGCCTTCGCGTGCGAGGGAGGGAGAAGACGACGTGAATCATGGAGATCTCCCAAGTATTGAGCAAGTAGGCGCCAAATGCTTCCAGCTTGTCATCCAGAGCGGTGGTCTAAAGTGCCGACCGTCAGGTGGCAGTAGTTCAACAGTACTATCGGAGCGACAGGGCAACTACTGGTTACTACAGTAACAGTAGTTTGAGAATTTTACGAACTACTGGTTACTGTAGTAATAGTATAAGCACTATAGTACTGGTTTGTACTGGCACTCGAGTTACTGCCGATCCCTGCTCATAATACTATCTAACGATAGTATTGTGAGTTCTAGTCGAAGTTTCCGAACGATTGGTTCGATCGACCGAGGAAACCGCCGCCGAATCGCCAAGCGTTTACAATCTGATGCTTGGGCGATTCCACTAATGACTTGGATTTGTATTGGAGCGATATACTGACTGTTGCTGAACCAAGTTGGCAAATTTGGACAATACATGTCCTTCGAAATACGAAATGTTCCGGACGGAAACTTACAGTGTGCGCAGACGCTTGATTGTTCTGCAAGCACCCGTGCCATACGACCATGACACAGTGCTGGTGCGCGGTGCTGTCGTCGTTGGCGGGGTTGTTGTCACGGGTGCTGTCGTCGTTGGCGGGGTTGTTGTCACGGGTGCCTGGGTAGTCGAGACTGGAGCTTCAGTGACTGGCGTCGTCGTCGATGGAGTCCAAGTTACGGGTGTCGCTGTAGGTGGGGCCTCCGTCGCGACGATCGTTGTGACTTTGGGAGCCTCAGTCTCCACACTCCAGCTCCAACTGGTACTCGGTGCAGCAGTGGCTGGAGCGGACGTCGGTGCTGAAGTTGGTGCCGAAGTTGGTGCAGAAGTCACCACAACGGGCGTTGACGTCGAGGTGACCGCAGTCTCGCCAACCTTAGGCATGCCTAACTCGTTCACAAAGTAGCTTTGGTCCCACAACAAGTTAAATCCACCCACGAAGAACGATCCTGCCGATGGACCGCCCCAGCATTCGCCGTCACTCTCCCCAGGAGGCTTGATCCACATGAAGTAGTCAAGGTTGCTGAAGCCCGTGTTGGACGTCGGCGGCTTGCCGATGCCAGCGGTGGGGACGTTGCACCACGCCGTCGTTGGCGAGCCATTGTAGTTTCTGCTCGTGTCGACAGCGCATGTCATTTCCGTGGAGCCCATGGCCGTCTGGAAGTTGGTGCAGTACGTGGCGCACTCTTGGTTCGATCGGTAGTTGGACGTGTTGATGGTCACGCCTTTGACTCGCCCAAAGCTGCCGAGCTCCTTCATCACAGTGGCCACCTTGGAGGCGCTACTCGCGTAGGCCAGCATCCAGTAGCCGACGTCGAGGTAAAGCTCCGCATTGGCGTTCTCGGACAACGCTGCAACGGCGACCTTGAGGTTCTCGAGGTATCCGGCCGATACGCCACACCCGGCATCATCCGTAAGCAGCCCCACCGCATCGGGCTCCACAACGTAGAGGACCTTACGATCGCCGACTGCGTCCGTGAGCAGCTTCAAGAACGCCCGGTACTCGCTAGTGCTCGTCACGCTTCCGGACGAGGAGAAACCACCCGCGCAGTCTTTGTTGGGAATGCCGTACACCACGATGCTGAGACGGCTATCGTCAGGACACTGGCTGAGCATTCGAGACAGCATTCCAGCTCGGTCCGAGGACGAAGAGCGGTCGGTGTACCATGAGGCAATGGCGTAGTTCTCCAGTGTTGTCAAAACAGTCGAAAGCTCCGGGTAACTCGACTTGGCCGCTGTGTACGAGTACGGGGCGACCGAGCATAGTTCCTCGGCTACGACCGTCGAGAAACTGAGCGTCGCGCAGGCGACAGCAGCGACCACCAACCGTGAGCACAGGAGGTTAGCAAACATCGACTTGAGCTCTTAGTTTCCTGGTGTTGGAAAGGTTTTTGAACTGAAGGTGGTAAATGGCGGAATGAGGACTGACACCGGGCTGTCCGACGCAACTAAGCGGCGATAACGTGCGATGCAATCGTCGGCAGGTGTGCACCGAATATCCTGGCGGGTGGGTGGGTGGGGGGGGCTCCATCGCACTACGATCCCGTTTCTTGGGGAAGCAGTGGAGCACAGCTTTTCGCTGCCAGAACCGGACAACACTCAGATTTCGAGGCACATCGCAGCTTTCATTGCATCAATGCAATGACCACGCGATCGTGTGAAGTTTCTTGTTGTTCGAGCGTCATTCCCTAGAGCAGAGCAGGCGATTGCTGTTTTGGGATCCCGCCGCAAGGTGCGATCATGCAGTCGAATTCCGGTGAGACTCGATTTTCGTTGGAGACTTCCACCCAGGACAGCGTCGAATGAAACGAACCGAGGCTCTATTTGAGTCCACCGCAGCTCGGGCAGGCTTCAGGGAACGAGAGCGCCTACTGCGCCGAAACCAGGTGGTCGTAACCTCAGAGGAGGCAGCGTACCGAGCAATATATTGTAAACCGTATTCGGGAGGTGTGCAGTGCACGGCGCGCACCGACCGCAGTCCATATTTCCAGCGGAGCTCTAACTTCAACATGGGGTACCTCCAGTGTTACGTCGGTCGAGGTACACGTGGTAATGCTACCCTTTGAACGATCATTCGTTCGTGGGGTGAAGAGAGCGATGCTTATCAAATATCTGTGCGCTTGGTTGATGCACGAAGAGCCCGAACTTGACGCGCACTGGCGTGCAGTGCTGTCTTGTGCAGAAACGCCTTGCTATTCCTGCGGTGTCATCACGGTCAATTGGGCGAAGTTTATAGCTTGGGCAGCAACAGTTAGGAGTGCTTGACGAGCGATGGAGGATCTAGTCGACGCATCACTGGTGCCCGACGAGAATGGGATTTTGGACCTTCAGGACAAGCACTGGGTGACGCTGGACGAGGTGGTGTGGACCTATGCGCACTCACTGCTCGTGCTCAATGTGTCGCGGAACCAGCTCGTCCACATCTCTGAAGCTGTTGGCAATCTGGAGCATCTCCGCGAACTTCTGCTGGCAAACAACCGAATCGCGTCGATCCCCGTGCAAATATCGCGCTGTGTGAATCTGCGCAAGCTGGATCTGCACCGCAACCGACTCGAGGAGCTGCCAAGCGAGCTACAATACTGCGAGCGTCTGGAGGAGCTGGACGTGTCCTACAATGACCTGACGACGCTGTCACCGGCACTCGGACGTCTGCAGCATCTGCGCGTGCTCAACGTGCGGCACAACAAGCTCACGCTACTGCCCCACACCTTGTGCGACTGCCCCGTACTGGACGAGGTCAGCTGCGAGGGCAACGACGGACTGACCGACATCCCCGAGTCTCTGCGCAGCAACACGAAGCTGGTGTTGTGGATCTGCAGCACCGTCAAGCAGCACCGCGCCGAGGTGGCGGAGCTCGTGGCCATCAACAGCGAGTTGGAGCGCATGGCTCGGCTCGGAGACGAGGAGCGGCTCAAGCTGCGCGAGGAGATCGCCGATCTGCAGCGCAAGAAGCAAGCGCTAGAGGACGAGCGGCCCCACAACTACCTGCTCGTCAAGAAGCACGTCGTGCGGATCACGTCCGAGGTGTGCACCGTCATGTAGCCATTTCGTCACACGTCGCAGATAGTAAATTCAAATTCAAATTCGAAAGTCAGCCAACAGCATCCCCTTCCGTCACTTTTCTTCATTCCCCCGGCTGAATGCCCACCCCACTTTAAACGGGGGAGAGGCCACTCGAAATTCCCGCGCGCGGCAAGAGCCACTAGCACTTCCTGTACCATCACCCGCCATGGAGCTGCAGCAGGACGCGCTGGACGAGGCCTTCCGTCGCCACAAGCAGTACTTCCAGAACTTCCTGGACGATGACGTGCGTCGAAAGCTGCGCTCTCCAGCTCGTTTTATTGGCACAAGAAAAACATTGACACATTGACACATTTTACTTTAGACTGGCTTCGGCAACTACGGCGAGAAGCTACGCGGCATGGTGAACCACAAGAGCACGCGGCTGGTGGTGGACCTGAACGACCTGCGCGAGTACGACAGCTCGTTCACGGACGCGGCGGTGGGCGCACAGGACAACATCGTGACGCGCCTGCTGCGCAACCCGGCCGAGTTCGTGCCGCCATTCGAGGACGCGGTCAAAGAGCTCGTGTTCAACATGGACAGTCTGTACGGCAGCAAGGAGGCCGAAGCCACCAAGGACATGCAGTTCCACGTGGGCTTTGAAGGAGACTTTGGCCACCACAACGTCAACCCGCGCGGCTTGCTGGCCTCGTACCTTACGCAGATGGTGTGTGTGCATGGAATCGTGACCAAGTGCTCAGCTGTGCGTCCCAAGGTCGTACGCTCCGTGCATTACTGCAGGGAGACCAACGCCATCTTGTCCAGAGAGTACCGTGACAATACGTCGCTTACGGGGGCCCCCACGTCCAGTGTCTACCCGACCAAGGACGAGAACGGCAATTTGCTGGAGACAGAGTTCGGGCTCTCACAGTACAAGGACTATCAGACCATCAGCATGCAGGAGACGCCCGAGACGGCTCCGCTCGGACAACTACCGCGCTCGTGCGAGGTCATCGTGGAGAATGACATCGTGGACAAGTGCAAGCCCGGGGATCGTGTCCGCGTCATCGGGATCTACCGACCGCTCGGTGGGAACAGCACCGCCGCGTCCACGGCTGTCTTCCGCACCGTGTTGATCGCCAACAACGTGCAGCTCATGGGCAAGGAGGTGAACGGCATCGTCATGAGCCAAGACGACCTGCCCAACATCCGCGAGTTCGCCAAGCGTCAGGACGCGTTCGAGATGCTCGCGCGGTCCGTGGCGCCGTCCATCTACGGCCACGCAGAGATCAAACAGGCGCTGCTGCTCCAGCTGCTGGGCGGCGTGGAGAAGAACTTGGAGAACGGCACGCATCTCCGTGGTGACGTCAACGTGAGTGTATCTGCCAGCGTCCTGCGTCGCCCTTGGGTGTTAGTTAACCTTGTTGTTCTATGTGGCAGATCTTGATGGTGGGGGACCCGTCCACGGCCAAGTCGCAGTTGCTGCGCTTTGTGCGGACGATCGCCCCCCTTGCCGTCAATACGACGGGCCGCGGGTCGTCTGGCGTGGGGCTCACAGCTGCCGTCACCATCGACCCGGACACCAAGGAGCGACGCCTGGAAGCCGGCGCCATGGTGCTGGCCGACCGAGGCATCGTGTGCATCGACGAGTTCGACAAGATGAGGTGCGTCGTGCGTGCTCTCCAGGTGCCAATTCCTTCCCCTCTGACGTGACTTTTCCCATTGCAGTGAGGCCGACCGCGTCGCTATTCACGAAGTCATGGAGCAGCAGACAGTGACCATCGCCAAGGCCGGCATCCACGCCACGTTGAACGCGCGTTGCAGCGTCTTGGCCGCGGCGAACCCCGTGTACGGCCAGTACAACAAGAACAAGAAGCCGCAGGAGAACATCGGGCTGCCGGACTCGCTGCTGTCCCGGTTCGACTTGCTGTTCGTGGTGCTGGACCGACTGGACCGCGGCGCCGACCGCAACATCTCGGACCACGTGCTGCGCATGCACCGGTATACGCGTCCCGGCCAGGAAGGGATCCCGCTCTCGTTCGAGGTGAGCTCCACGGACCACATGGCCCTGCTGAGCGACACGACCGGCCCGCGGGCCAACGACAAGAAGTCGATCTTCCAGAAGTACGACCCGCTGCTGCACGGCGGGTACCAGTCGTCGTCGTACGCAGGCAGCGGCAACGGCATCTTGACGCTCGAGTTCCTCAAGAAGTACATTTATTACGCCAAGACGCGCTACCAGCCCGTGCTGACGGACAACGCCATCTCGCTCATCACCGAAGGGTACGCGGAGCTGCGTTCCCAGCAGAACGCACGAACGCTGCCCGTGACGGCGCGCTCGCTGGAAACGCTGATCCGTCTCGCGTCGGCGCACGCCAAGGCTCGCCTGAGCAAGACGATCGAGACGGTGGACGCCGAGAAGGCCTTGTCGCTCATCAGCTTCGCGCTGTACCACGACGCGTCCGAGGCGCACACGACCGACGACTCGAGGTCAGTGGAGACGGCGACGGACGAGAGCCACAAGGCCATGACAGAGATGGAGATCGACACGCCCGTGACGCCCGAGGTGCCGGTCGCCAGCGACAAGTCGAGGAAACGGGACCGTGCAGCGTGGAGGTACGTGTTGTTGTTTTTTTTGCGGATTTCTTGTGTGTTTTTGCTGATTTCTTGTGTTTTTTTTGCTTTGGTTTTTGCAGTTCCGAGTCGCTGGCCGACGACGTGCTCAATGTGCTGTCGGAGATGGGCCGCGACGCCAACGTGGACGAGGACAACGACAGCCTCAAGCTGACGGACATCCTGTCGCGGCTGAACGTCGGCCGCTCCCGAGGCGACGCCGTGCCGCTCGGCGAGCTCGAGAAGGTGCTGGTGAACCTCGAGGAGCAGAACAAGGTCATGTACATCCAGGACGGCGGAGACCCCATGGTCATGCTCATCTAGGCCCCAGAGGGAATCGAAAAAAAGAGGTTTTATATTGTGGTTCGGGGAAGAATAGGCAGCACAAAACACGTTATGTTGTGCAGTTTTGTCGCTACGCCTTCGAGTTCTCGTCGCTCTCGTGCTCATCCGTGTCCTTGCGGTACTGGATGAGCGTGACGTCCACGTAGTCCTCCATGCTGCGGAAGGCCGAGAAGTGGCCCCATGGATTGGCCGACGCCGTTTCCGCATCCTCCTCGGCCTTGGCCTGCTGCACAGCGGCGCTGGCTTTGCTGACGCTCTCCTGGGCAGCTTTCCCGGCAGGCGGAAGTGGCCGCGTCGACAGCAAGCGCCGCAGCATGTCGGCTATTGAATAGCTGGCCAATCGGCGACGTCACCGCATGATGGATAACAGCTGGAAAACCTCTGTGAATAGATAACTGGCGTTATTTCATAGTATAGCTGCTCATCTAGGACCTAGTTGTGTTTATGAGACCTTGTTAAACGAATGAAATGCAGAAACCAATATGCGTGGCTGTTTGACACGTCAGTTGCCTGCTCGTTTGCTTCCTCACTCCTCAAGATGCTCGCGAGCACGCTGCGCCGTTCGAGTACTTCAGTGCTGCGCCATGCGCCGCGTAACAGCCTCCCGGGACGCCGCGTGCTCTGCTCTGCACCTAAGGAGCGCGTCGTGAGCGCCGCCATGCCGCTTCCTGCCGGCATCGCCACTGGTACGAGCTGAGACTTTCGTCTCCTCTCCCTCCTGATAACTCTTTCGTGCTAACCTATGCAGTTGCAATCGATCGCTCTACAATTGCATGCGCTTGTTAATGCTGTAGGCGGCTTGGCTGGCGTCGTGTCGGCTCTCACGGGCGTCGGGGGAGGCATTATCCTCATTCCGGTGGGTCAAATGTTGTGCTGCCTGGTATCAGGGATACCAGATGCTAAGCTCACTGATAACCATTGCCCGATGCTCTTCAACTGTAGGCCATGGCCAGGTTCACATCCTTGCCGCAGCAGGCCATCAACGGCACGTCGCTGGCTGCGGTGGCCATTGCTGCGTCGGTCGGTGCCTGGAACTACCTGCAGTCGGGCTCGTGCAACGTGCCGCTGGCCCTGACCACCACCATCCCGGCGATCATCGCCACCAAGTACGGCGTGCGCACTGCGCACCGAATGACCAGCAAGAAGCTGTCGTTCGTGGTGGGCTCGGCCATGCTCTTGTGCTCCCCGCTCATCTTCCTTAAGAACAGCCCCTATATGCCCAAGTGGAGCGACAGCCAGGACCCATTGGACCTGCAGTTCTACGTGCCGCAGCAAAAGGACCTGGAGAAGGCGCTTAGCTCAGCTGGCGATGGGAAGGACCACCCGTCAGTGGCGGCGACGTCGGCGGCGGTGTCAGCTGAGTACATGGAGCGCGTCAAGGCCGACTGGACAGGCTTCGCCATGGTGAACGCCAAGTACGTGGTCGCTGGCGCAGCAGCGGGCTTCATCTCAGGCCTCTGTGGACTGGGGGGAGGCATCCTCATCACGTCCTACTTGACGGCAGCGAGTGACATGCCTCAGCCGACCATTATCGGTACATCGCTGCTGTCCGTGGTGCCCACGGCCGCGTCCTCGACGTTCTTCAACCTGCGAGCCAAGTCGATCCACCTGCCAACTGCTGCTCGCGTCGGTGGCTCGTTGGCTCTTGGCGTCTACGTCACCTCGAAGTACGTTACCCACGACGTGCCGGAGGACGTTCTGCGCGGCGTGCTGGGCACAACGCTGGGTGCCGCGGCCCTCGTCATGATGCGCCGTGCCATTTAGACTCGATCTGTAGAATGACCGAAAAAGGAACAAAAACAAAACCTTTTCAACAGATAAAACGACTTGTTATTGGGTAAAAAAAGGCTCTCTCGCCTCCGACATGGAGTTTTTACTTGTTTTTCTTCTTCTCGTACACAGGCTCAAACGTTTTCGGATCCACCCCGAAGATATCGACGTAGTCCACCGTGGGGATGCCCCAGCTCGTGGTCATCTGCACGAACACCCGTCGCAGCAGCATGCCCTTCTTGCCGTTGATGGTGGTCAGCGCCATCACATTGCCGTGCTTATCCATACGCAGTGTGCACTCGCGGTCGCGAAGCGAGGCGATGTTTGCCAAGTACACGCCCGGCACATCGGACGGCTTGGACGTGACACCATACGCCGTGTTCCGCTCAATCATGTTGAGGTCTTCAGTCGGGTCGCCGTCCTTCTCGTACATGATCCAGTACACTTTAATGGGCGTCGTGGCGTCCAGCGACTTTCCATCGGGCGTCTTGCAGCCCGCATACACCACCGTGTTCGAGTTCTACCACACCAAGTAACCAAGTCATGTCAACACCTTCATTATCAAAACCAGTACACTTTCCACGCACATTGCTGCGCTGGATGATGAACGCGACGTTGGGTTCCGCTTTGGCCACCATCTTGAGGTTCTTGTCCATTGGTAGAATGGCCTTCGAGTCCATAGTCGGCTCTGCATCTGCACTAGCAGCACTGCCGAATTATCCAATACATCAGTCCAGTTAGCATTCACCCGTCCGGCTTCCCTCCTGTCTCCGTGCTCACCTCTGCTGCTCGGTCTTCTTCTTCTTCTGCGTTTTTTTCTTAGCCTTGGGCGATACCACCGCCGTCTCTCCGTTCTCTTTCACTGCAGGCTTCTCTTCTGCAGCTCGGGGAGAGCTCACGGGCGTGGCGGCTCTGCTCTTCCTGCCCTTCTTCTTCTTCTTGGCTGCGTCATTCTTGCTGCGTTGTATCAGCCGCTGCTTCTCGCGGATGAGCGCGTCCACGGCCTGCAGTTCCTTCTCCACGTTCTGGCGCCGCAGCTGCAGATCCTTTACCTCGTCCTCCAGCAGCGCAGTCAGGTCGTTCTGCTCGCGCTTGAGCGCCGCCTCCAGCGCCTTGATCTTGCCCTCGCGCTCGTCAAGCTCGGTCTGCAGCGCCGACACCACGAACTGGGCCTGCTCCGTCGTCTCGTTGCCCCACAGCCAGCTCATCTTCGCTTCTGATGCTGATGCTGCGTGTCTTGAGCCCAGCGAGCTGCTTGTGACGTGGCGAAGCGCGATTGATACACACGAGAGTCAGGGCGGAACGGCGACGATGGTGTACGGTACACTAAATGCAACATAGACTAGAACATGGCTACAGATACCTTGGTGTTCACGCACTACAAGTGACTTCACGGTAACAATGCATGTGCTGCGCTGGGTTAAAGCTACGTTTGGTCATGCACCCTCATGTTGGTAAGTTCGATGTTGAAGTTGAAATCGGCGGGAGCGAAAGCACCCACACAAACTGCCTTGTTGAGGCCACCTAGCTCTATCGCCGCATCCTCTGGCTTTCAAACTTGCGAAACCTTGACACCGCACGGTCATCGCTAGCCTGGTTCTTGCCGACTGCAAAATGCAAAATAGTATCATAGTACATAAGATTAGCAGATATACAACACGGGAATCCAAGAATTTGCAGCCAACCTGTCCGAAATCCGCGCTCACGTTGCTCATCTGCAGTCCACCAACCCACAACATGCGTCAGTCACCAACCCAACCCACCCAACCGCCAGCACACCTTCTATCCGTATACCTTTCTTCATGCTCTTCATCTCCGCCACGTAGTCCGTCCTGTGTCGATTAAAGTCCGTGCTGAAGTTGGCCGGCAGCGCCGAGTTCGCCAGTCCGCCCACGGCGTTGCGCTTCGCAGCTCCGGACTTGCTCGCCTCAATGGCTCTTCTCGTCGCCTGCTCCGTCTTCTCAGCATAAGTCGACGGCAGCTCCACCTCCGCAATGCCTGCACTTCCCATGAGCATGCCGCCCTCCGTCCCGTCATCGTAGCCCTTGCTCATACTGGGCACGTCGGGCTTGAGGTGCTCCGGCAGCTCGAAGAGCTTGTCCTCTGCCGTCTTCAACGGGTCCTTCTCATTGACTGGAACCTCCTGCGTCTCCGTCTTGCGCTTCTTCTGCAGTCGCTCCTCGATGAACTGGTTCATGAGCTCCTCGTGCTGGTCCTTATCTGTCGTGGCGCTCTGGCCCGTGAACTGCCCGTCCAGAAGCGTCAGCAGCTTCTGATTGGTAGATCCATCCTTCTTGGGGTCGTGCAGTCCATACTGTGGCGTATCAGCGGCAACTTCCGACTTCTTCTTCTGTTTATTTGACGTCTCGGGCTTGTGCCTGGCCAGCTCCTCCTTTAGCAGCTGGTCTCGCAGTCGCTGGTCCTCGCGCAGCTCCATAATGGAGAGCTGGACCTCGTCAACGTCCTCAGCGCTTGCATCTTGGGCTGCGGCCTCTTCCGCGCCCCCCTGAGGCCGTCGAGCGCGCTTCTTGCTGGCTGCAGAGCGCTTGCTCTTCTTCTTGAAGCTCACCTCCATCCGTCCGTCACTACTCTCGACTTGAGAGCTAATTGAGAGACAGTATCTGATTGGCTGTCGGTTTTGACCAATGGTAGAGGTGGATCAGAAAAAAAATCTTGCAACAACTGACATCGCTTGTCGCTTGGTTGTTTTGGTGGCGGAGGGAAGGGCATAAGCAAACCTTGGCCGTTCCAAGATGAATTCGCTCGGGCGAGCTCTATGGTTTTGTGAGCGCGGCGCGATGCGACAATCAATTCCCGCTTTTTTTCAGTCCCCGATCCAAACGGAAGTGTCTGCAAACATGTTGGAGTTGCAGGTAAACCCGCATCAAGTCCCTCGTGGCGCACTTGTATTGCTACACAGCAACCAATTTACTGCTTCACTGCAACGAGGAGGTTTCGTTTGGGCTCAGCTTTCAATCGAAGCCCACGGGCTCGGCTGTTTCGGGCGAGCGAGGGCCACAGGAGCTGGACGTGCGTCTCAGTGGAAATCCGAGCCACTGACTAAAAGCACCAGGTGGATTGTCGGCTGCTCTGCCCTGCGAAGTGCCTGAATAACAAGTTCAGGCGATTCTCCCGTCTGAGTCGGCGGGATAGCTGCGGGACAACCGATTCTGCCGCCTTCTGTCGGCGCGGAAGTCGTCTGCTTTCTAAAGTTACACAATTTCGAGCCACTTTTCATCTGCAACACTTCATACAACACTGAGACCCACGCGAGGCCATCGTCTCGCCAGTCAGGCGTTGGCCGACAGTGGCCGATCCAACGCCGCTTCGTCCGTGTCCATTTTTGCAAATTCCACTTCGTGACCACTAAATTGAATGTTACAGGTGTATCGGTTTCGGCAATACGACACCATACAATATCCACGCTCATGATATACTAGATATTATCTTGATATATCTACTCTCGCAGTTGCTTTATTGTCTCAGGTTTGCTTGAATGTTCAGAATCTAGTCAGAGCATTACTTACCCTGATCAACGATCACTCGTACTTAGTACGAGCAGCTCGCTCCCTCCCTCCCTATCAGGTCTCCCACGGGCCAGTGCAGCAATAGCCAAAGCATGGCGCCGCGACGAGATCCGTCCACGCCGTCCACCGCCGCTTCGCGTGCGGTACTGGAGCCCAGCAGCGGCTGGAGCGACGACCGCTACAGCAGCTACGGTAACTACGACAGCTACGACGTCGAGGTGCCGGCCATGATGGACCCCCAGAGCGAGGAGCTCCTTCCGGGTCCGTCTCTGCTGGCCTTCCGTCCGTCGCGAATGCTGCGCGTCTCGCAGCAGCAGCACCAGAACGCCGTGTACAAGCAGCAGCTACTGCGCGCCATTGGCCGCACGTCGGAAGGGCCCGAAAACTCTCCTAGTCGTTCCCCCGTGGGGGCCACAAGGGTCTCGGACACCAACAGCGACGACTGGTACGAGAGCAGCGACGCCGGCAGCTCCGACGCCGGCAGTACCTACTTCCCGTCCCCTCTGGCGCAACGCAACCGCGATTTGCGCTCGGTCTCGACCGTGGAGGAAGACGAGGAGAAGGAGAACATTGGCAGCAACAACAATCGACTGAGTCGAGCGGGTTCCTTGCTGGCCGTGATGGCCATGCCCGCGTCGGGCCCCATCCCATTGCTGGAGAGAATGGACAGCGAGGACGACGATAACGACATCGACACGATCATCTGTGACCCGTCCCGCCTGCCACGCACGCTCATTGTGGACGAGGATGGCTTCACGTTGTCCCGGGAGAGCGTCATGGTGCGTGCGGCCAACGTGCCGCGCGGCGGAGTGATCAAGTCGGGTTTACTGTTCAAGCAGGGCTTTGGGCTGCGGTCCGGGGGCTGGAAGGTGCGGTTCGTGGTGCTTACGAGCACCAAGATGACCTTCTTCCGAGAGGAACACGGCCGGAAGCGAGGGGAGATCGACCTGGCCAAGTGCAGCGGCAAGAGCATCGAGATCATGCCGCGCGACTCGGTGTTCGACGGCTCGTCCGCCACCATGTGGCGCTTCGCCATCCGCGGCAAGAACCGCCGCGTGCTGCTCAGCGCCTACACGGAGGGCGAGATGAAGGAGTGGCTGCGGTGTCTTCACGTGGCGCTGGCCGCGCAGGGCTCGGGCTTCGGCCGCTTCACGGACTTCGTTGTGCCCAGCGGCACGTTCCTCGCTGAAAGGGGCGGCGGGCTCCTGCGCTCGTCAGGCATCTCGTAGTGCAATGGAGCGACCGAGTTAGACTTCCTAGAGAGAGGAGTACGGGTGTGAGGGAGAGAGTGACGGAGCTGCAGCCCCGAGTGTTAAAACGCCACCGTGTAATTTATGTTTTGAGACCCTCAGGCCAAGTGTCTGTAGCCATCTTTTACATGGTCTATAGCCATCTTTTACATGATGTACTTTGCAGGCAGGTTGGCGAGGAAGACGAGCGTCAGGAGCAGCAGCAGCAGCACGTCCGAGTGGCGCAGCAGCAGCGTCTGGAACGCCACGTTGGCTCCAGGGCACGTCTTCTCTGTTAAGCTCTGCTGGCGACGCGACCGGAGACCGCTCTTGAGGCGCTGGAACGCGAGTCTCTTGCGGGTAAGGCTGGCCTGGAGCTTGAGCGCCTCGAAGGCGTGGAACTTGATCGCGAGGATCGGTGCATTCGAACGTCTGCGCTGAGGTTGACGCTTCGACTGCACGTACTCGTGGAGCGCATTAAGTACCTGGCGACACACAACGCGGTCTTGCATTGTCATCTCCTCGTCGTCGTCTTCAACGTCGCTCATGTACTCGGCCCGGTGAAGCACCTCGGAGAACTGCGAGCCCTGGTCAGCGCGCGTATCGTCGTCTTCCTCGCAGTAGCTTCCACTCTCCACTGAAGCATCCGACGACTCTTGCACCGTCGACGCGTAGTCGAAGTTTGCGGCACCGCAGCGCTTGCACATTTTCTCAGGCTGAGCGAGGCTTGACGAGGAGCTGGTGTCCTCGGCGTAGTCGAAAGCCGCCGGGTGGTCGTCTTCAAGCTCGTGGATCTCGTTGGCACAGGCAAGCAAGAACTCCTTGCAGTGGTGCAGCGAGCCGACCGCCGGAGCCTTGGCGCGTCCGCTGGCTCTGGCCTGGTGCAGAGCCTTCAGCGGTTGCTTTCGTAGACTCGGTGGGATCGGCGTCTCGTTGGCGTCCCAGTTCGAGTTCGAGGAGGAACTCGAATCGTAGACGAAAGATGGAGGCAGGGACACCGCGCTAGATCCGTGGAGCTCACGGAGAGCTTGGACGCAAGCACGCTGCACGCTTGGATTAGCCAAAGGCAGGGTCGCTGCTGCTTGAAGCACTTCGTGAGCTCCAGCCAGAGCGTTCTCGTCCTGGTCGAGCAGACGTAGCACAGCTTGAAGAACGGAGACACGCAGCTTGGCTTTCAACGGACCGTCCTCGTTCGATGCGACGGTGGCTCCAACAGAGGAAGTCTCGTGTGCGAAGCTCGAGGCGTTCTGGAGGTGCTTCTTGATCGGGGTCTTTGGGAACGTCACGGACGAATGCTTTAGCGACGAAGCTGGCAGGGAAAGTCGAGGTTTCCGAGGCGATAGAAGCGGAGGCTGCTGCACCTGCTGATGCGACACCGGCCGGATCATAACTGCGTAGTGTGTTGGGCTTGGGCTTCTGCTGAGTGCTGCGAGTTCGATTGTGGTTGATGCAGACTTTTCATCGCCTCGATCGAGATGTCATTCACGTTTCGAGAGCCTCGAATCATCGTCGGAAGACCCTCGATCTTGGAACCATCACGATCTGGTACCGTGGCCACTTCAACATAGCGTGGACTTCCCCGGCGACCTGATCCCGGACGATAGCATGGC
This sequence comes from Phytophthora crassamura, assembly GCA_033557995.1. Classification (NCBI taxonomy): domain Eukaryota; phylum Oomycota; class Peronosporomycetes; order Peronosporales; family Peronosporaceae; genus Phytophthora; species Phytophthora crassamura. Next base: position 2,103,489 of record JAUCED010000018.1, read on the forward strand.
GCTTTATATAGCGAAAGGTCATGTCTTGAAAGCTCAGTGCTCTGTGCGCTGAGGAGTACAGAGCTTCCATCATGGCTCCAACTGGGGAGAATGCGAGTGACATGGATGCCAATGTGGAGAAGTACGTGCGGAATCCTCCGATGGGGTTGTCAACGTTGGACTTGCTAGCTCGGACTTCGCCGGAGGGGGTCACGGCGTGGCAAGACCAAGGCGTCTCGATCAAAGTTCGTCGGGAGATGCAGCAGCTTGTGAAGAGGGAGATGAACGACGCACTGCGATCTCAACAGGTGCATCGACATTCCTCAAGGATTTAAGATCTTTTTAGTGTCGAAGCTAACTGTAAGAAACTCATCACAGGCTGACCGACCTCGTGTGCACGATATGAACACCATTGGGCTGCCGAAACACCCACCGCCACTGGGGCAACAAATTCGCAAGACGAAGGACAAGTTTGTACATGGGACACCGGTACAACGTCGACTGATCGCCGGCAAACTCATACGAAACGAGGAGTACATGCTGGGCTCTTCCGTGTCAGTTCCCGAGCTTTCAAGTGCCATTGCTCGCCAAGTTAAATGCTTGAAGGAGCGGCCGGAGGTTCTGGACTTGGCTCTAAGCTCCGCCAGCTCTAAAGAAGACCAGCAAACAGCGACGAGAACTCTACCTCAACGAGAACTGAGCCCAGCCGAGAAGGAGCGAGCTGAGCTTCGCCAGAAAGAATCTCTCTTGCAGACGAAGCTCCTGGACGTGACTCAAAAGCTCTCACGGAAGTACATGACGCAACTCAGTCCTCAGGGCAAAGACCCAGCCACGAGCTGTAAGATCCACGCTCTCGCTCAGAAGTGGGAAGAGCAGCAAGACACTGCAGCGGTCGACCGGGAGCGCTACAACTTGTACGTCGCTGGCCGCTTCTCAACGCAGGCGGAGCTGGACTATTACCCGCGCAAGATCGAGCCTCGTGAACCAGCGACGGACAAGCATCGGCGCAATATCATCCACACCAAGTACGGCAACGCTCTTGCAAAGACCAAGTGCAGTCTACGTGGACCCTTCTAGCTACAGCTAATGCTCAGGAATGTATCCATTTTGATATCATAAGGAAGTTCATGCATTCACTGGTAGTACGAGCCTACGCGTGCGGTGGATAGGAGCTGCTTGACGCGTTCGTCTTCGGCGGAATACTTTGCTACAGACGGTGCAAACTCCATACGCTCCTGGAACCGAGGCGACAGCATTCGGGCGATGTTCATGGCCTCGAGCGACGAGTCTTGCTGGTCGACGAGCGCATCGAGCTCAGCCTCTGCTGCGCGTCGCTGCTTCTCGCGCCGTTCACGCAGTCTTTGAACTGCTTGAGCTGGCGCCGCCTCGCCTGCCTGCTGACTGCGCGCTTGGCGCTCCTGCTCTCGAGCAGCGGCTAGACGTTGCGTCTGGATCTCCTTCTCTCTCGTGAGTGCTGCGCGTTGCTCGCACAAGCGACTCTATCAAATGTAAGAAGACACAGTTAGAAGCTGACCGGGAGACACCCAACCAGGTGCAAAACGTACAAACTCGGCCATTTCTTCGGGCGTGCGTCGCTGATGATACGGGTACGAGCTATCCGCGCTCTTGTCCCCTTCTCCAAGCTGGTCACTCGCGACAGCAACTGCCGTGGCGCTCACAACGGAAGACGACGAGCTGCGGCGTGAACGATGGAAAACTTCGGGGTAACCCGTGCGGATGGCCAGAATTTGCATCCGTTCATGCATCAACTCGCCCCGTCGACGCGTCGCTTCTCCATGTCGTTCACCTAAGCAGAAGAAGACCAGCACGGTGAGATTCTTGTGTTAAAACTGACAATAGGAGGAGCATGTTGCCTCACTGAGATGAGCCATTCGTCAACTTCAACGACTTCAACTTCGGTCCGGACGCGCGATCAACGCGTGCAGACGATAGGTCGCTCCGACTTGATCCCCCAGCACGAGGCAAAGCACGTCTGTCGTCTGAATCACTTGCAACTTTGCAACGAGTTGGCGACAGCGAGTCGCAAATTGCGACTCGCAATGATGAGCTCCGCATTTAGCCAGATGGGGCGACTGGTTAAATCGGCCATGCCCAATCGCCGCACTGTATAACAACCCACTTAAGTACGATCAAGGTTATGGTTGGGGCGATTGCACTATTGACTTGGATTTGTATTGGATCAATCCGGACAGCGCGAAGAGCTCCGTTACAAACATCACCGCTACCAGCCGGAGTTCTTCGCCGGAGTTCTTCGCCGGAGGTCAAGCAGCGATTGAAGAGACCTTCTTCTCCTTTCTCCACAGTCCCACGACGGTTAGCACGAGTCCGGCGTTGCAGCTTTTTCCAGTTTAGCGTCCCATTCGCCGTTTGACTAAGAAAAGGACTCCGGTCGACTGGATGGCCTGCACGAGTCCAAACCAGTGGGCGATGACGCCCACGAGCAGCAGTCGCAGCAGCTTGCGGCAGGACGAGCACAGCGACGTCGACGCGCTCGAAGAACCGAGCGACGCGCTGCTGGACCACGTGCGGCAGCTCATCGTCGACTTGATGACGGACCGCAGCTCCAGCTTGAGCCAGAGCGACGCAGTGCAGACAGGAAGCAGAGACGCCAAGCAGAGCAACAACCCAGAAGCGGAGGACGACGTCGCCACCGCCAGAGAGAAAATGCTGGAAGACAAGCTGGCGCATGTGCTCGTGGAGCTCGCTAGCGAGCAGGAGAACCTCCGCTTGGCGGCCAATGCAGGCAACGCGCTGCTGGAAGAGCTTAGTACTGCACGCGACGACATCGACGCGCTGCATGACGAGCTGGAAGCTGCGCAGCTAGAGCGCGACCGATCGGCGCGAGAAGCCCAGCGACTACGAGACCAGAACGCGGCGCTCGAAGCAGAGCTGCAGCGCTACGACGTGCCCTGGGACCCCACGGGGAACGCGCTCACTCACCACCAGCAGCTGCAACAGCGACGATCGTCGCTCAGTTCGCGGTCTGGGAGCTTCAGCCGAGCGGACTCGTGCGAACGCTGTGCTTCACGTGAGGTAGAGGAGACGCAGCTGAGCCAGCGAGCAGACGAGCTTCGACGGCGATGTATGGAGTTGGAACTAGCGAGAGAGAGGGACCAGCAACGCGAGCGCGAGCTCACCGACGAGATCGCTCAGTTGCAGCTGCAAAGCCACGAGCAACAGCTCGAGACGTCGCGCGTACAACACGACCTCGAGTTCGTTACGACGCAGCTCGAACAGCGCGCACAAGAGGTTGAAAGCGTGCAGGCCGTGCGAGACACGCTGCGCCGCACAGCTCGTCGTCTGGAAGCGGAGAACGAAGAGCTTCGAGCGCGACTGGCAGCGCGTGACGAGCTTGTGGAGAAGCTGGAAGCCAGCAAAGCCCGTGCGGCCACCCAGCTGCAGGTCGCGGAGAACCGAACGCAGAGCGCGGAGGCCGAGACCAAAAGAGCTACCGAGACGCTGCAGCAGCTTCAAAGGCAGTTGCAGAGCGCGCTGACTCAAAAGCATAGAGGGCAAAGCAGTACAACACATGGAGAGGAAGCGGAGGTGGAGCCGCAGGAGAAAGAGGCGCGAGACACGGAGCAGCTACTTCAGGACGCCACCCGTGAAGTAGCAGCATTACGTCTCGAGAACAGGCTCCTCCGCCGTCAGAGTTCGACTGATGCGTCCGCTGAAAAGAGTCGGGGGCGAGCGAGGAGACGCAAGACCGTGTGTTTGGATAGCGCCGCTGTGACTGCAGCCGACGTGTTGGCACTCGACAGCCGAGCGGCGAAGGAGGAGACAAGGGCCAGCAGTGCGAGCGACAGCGGAAGTGACACAATGCCATCTCAGCTGCCGCCACTGGCAATAGAGAGTGTCAAGCAACACGCTCACGGCCAGAGCGGGAAAGCACTTGATACCACGCCTGAAGACGGGAAGAAGCGGAGGAAGATGGCATTGGAGTTGAAGTGGGTCGATGGGGCAGCTACAGACAAGGGAGGTTCTGAAGAGAAGCCCAAGGCGCCATTCGCGCCAGGTATGATCGAAGCCGACCGAGTCGTGGATGGCTCTTCAACTGCATCAGCAATTAAGCGTCCGACAGCCTTCGTACGCTTTAACCGTTCGAACGATCACTGTGTGATCAGTGGAGCCACCACAGTCAATAGTCCGGATGGAGTAGAAGGAAAGCGAGCAGCTCATCGCTCGGCGGTCGATCATGCGCGAGTCCGCGAACTGCCCATTGACGAGCTCAAGAGAGAAGCAGCCGAGCCGCCGCCCAATTCGCCCTTGTACTTAGGCCTGTCTTTCATCGCTTGCGCCACAGCAGCCACTGCGGCGGGTCTTCTCGCCCGGCGGTAACAACGTTAGATTAAACATGAATTTCTTGGCAACTTGCGCAGTCGAGAGGCCATTACTGTCGACGGCGTTTGTTTCCGTTGCCGCGGCCACGGTTAGCGTTGGTGCGACCGTTTCCTCTCCCTCCACGAGGGATACCGTGAGGGCGAGCGCTGCCATTCGTACGCCTCGTTCGTCCTTCACGAGGACTTGGCGTTGGCACTACCATCTGCACTTTTCGACCAGGACGCAGGACAGGACGGCGATCGTCAGGACGACTGCCGACAGCTCGCCGCTTTACCAATTGCTTCCTTGCCACTAACGAGTGTTCATCCTCATCGTCAACGTCGTAAGCGTATTCGTCTTCATCCTCATCGTAGTGGCCATTGTAGTCGTCCCGGGATCTGAGAGGTTGTCGGCGTACGACTGGCGCTGATCTCGGAGGAATTCGACGTCGAGCAACCTCGTACTGGTCGTCAGGGCTGTACTCATCGGCCTCATACTCGTCCTCAATGCACTCGCGAGGGCGAGGGGCGACAGGACGTCGACGTACTGGCCGACGAGGACGCTCGTCGTATTCCTCCTCGTCCCATCCACCGTCATAGCTGTCCTCTTCGTACTCGTGGCGGAGTGGTTGGCGGCGGACAGTTTGCCGTCTGACTGGTAACCTGGGAGCTTCTTCATACTCGTCTTCGTCGTCTTCTTCTCCTACTTCGTCTTCGTAAAAGGACGCTTCATCCTCCACGTACTCGTCAATGTCACTGTACTCTTCTTCCTCTTCTTCCTCTCGTCGCGAACGCTTCCGCTTCCGCGGACGAGCCCCCCGCTTGGACGAGATGACATCGCCTGCAATTACCTGCAAAACGAGGCGCTGGGCTCGAAGCACGCAGCTCATTTCACCGGTGAAGACGCAAACCCGGTGCTCAGCGTCATGCGGGGAGAGAAAGTGTGTGTGGGCACCCGATTTCTCCGAGATCTCGCGGATCAGCTTGCCGTGCGCATCCAGCATCAAGCCACAAATTCGAGAGGGCAGCAGGACCTTAACGGTCACTTTGTCGCCCTTACAACCAGTGGAGCAAGGACTCACAGGTCTCGGGCACTTGGCAGAAGCCAGGTAGTCTCGCAGCTTCGCACCGACTACTCGTCGAGCGTGCTCCGTCTGCTTAAGAGTGCCCTGCATGTGGAGGATGCGGTTGACGCTACCCAGCGGTAGATCCTCTACCGAAGGAATCTGTAGGCGCGCACCGGTGCGCTCAGTGATGTGTTTGACTGTCGAGCCCTGCGGGCCGATGAGGCATCCGGTGGAACGGTACGGGATGGCAAAATACTGGCCCAGTCGGCCGTTCGCCGTGCTTGCGGACACCTCAGGCCGCCCTCCAGACCTCTTCTGAATCTTTTCCACCGCTGCAGCGATGGACTCCACCGACCCGCTTAAGATGACCCGACGCTCATTCGTACCAGGAACGACGTCTTTATCGACATAAATTGTAGCTCCTGAGTCTCGGCGGATCGAAGCAAGAATGCTTCCTTGACGCCCCATCATTTTGCCAACCTCTTCACGCTGTACCATCCAGTTAAACGGACTGGTGATCTCCAGTTCAGCCTTGTTTCCGGACGCGACAGCGACGCTCATGGCTTTGGTGATGGATGTAGAAGGGAGCGCCACAGGTGGGGTCTCATCCGACAGGTCCATGTAGTTTGGGTCGCCTTTCTCCGCTCGATACGCCCGGATGTACGCAATGACAAGCCGCTGAGCCAGGCTGATCCCCTTGGCCTTGCCGTAAATGCGGAGCAAGCGAGCATCTTTGAATGGCGACGCCTCCGGTTCACGGACGGATAGTGTGCAGCCCGCTTGTTGGCTGATGCTCTGGATCGGCTGGCCTCGGCGCTCGAGCAGCGCAGCGGTGGCGTTGGATGGGATTAAAATGTGCAGCATGTGCTGGAAGTCTCCGTGGAGCTCCGCGTCTTCGTACTCGTTTGGTGTGAGGGCGGCCAGTTTCTTCAAAGATTCGGATGTGTTGATAGGGGCTGCGTTCTTCCGGGGCTGCTTTGCTTGGGCTCGCGGAAGAGTTTCTCGTTTCACAGGTTGTTTCTCTTCGCGCAGTTCAGGCTGCGGTTGGTGAGGACTACGTCTCGACACTTCAAGAGGCTGGAGCTGCTGCAGCCTCGGAACTCGCTCTCGGTTGCTGTGCGTCAAGTCGGCAATACGAGGCTTCGGTGTTGAAGAGTCCACTGCTGTAATGGAGGTCAGGATCGCGATGCGAGGGTGGTCCGCTGTAGCTGCTGTGGTCTCCACAATTGCAGCTCCCTTTCTCTCACTTTGACCAGCATCTTGTCCTGCCGTTGGCGTCGTACCGGCGAAACTTGAGGTCTCCGAGTTGGTCCGGGAGTGCGAGTTGCTGTGAGTCCTCGATGATTCAGACGACGCTGCTGCAGACTCAACATCATCTCTACTGGTCATCGGAATGTCGTCTGACGCTCGGATCTTCTCGCTAGAAGCTTGTGCCTGACCGATGGGTGTTGTTGAAGCTGTTGAGACCTGGTGACTGTGACCACACGTGCACTTGAAAGAGGGGTTCCTTAGAGAGGGTGGATTGAAGTATGCTCCGACTGTGGGCGGGTCCATGGGCTCGGCCTTGATACGCGGGGGCTTAACGTCCACCGCTTCCTCGAGTCTTTCGTGAGCAACTGGCGCGTCGATTCGTTGCGGTCTCTCTGGCTGCAGACCCCGATTCACACGCGCTCGGCCCAGCAGCGCCAGGAGTTTGGCCTTGCGGCTGACGTCGTCGCCGTCCGGGCTGATAGGTGGTGCGGTGGGCTGCTGCATGAGGCGTGGAAGCGAGCTGGGACCTAAAAACAAAATATTATTTCTCATGGATATTTTTTATGATTTTTCATGTTTTTGGGTTTTGGTGTATGCCACGCGACACAAAAGTATCCGAGCGGAGAGCGCGGATACTTTCACTCGGGAAACGCTAAACTGAAGCCATTCGTCTACAGAAAGAATATTGTGACCGAAACTGAAGTTGCTGGTGTTGGTGTGGATCTCACTGCGAGCTATTCTATTCCGTCAGTGTTTCAAATGCGATTGCAGCTTTCGCCCTTGTGAGATCGCTCGCCTGCTGCTTCCGACGGGTGTGCTCGCTGAAAGTGTCGATGGCTGTTGTGGCGTCTTTGGAGCTCTGCCGTCCCCAGCGGCAGTTGATTCGGGATCAGGGGACAATTGGCGGCGCTGACTCGCCGGAGTCAGAGCGTGAAGGTCCCCAGCCTGAGCATACAAATGCAGGACAAACGGCTCGGAAAGACGGCGCCACACTCGAACCTGGAGCGCGGACACGCGCGGGACTGGGATTGATTGCAAGGCTTCAGTTTTCCAGATCCAGCTTCCAGCTGTTGCCGATCGCCTCGAGCCGTCTTCTGCTTCGCGTGCGCCGTGTACCATGTGGCGCCCTGCGAGCGCCGATAATTGCCTCGATCGCCTGCTTTGGGGGCGCGACGTCGTCGGAGTTCGGAGCGCGAGCGCAGTAGATTGCGGCCGAGCCGAGTCAAGTTGACGACAGGGGAGAATGGCGGCAAGGCAACGGAGTTCATTGCGCTGGCGTCGATGTCGTGCGTGTGAATGCTGCGGAGCAGCCGGGCAAGATAGTGTTCGTGTTTGACGTCATCGTCCGTTCGTCCAATTATTGCTCGAGTGAGCGCAAACTGGACGAGTGCCAAACAGGAAAGATCGGAGCAAATGCTACAGTACTGTAGGCTCAAGCGTGCAGGCCCGGAATCGCGACTGTGCAAGCTCGTTTGGCACTGTTTTGACAAGAAGGATGAGTATAACTGGAAGTTCTGGCTCATAAGTATATCTATTGTAGTAGTTATTTTAATGGTTTAAAACCCCCAACGCAGCCCGCAATATTTATTCTTGATGAAAATTAACCTCTGAAAATAAAACAATATTGACGTGTGAGTTAGAAATTGGAGAGGACCTCTCAATGGGCCTCTCAATCTTCTTGAAGGCCAAAAAAGCAAAACAGCAAAAAAGACGTAGTGTTCACATACGTTCATACGCAAAGGCCACCGATTATCGGAGTTGCAATCTAAAGGCAGCAGAACATGAGTGCTCAAGTTAGATTTTGGTTTTGGGACGAAAAAGTTGAGTTTTCAAACCCAAAGTCTTGCAAACCCAAAGCCACCACAAAATCAATCAAGTTTCTTCTTGGACCTGAAAAACCAACAAAGTGGTATCTATCCGGGAATCGCAGTGAACTTCGCAGCGCAGAGTTATTATAATAGTTGTGGCCGTCCAATTCCAAACCCGAGACACTGAATTACATGTAACTCCAAATTTTGCAAATCCGGGAATCTCACAACAAGCTACGAAAGTTCAATGTTTCACGGCGTTGCAGCCTTCAGCCATCGCTGCCAGCGCAATGAACTCGAGTTCAACCGCTGCCTATCGTGCCCCCGTTGCCTTGTCGCCATTCTCCCCGGTGACCACGTCGACTCGTCTCGGCCGCTCCCCAGCCGAATATACGTCCGAACTCCGAACTCCGACGACTTCGCGCCCATCGAGGCAATTCTCGGCGCTCGAGGCGCCACATGAGACACGGCGCACGCGAAGCAGAAGACGATCAGCAACAGCTGGAAGCTGGATCTGGAAAACTGAAGTTTGCCTTGCCGTACCGTACTCGTCACGGCGCCCGGGCCAATCACGCCGCTCCTCTCGCCGATCGCGTGCGACGACTGGCTGATAATGCCACCGCATGCGCCTTGCAATCAATCCTACAGGATCCAGTCCCGCGCGTGTCCGCGCTCCAGGTTCGAGTGTGGCGCCGTCTTTCCGAGCCGTTTGTCCTGCGATTTGTATGCTCAGGCTGGGGACCTTCACGCTCTGACCCCGGCGAGTCAGCGCCGCCAATTGTCCCCCGACCGCGAATCAACTGCCGCTGGGGACGCAGAGCTCCAAAGACGCCACAACAGCCATCGACACTTTCAGCGAGCACACCCGTCGGAAGCAGCAGGCGAGCGAATCTCACAAGAGCAAAGCACCCAAAGCGGCAAATCCCAGTCGCAAATAACGAGCGAAACGCCCGCTTCGTTTTCGGACGCGCGAACCCCTTTTTCGGCTGCCGTCCAGTTGACTATTTGCCGCGCACAAAGCAAGCAAGTCACACCTCAAACGACTAACCAAACACCATGCGACGAGTCGGAAGCTCACTGCTGGAGGCCTCAAGCCGCGCCACGCGACGCACGCGCCCGTTAGCGTTGAGCCGCGCCTTCGCTGCGGCCCCGCGCGTCCACGAGAGCGAGAACGACACGCAGCTGTCTTCGGGCCGCGCCGCCAAGCACGCGAGCGACAGCCACAGCCACCACTTGTACTACCACAGCAGCAGCCACGGTTCCGCCCAGGGAAACGACGAGGCGGGGTGGACAGCAGACCACCAGGAGCAGCAGATTCACCAGCCACTGAAAGACACGAGCTCGTTCTCGCGCGAGTTCGAGAAGCCCCGCATGGATGCCAGCTTCCTCGTCAACAACTACACGGCGCCGGCGCTTGCGGCCGCGTACCAGGACCGCGAGTACACGCTCTGGCTGTGCGCCGAGCTGCTGAGCGAGGGCAAGCTGGACGAGCTCGAGGCCGTGCTCAAACCGTATCACGGTACGTTTATACCTGGCGGCTTGACGCATTGGAGGAACCCGTGGACTAATCTTCTTGTTACTTTCCTTCCTGTAGACTTTGCACAGCTCAACATGAACGCACAACGGACGACGCCTCTTGCTGATGCGTTCGACCAGCGCCACCTCGAGCGCATCCGCAAGCGCTTGAGTCGGCTGCCTCGGCAGATCACCAAGGCCTACTCGGCCCGCGCAGCCGTCGTCATCCCGCTGTGCACGTTCGAGGGCGAGTCGTCCGTGCTCTTCACGCTACGCTCGCTGACGGTCGGCAAGCACAAGGGCGAGGTCTGCTTCCCTGGGGGCATGGTGGACGCCACTGACTCGTGCATTGAAGGCACGTGCTTGCGGGAGATGAACGAGGAGGTTGGCCTTGCGCCCGAGGGTGTGGACGTCCTCGGCGTCCTGCGCTGCGACTGGTCCAGCGTCACGTCGATCACAGGCATCGCCGTCACCCCCGTCGTTGGCTTCATCGGCGAGATGAGCGACCAGACCGTCGCCATCAACGAGGACGAGGTCGAGTCTCTCTTCACAGTGCCGGTGCGGGACCTGATGAACCAGGACAACTGGGTGCGCCACAGCAACGCCACGCCAGTGTTCACAGGCGGCCCGCACGTCATTTGGGGCCTCACAGCCTACCTGCTGGACATCTGCCTGTCCGAAGTACTGCAGGTCAGCCATTAAAGAACTGTAGCGAGAAAATATATGAACTCTGTATTGGTAGCATATACATACATTCTCATTTTAGCCCTTGTTGTTGTTGTTGCTACAGCACTGTAATGAAGTAGCAGTAAGCTGGAACAAACTTTATAGTAGTATTGTTTTCAATCTGCATGATACTTGTTGTATGCCGATGCCGAGACACCTTTTTTTAATGCTGGGCGTAGTATCCTTGAGAAGGCTGGATCGCTGGCTGCGGCTGGTAGTAGCCGCCTGGTACGACCATGACCGGCTGCAGCGATTGCTCGTGTCGAGACGCGCGTTTGCGTCTGCAGAGGCACCGGAACAGATATGATATGACTGCGAGGATGAAGAAGAAGGCCAGGACGCCCAACACGATCGCGAGAATCGTCACGAGGTGGCTCTTGTCGTCGCTGCTGGTTGTGGTACCAGACGTGCCGCCATCACTGTTGCCTCCAAACCCATTGCCGCCTGTGTTGTCGCCCGATGAATCGGAAGATGCCGGCAAGGAAACGGCTTGAGAGCCTGGTGTGCACGTGCTGTTCTCCACGCAGTAGAAGGTGACCGACTCGTTGACGTTGTAGCCCGTGTAGAAGACCTTCAAGAACGTCTCGCCGATGATCCACGTGTTGGCGTAAGATCCGCTGCTGCTGGATGTGGCTTGCACTTCAACGACGACCATGTTGGCTCCCAAATCGATAATGTAGTCCTCCTTCTCCAGGTAGAACGTCACGTCTCCAAACGTTAGCGCCAGCCGCGGCAGCTCCACGTCGGCTGAGCACATGTAGATCCCGGCTCCCGAGGAATACTCCTGGCAGCCAGAGAGATACGTCGACACGAAGGCCGCGTACACGGAGCTGGGCATCGCCAGCAGCGAAGTACCCGAGTCCACGATACTGTCGCAGCTGCCGCCGCTCGCCGTGGAGCACGGGAACACGGCCGTGCTGTTACCGATCTGCAGCGCCGTCATGCCGATCGTCCAGTGCGTGGGCGTGGACGACTTGAGGGCGATTGTGTACGGCGTGAGGCCGTTGGACGAGATGAGCGCGTCGTCCACGCCGTTCAGCAGCAAGAAGCTGCCGTCCGCGCTATCCGCCTGGGTTAAATACATGGAGAAGCTCGTGACATAGTCGATGAACTGCCCCCCCGACGACGGGAGTGTCGCCAGCGAGCTGTACGCGAGCCCGAAGAGCCCTTCAGCGTCTCCAGCCAGCAGCGAGCTGGAGCTGCTCGGGTTCACGTTGGAGCCCTGCGCCACGCCCACGATGTAGTTGGATACAGCCACATTGCCGAACTCGATGTTGGCCGACGAGCCTTCCACACAGACGTCGCCCGAGCCGTACGAGATGGTGCTGGCGTCCGACGGACACGAGGACTCGCAAGTGGAGCCGCTGAGGTAGTAGCACGAGATCCACAGGTCCGACGAGCCCGTGTCCACCTGCACCACGAAGCTGGAGCCGTCCACTACGATGTCCGCGAAGTAGATGGTGCCCTGGTAGTTCTCCATGTCCACGGCGTTCGAGTTGCTGGCGCTGCTGACGAGGCGGCGCGAACGCGTCCAGGACGACGAGCCCCGCCGCATGGGCACCTTGGTCACGGCGCTGGACGTCATGACTGTCGGGTTGTGTGCAGGACGCGCTCTGATTGAAAGTCAAGCCACGCGCTCAGGAGATCGATTCGAAACGATCGTGTCCACTTCTATAGTAATCCCAGGAGGTTGAAATGAAGGTGAGCCGATGCGACAGATTCCACGGACGAATCACTTGTCCTCAGTATGAGACGGCAGGCCAACCCTTTCTTCGATCCACGCGCTCCAGCTGAGCTTCTCGGCGATTGCGGAAGTGTTCGAGGCCTTGATTTTCTCCAAGTGCATTCTGCTCGCAAGTGTCCAGCGCCTGCGACTAGGGATTTGGAGGCATAGAGAAGGCAAGTCAACAGAACATGACCGGGGCACTTATGCTTTTGTGCTGACGCCGACGTCAATCGACTCGTCGATCGTCGAGGTCCGCGCCTCGGCATCGTGATGAAGTTCGCCAGCTTGCGCTCGATGCATCGAGGCGAGGGCACCTTGCTCTATACATGAACATCAGCGTTGTGCATGATACTTCGAAATACGTGTTTGTACCCTATAGTCTCCACCCGAAGCAAGGAAGGATAATTGGCCTGATTTCGACAGTGTGACACTCGCTGTGCAGGCGAGTTTGTTGACCAGCTACTTTCACTACTTCACCGCACAATTATTATAGTGTGTGCTCAAAATTGGCTTCAGCTCGTTGTGGTCGGGGAACCCGACTTTCCGTACTAAAATATAAGCGCGCATACAAATTTCTATACAAATAAGCTGTTCCAACACGTTTGCCACTTTATTAGAAGCACCTATACAAATTTACATACAAACACGCACTGCCAGATACACCTCCCAATGTATGTCATCTCACTAGAAGACAGCCATTGGACAGCTATCGAGTGGCTGTCGCTCATTCAGAAATCAGCCCTCCCCGCTGTTGATGCTTCTCTCGTCCCTGGAAATGGCTCGACGGCGGACGCGCAGGCCGCGCAAGGAATATGAAGAATCCGCATCCTCATATGGCGATGCTTCTGCGGCGAGCGCAGAGAGCGAAGACACAACAGCCCACCAGACCCGAGTTGTTGTCGAGCCTTCACACCGCGGAAAGACGTTCACGTCAACGGAAGAATTCGCTGCGTTCTTCGAAGGCTACTGTCGCAGCACACACCAGGTAATAAATGTCAAGGTTCTGGGTGCTGAACTTAAGCTAATGGGCTGTTTGTGTGTTCTAGAACTTCTACAAACGGTCCTCCATAACACGCGAGTCAAGGAACAAGCAAATCAAAGAGAAACATGAGAGGAACGGGACGCAGGCATCGCAGAATGAACTGCTGGTCAACGACAACTTCCTGCACTACGTTGTGTACTACGTGTGCACGCACAGCGGGGTGCCACGGGATCGATGCACGGGGAAGACGCCTCGACAGAATGTCCGGCCCATCGGTTGCGGCGCCAAGGTATGTACGATGGAATTGGTTACCCTGTGTGAGCGTGTTCTCACTGTCGTTGTGCTCTGATGATGCGTGTATTATTATTAGCTCAACGTACTTCTGAAGCGGGAAGGTAGTCGCTACCTGCTCGTCATATCGATCCACGACATAGAGGACAACCATCGTGTGGGGAGAGCGGAGTATGATTAGATCCCTGCCAATCGAATGCGTCTTGGAAGTGGTGAGATGGCGGACGTCAACAAGCTCCGGAAACTTGGCGTGTCGAGAAAGAAGATCCTCAAGTACATTTAGGACAGCACTGACTCGGAGCCCTCCATGATTGACGTACACAACCTACTGGCGAAGCTGAAGCGAGAAGAAGACGCTGGCACCTCGCTGTCTGACAGGATGAACGAGACGCTGGATCGGTTTTGCGAGGCTGAGGCCTATGGTGTTGCCCACGTTGACATGGATCGAGTCCGAGACGAGGTAACCAACTTCTAGTACCCCTCTCGTATCTATTTGCTGACGTCTCATCCTGTTTGTTTTTCTTGTTTAGATTGTGGCGAGATGCATTACATTCCAGACTGGTCACATACGATCGCTCTTCTCCAGTTTTCCAGAAATTATTCTTGTTGATGCGACTCATGCCACGAACGCGGAGAACTACAAGCTGTTCTCATTCATGGTTCACGATTCGTTCGGGCACGGCCAGCACGTACAGATAAGCGATACGGACGCCTGTTCGGATGCAATGCTAGATGCACTACTACTCTAGGGAAGCTACAGCGCCGAACCAATTGAGGTTGTGGAAGTTTGTGCGCTTATGTGGTAGTTTGTGTTTTTTTGTGTGTGTCAGAACGTAATGCACTTTGTGGTTCAATGTAGCAAGTCTTGAACTGACTGTGTTGGTTTTCTTTGCTTCCAGCATGCTCTTATGACTGACGAGCGAGCGGAAACTATACGGCTTGCTATCTCGTTGTTCAAGAAAGTGAACCCCGCTTGGAGCGAGATTCGGTGTGTTGTCGTGGACAAAGACTTCATCGATATCGATGTTTTCAAGGCAGAGTTCCCAGAAGCAAGAATTCTGTTATGCCAGTTCCACGCGGTGAAGTATATTTAAGAGCGCATCGGAAAGACCGAATATGAGCTCGGTGCGGTGCAACGCAGCAGACTGAAGCTTGTGGTTAGTCTCATTGTCAAGGCGAAAACAAAGATCGAGTATGATGAATGTTCCAACTTCATCCGTCAAGAGGTGGGTGCTTCGACTTCCAGCGACGAGGTTGGAGATGAGGAGGCTATGTCTCCTTATTTGGGCTTATTTCTTGAAAAATTGGCACAGCTGTCGCGAGATGTGGTGCTCCAATCTGCGCGACAATGTCGTTCACCTGGGAAATAACACGAATAACAGGCTGGAATCGTCATGGCAAAAGATCAAGACGCTCGTAGACCACAACGTTGACATTGACGAGACGTTGACCAGTTTGATTTGGTGGGCGAAGGTCAAGCAGAAGACATTCACAACCGAGCTGTCTCGAGTAGGTCGTGTCTTCGATCCTGTCCAGCACACTTCTGTGGAGCTGTCACGTTTAGCACAATTGGTGAGCCGTCATGCGTTCGATATCGTGAAGGAGCAGTACGACATTGCGGCGAACGTTGCAACTTTCTACAACATCCAAGACCACTGCAATGGTCTGTTTGCCGTGTCGAGCTCGGAAACCACGTGCGAAGTGGACATGACAAACTGGTCTTCACACTGCATGCTAGGCGTGACCCAGAAACTGCCATGCCTGCATTTGCTGTACTTGCGAAAGGTACAAAACTGCTCGAGCCTTATTCCATTTGGATTTTTGCACCCTCGATGGCAGTACAACTCGGGGTCAATGTTGGAGCAGTTCGTGGACCGTGACTATGAAATCGGAAGCACTCGTTCCACGCCAGCCTAAGCTGCAGCCCATGCACCAGAGGGACAGATACAACGCTGCTATGGAAGACGCGAAGCACATCGCCGAAGTCCTCGGCGCGTACGGAACGAGGCAATTCGAGCAAGGTAAACGCATTCTCGAGCAAGTCACAGAGGCTTTTGTGGCGGGGCAGTTACACAATCGTGCGGCTGTCGTTAAGAGTCTCAAGGACGGAGAATATAAGCAAGATTCGCCCATGACCAATAACAACGAGGCCAGCGACGACAACTCGGTAGCGAGACGGGGGGCGACGGGATTGGAGAGACGAGGAAGATAGAACATTCGGGGCAGGACGACTGTGATAGTGTCATCGAGATCGAAAATGAGTCGGACGACGACGACGTCCCAGCGACTGAACCAGCACCCTCCAGCAGCAAGCGTACCAAGCCTATTTGGTCCGTCCAGCACAGTATCAAACCAACGGGCCGCCCCCGAATGAGGGTGAAGCAGCGCAAATTTGTCCGTCGGAAGAAGTTTCGTGAAATTCGAGAAATCTGCAAGGAACGACAAGCGGTCCCCGTGCCTACGAGCAACAACGTGGCTACATTATCTGGAGTCGTGAATAACGAGTTGCTCACGTATCACGAATGGACTTCTTATCTCTCCAAGTTTGAAGTTGTTACGGGTTTTCCGTCAGTGGAGGAATGTCCGAATCTATGTGTCGCTGTGCCTGCCGCAAATCCTGACATCGGAAGACGTAACGCCGAACTCTGCCGTGTAGTCTTGCCGCTGGAATGGGTAAAACGCTGTGTAAGCCTGATCTCCGAATGCAAGAACGCGTACGAATCCCGCCAGGGTGCACGACCGAAGAATAACGAGGTTATGCTGAAGTTTGAGCGTGGGCATGAAACGCTGTATCCCAATATTACACCAGATTTCATTTATGACATGCAGGTATAGCACCACCTTCGCACCGCGTTTCGAATGGTCCAGAGTGCAACGAATTGGGTATTGAGCGTGAACACTGATTGTGCCCGGGACAGCAGCATTTTTGGTGACGTGTCCGAGTACAACCCGGATGATGTGTGCAGATGCATAAAGTACGCGAATGTAAAGGAGGGAAGACGAGTTGGCGTTGTTGTGCTTTGCCCGAGACGGAGAGCTGGAAGACGTCTGGTTGGTATCTGCGATTGAAGCCATAGTCAAGGAAGCAGATAACACTGTGACATGCCGCCCACGACCACCTTCTCACCTCAGCTGATGGCGATGGATCACGACGAGAGGCGAGCCAGTCTTGAAGAGGACGCCACGGTGAAAGACGCGAAAGATAACATTTTCGGTGTAGTCTGGATCAACAAGAATCACTGGTGTGCTCTGTGCATCAGCCTCAATAGCTGGATGTACACGGTGATGGACCCCATAAATGACAGCGCTTCCATCGACCAGGTCGAAACCTTATTCCGCGAAGACTTCTATCCGCTGTTGAGCCATGACAAGATATGGAGACGCAACATCAGTCGCGATTACCAGCAAATGGACGGAAGCAGCTGCGGAATCTGGGTACTTACCTTCATCGAGAGCTATCTCTTCAACTCATACGATGCGTCCACGGATGTCGACTATCTTCGGTACAGGATCTTCTCAAGGTTATGCTAGCGTAAGGCATACAATACATCACTGCATTTCATGTTGTGTGTGTGTTCTTCTCCTCCGACAGAAGCCGGCACGGTTCTCCGAGTGAACCACACAAAATAACCTCGCCAAAACAATGTTATTTACCCATCCGCGAGCTCATCCTAGCCCGCGTTTTTGACCTCCATATGCTGATATTGTGTGGCATTTGTACATTTCACAAAACGGTGTCGTGGTACTTTGTGCCGCTTTGTATACATTGGCACTAACTCGCCACAAAATTGGATTTCCATTTTGTGTAAATAGTCGCTGTCATCTCATTAGAGGCTCCTATACAAAACCTTATACTGGGAACACCTCGTTATAGGCTGTAGACAGCCCACCCAAGATTAATTCCACGGTACTGCATAAGCGTAACCTGGGTCAACATTCGCGTAACATGTCGGCATTGGCAAGTAACAGCAAAAAAAAACTGCGTGTTCCCAGCCTAAGTCGCAGACGATCTAGTACTAAAACCTTCCCCCTGCCGAATTCGATTGTCGCACCCTGTCAGATTCGGATTTTTTCACAGGTTCAGGTAATATT
Source organism: Phytophthora crassamura (assembly GCA_033557995.1). Classification (NCBI taxonomy): domain Eukaryota; phylum Oomycota; class Peronosporomycetes; order Peronosporales; family Peronosporaceae; genus Phytophthora; species Phytophthora crassamura. The sequence goes on from JAUCED010000018.1 coordinate 2,121,266, forward strand.
TGTTTTACTAGGATCAAATGGTGTCGTGTATATAATCCAAATATTAGAGGTCATTATAAAACAGAGGCAACTCTCTACCTTGTTTCTATACCGTTTCTACCGTTTCTTTACCGTCTCTACCGTTTCTATACCGTTTCTTTTTCTATATACAGTACCATAATGTCGCTCTGAATTCGCCATGGCAAGTTCAAAATTATCAACTTCTACAGGGGTAACCGCCGGTTACACTGTTAATACAGGTCTCCACCGTATACTATATACTTGACTACAGACTTCGCACTTTTATACCCGATTGCAGGTCATGTAAACAGAGAGGTTCGCCACCCTCTACTCTCATCATAATAAGTCGGGTACCCCGACCAAAAGAAGAAACAGTGAGGGTCACTGAGGGACGACAAAGATACTTAGCCGTCCAAAAGACTAGACTCTATTCAATGAAGCGACTAGAGGATACGGATGCACTTCATTTAAACAAGCCTACAAAGAAAAAGAGTAGAGATCGCCTAGCTTGCCTTTCCAAATCGCTCGAGATTATGCACCTATGACTACGTTTGGGTCATATCCAGGCCTCTATATTTGAGGTATCATACCTCATTCCCTCGATTAGCTTAATAGAGGGATTCCAAGGCAATTTAAGTGAGGTAACGTGAGGTAAAGGTACAAATAAATGGAAGTGGAACTAAGAAGAATTTGGACGATGATACATCCGCCGGATGGAACCGGCTTGTGTGATCCGCAAATTTGTCGCAGCGTAACCAGTCGAGGATGGATGGCATGGCCGTCGAATCAGTGTTTACGCTATAGGGCCGAGCGAGACTAGATAATGGTATGTGCGAGACTAGACAATGGTATGTCCCTTAAACCCAGGACATACCATTGTCTAGTCTCGCTCGGACCTATAGGGTAAACACTGACAGGGAAGGGTTTGAGGGTTAGGCAGGGTGATAGATATCCTGTCGACCCCTCCATGTTTTGGGGATTCGACGACCATGCCATCCATCGTGGACTGTTACGCTGCGACAAATTTCTTATCCGCTACGGTAGTACTTGTACTCGAAACATGGACGTTCTATCCCTCGTAGTTAGGGCTTAACCTGAAAATACTGCACGAGTCGACTGGGCTTCAACATACTAGATCGTCTGCGACTTAGGATGGGAACACACAGTTTTTTTTGCTGTTACTTGCCCTGCCGAAGCAATGCCGACATGTTACGCGAATGTTGACCCAGGTTACGCTTACGCAGTACCGTGGAATTAATCTTGGGTGGGCTATCTACAGCCTCTAACGAGGTGTTCCCAGTATAATATGAGACGTAACATGTAATTCAAGCTGCCGTTAATATCATCAACGATGGATGCTTTGATTTCGAACTGGAAAGGTTCCTCTCGTGGAAAATGTGCGAGCATTGTGGTTCAGTACAGCTTCAAAAAATGCCCGTTTGCCTTCATCATTTCTCTGGATTTTATATCCTGAGTCCTACCAGCAGGGATCGGCAGTACTGACACTTTTTCTCTACTACTGGCAGTAGTTCACCAGTAGGGCGATTTGAACTACTACAGTAACAGTAACTCGGTTTCTGTCTTCTGTATTACTACAGTAATAGTACTATAGTACTGTCGAATTACTGGCTGTCGACTACTGAAATGGCTACATCAATGAACTACAGAATTGGCTACATCGACCAGCTTGACACTGCTTGAGTTTCTTTATCGTCGACGATGGCGGCGCTTCTAGTCACCATCTCGATCAACTTGATCTCGCTCCGGTTCTGCTCCATAATAGTATTAGAAGCAAGATATTATCTTGCTTCTCGGCTCGCTCGTTGGCGGTTTGCGTGCGAAGCGGGCTCATCACGAGGTTTCCGGTCGAGAAAGCACCGCTCTTGGGGCACGTTGAAGTACTGCGAGACAGCCAGATACCGAATTCCTCGGCTTATTATGGTCACCTGCTTATAACGGTCAACCAATCAGAGTCTCGCTTCAAATATTTCAACGGCCTTTGCATATAACGGTCGGCAAATAATTCCGGTACCATAATTCCAGTACAATCGGCTGCGACGGACGCCATCCAATTCATTTGGCAATGCCCCCTGTCGTGCGTGGCGAACGCCGTGCTTCGTTCGCTGCTCGTGAGAAGCTTGCTGTACTTAACGCGGCAGGCAAACCACCAGATGTGGCTAGGGCGATAAGGGAGTTTTTCCCCGACCTTAACCCTGCTGCCTACGTCTCCAGGAGAAAGCTGGTTGAGTCGTGGTTGCGAAACCGGGCTAAGATCGAAGCGCAGTGCAAGGAAAAGAAGGGAGGCGGAAAACGCAAGGCAAGGCCAAAAGGTGTGGGTACACGTTTTGCCGCTGGAGGCTGAGCAAGAGTTGGTTGTATGGGTAAACGATCTACGAAAAGAAGGAGTTCCTATTTTTAACTTAACGCTAGAATTAGAAGCTCGAGATATAGCGAACTCGTACGGTATAGAAAACTTTAGTGCGTCATGGAGCTGGTCGACCGCCTTCAAAGCCCGCCACAAGTTGTCGATGAGGGCTCGCACGCGTCAAGGCCAGGAGACCCAGAAGACCTCGACAACATTGCAGCCGCCTTTGCGGTCAAAGTTAAACGCACCATGCAACAGCTGGGTGTCACAAAGGTGTACAACACAGACCAGACAGGTATATCATGCTGTTTGAAACTATTGTGTTTACCATCTAATATTGTGTAATTGTGCTGTAGCTGCTTTCTTTGAGTTTTTACCAAACTAGAACTATTAACAAGAAGGGCCCCAAGACGGTTTGGGTGAAGTGCGCAGGCAAGGATAAGGAAAGAGCGACTGTGATGCTCCTGGGTGACTCAGAAGGGAAGTATCGACCATTTGTCGTGTTCAAGACAGAGTCATCAAAAGTTCCTAAAACGTTTGAATAAAACATGAAGCATCGCAACGGATTTGGCCGACGTATTTGGACCGACGTCGGGCCCGCTATACAAAACTGCAGTCTAGAAATCTACGGGAACCGAGCAGGTATGTGGCTGTGATATCGTGGTACTGCAATCTTTTATTAATCTGGTGTTGCTAAATGTGTACTTAATTTAGGCTGGTGGAACGGTTACCTGTCTCTTCACTTTCTGGAATATCATTTCGGTGCGCGTGCAGACATGAGTCAGCCGATATTGCTACTGTGGGACGACTTCTCAGGACCGAAGAAGTCGTATCATATGCGAACTCGATCAACGTGGTGCTTCTAAAAGTACCCCCAAGCGCCACCTCAGTCAGCCAGCCTGCTGACGTTGCCTGGAATAGGCCATTCAAATCACGCCTCCGTGCTTGCTGGATCGCTAGCCTTCGCGAGCAGTTGCGTGCTCGTGTCAACGGCGCCCCGTTTTCGATGAAGGCGCCGAACCGAATCGTGATGGCAAAATGGATTCGGGAGGCATGGGACGGTCTTACGAGCGAGACCATTGCGGCAGGCTACAGCAAGTGCTACGGAGAGTTAGTTTGTGATACTGATGTCGTTGCAGCCGACTTGATCGGTCTGCTGGAGCGGCAGTGCGTTCTGGACAGAGATGTTGGCGAGGTTGAGTCAGACGATGACATGGATGCCTAAAAATATCAATCCATCCCTTCAACAAGAAATCGTACTTTATATTTCTGCCAGGGTAATTATGTAGCCAAGTGTACATGGGATTTGGTGTAAACCTGTGTACCCTGTACACTGGTGACCGTAATAAGCCGAGGAATTCGGTACGCGTCGACGAAAGGGAAAAAAGTGGCCTGCTCGTCTCAAGAAACACTAACAACTGTCGACGTGCTTGCAGAGGCCTTGAACCAGCACACGTCGACCTCACAACGCACCGCGTGAAGTCGCCTGCCGTCAACTTGCCCTTTGCTTGATTGCCGCCCGCTTCGGTCAGTCTGCCGCGTGCTTCTCCTTCCATTGGACACTCGGCTATAGAAATTACAACAGACAGTTAGCAATAGCATCTAACTCGCCACGTTAATTTGACTACTAGCGAACGTACCGCACAGACAATGCTGCCAGGGTCGAAGGTCGTGTTGGGCCCAGGTGAAGCATTGATCCATGGCTTCCATGGCTTTCAGCTCTGGGTGATGCAGTCGGCAAATGATCACTTCATCGGAAGCGTTGGTGCCGGCTTGGGCGTCGTAAGATGGCCATCAGGCTGTCGGGTGCGGGCTGCAAAGGAAATTGCAAAGTGAATGCTTCAATCCACAAGCGGCAACCCGCAGCCGATGCAAGCACGCATGCTGCAGCTTGCATAACCTTAACGTGCGAGGGAGGGAGAAGACGATGTAAAACACGGAAAGCTCCCAAGTGTTGAGCAAGTAGCCCCCAAAGCTTCCAGCTTGTCATCCAGAGCGGTGATCTAAAATGCCGACCGTCGGGTGCGCTTCTGGACTCTGACAGTAGTTCAACAGTACTATCGGAGCGACAGGGCAAACTACTGGTTACTACAGTAACAGTAGTTTGAGAATTGCGCGAACTACTGGTTACTGTAGTAATAGTAGCAGTACTATAGTACTGATTTGTACTGGCGACTCGAGTTACTGCCGATCCCTGCCTATCAGAGGTCTGAACTCTACTTAAATAGAATACCCCTGCCAATCCGATTACGAGAAGGTCATAAAAGGAAAGAACATCCCTTATACAAACAAATTCGCGCGCTGCACGAAGAAGCTCTGAAATTTGGATTTATTAGATATAGGAAGTTTATCTTGTTTACACTTTCGTGCTTTGACGGCAGTCACAGTCTTGCTCAAGACGTCGAAGGCGGTGTGTTTCAGTTAGTACAGCTCGCTAAGAACGGAGTTTCAGCGGATCGCTGCCGTTCTCAAGACGAGACCAGTCTCGCGATGCTGGAACCGTGAGCTGGTGGTGAGCTTGTTGGAAAAATTGTAGTGCTGCAGCAAAGAAAGGATTAAGTAAGGCAGGACTGACACTCCAGCAAATGTATTTGTCGTGCGGTAGCCTTGTAGTCTTGAGCCTGTTATCTCACCGCATTGGTATCTTGTGATCCTACCAACTCTATATTTACTATCAAGTCCCTCCGACTCTCGTTACAGACAGCGACATCGTTAAACGGATGATAGAGCACATTGGGGTGTCACGACTGGCCTCTGGCCCAAACAGTGCAGCGTCGATCCAAGCAAGCACAACGAATTGACAAGCATCTTGGACATTACTTGTAATTGTCTACGAACTTTGAGGGCGTTTACTAAGTTTAAGTTTTCCGGAGTAAGTCAACGGGACCGCGCTCGTTTTTCAATTTAAAAAACACCACTTCTCGGGCAGAAATAGCGCCACCTTCATGCAACACGCAAGTTTGATATATTTCGCACTTACGGTGATGGGGTGACGACACAGGCATGTAATTTATCAGTTTCTTCAGGTATTATTTCATACAGTGCTAACGATACTTGTCACTCACGACTTAAGTATTATACCTTTCGCAGTTGGTATACTTGCCGATATATAGCTTACCGAATTTTCGATTGTTGGAAAAATCACACCTCCACTGGCATCGTGTCTTAGCTCTGAAAATAAATTTCAAAGAGTAATATCCTGCATAATTGTGATATTATTTGTGAAGGTCCCATTGATTTACCCATCCGATGAATATGAAGCCAACAACCCTGTTAGAAGCTATACCCTCTTTGATTTGAATAGAACTGCAACATTTAAATATCCGTTACACTCGCGCAACCTAACGGATTTAACCAAAACAGATCGCGGCGTTAACATAAAGAGAGTGAGTTAAATGCCCGATTGCAAAAGGAGGTGGTGAACGTCACAGAAAATACACCAACTGAGGTGAGCGTGTGCGAGGCGCGTAGCCACATCAAACCCGCGCGGGGTGCCCCCGTTAACAGGGCCGCGCGGTATTTGCGAAGGCGGGCCCAGTGCCGAGCTCAACAGCGAGCCGAGCACTGTACTGATCCAGATCTTAGAATCGTTTACCCGCAGGAGCGGAGCGACTGCGTTTGCGACGCGGAGAGGAGCAAAGATGACACCCGTCTTCGGGCGTTACACACCAAAAAGTGATGTGGCGCTCTATACAAAAAGTAAGTTTAGCGCCAGTCGGACAACGGCCAGTCGGGGCTAGTCGGGCTATATAATGAGGGTCTAACATAAAATCCAGAGCTGTTCGGGGCCAGAGCACGGCTTTGTTGATGCAGAGTACTGCCCTCATCGATACGGAGGACTCTTTAAAAAGACGCCATATTTAAAAATACGGCGTCTGATATTATCACCACGGAAAGGAAACCGAAAGTACATAACGTTTGAGGTTTTCTTTGGGGCAAAGCCCACCTATAATGAAACACGACAAATACTTTTACCCTTATTTACAACAACAAGTACCCTTCTTACAGGGTTTCTTACACAGTATTATGAAAAGGGTTAGATTTTATTTTAATAATCTCCCGATTCTAGGGAAACAAAACCTGTGTCTAAGAACATAAGAAATTGGACGACCGACGGTTCAAATAGAGATGCGCGGTAATCACCCGTAGAGAAGAATTAACAGCCTCTAAAGTGAGGGACCAGTTTTATGTCCACTAGGAAGGGTCGATTCGGGTGTGACGTGCGGGATTGCGAGATTCTATGGAACTTTAGGTAAGAGTTATCACGGGCGGCCGGAGGCCGCCACCCGTCTTTCCACGAAACCGGTCTCTGATTTGACTGAGCCGTCGGCCTGATTTATTGAATGTACCCACTTGGCAGGCCTTCTGCGCAGCGTCGCAGGCTCGTAAGAAGTGGGTAAAAAGTCTTGGCTACACTGAGCTCATGTACTGATTTTTAGCATTGATATATGTTAGCTTTGCTAGAGGGTCGTCATTGAGTGAGGCACTCAATAAAGGGTTTCGCGGGCAAGCTCTGCTGCGTAAGAGAACGCGGTGTTGGCGTGCACCGCGTCGTTGGAGAATGTGCTGCACGGCACCGTCAACCTCACGCCCGATGCCATGCAGATCGAGTGCGAGAACGCAAGCTGTGGTGCGTACGAGTGCGAGAACGCGGTGTTATCGTGGACTGCGTCGTCGATATTGGTGTGCGTAGTGGCATATGACAATGATAAAAGGTGAAAGGTATCGAAATACAAAATAGTCGTTAAAGTGATGGGAGCTGTTGAAGTTTTTGAAGTAAGGTCTGTACCTATGATTGACGCTCACTTTCAGTTTTGCGCTGTTCCAGCCACAATGGAGCTTCTCAACTCAATTCAAGACGACGTCCTACAACAGATGCAAGAGGAGGCGGTTAACTACTTTTCGTGCGTTGCGGATTCTTGTAGCGCTCGTGTTGGAGCGCGTTCTGATGATCACGATGGCTTCCACACAGCCAATGGCGTTCTCCGTTGGGTTTAAACGCCCACTCATTGCTGCACGATACTGAAGCTTCCCACGCGGCTGCTTCTCGCGATCGGCACGCTCCTTCGGCATGGCGTTGGTCTACGCACGCATAACAGCATCCAGAGCATAGATCAGCGTTAACACGCGGTGTATATGTAGCAAGCTAGCGTGCACATAGCGCTTACCTCTCTCTGTGCTTGACGCGGCAGCTGGCGCAATGCAGGCAAAAATGCGAATGCTTCCTTTGATCCGGCTGAATGAAGTGCAACCTATCCAGTAGAATATAATATGATGTTTCGGGGGGGGGCGGTGCAGAAAATATTTTGACAAATATATATTTCAGGCTTGCCCCCTTAGCAACCGAGGCGACTTGTCGACATGAGGATGCTGCTATACTAGTTATATTGGGATTGGACCAAACTTGGCGCAGAATCGGCACGCCACCGACTGAACGGTCGCAGATTCTGGATGCTTTTCTGCATTCTTTAATCCATACTTCAGTTCATGTACGTGCTGTGCTTGGATGCGCTCGATGAGCTGGCTGGTTGAGGCTCCAAATTTTGTTGTGGTTCACCAGAATGGAGCATATAATATACTACCTCCGTGCGGACTTATATCACCTCTACACGTGTAGATGTACTCGGGGTATCCGTTTCCGTTAGATCGACTTACCTCCAGCAACGGCTTCGGATATACCTTGGAGCACTTTCCGTCTTTTATACAGGGGGAATGAGGATTTGCGGCGCCACATGGTCAATGGATCATGCACTTCATGATGATGTCGAAGAGACCAGGATTGACCTCTTTGTCGGGCACCTCAGCAGACGACCATATGTCAATACGACGACGCAACCGAGGTTTGTCTGCTTCCGCGATGAATAGTATATGTGCGTGTGCTAGGCCACGTTTTTGGAACTCCACGACGTACATCCGCGCTTTAATCCGCCCCAGGATGCCTTCCTCCAAATCCTTCAACTGGGCTTCTCTCGCACAGTCGATGGGGTTGGTGATCCTTCCCAAGGATATGAAGGTCGAAATTGCTGGAAAAGACGACCACCTTGGTGAAGCGCCGACTGGTCGTCCATTTTCTGGAACAGCCGATATGCGGTGTGTTCACGCAGCGCCAGCTTTCGATCCTTTCGGTACCTAGCCCCGTCGGCCTACGTGTTTGTGATCGACCGACCGGGTTCGCCGTATGGGAACAATAAAGGGTACTGCAAAAGGTCGTAATCAGCGTGTGTCTCGCACAGTCGATGGGGTTGGCGATCTTTCCCGAGGATGCAAATGTCGCGTGGTCGAACTTTCTGTCTTCAACCAAAGCCGCGGCAACTTCCGACGTCGTAGGCAAGTTGTGGGTGCCGGGTTAAGAAGTCCGCGGATGGAGGCGGCACTCGATGTCCTGCACTTGGACCCCCCTCGCCATGTCTGCCCCCAGCTTTTCGTCAAAGATGAGAAATCTCTGGGCGAGGTGGTTGCACGTCTCCATCATCGTCTCGATGTCGAGCAACGCGACGCGGTCAGGTCGGCATATGTCTTTCCGACGCCTTGCGCGCTGCTGCATGTCTGGATCGAGGATGTAGATTTGAGCAAACTTGGACGCGGTTTTTTCTCCCGTTCGGTCCACGTAAGGCATGATAGACCCTAGGTAGTGGCCTTTAGCACCCTGAATCCGATAGGTGTACACACCATGCTGTCCGGCCACGTTTTGGTCTTGATAGACATCCCGAAATCTCTTCCCACTGTGGACGCGACGATATACGTAAACGCGAACGCCTGGTTGTATGCACAAATGTGGCGACGGAACTCTCTGTCGCGATACCATGGACCCCAAAGAGGATTCGAAACTTCAAATCCTTGTAATGAGGGACGACAACACGAGGAATGTCCTCAACACTCGTGCTGTAGTACAGCAGCCCGTCATCAATGCCTTACAAGAAGAACAAAGGTTGTTGAGCCTAAAAAAGGGTGGTTGCTGCACCCAGGTGGAAAGGGGGGGGTGAACATGACATTAAAAAAACAACTGAGGTGAGCGTGTACGAGGTCGCGCAGCCATAGCAAAGCCGCGCGGCATTTGCGGAGGCGGGCCCAGCGCCGAGCTCAACAGCGAGCCGAGCACTGTAATGACCAGATCTTAGAATCTTTTTATCCGCAGGAGCGCAGCGACAAAAAAATATGATAAAATGAAATATGCGACAGGGGACTTGAGTGCAGCAACACATGCCATAGCCTAAAAGTGACCATAAAAACGTATGGTGGTCTGAGAAACTCTGATAATCTGATAAATCTAAGAAAGAAAATAACACCTAACCCCGATTGAGAGGACGGGTGTCATGGCCTCCAAATCATGAAAGTGGACAATGCCCATAAGAAAACCTTCGTCCCGGATCACCATTTTGGAAACCCTGAGGAAGCTGTCACCTCCTCCAGTACCCTTTCATGGAACACTACTTGTCACTGCCCTAAAACATCGTAGCTTAAAGCAGGGATCTGAAACCACGAGAATTGATTTTGCTTTTTCTGACGGCTCTTTCATCCTCACTCCAGCGTTAAGGTTGCTGTAAGCACTCCGAAAAAGGATGAGCACACATAAAGAGGGCCAACTGAGGCGAGCGTGTGCTAGGCGCGTAGCAACAGCAAACCGCGCGGGTTGCCCGCGTTAGCAAGGCAGCGCAGTATTTACGAAGGCGGCCTCGCGCGAGCTCAACAGCGAGCCGAGCACTAACCAGATCTTCGAATCGTTTTACAGTACCCGCAGGGAGCGCAGCGACTGCGTTTGCGACGCGCAGAGGAGCAAAGATGACATCCGTCCTCGGGTGTCACACACCAACTAGAGCTCAGTACTAACAGCAAGTGACATAGACTGTCTCGTGTTACCCAATCGGGCTCTGTACCGAGTGACTTTGAGAAGGATATTTATCGCTAGACTCCACAACGAAGCAGCCAGACTCCACACCGAACGCCCCCACGTATGATTGGCTAAAATCGACAGTTAGGCGTTCTTATAAGAGCACGCAGTTCCTCCTGCTATGGGTCAGCCACGTCGTCACGGCGAGATGCTGCCACGCAAGACTGCAAGACTGGCCGCTCCAATACGGCACCGACATCGCCAAGATCGACAAGCAGCCTTCCTCGCCATGCATACAATGCAGAAGGCAAAAATGCAGAAGGCCAAGGTCGTGCTGACCAACGGCCACCTGATGCGAATTGAGCCTGACCACAAGGAGGCACACATGAAGGTGTTCTACGTCGACATACCCCGTGCGTGCATGCCCAGGCGGCGGGCGCCAAGGTCTCGATCTGGCGTCGATCAAGTGTTGAAGCAGTCGTACCTCGCGCTATACACGGCGGATGCGAGCGATAAACCGATCAGCGTTGTAAATGGGGTGGGTTGGTTTTTTGGGGTTATGGTTTATTCACACGACCCACCCACCCACGGCGCTCAAATTTTGGATATTTTGGTTAAAAATAGAAGTGCTTAAAATGACCTTGGAAGTGCGAGCCGGCCATTCTTTCAGCATTGAAGTTACCATGGTTTACTGCCACCAGCAGTCCCCGCTGTCCTAACCGTGCTAAGCACGGTTAACGTGGATCGAAGTCTCCGTCGGTTGCCTCAAAAATGCTGCGGCCGATTCGTTAAAACTGGTACACTGTATCGAACATTTAATCTTGAATTTCGTATGTGAAACTGACGTCATTCAAAACTTAAACCCAGTTGATTTATCCCACCCACCCCACGAAATGTCAAGACCCTCCCACTCGTCTTCAAAATGCCTGGGTTTTTACAACGCTGAAACCGATGCTTGCTTAATGAAGTCGGATCGAGCACGAGGAGATAAAGAGAGGGATGATGATCGTTGTTCAAGTAAGGTATTATTCAGACGCTTTTAGGGCATTTAGTGTGTGCTGCTGAAAGTGCAATGACTTGAACGTCTTACCTTGTGTCTTCTTGGTTCCATTCACTCCAAATGCTTAGCAGGAGCGCGTCGGTCTTATCGTTCGCCAAAAGGAGCCGCTCCAAGTATGTAGTCGCCGTGTATAATTGCGATGCCTGATTCCTCGCGATCCAGCCCAGTGTTTGTACACGTGCTAGTACTATGAGCAGTCGAACCACAGGAACTGCAATGGTACTGATATCGCGGCTTTGTTGCTTTAGCCGATATCTGGGAACTGAAGAACATATCGATTGCCGCGTTGTCGTTGTTCTCTTCATCGACAGCGATGTCGCCTGTCAGACTCTTCGGGTTGCAGCGCTTGGATCTAGAGCGCTTAGTTTCTTCGCCTTTACTGAGCAGCGTTTTTTCACCACGTTGGATATCTGCGCTATGGCTTTTACGGGATTCGCCTGCTCGTCGATAGACTGGAGCTGGGAGGACACTTCTGGTCCGAGTTGATATCGAATCCACGGGCAGATTGATCTGCAGCGACGAGAAAACTTCGCGCACGGTGCGAACGAGATAGGAGTGATGGAAATATGCGAGCACGTGGTACAAGGGAGTTATGTCAGCATTCTTCCGCTCCAGATCGTACAGAACAGCTTCTTCGTGCCGACATGAAATCTGCAATTGCTCTGACACTCGACATGGTTTGCACTTTCCGGTAGCCATGTCATCTCAAATAGTTCTGTTGTCGAAGCCACATCGCATCGGCCGAACGGGTCAAAGACGTAAAAGGAAGATGACGACGAATGAACAACCGTAAGCTTCGACGCTTGCTTCTTTTCTTTGTTGAACAGGTCCATCGCGTGCGGAATTACATCGAGGCCGTCTCTAATCCAGTCGCTTACTTCTTTAAGACGCGCATTGTGGATTCCAACAGCACGCACTCAGTAAGCTCTGAGGACGTGAACTGCAAATGCGTCCGAGCTTTTTCCATAACAAGCCGTTGTTATCGCCCTCTGCTCCACTTGTCGATCGAACTCCAAACAGTGGCAGGCTTTCTCCATACAGGTTGGATCCCTTCCACTGTTCATTGAGCCATTCTGCCTCAGCGACATCAGCGGTGCTGTTACCGACGACAGTCCAGTTGGCGGGGTGAATGCTTTGCAAGTAAGAACGCACGTATCCTCCTTCTTTTTACCATCCCCACAGGAGATTAACGGATCGGGGAACGACTGCTGCAAGTGTAAGATGCTGCGTTCATACTCACGCTCGGACCGGGACGCCTGAAGCCGCGTTATCAAATCATTGACATTGTATTTCGACACGTTTACCTTCTTGAACTTTTCGACAGTGTTGAAACGGATGTGGAGGGCGCAAAACTTAATATGAACTTGATTTCCCATTCACGATAGTTCCGCTTGAGCTAAAAGTTGCTTTCCGCGATCAGTAAAGGTTGGCCGATCATGTAGCGAAATGCCCCCAACAATACAGTCCAAGAAGAACCAAATGAAGTTGTCCACCGTTTCTTTGTGGACGTATGCAATAGCAACTGGCACGATTCGTTTGTTTTTCCATCCTTGCCAACTAGAGTTACACAAACGCCGTTGTACTTGGCGTTTTTCATGTGGGTGCCGTCGCTCTCCCATACAGGGAGAAGACAGTCTTGCACACGAACCGCAGATCCCATCGAAAGGAAAGATCGAAACAAACGACCTGAAGTGTCAAGTTGGCAGCAAACTCTCGAGCCAATGTTCTGCTGAGCAAATAGTTCCATGTAAGCAGGAAGAGCCTGCAACTCGGCTTCATCGTCACCTTCTTTTGCTGAAAGAGCGGCTTGAATTTGTTTGTAGAGCATTGCCGGTTTATCGGCTAAGTCGAGGTTCTCCACTGCTTTCAAGGTGTTCGCGACGCGAGCCAAGGACGTGTTGTGCCATTCTAAAATCGAAGCTTGGAATCCGGGAATCCTCGCGACTTGCTTTCCCGTTTGCTTTGCCGTGTTGCAACATCATTGGTCGTGCTGGAGATTCATGCTTGACACGTACCACGAGTCATGGGGAAGATGGCTCAGCTTAGTGACGGGTCTCTTGCGGGTGCTCGTCGGGACTTGCTTGATCCTTTTCTGAGAGAAAGCAGTATATCATCTGCACTGCTGTGTTGAACAGATCCCCTTTCTATGGTTGCCGTTGTTCTTGTCAAGCTTGAGGCTCTTATTCATGTTGAGAGCGAAGTCATTGATGAACTTGCTGGCGATCGCTGCATCAGGAAACCGAGCATGTAACACAACACCCTCGTAGCCATATTCTTTGAGCAAATCAACAGGCATTAAGCCCCGGTCTTCCGGTCGACTGCAGCACGTCCAAAATGGTGCTTGACGATGGTTGCTTAAAAAAACTAAAAAAGAAGTCATCCAACTGCTTGTCGATGGTTGCTTAAACAAACTAAAAAATACATCATCCAAGTCAATAACATATGTACGACCTTATATGGTAAAAAAAACAGAACGCACTGCTAAAAGCGAAGAATATTAACGACCAAGATGAAGTGTTGCTTTATACAAGCAATACAAAATGAGTGAATACACTGATAATTAACATAACAAAGTCGACCATCTGCCCTTGAATTAACATAACAAAGTAGACAATCTGCCCTTTGCTTTTTTCTGCTTTGTGGCAAATATGCTTGTGTCTACATTGATGGTATTGTCGTTAAGGCTCCTTGGACACGTCCACCTAGGAAGCGGCTTCTTGCATGCCAAGCTGCGAGGCAATACATTGTCCACTAACCGGCGAGTCACCGTAGCAAGTCTATGTCCCTCGGAGACGGGATAGGGACGGTGAGGAGGGAGCGTTCTCGGCACCAGGCAACCCCGGATAAGGTCTATATGGTTGCTCCCCGCATTCGATCCGGTGTTGACATGCAGAGTGAGCACTAGAGTCTTTTGACATGCATGTGTGGCGAGGCGCCTTGCAGATTTCCGTGAAACACGACCTTGGGCTTGAACGGTACTGGGGTCGTCACTCGGCTCGGACTAAGTTCGGGTCAAGAGGGCGTGTGTGCACCTATTTCCTTCTGATCCGTTCCCTTAGGTTCTTCTTAAGGCTACGCTGTGGGCCCAGACGTAAGTCGGCCACACCAACTGCCCCCGATCCCAGAAAATGTGTCTCTGATCGAGATGTAGCCAAGTCGGAGCTGCCTTCTCTTGCTCGGCATGTCTCGGACTTGCGCGCGTTGAACTTCTCTCTCTTGCCCGAATGCCCCGGGTTTTTCTTGGTATGTGCGCTACTCTCCACACCAACAGTTGTCCTATTCTTCTCAGGTCTCGGACAGTCGACCTTGGCAGCCTCTTCTTCTTCTCGAGTGGTTCCGGCTAAGAACCCCGTACCGGCCTCTTCTTTCTCTTCTACGGTTCCGGCTGAAAACCACGTCTACAGAACATCACCCGCTCCTCAGATCCAGGAGGGGCCAGGAGTTAATGACTTGGGTCTCGAGTATTGTCTTGATCCAGAGCACTCACACTACACTCTGGGACGTCTTACGAGTTGTTGACCTGGGATAGGCATGTCGTAATCCACAGCCCACTCGACCTATACTAAACCTAGTGTACCCAGTGCCCTTGCTTCCTTGAACCTCTCCCTGGCAGCCCCTTCGGCGCCCACTGCCGCCCCCTGGCTGCTCGTTCCCGCCGCTGCTGTCGCCCCACCGGTCTTCGCTCGCTCCTTGGTTACTTGCCGTCTAGTGTTTAGATTGGGACAATTGGAGCCTGCAACTAGCTATGATTGGGTTGGCCATCCTGGATGTAAGTCACAATTGGAGCCTGCAACTAGCTATGATTGGGTTGGCCATCCTGGATGTAAGTTCCCAGACCTGGAAATCTGAATGAACCCAACGACCAAGAAGCCAGGTGAAGCTCAAGTAGCGTCAAGTGCAGCCAAGACTGCCACCTGTCCTGACGTAGTGATCATGCTGCTCAAGTTGCCCAATTCCTTCAAGTTGGAGTTGGTTGGACCACCATGGTTGACCACTCTCAATGCGTATTGATCAGCATTTAATACTGCTACGCGAAATTTACAACGTGAAACTAGCGCATGACAAGTGAGCATGGATCGTGTATCGAGCATGCTATCGCTTGAGTGACGAGCCTTTGAAATGGAGGGTGTCAGCGAGGCTTATGAACCGGCCGTACAAAAACTCGAAGGAAAATACAGATTTCCGTTGAAATGAAGTCGTAACGGATCGATATTTCGGTCGAGATCCTACTGACTGACTGATATGAGTTGGTTTGGTGATCGGAGTGAATATTTCTGTGTATGTGGCATTTGAATTGTAAATGCGCCGCTGTGACCATGCCACTTGTGCTTGGCATAATGCCCTTCAGTTAGCGTACAGGGTAGTCGCTTGGGTGGAGTGGTGACGACTCAGGTAGGTTGGGTCAGAATTTACAGGAGTGATGTAACCGTTTGACGGTGATGGCGCCGATATGCTTCGACGTTTTAACTTGTTGTTCTTCGCGAGCAGAGGCATAGGCGACACCGCGCTAAAACTGCTGATACCCCGCACCAAGAGCGCCAATCGTGCTTGGCAAGTTGCCACCGCATCAATAGAATTCAGGGTAGCACTTTGCACTGTTTTGGGAGTGAACTGGCGAAGGTGTGCGCGACCTGGAAACATCATGTGAATCCATTGAATGGCGATGTTGAAGGTTTGACTGTCCGTGGGCGAAATAGTCCCTTGCCGTTTACTGGACGCACATACGTACGTAACGAGTGTTTGACAGGATGCCAAGCAGATATAGGTAAATTATAAGCATCGCGTCAGGCCCTCACACACGAAATTGGTTTTGTGAAGCGATAACAAGTCTCTCTGGTGGCATCTTTACCAGGGGCACGAAATGCGCTCACCGGATGATTGACGAGCTGGAGGCCGGCCCCACGTGGATCAACAACTACAACATCGCGCTAGTAGAGACCCCATGGGGCCCTAACACGACGTCTGGTGAGGGTTGGGAAACGGTCTGGCGGGCATCAACTCGTGGACGCCAAATAAGCGGCCGCAGATCTAAACCTCTTCTAAGCAGCACAAACATTACTCCTTGTTGTCAATTCGTTTCAAAGTTATGATCGTGTAGGTGTCCTAAAGCGTGTGCTCGGTGGCGGCTTCTTCATGGCTACTTGATCTTATTTTTACCGTAGGGTATTTACGCTTTAGGCCTTTATCGTTGACGGCAAGCACCAGGAAGTCCACAAATTCACGCGGACCAATTACGAGAACGCGGTTTCCGTCTTGCAAGTCGTTTTCTCGCCGCGGACAGTGTCATAGTCGCAAGTGATTAGTGAAGGCTCCCCCTCTATCAATATATATTTCATGACTTCGCTATCCCAGCCTTCGCATAGGCAATACTTTTTTAAGACTTACAATTTTTAAATTTTAAGTCATTAAAAAACCTCACGAAATGACATCATTCGTTCAGCAGACGAACGAGAGAGGCTGGAAAGTCTCTTTATAAGAACGCGCCTAACAGTCGATTTAGCCAATCATACGTGGCGCGTTTGTTGTGGAGTCTGGCTGCTTCGTTGTGGAGCCTAGTGATAAATATCCCTTTGAGAAATTGTCACTGCCAATTTACCACTCCCATGTTATTGGATTAACCCTTCGCGGTGCAAGGGCGCATTTCTAGCCCTTTTAGCAGGTTTGCAAAACACGGTACGAAATCGTCTCCTAAAAGGGCGAAAAAATCGCTCTTTTACACAAGTTCAAGTAGACACATACCGCATTTTAAAACAAATCATAAACAGTACAAGCAGTAATCAAGTAAGCATACAAATATCAAGCTAGATGATTACAACAGATCCCTTCTGCAAATCCTTGAAGATGCTATGTTACACGAGACATGCAAAAAGAGTACAGTGATTATCTTAAAGGGCGAATTTTGCGCCCTTTAAGTTGCTAATGACTTAACCTTGTATACTATAGTTAAGGAGAGATTATAAGTGCTCCTCGCGAAAGGGTTAATCTCCATTACCCACTCCCATCTTAGATTAATCTCCATGTTGTACACGAGCATTTTCCTGGCCGGCCATAGTCCAGATTTCACTCGTACATACTCACTCATATGGTACATGTATTGTAAGAACCGGGTAGAATGCCCATTCAGCAGCACTCCGACATACTGCTAGTACAGTATGCCCCAAAGTTAATATAAAACGGGATTAGCAAAAACAATAATTCCGAGTAAATAAGCGTAACCCGCACCGCCCTTGCGGCCGGTACGGAAGGGACCCCGTGGAACGTACGGGAAGGCCACCGTGGAATGGTAGGTGCTGTGGTAGTAGAACGTCAACTAAAAGCAATACACGAGGTGTTTAATTGTTCCTCGACAAGGGAAGCCTGATACTGTCTAGCTTCTTGCGGGCCGGCAATGCCACCCTTTTCTCCTAGGGATGACACCAATATTTTTTCTCTCCGCCTTGGGCCTGTTATTATGGCCCCCGTCCCGGGTCATGACAACCCTCCTGTTCACTTACCACTCATCGCCTCTCCCGCTTTTGACACCCGTCCCGGACCATGCCCACAGCACCGACGGCCACGGCCAGTGGTCACTCTCCGAGCGTCTCGAGTCATCGTCCGAGCAGCACATCACCTTACATACCGCGGTGCCCCCACGTCAGGCACGTCAGCGAGGCCGAACCGAGAGCCAACAAGCGAGTCCAGCGCAGGACCCCCTGGCACGAAGCCCGTATGACAGGATACGGGACACGAGTATTAATCAGCATTCAACTGGTTCGTGGCGCTTCACTGCTCTGGCAGTGAAGCAAGTCATTTCCGGAAAGACGAAGCGGCAGCCACCAGCGATGTACGGAGCCGACTTCCGGTGGCGGGCTGTTACGCTTTACTATGCGTACTCGGTCCCCTGCGAGGTGATTGGGCGCGTGTTAGGCATCGCTGGGAGGGCAGTGAGAAGGTGGTATGCTCAATTCAATGCCACATGTCACGTAATGCCGGATGACAGACCATCGCGCCTTGTGTTTTTGCCAGACGTGGTATAACTTTGTGTCGTCTTACGTGAAAGATCATCATTTCTTCTACGTGGAGGAGCTTGTGGTAGAGGTGATGAAGCGCTTCTCGGAGCAACGCTGAGGGCTGTCGGCAACGTGTGTTCTGCGTTTGCCGCGTTTCGACCTGCAGCTATTCCGGAAAGTTCTGGAACGGCGTGCTCGGGAGGCTATGCCAACTGAGGTGGACGTATACCTCGCGAAGTTACGGTGCTTCTACAGCTATCCAGACCAGCTCGTCTTCCTGGACGAGGAGAATGGGCTGGACGCCATGCGTCGCTATGACTGGTTTAAGCGCGGTGGAAAAAAAGCCTGTTGCTCGAGTTCCGTTCAAGCGTGGAGAGCGGGTTTCGATTCTTGCGGCCTGCAGTGTACACGGTTTCTCTGCGTGGGAAATCACACGCGGGGCGTTTTCGAGAATGCGATTCCACCGTGCGTTCGCCCGGCAGATCCTTCGCCGTCTCAACCCGTGGCCGCTGCCAGGTCTCTCGTGGTGCTAGATAACGCTCGTATCCACATGTACCGGGATCTGGAAGTAATCATTCATAGGTGCGGTGTAATCCTGCTCTACCTGATACCATTCTGCCCGCACCTGAACCCGATCGAGGTGATGTTCGGGCGTCTGAAGCAGTGGGCCGTCCGGCATGGGGATCTTGTTTTCCCGCAGCACCCTGAACTTGTTCTGAAGGTCGCCATGCGGAGATGCTTGACGTGCGACGACCACGGCAGCAATGGCTTTCGACACTGCAGTTACGACGCGCTGACACTTAACTTAGTGGCCTTCACTGTTGACTAAGAAGAGGGAGGCGGATCGCCGGGGCCGGCCTGGAGGTCGGTCGGCTCAGAAAATAGAGCACCCGCGGGAGTCAAGAACAAATTGGTTGGCCACCTTGGCGACTTCTTCTGCTTCAGCGGCAGACAGTTCTTCCAAGTCTCCTCCCAGGTAAGCTCGTAGCTTCTTGGTCCAAGGTTCAACGTTTTGCTGGGCTAGGATCCGCCTCCAACGCTCCCGAATAGAGTCGGTAGCAGCTTCAGTACGTACGGGCCTTCCGAGTCGACCGTTCTTGGTTGGTCACCGTCATAACTAGCAGGGTTGCTGAGTTCTGGATGATCATCGACATCCGCGATCCTTCCAGTTCCCGGGGCATCCTGGCTTGACGCCGAGTTACCATAAAGATTTTGGCATCTGGGGTCAGAGGTTCGGCAGCACTTTCCAGGGACTGCGTCTCGGAGGTCTTCTCTCCTTTGGAAGCTGCATCCTTGTCTGCTCCGTACATTGCACTCGCAATTTGGGGCATCCATCTTGTCTAATTTTTCCGGGATCCGATTCAACTGTTTGAGCTGCAATAACTTAACCGGATCATCGATCGTTACGGGGCCTTGCGTCATTAAGGCTTTAGTGGTCAAATAGTCAGCGGCTGCGTTGAATTCACGTTTGACATGAACTAGTTTCACCGATTGGAACTTCGGGCGGATCGCATCAAATTCTCGGAACAGAAGCTGGAGTCCAGGAGTTAGGCATTGGATCAAGCCCTGGGCCTGCTGAATTGCGATTCGTGAATCCCCTACGATCACCAAATCTGTAATCCCTCGGGATACGGCCATCTTGGATCCTTCAATCGGACCATGATACTCGGCCTCATTCACCGTGTTACCGTCAAAATGAATCCTCGCGCTTCAACTACGTCCCAGTACGGCAACTTCCACAGAATACACCCTGAACTGCCACGCCGATCCGAGAGTTTGGCGGCCCCGTCAAAACTCATGAGCCAGCCTTCATAATCGGCTTCCAGCATCTCTATGCTGATCGGAGGAGCCCGGACCACTCTTCCTTTGGCAGGGATGAGTTCTTCCGCGATCTTGTCGAGCTGGTCCCGGGGTGTAATTCCAGCTCCCAGGATAGCAGCTAAACCATCTTCATCCTTTTTAATCTTGTGTATCTCCAGGGGCCAGGGCAACAGCCGGGCAGCCCATTGCTCACAGCGACCTTCCAGGGACTGGGACTTCAAAATCCGTCTCAGGACTGAATACCGGGTGCACACTTTAATCAGTTTCGTCCAGGCCAACACCGTATAGAAGCCTCGGAGAAATCGGATCAAGGCTACATCCTCTTTTTCAGCTGGGTGATATCTGAGCTCTTGATCGTGAAGGACTCTCCCTGCAAACCGAACCGGGAGAATTATCCCATCATACTCCTGGCCCAGGACTGCGCAAGCGGCCCAGGGTTGGCATGGATGATGATCACGAAGGGCTTATCTTTATCCGGGGGTCTGAACAACGGAGTCGAGATGATCTTTCTCTTCGGAATCTCAAAAGCATCTTAGGCTCGAGTGAGATCGCGACCGGATCGAATCTGTTCGTCCGTCAGCTCATATAGAACTGATGCCACAACCGGGAGGTCTTCGATGAACTTGTTATAATAGTTCAGACTTTCCAGAAAAATGATTGCACCCCTTTCAATGTAGACGGGAACGGCAAGCTCATCACACCTTTGGCGATCTTTGGTTTTGCTCGGATACTTTCGGTTCCAATCTCATGCGACAGGTACGAAATCGTGCTTCTTCCCGAATTCGCTCTTGGACAAACTCACAGAAATGCCCCAGTACCTGAGTCGATACAGTAGCCGATCCAGATCCAAACAAAGTTGTTCCCAGGTTTCAGCACCATACGCGAATCGCGTATGGCGCGTAACGCGATGTCATCAATATATGAACTGCGTCCCAGGACTGGATTGAATTGAGGAGGAGCCGGGATATTTCTCCGGAACACCCGTCATTTTCTCGGTCAGAGCGGGTATTGTTTTCACCTTCCGCAGCACTTTCCGCCTCGATCCCCAGGAACTCTAAGACGTCTGACTCCACCTGGGCTTCTTCTGAGGCAGGGAGTCGAATGAATCCCCACAGACAATTATCCAGCATATGCTGGTAAATCAGCGGAGCGTTCTTCAATCCAAAATGCATCCAGGTCCATTGGAACTGTTCGAGGGGACAAATGAAAGCTGAGATCGTTTTCGCTCGGAGCGTCATAGGCACAGCCCAGAAACCGCTCGCCATATCCGGACTCAAATACCACATCGCGTTCTCAAACCCAATCAACAAGTCGTCGATCAATGGCAGAGGATAGTGCATGAGTTTGATGAGCTGGTTTACGAGACGATAGTCAATGCCGAGACGAATGTCATCCCCGTTCTTTTCCATCACGATCACGATCGGGGAAGCCCAGTCGGATTCAGAATACTCGATCAACTTCGTTTCCAGCAACTTCTTGAGCAACTCATACACTTTTTCAGGTGCTGGGGTCGAATCGGTCGGGATCTCTGAGCTACAGGTTTGGAATCGCCCACGTCCAGGTCACAAACGACTCCTCTTGCTGGAGCTGGGACAGCGTTTCCATCTCCCAGAAAAATCTGGTGATGTTTATCCAGGATCTTCCGGACTTGCATATCCATCCCAGCGGTAGTATCTCCCGGGACACCAACCGCAACAGTCGTCTGATCGGCGTTTGGACTCAAGTCTCGGAGGTCAGGGGGCTACCAGCTGACTACGAAGATCACTCAGCAGTTCACTACCCTCATGGAAGTACACCGTAGCTTCACCATCAGCGTCATCAACTTCCACCTTGACATGTAGACATTGGGCCAACGATTCTCGGAGTATAATCATCGGGTCTAATCTCGGGTCTTCGACTTGTCCGGGGAACACACGTTCCAGCTCGCGCGAGGCGAGGTGATAAGATTCTCCTCCTCCGGACAATCGTGTTGACATCAAGTCTGACCTGGGAATTCTTCTCACTGGATCTTGTGCGGAATCTTCAGAACCCGACTGGAAATCATCATCATAGCCTGAGAGATCTGGGATCCCAGACTCTTTTCCTTCGAGAACTTCTTCCACAGGCGGCGAGATTGATCCGGCACAATCCTGTTCCGTAATTACTGAGGGGCTCTGGGAAACTGGAGGGAGCTGCGTTTGCGCCAAGTAGGCGTCTGCGGCACCCTCACTGGGCTCAGCGATTTTCGACTGAGTGAGATCCGGGCCAGTTGTATTCTTCCTCATAAGTAATTTGTTGGGCCATGGATAGACAGGTCTCGGAACCGCAGGTGGGCTGGAGAGTTCCAGCTGCTGTGAAGCCAGCTCTTCTCGATCCAAAAATTCTTGAGAGGGCTCCACTTTGAAGATTAGCTGGTTCCATTCTCGGTACTTCCGGGATCTTGGCTTGCAAATCTCCCTGGACTGGGCAAGTAATCCTTCTCGACTAGACAGGCCACCACAGTGTGGTGCCGGAGTCGGGCAACTCGATCGGAAACATTCACCACCTTGACCGCTCTAGGTTTTCTCTCAGACCCATAATGGAGCTGTTATCCACTGCTCTCCCCGTCCAGCCCAAACTTGAACTTTCTCTGAGTCTGCTTGCCCATATCGGACCGGGACGATTACTGACCTTCCGGGTTCCAACATCGTTCCTTCCTGAAGGCAGACATCGATTTCCAAACCCACATGCTCGATTTCCGTTCCTCTAACCAGGAGCAGGGACTCTTCATCTGGGAGTCTTACGACACTTTCCCGGGCACAGCGTCGGACTCCTGCGGCGACCATGAAAACAAATCCATTCCCAGGAGACAATCCACACCTCCGCCGATCTTGCTGATCCAGATATCCGTCATATACACTACACGTACACACAGCGTCGCTTGAGAGGTCACATACGTCGGGACATCTCCCATTCCAGTCACCCGGAGCTTATAGCCATTCTGAGCTTGAGCTTTAACCTGCGTGTAAGGTCAACACTCATAATACTCGTCGTGGCTCCAGTGTCCATTAGGATCTGGGTCCGGTGATTGAAGATAGCTCCATGTACCATCGTTGTAGCTTACTTGTCTCCGATCACCGTATGATCACTCCACCATCCATATCGCTTCTCCATTTGACCAGAGCGAACTCGAGATGGTTCTCAAATTCGACATCCGGGCTCCGAGGAGAAAGCTTGGACTCGAAGGAATAAACATGTGCTTCATCAGACTGCGAAATACATTGGGGGTTGTTACTGTACCAACATGGAAGGGCTGGGCCTACAACGCAAAGACACATAACGCTTGGGACTTTGGCTCGTCACGCACTTGTTCCCTAACCAGCGAGCCTAGTGGTTTAACGGCGTCCCGGGATCCGGTCCCTCAGCCAGAAGCTGCAGGACCTCGGGATCGAGGCCTTCGATTGAACCTCCAGCGCGGATAGCTCCCTGCACCACCTTCAAAGCCGCCCACATATCACACAACCCCCGGCGGTGGTAGTCACCACACTTGGAACATGGCCGCCGTCGGCAGATCTGGGTCGGGTGACCCTCTTCATGGCATCGGGCACAGATGAGTCCACCCCAGCACTTCTCCGTAGGATGACGAAAACTCCCGCATTCCCCACACTTCTTCTCTGTACGGGTGGCATCTCCGCTTCCATAGAGCTGGGCCTCATGTCTGCTTCCAAGCCATCTTCTCGGCAAGTCGGAAGATCTTCTCATCGCTGGGGAATCCGACTCCAGCTGGGTTGCCGTCGCAGGAGTCGTCAGAAGTTCTGGGGTCTCCGCTTCACCAAGCCGTTCCTTTTCTTCCAACTCGGTATCCGCGTCGAACTCTTGGTCGTCCCCATCCGGGGCGTATCCCCGTTTTCCCGGGTCTGGCTCAACTTCAGCGTTTCCAGCCATGAAAGCTCGGCCTTCGGCACGACGTTACTGAGGTTTGAACATCCCGAATTGCAGATTTTGAGCAGGGGGCGCTTCTGCTGGTAACTTCGCGTCTCATCTTGGTGCAAAGCCTCGATGCGCTTCAGCGTTCTCTCCAACTCGCTCATTGTGTCGAATCGCTGACCTTGGAGGGTGGTTTTCTGTTTCGGGTCGCCCAATGACTTGATGAAGCCCTCTCATGAGCTTCGCATTCAGTCGTGGGTTTTCGTACTTGATCCCGGCCTTCTTGGCAGCTTAATTCAGACAGTAAATGAACATACTGGGAGTCTCTTGGTCTCGCATGGTCAAAGCGTAGTACTTCTCGGCTGGAGAGCCAACAATACGGCACCACTCCTTCTTGAAGGTGTGCGAGAGCGTCTTCCAATCTGAACGAATCGCGTCAGGGCGCTGGGTACACCAATCCTTCAAGGCGCATGAAAGTCTCATCCGGAGTTGAACGATCCGGGTCTTTTCGTCCCAGGGAGCCATCGTGGCGTAGTACATGAATCGTTCCCACCAGTTGACTCTCTCCTCCAGCGGCCGACGTTCATCAAACTGTTCCAGGACGTCATGAGGGATTATCGTTTGCACGACAACTCGGGTCCCAGCCGAGGCCTCCGGACTTTTAACCGGGGCCATTGCGCCGAATTGACCTTCGAGTTCATCTTGCGATGAATCGCTCAAACTCGAACCGTCTGAGTCTAAATCACTGTCATCCGGACCTCCGGACTTCGGAGTACGCGCTTTGCGACTCTTCTTCGGGACAGGATCTGGAGCGGAAGATTTAGGCTGCGACTTCGACTGCTCAGTCCGGGAAGAGGATTGAGACTTCTCGGTCTTGTCGGTCTTGTTGGTCTTGTCAGCAGGAGGAGCCTTGTTCATCACGAGTTGTTCGACAATCTTAGCGAGGTAGTCCACTCGAGCGACCATTGGATCGGTCACTGGAGCCGGGACTGTGGCAGTCGGATTGGCTGGAGTCTGAGACTGTGGCGATGCTGGACCGTGACATCTGGCTGGAACCTGGGAGTCTGTGTCCGGCGGAGTTCGTCTTGGGCATACTGAAAACGGCGGGGTTTCTCCTCTTGTTCCAGGATTGCCTCTTGCGATTTCTCCAAGCTTCGGGCGTATTGTTCTCGCAGTTGCAACAGCTCGCTTTGATACTGAGCCGTGACTTGGGGAGGCCATATCGTTCGACTGGGCTTCGGCTTGCTTGGCACGTAGCTCAGCTTGTTCAAGGTCCTTCTGTACGGCTAACACGTATTGGGCTCGGGTCTCATCTTCCTGACGTTGCTGCGCTTCCTCAGTTGCTCGCCGTATCGCCAAATGTTCAAGAGCTTCCAGTTCCAATAGCTGTGGCGTCTTAGCGGTCGATTGTGGAGCAGATCGAGAGTGAGAGGCTCATCCTGGAATATTTGAAGTTCCAGTCGTTGCTTCCCTTCGATCGCGTCTCTGTCTGCTTGGGTTCTCAGTCGCGACTGCAACGCTTGGTTCTGGGATCGCTCCGCTTGAGTCTGAGCCCAGGCTTCCGCTCGGAGCTGAGTAATTTCTCGCTCATATTTCCGAGTCACGGCATCTTCCGAAGCTGCAACCGGATTCGGCTGGTTGCTGGAGTAAAGTTGAATCCTCCAGGAGCGGACCAGGTTGACGCGAGCCTTGCACTTCGTCAGCAGGTGCTGCGGCATGTTGTGGGGCTCGTTGCGAACCAGCGCGGTTGGGACCGCTACTCTACTGGGAGTACCGGGAAGAGGGATTCGAGTCGGATGGGTCTCCGATCTCGTCCCTGTCTCGAATGGAGCAGACCTAGGATCAGATTTGACAGGATATGTGGTATTCGTAATAGTCATCATCGGGAACCCGCCCCGGGCGGCGGTCGCCGCTGAGCCCTTCATAACTGTAGCTCCGGGCATAGACATATGCGTCCCAGCCCCAGCCATGTAATCGGCCGTTGACAGCATGGACGAACCCGAGCAACTGAATCCAGACAGGCTCGCTCCTTCATCAGTGACTATCATGGATGCTTCTGAGCTTCCGCTCTGTCCCACCAGACTTGGTACGGATCGTTCATCCGTACATCCTCCGAAGGAGCACTTGAGCTGTAGTATGACGGGATTGAGTTCCCGGCACTGGACCTGGTCAAAAGAGCTCTCTTCCGGGTCGTTTCCTCTTCCGCGCTCGGTGTTGGACGCCGAGGTCGGAGACCGGTATTCTGGATCTGCATCACCACCTCTTGGCCGAGGAACAACTGAGTATCCACATCCATATCTGCTGGACCATCTCCCTGCATCGGGAAGTCAACTTCAGTCCGGCTGTCTGAGCGCTCTCAATCAATAGCGGGTCGCTGGGCTGTCGAACCTGATACGGTGTTGGACCGACGGCATTATTCCAAGATACCAGCTCGGCTGCCAAAAAGCGCACTATCCGGGCGATTTCCGCTCGGACCACCTCTTTTGGGACTCCAGCTACTTCTCTCAGAGAAGGCCAGGCTGCGACTCGATTTACAAATTCATAGCCAGCCTCATAGAACATGGTCTGCAAGATGGCCACACACACGCGATGGGGGTGATCAAACTCAGGTGCACTCGTGCAACTTGAGATCGGACACCATCGGGATCCGCTGACGTTCGGCTCGAAACACATTGAGCCATCTCGCAGCCGGGGATCGAGTAACCGACATCAAATGTCTGGCAGTCTCGCTTGCGGCTTGGATGAATCCCCAGAGATCATACCGTTGTGACGTGGCGCATAAGCCACGTCAACCGGGTGGACCGTTCCGACAGGTACACTCATCCATTTCTCGAGCTGTGCTCGACCCACTGCGATCATTTCCGTCTCGGACATCCTCGGGGACTGAACTAAAGCCAGCTCAGACTCCGGGCTCTCAGGTACTCCTCGCAGCCGTCGCATCATGCGCTGCTCTGGCCACAGCATACTCGACCAGGCACCTCCACTCAGGTTCGGAGGTGTCAGTCCGGGTGCGAAACCCAAATGAACTGGGGTCGTCCCAGTTCCGGGCACCCGCATCTGCAACTCTCAATTCTCTTGCAGAGCGAGTACGCCACCCTCGACTTGGCTACCGTGGACTGCCACAGCAGTTGGCTCCGGGTCACACTCGCTGCTTGAGAAACCGCAGTTGCGTCCGTCGAACCATCTCCCGGACTCGAACTCCGGGTTATAGCAGGTGGCTTACGGCCAACACTCACACTTGTTTCTTTTTCTTCATTCACTCGCACGCTTGGTTCACCACTCGACTCGGGGTCAGTTTTCTTCTCAGGCGAGTCCTTTGTTGCCGCCACATCCTCAGACGCAGGCGGCGCCTCCGGCTCACCACTCGTTTCTTCTTTCTCCGATTGAGTCATCTCCCAGCTAGCAGCAATCGAGGCCGGGACTTCAGGAATCGAAGGATCCGATCCCGGCGTCCCAGCGGCTGGCGTCGCTGACTCGGGTGGCAAACCTGCCACTCGCAGACTTCGCCGTAGCGAAGACTCCTTCACTTCACCTTTCTTAGAGACACTTGGATAGGTGTTTTAGTCGACATCATCGTCGTACGTCCGTCCAAAGTCGTTTCCTGATCCGGGCACGCGCACCAGTTGTGGGGAGGCGCCTTGCAGATTTCCGTGAAACACGACCTTGGGCTTGAACGGTACTGGGGTCGTCACTCGGCTCGGACTAAGTTCGGGTCAAGAGGGCGTGTGTGCACCTATTTCCTTCTGATCCGTTCCCTTAGGTTCTTCTTAAGGCTACGCTGTGGGCCCAGACGTAAGTCGGCCACACCAACTGCCCCCGATCCCAGAAAATGTGTCTCTGATCGAGATGTAGCCAAGTCGGAGCTGCCTTCTCTTGCTCGGCATGTCTCGGACTTGCGCGCGTTGAACTTCTCTCTCTTGCCCGAATGCCCCGGGTTTTTCTTGGTATGTGCGCTACTCTCCACACCAACAGTTGTCCTATTCTTCTCAGGTCTCGGACAGTCGACCTTGGCAGCCTCTTCTTCTTCTCGAGTGGTTCCGGCTAAGAACCCCGTACCGGCCTCTTCTTTCTCTTCTACGGTTCCGGCTGAAAACCACGTCTACAGAACTTCACTCGCTCCTCAGATCCAGGAGGGGCCAGGAGTTAATGACTTGGGTCTCGAGTATTGTCTTGATCCAGAGCACTCACACTACACTCTGGGACGTCTTACGAGTTGCTGACCTGGGATAGGCATGTCGTAATCCAGCGCACTCGCCACACGCTGGGACTTCCGCGCACCACGCCGTTCTCAGGCGAGCGATACGAGTCCGGGATAGCTATCCGGGACCTCGCGAAACCAACAACTTCCGGGAACCGTATAACCCAGGGAGGTGTTCTGCCGAAACCTCAGGGACGATCGCTTTCGTCCCGATGATATGAAGCACCACTGCGTCCCCAGGCAAAGCCGAAGACCAGAGGTGGGGATATGGAATAACGAAATCGACCACGTCGAAACACGGAAGACTTGGTTAAGTGGAGCTGAATTTATTCGGAGAACGTGTCTACACTGTCGGGAAGCTTGGTCACTGTGTGGCTTGCACTCAAATGCGATGGGGCGGCGCTCACTTGCGTCCTTCGGGGCAAATTGAAGTCTGATTGAGATCTTACACATGCAAATACGTAAAGACCTTCTAGCAACGGCGTGCGCTCTACTGGCTATGGCTACACCTTGAACTTGGGCGAAGATCGGTCGCGAAGTGGTTGGCTTGGGCGATCTTTGAGCGTGCGCTTGATAAACAGTCGGATGGTGATTGGTCGAAAAGGAGAAGCAACCCGCTGCGACCAGGCGCGAGTTCCAGATCGGGCGCGTCACCGACGAATCCAATCTCTTCATTGGCTGAATCTTGGGATGCACTTGAACCTCTGCGGGGGGCACATAACCTGAGTTGCACCCATCCAACCGCCCCTTCAAGGCGACGCTTCCCGGAGTTGATCCGGGGAAATGTCTGGGATCTGGGATCCGGGACTGGGATCCGGAGTCTGGGACTTGATTTGAACTCCACTTCGTACACGGGTTCTACTTCCACCGTCGAACAACTTTCCACATCTCAGCGAACGCATGTCCGGCACATCACTACCGGGTCTGCGACTGGGATCCAATTCTCTGAAACTCGGTCTGCGACATTGATGCGCACGTGTGTAACGGCAAGTTGAAATTCCGGGAGAGGGCGAAGCTTGAGGGCTGTCTGCAATCCGGGAGACGGCGCCAGACAGCTGACCGATGGGTTCCCGGAAATCTTCCTGGCACCTCATCACAGTTGCGTCAGGGGATCATCGCGTCAAGCGACTGAAGTGGACCGCGCATGCCATATCCAAGTTGGTCCCACTGCGAGTATCGGTAGGGTGGGGTGCCCATTTCATGTAATCTGCCTAGGCTTGGGTGACTGTTAGATGTTGTCCCTGAGCTGTATTTGTAACCGCGTTCAGGCTTTGGACATCTGCGTTCAGGGCTAGTGTGTATCGGACAGTAGTTGTGCCCCTCGTTGAGGGTGGTGCGCGTTTGGGAAAGGACTCAGGGGTTGACCAGTGCCCTGGATTGAGTTCTAGGGGACTGGATTGAGGCCCTACGTTCCAGGGCCCGGAAGAAGAAGGATCGACTGTATATTTAGTGTATCTCTCTGTATTGTATTGGTTATTTGTGGAAGAGTGTCTATTCTGAGTTCTGCGTCCAGGCTAAGAGAAGTGCGTCTAGAGAAGTGGACGTCACGCTCAGCCGCGAGAAGAGTATCTGCATTACCTAACAACTTTTGGTGGTCGATCCGGGCCCCTCGAAGATAAACGACGCCGAGAGCGATTCACGAGGTACCACGCCCCCTGCATGCGGGTCTAAGTAAGGGACCTGCGTTCAGGGATACCAAACTCAGGCTTTGTTGCTACAAGTCCTGGGCCACCGCTATGCACTGGATGGTTCAGACTTTCACCAGTCTCGTCACACAGTACTTCTTTATAGGCCTTTTAGCCTTCCCGATAGAGTAAATATCGAAGGTTGCAGTGCTGGCAATTATTTATATAAAGTTACTCGCTCATATCAACGCCAGCTACTCACGGTCGACATTTCTGCGTAGTTAACAAAGCTATAGGTCTTGGAACAGTAAGTCAGCTCCCCCACTAATAGATTCGGTAAGCACCCGGCATAATCGAAGCATACCTCTCAACTTTCGCTGCCCACTGCAACAGTTCTGTGTTATTGGCGCGATATATTCGCTCGCCACAAACTCAAGATCCGGGGACACGTAGTCATGTACCGCGCGGTATCCGAAAAAAATGTTGACAAGCTCAGCACCGTAGCCCGCGAGGCCCCCAACTACTGGATCTAAGATACACGGGATGGCGCCATAAACGACGAGCAACGTCTTCGAGCTTTTGTACCCAACGCTCCAGCACTCGACCTGATGACGCACCTGAAGCGATTTCATCGGACGTTCTTTTCCGACTCCACGATGGCTGGCCGGCGTTTCCTGAAGCCGGCTGGGAACACCCCGGACCGGTTGCCGCGTCGTGAGTTTTGCCCAGTTCCTCCCGGACCTGCACCCCGGAATGTCTGCTCTTGCCAGGGCATATATTTCTTGCAACACGAGACGGCACGTATACCTGCGTATATGGCTGGAACAATCATGTTCCGCTGCGGTCGAATCCTCAGATCATTGAGTTGAACAAAGGCAACGTCATTATGCTACGTGGAGATTGCATTTTTGCGATGGCGGGTGGTGCAGCTACCAACCTGTGCATTCACGCCTACCTCGACTCTCCGAACTTAGCGCGTCCTGAGTACCCGACTCCGGAGATCATGGAAATTCTCGACGACACTCGTGATACTGATGGCATCAGTATCACGAGTGTCGTCGAGAATTTTCTGCTTCGCTTGGAACTGCCCTTCATCGGCGGAACGAAGCAGTCGTTGCATAAGCACCTGAACAATTCCCACCAATTCTTCTTCAATTAACCGCGCAAAGTGATGCCGTGATCGATTTGCCGCTGGTTTGGTATCACGAACAAGTTGTTCAACATTGCCATTAAAGTTTATGTTGTAGTTTGCTTGTCTTCTGTTCTGTTAGGGCTCTGTAATTGAAATGCATCCTCGTCAGTGTTCGTTGATTTTGGGTATTATGTCGTACAATCCACAAAGAAATTTGCGAAACCAGCAAATGATGTGAATTGCTTAAGCCTTATTGTGGCGCACCTCAAGATTGTAGACGGCGACAAGAACAGCAATTTGGTGTCGATCCGGTCTTGCACCAGACCACGTTGGTTGTGAACGCTGAAGCTTCATTATCAACCTCTCCGTAACATCAAAGCGCATTCAGCAAACCTCGGCAGAGGAGAACGCTTTTCACCGACAAAGACGCCGACACTCGAGTAAATATATGCAATTGTGGGAACCAAGATACCCGTGCAGTATTGAATAAAGTGAAGCTGGTGCCGTTAGACGCGCTCGATCACTTCCTGCTGTTTGTAAGTCGGCTGTGCACAAAACCTACGCAATTACTTTCATTGTGCGTCCGCTACCGAATCCAGTGACTTACGCTGCAAATTGCCAAAATCGAAGCTGGGACGATCGCTAATGAAGTGGCGATGGCTCCGTTCAGCTTGGTGCTGCTGAACCTGGATGTGAAGCTGAATAGCAGCTGCATCCTTTTGCTGCCTAATCCAACTCAAAGTAATCGCTCACGGTATCGCGATGAGGCGTAGCAAATGCGGCTACGTCGTGAAGGATTGCCATCTAGATATGCCAAGGTGAATCCTAGCTTTATAATTAACTGCGGGGTTCTGCGCGCGAAGCTCTCGTCAACATTCAAACGACAAATTCCGATTACACCGAAGCCTGCAATGGGACACATTACTGCGATGCTCACCACAGCAATATATACGGGTCAGTTTTTGAGTTGAAATAATCTCGACTTCATTTATCGGGTTACAGCGAAAGTAAACGGATGGTGATAAATACTTAGGCTATAAGGTTGCCGTATTGATGATCGTGGCGTCGTGTTTTAAGGTTGCCGTAACGCCATTCCTCCTTTTTCCAATCGGGCATTTCACTTTCTTGCAACAAAGAAGATCCGTTATCGTCATCGTTGATGACGGGACGGACTGCAAAGCACAAAATGTTTCTCGCGAGTGGAGCCGGTTGATGACAAATTGTCATTGTCATTGACAATCAACTCGCCAGTGTATACATGTACCTCACTTCGGAAACAACCAAGTAGCGATCAGTCACCCATTCCCCCGAGTTCCCCAACAATGCGTCTTGCCTACTTCCTGCTGCTGCTCGCGGTTACTTTCAGCGCAAACATTGGATTCACCAGTGCGGAAGATGCTACCTTGGCCAACAATGCGGCTCCTGCGTCGTTTCCCGAGCGTATTCACGATGCCACTGAGGTTCGCCGTGTCATACGCAGTCCGAAAGTGCCGACGGAAAAAGGCGAAGAGCGGGTGGTAACCAATGCAGCGGCTGCTTTCAGTCTTCTCAATAGTGGCCGAACGAGTGGGCAAGCAACGTCGGCGGTGGTATCTGCATCGAGGCCTGTATCTGGCAAGGAGGCTCTCCTCGCTCTGATGAAGCTGGGACTTGTTGCAGGCGGAGCAGTCGGTGTTTGGGCGTTGTACAAGAAGATGCTCGCTCTCGACTCGCACAAAACGTAACTCGAAAATGTACGTGGAGATTCGGCTTCGCATTCGAGCTCCGACGGCTTCACTAAGGCACGCTTGCCACGTGCACTACGTTTGCATTGCTCGAAACGTTCAGGGAAGTCGACCCCCAAAGTTGTCCGTGTAAAGACTGCTTAAAATCCGCGCTTGAACACTTCTTTTGCTGCGGCAAGCTCACTTTTGAGCGCCGTTAATCCTATTAATTTTAACAATAACTGCTGTAACGTTGAGTATGTCGTCGACTGGGATGTGGACAGTGTGCACGTCCTCAGCAAGAATCCCGAGGTCGTTCCAGCGGATCAGCCGAAAATCTGCCGCAGTGCGATTCCAGCGGAATGAAAGGCTTGATCCGCTATCCGCTATCCGCCGAATTCAAGCAGGTAGCGGATTCATCCCGCGGATGGAAACGACGCACCTGCAATTGTACATATCATTAGGATTTTCATGGCAGAACAATGAATGAATGCATTTAAATCTGCACGGGCGAAATATGCCAAGTCCAGGCTGAGCACGATCGGGCCGTCCACCTGACACGCTGGGTCTTCTTCATGGCGAGATAGCCGATCACGAGCTCTACGAACAGGATCGAGAGCGTCTCCGCTGAGAACTCCCACACGCTGCCGCCGCTCTTGGACGACATGATCGCCGCGAAGATGCCCAGGCAGCTCGTGTTATTCACGTAGGCGGCGCCAAGCAGAGCAGTCACTGAGATGAAAATGTACTGACCGTCTTCTTCTTCTGCGCGTAGTTGTATGAAGCAATGAGCTCGCTGGCGTTCGAGGCCAGCGGCACCACCACGAACGTCACGTAGAAGGCCAGGATGACCGTGCGAGCGCCAACCTCCGACAGGTAGTCGACCATCAGGTCCGAGGACAGCAGCACCAGCGCCGTGTCCGGAGGTATCTTGTACGCTGAGCGCATTTTGATCTTCATCTACCGCTCCTCGATCGACAGGGTGGCGAGGTCTTCCGGGACCTCCTCCTCCTCACTTTTGGCAGCCGCGATGTCCAGCGAGTACTGCTGGTACACCACAACACGCTTCATCGAGACAGACAAGCGGCCCTGAGGTTCAGCAACTACGACCTCTACTGCCGCAGGAACCACACTTACTGCCAATACGTGCTTTTGCAGGCCCCGATACAAAGGTAGGCGGCGAACAACAGCGTGATGCATTCCGCTGTCAGCACCCCGCAGGAGAGAAGATGAGCGACTCGCTCAAACTAATGGCAGAACCAATTGCTTCTTCAGTGGAAACGCAGTAACTGAAGGCGTGCACTTCTTCCATATATTTCTCTCTCTGCACAGAGAGGATGAGGACGGATCAAACGGCTCGAACTAAATGATCCAATACAGCCGCTGTCCTTCGAGTTATGATGATCGAGTGCCTGGTTTGACAGTATGAAAGGAAATCATGGTAAATTGCCGCTTTGAAGGGATGCAAACGTGGATGAACGTCGATTATTGGTGGATCGTCTGATTCTGCAGACAGGTGGACTAATACGAAATACGATATGAATCGGAAGGCAACTTATCGGAAATAGTGTGCGCAGACGCTTGTTCGTTCTGCAGGCACCCATGCCATACGACCATGACACAGTGCTGGTGGAATTACAACTTTTTATTTTGCTGCAACGACTTTATATTCACGCTCTGGACGGATAGAGAATTCCTCTCATCGCTCGGAGCATCGCGTCGGACCACTGGGTCGTTGATTCGCGTAGCTCCTCGAACTCGCAGAAAGAAACGGGAAAGACTGGACGACGCACCTTGTAGAAGGCGGCGCGCCGCATTGTGACCACCGTGTCGTCCTCCAGATCACTTCCCATGCTCACCCCTCGCTTCTGGCTTGCCGTTAGTACAACAGCTGCGCAAATATCCATCTGGACCCGCTCGTGCGAGAGATACGGGTATCTGTCATCCTCGTCAACAGAATTGGCCACCATGATAGCACAAGGCTCTCCGTCATATCCGTCGTCTCCTTCGCCCAGCATCGTGCGGAACGAGATGACGTTGCCCTCCGTGATGATGCCGCGCTCATTCGTAGACGAGATCCTCGTGTGGAAAGCTTCCCCACCCACGGCGTCGTAGTCGTCGCGCACGGTGATATGGCCCAGCTCCTCGGAAATGACGATCTCCAGGTTGTTCTTGAAAAACGCCAGCGCGTCGAAGACCTGCTTCAAAGACCGACCAGGGAACTGAATCGTTTCGAACCGGACTCTGCACAAGTCGCCCTGGTCAGTCTCGAACTGGTTCTCCGAAAACGTCTTCTTCCTTGGCCCCCCGTCTCGCCCAGTGCCCATGACGAACGCCAGCGCCGAGCAGATCTTCTCGTCGCGCATGGCCAGCAGCGCCGCTCGTCGCTCACCCACGTCCTTCGTCAGCCTAATTTGACTGTACAATGGGTAGTAGCGCAGGTCGGTCAGACACTGGGACAGCGCCGACTGCATCTTGGCAACGCGCAACTGCTGCGTGTGCATCGCGTGCACCAGTGACGAGTACTCAGCCTCTGCGGGACGCAGCACGGGGTCTTCTTGCAGCAGTAAGTGGAGCGGCAGGTTCCTGGTCTGCAGCACAGCCACCCCAGACTCCAGCAGGCGAATCTCCTCCTCCAATTGTGTCTACAGAGCGACCAAACCATCAGCTTTATCAACCTATTCTACCACCTCTCACAGTATTAGCCTCTCTAACCTTCCGATCGGCATGGCTGCGCTTGCGTCTCTTGTTGGGCTGCAGCGTGTCCACTCGCCCTACTGTGCCGCCGTAGCTGCTCGCAAGCATCGTCTTCAGCAGCCTACAGAACTTCTCTTCCGTAGCGACGATTGAACAATACAAAATTTGATAAAATGGAAAAAGCGACCCCAATAGAAGCCTGGTATGAGCACGGCCACCTTGATAAAGAAGCGCTGGCTGCCGCTGGCAGCTGGTGTGGCTGCTATTGCTGCAATCATTCTGCATCAAGAGGAGGAGGAAGTGCAGGCTGGAGAGCTGGCTGGAGAGCTGGAGCCGGAGCTGCCAACGTTCTCGCTGCAGCAGGTGCAGCGCCAGTCTTTGATCGTGTTCAGACACGGAGTCTATGAGGTGGCGGACTTTGCGGGGGACCATCCGGGAGGGACCAAGATCTTACAGGCGACGGGCAAGTCGGTGGAGCTCTTCTGGCAGCAGTCGGAGCCGCACGAGCGAGCGGGGGTCCCTTAGACGCTAGAGAGCTGAGGGTGGGCAACATGAGTCAACAGGACTTCGACTGGATGGAGGAGGTGAAGAGCAAGGGACTGGAGTAAGGACGACGCTCTGCTCAAGCTTTTCTTCATTGAAGGAGCCACGTCTTCACCTCCCCGGAGGTGGATGCACAGACTTTTGAGCTCAAAGTCGCCGGAATGGACGGAAGTGAGGCTTCGCTGTCGCTGGCGGATCTCATGACGCGGTTCAAGCAGCACCAGGAGACCACGACGACCCGTTGCGCTACCCCACAAGCTGGTGGCAACGGGGTGGCAAGAGTTCGAGTCCAGCAGAGTGGAGCGGTGCGTTGCTGGCCGACGTGCTTGAGGGTGTCGGTGGTAAGCCGGAAAGTGCCGAGCAAGTGCGGTTTGAAGCACTGGACACGGACGCCCAGGGAAGGCCGTTTGAAGCTGCGATTCCGGTGACAACTGCGCTGGATCGAGGTGTCGGCGTCTTGCTCGCGTACGAGTTAACGGCGCTCCGATCCCGAAGAGCACGGGTTCCCGCTTCGCGTTATAGTCCCAGGAAAGGGATGTTTATGGAAAACGACCGCGTTTGCATCACAATTTTGGCAAAGCGACCGCGTTTGGGGAAACGCGCGTTTCATTTCGGAAAATAAGCAGCAAGATGAAAACTTGCGTTACTCCTCTGCATACGTTAACTTTAGCGTAACCTTAGCCACCAAACAAGTTGTACCTAGGCATTCGGCGAGCAGTGAGTGCCTGCACCAGATCGCTTGGAGAGAGTGTACATACGACATCAGCAGGTAACGAGTAAGACATGGCGAGACGACACTGGGTTGAGAACCAGTCTCCTACACTGGAGTAGCACAGAGCACAGTCGCAATTTGGGCAGGCACTACCCAGGCTAAAGGCCAAGCTGGTGCAGGACATCTGGGTCCCAGATATGTATGATGAACGACTCGTTTTAAGCCATCGCCGACTGCCGTCCTTGGCTTCTTGCCGTCCGCCGTTAGGGCAGGCGAGTCGATCTGTGACTTGGATCGATGAGCTGTGCTTATTTTCCGCCAATGAACGCGCGTTTCCCCAAACGCGGTCGCTTTGCCAAAATTGTGATGCACACGCGGTCGTTTTCCATAAACATCCCCAGGAAAGACTGACGCTCGCAATGTCAAGTTCGTCCACCGCATCATTCTTACGTGAAGTTGCCTGGAGTAAACGAGAGACAACATGTAGCTCCATGTGGACTGAAGTGATCGACAGGGGCCACATTGACTTGCAGGCCCAGTGTATCACAGTTGAAGACCCAAGGTCAATGTGAATGGTTTTGTGCGATGAGGTCGACGTTATTGATCGGCAGAGCATTTCTGAGATCAACCTCGTTACGTATGAACAGAGCTCGTAGCATTTCTGGCTCAGCGACTCGCTTATCGTCATCCTGACACTGCAACGCATGGAGGTGTCGATTGCGGCGTCTTCCATCGTGTTGCGGAGTTACCGATACCAGAGGTCGGAAAAAAATAGTGCAATTCAATAAATATTTATTTTTTACTAGAAATATTTATTTATTTATTTTATTGGAAGATTCATTTCCCCATACAATTTGATATTGTGGCCAATATTTACAATAAATATAGGAAAAATAGCGGAGGACAGACACGAACTTTCGTCGCGGAAAAACTCACAAACTGCAATGCATATACATGCACGTCACCCAGAACTATTGGTTTTCCGAGACTCCCTGAGAGTTTCGCTGGGCATACCGGAAGAACCAGCGGTGTGCGCAAATTGAAAAGCTGGTTGTGGCCAGACGCACGACCAGCGCGGAAGCTATACGCGTGACGTTGTGCGAGCTGGTGGTCCACGTAACGCCATGGGCCCGCCAGCCGCACCACCTGAAATCAAATGTGGCACTCCCTGAGAGCGGCGGCTCACTTTGGCGGACCCGATATTTTTTCACGGTCGAATTCGTCTTTGCCAAGAATCGCCGGGGAGGAGTTTTACCTGGAAGGCTGGGTCAGATTCCCGCTCCCTACGTGGCAACCTGCGACAGACTTGCCCTAGGATTTAATTGGACGCTTCGAACGTGAAGAGCTGAAGACTTTATGGCCCATTGATCGCAGAGATGACATCGCAAGAGGGGTAGCTACAGAAACGCGAGGTAGAGGAGTATGAGGAAGGCGTAGATATTGATAAATATATTTAAATTGCGGCAATATTTAGTACTGTTAAGCTTGGAATTGGAATATTTATTACTGCGTTCTTCATGTGGCAATACAATATAAAATTGAATTGGCGGACCTCTGACCGATACTACCGTAGCTGTAAGTGCTCGAATACGAGGATCATGCTCCGTACGGGTATCCTTTATCATCGCAAAGGTTGGCGGAATGAAATGGAGGTTGACGGTCAACCTTCAAGGCTGAACCTTGACTGTGTCACCAACAAAGACTGCAAGGGGCAGTCCTTTACATATCGAAATGCACATCCAAAAGCTGATCATCTGGCTAGCTGTCCGCCGAACCTGCTGGCGCATTGTGGTGTGTGTTGCCCCGCGCAACTTGCCCGGTAAAGGTTGATGCGGTAGGCTACGAGCCGTGATCAGTCAATGCGTCAGTCCGATGGGGAAAAACTCGAACGGCCATGCTGACGGTGAAGTCCCTAGCAGCTTCGGCTCTGGCGTGCGCTCTCCTGTCGTCGCAGGTCTCTGATGACTACACGGTCACAGCGGATGCGGCCACGACAGTGCAAGGCACTTGGGGCACGTCGCTGTGCTGGTGGGCCAACGTCTGCGGAGACTGCACGGACATCGCCGACGCTCTCTTCACGCTGAACGAGACTGTGAAGTTGGACGGCGCGACGTCCGGGATCCCGGGCTTTGGCTTCAACATCGCGCGCTACAACATCAGAGGGTCAAGCAGCAACGTCGTCGACGACAGCGGCACCGAGGTTGCGATGAAGACGTCGAAGAACATGCCCGCGTTCGTTCATGGAGAGCCTTCGGCTGGACTGGATGAACAAGGACCCGGCCTCCACGAGCTGGAACTGGAAAGCCGACGCCACGCAGCGTGCGATGCTTACGCTGGCCAACCAGCGTGGAGCCAACGTTCTGGAAGCGTTCTCCAACTCGTCACCCTGGTGTATGAGCAACAACCGCGCGACGGCCGGTGGAGACGACGGCAAGAAGGACAACTTGCAGGATTGGAACCACGATGAGTTCGTGCTGAACCTCGCGAACGTGGTGGCTCATGCTAAAGCGGAGTGGGGCATCAAGTTCACGTTTGTTGAGCCTTTCAACGAGCCTTCAGAGACGTGGTGGGAGTACCCGGGCAAGCAGGAAGGATGCCACTTCTCAGTGGAGACACAGAACGCCATCCTCCCGCTGCTTCGACTTGACGCGCTTGAGCTGCAAGACGTGGCGATTGCGACGTCCGACGAATAGTCGGCTACGGAGGCGCTGGCGGCGTTTACCACCATGTCAGCCAACGCCGACGTCAATGCACGGCTACGATGGTCTTGATGCGTACCGCGGTCCTGACCGTGGCGGACTGAGAGATCTGACGACCAAGCTGACTAAGAGTCTGTGGGATTCCGAGTACGGCGAGAAGGACGCGACGGGTCTCACCATGGTCGAGTCCATCGGCCTCGTCATCAACGAGATGGGCGTCTCGGGCTTCGTCTACGGGCAGGTGCTGGACAGCGGCTGGGCCTGCTCCAGTCCAACCCGGGCGACAACTGGCTGGGCACGCCCAACCCCAAGTACTACGTGATGGCGCAGTACTCGCGCCACATCCATCCCGGCATAACCATCCTCACCACGGACGACGCCAAGACTGTGATGTCCTACGACTCGGCCAAGAAGCTGCTCGTCGTGGCGAAGGTGAACATGGGCGATGCGCAGACGATCACGTTCGACCTGGCAAGCTTCGCGACGGTGGCTGGCCCCGTCACGCGTGGACGACCGAGACGAGCGGTACGGGCGCGCTCTACAAGGCTAGCACGGTCAACCTCTCAGACACGTTGTTCAGCGCCACGGTGCAGTCATGACCTTCGAGGTCGAGGGCGTTACCCTCGCAGCGGCGTAGTCTCGTAGTAATCGACTACTACGTAGTACTACCCGTCCTCTCGTTTCTGTTGTTCTCAAACGGACACCCCACAAAAAGCAACTTTCATACTGTAAGTTGAAGTTTTCCTCAAAACCTTCTCTGATTCGCCAGCTATTTGTTCCCATTTTAACCAATCCTGTCACCGTATTATGACTGGTATGAGTGTGCGAATGGCAATGACGAGTGCTCGAGGTGTCGGTGGCGCCGCCTTCAAGATGCAACTGGGCAGCCGCAAGCGCGAGTTAGCATCGTCCGCCGCCACGACCAGTAGCAGCAGCGTCTCAACTTCCACACCCCGAAAGAAGAAGGCTGCAAAGCAAAATTGACGTCTCAAGGCTCAATTTCCCGCGGTGTCAAGCCGAAAGTGGTGGCCCCCAGCAGCCCAAGATGACGGTGCTCACTGCGCTAAAAGGTGGGGTGAACCCGATGACTCTAAAATCATGTTCACGTACCCGAATTTGACCCCGGTGCGACTTCTTCGTCGCGACAAGCGGTTCCTGGTGTCCTGTATCCTGTCATACGGGCTGCGTGCCAGTCGTCCGGCGCTGATCTCGCTTGTTGGATCTCGGTTCGGCTTGGCTTCAGCCTTACTGGCGTGCATGACGTGGGTACGCCGTGGTATACCAAGGTGATGTGCTGCCCGGACGATGCCTCGATAGCTCAGGGAGTGACCTCTGGCCGTGGTCGACGGTGCTGTGGACCTGGTCCAATGCGGATGAGTGGTGTCGTCTCAAGGAGAGAAGGGCGGCCCTGCCGGCCCGCAAGAAAGATTGTCAGTCTCAAGCTTCCCTTGTCGAACAATCATCAGCTCGTGTATTGTTTTTGGTTGGCGTTCTACGTTATCAGCTTCTACCGTTCCAGGGGGACCAGCCGTGGCGTGCCCGACCCCAAGGACAAGGGCGGTGCGGGACAAGTTGGTGGAGAAGCAGGGTACGCTGATATCCGGGAGGGGTAGTTGGTGGAGTTTGTCGTGGAGTTCACATGTGCCGGGACAACTGCTGGTGATGCGTGGCGGCTTGGACGCTACAGGATTGTCGACCATGACGACAGAGAGCACGATGATATCGCTGATGATGCAGATACCCAGGCAGGTCGGAGGGGTGGTGCTCACGCAGCAAGAGGAGTTGGCTCGCTCTCGAACGTCCCCTCAGCGTTCTGGGTACGCTTGTGCGATCTACAGATCCAGAGACTTGCCGTGCCTTCGGAGACGCTCCTGTCATAACGCCTGCGGGCGTTCTTCCGCCGCCAACCCGAGGTATTCGCATGGGCCCAGAGGTGTACATGCAGGATAGGCGTACCGTTTGTGGGTGGTGTCATTTGGTGGGCTGCAGCCGCACCAACTGTCGTCGGGCTAGAGCCACGTGTCGGAACTGCCTCCAGAGAGGCCATGTCGAAGTCGAGTGTGTCGCCGGGCGAGGGGTTCAAGGTAACGGTGACCAGGGAGGACAGAGGTGTCAAGCGGGAGGTCCATGAGGTTGTTGGACTTGTGGTATTCCAGGCCACTACGCTGCCAAGTGTTCTTCGGTCCAGCAGATGAAGGCGCATCAGGTACAGGCAACAGGGCCTACGCTGGGGGAAGCTACCCGGGCATATGTGGAGGCACGACGGAGACAAGGAAGGAGCTAATTACTCCTCCCAGCTGCGGAATAACAGTCTTCGTACGAACCTCACACACGACCTACATTACCCAGTTTTCCGAACCAAGCTTCCCCGTTCCGGTGCAGCTGCCTGGTTCGAAGGTAAAATACCCAATATGTATTGAACAAGGGACACACGCCCTCTTCGTTGGAGTATTCAGCGAAGAAGTTCCGAGTGGTCTGCCTTCCTCAACGGGGAAGTCAACTCTCTGTTTGGAACTCGCACGCTATACACCCTGGACGATTCAGGCGTTCACCTCCTCGCCACAACTGGTGTGCGTGCCCGGATTCGAACCCAAGGAGTTCATCGAAGAAGTTTGGTTTGTAACAAGTTTGGTTACGGTGAGAGTGTACTAACCTCTGTCTGGCACAATGGCAGCTGGGAGAGGAGCACGCAACGAAGGAGGCTGCGGAGGCGGAGGCGGTTTGGCGTTGCGCCAGTCGCAGAGACAGCAAGGGGCTGCCGCCGGAAGAGGTTGTCGACCTGAATGCGATCCAGAAGGCGGCCAGGAAGGCGAAGGCGGAGCAACGCAAGGCGGCATTGCTGGAGAAGGAGGCTGCGGCTGAGGGACAATTTATCCCGGAGCCGCCCATTCAAGAAGACGAGCACCAAGTGAGCTTGAATGGCCACACACAAGAGGAGGTGGAGCCTGAGGGTGAGTCCGGTCTGGATGAGCCCGTCAAGACGTCGGAGGGAGGCGCCAACGA
The DNA here is from genome assembly GCA_033557995.1 of Phytophthora crassamura. Taxonomy (NCBI): domain Eukaryota; phylum Oomycota; class Peronosporomycetes; order Peronosporales; family Peronosporaceae; genus Phytophthora; species Phytophthora crassamura. The sequence continues at coordinate 2,163,526 of JAUCED010000018.1, forward strand.
GGACGTTCCCCAGGCGGAGAGTCGAGTTTCGGATTCCCCTCTGCCTGACCAAGACGATCGTGGAGAGCTGGCTGTTCTCGAGGAGAAGCCGGTCTCGACGGTGCCAGAAGCGTCGACCGGCCAAGATGGCCAAGCTCTGGCGAACTTGGATGTGGAGTCCTCGACAAACGAGGTCGACCAAGATGATCGTGAAGAAGTGCCGGTGCGGCGTAAGGCCCCGTCCAAGCGCCGGCAAAACCAGCCACCTTGGCCGGTTTCACCCGTGATGTCCATCGATGATGTTGCGGTGTCGGGAAGTCTGCTTGGATCGACGTCCTCGCGCCAGGAGTCGTCCACGATGTCCGGCCTGAGTGGACCATCCCAAGTGTCAACTGCGGACCCTGTCCCGCATTCGGTTGGCACTTCGGGTGCGTCCATGGGCACGGCGTCTGGGTCGTACGCGTCTCGGAACAGCTCGGCTTCTTCATTATAGAGGGTGACGGCTGGGCTTGGAGCGCTGGCAATATCTGCGCAGGCGGCTGGTGGGGATGCGTCAGGTGGCATGGGCATATACGTGACAAGAGAGGTGGTTCCGATCCGGCGACCACCCTCAATGAAGATGTCGCGGTGAAGCTCGAGTAAACTGGCAGGCGTCTGTCCAGCACACGCCATGCACGAAAGCAGCGAACGCGGTCTGGTCGGGACGCATCGCTCAGCGAACACAGATCGGATAGCGATGCCCGTCGTAGACGTCGTCGTGCTCGAAGTCGTATGCGCTCGCCCAGGCGGTCGACGCGTGATTTGTCCTCATCGGGGTATTCCACTCGGTCGAGACACTCACGACGCTCCGGCAAGTCTGGACGGTCGAGCTCATCGGTGAGTTCTGGTCTCGCTGAAGTCGAGGTCAGCACGTTCAACCAAGTTCAGCGAATGAACGAGGTGCTGACCCGGCTGGACGAGAAGCTGCCGAACACCGGTGCTACTCCCAACCAAGATGCCGAAGTGCAACGCATGTTGGCCGAAGCAGTGCAGCGTGCGCGTGAAGCTGAATGGCGCGCCGAAGAAGCTGAACGACGCCTGACTGATGTTCCCATTCAAGGTGGCCCGGATCCCTTTAAGGTTGATCCAGTCCCTGATGAGGAGATGGTCGTTGAGGAAACTCCGACCAAGGAAGTGGTCGATGTCGAAGCCATCATCCAGGCTGCTGTCATCCAGCCGCCCAAACAGAACGCGCTCCCCCCAAGAAGACGAAGCGCAACCGCGGAAGCGTCAGGCAGGCGGCAGGCGCCGAGACGAAAGAGGAGCACCCAAGAAAGCGGTCAGAACGGCGAAATAGTAGGCCAGGAGGCTACCGTGAGGAGCCTCGATGTTACGCGTGTGGAGGGCCTGGTCATTTCACCGACAGGTGCCCCGACCCGGTAGCAAAGGCCCGGAACGACGCCTTCCTAGTGTCACGTCGGGCAACGGCGAAACCGGTGGAAAACGAGAAACGGGCTTAGTGGGGGACACGCTATGCCCGGCAGAGCCCCGATGTCCCCAGCAGACGACAGAGATGGGCGAGCGCGTAAAGCAAGAAGAGCCGGCGAGGGCGCGTGGAGTAGAAGAGGAAGAGGCACAGCTGCTTGTGAAGACGAGGGCCGCTGTGCGGAAGGCAGTGCAGAGACAGTTGGAGGATGAGATGGAAGGGCGCGACACAGAACGGTCAACGCGGTATGTGGCCACGTTGAGACCCTCGAAGGCGGCGACAAAGTACGTACGCCCGGACGAGAGCGTCAAAGCGATGTGCGAGCAGGAAGCAGTTCCGTTTGAGGAAGGTGAGGTGCTGACGAAGAAAGGAGGTGATGCTGGGGAAGGCGACGGGGAGCTGAACAAGACGACGGCGACCAGTGACAGCGTAGACAGCGCCCGCACTTCCGAGGAGACGGTGAAGGACAGCGGCGAAGCAGACACAATCGCCATAGTGGCGACAGCGGGGAGCGTCGATGACGGCACGAAGGTGGCGGCGGAAGTGAGCGACAGCGACAACGCGGCAAGGAAGCCCCTCAGTCCAGTGCGGAAGGCGGCCAAGAAGAAGAGGGTGGCACGCGCAGCGGCTCGAGTGAAGATGAGGGCACGCCTCGCTGAAGCTGACAGGGTGGCGGCGGCCACTACAGCGAACCGACGGCGGACGCAGGCCGACGAATCGCGAGCAGCGCTGACAGCCAGACGAGAGTCGCACGGCGTAGGAGGCGGACGGCGTGCAGCTCGGAGACAAGCGGGCCCAGGTCAGTCTCGTGCAGACAACACCAACGGCGACGATGACGGGCGAAGGAGGCATCGCCGCGGTGCGGAGCGTTGAAACCAACGACGGCCTGCCAACCGCTCTGATGGAGGTGTCCGGTGGGCATCGGAAGGTGAAGCTGGACAGTGGAGCCCGGTACACGGTGGCGGGTACGGACTGGATGGCGTGGGGCGACAAGTCGCCTGATCCGGCCCCGATAGACTCCGTTGAAGGAATAGGCGGATTCGTGTTGGACGTGCTAGGTGTGGGGGCCTTCCGCATGGTGAACGTGTTCGGCCAAACCGTGGAAGTGCAGGCGTGCATCGTGGACGGCTGTACCAGCGAGTTTTTGCTTGATGTTGACTTCCTACGAGAACATCGAGCGACGATGGACTTCGAAAAGAATGAAGTCCGCTACGATGAGGGCGAGAAGATGGTGGTGATCCCCTTCCGGACAGTCGACGGAGGCGGCCACGGCAAGATAGCGCGGTGCGCATGGCGAGTCGAGCGCGGCTCGCCAGGAGCACCATCACCCCGGTGGAGGTCTCCGTGGCGGCAGGTGACGGTGAGAAGGGCATCTTCATCCCGAACAAGACCTACGGATCGGTGTTGTTGGCTACGACGGTGACGGAAGCGCGCGATGACAAGGCGTGGGTCCCGGCGATCAAACCTTGGGGAAGTCAGGTGAAGCTGCCATCCAAGCGAGAGTTAGGCACGTGGATACCACTTCACACCGACATGCAGGTTCTGGCCCTGAACGGCGCGACGTCAACGGAGAAGGTCGGCGATTCGCTAAAGGAACTCGGTGACGATGTGAAGCAACTCGAAGACGAGCACGACGAGAACATCGGGACTCAGGACGAAGATGGGCGAGCGCTGGTACTCCGCCTCCTAAGGGCGTACCGCGAGGTGACGGGCAGCAAGGGCGCGTGCCCACCGGCGACCAAGCTCAGCTTGAGGCACCACATCGACACGGGCACGGCAGCCCCGATGATGCTGAAATGGCGGCATCAGGCTCAAACCGAGGATGCAGTGACGGAGAAGAACTTGGACATAATGCTGGGCGCAGGCGTCATTGAGGAGGGCAACGGCGTCTGGGGGGTCCCAGTCGTCTTTGTCCGGAAGAAAGACGGCGAGGTGCGCCTCTGCGTGGACTACCGCACCCTCAACAAGATCACCAAAAAGGACGTCTACCCATTGCCCCGTATCGATGAGACCCTGGAGGCGTTAGGCGGCGCGGTGCTGTTTACGACCCTCGACCTACGGGCGGGCTACTGGCAGATACGAGTGGCTCGTCAGGACCGTGACAAGACAGCCTTCATGACGAAGCGAGGTCTGTACCGCTTCAAGAGGATGCCTCTCGGCCTGATGAACGCGCCCTCCACGTTCCAGCGCATGATGAACGGTGTTATGCGCGGGCTGACGTGGACGACCTGCCTGGTGTACCTCGACGACATCATCATGTTCACGAGGGGCGGCATCGAGAGGCACGTGGTCAAGCTGGCTGGTGTGCTGGAGCGCTTGTCGACGGCGGGGTTGACCCTCAAGCTCAAGAAGTGTGTCTTTGCTACGCAGTCCATGGAGTATCTGGACCACGAACTTAGCTGCAAGGGGGTACGGTCGGCGGAACGCCTGGTGACAACAGTCAAAGGGTTTCCCAGACCAACAGACTCAGTGACGGTGAAGCGCTTCGTCCACCTAACTGGATACTACCGGAAGTTCGTTGAGGCGTTCGGGTCGATCATGGCGCCGCTCACCCAACTGCTACGCAAGGACGTGGAGTGGCAATGGACAGAGGAGCAAGAGTTCGCGTTCGAGAGGGTCAAGATGATGTTGACCACGAAGCCGCTGTTGATATATCCGAACTTCGAGCTTCCGTTTCGGCTGGTGATAGACGCGAGCCAAGTGGGACTTCGGGCGTGTCTGATGCAGGACGTGGGCAAGGGGTGGCAGCCCATTGCCTACGCTAGCAAGGTCAACAGTGCCGCTAAGGTGAACTACTCAATCACGGAGCTGGAGTGCTTAGCCGCCGTCTGGGCCGTTAAGTTGTTTAGGCCGCAACTGTATGGCCGGGCATTCACCATCGTCACGGATCATGCCGCACTCAAGTTGATGACATGGACGAACCCCGCTGGCAGACTACATCGGTGGGCGCTTACCCTGCAGGAGCACGACTTCGAGATTGTCTACAGGCCAGGAAGCACCAATGTGGTGGCCGACGCGCTGTCGCGGGCCCCGGCGGCGGTACTAGCAGCAGTGGGACGGCGAGACCCACATCGAGCGGCATCAGCTGTGGCAACACTGGAGACGACGAGAATCGACGAGATGAAGACGACCGGGATGGCAATCGGCGTACCAGAGCAGCCCTCGACTGGACCCTTGACCCGAGCGGCGAAGCGGCGAGCCGAGGACGCGGTACGCGCAGTAGAGGAGGCAACGAGACCAACGACAGGGGAACAAGCGCAATCGTCCCGACCTTTGGCGGCTAAGCGCCCGCGTGAAACCCCACAGCGCGGTAGTGACACTGAGACCGCACGACCCGTCCCTAAGAGGGCGGCGCGCAAGGCGACGGCCACCTCGCAGCCGGTGCAGCCGAACAGCAGAGGGAGAAGCGATGATACAGTGGAAGAGACGGCGGAGGGATCAACGCTGCAGGTCACCGACGATGAGATCAGTGCGGCACAAGACAAGAGTCGGCTGGTTCGGAAGCTGAGGACGACGAGCAGCTACCTAGGCATGCAGATGGAGCAGGCGTTCGGCTTGACGCTCATCAACACGAGCAGCGGCCGGAGAGTGGTGTTGCCACCGGCACTTTGGGCCGCGGTGTTCAAAGAATGACATGACTCTGTGTGAGCAGGGCACCTGCGAGCCCCACACACTTACGCCCGCATCGCGAGACTGTACTGGTGGTCGCGCATGCAGCAGGAGGTTCGGCGGTGGGTGGATGGATGCCAAGAGTGCGGGAGTCGGAAGGTCCGCACGACGAAAATGATACCGCCGCTGAGAATTCTTCATGGTGGAGATGTCGGAGATCGGTGGACGCTGGATGTAGCCGGCCCTTTTCCGATGGCCGATGGCGGGCAACGCTACGTCAATGCTGCTCTAGAGTACGTGACTCGATATGCAGTGGCAACGCCAGTGGTGCAGCACACTGCCGAGAGCATAGCCAACGTTTTACTGAGCGAAGTGGTGCTGCGATTCGGCCCATTTCGGGAGTTGTTGACGGACGGCGCACCCGAGTTGACAGGCAAGGCGATCGATCAGCTGGTGGCCATGTTGCAGGCCAGGCAGACCAATCCAGTGCCATACCGGCCGCAGATGATCGGCCTCGTTGAGAGATTCCACAGGACGTGGAAGGACTGCGTCGCTATACATGGCTGAGGAGAGACAACACGACTGGGAGTTGTGGGTCAAGCTCGCTGTCTATGCCTACAATTCGGCTAGGCACTCAACCGTCCTGCTCACACCCGACGAGCTCGTGATGGGTAGGAAGCTGAAGACCCCCGGGAGCTACTAAGGCGAATGGCGGTGACGGAGGCGGGCGACCTGAAGCAGTAACTGTTGAAAGCGATGGCGAAGAGCCAAGTATGCGCAGAGCGCGCCCGAGTACTAGAACAGGCCAGGCAGGCGAAGTACTATAATCGCCAGGTGCGAGGACGCCGTCCATGGCAGATCGGCGACCGCGTGTGGTTGTTCAGCCCACATCGTGGCCCAAAGGCCACTAAATTTGTACACCGGTGGATGGGGCCGCTGCGGGTCAGAGAAGCGATCGGTTACGAGAACTATTTACTGCGGAGGGAGGATAAGACCGGCAAGCTGGAAGACGTCGTGGCGCACGCGTCGTTCCTGGACAGCTACAAGTCCTCGATGGCGTGGCTGGAACAAGCTGCAGCTGATCTCATAGTGGAATTGGCAGATGAAGATTCAGGCAGAGTGGGGCTCGATGTCCCGGAGACAGGAGCGGCTGTACGCACAGCGGCGGCTATAGTCGGCCAACAGCGGGAGCGAGAGCTAAGAGAAAGCGAGCAGTGCCCGCTACGCGAACACGACAGTGGGCAGACGAGAGTGATGAGCTGGTGAAAGCTCGAAGACGACGGCGGCGCAACAAGGTGGGACAATACGTGGTCGAGTTCCTGCTGCGGTCCACCGAAGCCACCACCAACGCGGGCGAGGCCAGTCAGAGGTGGGTCTCCGTTGCTGAGTACGACGGTTTGTTCGACGCGGGGAAGGTCGTGGAAGACCTTTGAAGTGAGGAAGGCGTGTGATGAGTGGCGAAGTACCGAGCCAGCCAGGTGCTGGAGTCAGTCAGTGAGCGCCGAGGGGTCATTGAAGTGAGGAGCGGGTAGCGAGATGCGTGCGAGGTCCACGAGCTGCTGCTGTGCTGACGACAGCGGCCCGTGGAAAGATACTACCGGAAGATCGCGAGCACGAAAGTGCGAGGACGGTGAAGAGGCGGTGGGTGCAAGCGGCCGACAGCGGCTCTGAGCACTCAGTTTAGAACTTGCCGAGTCGAGGACAGGCGAGCGGAGACTACCAGAGAACCGGCGAACACTGCGAGAAAGCAGTGGGAGCCGACACAGACGAAACCGGGCGAGTACTGCAGGGAAGCAGGACGAGGAGGGGGTGAAGCGAGCAGCGCGGACGCTACGAGGGTGGTGCACAGCGAGGAGACCAGTGTGTCTCAGAGCCAGCAGGGTTGCGAGGCGGAACCAGCGAGTTCCCCGCGATCTAGCAGGTATCGGTGTGTAGTGCTCGACAGGTAGCGCACGAACAGTGAGCTAAGCAGAGTAATAAATAGGTGGCAGCCAAGACAGGCAGGCACCGGCGCAGGGGACATTAGTTGGTCTCCTGAAGCCATTACTGTTGGTGAAGTGTCATCAGGGCGGTGAACGTCTGTACGACCAAGCCCGGCGCGCAGGGTACAACAGACGCGTTACAAGGCTATGATTAGGCTTCATGCTGCGGCATGGCTACAGGTGGGAAATAAGTGACACTTAGGTAACGGATACGTTTCGGATACCTTTCACAAAAGACGGTGTGTTTTGGATCTAACGCCTCAATCTAACAGGATGACCCCGCAAATAGAATTATATTAAAATTCCGGCCCCGAAACAGGATTTAATATATGTTATCCTTTTTGATTGGGGGTAAGGTTTTTCAGCACTAATTGTTTGTGTACGGAACACAACAAACAAAAATTTAATTTCAACCAATCGTTGACACCGGGTCTCCTTCCATAGTGAAACCAAGTCACGCAGAGAGTCCCCTGCGACGTGTGCCCTCCATTCTTCTTTACCACCCAAGCCGCAGCCAAAGCGCCGAATGGCTGGCTCATTGCTCAAGAAGAGTTCAAGCGCGCAGTCGGCGTAGATCACACCAGTCAGTCAGAGTAGTCACCATGGGCGGCAAGGCCAAGTTCAAAAAGCACACTGCCGCGGACCTCGAGCGTCGCCAGAAGCAGACCAACAAGGGCGGAGGCAAGGCCGGCGCCGCCACCCGCGCCGTCGCCAAGCTTAACTTCACGTGCGACATCTGCATGGTACGGCGACCAATACTGTAGCTACTAGCAACTGGCAGCACGCTGACGCTTGTATGTATGCTATATTAGACCGCGTCGCCCGACATCAAGTCGTACGAGCAGCACTACGCCAGCAGGCACCCCAAGGCCGTGTTCGACCGTGACGCCGTGCAGAGGAAGGCCGAGGAGCTGCACGCGGCGCAGCAGGACCACTCGGTCAACGGCTCGCACCACAAGAAGAAATAAAGCTGCAGCACGGAGAGGGACGCGTCGCCTCAAGTCCAAAGAGTCTAAAGCCGCGCGTTGCGCCACGAGGCTCTTTTCTCGTTGTTTGCTTCTGCCGTGTACGGTCCGAGACGCTGCTCTCCGCTGGACAGGCGTCTCGGCCGCTTTCTCGCTCTCATGCAGCGCGCAATTGCTTGCAAGTTTAGTCGGTGCAACCGTCTCGAAGTATATCAACTTAAGGCAATACATGTACAGTGCTACCTTCGAATGTTCGGTCGGGAAGCGTTTGCTTGAGGGCAAAGCGTCTGTGCAGTGTCAAGAAGCTCAACACGTTATGAAAATCAGAAGCCTGGCGGGGCAGCGGCGATCGAGGCCAGCACGCTCGAGGGTCAGCCATCGAGTTGTGCCCGAGAAGACGTGGCATGCTTGACACTCGGTCCCGTTAGCGATCAAGTCCGCCGTACGTGGTCATTGGTCCTTGTGGTTCATCTCAGCGTTCCTTGACTTCGCTTATGTCCGAAATTCAGTCGACGTTCGAAATGGCTCCGCCCATGTTCGCGCACCTGCACTCGTCGCCTCTGGTGGTGCGTCGTCGCTCGGGCGCCAACTGGCGCAGTCTCAGTCCGCACGCAGGCGCGAGCGGCTCGTCCAGCGGTCTGGAGGCCGTGGAGCTCATCGACGTGCGCGCCGAGCGTCTTCTGCTGCTGCAGACGCTGCGCGAATCTGGACGACAGTTGGCGTGGCACTCGGAGGTGGCGGATCTGCACGCCTTCCGCAAGGTTCTGTCGTTCGGCTGCCGCGCGCTGCACTTCTCGGGCCACGGTGTGCCGGGCCAAGTCATTTTTGAGACGCGCAAGGGCGAGGCGCAGTTCGTGTCACAACAGGAACTGCAGGATCTGCTGCTGGCTGGAGGCATCGATAGCCACCGGCCGGGGCGGAAACATGACAGAAAGCTGCATCACCGAAGCCGCAAAGACGCTGGGTCGGGAGACAGCAGCGACAGCTCCAGTTCGAGCTCTAGTTCGAATTCTAGCAGCTCTAGCAGTGACGACGCCACGTCCGGCTTGGCCGTGACGAGTCACTGCGTGGAGAAGGGCTGGGTGGCCTTGTCGCCGCCTCCGGTTCACGAAAAGAAGCCTCGCGTACCGCTACAACTGGTATTCGTGAGTGCGTGCCACTCGGAGAGTGTGGCCCAAGCTTTCGTGAGTGCCGGCGTGCCTCATGTGGTGGTGGTGTCCAAGGAGGAGAAGGTGCTGGACCGCAAGGCCATGGAGTTCGCCAAGGCCTTTTACACTGCGCTGTTTGCGGGCCACTCGGTTGCCAAGAGCTTCCACATTGGCCGCGTGCAGGCGGATATCGCAGTGACGAATAACAGTGGGCTGGGCGACGGCCGCTCCGAGTTCAAGCTACTGGGCGATGGAGACCACAATGATGCGCCGTTTCGAGATGTACCCGTGGGGGACTGTGTCGAGACGGATATGGGCGGACGCAGAGGCGGGAAAGTGACGGTGAACGAGTGCGATGCAGTCGCTGAAGTGTTTGTGGGCAGGTCGCTCGAGGTGCATCAAGTGTACAAGTCGCTGGTGGAAGGAGCGCGGCTCGTGAGTATCACTGGCGAGCGAGGCGTCGGCAAGACCGAGGTGGCGCTGCAGTGTGCCCAGTACGCCGCCGAGCGTCGAGTCTTCAGCCACATCTTCTACCTGCGCTTGAATGCCGGCAACGAAGACGAGCACACACGTGGTGACGCATGTCAGCAGCAGTTAGAAGTCGAGTCGTCCGCACTCGTTTCGAGGTTTGCCAAGTGTTTGGGTCTGGACGCCCAATCGCTCGAGGAACTCGCAGAGCAAGCACGTCAACGCTGTGAGACGGAGAATCATGGCGATGGAAGCAGTTTCCTACTGATTCTGGACGGCTGCAATCGCGCTCAACGACAAACCCAACGCTTCCGCGCGATTGTTGCCATGCTGCTGCGTCGTGTGAACTCCTTGGCGCTGCTGCTAACCGGCGACGGCAAGTTTGGCGCCATGGACGGTGTGGGTGAAAAGATCATCCCCGTGGGTCCACTTCCTCCTGCTGATGCGGCGCTGCTCTTCACGCTTCGAGCTCCAAGAAAGATTAAAGCGCACGAAATGGGTGGGAGTACCGATCTGGAAGCATTCAGTGAACATCCGATCATTAAGAGCTTGCGGGGGCATCCACGGACGATCTGCGCGGTACGTGAGACTCGATACTGCTCGGTTTTTAGTGAGATTACCTCTAACTTTTTACAGGTTTCCCAATTCTTGGAGAAGAAGGACATGGAGTTAGACCAGCACGAGTTCCTGAACTTCATCATTCCGTCGGTGAACACGGGACTCTGCATGAGCAAACATGGTGACGCAGTGACTTCAAGGTGCGGCCTGGATGTGCTTCAGCGACGACACGAGCAGGAGATGCTGGCGCTGGCCCAGACAAACCCCGTCATAGGGTGCTATTCCCATTCTCACGAACACCATCACCATCGTCGTCACGGCCTCCCGTCGTGCATCGAAGAGGAGGTCGAATATCAGCATCGGCTCCAAGGAGAAACCCGACAGGAGACTGCACTGCGTCGGATGAAGCCGGTAGCGTCCCAATCCGACATTTTCACGGCCAAGTCGCCGCTGAGCGGTCCACCATTTCAACGTGTTGCGAGCAAAGATGAAGACGGTAGAGGATCAGACATGCCACGTTCTCACCCGTTGATATCGTCCAGAAGCGAACCAAGTTTGACGGGCTCTATTACCGCCCCGACGACGTCAGTTCAGCAGCTGTGTCTTCTCAAGGTGGCCGACTTTGTGAGGCCAATCATCCAGAGCGAAGGCGGCAGTCTGGTATGGGCACGCGCTGTGGTTATCAACGCAACGCTTCGCGACTTTCCGAAGCCTGAAGGAGGACTACAAGACGGCTACACGGCCGCAGTGGTGCGTCAATTGCAGGAGTTGAAAGACATTCCACTGGATTGGGTAGCGCCTCAAGTGAGCTCTTTCTTCGCGACGAAGCTGAAGGGAGATGCCGCCAAGCGCCCGTTATCTACCCGCAGCATCGACTTTCTGGGTAAAAGCTCGCTCATCTGGGGTCGTGGCTGTGCCGCGCCAGCTCAACGCGGCGGCGCAGTGAGCCTTCGCATGTTCGCAGCCTTCTGGTCGTGGTTTCGACCGCTTGTGGACTGTATTTTGTACTCGACCCTGTGGCCGCACACGGAGCCGCGTCTGCTGCACGGGTTCTTATCGAAAGGAGCTTGTGTTGGGATGCTCGAGCGTGCGCCTCCTGGCACATTTCTGCTGCGCTTCAGCGAGACCCGCGTGCGCTGCTACGTGATTGCGTACGTACGCGACGACCAAGTCGTGCAGTTTGTGCCCGTGACTTGGCAACCAGAACGAGGCGGATGGTTTGTTGCCTTACAAGGAGAGGAGAAATCCGAAAGTAATGGGGTGACTTTCCCGACGCTGCAAGAGCTGATCCTGAGTGTCAACGTACTCAAGTTTCTGTTTCCCCAGACACCCAAAGAAGCAGTTTTCGCACTACAAAGATAGGAGAAAAAGTCTTTAGAGCGGATTAGGAAATAATGTGTTTTGTTTAGTTAAAAGTTTTACGAGGGAATATATGAGATTCATGCTCCAGTTTTGAAGTGAGAATTTGCCTCTGCCTTGCTTTTGTAAATGCATAATGTATGGGCGGCTTGAAAAATGACATGCGATTAATGTCATTATCGGGAGCCCTGATCGTGATCACTGCTGCGTGTGCAAGCGTTCAATCAGCGCGGGGTGGGGAATGACCGCGGATGGGGCGGCAGAATGTCAGCAAGAAAGAGCGCTGTCCACCTCTCGAAGTGTTGTCTGGGGGGAATGCATGTAGTATCCACTTCGCAGCATTCTGCAATCCGTCGCCAAGAGCTCAGGCGTCAAGATGTCAAGCAACACCCAAGAGAACCGCGGGGTGCAGGACTCTCCTATCGCAAGTCCGGACGGAGATGACTCGTCGTCCAGCAGCGGCTTCCGCCCAGTGAAGAAGCGCAAGGCGACGTACCTCGTCAACAAGGTCGGCGGAATGTCCTTATTGCAAGGTTTTAAGCACCATGCTTAGTCAATTGTCGGATGCGAATACCGCAGGAAAAGAAGGCGAGATTGAGCCAAGAGGTCGAGAAGCTGGAAGCCCACTTGGCAGTGCTGAAAGAACACGTGGGACTTTCTGGAGACGCCAGCATTGAGAAGGTGGCGACAAGCAACGCGGTGCTCAGTAGTGTGCTCCGTCAGCAACAATTACTCGTCGCGAACGCCAGGGCCGGACTGGCTGCCTGTATGGTAAGAAACTACACAAAACTACAGTTCCATCCATGTCTTTCCCTGACCAAGATATGTATTATTTTTTGAACAGAGAGGTCCGGCGCCCAGCCCGCTTTACTCGTTCATCCACCTCGGCGTTGACCATGACGCCCGACGGCGGGCACTGCAGGCGATGCGAGACTTTAAGATTCAGAACGGGGTGGACTACATCGAGGCGCGAAGCCGCCACTTGGATCTGCTGCAGCCGTACGCGTCCAGTGAGCAGTTCGTGGACACGCAGGGGGATTTCTGCTGCTCGCTCTTTGACGTGACACAGTTCACGGGCGTGAGGACGCTTCGAGAAGTCTACAACGCGGCTATGTTTCACTTCCAGAACGAGGAGATCTCGATCTCGGAGCGGCTTGGCCACATCACTGTGCGCGACGACTTCAGCGGAGCGGAGGACAACTTCAGCAACTGCCGCTTGTACTCGGCGGATGAGAACGGCGTCAAGACCGAGGTGAACACGGCGTCGTTCGCGCAATACGTGGGCGCTCAAGACTCTCAGACGGGCGAACCGTTCGCTGTTCTGGTGAGGGACAGCGTGGACGTGGATGAGCTCTACCCGTACAGGCCGGATGAATGCGTCCGTAAAGACCAGCTGGGGGCGATTCTCCTGACAGCCATGAGGAGGACGAGGAGCTCGAAGGAGAGCCAGGGTGGAGAAGACACGGAGCTCGTGGTGGTCATGCGAAGCGCCGCCTTCGTGAAGATCCATCGGCCGTCGTTTGACTTGCCTGGACACGCTCAGCAAGGCTTGGTGAAAGGGATTATGGCGTGGGCCGACGTCATGCTCGCTTCCATGCGCAGTGTTCTTGCCACAGATCCGTCCTCTGAGGTGCCAGACCCGCTCCAGTAGCACATTGAGGTGCAAGTTGCAATGAAAAGCGCTGCCGAGATGATCCATACGAAATCTGTACTACAATTCGTGTTCCTGAAGGTTCGGGAACAGCACGCGACTCAGACCGCTTTCGATCTTGGTCCTACATCATGTAGGCTACATGCCGTGACGCCCGCGCTGCTTGACGTTCGACAACGGAGAAGAGGGCTGTGTCCTGTCGTACTGGATAACGAGATCTGCAGTGGTTGCTTTCGTCTCGCGCTTCTGTACGAAGCATCGAAGCTCATGAATGTCTGTAGAGAGCCAAATCTAGAGCGCAGACGCTGCCGTGGCTCGCTCGCCAATAGACTCTACAAACAAGTTTGGTAAAGGAGAGCAATACTAAGTAGGCCCTCCGTATCGGAGATGATGCACCGGCGGACTGGGCATCGACTTGCGCTCAGTACCAACGCTTGACGATCTTGGACCGGAGCTCCTCGTTGCGTCCTTCCTGAAGTTCCGGCGTCAAGCAAACACCAAGTTTCCTGGTCATGTGGGCTTTCATAGGACTCTTCCTCACTACAACCTGCTCAGCATTCTGAGTACTGAAGAAGAAAATGTTGCATTGATTGTTGCGAGGCGCTTTCGAAGACGCGGACCGTCGTCACTTACGCCGCGACGTCAAACTCTCGAGAAGGAGCGATGCTCTTGGCGCAGCGGAAGCCAACCATCGGAGAGCGGTCGTAGCCTTCGCTGATCATGAGGAAGCGGTTGTGGTGCTGCGCATCGAGAGCTTGCGGGAAGTACCAGTTGGGGTCGCTGTGCGTGGCTGAGATCGGGTGGTAGCTGCTTCCTCCTCGGAGCAGAAGGCCACACGTGTGCACATCGCAAAACTGGTCTGTCATTTGCCACACGTAGCCAACAAGGTCTTCCACGAGGAACTTGGTCGAGCGTGACCCCTCGTGGGAGCCTACAGCGCTCAGCGTAGGCAGCTCCTTACCATGGGAAACCTTAGGCACTTTGGCGCTGTTGAACTCAGCTCCCCATGGGTAGACGTCGTAGTTTTCGCCATTGGAAGCGACGTACTGCCACTCCCAGTCATGCGGAAGGCGTTTGCCGTAGAACGTGGCGAAAGCCTCGGCGTCCTCGCGAGCAACATGGACGACAGGACTGTGTTCCAACCCAGCAGGAACAGCCCACGAAGCTGGGGCGCCTTCGCGATGTTCCCAGTGTAGCAGGAAGCGGTCCAACGCCTTGGGGCTGTAGCTGCTTGCCTTGAGGAACGCTGCGTATTGAGCGTTGGTCACGGGGTGCTTGTCTATCATGAAATCCTGGATGAACAGCCTTGTCGAGTGGTTGTTCCAGGGCCGGTTCTCCCACGGAAACTGCACTCCCGTGCCGAACTGCGCAGAGTTGGGTGTCCACGCCGAGACGGGCTCGATCTGCACGCCACTCACGTTAAACCACCAGTTGGCAGCTCCCGACACACGCACCATGTCATCGGAGCCGGCCGAGGCAATCCCCTGGGTCCTGTTACTGCGAACAAGCTGCTGCTGAAGTAAGTTTCTCGTGGTTGAGAACGCGGCCAAGGGCTTAGCAGTCATGGCTTGCATCTCGTTGAGAAACGGGGTCAAGTCGCTGCTGGACGTCGTCATGTAGATCGCGCCAAACGCTCGAGGCTCCAACGTCACCTTAACGGCCGTGCCATTCGTCCCAGTCTGCTTCTGCAACTCAACGCCGTGGTAAACGTCGTACACGCGAACGTCTTCTCCACGCTGCGCTTCAGTGAGGGGCAGCTCGAACGTCTTGGGATCTTGAACAGTGCTGATCACTGTGTAAAGCGCTTCTTCACTCTCTCGGAGTGCGAAGGCACTAGCGAACAACCCGTCGCCCTTGAGAGCATAGTACGGCGTCCATTCGCCAGTCGAGACGACGAGGCCGAAGTGGCGGAGGATGGCGAACATCCTCTTGGCACTCTCGTCTTCGCGCTCGGTCATGGCATTCCAGATGCCCCACACATTCTCCCAGACGACGTAGCCCGCGCCGTTGAAGAACGCCGTGAGCAGCTCGGCCGTCTTGTCCAGCGACCACCTTGCGCAGATCTGCACCATGTGCCTGGACTCGAGGAACTTGGCGCGTGCTACCGGCGGGAAGTGCGAGTAACCGAAGAAGTAGCCCCAGCTCATCGGGTTGTGGCTCAGGAATGCCGTGGGTACGCCACCTTCGGGGGTTGCCACGAGCGGCTTGCTGCAGTTGAAGAACGCCTTGGGAACGCCGTACATAGTGTCACCATTGAAGCCGTCAGCTTGCAGCTCCGGGATCACCTCGTTCAGCGTCGCAATGTCCGCATTGTACATCCGCACCATGTCCTCTTGCCCGTCTTCGTCTCGCGTACCGACGTCCCATGGGTTGTACGGGATGATGACCCGGACGCCTCGACGATGGAAGTCAGCGACCACCTGCTTCACGCCTTCGACGCCACCGGGCAAGTCGCGCAGCAGATCCCATTGGTTTCGGTTGTCGATGCCGATGTTCGGGTACGCCGGCCAGAGCAGCACGCTGTCGAGGGGACCCAGTCTCTTCTGCATCTCGTCCACGTACTTGTCCACCGTGTACTGCTGCGTCTCGCGGTCGTAGATGGCACGGTCGTTCATCATGACCAACGTCTGCACGAAGTTCTGCTGCGTCCACTGGATCTCTTGGATGCTGTAGACGTTGCATCGGTCGTCGGGATCGTAGCGGTTCGTGCGCAGCTCCATCTTCTTCCACGCAGCCCAGTCGCGTCGCCAGGCGTCCACTGCGTCGGGGCCATCGGGGCCGTCGATCACTTCGTAGCCGTCTGGCTGCTGGTCCCAAGCGAGCGCCAGGCCAGAGAGCCAGCAGGTTGTAGCGAGGAAGAGCCCCGTGAAAGCCCGCATGACCAGGAAACTTGGTGTGTGCTTGACGCCGGAACTTCAGGAATGGCTGAGGAGCTCCGTTTCAAATGTGGCGTTGAGCTCATCTGATACGGAGCGCAAGTCCGCAAATCGATCCGGTGCAGCATACGAGCTTGTACGTTTGCGTGCGGAAGTAATCGAGCTTCGCCCAGATGATGGCTGCGTAACCTCGAATTGGTACATGTACTGCGAGACGAAGCTTTGCGTTGAAGCACTTCTGATAGCTCAAAGCGATCACGAGCACTCGGCGAGATCTTATGCTTGCGAGCGCACGAAACGTGTGGTGGTGTTCACTGAGGTGGCTTTCACTAACGCACGGCAGGTCACGAGTTCCTGGAGGGCACGTAGCTTCAACGTCCACGTGCTATCTGACAGGAACTCAGACCGAGTCTTGGTCCAACCAGGCTGGTTACCAGCCGTGACAACTTCGCGGCTCGACGTTTTTTTTTTAGCAAACACCGTTTTACAATTTGAGCTGCAGCGTGGAGTCCGAACTCGGCTGCGTTTTGGAGATCTCCAAGACGTAGCTCTCCCTTCACAGGGCCACAGCTGAAGCGCGAAGACCCGTTGGCTTGAGTTTCAGTTTTCTTTCTTTTGTCCTACGAAATTTGCACTGTGGAAACTTGAAACTTGCAAAGGTGCTCCTCGATTTCGGACCTTCCAGCTCGGTGTACTCCTTAAGTTGAGGATCACTACGCAGTTTCCATCTGATGTGCTATCTCGGCCATCTTCTCTGCGTTTGTCTGGCAAAATGCCTCCAGCTTGACAATGCGTGTGCCTGAGGAAGCATCGCAAGGAGCTGCTTTTGTATAAGCTTACTCGAACCACTCGACAACCCATTAAACAATTTTGAGACTGGGTTGTCCAGGTCTGCTCCACGGCAGTTCAAGCGGGGAAGTCTGCAGCGGCAGCAGTTGAAACACTCTGTCCCTTGACGCCCAAGCTCGGCAACGTCTTCTCGCTCGGATACAGAAAGTCCCCCTTCGAGAACAGCCAAAATTCCCTCCACGTTGGCCAATCACCGTTGCGCACACCGCTTCACATACAAACGCCAAGTGTTCTGTATCTTACTTAGGCGCTACTTCATTCCCCCGCTGCATTGACGATTCAAAGCGTCGATCCACTGGTCGGTGCTCCAAAGGCCACCCAGAGAGTCGCAGAGCATCGGACGTCATCGGCGCAGCCTCTTGAGCATCAGGAGACCCACCGCGCCCCGCAGCAGAGTTAGCAGACAGCGAGGCAGAGCTACACAGTCCGAGCTTCGCATAGGTACGAACCCAGCTTTCCAGCCACCAAGAGCCGGCTATTTCGAGCGCTGTGTCTCTTCAGGCTTCCCTTCCTTCAGGGGGTTGCCACACAGTTGCCACACCAAATAAGGGGCCGACATCCGGATGGCTACACTCACATGTGCGTCAATATGTGTCAATGCTGCAGACCAAGCAGAAGGCGCTGGATTGATCTCCCTCCTTCCGTAGCAATTGACGACCAAGCGAGGCACGCTGGGGCAGCGGCAGCATGGGAATGGCATGCGACGCCGAGGGCCGCGCGGTGACCGGTGAGCACGTGGTCGCGACCGGCGGATCCTGCGGGGTGGCAGCTCACGAGGCCAAGACGGACGCCCCCGGGCTCAACCCGGAGGAGACGGCCATGATCCTCACGAGTCTCAGCAAGGGCTTTTCAATCGGCGCGACGACGGCCGGCTCAAACGACTCGGACGGAGACGAGACGGGCGAGTTGTCGGACGACGACCGCCACTTGGCGGTGGGCGGCGTAGGCAAAGTGCATCGCGTGCAGCAGATCAACTTCGACGGCCCCAAGGGCAGCAAGCTCGACTTCACGGACGACGCCGGCTTCAACCACCGCTTCCGCAACGAGAGCAACCGCGTCAAGAGCCTCGTGACCAAGCATATCTCCATCGAGGAGCTGCGCGCGCACTTCGACCGCCCAATCATCGACGTGGCCAAGGACTTCGGCATCTGCATCACGCTCATGAAGAAGATCTGCCGCCGCAACGGCATCAAGCGGTGGCCGCACCGCCAGATCCGGTCGCTGTCCAAGAGCATCGCGTCCATGGAGGCGGCCATGCTCAGCGCCCACGGTGGCGAGCGCGACAAGTACCGGGACCAGATCCTCAACCTCAAGATGAAGCGCGAGTCCGTCATCGCGGACCCGAACAAGGACAACGCCATGCGCCCCAAGACGCCGCCGCCGTCCTCGCTGCACGGCGACCACAGTCTACACCACGTTTCCTCGACGCCCAAGCTGTCCCCTCGACCGGGCCACGACGCCCACGCGTACCCGGTTACGCCTACTGTCAAGATGGAGAACTTGGCGGTGGGGGCTCCAAGCACTTTAACCGCCGGCCCGTCGAAAGGTGGACGCTGGACGAGCGAGGAGCACGCCGCGTTCTTGGAAGGCATCCGCCTGTACGGCAAGGACTGGCGACGCGTGGCGCAGGTGGTCATGACGCGCAGCGCAGTGCAGACGCGGACTCACGCCCAGAAGTATTTATTGAAATTTGCTGGGCGCTTCCCGTTCGACACGGACGGCGTGCTGAAGGACCATCAGCATCAGGACAAGCCGGCCACGGCCATGCTGAGCCCCACGACGAGCGTGGCGTCGAGCAACGCGGCCATGGCGAGCGACGACTGCATGAGCAACGCGTCGTGGAACTCGGACGAGACGCAGCTGCCGGCCAAGCACGGCGAGGCCATGGCCATGATCCTGAACGGCAGTCCGCAGGTGGAGCCGGGAGCGGGGCCTCATGGGAACAACGCAGCGCTGCCGCCGCTGCCATCTCGTAAGCTGGACGAACCGTTCCAGAATCAACAGGGAGCAGCACCGGCGTCTTTCCAGTACTTTACCCAGCAGCTTACGCCGTAACGTGCTGACAGCAGACGCTGACAGTAGTAATAGCCAGCACATTACCGGCAGTTTTTTTCTTATTTAACAAGGAGAATAGGGCTAACCGTTTCTAATGCAATGCTACGACTTTGACGACACAACCTCTCGACCACCTTAGAACGAGAGAAAGCGCCACCACTTCAGAAGTAGTTTTAAATGCTCTCGTCTCCTTAGAAGCGACAGCCGGTGGTTTCAACGAGGACAACCTCTCGATCACCTGAGAGTGAAAGCAACGTCTTTTGGATCTTTGGGTAGTTTTAGAACCTCATTCAAACTATACATGTACATTGATAAATGCAATAGAAAATTACGCCGGCAATTTTTACCGCAAGGAATAGTTCAGACCAGCGCGACGCGTGGCATCTCACCATTGGTTGGAAGTCTATGTGACACGCCTTCATTTCCGCTTAAATACGTCCAGAGCCCCCTTCTTCCTCATTCCAGTATCTGCCGGCTCGAGGAAAGATGGTCAAGCTTTCTGTGCGATCGTTGGTGTGGCGGGCAGCACGTTCCCTGTGGACATCGACGCGGGTCAGACGGTGGGAGACTTGAAGGAAGCGATCAAGGAGAAGAACTCGACGACTATAACGTGCGACGCGAAGGACCTGCAGCTCTTCCTGACGAAGACGGCGGCCAGCGCGTGGCTGCCGGACGACGATGCTCTGGACGCGGTGCTTCAGAGCGGAGATGTTTCTTCCTGCGTGAAGATGCGCGCGTCGTGGAAGCTGTCCAAACTAAGCCTCTTCGGGCCGAACGTGTCGCTCGGAGAGGACGTGATTCACGTGCTGGTGGTGGTTCCGGATGGTGCAGTTGGTTCAGCGAGCGAGACTTCCAAGTTGGATCAACTCAGCGAAAAGGTCGACAAAATGGACAAAACTGTGCTTGGAAAGCGCAAGGTTTGCCACGCGAGTTCGAGTCTTTTGGACGATTTGCATGTTCGGTTGCGAGCTTCCCGCGCGGTTGCATTCGAGACTGAGAAGCAGGTTAAACCGTTCACGTGGGAATACATAGTCGATGAGTGTGGTCAGAAAATCAAGCTCACCGAGGAACAGCAACGTAAACGATATTGCGAGTACGTGAACGTCAACATCGGTGATGCGCTCGCGAAGAACAAGCTTTGCGTGTACGGTGTGAAAAAGGGGGAAGGAGTGGAGACGTTCTTTCGGCTGACGTACCAGGGCACAAACATTGAACTTGTTGGGCGAACGGACATGATCATACTGAGTGATCAGGTCTTGGAGAACCCGCTCGAATTGAAAATGCTGCCTGACGTGAGATTGATTATCGAGGTGAAGCAAAAGGTGGAGGGACGCTCCGTCTCTCAGGCTGTGTCAGAACTGATAGCACTGAATATTATGGATGCTGAACCTGTGATGGCACTCTTGACCGACTTGCAGGAGCATTGGCAGTTTTTTTGGGTCGCCGACCCGACGAATTGTCACCGATTCGATGCCGACCCGACCAACGATCGCGTTACCATCGAATCGGTGACAATTCGTGATCCAAGCAAGGCGTTTGCGGTGATTAAGACTCTACTGTCAAGTGCTGGTGCTGGTGCAGTGGTCAGCCTTCCGTGCTTCCAAGAACCTATCAAGAGGCTGAAGATTTCTGGGGTCCTGGCCTCTATCGGAGAGGGTGGCGGTACTAGTATTCGTGAGAGCATCGAACGATACTACGACATCGCCAGTATGTTAGGTCCCGACATTGAGATGGCGCGTGCTGTGGCGTGGCAGGTCACTCGATCTATTCCCGCGTTGAGTTATTTTAGCTGATTCTCCCTTCGGCATGCTGCACTAATAAATTGCTTTTTATCACGATTTTTTTCATCCTGACAAATATAAAGTTAATAGTATATAAAGATGGCATACTCACCCGATCAATATCTCGCTAACAAAGAGCGCATCAATGAAGCGCAGAAGCGCTACTACCAGCGCACACGTGAAGCTCGTCTATCCTATCAAAAGGGATACGACGATAAGAATAGGGATCAAATTCGAACACGCAAGCGAAAGCCGAAAAGCGAACTTAGTACCGGTGAAACCGAACTTAATGCTGAAACCGAACTTAGTTAATTAACTAATTTGTTTTCTCACATAAAAAGTCAATCCGTATATAGACAATGACTGACGATACCACGCTTACGACATTGAAGGATGCCCTCGGCGACCTTAGTCAGTACCATTCGTCTGGGTGGTTCTGGCATGCAGTAAAAGACAAGGGTAAAAAAATTGATGTCTGTAGGGAAAACGCAAATTTATCCGTGCCTGACTATCGACCTAATGTCAACCCACGGTGTTATTGCAACACCCCGATCAAGCTTATTATCGACGTGGATGAGAACCATCACTTCGTTGGTTCAGAGTGTGTTAAGCTCTTTTGTGGGGACTGTAAGGTGTGCCTCGGCTGCCAATGTCGGTACCGAGGTAGCTACAAATACTGTAAGGAGTGTCGAGACCGTCTTCTTTTAGTGAGACGAAGTTAACATTTGGTAAGTACAGAAATCGAAAGCCAAAGTCGCTATTAGGAGTGCATGACTCCTACATTCACTTCCTATTTAAGTGTGATATCGTATCTGAAGCTTCTAGGGTGGATGGTGATAAGACATTCAATTGGGTCAAGGCTCACGATCCAAAATATTATCGCTGGTTGCAACCGCGCGACAGACCCTACGCCAAGTATTTGAATTAATTAATTTCGAATTTTTTTGTATGAGGCTAAGATATAAAGTCGATCCTGATACAAGATCCAATAATTATAAAGTCATTTCCACGGGAATAATATCGCCAAGAATATATATAGGCAACATGTTTGCATACGAACCCGAAGGTCTAAAGAGATTGAATATTGATGCTGTTCGCTGGGGCAGTACCTACCGCGTTAAGGTGCGTGGTAGAACTGGTAAGATGGTTTATGTTAGCAACGTTTCCCGTCCGACCAATCAGAAGCTGCTAGCTAAGCAATACAGCTAGAAGCGATATTTGGAGTTCCATTCCACTGTATCAAGGATCGTTATCTAAGCCTTCTAAATGAGCGCAATCATATTTGTCATTATTATGCCTCATTTCGTCATGACACAGTCAAGCCGAGCTACTGGTAATTATCAACTCATTTTTTTTATTCTGATGATATAGACACAATGTTCCCCAATTTTACATCCGTCGCTCAGAGAGAGCAGAAACGACAGGAGCTTCTTGAACGATCCCAACGTCGTCTTCGTCAAGCTAATGTGAAGCGTGAAATGTATGAAGGTGCATCGTGGGCGACTGATATACCCAACGCCGTGACGAACTTGGGAGCAAACAAGCTGCTTCCGCGATACATTGGTCCGTTCAAAATCGTCGCCGCTCTCGGCGACGCTTACACGCTCGACATACCTACGGCTATGCGACTCCACCCTACGTTCTACGTCGGCCGGCTCATGGGTACCACCCGGCGGCGATCCCGAGTGAGGAGTCGCAGCGCTCGACTGCGACGGAGCGGGAGCCTTCTCTTCCTGATCGTCCGGCTCATAGCGCGACGCCGTTCGCGCTTTCTTCGGCGCCGGCTGCTCCCGGCTCCCAGCCCACGGCCTTGCGCATCGCGACGAACTGACACTTGTATGCGTCGTGCGACTGCTCAATCTTCAGCAGTCGCTGCTCCTGTCGAGCGACTTCATCTCGAAGGCGTTCAGCCTCCTGCTCGGCATCCAGAGCGCGATCCTTCGCGCTGTCAACCTCGGTCGTCAGAAGCGTCAGGCGCCCGAGATTGTCCGGCGCCACCGGCGCTGGCGGCGCCTCGTTCGCCACAGCAGCACGCGGAGGCGTCTGCGTCGGGCCGATATTCGGCTTCTGACGCGCCTGAGCACGCGGCGGCGTCTGCGGATCGGCCACCGGCGTCGGCGCTGGCATCTCCCGGTCAGCACCAGCTCCCCGAGCGTCATGGCGCGGCTCCCATGACGAATAGTCGTCAGTGTGACGACGGCGCGGCTCCCATGACGAATAGTCGTCAGTGTGACGACGGCGCGGCTCCCATGACGAATAGTCATCAGCCTGACGACGGTGCGGCTCCCATGACGAATAGTCATCAGCCTGACGACGGTGCGGCTCCCACGACGAGCGGCTTTCAAAGCGACGGCCCTCCGCCGCTGACGGATAGCGCTGGAACGCAGTGCTGGATCGTGGATCATCTCGTGGAGCACCGCGATCCCACTCCGAGTAGGCGCGGCGCTCATCACCGCGCCAGTACCACTCCGAACTCCCGCGAGTATCGCGTCCGCTGGCTTGGCTTCGCTCCCAGCCATGATACGTGACCAACTTGCAGTGCGACGTTCCGGATATCGTGGCTGCATACGAGGCTGCGCTTGCTCAGGCTCCGGCGCACGCAGCGTCATCCACTCCCGCGGCGCTTCGATCGGATCCGCCGCACGCGCAGGCGCGGGTTCATCACCTGCGCGCCTAGCCTGGTCGAGCGCACGCTCGTACCAGCCGATGAGACGATGGATCTCGTCTCCAAGAGGAGCAACTGCGACATCGTCTCTCCAATCTTCAGCCGACGGTCGACGCGTGCCCGGCCAACAGTGCGGGCACTTCTCCATCATGTTCACGAAGCAGTACCGGTATTCGTCCCAGCACGTGTTGTGAAGGTCCTGGCGCAGTGTGCCCAGACCATATCGAATGCGCGCTGACTCGCGCTGTCTCAAGACTGCGGCGAAGTCCGGCTCGACGTTCCAGCGGCAGACGAAGGCGTTCCACGACAGCCGCAGCGAGTCTTCGCGGGCTCCTTCGACTGGCTTGCCGCGCGAGGCGCGGAAGCGGCGAAACTGCTCGCGCATCTCCTGCTCTGGCGCGGGGTTCACCGCGCCGCTGATGTCTTAGAGCTCCCAGCGCGCCAACTCGGTCTGGATACCCTCGCGGGCGCTTGCCGTGTTCCTCTCCGTCGCCATCTCCGTTGCTTGCGCGTCGCGAGGCCGATTGGGTTGTGAGCCCTCGCTCGCGTCGAAGGCTCTCGTCGCTGTGAGAACGTGCGCGGGCGCACGTTCGAGAAGTTGTTGGCGCCGACGTTCAGCTATCACTGCCCCCGTGTCCCCGTCGTCTCGTCCCGGGATCCGTAGTCGTAGCCTCCTCTTGTCTTTATTTTCCTTTGCGTGTTCTCTTTAGCAGACGGGTGTCTACTACCTCAAGTGGGGGGTGGTGTAATGGGACGATCTCCCGTTACAAAAGTAGGTAGAAGTCACAGTCCAAATAGGCTGTGACTTGGCACTCTGTCATTGGACAGAAGTCGCCCTTTAGTATGCATATTGGCCAGTTAGCGTGCAGCACCTCAACCGGTGGCTAGCAGCTAAGCTCGGCTTAAGTACGGTTTTGCGACCGTACTTTAATATCACCCAGAGTCAATTTTGCTTATAATTCCACATGTCTTGGTCCAACGCCCAAAACATTGCTTCCTCAACACAACAGCGAAAGCATACGTATCGGTTGCCTTTGGCACCGTTACAGGTGGAATACCAGACAGCCGCGGACGCGCCAGTGCAGCGGAAGTGGCTGGGCATCAAGGAGTACGAGACCTTGCTGGATCAGGGCGAGCTCGAGGACGAGCTCGATGGGGATGGAGTAGGCAGTGGAGGCATCACGGGAGCACCGTACACGACAGTTGTGTGGTGGACCTGACACACGACCATGGGGAAGACGAGGGCTACTGACTGGCTACAAGGCGAAGTGAACTACAGAGGGGCGCGGTTGGCAACGAGCAACCAAGTCGGGACAGCAATGCGGATACTGGGGACGACGGTGAGCGTCGGCACCCGGAAGGAGCAACATCAACCAGATCTTCGGCCAAGGGGCGCGGCGGAAGAAGATAGGAGCGCGCAGCACAGGCTTTTGGCTCTGCGCCGCTCAGTTACCATTTGGCCAGGACGCTAGCTGAATAAAGTAACTTTGGACTATCGACCTACAGGAGACGAGGTGAGGACCAAAGTAGAGAGAACGAGTGAGAACGAGACGAAGGCAGTGCGACGGGGTGAGCAGGGGTATGGCGGTGGCCGTTCCGTCACCGGCGCCGGGGGTGACCACCTGGGTCCTCGTGGCGTCACCAGAGCCCCCTCTTGCCGCTGTGATGGACACTGCCGAGGTGGACATCCAGCCCCGACAACGGGTCAGCAACGGAATTGATCGACTAGGCTGTTCGTGGCGGTGACGCCCGGGCAAACTACTATGGTATCTGTGAGCTCACCTGAACGTCTCGAAAGGATCCGCTGACAGGCAGAACCTTGGCCGTGTCACTACGGTGGGCGACCGTGTATCGCTACAACCTAATGCCCAACGATCCTGCAATCAAGAAGGACCTGGAGATCGTCCGTCCAATTCTCAATGGAGACCTCATCACTGCTGTAGTTTGCAGCTACATCCAGGAGAAGTAGTAACATAGGCGTCCACGTCTACTGTAGACTCTAGAAGTGGACGCCTATGTTACTGCTTCTCCTCTAGAATCTAGAGGTCAGACCTAAATGCACATCTGTACCAGCCACTCGTTCTGGTATTTGCGAAGCTGTAATGGTTATTAGGAGAGGAACAACAAAACGTATGATTAGCGTCTGTGCCCAGTAGCACATGCTGGCATGGTTGCGGCAACTTTCAGCAGGCGGCACCGGATTGCGCCTGGTGCGGTGCGGTCAGTGCGACCGCGGCCCAGTACGAACTTGCTGCACGGCCCAATTGGGAGTACGCTGCTACCACAGAAAGTAGCGTCCATATTTTGGTATATCTTCGGTGACTTTTGGTATACTTTCTGTATGTATCTCTACGTACATAAACTGGGCAGCAGTTCGAGGAGGGGTGGCCTGAAATCCGCAAAATTCAACCAAATGGCCATTTCGATTCCTCAGCGCCTGCCATTCCCCCGTTCTTTCAGCGCCTCCAGGAGGCTCTCCGTGCATAGAGCTTTATGATGAGGCCCTTCACGCCTCAATTGAACTTGTTTCGGCGGAGTTAGAGTTTTTTTGGCCCCGAGGACGCCCGACATTCAGGATTTAAGGGCCATGCCATCCATCCTGAGCGTACCGTGAAAAGTCAAATAATGTTCATCTACTTTCTGTGGGAGTAGCATCGTCCGCCAAATTGCACCAAAATCGATCCCTATGATCTTCAACGTCTCAACCGCATGTCATTAATTGCAAAAAACGTTGCAGGTGACGGACGAGGAGTTGATGGACGCGCAGCAGCACAGCAAGCTGGTGCAGCGCCTCCTGCAGGACGGCGAGTACCGAGGCATGAAGATTGAGTGTGTGTACGGACTGGCGACGATCGAGACCCAGCACGGCAGGCGAGTGATGCTGCCGCCGGTGCTGTGGGCGGCGATCTTCAAGGAGATGCATGGTTCGGTGTGGGCAGGCCCCTTACGAGGCCCGCACACCTATGGGCGCGTGGCGCAGCTCTACTGGTGGCCGCGACTGCAGCGCGAGGTCAACCGATGGGTGCGAGGGTGTCAAGAGTGTGGCAGCCGCAAGGCTCGACCGCGCGAGGTGATCCCGCCACTCAGAAGCATACGAGGCGGCGATGTGGGCGACAGATGGGCGTTGGACGTGGCTGGACCCTTCCCGGTGGCTGGTGGCGGCGAACGCTACGTGATCGCGGCACTGGAGTACGTCACGAGATACGCGGTGGCGAAGAGCGTGACTCAGCACACGGCTGAGAGTGTGGCGTCCTTCCTGATGGAGGACGTGGTGTTGAAGTTCGGTGCGTTTTGAGAACTACTGACGGACGGTGCCCCGGAGATGGTCGGCAAGGTGATTGAGCGCTATTGGTGTTGCTGCAAGCGGAGCAGACAAACCCGGTGCGCTACAGGCCCCAGATGATCGGGTTGGTTGAAAGGTTCCATCGCTCGTGGAAGGACTGTGTGTCGACCTTCATGGCGAGCAACGAGCAGAACGACTGGAACCTCTGGGTGAAGTTCGCGGTGTACGCGTACAACTCGGCGCGGCACTCGACGGTGGCGCTGACACCCAACGAGCTGATGATGGGCAGGCGGCTGCGCCCACCCAACGAGCTCCTACGGCGGACGGCGGTGACGGAAGTTGGCGAGTTGATGCTGTACCACGAGCGACTGCTGAAGGCGATGAAGCGGAGTCACGAGTGCGCGGAGGAAGCGAGAGTAAAGGAGCAAGCACGGCAGGCACGCTACTATAACCGGCGAGTGCGGCAGAAGCGGACTTTCGAGGTCGGTGACCGCGTCTGGGTCTACAACCCGCCGCGTGGCCCGAGAGCGACTAAGTTTGTGCACCAATGGCAGGGCCCCATACGGATAGTGGAGTCCGCTGGCTACGAGAACTTTGTGTTGGAGCGGGAGGATAAGACGGGGGCGCCGGAGGTATTGATAGCCCACGTCTCCTTCCTGGTGAGCTACCACTAACCTGAGCCCCTGTTGCGGCAAGTGGCAGCTGACTTGAGAGCAGAACTGGACGAGGAGAATGAAGACGAAGGTGCAGGCAGCAATGACAAGACGGCAGGAGCGGCTGTACGTACAGCGACGGCGGCTCGCCCTACAACAGCAGCGAGAGCAGCTTCGAAGCGACGAAGAGGCGCAGCGAGCGGCTCGCGGCCAACCCTCGCAACGAGTGGCCGACTGGTGGAGATCAGACGACGACGCAAACGAAATTCGGCGGGACAGTACATGCTGGAGCACGAGCTCCGACCGACTGGATGAGACCGGAAAGGAACGATGGACGGTGGACGCTGGTGCGTATCAACAAGCGAGATCGAGCGACTCTGGTAGGACGGTAGGGTCGTGGAAGACCCCACAGTTGAGGAAGTCGTGTAACAGGGCTGCCACGTGGGCGCCCGATGACGCGCGCAATGGTGGACGAGACGGACGGATGTTGAAGACGCGAGCCAGGACCGCCACGCGCAAGGATGAACGGATGGACGGACGATGGACGGAGGCTGGTCCGGAGGACCCCGGTCTGCGAGCGGCAGAGGGAATTGGCGAAGTACCGCCGCCGAGCCGCCGACACGCAAGTGAAGACCGCGGACCCGCTGGATTCTGGACGGATGGACGGACGAGGGCTGGACGGAGCTCTCAGCGTGAGAGAGCTCACTTTGGTTTTGGCACTGCAGAGTGCAAGTGGTTGCTGAACGACTGCGAACTGGACGGACGAGCGGTTAGCGAGCGGCTGGGTGAAAAAATTTGTGCGAGACAGTGGCTAGCTAGTCATAGTTGATTGCATTGGCAGGACGCTAAATAAAATTGGTAATGTGTCAGTGAGGCACACGCCGGCGCGGTGGATTGAGTTGTCCACTGACGGCCAGACGAACTTTGGCGCAAATCGGCACCGTGTCGACCAACCCCGGCGTGCAGGGGAAAGAAGAAGACACGTTGCAGATTGTTCCGCTGTTGTCGCTGATAGAAATCGCGGACTGACCGTCAAGGGCAGCGCCAAGTGTGTTGAAATCTCACCTCTCACAGCTGGTTCGTTTCATGTTTGTTGCCACTGAAGCACGAAGTTGCCACGTGCTTGTTGTGACGGTGAGCTCGTCGCCAACTGAAGGTGGACACGCTAAAAAATCGATTCCAGCAGGACGTTTTAATGCGCCTAAAACTAGTTTAAATTTCACACGATAGTATTACCCTTAACTAACACGGCGTAGGAATTTACAGGCCATCGAAAAGACCAGCACTTGTCATTGACGCGGAACTGTCATCTCGCTGTACGTCCTGCAGGATGTTGTACAGCAAAGCGAGTGACGCCGCACCCTGAGGGGCATCGCTCTTCCAGTTGCCGTCGGTATTTGCACCAAGCTCGCCGAACAACTCCAGCACAGCCCCATCCGGCATTTTGAGGAAGTGGCGATGCAACTCGCGAGTGCCATCGAGCTCGACGTTGTAGACGGCCACATGCGTGTTGGTTTCACGGAAAAGCGGGTCGAGCGGGTCGGACAGCGCGTAGTCGTGAACAAACACCTTGCGCTGTGTGCCGCGAGGCCCTTTCCATCGTGTGGCCTGCGCACATACCGTCTGCAGCTCCTGGAGCGATATTTCAGCGTCGTGTGGCACAAAAAACGCGTCTTCGTGGCCGTGAACACGACGGTAGACGTCAAGCATTCGCCCGTTCATGTGGATGTAGAGAAGATAGACGTACAGCGCCACAAGCGACAGACACGTCAGCGCCACGTACAGGATGAGGACGATGAAGATACCGACCAGGCCACTGCCCTCCTGCGCCTGAAAGCGCACGTACAGCTTGAACCAGTCGCCATTCACGCAGGAGCAGCCAGAAGCGGTGAGAGACACGGCACATTCGCTAAGCTGTGAGCATCCGTAGTGGTGCGAGAGTACGTCGACAACTAGCACGAGGAACGGGTCGAGCACGGTGGCAATTCCAGCGCAGACAACGAAGTTGGAGCCAAACGCCGGTAGATCACCGACGTAGCGTTGGCCTACTGCAGCTGTACCAGAAAGGAAGGCGAACATCATCGTGTTGCCCAGTACTCCCAACGAAAGGAGGCCGATCTCCGTGTGCGTGGCAACCGTTTGCCATGTATACTTGACGATACACGTCGTCCATCGCGGCTGGAAGTCGTACACGGGTACACGATTCCCTCGCAGGAAGAGCCACTGCGTCACGTAGTGGACGTACAGACGTATCCAGCACGCAAACAGTAGCATGGCGATCATTCGCCAGAACTCGAGCGTGTGCCAGTTTGAAAAGCCCAGATCCACCAGCAATTCGTGCTTGAGGTAATGCAGTTTCCTCTGCGCATGAAAGCGCTGGTGACGCGCCGTCTCCATTGACGCAGCAGCGTTCACCGAGAACGTGTAGTTCTCCAGGTCGAGCTGTTGGCGTCGGTCTAGCTTTACTTCGTCATCTCCTTCTGGAACGTCCACACCTTCGTCAATACTTGTAAATTGATCCGCAACTCGCAGACCGTCAAGCCCTAGCTGACGACTACTGCCTTGATCCCCCAGTATCGGCACACGCTCTTCTTCATTCTCGACTGAAATGGTTCTGTGACCTGGACTCCTGCTCTGCTGCATCGCGACTGCGTCGCCTGACTACCCTTTCACCAAAGTAAAGCCATCGTAAAAAAAAACTCAAAAACTAACATAAAAACAACCAAAAACTTACGTAGACTCGCGTTTTCTTGGTCGGGCTGAAGCTTCCAAGCCAGCGCTTCCAGCGAAACCGCGTTGGCGACAAAACTCGCGGAGGCGCCGTGGCTTTCTTCTTGGCGTGAGTGGAAGCATCTTCTTCGTCCACCAAAAGCGTCGAGGAGGACGAGAACGGCTTGACCACAGCGCCACCACCGCGTTCAGGAGAGAGTGGGCGTTTCCGTATCGTCGGAGAGCTTGGGGCGGCTGTGGACATCTTCCGCATGTACCGTTGATGGTTGTTTTCCACCTCGGGCAGCATGAGGCGAAGCAATCCGCCACGTTCATCAATCTCCGCGTCAAAAGAGTTCTCAGTGGTGCTTCGACGCGCTCGAAGAGGTAAAATGGCTGGAGGTTTCGGCAGGTGATCCACTTGCAGGTAGAAATTGCAGAGCCACGAGGACAAGTCGTGCTGGTACATTTTCTCCATGTCCTGGAACTTCTCCATTGTGTGGTCCATTTCACCGCGCAGGAAAGGCAGCTTGAACTTCCCTTGAACGACTTGGAACTCCGGGGTGGTGAGTGGCAAGGCCCCCCATGCAACCACATGATCCGTTTGCATGGCCAAGCTTTGGTCTAAAAGCTGACCACCTCGTCGTCTCCTCTTAGGCATGGACACGTTGCCTCCAGCGTAGGCGGAGACTGTCACTTGGGACAGCATGAAGAGCTCAAACACCAGAGTGTTTCCTGGCCGGAGAGAGACCTCTGGCGGACAAACCACGAACAGATCCTGGTTGACAAGCACCTCCGTATTGTAGAAGCGGCCGCGGTGGTGGAACGGCCGCGTGAAGTTTGGACGACCCAGTTGTGTACGGCCTTGAGCGCTGTCGTCGGTAGGTGCTCCGTTGGGTGAGACTTCCGGGTCCCAGTTCGTCCAGTGGAGCGCGTGCCCACCAAGACGGTCGTACAGCGTTGCTACCATGACGTATTGACCCGGTGGCAACTTGTCCTTCACGGCGTTTAGCATCTTTGCTCGAATACGGATAGTCAACGGGATCCGAGCCCATTCGACTCGGTAGCGCTTCCTACTCTGCGGAACACGCGAAGGCATCAAGGATCCGTACAGCTGCTCCACTCGCGCTTCCTGCTTCTTCAACGTGTCTTTCAGGTGCGCTTCGGCTTGTTGAAACACGTGTCCGATCCTCCGTGCTCGAAGCTGCATGGTCTCAGCCGCCTGTCGGTCTTTCAGCACCAGCTCCGCATGCCGTCGTCGAGCCTCCTGCAGCAGCCTCTCTCTTGCGAGCGCTTCCTGCCGTGCCAGGTGGATCTCTCGCTGGCGGTACAAACTGCTCTCGAGCTCGGCCTGACGCAACCTGGCCTCCTCGATCTGCTGCTCTCGCTGCTGCAGCTCCTCGATCGGCACCGCGCCAACTACAACTTCTGCGTCCGGGATCACGACCTCAAACTCGTCCAAATACTGCGGAATCTCGCGGTTCTGCAGCTGACTCGACAGTGCGTCAATGAGGGAGTGCATGTCCTGGTCTCGCGGCGAACGCAGCTCTTCGGGCGCATCGTTGCCGTCCACCTCGTCCCACAGCGAGTCGTCCGCACTTGACACGGGCCGCTTGTCCTCGTCCTCCAGCTCTCCACGCTCATTGTTGCCCTCGCCGCCGGGTAGCCGGGCGTGGCTTGGCTGCATGAGGCCACAGCTCTCTCCAAACACACCAAGCTCTGCCTTGATGGTAACGAAAGTGTACAGTAGCTCTATTTTAGTTGAAACGGATTATAAGCTTCAACAAGATGTAGCCATTTCCGGGACATATGGCTACAATTCCATCACCTTCTTTTTTATCCAATCATATCCAATCATACTTTGCCCGTATTTTTGACCAATGCACGTGCGGAAGTCATTTTCCAACCAGTCCATAGTGACTATGGCGCGCGGGGCTCGGGGCGTCACCTGCCGCGACTGCGGCTGCCTCAACTTCAGCACGGAGCACGATGTATGTGGTAAATGCCGCTGCAAGAAGCGGAGGCTTCCGGACTCGACGAGTGCCTCAAATAAGAGGCATGAGCCAGCGCGGAGTATGTCTTCGTCGAAGAAGAGGCCGCCGCCCGACATCATCGACTTGGTCTCGTCGGACGAGGAGGAGGAGGAAGATGTGGTGGTGCAGAATGCCGTCCAAGACAGTTTAAAGACCCATCAACAGGAGACCAAGACACAGGAGGACGAGGGGCAGGAGCAGGAGGAGAAAGTGGATAACCTCTTCCAAAGCCGCGTGTTCCCATCCGTCAACTACAAGGATAGCGACTTCCCGTCCCCGGAAACCATGATGAGTATGAGGAAGCACGTGGCCGAGGCCGGCAGCGCGCAGACGTCGGGGAAAATCACTCTGACGCACGCAAAGAGTGCTCAGGCTGCGGCGTCTCAACCGGCTCAGGAGAATAAAAGAGATCCCAAGCCCGTGGAATCGAAACCTTTGCCCCCAGTGGTGGAGGAGAAGCAGAAGCAGCAGGACATGAAAGCGCCGGACACTGGTGCAAAGACGAAGTCGGTTGCAGCCCAGTCTGAAGTAACGAGTGCCAAGCAGCCATCGACGTCTGGAAAAGTCGGTGCTGAGTCGAATAGAGCGCTTGCCCAGCCCGAAGCGACGAGTGCCTTGCCGACGTCGACTTCAGGAAGCGCCACTGGCGTCGTGACTGGTCCGGCGGCTGCACGGCCTGAGGTGAAGAGCGTCTTGTCGACATCAACGACTGGTGCAGCTGAGTCTGGCAGCGCGCCGCATCCGCCCGAAGTGAAGGACGTCGAAACGGTATCGACGGCTGGAAGCGTCCATGGCGATGAGGAGAAAGCGGACACGCCTCAGCAGTCTCGCGAATTCGAGTCGATTGCTTTCAAGAGCTCGGATTTCGTCACTGTCTTCGACGGGCTGGCTGTGGCGAGACGAAGCCGCCCGCCGCCTGCTGCGGCAGCAACTTCGACGCCTGCTGTACAAGCTACACCCACGTCCGTGCACTCTAGTGCTGCTGAAGCGGCAGGATACACGACGGTGCCTACAGAACAACAGCCATCTAGAGCAGTGATCCCAACCACGACGTTAACTGCCGCGGCGGTAAACTCAACGTCCAAGACGACGGGCGTGACAGCTTCAGCAGCGGTGCCAACGGCCACGTCGACCACGAAAGCATCAAGCTCGACGTCAAAGGCGACGGTAACGACAACTGCGGCGGTAAGCTCAACGTCGGGGACGAAGGTGGTGGCAGCGTCAGCAGCTGTGCGAACCGCTACGTCAACCACAAACCCATTAAACTTGACGTCCAAGGTGACAGTAGCGACGACCGCAGCGTCAAGTTCAACGTTTGCGACGGAAGTCGTGGAGCCTTCAGCTCCAACCGCCACGTCAACGACGACAGCATCAAGTTTTTTTCCGCCGCAGGTGACAGCAGCGACAATTGCGGCGTTTACCTCAACGTCTAGGGCGACAACCGTGGTAGCTTCAGCAGCGGTGGCTACCACAACACCAAGATCGATGCCTAAGGCGCCAACCGCAGCGTCCGCGGCGACAGTAGCGGCAGCGACGGGGTCTGTTGTGCAGACCATGTCAACAACGGCGTCGAGAAGTGGTGCGACTCAGGAAAAGCCGTCATCCACTGGGGCTACTGCTTCCTCTGACGGAGACGGAGTCGCGTTTGTCAAGACAATCGCCGCGCCCCGTGAAATCGTTGCGGTTGAGCCGCCTGCCCTGGGCTTTTGCAGCTCTGCGTTCATGGAGTTCATGCGGGAATGCGGAGAAACCGATGGGGAGGACGAGAATGACCCCGAGGCATTGAGCAGCTCGCAGTTGAGGCTCTTGGACGTGATCGACCTCACGAACTTGAGTGACTCGGAGGAAAGCGACGCCGAGTCTCCACTGGCGACGCCACGTGCAAGTGAACGAAAGGGATCGGAGAAGGAGGAGAAGGAGGAGAAGGCGTCTGCTAATGGCCAACCAGGAGCCGATGCACAAGCTTCAGTCATGGCGCCTGCACAAGTTTCTGGCACGGGGACGTGGTTCGTTCCGACGCTCGACAGCGATCGGAGACGAACGCAGCCAGAGAAGGTCATGTGCGAGCTGTGCGAGGAGAAGGGATCGCCGTACAGGCTGATCCACTGCCCTACTTGCACCAAGTATTACCACAA
The DNA here is from genome assembly GCA_033557995.1 of Phytophthora crassamura. NCBI lineage: Eukaryota > Oomycota > Peronosporomycetes > Peronosporales > Peronosporaceae > Phytophthora > Phytophthora crassamura. The sequence continues at coordinate 2,197,749 of JAUCED010000018.1, forward strand.
GAAGTGCGCGAAGGAGAACGGGGACGAGAACGTCTGCTGGAACTGTGAGCTTGGGTCGATGATCGACGACAGCGAGCTCGACCAGGAACACGCCAAGCACACCAGCGAGTATCTGGCGTACTTGAAGGCGATACGGCACGGTTCATCCTCTGCGGATGAAGGAGGAGAGGACGAACCGGACGGCGAGGAAGGCGATCAGATCGAAGGACAGGAAGGCGCAGATGGTGCTGGAGATGGAGATGTGGAGATGACGAGCCCTGCAGAAGACGGAGAAGACAAGAACCCGTTCACAGAAGACAGCAGTGCGGGGGCCAGGTGGAAGGAGTTTATTGGCGACGCCACGGCGGACATCGACGCGTCGTTCCACGAGGTCACGAACCGCATTGCCGAGGAACTTCGTGACGAAGACAAGAGACGCCAATACTCGCGTGGGTTCGTGTCACGAGAAGAATACGAAGAACAGATGGCGGAGGTGGAGGAGTACTATATCAGCGAGGAAGCGCGGCTGCAGCAGCTCGAACGAGACAAGGCGCTTGAAGCCAAGAAGGCGGCCGAGGCCAAGAAAGCCCAGGAAGCAGCCGCGCAGACGACGGCACCCAGCGGCGAACAGCCTTCCAGCGGGGAGAACAGGCCCGCTTCAGGACCGCCAGCAGCTGTCCAAGGCGGTGTCAACACTGTAGTCGCAGCTGCCAGCACGGCCCCGACGACCACGCCAATTAACAGTGCTGCACCAGTCCCCGCGACACTGCAGCCGATTGCCCCCGCGCCAGCCCCCGTTGCAGCTCTACGCGCAGCGCTTTCGTACGTGCCTGCCCCAACGGCCGCTTACTTTGCGTCGATGAGGTCAACGTTCATGAGAGCAGCACCCGGGGCGCCTCCCGCTCCTTCCAACCCGTGAATGAAGGAACTTTCCTTGTTCGAGCCCAGTTAGTGAGCGTCTACGCCCAACAAGAGGCCCCAGCCAACTCGATGTTACACGTTACAGTCAAACTTCAACGGCAACATGTGTAGCCTTAGTCACTCTTTCGAGGGATCTTTCATTAGTAACATGCCGCAAAATCGCGCCAAAACGGCACCTGCGAGCCAAGAGAGTGCAGCCCCTCGAGATGGAGCAGCAGCCCCTCGAGATGGAGCAGCAGCCCAAGAAGGGCCCTCGGCAGGCCAGCATCTCCGCCTTCTTCTCGCCCAGGAAGCCAGGCGACCCGGCCGAGCCGGAGTCCACGAGTGTTGGCGCGAAAAGGCCGCGAACAGCCGCTAAACCGGAGGCAGCGCACACAAAATCGGAGCAGCCAGCCAGCAAGAAGAAGGCCACGGTCAAACCCAAGGCGAAAGCCAAGTCGAAGGGGAAGAATAAGGCGTCGCCCAAGCCCAGGAAGCAGAAGAAAGCGCCTGCTCGCTTCATCTCGCCCCACGCAGTGGTGGGCGACGAGGAGGACGATCTGGATGACGACGAGGACGTGTTTAATACCCCCGAAGCCAAGAGAGCCAGGGCGGAGCTAGAAGCCGGGGAGGAAGTGCCCGCTGGAGCCCCCATCTCCGACGACGCAGTGGTGGACGAGGAGGACATAGTGGACGTCAGTGAAGAGGAGGAGGGAGAAAGGGTCGTGGACCTGACGGTGGAGGAGAAGGTTGCGAGTGAGGCGAGTGCGGGGATTAAGGGCCGGAAGGCGAGATCTTCAACTATTAAGGCTGCAACGACCCCGACGAAGAGGCAGCAGAAGAAGGAGAAAGCAGAAGTGAAGGCTGTGCCCGTGGAGCCGCTCGATCCAGCGGTTCAGGCGCGCGTGGACACGTACAAGCTCAAGATGGAGGAACTGACGAGGCATTATGTAGAGCTACTGCATTCCAAGCAAGAGAGCGATCTAGTGATGCAGGAGATCTACGGTACAGCGCTGGATCGTGATCTAGAGGTGGTCGTTGAGCTCGAGAAAGCACGGGAAGCGTGGACGGACACGTGGAAGAAGCTGCGGGGCCACGCCGACGCCGACGCTACTAATGCTGCAGAGGCGACGCTAGTGCCCTCGACGATCGAGTTCCCGCATGAGGCCAAGTGTTTGATCGTCAAGGGGGTTCAAGGACGGACGGCGAGCTTGTCGGTGGTAGCCAACGAGCTTCTGGCTTCGTTTAAGAAGGAGACGGAAGTGGAAAACGTTCATACGGAGGCCGCTGGGAGTACAGCAAACACTGATCTTGAAGCGCTGGACCAAGCGGCGCTGCTGGCGCTGGAGATGGAGATCAAGATGCTGGCGCAACGCACGGCGCACGGGCTTCGTCCTGCCAAGGCCAACATCTTCGAAGACACAACCGCCGACGCCTTGTGGGTGTGGGAAGTGGGCAACTTGGAGAAATACTTCGTGGACGAGGCACAGAAGACCGTCAAGCACCTGCGGAAGAACCGCAAGCGTCTCGGCCAGCAGCTCAAGACGCTGGCTCGGGTGGTTCAACTACTGCACCAGAAACCGGTGGACGAGGCCAAGGTGAGTGCGGAGGAGGCCAAGGTGGGCAAGTTCGGCTTTGCCGTCGACGCCGAACTGCAGAGAGCCAAGGATCGCGAGGCCAAGGAACAGGAGAAGCGTCAAGCCGCCGAAGAAAAGAAACAGCACGAGTTGGAGCGGCAGCAGGCCAGAGAGGAAGACAAACGCAAGCGGCAACAGGTTAAGGAAGAGGAAAAGCGCAAGCGCGAGCGCGAGAAGGAGCAGAAGTCGGGCGTGAGTGCCAAGCGGCAGAAGCAGTTCGCGTCCTTCTTCAAGAGCTCCAGCGTAGAAGCCGCAAACGGCGCTGGAGCTGCCAAGACTGCGATCGACATGACGGGCCACCAAGCGCAGGAGACGAGCAGCGCGTCCGGGGAAAGCAGCAGCGACAAAATCGCTCGAATGGACGCAGCGATTGGATTTTTATCCAATGAGGACGCGTCTTCACCTGGTGCTGCGGAGAGTAGTCCGCAGTCGATCTTCTCGTCCTTGAAGAGCCGAGACGCGGCGAGGAAACACGCACACGATGTCTCGCCAGACGGCTGGACGGCTCACCGGCATCGCGACCCCAAGCTGGGCATGATGAAGCTGCTGCAGTTCTACGAGAACGCCCGGCCGGCCTACTACGGCACGTTCAGTACGCGTAGCCCGCTCTTCCATGGCGGCCGCCGGCCGCTCGCTCAGTTCGCCAAGTTGGACTATGCGGTGGACAGCGACGACGAGTGGGAGGAGGAAGAGCCCGGCGAGAGTCTGTCGGACGCCGACTGCGACGGAGACGAGTCGGACGAGGACAACCTGGACTACGAGGACAACTGGCTCGCGTACGAAGACGAAGTGGACTACCTAGACGACGCCGCGGCCGAGGAGGAAGCGGTGGATCCTGGCGAGTCGGTGGCCAAGCACAAGTTGCCGTCGCAACTCCAGAAGAAGCGGGGGAAGAAGCCTGCGAAGCTGGAGCCGCAGATCGTCGGTCCGTACTGGAGTCCGCTGGACGGCAACGAGAGCTTGGAGGGCGCAGTGCCTGGTCTGGCAGGGGAGCTGCTGTGTGAGCCAGAGTTCGAGTCCACGTTGATGCGGAAAGCGCGTGAGTACGAGGAAGAGCACAAGCGGCTTGAAGCACTAAGGCTAGAGCAGCAGCGCAAGAAGGAGCTGCAGCAAGAGCAGGACAAGCTCAAGGCCGAGAAGAAGAAGGCGCAGGAAGCAGCCGCGGCGAAACCGGTTAAACCTGCAGCAACGCAGGCGACAACAAAGGAGAAGGATGTGAAGAAGACGCCCCAGAAGGCCAAGGCCGTGAAGGCGAGGACCCCGGCCGCCTCCCCGAGCACAAGCCAGACCAAGGCGACGTCAGCAGCGACGCCGTCTCCGGCCAAGCTGGCGCCACCGATAGATTCCTTCTTCAAGAAGGTGGATGGCCCCGTGCCGACGCCAGCTCCAGCTGCCTCTGAGCCGCAGCAGAAGCCCAAGGACGAGGTGATCTCGGTGGACTAGCGTTATGACGGATAACCAAAGCTGGCGTGTTGCGAATATAACAGATCGGCTACATTAACAGACTGAAAAGGCAAGTGCTGCAGAGTGTTTGTACAGAGTGTGTGTGATGTTGAAGTAACAATAAAAATGACAAATTTTGTCATTCGAACTTCGTCCGGCAAAGCAGCAAATGGAGAGAAAGCGCTCTGTTCCAGTGGCAGCAGCTCCGCGGCTGCGGCGTTTGCTGCCCGCCATTTCGACGGAGCCCCTCAGCTTCCTCTCGAGGCGCCGGATCAAGCCGAGTTGGGTGCGACGAACGTATCGGCGGCTTCAATAGCACTGCAAACGCCGCTGACTGCGGCCAGCGTTCTCGTTGTGTCTTCACGGAAACCTTCACGACGTCAAGTTGTCAAGCAGGTGTTTGATGCGGCGAACAGTGCTGGACGCCTCGTGCCTAATGCTGACGACCTCAAAGCCGCAGAGGAGGAGCTTCAGTGGAATGCTGGCGTCGTTCAGGCGCTGTGGGAGCAGCGCTGCCACCCTCAGCGAAAGCCTGGCTGACATCGGCTTGATGTCGGTCTGCTGGCAGCCATCTTCCGTCACAAGACCGGCGGCCTGTCGATGATGGAGCCGCCGCCTGCTCCAAACAAGAAGCCGAAGCGACGAGAGAAGCCTAGAAAGATGACCATGAAGAGCATCGCCGCCCTTTTGACTGAAGGTCTGGCGGAGCACAAAGAGGCCTGCAAGACTGACTTGGCCGCTAAGGATGAGGCAATTGCCGCGCAGGAAAGCAAGCTCGTGGAACAGAATCAAGGGCTGACTGTCCTTGACGAGCGGAACAGGAAGAAGCGCAGCAAGGCGATTGCGAAAGCCAGCGACAAGCTGGCTCGGATGAAGCAGGCGAAGAACTGGGTGCAGAAGGAGCTGGACGAGATGCTCACGACCACGATCAACAAGACAACGTACAGACTGCACTACCATAAGGACCTGGAGCGCGAGCTTGGATTGCTCGGCAGAGACGACTACCATTCGTTTGAGCCGCAGGCTGGTGCTGTCGAGAGGATGCTTGATGGGATCCGGGAAGCGAGACGGTCGCTTACAGTTGTTGTCACGAGCCTGACGAACTTGCAGGTTGCACAGGCGCTCGTCGACGCTTAAGATACGAACGGCGCAGTCATTTACATCCTGGCGGAAAGGAGAAAAGTCTGCTCCAGTGAAGTAGCGTCAAGGCGTTCAATCTGTTGATTGAGAACAAGGTGCCCGTGTACTTTGTGGAAAACGGAGACTCGATCTGGGTGCGCCACTCGCTGTAAGTTTGCTTTAAGCGAGAAGGAGGTGTCGGTAAGCTTACTCGCTGTTCGTAGGTGGGTGGTAGACAACAGGCTGACCTTCGAAGGCCTCAGTGATGCCCCCTTTGATATGGACCAAGAAACCACCTTGGACATCGTAAGCTGGGAACCCGACAACCGGCACGGCGCTCTGGGCTTGACATTCGACATCCAGGCGACGATCCCGGGCGTGTTGCAGCAAGACCGTCTGAAGAAGGAAAACTATGTTTTAATCAGCGTCCTTCACGAAGAAGAAGGTGCAGAAGACAGTGAAGACGATGAAGAGGCTATAAGCGACGATGCGATAACCGACTGGCAACAACAAGCGTTTGCCGTGGCTGTGGGTATCAATGGCAATCGAGGAAGAGACGGCAGACAAGGAAGTTGACCGATGGCGTCAGGCGTGGAGACCACAACGCAGCACTTTGAGGAAATGATCCGAGCTTCGCCGCTGGCGGGTGGATGCGTGAGAGTACCGAGAAACGGAACGCGAAGACTTTGCTGCGCGCTGGCGATCGAAGAGCGGGTTTAAATATCTCAAGGCGTCGTGAAAACACCGAGAACAGGAGTCGAGCACTTGCGAAAAGGACTCATTCCGGTGAAGTAGCTTTAGTACAATGAGATCTTTTGAGTGCATGTATTTTGCAGTATGACTCAGTGGCTGGCAGCATTACGGCGAGGCAATGTTGAAGGAAATTGTCGGGTAACAACAGTAGCACTGTTGTGGTGGTGCAGGGCTTGACTTGGTTTGCGATCATTTCCGAAATTTCCAACGTGTCTTTGTGAAACTCCACTGAAATGCGAATTTCTAAGCGGTTTCTGCAAATATCACCAAGAGGGTTGCGTCCTGCGATGGCAGCAAGTTCAGCGTCGCGGCAGAATTTCCTGTATCGACATCACCTTGTGCGCAAGAGGCTCTCTGAGGTCACATGTTATATTCATTCACGAGCGAGCAAGATAAGAGTAGGGCCCACCTGCCGTGTTTGTAAAACTGGTACAAATATGAGCTCAGCTCACCCGACTCATTCTGGATGGTAGGTACGATTTCATGTAAGATTCCATCCGTGCATGCTACATGTACTGCTCGCCATGCGAGCAGTCAACAGCAGACGTATGGTAGATCAAGCGCGTGTTGCATTCTTCTGCGCGCCCTCTTCGAATTTCCCAATTTCGCAGTACGCCGGAAATTCGCGGTTAAATTCTGACAGTGGTGTCGTTTCTATCGAGTTGCTATTTCTACCCGCGCGTTTCTGGGCGCAAATCGAGTCGCGACTCGCTGTGGGCCTCACAAACTCGCGGCCCCCGTCAGTTCCGCTTTCCCCGCCAAGACCTTCGACCAGCAGCATGAGCCTCGTGACGCGCGCGTTCGCCCCCCTCCGCTCGTCGGCCCGCCTGGCCGTGCGCAGCTTCGCCTCCACGGGCGGCATCCCGGACGACCTGGAGCACGCCGTGGGCCGCGAGCGCCAGGAGCTCGAGGCCGCCGAGATCGGCGTGGCGAAGTTCAACCGCGACCCGCTCGAGTCGGAGGAGACGCAGGGCAACTCGAAGGACGACCCGATCCTCGTGCCGAGCTTCAACGACGTGCGCACCGTGGGCGTCTCGCACAACGACGCCTCGTACCTGTTCTGGTTCAACCTGGAGAAGGGCAAGGTGCACTACCTGCCGCAGATCGAGAAGTACTTTATGCTCTACAACCCAGAGGAGCTGGCCAAGCTCGTCAAGGAGGTCGAGGCCAAGCAGCAGTAAAGACGCAAGACTCCTTCTCCGACCCCGTGGTCTCCAACCTCCTCGTTGTCTGCCTCCCATCCAGACGGCGATGATACAGACAGAGAGCCCAACACAATGTGTGACAAATGAAAACCCACAGAAAAATGATACTAGTAACTATTTTTCCTCCTTCGTCTTGGACGACCTGAAAGCCTCTAGTGGTCGCTACGGGCTGCTTCTGCCTCTTGTTGTGGTGGTCTCGACCACGTACTTCAGGCTGCGCAAGGACACGCAGCCAATCACCGGTTTGCGAGTATGGCTCGACTCTCGCCGCTCCTGACGGCGAGGAGCTCCCAACGTGGTCTATATTCCTCTACTAGTCAAAATCGAGATCCTACAAGGCTGCCGAGCGGGACGAGAGGCGTCTCCGCGTGCTGGCACCACGCCACCTCCAGGACAAGATCGAGCTGCGACGTCGCGGGGTCTGCCTCAGAGGGCCGCGTCCGGCCAAATCCATCGCGGCTTCGCCGAGACTTTGGGCTGCTTCATCGTCCGTCTAACACGTAGAGCAGCCGTCGAGCGATGATGTACTCGGGCCCGAGTCGTCGTCGCGAGGTGCTCGACGCCGGCCAAGTTAGTAAATCCGCTGGAGTCCTTTCCTGCAAGAACGGTTGGAATATTCCGTTTAGAAACATACGAAATTTGATTTGGTTTTCGAAATTTTGATTTGGTTTTCGAACATCCGGGTTTGAACAGCGCTTGTATGGAATCGCTAAGCAAGCGTTTGAAGAGCAGGTCGGTTTGACCTCGGGCACTCAGACCGACTACCGCACGTGTTCTATCGCGAAAAGCAGCTTTTCATACGATGTACGGAAAAAGCGATTTCTTGAAGACTTTGTTTTGGTGGCGAGACTTTTTGGCATGGACCAAAACCGTTCTCTAAACTCCCGCCGCGCCACTTCTTGTGTCGCTTGATCACTATCAAAATCCGCCAAGCCTGTCAAAAAAAAGCCGATGCCCCCACATTCCTACAGGCGCCGCAGCATACGCTTGTCGTTCTTGTCGTTGCCGTCCTTGCCGGACTTGGATGACGACGAGTCCGGGCTGTCCTTGTCGCTGCCGTCCTTCTTGTCCGGGTCGTGGTCATCGCAGACCCGGACAACATGTGGACGGCGGCGAGCCAGCCTGTCTTCTCTGCATTCATCCAAGCGGGCATCGAGGTCTTCACTCCCAAGCCGGAGACACCTGTCGTCTCGGGAATGCAGCACTCAAAGAGGTAACATTTTCGTTTCGTTCTTGAAAATGTTGTTGTGCTTTTTGCTATTTTTCCTAACTTTTGTGTTATTTTGTGCTATTTTTACAGAATAGTGGTTGATAGGCGCCGAGTCATCGAGGCCAGCCAGTAGCACGCATCGCCACAAGAGGTATGCTCACCGCGACGATCGCTGAGGCCTTCATGAATAAGGTGGTTCAGTTCACATTCTGCTGAGCCAGGAGACGGTGTATAATAACCCTTCCACTACTTGCAGCTTGCAGTGAGGCGCGGGAGACTCAAATCGAAGCGAGAATCACTGGCTAGGAGGGTGGAATGAGCAGCACCCGCCGGTGCAGCAATTGTCGGCAACAAGGCTACAACATACATACCTTCAATAGGCGCACTTGGTGCCAAGCTTGGAAGTCTGACTGGGATGGCTGAAGTTTTCGTGACCGTGCGTGTATGCGGATGTATGCGAGAATACCGGCGACTTCAGGGTAGGCCTTGTCGGTTCATACACGTCCGGCAGTTAAGTTGCAATTTCATACTCGTCTGGCATTTTCCCAATCATATACGTGTGGGGGCGATCTAGGCCATCGCGATAAACGCAATCTTCGCAAGCCCAATCAGCTCAAAGCGCGAGAATCGGTACAGTATATGAAAGGGAAATCGGTTGGTGGCTTGAGACGTTATCTCATCGACACCAACGGCATGCTTACCAAGGGGAAGATCTGTATGTGCGATCTGCTATTCACGCACGCATTATAATACCGCGGAAAAATACTTACTTTTGTAATAAAAAAACAAATTCAAGACATTTGATGGATTCAAGAATTGAGTTCTTCAGTGGTTATTGAGTGGTTTTCAATTCGCAGCAAAACAAACGCTGGACCTTGAGTTCAGGTTTTCAAATTCAGAAGGAATAAGGCTCCAGACCAATGACAATTCTTGTGCTGCAAGCTACCGGGTTGCGTAGTCTAGCTGCCGTCAACACCTGCTTCACTACATGTAGCTCCATGTATCATGAACCAGTTGAAATTCAAGCAACGGCCCCGACGACGTTGCTGTTCGTCAGCGCAAACGGTGCTGCAAAACTAGCTGGTGAGCAAGTGCGTAATTCGAAGTCACGTACCACGACCAATGCGCTCTTGGCCGAGAACTCGACGTTTCAATGCTTTATGTGATGTTGGCGAGATGAATTCGAGTTCCACAACCTGCCCTACTGTGTTAACAACACGACACGAAAGAACAGTCATGCCGTCCCGACTGTACACGATGTGTGGAGGGGTTGGGCAGGAGACACTGAGATCTCTAAACGACAGCAGTTCCTTCATGGAGTCGTACGGCGCTTGATCCAGGGTTGGATTGGGAGGTAGAAGTGATGCTGTTGCTGATCTAATACATGTGTACAGCTTCAGCGCCCAAGGTGACGAGCCTCGTAATCAATTCATTGTTCTTTATGAACACCGTGCACCGCTCGTTGAATCTCTTGTCGCAATTTGCAGAGGGCTAATATAGCCGCACCAGTAAAACAGCCGCCGCGCGCAAAACTTGGTTCGGGCAGCCACCTCCCCCATCTGCAGACAGGCAACTACCATTCGCAATTTACTCCCTCGAGTGCTTAAGCATCACGGGATTCATGAGTCTCCAACCTGCAGGCGTGGCGTTCATGACTCAAGCCCCAGCCGCGAAAGCGTCGTTCATATCCCAGAGTTGCCCCCTTCCTGAAAACACCAAGAAGCGGGGCCGAACCCGTCAAGCAAGCGGTGACAATATCTGCGCCAACACAGGAGCTAATAGCAACCGTGGAAGACCCCGGGTGGCCAACAAGACGTCGCTTACTGCTACTCAAGGACTTCGACTACTGAGAACCCAAGCGGCTTCGATGGAAGTCGAGTTGCACGGGCTAGAATCCAAGTGGACTCGACAGCTCCCCGATGAGCGCATTCTGGCCACCGCTCAGCACACCGCTCGCAGGAAGCACGAGGTGGCTCTAACCGAAGAAGCGAACAACGAACTGCAAGACATGATGCTACAACAGCAGCTCATGTTTGCCACGCTGCAAGCGGCCATCTTCCGCTCTCCACTGCACTCGAGTGGAAAAGAGATCCTCAAGGCGCTGCACTTCGACACTCGGTTTGGAACTGACCCTGAGGAGCGTAACAAAATGCTCGCGGCACATAATGACCGTTCTTTGGCGACAGTGCCGTCTCTCATGAACCGCTTCACTCAAATGGCCGTGGGCAAGGTGCTGGCAATGAGAGACGACAATGGAGCCAAGAAATCCGTCGTTCCGATCGCTCAGATCGACATCACTGGCTGCAAGGACTACACCCTCGTATCAAGCGTCTTCATGTCCGAGATCCCGCACACCTCTCTGGGGGACGTCTATGAGGCTGCGAAAGCGTACCACGATGCCATCCCTACGACGATGAAGCGCCACTTCGGTGTCGATGCAGAGCGTACGAGACTAAACGGTGTCGACGATCCCGCTGCTTACTGGCGCCTGAAGCTCGACGGGGCCGGGCTTCCAACAACCGTGAATCATATCCTGTGCTCGGAGCTCTCACCTTCACACGGTACGATTCACATGGACGCTGTCACGGAAGATCCGCTGCATCCGTCGTCGCAAAGCAGTCCGCTGGAGTACGGCATCTCTTGTCTAACCATCACCCCGCGGAAAGAGTCCGTGACGGGCCAAACGCTGTCCGTGACGCTGCGGTGGGTGGTCTTGTACCGATACAAGCTGCTACCGGACGACCCCGCCCTCAGAGAAGACGTGGAGATCATTCGGCCTATCTTAAACGGCGACCTGATCACCGCGTCGATCTGCAATTACATCCAGGACCTGCAGCAGCAACGAAGCTCGCGAAGCTAAGGCTGGACGTAGAAATACACTATTCGTGGTGACTCCTCGTGTGATCAATTGCCCCATTGGGTAGTGAGTGATTCTTCCATCACGCTAAATATCCAGAGATCCCAAGTAATGAAGTTTTGCTGTTTGACGGTGTTGGCGTGCTAGAAGACGCAACGGTAAATATAATGTACAGTACTGTTTGCTGTTAAACGGCGATCATATTGGCCCAAACTCTCAACCAGCTCTGTTCATCGGTGCGCTGGGACTGCTTCTCAGAGAGCTAGTGCGCCGCACATTCTCCTACAGGTAGTTGTCGGTGCTGTATAGGGAGGTGGCGTGCTTCTCGACGTGCTGCAAACATTACCAACAACCAATCAACCGATCAAAATAGTGAAGCTTGAAGGAAGAGATTACAAAATTTGCTTCGCATCAACGGATGTGTCTTCACGCTGCGTTTTTCCAGGTTGAATCGAAGTTTGTAAGCAAGTTAAAGTGATCGCACGCACGGGGAGGCGGGTGAATTTTTTATCGGCTGGACTTCGTCAAGCGTACACATCATTTGTAGACTTGAAGACACCCGCCGATGCCAAGCGCTACATGTACATGTAATAGCGTCGCATACCTATGCGATCGAAGAGGAAGAAAAGTAGCACAGCAGCCACGATGCACCAAGAGTAATCGCACTCCGTCTCTCGTAGCCTCGTGTAAAGTAAAGTGCCCTACAGTCGTAAGACACTTTACGCGAAGCATGGCAACTGCAAAAACTTGTATTTTAATACAAGTTTTATTGGGGCAAAGCCCCCCTATAATGACACGAACACCATTAGTGTACCCTTATTTACTTCATCAATTACCCTTTGTACAGGACTTCTTACGCATAGTTGCGATTCGGGTTAGGAGTTATCATTATAACCACACGCCATAGGGCTTTTTTCCGAACTTTACCTCCATATAACAACTTCAAGAATCGAAGGACCGACCCTTCAGATAAGGATCCTTGACTGACCTCCCTCCGAAGGAGTTAACAGTCACTAAAGTCGGGTCGGTTTCTTATAGAACCCGGGAAGGGTCGCTACGTATGGAGTACCGTGGGATGATGGCGGATTACCTGACTTTGCGCCTTTTTATGATTTTTTTATGGATGGCTACAGCGGCCAGTCAGTCGTCTTTTGGGCGCGAGCGGCTCTGATTACTTGGCAGCCGTTGTCTGATTTAGCGTGAATGCGAGCAGATCAGGATCGTAAAAAGTCACTAAGTACGAAAGGGCTCTTGTAAGAAGTCGACAGGGCGTACTGACGAGTGTTGCTTCGGCTCTATTGCTTTTAGGTGAACGTTGTCAGTACATACATCGCCGCGTCCTGCACGGACCGCACACTGTGCCACATTAAAACGTCTCACGTCTGTCAAGGCGTACGGCGCCACAGCTTCACCGCACCTTGGATTGACAGCGGTGTGGGGACGTGCATGCGAGTAAGGTGCGTCACTGCCTATTGGGATGCGCTGTGACCTAAGGTTGATCACGCTGTTTCCTGTGTGATGCTACAGGACCGGCAGGAGTCGAAGAGCGCCGGGGCCGAGGCGTGCGTGCGGTAAGGTGAGTCGCTGCCTGTTCGGCTGTGTTGTGGTCTACGTGTGCTCATGCTGGTCGTTGTGCCGTGCTGTAGGAGTCGGCAAAGAGCGTCGCGTAGCGCGCCGGGGCCGAGGCGTGCGTGCGGTAAGGCGAGTCGCTGCCTGTTCGGCTGTGTTTTGGTCTACGTGTGGTCATGCTGATCGTTGTGCGTGGCCGTGCTATAGGAGTCGTCGAAGAGCGTCGCGTAGCGCGCCGGGGCCGAGGCGTGCATGCGAGTAAGGTGAGTCGCTGCCTGTTCGGATGTGTTGTGGTCTACGTGTGCTCATGCTGGTCGTTGTGCGGATCTGTAGGAACTGATGAGCTCCACGCAGCCCAGCAGCATACTGTCGAGCTCATGCGTAAGGCGCGCTGCTGTAAATAGCAACACACATTTGTATATTGGTGTTTGGAAGTGTGCTAAAGACTTACTGCTATTCGGACAATGCTACAATTCCAAACGCAAGCCTCTTTATCAAATTAGTACTTAACGAACACCTTTCGAATGCGTCTTGCATTGGCTAACTTCATTTTCACTTTTGCCAGCTCACCAACGCTTCCCCCAATGGATCTCCTGTTTTCAATCCAGGTCGACGTCCTCAAACAGAAAGAACAAGAGGCGCTCAATTACTTCTCGTACGTCCAAGAACTCCGTGAATTTATTCTGACGACTCGTCCTGATCGGGATGTGGTTGCCACACTGAAGCTGCGCTGTATTTCAGCAGAGCGGCTAAACGGTTGTTGTAGCAATCGTGTCACCGGTATTGATGCAATGGGCTTCGTCGACTGGGAGCGGAAGGGGCGTGAGCCGCGTGATATCCTGGTGATAACGGTGTGGGATGACATCACAGCGTCCAGAGAGCGCAACATCGACTTCCGTCCTGGCGCAGTGTACGTGCTCCACCAGGTTGAGTATCTCGGATTCCATGACGGGATCGCAAGGGAACTGTTCACTACGACGGCGACGATGCCACAAGATTCGAGAGGTAAACCCACCATTGTCGAAGCTGAAGTGACCCCAAACGAGCGTGGAGCCTACCGCGGTATGTTCAAGAGCAGCTACGCCTTGCTCGGTAGCAACCTAGTGATCGTCTAAGCAGGGGTTTGATGATATCGAGCTCTAGGACAGCTATCGTACAGCCACCAGCAACAAATTGAACACAAACACTTGAGGAAGCTCGCTGTAGTCTCACCACAGCTAGTTGGCTCCGTGGCAACAACGTTTTGTCAGTTTCTGTGCTCGGTTTGCGTTGATCGACCGAGCAGTTGCTCAGCGTTCAAGTAGTCCGCGAGAGGGAGCGCGGGGCCGGAGAAGGTTGCACCAACCCATCCGCAAGGCGTGGCCTTGCATGAGGCAGCCAGCTCGCCCACGAAGTGATAAGATGAGCGGCACGAACGGAGCTTGAAGCCAGGAAACGGTTCCTACCTATAAAATCTAGAAATATTTGTTTGCAGCCGTTAGCGCAGGCCGCTGGTACTGAGCGTGCTGTAAACGCGGGTCGTGGTTGCTTTTATCGTACAAGAACGACATAGCTGTATTGCTGCCTAGCGGTTTATTTACGAAGCGCATTTTGATCGATGGTCGACATTGTGATTTGCGATAATGCCCGTGCTCCAACATACCTCGTACGTCCGATCTGCGCATCAATGCATGTCGGCATCGCTGCTGAAATGATTTCTCACTGCCCTTCGTTGAAGTTCGTCGGGTTCCACTTGCGGTACAACATGCCAACACGTACGCTGGAAGGATCTCACGCTGGTTGCCCTTCGTTGAAGTTCGTTGGGTTCCAGTTGCGGTACGACATGCCGGTACATACGCTGGAAGGATTTCGCGGCTAAACGTTAGAAGGTGAACAAGCTGCACAAACGCGGCTGGCTATTTGGCAAGCTATCGAGCAACAACGTTGGATTCGTGGCGAATCCGTGACGACAGTTCTCGCTGAGTTTGTATGGCGGACGCGCACGCAATGCTAAACTTGGTGCTTCAATGGATGTGTGGTAGTGCGGTGTCGGAGACCAGAAGCCATGGAATGTATAGCCTGGTTGCGTGACAAATGGCGTTTAATCGACAGTGAGAGCGTGCATTTGCGGAATTTGTAGGTAACTTAAAAACCGCGAGTGGTACCAGAAAAATAGAAGTGGTGCCCTATAGTCATGCTCTGATTGCCTACGTGCCCTGCGCTGAACTTTCGAAGCAATGGACGCGTTGTAGGTAGCTGGCACTTGTCAGTATTGTTTGTGACCGACGCGCAGCATTCATCGATAGCATGACAAGGCCAGCCGAACCATCACGTTGTGCCAAGGCTACAAAGCGTGCTTCAAAAAAGATAGGGACTGGCAGCAAGCAGCAGTGGTCGTCGAGCGCAAATCCGAGCGAGACCATAGATACAATTGAAGCGGAAACCCAAAGGAGGCGTCTAGCCCGGCACGAAGAAACAAAGAAAAGGAACGCTGATGCTCAAGGTCTTCCCCGAACCAAGCGCCGCAAGAAAACCAAAACAAAGTCCGGATCCAGTTTCGAAGAAAGGTGTGATTCTGATCGCAAAGGTATGAGCTTGGAAATGACTTTCGCTTGCTGACGCAGCAGTTGATACTAACTTCGCTACTCGGTTCGTTGTTTGTAGCATTTTTTGATAGCATTGATGACACTCTGATTCGGATATGCGGTATCTGTGGCGAACTAGCAATTCAGCGACTGCAGTACTCAAATTGTTCGATCCCAATGCCGGCTTCTACGATCCACTTCGTAATGAAGATGGTCAAGTTGAAATTGTCAAAGAGGGTCTCGTTGATGGTGTGGCGGGCAAGGAGGTCAAGTCAATATGGCTCTGTGATCGATGCCATAGGGCTATACGGTCGCGAAAAACTCCCAAGTTCTGCCGAGCGAGTGGATTTCGACTAGGTGCCGTTCCGGACGAGCTTGCTGCCCTGAACCGAATGGAGGCGAGGCTAGTAGGATTGGGGGTTTCGTTCACTACGTGCGTAAACATGTACCGAGACGGCCAGGAATTCACGCGGGGTAATGCGATCAACTACTGGAATGAACCTGGCGAAATTGTTCGAGAGCTGCCCCGCCCGTTGAGATCGTGCGGCGTTGTGTTTCTCGCCGCAAAATCCGACAAGGACACAAACTACTTCCGCGTACGCCCAAGTTTGGTGCGGAGGGCTCTTTGTTGGCTTATTAGCAACAACCCTCTCTACGAGAACATCACAATTTCGGAGGAAAACCTCCAAGAACTCGAGCATTTGGAAATGAATCAAGAAATCCCTTGCATTCCAGTATCAGACGGAGAGGTCCAGGAGTTGCGAGGGCAAGTGCAGCAGGCGAACGGCATTGATAGATGTACTGAAATCACCACGGAGGATTCCACCAGGACCCAAACGACCGGCTTACCCTCAATGGGCTGTAGTAACATCGAGGCTCACGACACGTGCGCTTCCAGCAGTGCACCGGGTGCTGACGTTCGTAGGGGGGGTTCGTGAGAAAGCTCAGGGCGACACAGTTCCCGCCAATGAAGACTCGCAAGCAACCTCAACGTCTAATGTTCGAAGTCCGCGCGAACATGAATGCCAGGACTCACACATTGAACGCAGTGCAAGTGCACATCCCGAACACGAACGTCGCGGGCCTCATATCGACATTGCTGCCACATCAGCCATCGAAAAACGCTACCATGCGATTCTTGCTCACACGTTCCATCTCTACAAAACACGCCAAGCAGGATTAGTTGCACTACATCAGATGAAGTCCGAAAGGCAAGCATTAACAACGAAGATGTTATGGACAGCTTGACTGAATCATTTGAGCTAGAAGGCAATCACAACAGTAAAAAGAGCGAGTTAGAGCATATATTAAGTGCCGTTAACGTAAATGCTGCATGCTCAGAAATTCCTGTAGGAGAACTACGATGCCAACAGAACCCTATTGACGAGTACCAAACGAAACAACTCATGCAGTGCTGTTTTCCAACGCTCTTTCCACATGGACTGGGTGGATATCATCCTCTAGATGAGATAGAGGATCGATTGCATGAGTACACGCTGTCCGAGTTCTGCGCTCATTTAATGAAATGGCATGAACGGCGCTTCATAATTCACGGAAACTTCAAATTTTTCTGTATGAACCTAATACAACGCAGGCAAATTGATGGCCTCGTCCGAAGGGTGTGTGTGACTGACAGTCGTACCGCGGTAATAAATGCTGCTGGATGCGGGAGGGTTCAGCAGCCTACACCCGAGGGCCAACCGTCGAGCAACGAGAAAGAAGAACACAATGCTGCAATTCAAGTATTAGATTCATTAAAACCCCTTTTCCGGGTAGTTCGTGGCAGCGGTCTGTACTGGTCGAACGCCCGTGATGACTTAATGGCCATGATTGGGAACCGTGTCATGCCGACGAGATGGCCTACTTTTTTCTCACGCTGAGCGCAGCTGGTACCGTTTGGCCAGATTTTGCTCGTGCATGTAACCCCTCCCAAACGCTAGCTGAGTGCAGAAATCTAACCTACAGTGAACGAAGAAAGCTTCTAAACGAAAACCCGGACATTAGTGCTCGGCACTTTAACAGGCGCTTTCAAGCATTCTTTGATAGGATTTTGTGTGGAGAATCACAGCCACTAGGCGAGATTGTCGACCATTTCTGGAGAGTAGAGTTTCAACAACGAGGTTCACCCCACATCCACTGCTTACTGTGGGTTAAGGATGCCCCTGATGTTCTAAAGCTGTCTGAAACAGACGAAGGTCGAGTAGAACTTGCTGCTTACATCGACAAACACATTTCCGTCCTTGCAAAGACACTACAAGAACTAGAGGAGTGTTTGTGCTCAACTTGCAGTAGTCATCGAGCCGATGAAGTCGACATACTTGCATTAAGACCCCCTCCCGTAGCCGATGCAGAATGGGAGTGCGATTTGTCGAGGCTCGTACAGCGCGTACAGCAGCATGTGTGCTACGCCAACTCGTCTTGTAGAAAGAAAGGCGTGAATGTCGATTCGGTTTTCCGAAGCAGTTGCAAGAAAAAACGAATATTGAAGCGAATATCGGCTTTGACGGAACACCTTCGCTCAAAGTTCACTTAAAACGTGACGTGTCGACTATAAACAACTATTCACCGCACTTGTTATCCTGTTGGCGCGCTAATATGGACTTACAGATAATTGGGAATTCGTACGGTGCTGCCGAGTATGCAGGGGCGAATATTAGCAAGGCGGAGCCAGACACACTTCGCTTTAGGCGCGTGATCGCTAAGGCTGTGCAGAGATGTGATCCCAATCTTCCTTACCATTCAATTCTCAAACGTGTGGCTAATGCAACACTTTCCGTTCGTGAAGTCGGGGCGCCGGAGGCTATTTACATTTTGCTAAGTTTGTCAATGCATAGTAAATCGCGAACCGTTATAAGGTTAAAGTGCTGCGTCATACACATCGATTTTACCGAGTAGAAGCACAAGGACTGGAAGGCTTAGTAGCTCTAGCAGACACGGCTACCTCCGACGCGATCAAAATCGAGCCTATTGAACGTGCGAATATGAATCGTCCAGCAAATGACATTTTTGAGTGTATGAGTTTTGCTACTTTTGTAGAGGAGTATGATACAGTCGACACAATTTGTGGAGAAGCAAATTCTCTTGATATGTGGGAACGCACTGATGCGGAAGGGTGGATTAAACGTCGCGGTAAACCTGTTGTCGTACAAAAGTCGCCTTGGATGCGGTGTAGCTCGTCGAATCCAAACTTTTGCTTCTCGGAAGTATTTCTATATGTGCCGTGGCGATCTGTCGACGAGTTGCCTTCTAGCGATGAAGAATGTATATCCCGCTTTCTTGAAGTTAAGCAAGAGCAAGAGCTGGATGGAGAGCTACAACAAGAGTCGAATGCAAAGCTAGCTCGTCAACATAAACTAGATCTACTTAAGTCTGCCCGTGATACAAGCAGCGTATCATCGTTTGCGGGATCAGAATATGTTTTTGTTAGCAATGCTGGCACTGACCAACAAGAACTTGTGAATCCAGACGCACCGGACCCCAAAAGCACCCACCATAATGAAGTGGAGTGGAAACCGAGGCATGAGTATACCTCAGCAACGGTAGCAAAAGCTCGTGATTTCATCAGTGCGTGTCTGAAGCCTTGGCTGAAAGAAAAAAAGACTTGCGTAAACTAGGAAATCTCTTTCACGGGGACGAAAGGAAGTCTTCGCGCTATGCATACACTCTTTCAGATAGCGAGCAAACGTTAAACATTGGGGAAACGATGGATGAATCTCAATGGATTCCGTTTGCACTTGCAATGCAGCAGTCTAGAAGAAGGCTAAAGAGCATGCTCGAGATGTCGTCGTGTAAGCCACTTCTGATGATTATAAATGGGGAAGGGGGCTCTGGTAAGAGCTGGTTGATACGGCATATCGTCAAAGACTTGCACAATGTGTTCGGTGAGCATTCGGCCACACGTCGAACTTCAAAGCGTGTGTTGCTACTTGCTCATCAAGGGACGGCTGCGTTCAATATCAAAGGAATGACACTCTGTTCTGCCTTCGGGTTTTCATCGTTTTCAAAATCAGCGTTTTCGGTTCCATACAAATCGTTAACTGAGACCAAAGCTGGACCAGCAAAGCTAAAACGGATGCAGCAAGAATTCAAAGACGTGCATTTGGTTATCATAGATGAATTCAGCATGATATCTTGTGGAATGCTCTATTGGATAGATAGACGAATGCGAGAAATCTGGCCTAGTCAGTCGGACAAGCTATTCGGAGGCAGAGATATCTACTTCACAGCAGATGCTGCTCAGTTGGATCCTGTCGTGCCGAGCTCATTGTCTACTCCTCTCGCTAAAATTGCTAACGACGTTCAGAGACGTGGAAGGGAAATTTGGGCTAGCATTGATACCGTGTGCATGCTAACTAGTCAGAATAGAGGGAAGCGAGATCCAGAATGGTTTAGTGCTCTTCGACGACTGCGTCGAAAGTCGCCTACTCAAGCTGATATTGATCTCTTCAACACACGTTGTCTATCTTCAATCGATGAGCCGGAATGGTCAAGCAAAGCAAAGCATATCGCCTACAAGAACGTTGACGTAGCTACCGCAAACAACAAAAGCATCGGTGAGGCGAATAAACGAATTGTACACATTAAGGCGCAGCACTTTGTGCAGCAAAAGCGTTTAGCAACAAAGCGAAGCATTCCGACTGGTACCGTGCAAGCCCTCGTAAATGATGCTCAAACGGCCAACTCTGATCATGATCGCGTAGTCGCCAACAAACTAAAACTATGCATCGGTGCTCCTGTCACGCTCACGTTTAACATTGCCCAGCCTGCAGGATTATGTAATGGCACCAATGCATTAGTCTACGATTTCATGTTCGTCTCCGGTAGCGACATGCCGATCATTCTCGTGCAGATAACAGATCCGTACTTGGGGCCATCCCTTTTGGACGGAATACCAAATATCGTGCCTATAGCAGCAAAAGAAATTTCGTGGGGGGAAAAATCTAGCGACCTTCGTGTAGTGCGAAGAAGAATTCCACTAAGGCTGGCGTATGCGATGATTGTTCATAAAGTCCAGGGTCTGACTTGCTCATATATCGTATTTCACTCGAATTCAGTAACATCGCATTTGCCTACGTTGCTCTCTCGCGCGTTCAACATCGGAACGCAATTGTCATTACGCACAAACTCAGGCTAGAAAAATTCACAGCAACCCCAGATAAACTCGCAGAGTTCCAGCGCGAGGAAACTCGAGTCTTGGAAGCCGTTGCTCGGACAGCACAAGCGGCTATAGCAGCAATCCAACAGATGAAGTTGGCAGCACTGGCACACAACTCCACAATCGGACCGCGATGAGCTTTCCACGCAAGGGCCAGAGATCATTGAGCAGGTACAAAATAACGGACGCTGCTGCGACCCAACTGCACCGCATCGCCACGGAGGTAGTCAAGGAAACGAGGTAGCAACTACGCCGGCCGCTTCGACCTGCACCTGAACACGCACGGCATGAAGCACGAGGATGCTCCATTCAACGACCTGCTGAAAGTCTCCGAGCGCGAACATGAGCTGCTGGTGCTCACGAAACGTGCCAGTGGCATCTCGGAACTCACAAGATCACGTACCAGTTCAGTCTGGCGTCCGAAGGATACGATGTGTGATAGTTTGTGGGCGTTCGCCGAGGTAAGCGTGCCCACGGCGATGTCCATCCAGTCACTACAGCAGATCGCGGACGGACCCGTCAAAACTGCGGCGAGGATCTTCACGGACGGCAAGTACATATGCGGCTAGATGGCTACACACATTTGGTGGTGCGCTTCGGCAGTCCGTCGCACTTCTCCATAACAAAGGCATCATAATACCAACAAGACACCAAAAGGAAAGTAGTTGTGCGTTGCGGGTCTGTGTAGGAACTGAGTTCAACCAAAACAGTGCGTTTGCCATTAAACCGTCTAGCGTTGTCACTAGCGCAGGGCCATCTAAATATAACCCTGCTTTCCAACGCTACATAAAATATATAAAAATCGAAAAGTTAAAGCTATGCAGTCTTACGAATTACGCTGATCGTGGCGCTTCGACATCGCGAAATAGAAGATCAACAGCGAACCCTTGCTGCACGTCGAACCGTTCCTGCCAGCATTAATTGCTGCGAACATTGCTGGAGTCAACATCGCCATCCGAAGCCGACGAAACGCCGCCATCGTTGCCACCCACCGAGCCAGTCACCACGGAGGCCTCACAAACGCTCGACGGGCTTGGAACGGGGGAGTAAGCCACTTGCGAGACAGGTAGCACCACTTGCTGCGCTTGAGCAGCAGTCAAACCTGCGTCAGCGAGAACCGTAGCATTCGGCACCAGCGAAAGCTGTGCAGACCCAAGTTGCACCGGAACCAGCACGTAAACCACTTGAGGTACCTGAATCGTAGAAGAAGCTTGGCACACGCAGAGCGAGCGTTCACAGACGTGTGATCTTGCTGCATGCCGTGGATGGAGCTTGGCGGACGCTCGCCGTCAGCCCTCGGTTCCGCCGTATGCTCCAGCGCGGTGTCACGATCGCTGACTGCAGTGGCAGGATGTTGTGCTGGAGCCTTCTCCGCCACTTTCGCCACTTGCACACTCTTGACCTCTCCTTTCTTCTGCGTCAACGATACTTTCTGCAGCGTTTTCTTCTTCGTCGTCTTCTTCTGCGTCGTAGCGTCATCCTTCGCGTCCGTCTTCGGCGCCGTTGTCTCCTTCTTCTTCGGCATCTTCTGCTTGCTCTTCTTGGAGACGACACGCCGGTAGCGATCTCGCTGTAGAGCATTTTGGTGGTCGCGGTGCTCTATACAAAGCCAATGCCGCTCTCCATTCTTCTTAAACGCCCTCTCGTTCGAACAATGCCCAGGATATTGGCATTGCTGCGGATCGAGCTGGCTGCTACCGCGTGTGGCTCTCTTCTTGGGCTCCTTTGGCATTTGCTACAGCAAACACATTAAAGCACGCACATTAGTATGTGAGGGAAGCCATCGCGGCAGCAGCTGCGGCTTACCTCCGCCGCAACGTCGCACCGCAAGTGCACCAAAACGTGTGAGCTACAGCAGCTTTTCAAAAGTGAGCGTTTCTTCAACCTACGTATGTTCATATGCTGTTTGGGGGGGCGTAGCGGAAAATATTTTTCAATTATTTTTCAGCGTTGCCCCCTCAGCAACTGCGGCGACCTATCGCCGTGAAGATGCTCGGCAGCTTGCTGCCATACTAGTTATTAAAATAGTGACCACCACATACATGTATCACTTTCGCAGGACGATCGTATCAAGTTTTGGTTTACGAAATGTGTGCGATGTATCCAAGTTTCAATTTGTGTCAATTTGTGTCTGTAGACCTGTAGACACACCTGCGGATGCTGAGGCCGCAACCGAAGTGTCGGACAGACAAGGAGCTCCTAAGAAGCCTGAGACGCTCTCCCAGCTGAACGCTAACAGCTTGAGGAGACGCAACCATCTTGATTCGCCGGCTGGCCCAACGACGAGTGTGAGTACGGTGACGAGCAGCCTGGTGGAAAGTCTCGCTAAACACTGGTAATTAATTAAGGTCGCTCTCAGCTTTCCGCTCCGCAGCGCTCGACCAGTTGCTGGGACGAAGTTGAAGCGATTCGATGATTGCCCTGCTCGACAAGACAGTCTGGGTACCTATCGGTTGCGTCGTGTACAGCAGACGATGTCAATCGCTGCCGTGATGCCGTGCCGTCGTAGACCTTGCTGCCATCTCGATGCTTGTGCGCGCAAAATACATGCTGTATTGCAGATCTGCAGATCTCGACGGCAGAAGCTTGGACGAGATCTGACGCCGGGCAGCGCCACCGCATAGGTCACGCAGCCACCCACTCTCGAGCGAAGACTGCACCAGGGCAAAGGCAAATCCGACCACGCTCGGGCAGCAAGTTTCGAATCTCCACGGACGTAGCTACAGCGGTAGCAATCCAGTACAGTGCCGCACGAAGTGCGTCGAAGTTCGACTCGAACTGGCAGGCAGACGACAGCAAACTCGACGAGGAGATATCGACGCCTGTCTTCGCTGCCAATGCAAAGCGGCGATCGCGACGAGAGAACCAAGAGCTGTGTCAATTGTGAGCCCTGCCCAGCCCTGGCTGCTTGCCGGGTGTTGGTGTACGAAGTGATATCATGTCATCAACATCCGCACCATGATCCATTTCGCTCCGGCTTTCATCACAGCATACAAAACCCAAGTGCTCGCTTTCGGGACAAACGGGTGCGAACAGAGCGGTAAAAGCGCCCCATCGGATGGTTACGAGCCGGCGGCCCCGGCTTCGTAATCGTAAATTCGGACCACGTAATCGTAAATTCGGACCTTTTCTGCAGTTTTGTCGGCAAATACCACAAATCACGCAGTACATTGCAGTTAACAGGTACTTTTCCAGCGGCCAATGACGGCGTTGTTTGGCCCGACGAGAAGAACGCATGCACGCGCCAGCAAGCTTATCATTATCTACGTCGGCATGTAGTTCCAGAAAGCACTGCATCCTCGATTGCTTGGGCTGCATTAGTTTTACTTTCTCGGATCCACCATCCTGAAAGCATTTTTCTTGCAAAATTATGCCAGCTCTGTGTTGAGCACCGAACACTGTTGACGTCTTGTAGACTCTTGAGAAGGGAAGGGAGAAGTCGTTGTGTGTTTTTGCCGAAGCGGCTTCCTGGCTACAATAGAGTCGTGCGTGAACCAGCGCACTCCATTGAAAAGCTCTGACCAGTCTCAACTACACAAGACGCGATAATCATACCCTTTCGAACTCGATACCTACTCTTTTTCCTCAGTACCTACTATTTTTCCTCGACTCACGCGCCTCCCGCAGCCGACAAACAATCAAGTGGCAGTTCCTAATTTCCCAGGTCGCGCACGAACCTCAACAGGAAGAGATCGATCCCTCACCAAGAAGAAGAGAATCCGCCCCACTCCATGAGCGCGCAGCCAACCACCGTGATCCTCATGCCGCCGCTCCCCGAAGTGGCCTACGCGTCCGCGCCGCGCAGCCCGCCGCTACGCACTGCTCCCACCAAGAAGCGCCGCCGCCTCTCGCCCAGTCGAGAGGGCAATGAAGAGCTGCTCTGCGCACTGACCGGCGCCAGCCCCGCGCCCCCGCGGCCACGCGCAGCCAACGGCACGCCGCTCACAGCAACGCACGAGATCCGCTTGCTCCGCGCGCAGGTGGCCGACATGGAAGACGAGCTGCACACGCTGCAGCGCAAGTGGGCCAAGCAGCTGCCGGACCAGCGCGCGCTGTCTGTCGCGCAGCGCGCGGCGCACGAGAAGCACGGCGCCGTGCAGACCGAGACGGCGCACAACGAGTTGCAGCAGATGCTGGTGCAGCAGCAGCTCCTGTTCGCCACGCTGCAGTCCGCCATGCTCCGCGCGCCGCTGCAGTCGAGCGGCCAGCAAATGTTCGACGCGCTGCACTTCGACACGCATCTCGGGCGGGATGTAGTCGAGAGAGAGAAGCTCTTGCTGGCCCACAACGAGCGCTCGCTCGCCACGCTGCCGTCCATCGTCGCGCGCTTCACTCAAAAGGCTATCGATCGCGTCTCGCCCGACGCCAAGCCTGTCATGCCGCTGTCGCAGATCGACATCATCGGCTGCAAGGACTGCACGCTTATCTCGAGCGTCTTCGTGTCGGAGATCCCGCACACGTCGCTAGAGCAGGTGTACGCCGCTGTGCTGGCCTACTTTGACGGCATCCCGACGTCCATGAAGCGCCACTTCAACGTCAACGCCAAGCGCGTTCGCCTCAACAGCGTGGACTCGCCTGTCGTGTACCGTCGGTCGACGTTCAACGGCGCCGGGCTGCCGGCCACGATCAACAACGTGGTCTGCTCGGAGCTCACGCCGACGCACGGCATGGTGCACATCGACGCCATCACGGACGACCCGCTGCACCCGGTGAACCGCTCGAGTCCGTCACAGTACGGCATCTGCGGGCTGACTATTACGCCCCGCAAGGACCCCGTGACTGGCCGTACGCTGTCGGTGACGCTGCGGTGGGTGGTCGTGTACCACTACAACATGCTGCCGGACGCCCCGGCGCTCAAGGCGGACCTGGAGATCATCCGCCCCATTCTGAACGGCGACCTGCTCATCGCCACCGTGTGTGGCTACATCCAGGAGCAGCAGCAGCAGCAGCAGAGCCCGCGGAGTATCGACGCGTAAGGGTGCATGAAGTGTAGAAAGAGATACAGTAACCTGGTGGGTGGTGCGTGCAGTACAGTGTATGAACTTCCTGTAAAAGTAAGGAATTGCAGTAAAACTTTGATTTGTATTCGATCTTGTGCCTCTATGGACGCGCTCAGACATCTCGTGATGTGTGCGCTCCATGGACTGGGCTGCGGTGGACGCTGTTGCGGCTCTGACCAGAACGACGCCGCCAAGCAGCCAGCAGTCGATAAGCCTACGCGAGTTGGTAAGCCGAGTGATACAAGTTGAGGAGCAAAGCTTTGCGCCTTGGCTTTAGGCTTGAGGATTCCTCATGACTCCAAGCTCCAAGTTGCGCCACTTGCATTGCTTTGATGATAAGCAATCCGCTGCTCGTGGCAGCACCTCCAGCCGGAGATCGGGCGGGCAGGCTCAATTCGCAGCCGCAACCACCTGAATAGTGTACACGAGCCGGAGCGGTGCAGATGATGTCCCCCAAGCGGCAGAAGGAGCGCAGATGTTTACTCGTGCAAGTAACATGGCTTCTAGTAATGCCCTCTTCCGGAGGACGGTGCACCCTGAACCTGCACCAGCCCAAGCCGATTAACGCCACGCGCGCTGCCGCTCCTGTACAAGTTCATGTAGCAGCGTTGCCATGCGCGGCGCTCGTTGCGTTGCTCTGAAGGTTGCTGCATTCCGGTCTCTGCACTCGGCGCTCCGATTGCTGAAGCCGATCTTCCGCCGTCCCGGAGCCCTCCACACATCAAGTATCGTGACTTCTTCGCGCGCGGATTGGCGCGCCCCGTGCGGCGCCGATGGGCAGGTGGCGGCCACCTCTACATCCAAGGCGCTACATGATGAAATCGCGTGTACCGACAACGAGACGAAACGCCTCGTCGAGCAATTTCCACAATCCAGTACATAGGTACTGGATTTTCCCAAGCCTCCGCATTAATTTGCCTTCGGCGCGACTTTCACAGTACAGTATAGGGCGTGAATAATGTCAAACAATACCCTAGAAAACTTAATATTATGCTATTCTGGAGGCATGCGCTAGAAGCACCGAGACATTGAGACACACTGACATTTGGCCATTCTCATTGGTCACCTGGGTTTGAATCTGGGCGGGAGATTTGAATTTGACGCGAGCAAGATGCACCAGCAAACACGGAGAATTCGCCTTACCAAGCAGCAGCAGCTCGACCTCTGTGCAATGCATGCCCGAGAGCCTACGTGGAGCCTCGCCATGCTTGGAGAATGGGCTCGGGAGCACTTCGATCTGGAAAAAGCTCCGGGCAAGTCGTCAGTGAAGAGAATCCTTGACAGGGGGGAGACTTCCCTCAAGCTCATTGCGGTCGTCGTCCTGTGCTGCAAGAAGGTCCCATGAGCCTCGATGGTGGCCCTCGACTCATGCCTCGTCGAGATGGTACTATACGCTGAGCAGGAGCACGTGCCCATTTCCGGGAGGAATGATCCTCGGGCGCCTGTACGCAGACGCCCTCTGCATCCCTGTATCCGAGCGACCTCACTTCACGCGCGATGGTTGGCTCAAGCACTTCCGTCGTCGATACGGGCTTCGGCACCGCCGTGGCCACGGCGAGATCGGATCGGTTGACCTGCCGGCCGCACAAAGCAGCTAGGCAGCTTTAGAGCTCCGCAGGAAGATCGCTATGTATCATCCCAGCGACGTCTTCAACATGGACGAAGCGGCATTTTTCTACAAGGCATCTCCTACTTCTAGCATATGCTTGGTGTCGGGGCCCGCTCGCAAGAAGAAGAAGGACCGAATGTCAATCGTGGTGGCTACTAATAGCTCCGGAACGGAGAAACTACAGCATCTATTCCTGGGCAAGGCCAAGAAGCCTCGCTGGCTTCCCAAGAAGCCATCAACTGCGCTCTACCAGGGAACAAGCAAAGGCTGGATGACGGTAGCGGTCTTTCAGGAATGGTTGCGGGATTTGGACAAGACGATGGGCGAGGCAGGAAGAAAGATCCTGCTGCTTGTGGATAATGCACCGGTGCATATCACCCCCGACGACACACTGGCGAACGTGAAGGTGGAGTTCTTGCCCCCCCAACACGACAGCAGCGATCCAACCAATGGATCAAGGTGTGATCGCGTGGGTCAAGCGGCGCGTGCTGCAGGACTGCGGCGAAGAAGCGGTTTGGCGTTTGTGCTGCGAGTTAGACCCGTTTGTCATCGAGACTTCGAACGGAGGCACGTGGTGTAACAACGCGTGGAAGGCGCTGGATGGCGACACCATCAAGCTTGTTGGCGTCACGCCGGGTTGTACGTTGATCGGACTCAGATTAGTGACATAATTAACTAAATTGAGTATGTTTTCAAGTAGATGACAACTTATGTCCTCCAATTGCGGGATACCACTTGAGAATTGATATATATCAGGATTTCCTTATTCCCGCCCTATACTGTACATATGATCAGAGTCCATCCAGCGCTGGTAGTTAAGTACGCTGTAGGTACGCATCACACAGAGATTGTTAAGGATGGCAATGTGGCATCCGAAGCTTCATTCTGTCGCTGGCGCTCCTTACTTCTGCCCATTGATTCTCCACCAGCGTCGACAGGTGGCTCAGTCTTGCCCGTGTCGGACGAGTTGGCGCCCGCCCGTCCTTCCTGCTCGTGTCTGAATGGTGCCGTCTTCTGCCATGCAGACCTGGTTAGCGGCATAAGTTCCGCTCCCAAGTGAGCATCAGACGCTTATAATGCGTCTGTACGTGTATTTGCTGTCGGCGTAGCTACCAGCGCAGATCAAACGATCCTGGTTTATGTGAGGGTTCATCATTCCGCCCTGGAGTGGCCAAGTCATCGATCACTTGCATGCCGCTGTTTACAAGCATCACTTGCTCGTGGAAACTCTCACCAAATAATGCTTGCTATGAAGGAAGTTCATTTTAGGCGGGTTATGCGAAGAGATGGGTTCACAACCTGGAGTTCTATTTGGTTCAATGGGTTGCCTGCCGTGAGTTGACGTGGGAACCAGCGAAAAACCTTCCCTGGTGACTGGAATCGACTTTGAACTCGAGACTATCGACTTCGTTTGGCTGTACCAGCCAAGGCGCCGCCCGAAGCCGCCATCACGCAGCAGCAGACGTGTGCCTGCTACTGTAGCTGAGTAGGTAGTGCGATAATGTTGGGATTTGGATCCTTGGGCCGCTTCTTGACTAGAAGGTAAAATGAAGACTGAATTAGTTAGAGCGCTAGGAGCTCTCGAGCTCTTCCTAGCACTTCGAGTCCAAGCTCACTACGATCTGTTTCACATCTCTTCCCACCTGGGCCAGGTCTTGAACTTCACTGTGGGCCGGGCCGGGGCTGGAACCTTGCACATGCATTCCAACAGATAATACTAAGTATTAATACAACTCGATGAAACCGAACTTATACATACTGAATACAGTACATTTAATTCGCTCGAGTCTTTGGAATAATCCAGTACATAGGTACTGGATTGTGGAAATTGCTCACGGCTCGTCAGGCGCTGCGTGCAGGCAGCTCCGCTGCTGATTCGGCGGCCAGCCGCGCTCTCCATCATCATAACACTTGGACGGAGATCTCGTTTCGATTATAATAACAGGCTCCGGCAGCGCTCCCACCGCAGGAGCTGCACGACCATCTCGGCCCCAAGCGTCCGCCGTGTTCAACGTCGACCACCGTCGTCAGCGACACGACGCAACGCAGGAGTTTCCAAGCTTTTAGCCCAATGCCAAGCCGAAGACCCCCGCGCGCCGAGCGCGCGGACGTGAGAGACACCTTGATGGCGCTCGCGACGGCCAGTAGCGGTGCGCGCAAGAGCGGCGGCCGAGGCCGGAACACTTCCGGCACTCCGACGCGCAAGGCGGCCATCCCTCCGGCGGTGCGTCCGTCGCCGCCACCCCTCTACAGCCGTGTTGGTTCATGCTGACGGTTGTTCTGCTTGGTTGTTCGTTGCAGCACGAGGTGAAGGAGCTGCGCAGCGAGGCGCAACGGCTGGACGAGCAGTTCTCGGCGCTCTGCGCCAAGTGGCGCGCGGCGCTGCCGGAACAGGACGTGCTGCTGGCGGCCTGCACGGCGGCCAAGCAGAAGGCGGTCACGGGCCGCGTGGAGCAGCTCAACCTGCGGCTCAAAGACGAGCTGCTGCAGCAGCAGCTCTACTTCTCGGCACTGCAGCAGAAACTCACGGAAGCGCCGCTCTGGGCGCGCTCGGCGCTGTGTCAGGAGATGTTCGATCGCATGCACGGCTACCTGCACCTGGGCACGGACATGAAGAGCCGCAGCGAGCAGCTCCAGGCGCGCTTCGAGCTCGGCGTGCGGCTTGCACCCGAGCTCGTGGACAACTTCACGCGCGAGTTCGTGCCGCTCACGTCGCCTGTGCTGCCGTTCTCGAGGACCAGCACGGCGGCCACGACCATCACTCCGCTGAGTCAGAGCGATGAGGACAAGGACGGCAGCGTCTGCGGCACGCTCGTGTCCAATGTGTTCGTGTGCAAGATCCCAGGCAGCGCCAGCATCCCGCGCATCTTCCAGACTCTCTCCGACAACCTCAAGAACACCTCGATCGAGCTCGAACGGCGCCTTGGCGTGCTGCTCCAAGTCAAGGTACCGACGGTACTGTTTCTTTCAGACGTGCACTCTGCGTGGTGCTAGCTGCATGGAGCGTCGCGTACTCACTAGTGTTGTTGGCTTTGTCTTGTTCATGCAGTATGAAGTCGAGATGGGGTCGTCTACGTACTACGCACGCGTGGAGCGAAAGGACGGCGAGATGCGTGGCGCCCACACGAACCGCGCGTGGACGGGCAAGCTGGTGAGCGACGACCTGGCTGTAATCGTCACAGATTTCGTAGATGAAGACGACAACGAAGGCACCGACGCTGCTAGGAAAGAGGCGCAAGAAGGAGAAGCCGGCAGCGATGGGGTGCCGTTGGTGTCGCCCCAGTCCAAGTCCGGGCTCCGCATCGATATCTGCATGGTGCTGACCCTTGCGCGGGTGACAGATCCTGAGACGCAGGAGCCGATTGTGCTCATGCGGCGCCTGCGCGTGCATCGGTATAACCTGCCGCCCAACTCGCCCGTGCTCCACCGCGAGCTGAACAAGCTGCTGTCGTATTTCAACGGCGATTTCCACATGGCCATGCTCAGTGACGCGTATATGAACCTGAGCTATGACGACCAATCCTCGGTTGCTGGTTGCGAAAGCGTGCGATCGGAGGACAAGAAGGCGCCGGAGCAGGACGAGGATGATAGTGAGGAGACGGTTAGGAGCGCGAAAAAGCAAAAGATGAGTCCTGTCAAGCAGCCGGACGTGGCAACTGCATCCAGCCCTACCAAGACCAGCCAGCAAACCTAGCAGCCCCAGCGAAGCGTAGAGTTCCATGTTGTAGTCCGGTAGAACAAATAATGTCCGTTGGTAGGCAGCGGGCCCAAGACGCGCGTTGCAGCCCGCAGCAGATAGAACCGATAATTTAACGACGTGAGAATTGTTGTTTAACCGTAAAAATGTTTTTTCATGATCAGCATTATCCTAACTTACACAACAACTTGAACTGTTTCAACTATCACGACCATCTATGGATACGAGGACGGCAAGGCCTTTGCCGCACCGCCCTGTTCGAGTTGCCGACACACGACTTCCATGAACAGGTCGCCGTTAAACCAGGGCAGCGTGGAGCGGATCTCGTCGTGTAACCTCGGCGACGTGGGCGGCAGGTTGTATCGGTTCACGCTTAGTCGCTGCACCAGCACGTGCTCCTGGCCAGTCATGGGATCCGTCTCGGGCGTCATTAGCAACCTGCTCGGGCATCGAAAAAACAAACGTCAGATCCCGAAGATACACAAATTCTGCAGCCTTGACAAGGCCACAACTTCAACGACTCCGCAACGATGGCAAAAAACAACGTACGAGAGACACGAGTCCAGCCCGACGCGGCCCTCTGCCGTCCGATCGATCGGGTAGCGAGCGTCCTCGTCGACGAAATCTGCCACCACTACCGCCGACTCGGGCGTGATGCGCGCACCCAACGTCGTGTTGCTCGTGGAGACAAAGTTGGGGCCATTGCGATATCGCATCTGCGTGTAAGCCCGCGCGTCGCCCAGGTCCTGCATGAGCTCGAGGTCGCAGTCCACGCCCACGTGCACCTTGAGCTCCGTCGACAAATTCTGGAAGTAGTGCAGTGCCGCCCCCACCGCCACCTCCATTGACCGGTGTGGAATCCGACACAACAAAATGTTGGAAACGTACGTGAAGTTGCCATCGGCCATGATACTTGTGTGCGAAAAAGGGTTGCTGAACGTTGTGTTGGGCAGGTGCTGGCGGGCGAAGCGCCCCATGAGCGCCGGAACCAGCCGCACACCCAAGTCACATTGGGACTGCAGGTGGGTGAGTCGCTGGGCCATTGACACCGTCTCTGGTAGGGCTGAAAAGCTGTGCATCCCTTCGAAAAGCTCTTTGCTTCTCGAAGGGGCCAGGAATGGCGACTGGGTCAGGAATTGCTGGAGTGATGCCAGGTAGAGTTGCTGTTGCAGCACTTGGTCTTTGAGACTGCGGTTGACCAGCTCCGCTTGGGCGGATACCCACTTGGCCTTGGCGGCCACACAGGCTTTTTCTCGGATGGACGGATCTGGGAGATAGTGGTGCCATTTGGCACACAGCGAAGATAATTGGGCTTCCATTGCCACGGCATCGGCTCGAAGACCGCGCAACTCGTGCTGTTGGCCACAGAAAAACAGGTGAAAACAGTTTTTTAGTTTGGTTTGCCAATTTGCCACTTTGCCACTTTTTGCCGCTTTGCCACTACTGACTGTTGCCGACTGAGCCGGTTTGCGCTGCGGTTTGCTGGCACCGCTGAGGAAGATATCTTGTTCTGCTGGCGGTGCGAGCTCCTGTGTCCTGGCTGCCATGAAGTTGTTCTCAAGTTCGCGAGCTGCAGGTGTGGGCGTCTGCACCTTTCGCTGGACGAGATACGGCCGAGGTATGGTCGCCAGCAACGGCATGGCCTGCATGAGTGTGTCCGGCGCCATTAGATTCCAGTCAGCTTGTGAGCGATCGGCGCACTCTTCGGAAGTGTTGTGGCGCAAGTTGCGGCGCATCGGCAGCCTCGGGGATAGGGAGGGGCAGAGAGCGCGAAAGCATACTGAAAACAAGTCAGACTGCCGGATGAGGTCACACGGCTGTGGTTACACAGTATCCACCTGCGCTCGATCGTAAACCAAGCACGCGACGCCGCCAATCGGCATCGCGTCAACGTTGGCAGATCTGGCCGGACCCAAGCTGGAAGCAGCGTTTAGTTTCAATTTCGGGCGAGTGAGTTGCCGTGGCAACGCGCTTCGTTTTTCCCCCTTTGGCGAGTGCAGCGCAAGTCAGTGAAGCTTGCCAAGACGATGTTGCTGACCCACACATCCTCGATGAGCGGTCCGCTAACTTCGCCAGTCAAGGCTACAATGTTTATTCTCCTGCAGAAAATATGACAGAACAAGGTGTATTGAAAACATCGAACTTTATTTAGGACTGCACTCATGCCAAAAGCAGGTGATAGTTGCCGCATAGTGGAAGTTGATTATGATCGTCTATAGATTACAGTCGGCAACACCGTTGTTTAACGCATCGTGAAGGTTGGATCTTGCTCCACGGATAGGTTGGAAACAGCATGGGATGCAGTTTGATCCAAGCAAGAATGCAGTTTAATCCAAGCACATCAGCTGGAGGTCCGTCTAGTTCCGCGCGTCGATAATGACGTAGAACTGTAAAGCACCGAAATGAAGCACGCAATAATGAAGGGGCTAACTTTTAAATGCAAGTCAGTCTCAAGTTGGACTCTCTCCACTATTACCCCCACATTTGAAAATACCAGATTTAAGAAATATTTGATATCTCTTCAGGAACCAAGTTATGAGATTACAGAATGAAAGTTGTTGTATATGAAAGTGCACATGCACAAGCTGTCTTACGACGAGTGCTTCTTAATCCCTAGATGAGAGCTCGGATCGCATCCGTCGGCGTGGGCTTGTCCGGCAGGAACCATTAGCGCCACAGATATTCGTCGAGATACGCAGGGATGAAGTCCACCCTCATGCCGCGCATGTTCTTGATGTACTGCTTGATACGAATTTCCCATGTTCCTTCAATCCTGTTGGTGTGGGCACCGGTGGCGGGATCAACGTAGTTCTCGGAGTGGCTTGCCCATTCGTGCTTGTAGCGCATGCCGCGGAGGAGCTTGTTATTAGCGATCGTGTGTTTCAAGTTGACGGACACGTACGACCTAAACATGTCCGACATGATCGTCGTACTGAACAACAGACATTTAGAGGTATCGACATACGGCGCAATTCCAGCAGCACGTACCCCGTTTGATATGCTTCTTGATCAACGTCGACGGCACAGGTTTGTGTAGGTGAGGATCCCAAACCACTTGTTGGCGGTCCTGTCGACGCCACCAAAGAGCCACACATCAGGAAACCGTTTGCCACGGTTGTATTTTGACTTCTTCTTCAGCGAAGTCTCGTCAATTTCCACGACATGACCCTCCCCTCCTATTTGCATAGGGATGGGAGCATTTCCGCACTGCAGATGTCTCTGCAGCGGTGGTACCAGTCACACGCGACTCGGTGGCTCACACCGATCATGTCTGCGGCGTCCGTTACGGGGGTGCGCGCGCACCAATGGCACAGTAGACGCACAGCTTTCCGAAGCGGGAGTTTGCAGTTGTTGAAGAACGTTCCCTTGAGCATCGTGCGCTCAGTGCGGCACTTGGTGCGTCCACAGCGCCAACGCCTGCGCTGTACGTCCAGCCTCATGTCTTGATAACACGTCGAGCAGAGCTGTGCGGTCGGCAGCAGTCCCACCGACATGCACCAGCAAACGGTGGCCTCGTCGTCCGCCGTGGTGTCGATGACGGAGTCGTACGTAGTCTGCACCAGCGCAACCGCGGCCGGACTGGGCAGTGTAATGCACTGTGTGTTGGGTGGGGTAGCGCCAGTTGCAGTAGTCAAAATGGTGACGGTAGGGCGACGGATAGGGGGGTGGACATGTTGAGGAAGTCCGATGCTTGGTGTGCAGCTTGCGCGGGAGAAGGCGAAACTTTGACTGAGGGCGCGCTTCTGGCGGCGGGCGCGAAAATGTGGGGAAGCCCTGTTTGTTTCCCACACACGACCTTTCGAAATATACCCCATTTGTGGGGGAAAACGATGATGCCGACCGTGCTGCACGCTCCACTTTTATTCCTGGCTGGCTCAAGTTTCTTAAATCTGGTATTTTCATATGTGGGGGTAATAGTGGGGAGAGCCCTCAAGTTGCAACCCAAGCAAACAAAGGGGAGTACTGTACATGTATAAGCAAACAGAACCCGTCTTGGATGGTTTATCGAATATGCTCTGTCTTTCGATGTATACGTACGGTATGGAAAAATCCATACGTACAGAGAGTAGCGGCAATGAGAAAGGGTTCAACGATTAAACTATCGTAGGGCGGACACCATACAAAAGGCAAATCAAATCTGGGAGACGGCCGAAAGTATTGAATTAGCTGCATAATGTGCTCGTACTAAGTAGGGGACTCAGTACGTCTGCAATCTGCATTCTGTCAACAAACAAACCAGCGTGCTGCCAATATCGTTTAATATCCTCTGCTGGCATGTCGTCCCAGGCATCGCACATCCACGCCAAGGCATCCGATGGGCTGATGGTGTAGGGGTCTGGGTCTTCATCGACTAGACGCAGTGCTGCTTTCTGCGTGCGTGCTGCTAGAAATCGCTTCTTGAGCCACGCAATAACGCCTTAATCCATCGGCTGGATCACAGCCGTAGTGTTGGGAGGAAGCATTTCCACTGTAACGTGAGTTAGGGGCGTCTCGGGCACCTTGTGCACTGGGGCGTTGTCCAACAGAAGCAAGATCTTCCTGTTTTGCTCCCGCATCACCTCGTCCAGCGTCGCCAGCCACTCGCGGAATATCTTGACCGTCATCCAGCCTTTCGCAGAGCCGTCATAGACTGCTGCGCTTGGCATATCAGCTAGCCATCTTGGCTTCTTTGCTTTCCCTAGCAACACCAGCGGGAGCTTTTGTGTCCCCGAGCTGTTCGTGGCTACAGCCACGGTGAAGCGATCTTATTCTTGAGCTGCTTGCATGAGAGAGGGCGCCTCGTTTAGCGTGATCGAGTACTTGGGTGTAGCCTTATAGAAAAAGGCCGCTTCATCCATGTTGAACACGTCGTCTGGAAGGAAGCGGCCGATCACTTTGCGAAGCGCTAGCACCTTGCGTCTGGCAACGCTGATGTCGACTGACCCAATCTCGCCATGTCCGCGGCGCTTCCTGAGCCCATGACGCACCATAAAATGGTGTTGCCAGCCATTTTTCGTGAAATTGGCTTGCTTCGCTGCTGGAATGGAGAGGAAGTCAGCCTACTCCCTCGCAGCGCAGCACCGCCCCCGAGAGGGCCACCTTCTCCTTCTCGTAGTGCAGCACAGCCTCGACCAGGTAGGTCTCCAGCTGCACTCTTGCTCGGGAGGCGGCCTTCTTGCTGCCCAGGAAATCCGGAGGTGTCTGGCGCAGCTCAGCCTCGCGCTTGAGTATCTTCGACACAGCAGGAATCGAGGGAGCCTTTGCGAGCCCGAACTCGGTCTGCGCCCAAACGCCAACCTCTCTGTGGTTTCAACAGGGGTTCTTGGCGTGCTGGCTGCATAGCTGGATCTGCTGCTGCTTCGTCAGTCGGACGCGCTTCGGCATCGACACGCAACGCATCGTGTCGACACATCGATAAGTTGAGCTCTTGGTCGGGCAAACACAAAGCATGTTGGGTGGGGAGGCTAGTGTCGTTGTCTTGGTGTCTTCGATAATGGCGCGCGAATTTGAATTCAAAATCTGAGTGATGGTCAGTGCTCCGTTCTGACTCGCTCAGTACATATATCGAGGTCCTTCATAATGATATATATATGAGTTATGAAGATTATTAGTTGTTAACCCTTTCTTGCCGCTACTCCTCTGTATACATCGAACTTTTATGTTTGGAACTGACTGCAGTCACCAACTAGATTGCATAAAACGAACATAATTGCCATAACCAACAAAGTCGCCGGCCTTCGGCCGGCGACAGCGCGTAGCGCTGCAAGACTAGGGTAAGCCTAACGGGCTTGGCCATAGAGGTTTAGCTTCGACGAAGCGAAGTCTTCGCGCGGCGTGCTAAACCTCCCCATTTTCCCATTTCCCCGAAGGGGTTTTAGGGGTAAGGCAGGGTGATATCGATGATTATGGTGCTCTATGTTGTTGGCAAGTTGCTCGAGGTTGCTGGAAAGTTGCTGTAGTTGGTGACTCTAACTAGGTTCAACTACTATGCTCAACGCCCGATTGGTCGGGTCGCAATTATTTTGCAATACTCGGAGTACATGCCATCACATGACCCCAGCAGCACCGCGGCGGCGAGTCCGCCGGCCTCAAGCGACGACGCATCATCGCCCAAGCGCCGGTGTCAACAAGCAAGGCCCAAGCGCAAGAAAGTGCCGACCTACTACCGGCGCAAGGCGGAGATGGACCGCCTAGAAGAGGAGTGCAGGCAGCTGGAACAGCGCGCACGGGAGCTGGCGGCGCAGGCCGACGTGTTGCGGCCGCGGGAGGCTTTGCTACGCCGCAAAAATACCAACCAGAAGCTGCGCGAGGTGGTGCACACACACAGACTGGCGTTTGCGGGCGCGTCGTCCATCATTTCGCACTATTTCGTAAGATTATCGATTAATTCTTGGTGAGTCGGTTGATCTCACATCCCTGTAACTTTGCTGGCAGCGCGAGAAGAGTACAGGGCCATTCGACACGCCTACCAAGCTGAGTAAGGACCCGGTGAAACGGCAGGAAGAACTCTTGGAGTTGAGAGTGCAGCGGCTGCGCTGTGCCTATGAGTTCATGACGGAGCAGCAACGCTACATCGACGTCACGCTCGACTTCTGCGAGCAGCGCAAGTTCGTGGCCGTGAACGGAGACTTGTGCTCGGAGCGTTTCGAGATCGTGCCATTGCCCAGTGCACGCAGCGTGCGGCGCGTGTTCGACGCGGTGGAGGGATTCATGACCAACATGGAGATCAGCATGACCGAGGTGGACGGCGACGTCACGGTGCGTGAAAATGACGAGCCGCAGGCCAGCGCCAGCGCGCACCGCCCCGTGGCGCAGCACCGCTTCGTGACGACGTTCGCGGACTCGGTGCAGATGGACACCAACAACGCAGCGTTCGCGGAGTACCGGCCGCCCGGGCCCGACCAAGAGGAGATCGGCTTCTCCATCAACGACCCCATCGACGAAGACGAAATGTACCCCTACAAGCCCGCGCATCGAGTGCGGCAAGACGTCACGGTGATCATCATGGTGCGGCGCCACGTCGACAAGGACGGCAACCCGCTCATCGTGTTCTCGCGCTGGTGGTCGCTGCGACTGCGCAAGTCCCACATCGTCGTGCCCAAGGCTGTGGTCGAGCGCATTCGCCACGGACTCGAGACCGTGTCCGCCGCAATGCTGGCGGCGGCAGAGCGCGCTGACATGGGCGGCAACGACTCGACCAGATAGCCACGAACGAATCCGAGTCCTGCGTGGTAAGCGGAGTTGGCGCGCTTGACCTAAGAAACAGCGGTTGAAGGAGCCACCAGCGAAGCAGAGGCAGAGGAAGGAGAGGGTCCGCACGTACAGCAGACGAAAGGTTCGACTGCGTGTCGGCTCTTGCTGGTCCTTTTGCCCTGACACATTGGAATCCTGCCATGCAGGCTGAGATCGAGGACTTGATGGACGAGATGGCGCGTCTGAAGGCGAAGATAAAGGTGTACGCGAAGCGAAACGAGGAGCATAAGGAGCGGGAGGACTTAGTTCGCCGAGAGGAGACGAACCGCGAGTTCATGCAGGAGCGGCAGCGCTTCATGGACGTCGCGACGGAGTACTGCGACCAGAAGAAGTTCCAGGCCACGAGCGGAGACTTGTGCTCGGAGCGGTTCAAGGTGGTGCCGCTGCTTGGCGCCCGCAGCGTCGACGAGCTCGAGTACTTCGAGTACAACATCGAGATGAGCATGTGGGAGATGCTGGGCGACATCACCGTCCGCGAGAACGGCGACCCTCGTCGAGGCAGGTCCTTGGCGCAGCACCGCCTCATGACCACGATCGGAGACGCCGTCGAGATGGACACGAACAACGTGGCGTTCAACGAGCCGAGCCCCGGCCAGCTCGAGATGGGCTTCTCCATCAGCGACGCCGTGGACGAGGACGAGGCCTTCCCGTACAAACCGGGCCGAGCTCGGCAGGACGTGACCATCAATGATGACCGGCGTGCCGTTCGTTGGCAAAGCGTTGGTGGTGTCTGTGCATCCGCCACGCGGACATCAACGTGCCGCAGTACGCCGCGAATCGGATCCAGAGCCTGGAGCGCATGATGGCTGCTCGGAACGCAGACGCACGGGTTAACACCGTCCAGGCCAACTGAGGAGAAGTCCTGTAATGCTCGTGCTATAGGATAAACGCAAATACTGTCTCGCTTCTTGCCACTTGAAGTACCTGCTCGTTGCGACCTTCCCTTCCCTGATGCAGAGCTCTTCCCCGATGTCCGACACCGCGTCTCCGCGGCTGCGGACGCCCCAGGCTGGGATGACCAAGAAGACGCAAGCTAAGCGCAAGGAGGAGCCCAAGACCTCGATGCGTGCACGGACGTATTACCGACGCAAGGTGTCTGGGATGTGGACTGTCTCGAGCTTGGAGATGCGGACTGATGGATGGTGTGGCATTCACGTTGTGCAGGAGGAGAAGGAGATGCTGGAGAGGAAGGCGCAGGGGCTGATACTGCAGCTCCAGCACGTGCAGCGACGCGGGGTGGTTGAGATTCGACGAGATGCCCTTGCGGCCAAGAGGAAGCGGAACCAGGCGCTGCGTGACTCGATCCAGGGCCAGCGCATCATCTTCGCCAACACGCAGTCCTACATCTCCGAGTTCCTGGTAATTAGAGGCGCATTGGAAGGCGGAGAGGATGCGTACTCACGCGCTGTGATGCTGTGTACAGAGAGCTCACGATCACAGTGAATATGAACCGGTCATCTGCCTGGGAACGGACCCCCGCGAGAGGTACGAGACCTTGCTGGTGATGAAGCAGCAGCGGCTGGAGGAGGCCGTGTACTTCCTCTCGGAGCGCTCACGGCAGATGATGCTGGACACCGAGTACACGGACTTGCAGCGCTTCCAGGCGAAGAATGGAGACATCTGTCTTGCTCGCTTCGACATCAAGCCGCTGCACACGGCGCGAACGGTGATGCAAGTGTTCGAAGGAGTGCTCAAGTTCTCGTACAACCTGGAGATCAGCATCTCGGACCTCGTGGGCGACCTGACGATCCGAGAGAACGACGACGAGGACTGGGACAGCTCGGTGGCGCAGCACCGACTTGTGACGACCGTCAGCAACGGCGTGCAGGTCGACACGAACAACGTGACTTTCACGCAGTACTGGGGGGACGGCACGGGGCCCCAACCGGACAGGTCGACTGGAAAAGAGCTGGGCATTGCAGTCTGCAACTACGTTCAAGAGGACGCCTTGTATCCGTATCACGAGGAGGATCGCGTCCGGCAGGATATCACGTTCTTCGTCGTGGTGGCAGAGTTCCCGCGAAACCTCCCCGGCACGTTTAGCACTGCTGCAGAGGCCGCTGCCACCGCAACTACTATGAATTCTCATGGTAGTACAGCCATTGAGTCCGATACCAACGATCGTCAAGAAGACGACATTGTCGTGGCTTTAAGGTGGACCTGTCTGCGCCTGCGAAAGCCTCGTTTCCCGCTTGATGCTGCTACTGCGGCTCACATCCGAGACGGCATGGAGCAAGTCGGCCAAGCCATGTTCACAGCCATCGGCCACTCGGTCGACGGATAAGGAACCCCACCGGCAGCAATGTAATTTATACAACAATTCGTATAACTTCATTTGCCAAGTGCTTCTTTGCCAAATCTCGACGTTGCTGGCAATCTTTCATATTCATGTGCCATACCATATAGCCACAAGTGGCTCTCGTCCAGCAACACAACTTCGTGTCAAACTTCACCCCTAGACCCATTTTGTGTTTGTGCTGTTTTATGGCAAGTTGCCTTTGGCAACACCACAAAGTGAGACCTCCAGAGCT
Source organism: Phytophthora crassamura (assembly GCA_033557995.1). Taxonomy (NCBI): domain Eukaryota; phylum Oomycota; class Peronosporomycetes; order Peronosporales; family Peronosporaceae; genus Phytophthora; species Phytophthora crassamura. The sequence goes on from JAUCED010000018.1 coordinate 2,238,210, forward strand.
CGATGCGAGCTACGTCTCCCTTCGAGGCCACGCCGACCACCGCTGCACCGCCGACCAACTCGAACGCGCGCATCAGCGCTCTGCTGTGGACACCGCCGCCGCTCCAGCCCGCGAATGTGTCGCGCGCCGCGGAACCCAGGGGCGGCAAACGCCGCAAAGAACTGAATCCGGCGTTGCGTGCCCGGACGTACTACCGACGCAAGGTATTGCCGGGGATGTTAGTGGCAAATCCGGACGATGGTGTTGGTTTTCACCTGCCAATTCTTGTAGGAGGAGAAGGAGATGCTGGAGAAGAAGCTGCAAGCTATGAACATCCAGCTGGAACACTTGACAAGCCGCGCAGAGTCCCGAGATGGCCGTGACGAGATCGCAGCCCGACTGCAGCAGAACCAGGAGTTGCGCGACTCAATTCGAGGCCAAAGGATCATCTTTGCCAACACACAGTCCATCATCTCGGAGTTTTTGGTACGAAGCTGCTTTGACCTGTTTTTGAAGTGGAAGGAATGGCACTGCTGAGATGCTGTTTGCTATCTGAAGCGAGCGGGAGACCATAGCCGCTACGAGCCGGTCATTCGACTGGGCACGGACCCACGCGATCGATACAACACGTTGTTGTCCCTGAAGCATCCACGGCTGGAGGAGGCAGTTTACTTTCTATCGGAGCGTGCTCGGTTCATGGCCATGGACAAGGAGTTCACGGATCTTCAGCGCTTCCAGTCCGACAATGGAGATGTTTGCTTGGCGCGCTTTGATATCAAACCATTGCCGAAAGCCCAAACTGTAAGGCAAGCATTCGACGGGGTGCTCAAGTTCTCGTACAATCTGGAGATCAGCATTTCCGATCTCATCGGCGACATTACGATCCGAGAGAACGACGACGAGGACTGGGACAGCTCGGTGGCGCAGCATCGGCTAGTGACGTCGATCACCCCCAGCGTGAAGGTGGACACGAACAACGTGACGTTCACGCAGTACTGGGGAGATGGCTCGGGACCTCGCATCGACAACATGGTCGGAAATGAGGTGGGCGTTGCAGTCTGCAACTACGTCGAAGAGGACGCGCTGTACCCGTATCACGTGGACACTCGTGTGCGCCAGGATATTACTTTCCACGTCATGGTGGCCAGGTACCCACGGCATCAGCCAACTACGTCGTCTGCAGTTGCTGTCGCCTCGCCAAGTAGCACCGCCAGCGAAAGTGGATCCACTGCCAGTACCGAAGTGCAAGATGACATGGTGGTGGCATTGCGATGGACGTGTCTGCGTCTTCGAAAGCCATCATTCCCGCTGGACGACGACATCGCTTCGCACATCCGAGACGGCATGGAGCGAGTAGGGCAGTCCATGTTCACAGCGATCCGCCACTCGGTGAGCGAACGGTTAACCCCGAGGAAAGGGCTGTAAATGTTGCAAGATGGATTCCTGTGCAATTTGCAATCGCCTCCTTTGACAACGAAGTGAAATGCAACTGACAGACTCGTGAACGGTGTCCGACGCAAAGTAGTTGGACCGCGAAATCTCCTTTCTTAGCCAGTGCTGCTACGAAAAATAATGCGTCATGCACTGCAGACTTACGCACTGTGAGTCACCCCTCGAGGAAGCTAGGTTGGAAAGAGAAGAAGCTCAGCATTGACACCTTAGCGGGGGTTGCTCTGCTTGTTTGTAGAATTTAAGAGAGTCAGGGCAACGTGTCGTCGCTCCAACAAAGGTTGGTTTCTAAAAACCAACTCTCCTTTTGATTTTTTTACCAATCTCGTGACACAATCCTGCTCCCGTAATCTGACGTGTTGAGCTATTTTTCTTCGTAAACATACATACGCAGTACACAATTTTAACTTGGTATTTGTATGCCACTCAAAAACCGTAAAGCGTCAGCCATTCCCTATTTGACCGTGGCGACATGATGCGCGCGACGTCGTCGTTCTCCGACCCCGAGGCCTCCGCGCCCAGTTCGCCGGCGTCTGCACACGCTTTGCTGTCCCTCATGCAGTCGGTGGCGCCTCCGCGCGCGCCCACGCCCTGGACGGAGCCCGATTCTTCTTCTCTCACGTCGTCGCCTGCCGGTAAAAGCGAAGACGAAAAACCCGCGGCAAAAGTGTCTAAAGTGGCTAAAGTGGCGAGTGGAAAGCGAAATGCCAAGAGCGCTAAGGAACCTAAACCCAAAAAGCCGCGGAAGCGCACTTACTACATGCGGAAAGAGGAGCTCGCCGTGCTGTCGAAAGAACTGGAAACGTTGCAGGCGGAAATGCAAAAGTACAGGCAACAAAAAGACATGATGGAGGACCGCGAGAGGATCCACCACCAACAGGAGCAGAACAGGGAGATCCGACAGGTTATCCACAGCCAGAGACTGGCCTTTGCCAACACGCAGTCCATGATCGGGCAGTACATGCGCGTGCAAGAGCACAGTCCGTTCGAGACGTTCATCCAGTTGGGAATAGACCCCGTGGAGCGCCATGCCACACTTTTGTCAATGAAAAGGAGAAAATTGCACGACGCGCTGCAATTTCTAGTGGCAAGACGACGATTCATGGACCCGTCGACCGCTTTTTCCGACAACCAGAAATTCGAGAACGCACAAGGAGATTTCTGCTACATGGGGTTCGACATCACTCCGTTTGCAGAGGTTCGCAGTGCTCGGATCGTGTTCGACGAGTTGCTAAATTTCTCGTACAACTTGGAAATTAGTTTGTCGGAACTGCTCGGGGACATCACGATCCGAGAAAATGACGATCACTGGGATCCGTCCGTCTCGCAGCAGCGGCTGGTGACGAACGTGGCCAACGTGGCCGAGATGGAGACCAACAACGCCACGTTTTCAGAGTACCATGAACGCGATGGCCCAGCTGCACTTGGAGTCGAGTTGCCGCGTGAGATGGAGGATCTAGGCGCCACCGGACACGGCACCGAGCTGGGTGTGATCGCCATCGACTTCGTCAACGAGGATGAACTCTATCCGTACGTTGAAGATCGGATCCGGCAAGATGTCACGGTGCTGATGCTCGTGTCGACGTGTACGAGGCCGAAGGTTCACTACCCGAACAAAATCGGCCCGGTGGAGATGGAGCGCGTGGTCATTTTGACGCGCTGGTCGCTGCTGCGTATCCGGAAGTCGTCGACTCGACTGCCGTTCGAGCTGACGCAGCGAATCCGAAATGGGATCGAGCAGGTGGGCGAAGCCATGCTGAATAACGTGCGCTACGCCTTGACTCCTCAGGATCTGAGTGTGCCGTCTGGAGATCTGCTGCCAAGCGCGGCGCCTCCGGTAGCCGCAGCCATGCTGCCCCCACCACCCATGTTCGGCCCTCTTCCACCGCTGCAGAGGAGATACTAACGATGTTGTGGCACGCTGGTTTTGTGCGTTGCTGTACGAACTCATGACTCAACAATAATACAACTTCCTAGAACTAAAACGACGTGTCCACTGCTGGATCAGCTGGGGACGTTCAGGGGACTTGTAGTACTGCCCGGAGAGCTCGGACACTTGCGTGGTTGATGAGCAGTTCCAGTGGTAGCGACGCTTGTGGCCGGAGTTGCATCGCTGATGACTTGGAGCATCTCGCCTCCCATGCGAATGCACGTTTCAAGCAGGAAGTCCATTGCGGCTGTCGGCGCGACTCCCTTTTCGTTCGGACGCAACGTCAGCAATATCCAGCGCGTCAGCACGAGGCAAGGAACACGCTTCTCGGCTTCGCTTCCATCACGAACACGCCGAGATCCCTTGGAGATTGTGACCACCGCGTTGACGTCTTCTCTCAAGAATTGACTGGGCGTGTAGGGATGCAGTTCGTCTTCATCCACCGAGTCGAGAACGAGCAACCCCAGGGGCTCACGATGCCTCTCTTCGTTATCTGCCGACTCGGCCTCCGTCTTGGGCGTCTGCAACTCCGAGAAGACCACGAAACTCGACTCTACTGGCTGGTCCGGTGACGTGTCCACCTGTAGCCGGCCGTGCACCACGCCGGCATCGTCACCTGTGTAGGGAGGCACCATCGTGCCCATGCACTTGACGTAGGTCGAGGCGGCGTTATACGCCTGCAGCATTTCTCCAGGCTCCGTCCCGCAGTCAAGTGGGGTCACGTCAAACACGAGCGAGCACAGAGCCCCCGAGTCCGTGGGGAACTGGGCCGTTTCTCGACGCAGCTCCGCGGGATCTCGCAAGAACTGCACGCGCTTTTCCATGAGCTGCTTGGCGTCGCGTAGCTTCTGCACCTTCATGTTTTCCAGTACGGAGTGGCGCTGTTGAATATCACATCCAAGGTGGATGAAGGTGTTGATGGGGCATTGGTTCTGCTGGATTGAGTACTGCCGTCGCAAGGAAAACGTCGTCAGTTTTATCTTCTTTCAAAGCAAAATTAAAAATTCTCGTCTCCTCACCGTGAGCTCCGACAGTGCCGACTGCGCTGTGAGCAGTTGGAAGTGCTGGTTGCGCACGGCTTCGCGCAGGAGGTGGTTGTGCATCTCCTGCTCGAAGAACTGGTGGTCCGTCCGTCTCATGACGGCTCGGCCGACGCACTCGGGTCGCACAGTCGCCGTGTGTTTGAGGAACTCGAGCTGCGCCTCCAGCTTCTCGATCTGTCCGGTCAGCTCGTCCTTCTCCTCCTAACACAAACCACCTCCTGTCAAAACCTCCCATTCCTTTCTCCTCAACCAATGAAAGTCCCAAACCTTCCGAACGAGGTACGTGGGTTTTCTCCGGTGGCACGTCGAGCCGCTGCGTTTTCGGTCGCGTGGGGTGCTGCCATCTTCGGAACTTGTGCGCTGTTCGTCGTCGCGCGCGTAGCGCTTGCCGGCAATCGCGCGGTCGAGCGTCTTGCCCATCGACTCTTCCTCGCCGGCGACGGCCACCGACCGGGGTGACAAGAGTGCACACCCTGGTGCGGAGGCTCCAGTCGGGTGCAGGAACACCAGCAGCGGCGTGTCACCACCGTCGCCAAACGCAGGCGTTGGTGGCGACCGCAGGGGCAGCGGGTGCAGTCTCGGCAAAGGGCGGCAGTCGGCCGACGCTGTCGGAGACTGTCGGAAAAAGAGCGACCGTGCCGACGGCAGTGTCGGAGACGTCGAGCGCCGGGAATTTAACGTAGGAGGTTCCGACGAATCCATGGGGGTTGAGTCCTGCGAGGTACTTCCAGAAGTCGAGCGTGGCGAGTTGAATGACGTGTGGTGCCGGCGACAGCGCCAAGCAGCGGCGGTGTCCGATCGTGGCATCATCAATGAATCATATCGACGTTCGAGCCAGATTTGGTAACAGATGCGCATCATGCTGATGGTCGGATTACGGCCAACACCGCTTGAAGCAGGAACGAGTTCAACTATCAAAAAGAAATGGCTTCACTGGCAGCGAGCTGTACACTCCAGGTTGACGTGCTTTGCCGAGCTTTCTTCAATACAATGTCTTAGTTGAAGTACCAGATACTGTAGCTACTCCGATTTATTTGCAGCTGGTTACACGCTCAGGATCGTGATGTCCTCGCGCTTGAGCTGCAGCGGCGAGCGGGCGTCCTTGATGGCGCGCAGGATGGCGTTGCCTGGCTCATTGATGCGGTCGCGCATGGTCTGCAGCACGCGCGGCGACACGGGAAGCTCGGAGCGGCGCAGCTTCTGCATCATCCAGCGCGTGAGCACCACCGCGGGCTCGTCCTTCTCTTCGCCCTCGGGCGTCTTGACGCGCCGGCGAAACGCCTTGAGCGCCATGACGCCGCTGAGGTCTAGACGCACGCAGTTCTCGGGTCGGTACGGATACAAGTCGTCCTCGTCCACGAAGTTGAGGACCATCACGCCCTGGTCGCACGGCTTGGCAGCCTCCCCGCAGACGCCCAGTCGGCCGGCAGCCGCTGGCCTTTTCTCCGAGAACATGACGAAGTTGGTCTCGGTGACGACGTCCTCGACCTCCGAGATGATGAGACGGCGGTGCATGATGTCCTTATTGGCGCCGTGCTCGCTCGTGCACGTGTACTTGGAGCTCATGGGTTTGGTGTCCATGTGTTTGATGTGGAACTGGATGAACTCAAATGCGTCCTTAACGGTCTTTAGACCTTCCAGCGGGGTGATGTCGAAGCGGATGGAGCAAAAGTCGCCCGCTTCGTCCATGAACTGGGCGTTCTCGGTGTATTCACGAGCCTCGTTCATGAACTGCGTGCGCTTCTCCACGAGCTCCAGGGCGTCGCGACACTGCTGCGCGCGCAGACTCGTGAGCGTCTCCGTGCGCTCGGCCCAGTCTCGGCCCAGGTGGATGAACGCTTCGAGCGGACACCGGTTGTTGACGCTGTGGTTGAGCTCGGACAGCGCCGACTGCGCCGACAGCACGCGCAGCTGGTGGTGCTTGACTGAGTTGCGCAGCACCTTGTTGGCGATCTCGGTTTCGATCTGCCGACGGTCCTTCTCCTGCCACGCCACGATGTTGGTGCGGTTCTGCAGGAACGACACCTGGCCCTCCAGCTCCTTAATGTGCTCCAGCAGCTCGCTCTTCTCCTCCTACAGTTTGCGACAACTCGGTCAATTGCACTCATCAACTGACTCCACCCTCCGTCTCTACGCTTACCTTCCGGACGAGGTACGTGGGCTTGCGCCACTTGCCTCGACACCTCTTCCTGGGCATCGCGGCGTCCTTCTCCTCCTCTTCCTCGGAAGCTCGGCGCTTCGGGGCCTTCTCTCTGGGTGTGTTGGCTGTGAGTTCCGGCTCCGACTCCGGCTCCGGCTTGTCGGCCGCCGGCAGTGTCGTCTGTGTCGTCAATGCCGGCGCGCCGTCGCTCCTCCGTAGAACGAAAGCGAGTCCCGGCAGCGTGTGCTGGTTCTGGTTCTGCGACTGCGAGTCTACGCGGCACGTGTCGTCGCCCAGCAGACTCGCCATGTCGTAGTTGGAACGTCGGCTCATTCCTTCTCTCTCCGGCTGAGCTGTTCGTCGAGTGAGGAGTTCCGGTTCGCGACACGCGCCTGATTGGGCATCCGTGCCGACATCAGCCGGATGTTGACGCACCAAAGCTTTTTCGCTAGTTTTCACCGAAACTTGACAAAACTCGGATGCTTCTTCGCCTCGACTTACACTCTTAAGGGGGACAGGGCGATACGGTTGTAGCTCAGGTGGCTGTTGCAGTGGTGGCGGCTTGGCGGAGGAAGGAGGAAGACTCGTGCGGGACTTTCATGCGAGAAATTTTTTTTCTCGCATCACTCGCTGCAACACGCGAATGGGCTCGGAGCCCAAAGACACGGGGATTATACTGGGAATACCTCGATAGACGTCCCTCAACGGACTAATTCCACGGTACTGCGTAAGCGTAACCTCAGTCGACTTTCAGCCAACATACCGCACATTCGTGCCACCTAACAACCAATTGCAATAGCAGATCATTATGATAGAAACTGACGCCGCCGTTCAGATCTGGTGTGATAGAAACGGATTGTCAACAGCTTCTCCGTCAGCGCTCAATAGCTCCATCACTCGCCATATTTTTGCGTGATGGTGAAGAGGAACATTGAATCGTTTTCTGATGAAGCTACGGCACGGAAGGACCAAGTCCATGAAACAGAATGCCCTCTCGATAAACAGCAACGGAAGCGCCAGCGCAAGGCGCTATACATGCGCCAATATCGTGCCCAACGGAAATTAGTCGCTGATCACTCTCGTGGTGGAGATGCAGTATCGTCAGTCATAATGGCTACAGTAGCAATGAAGGAAGCAATGTAATGAAGGGCTCGCCAGTTGCAGTGGCTAGCAATGGAGAACGCGATACAGCGCATATGGATACCAAGTTTCAAAAAATCGTATTCCCAGGGTAAGTCGCAGACGACCTAGTTCCACGGTACTGCGTAAGCGTAACCTGGGTCCCCCCAACATTCGTGTAACATGTCGGCATTGCTTCGGCAGACCGCAATTGTAACAGCAAAACAAACCAGCGTGTTCCCAGCCTAAGTCGCAGATGATCTAGTTTGCCGCTGCTTGATTCACCAGCCGTGGTTCGCAATCAAGGACTTGTTTCCTCGGGGTATCCAAGATAGTGTTTCTCCTTCCTCGCGATACGAGCACCATCATGTGGAGCGCAGTATGCTCCACTGCCAGCGGTGGCATGCAAGAATGTGATGTCACGAGAGGATACAGCTCGACGTTGTGCACAAAAGTAAAAAAAAACGTTTACAGAATCGCATTGGCACCACGTCGCCGCCGATCCATGACGCTGGGGTGACTCGGACAACACGACATGGTCCGAGGCTGCGGTGGGTTTCCAGCGATGTCGCGTTGGGGCAAATGATCTTTTCATTCTCCACCACACCAGGGGCGTGGCGTGGCGGCTACCCCTAAGTTGAAATGGCCGGCGCAACTCGCGCCTTGGTGCGTGATCTTCAGGCGTGTTCAGCACATTTGTCGTGACAGATCCGCCGAGCCCTTCGAAGACAAGACTGGATACTCCTCGAACGCTTTGGACAGCCAACGACAAACAATTTGATGACGAGTCGATCTGCGCCTGAATTGAGCAGTGGTGTCGCGCCTCCAATGCGGACGGAGTGGGTAGAGAAACGAGCTGGATCCAGTTCAGCACTTCGCGCCGCTTGCTTCACCACCTTCGAGATGTCATCGGACGTGATACCTCCGCGTCGCATGTTCAACGCGGGTTCGTTTTCTCGCGTGCCGAAGAATGCTGCTGCCTTGTAGACCCAGCGCGCATCTCTAACATGACAGTTCAACGTATCCCCCGACTTGGAATGGTATCTCTTCTCTTCTCGTCCGAATTGATTGTTCTTCGCTCCTGTCAGAGTGATAGCAACCATCTTGGCCCTCTTTGGAGTCACGAGGCGCTCGTTGTCATCGAAAAATTGTATTGCAGAGAGCCCCAGGATGTTGTTGTGGATCCGATTCCCGATGAAAAGATATTCCGAGCGCCGAAGCAGGAAAAAGTAGCCAAGGAGAAGGCCACCCCACAGAAGTTGGTCGCGCGGCCGTGATAAATCCAAACAGGTGAAGATTGAACGAAGAAGACGCGCGGTCATGGGCTGCTGCTTGACCACCGGATCAGTGAAGCGACGTATTCCACGCAGTAGAATGGCGTGACTGGCGTTCAGACCGGGAACGCAGCCTGCCGTATTACGATGGAACCAGCGCGCCGCGCACAATTTGGCGCAATTGTCGAGTAGGTGTTGCCAATGTGTCGACGGTTCATTCCAAACTTCCACAGATACACAGCGAAGGCGCCGAGTTGTTCTGCATTTTTGTCGACGTCGGTCGGAGCTAGCCACGGACTAAAGCGCAGCGTTGTGCACCACGTGGACCACTGCTCCCATGCGCGCGAATAATGTTTTCATGACGACTGAGCTAGAGCCCCCGCTCGCAGTAACGCCCCCAGAGATTCGAGAGATTGCGCGAGTCGTCTGGGACTTAAACCTGTGACCATCCAAAGCTTAGGTTAGCAAACGTGACAGCAAGAGACGGAGATGACCACACCCTCCTGCCTGCGTCTGCCATGATATTTTCCACACCGGCTACGTGAGAGGCTGACGAGTAGAAGCCGTGCTGGACTTCGCAGAGAGCCATGGTCCGAAGCAACAACTGCGCGAAAGTGTTTCGGCTCGACTTGCGGTTATTCCACGCCACAGCGGAAGTGTTGTCAATTGAAAATCGCACATGCGTGTCCAGATCTTCGGCCGAGCTCTTCCACGCGGAACCCCACACCAAAGAAGCAAACTCGGCGCTCATGAGTTCCCGTACGTTGATGCAGAAGGAGCTGTCTCCTGTCTCGTTGCAGTGTCGAACCAGTTCTTGCTCTTCTGCAGTAAATTTTACTTGCAAAAACTCTCTTCTGCTGGGAACAGGGCACAGAGGCCTTGATCGCTCGCGTCCATTTGAATTTTATAGTGCGGCTCGTGACGGCGAACGAATCGGGCCAGTGGAATGGCGTTCAGCCTCCCAATCCGAATGATGACTTCGAACCACCGTAGATCATCCTTGGCCTCAGTGGATACCTCAACATACCCGAAGCGTGGTGCACTGCGTGCTAAAGCTGCAACCGCTGAAAGAATGGTGCTGCAGCTTGGATGCAAGTTACCACGTGGCGAAGGCTCCCTAGAAGCTTCTGCAATTCAGTCCGTGTTGTCTTGGTGCGTTCAACCATGGTGTGAAGTCGCAGAAGTGCCTTTTCCACTTTTGCAGGCGGCATAGACACAGTTTGAGCCAGCATATCCCAGTCTAGGCCTAATGCTCACCCCGCCCGAAACCAGCTCGTGAACGTCTTCTCGTTGCAAGCATCAGGACCCAGTATTGTCACCATCGCGGACCGAAGTGCAAGCTCAGCTTCTGCCAGTCTGGATCCAATGTTGGGTTCAATAGCGGCGTGGTCGTCGCACCACGTCTTCGCATCGAAATTCTTCTTTGCGGCTGGAGGATGAAGTGGCCAAACTGGCGCCGAACTACATACAAGTGCCTAATAGCTGCTCCCGCGATCCAGTACGAGGACAGTGAGTTCTTCCAGCCAAATAGGCAGCAGAGATCCACAATTAAGATACCAAGTTCCGGTATCGTCCCGGCAAAGCGCCCAACGTGGTCAGCTGACAGCGGAATGTTGCGAAGGCTCCATTAACGTCGCCGGTCAGCATTTGCTGTAGCGTTGGGAATGCACTGGCCACATCCATGATCCGGTTACCCAGCGCTTCCGGGCCATCATATCCGACTTCAATCTCGTGATCGGGTTCTGTGTTGTCGTTCACCGAGTCACCAGGCGGAAAGGAGAGATCGTGAATTATGCGGGCATCAACCGAGAGATCCACATCTCCCTTTTGGACTGCTCCATAGGGGCTGCAGGTGACGTCGTGTAGGTGTGACGATGCTGGCCCCGGATTTCCGGCCCAGCACCATCATTCAGCTCAAGCGACTTTCCGTGCGACCGAACGGCGCATGGGAGCCGGCCGATGTTGGCTTCACGTGTCGCACAACAGATGGCCGTTCCCATACCGATCCCAGTTTCCGGCTCCGGTATCCAGATGGCGAGATAGCGTTTCTCAGATTCCAGTCTCAATTCCTGGATCCCAGTTCCAAAGTCTCAGATCCCAGTCCAAGTGCGATTTTCCATGGGCGACTGTTCGCTTGAAGGGTCGCGGTGACCAGTCGCGGTGGTACAAATCTGCCTGACATGTGGCAGCCAGTTCGACAAAGAAGGTACAAGATCCGACGACCTGTGGTGCAAGATTCGATGACGCGTACAAGCCAGCCAATGAATGTCCGTGGATTCGCCGAAGTGCCCGTGTGACAGCGACGACGCGGTTAAAGCTCGTCAAGGTCAAGCAGCTTGCCTGCTTTTGACCAATGACTGGGATCCCGCTCAAGATTTAAGCACGGGCTAAGCGCGCTTAACTTCGTCCGCACCCAAGTGTAGTTTTTTACTGCGGAGCGTGCGCCCTAGCTTTGGCACGTCTCCGTTTGCATGTGTAAGATTAAATCAGAGTTCAATTTGCCCCGAAGGACGCAAGCGAGTGCCGCCCGATTGCATTTGAGTGCAAGCGACGCAACGACCAAGCCAACCCCCACCCCGGTTAAGAAGATCTCCAAATAAATTCAACCCCATCAGTCCAAGTGTTCCGACTCGTTCGTGTGTGCTTCTGCTATTCCATCTTTCCCACTCGCGGTGTCGTCGGTCCTGTGCTGAGCGACTTCGCGCGTGCTTCAAATTTCGGGTTGTAGGTGTTCGGCCCTGAGGCTAAGGCAGTGCGCTCTTCTGAGCTCCCGGTGTGGTGATCCCAGCTTCGGCGCAGGTCCTGTGATTTCCCCGATTGATCTGTGTGACGATTTGATTCTCCGAGACAAGGCGTGGTGCGCGGGAGTCCCAGAATGCAGCGAGAGAACTCTGGAAACAGGCAGGCTCAGACCCGAGCCAACTACTCCGGGCTCCTTCTGGATCTGAGGAGCAAGTGAAGATCCGTTACGCGGCTCCCAGTCTGAGCCGCAGAGAAAGAGAAGTGACTGGTGCGACTCTGAGCCGGAGTTGCTGAGAAGAGCAGAGGCTGTTACGACCCGTGTCCTGGGTCCGAGAAAGAGAGGACAAGAGTGTGTGTGGAGTGTGGAGTACTGTACAAGGAAAAACTCGGGGCAAGTCGAGTTCGGATCAACACGTGCAGACTGGGACCTGCTGAGCCAGGGCCTATCTCCGCACAGGAAGACAAGCTTGGAGACACCAAGAACTGGGATCGCAGTTGGTGTGGCCGTCGTGTGCTTGGGCCCAGAGCGTAGCCCCAGACACAAGGACCCCACTGTTCAAGGGATAACAAGGCGAGGACTCACACGCCACGCTCGGACCCTCGCGGGTTAGAGCGTTCTGAGATCTGGTCTATTGACCCCAGTCCCAGGTTCGAGTTACAAGGTTCATCCGTGGTTTTGGCTCACCGCATCGCCACAACTGGTGCGCGTGCCCGGATCAGGAAACGACTTTGGACGAGTGCGTGGCAGTCATGTCGACTACACCTAGTTCAAGTGTCCCCAAGACAAGTGGTGAGAAGAAGAAAGTTGAGTCTTCACTTCGGCGAAGTCTCAGAGTGGCTGGTTTACCAGCGGAAGTGACGGCCGGAGTGGGCGAGGAGCCGAGCGTCGAGCGATCGACCGCGGCTGAGGTGGCACCTGGTGCTGCCGACACGAGTGTGGAATCCAAGGGTGAAGGCGTTCGAAGTGCTGAACCTGAGGCTCCTCCAACAGCTGAAGATACGGAGATGGCGTCTGGCTCGCCCGAGAAGAAGAAGGAGGCTGAGCCAAGCGGCAAACCCGACGCGCAACCAGAAGTACGAGGAGCGGAAGGTCCCACGTTAGGCGTGTCCGATCCAGCTCCAGACTCTGCTACACGAGAAGATATCTCGACTGCAGTTACTTGCCCCAGACCCCAGAGTGTGAACCCGGAGCCAACTGCTGCGAATATTCGTGGTAGCCAAGTCGAGGGTGGAGCACTTGGAGTTCTAGACAGTCGCGAGATGCAAGCGAGTTCGTATGGCGCTATTGGGTCTGGGGCGGACTCGTCTCGACCCAGACTCGCGCCTGGTATGACCTTCCCTGGACATCCCGGAAGTGGCGCCTGGTCAAGTACGCTTTGGCGAGATCAGCGCGCTCCTCAACGGCTCCAAAGAGTTTCCGAACGTGGCGAGAATCAGCTTACATTGGCTGAGCTCCCAGAGATGACCGACGCAGACATGATTGCTTATGGACGGTCCCAGTTCGAGAAATGGGCGATCTCCCGCCTCGAGTGGTGCTCCCGATTGATGTCGCGTATCACCCAAGACACAATGGGTACGACTTGTGGGGGTTCATCCAAGCGGCTAGAACCACGGCCCGGTACTTGTTCTCTGCGACGAAGTCTCCTTCTGGGAGATGGCTGACAGTGTTCCAAGCCGAGCGGCGCCGCATCCCGGTGGTGTCTGGTTTCCGAGCAGTGAAGATGTCGCTCAAGTTGGTGCCTCCTATTGCCTGTGTAGCTTTGCTCCAGACGATGTTGTGGGAAGCTGGCTATGAGTTTGTGAATCGAGTTCCAGTATGGTATGAGCTGCTCGAAGTCTCTGCGATTCCTGACTTCCTTATCAAGACTGAGGTCGAGAAGATCGCGCACTACATTGGCATCGAACTTGCCGCTTGGAAAGTGGCTGTGGGCATCACAGAGCATTTCGTGCGACCAACTTCTGACCCCGTGTACTCGACTGAGGTGACAAATTTCCCGACTGAGAATGATGGTGATGTCATCATGGATGAAGACACTCAGATGTTTCTCGGACCCGAGGTGGTAATGCGACTGCAGCTGACAGGTCTTCGACCTAGAAGCCCGACTGGCAGTATCGAAGGTGAACCGCTTCACAAGCGACCACTACTGACTCAACCAGCAGAAGGTTCTATGGTATCCTGGAAAGGCTCTAGTGCTGGATCAGATGCTGTCATGACCGTACACTCGGACCCGACACCAAGTCTTACCGGCTTGGCCCTGGGTTCTGATGTAGCCATGACGCCTTCGGCTCCCGGAACAGAACGGTCGGCGCCCAGCTCCTCCCCAGCTCCTCGGATTCATCATGGCTGTCCACTACAGACTATGGTGTTGGATCTGGAACTCACATGCCGATGGCCGGTGCTCGAGTCATGATGGGCACTTTCGGCGGAACCCCCCAGATTGGATTCCCCGGAATGCCAATCTCGATGACGTCTCAAGAAAGTACTCGACCCTCACGAGTTGAAGCCGGAGTGCCTGTACCGGTACATCCGTCCCGAATGCCCCTACCGAGTATCCCGCAGTCTCAGCGCGACGACGTTCGTAGTCAACCCGGTTTGGCTGTGGCACCCGAAGTTGCATCCCAACAACTGAAGTAGACAGGCGCTTCTGTGAGCACACCTCACTTTGAGCAGTCCCAACCGAATGCTGCCGAGTATCAACGACGCGAACAAGAGCTAGCCCAGATGACGGCGGACGCCTACGCTCGGATGCAAGCAGATGTGGACTCGGAAGTGAACCGAAGAGTTGAAGAAGAGGCCCGGAAGCGCATTGCTGAGCTCAATGCTATTGAGCAACAACGCCATAACGAATGGCGAAGAATGCGAGCAGCAGCGCCACCGCGTACCGTCTCAGACTCTGCCATGGTGACCGAGCAGCAGAAACAGCTCCGAGCTTTGGAGAAGATGCTTCAGGACCGAGTTGCCGACGAAACCCGCGAAGAAGTTGAGAAGGAGGCTCGCGCTCAGTATCTACTGGGTGTCCAGAAGAATCCCCAGGAAGCCGAGGATCAGGCGAGACGCGACGAGAGTGATGCCCGGGCCTAGCAAGCTGCACGAGTCCGAGCTGAGCATGAAGCCCATGTCCAACAACCGAACGAGCGTCACGCCCGGGAGCAAACCAAGTACGCGCAAGATATGAAAGCACAGGAGGAGAGATATCGCCATCTCCAAGCTGTTCAAGAACAACGCGCACGTGCAACTGGTCCCAATCTTCAACCGACAGTCTCAGCAGTACCCCCATGGTGCCAGATGCGGTCATGTCAAGCGTGACTCGAGCCCCGACGGACCCGTTGGCTGCTCGTGTTGAACAGCTATTCGGCCTAGTGTAACAGCTCGCCGAGCAGCAGACGAAGTCCAGTTCGACGAGTCAAGCTCGTGAAACCCAGAAGTCCAAGCGGCCTTCCCAGCCCGGCGTCTCGGTGTCTCAATTAATGTCAAACACCCCGATCAAGGACAAGGGCCGAAAAGCCCGAACTCCGAAGTCGAGTGAGCCTGATGACAGTGATCCCGATTCCGATGGTCCAGCTCGAGTGATTCTTCGCAAGATGACCTGAAAAACCAGTTCGGAGCAGCGACTCAGTCTAAGGGCGCGGCCACAGCCTCTGGGACTCGAGTGGTTGTCCACGCGATGATCCCTCATGACGCTCTTGAAAAGTTTGATGAGCAAGTGCCACTGGACGATCGGGTCAATTGGTGGGAACGTTTCATGTACTACGCGACGATGGCTCCCTGGGATGAACGAACCCGGATCGTGCAACTTCGCATGAGGCTCGCTGGCGCGTTGAAAGACTGGTGTAATCAACTCGCAAACGATGTTCGCACGAACTGGAAACAACTCTCTCACGTCTTCAAGAAGGAGTGGTGCCGTTCGTATGGCTCTCGAGCTGAGCGTTACTACGAACTGGAGATGCGAGATCGAGAAACTCCCAGGATGTTCCTGTATCGACTCAATCATGCTGCCAAGAGAATCCATGTCCCGTTCCAGAAGCCGGCTCCGGACCGAGAAGCTCATATCTGGCGTTTCATCAGAGCGCTGGGAGACTCGAAGTTGAGAACTACGTTACAGGGCCAGAGCTTTGACACTCTGAGTGAACTGGAAGCTACTCTGAAACGGATCAAAGCTTTGCAGCGTGAAGTGAATCGGGGATTGCCAGCAGAAGTGACGTCCACCTCAGAACTTGCAGTTTGGACGATTCAAGCCGCCCCAGCGTCGAACCGAAGGACGCGCTTTCGTTGCTGACGCCGCGGAAGCCGAGCCGAACCCAGACCGGCAAGTCCAGTTTTCGGACAGTCAAGACCTTGGCTATGACGCCGAAACTGAGTATGGGGAAGCGACGAAGGAAACAAGTCCCGGATCGACTAGCGTGGTCCCAAGTGGAGATTCACCGGTTTCAACCCCTGCAGATCCGATCGCGTCCCAGTCTATGACGAACGACGTGATCTTTCGACTTGCAGAGCAACTGGCTTGGAAACCTGGAGCTGGGAACCCGCGTCAAGGTGAAGACCCAACTCGGTACTCTGGCAACAAGTGCAAGGAGTGTGGGAGTCTACGACATCCAACCGAGAAGTGCTGGAGCAAGCTGATCTGTTCTCGTTGTCATGACGAAGGACATCCGACACAGTTCTGCCGACGCCAACCGTGCTCCAAGTGTGGCGAATATCATCGCAGGGGTTTGTGTGACTTGTGGACGGCGCTCAAGGAAGTCCGGGATGTTATCCGTACCGGCACCTCCATTGAAGCTCTATACCCGGAGGCCGTCCAGCTATTGATGGATGGTCCGGGACCTGAGCAGCCGTTAAACCACTAGGCTCGCTGGTCTGGGAACCAGTACGTGACGAGCCAACGTCCCAAGAATGCTGCGCGTTTGCATATGTGGGCCCAGCCCTTCCATGTTGGCGCAGTAATAACCCCAAATGTACGACTTCATTTGATCAAGGACATGTCTTCACCCTTGATGCTACTCCTGAAATGAATGCACAAGTACAGGCGATCCTGGAACGTCATCATGCAAGCTTTCTCGGAGATGGAAATGCTGTCCCTGCCCCAGCACGAGGTGTAGTGTGTGATCTGGATGTGGGAGATGCCAAGCCGATTGCTCAGAGATCCCGGCCAGTCAGACCGCTTCATCTTCGGAAAGTGTACGATTTGCTCAAGAAGTTGCTGGAGACCAAGCTGATTGAATACTCGGACTCCGACTGGGCTTCTCCTATCGTCATCGTAATGAAGAAGAACGGTGTTGACATACGACTGTGTATCGACTATCGACTGGTGAATCAACTGATCAAGCTCATGCACTACCCTTGCCACTGATTGATGACTTGCTGATAGGCTTTGAGCACGCCATGTGGTTCTTGAGCTTGGATATGGCCAGTGGAGGTTCTGGGCCGTGCCGATGACTCTCAGAGTCTGAGAGTCATCGGCACGGCCCAGAATCCACTGGCCATATCCAAACGCATCTCGGCTTTCATTTGTCCGTTGGGGCACTTCCAGTGGACGAGGATGACATTCGGCTTGAAGAATGCTCCTCTGATCTATCAGCAAATGCTGGACAACTGTTTGTGGGGCTTCGTTCGCCTCCCGCCGGAACCAGAAGCACTGGTTGATGCGGACGTACTGGTGTTCCTGGGTATCGAAGCGGACGACCGACCAAAACAAGAAGAGATACCAATGCTGACGGAGGATATGACTGTGTTCCGTCGGAATATTCCAGCTCCCCCCGAACTAAACCCAGTTCTGGGATGTGGATCGTATATTGATGATATCGCGTACGGAGCCGAGACCTGGGATCAGCTATGCCTGGACCTGGATCGACTGCTATATCGGTTGAGATACTGGGGTCTTCCGTGAGTCTGCCTAAGAGTGAGTTCGGGAAGAAGGTGATTTCGTACCTCTCGCATGAGATTGGAGCCGAAGGAATCCGAGCAAAACCCAAGATCGCCAAGGGCTCAGAGATCTGCCATTCCCGTCGACACTCAAGGGCGTGCAGTCATTTCTGGGAAGTCTGAATTACTACAACAAGTTCATTGAAGATCTCCCGGTTGTGGCGTCCGTACTCTACGAGTTGACGGACGAGCAAATTCGAGCAGGACGAGATTTGAGTCGGGCTAAGCGGTATTCGAGATCTTAAAAGAGAAGATAGTCTCGACCCCGTTGCTCAGACACCCGGATCAGGAGAAGCCATTCGTGATCATCATCCACGCCAATACCTGGGCTGTCAGCGCCGTCTTAGGTCAAGAGTATGATGGAGTAATTTTCCCGGTGCGCTTCACTGGGAGAGTCCTTCACGATCAGGAACTCAGGTATCATCCAGCCGAGAAGGAGGTGGTGCGTTACTCCGAGTTCTCAGACTCTTCTATACGATGTTGACCGGGAGCAAGTTGTTGAAGGTGTATACCCGATACTCAGTGCTGAAGTGGTTATTCCGCTCTCGGTCGCTGGAAGGGCGTTGCGAGCAGTGGGCTGCCCGCTTGGCCCCCTGCCGCTTGAGATTCACAAGATTCAGCGGGATGAGGACGGGTTAGCAGTAATTCTGGGAGCTGGCATCACACCCCGTGATCAGCTCGACAAGATTGCTGAGCGCCTGATCCCAGCCAAGGGGCGAGTGGTCAAGGCTCCTCCTATAAGTCTGGAGATGCTGGAAGCAGACTATGACGGTTGGCTTCTCAGTTTTGATGGAGCCGCCAAACTCTCAGACCATAGGGGTACCTGTGGTTGCATCTTGTGGAAGCTCCCTTCCTGGGATGTGGTCGAAGCACGTGGTTTTCATTTCGATGGGATCACGGTGTATGAAGCTGAGTACCGTGGTCTCGTTGAAGGCTCCAAGATGGCGCTGGCTAGAGGCATCACAGATCTGGTCGTTGTGGGTGAGTCTCGGATCGCTATCCAACAAGCGCAAGGTCTGATCCAATGTCTCAAGCCCGGACTGCAGTTGTTGCTCACAGAATTTGAAGGTCTCCAACAGAAGTTTCACTCTGTGAAGCTGGTTCATGTGAAGCGCGAGTTCAACGCTGCTGCAGACTAGTTCACAACCAAGACTATGGTGGCCCGAGGCCCTGTGATTATCGACGACTCGGTTGAGCTGGCTCAGCTTAAACAGCTGAACCGGATTCCTGAGAAATTGATCAAGTCACCCGAATTGGGAACAATTTGTCGTCAGTCAGATCCAGAACCTGGATCAACACCGGATGACCACCGAGCAGAGACTACGTCCCCGCTGACGCGGCGGATCCCTTGATGCCAAGTGCCAAGATAGTCGTGGTTACCCGTGGACAGACCCGAGCAAAGAGAATCCGAGAAGCAGGCACTGCGAATGATCTCAGCTCAGCCGATGTGACCCCAGGCCCCACAGTAGAACGGTATCTACCAGAGGCTGCGACTCCAGCAGCATCAATCACAGAACGATGGAGACGCATCCTAGCCCAGCAAGAAGCTGAGCCTTGGTCCAAGAAACTCCGGAATTACCTCCAGGGCGATCTGGGCTCTCTCTCGGCTGCTGAAGCTGAAGAAATGGGCAAGGTCGCAGATCAATTCACTCTCGATTCTCGAGGTGCCCTGTACTACCTGAGCAGAGCCACCCCTGGTCGGCCACGTGACGCATCAAGTAATCTGAGATTGGTAATACCAAGTTCTCTCCTGAATGACTTGCTGCACTTGTGCCACGAGGACTTCCAAGGAGGTCATCAAGGGATTACCTGGACGTTCGAGCGCCTGAAAAGCGAGTATTACTGGCCTGATATGCATGCCGATGTCGAGCGTTTTGTCAAAGAATGCGTCGACTGTGTGACTGCCAAGGGCGCGCCACCAAATCCTGGACCTTCACCGGGGAATGTTCTGGCGAATCGGTCTTTCGATATCGTGTCAATGGATTTTGTGACTCACTTGCCCAAGTTGGACCGAGGAAATGTGTTCCTCCTGTTATTTCAGTGTGCCTTCGCAGGATTTGTAATGTGCAAGGCCATGGCCTCGACTACGGCCCAGGAGTGCGCTGAAGCTTACATGGAATGCGTCTTCCAGAGGTTCGGTGCCAGTGAGAAAGTACGCCATGATCGGGATCCTAGATTCATGAGCGAAGTGTTTACTCGGTTCCGAGAAATGCTGGGTAGTAGGCAGCGAGCGACTCTCGCATACCGTCCTCAAGCAAACGGTCAACAAGAACGGTCTGTGCAAACAGTGGTCCGAGCTGTACGAGCTTACGTGGAGCAACCCGACCAGAGTGATTGGGATGATCAAGTCGAGAAGCTGATGTGGGCGCTCAATACGTCTTTCGACGCTACTCGTCTGGATACTCCGTTTTATTTGGTTCATGGCTGGGACCCCCGGAGCACAGTGTCTGCCATGCTGGGACAACACCCCACAGGGATTGACCAGAAGACAGCGTATGAGTGGCGCCGGAAACAACAGCGTCAGTACGAATATGCTCAGTCCTGGGCAAAGGACCTACAAGCAGAAGCCAAGGCTAAGAGCTCCGAGGCCCAGACCAAAGCCTGGCAGGAACTTTCAGATCGGCTTAAACAAGGTTTTGAAGTGGGTGACGCTGTGTGGTTGTATCTCGGACGAGTCCAACCTGGACTGACCAAGAAGTTTGCTCACTTGTGGCATGGGCCATTTCGAATCACAGAGACGTCGGACGACTTTCGCTGTAAGTTGCAGATCGAAGGATCTGGGTACAAGTTGTATCCGTGGGTCCACGTAAGTAGACTGAAGCCGCGAGCATTGTCCCCGGATCGGCCGACTATCGAGGTGGAAGTTGTAACGGGGTTACATCGAATAGTGTGATGCACATAAGCTAGGTGCCATACATAAGTTGAGTTCCACACATATGTTACGTGGGTCACCCCAGATAGGAGTGGGTGGGTCACAGCCAATGGATATGCATTAGACTAGGCTCTACTATGATAGATAGTGAGTCCTATACATACAAACAACAGGCGACACTGCCGCGATAAACAACAATACATTCAGTTCACATTTTGAAGCATAGCGTTCATACCTTTGTATAAGGTATTGTCTATCTCTGGAATACTTAATTAAGGTTTAATAAGGTATTCGTCCAAACTCTCGTATAGAGTTTGTAAGCTTTCAAAGAGCACTAGAGACTCTCTGAGTCTGTGTCTTCCTCTACGTAAACGCTATTGCAGCCCCGCTGCACTTGGTTGCACTTGTAGTCAATCCTACACCTGAGTCTTACGACTGTCCCTATGTGAGGATGGAGCAATTCGCCCACTTACCGCCGAACCAACAGGAAGGGCTTAAAAAGCTGATGTCCCTGATCGGTCCGGATGGCGTGGCTCATCTTGCTTCGCAAGGCTCCGACGCGGTGAACGCGCGTCTGGAGGCGTTTTCTCAGTACGAGATGCTCCTGGAGCACGTACAGCAGAAGATGAATGAGGCCGCCGCGTCTGTGACGCCCAGGCCGTCATCGGACGGTGCTTCACGAGCCAAACCACTCACGGTGAGTGTCAAGACCTTTGAGGGCAAAGAAGGCGAAAGCCTTATGCTCTGGGTCAGAGAAGTCGAAATGGCTATGGCGTCCGCCATGCTCAAGACTGAGCAGCAGCGCGTGGCGCTTGCTATCTCGGAGCTCGGAGGCCGAGCGCGAGAATGGGCCCTGACGTGCGGCACGTCAGTAGACACAGCGTTCCCTTCTTGGGACGAGCTGAAGCTTCAGCTCTCGCGAGTGTTCTCGCCGCCTAACCAGGCATATCGCGTGAGGTCATGCTTCCTTTCTACCCGCCAGGGTACGAAGGAATTGTTGGACTTCGTCCAGGAGTTGAGAACTCTTCTCGCCGGCATGGCGGCGGATCCTCTTCCTGAAGTGGTCGCGGTGACCGTCTTCATCGAAGGCCTTCGCACTGGCGTGGCCAGGACGGAAGTCTTCCGTGTTCACCCGACCTCTTTTGAGGAAGCCGTGAACGTGGCGTTGAACGCCGAGTTCAACTTCAAGTCGGCGCGACTTGGTTGGACGGCTTCCCAAGCCAGCTCTTCCGGAGCTTCTGATGCGTCCAATGGCGCTGTCACGATGGACCTCAGCTACGCTGACGATGAAGAAGCTGAGCTTCAGGCTGCGGAGCAGCGCACGGGCATCCGTCGATGCTATGTGTGGAGCACCCAACACGTGCGTCCAGGTTGTCCGCTGCGCAAGCAGCGCCAGGCTCCCTCGAGCCGACGCTCGACCTCTGAGCCCGAAGTTGGGCTCGTGGCGGGGAACGCCAAAACCCAGTAGGCGCGGGGCGCCCTGCTGGGGAAGAACTGGGTTCTGTTGTGCCTCAAGGAGGAGGTCGACAGGGCTTAGCCCCGCAGAGCACCGTGCTCTCTAACAACACGGAACGTGTATGCAAGCCGGGCTTGCTGGTCGTCGAGGCGACCGTGAAGGGCTTTAACAAGCCGTGGAAGATCCTTATCGACTCAGGAGCGTCGGGCAATTACGCTCGGCGCTCCACGATAGAAGGAAGTCAGCTGTATGCTGAGGCGCTGAAAGCGCGTACGAGTGATGTCATCACGGTCCGTCTTGTAACGGGAACCCGTGTGACGGTGCCCAAGGTTACGATGAACCTGGGCGTGAAGTTCTTGGACTTCGATAGTGTTGAACGCTGTTTGTTCATCGTCCTGGATTCGAGGTATGACCTCATCCTGGACATGGCATGGCTTGAACGCCATGAGCCATGGATCGATTGGAGGTCGAAGACCTTAGCCGCTACGCGCTTATCTCCTAGTGGAGCTTTGGCGAGTCATGAACCCACCTCTGCTAGGAAGCATAAGCGCTATTGGCGCGGGCACTGGACCGAGTCGGTCAATGTGCTAGACATTGGAGTGTCTGAGTTAATGGACACTGGCGTTGAAGACGCGAGTCCCGAGCACTGCTCGCGGGCTGACCGTGGAGTGGCACGTAACCCACTGAGGGAGACTCATCGCGATGAGTCATCGCTGCATGCCGGTCATGGCATGGTCGACAGTTCGTCGAGGCATCTTGGACATGGCCCTAGTGATGCGCGTGGAGCGGCACTTAATCCGCTGAGCAGTGCTCGTCAAGAAAGCGCAGCATCGCTGCATGCCACTGATGGCGTGGTCGGCTGTGAGCCGAGGCATCAAGGGGGAACCGGCGTCAGCGACATCAGATGGCGACTGCGAGACGCAAAGCGTCTGTTCTGACACATGAGGTGTCTGTCGTTGACGACGATAGCGAGCAGCTATATACACTCGTTAATGGAGTGACCGGTGAAGCCGAGGGCAATGCTAGCCTCGAGGCTATCCCGGCGATAAATGCTCTGCTTGAGCTGGACGAGATGTCCATTCCCGAGTTCGGGAACGCTTTGGAGGCCGGCGAGTTAGCCGAGGTGGTCATGATACGACCTGAACAGGAGCTGAACTCCTCATCGCTTATGGACGAAGCTGTCCTTGAGGACACGCAGGAGGCACTCAGTGCGCGAAGCGGATCTTCGATCCTGAAGGACCCTTCGGATCCCTTCTATCCTTTGGTTAAGGAGTACCAGGACGTGGTCTCCAATGACCCGCCGACTGGCTTGCTTCCTGATCGAGGCGTTCGTCATGAGATTGATCTGGTTCCCGGAACCAAATACTGCGTAACACGGCAGTGGCCCTTACTGAAAGCGCAGTGTGACGTCATTGACGCGTTCTTTAGTGCCAAGCACGCTGCGGGCATGGTGCGTGAGAGCAAGTCTCCGCACTCAACGCCAACGTTCTGTGTCAGAAAGCCTAATGGCAAGTGGCGCATCGTTCATGCTTTCAATAAGCTCAATGCGGCCACCATTCCGGCGCAAACGCCGATTCCTAGAAAGGATGTTATGCAGAATAACATGGTCGGCTGTACCATGTACAGCGCGCTTGACCTTGTCGATGTTTATTACCAACTTCTCATGCGAGCGAGCGATGTTCCGCTGACAGCGGTGCGTACTCCGAGCGGGATGCTCTGGGAGTGGCTGGTCATGCCCCAAGGGCTGTCGAATGCACCTGCGACGTTCGACCGTCTGGTGACACAGCTCTTTAGGCCCCATCGGGCGTATGCACAGACATACTTCGACGACATCTTCGTCCATAGTCGTGCTGCCGATGGCAGGTCAGATGTGGACAACCACATTGACCACTTGCGAGCGGTGCTCGAGTGCATGCGCACCAACAAGCTGTACGCTAACGCATCCAAATGCATCTTCGGTGCTGAAGAGATTCCTTTCTTACGATGCTTTGTTGGAAAGCGAGGCCTTCGAGTAGATCCTGCTAAGGTCAAGGCTATTGTCGAGTGGCCGGTTCCAAAGAACCAGAAGGACTTACGTAAGTGGCTTGGCCTCGCCAACTTCTTGCACAAGTACAGCGAAAACTACGCTGATATGGCTCGGCCATTGTCCGATCTCCTAAAGAAGGACGCGGACTGGTGTTGGAACACCGAGCATCAAGATGCTTTCGTGGCGGTCAAGGAGAGTCTCCTGCACGCGCCGATCTTGGCGTTGCCAGACCCCGATCGTCCTTTCAGTGTCGTCTGTGACGCATCTGACTTTGCCATCGGCAGTGCTGTGCTTCAAGCAGACGCCGGAGGGCGTAAACGCGTGATTGCGTTTTAGTCTCGCCAGCTTAAGGCGGCAGAGAAGAACTATCCAGTTCATGACAAAGAGCTACTTGCGATGAAGTATGCTCTCGTCAAATTCAGGGTTCACCTGCTTGGCTCAAAGCCGTTTGTGATCTTCACGGATCATGCGTCATTACGCACTGCGACCCAGTCGCCTCATCTCTCGCAAAGGATGGCCCGTTGGCTGTCCTTCTTCGCGGAGTACAACTTACAGGTGAAGTACAAGCCTGGAAGGCAGAATGGTCTTGCGGACGCGTTATCCCGTCGACGAGACTATGAGCTTGCTCATGTCACCATGGTGACCTCTCCAGTCCTGGACCTGGTCCGCGCTGCGTATGCGCGCGATGACATGTGTGTCGCCCTGTTACGTGCTCTTGGGAGCAAGGCGTTTGAAAACTCGGACAAGAAACTGTCGGCGCGCTTGCGCGCGAGCCTGCACCGCTACTCCATCGCTGAGGGGATGCTGTATTACAGCACGGGTACAGCGGACACTCCTCGTGTCGTGGTCACTCATGACGAGGATCCGAAGTATCGTATCCTCTTTGAGGCGCATGATACGGCGCTTAGTGGCCACCTCGGTCGTGAAAAGACCTACCGCTTTGTGAGCCATACCTATTGGTGGCCCAAGCTTTATAAATGGACGAGCACGTATGTACGCACGTGTGAGACGTGTCAACGGGTGAAGCCCTCCCCGCATGCGGCTGCGCCGCTGGCAAGTTTGCCTGTACCCGCTGGGTGCTGGGAGTCCACGAGTTTGGACTTTGTGTTCGGCCTTCCGAAGGATTCGGAAGGCAACACTGGGATTGTGGTCTTCGTTGACCGTCTGAGCAAGATGGTTCATCTAGCGGCAGTGCCGGACACCGTTGACGGTGAAGCGACAGCAAAGCTGTTTATCGATCGGGTCTTCCGCCAGCAAGGCCTGCCCGTTTCGATTGTCTCGGATCGAGATCCCCGCTTCACTGGGAAGTTTGGAACGTTGTATTTAAGGTGCTCGGCACCAAGTTGGACATGCCCACGGCGGACCATCCGCAGACCGATGGTCAGACGGAGCGCGTGAATTGCGTTGTCGAGAACATTCTTCGCAGCATTTTGCACTGACACGCCCAAGCGTTGGCGCGCCATGCTCCCACTCGTCGAGGTTGCGTTGAATAACGCTGTGCATGCCTCCACAGGCTACACTCCGTTCTACGTGAACGGCCTCACTCACCCGCGCGTCCCGTTGACGCTACCACTGCGTGGTTCTGGGCTTGGTGGGGGAGGGATTGCCGATCGACTCGCTAAGGTCAGCCCACTCACTGTTCGTAAACAGGTTGATGAGTTTCTCTCAACGCGTCTAAGTGTCCTTCGACACGTACGTGACGCAATGGCTGATAGCCAAGACAAACAGAAAGAACATGCTGATGCTAAAGGCAGAGGCAATGTTGAGAGTTATGCGGTCGGGGACCTCGTGTTGCTTAATGCTAAAAACCTACCTACACATGCAGTGTCTCCAGTCTTCAAGACCAAGTTGCGCCCGCGCTTCGTTGGACCATTCACGGTCGTGGCCAAGAAGGGCCTAGCGTATACGCTCAATCTTCCGAAGAAGATGCGCACACACACCGTGTTTTACGTGGGCTTGCTCAAGCCGTACCGGGACCCGGCGCAGGTGGGTTCCCAGGAGCTGGCGCCCAGCGTGGAGCCACAGCGCCCTGCTGAAGTCGCAGCAAGAGGTCGACCTAACCTTCCAGCCGCGCGAAACCTTGCGCCAGGCGTTGAGTCGCCGACTCAGCAGCCTCACACCACTGGAGACGCTCCTGGAGATCGCGGATCTCATTCACGGTGGTGTCAGACTTCCTGTCGGCTTGGTCAAGCCTCCGCCGATGGCGCTCCAGGGTCTGACGCACGTCGCTCAGCGATCTCTCCAAGCTCTCCAACTCCTCAGGACGGACAGGTTCCTCACCGTGCGAGGACACGGGCGCCGCCGACGCTGCTCGACGAGCAGGGTAATCGCCACTTTCATGTGGAGCGTGTTCTCAAGCGTCGTCGACGCGAGGGCCACAGCTAGTATCTGGTGAAGTGGCGAGGGTACCCCCACTCTGATAACTCATGGGAGTTTGAGATACCCCTCCGGCAAGATTGCCCAGATGTCGTGGACGCTTTTGATCGACAGGATCAAGGGAGCTCCATGAGCCAGGGCCGAGTAATCAGTCGCCTCACGCTTCCCGACAATAGGTCGGGGGGCTGAAGGGTCAAACGCTGAGCTCAAGCGTTAATCCGGAGCTGTGGCAGCCATGGATCCACTTCGGTGGAAGCTGCTAGAGCTCGAAGGAGCAGAATAGGCAGGCCCTGGGGGCAGTGCCGAAGCCGGGGGCGCACGGCGCTTAGTCTTAACCTTGGAAAACTCAAAACGGAGTCTGCGTTCGAGTCGCACATCGGCTTCAGCGAAGCTGGCTCGTAGAGCCTCCAGCGAGGTGAGCTGCTTCGCATGCTCTACCCAGTTGTTGAACTGGGCATCGTCCTCCTGGACGGACTCTCCTGCAAGGAGCACGACGGGGTAAGTCCGCATCTGCGGCACCGAAGCACGATGCGCTTGATCGGCTAGACGAGTACCATACTCAGCCGGAGTTGTCTCTTGTTTAGTCAACAGCCTCTCTCGGAGAGCAGCCCGAGTTTGAAACTCAACGACAGCAGTGGCCGCGGGCCCAACGATCCACGTGCGCAGCGAGCGCTGCGTCATGGCGTCCTTTACCATTTCGGCAGGATCGCGTGGCGTGAAGTGATAGTCTCGACGAGAGCTAAGCAAGGGTCGCGCCGCAGGCCGCTGGGAGCGCTGGACTTCCCCTTCCTCGAGCTGTTGCTCTTGTACCTCGTCGAGGGGATTGGTGACCTCACCAGTCTCCAGACCGGAGGAAGCGCGAAGCGCGGTGAGCTCTTGAGCCGCGCCACGTTCGGAGAAAGGGTTGGGCGCACGCGGCCCACTAGACTCCGGCTCGGGCGAGCGGGAAGGCTCATGCTAGAGCTATCGGTGTCGTAGTCCACCTCCACCTCATCGATGCCCGCGAAGAGCTCATCGCGAGCGAGACGAGGGCGACGCGAAGCGTCTGAGGACATGGTGTCCGTATGCATGGCCCTCGAGCCCTACTGGTATCGTCGCTGGTGCTCGGAGTGATACTCCTTCACAGAGAGCTTGTGCGCGGAGCGCGTAGGAGCTTCGGGACTTGAAGCCGGCGACCCACTACGTGCTGGCAAACCCCTGGGGCTGGATGCGGGTGACGCGGAGGCGGAGGAGTCTTTCCGGTGGAAAGACCAAGCCGCTTTCTGGCTGGCAGCCATTTCGCAGCTCGTTGAACTTGGAAAGTACTTTCGCGAGGTCTTGTGATGGCTAGCGACTAGCGACACGCGTGTTCCGTTGAACAATACCTCAACCGAGGCGCTGACGAGTGAGGACACGTGTCCTCAGTCTGGTGGGGGAGGGTGTAACGGGGTTACATCGAATAGTGTGATGCACATAAGCTAGGTGCCACACATAAGTTGAGTTCCACACATATGTTACGTGGGTCACCCCAGATAGGAGTGGGTGGGTCACAGCCAATGGATATGCATTAGACTAGGCTCTACTATGATAGATAGTGAGTCCTATACATACAAACAACAGGCGACACTGCCGCGATAAACAACAATACATTCAGTTCACATTTTGAAGCATAGCGTTCATACCTTTGTATAAGGTATTGTCTATCTCTGGAATACTTAATTAAGGTTTAATAAGGTATTCGTCCAAACTCTCGTATAGAGTTTGTAAGCTTTCAAAGAACACTAGAGACTCTCTGAGTCTGTGTCTTCCTCTACGTAAACGCTATTCCAGCCCCGCTGCAGAAGTGGCTGATGAAGATGATTTCGATGCTGCTCTCCTCCCTGAAGATGTGTTGGAACCAGATGAAGAGCAGGACGAGTACGCAGTTGAAGCAATCCGGGACGTCCGTTGGGTAAAGAGGACCCGAACCTCAAGACGAGTACGTGAGTACCTTGTCAAGTGGAAAGGATACTCGGAGTTACAATGGCTTCCTGTTTCCCAGCTCAACTGCGGAGCTTTGCTGTATGAATTCAACAAAGGTGCTCGAGCACAGGCACGGTTTTATGCAATGCAGTAGGGGATGACCCACCTGAGCTTAACGCTCATTAGGTGGTCCTTGGATAGGAACTGTGCGTGCTTACGTGTTACGTGTTTGAATTCTGCTGAGCCAAAGAAATCGCTCTTTTGTTGAGACGCGGTGTTGTTTTGGCTGCCTCTGCTGGTAATCAAGTCGTAGTCTACGACGCGTCCGAAGTTCAATGGAAGTTTCGTCATGGAGTCGCATCGAAACAGTGAAGGCTACAGCATGAGAAGAGATGAACATCATTTCGTGGATTAGGACATGCAATGTGTATGCTGAGCTGCAAGGCCCAGCTACGGTGTGACGACTCAACGACGCTGAGTCCCTGGAGTAATTTCCGACGTCGGCTCGGGCAGCAAGTTCTTGCGGCATTCGTGCGGACTCAGTTTCTGGCTACGCAGCTCCGCAGGCGCCAGCTTCAAAAAGGCATCGTCCGAGGAAGCAGCGGCCCACTGAGTGCGCGCTGGTTCTTGTTGGTCGACTTCCCGAAGCTGCTGTCGAACTGGAACTCCCTCACCCGGATGACGCCAGATCCAGTCGCACGTGTTCTCGGGGACTACCCAGAGCCCGGGCTCGAACCAGATTTCGTTGCCGTCTCCGTTGACCGTTTCCAGCGACTTCATCAGCTCGTCCTTGGCTTTGAGAAACGCGGTGCTGCGGGCCTTGCGGTCGTTGTACAAGCCGACGATCTCATTTTTCTGAGAGTCGCGGAGCGCTTCAAAGCGAGTATCAAAGAAGAAGTAGAAGATGGTGGTCATCGTGACCCAGTGGTCGCGCTCCCAAAACTCGCGCTGCCAGACGGACATGAAATTGATGATCCACTGGAGACTGTCTTCCAGATCGCCACATAGGTCGTTTTGCCGGAACAGTATGAGAGTCTCGACTCGGCCGTCGAACATTCCCTTCCATGGATTGGTCTCGACCAATTCCAAGTATTCGAACGGGTCCCAGCGGGCGTGCACCAGTCTGTTGTCGGTGCGTGCTGGAGTGTAGTTCGGGAAGCCATAGGTCTGAGATGGATGCTTCTGCACCAAGATCCCGTGGTAGCGCCAAAAGACTCTTTCACCCGAGTCTTCGACCACCGTGTCGGAATCAGTCAAGGGCGGTAACTTGAACTTGCTCGGCAGCTCTTCGGCAGTGTCTGGAATCCGGAATTCACTGCGCTTCTTCTTGGGAGCCGAAGATTTGCTCAGAGTCGGCCCAGCCCGACGCTTGGCTCCTGGAGACGGTTGCTGCGATCTGGTCTTGATTGGACTCTTAGCTTTGGGCCCACGTCCATGATATGGCTCATCATCTTCGCAGCCTTCCGAGTCACTGTCGAAATCCGGTGAATGGTAAGAAGGGAACCGGTCTGTCTTCTTGGTGGCCGACTTCGTGGGTAGTGTCTTCCAGGTTTCTGGAATACGAGTCCGGTTTACGTCCTTCACACGCTCGAGTGCAACGTCGAAGTAGGTGCCAGGAACGAATTGCAGCCATGATGTCGTGTCCAGTGCCTCCCAGTAAATTGCTGACTCGAGCATGAAGATCAAAGACTTGAGACCAAAATGATCGTGAAGAACTTGACGCTTTCCAGCCGCTGCCACTGCTGTCCAGAAGTCCATGCCGCCCAACATCAACTATCGGACGTCGGCACGAGTACCGTCCCAGGAGAACTGGTTCGGGATGGATTGCGCTGCCTTGATCTCGCTCACCTCGTTCGGTGAACGTCAAGCGCCTTCGTGATCACAGGAGAATGACGCCGAGGACGGCTTTGGAGACTGGAGCGCTCGATGAACGATTTCAGGGTCTTGGTTGGTGTGCTAGGCACAGACAGCGTCAAATCGACGAACACCCGCTCGACATCGTTCTACGACGACAAGCCCTGTCCTCCGGATCGCGATGCCTTGCTCTTCTTGAACGACGATGACAGTGGCGACCCAGAAAGGTCAAAGCGAGGTGGTTTCCTGGACGAGAATCCAAGACCTCGAGGCCCACGAGAGGGTTTAGCCGTGTCATTCAGAGTCGCAAGCCCAGCAGCCGCCGATGGCCGGGACGCCAACGGCACGTACGACGCACAACTGTCGTCGAACAACTCACGCGCTGGAACGGAGATCTTGGTCCGAGCCGCAGCAGGCATCGCTGTACCGCTCCAGCTGTTCTCGAGCAACTCGAGCAAACGGGGCCAGTTGCCTTCAAACTGACAGTTCTCCATGATGAAATCCATCACGATGGCGGGTGAGACGTCTGCCGGAGTGACTCAAGCCGATCCTCCAAACTTGCAACTTCTTGGGACTTGACCGCCAACTGCTCTTCGAGTTTGTGCGCTCTGAGGACTTCTTCCTCATGCCGGGATCCGAGTTCCTTGGATGCCTTCTGGAGCTGCGATATGTTGTTGCACAGCTTGGCGTTGGTGGCGAGAGCCTCGGTCAAAGCACCCTGTGGAGAATTAGGACCCAGTCTCGCTTCAAGTTCTTGGATTCGCTTCTGGAAGTACTGCTTCAGCTGGACCAACGTCGTGCTCGAGGTCTTCACTTCGTCAGCAAGCCGGGTGTTTTGAGCAGCCAGCGTTGTACGAGTATCAACCCCTTGGAGGGCGTGCGCGTAATCCACCATGTTGCGCAGACGCAGCAGCGAGCCGAGTACCCTAGAGGCGAAGCCATCAGCACCAAAGCACTGCAATAGCGGGATGGCTTCGCGCTCTATCTGCACGCGGGTGCGAGCGTCAGCAAAACCAGGCGGCTCCAGTCCGCGCTGTACAGCAGGCAGCAGCATCTCCAGCTTGCCGGTGTCGCCCGTGAGCGTGGTGATCATGTCGAGGTCCGAGGAAAGGAACACCGGTACTGGGACCAGGCGTCCGAGCCCATCCGGACCCTGCTCGAGGTCAGTGCCCCGACGAACGTCGTCGAGAGACGCAGGAATCCGTAGGCGCAGGAGCTCGCTGGGACCAGCCGAGCTGGAAGACCCAGATTCAGCAGGAGGCTGAGGCACTGTCGGTGCCGACGCCGATGATGACGTGGACGTGCCTGACACCATCAGGACGGGGCCGACGCCAGCTTGGGCTGCTTGGAGGACGTGGTGACCGGCACCGCCTGCGTGGAGTGCATGTTGGCGGAGATGGAGCTCGTGGTTCCGCCTGAAGACGCTTGTGTGACGCTGCCAGTTGACGAGGGCGCGCTGCTGCCCGCCGAAGACACGCCACCGCCACTCGAGGCCGTGGAAGGCACAACGCTGACCGCTGAAGGCTTCTGCCCCATGGTCGAGGGCGCTGATGAGCCGCTTTCTTGTGGATCTTGTCCGCCGTCTCCAGCTGGAGGCGCGGGGAGCTGCTGGTCGGCCGCAGGAGCGCCCACCATGCGCGCGAATTGGTGCGCGTGGAACGTGGGGCGCAGGAACGAGTGGCCCGTGGTTGGGAGAAAGTGTTTGTGAGGCTCCAGTGCCGAAAGGCGAGGCAAAAGCCTTCGCGGTCGGGACGGGGCAGTCGCAGACATGAAGGGTTATTTCCTTTGAATCAACTCGCGATTGATCTCGTTGGACCAAGAGCAAACAAAGGGTGGTTGTGACGATGCTGGCCCCGGATTTCCGGCCCAGCACCATCATTCAGCTCAAGCGACTTTCCGTGCGACCGAACGGCGCATGGGAGCCGGCCGATGTTGGCTTCACGTGTCGCACAACAGATGGCCGTTCCCATGCCGATCCCAGTTTCCGGCTCCGGTATCCAGATGGCGAGATAGCGTTTCTCAGATTCCAGTCTCAATTCCTGGATCCCAGTTCCAAAGTCTCAGATCCCAGTCCAAGTGCGATTTTTCCATGGGCGACTGTTCGCTTGAAGGGTCGCGGTGACCAGTCGCGGTGGTGCAAATCTGCCTGACATGTGGCAGCCAGTTCGACAAAGAAGGTACAAGATCCGACGACCGGTGGTGCAAGATTCGATGACGCGTACAAGCCAGCCAATGAATGTCCGTGGATTCGCCGAAGTGCCTGTGTGACAGCGACGACGCGGTTGAAGCTCGTCAAGGTCAAGCAGCTTGCCTGCTTTTTGACCAATGACTGGGATCCCGCTCAAGATTTAAGCGCGGGCTAAGCGCGCTTAACTTCGTCCGCACCCAAGTGTAGCTGTTTACTGCAGGAGGTCGTCGCCCTAGCTTTGGCACGTCTCCGTTTGCATGTGTAAGATTAAATCAGAGTTCAATTTGCCCCGAAGGACGCAAGCGAGTGCCGCCCGATTGCATTTGAGTGCAAGCGACGCAACGACTAAGCCAACCCCCCACGGGTTAAGAAGATCTCCAAATAAATTCAACTCCATTAGCTCAAGTGTTCCGACTCGGTCGTGTGTGCTTCTGCTATTCCATCTTTCCCACTCGCGGTGTCGTCGGTCCTGTGCTGAGCGACTTCGCGCGTGTTTCATATTTCGGGTCGTAGGTGTTCGGCCCTGAGGCTAAGGCAGTGCGCTCTTCTGAGCTCCCGGTGTGGTGATCCCAGCTTCGGCGCAGGTCCTGTGATTTCCCCGATTGATCTGTGTGACGATTTGATTCTCCGAGACAAGGCGTGGTGCGCGGGAGTCCCAGAGTGCAGCGAGAGAACTCTGGAAACAAGGCAGGCTCAGACCCGAGCCAACTACTCCGGGCTCCTTCTGGATCTGAGGAGCAAGTGAAGATCCGTTACGCGGCTCCCAGTCTGAGCCGCAGAGAAAGAGAAGTGACTGGTGCGACTCTGAGCCGGAGTTGCTGAGAAGAGCAGAGGCTGTTACGACCCGTGTCCTGGGTCCGAGAAAGAGAGGACAAGAGTGTGTGTGGAGTGTGGAGTACTGTACAAGGAAAAACTCGGGGCAAGTCGAGTTCGGATCAACACGTGCAGACTGGGACCTGCTGAGCCAGGGCCTATCTCCGCACAGGAAGACAAGCTTGGAGACACCAAGAACTGGGATCGCAGTTGGTGTGGCCGTCGTGTGCTTGGGCCCAGAGCGTAGCCCCAGACACAAGGACCCCACTGTTCAAGGGATAACAAGGCGAGGACTCACACGCCACGCTCGGACCCTCGCGGGTTAGAGCGTTCTGAGATCTGGTCTGTTGACCCCAGTCCCAGGTTCGAGTTACAAGGTTCATCCGTGGTTTTGGCTCACCGCATCGCCACATAGGAGCGGTATCAAATCGATGTCCAGGATGAGATATCGGTTCGAGTCTTGACCTTTCCATAGATGCTTGATAATGACATTTAGTGCACGTTTCGCGGAGCCATGATTCACAGGTGACGCGGGCTGCTGTTTGAACGACGATTTCCAAGAAGGAATCACGCCGTGACGTATGATGTGCTGCCAACGCGACCGATAGCGATAACTGTTCCAGGCCGCCGAGTCCCCGGGTTCCTCCAACGCTTTATTCGGTCTGGGGTCGTTCGCTGTCTCGCCACGAAGCAGCCTAACGAACTTTGGCAACTGCATCCCTGTCCGCCGAATAAACTCGCTGAACACGGTTTCTTCTGTCGATCCAGTAAATATTTGACGCGGCCATTATTTATGACCGAAGTTGGCGTGCTCTCCGCTAGTTGAAGCCCGTGCTGCCGCAGCGATTCGTTGAGAACGGAGTCACTAGACCTCTATACCAGATGTCGGTCTCTAACGCTGCTGTTACCTTAGGGATCAAAAGCAAAGGGAATAACCTTAGTGCCGCTTATCCAGTCTAATACTTTGCGAGATGGGGCGATATAGAAAATATTGTATTGCTGCATTCCAGTAGAAAGAACGAACTGTGGTTTACTAAGAAGCTTCATATCTGAATGAGAGCAGGCTGGGCGCGTTTGGCTCGACGCAGCATACTAATTGCTACGCCTAGTACGCAGTACTGTACTGCGTCATCAATTCTTCGCTGCCACTGCTGTCCTCGTCCTCGGCGGGCGGCACTTCCGTGGCCAGGCGAAGCAAACGCCGCTCGCGAGCGCGCCGATTGGCCTCACGTTTGTTTTGTAGACGTGCTGTCCCAATGTGGTTCAGTCGGCGCAGGTAGTTTTGGTAGTGCTCCCCGTCATCGGCACGGAGCGGATGAGCGCGTACTTGCACGTTCGTTAGTGCTACACACGCACGAAAGTACATTTCGTACTTTTCCTCTTCCCATCGGTACTTATCGCTGCACAGCGCCCACAAAGTACACAGCCTGTCAAAGTAGTTCTCGACAATGATCCGGTCCGAGGAGATGTTGCGGTTGGTGGCCTCCTCCTCCACCGTGAGCGGCATCGTCGGGCGGCGGCGCTTGGGGTGGACGACGCGAAACGAGTCCGAGAGCCCCTGGTATCCCTTATCCGCCAAAATGATCCATGATCCAGGACAGCGCTCGAGCTGCGGGCCGTCGTCCGCCATCCCTTCCTCCTGCGTCCTTTTCGTTGCTGCGCCCTTGTGGAACGCCTTGTTGTCACGGAAGATCGTGATGTCCGCGACAGACCCACGGCGATATGAGAGCAGTTGATTGCCAAACCCGTAGGAATGACAGAGACCTCGGTTTTATAACCGTGCAGCTTGTGCTTGGCGCTATAATACTCCGCCCGTTCCGCCTACGTGCCGCTGGGCATGTTGCCCTGCTGGAACGTGACGTCGACAGCGTAGCGGGCAGCGGGGTAGTGGCCAAACGCGTGACCAGACAACACCACCTTCTTCATCGTGTCGGATCGGGCGGCCTGCTCCACGTACAAGGTGTACAGATGCGGCGAGAGCAGGTCCAAGAAGTGCACGATCATCTTCTCAAACGTGGGTGCCTTAATCCCGAACGAGTTGGCAAGAACGGCCCAATCACCACCATTCTCAAGACGCTAAGCGTCATGAAGAACACGTCTACGGCCGTGTGCCTGCACTTCTTGCCGCGGCCGACGTTCCACCTTGTAGCCATGTAGTCCGCGACGAAACCGTAGATGCGTACGATCTCGGTGGGCGTAAAGTTCGTCATGTGTAGCACCCCTTCGGTGCCAATACTCTCCCGGTATGTGTCGAGTACCGGGTGCAGCGAGTCCTCCTCCTCATCACTGGACGGCAAAGGATCGCGGTGGTGGCGAGCGCGCTTGCTGGCGCGATCGGGCTCGCGCTCCTGCAGCTGGAGGTACGCGCGGCGAGCATCACGACCGTCAAACTCGTGGCGCGTACCACGCGAGGCGTTTGGCGACATCCCCGAGCTACGACGTTGCGCGGAGGTGCGCCTTGGTGCTTGGCGAGTTGCAGAGCGAGTGGAAGCGGACCGTGGTGGAGCCGGAGAAGAGCTTGAAGCGGGCGAAGAGGTCGAAGTAGTGGCGCGAGGCATGTTGCTGAATCAGGAGTAGGCTAATTGCGAAAGGAGCTGGACTGGCTCACTGAAAAACCGAGAGAGTTCGCGCGATGCGGAAGCGCACTCACAGAATCGGTTCTAAGGCGTTCCGAGGGAATTGACTGATAGCTACGCAGTAGATATGTCCCCGTGGTTTTACCAAATATAGTGACGTAGACCCGTGTCACAGGGGATTCTGTGTTTCTTGGCCGGTGTCCAACCGGCACGTCACTATTTAACAAAGCGGTCTACTGGCTTCATGGTGCAATTGGACCAGACGTTGACGAACCATTCTGGTGGTCTGGGCACGCGCGCGCTGATCAGGTATGAACTTCTTGCAGGAACCCGAAGTAGTGGACGGGCTCGAAGGCATGTGCCTAGCGAGCGGCCCGAGGGTGGACGGGCTTGAATGCATCGGCCTGTCAAGCGGTCTGAAGGTGAACGAGCTTGAAGGCATGAGCCTGTCAAACGGTCCGAGGGTGGACGGGCTCGAAGGCATAAGCCTGTCAAGCGGTCCGAGGGTGGGCGGGCTCGAAGGCATGGGCCTGTCAAGCGGCCCAACGGTGGGCAGCACCTCCTGCACTGATTTGGTAGATGACTCCGCATCTGCTTGGGTCGCTGAATATGTTTTCAGTCGCGAGATCGTGTTCTGCACCGGGTATTCCAGCGCAGCCTCATCTTGTACCAACTGGCTTTGCTGCTGTTCCTGCATTATTGGGTCCTTCGCCGACGGAGTGACCGGACCATGAATCGCTTCCAGGCACCTTCACTGCATATCCGCTGCGAGACCACAGTAATTCTCGACAATGAAATCTCGTACAGCTTCAGGCAGGGTTGCTGGTTTGGAGTGGCACAGCTGTTGATGA
Source organism: Phytophthora crassamura (assembly GCA_033557995.1). NCBI lineage: Eukaryota > Oomycota > Peronosporomycetes > Peronosporales > Peronosporaceae > Phytophthora > Phytophthora crassamura. The sequence continues at coordinate 2,274,759 of JAUCED010000018.1, forward strand.
TGCAGTTGTCATTCCTTCCCCGGCAGCCTTGTGCGGAAAGGAAACGCAGGCAAATCTGCTTGTTCCCCTGCTTGGGCAATGCTTTCCGGATCTCCTGCGGAATAAACACTCGTTTGTCGGCACCTCCACCACGGTTAGCTCGGTCGTTGCGACCTGAACCAGACTTAGTTGACTTCAACGCGGAGACAATGTCCTGACGCAGAATCAACCGGTGAACCCGTACAAACGATTCGTGCGACGCGCAGAAGTGGGTGCTGATGGCGGTGGCTTGCTCCCAGCTTTCGTCTGCGATGAATACTCGGAAGAGCTCACGCCGGTCATCGATCCAGGCCGTGATCTCGGCCAGAGCCGCCGCTGAGGTCGGTAATTCACTCACGCGCAGCTCGGATAGGAACCCGGACGCAGCTTCCAGAGCTTCGATCACCGCCGGTTGGTACAGTTGCCTAGCAACATTACTAAGAACGTCCACAGCACCGGCTAGCGTAACGAAGTCAGTTGCCTCACGCTGCGCCGGCAAGGTGTTCTTCTTCGAAAAAAATCTCATGTCGCTTCTTCGATCTCGCTCGCGCTTCTCCAGCTCCGTCACTCGGGCAAAATGCAGGATCGACAGCCCTCGCGTACCAAAATCCCAACCAAAGATACCGCGCAGGACAGCAGGGTGCGGAAAGAATCCATATTTTCTCCAGTGAATCTGGACAAACTCCACAAATTGCTGCGCCGTGAAAGACGCGTACTTACCGTTCACCAGAGCCAAATGCACTGTCGTCTGCATACCTGTGGGTCGAAACTGGGTCTTACTTGAAGAATCTTCACCCCTTGGAACCAACAGCTGAGCAGAGTTACTCAGGCCGACTCCCGTTCGATGGAGCGAAGCGAGATAAGTTGATCCACATCCGCACCAAGTCGTAGTCCCGTGCTTCCAGGGCCGTTTGAAGCCTGTGGTTGGTTGATCGGCGGGGTGGCTCCGGTCTCGGTTCTTCGCCGGCGCTTTGGTTCTGGTGGTCCTTCTTCGCCTGAAGCTTGCCTTGGAGCCTCGATAACCTGGTCATCGTCGTCAGAGTCACTGAGCCCATCACTGAGAACGACTTCTGTGCCCAACGGAGCCGCCACTGGTCGGGAAGCTGTGGCGACCATGGTGTTTTCTTTGGGTTCGGCTTCATCGAAGATCGAGTCGCCGAACGTCATACCGCAGGGTGAGAGCGCCCACCTTCCTTGTAGAAGACATAGTCAGGTATGTGATGGACCGTCACCTGGGACATCTCGAAGCTGGTGATGTCGAGCAGGGGTAGACGCCGTGTTTCATCGACAGCTTGCCACCGACATCGGCTAAAAACGCCGTCGATTCACGCAACGCAGCTCCGTCGATACCATTGAACTTATTGTAGGCCTTCGCGTGTAGTTGCTTCATCTCCGAAGTCATGATCAGGCTGGTGCTCTGTCCCCCGCAAGGCTGTAGAGCATATATTTCTACTGCTACATCTTGGATCGAGTGTGCTGCATGGACAATGGAGGCCTCAGTCTTCCCAAACTGCACGTCGACAAGCCCATGGCGGGGTTCAGTGCACCACTTATAGCCCACCACCAGACCATAGTCCCAGACTCTGGCTCCACCGGGCCGGACCCAGGAGGTGCAAATGACACCTCCGACATATATTCCGACCCCATCCAGCGCCTCCTCGGATGTGACCGCCCTCGGTGTGAGGTCCACCTCCGCCATGTCCACCGACTCAGCTTGCTCCTCCGCCCAGCGGCCGCTTTGCACGAATTTCACTTTCATCTTGCCGCCTCGCGTCCCAGCGGCTTCGACCTTACCGTACGCGAAACCGACCACGCTGAAGACGCCTGGGCGTAGATAGCTATAAAAAATAGCTTGTAGCCATTTTGACGAGCCGGGAGAGTCCGAAAGGGAGGAGGCCTTGAGGTTTTAGCTGCGGGAGGTGAATTCGAAAGTGAGCGCCCTCGGAGCACTCATCGATCTCCCGCGGCATTCTATGTTTAGTTACTGCGACATTGGGAAACCCTGGCTTCCTCGCCAACTTATCTAGCCTAAACTAGTCCGTTGACTCTGCAACCTCCAATTATGGTGCATTTTTCTTAATCGACATGAAAGTATGTGCCTCATACAAAGATCACTCACACAGCCAGCAAGACACAGACTGCTGAGGCTTCGAGAGGGGTTCGCAGTTCCAAAGCTGGATTCGAACTCCATGTAAGGTCTGGGAGATTTGAAGAAGACGTCGAGTGCCAACTTGGGCGTGTTGCGTTATGCTGTACTTCCATTCGAAAGACTGACCCAACAACGCTCAGTCCTTCGCGAACACAGCTTAAATAGTATGGTAGCAGCTACTCTTCTCCGACGACTGACAAACCAATAGATCGCGTCGAGTTTTGCTGCCCGCTCACGCTTACGCTGCGCGGTCCTACAGCTTGGTGAGCTTTAGCACGCTATAGCGTCTGCATCACATCACCCGAGTTGTCCAGCCGGCGATCGCCGTATCTAGAGGCCCCCGTAAGACTCGGTCTTGGTGCTCTGCCGCTAGCTTTTCGAGTATCTGATGCTTGTTGCAGATCTTTTCATGGTAACGGGTCTTCGAGTAGAATCTCCGCGCGCGTGAAAACCTCGACGAACTTCTGGTAGCAGTCGTCCTCTAGTATCCTCGGCGAGCGCTTGCCGTCAAACCGCAGCGATACAAACAGCAGAAACTCGTGCTTGTCGTCGAAAGCGAGCTCGATCTCGGGAAGAACGCCACCCCAAAGCGGTGCGTCCGTCTCCTTCCACTTCATCAGTCGGAAGCGACTGGCCTTGTTCCCCGCCCCCATTGTTACTTTGCGGAGCGCTGAACTACTTCGAACGCTGCGTGCGGCCAGATAAACGTCAAGCTTGGCCAGAGAGATTTTGCGGTTCACTTCGAAAGAGGCTTCGCACCAGCCGAGCGTGGATCGAACCAGCCAGTCCGAGAGCACGACCAATGCCGCAACAAAGACGGCAAAGACCAGCAGATTGATCGCCCACCAAAGGAACGGGTGGTGGAGCACGGGATCGATAAGCGACGTCATGGCCCACTCGGGGATGTGGCCGTTCCACGTGCCACCCGTGATCCGGTCGATCACGTCAAACACGAAGACGCCACCAACAAAGTACTGAAGCGAGTGGAGAGTTACGGACATTTGCGACTGCTGCGCCATCGCCGTCATGAGCCCGCGCGTGTTTAGATTGGCACGATAGCAAGCCGCCTCGAGCTGGTTCGTTGCCGTGGACTCGGCGATCATCTGAAGTTGCTCCAGCTGTAGCATCGTGTTCTCCATCAACTTAATGGAGTCGTGACACCGCATGATGGTCTGCGCCTTGAGTTGCGGCAGTGCGAGCACCTGAAACAACCGGGTGTCCACGTCCGACTCGGGTCCTCCAAGGAACGTTCTCCTCCTCACTCCATCAACCGATTCGTCTCCACTCCCTTCGAGATCATCGCGGTCACTGCCTGTGTGGGAAAGATCAACGTTCTCGAGGGAATCGAGCAGATACTCGAGTGTCTCGGCCAGCAGAATCGTGTCTTTCGAGACCGCGGACAGCTTTTCGCGCACCAGGAGGACAGTGGCCGGTTCACGATGTACCTTGTGGATCAGCTGGCGAATCTCCTTGAGCGTCGCGTCCAACACGAACGTCCGCGCGAAGAAGTTCTTGATGAAGATGTCTCGACATACCAGCCCCACGTAGGCGGTGAAAACGTGCTCGTACCGGAACACGTTAGGCCCAGAGAATAGGCAACCCGCTTTCCCGACAACCAGAACATCGTCCGGGGTCAAGTCGTGGCTCGTTTGGATGTCTCCAAGCACCTGCGCCAGCTCGTTGGCGTAGCGAGGGTCAGTAACGTAGGCTTGGGCCGGCAGCTTGGGGCGGATCTGCTTGCTCAGAATGCAGTTATACTTGTTGCGCTGGAACGAGTCGCCAAGGTAGAGCATTTCCAGCAAGCTCAACTGGTAGCGGGAGAGCAAGTCGTTAACCAGCATGGACGAGTCCTGATGTACATCCACGAGCAGCCGAGAGAGATGGTCGATCGCCACGTCGTCGCCCAAGCGGTCCATGATCGCCTCGACTTTGATGCCATAGATGAGCGAGCCGTCGCTGTTGAGGTGCATGCCGAAGTTCTCGACCTGTACGATGCCCGGGACCTCTGGAAAGTGGCTTTCCGCCTCGAAGTTGGTGAACCGCACGAAGTCGTAGTCCAGGACGCGAACCTGCGTCTGGCCGACAGGCACTCGGAACTGCGTGTCGGTCGGGTTGTTGTCCACGCAACTCGTGAGGATGCCACCCTGACAGCGGTCGAGAACGCCCATGCGCTCATTCAACGCCACGATCTGGTTGGTTCCGAACGGCACCCATTCACCGATGAGTGCGTACACGTCTCCTAACGTGATCGCTTCGGAGGTTTTCTTGGTGATACTCGTGGCCCCTTTCGCGCACTCTTGAGCTCTGTCGGCGTTGCTCCGCTCCTGGATCTTGTAGTACCCGCCACTTCGTGACCGCAGACAGCGAGGCAGGAACGGACTCGATACGTACGACACGTCGTCGCTCTCGGTGATGCTGCTGGGCTTGCTGTAGCCTCCTGACCGTAATACAAAGTGTTGTCCATCGTAGCGTACGACCAGCAGCCGCCGCTCGAGCGGAGCGGGTGGGTAGATGAAGGCGTCGACGGTGTCTTGAAAGTACCGAGGCAACAACCTCAGCGCCAATTGACCCTTGACCGAGACCTGGTACGCTGTAATGGGCTGGAAGTCGTCACTGGAGAGTTTGAGGCCGTTGATGAGGCGCAAGGCCCAGAGATCGTCGATGGCGGCCTTGCCCTCTCTAGAGAAGTTGATCCAGCGCCGCAACGTCTTGCCCTTGAAGGACAGCCGCATGGACGCCGGCGCGTAGTCGAAGTCGAAAGCGTCGCACAGGATGCCTTCGAACATGAGCACCAGCAGCGGCACGTGTCGGATCCAGCGCTCGTTTTGTCGGGTCGAGTTGGACGCCACAGCGTACAGACTGATGAGGTACAGCAGCTTGAACTGGTTGGCACTGAGCAGTGAAGCCGCCGCAGTGGCCCCGGTCATCGCCTCCAGGGTCGTGCCCGGGGGTGGCGACGGCGTCGAAAACCTTGGCCCTGGAGAGGCCCCCCGTGACTGCATCGGGGTGCTCTACCGGAGTGCCGATTCCGAGGTCGACTGCGTGGCCGTGCTTCCTGCTTGGACGGCGGTGTGCGAATGTCTGTACTTGCTGCTGCTTGTGGTGGTTCGGCGAGGGGCAAAGACGGCAGGAGTCGTGGATCATTGGCGTCACTGCTGGACACCCGGAGCTCCAGAGCGAGCACTTTACACGTGAGCACACCCACCCGTACGTCTCGGTACAACGCGAGCCTTCCAGATGAGCCCAAGAAAGCGCCTCGCCTCCTATTGCCCTGAAACCTCCGGCGTGCGACGTTTCCCTACTTACTTTTCTCCAGGGCATCGCAATGCGCTATGTCCAAATCGGGACAGCATCCGTTGCTGCATTCGGAACTCAGTCAAGGATTGCCGTCATTTGACGATCTCCTCCTTGAAAAATGTGCTGGAAGTGCCCGAGTTTTGATAGATAAACCGTTCGATTTTGACTTTTTATACAGACTCACGTAGTCTACCACGCCTACTTGCACAATGCTCTAACTAATGTGCCGCGCTCGAAACGCTGAAGCCGACAGCAGCACTTGCCAACCGGGTTCCTTCGGGAGCAACAGCCACGACATCCCCCCCATCTCCTCATAACTCTGGAGACAAGGGGGTGCTTGCTTTAGCTCACTCAAGGATGGCGGAGCACAGGAAGTCGATCTCGTCCGACGACAGGAAGCTCTGGTGGCAGCTGGAAGGAACGGGCATGTCGTTGAACTCGCTCAAGTACAAGGCCGCAGCCACGGGCAGGTCGGTCCACACGGACTCGTTGAGTCCGCAATCGAGCGAGTCGGGCGTGTACATGGTCACGTCGTCCGAGGACAGCGCCGACGAGAAGGACGCGCTGGAGCACGTCGAGTAGCTGGAGCCGGCGGGGGACACGGCCGGTTCGTTCATGGGCGTGAGACCGGCGAGCGCCGCCATGTCGAGCATGGAGATGGACGAGGGCGACTGCAGGCCGCTGAGACTGCCGTGCACGGCCTTCTTGGTGCGCGCAACCTGGCGTTTCTGGCGGTCGAACTTGCGCTGGATCTTGTTGGCCTTGTCGCGGTGGTACAGGCACAACTGGTGCGGCTGGCCGTTGCGCTTGCTGGAGCGCACGTTGGTGCACTTGCCGGTCTTGTACCTGCACTTGTTGGCGCCCGTGGCGGACGTGTTGGCCAGGCCGATGGCGGGCTGCGCCGACGGCGTCGAGGAAGAGATGGCCACCATGTGTTTGTGAATGTAGAGGCACAGGGGGGAAGCTGCTGTTGCGTCCTCGAAGTACTTGTGCTCGAGGCGTCGAGTTCTGAAATGAACGAGGAGGAGCGAGGCCTGACAGGCAGCCTCGACGGTCTCTGGCTGCCGTGACTGGCAGTGTCAGCCCGGCGGCGACGACAGACAGGATCCACGACGCCCGGCAATGCAATTGCACTGTGCCAGCAGTCAAGGCGTGGACGGGCCGAGTGGGAGGGAGCCTCGCGGGCTGCAACCGAGCCTCACACCGTGGCACGAGCCGCTCCAGCCGGCAAGGCACTCACCTCGCCGGGCCGCTACATGGCCAGCGACCTCATGTCATGGCGGACGTGCCGGCAAATGGTAGCGTCAAAATGGCAATGGCGACGGGTAGGATCGAGCATATGGATGGATGAAGCACTTTGACTGCCAGTGTTCACGACGCGGTATTTCGAGGCGAGCTCATCAAAGGCGCAGCAGATGGAGCTCGAATGGCACAACAAGAGATAAGTGAGGCAAGATCGCTGGCGGCAGAACAGAGAGTATCAACCAAGCCCCACGTTGCAGTGTGCGCCGCCGTCCGCCGGGGCTGGACGCGAAACTCGTATCTCTCGATTTCAACGGGATATGCGTTCCTGCAGGTCTATATCCGATACATTGCGATTTCCACGAGGGGGCTCGAACATGACTGACATCGCCGATGGCAGGCAAGTTGCACACGCAGGACCACAGCTGTCACGTGTACTGCTCGCTGCTCGATGGGGCGCTGAACTCGCGTTGGCTGCGGCAGCGATCGGGCGAGAGCTTGTTGCCGACATCTCGTGCCAGGGTTGCCACTGCCGCTACTGCTAATAATACTGCTGATGTCCATGGTGGACGCCTCCGGCGGCTAACACTGGCGACGGGCGTTGCACCTGGCCATGCCACGCCGGTCACGGACCTTACGGCCGCCAGAAAACTTGCGCGGCGGTGATGGATGGATGGGTGCATCGGTGCACGGAGCGGCCACGAGAGGACCAACCTGGCAGCTCCGAATGCGAGCCGTTGGCGAGCTTCTAGCGGTGGCTGGCTGGCAGTGATTGCCGTCAGAGACCGCCTACTTGCTGCGACACGAACGGCAAGGCTGTGATCGAGGAGGGGCTTGCTAGTCTGGTGGTTGCCCGCGACGCGCGTGTCTTGGCCGACGACGGCAGTCTCTGCACCGCACCGAATGCCGGCCCGGGGGTTGCCGCCGCCAATGTGTCTCGCTGGCAAGGATACACACCCGGGGACAGACGCGAAAGGAAACTGATCACGATGGTCGCGACGGCGGCGTCGGCGTTCCGACAAAGCGTATGCTTTTCCAGCGGTGAGACGCAGCGCCGAGCAATGCTGCTCATCTGGAAACCGAGGGCGTCCTCCGGAACTCGCCCGACTTAGATGCATGCATCAGACGTTGCGGCCAAGTCTTTGGATGGTGCACCGCCGCCGGCATTGCCATCGGCACTGAGCCATTGGAGACCTTCAGTCCGATGTTGAGAAGCGGTTGCGGCGTGGCGGATCGTGCCGACCTGCCTCCACCGAAACGAAAATCGTTCAAGAGAGGAAGCAGCGTTAGGCAACGCATGTAGAAGCTCACGCAGTGTCAAGGAGGTACATTACTCGAGACGCTCTCGATGCAGCGTGGCGGTCTCGGTTCGACGGCCGTCACGGCTGTGGCACCCGCATCTCGATGGGATGGATACATACCTGCGCTGCTGCTCTCGCTTGATGCTTGCAGCAGAGTTGATGGGAAGCCGTCAAAGACACTCGTGGCCCAGGCCGCGGCGGTCTGCCCCTTACTTACGCGCGAGCGGATACACTCGATTTGACGCGGCCGCTTCCAACAGAAACACGTCCTCCTCCTGTCAAGCAGTGGGACCTTCTGTGCCAACTACTGAAGACCCTCCGCTCCGAGGTCGATGAGTCACAGCGGCCAAACAGCCAAAGCCACAGCCTACAGCGCCAGCTCCACCCGCTCGGCGGTCCAATTCGACATCGCCGCCGCCACCGAGCCGCTCCGGCTCCTTTGGAGAGAGATCTGGGCTTGGACTCCCATCTTCGTCGAGCTCCGCGACGAGAATCGCCGCGTGCCTCCTCCGAATGAAGGACGGTGCTCCGAAATCGGCTGCGGCGCAGACGTTCATTGGTCTTCAAGCCGGTCACAATGACCGCGACGCCAATCATTGCTGGTGGTGCAACTTGCACCACCACTTGCACCGTGCAAGTGAGCCCTTGGAGCTGTGAGCCAAACTTAACACGAGATAGCGGTCACACGCCCGGATCTCGAAATGTTGGGAGGGCACGCGTTCGCAGCGCCCGGCCTTCCGTAGCTCCACCTATCCTACTTCGCTCGTGCGTGTACCATGGTACTTTTGTACGAGCTCGTCTGCGGAGGCAGGTCAGTCACTCTCTCTTCAGTTGGTATCCAATGGCGCGGATACCGACGTGCGGGTGGAATGCTTCGCGTGTTGGAGTCCAGTCTGGATAGTCCTAAGGTACTTGCAGTAGCGTCTGAAGAGGGTGCCACGGCAGCACGCACTTTCTTGTAGTCGCGCCCGCAGCAGAAGCGTTTAACGGCATGGCATGGATGCTCTCACCGAAAAGGGAACACATGCGCAAGCTGTGGACCTCTACAACGAGTGCAACTTGCTCGTGGAGGTCATGCAAGCATGACGAAGGAGCGCAATGGCAATGAAGCATAAACTATTTACTGGACATCATTACATGGCTGGACTGGCAGAGGGCGGCGGCGGCGTCACGACACTCGTCCGAGGCGGCGAGCGCGGGAACGTGTGGGTGCTCCATACGCGCTTGGGGGCGTCTCGCTTCTGCCGCCGGCGCTCCGCGAGGCAGAGTTTCACCGCCTGGCCCCAAAGCAGCACCCGCGTCGAGATGGTATTCACCACCTCGGTCCTGGTCGTCCGCTGCCCGAGGTGGTGCTTGACGAAGGAGAAGCGCCGCATGACGACGCCTTCCGCGCCTTCGGGCCCGACGTGGCACCGCAACGTGATGCCGACCGAGATGTCCTTGCGCACCCGGTTGCGCGAATGGTACGGGTGCAGCTCGTCCACGTCCACGAAGTCGCTCATCATGACGGTCACGTCGCATTGCTCGCCTGCTGTTCGGCGTCGGACGCAGGAGCAGAAGCAGAAGCAGCATTATCGTCGGTGAAGCTCTTGAGGTAGAACACGGCGTTGGACTCCTGCACGAGGATGCTTGGTCGCACGAGCGCTCGGCAACTCAGCGGTGGAGGAAGAACATGGTCGGGGTTCCCGACTTACTGACCCTGATCAACGTAGGGGGGTCGAAAACCTGGCAAAACACATTCCCTGTCCAACGGCTACGGCACTGCGAATCACTTCCAAGATGCAAAACATACAAAGCGCAACCTGTGAAAGATTTTTCCTGTCAAAAAGCAGGCGGACGTACCGTGATTGGGACATTGGTTGAAAGAATTGACATTGAAGTGGAAGTTTTGAAAAGTTGCGCTTTCACTACCGTGTAAGTTGCTCATCCTTTGGTAAAGTAACCATGACCAAAATCGACAGCGCACGTCCAAGGACACGCAATGAACACACTGCGGATGGAAAGATTGAAGGAGACTGCCTCATGCGATCGCCCACACTCAACACTGCAATTTCTTACGGCACGCTTGCGAGACTGAAGTAGGGGTCGAAGACGTGCATCGAGGTGGATAGATGGTCGAGGCGCTGCAGCAGCTGTTGCGGGATCTTCGCGAACGGCGACGGAACGCTGGGCATAAAGGTGATGAGCACCTGGAGTTCGGACCCACTGCGGTAACAATTGTCTGTTAGTCTTTTAGAGACGGTCGCGGCTGCTGTGGCTGAAGTGTTATCGAGTACGTACAGGCTGGGCACGTTTGGATATCAACGATATGGGCGTCGGCGTCGGCGAGCGCTTGCATGACGGTTGGAAGGCACGGCGGCTGGTTGTGAATCGATAAATACAGTGTCGCCTTACGCGCTGCGCAAGCAGACCGTGGCTGGACTGACACATATTGGTGGCGGCCCAGGATTAGGTACTGTACTGCTTCTGAGCCCTCCGCTAGATTGTCGCAACACGTCGAGCCCAGCAACATGAGCTGCATCCTTGCTGGCGAGGACCGCAATGCCGTGTGCGGCTTGGTCACGTACTATGAAGCATGGTCCGGCGCTGTCCCATGCTGCTTCGCGCACAATTGGCGAACCGCGGTCATTCTCGAGTTTGAGGATTAGCGCTTTGCTCATCTGCAGCAATGTGGAGTCCGACATGACACAGTCGCATTCGTGCATTGTCGTTCCAGGCAACGCGCACAAACACAGATCCATGGTGAGTGCAAACTCACCAAGGATTGTAAGTGGCCTCGTCGTAAACTCAGCGAGCATGAAATCGGGGCGTAGCGTCAGCAATGATGCGGTTGGTAGAATGCAGTAGTCGATCTCCTTGTCAGCAAGAGCATCCATTGCATCGACTGAATGAGCGAAACCCACCTCCTCCAGACACGTTGTCGTTGTTCTTGACTGCCCCACTTGAAGCAGCGGGAACATGGTCCGCGCTGCAACATCAGCGAGCGTTCCTCGTTGGCCGACATATCCCACACGGACAACGTCTGTAGCGCTGGCTTCTTCTTGCAGCGACGAGGTCACGTGTAGATTGGGTCCTTCATCAATCGGGGGCGCGTCCGGCGTGGTGGTGGCTCCTACATTGGGCGGGTCAGAAGCAGCGGCAATTTCAACGCGAACGTCGATTGACGTCGTTGACTCAAGTGTTGAAAGTGACGAGTGTGGCGATGTAGCGGGATTGGTAATGGCTGCTGGCTGTTCATTGTGCCTATGCCTTTCCTCTTGCAATCCATCCCGAGAACGCTCCGTGATCGGCGTGGCGGCACCCGTTTGCTGGTTTGCAGCACTCGACTGACGTCGGGATAGCGAGCACTGCTGCCGAAAATGATCCTCGTTAGCTCGCCAGGAAACAATTGTTTTGCGGCTCACTCCATAGGTCGCTGCAGCTTGTGCAGGTGAACAGGTTCGCGTCGCGTTGAGGATATCGATTTTCTTGCTGGGTGTGCGATGCCGGCGGTGACGCGCTTGCTCTCGTGAGATCTCCATGCTGAAGTGCTACCAATGCGTTGGGTTTCTTCTACCAACCAGTCGGACATTCACCGCCGTCTCTCAGAGAGAAACACTGCGACGTGTGCGCGCAGGTGCTCACTGCCGTCTCTCATAGAAAATCACTGCGACGTCTACGCTTAAAGACACAGGTAGTATTGGTAATTCTGAAGGTTCACTATGGTGAAGCACGATTTATCAGTTGCTGCCGCCACAACCGTCTCCTACCGACAGCTACCCAGCAGCAATTCGCTGCGCTGAAGCGACAGAGGGAAGAGCACCACAGAAGTCAGCGCGAGAGGGGCGCGAAGCGTGCGCGCGCGCCTCGGTCGTCGACGCGGGCACCAAACGGTATTTGGTGTTGGATACGAGTGCAATTCGAAAACACATTTTCTAAGCGTTGTGTTGCTCTTTGCGCTGTGTAAAGTTCCCCACGTACCTTCACCATGGCTATCGTACGAACAAGTGCAAGCAATCAATGCCGCCTGTGAATTTAAGCCACTGACAGCAGCGACAAGTCAACGGATTGAGGCGGAGGTTGTGCGTGAGTTTGGCGATCAGTTTATCGACCGACGAGCATGCATTGTGACGGATGTGTGGGTTTATCGTCGCGACGCGTGCAGAATTTCAATCGAAGAGCTGCCACTCACTGCAATGCGCCGAGTGCTCGGACCTAAGCCATGGACCACGCCCCCAATCCGAGACTATTACAATTGCGGCACGATGGACAACAGACTAGCAGGGATGCTTTTGTCTCCGCGCGGAATCGATCAAACTGAAGATTGCATCCGAGTGTGGATGTCGCGGGACGTGCTCAAGCATTTACGAGTGATTGATGCGAAACTACTCGCTCGCGAATACGAAGAAACAGAGCTGGTGCCGCCACGGTTCGCGATCGTGGATTGCTTCGTTGCAGGGACATTCAGCGAAATTGATGAGGCTACACTGATCGAGCGTCAAGCCGTCGGTCTGGTGCAAATCCGCGGACTCATGAAGGTTGTGTATGGCGGGCCTGATAATGTTTTGCAAAGCCACTTGTTGTCGTGGGACAATCGCCACGCAACAATTGCGAGTCGCGTGCGAAGTGTTCCCACCCGCACTGACTTTCGCGTGGTATTAGCTGGCCCGATGACGACTGATCAAGAAGTAGTCGTCGCGAAGCAGCATGAATGCGATGGTGCACGTGTGCAGGCGTTGCAGGCGTTATTGCGCAGCATCAATCCACTATACAGGGACGTCAACGAGAACCCGGAGTTTCATGGCGTTGGCGAGTCTCACGAAGTATACTGCACGCGGCTGAACGACGGTGACGGCACAAATGGATTTGTTGAGCGCGCGCGTGCGAGGCAGCAAACAGTTGCAGCGCCATCCGATAGTAGCCATACGACTGTCGACGAAACGTGTATACCTCCGACAGAGACCGTGGTCCTCGAGACGGCGGTTGATAATGACGATGAGGCGTGCCTTTCACGCGCACTTGACACGATCATGGGTCGGCCAACGTTTATTGCGCGCCGATCGACGTCAATCCTCCAGCATAACGATCCCTACCATTTGGAGCGGAAAAACAATATACCCACATCTCTTGACGTTTGGTATTGGTAGGTTTTCCAGCTCGCGAAGCCATCGATATAGCAAGCGTGATGTAGTACTGCACTACTTGAACGTGTCATCCAACCGCTTTCCGGGGGATCCGCTGTTCAAAATCCAAATGTACGACTACTTGGCAACCGAACGCGTGAAGACTGGCGTATTCGTGCGCGTTCGACACGACCCCAACACCGCGACGCGTGCCATGCGCGTTTCTGCAGAGGAGTTGTGGAAGCACGCGCTGCAATTCGTCGTGCTGCTCGAACAGAAACATTAGTGACGTCCTGCGAAGATCACGACGGTGCAAACAGCGTGCTCAAAGCCATCAATGCGTCGACGGCAAAGATGTGGGGCTCGAATGAAGAGCGCGATAGTTTTCAGCGCAAGGTGAACGTCATGACATTCATGTATGGAGAGCCGTCGAATTTCTGGACTTTATCGCCGTATTCGGAAGGATCCATTGCAGTCGCGTTCTGGTCAGAGTTGGATTGCCGAACGGCCGACCGAAGGACCTCATGGCATGTACGATCCTGAATATGCCGAGCACTGCCCAGATGAAGCGGCTCACAATGCAGAACACAATGCTACAGGCGCGGTACTTTGAAATGTGCTGCAAGATGCTCATTGAGATAATGTTTGGCTGGGACTCGACCGCAAACAAACCGAAACTCGATCCTGGAATCTTTGGATTTGTCGAAGCATTTTTCTACGCGCTTGAACAGCAAGGCCGCCTTCGCGTGCACATCCATGGGGTAATGTGGGTTGCCGGGCTGCCGAAAACCAAGTCTGACTGGCAAAAACTACTCGCCACCCAGCGATGCGTGCCCGGTTCGAGAAGACTGCTCGTCAATTTTCGCGGCCGAGTTGCCTGTGTTCTGTTCGGTTGAACACATCAACTGCCCCTCGCCAGGCTGCACCGGCAAGCTCAGTCCACTCGACATCCCTTCCAAGTACAAGCATCGTTTGAAGACCGGCACGCCACCACCCAAGACGGCAATGTGTGAAGTGTGCGAGCAGCTGTTAGCCGACGCAGACGTAGCCGCACTGGTCATTGAGCGCAAATGGAGCGAGCTTGACGCAGAGCATAAAGCGGTCAGTAGAGAGAACGCGGCTAGCACGCTCCGGTTGCGATTTGTGGCCTCTCGGCGCACGAGCCGACCGCCAGCGTGCAGCTCAGCCGACTTTTGCAACACGACCAGGTGCATGCGTACGAGCACACATCTTCTTGTGTGAAAGGCACGTCCGGTACGGCGTGTAGGTACCACTTTTTCCGCGATCTTGAAGACAAGACGAAACTCACCGATGACGGCAAGATGAAGTACCGACGGAGTGTTGGGAACCAATGGCTACACCCATATATACCGGTCTGGCGACGCCTGCTGCATTTTAACATGGACGCTCGAATTCTCTGGTCCGGCAATAGCCTGCAAGCAATTCAATACGCAATGCAGTATGCATCAAAGCGCCAGAGCACGCTGGACAACATTGACGTGATGGAACTCGCAATGCGACGTCGCGAGGAGCGCGAGGCCACAGCACTACCGACGAACCGAACCGAGATGCAGCAAGGCATCGGTCGTCTCATGTCACTAGCGTACTCGGCATCGTCGACGATCGAAATTGGAGGGCCTCTAGCGACAGCCATACTTCTCAAAGGTGGGGCCGGGACATTCAGTTGCAAGTTCGAGCGTCTGGTACTTGTTGCAGGTCTGCGAACGATGGCCAACGAGGACGTCGAGTCGTCCGTCGTTCGACGGGGCAATGATTTTTGTGATCGAATCGTCAATCCGACACTACATCGCACGTCCGAAGTGTCTCGACAAGTGCTGCTGGTATGATTTCTGCGCGTGGTTTAAGCCAAGTGGATCGAAGGCCACGATTTCGGGGGAGACATGCACGTTTGCATCGAACGATCCGCATTCGGTCGCAGTGCACGCACGCTTGCACGGCCTCACTCGAGTGGGGTATCCTAGCGTACCGGAAATTATCGGCCGCGCTTACCAGATGCTCGTCTTCTTGAAAACGCTGACCACAGCGACCAGGCAGAGCTGTAGTGCCGTGCAGCAGTACTACTGTACTGTCCCTTCCGACGTCCACAGGACTTGCTCGACGATAACGGGTCAGCGCGTGCGCACTTCTTGAGGTGGAACCCAAATGGACATTAAAAGCTCCGACGCTCCCTTGAATTTCATCAGCAACACTACTTCGTTCTCGACGAGGCTAGCGAGTTTCGGGCACAACCGACGACAGCAAGTGAAGACAGTACGTGCAATGATCCCGACGTGCTGGATAGTCACTTTGAGCGTGGCAGTGGCGCTGCAGCTACACGAAGCGAAAATCTGTTGGCAGTTGGATCAGACGTCTACGCTGCCGTCACCAACCCGATCAACATAACGGACGAAGAAGCAGCTTTATTGCAGAATGCTGCCGAAGAGGGCGCCGTACAGAGCCTGCTGAGTAACAACGTTGAGTTCACTGACCTGCCAGCCGATCAGACTTCTAACATATTCGTACGCTCAGTACCAGTCAGGATGAGCGAATTGGAGTCTTTCGAACAACAACTAGCAGCCGAGCATCCGCCAGAACGCAGCTCGACCAGCAATAGCGAATTCGTCCAGACGACCGAAGTTACCGTGGAGTTACTCAACGCTGCCGTCGCTGACTTGACGATCGCCGAAACTAACTCGTTGTCAATCGACGACCTAACGCCGTTTGCTTCGTTGCAGAATGTGTCCAGCGCGTTCAGCCTCAACAATGAGCAACACCTCGCATTTTTGCACGTCGCGGTGCCGCTCCTGTACAAAATCGCCGACGTCAAGATGCCACCACAGTCGCCTTTCTGTGATGATCCATTGATAATAACGGGAGCAGGAGGCACCGGCAAAACACGCATTGTTGATGCATTGCGATGCCTCGCATGCCATTGGGGACGGCCGAAGTATATCATGGCAACGGCGTCAAGCGGAATCGCAGCTGCAAACCTGAAAGGGCATACAATGCACAGCTCGGTTAACATCGGTATCAATCAAAAGTGCCTGCCACATCACATCATGAAGCCGGGTGACAAGCTCCGCGGAAAATGGGATCCCGTATTGTGCGTGGTTGCCGATGAGATGTCAATGACAGACGTCGGCTTTTTCGGCCTTTGGGAAGAAGCTCTCCAGAAAGTGAAAGACTGCCGGCAGCCGTTCGGCGGGCTGCTTGTAGTATTCATGTTTGACTTCTTCCAGCTACTCACAGTGCGTGGAATCCCGGTCTTCAGAGTAGCAGACTCACGAAAGCCATACAGCGAAATCCAGGCTCGGGGGTCATTTCTTTACAGATCGGTCAATAAAGTCGTCTACCTAACGCAAAACATGCGCTTTGCGAGTGACCCGGAATGGGGTGAATGGCTCGCACAGGCAAGGGAAGGTAACTGGGTACCGGAGCTGCGCGCATTTCTCGGTCGGGCCGGACCTCCACCAGCTGACGATTTGCACAGCCAGTTCATCCAGGTCGTCTCAACCGACAACGCGTACCGCAAGCGAATCAACGACGCCACAATCCAGGCTGCCTGCCGTGCATTAGCACCGGAACGCAAAGTGTATGCTGTGCCGGCACAACTGCCAGCGACACTGACGCCTGAGAAAATTGCACAAATCGCTGACTTGGCAGACAATCAAACCGGCAACGTTCCAGTCTTTCTAAAAGCTTACATTGGTAAGTGCGCTGCTCGCCTGCAAGCAAATGCAATACTGATTCACTCTGACACAATGCAAACAACAGGCATGCCAGTGCGTGTAAAGTCAAATCAATGCATCCCCAAGGGCGTCGCGAACGGAGCTGGCGCCAGCCTCTACCACATTGACTGGCGTGCTGGAACCACATTCGACCAAAAGCCGGATGGCGTATGGGTCGCGTCGGAGCCTCCAACAAACTTGTACGTCGACATCCAGAGCAACCCGACGCCCACGCGGTTCCCAAGCAACCCAACGCAATGGCCAGCATCCGTGATGCCAATTGTCCAGTCCAAAGCCTCGTTCAAGCTGCAAAAAGACACTATCTCCGTTAAGGGCTTCCCAGTTGTGCCGGCATTTGGTGTCACAGTACAGGGGTGCAAGGCGACACGCGAAGCCAAATCGTGGTGACAGATTTGCGACCCCCGCACTACCGCACGGTGGATCATCGTGCCTTGTATGTATCGCTATCGCGCGTCCGAAGTCGCGCCGGTCTGTACTGGCTGGGCCGTAAGCCAGACGAGTCCGACTTCAAGTTCTTCGGTCCGAAACCTGATGTGCTCGAAGAAGATCGACGTCTTCACAGACTTGCGATACAGACAGCGAGTCGAACCACCCAGTTCATGCAACCATAACGTAGCATTCCACAATCCAAAAATACACAATACCAACAGCTCGGGCCACCAAATGTTCAAATGTCATAAATTAACCACATCTGCAGCATTCATTCTGACCGCCTGGCACACATGCACGCTTCACATCGACAAACGAACCACACATGCTTGCAGTACCGCACGGTCAACTCGCCTTCAGCGGGAACGTACTCGATCGTGACGACAGCAACCTTACGCTCCGAACCGTTCATCATCACTTCGAACCGCAATTTGGGACGCAATAGTGATTAATAAATCGGAACAAACTTCCGTGCCGAGTCGCGTCAACGATCACTCGCTTTCCTTTGACATCCATCTCCGAAAACTCGAAGCCGTACCCGTGGCGCCGCATGGCCGGTGTGAACGCGCTGCCACTACGCAGCAGCCCACCGTAAGCACCAACACAAGTCTCTCGAGGCAGTGGCAGGTTCGTCGCCAGTCCGATCCCAGTACAAGTGCGAACGAGCTTCAAGCACGTGAACTCTTCGCACCGATTGCCGCAATAGTTCACCCGCTCCACAGTTGCCGTCATCACAATAGATACTCCCCGCTGCATTATCGCACAGGCCACGAAGGCACGTGCCCTTGCATACACAACGTCTGCCGTTGCCAGGCTCATCTTGAAATGTGATTCTCTTCGGGTTCAAGCAACTGCTTAATCGAATGATTCCATCCGGCCACCCCAACGCCACGTACTCGTCTCCCGTCTCGTTGCCGAGCTCCTCAAACGCGCTCACGCTTCCGCCACGACCCCGCAACACAGCTGCGTCCGTCGTCAACCAGTCATTCATGTGAAGTTATCGGTGCCGCACCATATCCGGAAGCGATAACGCGCTGCTCAGCACGAAACATGGACGACCCTAGGAAAAATCTTCACGAAACAGTTGCCACGGTCGGCTCGAATACAACTATGCCTTCACCAAGACGACAGCTCTGCCCATCACCAGAAACCTCTCTCAAACCTTGCCAATAGGAATGCATGCGACACTGCCCACATCGAGACGAGCACACCGCACATCGCCCAAAAAAGACGAGCAGCACCGCACATCGCCCGAAACCCACCTTGACAACAGGAACGCGACACTGCTCTGACCGAGACGGGCCGTACACACCAGCCGCGCACACTTTAAAACCGGGAAGCAACCGTATCTCACGAGTATCTCCGTCCCTGCACTCGTGCGCCCCACAAACATCTCGACATTCATGGCGCAACTCGCCCGCTTACGAAAGAACCTTGACGCGCACGAGCGAATCTTCACTACGGTGCAAGGTCTCGCAGAGTTCGTGTCAACGCTTACCTCTAGGGGCGAGAAAACGTGCGGAGTACGCATGTGCTTCCTGCGCGGTGACCACTTCACGACCGGTGAGGACATGATTGGGCCACTCATTTAAGAATGCATCTAATATCACCCCGCGTGGCTTGTTGCACCGTCAGAACGTTCCCACGGCACCCACCTGGAGTTTGTTGACGCCGAATCAGCGCACTCGTTCGACGAGGTTCGCAAGCTGTTTTTGTCAGTCCCGCTAAAGTTAACGAACGGCGATAGCTTCCGTTTGACTGTATGGGAGCCCATCGACCTCGCACTGTTCGTCCCCGGTACGCCCTCGTCCGCTTATGTCACTATAATGCTACGAAAAACCACTAATACTAACTGATGAACACAACAGGCACTGTGTACGAAATCAGACACATTTTCAACTTCAGCATGTATGCAAACATGCCGCAAGCATGGGCGGCGCGTGTTTGCGCAGAAGACAGAGTGGAGTGTGCGCCACCGAATCCCCCGGTGATCTCGCGTTGTCTCGTTGCTCTGTGTCAGACACAGAGCAACGAGACAACGCGAGATCGATTAATGCGCGCCAAGACACCCACACGAAGCGCAACGACAACACACAATCTGCAAACAACGACAGTGACAACGCATCTGCTACCAAGCCCGCTACGGATCCGGGTACTAACTCAACTTCCAGCAAGCGGAACCTCTCGCCAACTCCACCAGACGACAACGCGCCGTTGCTCACTCACCTCTCGAACAACAACACTCGACAAACCAAAGTCGCGCACCGCCTACAACACCGCATCCTTCCGAGTGAGTCATCCAACGACACACCGTCTTTGCCGCCACCAGCAAAGCGGCAGCACACGAGCAAACAAACACCGCCAGATACGCCGAAACGAACAAGTAGCGCAATCGACCCACTCACCTGCGTAACGAAAACATTCCGTAGCGTTGCAATCTCAATGACAGTTTTTTTTGCCCTATTTGAGCATTCGTACATATAACCACAGCAATGTTATGTGGATCCGTGCGCAGTCCTGCTCCTTGCCAGCAACAACCAACAAGTGACCACAAGTGACCACACAACGCGAGGAAACACTGCTCGAGACAATTACTCTGCTCTACCCAACATCAACGGACGCAGTCGCGGACCCCGACCATAAAGCGAGCCGACAGGCGAGAACTGCTACTAATCCTGAAAATGTTTTCGTAGAACTCGAACTTCAACTTGAGCCGTTAAACGCGTTATGTTGCATGTGGAGTGTCGAATCTTTAGTGCAACATGTTGACGCTTACGTTGCTGTAAGAGCAACGTACACATTGACAGTTCAATTGAGCCCGTTGAGCGAGCAAATGAATCACCGGGAAATGTGTGCGGCCGACGTGGAGCTCGGCAGCCTGCTGGACGATTTTGACAGCGGAGTCCACGCGCTGCTTAGCGATGAGGTGCTGGATCTGCCGGATCTGGAGCTGCTGCTGCCGTCGGGCGACTTTGGCGACGACGCCGAGCTGACGGCGTTGCTGTCCGACGGAGTCGTCCATGTAGAGTCTGACGAGGAAGAAGAACAAGAAGAGGAGGAGGGGCTGACTGTGTCGGTGGACGCTCAGCTAGCGCGGACACTGGAGGGGCAGGAGGCGGAGCTTGCAGCGCGAGAACTCAAGTTCCTGATAGCGCAGCGAGATTTTCTCCAGTTCAAAGCGGAGACGAGCGCCGAAAGTTTGCTAGACAAGCAGGAAGACGGTGACGAGGGAAAGGTACAGGTGGAAGAGGAGAAGAGCAGGCTAGAATTGGCGAGAAGACATCAAAACATGCTCGCCAACGTCATGAGGCAGCACAAGCAGAGTCTCAGAGACCTGCGTCGACTCATGACCCAGGCGTCGCCATTGATGCACTATGTGAGTTGCTCCCGCGCACAAAAGTTTGTAGGAAAAGGTGCTGACGAGTGTTATGCGTGTGACTGTCATCGTTGAACACAGAGAATGACGCTAATGACCCCGATGGAGTCGTATATCCGGCTAGGAAAGGACCCCGCAGAGCGCCGCCGCAAGCTGCTATACATGCGAGACGAGAAACTTTACGTCGTGCGGCAGTTTGTTGCAGCACAAACTCGCGGTATCGACCCCACGCGCGAGTTCTTCTACGTCGATACTTTCGAACGCTTCGGCAAGTTCTACACCGTGGA
The DNA here is from genome assembly GCA_033557995.1 of Phytophthora crassamura. NCBI lineage: Eukaryota > Oomycota > Peronosporomycetes > Peronosporales > Peronosporaceae > Phytophthora > Phytophthora crassamura. The sequence continues at coordinate 2,295,709 of JAUCED010000018.1, forward strand.
TTTCAGCGTCTCGCTAGTGCAGGGAATGACTGTGGCCGACGTGGCCGAAGTCATCCAAGACCAGTTTGTCGTGCCGCGCGACGGCGTGTCCCGCTTAATGGGCTGCGTTACGAACCGAACCTACTACGACGGCATGGTCGACACCTTCCTCCATGCGCGGACAGTAGAGCGCGTCGACCTACCCGAGCGCTCGTGCGGAGCCAGCAGTTTCCTCGTGCAGGAGTCCAACGCCGTCTTCTACCTCAAGAGATTCACCGACGATGCTTCTGCTCCTGCGTCCGACGCCGGACAGCCAGGCGAGCAAGGCGACGTGACCGTCATGATGAGCGACTTCGTGGACGTGGACGAGCTGCACCCGTACCATTCGCGCAACCGGGTGCGCAAGGACATCTCGGTCGGCATCACGTTGCGGCGACACGTCGGGCCCGAAGGCGCGGAAGGCGTCGTCATGCGGCGCTTCTCCTTCGTCAAGCACCACCTCGGGCATCGGACGACCAGGACCGAGGTGGTGAATACCATTTCGACGCGGGTGCTGCTTTGGGGCCAGGCAGTGAAACTCTGCCTCGCGGAGCGCCGGCGGCAGAAGCGAGACGCCCCCAAGCGCGTATGGAGCACCCACACGTTCCCGCGCTCGCCGCCTCGGACGAGTGTCGTGACGCCGCCGCCGCCCTCTGCCAGTCCAGCCATGTAATGATGTCCAGTAATAGTTTATGCTTCTTTGCCATTGCGCTCCTTCGTCATGCTTGCATGACCTCCACGAGCAAGTTGCACTCGTTGTAGAGGTCCACAGCTTGCGCATGTGTTCCCTTTTCGGTGAGAGCATCCATGCCATGCCGTTAAACGCTTCTGCTGCGGGCGCGACTACAAGAAAGTGCGTGCTGCCGTGGCACCCTCTTCAGACGCTACTGCAAGTACCTTAGGACTATCCAGACTGGACTCCAACACGCGAAGCATTCCACCCGCACGTCGGTATCCGCGCCATTGGATACCAACTGAAGAGAGAGTGACTGACCTGCCTCCGCAGACGAGCTCGTACAAAAGTACCATGGTACACGCACGAGCGAAGTAGGATAGGTGGAGCTACGGAAGGCCGGGCGCTGCGAACGCGTGCCCTCCCAACATTTCGAGATCCGGGCGTGTGACCGCTATCTCGTGTTAAGTTTGGCTCACAGCTCCAAGGGCTCACTTGCACGGTGCAAGTGGTGGTGCAAGTTGCACCACCAGCAATGATTGGCGTCGCGGTCATTGTGACCGGCTTGAAGACCAATGAACGTCTGCGCCGCAGCCGATTTCGGAGCACCGTCCTTCATTCGGAGGAGGCACGCGGCGATTCTCGTCGCGGAGCTCGACGAAGATGGGAGTCCAAGCCCAGATCTCTCTCCAAAGGAGCCGGAGCGGCTCGGTGGCGGCGGCGATGTCGAATTGGACCGCCGAGCGGGTGGAGCTGGCGCTGTAGGCTGTGGCTTTGGCTGTTTGGCCGCTGTGACTCATCGACCTCGGAGCGGAGGGTCTTCAGTAGTTGGCACAGAAGGTCCCACTGCTTGACAGGAGGAGGACGTGTTTCTGTTGGAAGCGGCCGCGTCAAATCGAGTGTATCCGCTCGCGCGTAAGTAAGGGGCAGACCGCCGCGGCCTGGGCCACGAGTGTCTTTGACGGCTTCCCATCAACTCTGCTGCAAGCATCAAGCGAGAGCAGCAGCGCAGGTATGTATCCATCCCATCGAGATGCGGGTGCCACAGCCGTGACGGCCGTCGAACCGAGACCGCCACGCTGCATCGAGAGCGTCTCGAGTAATGTACCTCCTTGACACTGCGTGAGCTTCTACATGCGTTGCCTAACGCTGCTTCCTCTCTTGAACGATTTTCGTTTCGGTGGAGGCAGGTCGGCACGATCCGCCACGCCGCAACCGCTTCTCAACATCGGACTGAAGGTCTCCAATGGCTCAGTGCCGATGGCAATGCCGGCGGCGGTGCACCATCCAAAGACTTGGCCGCAACGTCTGATGCATGCATCTAAGTCGGGCGAGTTCCGGAGGACGCCCTCGGTTTCCAGATGAGCAGCATTGCTCGGCGCTGCGTCTCACCGCTGGAAAAGCATACGCTTTGTCGGAAAACGCCGACGCCGCCGTCGCGACCATCGTGATCAGTTTCCTTTCGCGTCTGTCCCCGGGTGTGTATCCTTGCCAGCGAGACACATCGGCGGCGGCAACCCCCGGGCCGGCATTCGGTGCGGTGCAGAGACTGCCGTCGTCGGCCAAGACACGCGCGTCAAGACACGCGCGTCGCGGGCAACCACCAGACTAGCCTCCTAATCGCTGCTGCCGGGTCCCAGGCAGGAACAGGCTGTTCCGAACTGCAGCCTGGCTTGACGTATATGTACACATGTACCCACGGTTCGTGGATCATGGGTACGTTTGTGGTTCATCATTCAGTCTGGATGTAACTTACAACAGGCAAGACTCCGCCGAAGCGATCCAGGCTGCTGTTGGCGATTTGTCGGGCCGTCTAATCCGATACTCGGGCCTGAAGTTGGATTCCCAGTTGGAACTCTACGCAAATAGAGTTCTTAAGGACATCAGCGCTGCCAGCTCGTTATCGCCCCGGCAGCCCACATTTTTTCGGTGGTGCATCTACGGGAGTTGAAGCTTACAAAGTTGCTTCTTTCCGCTGTTAGTACAACTTAAAAAAAAAACACTATGTTGCGTGTCAAACGTTATGAATTGTGTGAACCACACATTCCGCAACGTTAGATTTGCAGCCACACAACCGCTTCCTACATGCTTGCGGTTCGTCACCGAGCGCTACTGCGCGGGCTGCAGGCGACTCGTCCGCGCGCGCGGTGCCTCGCCACGGCCGCGAAAGATGCCAAGGAGGACGTCGCGCTGACGCCGGCGACGGTGGGGCCGTTCATGTCGGAGCGGCTGGAGGACTTCAAGCCCGAACGCATCCGCAACTTTAGCATTGTGGCACATATCGACCACGGCAAATCGGTGCGTCAACTTGGCTAAAATTTCACTGAGAGCCTGAGATTTGAGTTATGGTATGAAATGTGCCGGGCTAAAATTGTGAAATTAATTTCTATTTATGACGTAGACGCTTGCGGACAGACTACTGGAGACGAGCGGCAACATCTCGCGCCAAGAGCGAGAAAGCGCCCAATTCCTGGACAACCTCAAGGTAGAGAGAGAACGCGGCATCACCGTGAAGGCTCAGACGGCTTCCATGGTCCACCGTGACTCCAAAACGGGGGAGACGTTCATGCTGAACCTGGTGGACACTCCTGGCCACGTGGACTTCAGCTACGAGGTGAACCGGTCGCTGTCCGCCTGTGAGGGCGTGTTGCTGCTTGTGGACTGCTCGCAGGGCATCCAGGCCCAGACGCTGGCCACGTACTATGCCGCTAAGGAGAGGAACCTGCACGTGGTGCCGGTGCTGACCAAGATCGACATGCCGCACGCCGAAATCGACGACAGCATCTTGAGTCTATCGTCGCTGCTGGACGTCGATCCGGACGAGGTGCTGCTCACGTCGGCCAAGAGTGGAGAAGGTATCAGTGATGTCCTGCCAGCGGTGGTGGACCGACTGCCGCCGCCGGTCGACTGCGACCCCGCGGCCCCGCTGCGCTGCCTGCTGGTTGATTCGTACTACGATGACTACCGAGGCACCGTGTGTCTCGTTAAGGTTGTGGATGGCGCCATTTTCCCTGGTGACAAGATTTACAGCGCACACCAGAAGACCAAGCACGAGGTGCAGGAAACGGGCTTGCTGCTGCCTGGACGCTACAAAACGAACGGCTTGTACGCGGGTCAGGTCGGCTACATTATCGCGGGCATGAAGACCACGACAGAAGCCAAGGTTGGCGACACGTTTTTCCGCGAAGGAGCGGCGTCAGCGGATCTGAAGGCGCTTCCGGGCTTCCAAGAGGCTCGCAGCATGGTGTTCGCCAGTATGTATCCGACAGACGATTGCAGCTTCGACGAGCTGCGCGTGGCCATTGAAAAGCTCACGCTGAATGACGCGAGTGTGACGGCACAGCAGGAAACGAGTGGGGCGCTCGGCATGGGCTTCCGCTGCGGCTTCTTGGGGCTGCTGCACATGGAGGTGTTCCACCAGCGGCTTTCGGATGAGCAGGGCATGCAAGTTCTGGTCACCGCGCCTATGGTGCCGTACACTGTAATTGACCCCGACGGCAGCCAACAAACCGTGGAGACGCCTGGTGCTTTCCCCGAGTCGACGAAGTTCTACGAGATCTTGGAGCCGATGGTGGAGGCGTCGATTATCACCCCGGCGTCGTATTTGGGGCCCGTATTGGCGCTTGCCAAGGAAAAGCGAGGCGTTCAGACGAACCTCGTGTACCTCGAGGATGGACGCATCATCGTGACGATCAAAGTCCCGTGGCAGGAGGTTGTTACCAACTTCTACAACGAGCTCAAGACCATTTCGTCTGGTTATGGTAAGTTTTCGTTTTATCCGTTACTATAAGGATATTATCTTGATTTTCTAACTTTATATTTTTAGCAACACTGAACTACCGCGAGATCGAGCCCCAGAAAGCCGACATCGTCAAGGTGGATCTGCTCATCAACGGCAAGGTACTCGATGCGCTTTCCTTTGTGTGCCACCGAAGCAGAGCCACGCCCGACGGCCGCGCGCTGTGCCAGAAGCTCAAGCGAGTGATCGATCGGCAGCAATTCGAAATCTCGATCCAGGCGGCGTTGGGCGGCAAGGTGTTTGCCAAGGAGCGAATCGCGCCGTACCGTAAGGATGTGCTGATCAAGTCGGGCAAGACCGTGGGTGGTGGCGATAGCACACGAAAGAAGAAGCTGCTGGCGAAGCAGAAGCAGGGCAAGCGCCGCATGAGGACCGTCTCGAACGTGCAGCTCTCGCAGGATGCCTTTTGGTCCGTGCTTTCCAAATAACAATCGGTTCACCCTACGAAGCACCTCGAAAACTTGTTATTCAGGCAATTGCTTGCTTTACATGCAAACTTTGCTGTTACTGGAGAAACAGAGCTCCAGCATGACCAAACTCAAACGATGGGCGCGGCGGCATGCCGTACAGCGTCTTCTGCAGTTTGTGGCCGATTGGAGAAGACGCAGCAGAATGGTGAATCTGGTGGAAGCGTGTCGATGAAGGAGGATCGTGGAGAAGTGTACATTCATGCCTATGACCAGTAAATAATAGATAAAACACAACTACGCTATGCTAGTGCTAGTGTGGAGGAGTGGAGGATGTGTGAGCACCCTTGTTAGCGCCTCCACGCCGGCAACTTGGTCGTCGCCAATTCCGTCCGTCGCTGTCTGGACTCGGCGCACTGCTGGAGGAACTTGGGGTCTTCTCGGAAAGCGGAGAGGCGAGATTTGACTGCCTTGAGGCATCTGCGAGGAATGCCGAAGCGAGCAGGTGCGCTCGTAAGTACAGCTTGAGTCGGGAGAAGCTGGATGGCGGCAAGTCGGGGAAGTGTGGCCATCGGAGCTGGTACTGCTGGTGCTGCCGCCGATGCCGGGGACCCATTTGTGTTGGTTTGTGTGCTTTGATCGTCGACTTGACACCGCACCTTGTTGAACGCGGGGGTGGTGGTGGTTGCAGGAGCAGTAGTGGCTGCCGAACGAGTTGGAGCGGGAGCAGAAGCTGGCTTGTAAGTGTGCGCGTCGACCGCTTCCGGGCGAGCGAGCGACGCGTTGATGATGACCACGTCGAGGTGTGACAGCAACAGCTGCACTTTCTCGACTGCCGGAACGGACGAGGAGCTCAACGTAGCTGTTCGTGGGGGAGTGGCGAGTGTCGACGTAGTTTGGTCTTGTTCGGTAGGCTCGGTTGGAATTGGGATAGATCGACGCAGCGGCTCGTAGTGCTGGATGTGAGCGCGTACGTCGATGTCGCTGCTGCTGCGGTAGCTGCTGGTAGCTCGAGCTGCGGTGGTTGCAGCAAGGGCTTCAAACTTGGCGATGAGGGTTCGGACGGACATGTTGTCGAAGTCGTAGTCGAAGTCGGACAGAAGGTCTGGAACTGGGAGGCGAGTCGGACTGGAGACTGTGCTGGATCGATGCGAAATCGAAAGTGAGCTGCTTGCTGCCACGGCGCCACCGCTGGAAAGTACGAAAACGAAAACTTAGAACCCGGAGAAGAGATGAAAAGTTCAACCAAAGACGTCATCTGCGACGTGTGAGAATCTTGTGGTTGGCGGCTCGGTGGTGGCTATGCTGGAGCTTCCATGGTTGGAGCGACTCCAATACCAGCAAAGCTTTGCGTGCGAGGCAGACACGTGGCGTGGATAGCAAGCTTTCGAGGGCTTTTGTAGGTTGAACATATTGCTATTGGAAAGGACGGATCAGGAGGTCTCCTTCTACGATAGACGTCGCTTGTTTGACTGTAATGGAGTGGCGAAGCAGCACACCGCGCTGCGCTGGTCTGGACACGACGAGTAAAAGATAAGATACTCTGCGGCTCGCTAAGATCCAAGCGTATCCAGATGGACCGAACAGATCTCGATATTTAGCCGATGATGATGCTTGCCTTTTCGTACCCATTCGCAATCAAAATGCTTGATCCGTGTCAGTAGTTCCTGCCAGCTCCGTAGCGACCTGGCTTCGCTGTATGCGGTGCGATCATGGTCATCATTTTGATGCGAGTGGGTACGAAAAGGCAAGCATCATCATCGGCTAAATATCGAGATCTGTTCGGTCCGTCTGGATACGCTTGGATCTTAGCGAGCCGCAGAGTATCTTATCTTTTACTCGTCGTGTCCAGACCAGCGCAGCGCGGTGTGCTGCTTCGCCACTCCATTACAGTCAAACAAGCGACGTCTATCGTAGAAGGAGACCTCCTGATCCGTCCTTTCCAATAGCAATATGTTCAACCTACAAAAGCCCTCGAAAGCTTGCTATCCACGCCACGTGTCTGCCTCGCACGCAAAGCTTTGCTGGTATTGGAGTCGCTCCAACCATGGAAGCTCCAGCATTGCCACCACCGAGCCGCCAACCACAAGATTCTCACACGTCGCAGATGACGTCTTTGGTTGAACTTTTCATCTCTTCTCCGGGTTCTAAGTTTTCGTTTTCGTACTTTCCAGCGGTGGCGCCGTGGCAGCAAGCAGCTCACTTTCGATTTCGCATCGATCCAGCACAGTCTCCAGTCCGACTCGCCTCCCAGTTCCAGACCTTCTGTCCGACTTCGACTACGACTTCGACAACATGTCCGTCCGAACCCTCATCGCCAAGTTTGAAGCCCTTGCTGCAACCACCGCAGCTCGAGCTACCAGCAGCTACCGCAGCAGCAGCGACATCGACGTACGCGCTCACATCCAGCACTACGAGCCGCTGCGTCGATCTATCCCAATTCCAACCGAGCCTACCGAACAAGACCAAACTACGTCGACAGTCGCCACTCCCCCACGAACAGCTACGTTGAGCTCCTCGTCCGTTTCGGCAGTCGAGAAAGTGCAGCTGTTGCTGTCACACCTCGACGTGGTCATCATCAACGCGTCGCTCGCTCGCCCGGAAGCGGTCGACGCGCACACTTACAAGCCAGCTTCTGCTCCCGCTCCAACTCGTTCGGCAGCCACTACTGCTCCTGCAACCACCACCACCCCCGCGTTCAACAAGGTGCGGTGTCAAGTCGACGATCAAAGCACACAAACCAACACAAATGTCTCTCCAGCATCGGCGGCAGCACCAGCAGTACCAGCTCCGATGGCCACACTTCCCCGACTTGCCGCCATCCAGCTTCTCCCGACTCAAGCTGTACTTACGAGCGCACCTGCTCGCTTCGGCATTCCTCGAAGATGCCTCAAGGCAGTCAAATCTCGCCTCTTCGCTTTCCGAGAAGACCCCAAGTTCCTCCAGCAGTGCGCCGAGTCCAGACAACGGCGCACGGAATTGGCGACGACCAAGTTGCCGACGTGGAGGCGCTAACAAGGGTGCTCACACATCCTCCACTCCTCCACACTAGCACTAGCATAGCGTAGTTGTGTTTTATCTATTATTTATTGGCCATAGGCATGAATGTACACTTCTCCACGATCTTCCTTTATCGACACGTTTCCACCAGATTCTCCACTCTGTTGCGTCTTCTCCAACCACCTACCACCACGTCTACGACTCACCGGAACGAGGGGCCAGCACGACGTCCAGTAAGCTAGAAAATCCACAAATACTGCCCATGATTCTTCAAGCTTTCGGCGAACCAGGAACCGCTGACACGGACTTCAGCCCTTCGAAACTGCATGAAGGTGCGCTCCACGTCTTGGTGCTTGGCATCGATGAGAGTCTCGGTTAACTCGCACGGCGTGTCTCTGCGGCATGTCAAACAGGTTCTTCTCCAGCTAGTGACCCCTGCCTTGCATCCGGCAAGCGGCCGTCCGGCACGTCGTGGGACGGCAGCTCCGTTAGCGAGTTGGCTTCGCTGTATGCGGCGCGATCATGGTTATCATTTTGATGCGAGTGGGTACGAAAAGGCAAGCATCATCATCGGCTAAATATCGAGATCTGTTCGGTCCGTCTGGATACGCTTGGATCTTAGCGAGCCGCAGAGTATCTTATCTTTTGCTCGTCGTGTCCAGACCAGCGCAGCGCGGTGTGCTGCTTCGCCACTCCATTACAGTCAAACAAGCGACGTCTATCGTAGAAGGAGACCTCCTGATCCGTCCTTTCCAATAGCAATATGTTCAACCTACAAAAGCCCTCGAAAGCTTGCTATCCACGCCACGTGTCTGCCTCGCACGCAAAGCTTTGCTGGTATTGGAGTCGCTCCAACCATGGAAGCTCCAGCATTGCCACCACCGAGCCGCCAACCACAAGATTCTCACACGTCGCAGATGTGGTGTTTTCCGGAAGTTGAAAGCGACTGGAACACAGGGCAGGGCAGGTGGCGATCCTGCAGGAAACTCGTAGCCTAGTGTATTGATCACTTGCTCTGTAGCTGGTAAAATGTGAAGTGAGAGGAATGGATAGTCGTCACCACTCTTCCATCTCAATGTAGTATACAACCTCTCTGCTGCTTGTCAACATCAAGGGGAACATCAAGGGGAAACATGTAAGGCGACCAGCGATGCCACTTGGATCACTGGCGGCCTGTTCTACGAGATCCTAGAAAATTCCAACAAGCCAGAATGTCTGGGCTTGCCGTCGCCAAGTGGAAGAGCTGGCCTTGATGCCTCAAGACCAGACGTCTCTCCCTCTGCGATAGATCTGGTTGCACCAGTCTTTCACAGTCTAGTCGTCAAACTCGGGATGGTGCTCTGGCGGTGGAAGATGGCTTGACACCCAGGATCCACCACACAGCCCCCAAAGCTTGATTCCGCCGCTGGACTTCGACTCCACCACTAGCAACCCTGGCAGTCAGACGCATCTGGCCCTGGTCGTTCGTGGCGAAGCTCTTCGCTCCAACTTTAGACACACGATCACTTCTTGCTGGTGGTTGAGGCCAGTCTGTCGGCTCCAGCAGTCCGTGAACGAGTCCGATGGCTTACACTTTGATCCTCAGCTTGAACCTCTGCGAGGTGCCTCGGGGTGTTCGCGTCTCGGGGTCGGTCTTCAGGTCCAGTCTCTAGTCTAGCCGTCTGTCGTTCAGTCACGGCCGGAGATCTTCTGTCGGACTCCTGAAGAGTAGTTGTCGAACGCGTAGATGGCCGTCGACGCCTGGACCTCTGGTGTGTAGTGGCCAGCGGCCTTACCGTCTCCGTCATCACCGTTGACTCTGTCTGCTGTCGATCACCAGTCGTAGTCGCCTGCTGCCAGTGTACTTTGCGTTATTGATCCGCAGCGGCCACGTACTGGTTCACGAGAACAGGAATGTCGCGAGCTAGGCTAGTCAGTGGCTCGTATGAGTCCTCGATCTCCTCGAGTCCCTTCCACTGCACTAGTATCTCGAAATCACCGATAGTGTCGTTCCACCGATGATTTTTGAGCTTCCCAATTGCCAGGACGATTCCCTGGGACGAGACGTGCTCCAAGAGTTCCTCCGTGACCTCCAAGCTGGCGTCCGCGTAGAACCTTGACGCGTGTACGTCTAACTCAGCACCCGTGATGAGGTGTTCGATCCGAAAGGAGTGTGCATCAGCACGCACCACGCGGTACGGCCCCACCCAGGTGACAAGCAGCTTGTTACCGTTCTTCTCGTCCACTCTTGAGCGTAGCACGTAGTCACCTTCAGCGAAATTCACCATATTTCCACCACGTTCTCGTTTCTTGCTCAACAGCCTCTGCTTCAGCCGTTGGTCCTCGACCACTTGGTGCATGGCCTGGATACTGCTGCGCAGATCCGAGAGGAAATCATCGATCTTGTCGTTCGCCGGTATCACTTCGAACTCACCCGTACCAGGCAGGTAGAATTCTCTTAGCGGTGTCGGACATGGCAGTCCCGTGAACAACTCGATCGGCGCCTTGTTGCCCAACGAGGGCACGGGGGTGTGGTTCAGACTGGACTGGACCATCGGTACCAGGTACACTCAGTCAGCGTAGGCGATCTTGTACTCCAGGATCATCGTCCTGATCACCTGAAGAATATCCCGGTTCACGCGCTCCACCGAGCCGTTTATCCAGGGACAATAGGCGGGGGTGAGCTCCTGCTGCGTCCGCAGCCGTCTTGACAGCTCACTCACCACTTCGTTCTTGAAGTGTGTGCCTTGGTCTGAGATCCAGCTGGGTGGCAACCCAAATCGAGAGTGCCAGGCCAGGAGCGCCTCCACCGTCACTGTGCTGTCGGCTGTGTCTGCCACGACAAGCTCACAGAAGCGGGAAGCATGGTCCTTGAAGACCAATACGTACTTGGAGTCACCAAAGCTCTCTCCCATTGAGAGAAAGTCGAAATGAAGGACTCCATTGCGCACGCTACAATCAATCGTTTCACCCCAAGGTCTGAATGATCTTCCCCCCTTTCGAATGCAGGCACAGCCGGTACTGGCGAACGAAGGTGGACGCCAGAGAGTAGAGACGATCAATCCAGAACAAGCGGCGCAGGTGCTCCACCATAGCCGCAATGCCACGGTGGCCTTGGGCCCCACAGTGGGCAATGATAAAAAGTCGTAGGATGAGGTCCTTGGCTTCCGAAGGAATCCAAATCCGGTTGTGCATAGTCAAAGTGTTGTCTTCAGAGCGTTCAGCTCCAGGCGGGGCTTCATACTGCGACTGCACGAGCATAATCTCCACGAAAGTCGGTCAGACGAACTTGTCGTCATCTAGAGGGCGGAGCGTCGAGATGATCGGCTCTGTCACCTCCAGTGCAGGCTCTTGCTGAGATGTTGCTAGCGTCGTACGAATCCGCCAGATTGTAGTGGTTGCTGGGACGTGGTTACCAGCCCGCCTGCTAATCATGTCGGCCCAGATGTTCTGGAGTCCGGCAATATGTTCGATCACATAGTTGTAGTTCATCAACTTCATGGACCAATGCAACAACTTGCCCTTCACGTGCTTCTTGACGTGCTCGTCGGGAGCGAAGACGTGGATAAGGTTGCGGTGGTCGCATAACATCCGGAATCCCTGCGGCCTGAGCAACAGGTAATCCAGTTTGTCGCACGCGAGGGCGATCGGGAAGGATTCTTTCTCGATCACCGTCCAGTTTAGTTGGCTGCCCGTGAACGTGCCGTTCATGCACTCCACTAGTTGGTGCTGTTGGTCTTGAACCGGCACCTTCACGTCGTAGTTGAGGACCTGCGTCACGATGAAAGCCCAGCCTATGTCTGAGGCGTCGGTGAGCAGGCATGGCGTCGCTGAATCATCAGGGAAAGCGAGGGTGGCAGCCGAGGCGAGCATGTCCTTCACCTTGTCGAACGCTGCCTTCTCGTCAGAGCTCAGCTCGATCGAGATTCCAGCTGCTGCGCGCTTCGTGCGTCGCGTCTTGGCCAGAGCTTCGTCGAGTCTGTGTTGGAGCGGGGAGACCTGGCGAGCATAGTCCATCAGGCTCTCACGCATCCAGTTGATAGCGCACAAGAACTGCTGCAACTCCCCTGCTGTATTGGGGTACGGCATTGCACGGAGCGCAGCTATTCTTGCAGGGTCATGGCGCACCCCATCGGCGTCGATATTTTTTCCACACCACTTCACCTCTTTCTGGTAGAGGCTAGACATCTCACGCTGAGCTTCAGGCCGAAGTCGTTCAGCAACGAAAAGAGCTCAGCGAGCTTGTCCAAGTAGGTGTCGATGTCGTCGGCATAGAGGAGTAGGTCGTCGATCCAGATTAGGAGGTGCTCGTAGAGCAGCGTGGCGAAACACGTCTCCATGGTCTTCTGGAAGTGGATCGCAGCGTCACCACAGCTTGTGGTACACGTCGCGGAGTGTAGATCTTCTCATCTGTCATGTAAGAGAGCCATTCCTGGCAGAACTCAGCGAGCAACTGCCAGAAGCCCTTAATGAAGTCGAAAAGTCCAACGTGTTGTTTTTTCCACGTGCATTCGCCATTACCAACGAAAGAATAGGCATCACTGCAGCCATGATGTCCGTGAGCGAGTTGAACATGCGATAGTCCGTTGCTTGGCGAAGATCCATGAGCTCTTGTGACTTTTTGACTGGTAAGACAGGGCTTGCCCAGCGACTTGTGGGGTTTTCATACACCCATCCTAGTTCAACAAGGCGAGCGTTAAAATCACGCAAGAACTGTGCGCGTGAGGAGGATACTTGCGAGGCTTACATTTGCATGGTTGGGCCCCCTCCTTCAAACGCACTTCGAGCGGGGGAACGCGAGCAGGCGGATCATCACGTAGCTCTAGGCGCCACACATCGTACATGTGCACAATCACCCGTAACTTGTCCACTTTGTCAGGCGGAAATCCGTGCTCCACGGCTCGATCAATGAGTGTCTCCACAGCTGCACGAACTTCTTCATCACTGGCCACATGGCCCGAGTTCGCCGGAGGTTCATCACTCTCCAGATCGAAAGGATCTCCACTGGTCTCGTCTTCACGGTGAGAAGCGAGTTGCTCCAGCTGACGGTCCACGTCGATGCTCAGAGTAGCCAGTAGGTCTCTTCCAATGATGAATTCGTCGTCCTCCTCATCCACAATGAGGCACGGTACAGCTTCTGCGGGCTGTACTATCCTGCAGCCGTGTGAATCAGGACGTGAAGCAGCGCTTGCTTCGTGGCCACAACCGGGTGCGCGCCATATGCCAAGCTGCGCACGGGCGTATCCAACAGGACTTCTTGCACCGAAGGGTCTGCCTCCAACAACAGCTTCCACTGCGACCGGCTGATCACAGTGTGGTCGGAGCCAGTGTCCGGGCAGCACGGGAGATCCAACACACCGTTCATCGTCACCGTCCGCGAAGTCGTGGTGATCAACTTCTTCAATCTCTTCGTGCGAGACTGGCGAGACTTGGCAGCCTCGCGAAGCTTTGCCTCAGCACCACCTTCTCGGCTTCAGTCGCCTTGGTGCAGTCGCTGCGCCAGTGCATCTCCTGGCACTTGGGACACGGCGACAGCGGCTCCTTGAGCGAGAAAGGCTGCTTGTTAGTCGTCGAGTCGGTCTTCCTCTCGACCTTCCTCACTGGTTTCTTCTGCGCGAGCTTGCGTCCGAAGTCTGCACGAGCTGGCTTGCTGGCCTGCATGGGAGCTTTCCCAGCATTCTTCGTAGATTTGGACGGCGCAGGTTTGTCCTTCGTCATCGTCCGCATCCGCTTGTTCTGCTGGAAGTGTCGCTCATGTTCCACAGCCTTCTCGTACGCCAGGGTGCACAGCTTCTGGATGCTCTTGCACGCCTCCGTGTTGGTCCAACGGACTGCATTCTTGACGTCCTCCTTCAGGACAGGGGGTGCGAGGCAGGCCACCAGACGCTTGCACTTCTCTGCTTCACCATCAGGACCCGAGAACACTTCATCCAATCCATGTTCCAGAACGATCTCAGCGAAACGCTGAAAGTAGGCGAGGATCCGCGCGTCGACGTCGGTCTCCCTCAGGTCCATCCGCAGTTCACGTGCGAACAGCTCCTTGATGTCAGGCAGGTCATCGTTCTTGACCTTGCTGAACAGGGCCTTGATCTCCGCGATCAACATGCCCTCCGTGACGTCGGCCACGTCTTGGCGAAGACTCAGCGCGCAGAACGTCTCGAGCAGACCTACGTCGAAGGTCTCCTTCACGCCCTGCGTCACTGAGTCGTAGTCCTCGCCAGAGTTGCGACAGCGGGCCCTCATCTTCGCCTCGTACTCCCGGCGCCGCTTGTTCCATTGCACTAGAGCGTCGTGAGAGATCGACGTCAGCATGGGCGGCAGCACCGGCGCGAAAATAGGAGTGGGCACCGTCGTCGAGTGTTCGAAGGACTCCACCTCTTCAGTCGAATCATCAGTGCATCTCTTCGGCATGATGATTGGCGTGGGTTGAACTTGGTCGGCGCGGTGTCAGCACTGGGTCCAGGGACAGCCGCGGCGAAAGTCGGTCAGGCTGGCGGTGCAGGAGCTGGACTGCGACGACCAGCAGAATCACACTAAATAATTCCTTGTGGTGTTTTCCGGAAGTTGAAAGCGACGGGAACACAGGGCAGGGCAGGTGGCGATCCTGCAGGAAACTCGTAGCCTAGTGTATTGATCACTTGCTCTGTAGCTGGTAAAATGTGAAGTGAGAGGAATGGATAGTCGTCACCACTCTTCCATCTCAATGTAGTATACAACCTCTCTGCTGCTTGTCAACATCAAGGGGAACATCAAGGGGAAACATGTAAGGCGACCAGCGATGCCACTTGGATCATTGGTGGCCTGTTCTATGAGATCCTAGAAAATTCCAACAAGCCAGAATGTCTGGGCTTGCCGTCGCCAAGTGGAAGAGCTGGCCTTGATGCCTCAAGACCAGACATCTCTCCCTCTGCGATAGACCTGGTTGCACCAGTCTTTCCCAGTCTAGTCGTCAAACTTGGGATGGTGCTCTGGCGGTGGAAGATGGCTTGACACCCAGGATCCACCACAGCAGATGACGTCTTTGGTTGAACTTTTCATCTCTTCTCCGAGTTCTAAGTTTTCGTTTTCGTACTTTCCAGCGGTGGCGCCGTGGCAGCAAGCAGCTCACTTTCGATTTCGCATCGATCCAGCACAGTCTCCAGTCCGACTCCGCCTCCCAGTTCCAGACCTTCTCTCCGACTTCGACAACATGTCCGCCCGAACCCTCATCGCCAAGTTTGAAGCCCTTGCTGCAACCACCGCAGCTCGAGCTACCAGCAGCTACCGCAGCAGCAGCGACATCGACGTACGCGCTCACATCCAGCACTACGAGCCGCTGCGTCGATCTATCCCAATTCCAACCGAGCCTACCGAACAAGACCAAACTACGTCGACACTCGCCACTCCGCCACGAACAACTACGTTGAGCTCCTCGTCCGTTTCGGCAGTCGAGAAAGTGCAGCTGTTGCTGTCACACCTCGACGTGGTCATCATCAACGCGTCGCTCGCTCGCCCGGAAGCGGTCGACGCGCACACTTACAAGCCAGCTTCTGCTCCCGCTCCAACTCGTTCGGCAACCACTACTGCTCCTGCAACCACCACCACCCCCGCGTTCAACAAGGCGCGGTGTCAAGTCGACGATCAAAGCACACAAACCAACAAAAATGTCTCTCCAGCATCGGCGGCAGCACCAGCAGTACCAGCTCCGATGGCCACACTTCCCCGACTTGCCGCCATCCAGCTTCTCCCAACTCAAGCTGTACTTACGAGCGCACCTGCGCGCTTCGGCATGCCTCGCAGTTGCCTCAAGGCAGTCAAATCTCGCCTCTCCGCTTTCCGAGAAGACCCCAAGTTCCTCCAGCAGTGCGCCGAGTCCAGACAGCGACGGACGGAATTGGCGACGACCAAGTTGCCGGCGTGGAGGCGCTAACAAGGGTGCTCACACATCCTCCACTCCTCCACACTAGCACTAGCATAGCGTAGTTGTGTTTTATCTATTATTTATTGGTCATAGGCATGAATGTACACTTCTCCAATCCTCCTTCATCGACACGTTCCACCAGATTCTCCACTCTGTTGCGTCTTCTCCAACCACCTACCACCACGTCTACGACTCACCGGAACGAGGGGCCAGCACGACGTCCAGTAAGCTACATAATCCACACGACGCTGCCCAGCTTTCAGAAGCTTTTCAAACCAGGAACCCACGACACCAGCACAAACACGAGATCTGCAGCATGCGTTGGGTTTGCTTAACTTGTAGTTCTTGTTGGCTTGCATCTTGGCTTGTGCCACGTCCTCCACCATCTTCTGCCCCAATCTACATTCAATCTGAAGAACATACTACTACAGTAGTAGTGCGACGTAGTATGCATTTGATACACTTCCCTTTAGAGTCTTGGCGACGGAGCTTCCTATCAATGCACCTGCGTCGTGGATGAACAGATAAAGTGCCTAGATGAAGAAGCATGTACGAAGTTACATTATTGCTATTTGATGCCCAGGCGCGCTCTAACTAAACGCCGCTCTACCACGACAGATCCTTGGACGCGCCCGCTACTGCAGAGGCTGGAGCTTCCTCCTTGCTCGAGCAGCCACTGCTGCTGCCACAGCTTCCCTTATCGGTCACAGGGTCCTGCACCGCCACTCGGAAGAGGCGGTTGCCGAACTTCTTGTACAGCGGCATGATGCCGCCGCCGGCGAGCAGACGCTCCTCGAAGAGCGACATGTTGAAGCGGAAGGTCTCGCCACCCACCTCGATCGTTCGCCCCTTCATGTTGACTGTGATGTCGGCGTTCTCCTTGGCCAGTTCGTAGAACCGGTCGTCGTCCAGCTGGATGCCCAGCAGACTGAAGTTCTGGTAGTTCCGCGAGAAGATGTAGCCGAACGAGCGCGCGATCAGAGCCTGCACGCCGGCGCCCTTCATGGCCGTCACGGCCTGCTCACGCGACGAACCGCAGCCGAAGCCGTGGCCCGCCACCACCACGTTCTGGCCCTGCTTGACCTTGTCCCGGAAGTCCGGGTTCGTGTGCAGGAAGGCCACCTTGCCCAGCGCCTCCACGTCGTTCTCACACAAGTACTCGCCCGGCAGGATGGCGTCCGTGTCGATGTTGTCGCCAAAGACCTGGATGCGGCCCTGGATGGAGCCCGAGAACGTCTCGAGCGATGCCGCGGCCTCGGCGTCCTCCCTGACGGCATCTTCCGAAGACGTCGGGAGCTCCGGGTTCACCTCGGCGATGGAAATGGGCACGGACGGGTGCTTGGGCACCGCCGCGTGGAACTTGGCCATGTCAATGAGCTTGAGGAACGGACGCGGGTCAGTCACCTCCATCGTGAAGCTCGAGGCGGCCACGGTGATGGCCGACGCCAGGTTGGCGATGGAGCCCTTGCCCATGCGGTTGCGGTAGTTGCGGTTCTGACTGCTGAGCCACACCTCGTTCTCGCCGGCGACGTCGGCGGCGATGCCCAGGCAGAAGCTGCAGCCCGGGGCGCCCACCACGAAGCCAGCCTGCTCGTACACGTCAATTAGCCCGTGCTTCTTGAGGTTGTCCACGATGATCTGACTGCCGGGCGTCACACGACGCTGGCCGTGGGCCACGGGCTTCATGCCCTGCTTGAGGCAGGCCTCGAGCACCAGCGCGCCCAGCACCAGGTCCTCCTCGGCGGTGGTGCACGCGCCGATGAAGCAGCCGTCGAGCTTCATGCCGGCGGCCTCCGACACCGGCTGGACGTTGTCGGGCGACGGGAAGAGCGCGACCTGCGGCTCGAGGTTGGTGAGGTCGATCTGGAACTTCTCGGCGTACTGCGCGTCCTTGTCGGCGCGGAAGTAGAGCGCGTCCTGGTTGTGGTCGGGCCGCTTGGAGATGTACGCGGCCGTGTGCTCGTCGGCGGGGAAGACGCCGGCGATGCCGCCGAACTCGGCCGTCATGTTACTGATGGCGAAGCGAGCGTCGCACGAAAGCGCGGCGATGTTGCCGCCCCACTCGACGCAGCGGCCGATAGCCACCGTGTTGCACTTGAGCTGGCCCAAAGTGTAGAGCATGACGTCCTTGCCGCCCATGCCGGCGGGAGGCGTGCCCACGAACTCGATCAGTACCGTCTCGGGCACCTTAATCCACGTCTCGCCCGTCACAAGGGGCATGACGACGTCGGCAGCGCCCAGGCCAATAGCGAAGGAGCCCAGGCCGCCGGTACTGCACGAGTGCGAGTCGGCACCCACCACAATCTGGCCGGGCTGTGCGCGCTGGCGGTAGAACTCGGTGTGCAGGATGGTGGTGTTGGGCGGCTGGAAGTTGGTGAGCTCGGCCTCCTTGGCGAAGTCCTCGGACGCCTTGATCATCATCTGCTGGCGCGGCTGGTGGTTCACGCGCGGGTCCACGGTGTGGTCCACAGCCAGCCAGAAGCGGTCGTTGCGCCAGATGCGCGGGCGGCCCATGTCCTGGTACGTCTTGTCCATGGACTTCCACGTGATCTCGCAGGCCAGCGTCCACTGCGCCTTGACGCACAGCATCTGGCCGGGCGCCACCTCGGGCTTGGTGAGGCCCACAGCCCAGTGCGTCAGGATCTTCTCGGGCAGCGTCAGCGGCCGGCGCGCAGGGGCAGAAGCAGTTTTGGTCGCCATCGTCGGGGAGGTGTTCGCTCAAGAAGGCGAAAGCAGAAGTGAGCTTTGGCGGTGGAGTTGAGGTGCCCGTTCCGGGGGTGGGGCAGAGGAGGGGAGAGAACTGTCGAATGGCATGGTATGCGGAGACATGGGATCGAGTTTGAAGGAGAGATTTGTATGGAATCGACAGTACATAGTGGAAAAGATGGACCTGGTTAATCAGTAATCAGAGGTTTTGGTTTGCGCAAACGCATCGGTATATACGGGGTCCTGAGATAGCTGATTCTTCGTGTTTGAAGCCACATTGGTGTGGACCACATGCTCAAACATGTGACGAGGATCGGAGCCTGTGGCTTGCCGCCGCCAAGTTTCACGCGGCTCCTGATACATTCTCTTCACCGCAGCCACACGAGTCCGTTCGAGGCCATACGAGGCCATTTTGGTATTTCCAGCAGACTAACAAGCTGCAACCTCAGCTGCCTTCGTGGCTGCACCACCCTTCAGACGACATTCAAGCCACTTCAACCGCAGTGACGTCGCCAAGCTTATCCGCCCATCAATCAGGCAGCTCCAATTGCTCGGCGCATTCCCTCCTCCTTCCTGTCGTCCATGCTCGCCCTTCGTCGAGCCGCCTCCGTCTCCATACGCAGCCAGCGCCGCTTGGCCTCCACTTTCGGCGTGGTCTTCGACGTGGACGGCGTGCTGCTGCGCGGCAAGACGCCCGTCCCTGGTGCACGTGAGGTGCTGCTGGAACTGGAGGCCACGTTCACGCCGTACGCCGTCATGACCAACGGCGGCGGCTACCCGGAAGCCACCAAAGCGCAGCAGATCGAGAGGATCCTGGGCGGCGGCGTGTCCGTGCCTGCTGAGTACCTGTGTATGAGCCACACGCCCATGCGCGAGCTGGCGGCCAAGCACGGCGACGAGTTGGTGCTGGCCGTGGGCAAGGACGGCGCCCAGATTCGCCACCTCATGGCCAACTACGGCTTTAAGCACGTGGTGACTGTGGACCAGCTTCACGAGCACTTCCCGGCCATGTATCCGGACGTCAAGGTGGCCGAGCCAGTGCCGCACAACGGTCGCTTCGATGCGCAGCCCTTCGCTGCCGTCTTCGTGCTCATCGACCCCATCTACTGGGGCCGCGAGCTGCAGATCGTCATGGACGTGCTGTGTTCGCCCGACGGGTTGCTGGGCCAACGCACTGTGGAAGGCGACGGCTCCGGCGAGCGCCAGCACATCCCGCTCTACTCGGCGTGCTCCGACTTCCAGTACGTGGGCGAGTTCCACCTGCCACGCTACGGTGCCGGCGCCTTCCACGCAGTGCTTGAGGACCTCTTCACGCGCACCACGGGCCACAAGCTGGAGAAGACGCTGTTCGGCAAGCCTCAGCGCACGTCGTTCGAGTTCGCCGAGACTCTCATCGACGCACAGCACGGAGACGTGGAGCGCATCTACATGGTGGGCGACAACCCCAAGACGGACATCCGCGGCGCCAACGAGGCCGGCGGCAGGTGGAAGTCCGTGCTCACGCTCACGGGCATGCACAACGGGCCGGAGAACCACGACGAGCACCCGGCGTACGAGGTCGTGGAGGACGTGGCACAGGCGCTGGCCTTCATGAAAGAGGACTTCGCCAAGATGCAAGCCGCCAGGATCAAGAAGTAGAAGAAGCCTTGTCCAAGCTGCACTTTAGAAAACTGTCGTTTTCGTGTTGGTAGAATCCAAGGCAACGCTTTCTGGTGCTCGAGGATCCTGGACAGCACGTTGCGTGTTTAGCAGCTTGCGAGATCATGGCGGTGTTTTGTGCTGTGAGAAGATGTGGATTCGTAGGGTGGTTAAGAAGACGAGACAGCGTGGAGAAGCTGTGGAAACGTAATGATGTTGGAGAATTATAGAGAAATGTATATTTCATGCAGTTAATGTTACTTTAGTGCTTAATACTTCGAAGTAGGCAATAGTCGTCTCTAAGAGCTTATAGATACTGGTGGGGGCAGATGTCGGATGTAATGCAATACGAAGCCGTGCTCCGTGCGGATACCGAGTTCTGTAAGAGCACTTCGGCCAATTGCAATACAAACACCGTTTAGTTTAGAGGACACCATACGATGCGGCCTGCCAGGATCTGACACCCTGTCATATTTAAATTTAAAAAGCTTCCCAACAATCTATGAAGTTAACATTTTAGCAAGTCAATTCGTGATTGCCCTTACTTTTGGCAGCCAGAGTAGTGTAAACCAACTAGGTATAATACCGTTTTTTGAATTTTTCAAAATTCTCAACACACAACCCCACCCTCCAGCCCCGTCTCTATCATTACACGCACAGCTTACCCTCTTTCGCTGTGTCAGAACCAGAGCACCTTTCCTATCGCTAATATTCAAATCATCTTTTTTCGTGAATTTTCAGAGCATCTCATCCCATCGCCAAAACTTCTAAAAACCATCATATCCAGAGGAGCAATGTTTAACAACTTTTCCCACTCTATTTAAACACTTGAATACTAAGATATACAACAATGTGTAAATTCATTCTCGAACACGGTGAAATCTGTAAGCGAGCTCCAAAATGCCAACTATGTTCAGCTCATCAAATAGAGACTACAGACCCAGTCAAAATCAAGGAACTTCTGCAAGGTATAAGAGAAGCGAAGAAGAAAGAAGTGGTCGTTTGCCCATGCGGTGGGTATTTTCAAAAGTGGAATCTCACGAAGCATATTGACAACAAAAAGCACATCGATTGGTGTGCCAGAATGACTGATGGTTGGTGTCATTTCGATTGCTGGGATTAATTCACTCCATCAATTTTTTTTTATCAAGATCCTGTATGAAGGAAAAGTTTCATATCTAACACTCGAATACTAAGTTATATAATCATGGTCAAGCTGTCGTTCAACTCCAAGTACCCCTCCATCGAAGAGATGCTCAAAGATCAGCAATATTGCCTTCGCCTCATGAGGCTCTCATGGTTTCGAAAGCGAAAAGAATATCCGATCGTACGCAGAAAGTTTGGACATTCTAAATGCGGTGGGGAACTAATCAAAGGTCATGATGAGATAGAATATTATACACCGTGTGATAGATCGTGGTGTCGGTTGGACAAGAGTTGTTGCTATAAAACAAGTTTCTTATACAAATGTTCGAGTTGTGAATATTTTGAGATACGGAAGTGATTCTCAATATATTTTTTTGATTAATTAATAAAACTTCCGATCTTAATACAAAGTCTCTAATATTATATAGATACCACCAAGAATCTACAATGGCATACTCACCCGAAAAATACCAGGCCAACAAGGTTGCTATCGCAGCAGCGAAGAAGAGGTACTACGAGAAGAATCGCGAAAAAATTCTTGCTCGTCAGAAAGCCTACGATGAGAAGCATCGAGAAGAGATCAGCGAACGACAGAAAAAATATTACGCTAAGCGTGGTGGAAGGATTGCTCTCGACTAAATCCTCAAATATTTTTTTTGCCTGATGGAAAAGTTTCTATATTGAAGCAAACTCAAATAATATATACAAAGAAGATAAACGAATATTTTAATCTTCAGCCTCATATACTCAGCATGTTGTCCCACGAACTCGATGCTCTCAAGCGCCTCAACATCCCAGTCAAGCGATGGGGCTCCTCGTTTCGTGTGAAGGTGAAGAACCAGAACGGACGCAGTGTTTATATCTCAAGTTTCGACAAGGGGAAGAATCGTAGCCTTCTCGAGAAGTCATACAAGATTTCTAAGGCGCGACTGACTCGCCATCTCTCTCCAAACTACAAGCCAGCCGGTGCATACTCTGTCTATAAGGGTCGCGCGATGGAGTCTCACCTCTACGAGCATTATGATCAGGCTCAGATCTATTCCAAGATTAGGAAGACTCTCAGTAAGCAGACCAAGGCTTTCAAGGTCAATGTTCAGCTCGGATATAAGCTAATCGATCGGATCAGCGGACTTGAGCGGAACTACTGGCCGGGATCGAACACGACTGTGTTCAAGTCGCCTATTGCTATTAATGCAAAGGATGATATTGAAAGCAAGGTCATGACTGAAATGCAAAGCAAGGACTTCACAGAGCGTATCAGCTTTCCTTCATCGAGCTATCAGCTCAAGGAGATTACGATGACGAAGATTCTTATCACCTATAGGAATCACATTCTTGGCGATTCGAATATCAAGATTCCTGACGTTATTAAGAACAATCGCTCTATCATCAATTTCCAGAAGACCGAAAACAAGTGCATGTTCTTTTGCATCGCCTACCATCTCGAGAAGGAAGCCCGAGTTGATCGAATGATCTCTTCAGTCAAGAAGCTGGTCAAAGCATACTGTGAGTTCAAGAGTATCAAATATT
Source organism: Phytophthora crassamura (assembly GCA_033557995.1). Taxonomy (NCBI): domain Eukaryota; phylum Oomycota; class Peronosporomycetes; order Peronosporales; family Peronosporaceae; genus Phytophthora; species Phytophthora crassamura. The sequence continues at coordinate 2,318,505 of JAUCED010000018.1, forward strand.
CAGCCAAGTATTTCAAGGAGATGGAGCCTATTGATATCTTACAATTTGACGATCTCGAAGAGTGTTTCCAGCTTCAGATTCATGTGTTTGAGATGGATCAACAGTCGCTCGAGATTCCAAAGATTCGTGAATCGAAGAAGTCATACCCGAACCGTATCAATATCCTCGACTACAGATCTCATGCAATGTACATCACGAAGCTGGACAATGTTTTGTCTAAGTTTCAATGCAACGTGTGTGGAGCTGTTCTCGACACGTGGCAGAAGCTTGCGAATCACAAGAAGACCAAATGTGAATTCGAAGTCATCGAGTCGTTTCCCAAATCTCCGACGATCTATCGTCCGCCTCAGAACCAGCTCCGTCAGATCCTTAACAAGTTTCGTATTGAGAAGGATCACTACATGGACCACTTCATTGTATATGACTTCGAGGCTATTCTCAAGCCAACTTCGATCAACCATGGTGAGAGTACTACTTTCACCAATCAACACATTCCTGTGTCTGTGTCGGTTTGCAATAGTCTCACAGAGGAGGTCAAGTGTTTCGTTTCAGACTCACCTCTTCATCTTTTGAATGAAATGTTTGCGTATATCGAGGTCGTATCTACGGAGATTCGCAAGTACAATTTCTCGAAGTATGAGACATTGGCAAAATCGATCTTGAAACGAGAACCATTGACTGGAATGGATATCCCGGGAAAGCCTATCGCTGAGCGTTTCTACTTAGGTGATATTGAACAGTTGATATCAGATGGGGAATATGAGTCTCTGTTTGCGTTCTTTAATATGATCAGAGGTGGTACGGATAAGAAAAATCCATTTTACAAGTTCAGTCGCATCATCAGTCAAACACCTGTCATCGGATTCAACTCAGGTAGTTATGATATCAATCTAATCAAGAATGATCTCTTCACAGCTATCGGAAGCACGAATATCACATCAGTGATCAAGAACCCGAGTTATATGTGTATTGGGACATACACGTTCAAGATGTTGGATATTTGCAACTACTTGCCGCCCGGAACAAGCTACGAAAAGTATCTATCGACATACTTAGGCGGTTGCAAGTGTTCTGACAAGATTCGTTGCGTATGCGGTCTCTCAAAAGGTGTTTTCCCATACGAGTACATAAAAACATTCGATGTTCTAGGCGAGACGAGTATCCCACCTAAGCATGCATTCGATAGTGATCTGCGTGGTACTCATATCTCTGATGATGATTACGAGCGTGTAGAGTTCGTTTGGAAGCATTATGGGATGAAGTCCATCAAGGATCTATTGATTTGGTACAACAATCTCGACGTCAAGCCATTTGTAAAGGCAATCAAGGCTCAGCGGGAGCTGTTCAAGCGTTTTGAGCTGGATATGTTCTCAGACGGAGTATCACTGCCTGGTCTATCGGAGAAGGTTATGTATCAGACTTGCTTTAAGCATCTCTCAATTCCTGAGAAGCCAGCTGGTGTTGTCTTTGAGTTCCCGAACGATCGGTTCAACGGCTACGAGAGCCAAGATATCAAGGCTAAGCGAGAGTTTGGTTTAACGATCGCTCACCTCAACAAGCTACTTCGCAAACAGGACTATCTATGTACGCATTGCTTCTGTAAGCTCGGTGTGGAGAACGTCTCCGCCGATCGTATCGACAACGAAATCGGCCACATCGATGGCAACATCGTGATGTCATGCATCAAATGCAACTGTGCTCGTAAGAGTATGAGCCCTAAAGCATTTCGATACCAGAAGCTCCTCGAAGCCAACAGCGACAAGCTTGTTCATTCAATAGATCTTGAGGAGAAGGAGATCTACGCTAAGATGAAGGCCAACATCGCTGGAGGACCATCCATCATCTTCAACCGCTTTGCTAAGCGCAACGAGACGAAGATTAGAGGAAACAAGCTCTGCAAGAAGATCATCGGGTACGATGCTAATGCTCTCTACCTTTGGGCCCTCGGTAATGAGATGCCCTGCGGACGACTCACAACGGTTGAGGCATATGATGGAATCATTGAAGACATCAAGGCTGACAAGATCTTTGGCTTCCTCGAGTGTGATATCAGAACGCCAGACCACCTCAAAGACTACTTCTCAGAGATGACTCCCATATTCAAGAACATCGAGATCGATTGCAACGACGAGAACATCATCGGATCTCACATGTACGACTACAACCAGTCTCGCGAGTCAGGCCGCGCAAAGCCAGCTCGCAAGCTCATTGGAAGCTACTTCGGCGAGAAGATTCTAATCTATGCTCCGTTGCTGAAGTGGTATCTGGCTCACGGTATGGAGATCACCCAGACGTATTCATTCATCAAGGCGAACTCTCACAAGGCGTTTGCTCCGTTCATGGAACAGGTCTCAGACGCGCGTCGCGATGGTGATGCTGATAAGAGTAAGTCTATGATTGCTGATATGTCGAAGCTCCTTGGAAACAGCGCATTCGGTCGTTCAGGTATGGACAAGAGCAAGCACAAAGATGTTAAGTATATGTCAGACTCTATTAAGGTTCGTGCCATCGTCGAGAAGCAAAACTTTCACGATGTCGAGGAGCTGGCCGGGTCATTCGAGGTCAGTTTGAAGAAGCGACGCATCAAGCTCAACAACCCGATCCATCTCTCAATCGCCATCTATCAGCTCGCTAAGCTACGTATGCTACAGTTCTACTACGACTGCATTGACAAGTACTTTGATCGATCTGACTTTCAGTATCAGGAAATGGATACTGACTCGGCATACATCGCATTCAGTTGTGAGAACCCTTTCAGCGAGGCAATCAAGCCAGAGCTCCAGGAACACTTCAAGCAACACAAGTATGATTGGTTCCCACGAGACTACAACGAGAAGGTGTCTAAGTTCGATCGACGTACGCCTGGACTATTTAAGGATGAGTGGTCGGGCGATGCTATGGTGTCGCTATCATCGAAGAACCAAATCTGCTATATGCCGGATACGTCGTACAAGGTCAAGGTTTCCGCCAAGGGTGTTCAACAAGGTCGCGGTCGCAACACCGATGTGCTGAACCCTGACGGATTCGAGTCAGTTGTCAATGATCAGCTTACTCTCTCGGGGACAAACAAGGGGTTTCGCATCTCTAAGGAGACCAAGGGTATTATCACATATACTCAACAGAAGACCGCGCTGTCATATTTTTACGATAAGAGGAAAGTTCTCTCTGATGGTATATCTACACAACCTCTTGATATCTAATCTTCATGGAGGAGCTACTCTCCAAGCTCTACAACGATCCTAAAACTGGTTTCGTAGGGGCTCAGAGTCTGTATGAGAAAGCTAAAAGCCTTGACAGTTCCATCCGTCTCAAGGATGTTAAAGCATGGTACGCAAGCAACACAGATGCTCAACAGTACCAAGACCAGAGGAAACGATTCGATCAGTTCCACATCGCAAGCAACAATCCTGATTCATGGCAGATGGATTTGGCGTTTTGGGAGGGAAAGAGCTTGCTCACAGCAGTCAATATCAATAGTCGATTGGGCTACGTAGAGTTAATCCCCAACAAAAAGGCCGACACCGTTCTGAAAGCACTAAAACGCCTCGTGAAGCAACACAATCCTACAATTATCACGAGCGACAACGGATCTGAATTCATGAATCAGCAAGTCCAAAGCTACTTCAAGAAGTCATCAATTACCCATTTTAACAATGAACCCGGGGAACACGCAACGATGGGTAAGATCGAACGATTCAATCGAACGATCAAGCAACGATTGTTGCGGACATCTCAAAGAATCACTAAGCGGTTAGTAGCTGATCTGGTTGAGAACTATAATTCAACGAAACATAGTTCCATTGGCATGACCCCAAACGAAGCTCGAGGAACCGTCATTCAATCAGAGCTCGATCACAATCAAAATCTTCTACGAGAAGTCGATAGTGATTTTAGTACTGGTGAGACGGTTGTCTATCGACTCAAGGCAAAGCAATTCGGAAAGGAATCAGCCAAGTGGAGTACGCTTGTCTATGAGGTCGCTGGAATGGATGGCTATCGTATCCAGATTCGATCGAAGAATGGCCATATCCTTTACAAATCTCCAAATGATCTCAAACGAGTCAAGCTTGCCATCACGAATACAGATGCATCACCAGGCCAAATATTTGAGGCCGAGTCGATTCTAAAGCATAAAAAAATGCGCAACAACAAGTACAAATATTTTATCAAATGGAAAGGCTACGATGATCCATCATGGGAGAGTCAGGACAATCTACGTCTAATCAACAAAAATGAGATGAGCACGCTGGAGAAGCACTACTGGAGGAGCTCAGACTCATAGCGTGATCGACTTAAGGTCATCATAGGACAACTTCACTGTTCTCGGGGGATCCGACCGCTCGAGCTTGAACATCTCAACATCTGGCGTTTTCTTTTTTTTCACAATCCTTTCAGCCTCAACTATGTCGCGGGCGTTGTCGTACGGTTTCATGCGACTCAGAATGTCTTCATCGACGTATTCGATATCCATGGCAAACAATATTCATTCATATATAGATAAAGAGACATATTCGAGATGACCAATTGCAACGCAATCACTCAGAGCAACACTACATGCTCCCGCAACGCTCTCAAATCAGGATACTGCGCTCAGCATGACAAATATCAGAAAATCGCCATGTATCGCAAAGAGTTAGCTAAGATGCATCAGCGAGTGAGACGCTACATCGAGATCAGCAACGATTTGAAATCAAAAATTGACGACATCCAGAGGCTTGACTTTATTAAATCAGAGCTGATCAAGCTATGCCCTGATCGACCATTCAGGGCTATCCTAGACAATATCCATTTCAAGGACCCGATTGAGAAACTATTTGATATGAGCATGACTGAGTCGATGGATGAGTACAACCGATTGCTTGATAAGCGCAACAAATTGGTGCATCCATTCACTCAAGATGGGTGGAATTGCAAAAAAACCGTTCTATTTAGCAAACGCAATTTCGGAGAAATATTTTCCAGAGGGCAATCCAGATTCTGAAAAATATTTTTGAAACATGCTCCAAACCCCGTTTGGCGCGAGGCAAAGCCTCCGCCCGGAGCCCTCTGGGCTCTTATTCAAATAATGCGTTCTATTTTATTAATAAATATAGCATTCTTTATGATTGCTCTCATATAATCATGTATCCCAATTTCGATAACAAGCAAGACCGTGCCTCCAAGCATCAGGAACTCCTGGCGCGCATCGAGCGCGATCAGCGCCTTGAAGCGATGAAGCGGGAAGCATATGCTAACGCGATCTGGGCAACTGATAGCGAAGACTCTAAAACCAAGGATGCGACTGAAACAGGCGATACTCTCACGCGAATTGTAGCTGCTATGAAGGCCGCGGCCAGTTCTTCTAACAAGCCAAACCCGAGTGGATATAAATCCACTGGCGATATCTACGATGCGATGGGAGACGCACCAAATGGTGTTTTTTCAGAAATCGTAAATAATTCAGCGGATAGCAATACTCCTGCTACCGAGGCGCCGATGCTTGAAGAGCCTATCCTCAACGAGGTCATGGTTGAAGAAAAGAGAGAACCTGACGAGCCAAGAGATTCGATTGACTCTGGTGAAGCTCAACGAGGAATCAGCATTCTTTTTGCAAAATATTCATTCCTAAGCAATATCAACTTCAAACCGGTGATCAGCAAGGATGGCGAGATCCAGGAACATAATTACATCGTACGACACACCGATGGTAAGATCACGTTCAAAAATGGAGCTGAGGTACCATCCGACAATGAACTGCTTCAGCATGTCGATTGGAAGGCGACATTATTATCGATCAAAGATAAAACAGAGAGCCTTGCCAAACTATACAATGGTATTCAAACAGCCATGATCCGACCTATCTTCAAAAAGTGGAATATCAGTACTCCTTTTCAAGCTTTCCCGAATCAGTTAGCAGCCAATGATGAACAGATGATGGCGTCCGTGTTCAATCTCTCACCAGAGGAGAGGGCTGACTTAATCAGGAACCTACCGCCGCCGGATGAGGATGAGCTGATGCTCGCCCTATCTGCTAATCGAGAAGCGGCTATTAAGGATCATGTAGCTGATAAAGACTATGATCAGTTCATGGCATCTGTGAGCGGTCGGACTAACGAGGAGGTCGCTGACATCATCATGAAACAATCAATCTTTGAACGGGATGAGCTGATGTCCAGCTTATCCAGGCCACTGAATAGACGTCTGTTTCTGGCGGATCTCAGCAAGGATGATCAGGAGGCGTTCTTTGACCTTGAGTATGAATCCAAAAAGCGATCAGTCGGAGATTCAGTCGCTTCAACTGATGAGCCCGATGAGCGACCTGAATCATTCTTCATGAAGAACGCTCAATTCCTGTACGATAATGTGCCCGGAATCGGGTCGGTGAAAATCAAGCCATACATTTTCAACAAAGCCAAAACTGATAGTTCTCAATCTGAAAAGATATATCTTGGTCCGAAGATGCAGTATTACAGCCTCAAAAATGACAAAGCTTACGCTACTAAGGATCCCGCTAAGCTCACTAATTCGATCAACTGGGAAGCAACGCTCAACCTTGTAATCCACGAGCTTGGTACTGGAGCACGTTGGCTGACTCAGCAAGCTAAATATGAAAGCAGCCCAAGGAAGCGAGCCGGCATGCGTCGGGAAGTCAATCACATCATCGCAATGATTAAGCAAATAGATCCCATGCAGGGAGAGGAGCAAGAATCGTTGAGCGGGTTTCCTATTAGTTCGTTCGATACTCCGGCAGCCAAACTCAAGCAAGATCCAAATATATCAGCCAAGAAGGACTTCACTTATGAGCCTTCTACCGGCAAGGGACTCGTCGGACGCGGTCTCAAGGGCGCTGGTCGTCCGTACAATCTCGCTGATATCGAGGGAAGCGGCAGAGCATCTGATCTCAAGTACAAGCGTATTGGTACCAAATTCATCGGAAAAGCTGATCTCAACGCAAACCGTCTCAAGCTGGTGTTCCCAAGTCGCAATTCGGTTGGCCCCATCCGTCCGATGAGTAATGAGCTCACTGAAATGGTGAAGGATCTATTGTATAACGATAACATCAGTCAGCAAGCCTATCGCGCACTGTCAGTCGAAGATCAGCGTGTAAATCATACTCTCAGGGAACCGATGATCGATCCTCGTATCACACTCAAGGCTGAATTCGATAAGCTACGCGGCGAGATTGCTCTTGGCAATGACAACTCGGACATGCGTAGAGAGCTGTACCGACTGGCAACGGACATGTTTGAACAGAAAATGATTTCGAATAAAGAATTCAAATCGATAATGTCTGCTCTCCTATAATAAGCAGGTTATCTGTAGGCAAAGCCGCAAGAGAACTTGCGCCTCTACCAAAGTCGTAAGTATGATCGTCCTCAACCCTAAATTGTTCAAGCATGGAAACAGCTATGCGAGTCAGGCGAATGCCAATGTCGCTGAACTCAAAAAAATTCTCGCAGAACTGACCGTGAAGGATCCTATGATTCCTGAACCCAAACAGAACCCTTCTCCTGATTGGATCAATGGCCGCAAACAAGGCGGTACTGTCTGGGCTCGAGAAGAACGGCGGAAGCCCAAGACCTTCAAGCTGTAGTATTGCTACTGTTTTTTTTTTGACGCGGACAAAGCCCTATAAGCGTTTTTCCAACTCTTCGATACGAGCTATCAGCTGCTTGATAATTGCGGTGTTCAATACGCTGATAGCGTTATAGTCCAAACCGAGCTGAATGCCCTCGAGATCTCCTTCCTCATAGACCTTCATATTCTCGTTTTCAGTATAAACGAGAGCCTCTCCGCATACTTGTGCTACATCCTGTGCGATCAATCCAATTTTAGTTCGACCTACCTGGTTCAAGTAATTGTAGCTCGATGGTTCCAACAATTTGTATCTCTCGATATCAACATCCAATTGTTGGATATTCTCCTTCAATCGTCTGTCCGACGAGGTATATACGCTATTATTTACATAAATGTCATCGTTGAAAAACGCACAGATAGTGATTGATACAGGGCCTCCCCCTAGATTAGCCCAGGCATTAGTAGAGACGTTGTAGATGTATGTATTCGTTGCAATGTTAGTAATTGTGTGAGTAGCTGTCCCCGAAACCTCTAACCCAGCTCGCGGGGTTGATGTATTGATGCCAACCCTACCTCCTGCCGTAATAGTCAATTTTCGCGAATTATTCGTCATTAAATGCAAATCATTATTGCTCACCGTACCAAGGTAAGCTGCATTCGTTGTCGTACTATTAACTGCGTTATTGATCTGAAAAGCAAATTTTATCGGAGACGTAGCATTGCTTGATTCGATGAATAACGGCATATCGATAGAGGATGTACCATCGTTGAGAGCATTCGAACACTTGATATACATGTTGCCACCATTAAGAGTGATGGGAGCCTCACCATACGTTCCATTGTAAGGATTATCGGTATTAAATATCATTTTGCTTACCGTATCCGACACGAGGTATAAACATGCATTACCACTCGGTGTCGCACTCGCTGTATTAGGCGCAATGCATACGACATCAGCCGATGATACAAAACCAAATGTGTGCGGATAGCCTGACTTGTATGGTCTAGTATATCCAATATCAAAGCACATGCGATGATATTGTGATGCGAATCCAGGTTTGTTCATCCAATCGATTCTCATCAGATCGGCAGCGCTGGCAGACACTCCCGCTGAGTATGATGAAGCGTTATCGGTCGAGATTAGATTGAGCACTGGATATGATTTGCTATTGCTCGACGAGGTCGTCCGTGTAGCAATGACCAAACCACTATCATCGCTAACACGATACAAATTTAAATTCTCGCGGTTCAACGTGCCTCCGTAGAATCGAAAGCAATTCGAATCAGATGTTCCAAGCGGCATAGATCCTATTCCTAGTGAATTCAATGTCAATGTTCTAGATGCCTGAAAAATGCCCAAATTGGCGATATCGTTGTAGTTGAGTTCTGTCGCGGTAGATGTGCAACCACTTAAAGCATTGAGCTCTGTAGCCGTTGCTGATAGGGTCGTTCCACGAATTTGTAGCGTCGTTGGATTTAGATTGAGGGTTGTTGCGCTCATCGTTTGCGTGCCTGATTTGGTAATCGTGTCCGTTGTGATCGAAGTTGCTGTAAGTGATGATAGCGTTCCGATCGATGTGATATTAGGCTGAGCTGCGGTTTGAAGCGTGCCAGTAATCGAAGTTGCTGTAAGTGATGATAGTGTTCCGATCGATGTGATGTTTGGCTGCGCCGCTGTTTGAAGCGTGCCAGTAATCGAAGTTGCTGTAAGTGATGATAGAGTTCCGATCGATGTGATATTAGGCTGAGCTGCTGTTTGAAGCGTGCCAGTAATCGAAGTTGCTGTAAGTGATGATAGAGTTCCGATCGATGTGATATTAGGCTGAGCTGCGGTTTGAAGCGTGCCAGTAATCGAAGTCGCCGAAATGCTGCTCAATCCGGAAATCGTACGCGATGCTCCACTAAATACAAGATTACCTCCGATCGTGAGCCCTGAAAGCGTTCCAACCGATGTAATATTGGTTTGAGCCGCCGTCTGTAGCGTACCAGTAATTGAAGTTGCGGTCAGCGAGCTAATCGTAGCAATCTCGCCAGATGCTCCGAGCACCAACGCTTTGTTGTTCGCTGCTGTTCCAGGCGTGATGCTAGTCAGGAAGGTCGGTAGCGTTCCAACCGCGACGCCTCCGACGGTTAAGGCGCTACAACTGATCGAACCAAGTCCGGTCAGTGATAGAGTCTCATCCAGTACAAGACTGCTTCCAGAGGTTGCCATGCCAGGGATAACACCGCTCAGGTAGCTTAAGCGGTAGTCATTTTTGCTCAAGTACAAGGTTTGCGCATATTCAAACGTGAGTACGCCATCCACACCCAACGAGGGGTAGAACCGAGGGTTGTAGAGCGTTGAATCGCCAATGACTGGCGGATATGTAAATCCCATTTCTTTTCGATTGTATAATATACGATAGATTAATTATGAGCTCAATTCCGGATTATGGCGCGGCATTGCCAGCAAAGTTTCGTACGGCATCGGCGGGTGATATCAAGGGCCTAGGTATCAAGCGTCTCTTTCGGATGCTGATCCTCGGGCCGAGCTTCTCGGGCAAGAACAACCTATGTATGTATATTCTCAAGAATTCGCCGAATGCCTTCACGCATCTTCACATCATAGCTCGTAATCCTGACCAGGAGTTATATCGATACCTTCAAGAGAAGTTGGCTGGATTCATAACTATACATGACCAGGATGCACCACCAAGCGTTGATCAGATTCGTAAAACCAAGGGAGATGGTATTGAGCTCGTCATCATCGATGACTTCTCAAATGATAAGCTGCTTATGGAGAAAGTATTCTCACATTACTATACTCGTGGTCGGCATCTCAGACTCAGTACGATCTGCCTTATTCACAGCTACTTTGCATGTCCGAAAATGCTGCGCCTCAACAGCGAATATGTGGCCATCCTCAAAGCCAACAGCAAGCGAGATTTGAAAATGGTATTCAAAGATTTTAACATACCCGGCACAACCGAGGAGGGACTGATTCGTGCCTACGAGCAAGCGACCTCAAACAAAGGTCAAATGCTCTTCATTGATTCAGTCAAAGGCGAGATGAGATATAATTTCAATAAAATCGTGAAACAATCGCGATATGAATATACATCTGAAGACGAAGAATGAGTTCTATCGTAGCAATCTCATCCAAGGACTTGGTTCCGAATTCTTTCAATAATCAATACCGTTATAGATTCCCACTCTCGGCGAATTTCAAGAATGTTGAGGTAGCGGTTCAATCAATCAGCATGTACAACAGCCAATACAACATTGATCGCGAAGCATATGGGAACAATTCGTTCAAGGTAGAAGTGCCTACGGCTGCGACGGTCTCAACCATCAGTATCACGCTCAAGGATGGTATCTATAGTTATACCGATATCAATCCTATGATTCAGACGGCTCTCGTCAATGCTGGAGCGTACCTCATCGATGCCGATGGCAACAACACGTTTTTCCTTCAATTGATCGATAACTCAACGTACTACTCGGCTCAGGTCGATGTGAGCGCCACACCGACAACTCTCGGATCATACACGCGTCCCGCGACTGGTCTATACAGCACTGGTGGATCTGGTCTCCCGACTACGGCTCGCGTGCCTCGACTAATCATTGATAACGCTGCATTCGGCGAAATCGTCGGATTCTCGACCGGTCAGTACCCCTCTGCTTCATCTACAACGCCCGCATCGTTTCTGAGCGACCTCCCGCCTCAGATCAACCCTGTATCTGCATACGTCGTGCGTTGCTCTCTGGTTAATAACGCCTTCACGGCTCCTCCCGATATCTTGACAGTCTTCACCTCGCAAGGTACTGAGGCTGGCCAGTTGATCTCATACCAACCCAACGAATTTTCTTGGATGAAGGTCAATGATGGATCATACTCGATTATCACGATCACGATCGTCGATCAGCTCGAGCGATTTGTGAAGTTTCGCGATCCCAATCTATTGATTTCTCTTTCGTTCCGCGAGTCAAAAAAAATAGCTTAGAGATGCTCTAAGATAATCTGAAGCTCCCGCCGGTCTTGCGCTTAGCACGCAACGCGGCCATGTGAGCCTTCGCCTCGGGGCTTCCTTTCACGAGCTTCTTTTTTTGGGGGACACCAACACCATATCTGGCCTTAACGCCCTTGCGTACATACTTGATCATCTCGACATGTTCAGGCTTGGTGGCCTTATCGATTAGCTTCTTTTCAACCAAATCAACAGCATCCGTTAGTAGTCCTTTGCGCTTTGCATACGATAGTGCCTTGGTACCAGCCGACTTCACATCAGCCAAAGTCAGTCTCCCACCCTCTTGCTCATCAACAGTGATGCCAATGCCGGTTAGCTTCCTTAGTCCCTGACGAGCGGCCATGACCGCGCCCGGACTTCCAGTGTAGGCAGCAGCGGGCGCGACAGCAGCATCCGCCAGTTTGCTGAGGATTCCCGAGTCTTTGGCAAAGTTAAACCCCTTCTTGATGGTCTTCCAAATAGAGCTCCAAATTGACGCTCCATGCATGCCGCCACCGTTGAGAGCAACCATTGGGTACTCAATCTCGTGGGGTGTGATCAGGATGCGAACACCGCGATTAGCACGCTTGGCCTTCATAATCTTCTGAGCCGTTTCGGGATGCACCGCGAGAGAGGCACCAGAGCCATGCAATTGCTCCTTAGTCAGGCTAAGAATGCCCGACTTGGCCGCTCGTCTGAGCTTGGCAGCCGGGATGTTGCTTGATACAGAAATATCCTTGTACATCGGTTAAGTTATATCAGAGTAATCATAGTTTTCTTAAAATAATTCAACCTAGATGGCATCGACATCAAGATTTTTGAAACCCTTCAGTAGATCCATTCTATTTTTTTGTCGGCAGTAGATGTAGAGGATACACCAAGGCCCGCAGAATTCTCCATACGCCGATTGATATTGAAACTCATTGTATGGTAGATCTCCCAGTACTGTCGGGGGTCCTACACCCATAGAGTCGTAATAATGACTATCCACGCACACAGTCCAATGACCGACTCCACCATCAGACCGCAGTAGAATGATATACGTTCCCTTCGGTGGGAGCGGCTTCTTAATCTCCGAAATCTCCAGTATTCCATCGAGTTTGACTCCCAGATGCTTGGCCAGAGCAATCAGATCGTGGTCGCTGGTTATCTCCTTGATATACTGACTCATTTAATTTATTTTCAACGAGATGCTATATCTGAGCAGTCATATAATCAATCTATAATCATGACCGATAGTACTCAACTCGCGGATCAGTTTCTACTTCAATCGAGCCTCAAGACCGACGCGTCGGTGAAGGTATCGCGCGGCAAATCCATCGCCGTCGTCAATGATGGCCAAAGCGGCTCGTACTCCTCGGGTATTGTATCGTTCGACTGTGCGAGCGCTCTTAACGGCTCGACCGGCTACGCCTCGCTCAAGGATGCATACGTCGTCCTGCCTTTCGTGGTTTCGATGAAGAACACTCATGCCTCTCTTGATGCCGGCGCCGCTCCATCGCGCTACGCTCTGGGACTGAAGTGCAACGTAGCTAACGTTATCGACGAGGTCAAAATTTACCTGAATGGGAAATCGATAGTGACACCAAGCGAGTATAAACAGCTGTGGTCGAATGTTCGTGCAATGGCCGAGCTAACCACGGCTGAAGTTGAGAAGCATGGTGCCGATATGTTCTTGTTCCCGGATGACTGGGAGACGACCACTCACTCGGCTATTGCTGCTATTGGTGGGGATGGCTACTCCAACAACTCGCTTGCTGGCAACAGCTCACTTGCTCTAACCAGTGGTGAGCCTGTCCGCTCCAACTCCGGATTTGCTCGCCGAGTTCTCAACAACCCTCCCGAGGTAGCTGGCGCTGCTAACTCGCACGGATGACCGTCGCTTAACACAACCTCGTCGCAGGCGATTGCTCAGATGCGCGGCACCGGCGCTTTCAAGAAGGGCACGGCTGTAAGTTTTGGTTCGACTCTCGGCGAGTGGTTCTATATGCTCAAGATTCGCCTAGTTGATCTCCACCCGATCTTCTCCGAGATCGATCTTGTTGGAAATCCTCAGCTAAAGCTTGAGCTGAAGGTACAGACTGGATATTCGGATTTGGTACTTGCGCCTCATGCGACAGATGTCAAGTTGAGTACGATGAGTCTGGCTTCGACCACGCTTGTAGCAGGTTCGGTATGCCCGATCATGATTGGAGCAACTGCTACTAAGGTTGCTGCTGATGTCATGAGTCCTGTTATTGGAGTTGGCTCGAAGAGTACCGCTCTTCGAGTAGCGTGGGGCCCGATTCACAACTCGATCACTACCATCGCCACGGCTGGTAGCTACTTCCCTTTCACGCAGGCTCGCCTCAACCTACCGTTCTACGACATTGCAAACCCCACGGCACTTGTGTCTAAGCCGATGAAGCAGATCAAGTACCTCGATTGCTACAGTCAGATGTTCTCCTCTGGTGAGGCTGGCGTTGGAACCATGACGACCAACAAGAACTTCTCGGTTCAGGTAGCTTCGAGCCACAAGAACGTCAAGTACGTTTGCGTACTACCGTACGCCAACACCGCCAGTGGCAACTTCGCAACTGCCGTCTCGACGCATCAGTTCGCGTCGCCGTTTGACTCCGCTCCTTGGACGTGCCAGCCTGGTTCGTCCATTCGTGATTTTCAAGTGCAGGTCGGCAACAAGAATGTGTTCCAAGATACTCATTCGTACGACTGGCAGAACTTCTTGGATGAGTTCAGCAAAATCGGCTCCATCAATGGTGATCTCTCCCGCGAGATCTCTAACGGCCTGATCGGTATGGACAAGTGGCAGACGACTCAGCGCATCCTTGTTGCTGATTGCTCGCGCATCTCTGAGTCCGATGTCCCGCAAGCTATCAAAATTGGCGGCACTAACGTCTCCACTCAGGGAACGAACCTTCTCGTGCTTGTTGTTTATGAACGCTCTCTGGAGCTTGACCGCATCACTGGAGAAGTGTTCCGCGCAGACTAAAGCGCTCTCATGCAAAGGAATCTCATCTCGATTAATTTAATTAAATTTGTATATATGATCTGGCTATCTATATAGAGATCATCATGAGTATATTAACTTTTGGCAAGCACAAGTCGAAAACTATTGAAGAGGTATATGCTTCTGACCCAGGCTACTGTCGCTGGTTATCGAATCAAAAGAGTCTCGTTGAAGACAGCAGTGATATTGGTAAGTTCCTGAAAGAGAAGTTTAGTAATTATGATGGATCATTCCTTATGACGTTTGGTAAGTACAAGCATAAAACTATCAAACAGATTCAAACCATCGACCCTGATTACCTCGAGTGGCTGAAGAAGAATGAGTTCATTCAGACTAAGATGCCTAAGCTCAAGGCTGAGGTAGATGAACTACTAAAGTGAGCTCATGGTGATATTTTTTTTTTAAATTATGAATTTCACTCAAACATTGCTCCTCTGGATATGATGGTTTTTAGAAGTTTTGGCGATGGGATGAGATGCTCTGAAAATTCACGAAAAAAAATGATTTGAATATTAGCGATAGGAAAGGTGCTCTGGTTCTGACACAGCGAAAGAGGGTAAGCTGTGCGTGTAATGATAGAGACGGGGCTGGAGGGTGGGGTTGTGTGTTGAGAATTTTGAAAAATTCAAAAAACGGTATTATACCTAGTTGGTTTACACTACTAGCCAGCGACGTAGGTTTTTGCTGCCTACCGGTAGACCACCAGATTCAAGAATCCATCGCAACTAACGTATAATACCGAATAGTATACCCTAATGTATTATAGTCCCCTGCGAATACAGTCCCCCTGAACGAGGGTATTCTATAATAATAGAGTTCCATTGAATAGAGTGCGATATATTAGAGTCCCGTTCCGAATAGAGTGCTGTCGATCCCATTGACAAGCACGACTCAGTTGTTCCCCGAAAGACAATCCTCAACCATTCAAGTTTGGCAGTCACTGTTCAGCAATCCTGCCCACAAACGCATTCGTCAAGATGCCAGCAAGACGGAAGAGCGTGGAGCTAAGCCTCAAGAGGCAAGCGATTGAGTGGATTGCGAGCGAAGGAGGTGGCGTTCCTTCTCGCGCGGAAGCTCATTTTCGTGCGTTGGCTGGAGAATCTCGGCTTCCGCGTTTCGGCAATGGTGGCGTAATCGAGACCAGATTATGGCGGGGCCAGGCAACCGCCGTCGGCTGGAAGGCGCTGGTCGTAAGCCTGTGCTCGGTGAAGCTGAGGATGTACTCGTGGACCTGATCTACCACCGGCGCCTCATGAAGGAGAAAGTCACCCGCGAATGGATTGCTGCTCAAGCCAGGGAGCTATTTCGCTCAAGTCGAACTGAGGAGGAACATGAAGAACATCCGATTCGCTTTTCGGCGTCCGATCCCTGGATTACCGCGTTCATGCAGCGCAATGGTCTGAGTCTTCGTCGCCGTACAAATCTGACGACGCTGACAGATGACGAACTCATCAACAGAGCGGTGTCTTTCATGCGCTTCCTGGTCGATCACAAGAGCGAGATGAACAAATGCCGCACCATCCTCATGGATGAGACTGCTGTCTACTTTGAAGACCCGCGTAATCAAACCGTTGACGAGATCGGTCGCCGTCATGTTGTGATCCGATCCACGGGATTTGCTTCGATGCGGATTACGGCCGCGCTCGCTGTGACTGCTTCCGGCAAGAAACTTCCGCCCTGCATCATTTGGAAGCGCAAAACTCGCGGTGCAATGGAGAAGATCGGTGGCTGCTACGTTTCCTTCCAGCCGCGTGCGTGGGTGGACCAAGAGCTGCTACTCCAATGGCTCGAGTGGTATTTCCCCCAGGTAACCCAAACGTCGGGACAATGGGTGATATGGGACTCGATGCGCGCCCATATCGCCAAGGGGGAAAAAACAGCGTTGTGCGGAGAAGGAGATTAAGATGGCTGTTGTCCCAGGGGGCCTCACACCATATCTCCAAGCGGGCGACGTGGGCATCTTCAAGTCCTTCAAGGACAAAATGTCGGTGTTGATTGATGAATGGAAGAGGTCGGATCAAGTCAGCTACACTCGTGGTGGTAACCCGCGTCCACTTCAATCGAGACAGTGGCCTCATGGGTGGCCAGTGCTTGGCGTCAGGCTCCAGACGACGTGGTGAGCAAGAGCGTGGGTAAATGTGGCTTTCTGGACGATGCAAGCAGCTGGCACATCAGCAAACATGATGTGTACGGGGCCCAGTTTCGCTCAGCATGGGAGCTCAACACTCGCGCCTCCGTGAGCACCGAAGTCGACGAGGGAAGCTCCGACGAGGTTCTCGACGCTTTCGACGAGGTTTGAATTGAAGACTAGGTGCCTTACGGTAGCACACTAACGAGCTAATACATATTGTTGGCATTGATGGTGATCTCCGTTGTGTGAGTTGTCATAGTCACATCGAATTGAATGCCCTTCCTAATACTATGCTATTGAATACTATGCCCTACCATCATCAGCAGGGCACTCTACAAGAATGGCATGCCGCACACTAAATGGTATTATACGTTATTTCTTCAAGACTTTAGCAATTTTTTTTTTGTTCGATGTATAGCACATATGCCTTATAAACGAATAGAGCCCCTACGCACTGTTCGATTCGTTAAGAGCACGTATGCCTTATATGCGGGGTAAGATGGTAGTAATACGTAGTATTTTTTAATTGGGGCAAAGCCCCCCTATAATGAAACGCACAACATACTTTTTACGTCTGATTTACTATCTCATTTACCCTTCTTACAGGACTCAAACCACGGATATAGGAAGCGGGTTAGGGGAGATGATTTATCATTTCACGACATAGAGCGCTTTTAGCTCAAAAAAACCTCTGTTTAGGAACCAGCGATATCGGATGACGGAGCTTTCAAACAGTACCGTCGAAAATCTCAGGTCCCGAATGAGTTAGCGGTCGCTAAAGTGGGGGCGACTGTTTATGGAACCCGGGAAGGGTCGCTTTGTATCAGCCGGACTCAGATATCAGGTGATTAGTTGATACCGTCCCGATTTAGCTACGATTTGTTAGCCATGATTTTTGGCGAGTACCCACGTCGCCAAGGCTGCCTGCTCTGATTTGCTGCGTGGGTCACTCTGTTTTAGTTGGTAAAGTCGGCAAATCAGGCTCGTCCGACCCGTCGAGACCCCGTAAGAAGTCCGTAAAACCTCTTGGCTACACTCAACAGACGTACTGATTTCGTCGTTTGACTTAAGTATAATACGAAGACTGCAGGAAGGTCGCTGCTGGAGAAACGAAGGAAACGTGGCGGGGTTTGCTGTCCAGCGGTAATCTGTCCGAGAACAGCGTCGAGATCAGCAAGCGCATCAGCGCCTGGGACGTCGTGAACGTGCAGGAGGACTTCAACTACCACGCCTACGTCTACTCGGAGAACTCTCATCTGTACTGCACGGCCACGAGCAGCGGCGTTCCCTTCGGCGACGGCCTCAACACGCTGTTTAACTACCCGGTCAACAACATTACCGACTTGACGCGCACCAAGTGGGAGGACTGCAGCATGTTCGACGGCGTCGACTGCTTAACCCCCAAGGCTGCACGTTCCTGGAGATACAACTTGCTGACGGCGTCACCTTCGACTTCTACAATCTGCACACGGATGCAGGCGTCACGGCTGCGTTCGAAGTGGCTCGCGCGTCCAACCTCGCACAGCTTAGCGCGTACATCACCGCCAACTATGCGGACAAAGCCGTCATTGTCATGGGCGACACGAACACGCGCTCCGACGATACGATCCTCGAGTTCGTCGAGGAACTGGGGCTCACTGATAGCTGGATGGAACACGTCCGCAGTGGCGTGTACCCCACCAAAGGTGCCAACGCCATTGTGTGCAAATGACGAACACGTGCGAAGTCGTCGACAAAATCCTGTTCCGCGGCAACAACTACATCGCCTTGACGCTGGAAAGCTGGAACAACGAGAATGCGGCGTTCCTGGACGACGACAGAGCCATGCTGTCCGAACATCCTCCGATCTCGTCAATCTTCTCACTCAATTATGAGATTCGACTGAGCAACGCAGTTGGAGGGCCCCACGGGGACCAATTCACTGATGTGGCGTCGGCTGCGGGTGGACAGACTGTGAAGTCGATCACGCTGCGGGCAGGCTCACGTGTAGACGCAGTGAGTATCACGATGTCGGCACCAACGGCGACAACCTTCTCGCACGGCGGTACTGGAGGCATTGTGAAAACGCTCACGCTATCGTCTGTGAGCACGTCACGTCGATGGAGGCTCACTGGGGTACGTATAGTAGGTGAGTCTGACGAGCACAAGGTCAAGGCAAGAGGCATTATGACGGAAGTGGAGCGCACCACGCGCACCCGGAGCTGCTGGAGCTGCACACTGAAGCGGTACGAGTTCCACTGCGTTGTACCCAGGCTTTCTCGGTAAAACAAATATCTTACAGTACGTCACAAAGGTCGTTGTCGTGGGATCGAGCCTCACTTTCGTTTTCCTGTTCTTTGGCGCACTGAGCATTTTAACAGCCAACGATGGATCTACTGGCAACCGTCCATCGTGAGGTGCCTCGGCAAAAAGAGGAAGAAGCGGTCAACCTTTTTTCGTGGGTGGTGGACTTTCGCGAATTCATCTTGAACACGCGCCCTGCCGCTGATGTTGTCGTGTCGATCAAAATGCGCTGTCTCGACTCGCGCCGACTTCAAGGGCAAGGTACTCGTGTTAAAGTTGTTGACCGAAGTGCACTGTTTGAGCCGACAGCAAGCGCTCTCAACCAACTTACACCTTCGAAGCGGAAGCCGTTTATCGCCCAGATCATTGTTTGGGATGCCAAGCCACCGCGGGCGTCAGTGAGGGGGTCTAATGGAGTTTAAGCCTGGAACGGTGTACAAGTTTCATCAAGTTGAGCTCGTCGGTATCTATGACGGTGTTGCGCAGAGAAGCGTACAGCTCGAAGACAAACATCGCTTCAAGGTTCGACAGGTTGGTGCGCCTTTGAAGCCCCGTATGGAGGGGTCTCTGTGGTGAGCCTGCCGCCGTGACAATGAAAGCCGATCGCAAGCAATGTCCGCGGCTGGGTCCATTGCATTAGCTTGGTTGAGCCCGTGCAATCCACGAGGGGTGCGTGGAGGAATGAAAGTTGCAGATATGGGAGCGACCAGCGTATGCAGCCAGTGCGTAGTAAAACAAATAGCGCTAACGAGCTCGTAAGTTGTTCATTGTGTTTAGCATCTAGTGGCGTAGTTGAGGACCTCGTGTGGATGATGCATGCGGTAGCTTCGTGAAGCGCGAGAGGTGTCATGTTGCTGGTAGCGAGGGTGCTGGAATCGCGGCTGAACGCCAAGCTGCCACCTATCTACGAACAAATTCGTGGAAGGCACGCAGACTGGCGTCTTCGTTGCGGTTGGTGACGTTGAATGCGTGAAAATTTCGTTGAAGTTGCGTATGATGGAGTAAAATGCAGAACGAATCAGCACATGCGTTAGTTTCAACGAGGATGAGTTCTGCACAATCGAGAATCAACTCGATGATGGCCGCGCATCGACAGAGACTGCAAAGCGAGAGTAGCAACAGGTTAGCTTGGCGCGTGCGTTCATATGGGCCGATGATAAACGCAAATGTGACCAATGCAGCGAGCCGCGAAGAATGGATCACGCAGACGGAAAGCCGCTGCTTCTAGCGGTTTGGCTGCCAATGGAGAGCTTCCCGAAAGGCGATCTTCGTTAAAGCCAGTGCACTGACGCGCGCACCGCGGTCAGCTCAGTCGCAGCTGTGGAGATGGAGCTCCAATAGTACGGAAGAATGTCTGAGGAGTTTTACGGCTTCTGTGCGCGCACGGGAAGCCTGTTGACTATAGAATATATGCACCAGATACTCATGCGTTTGCTGTTGGTAGCCTTCGCAGCGCTCGCGCGTCAACGTACAATGCTCTACGTGAAGAGCACGCTCTGAACATGTGGGCGGTGGGGAGGTGTGAAGGCAAAGCAAAAAGAATCCGCTAGCCTTTGCGGAAAATCCGAGCAGACAAGCTGAGTTGTAGTGTGCAACGAACGCTCAAGATCGTTGAGTCCCGGAAGGGCGGCCTAAGCCACTACTTGCAGCTGAATAGGTATCAGCTTGTCAACATTGGCGTACGAGGTGATGAGATGTTGGCGCCGAAGTTGCTGGCGCCACCACTTTCAAATTGCATTTTTTTCGGTAGCACGATGGCACGTGCTACGAGGCTTGGCAATAGTCCCAAGGCCGCTAAACGAGCGTTGAGGAGGGTATCCAACAAACAAACGACTATCGCAAAGCCACGAAGAAACCCGAAGAAGCAAGCTTCGATTGATGAGGTTGAGAGTGAAAACCAAAAGGCCCGTCAAGCGAAAAGAGAGGCAACCAAGAAACGGTATGCAAACGCGCAGCAACTGCCTCGAAAAAAAAATAAGCGTCGTAAGAAGGCTAAGCGGGATGTAGATGCAGCGGAGGTAGACAACCTGGAGACGGACAAGAAAGGTTTGTAGCGATGTCGTTATTCTTCACTTTTCACCCCAAGCTGCCTAATTATGCCTGGTGTGCAATGGCAGCTTTTTTCGATACGATCGACGAACCCCTCTTTCGTGTGTGTGGTGGTTGTGGAGAGCTGGCTAATTCAACCAACGCAGTGTTGAAATTGTACGATCCAAGCTCTGATTTTTTTGCTCCGCTTCGGAATGACGATGGACAAGTTGAGATTATTCCCGAGGGACTCGTGGCGTGTTCTTGCGAGCAGGATTCTCAACATATATGGCTCTGTGATAGATGTTATAGATCTATGCAAGCGAGAAAGACGCCCAAAATCAGTCGTTGCAGTGGCTTTCGGATCGGCTCCGTGCCAGAAGAATTGGCTGTTTTGAATCGCATGGAAACGCGACTGATTGGATTGGGGATCAGTTTCACGACTTGTGTGAATCTCTATCGTGATGGCCAGGAGTTCACGCGGGGTAGCTCAATTAATTATTAATGAACCCGGAAAGACCGTTAGAGAACTGCCTCGGCCACTGAAAACGTGCGGGTAGTATTTCTAGCATCCAAATCGGACAAAGCGACTAAATACTTCCGCGTGCGTCCCGATCTGATACGCCGTGCTTTGATCTGGCTGATTTCCAATAACCCGCTGTACAAATACGTGACCATTTCGGAGACAAATCTTAGCGCGTAAAAATTAATCGACCACATCACCGATGTACCAACCATTCCAGTAACCGATGAGGAGGTTCAAGAGCTGCAAGGGCACCTCATCAGGTAAACGCTGAGAAAGAGAATTCAACGTCACGTAGCGTAACAACTGGGGCCGATTTGTCTACTTCGACATTAGAAGACCGAGGGCGGATTTTTGACATGAGGTTGAGTACCAGTAAGGTTTCGACCTTACTGGTAGCACCCTTAAGGATGACGGTTGTGCAGATAACCCGGGAACAGTCAGCAGTGAGCAGGAACGGCTATCTTCCAACGTATGTCAAGATTGTATTGAACCCGAGGAAGGACACCACTCAGACTGTTGCCGCTGTACAGCTTGCAACGGGAACAAGACTCATACGTGCGATACTTTTCAAAACAATATACGCGAGGGATGCTCGGCTTGTGTTGGTAAGGGATGCGTGCATGAATGTAAACCTCCTGTTAGTAAGAGCAGTCGACACACACCGGTTACTAGTGAAGATGTATTGAATAATGAGCAACACGAAATGGAAGATGTTATGGACAACCTAACAGAATCGTTTGAGTTGGAAGGAAACCAAAACAGTAAAGTGAGCGAACTGGAAGGAATTATGAACGCTGTTGGAGTACAATCGTTACAATCTGACATTCCCATTGGGGAACTGCGCTGTCAAGGAGATCCTATTGATGAATATCGTACACAACAGATGATGCAATACTGTTTCCCAACACTATTTCCTGATGGGTACGGCGGATATCACCCCGCCAACGACACTGAGCGTCGATTGCACGAGTACGGCTTGGCAGAAATACTGCGTTCACTTGATGAAGTGGCACGACAGACGATTTATCATTCACGGGAACTTCAAGTTCTTTTGTATGAACTTGAACAGCGCCGACAGATTGACGGTCTTGTGAGACGAGTTGGAAGTACCGATAGCCGCACAGCAGCAATATAAACGTCGGGTTGCGGAAGAATTGCTGGTTGTGAAACAGGATCAGAAAGCCGTACAAATGAAAAAGAAGAACTGAGCGCCGCAATTCAATGTTGGACTCCTTAAAACCATTTTTTCGTGTTGTACGCGGAAGTGGGCTCTATTGGTCAAATGCCCCGGGTGATTTAATGTCCATGATAGGAATCGAGTCCTGCCTACAAGGTGGCCGAACTTTTTTTACTCTAAGTGCTGCGGATAAAATTTGGCCAGACTTCGCGCGTGCGTGCGATCCCTCACTTAGCTAGATGAATGTAGACGTCTTTCGTACAATGACCGAAGGAAGTACTTAAATGAAAATCCTGACATCAGCGCTAGACACGTTAACAGACGATTCAAAGCCTTCTTCGATTCGATTTTATGCGGTCAAGCTAAGCCCCTAGGTGAAATCATTGATCATTTTTGGCGTGTTGAGTTTCAGCAGCGTGGCTCCCCTCACATACATTGTTTGCTATGGATCAAAGGCGCACCAGACGTTCTCAAACTCTCGGAGACAGACGAGGGACGTTCCGAACTTGCAGCATTCGTAGATAATCATATTTCGGTACTTTCAAAAACGCTTAAAGAACTAGAATCGTGTTCGTGCTCGACATGCATTGCTCACCGAGCGGATAACATAGATATATTAGCACTGAGACCACCAGATGTCGAAAACGACGAATGGACGTGCGACTTATCGCGGCTGGTACGACGTGTACAGCAACACGAATGTTTCGCAAATTCATCATGCAGAAAAAGAGCTCAGAATGCCGCTTTGGGTACCCCAAAAACCTTCAGGTACGGACTGTCATAGAAACGAGCGTTGGGACGGATGGAACTCCATCCCTTAAAGTTCACCTAAAGCGTGAGGTGTCAACCATAAACAACTACTCACCCCGCTTGCTGTCGTGCTGGCGTGCAAACATGAACTTGCAGCTAATTGGAAATTCGTATGGAGCAGCCGAATACGCCGGTGCCTATGTTAGCAAAGCGGAGCCTGACACCCTCCGGTTTAGACGTGTGATTGCCAAAGCGATCCAGCGGTATGATACGAATCTTGCCTACCATTCCATTCTGAAACGCGTCGCTAACGCTACCCTTTCTGTTCGCGAAGTCAGTGCGCCGGAAGCAATATATATATTGCTTCGAAACCTGCCGATGCATAGTACATCTCGGTCGATTCAAAAAGTTAAAGTGATGCGCCACCACCTCCGTTTCTACCGCATAGACCCCCACCAGTTCGAAACCTATGCTGATATTGCAGATTCGTCCAGCGAAGAGGCCATTCGAATTGAGCCTGTTGAGAGAGCATACATGAACAGACCGACTGACACAATGTTCGAGAGTATGAGTTTTGCTACGTTCGTAGAAGAGTTCGAAGCAATAGATTCAATTGGTGAGCGGGTAAATCATAGTGAAATTTGGAATCGTGCGGACGGGCTGGGATGGATAAAACGGAGAATGAAGGCGGTGGTTGTACAAAAGTCTCCGTGGATGCAACCCAACGTAGCAAGTCCGGGCTTTTGCTTCTCTGAGGTATTTCTTTATGTGCCATGGCGCTCTCTAGAAGACTTGCCTAAAACCGATGAAGAGTGCATCGCTCGCTTCTTCGAAGTACAAGAAATGCAACTTGATGGAGAATTACAAGAAGAATCGAATGCCAAGTTAGTTCGGCAGCATAAACTTGATCTCCTTAAGAGCTCGCGCCAAGCATGTCGTATATCATCGTTGCCACCATCTGAATACGTGTTTATCAGTAATAATGCTGTCGGCGAGGATCATCAATCGGGTGAAGTGAACCCGGTCGGAGCGGAGAATGCTAGTAATAGCGATGTGGCGTGGAAAGCTAAGCATAAGTACTCACCTGAGATAGTTGACAAAGCCCGGGATTTTCTTAAAGTCTGTTTGAAGCCATGGGTAAAAGAGCGAAAGGACTTGAGAACACTAGGGGGTACATTTCTTCGCGACAAAAAGACAGACATCGGTTTATCGCTAGGCATTCCTGAATCAATGGCCGAGTCGCAGTGGGTTCCGTTTGCGCTAGCGATGAAGCAGTCGCGAACTCGATTCAAAAGCGTCCTAGATAATTCGTTTTGTAAACCTCTCCATATGATTTTTATGGCAAAGGAGGATCTGGTAAAAGCTGGTTAATTCGACATATCGTCAAGGATATGCACAACGTCTTCGGTGAGCATAGTGCAACTCGCCGGTCATCAAGAAGAGTAATGCTACTAGCTCATCAAGGAACAGCTGCCTTTAATATAAAAGAAATGACGATATGCTCCGCATTTTCATTTGCATCTTTTTCAAAGTCAGCGTTTTCAGTTCCATATAAATCATTAACGGAGACAAAAGCTGGCCCAGCGAAGCTGAAACGAATGCAACAACAGTTTAAGGATGTTCATCTTGTCATCATTGACGAGTTCAGCTCGATATCATGTGGAATGCTGTACTGGATAGATAGGCGGATGAGAGAAGTTTGGCCAAGTCATTCCGATGAACTGTTTGGGGGTAGAGATGTATACTTTACTGGAGATGCTGTCCAGTTAGACTCAGTGGTTCCTAGCTCGCCATCAACTCCGTTAGCTAAGATTACAAATGAAGTGCAGCGTCGAGGGCGAGAGATTTGGAAAGGTATATCAAATGTGTGCATGCTTACTAGCCAATATAGAGGGAAACTTGATCCTGAATGGTTTAGTGCCCTTCGTCGATTGAGGCAAAAGCACCAACTCAAGCTGATATAGACCTCTTCAATACTAGGTGCTTGCAGACGATACCAACACCAGAATGGACAAGCAGGGCTAAACACATCGCTTACAAAAATGTTGACGTCGACTGCGCGAACGATAAAAGCCTCTCTTGGGCAAATATGCCGATTGTAAACGTGAAATCGCAGCATTTGTGCAGCAGAAACGTTTAACAACAAAACGTGACATTCCTGTCGGGACGGTGCAAGCTCTCTTGGAAGACGCACAAAACGTTAATTCTGACCATGATAGAGTTGTTGCCAACAAGCTCAAACTGTGTGTTGGGGCCCCTGTAACGCTGACGTTTAACATGGCGCAAGCGGCGGGGTTATGCAATGGTACTAACGCCGTAGTGTACGACTTCATGTTTGTGTCCGGTAGCGAACTGCCCATCGTTCTCATACAGATAAAATATACATACTTCGGACCTTCACTTCTGGAAGGAGTTCCAAACATTGTACCAACAGTACCGAAGGAAATTTCTTGGGGGAAAGCATCGAGTGATGTAGTTCGGTAGTTCGACGTGGTATTCCACTTAGATTAGCATATGCGATGACTGTTCATAAGGTACAGGGTCTTACTTGCGCCTTTGTAGTTTTTCATTCAAATTCTATCCCAAGCATAGCGTTCACGTATGTTGCTCTGTCGCGCATCAAACACCGTAATTCGTTAGTTATTACCCACCGACTAACACTGGAAAAGCTCACCGCGACTCACGAAAATATAACAAACTTCCAGCGCGAAGAAAAACGAGTTTTGGATGCTGTTGCCAGAATTGCGGAGACAGCCATGCCAATCGTGCGTTGCATGAAAGCAGTTGCAACTGCACACAACGGATCCATCGCTCCTCGCTAGCGCGGCTTCAAAGAGACGGCGGAGCTTCCCGCCCGTAGGTATTACATGGCAGCGCTGTCAAATGCGTGATGGTGACGACGGAACGCGTGAAGAGCTCGATGTATCTCCAAGTAGCGCACGTCCGGCTTCGTGCAGCAGATCAAACAGGTCGCGAACATGAAGCACCTGACCCGCAACAAGTTCTCCGGTCCTGCACAGATCATCGAAAGCGATCGCCCGTCGCTTCTGGTGTGATGGCCGTGACGACTTGCAGGAGGACTAACCAACTCGAGCATTCCGTTCATCTGAAGGCTCGGTACGTTCGCAATCGAACTCGGTTTCGTCGAGTAGACTTTTAATACTTCTTTTTCGGCACAGCGAGTGCCCTCGACCTCAAGCCACGAAAACATGGTGCTATCGGCTGACTTGGTGACTACTACACCGCTCCCAAGAGGGCCCCATGCCCGAGGCGATGGATCGTTGATGGTTGGAGCCAGAGTTGATCCTTGGTGGCGGCAGACACGGGTCATCCGTCAATGCGTTTCAACTTTGGCGTGCTGTAGGCGAAGCTCGACACGCACGGCGCGCCTTATCGCGCACACAGTCTTCGCAGCGCGAGTGCCGGAGGTTGTCGACCACGACGACTATCCTGCAGCAAGTGACAGCATCTCAGCTGAGACCAGTCGTTGATGGGCATCGATGGTGCCCAGGAAGTGATCATTAGTACAGGTTGAATGTGATTAACGCAATAAAGAGGATTCTGTAGCTTACATGAAACATCATTCTAACTCAACAAACTCAAAGAAAAAAACATCCTCACATTTAACTACGCTACACATAAAAATTCATTGCTGGATCGCTACCTACGCCACTGTTTGCGGCACTTCTTGGGTCTTCATCGCGCAGGTACAATTGTCAGCGGGACGGGCGCGTTCAGAGCTCTTGGATAGACTGGTGGTCGCTTGAACCATTGAAGTCGATGCTGGTAGGCAACGAGGTATCAGAATCACGATTTCCTGTCGTAGTAGTACCCACTTGCAACGAAGCAGCCATACTTCCTCCCAAATGAGCGGCACCGAAAGTAGGCAGTGCGGTCGGCTGTACCAAAATTGGTTGTGGGGTCGAAGCGACAGCACTCTGCATCATCGAAACAGGAAAAACGAACTGCTGTCCACGAGGTGGCCACGGCTGATCCACCACGTTGTTAGTCCGAGCTAGGACTGGATCGCACCGTGCGCAGCCTGCGCTGAGTCCATCCCCATGCACTTGACCCCTCGGCACTTCGGGCATCTGAACAGCTTGCATCAGCAAGTAAAATACTTGCTGGCCTGGGAGCGCGTAAATCGGCGGATGGTTTTGGACTGGGTAGCATGCTATTCCTGTCACTGAAGCGTTCGCAGGTGCGCTAACCATCCGGGTTGCACTTGGCTCTTGAATCGTGTTGTTTGTGCTGCAAGGGCAGCGTTGCTCAGGAGAGGTAGCTGTATCTTGCGACAGATGACTCGCGTCTGGAACCGAGGCCACTTGCGTCGAACTTCCAGGCGAAGGTGCATCTTCAGGAAGCAAAGTTTCTTGGTTTGACGGCTCCGTCGATGCTTCGGATGCTCTCGACTTGTTTTCCACGCCTGCCAAATTCGTTTGCGCTTGGCGGTGTTCCACAATGCTGGGTGCCTTGCGACTCGCACGCTTCTTGTGCAAGTTCACAGGGGCAACAGAGCTCGAACTAGCCTTGCGGTTCTTGCTGCGTACGACGCGCTTGTACCAAACGCGCTGCATGGCATTATGGTGGTCCCGATGGCTACTGCAAAGCCAATGAAGCTCGCCATTAACCTTCGTCGTTCTGTCGTTGCTCCATCCGCCAGGGTAATTGCACTGCGTAGGATGAAGTTGTCGTGGCCCTCTCTTCTCTCGGCCAGCACGTTGCGACACCATTGGACACTGGGATAACTTGCTTACGTGATTCACTTGTCACTGCCTTGTGGAACTCGTCGCAGCCGCTCCACTGGCGTCACAGCAATGACGACGAAGGCACGACGGCGGGCAGCATCAGCAAAGAGCTCTACACTTTGTCCTTTACCACAGAGTGTAGCGATTCTTACCGTCGAGAGGTGTCACCGCCTCGGAGCTTCCTTTCGGGAAATTCGATAAACTATGCGATATCATAAGATACTCAGTACATATCAGGGGGCGGTGATGAAAATATATTGAAAAATATATATTTTAGCTTGGCTCCTTAGCAACACAAGGCGACCAATCGCCGTCGGATGCTGCTATACTAGTATTTAGAAATACTACGTATTGGATAGCGTTGTTACGTGCAGGCTTTTGAGCGCATAATGCACAGTAGTTTCGTGCACAAAACGTATAATACTGCATTATGCACATAGAGAGCCAAAAGCGGCAAGGCCTCTGCAAATAATTACAGACTGGGGCTGAGGTGCACAAAACTTGATTTCTGTGTGTGTTCTAAGCATAATTTTCATAAGGTTTGCTTACGGTTTATTTCTGCTGGAGACTGCATCCTAGCAATGAATCTAGTGATACATGTAGCTATTTTCTAGGTCTATGATATAGTGCGCATACATGTCATAAAATTGCTGCGCTTCAACGAACAGTAGCGCCTCGCACTAAAAATCCCCGCGCTGCTGGTCGAACAAGAAGGGAATTCGGCAACAACAAGGAGAGTAGCGCGGCTTGGGCACAACACACCGGCCCTGATGCTAGTGTATGTATGACAGAGGGTTTGTGGCTAATGCAACTCGTGCCAACCAGGAATTAGTGCCACTTGAACACCGCACATTGAGGAGGAACTGCTCGAAAGTGCGGAATCCCAAGAGTGAATTAGGTCATCAACTTGTACTTCATCCGGGCGGAAATGATTGCCCGTTTTACCCTTTCTAGATCTTCAGCAGGACGTCTTGCTCCTCCGGTGGAGGCTCCACAGGGTCACTTTGTAGGCAGCGATGGTGGCGTTGGTGTTTGGCTGGCGCGAATTAGGCACATAAAAGGGTGTTGTTGCTATTGTGGGCATGTCGATTCTTCATTCTTCCAGCCAAAGAGTAAGCGTTAATCTCCCTCTAGTCGCATCGAGTCTAGCATCATCTAGCTTCCTTCTAGCATCATTCTAGCGTCCGTCTAGCATCAAACTAGCATCCGTCTGTCTTTCGCAATAGGTCCTCTGTTCGGTACTGTGCCCGTGCCAGTCCTCGCTCTGCCCTGAGCTGGTATCCGGTGGCTACGGCCGCCCCCTGCTTCACTACTCACGTGCAACACAAATATACACCATACACAGCAGGGACTAACCGACTTATCCTTACGTGCACAGCACAGGCGCGCTCACTCGAAGTCTCTCGAGTCTTCACCAGGGGAGGTGACCATGGGCTCCGATACCAGGGACTGCACATACCCTTCCTTGGTCTACCGCTCCCCTGCGTCGCGGACTGCGAACACCGGCGACCTCTCGGGCTCCCGGGGCTCTGATACCCGGGCCCGTCAGACCTTCAAGCGCTACGCCTCAGACTTGCTACTGCAGACTCATCATCATCACAGCCGTGTATTTCTCGCCTTAATACCTCTGTTGCTGCTACACTTCTTCCTCTCCACACTGCTCCGCAGCGTGGCGAGTCTTGAAGTGAACGCTCCTATCCTAACATGTATGGCGTGATGGTGGGTGCACCGGCCGCCCCTCCACGGGCTTGCTGAACCGCTCGCCCGGCTCGTCCGCGTCGCCTCGCCTTCGTCGTTACTCCTTGGCTCGCTCCGCTGTCTTGGTCTGCTCTCCGTCTGGGTGCAACTCTTCGTTGCTTGCGATCTTCTCGGCAGCCGGGTTGGGCTGCAGCGGGTCGGCCCGCGCCACGCTCCAACCCGCCATCGCCTCGCCCAACGCAACTTCAACATCTGCTCTTGCTACTCCTTGTCCTCGTCGCCCTTCGTCTGCTCGCTGTCCTCTGCAACTGTCCTCCACTGCTGTCTCCTTCTGCCGTCTTCTGCTGTTGTTCTTGTTGTCCTCCACTGTTGTCCTCCTGGGCTCCCCACGCTAGTCGACCCGGAATGCATCCGGTTACTGACTTGTGTCGAGATTCTGTAACCAAGCTGTCCTACAGTGAAGTAACAGGCGTTGATTGGACAAAATGGATGACATTTGAAGATCGAGCGAGAAGACACTGCAGAGCACCGGTGTTTACTTGCTGCTGCTTCTTGCGCTTTCTGTGCCGATAGGCGACTTTGCGTTCTTCTGGATTAGCGTCTGGCTGGCCACTATACCGCAGGAAGTGCAGCGGCAGCTCACCCTCGGTGGCAGCACCTGGTCGACGAAGGAGCTCTACTACGGGGTCACTGCGCACTTGAAAGACTCCATCAGCAAGTGGTTCATCGGCGTGAGCGAGGACATTGAACCGGACGAGAGGACGCTGGAGTTCATCACCATGCGGATGCGCAAGAAGTACGGTCGACGGGAGACTGGGTGGCAGATCCAGGATCGCCTCCGCAAGCGTGTCCAGCAACCCGGAGAGAAGGTGGACGCCTACGCAGACAGTCTGCTGAGCATTGGTTCGGGAAGCAAGTGACGCCGGAGTCCTTCATTGACGCCTTCCTGGATGGGCTGAACAACCAGGCGGCCGCCGCACAAGTTTGCAGTTGGTCGCTGGCATCGCTGGAGGAAGCTGTCCAAGCAGTGATCGAGACGTGGAGCGAGTTTGCGGAGGGCTGGAAGATCACCAACTGGCGCGAGGCCCACCGGCTTTACCGCCGTGGACTGGAGCAAGATGAGAACACCAATGGGGCTCAATATGGAGCCGAGCCAGGAACCAGCAGCATCGATTGACTGGGCGAAGCTGGGTCTTGGATTTGGCGGAAGTGGAAGAGACGATGCTGCTCCCACGTACGACAACCGAGGAAAAGCTGTTCGCGGACTGGCTAGCACGCCGAGGATGGCGCCGGACGGCACCCTATCATTAGCCGCCTTGCAGGCGATGGCCTTTGCGGCGGGGGCCGGACAAGCGGCCGCTGTACAGAAGCCCGCCCAGACGACAGGAACGGGCAGAGGGAAGGTCAGCAGACGCTCGAGCTGAAGGCCGAAGCCCATGAAGTGGCACCAACCCCTGGCTACCCCGGGAGTAAAGGACAAGACGGCGAGGCCAACAACGACCAGTACGGTTATCAGCGCGCCCGCAGCAACCATGGAGGAGGTCGAGGCTACTACGGAAGTGGCCGAGGCAACCAGGAAAGCGGCACCGGTTATTACAGTGGGAACCGAGGCGGTTTCCGTGGTGGACGTGGTGGCCAACGCGGAGGATACGCTGGGGGCGGCAACAGCAGAGGCTAGGGGGGGCGAGGGTCACTACCGGCCTGGTGGCGGTAAGCCGATAAGGCAACAGAAGGCTGAGACGACGTGTGGATACTGTGGCCAGCTCGGCCATTGGTGGCGTGAATGCGGAATGCGAGCCGCTGACATGCAAGTCCGGACGCAACCCGCGCCCGTGGCGCAGAACGACAGCAGTGGCAGCGCCTCGGGGCCGACACCTGCCTCAGGATCAACGGCATCAGCAACGGCCGAGACGCCAGCGGGAAACGGACTGCAGCAGTAGAGGCAGGGGGGCGCTATTGCCTTCAGCAGCTGAATACCCTACAAGCTCGACGAGACTAGCCGGTGCGCGCCCCGGACAAGATGAAAAGGTACGCGGAGCACAAGAAGAACGACGTGGTCTTGTCCAGGGGGAGAGCGATGGTGTACCAGGTGGCGGCAGAGACGCTCGCCACGATGAAGCAGCTGGCGCAACCGAGGAAGAGACGACGAGAGATGGCTTCGACGATGTCCGAGCAGACGAACAACGAGCGAGGAAGAGACGAAGAGAGGTGGAAGAAGAAGTGGATCGACAACTTAAGGCGCGCCGCAGCGCAGTCGCCGATAGAGAAGAAGAAGAGAAGAGAGATGGACCCCAAGAGGAGGCTGGCCCGCGCGAGGAGGATGAACCAATGGGCGAGGACTCGGTCCCGGACGACGCGTCGACGGCTGCAGTGGTGGGCACCGTGCTGGAAGAACGGCGGTGGCGTAGCGGCCCGAGCGCCAAGTGAAGCGCGGCTTCTTGCAGAGGTTGCTGCTGTTAAGTGGCGGAAGGGCGATTGCGGCCAGGCGGCGTCAACGGCGCACTGAAGCCGAGCTGGCGCGAGTGCATGGACGGCTGGCAACAGAGTTGCGAGAGCGGCGAGAGGAACGTGCAAAGGTGCTGCGAGTAGCTGTGCGACGGCTGATTACTGGACTGGAGGAGCCGGTGAGCTCTTTGCCGATGAACCGACGAAGGCAAGTAGTTCGTGGTGCTGTCGACCAGATGAAGGAAGTGGTCACGAGAGTGGCGATGGAACACCAGTCGCTGGCACGACAAGCGGCCCAAGATGTCGAAGTGTCGCCGCCGGAGCCAACTCAGCAGCAGATCAAGGAGATGACGTACGACGAGTGGTCCAAGTACCGGAAGCAGTGCGGCCAGCAGCTACCGCGATACCTGGAGGAAGAAGGCTCGCTGACGGAGATGAGGCTGGCGAGGCGCGAAGCCATGCGGAAGGCGAAGCAGTTCGGGATCCTTGCGCCGCTCGAGGAGGCTATACCAGCACAAGCTCGAGCAAGAGCGGCGGCAGCGAGACGGCCCCACCCATAGAGCAGACGATCGACTGCGTCGCAAGAAGCGCGGTTACCAGTATACTCAGCAAGGTCACTACGGCGACGTAGAGTTGGTCAAGGACGACACTGGAGCGGAATTGCGGATGGCGCCGTTACGTGCTGTTGGAGGCGGCCAAGTGAACAACCTCCCGCCGGCATTATTAGCGCGGACAAGGACGTACACGTTGGAGGCCCGACTGGGCACCTGTGCACAATTCAGCGTGGAAGGCATCGAGCTGAAGAGGTATGGACGCTGCATCACGCGCGAAGCGCCCGTGGACGTGGACGAAGGGTTCGGTGGAGGACGGATCAAAGTGCTGGGTGTATGGCAGTTTGTGGGAACGACCAAGTACCAGCAGCGGATCAAAGTGAAGGCGCTGCTTGTCGACGGCCAAGGCAGCGAGTTCTTGATCGGTGAAGACTGGATGGTCGAGAGGCAGGTCAAGATGGACTTCGGCAAGAGGGGACGACGCTGGGCAGAAGGTGATACTCCCGTTCACCGGTTCGGCGGTGAACTCGCCGCTGACACTCGCCGCATCGCAGTCCGGTTGACCAAGACAGTGAAGCTCGCCAACAACACCAATCGAGTGCTGCGTGTAACGGTGGATGCGGACGAGGGTACAACAGGGATCTTCCTGCCCAAGCCCAATACCAAGCGGCACCTGCTAATGGCGCCCACGCTGAGTACGGTGCGAGACGGGCTATTGAGCATCGCGGTGATGAATGTCGACGGCAAGCGAGAGAAGCTACCCGCGAGAGAAGCCATGGGAACATGGGTGCCGATGGACGACACGATGGAGCTGCTTTCCATGAATGACGAGTTGGAACGGGAACGTGTGAAGGAATGGGTGATGACGTTGAAGAAGGCAGACGCTGCGCCGCTGACTGACGAAGAGAAGCTGAACATAGGTGAGATGGACCTCGCGGACAAGGAGCTGGTGATTGCCCTGCTGCGCCAGTATCCGGAGATTGTGAACAAAAGTCTGGCTGCCCGCCGCTCGCGAACACCGAAGTGCAGCACCACATTAACACGGGCGACGCTGCCCCGATCATGCTGCGCCGCCACCGGCACGCCGTTTCGGAGAATCAGGTGACAGACAAGAATGTGGACGAGATGTTGGGGCACGGAGTCATCGAGGAAGGTCAAGGGGTTTGGGGATTCCCCGTTGTGTTGGTGAAGAAGAAAGACGGCAGCGTGAGATTCTGCGTGGATTATCGAGCCCTCAATGCTGTCACGATCAAAGACGTGTACCCGCTGCCGCGAATTGACAATGGAGAATCAGGTGACAGACAAGAATGTGGACGAGATGTTGGGGCACGGAGTCATCGAGGAAGGTCAAGGGGTTTGGGGATTCCCCGTTGTGTTGGTGAAGAAGAAAGACGGCAGCGTGAGATTCTGCGTGGATTATCGAGCCCTCAATGCTGTCACGATCAAAGACGTGTACCCGCTGCCGCGAATTGACAATGGAGAATCAGGTGACAGACAAGAATGTGGACGAGATGTTGGGGCACGGAGTCATCGAGGAAGGTCAAGGGGTTTGGGGATTCCCCGTTGTGTTGGTGAAGAAGAAAGACGGCAGCGTGAGATTCTGCGTGGATTATCGAGCCATCAATGCTGTCACGATCAAAGATGTGTACCTGCTGCCGCGAATTGACGAGACGTTGAAAGCCTTGTGTGGTTCGAGGCGCTTTACCAGCCTGGACTTGCATGCCGGCTATTGGCAGTTGGCGGTGGTGCCTGAGGACCGGGTGAAGACAGCGTTCACTACAAGAAGAGGGTTGTTCCAGTTCCGCAGGATGCCCTTCGGCTTGTGTAACGCGCCAGGCACTTTCCAGCGGCTGATGGACTGCGTCTTGAGAGGCATCATGTGGGTCAGTTTCCCGCATGAGGACGTCGTGGCCGGGCAGCGGCCCCCACGACAGGCGACGCCTAAGCGGCGAAAGCAGAAGAACTGGAGCGGCCGCCTTGGTCCCCGCTTCAACCATGCTTCGGACAGCGAAGATGATGAATCC
Organism: Phytophthora crassamura; assembly: GCA_033557995.1. Taxonomy (NCBI): domain Eukaryota; phylum Oomycota; class Peronosporomycetes; order Peronosporales; family Peronosporaceae; genus Phytophthora; species Phytophthora crassamura. The sequence continues at coordinate 2,353,416 of JAUCED010000018.1, forward strand.
GACGTTGAGGTTGCTCAACGTCATTGAGCACTCGGGCACCGAGTACCACCAGCGTCAGCTCCGCGTCGCTAACCCTCCCAAGGCTGCTGCGACGCCTACCAAGCTCCCAAGCATGTCCTGGAAGCGGTTCCTGAACGACCTCAAGCGCGGTGAGATCGAGCAGGTCTGCGTTCTCACGGCCGAGGATCCTTCTGCCGACGCGCCACCTGACGCCACGGTCAACGCCGTCGCTTCTTCTGTCAGCGATACGCCGGGCACGCACGAGCGACCTGAAGGTGCTGAACCCAAGTCAGCACGCGAAGAGCGTTTTGCTTTCCAGTCCTGGGAGGCGCTGTAGGCCTCGGGCAACCCCGTGTATGCGCTGGTTCGCGAGTACGAAGACGTGTTTCCGGAGAAGATCCCGGCTACACTCCCCGCTGATCGGGATGTGCAGCACGAGATCGACCTCGTGCCAGGCGCGAAGTACTGCGTGACGCGGCAGTGACCGCTTCCTCGGGGTCAGGTGCAGGGCATTGATGACTTCTTCGAAGGCCGACGTCAAGCTGGACACGTGCGGGAGAGCGTCTCCCCGCACTCGAGTCCGACCTTCTGTGTGAAGAAGGCCACAGGGGGGGCGGATCGTCCACGCCTTCAACAAGCTGAACGACGTGACGATTCCAGCTCAAACCCCGATCCCGCGCAAGGACATCATCCTCGACTCAATGGCAGGCAGCGAGGTCTACCGCGCCATCGACCTGACCGATGGCTTCTACCAGATTCTCATGCGTGAGAGCGACGTGCCTCTCACAGCGGTGAGCACGCCGAGCGGCATGCTGTGGGAATGGCTGGACATGCCGCAAGGGCTGAAGAACGCCCCTGCCACCTTCAACCGGATGGCGTCGCAGGTACTTCTACCGCTTCGAGACTTCGCTCCAAGCTACTTCGATGAAATCTTCGTGCACAGCAAGACAGAGCCAGGTCGCTCTGCCATCGATGTCCATCTTGACCAGCTTCGACGCGTGTTCGAGACGATGCGTACGAACAAGTTGTACGCGAATCTGCGCAAGTGTGTGTTCGCCGCACCCGAGATTCCGGTGCTCGGCTGCTACGTCAGCAAGGCTGGCGTCCGCGCTGATCCTGAGAAGATCTCATCGATCTGTTCCTGGCCAGTTCCCAGAAACGTTAAGGAAGTCCGACAGTGGCTCGGGCTTGCTAACTATCTGCACAAGTACACGAAGAACTTCGCGGCGATCGTGCGGCCACTCTCCCAGCTGCTCAAGAAGGATGCTGAATGGCCATGGACTCCAGTGGAGCAGACGGCGTTCGACGCCGTCAAGAAGAGCATGGCCTCAGCGCCAGTGCTGGCGCTCCCGTATCACAGCAAGGCCTTCCATGTCGTGTGTGATGCGAGCGACTTCGCTATCGGATGCGCGCTCATGCAGTTCGACGACGAAGGTCGTGAACGCGTCGTGAACTACCAGTCACGACAGCTGAAGCCTGCGGAGCGGAATTACCCGGTCCATGACAAGGAGTTGCTAGCCATGCGCTATGCCTTGATCAAGTTCCGTGTCTACCTCCTGAGCGAACAGACGTTCGCTCTGTATACTGATCATGCCTCGCTGCGGACGGCCACGAAGAGCCCGCACCTGTCACAGCGCATGGCGCGGTGGCTATCGTTCTTTGCCGAGTACAACTTCGTCGTACACTACAAGGCTGGCAAGTCGAACATTCTCGCCGACGCGCTCTCGCGCCGGCCTGACTACGACCCGCGTTCGGGGTCGTTTCCGGTGGTCGATGTTGATAATGACGAAGATTGCGCAGTCTGTGTTGCGTCGGACGTCAACACGGTTTCGGTGCGCGCTGTCGGTTCATTACGACAGCAGATCGCTGCCGCGTACGACGTGGACGCGTTTTTACCCGGCGTCATCAACTATCTCCGCGACCCGTCCGATAAGGCGCTGCGCTCCATCTGACGGCTCCGATGCGCGCGTCTATCGCACGCTACAGCTTCGACGGTGAGGTGTTGTCGTACAGTGTCGATCGCGAAGACTCCCCTCGGTCGTCGTGCCATGCGATGACGACGTCCGCGCGCATCGTCTACACGAATACCATGACAGTCCAAGCGGCGGCCACCTCGGCCGCGAGAAGACCTACGTCGCGCTCTCGCGCGACTTCTACTGGCCCCACATGTACAAGTGGGTCCGCAAGTGGGTGCGCTCCTGCGAGGCATGTCAGCGTGTGAAGCCGGCACCCTCGTCGCAGGCGCCCCTGCGCCCCCTACCTGTGGCTGCTGACGCGTGGTCATCCATCAGCATGGACTTCATCTTCGGGCTGCCAGCCGACGCCCGCAATCGCACGAGCGTCCTCGTGTTCGTCGATCGCTTCAGCAAGATGGTGCATCTTGCTCCAGTCCCCGCGACTGTGACGGCGGAAGAGTCCGCCGCGATCTTCGTCGACATCGTGTTCCGACATCATGGTTTACCGTCTGACATCGTGTCAGACCGAGATCCGCGCTCGCCTATCTCAATTACTCGGCACGCGGCTGCGTATGTCCACAGCCGCCCATCCAGAGACTGACGGACAGACAGAGCGCGCGAATCGCGTGGTCGAAGACGTGCTTCGCAGCTACGCCACCTCGTACGCGTCATGGAGTTCCTGCCCATGGTTGAGTTCGCACTGAACAATTCAGTGCACGCGTCGACGGGGTTGACGCCGTTCTACGTCAACAACGCGCGCCATCCGCGCGTTCCGGCTTCTCTAGCTGTGGCAGCTCCCACAGCAGCGCGTGATTCTCAGTCTGGTGGGGGAGGGATCCCGCCTATGGCGGCGTCGAAGGAGATCTTCGGCTCAAGTGGCTTCGGTTCAAGTGACGACCCAAGCATCAACGCGCTGACTCATCCTTCGGGTCCGACCGATACATCGGATCCGACTGATATATCAGGTTCGCCTGATATCTCAGGGTCAGACGATCCATCGGGTTCGTCGCGGGCAATGTCGTTCCCCGTGCCGCGAGATCCAGTGACTGGCTCGGCTTCCCCAGTGGCGAACTTCGAGCCCAACGAGCTGCCAGCAGCGGATGAACCCGCTGCGTTCCCGGACTTCGTACTGCAGCGGCAGTAGATAGTCCGCTACGTGCGCGACGCCATCGCCATGGCTGTCGACAAGCAGAAGGAGAACGCGGACAAGCGCGGTCGAAAGAACATGGAAAAGTTCAAGGTTGGTGAGCGTGTACTACTCTCGGTCACGGGTATTACAGCTCACGCCGTGACGAACTTGGGAGCAAACAAGTTGCTCTCGCGCTACATTGGCCCGTTCAAAATCGTTGCCGTTCTCGGCGACGCTTACACGCTCGACATACCTACGGCTATGCAACTCCATCCTACGTTCTACGTCGGCCGGCTCAAGCGGTACCACCCGGCGACGATCCCGAGCGAGGAGTCGCATCGTCCGACTGCGACGGAGCGGGAGCCTTCTCTTCCTGCTCGTCCGGTTCATCCTGCGTCGAACTCGGCTCATAGCGCGACGCCGTTAGCGCTTTCTTCGGCGCCGGCTGCTCCGGCTCCCAGCCCACGGCCTTGCGCATCGCGACGAACTGACGCTTGTACGCGTCGTGCGACTGCTCAATCTTCAGCAGTCGCTGCTCCTGTCGAGCGACTTCATCTCGAAGGCGTTCAGCCTCCTGCTCGGCATCCAGAGCGCGATCCTTCGCGCTGTCAACCTCGTTCGTCAAAGAGCCAAGCGCCCGAGATTTTCCGGCGCCTCGTTCGCCACAGCAGCACGCGAAGGCGTCTGGTCGGGCCGATATTCGGCTCCTGACGCCCTTGAACACGCGGCGGCGTCTGCGGATCGGCCACCGGCGTCGGCGCTGGCATCTCCCGGTCAGCACCAGCTCCCCGAGCGTCATGGCGCGGCTCCCATGACGAATAGTCGTCGGTGTGACGACGGCGCGGCTCCCACGACGAGCGGTTTTCAACGCGACAGCCCTCCGCCGCTGACGGATAGCGCTGGAACGCAGCGCTGGATCGTGGATCATCTCGTGGAGTACCGCGATCCCACTCCGAGTAGGCGCGGCGCTCATCACCGCGCCAGTACCACTCCGAACACCCGCGAGTATCGCGTCCGCTGGCTTGGCTTCGCTCCCGGTGATGATACATGGGTGCCTCGGACCAACCTGCAGCTTGACGTTCCGGATATCGTGGCTGCATACGAGGCTGCGCTTGCTCAGGCTCCGGCGCACGCAGCGTCATCCACTCTCGCGGCGCTTCGATCGGATCCGCCGCACGCGCAGGCGCGGGTTCATCACCTGCGCGCCTAGCCTGGTCGAGCGCACGCTCGTACCAGCCGATGAGACGACGGATCTCGTCTCCAAGAGGAGCAACTGCGACATCGTCTCTCCAATCTTCAGCCGACGGTCGACGCGTGCCCGGCCAACAGTGCGGGCACTTCTCCATCATGTTCACGAAGCAGTACCGGTCTTCGTCCCAGCACGTATTGTGAAGGTCCTGGCGCAGTGTGCCAGACCATATCGACTGCGCGCTGACTCGCGCTGTCTCAAGACTGCAGCGAAGTCCGGCTCGACGTACCAGAGGCGGATTAAGGCGTTCCACGACAGCCGCAGCGAGTCTTCTTCTCGGGCTCTTTCGACTGGCTCGCCGTGCGAGGCGCGGAAGCGGCGAAGCTGCTCGCGCATCTCCTGCTCTGGCGCGGGGTTCACCGCGCCGCTGATGTCGTAGAGCTCCCAGCGTGCCAACTCGGTCTGGATGCCCTCACGGGCGCTTGCCGTGTTCCTCTCCGTCGCCATCTCCGTTGCTTGCGGGTCGCGAGGCTGATTTCGTTGTGAGGCCTCGCTCGCGTCGAAGGCTCTCGTCGCTGTGAGAAGTTGTTGGTGCCGACGTTCAGCCATCACTGCCCCCGTGTCCCCGTAGTCTCGTCCCGGGATCTGAATCGTAGCCTCCTCTTCTCTTTCTTTTCCTTTGTGTGTTCTCTTTAGCAGACGGGTGTCTGCTACTTCAAGTGGGGGGTGATGTAACGGGACGATCTCCCGTTACAAAAGTAGGTAGAAGTCACAGTCCAAATAGGCTGTGACTTGGCACTCTGTCATTGGACAGAAGTCGCCCTTTAGTATGCATATTGGCCAGTTAGCGTGCAGCACCTCAACCGGTGGCTAGCAGCTAAGCTCGGCTTAAGTACGGTTTTGCGACCGTACTTTAATATCACCCGGAGTCAATTTTGCTTATAAGTTCACGTGTCTCGGCCTAACGTCCAAGGCATTGCTTCCTCAACACAACAGCGAAACCTTACGTATCGGTTGCCTTTGGCCCCGTTACACTCAAATTAATTTGGGAAAATGTGCATCCCCCCGCAGCCGATTTGATTCCATCATGCGACGAATGCGGAATGTATCTATTTGTTTCGGCAGGTTTCTCTCAAATATATGTTTTTGAAAGGTTTGTGCGCCTCAAAATCAAAATCAAATCTGGCCGAGGGGGGTACCCCCTCGGGCAGATTTGATTTTGAAACGCTCTGGACGGTTTGATGAACAAAACAATGGCCCGTTTATGCAAGCCTGGATTTGATTTTGTGTTTGAGAGACACAAACAGCCTGCGGGAATCGCTCCATTATATAAGATCAAAGTGATCACTTTAAAAATAAGGCGCAGTTAGCAAACTGACATAAAATTGCAGACGTTCACAGTGATCACTTTGATCTTGGTGAAGTGGCGAAGAAGCACTTTGGTCTGGACATTATTAACCAAAGGATACACTGCTGTTTCCTTGATCAGAGATCTATTAGTCAAACCTTACAGCTGCTTGTAAAATAACAAGCAGGATTCTGAAAATATGCTGGAAAGAAAACCTCAGTAACCCCGCCTGTTATTTCAATTGTCAGTTATCTTTATTCCGTGTTTCGATGTGCTGTCTTTAGACTAATTCAGCGCAAGATCTGTCCCGGTGAAGGCTCATGAGCGTGCCCCTGCGCGTGCGCGCCGTGCGTAATTACTTGCAGTATGCAAAGTCATTCGTGATTGCTCTTGACAGCAGCTACCGGTAGCATCGCATAGCCAGTTGTGCTGCTCTACCAGATCTGCAAGCCAGCAACTCAAAGTCACGGCAGTGGTGGGGAAAAGTGAGTTGCCAATAGCTACCTGACGGCATGAAGTCGCCTCGATACTCTGGCGATCCTCGCCTTTGACGCATATCGCCACTGACTCTACGTGCTGCAGGTACACCTGATCTAAGAGCGCTCAATGCGCTCGAAATACTCGGGTCTAGCCAGTGGCTACGTGTCGAAATGTACTTTTCTAAGCCTGAGGACTTGCATGTGTGTACGGACACTGTACAGATGCAGATGGAGGCCATGAGTATTGTTTATCTACGTGATCGTCCTCCTTCGGGTGCCGTCGTATGCATTTCGGGCACCAAGTAGCAACATGCTATGCTTGGCGATCACTGCCGGCTTCTTCCGCCTGCTACTAGCGTCTGCGCTACCCGCAGCATCGCGCTGCTCTCCACGTCCTCCTCCACCGCCATCACCGGCTGGAAGCCCACCAACTGGAACGGCTTCATCGCCGCGAAGGAGTCGTTCTGCGGCACATACGCTGCGGGCGTGTGCATGCTGCCGAAAGGAAACTTGCTCGTAATTTGCCGCTCAAAGATGCCTAAAATGATCAAAACGCAGTACTGTGATGCTCATCTCCAAAATAAGCCACCTCTCGAGGTGGCTTGTTCTAGAAATATACAAGCAGGCTCCAAGAAGTAAACAAGCACTTTTCCGAAAATATACAAGCAGCTCCCCCTATTGAGGCTGTGCGCAACGTGCAGCCTCGAGCAATGACCACCAGCAGCCATTTACCGCAGGCCGCATCGGTACCCCCCACTCGAGTTGCATCTCCAGGCAGTGAGGCTTTGGGATTTTCGGATGAGACGCTTTCTAAGCGGTCGGAGCCTGAGGCAGGGGCTGTTAATGCTGACGCTCCGCTAGCCAAGAGGCCGCGGCGGACAGCAAAGACTACCAAGCCCAGGAAACCCAAGATCCCGACTTACGTCAGACGCAGGGTGCGGATTGCTTGGCTAATTAATATGTTGCATTGAAATTGGGAAGCTGACGTGTGCGTGAATGCTGAATGCCAGACGGAGATCGAGGAGCACACGGACGAAATGACGCGTCTGAAGAAGAAGGTGGCGTACTTTGAATACCGGAACAGTGTGCTGAAGCAACGCCAAGAGCTGCTGCAACGAGAGATGCTCAACAGGACAATGCAGGAAGCGCTGCATGCCCAGCGACTATCCTTCGCCAGCACGGTGTCCATGGTCACGCAGTTTTTCGTACGTCCTTCCTGTTGCGTCGAAAGAGCAAATATGTTTAATCTCTAACTGATTCGGCTACTGCATACAGAGAAACAACTCGACAGAGCCGTTTGACCTGCCTGCACGACTGAGTAAAGATCCGATCGAGCGTGAAGCTTCCCTGCTAAGAATGAAGCGCGACCGGCTGCAAGTCGGCTATCACTTTATGTCCCAGCACCAGAACAACATCTCGTCGGCAGAATTCAGTGATAGGAAGAAGTTTGAGGCAACGAACGGTGACTTCGTGTCCATTCGCTTCGAGGTGTTGCCGCTACCAGGAGCGCGAAGCGTCAAGGCGATCATCGATGCGCTGCAGTTCTTCGTGTACAACATTGAGATCAGCATCTCTGAAGCTGTGGGCGACATTACAATCCGCGAGAACGACGATGCCAAGCTCGACAGTCCCGTGGCACAGCACCGCCTCGTCGCTACGGTGGCCGACATGGTGCAGACGGACACGAACAACGTGGCGTTTGTTGAGATCTACATGCCGCCGTTCGTGGTGGAGCGCATTAGGGAAAGCACCGAGAAGGTTGGCGCAGCCATGTTCTCGACGGCAAGACGGGCTGGCGATGCTGGTGGCATCCCCTTATGAGGGCTTAATAGACAAAGTACCAAGGTAAAAATTACAATACCGTGTTTTAACACTAATTGTTTATAATCAAAACGTTTTCAAACAAGTTGATGGCGGACATCATTAGCCCTTTCGTGAACACGCGTCTTGACGCCTGTCCAACGCATTCACAGAAAGCGTCAAATTGCTGCGTTTTGACGTGGTGATGGGCACCCTCACAAGCCGCACCCCTTGACGACGTGATACTGGCTGTTTCATTTTACGGTAGGTCGCGTGGAGACGGGCAAAATGCCGTTTTACACAGACGTCTCCACGGCGCTGATTGGCCAAAACAAAGCATTTCACAGATTGGTCAAGGTAGACCAATGAGAACGTTGTATACGATGAATATTTCCGATGAACGCCCAACGTCAATTTCCCATCCCATATGGTATTCAAGGGACGGAGAGCATCCCGCGCGACCGAGTCTGACCAAAGGCTCCTTTCCGCGCCATTTTGTTGGATAATGGCGTGAAATGGCTGCATCTCCCGTTGACAACTACAGTAGTCACCGCAATTAGTGTGTGTGCAAATTAGCGACATACGCGAATTAGTGTCACTGAAATTTCGTGACGCTAATACCTGTGAAGAAGAAATCCGCGGATTCAAAATTAGTGTAAGTGGGTCTGGGAATTTAGTGCAATGGAATAGGGCCGACCCTCCTAATCTGCTGCCCTGGGTTCGAGCCCGCCTTCGTGCAGTTTTCCGAGTCGATAATACCGACAGATCCATGGATTGGTTAGGGTCCGCCACGGGTGTGGTGCTTATTGTAACAAAAACAAAAACGGTGACTGCATTTGTGAAACGAAGGTTTTTGGTTTTGACGTAATTATCAAAAGCTGACTAAATCTATTAAAAATTACATATTTGGGAAAGATGGAGCCAGAGCGTTTATTCTAACATCAGCCACCAACCTCGCGAACGCAACCAAGAACAAGCAATGCCAACCGATAACTCTTCGTCAAAGACCCCTTGTGGTGGCTGTGGTGACCTTGTTGGCAGTGTGCACTCCTGTCCCCAGTGTTCAGTACGCATGCATCCGTTCTGCGGGACTCCTGTCAGCCCGGAAGGCTTCAACCAGCCAGTTATGTGCCCACAGTGCCAGAACGGTGCAGTCGTGAAACCGGTCAGCGCGTCACCGATCGTGGCAGCTTTCGAGAAGGCATCAGAGCAGCAAACAACTCCATCGAATAGCCAAAGGCCGCAGTCCACGTCTGAGTCATCATCCATAACTGGTGTCCCACCTTCACTACCTGCTGCCACGGACGGAAACAGAGCACCACCGCCACGTCGAGATGCGCAAATCGTCAGTACAATCAAACAGCGAGAGAAAGTGGTCCGGTGGATGGTTGTGATGGAGGGGAAGGGCGGCATCAAGGGTCTTTTTGCTCAAGCAGTTGACGAATTCCCTGAGATATTCAGGTTTAAGACGCGCAACGCAAACCTTACTAAGGCAACGAGATGGTGGAAGCGAAGGGAGACGTTGCTTCGCCTGCCTCGTGGAGTGCGAGAACTCTCAGCAAAGCGCGAACAAGGCCGCTCCCGTGTGAACAAGAAAGCTCTCAAAGAGCGTGGAAGACAACGGAGCGAGTGGGTGGCTTGGCTGTATCCGCAGCTACTTGACGAGTTTGATCGCCTGCGCAAACTGGGCTTGAAGTTCGATGCGTCGATGCTGCGTTAGGTTGCAATTCGACTATTGAAAACGAGCACGGGCAAGTTCAACAGTTCGTCAGTCGACAAAGTGGGAGCGCTCATTTTGGAGAAAATATCACCCAGGTGGATCCGAACGTTCATGGAGGCACATCGAATTGTCTTCCGCACGCAGTCAGACAAGAAGCAGGTCAGTCCTGAGAAACAAGAGGCTATCGAGCGTGAAGTAGCAGCTCACCTCGGAAAGATGAAACGCGGCTTTGAGTCGGGACGTCTGAACGAGGACACAATCGAGAATATTGACGAGACTCACTTTGTGATTGATTTCGACAACGGCAAGACTCTAGGCTTTGCTGGCGAGAAAAGCATTAAGTATGCAGACGTTGTCTCTGGCGGAGAAGGTATGACAATGTTCGTACGAATTTCTGGTGGTGCAAGCGGACGTATTCACCCGCCGATGATGATCTTCCAGAATGCGTCGTCAAGCTATCCTATCCGTGGAGTCCCAGACAAGACACCAGGCGTCTGCTATCGAACGGGGCCAAAGGGGTGGATGAGCAAGCGGGTGTTCCGACAGTATCTCGGTGAGAGAAGAGCAATGTGCGCTGATCCTCGGGGCCGGGAGAAACGCATTTATCTCGACAACTGTTCGTCACACCTAGATGAAGACGAATGCAAGAATGAGTTATCGCAATTGAAGGCTCGTCTCGTCTACCTTCCACCCAACGCGACCGACTTATGTCAGCCTGCTGATTCATTTGTGATCGCCAAGATCAAAGATGCCTGGCGTCGCAAATGGAACGAGAAAAAGATAGAGCTTGTCGAGGGCGGCGAATGGCAGAACACATAACGGAAGGACAGCTCGTGGTCCGGGAAGCTCAAGAATCCAGGCAAGAAGTTCTTCATGTCTTTGGCTGCAGAATGCGTTCGTGAGGTAAACGCGCACCGCGACAAAAACGGCGTCAACTATGCCAGGAAGGCAATGATCAGATGTGGGCTCTCACTTGAGATTGACGGCTTCTTGGAGCCCAAAGCAGCTTTTCCCTCATCTTCAGGATATTATCCAGAAGTACCCGGATGAGTTTAATGGTAAGTCTGCTGCAGATGGGTCGATGGATAGTGATAGTGGCGACGAAAGCCGCACTGCCGATGATAAGGACTGAATCGCCAGTGCGGTTGTGTAGAGAGGAAACCTAAATTAGTGACAGTGTCTCTAATTTTGCCATACATAAATTAGTGTCAGTTCCAAAATAGCAACACTCACACTATTTTTTTCCCGTGAAGACAACCAAAAACTCCTAACACAAATTAGCATCGGTGACACTAATTTCGGTGACTACTGTAGAGTCGTTCATTGATCGCTACAGTGCATGTGCAACAGCTAGCGTCGGTATGCTGAGTTACAGCTCTGCCAACTTGTGTATCACAACTCATTCCCCTCCTTTGATACGGAAACCAAGCATATATCTTATTCTAAACAGGTACGTGCCCAACCGAGCATATATATTGTCCTAAGTATATGCGCTGACCAGTCGATCCGTTCGAGCCAGTGCGAAAACCGCCGCAAGAGCCGTTCATTTCCTGATTTATCCCCCTGGATATGCCACGAAAAGGCGCACTGGAAGAAGCACCGGACACCACACGGAAGCGACGCCGGACACGAGAAGAGGTTGACGCTCATAGCAGCACTGCTACCCATTTGGCGTCGACGTTAGACTTTTACGGCGTGTGGAGAGAGCTGAAGGCAGCTGGATGGACGTCCAAGCCACCGCGCGGCCTTGATAACCGACATCGATATGTTCTCCCAGGCGGTACTGCTAACGGACGAGAGGGCCAGGATTTTCTGCTTGGCGAGGAAGCCGTACTGAGGCACTTCGTACAATCTTGTCGGTAGCTCTACTTCCCAGCAGTCACGGCAAGTTTGAGCCTAATGAATCCAATATGTGTATCCAGGTAACCCTCAAGTTGTCCAGGGTCGCGCTGCTCAAGTGCCGGCTCCTGGTGTTGATGGCGACGCTGACAGTGGTGGCGTTGTGCGTGTTTCTCGTGGAGGTCGAGGGCGCTGCAGGTGAACAGCGGCTTGCTGGACGTGATGATGCTGGTCGCGCCACTCAAGTGCCGGCTCCTGGTGCGCGTGCTTCCCGTGGTAGCCGAGGGCGGGGTGCTGGTGGACGTGGTCGAGGTGGCGTGGCTCGTGTAGCTCAAGACGGGACGACGCCAACAGTATCGGCTGGTGTCACGACATGTACAACGCTTGGAAGCCGCACTCCAACCACACCAAGTATCGTGAATCTCTTGGTGAAGCAACTGGTGGCGTTCTCGCCGTCAAAAGAACCGTGGATGCAGAACCACAAAACGAAGATATACAGGTGTGTTGGCACCGCCTACATTGTCGGCCGAGTATGTCATCGTGTCAAGAAACCAAAGAACGGAGCTATCCTGCAAGTCATGTGGCTTGACACTCAGTTTCAAATATGCTGTGGAATCGCTCACAATTGCGGCTGTACAACGGGGTATCGATAACTACCAGGCCCTCGTGCGCCTCGCCTACCCGACAAGCCAGCATGGCGAGATTTGACTGAGACGGTGGCGGATGGGGAGCTGAACCTGGACGGGCCACTGACAAGTTCGAAATCGCATCCGATGAAGAAGACTACGAGTGTGGGATCCCGAACGGTTTTTGCCAGCGAGTCTTTTAGAAGTCGAGGCAGTCAAGAGCATGCGTTTCGAGCCCGAACTGGAAATGGAAGCCCCCAAGGACTTGCACACTCACATAGATGGCAGCACGACGACAAGATTACGACCTGAGTACAGTCATCTCTTTGCTCACTCCGCGTCTTCGAGTTTCTTTGCATACATCCCAGTCTACGTTTGGAATCAAGTTGTCCTGGAGACCAATCAGTACGCCGCGGCCAAGGAGAATCGAATCACCAAACCGTTCACTGGAAGAGCTCATGACTTTTCTCGGCATCATGTTCTACATGACCCTCACCGACAAAGGAGAATATTCCAATTACTGGGGGCAGCAGACCGAAGACGCGATTTTGGTGGGGCATCGACCAGTTTGGATACTGTTATGAGTCTGCGTAGATTCAAGTTGATTCGCCGCTGTTTGAGTTTTCGCGCAGAGCCTGGTGTGGCGGTTGAACGAGACCCAGCAGCTCGAATTCAACCCTTGCTCAATCTGCTCAAGTGTACTGGTGGAAGTACGTTGAAGTAGGACGTGATCTGGCTTTGGACGAAGCCAGCATTGCTTGCCGGTCTCGCCACGGACGGCATCTCATTGTCTACAACCCACAAAAGCCTGGTGGAAAGTATCACTTCAGAATGTACGTCAACCACGTGGATTGCTCTGAATTATCGTCTCCACTGCAACAACAGTGACATTGCTGACCGCCTACAGCATGTGGTGACCCCAGCCGAGATGCAGCAGCTGCGCGAGGAGCTAGATGACATCCAACAAGTGCGCAAGCACGTACTTGAAGTAGTACGGCCCTACTTCTGTTCCCGTCGGATCATTAACATGGACAACTACTACACCAGTGTGCAGTTGTTGATGGATCTTCGGCTCAAAGAATTGTACGGGCGAGGAACAGTGCGGGGGGAAGCAAGTATTATCCAAAGCACACGATCCTGCAAAAGGAGGAGTCGGTTCGCGGTGATTATCAACAGTCAGTTGCTGTTGAGCACAACGTGCTCGCAGCGTCATGGTGCGACGGCAGCATCGTCACGATGGTCACCAATGCTGATCCGTCCACCACGACGACGGTGACGAGACGAATTGGACCTGCACTTCGCGAGTTCCCTGCTCCAACCTGCATTCTAGAATACAACCAACACATGCAAGGTGTTGACCTGTTAGACCAGATACGTGCAAGATTTTCACTCGCGGACGGCCATTCCTACAAACGGTGGCATAAAAAGCTAGCGCTGGCACTCGTCGATATCGCGCGCACCAACGCTTATTTGACACGTCGGATGGCAATTGATACTTCAAGAGATCGAGACCCCCACCGAACGTTCGTTACAGAGTTAGTGTCTGAGTTCATTTCGGGTAGGTGGAAAGAAGCACCGAGTGACGGCAGAATGGCTTTTGGTAGCAGCGTCGCCAGCGAAACGGAAGCAACAACCGCTGTTACTCCGCCAAGCAGTGGCTACGCTGCTGCAAGTGTGCACCGTCTCCAAAAGCAGTGTGACGTGATGTCTTCAAGCAAGTATTCAAGGGCAACAGCCGAAGAAAACGCGAATGCGTGGTTTGTCGCTACGAAGGCAGGTACCCGACGGAGGTAACCGACTACTGCCTTACTCATTCGGCGAGCCTTTGCAGGGTTGCACATGGCAACGTCAACACTCCATTCACCTGTCCATAGAGTACTTGGACTTGCAGGGATAAATACCACCGCTTCTATCTCCCGAAGGGACTCTTCAGCAACAATGGGAACATCCGGAGGTCTTCAACGTTGGCCACGCTCAAGGCGCAGCATCAAATCGATCGCAGCACTGCAACACAGCAGCCCCCTGGAGTTACAGCATGGCAGCAACGTACCAAAGCGCGGTGAGCGAGCGACGTTCGTCAAGCCAACAAAGTGAATCGAGCCAAAACGATCCAGCAAACCCGCCGATTCCACCAAGCCGGCCAAGTCCTTCGAGCCCGCAACGTACACCAAGTCCAGCAATCCAACAGAGTTGTGTCGCTCGACAATTTTGTCAATAACATGAAGTGTCGCCACCAAGCACCACATCTACCGCAGCCTCCTTTGCCGTGACAGCAGCGACAGGAGCAGCCGACGACTTGTTATCAGCAGCATGCTTGGTCACTCTACAGCGCGGCGCTCCAACCAGCATGTTCTTGTCGATCAGCGCCAGCTGTTCCCCCAGGACACCCGAGATACTGCGCGCGCACGTCCGCTCTGACCTCTATCAAATTACTCGATCCCATGTCGATCGACTGTGGTGAAACCAGCGAGGACCGCATCGGAAAGCACAATCTTCTGATTCCGAGTATATATCTTAATTATACTATAGTAAACGGCGATGCCGGTCGGGAAAGCACAGTATTCTAATTCCGTATATATATCTTGGTTAAACTATAATAAATGGTGATCCCAAACTTCGATGTGGTTCTCCTCCGCTGAAGCCACTCTGTATTCGCCCCAGGCGACTGGTCATGTTCCACGCGCTCAACAGTCAGCAGAGAATCGGTGGGGCCGTGCTTTTGTTCGAGGGGAACAAACTGGACAGCAAACCTGCAGGTGCAGCTTCCTGTAATAGAAGGCGCTGACGACACGGGTGTCGAGCCACCTGTCCAGCAGCGAGCGCACACCGTCCAGCGAGTGCGGCAGCTTGAACATATTCAGCGTCGGGCAGTCGCCCCGAGCATATGGTCCGCGCACAAGGCCGAGCGGAAGTACATGCGCGCCCACACGGGCGTATTTCTCTGGTGATGTTGCGCTTCGTTCAGAGAGCAACAGAGAAACTGGGTGACCTCGGCTTGTTGCGCAAAGATGAACTGGCGTTCGCGCTGGAACACACGGAGCCAGTCAAGGGCTCGTTGGAGCTGTATCTCCGCCTCGACTCGCTTCTCTTTCTCCTTTGCCCACGCCCATGGTCGAGTGGGCATCTTCCGGCAGCGCGGCGATACCTTTCACTCCCCTTTCTTAGCTGTTGTTCACTCACTTGCCGGTTCGCTAACCTGAAGCTGCACGGAGGAGTCGGGTCGGATGACCTTGGCCGGTGCAGCTTCGAGAAGACTTTCTGGTAGTAGCGGTTCTTCTTGTCCATCAGCGGTGCGTGGCTTCGGGGACTTTAGTCTGCGCCCGCAGCTTGGCCACATAACGCTGTCTTCATCCAGGCGTTTGAGGAGACGCTCTGTTTCTCGACTCTGGAACGCGAACTCCTGCGTGAAGTGCTCGATCTCCAGGAGTCCTGTGCGTGATTGACCGTTTGACGCAGCAGCATGTCGGCCACCGCTTGCAGTCACCATAGAAACTCCTGTTTGGTGCGCGCTTGCTCCAACTGGCTACTACGTTCGAGGTCCTTGTACTTGCATCTGGAAGGCGTCACGCTGCGCGTCTAGCTGGATCTCCAGCGAGCGAGTGCCTCGAACGGGGTGAATTGTCGGGGTCCTGCTGTTTGAACCAGTGCTGTTTCGTGCACAAGTGACACTTGGCCACGAGGCTGTCCAGACCCAGGAAGTGCAGCGTCGTCAGCACACCGTGACACGCCTCCGACAACGGAGACCGATGTGCTGCTAGATGGGACCGGCCTGTTGCTCCTTCAAGTACGCGTTGAACTCCTTCACATGCTTGTATGCCGTCTGCAGATACTCGATGACGATGTAGTGGTAAGTCAGCAGCTCGTCGACGCCCCACGGCTTGATCTTAGCGTGGCTAGGAGGGAACAGGTGCATGTGCACGTCGACGATCGGCATGCTGGCCACGACCGCGTGCACGAACGCCGTCATCTCCTCCTTCGTGGCCATGTATTCGCGGGTCTCCTGGTAGCGCAGCACGTCTTCGAGCGGCGTCTGTTTGTCCGACAGGAGGCGTTAATACAGCGCTGCGACGCCAGCAGCGCTCCATGAAGCGGCTCAGCTATCGTCGCCGGTCTGCGAGTCGATGCCATTTTCCGTCTGCTCGCAGAACTTGATCAGCACAAGGTGCGTGTTCAAAGTATGAGCTGGCAGCAGCTTGAGCGGTGACAGCACGCGCTCAAACTTGATCGCAGAGACGAAGCCTTGCTATGAGAAGAGGAAGCGCAGACCATCACCATCTACTGCCTTTTTGTGTACATATAGATCGCGACCTGCGATGACTTACAGCTGGCAGGACCGTACGTAGTTTCCGTTAGTTCCCCTTGGTGCAAAAGCTTCTTCGGCAAGATTCCCGATGACGCGGACAATAGCGAGAGGTCGATAGAATCAAACGCGCTCTTGGCATCAGGCTCAGCTCCTGTTGAACAACGAGCTTCGCGGTTCGTCGAAGAGGAAATCATTTAGGAAAATCACCGACGCGTCTTGGAAAGGTGAGTCGTCGAAAGAGGCGTGTCGAGGACATTCCCATGATGCAGGATAACTTTATGAAGTAGTAGCGAGAGGGATGCATGTTCGCACACAGAAGACACCTCTGCTGACCAACTCTAAGCGTTTCTCGATGCCCAAACACAGGCGCGCATTCGTCTGAATTGCGAACTGAGCCGCAACATTCCCGAGACCTGCTCCAACATCGAGGAAGGCGTCATCGTGTAGCACGCCTCCAATCATTTGAATTAGACTCGAAACTGCAGCTGGCAGCAGCTCACTGGCGTTCTCATCGGTGTTTCCAGCTTGTTGACGAACGTCAAATGCCGATACAGCGCTGAAGATGTCACGGACGGTTCGTTCGGCTTGACGCGGGGCTAGAGGACGAATGTGCGTCGTCTGGGGAGCTGTGGTTGTCACCGAAGGGGGAGCCGTCGTTGTCACCGAGGGGGGAGCTGTCGTTGTCGCCGAGGAGAAAAAACAGCGTGGGAACCGAGCAAGCTCCCTTCCGTAGGTGCGCTTCAACACTCGCAGTCGGCACTCGAGCTCTTTGGCCGTACGCTTGCCGCGCATGGCGCGCGCCACCTCCTTCCATCTGACTCGCTTGTGCTGGGACTCGTACTCGAGCGCTAGCACAACAAGCTTTTTGTCTTGTGCGTCGGTGAAGCAAGTCCGCATGACAAAGCAGAATGTAGATGGAGGCAAGCATGACACTTCAATTCACTATACTTGATAACAACTCAAGGGATGGCTCAGCCCTCACGTCAGCACGCAAAACGCAACACGTGTATCCTTGCGTTTCAGCTCAAGCTGCCAGCCCAACGCAATAATTACACCAAACTAGACAAAAACGATACGCTCTACCACAATATTCTCTATTCAGTTTCCCTAGTCGAGCCAAAATGATACCAAAGTGGGAGCTCTCATTGGCTAAAAACAAAACACGGTGAGTTTTTGTGGAACGCAGCAAAATGACGCGTTTGAGGGGATTATTTTTCATCCTCTTTTATAAAACACGTCAAACGTTAGCATGGTGTCGAAAGCACCGTTCAATCTAAGCCGAGCTTTCAATGATTCTTCACACTAATTCGAACTCATTCACACGCGTTATGGTTTAATTAAGATGTTGAACGTGCCTTCAGTTCATCCAAAAAGCTTCGCGGAGTGGAGGGCGCAGCAGCAGAACTAGTAGCGTTGGCCACATGCTCGGTCTTGACTGCAGCCTTTCGGGTCGAGGCAATCTTGAGTTCATCAAGAAAATTCATGGGCTTGTTAGGCGGCGCATCGGCCTTTGCCTCCTCCTTGACG
The DNA here is from genome assembly GCA_033557995.1 of Phytophthora crassamura. Taxonomy (NCBI): domain Eukaryota; phylum Oomycota; class Peronosporomycetes; order Peronosporales; family Peronosporaceae; genus Phytophthora; species Phytophthora crassamura. The sequence continues at coordinate 2,371,331 of JAUCED010000018.1, forward strand.
GCTTTCCGAGTAGAAGCGCTCTTGAGCTCGTCCAGAAAGTTCACGGGCTTCCGAGCTCCACTTTGTGTACTGACGTCGTCCTTGGGTTCTGTAGCGACAGCAGCTGAGCTGGTGGGTTTGCGCTGGAATCGGTTCTGCAATTCGCCGAGAAAATTGACTTTCCCACCTCCAAACGGCGACGGAAGAGGAACAGCGGCAGCTTTTTTCGGTGAGTCGCCCCGCTCTTCAGCTCTGCGGGCTTCAAGGAGCTTTAGCAGCGCCTTGGATTTCGGCGCGACAACGACTGGAGCAGGCTTCGCGTCCGTTTCCTTGGCATTGGCCTTCGGTATAGACGGTAAAGACCGGGAGAAACGTGGGGTCTTGACGACTTGTTCGTCGCTCTGGGTCGACTTTTCTGCTGGCTCGCTTGATTCTAAAGCTTGTAGCTTCTGGGATGGAGACTGCAAAGTGCCCTCCTTGCCACGCTTCGCTCGTTTGGGGCTACAGAAGTCCTTTTCGAGAAATTGCAGCACACCGACAGCCACTTGCAACTTCTTGACGACCTTGAACCCTCGCGGAGGAGGAACAGGCACTGCTTCAACCGAACCAGTCCGTACGACGGCCTCAGTTACGACAGATTGGTTGTCTTCTCGTTGCATCAAGTGCAGAGCTTCCGTCTCAACTTCCGTCAACGTGATCGTCTCTACAACTAGAGCGGATGGATTTGAAGCTAAGACCGAAGTCTCCTCAACAGCAACTTCCTGGATATCGTGGCTTCTTCTCGCGATCGCGCTGTCCAGCTCCAGTTTTCGAGCTTCCGCTTCTTCCTCGACTGAGAGTTTCTTGAACGCTGCTCGTTCACGGGGCTGAAGCTCGACAGTGGCTGGAAAAGGTCCTCGAATTCTCACCACGTTGCGCGTTTCAGGGTCAAGCGCTCGAATCCGCGCCACCTCCGCTTGATACTGTTCAAACGACGGCGTCATTGCTGCCCAAGCGCGGTCACCATGAGCCAATTCACCTTTCACAACGTCTCTCTCCTTACACAAAACCAAATGCTGTTGCTTTGCTTCTTCTCGCAAGGCGATCAATGTGGCCTTGCCAAACGAGCGCTGCAAGTCCTCATTCCGTACATCTTCGGCAACGGCCACGTACTCGGCTTTCGCCTGAGGGATCAAGTCCTCATCCAGCGTTTTCAATCGCGTGCGCTTGGCCTCGAGTCGAACGCGTTGGCGGTCGAACTTTTCCAACCTCGAGTCGATCTCGGCGTCTGTCGGGTAGCAGAAGATGGGGTTGAGTTGCTGTCGCGCCGTCAACTCTGGCAGATGAGCGTCTCTCCTCGTGCGCTTCACGGGGTCCCAGCCTGCTTTGATGGTCTCTCGCTGCTGCTGCGCTGTGAGTTGACGCACGTGTTCTATGAACGACGTCCGCCACGCATTTTTCCGACCGTCTTTGTCAAAGGCGAAGGACTCTGGTAGAACCCTCGCTAGCGCTCGGAGCTCATGGATGTCGTAGCTGGAGAAGTCCATGAAGAACGACGCACTCTCTACAGCCAGGAAGTTGGCTCGGGCAATGTCGTCTTCGTGCGTGACCAGCCAGTGCAAGAAGCGGTTGGTCTTGAGATAAGTGGCGAGGTCGTAAGTGTACAACGTCCCTCCTTCTTGAGCTCGAGTGATGAGACTTTCAACTGGAAGCTCCGCCATGTCAACGGGTAGAAAGGTGCGCAACAAGGCGAGAGCTTCGTCGTTGGCTTCTCGCTGTCGTGTCTGCCACACAGCTTCTCGTTTTCGCATTTCCTCGCCGAATTCCTTGGCTTGTTCACGCCGAGTCTTCCAGATCTCGACGTCTCGCATTGTGCGCTCCAGTTCCGTCTCCGTTCGCTTCAAGTTTTGGGCTCTAGATGCCGTCATCTTCGCTGCTAACTGAGTCGCCTGGGAGCACAGCGTTGACAGTCGCTCGCTGCCTTGAGTGCATTCCGGGATCGTACGAAGCGCGTACAGCAACGAGCGCTTGGCGTCAAGTGTCTGGTCGGAAACTACCGGCGAAGGAGACGAGTCTTCGGCAGCTACCGAAGCACCAAAGCGGTCGGTCTCGGCTCCAAGCCACTCGAGAAGTGTCTGCAACGCTCCTTGCTCCGTTTTGAGCTGCTGCTGTGCAGCTAGAAGCTCTTCCTTGATGCGTTCTAGTCGCTTGATAGTCACCTGCTCCAGTTCTGAAGCAGATACAGCAGCGCTCGAGTCTTGCTTTGCACGTTGGAGCTCCGTTTCGACTCGCACGGTCAATAAACGCTTCTTGGTCTGCACCAGATCCGCTTGATACGTCGTCGTTCTCGCCCTCAGTTCAGCCACTTGTTGGGCCTGCTTTTCTAAAGAGCGTAACTTTGACGCGAGCACCACGTTGGCCTTGTCTTCGTCGGCACAGCGCGCTGGCTGGGACAACTCCTGCATCTCGAATACTAATCGATCGTAGCGCTCTTCACAGGCCGCAAGATGTTTGTCAGCTGCAAGGAACGCGTTGCCCTTTGAACTTTCAACTTTCCACATCAAATCTTCGTCTGAGATTCCAAGAGAGGCTTTGAGCACGTTCAGCTGCTCCTGGAGCTTTTCCAGCTTGTTTTCTCGTCGAATGAAGGACGCGCGTGGACTGGAGCCAGAACCTGACGGCGAGACGGGATTTCCTGCGTCCAACGCACCGCCTCCTCCACGTACAGGGGACAGAGCGGGGCCTATAGGCGCTACACTAGGTCTTCGGCGACCTCCGACACCTACTGGCGACATGATCGGCGATGAGGTGCGGCGCGAGACTTGGATGAGTACAGGCTCCTGCCGTTGCTGTTGGCCTTGGAAAATCGTCGAGGCTGTCCGCGTTTTCGGAGGCGGCTGCTGCGTCGGTGCCGTTGACGATCTCCTCCCTCCAAGATGGCCAGACCGTGGAGAGATCATGCTGGCTCGACTTCCCCGTGTCAGCGAGAGTTCAGGGCTGTGTGCTGCAATGGAAGTCCTCTTGTCTATCGGTTTGTGCGGAGTTGTAGACTGCTGCTGGTTCTGTTGATGATGTGGTACGCCGCGACCGACTGACGCGTTGGCTGAGCTAGTTCTGCGGGCTTTCACGGTCTCCTTCCTCGGTGAAGCGGCTGACGTTGATCGGCTCCAAGCTTGAGGTTTTCTCGCTGGAACGGGTTGTGCGGACGACGGCTTCTTTGTCGTACTAGCGTTTCGTCGCGGAGCTACCGCAGCTCGACTCTCCATCGTTGACTGTAGCGAGTACGTTTTCGCGAATGCCTGCTGCATGGTAGTGGCAGTGGGCGAGCGTCCGCCCGGAGGCACGTACACTGTACTGCCTCGTCGATCTCTTCCGGGGCTTCCGATGGTAACAGTAGCTGCTCTCGATCCGGTACCGTGCACTGAAGCTCTTTGCTTCGCAACGGATGGCTTAGCCACTTGAGTGACGTTGGGGTTGGCTGTGCTCGTCCCAATCTTGACGGAACTTCGCGTCGAAGTTGCAGTTCTTCCTGCCATTGTAGGTTTCCTTACAGGCACCTTCTGCAGGCCGAACTTGCTGTACAGGAGCTCTTTGTGGTCTCGCAGCTCCTGCGCCTCGGCGTACAGACGCAGACACGCGGCGGTGGCGACGCTGCGTGCTCGAACAGGAGCTGCAGAGGCGGCTGAAGCAGACACGGAGGCGTGGAGACTCTGCTGATGCACACAGGGCCCTCTGCGCTTCATACTCCAGTCACCCGGTTAGTTAAATGCCAGCTATTCTTACGCACTTCAACAACAGCTAAACCATCACAGTACATTAAACGATAGTGCAACCGACTGAACAGTATAAAACCCTTCAAAGGCCTATTCCAACCGACTCATTCATCAATAGTCCATTCTAAAATATCATATATCAGTACAACTAAATCTCCAACATCCCAGTCTTGAACCCATTGCCCCATGGCGTCGCTCCGCCTCGTGTGCGCGTCCTGCCACATCGTCGGCTTCGGCTCCTGCGCCACATGCCATGGCGCCCTCGTCTCACCCTCCGCCTTCGACTGCGCCAAGCTGGGGCTACTGCCAGAGCTGCAGGAGCTCGTGAAGGATCCAAACTTCAATCTCAACCTCGTCGAGGAATCTTCGAAAGCTACTTTACTTCACCTGGCCGCTATCAGTGGGAAGATGGGCGTGCTGGAGTTCTTGTTGGGAGATGAGACACTGCGATCCAAGGTCCAGGTGGACGCTCCGGGAGGGGAGATGGCCACCCCGCCGCTCTTCTGGGCAGCTGTCCACAACCAGATCTACGCGGTGGAACTGCTGCTTCGTAACGGAGCGGACCCCAATGTCAGGGATCAACTCGGGTTCTCGCCCTTCTTGGTGGCAATCCAACGGTGTTTCCCCATCACAGCCGCCTATTTGGTGGCAAAGGGCTCCAATGTGAACCAGAGGATGCAGGATTCCACGCAAAAGACGGCGCTGATGCTGCTCTGCCAGCCACAGCAGTTCCATTTGGACTCCATGAGGATGGTGCTGAGTCTCCAAGCTGCGATTAATGCACAGGATGCTGACGGGAACACAGCTCTCCATCATGCGGCCATGAACAACATCGCCATGGCCGTGAGGATGCTGCTCGATGTGAAGGCAGAGACGACCATTGTGAACAAGGAGGGCCTCACGCCGCTGGATATTGCCAGGCTCCGTCTCCATCCAGACTCAACTGTACGCCATCTTCTAACGGAGGACGAACAGCTACGGACTCTGGCTCAAAGGACTGGAATCCCAAAGCAAACTCTCGAGGCGAATGTGTACAAGCTCGCGTTCTTCGTGCCGTGGGTGGTTTTCCCTCTAGCGTGCTACGTGATTGCCACCGTGGACGGCGCGCTGTCCATTTCCATGGCGCTGAGCGCTCTCTTGGTCGCGACGATGCTGCTGCTCAAGTTACTGCAGCGTGGCTCGTACGGGGACAAACGCAAGGCCGCTGCGCTGGCGTTTGGGATTAACGCCGCTTCGGTCGGGTATCTGGTCGGAAGCTTCCCTCGATTCACTGCCTACTGCAGCTCGTCGTTTTGCGCAGTGGCCGCCGTCTCGTTCGCCATGATTGGCGTCATGCTGTACAAGACGTCAACCTCGGATCCTGGCGAGGTGTTTACAAGCTACGACGAGAAGCTGCACGTAAGTTCTCTGCGTTGAGCATCATTTGGCGTCGAAAGGTGTGGGCTGACTGCATGTTATCGTAGAATATCCGCTGGCTCGTGGAGTCCAAGCTGCCGAGCGCCACCAAGTTGTGTCTCACCTGCTTGCACAAGCGACCGCTGCGTGGCAAACACTGCGCGGAGCTGAACTCGTGCATCGCCAAGTTCGACCACTACTGTCCCTTCGTGGTGAACGCTGTGGGCGCTCGCAACCACGTGGCGTTTCTGGGCTTCCTCTTCTTCGCAGTGCTGTCGATTGGGTTGGAGCTCATTGCCTGCTGGCGTTTCGCGCGCGCGCAACCGGAACTGGTGGCGGAATTTACGGTTCAATGGCAGTGGTGGCAATGGAACACGTCGCTCTGGAGTCTCGTCACAGGTGCAAGCAGTGCAGCCGCCGCCTCTCCTCCTGGCCTGTTCGACTGGATGTGGAGCGTGGCCCACTTCCAGCCAGTGCTGTTTTGCGTCATGCTGCTGGACGTCGTGCAGATCTCGTGGGTCGGCTACATGCTCTTGTTTAACATGTACCTGATGTGCGCGGCTCTCACGACGAATGAGGTGGTGAAAGGCGAGAACCTCGAGCGCGCGTATTCTCGTGGGATCCTCAACAACGTCGTGGACTTCCTGGGTCTGCCTGGCCAACGACCGGTGGACTGGCGTCGCGTGTACAACCTGGACGAGTTCAAGAACCAAATTGCGTCGTACGCGTCTTCAGGCGAAGTGCGCAAGGACTTGTAGCTCGGCCAGCAGGATTGGCGTTTTGGCAACGTCATTGCATTCAAGTTTTCCTCTTTCGGAGCCTCTTGCTCAACTTATAGGATCCGCTCTAGACAGCGCAGACGTGCACTACGTGAGCGCGAGTTGATCGCGATCTCCTCGTCCGTGGCCTTTGTCGCTTTTCGTCGTGTAAGACGAAAGCGCTTGTTGGCCAGTGGGTCAACAGCTTCCTCTGGATTGTCCTGCTCTTCATCGTCGCTTTCTTCGTATTCCCAATCGTCCTCATCGTCTTCGTCCTCGATTCGGCCTCGCTTGTCCAGCTCCCGGAAGAACTCCTTGATAGGTCGGTCCTCCAGCGAGTGGAACGCGATCGTCACTACATGAACATGCAAGAGTTGTTAGTCATCTCTTCATACTACAAAAGCCTCTTGTGCATCGTACCGAGTCGTCCATTGACAGCCACGTGGTTCGCAAGCTGCTTGACGCCGCTCTCCACGTGGTCCAATTCGTCGTTCACGTAGATCCGCAGTGCCTGGAAGCAGCGAGTCGCTGGATGTGTACTCCCCATCTTGCTTGCCCGCTTGCCCTTCTTCTTGATCTTCCCTTTATCCGATGAGCGCCACATGTTGGCGATGCGCTCAATGCACTCGCGCAAGTCGCGTGTGGTCTTGAACACCTTGTCCTTCTCCTCCCTCTCTCGAACGATGGCCTTCGCGAACTCCTTCGCCAGTCGCTCTTCTCCGTAGTCCCTGAAGATCTTGGTAAGCTGCACTTCCGACAAGGAATTCACTGCGTCTGCCGCTGTCGGGAGCGTCGTGTCTTGTTGGTTAAACCTCATGTCCAGTGGGCCGTCGTTCAGCACACTAAAGCCACGCCTCGCAGCGTCGAAATGGAAGCTGTTGGCGCCCAGATCCACCAGAACACCGTCCACTTCATCAGGGAAACCAGCATTCTCCAAGTGCGTGGCCAAGTCCGCGTACGAGCCGTTGCTGAAGCTCACGCGGTCGTGGAACTCGGCCAAGTTGGTTTGGGCGATGCTCAATACTTCGGGATCTCGGTCCACACAGAGCAGTCTGGAGTCGGGAAAGTGTTGCAAAATGGCCATTGAGTGGCCTCCGAAGCCCGTAGTGCCGTCCACGAAGTATCGAGGCTTGGAAGCGTCCGAAACATTCCTCGCAAAGGCAGCGATGGTCTCCTGCAGCAGGACGGGGACATGAACGGGTGGCTGGGAGTCGTCGCTGGCGGAACTGGTACTGAACGACGCACAAGACGCCGGCAGTGACGCAGCGGATGACGCAGAGGGATAAAGAGCCCTAACAGGACGCAGAGCCACCGAGGAACGCACGCGGAGCAGCATCTTCGTCAGGAATGGTAGCCGCTCGTTCTCCGCTATCGGTTTAGACAGGGGATATAGGATGGGCACAAATCGTTTTGGTGGTCGTAAAAGTTCAACCGGAAACTTGCAACACTCAACGTTGTTCATAGTCAATTGCCGTAAAGTCTTCTCTCTCCTATGCAATATTACGATAACTTATAAAGCGCTTAGGCCGTCGAAGTCGCGGCTGGCGGGGCCATCCACTTGGCGTAGATGCTTCGGGAGCCTTGCGCTCCTTCCATGAGTGCCAGCGCCTCGTCGCGCGTCAGGTTGCGCGGCAGTTCGTCTTGACGCCACAGGAACGAGTGCGGTTTCCGGCGCGCGTTCACTTCACGCGTGAGGTCTTCAATAACGCGATCAGGCTGAGGCTCAGCGGAGGTGGAGCAGAGACGCAACACGCGCGACTTGCCGTCCCGCGAGCGCTCGTAGCGCACCACGGCAGTCTCGACCAAGAAGTCCAGCGACTGCTTGATGCTTTCACTGCACAGCGCCTCGGCGTGCGTCAGCTGCTGGCGCAGGAACAGCTCCTTCGCCAGCACTTGGACACGACGCACGACGTCGCGGTCAGTGTGTTCGCTGTCGTCGCCCTCCCCGGCGGGGAGAAGGCTCCAGAGGCCCTGCGTGGTGAGCCACAACGAATCCATGAAGGACCAGGTGAGCGACAGCACGAAGCTCGTGAGCTTCGACGTGTTCCAGCGGTTCAAGTCCACAGTCACGGTCCCAGAGGCCTCGTCTACCTCGCACTCGGCGGCTTCAGCAAGGAACTCCGTCAACCGGGTTTTAACGTCGATCGCCTCGTGACGGCAAATGTGGCGCAGGAAGTTCCAGATCTTCAGCGCCTGTTGCTGGACAGCCCACATGTCCAACTTGTGGTGCGTGGCGCAGCTCTCGTCGCACTTGGAGCGCTGGCGCAGGGCGGCATCCAGGGCGCCAACCACAGCCATCTCGGGCAGGAAAAGGTGGAGCAGGTGATTGCGGTAGAAGCCAAGCTCGAGTGCTCGCACTGGATAGTGCAGCTGGGGGGTTACAACGCTGTTGGGTTTGGTGTCCACCTTCAAGATCGACAGCGCGTGGGCCGCGATGTCGTCGTTTTCCACGTGGGCCACAGTCGCGCCGCGCTTCTCGAGCTCTTCCACGAGCCACACAGTGCGAGTCTCCAGCATCTCGTGCGTCACGTACGCACGCTTCCACATCAGCAGCGCTGACACAATGGCAGTCGAAGTGACGGTGCCTGAAGTCTGCATTCGCTCGGCCACGAGCTCGGACGAGTCCTGAAGGGACGACGTCTCGGTCAGGGGCACTGGCTCGCCAAAGCGCACGTACGAGTGACCGAGTCGCAGGAAGAAGAGATCCCAGACCGACCTGAGCAGCACAGCCAGGCTTTCCTTCTCCTTGGGCTTGCCGAGCAGCTGGTTCGCGTACCCATCGACCTCGTACACCTTGTCGTAGTCCAGCGAGATCGGAACGACCAGAACCGTCTTCTTGGCACGTTCGCTGCCGGTCCCCTCGTCAGTGCCAGCCGTCCCCTTGACGTAGTCGAGGAACATCGACATGAAGCCCAAGCGAGGCTTGCACACGCGGCCGTGACGAGAGCGTCCACCTTCGATGAACACCTCGACGGGGTTGCCATCGTGCAGCAGCTCGTGCACGTACTGCTCCAGCACCTGTTTGTAGAGATGGTCGTTCCGGAACGAGCGGCGGATGAAGAAGCTGCCATTCGCGCGCAGGAACGAGCCCACGAGCGGCAGGTCCAGGTTGTTACCGGCCGCAATGCGCGGCAGCGGGATGCCGTACGCGAAGCACAAGTAGCTGATGATCAAGTAGTCCAGGTGGCTCTTGTGCGTGGGCGCGAACACGACGCTGACGTCCCCCTCCGACGCCTCCAGCACTCGACGCACGTGGTGCAGAGACTCCAAGTCCACGTGGAGCCCGTGGAAGAGCAGACGCCACGTCTTGGTCAGCAGCCAGCCCAGACATCGCACCGCGGGCATCAACATGTCGGACTTGAGGCTGTCGAAGATGCGCGACACGCGCTTCAAGTCCGCAGGCGTCAGCTCCACGCTGCTCTGCTTCATCGTCGCCTGCTTCACCCGCGCAACCAGATTGCGGTGGTGAGCGTCCACCGACGCCGGCGAGCGGCCCAGCAGGTTGACGCCCACTCCAGAGCGACAAATGAACAGCAAGTCCAGCACAGCCAGCCGCACGTCCGCGAGCTGCAGCGCCAGACTCGGCTGCGGCTTCGTGGTGCTCTGCGTCACGAGCGAGCTGGCCGACTCGGCGCAGCGCTGCTCGATAGACTTGAGCAACCAGGACGGCTCCATCACGTTCACGAAGCCGTGCTGGCGTCCGCTCTCCTCCAGCTCCTGAGATCCACTCTCGTCCAGCTCTTGCTGCATCAATTGGGCCTTGCCAGCCTTAATTTGCTGCGCCTGGACCTGTTCCCCCTCTTCCTCCACCTCGAGCATCTCCCCTTCCTCCTCCAGCTCCTCCTCACTAGAGCCACTGCTCCCCAACTGCGTGTCCTCCAGCCCCCTCTCGTCCAGCTCCTCCCGGGACATCGCCGCCCATCCGCCTTGCCCCCACTTGTCCACATGAAGCTGTTCGGTCTTCCTCTGCAGCGAGTTCTTGCCCTGTTCAGCACCCATCTCCCTCTCGTCCTTGCGCTTCTGTATTGCCACCGCCAGCGCCATACTGGAGGCTGTAACTGCTCTTCCGCCCGTCTTAGCCGCCTCCTGCTGCTTCTGACTCGCGTCCGCCTTCTTCAGTAAAGTCCGCACCTTGTCCTGGTACTTCTGGTAGCGCAGCTGAAGCCGCAACGCCGCGCCGTTGGGCACCAAAAGCGGACGGAGATGGGCAGGAAGCTTGGGGCCGCTACTGACACCCAGCGAGCCTGACGGAGAAGAGCGCCACTCCGAGTGCGGCATGTGCTTCTTGCCCATAGGCTTGAGCATCGTGCCCAGAGTCTGGTGGTCTCTGCCCAAGCAAGGAAAATGCCGGAATGAAGGTCACTTTGAAAGGTGCGCAAGGCTTTGTGTGGCACACACGAAACAAAGCTGGGGTGATCACGGCCTGATGTCTGATTGGATGAAATTCGAGCACTTCAACATGGAGCTTCAATATCGTGTTATTTTTTTAATCTAGGAATCTAGGAAGAACTAGTGAGACTATCAAGAGGGGACGGTTAGACCAGGTTCCTGGGTGAAGGCGCCTCGTCGTCCGGTTTGTGTTTCTTGTCCTTGGTCGAGGATCGAAAGCTTGAGAAGGTGATGGAACGGCGCTTGGCCACGGGTTTCTTGGGGTTGGCTTCGCGCGTGGCAGCGGGCAAGCCGACCTCGATATCGTCGACACTGCGTCGTGTGCGCCGTCGTGAGGCACTGTCAACGGCACCAACCAACAGAAGAGAAGACAAGAGTTAGCAAACGACGTTCTCGGCATCCACCATTGATTGACTGCACTCACCGAGTTGACACCCGACGACTCAGCAAACTGTTTTCGTTGGAGCGCAAGCCCAGACCGCCGAGAATCTCGGACAAACCCACCGTCGCGGACATATCCAGGTAGTTGTCGATTGCTTGGCGATTCGCGTACTCGGATGCTTCCGTTTCACTGCGTCGGTCGTGGCTGCTGTCGTCTTCCGAGTCTTCCGTGTTGCTGTCCTCGCCCAGAATGGCAAGAATGGAGGAGAGTAGCTCGCGATTCGTGTCTCTGCGCGTGGCGGCACTTCCCTCTTGTTCAGTTGTTTCAGCATCAGTCGAGTCGCCTTCCGGGACGCTAGTCAGCCGCGAATCGGTGCTCTTGGGCGGTTCGAGCTTCCCTTCGGACGACGACGTAAAGCTGAAGCCGCGTTCGATCTTGCCCTTGGTAGATGCAGTCGAAGGTGCATGCTTACGACGTGACAAGAGCACGACACCGAAGATGCTGATGCCGATACCCAGCACGAACATGACGGCCTGCAAGACGGAGAATGTTCGGATTTCCTGGAAGTAAATAACGCCGCCCAGAACGCCGCTGATCACCCAATACGCCTGGTAGACTGGAACCATCGAGAGCGCGTCGTAGTGGACCAGTCCGCCGTTCAGATACTTAACCTGAAGGCAAAGACAGACAACCAGAGCGAGCGCGATAAAGTACGACTGATAGCGCCCAAAGCAACTGGAATCCCCGTTGAACACGCCCTTCATCAGCTCCGCCGACGACTTGGCAAACAGCACCGACTGGCCTCCTAAAGTGCCCGCGAGACCGGCATACCCCACGAGCCGAATGGTCCCCCACATCGATGGAGAGCCCACTTGGATCATTCGATGCCGCTTGCTCATCAAGCAGAACGAGTCGACGATCTTGATGGCTGCGAAGTGGGCAACTACGGTGAGGACGACCACGACAAAGTACACGATGGTGAGCGGGTCTCGGTAGAGCTGCAAGAGCATGTCCAGGTTGTAAGAAGGCGACGTGTGGGACGCGAAGACGACAGCGATTGTGGCACCCACGAAGATGATGAGCGTCGACACGACGTCCTTCTTGCTGAGCTTCTCCTTGTTGAAGCAGGGCGCCAGCATCATGTTCCACACGAGCGTCAGTGCTGCGAGCGGGGCCAGCAAACTCTGAGGCGCCAAGCCAAAGGCCACGAAATCCAGTACCGAGCCCACGGCGCATAGGACGAAGCCCAGCGTCCACAGCGGCAGTCGATACGCCGGCTTCGGCTCCGGTAGTAACTCGTTCTGCTTCAACGCCTTCTTCTGCAGATTAATGCCGATGCTGGCCAGGAAGCTGAACACCACCGCGATGGTGAAGCCAATGACCCAGATGGCCTGGTTTGGCCCATCGTAGTCCGTATCGAAGCATTTCCCCTCTCCACTGACACCCGTCATGGGATTGCTGGTGTCTCCACAGGCATCAGTCTGTATCGTCAGCAGCTCCAGTGTCGACAGCGTGGCGATGCAGGCCGTCTCGACAGCCTCCGTGCAGCTATCGAGGCACAAAGTCTCGGGCGTCCCCATCTCGCACGCATTGAACACAGCCATACACTGTGTAAGTTTGAGCGTCGTCTGGCAGGCACTGCCCATTGTCGTATTGGCCACGAGCTCGGTATACTGTGACTCGGCCGCAGCATCCTAACAAAAGTGCAAACATTCGTGAGAAACTAGTCATAATATAATCTCATTATCTTCTAAATCAACATAATAAGATCATAGTTATATTACCATGTCCTTCCATGAGCCGCCCGAGCGGCAGGCCGCATAGCTGATGAAGGCGCCGCAGAAACTCAGCGCCGACGCGTCGGGCACGTCGCAGGACGCGCAGGTGGCGGCGGCCACGGGAAGCTGCCACGCTGCGAGCAGCCACAGCAGACGCAGCATGGTGGAAGCTCTGGCGGGCGATGGACAAGCGGGAAATGGCACTTGCGCTGCCCCGGCCGACGGGAGTTGAGCGTCCTAAAATTGGGCAAAGGAAACGATGGCGTCCAATATAGCGCCGGCCTGTATCAGGTGATAAGGCTTCACTTGGCTTCACTATGCAGCCAGTCTTTTGGGTGGCGCACACGAACGAGCACTTCAAGTTAAACCTACAAAAACTGAAGCAAGAAGCGAGCATTGGCAATCGGCTGGTAAGCGTCGCATGCACAGAGCTAAGGGTCAGTCGAGATGGCGGGCACAGCAGCAGGAGTCTGGTCAACAACGTGTGTACAGGAGACCAGGGGAGCCACGTGGGTTCGACTCGATATTTTTAGTGGCACAGTTTTGTTGGGGCCACCGCCATCTAACCAGGTGATGTGAGTGGGCGGCCACTTTAGCTAACGATACCAACGGCTCCCTACGTTCCTGGCGTCGAGGCGAACCTGAATTCGTTGATAAAATGCATTTGGCGGCCAGTTTCTTGGTTAATAACTGCGTGGCCCGACCAAGAAGAAGAAGCAAGTGTATTTGGTAGATCCAACGACGACCAACGCTAAGGACGTCTTTGTTTCGTCTGGTACTGTTAAATTAGTGTTTTTCACAGGCACCGTTTCCTTCGTTATTAGCTTCATAATAGTTGGTTGTTTGGTGCATCAGGGATCGCGACAAGTGTGGATCCTGCAGCAGCAGTGGAAGTCTTCCGTTGCTTGTTCGCTCGAATTGGAGCTGGCTGCGTCACTGCGCGTCGCAGCACGTCGCGGTCACTGGCACCCTCCCCGCCACGCTGAAGATTTTGAACGTCTTGTTTCAGCTCATTGACAGCACGTAGTAAAGCCTCATTTTGCAGAGCTAGCTGCAGCACCATCCCTTCTAATAGTGCAGTGTTGCCACTTGATCGTTCTCGAGAGCCACTGCGGGTGTAACTTTTGTGGGGATCCGCGTCAAGAGTCGAATACCTTGGAGCTTGAGCGTATTTGGCGTTAGCTCTCCTCGTGGCAGATGACGGGAAACTATTGCCCCGCTCTTCCTCTTCGCTTTCCTCTTGTTCTGGAGATACTTTCAGGTCAGAAAGAGGAACATCAGCTGGCAGTACTGCGCTCTGCGTCTCAGCTCCTTTCCGTCGTTTTACCAACATCTTTGGTAGAAGATTCGCCACTTTTGCGACGATCACTTTAGCATAATCGATCACTTCTCGTCGTAGATCAAGGTGCATGGCTGCAGCCTCGATCCTCTCGTCATCGTCTCGATATCGAGCAAGTAACTTGGTACCATGTCGATGAGGCTGCAACCGCTGGCGATCCACGCTGATCTCCTGCTTAGCCTTGAGGTAGCCTTCATGCACGATCACAAGAAAGAGGTTGGCTGCAGCGAACACATTGAAGAGCAGGAAACACGCTAGCAGCAGCGTTCGTAGCGTTGACGTTCCTGCTGCATCATGACTAACGTCTCCAGCATACGCAGATGAAACCCCCAGCAGTGACGATGCCCCACTCGCAGCTCCTGTTCCAGTCTGAAGCAGAATCGCCAGCAGTGATCGCAAGGCTTCCGGTAAGCTCTGAAAGAGCGAAGACTCTGCCCCGTAGACAATCAGACACGCGCTCGCGTACCCCATAACTACCATAGCCACCATGACAATCAACACGAGCAACTGAGGTGCCGCACAGACCACAGCACGGACGATCAGATCCACGTGTAGCGATACCCGCAGCATAAGCAGCAGCTCGATCCAAGCTAGACACACACAAGCACTCAACGCTAGCTGTGCAGCGCGATAGGTCTCGATGTACGGTCGCAGGGACACAAACTCGTCCGAGTCTAGCGGCAGATTTAAAGGCCGTTTGACCAGCGCTACCAATCGAAGTAACCATACGACAGCGTAGCAGAGAAGGCCAACAAGTCGGACTCCAGTTCCATGACGACGGTGCAGAGGACTGGGCCGCCTCTTCCCTTCCTTCTTGAGGTTCGATCTGTGCCAGATTGCTCGGTATTGCCATTGCCGAGAGTGAGATCGCGCAAGGGCCACAACTTCGTCCAAGAAGAAGTACGCGTAGAATAGGATCCCCGTGATCTGGCACGCGGAAACCAGCCAGTGCTCCGGATCCAGCAGGAAACTAGTCGTGAGAGGAGCCACGCCAGCGCTGAGAGAAGCGATGGCTCCACCGGCTGCAGGCAGTTCCACCAGGAAGCGCAAGGCCATCACGTGCCGCAGCATGACGTTGTACACGCTGAGATCCAGCATCACAGCACGCGTTTGACCGTCGACGTAGCCATTATTCTCAAGCGCCAGAAGGACGCTAGAGGCTTCGACCCCACTTGAGCGAGGAAAAACGACTGAGAATGCGGGAGCTGGCAGCGACTGCTGTGCACTGGACACGGACATGGACGAGAGGAACGCGGAGCGCTCCGTATCTGTGTTCGTGCCGTTAAGTCCTTGAAATATGTAAGCATCTTGAATGGGGTCGACCGCTTCACTGTTTAGCTGAAAATCGCCTTCACCCGAACCGTAGCAGTAGTAAGTCTCATCTGCTGTCCACGAGAAGAATGGCGTCACGCGAGACGAACAGTTGACAGGTTTCACACGCAGCTGGCCGATGCGAACCCCCCCGAGGATGCGGTTGCTCTTGAGTGCGGACGATGAGACTAACACGTCGCTCGGGTACGTGGTAGAGATGAACGGTCCTCGCAGCCACTCTAAAAGTTCTTGAGCGCTAACGATGTCTGAGAAACATTTGGAAGCTCCGGATGCCGACGAGAAGAACGGGGCGTCTAGATACTGTACTGCACAAGACCAAGCAACAAGCAACAAGCAACAAGTGGCGGTTAGATTTGATCCCTCCCGATTACTTTGAGTGCCACGTACAAGTTGCTGCACGCGTGAAGCGATACAGTCGATCGTTGGAATATCCATGGAGGGCGCTGAAGGTAAACACGCCGAGGAAGATCAGCTGAAGTGCGATGGCATGCAGCTTGGAGCGGGCATGAGCTGTACGTCGCCGACGGACCAATTCCAGGACGTGTCGTCGACAGAGCTTTTGCAGGAACGCGACGCGCTGGCCGCTGACGCTATTTCTTCGCCACCTAAATAGCAGAATCCCCACAATGAGTTAGCTAATCGTTCGGAGTGGACCGCAAGCATCTTGGCGCTCAGTTTACCATCGCTGCAACGTGACCACGGCTGCGATACTAGACATCTCCGTGAGTTCATCCAGCGATCGCACTGCTTCGACGGCAACGCGTGGTCTCCGATGTGTAGGCGTCGAGGCTGCCAAGCTGCCTCCTGACTGAAGTCGAAGGGACGACTGATTGTGCTGCTGCTCGCCGGTACTTATCGGATTGGTCTCGTCGATATCTTCAGCCGGATCACGCGGCCGCTGTGACGGCAACGCGCTGCCTCGCCTTCGGCGTGCGGCGTCGCCGTCTACCATTCCATACACACAGGAGCACACGAGCCAAAGCACCTTCGGAACGGTCTGCCGCGAAACGGAAGCGCCCGAGTCTGCGAAACGACAATGAATACTAATCAATCTTTAGAATTATCCAGATAATCGCATCTAAAAAGTGGGTATCATTTTTCGTACATAAGCGTTTTGTAAGTGATTTTCACTCGTACAAAGCGTTTATGCACTCTAATTCGAGTGCTTCTCACACGGACTAGCATGCAATACACATTCCAAAATAATTGAATGCATATTGCCGCCACAGTCCCCACACAAATGTCGCCATTTTGGAGGCTTGGATAATACCCAAGCCGGTGGCTCAAAAATATTGAACATTTTTCAGCAGAAATGGGCTCTAATGAGCCCATCTTCGTGGTATTGTGCTTAAATCCGGATTCGTAGGTCATCGTTCATTAGCTAGTTTGTGACACTCAAATTAATCTGGGAAAGTGTGCATCCCCCCGCAGCCGATTTGATTCCATAGCTCTCTACTTGACCTAACCATAGTACCAAATACGGCTTCGGGAGTTCCTCCTGTTGACATACCTGCCCGCCTAGGCAACACGCTGCCGAGCGGAGTGACGGCCCACCATCTCGGCATGGTATTGTCATGTGTGGACCTCACACCCGCACTTAAGACAATGTGGACCGTGATTGGACGAAACCACAGCGGGCATAGGATAGAACAACATAGGATAGAATCGAACGACATAGGATCGAACCACATAGGTAGGACGTAACCATAGGATCGCACGACATAGGATATGACATAGCCATAGGATCGTAGAATCGACATAACCATAGAGTAAGAGTGGTGAAACACTCTTGCACCTCGCCTCGACCCCGGTACCGGACAGGAAGCAGCAGGAGACGACGGAGAGCGGCAGGAGATGACGGATGGCGTGTCGACGGCAAGGTTGGCGTCCCGCCACAAGAAGATCGCCAGGCAGCTGAAGATAGCGCCAGGAGAGGTGACCCGACGGGTACAAGGCGTGGCTGGATCAAGTACGGAGAGGCGACATTAGGAGTAGGACGTGCGGCTGTGAGCCCGCGCGAGCAGTCGCCGGCAGCCCTGGCCGAGGGAGGCCGCGGTAGATATGAGCAGGCAGAGTTAGTTTGGCGCGGAAGCGCGCAAGCGTCTGCTAACCGAGTCGAATACACCAGCTAAGAGGTGAGAGCTTGTTGCGTCAGTCAGTCGCCACTGGAGTGCCCCAAGGTGTGAGGAGTACGGGTAGGACTAGCCCCGTTGAAGGCCGCGGTAAGACGAAGCCCGCGTGAAGGTTGAGACTGAGCCGTAGTCAAAGGGTAACCAGCCCCAGGTAGCCAGCCCCAGGCATCTCACCTTCAAGGCCTGGCAGCAGATCCTTGGAGACCGGCAACTGCAACAGCAGTAAGCTCCGCCCCACGCAACGCTAGGACCGCAGTCGTTACTCGCCTGTACGTGTTCGTGTTTAGTCTAGCCAGTAGTTAGGGGCGGCGTACGGCTGTAGCCATCGGACACCGGGCCCCGATCAGGACCAGGACCGACGCAGCGCGTGGAGGCAGCCGCAGCAACTGACAGACGAGCAACACGACTAAGGACAAGAAGAGCGGAACGCTGTGCTTACTATAGGATAGGACAGAGACGCCGGATTGAACTTTGCCATAGCATAGGACGTAGCCATAGGATACGACGTTGCCATAGTATAGGACATATTCAAGGATTAGACGTAGGCGTGGGATAGGACATATCCATAGAACTGACGGCCCCTTAGAATTGGACGTTGTCGTTGGATCGGACAGAGACGAAGGATTAGATTTTGCCGTAACATTGGACGTACCCATAGGATAGGACAGAGTCATATGACCGAGAAAAAACTTGCCAGTGTACCCGACGTTACAGTACTAGCCGAAGACATAGTAGTGGATGTAGCCATAGCACTGAGGGTATGTTCGCCGTAGGATTGGCCACAGTACTGAACGAGATAGTACTGGACATACCATAGTAGCATACACCGTACCATATGACTGGAAGAGCCATACTAAGCCATAGTACCGGACGCAGTCGTACTGGGCATAACTGCACCATGGTACTGAACAACGGTGCTCCGTAGTACCGAACGCAGACGCACCATAGGATTGCCCGCAGTACTGAACATGACTGGGCCATAGTGCCGGACGGAGACGTGCAATAGTGTTGGACGTAGCTATACCACAGTACCATAGTGACGGTAATGATCGTAGTCCTGGACGACACAGCACTGGACAGCGATACACCAGCCTTCGACATGGTACCATCGTGTGGACGACGCCACGCCATTGTACCATAGATCAGAACGCACTCGCGCCATACACCACGCCAGTGTACGGGATCAGTCACACGCGTAGGGATATGACCGCTGTGTTGGCATAGGTGATGACAGCGACACAACAACTAAGCTGAGCGATCTGCAGTAAACGTGACCGGTGTGATGCGACCCGACCCGGACGAGATGTACGATGACGTGCTCACGGAAACGTCGTGGCGCTAATTATACATGCATTGCTATGGGTTAGACGGGGATTGACACGACCACAGTAGTGTATCACTGGAGCACCTTGACTTCAAATGTTAGATTGCATTTTACGAGACTGACTAACACCCGTGGCTTGGCACCTGCCGAGCGCAGCGAAGGCGGGAACTGATGAGTAGTGAAGGGAGCTGGAACAGCGAGCGGAACGGGTTGGGACCAAACACTGTCCAACCGCCCGCGTAGCGGGCGGCGAGAGATCTAGTCTAAAAAACTAGTAGGCTCGCCTGTCTGTCTCTCTGTCTGTAGCAATCCTCCCCAACGGCCTCGGCCTGTCGTGTGGCATGCTCGGCCGCGCAACCTTGCGCCGCAGGCGCCCTGTCACGCGGCATACCACCATCGTGCTGACTCGAACAACAATGCCCCAAATTGCAAAAATAGCCTCATGCGTAAACTTATTCGCCCTCCCATTGGTCGAAAAGCTGCCGAGCGAAGCGACGGCGGCCCTCGTATGGACCTCACGATCATCTGCCAAGCGCAGCGACGGCAGCCATTGGCACAAAACAATTAGCGCCGCCGCCCACATTTTGCCCCTTTTCCAAATTAATCGGCGGCGACGTGACCAAGTGCGCGGACGGCGGCGCGCGTACCTCGCCTCACAGAACGCGACACGCGTGCAGACAACAGGCACACATAGCTCTGTACCTTACCTAACCATAATACCAAAGTCGGGTTCACGAGTTCCCCCTGTTGGCATACCTGGCCGCCGGGGCGACACGCTGCCGAGCGAAGCGACGGCGGCCATTGACCGATATCGAGGTCATACGAACCTCACGATCATCTGCCAAGCGCAGCGACGGCAGCCATTGGTTGATAATGTGTTTGTGTGGTCTACACCAGCGTACTTAACCGAAAATGTGATTCCCGCCCCCGTTTTGAATTTGCCCGCGCGCGTCGCCACCACGTCGACGAGGTACGCTGCATGTGTGCATGGTAGATAGCGGCGCAAGCCACCACAGATAGTCCGAGGTTCCCGGGGCTGCCTAGGGGGATGTTTCAGCCTGGCGGGTGTATGCCTGCTGGGGGGGTCGCCGTGCTAAGGGGTTTCGGCCCACCGCCCAGTCTGAGCGAGAGCACAATTGGCCCTGTCTATTGACCATAAACCCGACCGCGAACCGGTTGAGCTGGCCGTGATGGGGTTTTCTGGCCCACTCGACCGTGCCATTTTTTTAAATGCGCAGAAAGGATATCGCACGAAGACAAAAGCTCTGCCACAATTCCTAAGCTCTCACGAGCAGCGGCACTGAGGCGCCCATTTTATCCCGCCAGCTTAATGGGAAGTCTCATAACAATCCGGGGTCCTGGGGTGGATCCATGTGGCGATAAAAGCCGGCTTGCCGGGCCGCCCACCTCAGCCTCGGGCCAGTTGTCGTCAAATGGAACCGGCCCTTGGGATGGAGACATTCTAAGGTGCTATGTGCCGTGGCAGAGCTCATGCGAGAGCATGTTCCCATTTCCAAACAAAAATGAGTTCGGATTTCGCTGTTGCGATATTGCGAGGAGTGCTCGATGGCGGCACGCGACGCCTTGCCTACGGTGTACGGCCCGATTCCTTAGCGTCGATAGCTTCGGTTGTTGTCCCAATATGTGCACGGATTGGATCCTGTACGGCCCTACAATGCCTATGATGCCAGTGATGGCACTGTTCAAAAATAAAAAGCCCAAAATTCCGACCCATTACCCCTCCTCAACCCAAAGAGGGACATTGCCTGGACCGCGAGGTCAAGTGTGGCATCAAGCCGACGGTTTTCCACAGTCGCCAAAGGTAAAGCGACCGAGAAAAAGTGGTAACTGCTCGCGCTTCGGCACAAAAGCTGATGCTTCGTCTCGAAAGGTATTGAGACGTTGCGATATATCATGAGTGCACGGGTGGTAACAGTGGAGGTGAGGTACCAAACAAAAAAAAGAAGAACGGGGCACAATCTGGCTAATGAGGTGTTTTACTGCCGTGCAGGGTTACGATGAGTGCATTTATCGGGTCGGCGCTGATGCTTCCGATGCTTTGAAATAAGGTTATTGCGGTGGGTGGCGACGCGCGCTGGTTGCGGGTTGCTTCTTGCACTTCGTTCCAGAAGTTCCGAACTTGCCCTTGCTACCGGACTCACACTTATTTCGTTCCTTGCTGAGCTTAATATGTTTGTGTGTGTTGGGAGCCTACGTGTCGTTCTTCGCCGCTTCATTTGCGTAATTAAACGGCTGTCTTACGCAGCGTGTGTGTCCGATGTGTTGGAGACCGCCATGGGGAGACGGAAGCGGACACACGAGGAGCTGGAGGAGGCGAGGCGCGAGAATTAATGCGTTAACGCAACCCCCGCTGCTCTTGAGGAACCTGCGGCGAAGAGGCGACGCCGAACACGGCGCAGCACCAACCGGCGCAACATTACCAAGGCGCTGGAGGCGATGTCTATTCATGAAGGAGACAGTACCACTGCGGCGCCTACCGGAAGCGGAGTCACTGCTCCCGTTATTGTTCCGCCTCTTCCGCGTGTTGTTCAAGTGGTTTCTTCGACCACCACAGCTTCGACTGTCGAGGCTGCTAGGCCTGACCCTAACGACGTAGTTATACAGCAACGCCGGCGCAACACGGATCGGCAGAGGTTACGTCGAGCAGCTATTTCAGCTTCGCAGCAAGGACGAAATCGCGCAATTGCGGCCGACAAAGCTCGGGCGCGACGAGCTCTGCAGGAACGAAACCGCGTTCGCGCTCGCGAAGCAGAACGTCAGCGTGCAGCGCGAGCTCAGTCCTCCGAGACGGCAACAATAACGGAGAGAGATCCCATTCGCCTCAGCATCGTCCAGTCTCGATTAGATCACAGTGAAGCGCTTCAGGATACGGCCCGCAATGACGCGCGCAACGCCAACAACTCGCGCGCTCCAATCAAGTGCACAGCAAGAGGTTGAGGCCAGAGATATTGACAGATTGCGCCATCAAGATGCGAGAGCCAGACGCACGATCGAAGAGGAGGCTGCTGACCGTGAAGGTGACCGCGTTCGTCGGCAGCAGAGGCGTTCCAACCGGACACCCGATGAAGTTGCTGCTGCTCGGGAGCGGGACAGACTCCGGACTCAAGAAATACGAGCTAATCGTACAGCCGAAGATCAAGCTGCCGATCGGGAACGGGCTCGGACGCGTCGTCGGTGTTTGCAAAAAGGGCTCGCCCTCTGCAACCAAGAAGACTTCAGCGCCTCTATGGTCACTGGCCCGCACATCGTCAACGGCCGCCATCGGCTCCTACCAACTACGTTATGCGAGCACTGCAACGCGTGGAAGTGGCCGGCTGAGTCGAAGAAGGGGTGCTGCATTGAAGGGGCCGTGCAGCTTCCACCTCTGGCCGCGGCCCCTGTGTTGCTTCGGAATTTGCTCAAAGACAAAGAGTTTCGGCAAAAAATACGGGCCTCCAACCAAGCCTTCGCTTTC
Organism: Phytophthora crassamura; assembly: GCA_033557995.1. Classification (NCBI taxonomy): domain Eukaryota; phylum Oomycota; class Peronosporomycetes; order Peronosporales; family Peronosporaceae; genus Phytophthora; species Phytophthora crassamura. The sequence continues at coordinate 2,393,366 of JAUCED010000018.1, forward strand.
ACGTCCATCGGGACGTCCTGTAACGCTCGGGGTACATACGGTCCCGTCAACCAGGACGAAAGCGTGGCCGGTCAACGTGGCGTGTACACCTATCGGATGCAGGGTGCCATGGGCCACTACCTCGGTTCGTTGCTTCCACACATAGATCCCAGGACGCAGCTACCGACGGACCCAAAGTTTGCGCAAATTTACATCGTCGATCCTGACATGGAGCAGCGCGCGCTTCGCAGAAATGACATTTTCAGTGGGCTGGATCTGGTCGCGTTGGGTGATATCGAGGCGATCATGGCGACGCACAATCCTTTCGTTCGACAATTCATCACCTGTGGTGAGATCATGCGAGAGAAACGCGCGCGAGGTGAGGAGATTGTCGATGCGAGGTTCCAGCTGCATGCGGATCGGGCTCAGCCAGGCACGCACAACTTCCCTACTGTCTCTGAAGTCGATGTCACTGTGGTGGACGACGGCAACCTGGACCAACCGCGCGACATCATACTTATGCGAGGGACCACACGTTAATGCGGCTTTACGAGACCCACGCAGCGTACGACCCTCTCCAGTACCCTCTTCTCTTCCCGTATGGAGAGATGGGATGGACGTATACGGATGAGTACGCGAACGGAATCGTCCGGAGAAACAAAACGGGCATGTCCCTGCGCGAACACACCGCGTATTGATTGTACCAGAAGCGCGGTGACGAATCTGCGATGCATCAAGGTGGGCGCCTATTTCAGCAATTATGTGTGGATCAACGCCCCAAGTGTGAACAAGAGTAGCTACGACGGGTGGCCACTCACCAGGCTGAGATCCGCGCAGACCAGTACCGCGGGGTTCGAGATGCTCTCATGAATGAAAATGCCGAGCCGACTGGTGACGGTGTGGTGCTGCTTTCCGAGTTCGACCAGCAGACTGGGAAGCTACAACATCCCGACAGAGCCAGCTCTGACATCCTTAACCAGATCGGGAAGCGCGTGGTACTTCCTTCATCGTATACAGGCGGACCGCGCGCCCAGTACCAGGGGTACCAGGACTCGATGACTTTCGTTCGCGAGTACGGTAAGCCAGACCTCTTCATTACCATGACTTGCAATCCCAAATGGGTGGAGATTCTGGAGAAGCTTCCAGATGGTCAGGACGCCCAGCATCAACCCGACATTGTCGCACGCGTGTGGCAACTCAAGCTGACCGTCTTCTTGGCAGACTTGGATCAAGGCATCCTTGGTCAAGTTGAAGCGAGGCTGTACGTGGTGGAATTTCAGAAGCGCGGTCTTCCACACGCTCATATCCTAACGATATTGGCGGAGGAGGACAAGCCACGAGCTCGAGAACTCATTGACAAGATGGTGTCGGCGGAGCTACCATTCCAGGACGCAAACCCGCAACTTTACGAGACTGTTCTAACGTGTATGATGCATGGACCGTGCGGGGCTGCGAACCCGTCCTGTGTTTGAATGAAGGACGGAAGTGCTCAAAAAGATACCCGAAACCTTTAGCCGAGGTAACCAATGGAAACCGGAACGGTTTTCCCGAATACAGACGAAGGCGGAGAGCGGCGGGAGTGCTACTCTTCAACGGCAACCAGTACAGCAATGAGACGATCAACCAGTGGGTAATTCCTTTACAACCCGTACCTTTCGCAGAAGTACGATTGTCACGTCAACTGTGAGATCTGCACGGCGCTCTCAGTGTTGAAATACCTGTTCAAGTACGTGTACAAGGGCTCGGATCGCGTGGTCATTACCGTAGAAGCTGTGGAAACTGCCGCGACCCGGGGGGAGAGACACCCCAACGAGATTTTGAGGTACTTGAACTCAAGATATGTGTCCCCGATCGAGGCTTCCATGCGCCTCTTCGAGTACTCCATTCAAGGCAAGACGCATGCCATCACGCAGCTTACAATTCACTTGGGGGACCAGCAGATTGTGACTTTCCGTTCCGGCGACGATCCAGCGCGCGTGATTACTACGAGTGCTCACATGATGCTTACGCGCTTCTTCGAGTTGTGTGCGAGCGAGGCACCGGAGAACCAAGTGGCGAAGACCATGTTGTACAAGGACATCCCCAAGGAATTTTGGTGGAACGCGAAGAGCAAGCGTTGGGTGCGCCGAAAAAAATACCAGGCCGCTCTGGGGAGGTTGGTCCATGTTTCGCCGAGAGATGAGCAGCGGTTCAACATGCGCGTTCTGCTGTGTCACCGCAAAGGGCCTACGTCCTTACGGGACTTGCGCACCGTCGATGGTGTATTCCATGAGTCATATCAGCACGCTGCCCTCGCCGCGGGCTACCTTGAGGACGATAACGAGTGGGAAAGCTGCATATCTGAAGCAGCCCACTTCCGCATGCCGTACGAGCTCCGACAGCTCTTCGCGACCATGATTGTTTATTGCCAGCTGGCGTCGGTCCGCAGAATGTGGGATCGATTTTACGACGACCTATCAGAAGACTTCGCCCACAGGTTCAGGGACCTGGAAGGGCAGGCGAAGGATGACATGGTCAAATTCCACACACTCAAGAATCTGAACGATCTATTGGAGGGTAACGGGACCGCGGTCGCCGACTTCGACCTTCCTCAGCTGAGCGAGTTCCCAGCGTTGGTGCTCGAATCGTTGCTCCAGAATAATCTTATTCGCCGCGAAATGCAGGGATACGACCACTCCCTTCTCCAAGCGACGGTGGACCAAGAGGATCTACTGAATGACGGACAGCGAGCTATGACAAAATTTATCGACGCCGTGGAGACGCCGACACGTGGCAACAATACATTTTTCATTGATGGGCCCGGAGGCACTGGCAAATCGACGCTTCTGAAGCCTATCCTGGCCAAGGTACGACTGTCCGGAAAGATCGCGCTTGCAATTGCATCGAGCGGGATCGCCTCTCTATTGCTCATGGGTGGGCGCACTGCCCACTCTACCTTCCGGATCCCGTTGAAGCTGAACGAGAAATCGACGTGCTTCATCTACAAGCAGTCCCACCTGAAGGCCTTGATTGAGATGGCAAGCTTGGTCATCTGGGATGAGGCTCAGATGACCCACCGACATGCTTTTGAGGCCGTCGACCGGTCCTTGCGCGACATGATGGACAACGAGCAAGAGCCATTTGGAGGCAAAGTGTTTGTCCACTCGGGCGACTTCCGCCACATTTTACCTGTCGTAGTGCGCGGAACACCGGCGGATACGATCGACGCGTGCCTCAAGTCTTCACCGCTGTGGCCTCACTTCTCCCAAATGCATCTGACGGAGAACATGCGCGTGAGGTCAGCAGCGAATGAACAAACTGCAGCCGAGCTTGCAGCCTTCTCGGAGTTTCTCCTTGAAGTGGGAGAGGGGAGACACGCGGTCAACCCCTCGCTCGGAAGGGATTTCATGAAGATACCGAAGGACATGCTGATCGACAACCCGCCGCACGTACCGGCGGAAGACGATGTGGACGAGGAAATCAGACCTGGGGTCCCTTCGAGAGGCCTCACGCGCATGATTGATGCGATGGACGCACCCCGATATCGTCAACGACGAGTACTTTGCCAACCGAACGATCCTAACTACGACCAACGCAGTGGTGCAGCGCATCAATGAGGCCGTGTCAGAGCGGCTGGAAGGGGACGCTCATGAATACCTGTCGAACGATTTGGTGGAGAGCAACGGCAACGGAAACTTCTTCGAGGAGGAGCTGTTGAACACGGTGAACATCAACGGAATACCTCCGCACAAGCTGACGTTGAAGAAAGATGCTCCGATCATGATGATGCTCAACTTGAACCCGGAGTTGGGCCTGTGCAATGGAACGCGCCTGCGGATTGTCGAGCTCAAGCCGCATGTGATCCACGCGACGATCATGACTGGTGAGTGTCAGGGACAGCACGTGCTGATTCCGAGGATTGTCTTCATCAGCGACGGCGACGCGCAAGGCTTTCCCTTCCGACTTCGCCGTAAACAGTTCCCGGTGCAGCCTGCGTTCGCGATGACGACCAACAAAGCGCAAGGACAGATGGTGCAGAACATGGGGCTGTACTTGGCGACGCCGTGCTTCTCACACGGGCAGCTCTACGTGGCACTTTCGAGAGTGACCGCCAGGGACAGGTTCAAGGCGCTGATTGAATATCCAGAGCTCGAGGAGGACGACGGATCGTACACGGACAACATTGTGTATAGGCAGATTTTTGACACGACTGCGTAGCGTAGCCTACCCTCAAATTTCAGCATTCATGTTTTTACATAGTAACCCTGTCTTGACTAACACCCGTGGCTTGGCACCTGCCGAGCGCAGCGAAGGCGGGAACTGATCAGTAGTGAAGGGAGCTGGAACAGCGATCGGAACAGGTTGGGCCCAACCACTGTCCAACCGCCCGCGTAGCGGGCGGTGAGAGATCTAGTCTAAAAATCAACTCGAGTTTCCTTTCTGTCCGTCTGTCACGTTTTGGCGTGATTTTCAGACGCACTATCATTGGCCAAAATGCTGCCGAGCGCGGCAGGCCCTCGCTCATTGGCTCTTATTGGCCCTGTGCGTTTCGGGGCCCTCAGGCCCCGACCACCCCGGTTTAGTGACCAAACACTGCCAGTAGTGAGCGAGCCCAAGCGAGCGGAACGGGGGCGTAGCAACCCTGGGGACACTAAATATTACTCTACCGCCGCGTAGCGGCGGCGCTCGGCTAGTCATGAACAACCAACAAATCGGGCGACGAATGCGGCATGTATCCATTTGTTTCGGCAGGTTTCTCTCAAATATATGTTTCTTAACGGTCTGTGCGCCTCAAAATCAAAATCAAATCTGGGGACCCCTCGGGCAAATTCTGAATTTGAAACGCTCTCGACGGTTTGATAAACAAAACAATGGCCCGTTTATGCAAATCTGTGATTTGGTTTTGTGTTTGAGAGACACAAACAGCCTGCGGGAATCGCTCCATTTTGTGTTTGAGAGACACAAAATCAAATCACAAATTGGCATAAACGGGCCATTGTTTTGTTCATCAAACCGTCGAGAGCGTTTCAAATTCAGAATTTGCCCGAGGGGTCCCCAGATTTGATTTGATTTTGAGGCGCACAGACCTTTAAAAAACATATATTTGAGAGAAACCTGCCGAAACAAATGGATACATGCCGCATTCGTCGCCCGATTTGTGGTTATTCATGATGGAATCAAATCGGCTGCGGGGGGATGCAAATTAATTTGAGAGCCAAAATTTGAGTTTGTGACACAAAAGCGTCAGCGGGAATCGCTCCACTACTACTACAGTAGTAGTAATTTTTTGTTTGACGCGGCTTCCCTCCAAGCTCTAGGGAAATCAAGCCAAGCATCACCAGAATCCACGTGCTAACACTGTCCGTCTATAGGAAATATATAGGGAGGCCACTGGTCACACGTGGTGAGCAGTAGCGTCTTGATAGTAGTACCATCTACTCACCCGAGCAACTCGGGTCCATTGACGTTTTCTAACGTTTGTCGGGCGACAGGAAGACTCGAGTCCATTGCTCTCCTTTTCTAGTCGGCCGGCGACAGGAACGACGCGAGGGTTCCGAAGAACATGAGGATGATGGAGAGGCCTGCCAGGCCAGCGTTGAGCGCGATCTCGCCCTTGGACAGGCGGTGCGAGAAGAGCTTGAGGTAGCAAATACACGGCAGGAACACGGACACGAGCATGGCGAAGAACGCGCCCAGGAACGACGTGACGCGCGCGAAGTGGGGCACGAACAGCGCGCTGCACAAGGCGCCCATGCCGAGCGTCGTGCGGATGAGCGCGCGGTAGATCACCAGCGTCTTGCCCGGCTTGTTCCGCAGAGCCGCTCGCTTCTGCTTTGGGGAGAGCATGAACTCCTCCAGCGCCAGCGCGATGGGGTGCAGCGTGATGGCGATCTTGCTCATGGGGTTCAGCGCGATGGTCCAGACCACCATCTGCGTGAGAGCTCCAGGGTACGTGGCGATCAGGTTGAGCGTGATTTCCTTCTGGGTGGCCACGCCGAACATGAGGTAGCCGGCCAGCTCAATGGCGCCGTACACGAGCCCCACGATCAGGTACGACAGGTCGAGCACGCGCGGGTAGTCCTCCTTCTTGGCCATGGAGCTGCAGATGGACGGGAACACCGAGTGGCCTCCGAACGCCACCATGGTGAGGCCAATAGCCAGCGGGACGCGATCCCAGTCTCCGATGATCTGCACGGGCTGCGGCTGCAACAAGCTGCCGTACTCGAACCCTGGAGCGGCCGGGTCGATGGCGAAACCCACGTAGAAGATGGAGTAGAGACAGAAGAAGGACGACAAAATGCCCAGGATACTGAAGTACGACAGCATCGACATGTGCGTCGTCCACATGGACGGCATGATGAGCAGGAACGCCAGGATGCTCAGCTCCGTCTCGGTGAACGACGGGATCAGCGCCGCCAACGTGTCACCAACTGCACACACAATATAGAAGTCAATACTCCACTCCATCCGCCCTCATTCCCTCATTGTATACAGCCACTTACTCAGCACGAAGAACATCGCACAAGCCGTGAAAAGCTCGGCAAAGAACGTAACGCCGATGACCACGCGGCCTCGGGTGCCGAACGCAGCCTCACCAATGTCCGGATACGTGGTCATGCCTTCCTGGTAGCCCAGGCACTTGCCCAGAAGTTTAGCTGTGTGGTTAGTCACCAGTG